>OX463820.1:11232500-13732500 GCA_949825045.1 Argyresthia goedartella | reverse complement strand
GCCGATTCAAGTGCTTTTTCTCTTTAGTTTTTGCAAACGAGAGACGGGATTGTTTACCAAGAATACAAGGTTCACAAATGGTATTGCTGGGATTTATCTCATTTATCAATGAGTGGTCGCTTTCATCTATTGTACCCTTTAGTATTTGAAACTTTTGTTTGTTGACATGTCCAAGTCGTCTGTGCCACAAATTATAAGCGTCAGCGGAATCATGGGTCAAGTGAACATCGTGTCGATTTACTCGAAAATTTATTCTGAACAGGTTATTACTGTTGACCCCAGTCATAATGCATTTGTCCTTATGATGCACCTGAACACCGTTGTTGCCAAAAATCACTGTAAAAGCTGCATGTTGCATCCTATTTACAGAAAGTAAATTATGACGTACCTCGGGCGAAAACAACACATCATCAATCAAGCCTTTAATACCCAAGTTTGTTGTCACCTGGATTGTTCCTTTACCGTAGGCTTGTATAGACTCGCCGTTTTTCGCAACTCCGATCTTGAGAGGCGTCGGTAGTTCCGAGTACGTGGTAAACACATCAAGGGTGTTTACAATATGATCAGTCGCACCCGAATCTAAGAGGAAAGATATTTCCGTATTAGTAAAATTACTGTTAGAATCAAATAACTTACAATCGGGTGAAACCATAAAAGCGAAACTGCCCTCGTCATTGTTGCAGGGCTGCGCGTTGTGCGCCGACCTCTGGTAGCCGCTGCTGTATCCGCTGGCTCCATCTTTCTGGATTTTCTTGAAATATCGGCAGTCCTTCTTATAATGATTTCGGCGCCCACAGTGATCGCAGTACATTTTGGAAATTTTGTACGTTGAATTTCCGGCATTATGATTTTGTTTCACTTGAGGATAGTATTTTTTATACGAAAAATTTCCTTGCTTTTTCGGACGGGAAAAATTCCTCATGCTTGCATGTAAAGCCTTGAGCTCTGTTGTAGGTTCAGCTTTGAGTTTCACTTCATGATCAAGCAGCCGTGTCTTCACAAAGGACAGGTTCAAATGTTCTTCACCGAGAGTTTCCAGTGCCGTAATAACACCATCGTATGAACTGGGCAGCGTCAACAGGATGTGAGACACCTTATCCATTTCGTCGAGTCTTGCTCCGGCGGAAATAAGTTCAATAATGATGTTGTCGAACTTTGTGAAATGTTGAAGTAGGGAATCATCTGGCTGAAGTTTGAGGTTCAGTAATTGCTTGCGTAGCGCCAACTGTGTGGCCAGGCTTCGTCTTTCATAAAATTTATTGAGATTATCCAGTATGGATTTAGCCGTTACAGCGTCTTTTGCAAAATTCAGAAATGCATCACCCAAATATTCCACAATAATACCTTTTGCAGTCTGGTTATTTTTCAGCCACTCAGCGTCAGGATTAACCGGTATTGGTTCTTTAATAACAGCAGCCACTTGAAGTTCTTCTAATAATGATTTTATCCGGAATTTCCAAGTAATGTAGCGTTCACCTTTAAATTGCTGGATGTTTCGTTTGCTTCGCGACACCATTGTTCAAACAACACCGCACTGAAGTATCGCACCGCACAGTTCAAAGTTCACATAAACAAAACGTAAGAGCTTTAGCTAGCTTGAATTTATTTATTTACTTTGTGCTCTGGGCCCATAACCTATTGGTAATGGGAGCAGCGAAAAACGTGTGTACTGTATGACGATCATATATTGAATGAAACATTGAGTGAGTAATCTTTATGAGTGGTAAATGAATGAACATTTTATAGATGAGTGAATTTTGTATTCCAATAACAAGCTTCGTGATTCGGATAACATGTTAGGCTGTAGGTCCTAGAGACTATCGCTAGTATGATATTATAATAACACATTGAAATATAATACTCTACCTACGAATCGGGTTTAGACTAGCTAGTACATACTTACTATAACATATCCTCATATATTTTCTCAGAAGATGGGTAGGCACAGGCAGAGATTAACAATAGTTCAATAGTTCAATAGTATTTATTCATAAACAATAGTACAATTGTGTCTGAAATACATCGATTAAAACTAAAATATTATTTAAATGGTATAACAATTCTATACAAGTGAAATCATTATAAGCCAGAAATATAATAAAATGTAACTTAATTGAAATTAAATTAAATGATAGGTAGACAAACAAAATAACAAAACACTTTGACATGTCAAAATAAATTATTCAATACAAATACAAATCACATACCTGGCATAACAGTTATTAGTAATCATAAGTGAAGTACGTCTAATTAAACGTCAAAACTAAAATTAATCATGCGCATGTCACACCCTAAAGCCTTGGATTTACTGGGGGCAAACAAGTCCCTCAACAACTACGTGGAATGTCCCGAGACACAAGTGTCGAGAGAGACACATGCGCTCGCTCTCGGTGCGGGATCAAGCAACATATCCTGCTTCACGTAAAATGCCGTGGGGCATGTACGTCACGAAATATTCCAAGTGTACACTAGGCTTAAATATTGCAATGGCAATACGTCATACGTAGAGCAACGCGCCTATTCATGCTATTCATGATATTTTGCTGTAATAACCTTGCTCCAGTGGCATGGGGGGAGAGGACCTTGTGTTGCCACATGCTAAACAGAGTACAGACATGCAAATTCGAACAAAGATAACAGAGCTATAATCACGAGGATTGGTGTAGTTACTTATTTATAATTCATATGAAGGTTATATATAATTTTGCGTAAATTTCACACAGGATAATTAATTTAGATTATATTAGGTCGCCGCTGAGATCTACCAGTTCCCAACTCCTTATCGACGTTAAATTACATTCGATCATACTATTTACGTCGTAAATTGCATTAAAATGTGTAGTAGAGTCAGCATAAAGTGAAGCTTTCATTTCGGATTTTGAATTGTTCATATTTTCCCAAGAACTCGACAACTTATTTCAACAACAGCGAATCTATGTTTAATGCTGCCTGTACCTCCTTAACAACGTATTCCCTTCCCGTAGATTTGTCCTTAATGGCTTGTACGCGAAATAGCTATAGAATTATAATAATTTGCACGTTTATCGGTCGTTCTTCTAATGACTGCTAAACGTCTAGTTGAGGGTAATTTTTAGAAAGTATAGCTGCCGCATAGGTGAAGCTGAACGCAGCGTGGCCGGGGGATGAAGTCTGTCATGGCGCCGGAAATTATCATTATTAACTCAATCGGTTCTAGGTACGTAAATGCTTAGGTTTCTGCAAAATAGAAAATGCAGTTTCTTTCGAGGAAGTAAAGCAAAGTGTGCCCCTTATTTGCTCAATCTTGGGTGTTTGTTTACTGTTTGCGATAGCTACGTCACAAATAGTAAACATTATTGTGGACAAACTGATGATGGTATTATGAAAATGATGTCCACAAACAGAAAACATCTTTCCTAACATCATTCTGAATGACTTCACGTTCAACTTAAACTATATTTTTCACTACGATGCAGTTTTCCGCTCGGTCCAAAATATAGGTACGAGACTACACCTTTGTTTTCTATTATTCTATCATGAATAGCTGCCTTTAAATAAGTAAAATGCTATTCACTAATGGGACAAGTAGGTACTTGTTCTCATCTCAGAGAGAGGCAAACCAAACGCGTGTTGTGATACTTGTGATCTATGAGTCTCGCGCGTTTCGCAACAAACCTATGAATTGTCGTCAGTCTTGCCTTGTGCAATCAGTAACGGTTAAGTCGCTTATTGTTCCATACTCTCTTAGTACTGCAACTTGTGGATTTACTTCAGGACTATAGTCACAGAACAAGTAACAACCGTAATGAAAATAGCACACTTATGCGTACCCACTTGTGTATAATCTAAACTGAATCTTATACTTGCGCGAAGATATGAAAAATCTTACAGTTACAGCCGAAAAAGCAGAGTCTCGCGACCGGGATCGCGATGGGTGATAAACTGGCAATGCTTACTGATAGTAGTAGCAGCCAGTGCGGTGCTATCCGGCATCGCAGCAGCGAGGACGAGCAGGCAGGCAGCGAGCGCGGCGCGGCGCATGGTGGCTGTCAGACGCGACGCCGCCGCCGGCCGCGCCGCCCGCCCTGCATCACCGAGCCACGCCACACCACACGACCGCGACACCTGCGAACAGTAAATCGTATTATAACAGCGTCCAAGTACGGAGTGCCTCCTATAACTTAGAGTAGTGTGAAAGGGCAGGGGGCTTTGACCCCGGGCGGCGCAAGCCGCACCTCGACTCGCCCTTCGGAGCAATTCACCCCTCGCTGCTTAATCGACTTGCTAGCCATGTCAGGGGCGGGTTATGCCGTCCCTTATAACAGATATAATTATAGATATGAATTGCGCTACCCGATGCTGATATAACAATTGTTGTTATTGGTTTCTCGTTAGGTATTCGATTTGATAACCATGTGAACAACTCATCGTGGCCGCGATCCCACAATTAAAGATATAATTGGATGTTCCATAATTTAACCCATCACGTGGGCAACTTATGGTACACTACAAGAATACGTAAAGATGCAATTTTGCTTAAAGTACTTCAAGCCGCAGTCCAATCAATATTGATGACTTTAATTACTTGATGAGACACTTGCGTAGGAAGATGTAAGATGTTGTACAGATGGAAAATTTCCAATAATGTCCATTACATATAACTTTCCCATCGAAGCTTGAAAACGTTTAAAATTAGATTCGATTAAACTTCATAAGTACAGTTACGGTCAGTCGAGTTACCCTAATTTAGTATGATCGTAGTCCCTATGACGCAGACAATAAGCACAGCACAAAGTCCAAAGAGTAAATGGATCGCTATTGTACGCGCAGTCAGTGAACTCACAACAATTATATTATTATCTCAAGTATTAGTGATAGTTGTAATCAATGCAATGATTTTTTGCGAGATCGACCCGGATGAGGGATAAGCTGGTGATAGACGGAGGTGTTGAAGTTAAACAGGCGCGGCTAATCCCGCCATTGAATATTGCTGGAAACTGGCCGTGAATCATCAGATTTATAATTTTTTAACTTTATGTTTTGCATATCTAATCAATAAAAAAGTGTAAAAATAAAAATCATTATGATACCGAAGCAATAGCATTCCACCAATGATTCTGAATTTAAAAAGAACCCCATGAAATATAGTTGCAATAAAAAATAGCATCTACCTTTAAGTGCATATGAAGATGTATCACTTATAACATTAACACTAATGTATTTCTTAAGGTGCAGTTACATTTGCTTAATAATCAACACACTAACGAATCGGGGTACTAATTAATTAAAGTATCTATTCAATCTAATCAGAATAATAATAACACCGCGGTGTTTAACATAAGTTCTTAACTGATATGGGAGTCACGTCCTTAAAATATTTTTTACTACATTCCTCCCGATCGTTGACCTCGAGTACTTGGATTTTATTCATGATTAATAACAGAGGAGGGCAAAAAGTGGTTGATATTAAGTGCGTTTACATGGCGACGGCGCCGGGTAGACCTAGCTAACGGCGGCTGCGCCTGCGCACTTCTTCAGCCATCACCGCATCTCCAATGGACAATTACCGTCTCAGATATTGTCAATTACACGCCAGTTCCGGTTTTAGATCCTGTTCGCATTCGTGCTCTGCTCTAATTTGAAATACGATTAGAAAAAGTGTTGTTAAAAAAGATGTTAGATGAATCTTTTTGTGCAGAATGTGCGAACGTTATTAAATGAAGCAGTTGTTGTTTGCTGAGACCAATAAAGTTACTGTCAATCTATCGATTGTAAAGCCCGGAGACCAAAAAAGTATTTTTTTAAATTAATGTTTATATTGTGGGGCTGAAGTCTAAGAATGATCCCGTATATACAGTTTTAATTTTTTATTAATATAATTTTGAGAGGTTTATTTGTTTGCTAGTTTTGTCTGTAGGGCATGTTTATAAACCTGGGCCAACATTTAGACACGAATATTAACACAGATTTTTAAATCGCAAACTACTGTTGTAATGATATCCTACTATCAAGGAAAAATGAGGATCTGATGGAGACTGAAGATGGTCAAAGAAAAAAGTAATACATATCTACTAAACAACGACACTGAGATACAAAGTTATGTATACTTAATAAATTAACATGTTACGTAATGTACAAAAAATTACCTTTATTTATAAATTTAAGTTAACAACATAGGAGGGTATCTTTGTCAAGCGCAAACGAGCGATCAATAATTGACACACAATAGGCACGATAAAAACTATAACCGCAACAAAAACAAAACATTATAAAAAAGTTGCTTTGCCTGGCCTTTTGTTTTTAATGATGACGAGAAATACATAAACAAATTAAACAATTGACGAAAATATAGTAAAAAACCGATCGAGAATACCAGTAGCTATTAACGTATCCAATTAGCATCTTTAATAGCTGTTTCGTCACAAATTGATAAAAAGCTGATATTTACGAAATACCAAGCGTGAAGGCAACAAATAGATCATAAGTTCCAAAAATATGTATTCATACTGACTTTCCGAGTTGCCATCAGTTGAGTTCCCTGTTCCGATGAATGATTGCACACCACTAAAGCAAGTTCGATTCTCGACCGAGTGCGGGAGTGCGCAACCACTTCTGAGAAGTTGCTTCGCTGTGCTGTGCCCCTGCATGCCAACCTGGCACTCTCGGAAGACTATGCTAAGCAAACCTTTGCAAGAATACATCAGAAATTCTTCTTCGAAACAATTGCGAGAGTGCTCACGTGTTGCTCATTGATTCCGAAAATTTTCCTTCCCTGGTCCGGCCTGACAGAAATTTTGGAGTAAATAATATCATATAATTTAAAGGGTTCTGGGACCTAACCCTACTACCTTATGAGGAACCTTAATATGATCGCCTTGTGTATGTATGATTGAATACTATGTTAAATCAAGATCATTTTCTCAGAAAGGCGTAGATATATCAAGTTGAAATTTACCTGAGATATCGAATCCTAAGGTCTAATACTCCGTACCTAGAAGTTATGTATTATTCAAGCTTCTTACGTCAATGCACTAAGAAATGAAATCGGCCGGAGACGCGCACGAAGGGTTCCGTCGCATTGTACAAGAAAACTTAAAATCAAAAAAAAAAATAAGAACTGGATTTCGAAGTCAGTCACTCACTTCTGATTGCGGATCCGCCGTTCAACCAATTGCGCCACCGACGTTAATGAAAGCTGCCGCAAAATTTGCGTTTATAATATCATCACGTCTCATCACCAGTGGGGGGTCAAAACACGTTCCTTTAATGGGGACCCCTTTATTCTATAAAATCTCGGGTAGTTCATACAGAATCGTGTGAAAATTTCAACTGTTTACTTATTACTGTTTAAACGATACAGCTCGCTGACGGACAGACTGGCAGACGGACGGACGGACAGCGGAGGCTTAGTAATAAGGTCCCGTTTGGCACCCTTCGGGTTCGGGAACATAAAAACGAACTGAGTTTTAATTACAAGTTAATTATGCTTAATTCAAATTTTCTCATAAACCTAAGAATTGATATCCAATTAAGCATTGGATAAACGAGGTCGATGTTAATGTGAATCTTCGATTAATTAAAAGCCATGTTATTTATAATCTGTGACAATCCATAATTCAGCTCATAATTTTATTTATTCGGTCGCGCTTATTTTTGCCCGAAACGGGACCCGTAATCACATGAGTAATTCATGTCATGGCACATTTTTTATGAGGTACCGAAGATCATTATAATGCGGGCATAAGAAAGGTAGTATTGTTTCGGTTTTTCGCATCGAATGTATCATGAGGTGTTATTTAGCTCTGCTTTGTACTAACCACACGTAATATGAGTCCAAAAGCATTGTATTGCTGTCAAATTGTTAAAATTAATGTTACAACAAAGCCATTATTTTGGGATAATTCATTATGCACTTTATCCTAATTCAGTAAGATGTGATGGCACCTAGTGTCAAACATAGTTAAACACTGACGGCCTTACTAATAAAAGAAGTTATTCACAGTGTAACTTATACAGTGTTTTGTCTTGCTTTGACATTTGACATTTACTCGACGTACGATCAGGACAAAACACTGTATAAGTTAAACTGTGAAAAACTTTTTTTGTTAGTAAGGCCGTGACAGTATTCCACAGTAGTAGTCACAGTAACCAAACGATAAAGTGCGCCATAAAAAGTACAACTTACTAAACTACACACGCCCAAAATTGTGACATCGAAACGGCTGATACTATCACTTGCATAAAGTCGCATTCCAGCAATAGTTCCGTGACATGCATATTTTTAGAAAGCTGGAGCATTAAAAATCGGGTGTAGGGCTCGCGAGTGTGAAGTGAAGAGACGACCTGTGGCGACGGCGGCGGCACCTACTTTCACGGAGCGACAGCGGCGCGGCGCGGCGCGGGGCTAGCCAGCGCCCGCGCAGGCAAGGTCGCCGTAAGGCAAACCACTCTTCGACGAATCTTTAGAGTCGGAGACACGCATACCAGTCCGAGAGCGGAACGCGGTCGCAATAAAAACGCTGGGGTATATTTGACGCGTGCGCGCAACATTATCTCGCGGCTCTCGGCTCCGATTACTTAATGCCTCGCGAGTCGCGCGGCTAACTGTACACGCCGGGCGAAACCAGATACAGGTTTTTTCTCAGTAGGTTCGATGATCGGTTAGGGTGGGATAAGACGCGGTACCGATTCGCGGCGAAATCGCACATCCTGGTTCGGGCAGTGCAGTCGAAGGCTGACGTAGAGAGTTAATATAAGCGGCCAATAGCTCAGAATTACAAAGAAAATACTCTCAAAAGTTAGTGGATTATAGATTCTTTGTGATTCCTCTGGCGGAGATGGCCAAGGTCTATTAGTACATTTTATTATTTGGACGGATACCTATATATATATACATAGGTCACAAACATTTAAGCCTGAAAAGTCACGTGATGATTTCATTGCTATCTACTATTTTAGTAAGTTGAACCGCCAGAGAGATTAGACGGCTATCTTAAACTAATATTAGAGTTAAATTCACGATTAAACAATGGGGTTTAGTGAGACTCGGTTACGTAAACTTAGACACCCATTGCGTTGCAGTATATTTGGCTACTGTGTAATTGGTGGTAATTGTAACTTTTCAACTCAGAAATTCCCTCGCGGAAAGCAATCTATTGGAACATATTTCATAATAACTTAATATATATTTCAATGCACCGCAGGTTTAAGTTAATTTGAGCCAGGCTCACACCAGCTCGTTAGACCTTTAGGACATTTAAATAAAGTAATCTTGTGAAAAGACAGCCAGTTCCTTTGATATTGTTATTCGTAACTTGGGGAACTATGAAGTATTTGAATTAATTTCAACCTGAACCTGAATAGAATACTTAATATGCTAAAGCCATTATATGTTTTCACCTATCTTTATAATTCAAGAAATTCTCTATACCAATACAATTTGTCAACAAATGCGATGACGTGTTAATATACATTTCACGGGAATCGCTAAGTTTAAACAGAGTTTTGGATACATTGAACAAGTGTAAAGGTGGTTATCAATACCCAGGGCTCAATAAAAAGAATTACGCGGAACTCTGATCAATGATCATACTATGAGCACTAATAAATTAGCAGGCTATTAGTGTCAACCTACCTTTGACAAAATTGCAAGTACGTGGTGGCACTGCGCAGTTAAGTTGCGCCGTGACACTCCATTGTCGTTACACTTCCATGTTTGGGGCCGTTTGTTTTTAATTTCTTATAGCCAAGCCACTAGCAGTCGCTCCAGCAATCGGTATGAATCGCACATAAAACAGCAGAGTAGCACACCAGCATACCCGTACCACCACATACAGTTTGTTTGAGACCTCCATCAAAGATTTCTTTGTGGCATGAAAACAATGAGCATTGTGGATTGACAAGTCGATGTCTAGCCGGGCAGCTAATTCAATTACCAGGCCCCAACACAACATGTCCATTAAGAGATCGCAAATAACTTTGGCTCGAGCCGCTGAAAAGGTGTCCGATGGGAGTTGCGCGCTGCCTTTGGTTGCGTTGCCATATTGACTTTAACTTTGTGCATTGACTCGCTTGCTTTGTAAGAAATATACAGTAAGTTTAGAAACCATCTGAAGATGAGGCGGTTCGATTATCACTTCCTGGAATAGTGTTTGAAAGCAGGTCTCGAGTCGATTGCATCAAGGAAGACCTTAGGGAGAGACGAATTTCGAGACATACCATAAATCTCGCCTATTATTCCCTTCTTCAATTTGAAAAATAAATCACTATGTACAACTATTTGTTAGCCACCCCCCCTGTAAAATACAAGTAAAAGCTCGGTACCTCGCCCGCCCGCGCCTGAGCTTCGTAAGCTCATTCCCACAATAGCTCATGAATATTTTATTGTTCAAACAATCGCGGGTCAGACGTATGAATAACGTGTTACGGGTTAGGATAAATACTGGGACCACCTGCGCGGCGGCTGTTACGCTGCGTATGCGCATGTCGTGTGTTCTATTATAACTTATATAACTACAACTATACAGAAATCAATTAGCATATCCTAATGTTTTCAAAAAATTCCTCTATATAGGCTGTTGCGTTGTGTATGTGCATGTAGTGTTATACAATTATAAAGAAATTATTTTGTCATTATCTCCATACTCCGTGGTCTAGGCCACTCACGGGAGATCCGGGATTCGAATCCGGTGCTGACCATGTAACCAATGAGATAAGAATTTTATTCTGAAGTAAAGTCTAGCCATGACGGAAAAAATCATTAGAAGACCTTGAATATCCATAGCCGTGGCGATGGGCTAGCCCCCTGAAACGCATAATGCAGTATTTCATAGCTGGCTAACGTGGGCACAATTGTGCCTTTGCCAGCCCGTTGGGGAAAAGGCGTGTAATAGAGAGAATATACTATGTGTGTAATAGAGAGAATCTACTGGTTATTGCGAACAATTTTCCCCAAGCTGTTGCGTTGCAGAGTGTATGTATGGGGTTATAATATTAACTTATTATGTATAAAGAAAATAATGATCATAGCATAATTCGGCTTATATTCCATCTTTACCACAAGAATAGCAAATTCAATTAACTTCAGCTTTCCGCCCAAATAGCGTATGTAACGATCGCCACAAACTCCGAAAATTCGTAGCAAAAGGAAAATGCGTAGCTGCGTAGCACAGCCGTAGCGGGTGAAGTGACAGGTGTGAACAGGTGGGGGGTAGTTACAGATAGGGGGCGCGGAGTGCGGGGAAGGTACGCCGGCCACGCCCCTCCCGGCACGCCCACTACTACCCAACTGCTAATTTACACGATATCTTTATATCCATTACATGTATTATCCAGTTTCAACTCTAGTTTCAAATGAGGTGAAGTTCATAGGAACTCACGCTGGAGTACTGACTCGACAACAATTGGGGAATTTCATAAAAAAAACTCAAAATCTCACCAGACGAATTCCGTTATGTAATTTTGAACTTGTTTCTAATGTAATCTCTGACTTGAATTTATGTCGGTGTTATACTGTATAATTCTCCCAGTTATGTGTACAAAATTACTTTGTCCACGAATAATCGACAGGGATATGCGGAATCAACGTAATGGCCCCTCCATTACCGGCAGATTATTATATCCCTTATTTTATCCCTTATTTTTACTGAGTGCTTATTAAGAAGAACAAAATATACTAGAGGAATAACCGACTGAACAATAGGTCGTGTTCGATATCAGATGAATTATTTATTAATAGCGCTAATGAGCGTTGCTTGGAGAGCAGCCGATAGCGGGGTGAGCTTGCGACCTCGTGATATGCGCCCACGCAGCCAGATTGTCGCCAGCCACTCGCCAGCGAGACAGTGTGCGGGTTGCGTTAGTCTACTAGTCCGCGCCAGTTGGCGACCTCTGTGGCGTAGCAGTAGTGGCTCTGCCTACCATGCGACAGGTCCCGGGTTCGATCCCCGGCTGGGGGTAAAGAAAGAAAAACCCAGGTCTTGGATGTTTATATGTGGGTGACGTCGCTGTTTCTGGCTCCTACGACACAGGGTATCCTAGTGTAGGGCCAGAAGCATGTAAATGTTTATGTTTTTTTTTTTTTGGTTCTGAGCGAGCTGTGTACGGTGGAGTGAGAGAGAGAGAGAGAGAGTTGACAGTTCGCTAAAAGCTAAAGAAACTTGGCGCGAACTATACCACGGAATAAGTAACAGTTATATTCTAAATATTTGTTAAGTGGTTCTATTTGCAAGCAAGACCATACAGCAGGGTTTCTTTGACTACACCATTCCCACTTGATTACACAAACTGTAAGTCAAGTTAAGTGCAACTCAAAATTAATACTGGTGCCGCCCATTCTCCTAAGGAGAGAGTGTCAGCCTGGTTTTTGGCAGTTGTGCATGCAATCTGTATCAAAATTGAGAGGGTCACAGACGTCGTATTGCTCTGTGATAGATAAATCATGGAGAGACAGACGAACACATTAGGTATATAGGCAGAAATAAGCTTAGAATATATATTTCCTCATACGAGGTGGTAGGGATACCAAACTCCTGCCATCTACTACCTCGTGCGCGGAAACGTACTCAAAATACCTAATTAGGTATAGTTACAATATGGGCAGTTGAGCAGCGTCCAGCCCACACGCCTTGCTTGATGATAAGCGGGGGTCGCGCAATCCCCATTGAAGTTGTAACTCAATCAAATGAATGGACGACGAACGATCATGTTTTGGACTCTGTAACTACAAAATGTAGATACACGCCGTTGGCAATTTGTAGGAAAAGTAAATGGGTTTACATAGTATGACGGAAAACTGTAACATATCGTCGTTCCCAAACGAATGACCCTATTTGGATTTAGTTTCATGACCGTGACAATGAATGTTTTTGCTAATATTTAGTAAAACGCAACCCAGGAAGAGATGTTATGATGAGTTGGGATCATGGGCTGAAGGGAGACCGCTCAGGATCGGAAGAGTGGAAGAGAGAGTGGGACATTAAGGGCTCATAATAATCTATAAACCTATCTAACTCAAACTTATATAAGTGCATTACGTCACTCCAAAGTCCTTATGGATAACAATGAAAGAATGTGCTGATAATCGGTAAGTAATTGTGATAAACATTACAAGTAGACACCTACGTCTACAGAAGTGGATAAAACCGAATTCCACCTCACTGGCTTTGGAACGTCATACATGTCATACTAATATATCGAGTAGACACTTATCTGCAGTGCAAGGCGATTAAATAGTAAATTTTATTTTTAAGGATTTGAGTTATAGTATAGGTAAATTAATGTTAACATTTACTGCATATTTACTTATTGTACTTAGTTCTTCAAAATATATTTATTTTTAGAATAAAGATTGCTGGGCCGCCTCGATTTCTTCTTTTCTTAGCTAAGCGTGCCCGGCGTAAATGTAGCAGCTACTTGATAGTTTGGTAAGTTTGATTTTTTTCATCATTTGCCCGCACGAAGTTAGGTAAATTATATCCATATCTTGGCTTACGGGTTTTAGTTCGTTTAGTTAGAGCGATTATCAGGCGATCTGTTTTATTAAGGACACCTGAATATTGTTAATTTTGTATGATATAAGTAAAAAAAAGCTATCAATTTCCGGTAGATCTGGGTTCTGCGAGTTGGTTTGGAAGTATTCTTCTTCTTCTAGGTTTAATTCATCTATGGCTATTTTAAGGTTACGTACTTACGTAACATAAGCATAAGAGTCTATCGTTCATACGTATAATAACAGATACTATAATATTATACTACCTATAATAGTATAACATACGTTAGATATGTCGATAATAATAATAATAAGGTTCAATAGAGAACTCAGTGCTTCAAGTCAATATTAGACAGAACTTAAACATGCAACGTCATATGATAGTAAGATTCCGTTGTTTTGTTTACATGCCAATCTAAAGATTGTAATTTTAATAACATTATCCTTTACCCCCATTAGGGGTTAATGGAATGTAAATATGTATGTGAGAATCCTTTTCATGACACAAATTTAACAGAAGCGTTGAGGCTTAAATAAAAACCAGACATGCTACTAAATGGGACCCACTGAAATAAAAATAAAAGCATTAATTTGAAAGCTCTCCCCTCACAAAGCGCTCGCCTGTCTAAGCCGAACGCAAATAAAATCGTGACTTTACTACACTTCGGTTCCATACATTTACGTAGCAAAAGCTCGTAAATAAATAGTGGGCACTAATTACGGGAGACATAAGGAGCTCTGTGTGCAAGCACCACCGCCAGCATGGTAACTTTATAGTGCACACGCTAGCCATGCCTTCGATACAAGCCAAAACAACCCCTAACCCCCCACATTAAGACCAGTCTAATCCAAGCAGTAATTCCAAGTTCATATGGCCGGTGTTTAATTAGTATCACTGTAGGGAGCACTGTGGGAACATGAGCCTTCAAAGAAATTGTCCAGCCCAACCCTTATCTCATGATGTAAAGGTTATCTAAACTCGCCTATTAGTTAGTAATAAAACAGTTTTTACTGTCAAAGTGAATGCACGCTGGGAAAAGTAATAAAATTAATTATTTTAGGTACAGCATCAGGCTTCGAGTGGACTGTTTGTTATAGAAAGATCATGATCCCAACGCCTTTTTCCGGTAGAGACAGAGACTAGAAACTTTATGCAGAGACTAATATTAATTCCACCTATAGTCGTTATGTTCTTTCTTAAATAATAGATGTTTTTGTTGTTAAAAAACTGATTTGCATTTTAATAGCCCTGATCAATCTGCCATAAATATATATTTGGCATTTTTAACAATATTAGTCTTATCTAAATCGTACTATCACAATTTATCGTTTACCTTTTATGTCGTGTCAAAAGGGCTGAAAATTATTCCACATAGTATGTTTATAATATTGTTGAAACATTGACACCCGTTTGCACTAAACATAAGAATCGCCTAACTTCTTGTCAGAAGGTACCAAGCTGCCCTATTAGGGCCACTGACACAGCTTTACGACTACTACCACCGAGTAGCTACGAGTAGTAGCAGGGACCTACAGCTTAGGTGAATAAATCATAATAAATAAAATAATTTAAAACAGAAGCGTAGTGGCCTAAGCCTAGTAGCGGTATTCGCATACCGGTAACGATCGTGCTGGAAGCAACAACTGGCCGAGACGGGTACTGGATGGGTGTCCGTTTCTTTGTGGCAATAGTATCGGGCAATTTCCGTGTTTCGGATGACACACAGAAATTGCCCGTTACAAATGCCTCATGATGATGTTTTACAATGTCCTCATAAAATTCAATGCGGCCACATGGCGACCGATAAATCGCCGTTTTATGTACAAAATTTATGATTTACCTATCACATAGGGCTTATCCGGACCTTGTGAACCAGGGTTTAGTTTTAATCACATCTTCTACGAGTATGTGTTATTTTATTAACAACCAAAAATCGACAATTATCCGCTTTTTCCACTGAAAATGGGGTAAAGGGCCAGGCTCCCAAGGTCCCACCTCCAGGGGAGCAGCGTTATTTTTCACTTCTTCAAAACTGATCGCTCAGATCGCTTGGCACGAAGTGTATGGAGATGTCATAATTCTGTTACGCCCTATAGCTTATTAACTCTCAAAACACTCGCCTAATTAAAGCCAGGTGGCTCCACTTTCAGCGCCCGATCGACGGCTAGGCGAGTCACCCCTTTCCGGCTTGCAGCTGAGTCATCGTTCGCTGAAAGCCAATGACGCATCACCACGTCATCAGCGGGATACAGACGTAATCCTGTGACATGCTGATGCTTAAAATAATCGTGTTTACGAGCCCATTCACGCTAATCAGTGTTTGTTAACCTGTGGTCCGAGGACCGCTATGGTGGTCACTGAAAACCACCGAAGTGATCTGCAAACCCATGCTTAACCTCTCAACTGTCTCATTGACACAATCCTTTCTGAGGCATCGCGACTTTGAAGCTCATACCGTGGTAGTAAAATTCAAAACCCATAACGGGAAAATGTTTTGCCGGCAAGACATGGGTCGGTGTGAAGTTAAAATTGAACATAGTTGGAGCCAAAAAGCTAAAAAGCAAACCTCTAAAATTATATAAATTGCTCTATAATACACCTACAACTTCTTCTTAGAGTGCTTCACCCCATATAAACTTTTGGAACCGTAGGAAGTCTTGGAATGATTGTGTTTTATTTAAAGGTCACAAAAAAACTGAACAGCAAATGGTCCGTAGCAAGACGGAAAAGTCAAGTGGTCCCTTATTGCTAAAAGTTTAAGCACCAATGGCCACTAACTCATCCGGAGAGACTAATGCACGAGTCGTCACGAGAACGGCACGAGTGTCATTCACTCGGGAGGAAGTACTCGTTGTTGACATTACACAGTTGAAGCAACCATTGTGCAACTGAAAGTGACTGATTTTGCATCGGAAATATGTACATGCGTGTGTTTGCTGCGGGCCACCGCAGCACGATAAGATTTGTTGTAAATAATACAATTTCCGTTTAATTTCATTTAAAGATGAGTGGTTTTAATCGTGTTTTTGAATTGACGACATCTGTGGCGCTGTGGTTGTGGCTCTGCCTACCATGTGTGAGGTCCCGGGTTAGATCTCCGGCTGGGGATAAAGAAAAAAACCCACAGGTCTTGAGTGTTTATATGTGTGTGACGTCGCTGTTTCTGGTTCCCACGACACAGGGTATCCTGGTGTGGGGCCAGAAGCAATGTATGTGCTTGTATGTATATGTTTATGTTAATGTAATGAATGAATCTGAAGTAGATATCTACTAGTATACTGAAACTAATGAAATGTGATTTTTTCACCTTCATTAGGTGCAGTTGTCGTCTAATTAAGTTATCAATGTATGTTTTATTATAAAAAAAATAATGAATGAACGGAAATCTTGCAATTCTTTGAAGTAAGAAACAACTATAAATATAAGCGACAACATGACCGTAAACACCACTGAACAGGAAGCAAATACGCAATTTCTTCAAATAAAGAAATTATTTTTGAAATACATTATATTTCAGCACTGGGACAATTAAAGGCTACAAAAATATATATATATTTCATAAAAACTTTGTCAGCCGATACCTTCGACACTCTATGGGTCAGCGGGTTATAACTTCGGTTGGGTTATTTCCTTCATTGTAATGAATGTTTTAGTACGCATAGTGTTCGTATCTAATTCTTAGTCGATAATGGGTCGATTCTGGTACCATTCCTTTATTATTATTAGTCTTACTTTCCCATAACACAAAGTCCCAACGTACTTACGGGGTGATCTGTGATGGTAGTCAATTAACAAAGTAACTCACAACAACACACACTATTTGGTACAAAGCGCTCAGTTTTAATCGATTACAGGCCTACACAAATCTAGATATTTTGCACGGCGATCATCGATTAACTGGATGATTGGTGCTTACCTGTACTTTAAGTACGTGTCAAATATACTATAACTTTCCAGTTCATTTATTCTTCTAGTATGTTATGTGAGTCACGGGATACTTTCAGAGCAGGCTTTTTCAAAAGCCAATAGATGGCGTTGTTGACGGCCCTACCTTTTATTTCTGTGGCGCATGATGAATGTGGTAAAAATGGGTAGAGGACACCTAAACAAGCAAAAAATGTATGGTCATATGGTACCCAAAAGTGACAGGTTTGTGAGATAATTGAAATTAAAGAAATCATGTTCTGAAATATTTATGTTTAGTTCTAATTATCTCGATAACGTGACACTTTATTATTATAGTCTCTATGTTATTATTACCAAACATTTTTTGTATGATTAAGTGATAGGTGGAGGACCTATATTATCCACATTCCTCATGAACCAAAGAAAAAAAAAGATAGGGCATTCCACAACTCCATGTGTTGGATTTTGATGAAGTCTAACATTTCATATTTGTATTGTGGTCC
This sequence comes from Argyresthia goedartella, assembly GCA_949825045.1. NCBI lineage: Eukaryota > Metazoa > Arthropoda > Insecta > Lepidoptera > Argyresthiidae > Argyresthia > Argyresthia goedartella. The sequence continues at coordinate 13,714,622 of OX463820.1, read as the reverse complement.
GAATCGTGTATCGTAGGGTTTGTGCTCAAATTCTCGCTCGCCCTCTGCGATATAATTGAAAGCTTTGTTTTTTTCATCAACTGTCAGAAAACTGTTCATTGAAGAACCATGGTCACTTTATCGGTCGTACTATAAATGAATATGTACAATGTAGTGCACTTGTAGGTAAATCACTGGTAACATACAAACCAGATGTTACACAATGGACACATAGGCCTAACATTTATTTAGGGGAGTTACAATGTAAGGGCTCGATTTACAAATAAATAAATTCTCAAAACAAGGTAAGTTCTACTTACTTCTTGATGTGAGTTGACATTTACAGATCCTGTAATATAAATTACATTAGAACTATCAAGCCTCCAAGAGGTATCAGCCTGAATAATGTAATCTAAGTAACTAATGTAACCTAACTACCTACCTTGTATTTTATTGCTTAATATAATCGTGAGTTGACTATTTTGATGGCCATAAGTCCATAGGTACACGAACCTGCTACCACTATTGCGACGAGGCTAACGTTTTTATTATTGTAAGACTACCAATCAATGACATTCAAATGTAAATAGCTGCAACTATGACATATTTGAGCGGCCACTAACGGCGCGATCACGCGATTACAACACTCAGTTAAATCAACCTGTCGTATACACTTTCTAAAAATTAAATGTTAAACAAATAGTCCGAGTTTCTTTTAATTCCAAAGTTCCCAACTCACCTTAAACTTCAGATCGAGTGGTTTCTCCAGCACAGTAAACTTCACTAGCGATGCACTGCTACCGAACAGAATTAGCACGAATTATTCCGAGCAACTGGCGGTGTTTGCGTGTGTTCTGTCTCGTGTCTCGTGCCGGGAGGCTGCGGAGCCGTCGCGAGGTGTGCCAGCGGTGAGGCGGCGCAGGCACGAGTGTCGAGTCGACTGGCGATAGCTGGCGGTGGCGCGGACTCACCACGGCCGGCGAGCCGCCCGCACTGCCCCGCGCACATGCGCTAGACCTGTTTACTCAACACTCGCACTGCAGCCTCCCGCGTACCACGTACTCGACTGCAATAAGATGCACTGCCAACTCGGAGCTTGTTGGCCCGGATGCACATCCGACACTCAAAGTTAGAAGGGCAATCAAGGCTGTCACTGCCTCTCACTCGGAGTGTGACAGTATTAAATTTAAGCGGCACTTGCTATTTGAGCACCAGTCACTCTGTGCGTTGTAGAACTCGGTAGCGACACAGGAAATTTTTGTTTTTTTTCCCATTATTTTCCAACCGCTCCCACCCCCGACCCCTTGAAGACTAACATAGCGGAATTATTATAAAAACCTATAAAATCAAATAACTCAACTGCATTTCTTTTCAATACCACGTACAAACTTATAAATGCACCTGGTTACGTACGTCCCTTCTCATTGGAACTTGGTTTGCTGGAAAAGATCTCTTATCAGTTTTTTCAATTATTTGTGTGCAAAATTATAAGTACTACTACAAGTAATAACTTTGTAAACTAAATTTGCCATCTAAAATTCAACCTATTGACTTTTCCCTAAAATTATATCGCGTATGTCACTCTCACTAGAAAATTAAAACCTGTCAAGCCGTTTTGTCTGTAGCGGTTTTTTTACTTTTCAAAACCCTATCATCATTTTGAAAATTTTCCAAACACTGAATCGAAAAAAAAATAACCTATAATTATCGAAAAATTTCACGAGAAAATTTCATGGTTGAGAAACTGAAGAGGAGAACGTATGAAATCATTTTCGCCCAAGCTGAAATGGAGACGCTTCGTGCGCTACGCGCTTGATCGGTCAATGACTGTTTCAGCCAGGGTCGTGTTCTCGCAAGGAAATTATATACATTTCATGTGGTTTAAACATAAAGACTGTATCTACCAAATGTAAATTACTTTTAATATCACACATTCAATTATACATTCCTGCTTGAAAGCGTTGGAACTAAAATGTTTATATCAAAATGTTAGAGGTTTCAATACCAAAACCCATGATTTTCTTGAAAGTGTCATAAGGAATTGTTTTGATGTTATTATAAGAACCGAAATCTGGTTTTAGGGGAATATTGGTGATAGAGATTTGCTTGATGATCATTACAACGTTTATAGATGCGACAGGAACCTTTATCGTCCCGTAGTAAAATTGGGTGACGGCGGAGTGATGATTGCGGTACAAAAGAAATTATATTTACATATATTTAAATCAGAAAAAAAAATGTTATTTTACAATAACGGTAATTTTGAAGCCTTGTGGATAATGATTGAGCAGCGACATAAAATTGCAATAAAAAAATGGGTATCTGCGTTACAAATATTCCGTCGCCACTCAATCGAGCTGACTTTGAGCAGTTTATTGAACACGCACACGATGTACTGGTAAATCTAGTCGATCTGTCTGAAATAATTATATTGGGCGATTTAAACTTAAATCACAATAGGTGGCAGCCGAGTGATAATTATCCTGAGCAAAAGTTATCGCTAGGAAGCGGAGGTTTGTTTGATACAATTAGCGATTTTATGTCTCTTCACAACCTACATCTTAATAACCTGCACTCTCTTTTAAATCAATGACTCTAGTTACTGCTTGAGTATAGACAATGTAGACCTATTTTCGAAAAATCTGTATAATGTGTCATTTACTGGTGGGAAGTACAACTACTCATCCTATACCACAGGGTCCGCCCTTTATTAGGGAGTAGTGAACATCCCTTGTTCTTTTACAAATGTAAAACAAGAAATTCTACTGTATACTTTTTACTAAATAAATGATCAAGGGCGTACCCAGGATTTCAGCTATGGGGGGGCAGCTCATACCTGTTTCGAGAAGATGGTCGGTCAGGTATATTGAAACAAAAAACGTTGACGTTTATTTTATCTTCTAGGGGGGGCAGCAGCCCCCCCCTGCCCCTACCTGGGTACGCCCATGTAAATGATTATTATATTATTAATATTATAATCAGTTTAATGTGGTAAAAAACATTAATAATAGGATCCTAGACCTCATACTCCCCCACATCAATAAAATAAAAGTTTATCACTTTGCAGAAGGGCTTAGTACGGTAGACCCCGATCATCCGCCTGTGGAGTTTATAATAAAGTGAGTAGGTGATTGCTCATTACCACAAGAGTCCACTTGAATACTAAACTTTTTAAAAGCTGACTACATTGAAATCTTATATGAGTTTAGACTATGATTTCGGATTCCGAGATAGGTCAAAATAGCAAAGAAATAAGTGAGCTTTTTGTCAAAAACTTTGCCTCTATATGCCTTAATAGTCCCAGACAGCAAGCCAGACCGCGATGGGCTGATATCACGTTTAATGGCTCTTATTTGTCCGCCTTTGTGGTCAACATTTATAATAATAATAATAATAACAATAATAATAATAATTTTTAATACCTACAACTACGCAGTTGGCAACTTGAGAGTTTAGGACATTTTTGCAGCTCTCTAGAATTTTTAGTTTAGAGCAGCATTTTGATCTATCTATCTACTGAACTATCAATTTCATCAGTTATATTGTTAGGCATATCTTAACGTGAAAACAAATAAATACTCGTACATAACCATCACGAGTAGGTGGGTGGAGATTACGTTCTTTGTTTGGGAAAGCTGCACATGTCTTATTATTTTAACTTGATATTGAGAGCTATGCTCTGCTTGGAATAACATGTCTATATAAGCATATAATAGAGTTTGCTGAGAAATGGCCATGCATAGGTGAGGATTATTGAGGTCTTTCCCTCACCACACACACTACGACAGTAAATACTATGTTACTGTCGTAGTGTGTGTGGTGAGGGGTACCTTCCTTGTGGGTGGAACGTGGTTGTGGGACAGGGTGAGTCAAAAGCTGTAAAATAGTTGATGTTGCTGAGTTGTTGTCGCTGTACAATCAGAGATTATTCAGAATTAGTATAATGGCACGCATAAACAGGTCAACCAAATAAAAACAAGAGAAGTATTTATTTAAAACTAAGACTAAGACTAGAGATACGGTTACATCATTATTGGGATTATTTTCCACTTTGTGATAGCTGTTCTGTGGGATTCGGTGGACTCAATTGTTTATCTAGGTCTGCTGGAGATCTGATGTGGATTGCCAGTGCTTTTTCTGCTTTTTGGACGAGGATTGATCCTTCTCGCACCCAAACATAGCGATATTTGTTCTCACTAGCACGCAGTTTAGTCTGACGAAATAATAAACGATTTTCCTTAGTTAGGCGTTCATTCACATATATATTTCTAGTTAGGCCGTCTGAAATATCCTCAGAGATCAGATTTTTCCTGGTTTTGGCCGCTTTTATGACTTCGTCACGTTTTGCACGTCGTACTAGCCTCACCACAAGAGGGCATGGCAGTTTTTTTTCCTAGATGGACTCTTTCCTGCATTTACTTCGGGTGATCTCTTGGGGCCAGCTCGGTACACACCATCCACATCCTGCCCTGTGACATCAACACCAATCTTCTTCGATAACAGGAGGACAGTGTGGAGTACATTCTCATTTTCAGGTTCGGGTATTCCAATAATCTCGAGCTCATTTTTGAGGTCCTGCTGTGCTTTTATACCCATTGTTGAGTGGAGGTCTGCCACTGTTACTTTAAGCGAGAGTATTTCTCGATCCCATACCTCTATTCAGACAGAATTCTGCTGTCTAATATCTTGCAGGTTGACCTCGCTAAACTGCTAGCAGAGATCCGTGCCATGTACACCCTCATTGTATGGTAACTTTCATCCGCGGCGGCTGCCTCGATACAGTTTGATGTTGTAGGTGGCCTCGTGTAGATTCTTGGGAATAGGGCGTACGGGCATATGCGTATCGTCCGAATTTGGTTGTTTACTCATACAGCTTGGGCAGGTCCATTTCTCTTTGCTTTCTTCCGAGAGGGTGTCGTATTTTTCCTGCTTCATGGTTAAGCACTGTAGGTCGTAGTAGTACAGGCACGTTGCACATTGAAGGCAGCATTCTGGAGGGTTGATTTATCTACCGCAGGCATTGCATATGATAGCCATTTCTTTTGTTTTTGTTGTGTAGGAATGTTTTGTCGAGCGTAGTTTGGAGCGTGTTTGTCTTCGTTTTAAGCGCTTGAAGCTCTGTATTGCTGCTAATTGGTTTGGTGACTCAGCGCAACTAGCGACTGCCTGAGGACGCACTGCGAAGGCTTAATTTACACAAATCACACTTATGTAATGGTTTGCACTGGTAGTCAACAATTAAGATGATGCTGTTCAGGTACCGATAAGTTCACTGTTTTGACTTTAAATATTTAATTTTATGGGAGACAGACAGGGAGCGTCTTTTTTGTTTGGAATCATGTTCCATTCTTCAGTTCATAGTAAGTTAAGAAGACTTGATACCAGCAAAGAACCCGGCTCTGACAATATACCACCTATTTTCATAAAACTATGTTCTGAAGTTCTTTCTTGGCCACTCGCCCTGATTTACAATCAGTCGTTGAAATCTGCGGTTTTCCCCGAGCATTGGGAAAACTGTACCTTTATCCAAAGAGGGCATTAGTAATGACATCAAAAAGTACAGACCTATCACAAAACTTTTCGAAACACTCGTGTACTCTTGTATAAAAAGCCACGTCATTCACTAGCTCTCGGACAGACAACATGGCTTTCTGAAGGGCAGATCGACAAATACAAATACAAAACTTGTTGCATTTGTCGATTGCCTTGCTGGTTTCGTGGACAAGCGACAACAAGTCGATGTCATATACACCGATTATAGCAAGGCGTTCGATAAGGTTGACCATGAAATTCTCATCGAAAAACTTGCTCGCTTTGGAGTGAGCGGTCGCTCACTTATTGCAGTGGATCCTATCATATCTCAAAGATAGAATAGAAGGTCTTATGTTGTGGTCAATGGCGCTCAATCTAGTGAAATGAATGCTGAAGTCTCGTGTGTTGAGATGGAAAATATAGTATTGTTAGTGTGTAACGACGGGGCGAAGGAGATTTTGAAGTCTTTGAGACAGTGATGGAACAAGTTTTTCAACTTGCATCCAGAAACAAGCCCAAACGCATCATAGTCTGCGGCGACTTTAACGTAGATTTACTAGACACCGCAAACCGCTCTATTCGCACTAAGATCCTAGCAGTATTTAAGTCTTACAATATGTTCAATGTCTTTCTGGAGCCTACACGAATAACGGCTACCTCCGCTACTTGTCTAGATAATTAATATTCACGATAAACAAATAGTTAAGGCATTAAGTTCAGACCACACTAGTCAGATTGTAGTATTAGAAGAAAATAATGCTATTAAGCCCGTTAAAGTATTGTGTAGACCACTAACTTTGAAGAAAATGAAAAATTTTCGTAGTGGACTAGTATCAAGTCTACCGTTAACACCTTACTGTGAAGATCCGAATACATTATATTCCAGCTTCTTCAAATCTGTATCTGCGGAATTTGAAAAGGTCTTCAATGTGACAAAAGTGAGAACGGACAACAAATCAAAATTCTCTGAATGGGCAACAGAGGATTTAAGACAGAGCAGGTCCAGACTATATGAATTGTATGAGCAAAAATCCTATGATCACAGTCCTGAGTTTAACGTCTTTGTCAAAAATTATTCAAAAAAATTCAGGAAAGACTGCCACAAAGCCAAGTGCCTACATCTTAACAATAAAATCAAAGATTCTGGCGACAAAATTAAAACTACATGGTACATTATTAAAAAAGTGCCTGTCTCTTTTTGCTTTGGAGTGAGCGGTCGCTCACTTATTGCAGTGGATCCTATCATATCTCAAAGATAGAAGGTCTTAAAAGAGACAGGCAAGGTTAGGTCTAGTGAATCTAGTTTTAATTTAAAAGTTAACGACCAATTACTCTCATCAAACGAGGACGTTGCTAACGCATTTGAAAAGTCCTTCAGTACCATACCAATAATAACAACAGAAGCACCTACCATCCTCTTCTGAAAAGTCTTTAGATTACTTGGTTGAAAATGTGCCCCAAAAGGATGGCTTTAACTTCAAGCGAATAACAATAGGCTCTATAACTATAGTTAAAACATTTAAACTTCTTAGCATGAAAAAGACTGAAGATTTATGGGGCATGTCGGTTAACGTGGTTAAATCAGTTATCGATGTGATTGCACCATACATGGCAATCACATTCAATAGTTGTACAGCAAACGGAGTTTTTCCTGACCTCATGAAAATGAGCGGATTAATACCACTTTTCAAATCCGGTAGTAAACAAGACCCTGCCAACTTCAGACCTGTATCTGTATTGCCAGTGTTGAGCAAGGTGTTTGAAAAGGTCATATTGAGTCAACTTCTCTCTCACTTCAATGCATCTGGGCTACTCCACAAAAAACAGTTCGGATTCACTAAAGGCAGATCGCCGGAGTAGTTCTAGTAAAACACATTTAAAGTGCGTGGGAAGGATCACAGGATGCGGTTGGTATTTTCTGTGATCTTTCTAAGGCCTTTGACTGTGTGGACCATCAAACTCTTTTGCTCAAACTTGAACACTATGGTATCAAAGATAATGCGTTAAAATTAATGGAATCTTATTTAATGGAAAGATTTCTAAAAGTAAATATAAACAGATGCAAGTCCACTGGAACCCATATGAATATTGGTGTACTCCAGGGTTCTATCTTAGGTCCGTTCCTTTTCTTAGTGTACATGAATGACCTGCCTTATATGGTGGAAAAAATGACTCAGATTGTTCTATTTGCTGATTACACATCTTATTATTTTCAAGATGAAAAGACAAGACGAAATTATAGACGACGCAAATAGTACACTCTCTCATGTGTTAAGTTGGTTCAATGTAAACAACCTATTATTGAACTCAAAGAAGACGAAATGTATCAAATTTTGTTTGCCTAATGTACGACAGGTTGAAAGCAGTGTAAGAATAGGATCTGAAAGATTTGACCTCGTTGAGGACACAATCTTTCTCGGAATCACTATAGATTCGAAACTTCAATGGGGTCGCATAACTAATCTCGCACGAAGACTTAGCTCAGCCGCTTTTGCGGTCAGACAAATCAGATATCTTACATATGTTGAAACTGCCAGATTGGTTTACTTTAGTTATTTTCACAGTATTATGTCTTATGGAATATTGCTCTGGGGGAGAGCAGCAGATATAAATACGATATTTGTCTTACAAAAAGGGCGATCAGGGCGATATATCAATTAGATGCTAGGGAATCATTAAGAAAAAAATTCAAAGAAATTAATATACTTACGGTTACCTGTCAATATATATACGAGAATATCATGCATGTAAGAAAAAACATAGCTTTATTTAAAATTGAAGGTGATAGCCATTCAATTAACACTAGAAATAGAAATAGGTTAGTACTACCATTATTTAGACTAAGTAAAGTAGGCACATCATTCATGGGGCACTGTATTCGCTTCTACAATAAAATACCACAGGAATCATTGATCCTTCCTGAAAAGAGGTTCAAAACCTATGTTAAAAATGAGCTGATAAGAAAATCCTATTCTAGTATTAAGGAATACTTAGATGACAAAACTGCATGGTCCATAACATCTCAGCGCACAGAAATTCGACGAGGGGCGATGGATCAAGTCTATCACTCGCCGGCGAATTTCCTTAGACCGAAACCAGTACCTGTTGTAAAGTCACTTTAAAAAAAAAAGGTATGGGGAAGTTTCTTGCCGTTTCTTCTTAACCCCGAGGCCCACCTTCCGAAACGGTATAGTCTTTTTTTATATAAAAAAAAATTTACTTGTAGTTATAAGTAAGTATAATTTTGACGTTGAATAAGATAATTTATTTATTTATATGCAATGAAAAAATGACTCTGACTCTGACTCAATCCAGATCGTTCAAGGCAATATCAGCCGTCCCTCAGGGATCCAACCTGGGATTTTTTTCCTCACTCAGAGCCTTATATATTTGCCGATGACTTAAAAATACTCAGGACTGTTTCCAAGGATGGAGATTACATCATCAATTATTACAACATGACATAGACAGTTTGTGTCCATGGTGTTTGGAAAACAGAACGAATCTCAACCCTGATAAGTGCTACCACATATAATTTACCCGTAATAAAATTATCTACCTGACTGAGTGGTGACTATTCGTGATCTCAGTGTCTTGATTGATAGAAGGCTCACTTTTGATTCAAAAACCTATAGACACCATTCTAAAAAAGCATCTAGATTAATGGGGTTCGTCATAAGAACAACTAACTCTTTAGAATTTCTAGAACTAAAATACTTTTATACAATACCTTGGTTAGATCTATACTAGAATATAATTCTCAGGTCTGGAGCGCATTTCACCAGGTGCATAAAGACAGGATTGAAAGAGTTCAAAAACGATTCGTCAGTTACCTTGCGAACGTGGGATTCAACAATGTTTATCTGTAATCCTACACAGACAGAATGTCGTACTTCAATTTGACTTATCTGTCTGTCAGGAGGAAGATTCTAGATCTCGCATTAATGCACAAGGTCCTCAATGGGGATATAGATTGTCCTCAAGTGTTGGACAGTTATAGTTAGAATAGTGGTTCCAGCCAGAATTCCGCGACCAGGCATGTACAAAATCTTCAGAACCCGACCTTGGAAAACTAACCTAGGCATAAACTCACCTCTCACTAGAAAGATTAGCTCATACAATGCTCTGTATTCAAGTACCAAACTTGACGTCGATGTTTTCTATGACAACCTGCTTTCTTTTAGGTCTAAGTTGAAAATTTTCTTATCTTAGAAGAAACTCAACTTAACTTTAAGTAAATTTTTCTTTCCTTTTTGTGATTCTCGTGTAGTTTCATGTGTCATTCAGGCCTTTTTTTTCTTTTTCTTGTAATTGTAATTGAAAATTGTGCACAAAACAAAAGCAAAATGTGGTCACCTGTAAGTGGGTTAACATTTAGACAGTCTAATGCAATGTGTAATATTAAGGAAAATGTATTATCTGTTGGCGATCCTAAATAAATAAATAAATGACAGCGCCAGACTGACATTACAGCTGCACTTTAGAGAGCTCTCACGTAGTGACAGAGCTCCCTTACGTGGCACACACTATCTAATGAACAAGTAAGGGAGCTCCCTTACTGTGTGCCTTTGCTATCACCCGGTCTTACTCTTGTGTGACGTTACATTATCGTCTACATATAAACGCATGCTGATATGAAGAATAGGAAATTGCCAATAGCCACACTTCTGAGATAAGGAAATATTTGTTTGTTGACGCCAACGAGGCTAGGCAATAAATAGTTCTTTGTTCTCAGACAGATAATGAGGCGTGACATGGATAATGCAAGTAAGAAAATATGTTTATGCGATTATCTTTCACAGTTTAATTAGTTGATAAGTAGCGTACAAGCAAGTGGTAGTGATTCATTAGCCACTTGGTCATTTACGAGTTCTGTTTCTTGGGGAAAGTTGTTTATGGTCGTTATTAGAGTGTCCTTATAGCTCAGTGATCAATGGTCGGGTCGAACCTTTAATTTAAGTGTTGAAGAAAACTGCGTCCAAACTTAATAGATATTGGATCAAGCTTACGGCTTTTGTATGAAAAAAAAAAGTAACTTGAATTATGGTGGTTAAAATTTTGGACAAAATTATATTAAAATAAAGTGCTATTTTTATTTTTATTTATTTATTACTACGTAACATATTTCGAATACCCCTTTTTTTGGACGGAAGAACCGTATCAATATTCCTTTGAGTTCCCAAGAAATAGCAATAGAAATAATACGTTTTTGCAAGTTCAAGGTGAAAAACATCTATTTTGTTTGTGTTTAGTGTTCCGTAAATTGAATAAACAAAAAGACCAAGTTAAAACCTTAATAACACGATTATCAACTACTCACCGAGACGATTCTAAAGAGCCCAAACTCGGTAGGATTGCGTTATTATATGACAGAGTTCCTGTGACCACCATCCAGTTCCATCATCAGAACAGCTCGATACCCTTATTACTAAGAGCAATGTATCTGTAACGTAAAAATAAATCAAACGAGTCCAAACCCGAGGGCTTTTCTAGTAGCCGTTGAAGAGTTCCACTATCCACCTTCAGGTCACATCATCAGATCAGCTCGATAACCTCACTAATCCATCAACTACTCACTGAGACGGTTATAAATAGCTCAAACTCGGCAGGATTGCGTTATTTTATTACAGAGTTCCTGTGACCACCATCAGGCTCCATCATCAGAACAGCTCCATGGTACATCAATATCGCATTGTCACCGAACTTACATATTTATTCCAAATTTTAGCTCAAGCGGAAACCGGTATATATTTTGTGACCCAAACTCGAACGTGTTACGTAAGTATCTTTAATTTGGGAGGCAACTTCGAGGGGTAAATCAGAGAATAAAAATTAAAATAAATCAAATTGTCTCGTGTGACATGTCTGGTTGCGAGGATCTCAAATGTATTTTTTCATAAACATAAATATCATTTCAAAAAAAAATAAGGAAATAGGCAAACAAATACCATTTCCACCCCGTTATCTCCAAGACTACTGCTCCTTAAATTTTGTTTAAATGTATGGTTTAAATAGCAAGGCACAATTTGTGTATGTAACATACAAACATATAAACTTATTATAACATACAAACATATAAATGCATCTGGTTACATACATGGAGTAAGAAAGTAGCTGCACCAATAACTTTGTAAATAACAATTTGCTATCTAAACATACAGGAACATTAAAAATACCTAATTCCTATGCAAGAAACTTGAATACCATTGTCCGGTGGTACGGAACCCTTCGTGCGTGCTTTCCCATTCACATATAATGTTTTTGATTGAAAGAAAGGGATGATGTTTTCATAACATATATTTGTTTTAAATTTGGGCAGTGCCGCCTCTATGAGAAATGCGCTTTAAAGACGGTAATTTGACAATACCCATAGGTTTAATGGCCTTATTTATATTATTTATATCCTTAATTAATATTATCCTTGGGTAGCACCAATGCCACCATGCTTATTGTGATGAAAATAACCTCTATCCTACTATTATTTAATACGGAGAAAATAATAAGTATTACTTGTTATGCACGTGCTCAGCTCATTTGTTATTATCACTTCTATCAAGATGGCTAAGATAATAAATGGAATTCGATCTTTCGAAGTACTTTATAGATACTGAAAGTGGAATATATATGCATTATTGCATACCTAGATAAAAGGATAAAATGCTTTTCTAGGTCAGGTGTTTATAGCACCTGGGAGCACAAAAAACGTGATTGTGTGAAATAATTAGCCACGCTAATGACTAATTTGTAAAGGCCATTGTTGGTCTTTTCTTTTCTCGTATCGTAACGTAATTAGATAATAACACAACAAAGCGTCACACCTTTTCCCAGGAGTAAAAACGGAACCTCGCCTCTGCCTCCGTAAGAGCGGAACTTCCGCAAAAAATCGTAGCTCCCCCTCCGCCTCCGTAAATTTGTAACCGAGATATAAAGGAGGTTATACGTTGCTAATGTATTTACGTTGATATGCGAAAGGTTTCATGCTAGCCAACTCGGCCGCTCCGCTTAGTTTTGCGAGCTGAATGGTGAAGTGAAGGTTAGTAAAATTATACAACACATAAATCGACCATCTTACCATTAACAATGTCGTGATATAGAGATCACTACAATCACACACTTGTAACCACTGAAATGTCCAACGTCCCGAAAGTATCAAAGTGGCCGCCGCCAAAGTTGTTTTAGAAGGCATACTATTTTTGATTGTGATTAATGAAAAATACCGAAATTTTTATGCTACGTCTACTCAGTCTCTATGTCAATAATAGTGGCACTCATAAAGAAGCTATTTTTGCGAGCGAAGCCAGTGGTGCCTGGGTTACTTAGCCAAAATACGAATTCACTGCGAATCCTGTACGAACATCAAAAATCTGTCTTTTCCGACCCTGCCACTCCTAAATGCTTGAAATAGCTTTTATTTATTTTTGAAACTCGAACACGAATGTTTTTCGACAGTTTGCGACTTTTGAAATCGTCTTTAAACATACCAAAAATGAAAAGGAATAATCAGCAAAAACACGTGAAATCACGGTCCTCCTAAAATCCATCCTGAAATGGAGATTTAGCCAAAACGCCTATTGCTAAAAACGTAAATAGTACCTAATGATTTTAAGACATCTGATGCTTGATATTAAACGGTGCACTATAATTTTTAGGGCTTGTGTTTAAACGATTACCAAAAACGCACCTATTTTACTACCAATAAATTCGAAATGACTGCCAAAATGGATAAATGTCCACCAAATTGTGTTTGGATAAATGATCACCAAACTTCTTTTTATATTTTGTGTACTTAAGTTTATATTTTAAGTATTTTTTGTTGTTCTTACATGTTCAACCTAACAGGAAGGATAAAGGGGGCTTCGCTTCACTCACCCCTTTACCCTTCACCTATGCTACCGCAGTATTTTGCCCTGCTATTTTTTGCAATTTTTGGTGTTCATTTATCCATTTTGTGTAGGAGAAAAATATTTTGGTGATCATTATATTTGTTGCCAATTTTTAGTGCCTTAATTATAGTAGGTACCTACCAGAGACATTCGCGTATCAATTAGTTACATAACAGTTAGAGAAGGCATCTACAGGATGTAACAAAACAACAGATGAAGTCATTCTTGAAGGGGTTGTTAGGGACGTCATTCTGAACAACTTTCACGATGACACCGATCCACCTGAAAAACTTTTCTTTTTTTTTTCATAACCATTGATTTTGGGACCGGGCGGTCAGCTGATATTTATGGAGCAGTGAAAAATAAAGTTGCTCTGATCGAATCGGTGTCCTAGAAAAAGTTGTTTAGGACGAATATCCTTTTACCTTTAAATACTTTAAGCCTGAAACAATCCTGGAACCATGGCTTATCCAACCTTCTCTCTTCTTGGGGCCTGCCCACGAGTTACAAAGGTTAAATGTTGATACGGGTGTATTAATTTTTTGCCAATACCGACAAAGGGAATGTACCACTTAAATAGTAAAACATCAAAACATCCAGGGGCTACCTGGAAAAGAACTTGTTTTAGAATTATTTCTTAATAGTTCTGACACCGATGTTATTTGTATTACAGAACACTGTGAAAGGAGTTTTTTTTGTTTTTTTTTTATTTTATTATTTTGGCGGAGCCAACAAATTATATGTATAAACAAATTAAAACTCAAATTAAATTTTAAAAAAGCCAATAACAGATTCCCACATAAAGAACCTAAGTAAGTTAAAGTAATAAAAAACTTAATGCTAATTAAATACTATGATATTAATAATACCAAGAGGTATACAAAAGTTAAACAAATTGGTTTAATTCAGCGCACGAAAAGATGATTAAGGGCTGAACAAAGGCCAATGGCATTGAGAATTAGACAAAGAAAACAAATACCCGTCGCATCGCGTCGAAGCAAACTGACGCATGCTCCCGCGCAGAGCCCCGCGGGGCAGCCCGAGCTCCGAGACCAAGAAAATTATAGAAAATATTACTAAATTCCTGTAATAATAACATTAAAAATAAAATAAAACAACCAAAAAATTTCCCTTTTTTTACCTATTTTTGCGTGTAAGTTTCATATAGGAAACTGATTTCGTCTCCGAGCGCTTATTCAATTAGTTGAATAATAATGCATTGCGAAAAATATTTTTAAGTATTAAATATAACAGATATCCGGTAATTTTAAAAGTCCATTCTTATCTCTAATAGACCTTTTATAACATATATTTATACTACATTTTTATGTTGTCTAGTTTAGCCTAGAATTGAAGCTAAAGATGCATTTCTGGCCATATTTAATCCCTTAAAGCCCAGTTCTGGCTGTTGAGGTGAGGGGCGCCGCAATTGCCCATCGTCTTCTGGCAGGGTGGCGGAATAGCAACGGGCCGCCCGGATACTTTAAAAATTAGGTATTTTTTAAAAGAGGAAAATTTAGGTATAAAAATTATGAGAAAAATCAGTAATTTTATATTAAAATTATTAAATCTCCTTTTAAATATAGACTATGTTCCGGATATTTTACGATTGAGCCAAATTAATCCATTCGCGTAACGACATAGTATTTAAAATAGATTATCTCTTTGTGAATAACATATAATTTTTTGAGACCTATGAATTAATTGTTTTTTTTTTTCCAAAGCTCTCTTTAGTAGTTTTGTGTGATCTTGGGCCTTAAGTTAAATTAGACCATCGGGGACATGGTCAGCTTCCGTCTTGCTTGGACATGTTATGTATTGAATAAATCAAGATATAAATATTTATTTAGAATATTGAACTGCTTACACGCTCGCAACAAATTTGTATTCTGCCTATAATTAGTTTTAGATGACTCAATATGAAATGGGCGTACCATAGAAGATAAAATAAACGTCAACGTCGTTTTTGTTTCAATATACCTGACCGACCATCTTCTCGAAACAGGTATGCTGTCCCTCCCTAGCTGAACTCCTGGGTACGCCCTTGTGAAATGGTGCATTATAACGTGATATGATGTATGTTAAAATAAATAATTACAATTGTCAGTTGTTACGGTTAGTACCTATCGGACTTCGAGTATTTCGGTTGACACGTTAAGCTGTAGGTCCCGGTTACTATCGCTACGTGGTAGTGTTAGTAAAACCTTCCATCAACCCGCACTGAGCCAGCGTGGTGGAGTATAGCTTATCTAACTCGTATTCGGTTAAAGGCCTGTGCCCCTCGGTGAGGACATTAATGGGCTACCTTTTTATACATATAAACACTAGCATATATAGAGGTATGCGAGATCAGGTATAGTTAGAACCTTTTCACCCGGTTGCAATCATCGACGTTAGTGAGGTACCAACAATAGTCTGTGCCACTCGTCAATACCTTACGACTTGCCAATAAATTCTTGCCCATCTAAAGCTGTCGCAAGATGTTAGTACCTGCTTTGACACAGGTGTCTGCAAAGGTTGCGGTTTTGCAATTCGCACTCAATACTCTATGTAGCGGATAGATCATTATCCGACACTATCGATCTGCGTGATTAACTACGCTAAAGTGATAATAGCACTGTAATAGTTGAGTAGTATAGTGAGAGGGACGACGGTGGATGCTTGCAACGACTTGAGACACCAACGTGCACAGTACCTACGTGCCCTGTTCACAGTAAAATTGGTAACAGACGGTCCCCTCTTAGACAGAAGATATCTTGAGTAACCTATTATAGAAGTCCATGACGTTGATGACGCCAAACGAGACTAATTAAAAGCCCGACCACCTGCGCTAATTCTTTATAACTGTATTAAAGGAAGGAAGATTGGCTACATAAGCGACAAACGACGTCTAGATACGACAAGTTGAAGCGGTCGTGACCGAAATCGGACACCTCAACACCTTAGCTTCTATGTTTTCATCCCATTTTGAGTAAATGTGATGTGAATTAAATAACGGAACTGAACAAAAACGCCCCTTTCTGATTGCCTGAATTGGTGATTTGTGTGCTTTTACTGACATCTCCTACCGTCTTATAGGCTCCATTCAGGCGCCCCGTGAGATAGATCATTCCGAGCGTAAATTATCTTTGTTCCAACATATCGACGAAGGTATTAACTATACTAAAAGCATATCCTGTTATTAGATTCTTAACGTGTAATTGAAGCCCTTTAGCTTGTTCGGGAAAATTAAATGTAGATAAGCATTTACGTTAAGACTAGTTAATGTCCTTCGTAAGAAAACTCTGGATTTTCCTCCATAAACTCAACGTAGCATTGATTGTGTTTCCAACACCCTTTTATTGGGTTCACCTGTAACTAAACTGAAACTTTAGTTAGTAAAAAACTAAACTAAGAAACCAAATCTTGCAAGTTAAATTTGACCCATTTCTAGTTATTCTATTATTACGAAAGTTGGTATGTCTATGAAGTTCAGATGACGATACAATAATATGATACCATCGAGCTGGTCTGATAATGGAGCTCGTAGGTGGGAGAGGGAATCCTGGGACGTTTACTTGTAACCTCATCGAGTCTGGGCTCATTTGATTTGTTGTAGCAAGTCCTATTCATCTTTCGTGGCGATGGTATCATCATTATCACCTGATGGAGCTGGAAGGTGATAGACGGAAAACTGGTATTTGATTCGCCTTAACAATGCAATATGATTTAAAAAAGGTGTTTTTAGGTTTTAAACTACCATATTACCAATTATGTTTTGAGGGTAGTCTGCTTCTATCTATCTATCCAGCCTTCTGCACCCCCTGTTGGGTGAAGGCCTCCTCTTAATAACGCCATTTATTGCGGTCCTGTACGCTTAGTATGCCACGCTCGAGAAAGGCCCTTGTCTATGAACAAATGTCATTTTCTCTATCGAGCCCGAGATCTCTCGGCGTGTCTCGCTCTCGCCGCGACGTGGGTGAGGGAGACGGACGACCAAATTATAGACATGGCAAGCTCTCTTTCGACGTCGAGAGAAAGTGAAGAGTACAATGCTAAGCGTACTGGGCCATCCTAATCCATTGATAGTCTGCTTAGTTAGTACTTATTCGTGTTTCAAAAACTCTCGGCTAGATCCTGATCAAACACAGAGTGATTGAGCAATTTGATGGATGAGGTCAGGGTGTCGTGTTATGTGATGTAATACCGCAATAACAAAATGTAAAGCCAAGGGAGTTAGAAATCAAGTCAAAAATACATTTTCTCAGCTGATCGATACTTTGAACGTACCGAAAGTTTAACGACCCTTATGGCTGTGCCTACCCTAGTGTTGGGCTTAATGAAAAGTATCTAAAGTATTTCTATTAGATATCCGACTATTTCCCTGGGCTCAATTACCTGGCTGGAACGGATTTCTCAACATTCTATGTAATTTCCTGGCGTGATCTCTAATGTGATTGCCGCGCGGCGCCAAGCCAGCGCGCCGGCGGCATCCCATAAAGGACGTTATACCAAGTTATAACTCAGCTAGTAGCTACCGACCACTCAACAGCACAACAACTTATAAATTATTAAATACATTATAATTACAGCTATCGCTTCCATCAATCTCCTCTAGGATTGCTGTTTCTGCGGCGGTAATCACAAACATTAACATATCAACAAAGAAAATCTGTCGAGGTGTCGTTTGATTTCTATGCCCAAAGAAATAGAGGTCTCATGGTTAAAATAATTTATCGATAGATCAAAATGTTTGTGATGTCCCGTGTAATGCGCGACGAGGAATGTCGGTTTCACTTACATGCTTTAAAAGTCGGTTTATAAAGTATGTATTCAAAGTCACAGCGGAAAAGTTACTTTTAAGTACCAGAATATTGATATTCCGGTGGCACACCGTTTAAACTCCAGGTAGATTAAAAAACCACTCAGTAAATGCTTGGTAAACTAAATGTAGATGATGTTAAAAATATATGGTGCGAGGTGGCAGTAAAATAAAGCGCTTACAAAAGGTTTACTGACACATCAGCGAGTTGATTGACCATGTTTTAATACCTTAGAGAAGAGTACGTACAAGTAATTTAGATAACATTACAAAACAAATCAGTTTTGACTGTGTATATGTCGCAGTTAGTTGGTTAAATCAGACACTTACTTAACTAACTCTCTAGACCGTTAATTAAGACGCTGATTAAATAAATATGGGGTGCTGTTTTCATGTGTTTTTCAGGAAATACTGGGCAAATCGTAATTAATTTCTGGTATATGTAATTTGACTATATAATCTAGAGATTCTTAATTGGAAAACATGTTTGGATAAAATTTTCTCGATAGAAAATAAATACAAAGTCAACCCTTTTTTTATGGTTTTATCCTATTACACCGCAGTAGTAAGTGAATATGACTGTGTGATAATTGCAATGTATGAACAATTGTTTTTTCTAACGATTTTCAATTTGAAAGTTAATTCCCTGAAATAGTATATTTTTTATGATTTTTTTTTACGTTTTGGCGCTTACGTTGTTTCAGATTAGTCGCGAGTGCATTATTGGCATCCCGCTTTTTCTTATTCGCGAGTAATTATTGCATCTCACTTCCACTCGACAGCGCATTTTTATTCCATCATCGCCTATGCCGACGTTTAACCAAGTCACTAAAATTCCGTCAGACAAGTGAGTAAACAAAACGTTTAACGAGTTGTCTAAACGTTCCTAGGCAACAAGACATATACAATATAAATATTTTTTTATGTTTGTGTTTTAAGTATTTTTGTTGTTCTTACATGTTCAACCTAACACGAAGGATAAAGGGGGCTTCGCTTGGATCACCCCCTTTACCCTGCACCTAAGCTACCGCAATGTTTTGCCCTGATATAAGCTGTGCAAATCAGCTGTTGTCGTGGCGCCATCTTGTTTTCCAGCACGCCGGCTTTCGGTAAGACAGATTGTTAGACGTTTTCGACGGTGATTTATTGAAATCAAAATGCTAATGACTCGGTTAAACGTCGGCATTTAATTAACGGTCTAGAGAGTTAGTTAAGTGTCTGATTTAACCAACCAACTGTGACATATATGTCATAACCATATCATAGAATTGATCATTTCATTTCAAGATCTGGGTAAAAGTATTTTTATTTAGTATTAGTATTACCTAATGTTTTTTGTGATATACGTGTCGAACTATCACGAAGACTATTCTAGTATTCTTTGGTCTTCACCGAAGTGTTTTTCCCTAACCACTCAACCGTCCGGTTAACAAGTTTAACACGGGTTTTACATTCTTTCGAAAGACATTGGACGAGCAAGATTTCTTCGTTGAATAAAAGTTCTAATTCAACCAGGTTGGCCATTTCATGATATGGTCAATTCTACGACATGGTTACGACATATATCGAATTTTCATTTATATTCGATCGATGATAGATTCCATACGTTATTTTTGCAAAACCGAGCATGGTTCTTTACGCACGTTCCACACACAAAACGCTTTTCACAAAAGGGCGTATGTATCCGCCATCATCTGTTCAACAACAGGAGAGGTTGAAAGGCACGATCGCAAAAATTGGTGGGTGTAGCAATATCCCGCGTGGCCTGCATATATAAAGACTAATTACTCAGACCCAAGTACCGGCATACAGTACACGCATAATATATCACCCGGCGATCACACGACGTGAACGTGACAAAGTAGCCACAATGAGAAATATCCCCACTCGGTTAAATGTCTGATGTAAGAAATGGCGAAATGTATTTTTTGGACGTAAAAACGTGAAATTGAATTCTTAAGACGTCAATATAACCTAAATAAACTGCCTCCATTTTGAAGAAGCCTGAAGAATCGGCGGAATGATTCCCTAAATGTCAAGAGTTTTTGAAATTTGAAGATTTTTTCTTATGGTCATATTATACCGACACTACAAACAGTCCAGAAGGCGAGACCGCAGAAATGCGTTTGTGTGAGTTATACCAGGGTGACGGGCCACGTACCGGGCGGGGGGTGATCGTGTGCGTGGCCGGGCGGCGTAAAGCCGTTTTCTGTATATTAGTCAGCTCTGTTAGGTGCTAAATAGTACACAGACTTCAGCCTTCATACTGATGAACAAAATCTGTGTTTGCCTCAGGGCCTTGATGTGATACAGTTTTTACGCAACATAGTTTGGCTTGGACACAATTGAGAATCAATGGGACTATCATGATGGCTATTAAAGCGTTTCTAAGATAATGCGCTGGAGCGCAACATGGTTGGCCCTTAAAAATAATTCAAAACGCCTGAATCGATGGGCCCAAAATCTGTTGCGCATTGACACGCGTGTGCATGACTGAAACATCTAGACGTATACTGCATCGAAGTGCGCGTAGGGTGAGACGAACGTATGATTGTATGTATGCATAAAGTGCAACGTGCGAGTAGAACGACTAGAGAACGACTGACTGGGCTACAGACTAAGTTATTTTTTTGTTCATGAATTTTACATAAGTTTTTATCTATGGCGGTTAAGGTCATTTATTGTCAATTCACGACCTGTTTTTGTGTTGTTTGTTGAACTGTGACATTCTACCACCAACAAACAGCCATTTCAAAATGCAAGAACCCATACATAACTAAAGTGGAATTTTTAATTTGAGGCCAGAAATGTAAACAATGAACTGTCAATTTCCAAGGCAATAATCTAATTCAAAGTGACGTCCAGCAAACACAGAAAATAATAAACGCGGGCATCTTTCCCTGTGTCTCACAAAATAGATCCAATAGACGACCCGAATGGCCGAGTCGGCAGTAACCCTGCCTTCGAAGCCAAGGGTCCCGGGTTCGAGTCCCGGTGGGGGCAAATATTTGTTTGATGAGAACGGATTCCACTTGTCGAAATTATCATATTACGATAATTTTAATATTTATTTATTTATTTAATATACAAGTACGATATACAACATTACAGGTATACACCCCACGCGCTGTACAAAGTCTAATAGTTATACAATGTCAGTATCAATTAGGTAAGTCGATTTCACAGGTAGGGAACAAAGGGTACAAATTCGTAGAAAATACTACATATCAAATCACATTAAACATTAAATTTAGGTCAAATTCACGGATGTTTGTACCCTAGTCATGCGGCTTTACGCGTTCACACGTGCACGCACACAGCCGCAATTCTCAGGTCTCGCCTTATTAAATAATGTTTTACAGCCACATACATTGCTTCTGACCCCACACTAGGGTACCCTGTGTCGTTGGGAACCAGAAACAGCGACATCACACACATATAAAATCCAAGATTTTTTTTGTGTACTTTTATCCCTAGCCGGGAATCGAACTCGGGACCTCCCTCATGGCAGGCAGAGCCAAAACCGCAGCGCCACAGAGGTCGTCAAATATTGGCTGCAACATAATACTCAATCTGCTGCTCAAATCAACTTAAACTCAAAGTGGCACTGTTATTTTCAAACGAGGTTCAGTATGACTTTGAATTGTTTGACAGCAGTCAAATTTTGAATCCCCACCTAAATATTGCATTACAAATTGGGTCTGTTTTAGTCAAAGGAAAATTTCTCACAGATACTTACCTAAAATAGACTCTAGTAGCCATACATCATATTGAGGTTATCGACATCTTACAAGCTAGACGGAGTGGCCCTGGTTGGAGTTGCTCTACTTATTCATAGATCATATTTAGATGATAATATAGTGGTAATTAGTAAAACAAGTATGGCCGTTTAGAATGGTGGTGAGACGTGGCAGCCAACATTGAGGGTCCGGGGGGTTCGACCCCATCCTACATTACTTTGAAGAACATATCATCCTGCGCTGAACTTTAGTCATATTTTATTTTACTTAACTTATGAGTTTTTTACCTATATATATATCTATATTGTATGTGACATCAGTTGTATCTAAAATACTCTGACCTGATAAAATTATCGGTCCTGATAACGTTTTTTATTCAATAGACACTATTTTTAAGATAACTTTAGTCTAGACAGAGTCTGAAACAGTTTCATTATTCATTTACTCGTTCTAAATTGGGTTAAAAGCCATATTATAAATGATTCATCATGAACATGATGATTCGTCTGCTGCGAGACAGTCAACGTAAATGTGTCATACCATAATACAATTTTTCTCAGAATCGTAACGATACCACTAACTACAAGCAGTACATTAGATGTGTGATTAGTGGCACTTATCTCCCATTTCACATGCCTAAATATATTCCAGATGGACATTATTATGCTTCCATGTACCTACTTAGAACGTGTATGGTTTCATCATCGTCGACCCGAATGGCCGACGTAGTACGTAGTACGTAGTAGTACGTAGTACGTAGGGTCACTGCCGACGCAGTGACCCTACGTACGAAGCCTAGGGTCCCGGGTTCGAGCCCTGGTGGGGGCAAATATTTGTTTCATGAGAACGGATGTTCGTACCCTAGTCAAATATACCGACAGTATAATATTTATCTATACAAGTATGTGTATCGTTATCCCAGTACCCAAGATACAGGGAATCCTAGTTTGAGGCTAGATCAATGTGTGTAAATTGTGTCCATTATTATTATTATTATCTGCGGTCAGTTCACAGAATTCTGCGACAAATTGCGGTCTAAATACGCTCATTATTGACGGACACACACTGTACATCTTGATCGGCGTTGCTTCTAGAACTCTGATGTCTTTTACTTTTTCCATATCAGAGATCGACACAAAGCTTTATATATCCCATTAAAAGTACAATGTACATGTAGGATTTCCACGAAAATGTATTTAAACCCATTAAATGTACAATGTACATACATCAGTCCCCGGATGAACTGATAGTTTTGTGCTTGTATTCGTCATCATCCCGTTGCCACCGATCTTACTTTACCCTGCTGAAGGTAACGGAATATGACGTCACCGGAAAGGATAATGGTGTTAATTCTTTGACAGATTTGAAATTTTCTACCGAACTAAAAATATTATTTGTACTACTCGTAGCCGTCAAGCAAAGCTTTGTTTTGTAGAGCGCGTGGGTGATTCATTCATTGGTCAGAGACGTATGCTCCGACAAACTTTTATCAAAAAAAAGACGTGGCAAATTAAAATATCTTCTAGCTGGTTGTCTCAAGGATTCATATATGGGTGTATTCTTTTAATATCTTGGGTTGTCTGTACATTTCCTGAATGAGATTGTGAAGCAATGGCGGCAGGGCGGCGGGCATGAAATATTTTCTTTTGTATTTCGTAAAGAGTTGTCGGAGGCGTGGGCGAGCGGAAGGGAGTAGAGTAGACTCTACTATAAAATGAATGTGATTGTTGATATTTGGTAGATAAGCATCAAGCTTTTGTCAATTAATTATTTTATCATAATATTTAAAAAAAAACTTTTCGAGTCACTGACAAAAGGGGGCCCCCTTTTGGCAGACTCGAGTAGTTTTTTTTTAAATTTTGTGTGTTAAATGTCCTTTTAGTAGGACTACAGTGACTAGTAAAACTACAGTGAAGTGTGATGCAATGATTTTATATAATGTATGTCATTCAGTCACTTTCATACTACAAATTAAAGAAATGAATCACATTATACTACATAATTTAACATCTATTGTATTTCCCGTCCACCAGATTTTATGCACCAGCACAGCAATTGAATAACCGAGCCGTTAAGAATTATCATGTAGTCCATGTAATAGAGATTGCTCTCGCAGTACTAAATCCGAAATTCTATTTGCTGCTATGCACTTAAAACAGTGAGAGACGCCTTTTTTCCACAATGCCAAAAATGTAGCAAACAATCTTGGCGACATGCCGCGATGCCACCAAAGTGTAGCCTCCTCGTTAAATCGTTTTATTTATGAAGCATGAAATACGGCACAGAAGTTAACAACCCATATTTTCATGAAACGGGTCAGTGAGATAACCGCTTTAGAATTAATGAAGAGCCTTTTGAACAGTTGTGAGATACTTTTCGGTTTCAGCTAGAAGCAAGTGTTTGATGAACACTTTTGGACTTTGCTCCAGGCGGATACCAGACGTTTCATCAATTTTATTTGGGCTGCAAAATGATAACAGTTTATTGAGTACATTCTGTTCAGTCATCTTAATATGTATGCATATAACAATATTACTAATAATTACATAATATTTATTATGAAGATAGGTAACATAGATACTAGTAGTTTATGTGATTGCTACATAATGGAGGGCATTAATACTCGAGAGTGGGTATATGAAACGAGCCGAAGGCTAGTTTCATAATAATTTCACTCGAGAGTTTTACTGCCTAATTATGTACAGTTACATACATTAGTTTATCTATACACATATCATAAGCTCTCTTTAATGTGTTCAGGAACCGCATGTTCGACCGGCATGGTGGCATTGATAATTCCTTTGCACTTGTTTAGCTTGTTCAGTAGTACCAACTTCACAAACAAAGTAGGGGCGGCACGCAAGCGGGCGTCGGCTTTCGAAATTTGAATGTCATAATATATAGAAAAATTACACATTATGGTCATAATGTGTAAGAACTGAGTTTTTACCAAGTAGTTTAACATTATGCTGATCGTACTGTGCGGTTATTGTACGCAGTAAAGAGGGTTTATGATACGTGTGTAGATAAACTGTGTTAATTAGGGAAGACTGAGCATTTAGAATCAGAATACAGACTGTCTCAGTTTCAGCGCTAGTTTCAGTCTCGATTCAAACTTTTGTATCAGTCCTTTATTGTCCATTATCCACTATTCGCCATCCATTACACACTGAAGTGGATAAAGACGCCCACCCTTTTCCATTCAAGAATATACAGCCCCATGATAGCAGCCCCTGAGCGTGGGTGGTAATGAGTTAATTTGATATGTTTACTAACTGAAAGCCAAGGATATTTTTAAGCTATTGGCAGAATCACAAGCACGTAATTTTGTCTTTAGCAACAATTTGTACAATAAATGGCGATGGTCAAGATACTACTATGTATATAGTATTCGTACAACTCAGAATCGCATCACAGGTTTCCTGGAGACAAACACTTTGATTAGTCTGTTTCTTTTCATTAGAAAGGTATAAACCTTATTTATTTTACACACGTTATTTATTTTCCCCATTACATGTAAAACAGCGAAATTTCATATTTAATTTGATTCCGACATTTCGACAAACTCTAAACCTCACTACTTATAAGATATTTACCAAACATATCGTAACTCAGCTCATATTGAGCCATGAGCTTTTCATCGTATCTCATAAAATAAAACTACTCGTAGCTTTGGGGGGTGGGTATGCTCCCTCTATGTAGAACGTAGGCGTTGAGGCTCTTGGAAGTCCCTACCAAAAGGGGGTTTAGGGAGCTGGGGGTGCTGCGTGATTTATACTGGCATATCTGTTGACTGTGTGGGCGTACCGGGGTCAATCGTCTGAGAAGAATATGCGAGCACTTATTGAATCGGATAATCCGCAAACAGCTTTGTAGACTTATATTACTGGATTTACTACGCGAGTATTTTGGCTGTCAACAGTTCTGATTCTTATATATGGGAGTTTGGTTCTTGTGGTGGCAGTGAATGTTTATCTTAGGCAACTGACTATTTTAGTTGGATGGTACAGTTTATTAATTGTGAATGGTTTTCAACACTGACACTGGAAATGAAATCGTAATATAATGAAATTGTGTGTACCACATTTATTAATATGAGTTTATAAACGTAAATGAGTCTGGTAATTTATGATTTATATGTATGTATGGATCCATCTTCGTCGTGTGAAAAAGGCGTTTACCGTGTTGTCTTTTAAGGAAATAAAAATCCTATATGAATTAAATAATTGATGTAATTATAAGTAGGTATTTATTGTTGAACTATTTCGTCAAGGCATTATAAGTAAAGCGGACGGCGATTTATTGCTGTTACAACATGAATTACGTAAAGTACTGTTGTAGTCAAGAAAATTACGTCGCTATTATTGACATCCATTATACCATAGTTTTATGGAAAATACGTCCCAGACTACATCTCTAATTATGTGCTCTTAGTGCATAATTTCCTATAAGTATTCGATTATACAGGGTGTAATCGTGTAACGGGATCCCAACAATATTTTTTGACTCAGTAAATTATTGGGATAAATAATAAATCACAATCATTTACTGAATCAGAAAGAAAAAAACGGGAACCTGAGATTGCTTGGCTGCGCACAAAATCACGGAACCCGAGTTTGCTTGTCTGGGTACAAAATCAAAGTCCAGAGTTATAAGTCGGCCTTCACGCAAATTTAAGCTAATAGCTTAGGTAAAGATGCAAAATTCGAAAGCAGAAATTTCGAATTCGGAATTTTGTTTGAACAAGGAGACCAACATAGTAAAAGAGCTCCGAACTTTTTGACGGTAGATAACGAACTAACAAATGTATACATTTTTGGAGAGCAACTCAACTCAACTTTCTTTGAGGAACTTTTTCCTCCGATGTTTTGGAGTTAAAAAAGTAAGGTAAAAAACTTTTTTTTCGGAGCACATATCCTACAGTCCTAGACAACGAAAGTTGTAGAGAATTGTATTAGCTTTCATAATATAGAACAACAAAATTTCCTATGACGCGTCGTTTTAAAAAAACGGGACCTTCTTTGTGACCCCCCTAGGAGTAAATTCAGAGGGGTCAGAACTTTTAGTTTGTTTATCTCCTAACTAGACCAAACAAAATTCCGAAGTCAAACTTTCTGCTTTCGACTTTTCCACCTAGAATCGTTGGTTGACTAGTCTATAATTAGCTCACTTACTTATCATTTCACACGTTATCACATACCCAATGGAGTGGAATGGAAATGACTTTGATACTCGCGTAGGATTTTCCTGGAAAACCGTCATCGTGACGTCACAATGTGAGACAATACAGACCGCGCCGTCATCACTTGCGCTGTTACTATTAATATTTGCAAAACAAATTGACGCACGCACGTGTATCCACTAAAAGCTGGGGGCCCAACTACGCTGACACAATGGCAACTCAATGACAATATTGTGATAATGGTGATCAAACTCAAACTCAAATAATTCATTGCAAATAGGAAATAATAATGCACTTTTACAAGTCAAATCCGTCTCATACACATGAGAAAATAAAAATTAAATCTATGATATATTACTAACTTTGACGACCGGTTTAGCCTAGCGGGTAGTGACCCTGCTTGCGCAGCTGACGGACCTGGGTTCCAATCCCTGTAAAGACAAATATTTGTATGATGAGCATGAATATGTATTTCTTAGTCTTGTATGTTTTCTATGTATTTACAAAAGTATTTATTAAATATGAAATATATCGTCGGCTGGTACCCATAACACAAGCCTTATTGAGCTTAGTTCGATTTGTGTAAGGTTGACCTCTAACATTTATTTATTATTTATTTATTTATGAAACTGATTAGAGATACGTACTTAGTTTGAAAAAAAATCCCTTTCAAGTAGTGATTCATAGCTGAATTTCGCACAAAAAAGGAAAGGAAGCGCGTGGAAAAGGAAACTCTACCAGTTCTTCGGAAATACGCCCGTCAGAGAAGATAGCATCAAGAAGTTCTACGGGATTGTAATTTTTTAAAATTTCGTTGTTTTTGAATAATCATAATTTAATCTAATGACAATATTATAACATCAGATATTGGATAACAAAATTAGACCGTGGTCATCTCATCATCGTCACTGCACCGTCATTTTGCTAGCGTGGCGTGATCCTGGTCCTGTATGTATGTGATTCCTGCCCACGCACGCGGCGCACTGTACACATTAAATACACACCTAAGTGCATTATTATCTGCTTAATCGTACGTGACGTCACTCTGGCTATATTTAGAGGAAATCAAACAGATATGGTGGTAGGGCTTTGTCTCGGGTTTAATCCATGATTTTGGCTTGACTTTTAGTAATAATAATAACCTCCCCGAGGGGTCCACCTTGACGTGGTTCGCACCTTGGGGGCTTACGGGGAAGTAAAACTTAAATAGCCTGAACACCTTGATGCTAGGCCTTGTTAAAGAGATACTACTGTGCACCTATACCAGCTTGGCATACTAAAATGACCTCCATAAATTAACCATCATCAATTTTACTATTTATATCACCACCACCATCTCCGAACCCGTTTCATTTCCAAATTATTCCCCATCAACATCACCCAGCTTGACAGTACATATTATGCTGGAGGCAGGCACCGATGACCCAGCACACACTACTGGCAAAAAGAAACGCACGAGACTAAAATGGACTGTTGAAATTAACAGATCCATATGGCGTGCGCACTTAATTGCCACCAAATTAAGAACCGATATTAACACTTCATACTTACAATATATTTACGAATATTTCTGATTCAATTACCTACACATAGATTTATCAAAACAAAGATTAGAAGACCATCGCCGAGAAGATAATTTACAAGAAACAAGATCAGAAGTTACACAGATACTAAACCAATCACAACAAATACCAAGCACACAATCACAAACCCAAATAGATAAAGAAACAAGGATGAGATGGACCACTAAACTCAACGATAATGAAAATATACTACAAAATAACACAACAAGAAACTTATAAGATATCGTACCGGCAACAATTACATGCAATATTTGTAGAAGAACATCCACATCTAGTCCGCTTATCAGAACAACATATATCTGACCAAAGAAGTAATATAGTAAACAATAAACGCATATCTCAAACCAGTTTGCAGGAGCTAAAAGAAGAGGTAGACAGAAGTTTACAAAATAACACAAATAGCATCACTGTAAGGACATTATTTAAAGTAATATATGAAACAGAAGAGAATGAAGACATAGGTCATAATACTGAAAACATACACGGAGAATCACCCACACAAACACAACAGGATCCCCAAACCGCAACTTTTAACAATCGATGTGACCTTATTAATATAGAATTTGCTGAAAAAATTACTCAGACGTTTTTAAATGCACTAGAACAAATTTGAGGTACAGTTCCCACTAAAATCCCTACATACCAAAATAAAAATGCTCTTAAAAGTTTGTCTCTATCGTTAATTACATAAATTCAAGGACTGTTCCAAATGTTTTTAGTGACTTCAAAAATAATTAAAATATCAAAAGAGTTTACTTACAGTTTTTCAAAATATTCCCCTCCAACCCCTATGCACTTATGCATTCGAGTAAACCATTCCTCAAAACATTTGAAAAACGCATCTTGCTGGAGATAAAAAAATAACCGACGAAATTCCTTGACGGCGTCGTTTTTGGTGTACGGAGGATGGGGTAACATTTTTGTCCCCGAAATAGACAATTTGTCGATGGTTCTAGCAGCTGGGTTAGCGGGCGCGTTATCTTGGTGAAAAAGAATGCCACGGACGCCGCTCCTTGAGCGCTCACTACTCAACTCCCCAAAAGCTTGAGGTATACAAACTTTGGAATACCATTCCCTAGTAACTATTCTACCGTTTTCTAGCGGGATCACTGCTACTGGTCCACTAAGTCGAAAAAAAACGGGAATATTTTTTTTATTAACGCTCCGACCGCGAGCAAGTATTGTGGGCAACTGGTCCTCTTCAAACACCCATTGCGTGAGTTGCTACTTTATAAGAGAATCGTAGCTATAGATCCAAGATTCATCAGTTGTCATGATAGGATACGTTTTGTGAAGTTCCTCCTTCAAACTTTTTCAGCATAAATTTGCACCAATCAACACGACGGTATTTTTGCTCTTCTGTGAGAGAATGAGGTATACACCACGAAGCAACCTTCCTGACTTTAAGGTTTACATGTAGGATAGTGGAAACTGCCTGTGATCCAATCTTCAATTCATTCTAAATTCTATCTCCCTATGTGTAATATTTCTATTTTCCCGCAATAGCTACTCCACCCTGATGTCGTTTTCTTGAGTTACTGCAGTTGTTGGTCGGCCGGGTCAGGGATCATCATTTAGGTTCTCTCGACCATGTTTGAATTCACGAAACCAATAAGTGACTATTGCTAACCCAGGAGCAGACTCCCCAAAGGCAGCTTGTTAATTTATGTGGGATTTCGTAAAGGTAAACCCGCATTTATAATTTTTAGCAAAGTGGTTATCCACTCTCGTAATTCAAAGGTAAATTCTTAGTACTTTTGTTAGGTTGTGTCCATGAATGTAACATATAATATATCACGAATAATACTAGTTTTTACAGAAAATAATGCTTGTTATATTATTATAGTTTCATTTGTATTATCTGATTATTAACGGTGTCAACCATTAGAGTAAAAAAATGGTTTATATCCAATAGTTGACAACGCTGTCAAGTTTTGATGCTTAGAAAATTCTGCTTTTTTTATTTTTTAACTTTAGCTTTGTACGTATCATGTTTTAATAACAATAATGATGGTAAAGATACCAGTATATTTTGTTTGTTTTTTTCCACCAGTAGACAGTTACAACTATTAGGTTAATTGATTGCGTCAACTATTGGTTTTGCAGAACAAAAATGCCGCCAGTGAAAGGAAAAATGTTCCAATATTCCGAAGCAGCCATGGAAGCGGCTATATCTGATGTTGAGCAAAATTTTCCCGTAGCCACATCTGCTAAAAAGCACCAGGTTCCACGAGTTACTCTTCTTTATAAGTGAGAGAAAAAACACCTAAGGAAAGAAAAATGGGCCGAAATTCAGACCTGCCCGAATAGTATGAAGCTACGCTAGTACAATGGATTAAAGACGTGGCTAAAGCAGGTAGCGCACAAAAGTTGGTCTTGGAACTGAAATAAGAAATACCATTTACTGATGGTAAAATGACACCCAAATATAAGTTCAAGAGTTTGTCAAAATTTGACTTCAACGAGAGCAGCAGTAACTAAGGAGAAGTTAGATAAGTGGTTTCATGAAGTATTATCTTACTTTAAAGGAAAAGGGTTCACTGATATCCTACAAGATTCCAGCCGCGTGTTTAATGCCGACGAAACCGCATTCTTTTTAAACCCAAAAGGCAGCAATGTTCTGGCAAAAAGAGGTGACAAAACCGTTTATCAGTTAGTGAATCCAGATGAAAAGGAATGCTTGACGATGACGATACGAGATCTAAGGATCGTGAAGAAGTCGGGGCCTCTGGCCTCCACGGACATGCTCAATGCGCCACAAAAACGAGGTTTTATCAATATGCGGAACGCGTCATTATATTGTATAGGTAATGTGCTATTCGATCGTTTTGTATACCTTGTCCAAAGTTGGCAGGTGTAAAAATTTTGTCATACTACTTGATGCGATTATATGGCTGATCTATATGTATGCGCGTGGCGCGCGCCGAGTGACCGATATTGCGAGCGCGGTAGAAAGCGATAAATCTAAGGCCACATCTTTTTTTAATTATACATCACTATGTATGTCACTACATTTAATCAGCTGACCATATTTTGGGGAATGTTAATACCCATAACTATGAACAACTTTTCCCAAGAACCATATGGTCACAAACGAAAAAAAAATGCGTCTCCCATAGTAACTTGTAATCAGCTGATCGGATCAATGTACTGAGAGACTTAATTATTTTTAATTATTTAATTCGTTTGCGACCATATTTTTCTCGGGGAAAGTTATTCATAATAATGGGTACGATCATTCCCCAAAATATGGTCAGCTAATTAAGGATTGAGCTAATTAAGATCCCAGGTCTTGGATTGGTTTTGTCTCAACGACCCACGGCATCATATGATGCCGTTTCCCGTTTTTAATTTCATTACCATGGCAAGAGGTTCAAAATCGGGTTGGGTCGTGGTGAGGTTAACTTGTGTGTGATGCCGCTTTTTCCTGTTCCCATGCCCTCGAGAAGGTATCCAGAATCCTCGTGTGGGGCCAGCCAAGAAATTATATGTGATTGTTTATACAATGTTTATGTTTATATCTTTACTAATTGAGCATTAAGGAAGGCCCAGATAAATCATTTTCTTTCTGTGCTATTCAAAGGGTCAATTCTATCTCTAAAAATAACCAATATGACAAATGCCCACTCGTCAACACATGGGAAGATATAGTAGAGAGGGCAAAGATTACATTATCAGCAGCTCTGATTTCTTTCTGTTCACTCCATGCCTACTCAGTGGCTTACCTGATAACAAGTCATTCAAGTCAAATCATCAATGACGGGTATTATGTTACCTACCTATCTATGGTTACACTTCATAAAGGTGTAATTTTATTGATCACCGCTAATAGGTAAATGCCTTTTTGATTACCTAATAATAATAATAAATTATGTTGGTTATGTTATTATATGTTCGTAAAATAGTAGATATGTCACCTAAATTGTATCACCAAATAATATAAAATTGGTCACTTAAAATTTATTAATAATCACTCAGGAATAACCTTGGTCATCAAATCATCAGGTGACCTAACGTGTTTCAGCACCAAACAATTACAAATTGTTTACCAATTGAGGGATTTTATTCTTACTCGTCAACCTAATACGAACACTAAAGGGCCTCGCTTTGCCCTTTACCTTCTTAAGCAATTCAGCAAATTTAATGCATTATTAGGGGTAAGGTCTATCGTTTTGGTGACAGATCTAATATTTAGGTGACCAATCTATTGATTTGATGACAGATCTAATAATTTGATGATCCGATCTACTTATTTGAGGACAAATCTATTATACCGTCAATAGAAAAAAGTGATCTAACGATTATTTAGGAGACATATTTACAATTATTTGATGATCCATATTAAGTGACCGCTTTTATTAAGTACATTCCATATTATAATTTTATTTGATGACCTATATATTTCGAACAGATATAATCATAAGGGTGTCGCAATTCAGTGACATCTAAATTTAGGTGACACAAAATATTGATTGCGTTTATAAATGGCTGTATTTTGATGAATGGATCAATAAAATGCAGTACAGTCATTTTAGCCTTAAGATATATTCACAGAATCGCAAAACGATGATGATGAATTATCAGCATTATCTGGTCGAGAGTGTGTGAATTTACAGGCACTCGGGAACAACAACTTCACTTTTAGTTTGACTAAATCTCCATCATTAACTTCGAATTTTTACAATCCGTGGTGGATTTTTTAAATTGTTTTAAGCAAAAATTGCGTAGCCCAGGATATGGAATTGTGGTTACAATATGGGGAGAGGCTTTTGCCAAGTAGTGGGACAGTTAGTGGATATAAAAAAAAACCGTTCCGTACCACCGTTCAATGGTAGGGGTGGTGTGGAGTGAATAGTTAGGATTTTACATAGCAAAATGTTGTTTAAAAAGTCATTGGTGCGGCTACTTTCAAACTCCAGTACGTAACCAGGTGTATTCATAAGTTTGTATGTGGTATCGAAAGAATTGTTGTATGGGAGTCCCCTAAATATTTACATTTTTTTCTGTTTTTTAGTATATGTTTTTATAGCGGCAATAGAAATACATCATCTGTGAAAATTTCAACCGTCTTACTATCATGGTTCTTGAGATACAGCCTTGTAACAGACGGACAGACAGACAGACAGACAGCGGAGTCTTAGTAATAGGGTCCCGTTTTTACTCTTTAGGTACGGAACCCTAAAAACATACATGTACATTAGAGATAGTCTTAGGTACGGCTGAATTTCAAGACGGTTCATTGAATTCAATTCAAACAACAATTGTATTTACAAAAACACGATGGAATTCCGCCTAAGGTGTACGAATTACAAGACATAATTGTCTCTGAACATCAGCCTTAGTATCCTCTTGTGCTGTACCTATATATTTGTTAATGTGTTATCTATCACGCGTGTTATCGTGACCTTTGCCACAGCTCCATTTAACAGTTCGAAACAAAACACAACACGTTTGAAACTAGGACTACGAATCGGTAAATAGTCAATTATTTATTAGCTTCTCAGTACCTACACATGGATACTACTTATAAAGGAAGTCCTCAATTGTCAAGTGGGAGAAGTTGATAAAGGCTTGAGCTAGATGGCTAGAAAGCAGCCTTCAGCTTATAATTTTTTCCGGCGGTGGTCCCATTAAAGAATTCTCCCAATGAATATTAGCGTTTACTTTTTGTTATGTTCAACGTTTGTAAATCAGATGTTACTATTGTAACTCTGCCTATTTGTCTACCATGTTCTAGTCTGCCATATTGCCGCATTCGCATTAAGGTTTACCTACATTTTTGTATGGCAAAATAAAAAGGTAAGTTGTAGTATCCCATTGGCTTTCCAAATTGTGTCAGACTACGCGATGAGATGACAACAATCAATCTAATGCGCTCACCGTCTCAAGAATAAACACATCTGAAATTAAAGTTAATTAAGCCGTAATTAAAACATAGGGTCAAGTTTATAAGGCCACTTGACTCATCTAATCTCAGCTTCTAAGCAGTTGAGTGTAACAATTAACAACAAGACCGTCAGCCGGAAATCGGAAGATAACATTTATATCTAATTAAATTTAATGTCGCACTTCGGTTATTTGACTTGAAAGAAACGATAGAATAAATACAACGTCATTGTATGTTACGGAAAACTGTAACACTGTATTATGAATATTATATAATTACGTAAGCGAATAGGTACCTACCTAGTAACCTAGAATAAAAATTGCATGCAGAAACAACAAAAGGTTGATTTTAACGTGCATATGAAATCGTTTCTCACAAACGAGTCCTGGAGACTCGGTCGAGCGAGGGGGTTCTGATAATTAAACACACTATTACAATTCACTATTGTTTGAAGATCGTCACCTCATTTCTAATTGATAACGTTAAAAGCAGACTGGTACTGCAATGCTCTGTGGTCTCAAAGTGTCTCTAAGTGCATCGACCCTTACAAGCCGTCGACCGTGTTAACACGAGCTATTGATAATTTACCTAGCATTCCTCTCAGAGCAGCACTGTTCTTATTTACATATCTTATCTTTCATAGCAAGTTAGTCTTAGTTTTCACCTTCAAGAAAAACAAAGATGAGCAAGCCTTGGATGAAAATGAGACATTCAGTGTTAAGGCTGGTCATCGTGCCCTGTGTGTTTGTACTATAAATTCGATTTATCACTATTATTTAGGAAATAGTCTTCAGAGTTTTCTGAGACATAAGCAGTAAGTACCCAATTTAAAATCTACTAAAGTGCAAATTTTCTAAGAAACATGATGATTATTCACGAATTTTAACATGTAAATAAAAAAACAATCCATTCCACGCCACACCCAAAATAATGCCGTTACGTTGTTCTTCCAAAGCCCCAGAGATAAAAACTTTTGATGTTGTGCCCACAAAGGTCCCGGTGCCCTTTGTGCCAGCGCTAAGTGATGCCTATGAACACATTTTGTAGAATTTAGAGGGATGGCGCATTCCTCAGATAAGATAGGCGTCCTTCTCGTCACATTGCAATCCACAAATTCTCCTAGCTATACAGGTGACTCCATCTACAGTAATGTAGCACAGTACAGGATGTAACGGAAAGTTGTAGTAACTTTTTAAGCGAGAGCAACTTTTATGTTTTAGCTCCTACATATTCTTACTAGTCAAACTTTAGGCGTTTCTGTTAAGCCTTTACTCCCATCTGCCCCGGGATAATACATTAAGTCGACAGCACCGCACCTGATAAGTTTAGAGGTGCCACCAGCCTTAACTGAAAACACAAAGTAAAGCTTGGTGACACCTCTAAACCTATCAGGCTGGAGGAGACTCCACCATCTATCCCGGGGCAGATGGGAGTATACCCTGTTAAAGACTGTTCAAATCATACATATGTACATATGTATGATTTGAACTATTGAATTATTGAATATATTGAATCTATTAAGAACTTATGAACAAATATAAAGGTACGTTTTTGGTAACATCGTGGTGGTTGGTGGTATTCGTCTATTCCGTACAAGACTCCGCTATGAAATGGATGGAGGCACCATTAAGGGCGATCTTTAGCTGTAAACAATGCCAGGGAATATTGTAAAGCCCGATGTGCGGCTGATTGTATCAGTTTTATGTACAATTGAGGGATACAGGGCAGACGGCATGGAGGTCATGCCCCTCCCCCCACCCCAAAAGACCCAGGATTACCATACCTTCGGCATTCAGAAGCACTTTTACACGGCATATTCATAGATCAGGAAAAAGAAATGCCTTTCTTTACAACAAGAAGTAACTTTTTTTTTCAAGAAGTTAGTAGGTACATCTCCTACGTGTTCGTAAAGGCCTATATTTACGAACCGAGAAGTTTACGGCACAAGCCGAAGGCGAGGGTCGTAGCGAGGTTCGTAACGAAGCCTTTTCGAACGAGTAGAACTAGGAATAGAATTTATCGGCCTGTGTTTAATATTTATGCTTCGGAAACGCACCGGTTTTTTGTTGCGCGAATCGATCGCGAGTAATCGAGACATCACTAGCGAAAACGGAACTAGCAGCTGTCACTCGTACCGGAACGAGATGTAAAATTGGAGGTTATCTTTACTTTACTCTTTACTCTTTGTCTTGTCTCATCGGGAGAACAACATGGCTGCTCGGGCACCGTGGCATTGATGGTATTTCGGTGTACCAATTACTAAATACAGGCATCGGGCCTGGTCGGAGTGTAAATCTACCACATCGTCGGGAAATAAGTAGATTCGCGTCAGCGGTCAAGTGATTTGTGTTGTGAAGGACATCGTCGCATCGGACGGCGATTCCACGTGACGGCAGACAGCACGCTGTCGGCAGCGCCAGGCAGCGACGATACTGGTTCGGTCCCATATCCTATCCCAAAACTGTCTCCTCTCCCGCATTCCTGTCTCGAATCGAGCTACCACGATCTCCTGTCTACGGTGACAAGGTCAGTAACAAATGATTCAATTCTTTTCTCTCACGTGCGGGCAAAGGCACACCCCCTTCGGATTCCACGCCGTTCGGTAGGCGTGGGAAATTAACCATTTTGGTAGCAGGAGCGCGGTTTCCTAGTGGGAAATCATCGATTCACGGTTGTATGTGTGACAAAGGCAGCCCGCCTTTGTCACATTGTAGTTGGGAGAAAAGAATATCTCAGATTGGCCGGCAATCTGTTGGGCAATGACTCTGTGGTCGGTACCACAATTAAAGTTCATTTCGGTTAGTGAAAGTATAAGTGTCAATCTAGTTAATAATTATTATAAAATTGTAGTCGGAAACTACTGTTAGTGCGCATAAAAGATTGAACAGTCATTCTGCGAAGTAACTAGATTGTATTACTTGCGATAGAACGTCGGGTTCTATAGTCCTACAGTGTTATTTCGGTTTACACAGCAGGGTCGGGCTATTTAGGGGGTATTAAGCTGATTTTGCTGACCTCAAAGGAAGTGTGGTTCATATCGCCACTTCTAGAAGCCACTTATTATTTTGTATTGTTTTCATAATCAAGTTTTGTGGGTTATTTTTGTATTGTGTTTTATGGTGGCATTCTCTAATTGATTTAGAGTGTATATTATAAGGTGTATGTCCACAGGGCGACCATATTAAATATTGTTTAGGATTTAATTGTTTAGTGGTTGCCTTGGTTTTTACAACTTAGTTTTAATTTCTGTGCCCAGCGCTGACGGGAAAGTGCTGGTATCTGGCTGTGCTTAGTTCGGTAGTGAAGCATAGGACCAGAAACAATTAAATCGGTAACCATGGCACCTTCGCCCTTGACGGTACTGCGATATGGTGTCCGTGAGGAGATGAGATGGCTCGCCCATACTCACAAGTATGTGGAGCGACCTGACATGGACGATGTCCTGCTCAAGCGTGTGGAGGACGCAATGACACGCGTCGGGAAGGTGTGTCGGCTGGCGGCGGAGGCTGAAGCCCTCGGGCTTACGGATGAGGCCTCGGTGGCTGCAGTGAAGCAGCTCTGCGCGGATGCTGACCAAGCGATGGAGTGCTTGGGCGACATCGAGCGTCGCGCCGAAAAAATTAAGCGGTCGCGTCGGGATGACCGCGGGGAGGGTAGCGGATACCCCCCCCCCCCTAAGGGTGTGGTTGGACGGCTTCCACACCTGGAGATTCCGGCCTTCGGTGGGGCAATTGATGAGTGGCCGGCATTCATCAATTTGTTCGATAGCCTGGTCCACGGTCGGGACGACCTGGACAGCGCCTACAAGTTGGCCCAGCTATTGATGGCACTGCGGGGTGAACCGAAGGAGTTGGTCGGTCACCTAACGGTTACGGCGGGCAATTATGAGATTGCCCGGGTCATATTGTTTGACCGCTACCAACACAAACGGCGGTTGGTTGATGCGCAGCTGGGGAAGCTGTTCAGCATCCCAAGAGTAACCCGGGATGTTGACATCCGGGTACAGGTGCTCAACCCTGTGCTGGTGGCCACTAAGGCCCTTCAGAACCTTGGTCTGCCGGTAGACCAATGGTCATATATTGTGTTATATATGGTTTTGTCACGGTTGCCTGCAGCTGTTCAAAGTCGGTTTGAACAGCTGCATGGGGGCAGTAGCTC
This sequence comes from Argyresthia goedartella, assembly GCA_949825045.1. Taxonomy (NCBI): domain Eukaryota; kingdom Metazoa; phylum Arthropoda; class Insecta; order Lepidoptera; family Argyresthiidae; genus Argyresthia; species Argyresthia goedartella. The sequence continues at coordinate 13,675,877 of OX463820.1, read as the reverse complement.
GGAACTGCCCACGCTCGTCCAATTAACGGAGTTTTTGGAGGGTGAATGCAGGCGATGCGACACCATGGATTCGGAGGCCAGTGTGCAGCGCCAACCCGCGCGGATGCGGGAGGGGCCGCGCCCCCCACCCCCACGGGGGGGTGGTCGGTCAAAACAATTTGGCGTTTTGAGTGCCGCACCGTCGGGTGACGGCTGTGCGCACTGCGACAGTGCCGGTCATGAGGTGACCAGTTGCGCCAACTTTAAGGCGCTCGGTGTGGCTGCCCGCAGGAAGGTGGTCTTCCGCCACCGATTGTGTTTCGGTTGTTTGGGGCCACACCCGCTGAGCGAGTGCTCACGGGCGTCCCCCTGTGAGTGCTGCGGTGGCAGGCACCACGTCGTGTTGTGCCTGAATCGGTCAGGCCCTTCGGACGGTCACCAGGGCCGGACTCAGGTAAGTCGGTCACAGGGCCCAACCAGGGCCGGACCCAGTCCCCCTCCGGGCAACGGGAGTCACCAACGGGGTGACTGGGGTACCCGCGGACGGGACCCCCCCCGAGGGGAAGGGGGCAGCGCGGGGGGTAACAGGCGGGATAGCCGGGGTTCGGTCGCCGCTGTCCAGGGCCAGCGAGGACTTCGGGCCGCTGGCTCACCGCGTGTTACGGGCAGGTGTCCGATGGCACCTATGAGTGGCGCGAAGGCTGGGAGCCTACCACCTTCTGCGCCACCCTGCCCGTCGCTCTGGGAAGCGAACAGGGAGGCGAACAGTCGGATGTCGCCCCCATTCCTAGAGCGCCCCAGGTTGGATCCGCTCTCCCCCCTCCATCCACGGTGGCCACCGGGCACACCGTACACAGTCCGGTATGGTCGGATACCGGGACAGCGAGGGGCCTATTATGCGGGTTGGGACCCCCTGATGTACATACGGTCTGATATGCCACCGGCATATCAGCAGCCGAGTTACCAGGCCGACGGGGGTCCCAGCGGGTTCGGATCCCGCGGAGGTTCCCGCTAGGGACACGCCGCCCACTTACAGGGTGCCGCCACTCCACAGACGGTCATGCTCCCCACCGCCTCGGTGATAGCGTGGAGTTCGGACGGCAATTCTTGTGTGGCACGAGCACTATTGGACGCAGGGGCCCAGGGGTGCTTAGTCTCGTGCAACCTTGTAAGACGGTTGAGCACTTCGGTAAGGGAGTATCCACATTCCATTCGGGGAATTGGGAACACGGAAGTCGGTTCCGTTAAGGGAGTATGTCGGATTACTCTCTCGTCACGGGTGGATTCATCGGTAAATCTGACGGTCACGGCATTAGTCATGCCTAATGTGATGGGCTCACACCCTCACGTACGGTTGTCGCCCTCGGTGCGACAGTTGGTCGCTGGGTTGTCACTGGCTGACCCGGAGTTCGATATTCCGGGCCCAGTAGACATTTTATTGGGTGTCGATGGCTTGGGATACCTGTTAGTGCCAGGTGTCCACGTGTTGCAGGCGACTGGTCTGGTTTCGGTCAACACCAGACTGGGCCATACGGTAATGGGTCCGGTCATGCCGGCTGCCCCTCGCCTAGCGACTCGTAGTCCCTTATTCGGTTCTGTACTCTCGGAGGTGATACAGAAGTTTTGGGAGGTGGAGGAACCACCTACGGTCCGCCGGTTGGACCCGGTTGAAGAAGAGTGTGAACAGTTTTATCGGAACAATACTGGTCGCCTTCGGTCAGGTCGATTTCTCACACGTCTTCCATTTCGGAGTGATCGCCCACCGCTGGGCAGTTCACACCATGCAGCCGAGACGCGGCTTCTGTCGATGGAACGACGCATGAAGCGTGACGGGATTTTCCGGCAGAAGTACGTCGACTTCATGCGGTAATACGAGTCGCTCGGCCACATGTCGGTTTCGGGTATCGACTGGAAGCGTGACGACCACTGATTTCTGCCCCATCACGCGGTCTTGAGGACCCCGGAGGGCAAAATACGGGTGGTGTTCGATGGATCGGCATCAACATCTAACGGCATGAACCTGAACAAGTGTTTGCATTCAGGGCCGAAGTTGAATCATGACATCGCGGATGTTATCACACGGTTCCGTCGACACAATGTTGTGTTTGTAGCTGACATCCGGATGATGTTTAGACAGACGGTTATTCACCCTGACGATAGACGGTATCAGCTGATACTGTGGCGAGAGAGCCCAGATCAGCCCATCAGGGTGTACGAGCTGAACACCAACACGTACGGGCTACGGTCTAGTCCTTATTTGGCGATTCGCACTCTTCGGGAGTTAGCGGATCGAGAACGGTTAAACTTCCCTAGAGGAGCAGCGATCCTGGAGCAGGATCTCTACGTGGACGATATCTGTACCGGTGCAGATTCAGTAGAGGAGGCGCTCGCTCGACAGGACGAGCTAGTTGAGCTCTGACGGGGTGGAGGTAACGAGCTCAGGAAATGGATGTCGAACTCTCCAGAGTTACTGACTGGTCTTCCGGATGACTACCAGCAGGATCCCCACGTTTTTGAAAATTTGGAAAACCCAAATATGTTGTCGGTATTAGGCGTCCAGTACCAGCCGGTGTCAGACATGTTTTCGTATCGGGTCGAGTTGGACTCCCAGAAGGTCTGGACGAAACGGAACGTCCTTTCAACGGTGGCTAGGACATTTGATCCAAACGGGTGGATCACCCCGGTAACATTTCAGCTCAAGTGTTTTATGCAGCAATTGTGGTCTGCTGAGCTGAAATGGGACGACCCGATCGGCGGGTCATTGAGCTCGGAGTGGGACTCGTTCTTTTCGACCCTCCCTGGCATTAATCGGATTTCACTGCCACGGAGGTTGGTCCCCACCAAACGATACACCGCCACCCTGCATGGGTTTTGCGATGCCTCGGAGAAGGGCTACGGAGCTGCAGTGTATCTGCGTACGGTCGACTCCTCGGGGGAGGTTGATGTGCGGTTGGTCATGGCCAAGAGCAAGGTTGCGCCGTTGCGCACTCGCCTGACCATTCCCAAGTTAGAGCTTTCGGGAGCGGCTCTCCTGACTCGTCTGCTCAACCACACGATGACGGTTCTTCGTGGGTCAATAGCGTTGGAAGATACGGTCTACGCTTGGACGGACAGCCAGATCGTGTTATGCTGGCTGAAGGCTTCAGTTCACAAGCTGGAGATTTTTGTGGCGAATCGGGTTTCGCAGATTTTGACTTCAGAGGTTCCCTTGATCTGGAGACATGTTCCAGGGGAAATGAACCCAGCAGACGGTGCGTCTCGTGGGTGTCACGCTCCGGAGTTGGTTGGACATCCCTTGTGGTGGGGTCCAAAATGGTTGACTCAAGCCGAATCGGATTGGCCAATGAGTCCACGCGTTACCACGGCGAACGGCGCCTTGACAGTCGGTGTCTGTACGACGCAACCAGAGCCGGAAGAGGAGTTCAGCCTGCTGGAACGGTTCAGCTCGCTCGACAAGCTGGTCAATGTGACCGCCTGGATCTGCCGATTTGCGCGGAATTGTCGGAATTCTGAGACGCAACGAGTGCGGACACAGGTCCTGACACCACGGGAACGGAACCATGCGTTGTTCGCATTGGTACGGAACGTGCAGACGGTGCACTTTAAGTCCGAATTTGGAGCTGTGGCTCGGCTCAACCCGTTCATTGACCCTCAAGGATTGCTGATGGTAGGAGGTCGGCTGCGGAATGCCAACCTGCCTTATGCGGCTCGCCACCCGTTGTTACTCCCTAGGAAAGGGAAGTTGGTCGAACTGTTGATACAGGATCGACACATTCGGAATGGGCATGTCGGATGCCACGCCTTGATGGCGTTTCTCCAGCGCGAGTTCTGGATTCTATCGGGAAGACGCTTAGTGCGTAGCGTCGTATTTCGGTGCCTGCCTTGTTATCGGGCCAAGGCGGCTACGATGCAGCCCCAGATGGGCGATTTGCCCTCGGATAGGGTTAACGAAATCCGGCCCTTTGCGGGTGTCGGAACGGATTTCGCGGGACCATTCATGGTCAAGTCTTCACAGCTACGGAACGCCAGATTAGTGAAGGCATACCTGTGCGTCTTCGTGTGCTTGGCCACGAAGGCAGTCCACTTTGAGGTGGTCAGTGACCTCACTACGGAGGCATTTATCGCTTGTCTAGATCGGTTCGTCTCACGTAGGGGCCTCCCGACATTAATCCGTTCGGACAACGGCACAAATTTTGTCGGAGCCAGGCGATATCTGCAGGAGGTCACTCAATTCCTGAACGGTAACCAGAACGCCATCGGTACGGCTTGCTCCCGACGTGGGATTGAATGGGTTTTCAGTCCGCCGGGATGTCCTCATTGGGGAGGAATTTTTGAGGCTGCGGTTAAATCGGCTAAGTCGAGGATCATCGGTGAGACCTCTCTACGCTTTGAAAAGCTTGCGACGCTGTTCTGTAAAATTGAAATGACACTGAACTCGCGTCCGTTGTGCCCGCTCAGTTCGGATGCAAATGATTTGGAAGCGTTGACGCCGGGTCACTTCCTGATAGGTCAGCCCCTTAACGCCCTGCCAGAATACCCATTCGGTGATGTTAAGTTAAGTCGGTTAACTAGGTGGCAGATGTTGCAGCAGATGGCTCAAGATTTTTGGAAACGGTGGTCCCTTGAGTACTTGCACATCTTGCAGCAGCGCCTTAAGTGGACTGACCGGACGAGCCCCCCTCAAGTCGGTGATTTGGTGCTGATTAAGGATGCGAACCTGCCATCATTGAGATGGAGACGAGGACGGATCGTCAATTTGTACCCGGGTCGGGATGGCACGCCTCGATCAGCAGAAGTCAAGGTGGGGGACTCGGTCCTCAAGAGAGCGGTCGCAACACTTTCTCGCCTTCCTATTGATTAGGGACAGGTTCGGGCCTGTCCGGGCGGGTGACTGTTTAATATTTATGCTTCGGAAACGCACCGGTTTTTTGTTGCGCGAATCGATCGCGAGTAATCGAGACATCACTAGCGAAAACGGAACTAGCAGCTGTCACTCGTACCGGAACGAGATGTAAAATTGGAGGTTATCTTTACTCTTTGTCTTGTCTCATCGGGAGAACAACATGGCTGCTCGGGCACCGTGGCATTGATGGTATTTCGGTGTACCAATTACTAAATACAGGCATCGGGCCTGGTCGGAGTGTAAATCTACCACATCGTCGGGAAATAAGTAGATTCGCGTCAGCGGTCAAGTGATTTGTGTTGTGAAGGACATCGTCGAATCGGACGGCGATTCCACGTGACGGCAGACAGCACGCCGTCGGCAGCGCCAGGCAGCGACGATACTGGTTCGGTCCCATATCCTATCCCAAAACTGTCTCCTCTCCCGCATTCCTGTCTCGAATCGAGCTACCACGATCTCCTGTCTACGGGGACAAGGTCAGTAACAAATGATTCAATTCTTTTCTCTCACGTGCGGGCAAAGGCACACCCCCTTCGGATTCCACGCCGTTCGGTAGGCGTGGGAAATTAAACAGCCTGTGAACCCAAAATCAAGCGGCGAAGGTGCTATTTTGTGGTTAGAAGGCGGAAAATAATATTTACTTATATACAGTATAAATATTCATAAAGTGCGCATAACGATATGTATTGAAGAACATCGAAATTCATCAACAAAAAAAAAGTAAAAAAACTCACCCTCCCAAAAAATATAGAGCCATTTTAATATTGAAATGCGCTATCTGGATACCAACTGCGAAACAAAATTATAATTTCGGAATGGAAGGGTTTTTCGTTGATTTCGTTCGATGACTGACAGTAATAAAAAGTGGTAACTGTAAATGTGGAGCGTGGACTGTAGTAGGGTTTTTCTCTTCTCAAATAAAAGATGCCAAAATCAAATCAAATCAAATCAAAAATCATTTATTTCCATAGGTGTTGTTACATCACTTAGATCCGTCATTACATTTTTTTGGGTGAGTTCACTAACACAATGGCGGAATCTGTGGAGAAGAGCTCACCGAAGAAACTCCACAGTCGTCGCATCTTTTGCGTTTCCTTTTTTAAATAAAATATTGTCAAATTACAAAATGAATGCTAATTATATATCGAAACAGCCTGTTACTCAAACAATCTATACCCATAGACATCTGTCCTCTAAGTAATCAGATTTCCTATAGTAACCTTTTTTACACAATTTCTGTTTTATTATTATTTTAAACTTGTCTAAAGGTAAGTTTTTAATATCAGTAGGGACCTTATTGTAATAGCGTATACAATTGCCTTTAAAAGAATTACTAATTTTATGTAGTCGGCTTACATAAGTAACCAACTTGTCTTTATTTCTAGTATTAAAATTGTGTATATCACTGTACTTCTGAAAATTAGTTATATTTCTTTTTACATACACAAGATTGTCATAGATATATTGAGACACAAATGTCAGAATATTGATTTCTTTAAACTTTTCCCTCAGTGACACTCTAGGCCCTAATCTATAAATTGCACGAACAGCCCGTTTCTGCAGAATAAATATACTATTAGCATTCGCAGCGTGACCCCACAATAAAATACCATAGGTCATTAGACTATGAAAGTAACTAAAGTAGACTAGTCTAGCAGTGTCTACGTCGGTAAGAGTTTTATTTTTTTTAACTGCGAACGCTGCCGAACTCAGTCTGTTCGACAATTTATTTATATGAGGATCCCATTGTAGTTTGGCGTCTAAAGTAATGCCCAAAAAGACAGTCGACTGCACAAGGTCCAATCTCTGTCCTTTTATAAATATGTCTGTAGTTACCGGGTTCACATTGGGTAACACGAATTTAATACATTTAGTTTTCTTTTCATTAAGTAATAAATTGTTAACAGTAAACCAGTTCACTATACTAGAGATAGCATTGTTTACCTCGTCATAATTTGATTGCTGTCTTTTAACTTTAAATATCAAAGAAGTATCATCGGCAAACAATACTAACCCATGTTTTGCTTTAACAAGGTAAGGTAAATCATTAATATATACTAAAAACAAGAAAGGAACAAGAATTGAACCTTGCGGTACGCCCATACTTATTGAAGACCCAGGTGATCTTTTCCCATTAACATCGACCATCTGAACCCTATCTGTTAGATATGACTCCAGAAGGCCAAGTGCCTGATCTTTTACACCATAATGGCGTAACTTCCTGACAAGAGTGTCATGATGGACGCAATCAAAAGCCTTGGATAGATCGCAGAAGACACCTATTGCATCCATTGCGTCTTCCCAGGCATCAAAAATATTGTCGATTAGTTCAACACCTGCATCGGCTGTTGAACGACCCTTTGTGAAACCAAACTGAGCAATATGAATTAAATTATTGCGATAAAAATGACTTTGCAATTGATTAAGTATGAGTTTTTCAAATATTTTGCTAAGCGTTGGTAGTATCGATATGGGTCTAAAATTGGTGGGGTCTGATGTACTACCAGCTTTGAATAAAGGTATAACTTTACTTAGTTTCATCAAGTCAGGAAACACACCATTATCTATACATTGATTAAATATACAACAAAGGTGAGGTGCAATACAATCTACAATGGAACTAATAATTTTTACTGATAGACTATGGGCGTCAGCTGTCTTTTTCATTTCCAGGGATTTAAACGCTTTTACAATGTCTTCATTATTTACGTGCCTAAATTTAAAATCTGTTTTACAATCATCAAAGTTTTGTTTAAGTATAGATTCAGCAGCAGCGGGAGATGAATTTAAAGACTTGGTTGTTGAAACTGGAATGTCCGTAAAGAAATTTTCGAAAGCTTTTGCTACTTCTAGGTCTGTACTTAGCAATTGATTATCTATCTTAAGCTTGAAGTTATTATGTGTAGCTTTGGCCTTTCCAGTCTCTCTGTTTATAATTTGCCAAGTCGTTTTCATTACATTGCTACTAGATTCAATTTTGTTTTTAATTAAATTAGATTTAGCTACGGCACAAACGCGTTTAAACATTTTTGAATAACTACGAACATAATCTAGAAAGGCCGTATTTTTGTTATATGATTTCTCTTCATAGAGTTCATATAATCTTTGTCTGCTCCTATGAATTCCAACTGTCGCCCAATCACTAAACAAAGCTTTGTTATTAACTTTTATAGTTTTTGGTTTAAATACCGTATCATATTCATTTTTGACAAGGTTAAATACTGAGTTGTACAACAAATTTGGATCGTCACTGTATGGTATTTCCCATAGTTTATCTAAAATATTATTCCTGTAGTGTTCAAGCCGAGTGTCACTAACGGACACACATGTAATATCCTCTTTTTGGTCCTTTTTTATTTTAATATTGAATATACCTATCTGACCAGAGTGATCAGAGGTTAATTTATTGATGACCGATTTGAAAATGGGCGAAATTTTAGTAAATATATTGTCAATGCAGGTAGCAGATGTTGCAGTAATTCTAGTAGGCTCCAAAAACAGATAGTTCATGTTGTGACATAAAAATAAAGATTTTAATCTAGTACAAATATTATTATCCTCTAACAGATTAACATTAAAATCACCACAAATTATAAAAAAATTGTTTTTATCGCTGATTTTAATCAACACTTCATCCATTTTCTTTTCGAATAAATCAAAGGATGAATCTGGTGGTCTGTATACGCTCATTACAATAAGTTGTTCAAGTTCAATATAGGCTATTTCCATGGTACGCTCAACAGACAGGCTCACTATGTCAACTCGTTCCTTATATTTAAAACTATTATTTACAAGTATTAAGGAGCCACCGCGATCAGCTGTTTTTCTGTTGAACGAACTAGCAACGTGGTGGTTATTAAAGTTGAACATGAACTGATGACATGTATATACACAAAAAAACACGAAGTACTTCATACAAATTGCTTTTAAAAAGATATGTTTTCATGGAAGTCAACCCTTTCGGATCATTTCATAAAATAATTGACTATATCATGAAAGGTCATCCAAGGTCAATGGTTGACCATTTCATGATATAGTCAATCCATGGTTGGCTATTTCATGAAATATTCAAATTCTACGAAATAGCTTCGACATATATACGCTTATAACCACTGCATAAAGTTTGAAGTCTCTAGTACCCGCGGCTATGCGTTGCTATATCAGTCAGCCAGTGAGTCGAGTCGGTGAGTCTGTCAGTCAAGAGTTTGAATTTTATAAGTAATCCATAAAATTTCTTCATACGTGGAGAAATGCAGGTCCCACGAAGGATGGTTCTATTCCTGCATGCTATCAGTGGATGTGACACTACCTCTGTATTTTTCTGGACAACCTGGATGAAGTGGTGAAACATCCTCAAATGAACTCTTTAAAAAGTGCTCTGTTATACATAAAATATCAATATTATTACAGTTCATGAATAACTCAATTTCCAGTTCTTTACTTAACATGCCCTGTATATTTTGATGAACCACTTTTAAAATATTCTTACTTTTACATTTTTCATTACTAGTAACTTGATTTAATGGGCAAGATGAAGGTATATTTATACAAATATTAATATTACTGCCAGAGTTACTCTCTGTTGTCCTATGGGTTAATTTAAAGAGCTTGGAACAAATTCCAAGGAGTACATGTCATTATTATTACACTGCTCAATAGAAGCAGGCGTTTCATTAGTCAAAAACTTGACTGAGTTCAAAATAAAATAAGATGGTGACTGTGCTTTCTGTTTTGTATAAAACCTAGATAGGTAATACCTATCCTTAGTCAAATAAAAATATTTTCCAATACAAATATTGGTGTCTATGAAATGAAATTTTTCAGTATGACGACATGTCAATGTGTGTTTAAATGTATTATAATCATGTCTTATATGATTTTCATGTTGTGACAAAGATTGGCTGAAGGGAAACGCAAACAAGATTATTCTATCTACATTTTGTAAAGAATTTAATTTGGAAAAGTATTTAGTAATTATTTTTTTAGATACATTTTCCCTTCTACCAATTAAAATAATTAGGGTGGTTGGTTCTAAAAACTGCGATGACAACACTTTATTTAATATTTGTGAATATGTGGCGCCAGGCATACAGTTATTTAATATTGCCTGGCCCACGCGCTGACTAAGTTGTAAACCCATATTTTTTCCAAGTTCATCGCTGTACATTATATACCTATCCTTTGTCCGAGAGAAGGAGGCGTTATTGATAACACTATTAGTACTCAAGTCGACTGACGGCGGCGCCTGGGTCAGTATCAGCTGTTCGGCCGGCTGCTCGGCGGGACACACGGTCGGCACGGAAGAGTCCGCTGGAACTTGTTTACAATCACAGATGTGATTGTCGGTCAAAGATATGAAAGTGTCATAATTATACTTACACGTCTCCAACAAACTATTCATAGCCGACACATGTTCCTTAATTTCGTATTGTGCTGACTCATATTTACGTGTAATACTTTGTAATGATGAGTTTAAAATATGCATATCTGACTGGAGTCGTCGTGTGTCACATTCATACTTTTCTGTAGTTTTTTCCAAACATAATCTACAATCATCGATTTCCTTAATTAATTCGACACGTTCCTTGCTACAATTTACATTTTTACAATATATTTTATTTTATTATATATGCCGATAATTCTTCACTGTTGAGCCAGGCTGGAGGGTGGGGTAGAGAGGCCTGGTGGTCGCAGAGAGTCTTCTTTCTCTTGATGACTTTTCCTCTTGAGTGCTGGATCCGGAATGATCCCGGGCCGAATCGGCGTCTCTTATATACGATTTCTCGAGCGACCACCCCCCCTCACCCCGCACTCTTCCCCTGGACTCAAATCTCTTTATTTTCATGTCAAACTTACATTTTACATGTACAAAACAGTATACATTCGTTTACTTACTTATTTTCTAGACCTAAACATACTATTTGCATTGTCCGCCGGCGCAAAACAGAGTGAGGAGCGCTTTTTTTTTTTTTTTGGCTTGATCTTGTCGTTTTTAGACTCTTTGTCCTTCAAAACTTTGCCTTGGGAGTGGGCGGGACAGGTAGTCCCCGCCTCAAATAGTTTATTCACACGTGAGTGCGTGCCCTACCGGGGGAGAGACCCAACCTGGGAGGGTTGTGGTGAATGAAGTGAACTTGGCAGCCGGGCACAACTAAGGTGTGTCGCTGCGTCTCTGTGTGTCTTGTGCCGGCGTAGAGTGTACGGCGTCATGTGGGGCGTCTGCGGCTTGAGCAGTGTCTGGTGTGAGTGATTTAAGTTGCCGCCTCCGCCTGCGCGTGCGCGGGCGGTGGATGTACAATGGACGGGTGGGTATAGTCGGGTCGGGGTTGTCTGTGTCCGGGGGTACTTGTAAATTTAATTGCGCCGTAATGGCGTCTACAGGGTCTGAGAGAATGTTTCGGGGACGACGTCTCGGTTGGGTGGCCTCGGGAGATGCGGCGTAGTCAGCCGCAAAGCGGATAAGGGGATTGGAGTGGTGAATAGCTCAATCGAAGTATCGAGTAGAAGCTTTCTTAATGAAGTCGCGGATGGTAGGCACTTTCAGGTCTTTGTGGAGATCATAATTTCGCACAAACCACGGGGCACCCGTGGCTCGACGAAGAAATTTATTTTGGAGGATTTGGAGAGTATCTAGGTGGGTTTTGGCCACGTGCGCAAACACCACACTAGCATATGTAAAAATAGGACGGACGCAAGCTAAGTACAATCTTAGCTTATTGCGTAAGGAGAGTTTGCTCTTGGATTGAATAAGCGGGTTAAGCCGGCTTAAAACGAATTTGGCTTTATTCCTCACAATTCTTATGTGCGGTCCGAAGGTGAGACGGCTATCCAGTGTCACTCCAAGGTATTTCACTTGGCGAGTCCATGGAATAGCCCGACCAAACAGGGAGATTTGTGGTAAACGAGACCACTCACTGAGTGGTGTGAAGCGGGAGAAGAATATAGCCTGGCTTTTTTCTGGGTTGAGTTCAATCCGCCACTTCTTGAACCAATCGCCCAAGAGAGTGGCGGCTATTTGGAGCCTTTTAATGACTATTTCTCTATTCCTACCAGAGTAATAGAGAGCTGTGTCATCGGCGAAGAGGGCAAGCTGTACGTTGTGATGTTTGGGGATGTCACTAGTGAAGAGTGAGAATAGGAGAGGCGAGAGCACAGAGCCTTGTGGGACTCCCGCCTTTATTGGATGAGGTCTAGAGTGAGTGCCTTCCACTCTATACCTAAAGTTCCTATTAGAGAGAAAGTCTCTGATAATAAGAACTAGTCTGTCAGGGAAATTCAAGTTGTACAGCTTGTAAATCAGGCCGTTGTGCCAAACCTTGTCAAACGCTTTAGCCACATCGAAAAATAAGGCACCCGTTCCTTTCGGCTTCTTTTGGTTGAAACCGTTCAAAATAAATTCGGTGATCCTGTGTACCTGGTGGACACAGGAATGGCCGTTTCTAAAACCGAACTGCTCGTCTGGAACGAGGCCTCTACCGAAGGCTATTGCCTTCAGTCGTCTGTTTAACACCTTCTCATAGATCTTGCCAAAGGATTTAAGGAGACTGATAGGGCGGTAACTGGTTGGTATCGATCTATCTTTACCCGGTTTATGAATTCCTATCACATCAGCTTCCTTCCATGCATCCGGGAACATACAGGTGGCAATGGCGGAATTTAGAATGGTCACCAATAGGACTAGAAGGGGGTAGGAGAGGTTCTTAAGAACCCGGTTAGCAATTCCGTCAGAGCCAGGGGCTTTATTGGAGTGAAGCTCCTTGATAATAAGATTGACCTCATCGATGTTAACTAGCTCGATAGTATCTTGAGGGGGAAGTGATGAGCGTCTGACTACTTCAGAGTCCACCAGGTCTGCGTGGGATTGGTCAAAAGGTTCATTTGACAATGAACATTGACCCTCTAAACTGTCAGCCAGACACTCAGCCTTGTCAGCATCCTCGAAAGCTAGTGATTTGTCGGGTTTGGAGAGGGCTGGGATATCCACGACCGCGTCCGATTTGAGAGTGCGCGCTAACCTCCAGTAAGCCTGATGATCTGGGGTGAGCTCTACCAGAAGTTGATCCCATCTCTGGGATTTGTGATTTTTGATGGCAGTTTTAACTAATTGCTGGGAACGACGCATTGCGATTTTGTTGTCAGTGCTCGGGAAATTATCATAGGCTCTGGTGGCAGCGCGCATCTCACGGATGAGGTCGCGTATATCCTCAGGTAATCTCCACCTACTATCACCAGATGAGTTTACCGGCTTAGTACAGGCTTGAATTGACTTCTGGATGTGCGAAGTCAGCGACTCTATAGCTATGTTAACATCAGATTGAGAATCGATGACTTGTGGGATTCTTTCTAATTCTTCGGAGGGGGAGTTTCTCTTAAATGTGTTGTGGAGCAAAGTCCAGTCTATGGTGGATTTTATGGCGGGCGGGCGGGGTTCAATATCACCAAGTATAGATATCACGGGGCGATGGTCGGATATCAGTTCATGGAATACTTCTATCCCTCTTATTGGGAGAAGAATGTTTTTAAGAAGCATAATATCGAGGATGTCACCTTCCGAGTCCGGGTTGTTCTTAGGAAAGTGCGTAGGAGTCATTGGGGCTAGTAGTTCAATAGCAAATTTCTCGGTGGCTTTCTTTAAGAGAGGACCGTTTGAGTTTGTCACTCTACAGTTCCAATCGACATGTTTGCTATTGAGGTCACCCGCAATGATGACGGAATCACCCAAACTAAGAAGGGAGGAGATGTCAGACTCCTTGAGTTGCCTAAGACTGTCTGTTGAGCCCTGTCGATATCACGGGGCGATGGTCGGATATCAGTTCATGGAATACTTCTATCCCTCTTATTGGGAGAAGAATGTTTTTAAGAAGCATAATATCGAGGATGTCACCTTCCGAGTCCGGGTTGTTCTTAGGAAAGTGCGTAGGAGTCATTGGGGCTAGTAGTTCAATAGCAAATTTCTCGGTGGCTTTCTTTAAGAGAGGACCGTTTGAGTTTGTCACTCTACAGTTCCAATCGACATGTTTGCTATTGAGGTCACCCGCAATGATGACGGAATCACCCAAACTAAGAAGGGAGGAGATGTCAGACTCCTTGAGTTGCCTAAGACTGTCTGTTGAGCCCTGTCTTTGGTAGCATGAGGCGATAGTAATAGTTTGATGACCCTTCATTGCTATTCGGCAAACTGAGGCTTCTATGTTTTGAAGCGGTGGACAGTCACACGGGGAGACGTGCAGGCTTCTCCGATAATAGATTGCCGTGCCCCCACGAATTCCATTAGTGCGATCATTTCTAATCAATTTATAATTAGAAATGTTGGGGTTTCTGTGTTGGGGTTTAAGGAAAGTCTCCTGTACAAGGAGAATGTCAATTTGGTGGTCTGATAGGAAGGCGGATACTAAGTCACTTTGTCTCTTCAAGCCATCAGCGTTAAAAAAGGCCAATCTCAATGCACTAGGTTTAATCCTACCGGGTGTGGTATCCATTACGGAGAATAGACATTACGGTTCCTGAGAACGCCTTTGATCGCCGAAATCAATGATCTGTGAGCTTGACAGGCTCGCAAGGCAGCAGCAGGGTCCTGCTTTAGTGCTGCAGTATCAATTTTGAGTAAAAACTCATCAATTTCATCAGGGTCTATTCTGTCCAAGATGGTCAGTAGGTCTGTTAAATAGTCCCTAGTTTCTGTCGGTGGTGGAGGGGGTCTTGTTGAGTTAAGGGGCATGGCTCTAGTTGATAAATCAGCTGGAGCTGTTTGAATTTTGTTTGGCTTGTTAGCCACAGCGGAAGAATTGGGAGTAGAGGGGTACTGCCTAGAAGGGGGAAGAGGGGGGAAGCTGGTGTGATTGACCGCTGAACCCTGAACCCAACTAAGTGGCTTAGCCCAGGCATTGTGGCTCGGGCGAGGATGAGCCTGGCCTACATTAGTTGGGGCTGGGGCATGGGCTTTCGCCCGTCCTGATAGGCGAGGCTTAGGTCGGGCCGGACAACCTCCGTAGGCTGCGGTGTGACCAAGCACACGCAGTTGACGCACCCAGGTGGGCCGTCAGACTCCTTGGGGTCGGTTGGGCATGTGCAAGCCCCCGGAGCGTGGTCCTCCAGGCACTTAACACAGCGGCCTTTCCTATGGCAGTTCTTGGCCGAGTGGCCAAACAACTGACAGTTGAAACACTGGAGCGGCTTATTTTTTTTATGAGGGTTTTCAATTTTAAGCCCTGAAATGTGGCAGATCTCCATAACCTGGAAGATCTGCTTCCCCTGTGGTGATAGATCGACCACAACCAGCACCAGGTCGTACGGTAACTTGGAGCGACCATTGTACATCCTGTGCACTTCGTGCACAGGAATGTTTTTCGCCTTCAAGTCATCCATGATCTGCTCGCTCTCAATCTCCTTTGGAAGACCCCTGACAACCACCCGAAGTCTTCTATCCTCCGGTAGAGTCCAATGGTGGTACTCAATTTTAGAGGCGGTCAGGAATTTAGTCAGAGCACGGTGGTCGTCTGAGGTCTGTAATTGGACTAGGATCCCATGAGTGGTGTTGGTGGCCCTAACAAAGTTGATTTTGCGCTCTTTGAGCGCTCCATCAATTTTTAGCCACATCTCTTTGTTTTTTATGCATATCTTGGGTGGCAGCGCTTTGCGCGTGCCCGGGACTGTAGCCGGGACAGCTACAGAGGGCGCTGGCAAGGGTTTGGCTACGGCGGAGGGAGTAGGGGTGGCCTTGGACGGACGACCGACCTTGGCGAGGGAGTTTTCTGGACCAATGATTGGAGTAGGAGGCCTCTTAGAGGCACGTTTCCTGCGTGGCCTAGCGGGGTTGAAATTGTCTTCATCCGAGGCGGAAGCATCTCCTTCCTCGGTGAGACCATCAAAAGAATTCCTGGGGTCAGAGTAAACCTGATCCATTGCGACTTCATTGGAGTTGGGGGTATTAAACGGGCGGCTGGTCAGTAGGGTCTGTTCAAGGGGGATGATGATGGGGTCTTGATTGCTATGAGTCAGCTCGCTCTCAGGCGGAGAGGCCGGCAACCGCTCAAACAAGGTTTGTTGCGAGAACAAACCTTGGGAGTTAGTCCACGACTCTCTCTCGGCATGGAGCTGGCTGAGCTCTTGGGACAGCGCCTGGTTACGGAGCCGGAGTTCATAAATCTCCTGCTCCATCTTAATCTGCACTAACAGGTGGGGGGGAAACAATAAATGTCTGTCACCGGAGGAGGGGACGATCTCCCTCCCTGCCTAGTGCAGGGAGGCGTGTGTGCCTGCGTGTGTTGTGTGCCTACTGTGTAGTACACGTAACCCACCTCAGGCGAAATCAAACCTCCAGCGGTACACTCACTCACTGTAATCCGGCACTTGGTTTTCTTTGATTGGAATGTTTTAACACTTCTCATTGGTCACGATAGCGAGAGGGACGCGCGCGTGAGCGCGAGAGGGACGCACGATTCGAGACAGCGACCGATGCACGGGTGCTTCGGGCAAGCGGCGGACGACGAATGTGAGGAGCGCGTGCAACAGATTTCAATATTTATATGACCCCGTCCCCCGCTTCCCCATGCCGCAGGTTGCGGGAGTCGGGGCCCCCCTCGCTCGCCTGTATGCGCCGACAGGTACAGTTGCACTGTCTCTTTCTCTCGCTTGTTTTTGCTAGGTTTCCTCCCCTTCTTATGAGATAGTGAGTGTAATTAGTGTGAATTCTAATTGGAATTATGTGCTCTAATTTGATTATTTACTTGCAAATCTACTGAAACTATGTGCTATTTCCTATTGGAAATTGTGTACCTACCTAACCGGGGATGGAATCGCTAGCAAAAACACATACATAATAAAATACAATCCTATTCTAAACTATTTACAAACTTACATCCTAGGCCCTAATCCTAATGAGAAAATATAACTTTATTTCGTGACCAAAACTTAATCTAGCTTATCCTAAAACGTAAAAAATAAAATAAGATAAAAACTATGTACAAAGTAGTCATTTCAGGTTCTGTCGTGCACTTTTCTCCCGCCGTCGCAGCTCTGCGATCCAACAGGTAGCACGACGATTCTCTTGGTCGGTCTCCGGAGGACGTGCCCGTTGCTGGTCTCGACGTCCACGATCCTCACCTCGCCGTCTCGCCCTGGGTAGACTGCGACGATGCGTCCTCTCGGCCATGTGTTGCGCGGCAGGTTGGGGTCGCAGATGAGAACCAGGTCGCGACAGCGGGTGGCGCGCCGGTCGTGCGAGGCTCCCGCCGGTGTTAGAGTAGCGGCTGGTACTCCTTGACCCAGCGGCTCCAGAAGACGTCCGCCAGGCGTTGAGCGCGCCGCCAGTGCTTGCGCGCGGTGAGGTCGTCTGCGGTGAACTCGCCAGGTGGTGGGACGTGAAAGTTGGGTCCCAACAAGATGTGGTTGGGTGTGAGCGCCTCCGGTTCGTCTGGAGTCACCGCCACATGTGTGAGTGGGCGGGAGTTCACGGTGTTCTCTGCCTCGGCGAGCAGGGTGAGCAGTGTCTCGTCGCTAGGGTACTGCTCGTGGAGTGTGACGCGCAGTGCCTCCTTCACGGTGCGCACCATGCGCTCCCATGCGCCGGCCATGAAAGGGGAGGCCGGGGGGACGTAGCGCCAGGTGATGCGCCGCGCCGTCGCCTCCTTGCTGACCGCCGCCAGCGCAGCCTCAGCGAGCTCCTTCTCTGCCGCTTTGAAGCACGTCGCGTTGTCACTCCATAGCTCCTTAGGTACTCCTCTCCGTGCCACGAACCTCCGCAGGGCACAAATCGCTGAGTCGGCGCTCAGCGAGGCGGCGACTTCCAGATGTAGGGCTCGTGACGTCATGCAGGTGAAGAGCGCGACCCATCTCTTTTCATGGTGCCGTCCGACGGTGACTTCCACGGGCCCGAAATAATCCAGGCCGGTGAAACTGAAGGCCCGCGCATGGTGAGTCACACGCGCCGGGGGCAGGTCTCCGGTCGCCGGGGACGTAGGCTTCGCTCTTCTCAATTTACAGCGCTGACAGTGCTTGATGACGTCACGCACCGTAGGCCGTATTTTCAGTACCCCAGTCTCTGCCGTAGTTCGTTCACTACGGTTTCGATGCCGCCATGGTGTAATCGCTCGTGTACGTGCTGTATGTACAGTCGCGTAAACAGATGTTTCCCGTCGAGTACGGTCGGGCTCGCTGTCTCCTCGTCAATTTCGGGCGAAGCGTGGATTCTTCCCTTGAGTCGCAGAACTCCATCTTCGCCGACCACTACTGATAGCGCCGATAGCCTGTCTCCAGGCTGAGGCGCCGAGCCACTCCTCACTCGACGTAGATCTTCTGAGAAGCAATCTTCCTGGACAGCTTTCCACCACAGTTTTTCGGCGCGAATGAGATAGTGCACCTCGATTCCGACGATATTGCTATCTCTTTTCTTCGCGTTCGACGTCTCGTTCTTGCGTGCTTTCTTATCAATCTTCTTATCAGTCTTTCAATCAGAGTCGTTTTTCTTGTTTTCTCGCGTTCGTTTTTGCTTTGTAGCCAATACTGTTTCATGTTTCTTTCTTCTACATAGGTCTACGAACTGTAGCACGCGCGCCGTAGCTCGTAGCAAGCATGTGAACGACGAGAAGCGCTCGACTCGAGGGAGGTGACCGTGGTCAGGTCGCTGGTGGGTGACGTGACATGTCTCCCTCTCTTCTCCGGTGTTTCTGTCTTCGTTTCTTGTGGCCATTCTTGTTCGGGTTTGCGCAGGAAGCTCGGCCCGTTGTACCATCGGTGCGTAGCGTTGGAACCGATGCAATCTGTCTTGACGTCCCACAAGAGGCCAAGTGTCTTCTCCGTCTCGCTCCCGCCGATAGCGACGGTGGCGCCGCCCGGGTTGGCGGCGAACTGCTGTACTACCGAAGTCGTATTGGACACCCATCCGCGTAGCTCGAAGCCGGCTTGCCGATGTATGTAGTCGACCGTTTTCGATACTTCTTTTGCTTCATTTTCGGTTGGAAAACTTGTTATGTAGTCGTCCATGTACTGGTTCTTCTCGATGGCTCGCGCGGCCGCAGGGTACTTCTCCTTGAAGTCTGAAGCATTTCTGTTCTTCACATACAGCGCTGTGCATGGTGATGACGTCGCTCCGAAGATCACCGACGTCATGCGGTACTCTCGCGGTCGTCCGTTGCCTCTCTCGTCGCCTCGCCACAGGAATCGCAGCGCGTCTCTGTCTTCGTCACGGATCCTTATTTGCATAAACATTTCCTTTATATCAGCTGACACGGCGTGTTGATGTTGACGAAAACGCATCACGACTCCCGGCAGCGATTGCAGCAGGTCTGGCCCGGAGAGCAGCATGTCGTTCAGACTGCGTCCGGCGGTCTTTGCAGCGGCGTCGTGCACGACCCTTATCTTCGGCTTCGCGGGGTTGATGACCGCGAAGTGTGGTAGGTACCATGTCTTTTTTGGTACCGGTGGTGAGGTAGCTTCCTCGGCGTAGCCCAAAGTGAAGAGGTTCTGCATTCTTTCTTCATATTTCATTTTCAGGTCTTCATCTCGGTCTAGTTTCTTCTCTAGGTTGTGCAGCCGTTTGAGTGAGTTTTCGTAATTATTTGGAATCTTCACGTCGTCTTCTTTTCATAGAAGTCTTGTTTCGAAGCGTCCGTCGGGCAGGCGGCGACTTGTATCGTCCAATATTTTCAATGCGCGCTGCTCTGGATCGCTCTTCTGTATTCGTTTTTCTATCCCGATGGATTCTAACTCGAAATAATTCTTCATCATCTTCTCCATGCTGACTTCGCTGTCTTCTTCGAGGCTGATGTGACCGCAGAAGGTGACTGGATACGCCATAGATGACCGGCAGCCGTGAAGAACCCATCCCAGCTTTGTGTACGATGCGACGGGTTTATCTTTCCGTCCCGCTCGCACCGCGCCTGAGATAATTAAATCCCAGTTGTCTTGACCGATGAGTAGCTTCGGATGCGCCTCTTCGTATACGAGCTCGGTTTGAATTTCATTCAAGTACGGGCAATCTTCAACGTCTCCTCTAGCGACCCTCTGAGTAGCGAAGTCGAGCCCTCTTACGGTGCGCGCCCCGCGTAGATCGCATGTGTCGTCTGCGTATTTGCCGCGGATCTTCAAGTCGATGCGTTTGCTTTTCTGGAACTGCAGCTCTGTCCCGCTCACACCACGGACGCGCATTGGATCTGTAGGCCCGTCGACGTCGAGTTCTTGCGTAATTTTCTCGTCGATGATGGTGATCGTGGAGCCCTCGTCGAGTAGCGCGAACGTTTCTACTTCATTTCCATTGGCGGCGGTGAGAACTACAGGAACGATTTTCAAATAAGCGCGCCGTGCGGTGCCGTTGCTCGCTGTGTTGTTCGTGTCTTCGTACGTAGAGCTGACTTTTTCGCGAAGCGGCGGCTCTTGTGCGCGACGAGGTGGTTCTTCGCTACGCGGTGGTTCTTCGGTCTTCGGTCTTGAATGATGAAGAAGCTTGTGATGCGATATGGTGCAGCCCTGTTGACCACAAACCTTGGCTTTGCAGTCGGCGTGGCGGTGATTGTTTCGCAGGCATCGGAAACAAACTCGACTTCTCTTCACTATCTCCCACCGCTCGTCCGTGCTGGCAGCTACAAATCTCTTGCAGTCGGGTAGGTTGTGTGGTCCGTCGCAGGCTGGACAGCGTAGCGTGTTCATTTTGAATGTTTTTTCTTGCCTTTTCTTCGGCTTTTCTCTGTGACGTTCTCGAGTGAAGCGTAGGCGCCGCATTTGTCTGCTTCTTCGTTCAGGAAGGTGGCCAGTCGCTTCAGCTCAGGAACGTCTTCTTTGTTTCGGGCGGTGAAATCGAACCATTTGCTTCTGATTATCGGAGACAATTTTTCAATTACGTTTCGCGCCATTTCGGGATTGTACAGGTACTGGATTTTCTTCAGTGCTTCTACGGTAGCGACGATGTTCGCTATCTTGTTAGCGAACACGAGGAGATCACGTGGGTTGTCTCCTATCTTCTGCAGTGTTCTTATCTTCTCCATTTCGCCCATGACGATAGCTTCAGGGCGACCGAATCTTCTCTCGAGCGTGGCGATGATGACGCCTGGCTCCGGGTTGGATAGGAGCAGGCTCTGGACTGCTTCTAGCGCGATACCTCGGAGACTTCTTCTTAATCTTGCTATGTTTTCGGTGTCGGAGAATCCTCTTGACGTGTCTTCATACGCTGCCTTGAATGGCAGCCACGCGTTCGATTGTCCGTTGAAGATGGGTAGTTCTTGAATGAACTTCGGCGCCTCCCTCGTGACGGATCTCATGGCCTGGGTGATGGCCGCCGCCAGTTCAGAGATGTCTTGACGCGCAGGCCGGGGCTATTCCTTGCCCTGGTGATCACCGCGGTGATCGCCCTGTCCTCGTCCATCCTTCCCTGGCGCTTCCCGCAGCACGCGGGGCGGGGGTGACGTCGCTCTTCTCTCTTCATCTCGTTTCTTCAACCATTCTTCAACTCGAACGGAGGATTCTTCTTTTTCTCGGTCCTCTTCTTCCTCTTCTTCGTCTGACGACTCTGCTTCGGCGTGGAGCTTCGCCAGACGAAGTCTCGCACTTTCTGTAGCAACACGTAGTTGCTCTTGCTCTAGAGCCGCCACGCGCTCTTTAGCCTCCAGCTCCGCGAGGAGCCTCTTGCGGGAGGCGTTAGAGCAACGTGACGGCGCTCCCAACGGTGCTCTTGACGGCGGCTTCGTTGTCTCTTGTGACGTGACGGCGGACCCCGACGACGTCGTATTTGTTGCCGTCGTTGTGGTTCCGGACCCGGTGGCGCTTGTCTCGGCACTCGTGTTCTTGGACGTGGTCTGCGACCCGTCGCCCTCTCCACCAGACTGGCTACGTGTAGTAATCGGCATCTTCGATTTCGATTCTTCAAAACAGGAGCTCTTCAAATTTCACGCTGATTCTTCTTTATTCGGCTCCTGAAGGACCAAAATGTGGAGCGTGGACTGTAGTAGGGTTTTTCTCTTCTCAAATAAAAGATACCGATAATTCTTCACTGTTGAGCCAGGCTGGAGGGTGGGGTAGAGAGGGCTGGTGGTCGCAGAGAGTCTTCTTTCTCTTGATGACTTTTCCTCTTGAGTGCTGGATCCGGAATGATCCCGGTCAATCAATCAAGAATTCATCTCACGCACCCATTCTGGGGCGTGGGAAGTCAGGGTCAGATCATCGGATCTCTTCCTGAAGAAGCGCTTCTGTCCACTCCTATGGACAGGTCATCGGGGGGCCCTCGCGGGCGGTGGAGATCTTCTCACGAGGGGTGTTCCGTTGGATGATCGCCGGCTAGGCAACCAGGTCGCGTGGCAGGCGGCGGCGGTCGGGCGGGCGCGCGTGGTACGGCGCCATATCGCGGATATGCGGATGTTGTGAGCTATCCGCACGCGCGAACATGCCCTTCGCCAGCCTCTGGACAAACTGGTCCACTAGTTCCCATCTGAGGTCCCTCTGGATCGTCGCATTCCTCACGTAGCGGGGGGCGTCGACGATGGTACGCAAAGAGAGGTTCTCTTGGTCTCTTATATACGATTTCTCGAGCGACCACCCCCCCTCACCCCGCACTCTTCCCCTGGACTCAAATCTCTTTATTTTCATGTCAAACTTACATTTTACATGTACAAAACAGTATACATTCGTTTACTTACTTATTTTCTAGACCTAAACCTACAATTTGCATTGTCCGCCGGCGCAAAACAGAGTGAGGAGCGCGTTTTTTTTTTTTTTTTTTGTTGGAGGGGAAAAAAAATGGAATTACCCATGCCCAGGAGTCAGACCTCCCTGCTATGTCCGGGTCCCCACATATTGAGCGGGCATCAGCTCGTGTGGTATACGGACTAAAAACAACCCCTTTGTTTTTAACAGTTGTCTTAATAAGAATTAACTGTGAGCCATGGCGTTAGGCGCGCGTGCGACAGATTTCAATATTTATATGACCCCGTCCCCCGCTTCCCCATGCCGCAGGTTGCGGGAGTCGGGGCCCCCCTCGCTCGCCTGTATGCGCCGACAGGTACAGTTGCACTGTCTCTTTCTCTCGCTTGTTTTTGCTAGGTTTCCTCCCCTTCTTATGAGATAGTGAGTGTAATTAGTGTGAATTCTAATTGGAATTATGTGCTCTAATTTGATTATTTACTTGCAAAACTGAAACTATGTGCTATTTCCTATTAGAAATTGTGTACCTACCTAACCGGGGATGGAATCGCTAGCAAAAACACATACATAATAAAATACAATCCTATTCTAAACTATTTACAAACTTACATCCTAGGCCCTAATCCTAATGAGAAAATATAACTTTATTTCGTGACCAAAACTTAATCTAGCTTATCCTAAAACGTAAAAAACAAAATAAGATAAAAACTATGTACAAAGTAGTCATTTCAGGTTCTGTCGTGCACAGTAAACAAAAATTACGCTTTGTTTATGAAGTAAGAGTGATTTTTTCGATAGTTTTTAGTAATTGCAGATTTCCACAAAATTTGGTTCCCAAAATGGAATTATTTTATTAATATTATTTTTTATTTTGTTAGCTTTTAGACGACACCAATATTGTGTTTCTAAATAATAAACTTATTTTTTTTTAATCATTACATGATACCTATTTTCACTTTTCGGAGCTAAGCTTAATCATAAGTCCTAGAGATTAGAGATCATAAGATAGTAAATAAGTCATAACATAATAAATAAATAAATGTAGCCCACATTAATGTCCCCACTGAGAGGCACAGGCTTTTTATGGATATGCTTACTACAACAAGATACCTCTGGAGATTTTTAATTGCCATTTGAGCGATTTAAAATCAATGTTAAAACGACGTTGTCTAACAGGAATGCATGGGGTTAATCTAACTCAACAACGAACATATTACAATATTAATTATTATAAATAATGTGCAGGAATAAATAACTACAGAATTATTAAAAGTGAGTAGTGTTAATAATTCTGTAGTTATTTATTCCCGCCTATTATTTATAATAATTAATATTGTTAGATGTGTATTAGTTAAACATTACCACAAGTGTTAAAATAGATCTAAAAATCAATCTGGACCATTGTGGGAGAAAGGGCATAGAAATACCCACATTTCTTTGCCATTTCTCCCACAATGGTCCAATGTAGTGAAGAGGCCAAAAATTGCGTTTCATAGTATATGTAATATGTATAGTAATAAATAAATTTTGATTAGATTAGTTTTATTGTTTCTAATTCCGACCCATCAATTAGTCGACACATACATAAAGTATGAAGTTTAGTCAAACAACAACAGTATATTGGATAATATATATAGGTATAGATGTGGTCTTATAATTAAGAACGATATGAAGTTCCATTTTTTATCTAAATCATGTCATGTGTCCATTTTCCTTCTTAGAAGTAACTAGTTATGTTATGCCCCCATAAAATAGAGAAAACGGGATTAGGATTAAAGAATTAGTGTTTTTTACGTTTGTTTTCCTACACCGCGTGAGCTCAAAGTCAGACACTTCGTATTCTGCGAGCTCGAAATAAATAAGTACAAAATACCCTGCAATTAGACACCGTTTTCTATGACTTTGTCCTTCCAACTGCATAGCAATTACAACGTGTGCAGCAGACCATTCGTTCAGGGCCCTCAGAAGACTGATGAAAACTTGTCTGCGTAGCACCATGGCGCAGAATGCAATGTCTACATTGCATTCTGCGCCATGGCATCGACGAAATCTTGATTTTTGTAAAATATTTGGGCAGAAATTTTTACACAATCAAAAGCGGAATAAGGCTTGTTAAACTGTAAATGAAACCCTGGATCTTCCCTAATCACTACTGACAGAACGTAACCTACCGCATCGTCTCAGGTCGTAAAATTATACAATCGTTGACTGTTTGTGTTGTGAACCTGGTTGTCTTCACAATAAAGATGAGTGTGTTTAATCAATTAAACTTAGATACTATTTACTCCAAGATATGCCTGGTCAAGGTAGGTACAAGTACCTAACTATTTAAACCTACCTACTTACTGTCGACAATATGCGTCGCCAAACTTGATTAGGCTTAGATTGGCAACACAAACCTACCTACTCGGCACATGACATGAACGACGAGACATAAATAAACTGATCAGACTTTTGCCCGGTTTCCGAAAGGAAAATTAGCTATGACAAAAACGCATTCCGGGCAATCGCTAGCCGCTATTTTGAATTAATCATCGATTAATCGCTTGTTACATTTGACCACTCTTTCTGAAACTGGGGGTAAGGACCCCAGAAGTAGTCTTACAACCTGAATGACCGTGCAAAAATATATTTTAGCTTACATTACCACTTTCCATCCTGATTTAGGTTTATTAGTTTAGGTAAGTTGCCGCGTCCTCTCTTCCTGACTTAGTTTAATTAGGGCATAACGATAATTGAAACTGACTTTAACAAGACCTCATATATTGAGCATTCGTTTGGAACAAGTGTTTTCATTGAATTAGTCAGCTAACTGGCAGACGCCGACGCCATTCAATTGTGCCTGTCACTAGTTAATTCGTATTTATCACTAAGGACTGGACACACGGTCTGGTAGTTCGCTGTACTTACTGTACTATTAACTCGAAATGGGCGAATAAAGACAAACAGTTGTTATTCGATTATTTTTCTGCCGTGAAGGTATTGAACCGCTTTGACTGAAAATACAACAGCTTTACATTTACCTCACATTTATTGATTACTAGCTGATGCCCGCAACTTCATCTGCGTATACTAGGAATTATCAGATAACATCACCCTCCTTCTGGTGCAGTCGGACAAAAAGTATCCCATATGTTAATCTAGCTCATAAACTATCTCTGTGCGATCTAATAATAAACTATCTCTAACGATCGAAGCTCAAACACACAAACATCCAAACATTAAAATCGCTACTTTCACATTTATAATATTGGTTGGATGAACTAAATAATCATTATAAACACAGAATTATTATAGTATAACATGAGCTCCGTGGTCTAGTAGGTTTCACGCTTGCTTCTCACGCAGGAGGTGCAGGTGCGAATCCCGTTGCTGACCTTGTACCAATGAGATAACTTAAGTTACACGGACATTTTAAGGGTGATAAATTAATCGCGAGGAAATCTTCAATCTCCATAGCTGTGGGGATGGGCTAGCCACCTCTCACGCAAAATGGAGATTTGGATAACTGGCTAAAAATGGGCACTACTGTGCCTCTGCCACCCCGTATGGGAAAATGCGTCACGGTTTGTTATGTTAATTATTAGATAACTCGGATCATGTGAATATGTACCATTATAAATTAATTTTGACTTGACTTTAATCAAACTCAAACTGATATAAGTAGTAGCTCTAAGGTAGGTGGGTAATAAATTCCTAACTTGGAATATTTATTAGGTACTATAAGGTAGGTTGTATATTGTATATTGTATACGGGCCTCTTTAGAGTGGGTGTCACTTTGGCACCATTACTTATTTTGTAATTTTAAAAAGAAAGAGGATTGGATGTGGAAGTCAATGTGACACACTTCACCGTAGGCTTCGGCCAGTGACTGAGCTAAATTATAGTGAGGATTAGAGTAATGGCTATCGAGCCAGTTGTGGATCCCTTTTATAAAAAGTGTATATAACTAAAAGATCAAATTAAACAGAACGGTCTAAACTAAACAGTCTTCTTCTTTATAATTCCTGAGAGGTGCTCAGGAGTACGGCAGTGACGCTGCCTACGAATTTAAGGGTCCCGGGTTCGAGTCCCGGTGGGGGCAAATATTTGTTTGACGAGAACGGATGTTTGTACCCTAGTTATGGTTGTTTATCTATCTAAGTATAATATTTCTCTATATAAGTATGTGTATCGTTGTCTAGTACCCAAGATACAGGGAATCCTAGTTTGGGGCTAGATCAATGTGTGTAAATGGTGTCCAAGGTATTATTATTATTATTATTGGTGCTAGGAGCACTATATTGGCGGAGCCGCCAAACGGGCCGGAGAAATAGGAAGACTGCTTCAGAAGGAAGGACGTCATAAAAAGTGGCGTAATAGAAGAGGATAGTGTTCGTCGATCCAGACCTTGCTGAATCGAGGAAGGATCGAATGTGCATTGGGAAGTATATTTCTGTACTTAATTTTTTTATTTAGGAATTACCTCGACCTGCCAAGCGAGTGAAGAATCAAATAGAAAAATGTTGTGGGAAGATTGTTTTATAGCGGCGGACATTTTGTGAAAAATTTTATGAAATTATTTCATGATGGAGGAGTTGTCAACTTGTTTTTCGGGGAGTCCTCAGGAGTCCTTTGAAGACTTTCTAGAAGACTTCAGAGATGCTGCATCGAGGAAGAGATTTATATCGTCGGAGGAATTAAAATTATTATTTCCTTCGTATTTAAAAGGTGGAGCCTTATATTTTTTTAGGGAAATTAGGGGCAGTGCCCAGACATTTGACGAGGTGGTGAATAAATTTAATGAGGAGTTTGGAAGCACAGACTTTGCAGAGAAGTTCTACAAAGCCAAGCAAGAGAAAAGAAGTTTGTTGGACTACTTCCATTATTTAGGGGACCTGGCGAGGAAGGCTAGAGTTACTAAAGATGACATTTTTATAACGCAATTTTTAAGAGGATTGCAAAACCATCTTAGAAATAAATTAATGTTGAGCCATTTTGTAGATAAGAAGGCGCTAAGGGCGGTACTGGTACAGATGGAGAAATTAAGTCCGGGAAGTGATGATAATGTGAATGTGTTTAGGAACCCGGCAACTTTTGGACCGAATTTGGCCCATTGCAATAGGGGGGGGGGGGGGGGAGGGGGGGCGACAGGCCGAATGTTTCTAGTACTAATAATTATAATTTGCGTCCTAGGCAAGCGGATTTTGCAACACGTCGTCGCTAGAGCCCGATAGCGGTGACCAGGCTGACCTGTGGAATGAGGGCCTCAGACGAGCTCAGCAGCGTAGCACAGAAGCGGAACGACCAATGGGGAAGATCGTCGCAGTCGAGGCGGATCAGCAGGTCAGACCATTAGTTTTATTAAATTGTTCAAATGTAAACGTGGTAGCTCTTTTAGATACAGGCGCTACAGCTTCATGCATCAGCCCAGCCGTGGCAGGTCAAGTGGGTGCGAGATGTATGCAAGAGGAGAAGAGACGGGTTAAGGCGGTAAATGGAAGTTTGCTGCAAATTGTAGGGAAATGTGTTATAGATTTTAGTTTGGACAATTTTAGCTTTTCACAGGAATTTTTAGTAGTAACTGATTTGAATTGTAGCATTATTTTAGGGGTGGATTTTTTAATAAAGAACGGTATGAATATTGATTTTATTCATTCGTGTATGTGTTTTTTCCAGGGAAAATACCGTTTTTCAATAATTTCCATACGAAACAAAACACGACGCCGGTCAAACGAAATGTCATGTGCTTAGGGATTCTTTCAAAACAAAAGATAGGGTCGGACTTTCTAGACGGTTCTAGAAGGAAACAAGTGAACTTCGGGGAAACCACGGATATCGAGGATCGTGACGTAATAAATTCTATCGACTTTCAGGAGTTAAAAAAGGGCGAATACGTTTATTTCTCGGGGTTATCGGATTCGTGCGAATTTGCGTTTGGGGCAGAAGATAAACGGTTTATCGTAAAGGAGGATTTATGTGAGAATGATAAGCGGGTATTATTGGCGTTGTTGGATAGGAATGCGGATAGATTTTCGTTTACAACTGACCAGTTAGGTAGGTCGGAGATAGTGTCGGTCGATATTAAGACTTATGATGAAGAGCCGGTTCATTGTCACCCGTATCGCGTTTCGCCGGTGCAACGAGAAATTATTGAGGAGCAGGTCGCGGAGATGTTGAAACTAGGTGTTATTAGGGAATCCACTAGTTCTTATGCTGCGCCCGTTGTGTTAATTAAAAAGCCCGATGATTCATGGAGGTTTTGTGTAGATTATCGGAAAATAAATAAGAAAATTTGTAGGGATAATTATCCTATTCCGCGGATAGAAGACATTGTCGATAGTTTGGCCGGGGCCAAGTATTTTGCGGAGTTAGATCTCAATTCAGGTTATTGGCAGATGGTTATTACGGAAGGTAGGCATAAAACGGATTTCGTCACGACCACGGGTCTTTATGAATTTAATGTTGTTCCGTTCGGTTTGGCAACGAGTCAAGCGGTTTTCCAACGGATGATGGATAAAGTTTTAGCGGATTTAAGATTTAAAGGGGTTATGGTTTCAGACAATGAATGTAATCGTGTATGGTAGAACGTTCGGGGAGTTTACCGATACGTTGCAGAAAGTTTTTGGGCGGTTTAGAGAAGCGAACTTGACCTTCAAGCCATCCAAATGTAAATTCGGTTTTTGCGAGATTGAGATGCTAGGTTATCTGATCTCGAATGAAGGAGTAAAACCTAGTGATAAAAAGCTGAAGGCTATGCAACAGGTTCCAACTCCCACATCTACGAAGGATGTGAAACAATTATTAGGTTTATTTTCTTATTATAGAAAATTTGTATCGAATTTCGCGAGAATATCGTTGCCTCTCACTAAATTATTGAAAAAGGGGTAAAGTTTCAATGGAATGAAGAATTGCAGAATTCGTTCGAGTATATTAAGAAGGTTATGTGTTGTGCGCCAATACTTTCCTATTATTCGGGGGATAAGTCGGTTACTACGAGAGTTTATGTGGATGCGTCTAACGAGGCGTTAGGTGCAGTATTGATGCAGGGCGTTGAAAAAATGAGTCCGGTTGCCTATGCGTCTAGGAAGTTAACGGATGCGGAGAAAAAATATAGTACGACGGAGAAAGAGTGTCTGGGGTTAGTATGGGCGTTAAGGCACTATAGGCATTATCTTTGGGGGTCGTATTTTCAGGTTGTTACAGACCATAGCGCGTTATGTTGGTTACAGTCGAAAAAAGATATGTCTGGTAGGTTAGCGCGATGGGCGTTAGCGATTCAAGAATGGGATTTCGAGATAGTTCATTGCTCGGGGAAAAGCAATGTAGTGGCAGATTTTTTGGGTAGGAATCCGCTAATGGAAGAAGGGAAACGGGAAACAGAAGGACCTCAGTCTTCTTCTCGTTCTGAACCTGATGATGATGGTTTGGAAGTTTTTAGTATCAATGTAGAGTCGTTACAGGCGGATCAAGAGAACGATTCATTTTGTAGTAGATGGTTAACGCGGTTGAGCGAACGTCCGGAAGCGTGGCGTAGCGATTTTTGTTTGAGAAATAATTTATTATATAAAAGCGTACGTAGAGATGTAGAAATTAGGGAGGTATTAGTATTGCCTAGGTCTGTGTTTCAAAATGTAATGAACGAATTACATGATGAGGCGTGGACAGGAGGTAATTTGGGTCTCGCAAAGACGTTGAAGAGGTTTCGGTCGAAATATTTCATGCCGAAAGCCGATAAGGAGATAGAGCGTTATATAGCTTCGTGCGTGCCGTGTCAAGAAAGGAAGTTAGGTAGGTAATATTTTTTAAATTGTAAGACGGACCTGCGGATGAAATATATTTTCTCAATAGTCCGGGAGGCCACTCGGCTATTTTGCGAGTTACTCGAGCGCGTTTTGTTATACGTACCAAGGCGGATAACGGGAAGATATATGAAGTTGGCACGTCTGTATCATGGACCATACAAGGTCATTGAGATCGTTGGGAGGTCTAATGTGCTGATTCGTCTGAACTCACGGTCACGGTGCGTTATTGTTAACACAAATCGTTTAAAACGTTTTGTG
Source organism: Argyresthia goedartella (assembly GCA_949825045.1). Lineage (NCBI taxonomy): Eukaryota > Metazoa > Arthropoda > Insecta > Lepidoptera > Argyresthiidae > Argyresthia > Argyresthia goedartella. The sequence goes on along the minus strand of OX463820.1, from coordinate 13,645,327 downwards.
CTGCGTTGAGGGGTTCGTCTGATATTAAATAATTATACATTAGGACATTAAATAATTATAGGATTAGGATAGGAACATTAGGATATTAAATAATTATACATTAGGAGTATAATACAATTTTATCCCGGTTGATGGTTTGTGGTTCACGTATGCGGTAGTAGTAGTAGTTATGAATTGTTTATTAACCGGTGTTTCTTTTCATGTTGTTGCTGAACTATGATGTCTGATGAGGACCGTACACCAAAGACCCAAGAAATATCTGTAACATACTAGATTTCCGTGGTAGATTACCTTTATATGAGAAACTTTTATAAACGACAGTTCGAATAATTGTTTGAACCGATCGCCTGGTTTTATCTTTGAGAGCAGTATGTCGAGGCAATAGCTATTCGTCATAGGGGTCTGTTTTGGTTCCCGCGTTCTTAAAGTATAGAGTTGGGATGATTTGGTAAGGGGAGACTATGGATTGTATAACGAAGTTGGTAACGAAGGTTTCTCAATGAAAGTAATTTCTGATGTGGGATAACTCGGGTATTCGATACACATTCGAGATTCTTTGTAGTGTCTTTACTTGGGTAATTGGTTGCAACTCACGGCGATTATCTTAAACTGTTAATAGTAAAAGATAGTTTACTGAATTCCAATGGATTAGTTGAGGTTTATGTACGTAGTAGTATCGGTTTTAAAGCTAGTTGATTTCATCGTATTATTGGAACGAATTTTAATGAACTCATTCTTAGGCTGTGGCTTAGTAATACGGTTCTATAGATTAATCCTGTTGATATGGTTGACGTTTCCTATATTTGAAAATGATAATTTTTTTCTTTGATCTTTCCCTGCGTTAATTTTTGAAATATTTCCATTCGGTGGAAAGAGTTTACAATGTGTTCACAATTGTCTATGCAAAGATCCGAGTTATTATTAATTTTAGGAACGGAGGTATTATGGTTGTCTGATAAGTTTTTCGCTAGTTTTTATTGTCAGAAAGTTTGTCGAATGATAACTATTCGAGAAGCTAAATCTTAGCTAGATTCAGCTGTTTGCCTTCGTATTGTAATTGAGAGTTTTCTAGCGTTAGGTAGGTTAGTTTTAAGCCGCGAATAATTGTATGATGGGATCATAGGGTGTTATAATTTAAGTTTTTTAAGGTGCATAGCCTACACCTTAAGTGTAGTTTGGTTTGTTATTTAATGTTTAATTGAGTAGGTTAAATAGGATGGTTGGACAGATAAGGATTAGGGTACTTGATGTTATTTAAATTTATGCTTGCGGCATATTTACTGTCTTTTAGATTTCATGCATAGCAAACTAACTTAAAGTTAACATTTAATATTTTTTAGATTTTAGACTTTGAGATAGGGTTGTCATTTTAGATTTTAGACTTTGAGTTAGGGTTGCCACTTTGAAAAAAAAAAAACCGTTGGAAAATTTTTTTTTGAAGGGAGGGGGGAATAATTGTAAGGTAGGTTGCATATTGTATACGGGCCTCTTTAGAGTGGGTGTCACTTTGGCACCGTTACTTATTTTGTAATTTTAAAAAGAAAGAGGATTGGATGTGGAAGTCAATGTGACACACTTCAACGTAGGCTTCGGCCAGTGACTGAGCTAAATTATAGTGAGGATTAGAGTAATGGCGATAGTTGTGGATCCCTTTTATAAAAAGTGTATATAACTAAAAGATCAAATAAAACAGAACGGTCTAAACTAAACAGTCTTCTTCTTTATAATTCCTGAGAGGTGCTCAGGAGTACGACATTGGTGCTAGGAGCACTACAGTACCTACCTTCATACCCGGTCTGGAGAGTATTCCTGCATTGTTATCTATCATTATCATATCTATTGATTTTGTTTTAGTTTACAATACGCTTCCTTATGTCTGTCAGCGTAAGATAGTCATAACCATTAGTTCATAAACTAACGCGTTAATTGATCAACTATCGACAGATAGTAACGAGACCGACAGGGTTTAGAATTTACGTTTCTTTTGTTCTAACATGTCGACCTAACTCGAAGACTATTCGGGGGCTTCGCTGTTCTCGCCCCCTCTAGTCTTCACCTAAGCTACCGCAGTGTTTGGGTATTTGGTTTGCAATTAAAGTTTAAAACAGTTTACTATTTAACGGTTTTAACCTTTACTTTATCAACCAACGTGTCACATAGTAAGCAGTAAGCTAAAATTTACTATCTGTCGATAGTTGGCCAAATAACGAGACCAAAAACGTTAGTTTATCAACTACCGGTTTTGACAATGTTACGATGGCATGTCCACGCTCAGTGATCGCGGATTACTGTCTTGGAGTATTCCTGCTTTTTTCACCACTATCATCATCACGAGTATGTGGGTCTTGATTTTGTTTTAGTGTATAGTAGTCTCCCTTATGTCCACGGTCAGTGATCGCATCGCATTAGAGGTTGAATGAACGTGTGAATTGCTCGGTTGCAATAAATAATTAGCTATAGGGCCCGAATGCTTCATGCATGATCTTCTCTTATCGGGTCAAATTCATAATACTTTTTTTCTTCATTATTTTTATGTTGTTGTATGTTACATGATGGTGAAGTAATTTGCCAGTACATATTTTTTCTTCAGTGTGTCATTGCTCAATGGGGTCGCCTCGCTCCGTTCCGCTTCGCTCGGCTCCAGGTTGTACATCATTCTCGTACACATATAGTGGTGATGTGGGCTATCACGACGTAACTTTAGTATTCGGACAGAGAGTGACCTAAAGAAACGAAGTTTTAAATGACTTAAAAATCAAGTTAAAAACTTAAAAAAAAACAACTTTAAGTTCATGCCCTATTTCTTCCTCCCCGATCGAGATTCGAATGTGCTCTATATATATGAAAAGTCCTCATCATAATATTTGCTGAAGGGAACCACAAACCTAAACCTCATATATCCCATATTATGTTTTGTTTCTGTTGTTTTTATTTCAAAAAGCGCTAAATCTTTTTTGATATATATGGGACCACCTCTGAAGTATGACCTTCTAATCAACACAAGAATCATCAAAATCGATTTATAATTTACGAAAAAATCGCGTAACAAACATATAAAAAGGAGAAGGTTCGCCTTTTTTTTGTATATATTTTACGCGATTTTAAAAAGCTCAATTCACCAAGTTAAAAACATTAACAAACCGACTTCAAGTTTAAGCCCCTATTCTCCCCGGTCGGGGAGCGAATGTCGTCAAAATTCAGGAAAACAAGGCTACGAAATCTCTGTCAGTCTGTCTGACAGTCAACTTCGTAAGTATTATACGTCATAAACGAATATACTGTACAGATGTAGTGAATAATCCTTTCCTTTCGTATTTTCTCGGAAATGGTCGTTTTTGTCTTACTACTTCACCGCACTCAGTACCCATCGAGACAACGTAGGGAACGGTCGCATTGCAAGAGGAAGTATCTATATAGAGTAGTTAATACCACAGAAATATTTTGTTGATATTTATGTTAGATTTTGTGATAAACTTCATGGACTCGTGTATTAATGCAGGCCACCTATATATATTTTTTTACTTTACATTTCACTCTTGTCTGTCATTTTTGTAAATAATAAACATTGATTTTATTCGATCCACATTAACAATTTATAATAGACATGCCGAAAGCACTAAGAAAAGGGAAACGTTTAGATCGGCAAGCCTGCGAAGTTATTTTCCATATTTATTTATATTTCTTAACTGAAAATGATAAATTCAAACATACCAACTATACTGCTTACTTTTGTAAAGTCGAAAAACGAGTTTCGGAGGCCAGTGGAATTTCTCAACGAACAGTAAATAAAATATTGCAAAAATAATACATAAATCAATCCACCTCCAATAGTCCGAAGTCGGCAAAGTTGGGTAGACCAAATAAATTATTTTGTCTAGGTCTTGACGATTTTGACTACAACGTTATACGCCGATTAGTGTATAATTTCCATTTGATATACAAACAAGTACCTACAATTAAAGCCCTGAAGTCCAAGTTATCCGAAGCCTAAATTTTAAGGGATGTGACTTAACGCTAAGAAAAATTCTTAGAAAAATGGGATTTCGGTATAAAAAAGTTGAAAACAACAGAAAATTACTTATCGAGAAAGATGATGTTCGTTTAAAAAGAGTAAAGTTTTTAGCCGCGATAAAAAAGTACAGATTGCAAGGGAGAGAGATTGTTTATATGGATGAAACATACATCTATACCTCACATTTAGCAGGTAAAAGCTGGGCTGACTCGTCAGAAAACGGAGTGAAACAGTTAATTTCTAAAGGACAACGTCTTATAATAGTGCACGCTGGTAGTAGAAAGGGGTTTATACCTGGGGCATTGTTAATGTATCAGTCTACTGATAAAACAGGTGACTATCACAACGCGATGAACAATGAAAACTATGAAAAATGGCTTCGTAATCAACTCATTCCAAACTTAGCTCCACATTCGGAACTAGTAGTAGATAATGCTGCATATCATAATAACTACGTAGAAAAACCTCCTAATTCAAATACCAGGAAGCAAGACATGATTGATTGGCTATCCAAACATAACGTTCCGATTGATCCGTCATCAACAAAACTTGAAATATATGAAATTATTTGCAAGTACAAACAAGACTTTGTAGAATACTCTATAGATAAACTTATGAACGAATATGGACACAGCGTACTAAGATTGCCACCATATCATCCTGATTTCAATCCGATTGAAAAAATATGGTCTCAAATAAAGGGATACGTATCCAAAAGAAACATCAGTATGAATATGACTACTTTGAAACAATTGGTACAGGAAAAGGTTAATATGATTGGTTCCGATGTTTGGGCCAAAGTATGTGACCACGCCATCAAATGCGAAAACGAGTACCGAAAACACGAACCTGAGTTGGAAAATTATATGGCTAGTTTTGTAATCACCGTTCATGAAAACTCTGACGATGATACACCAGAAAATAGTTCTGATTCTGACTGTGATATGGAAGTTGGAAGTATTGTTTCGCATCACACTGTCCACCCCGCTCCTCCTCCTCTTATCCCGCTGTCATAATCGAAGTCGTTCATCCAATTAGAAAATCATATTTATTTATATTAATTTCTCTGCTTGTTTGTTTTGTTTTATGTTGAGGTGTCTTTTTTGTTATGTCATAGTATTTTTAATTAATTACAAAAATTTATTGTTATAAAAAGTTCTGCAAAATCCTACTGTAGTTTTGACTTATAGTTAGACTTTTGGGGTTCCAATCCTTATAGAATCATTAGATCATCCCAACCGGAATTTGGTTTTTATCAGTGCGTTTTATTGAAATAAAACGTCCTCAGTAACTAGTTATATTTTTGTTTACCTAACGAATTCTTTATATGATAGAATCGTGGTGGTTTTAACATCTCAGTGTAATATACGTCAAACGGGCAATTTGACATTTGACATTGATAAATAAAGTATGCGATTTATTTGATACCTACACGTAATTTAATAATACAGTAATTCATAGACACATCGGCACCATTCGGGTGTTATCGTTGTTCCGAGTTTTGCCGATAGGAAAGGATTATTTACTACATCTGTACTTAAAGACAGTAAAGCAACGATATGCAATATCGTTTACCTGGATGACAACATAATTTCAATCTTTTTGATTTAGAAACTTTGGTTTCTAAAGCAAAAAGATCGGTCCAGTAGTTTGCTACTGGACTGATTTCTAATTTTCAAAAAATGGGACCAAACTAGAAGGTCACCCTTACAAATAAAAAAATGATCTTTGAAATTGGTTCATGCCAGTTTGAGGTAACAAACATTATAAAAAATAAAAATAAAATACAACCGAATTGGGAATCCCCTCCTTTTTTGAAGTCAGAAAGAGCTTATTAAAGTAAAAAGTTGAAGTAAAAAGAGCCTTATTATTAGGTTATTATTACAATGTAGAATTGTAATCAATCGGTCAAGTGTGGGTCGAACCCGCACACGAAGGGTTCTGTACCATCGTACAAGAAAAGTTAAGGAGAAAAATAATAAAACAAAACTAAAAAATATATTTATGAACTGGGCTTCGATACCAGTAGTAGGGGGAGTACTACTGATGGCGGATCTGCCATTAAACCAAATGCGCTGCTGACGATAAAATTAAAGCTTCCGCGAAAATTACTTTTCTTACGTGTTTTCCAATAGGGAAGGGTCGTTGTTGACAGGCTGTGGCGGCCATGTTGCTTTGGCGGCATCTGTCAAATCTGTTTTTTTATTATTCAGTCACTGATGCCAAATCTCCATGGCAAGTAACAAGATTTAACAGCACGTCCAATTGCTGCAAATCCTAATCTGTCAGTAATCCAAAAATATTCTAAAAACAAGATAGGTTTCGATATAAATAACTGTGTCCGTAACGCTGTGAAATTGTAAAAGTAATATCATGTTTCAGTTGATGTAAGTAATATCATCATGAAAGGATGTAATATCACCTGTCAAAATGATAAGAATAATTTAACATATCAAGGAACATGTAATGTAGATACGTATGTAACTGTTTATTATCGGTAGATAGGTAATGTAGATATACGTATGTAACTGTTGATTATCGGTAGAAATATATATCTAATTATTGTAGGTAAGTAGGTGCTGGCTTAAAATGAGCGATCACAGATCAATGTCTGTGATCATTAGCTGTGCTGGCTGGTATCCTCTCACTATTGCAGATCCTTAATTCCATGAATACGCGAATTATATGTTTTAATTGCTTCTATAAATAAACTAAAAATAAATAAAATAAAAAAGGCATTTATTCCCAATTTGTACAGGCACAAACACATAAATTTACAACATAATTATTACATTCTTATTCTTTCTTAAATATTTCATGCTAAAATAATCATTTTGTTAACATATATTTATTAATAAATTTCATTTTATATATTTTATTTATTATTAATGAAGGAAATAATTATTCAGTACATTTAATTCAATATTATTTATATTTAATTTATAAATCTTGTCCTAGTTAAATTGGGCACCCATATTTGGGTATAGGCCTCCTCCATACTATGCCATATCTGTCTATTTTTGGCTTGCCTCCTCCAAGTGTGACCTGCCACCTGCACTATGTCGTCGCACCAGCGTCGCCAGGGTCTGCCTCTTGCCCTCTGCCCGTCTCTTGGGTGCCAGTGGAGGACACGCTCGCTCCAGCGTCCGTCTGTTGTTCTGACTATGTGGCCAGCCCACTTCCATTTGAGCCTGCACGCCATTTTTACAGCATCTGTCACCTTTGTTTTTCCTCGTATCTCAGAGCATCTCACTCTATCTTTTAGTTTTATGCCCAGCATTGATCTCTCGGTGGAGCGTTGAAAAACCTGCAACTGCAAACGACATCTTTAGTCAGGGGCCAGCTTTGGCAACCGTATAGCAGACCTGGTAGTACTGTGTTATCCATGATCTTCTTTTTCAGGTGTACTGGTATGCTGCTTTTGAAGACGTCTTTATGGGACCAGTATTTCTTCCAGGCCAGTGCTATTCTTCTGTCTACTTCTTTGCAAATTGCATCTTCGAAGGATATTAGTTGGCCGAGGTATATGTAGTCACTGACGTATTCTATGTCCCCATTTCCTAGTCGGATGTGTCTCTTTTCTCCATTTGTCATCGCCTTTGTTTTAGAAGGGTTCATGTAGAGTCCAATATTGCGGCTTTCTAGATCGAGTGAGGTCAACATGATTTGTAGAGGTTCGTGTTTTTCGGTCAGGATTACGATATCGTCTGCGAATCTTAAATGAGTGAGTTTTTCACCGTTGATATTTATGCCGAATTCATGCCAGTTTAGCTTTCTAAAGATGCTTTCCAGTAGAGCAGTAAACAGTTTTGGTGAAATCAGGTCACTTTGCTTTACACCCCGTTTTATTTCGAATGGCCTACCAGTTGAGTCTAGTTTAATTTTTGCTGATGCGCTTCTATATATTGTTTTTAGTAGTCTTATGTATTTTCGTTGGACTCCTTGTTCTACTAGACTCTCCCAGAGGCACAGATACGACACAGAGTCGAACGCCTAAGTGTAGTTTACAAAAACCAGGTATAAAGTCTTATTATATTCTTTGTATTTCTCTATAATTTGAGTCAGAGTGAATATGTGGTCATTTGTGGAGTATCCCTTTCTGAATCCAGCCTGCTCTCGCGGTTGCTGTTCGTCCAAGCCATTTGTAATTATGTTTAATATAACGCTCGAGAACAGCTTACAGATAGAGGGAAGTAAGCTTATAGGTCTGTAATTGTCAATTAATTTAGAGTCCCCCTTCTTGTATATCAGATATATAAGAGCGTAGTTCCAATCTTGAGGTATTGTCTCCTGTACCAGAATATAATTAAAGATTTTTGTTAATCGTGGTGTAAGTGGCTCTATCATCGCTATTATGGTATCGTTAGTGATTCCGTCCTCTCCTGGGCTTTTCTCTTTCTTGAGTTTTGATATTGCGCGCTCTACTTCAAAGTTTAGTACTGCTGGAACTTCCTCGGGGAGTTCTGTCCTGATAGTTTGCGATGCTTCATCTCTATCTTGGTTGGAGTATAGATTTCTGTAGAAGTCTGTGGCGATTTGAAGGATATCACGTCTATTTGTTTTTTCAGTCCCTTTAGCAGATAACAAACTTCTTATCCATTCGTTTTTTCTGTTTAATTGGGCATAACTGCGTTTTGTAGAGTTTCGTGTTTCTATCTCCCTTTGTATTGTTTCGAGTAGTATTTTTTTATTTTTGTCAGAAATTTTTCTTCGTATTTTCTTTTGAAGTTTTTCAATCGTTTCCGCTCGTCGCACGTTCTATCCGTGATGGATTTTAAAGCATTTCGTTCTTCAATTAGGGACTCTGTTTCTTTCGATATAACATTTAATTTTGATGCGTTGGTGATCGGTAATTTCCTTACACGTTGTTTAATTTCATCTATTATTATTGTATTGTTTTCTTCAACCATATCTGAAGTTAATTTATTTGTTTCATTTTCAATTGTCATCATGTTTTTTAATGAGTCTTGTTCAATTGGTGTGAGGTTTTTATTCCTTAGTCTGTAGTTAGTCCTAGGTCTTTTAATAGTGAAATTTAGGTTGTAGGTTATTCTGACCATTCTGTGATCTGACGGAAATTTTGTTGAGATTACTTCATTGTTTTGAACCTTTTTTCGTTGTTTAGCGAGAATGAAATCGATCTCGTTTTTCGTTTTGCCATCGGGGGACTGCCATGTCCATTTCTGTTTTTGATTCTTCTTAAACAGGGTATTCGTGATGTGTAGTTTGTTTAGGAAACAGAAATCAATAAATAACTCTCCTCTTCCATTTCGTTCTCCGTATCCAAACGGCCCGCATATGTCACTCTCTTCTTTGGTGGGCCATCCTATTTTGGCGTTGAAGTCTCCCATGAAAATAAGATCTGTACATGTATTCTTTAGCGATAGTTCTAAGTCTTGGTAAAAGGTATCTATATCTTATTGTGTTGCTTTTCCTGTCGGTGCGCAGGCCTGAATTAAATTTACTTGGGTATTATTGAATGTTATGTCAAGTCTAGCAACTCTATCTGAGTAGGTCTGGAAGTCTGTTATGTATTTTTTCAAGTATGGTTTTACTATGAAGCCAATTCCATTCCTTCCGTCCTTTATTCCTTTATACATGATCACATAGTCGTTTTTTTCGAATATTCCATCTCCTTTGATTTTTACTTCAGAAATCCCGACTATATCCCAGTTGAGTATCTGATTTCAGCGATCTTAGGTTGAAAGTGCATATTTTGAGTATTTTTTCTGTTTCTTGCTTTCCATTATTGTTATGTATGGAGGGTGGTGGTCTTAACGCCCCGCGGGGACCAGCCGTATTGGGGCTATATGTAAGCGTTGAATTTCTTGGTTGCGGATCTGTTGGAGGGGCCGATAATGAATGCTATGCGATGTGTGTGGATTGATCCAAGGTTGAAGTGTTTTCTTTATTCTGTTGTTGTTTCATAAATGACTGTATTGGTCGGGTCTTTTTAGCTGTTTGGGTGAATATTTTTTAGATCTCGGTTGGTCTAGACGAGTGTGGTAGTTCTGGTGTTAGAGATAGGTCTCTCTTCTTTGTATTTCGCTGTGTTTTACTTGAGCCGTCTTTCTCGAGATACACGATTTTATCATATCGAAACACTGCTTTTTTTCCCGATGCGATTTCTTTTTCTAACTCCATTCGAAGGTTTTTTCGTATTTCTAGGACCTTAGGCGAGTAGTCCTCTTTTATGTAGTAAGACGAGTTTTCTAGATTTTTCTTGTTCTTCATAATTTTTATTTTCATTCCCGTCGTCATAACGGTTACAATAACTGGCCTTACTTTTTCACTCCTCTTGCCCATTCTTATTACTGTATCTATCTCGGTCTTTTCACATGAGACGTTTATTTTATTGCTTATGATGTTCAATAGCATTCTCTCCAAATCAGTGTAGGACTTGTCCTTTTCTTCTATGCCAAATAAAACAATTTTTTTTTTCTTATTTGCCTGTCTAAAAACTCTATCTGCTTCCCTTGATCTTCTAGTTTTTGCTCAAGCTCTTCATTTTTCTGCTCCAGGTTTCTGAATTTCTCGTTGATGTTGTTATTGATGCTTCTTTTGATATTTTCTTCCATCTCTTTTATGTCCCTCTTTTGATCGGCCATATCAGTTTTTAATTCTACAAGTATTTGCTTGAGTTCATCCATCCTAATTAACAGCTCTACAAAGTGTGCGGGCTCTACTGAATCTATTTAGATTTATTGGCTTAACTAACGCTCTTTTGTAGCCCTCTAGTGGTGAGTAGCGAAAGCTTTTAGGTGCGCTTGATGGCTGCTATTGACAGTTGGTGAGAAAGTGTTGCTACTTGCCGGTAGATGGCGTTAGTAGTTATATAAGTCTCGATCAATATAGCGGAATGATGATTCACCTTTATTTCAACTTTTAGGTTAAGAGTTGAATATTATCTTCTTCAATGTCTGCAGTTCATTGTCATACGAAATTCACTGTTTATATTTTCTGTGTTTGAATTGTCTAATAAATAATTTCACTGCACTGACTAACGTTCAATGTCACTCTAACGGTTTTTTCGGCAGATGTTGTTCTTTAATGTATCGCCTCAAATACAGCTTGATCCGAGATATTTATATATTAGTCCGGTCATTTGGAACACGACGTATAATATTAAACACAATTTGTAGCAGTAAAAGTAAAAAGTAAAGTAAAAAATGTATTTATTGCACAAAAAATACACGAGCAGATATCTTAAAACAAATAAAATCTGTGCATAATCTGAACTTAAATTTACAAAATTACCAGGGGTCCTTGCACTAGGCTATGCCTGTATCGCGAGGAACCAATTAAATTGTAAGAAGCAACAGTTAAGTATAACATAGAATAAAATAATTTAGTTAGTAGTAGCAGAAGTTGAGTTCTACCACATCTATAACATTAATTATAATTACTTATATTCAAATTAAACTAATAGTATTTCTGTTTTATTATAATCTAGTGTTAGTAGGAACATTGTTAGTTTTCTTTTGGCTTCCATGAATGAGTTAGTCTTAATATCACAGAGTTTGACGAGGTTATTGTAAATGTGAGAGCTTACGTAAGGGTCGAATCTACTTGCAAAAGATGTATTTATAGTGGGAATTGGTATTCTGTAAACGCGTCTTTGTAGTAAGTGGGTGTAGGAGCTGGAGTTGATTGTAGCTTTATGAGCCGTTAGGGAGATTTTAAGTATGAAAAGTTGACGGACTGTTAAGACTTTGGCATCTTTGTACAGCTCTTTGGTTGGGTATCTGAAAGTTTTTTTCAACATTACTTTTAAAACGGATCGTTGGGCTCTTTCTGCGCTAGTTAGGACAGTCTTTGCTGCACTCCCCCATACGGTGATGCAGTATGTCAGTAGGGACTGACATAGCGCTGTGTAAACGTGATTAAGGATGTCTCTACTGGCTGCGTTGCGAAGTTTCTTCATCACTCCTATAGTCTTTCTCACCCTTTTAGACAGCCCAAATACATGCTTTTTGAAATTGAGCTTTTCGTCAACTGTAATTCCTAAATATTTGATAGTGTTAGTTCTTTCGATTGTGTTGCAAGTACAAGTTATAAGGGAATTTTTGCAAGTGTGGACCTTTAGCTTAAGTGTCAACGGAGGCTCAGATGCGGAGGTTTTTTGGAAACATAGATATTTTGTTTTATCGTTGTTTAGCGTTAGCAGGTTACTTTGAAGCCATTCTGAAATAGAAGTTAGACCATTTTCTGCAGCTTTGAAGGTGTTTTCCCAAGTCTTTCCACTGTAAAGTATTGCGGTGTCGTCGGCATAACATAGAATTTCAGCACTGTTTGAGTTAAGTTTATGGATATCATTCATGTAGATTATAAAAAGGGACGGTCCTAAAATACTTCCTTGTGGAACACCGAAGCGGACTGGAATTGTGTCGCTTTTGTATGTGCTAACTTTAACGAGTTGTTTTCTTTCAGAGAGATAACTTTTAAACCATAATAAGGGAGTCCCTCGTATCCCCATCAACTCCATCTTTCTGAGCAAGATCGGTATTGATACGGTGTCGAACGCCTTAGCAAGGTCCAGGAAGACGCCGATACAGTTAAGACCTTTATCTAGATAGTCGGCGACTAGGTTCACCAGTAGTTTGACCGCGTCTTCCGTAGATTTTTGCTGCCTGAAACCGAATTGTCTGCCGGAAAGAAGATTAAATGATTCTAGGAAGCTGACTAATCGTTTGTTGACCACTTTCTCCAAGATCTTTGACAGACTACTAAGCAGTGAGATGGGTCTGAAATTGCCAGGGATGTCTTTGGGGCCTGCTTTATGAATAGGAGTGACAGACGCTATCTTCCAGCATTCGGGGAAGTGTCCGGTACTAAGGCTTAAATTAAAGGTATGGACTAGTGGGTGAATTATTTCATGTCTGATTTGCTTTATTAGTTGGTTGTTAATACCATCAAGACCGGGAGCACTATCTGATTTTAGCTGTTTAATTATAACGTCAAGTTCTTGGGCATCAGTTGGCTGCATGAAGAAAGAGTTTGGAGCTACATTTGTCAGGGTAGTTTTCTGCGCAAGAGTATCTTCGGTATTATTTGTCTGCTGCATGATTTGATCAGCAAGTTTTTGTCCGACAGAAGAGAAGTATTCATTGCAATCATTTAAAGAATCCACAGGTTTTTTGCAGTTTGTGACAAGTTCTAGGGCGTGGTTTTTATTTGAATTTAAATTACAAATTTTCTTTATAGACTTCCAGAGCCCTTTTGGATTATTTTTGTTGGTTTCGATTTCCTGAGTTTCATAGTCTTGCTTGAGTTTTTTCAAAAGATTATCGCAAAAAGTTCTGTAACGAGTAAAAGTAAGCTTCAGAATTACGTCATTAGGGAAACGCCTCACTTTTAAGTGTAGCTTGTCTCGGTGGCGGATACATCTAACTAGGCCAGGTGTAATCCATGGCTGGATGGTGTACCTCGTCCGGCTAACTTGTTTGCACTCAGTGTGTTTCTCTACCGTCCTTGTTAGGATATCTGTGAGGAGCTCCGCTGCGGAATTGGCATCAGAATTTTCTAAGAGTGGGGTCCAGTTCGTTGATTTTAAATCTTCTGTAACGCCCTCATAGTTGATTACGGTTTTCGTCCTGATTAAATTTAATTTAGTTCTTTTGGTTTCTATACCTAAGATGACAATTTTATGGTCGGTGATATCGTTATCGCAAGCTCCGGCTAAGGTAGGTGAATTTGTCTTTACGAAAATATGGTCTAGGCATGCGTCTAATCGAGTTGGGACACTTATAGCTGTCCTTAATCCGTGCTCGGCTAAGAGACTGAGGTATTCTGAGGGGTCTATTTTGTTTTTGTTGGAGTATAAGATATTTATATTTATATCTCCCGCTAAGATTATGGATGGTCTGTGTTTAAATTTATTAAGGATATTATGTAGGTTTTGTATAAATAGATCGATGCTACTAGGGCTGCAGAAGGAAGGCGATCGATATATTCCGATAATTAACGCTTGGTTTGGAATGTCTATAGCAAGGGAGCAAGCTTCATCGAAGTGTTGCTCAGAAACATTTGCATTCCAGGTAGTTTTGACGTAGGCTACTACTCCTCCATTTTGGTTTATGTTGTGTTGGGTGTGGTGACAGGTGTAGCCAGGAATGTCATCTATCGAGGTTGTGTCATCAAGCCAACATTCAGTCAAGATAATAACATCGTATATAACGCCCATCCTATGAAGACAGACTTGGAAGGCAGCAAAGTTTTTGTTAAAGCTTCTCACATTAAATGCTATAAGCTTTAGGTTATAATTAGGCGTTAGGGCGTTTTTACATTCATCAGCAGAGTTTAGTTCTTGACATGGGATGTCTAAAGTTGAATCGATTAGTACTTGGAGGTCTTGATTAGCCATTTATGACGTGTTTATCATATACACTTAGTGATTGCGAGTTAGTTAAATGTGAGTATGAAGCAGATGTAAATATTAAATAATGTTGGTAATTTTTGTTTCGAGAATTGATGAAGTTGACATTATTTTGTGTAGAGACTAATTTGTTATAGATTTTTTCACATATAAAGTAACTTAAACTTAATACTATGGGTACGAAAAGTGTGATGAAACTACGCGAGCTAGGAGCACTGTAATGGCTGGGATGGTGTGGATTGGTCCAGTCCTTGGGTGAAATCGGATCCGCCTCCCAGTTTATTCAGAACGCTTTCGGATTCAACGTGGAGGATGGAACTAGTGTCCGTTCGACGCATCAGAATTCTTCCGTTTGTTGTCCATGTGTGCTTGAATCCCAGTTTGGCTCCAAGTCCGCGAGCTTTGCTGAAAAGCACTCTATTTTCTTTGGTGAGGTGTTCGTTGATGAAAACGCGACGTGACGGTCCAGCGATGTCGAGGGATTCTGTGGTCAGGCCGCGGCGTGCTCGTGCCGCACGTATCATGTCGTCGCGCGGGGCTCGGCGCGTGAAGGTCAGCACCACCGGTCGCGGGCGCGGCGCGCCGCCCTGCCCGCCGCCGTACATGCCCACGCGGCGCACGTCGTCCACGTCGCGCTGGTCCAACTCGACGCCCAGCTTGGTGGATATCACGTTCACTATCTGCATCAGGTTTTCTCCCTTGTGTTCTGTTACTCCTGTGATTTCAATGTCTTTGCGGAGACCGCGTTGCTCTTTAGCTGAAAGTTCTTGGCGGAGCTCAGCAACTTCAGCGCGCAGCACTGTAATCACTTTAAACGTTCGAAACTCTAAAATATATACGGAGCTAGTGTTTACGTCGGCAGTGTTAACTACCCTCCCTTGCTTCTATAACAAAATAAAATTATAATTGTGTTTAATAAGCATGTACCTACCTACTGTACTGTGTTCGTTGAATAAACGATTTTCAATTTCTATGTCAATTTCAATGATACAATTTTAATATGAAAATAAGATTCCTGAACATGTATGAACCAATTAGATAATTAATTTATCTTAATTACATTATACGGACGTTCTAACGGTGATGATAGATGTATGGATTTATCTATTTTATTTATTCATTGTTCGGTACAAACACAAACACATTACCTATTGGTTATCGACAAATTACAAAACCACACAAAATTTATTATGACAAAAAAAAACAAAGAAATGAAATAAAACAATGAAAAAAATTATAATTAACACAGTAAAGATATGGAAAGTAAGGATCACTATGTGGCACTATGACTGTACCGCGACAATGAAATGGCCCTGACTCAGCAATGTCACAAACGAATTTGTGACGCTGATATTCTGTCAGAGCCAAAGCGGACGAGACAGCAATAGGCTCAAGTACACTAAACACACAAATTATAAAAGCAATCAAAATAAAATATAAAAATCTCTAATATGTGGAATTGAATTTGAATTTAAATAGAATTAATAATGTATGAATAGTATTGGAATTGTGTGATTAAAATTAGATGAAATTTCAGAATTGTATCATATGAATGGAAAAAGGATAATGTAATGTCAATGATTATGTCGTATGGTAGTCAAATAAAAAATGAATTTTGTGAGGTTGGAGATTTCTTCAAATTATAACCAAGGGCGCTAGACTGTCACGTGGACACATCTTGACCGTGGCAAAATACCCTAGTCTGTCACGCGGACACATTTTGACCGATGCGTAAAAGGCGGTAAATAAGGACCGTTATTTAATCAAAGCGTTTGTCTTTTTATTTGTTTGGACACATTTTGACCGATGCGTGAAAGGCGGTAAATAAGGACCGTTATTTAATCAAAGCGTTTGTCTATATTACAGCTATCGCTAAGTTTGGAAAATGTTGTAAGGTTCTTGCGTACATACATTATGTTTTCGAAAATAAATTGACTAGCTACAGTTAGTAAGTCAATTTCTTTAAAAAGCTCTCTTAAGGAGTCTGTGCGTTTTAAATTATAAATTGTTCGAATAGCTCTTTTCTGTAAAATTAAAATAGTTTGAATATCCGCTGCTTTCCCCCACAACAAGATACCATAGGACATGACACTATGAAAGTAACTAAAATATACTAGCCTAGATGTAGCCACATCCATGTTTTGTCTGATGTTCCTAACATCGTATGCCGCAGAACTTAATTTACTAGCTAATTTATCTATGTATTACCCACTGCAATTTGATATCAATGGTTATTCACATAATAGTATAAGTAGAAGGTGACCTTTTCCATTTATGAATGCTTTATCAAAAAATTGTGCGTCAAATAGTACCTCAACCAGCCCCAAAACATTATGACACCAGATTTTTCTATTTTAAAGCTACTCTATGAAGTTTAAAGTTACACCTTTTTTGACACTTGCTTTTGCTGGTCTTGCTGGCAGCGTTGCCAACTCTACGTTTTTTTATGTAGATCTCAAAGTCAAAGTCAAATGTATTTATTGCTGTAGATATTGACATATACTCAACAAACATCATTTTTTGACTCTTCTCTACATTGCACCACTGAGGGAGCAACTTCTATAGATTGGTTTTTAGACGTTTTTTTTATCCACGTACTTTTGACCTTTCCTGCCAATCTACGAACTTCGGTCCCAGAATTAACGTATTTCTATAGAATACGGTGTGAGCCTCTATAAAGTGCACACATGAAAATGGGTAATGGGAAACTCATTTTTATCGAGGGAAAAATGACGAAAAAAATCCGAGTTGTCTTGTTTTTGATGATTTTTTCTTTTAACTTTTGAACTAAGGGGTAAGTAAAAAAATATCCAGACAACGGCAACAAGTAATAATAAATAAATGTTAGGTACTTAAGTCATTGTTGTTGCAAAAATTACAGAAAAGTTGCTTATGAGGAGCGGCTAGCGCGCGACGCGACTGCCAGCCAAGCCAGCGGCAACATAACTGAATTCCCGCCCGTCGTCGGGTTGGCCGGTCGAACGTACCTAAACTCTAGAGTGAGACCCCCTTGACGACGGGTAGAATTGAGCCACAGGCCTAACTATTTTGCGGTCTTCTAACTCACAATGACGAGCAAACATCGCAGACATTTCCTGTTGCAACTCGCCTTCAGCAGCCGTAGCATGCCGCAGGCGACTCACAATTTTCTCGCAAATTTTGACGTTTAGAACGTCAAAATTTGCCACATAATTACGCTTCTCGCGGTGACTCACCATGTGCGAGCATGCAAGCCCACACCGCGCCGCGCGCCACAAGTATCTCGAGATGCGAGCATGCCGTCAAGTTTGTGCGGGTTCTTATCGCGAATTATGACGTTTCGCGCCACTGGTTTATCAACATCTCCGGAGGGTGCGAGATGAGCATGAGTCTTTTCGTTTGTGTTGACAATTGGAGTGACGATCGGTTTTCTTTTCAATCAAACAAACAAAATCAACCAAAAAATGCAATGGCAAGGGGGTGGATACGCAATAGTATTCTCTTTTACGAGGAAAAAGAAATGAGGAGAATACAGAGGATTGATATACGCCAGAATGCTGACGTCTTTGCTTTGCCCGAAAACGAATTTTTAGAGAATTATAAAGTGAGCAAGGATATGGTCCGATACCTAATAGATTCGCTTCAAGAAGACCTGGCGCCTCGGGGCCCTGGGGGATATCCCGTCGAAGTAAAGGTAAATTGAGATGGTTACATATAATGATGTTTAAGTAGTACTTACCTAAAACCATGGACGGAAATTGTTATCTAAGTTATATTTCACAGGTTCTGTCTTCTCTCCGCATATTACTGGATGGCCATTACCAGAGGGGAAACGGGAATGACGCATTGGTGTCAATTGCTCAAAGGACTGTAAGCAAATACCTTGGACAATTTGTTACAGCCGTAAATGCGAGGTGGGTAACTAATTCATAGCTGCGGTCATACATACTTAGGTACCTATATTTTTTGGTTTATCTAGAGGTCATATATTTCAGCATACCATGGTTCTTTTACTCTCTCTTTACGAAACAAAATGTTTCTTTATATACTTAGTTTCATAATTATAAATATCAGTTGGTGACCTCAAAGATGTAAAGTAAATTATTCAATGTGTTACGGACTGAAACCAATGTGGCTTGTTTTCCCCGGTACAGAGGAAGCACGACGGGCAGTTGCTTCTAAATTGCTTGCTTCTAAAGTTGCTTGTATATTTAATCAATGTATAGATAATGGTGTGTTTCCTGACTTGATGAAACTAAGTAAAGTTATACCTTTATTCAAAGCTGGTAGTACATCAGACCCCACCAATTTTAGACCCATATCGATACTACCAACGCTTAGCAAAATATTTGAAAAACTCATACTTAATCAATTGCAAAGTCATTTTTATCTCAATAATTTAATTCATATTGCTCAGTTTGGTTTCTCAAAGGGTCGTTCAACAGCCGATGCTGGTGTTGAACTAATCGACAATATTTTTGATGCCTGGGAAGACGCAATGGATGCAATAGGTGTCTTCTGCGATCTATCCAAGGCTTTTGATTGCGTCCATCATGACACTCTTGTCAGGAAGTTACGCCATTATGGTGTAAAAGATCAGGCACTTGGCCTTCTGGAGTAATCTAACAGATAGGGTTCAGATGGTCGATGTTAATGGGAAAAGATCACCTGGGTCTTCAATAAGTATGGGCGTACCGCAAGGTTCAATTCTTGGTCCTTTCTTGTTTTTAGTATATATTAATGATTTACCTTACCTTGTTAAAGCAAAACATGGGTTAGTATTGTTTGCCGATGATACTTCTTTGATATTTAAAGTTAAAAGACAGCAATCAAATTATGACGAGGTAAACAATGCTATCTCTAGTATAGTGAACTGGTTTACTGTTAACAATTTATTACTTAATGAAAAGAAAACTAAATGTATTAAATTCGTGTTACCCAATGTGAACCCGGTAACTACAGACATATTTATAAAAGGACAGAGATTGGACCTTGTGCAGTCGACTGTCTTTTTGGGCATTACTTTAGACGCCAAACTACAATGGGATCCTCATATAAATAAATTGTCGAACAGACTGAGTTCGGCAGCGTTCGCAGTTAAAAAAATTAGAGCTCTTACCGACGTAGACACCGCTAGACTAGTCTACTTTAGTTACTTTCATAGTCTAATGACCTATGGTATTTTATTGTGGGGTCACGCTGCGAATGCTAATAGTATATTTATTCTGCAGAAACGGGTTGTTCGTGCAATTTAAAGATTAGGGCCTAGAGTGTCACTGAGGGAAAAGTTTAAAGAAATCAATATTCTGACATTTGTGTCTCAATATATCTATGACAATCTTGTGTATGTAAAAAGAAATATAACTAATTTTCAGAAGTACAGTGATATACACAATTTTAATACTAGAAATAAAGACAAGTTGGTTACTTATGTAAGCCGACTACATAAAATTAGTAATTCTTTTAAAGGCAATTGTATACGCTATTACAATAAGGTCCCTACTGATATTAAAAACTTACCTTTAGACAAGTTTAAAATAATAATAAAACAGAAATTGTATAAAAAAGATTACTATAGGATATCTGATTACTTAGAGGACAGATGTCCATGGGAATAGATTGTTTGAGTAACAGGCTGTTTCGATATATAATTAGCATTCATTTTGTAATTTGACAATATTTTATTTAAAAAAGGAAACGCAAAAGATGCGACGACTGTGGAGTTTCTTCGGTGAGCTCTTCTCCACAGATTCCGCCATTGTGTTAGTGAACTCACCCAAAAAAATGTAATGACGGATCTAAGTGATGTAACAACATCCTATGCAAATAAATGATTTTTGATTTGATTTATTTCTGTATAGAAAGTTATTAAGCGCCCTCAGACCAGGTTTTTTATGTTCTTAGTTGGGCTTCAGGAACAGAATCTCAAAACCATATCGAGAAATATGTCTTCTGTATAATTTCTATTTACCAGATTAATATTATTGATGAGGATTGTTGATGGATGATTAATATTATTGCTTGTGTGGGAGGCAGTTGCTCACGTCCGAAGGAAATACTTGGAACCTACAGCCCTTCATGTCCTCCCGGGTAGTGCTAAGGAGCAACAAATAAACACTATAGTTTCCAGGTTCTCGAAAGAGTCCTATCCAAATACAGTGAAATCTAGAAAAACTCGTGACATTGGCGAAATTAACCTCGATGTAAGATAATAATTTTGCTTGTGTTTTGTGAGTGAAAATGCCGAAAACTATTAAAAGTGGCGTAAGAAAAGTTATTCACAATATATCGAAATATTTGTCGGATAGAAAGTCTGCAGGATTGGAGTCTATTCCTCTAAATAACAACACCAACCTTGTTGTCAATTAGACTGGTAGGTACGTCATATAGTATGTGCAATGTGAATTGGCTAATTTTTAACTATTTATAAGTATAATATTTTGTTGCAATTTAGGCATAGTATGTGCAATGTGAATTGGCTAATTTAATTTGATACAAAACGAATGTGGGACGTCAGCTGTATTTTCTTCCCCTAAGAAAAATAAACCTAAAACCAAAAAGAAAATCAATCTGGATGATTTTGATTTATGTGCAATAAGGCATAAAATACTTGAATTTTATGCTGACCGAAAAGAAGTACCGAATTTGAATCAGCTCCTTGCAGCTCTAAAATAATCCATAAATTTTGTTGTTGGCAGATAATCTTTTCGTTTACTCTTACACAAATTAGGTTATAAATATAAATATAAATATAAATATAAGAAGAATTGAGGAAATCAAAGGACAGTACTTATGGAGCGACATGATATAGTGACATGGAGGGACAGGTGCATACATGAAGTCAAAGATGTACGGGAGAGTGGTATGCCTGTTCTATACCTTGATGAAAGTTATATTCATACTTCGCTCAATCATGCAAAATGTTGGCAAAGCGAAAATGAGTCCGGCGTATCTAAATCTGTAGCTACAGTAAAAAGATACATAATTGTTCATTGTGGTGGCAAGACTGGGTTCGTCACCAATGCTTTGTTAATTTATAAAGACAAAGAAAAAAAAACTGATTTCCATGAATAAAGTTAATTTAAAAAATGGGTATTGAATAATTGATTATCCAATCTAAAATCTGTATAGTCATGGGCAATGCTAGATATCATTCTTGGCAAATTAACAAACCTCCAAGCTCGGTTTCCAAGTCCAACACGGCACTCCACTATCGCCGAAATCATTCATAATCACTCCAATTGTTTTACGATTTGGCGCGATCTACCTCACACAAATCTTCAACGTTATGCAAGTGAGGGACAAAATTAGTGATGTAAAAATGATGCTTAGATCTCATCATATATACCGATCGACCGAATTGCAGCCACAAATTGTTCTGCCATCGTACTATTTTTTTGTGGGCATAAATACCTCGCTAGTATTCATGTTTGAATGAAGAACAACTGAACAAACTCGAACGACTTCAAAATCTCGGGATTCGGTTCATCTTCGGACTGCGCAAGTATGACCACGTATCTCAGCATCGCAGGGCGCTGAGCTCAATATTTATCAATTCTATATCCGATGTTCTTTCTATCTTCTTCCTATCATCTCTACGCGGATGACCTTCAGATCTATCGTCACTTCTCTCCTGATGATTTAAATTCCGCTGTGGAGGCGTTAAACGCTGACTTGGCTGGTATTAGTGGATGTGCATCGTCATTTGGGTTGCTGGTTAATCCGAATAAGTCCCATGCCATGATTGGAGGTACCAGACACTCTTTAAACACGTTGAAGCAATTGTCTGTCCCTTCTGTAACTTATAACGGTACTGTAATCATGTATAGCGATAAATCTGAAAACCTGGGTGTCATCTTTGATAATCAATTGTCCTGGCCAATGCACGTTAATGAGGTCAGCAGGCGAGTTTACGCAACCTTTCATTCCCTCAGGAGACTTCACAACTTTCTTCCTCGCCAGACCAAAATAACTCTTTCCCAGTCCCTTCTTCTCCCACTCATTGATTATCCTGATGTTTGCTGGGTCAGCGCCTTCATTTTGAACAAACTCGAACGACTTCAAAATCTCGGGATTCGGTTCATCTTCGGACTGCGCAAGTATGACCACGTATCTCAGCATCGCAGGGAGCTGAAGTGGCTACCGATTCGGCTTTGACGGGACTCTCATATCCTGTGTCTCCTTTATAATATTTTGTGAAACCCTCGTTATCCTAACTTCCTACGTGATCGCTTCGAATTTCTTTCTTCAAGCAGGCCTCGGAGAACTCATATGGCGTCTACGCTCAAAGCTCCAGATCCCTCCGCTGCAGCCTACGAGCACGGGTTCAGAATCCGAGCCGTACGACTGTGGAATGAGCTTCCTTGCACTATCAGGGACAGTCGATCTCTAAATATATTCAAAAACCGCCTAAAGAAGCACTATCTCTCCCTTTCCAGTTGGATATATATAAATACATATATTTGTATGTATTAGTTTATTATACGGTTTATTCATATTTTTACGTTGTATTTGAGTAATTGTGTATGCAGTCTATTTTTAGCAATTAGGGTTATCAGTATAATATTGTTTGTAGTATATATTAGTCGTAGTATTAATAGAGTTTTATTGTACGCGCAGGTCTTCCCCCGCTCAACCATCACCTCTCCTACCGTCTTGGTTTGCTGGAAGAAATCTCTTTTGAGAGATAAGCTCGCCTTTGTACATGTTTTCCTATTATAAGTTATCTGTATGTTTTGTGTAGTACAATAAAGAAATTACAAATAAAGAAATTACTTCTGCTGCCAGCATCGCTGTCCAACCGAGCGCCACCACTGTGCTCGTGCCCCATGAGCCGCAAGACAGCGTTTCACCTTCTACGAGCTGGAGCCAGCATTGTTGTCCTGCCGAGCGCCGCCGTTGTGCTTGTACCCCATGAGCCGCAAGACAGCGCTTTACCTTTTACGAGCCGGAGCCAGTATCGCTGTCCTGCCGAGCGCCGCCGCTGTGCTTGAACCCCATGAGCCGCAAGACAGCGCTTCACCTTCTACGAGCCGGGGCCAGCGATCTCAATGGCGATGCTGGAGACTGAACTGAGAGCCTTCTGTCACGGTGGAAATTTTCCTGATTTGCAAAGGGCCGCTTTTGCCATGGGAGTCTTCATTGGTGATGTGGTGCACGAATGTTGGTCTGTTTAGTCTATCTGGGGCTAATTGTTTGTGATTTTAATAAAACCATAAATGAATTTGCTTCAACTTATCTATTTTCACTTCATATATGGTGTGGCTGTGGGCAACTAAACAAAACAGATAATGACAGAAAAACAGAAACAGATATTACTACCGATCGTTAAAACGATCAATTTTGTTTCATAGGATTATAAAATCTAGTAACATCTGGGTTAACAAACTAACACGGGTAAAACTGCTCGCAACCACTGTGATTTATAAAGTTCCGTACATATGTGTGATTTCAGATCCGACTAATGAAGAAGTTGATCCAAGCGGTGATCGAGACTTTGATCAGCCGGGTCCCTCCTCTGCACCGTGCATCTGGGCCCTGCTCAATGTCTGATTTGCCTGAGAGTCCTGTTGGCGACTCCAGGGTGCCAGGAGAGGCCGTTAGCGGCTTCAGAAGGCAGCCGTGGGCCAGGTGGAAGCACGCCCAGAAGACAGCCGTGGGCCAGGCGGAAGCGCGCCTATATAAAGCGCAGCGCATAACACGCGCTACGCACATCATAAACACATATATATCGCCCATAAGGGAAAATTGCAGGTAGAAAGCCTTCAGCATATACCGAGGCCATGGCTCACAGTTAATTCTTAATAAGACAACTGTAAACACAAAGGGGTTGTTTTTAGTCCGTATACCACACGAGCTGATGCCCGCTCAATATGTGGGGACCCGGACATAGCAGGGAGGTCTGACTCCTGGGCATGGGTAATTCCATTTTTTTACCCTACAAAAAAAAAAAACGCGCTACGCTCTTGCTCAGCCATCGTCATAGGTTCAAATGTAAATAACGACCTTTGTATTTTTTGTACTAACTATAAAAATACATATATAAATTATTATAATTTTTAATGAGGAATTATGATAAGTATAATTTTTTACTATTCAACAGTAATGCAATCGCGAAATCTGCGATCACATTAGAATCATTATATAGTATGTTATATCGTGGGGGGTTTTTAAATATCAACACCTCGCCATTATTATTGACGAACCGTCCGATAATTTTATTCGTTTCGATAATTGTTATTACAGTTCATTATTGTTCAAATTATAAACATTAAGGTTCAGTCGTGTCTTTTTAAAAAAAACATCTCGGCCTCTGGTTCCTAAAAATATATATAAAGCCTCTCATTATAGAAGTCACATTAACTACTATTATTTTTTATTATTATGAAATAATCTTCCACTAAAGTACCTGTACCTGTAGTCGGGTTAAAGTATAGAAAATAAAACAATTTTGATTATGTATTAATTTTTTTCATTATTCACATTCAGAATCTAAACATTCAACAGATTCATATGACATTTCATGATCTTTATGACCAGATTGTCGGTGGTAAGACTGGATTTTTCACTATCACTGCCGCCAACATTTATAATAAGTTGTCCTATATTCCTCTTCTAGTTTTTTTGTATGCTCACAGCAATTATTCCATATATCAGCAGTTATATATCCTCAAAACAGTTTTGTACAAGCTGCAGGAACGTGATATTATCTAAATCAACATTCTTTGTGGCAACCATTCCTTTTACTATGCCCCATATAATTTCTATCGGATTCAGGTCAGAATGATATGGCGGCAGTCGTAGTATTTTGTGACCATACTCCTGTACAAAAATATCAATCTAGACAAGTTTTCGCGTAGAGGGAAAAGCTTTTTAAAAACAACTTTTTATTGGAAAAGCTTAATATTACTTAAAATGACTGCTCGATTTTGAGAGACAGACAACTAACTTAGACTAACTTAAACACGTCTGTACGATTCGAGTCCAGACGACTAATTGTCTTTGTCCCACGGCTCAACGGGCTGCCAGGAAGCAGACCACCTACATAAGTCCATCTTCTGATGCATTCAAAAGACTACAACATAACGAAATTTGGTGGGTAAGTGCCACAAAAGCTCTGCAAGCTAGTCCGTACCGGTTGATTTGCCGCATACTAATGACAGGTTCAATGAATAGTGATCGCAACAAAATGTGGTACATCTATATTCTAATAGAGTATATTTTGCCATAAAAATTATGCATTTAAATGGAGTAGATCTATAGATACTGAGGATTTTGTGCCAAGTTTACGAGACATTGTGCTATTCGATAATAGGAGCTTTTACCCTATTTATAATTACAAATGCGATATTATGTCATAATTATTAGTTCACACAATACAGACCTCTTAATTTGGCACCAAAGGAAATAGTGTTATTACCTTAACCCTTTCTCTGCTCTGCTGGCCGGAAAATAAAAAATAATGACACAACAATTAAGGCAAATTTTATGTTTTTTGCCCATAAATGTCCACAATAGAATCTACAGTACTCAAGGTGACGTCTCAACTCTTGGAAGTCACTCTTGTACCAACAAAGTATCAAAGATGGGCAGGAATGCTTACTAGGAACCCATCTGTACCTATGAGATAAGTGCTGATGAAGCGTTGACAGTCAGCACTTCAGGTCGAGAGGAGAATATAACTCCTCCCTCCTTAAGAGCAAAATCACCTGATGAACAGTTACGATGATGATCAGCGTGATTCGGCCAAAATCTCTGGAGTCAATCTTTCTTAAGGTAAATTATAGCTAGACACAGAATAGTCAAAAACAAGAGCACATATAAAACAATAGTAGCAAGGCTAACTCTATTCACATACACTACACTGTGATTTTCACTGTCACTAAAAGCGTTATTCTGTTTCACTACTCGGGAAAGGTAATTCATATCATCCAGGTTTACGTCTTCCATGTCGACTGCAGGTCCGCTGGAGGTGTCCTGACGCTTCAGGTCTGGTAACATGATGATTGGAACCCTCGCGTAGCTCATTCTGTCTATAAAGGACCGTGCACGATGTAATTGGATTTCATCTATATATACTTCACATGGTTCGTCTATAGACAATATGTATGTACCAGTTATTGGTTGCCGTGTGACGTCAGTGTTGCATCTCCTCGTCAGGATTGCTTTGTTTCTTGCATACAGGATCCAGCTGTTAGGTCCAATTTGCTGCACTTTGGTGGCTTCTATTTGTATTGGGACTTGAAGACAGTGAGTTAGGTTGGTACCAAATTTCATGAGCTGGTCTATGCAGGTTTCCTTGGGATAGATGACTCGGTTTTCATTGGTGCATAGGAACTGTTCTTCAGCTTTGCATCTGGATTGTTTCACGATGGATAAGTATGTGGGACCTCTTGCCAATAGGTAAGGATATTTAGGGATGATTACAAGGGTTTTATTTTCAGGTTCATGGAAGATAGGTAAGGGATAGAGTTTAAAATAATTGTAGGTATTGTTGTCAACCAAGGGTACTTCTAATATAAAGGTTATGTCTGTGCTTTTCATGTAAGTTTTTAAAGTAATAGTGTTTTCCAGTTTAATAGAGACGTTTTATTTTCAGGTGAAAATAAAACGTTTATAAATACTTACCATATTCAGGGCCTGATTAAAAACATGAGAAGACATCCTTGATTTTCAGTGCTAAACAGTGACGTATATCCGGTCCGTCCATTCCCGCCCGGATGTTCGGTTAAGCCGCGTGGTACCTTGATGCGCGCGCGCCCCACCACACCACCGAGGCAGTTCGGATTGTTGAATTCGAATTTAGCTTCATTGGATCTCTCATGTCCACCAGGCAGATTTAAAAAATATTAGGCCCTGAATATGGTAAGTATTTAATAAACGTTTTATTTTCAGGTAAAACGTCTCTATTAAATATCTTGACCGATATTCAGGGCTTAATTAAAAACATGAGAGACGTGTTTGATATCGCCTGGTGTTGGTGGACGCTAATGTGATTCGTAAACATACATATTTAAATAAAAGTAGGTATGTTTATGTTGTGACATACAGAAATTATGAATGATTCAGGTATTGTGATAAACAAGTAAGTATCTATCTATAATTTATTCGGACTGATCGATGATCCCTTAGGAAGAAACCTAAAGTTTACATGTACTGTATGTAGGTTAGGTACTATGACTTATGACATTATTGTATCTGTTCTGTATTGCTTTCTGTTAAGATGAGGTGATTAGTGTGGTTTAAGGAAATAAAATTAACTTGTAACATATAAACAGGTATTATTATTCATCTTGATAGAACCTGCGTAGAAATGGTACCAAACCAGTAAATAAATTAGGTAGGTATTACTAAAATAAGCAAATATAAATCAAACTTTGGAATAAAGTATACATACATAATTGTCAGTGTAAGTGTAAGTATACATAATTGTCTTAATTACTTGACAGGGGAGAATAGGTTCGTAATCAATGACTCTCTTCTATCTCCAGATTTTACTTCTCTTTGATAAAAAAATTGGAAGGTTTTAGCAGACTTCCAGTTACCTCGGGATAGCATGTCATCAATGGGAAAGGGTTCGATCCAGTTTTTGGATGCAACAGCTGATCTGAAACTGCCAGGCGTAGCATTGATGTTTGCATTTTGAAGTAGTTTCTTCAGCCAGCCCCCTATGATTGTACGTGTAGCAGCTTTGGGGTCGCCTGTAGTACTCACAAACAGATTATCGCACTTAGCAGCAATTCGCCTAGGTTTCCCCAACTCAATGAGGCGGCGTATCCAGTAGATAGGATCCAGTGACTTGTCCTTATTCTTATTTAGCTTCCATCCCGATTGTTGATGGGTAATGGAGTCAGTTTTGGAGCCAAAAGATGGCCATAAGATTATGCTGTCATCTGAAATAATACAGTGTTCCTGAGTAACGGTAAGTAAAGTTAAATCGTGTACACGTCTACCCGAGCATAGTAGGAGTAAAGCAGCCGCTCTTTAAGAGGTGGCAAATAAACTTGATGAATTGCAGGTTCTTTTAGAAAGATAGTTTACAAGGGTGTCTATATCCCAGATGGGGGCTTTGATAGGTTTAGGCTTAGCTAACCCAATGGACTTTAGGACTTGTTTTACAAGTGTATGTGAGCTTAGCTTATTACTTTCACTGGGATCACAAAGAGTAGACACTACAGATTTATGAACAAGGATAGTGCTGTATGAAAGGCCTTCCTTTTGATGTAGATCAGTGAAAAATCGGGCCAGGTCTGAGCCTGTAGGTTTATGTGTACGTACCTTGTGAGTTATGGCCCAGTTTTGCCAACGGGTCCAAGCTGGTTGATACGTTCTAAGAGTGGATTCACGCCAGCTCGAACGGAGCAAAGCTTTTTGTTCCTCGCTTCAGTCACTTAGGTGTTCCAGCCAACCCCACATCTCCATATCTCCAGCGTCATCTCCGATATGTTGGGGGGCGGACGTCCCGTCGTTACATCGACTAGGACCTGCGACAGGTTCCTTATCGTGAATAGGGGTGACAATGCGCGGCTATTCAGGTCTGGTCTCCAGTAAACTTTGTGCCATCTCGGGGCTATGATCAGGTACACACCTAGTGCATTGTTTAAGTGCGTCAATACTCTGGGAATGAGATTAGGCGGCGGGAACAGCCATGCCAACTTGAAATCCCACTTGCTGCCTAGAGCATCGTACATGCTCGCCTGGTTGTCGGTTCTGTCCAGTGTACAGTACGTTGGAACCACATGAGCTCTCCTGGAAGCAAAAAGATCGATTACGGGGGTTCCCCACTTGGCAAACACGACAATTTGTTATGTTTGACAGGATATGCCATTCTGGTGGGTCTTTGAGACGTGATAAATGGTCTGCTTCGCAGTTGTAGTTCCCTGCTATGTGATAGATGGACATGTGAATGTTGTTTTGGTCCAGTACTTGTAGCACTTTCATTGCCAGCTCCGTAAGGGCTATAGATTTCGCCCCTCCCTCTTTTCTTAGATAAGAGACGACAGTTTTGTTGTCGCACTGTATTAGCAGCGACTGTGAGCTCAGGAGCTGACAATGATGGCGTAAAACATTTAATATGGCCAACATCGCCTTGTAGTTGCAATGAAGGTTCTGCTGTGAGGGTAGCCATAAACCTGTTATTGAGATTTCGTTTAATTTGGCCCCCCCAGCCGATGTCGCTGGCATCTGTTGTTAGGTAATGAGACGATAGTGGGACATGAAGTAGAGACAATACTCTTCTGACAATTCAACTGCCCCCATTCTGACTCGACTAGGGCTTTCGCAACTAGAGGAAAGGTTTTGGTCATCTTTAGTTTCAAGGCCTTGTTGGCCTGTAACTGTAAATACCGGTAATTTAGACGACCCCTCGGTCATCAAAACTAGCAAAGTTCAGCAGGCCAATGAGACCTTGTAACTATTTGACGGACATTGTCCGTGTTGTCAAGATTTTGGATACCGTGCAATGTATTTTTGCTACTAACCTCTGAGGAATGTATTTCGCGTTCTGCCATGTGTTCCACACAATTACCAGGTATTCCACTGCCTTCTGTGGGTTGCAAACAGATTTATCTGTATTCACTTGCCAGCCTAGGTGGGCGAGCGTGTTCAGTGTCAACGACACTTGATTTATAAGAGTGGCTTTGTTTTGATGAGCCAGCATAAAATCGTCGAGATACACGATGATCCGGATACCGTGATCGCGGAGGTATTGTGCTATCCAGATGGTAATTGAGGCGAATATTCTCGGTGCTGAACAAAGGCCGAAGGGTAGGCATGTCATTTCCAGTATTTGTGGGTTTTTGTCGCCGTACAGAAGGCGGAGAAACCTTCTGTGGTCTTCGAATACAGGGACATGGAAGTATGCCTGGTGAATGTCCACTTTGGCCAACCAATCCTTTGGTTGTAGAAAATCCGTTACCCGATGAACATTTATTAGTCTGAAAAGTCGAGTGTTGACGTATTGGTTCAGATTTTTTAAGTTGAATATGGGCTTCCATGTGCCGTCGCTCTTGGGGCGCAGGAATATCGGGGAAATAAAGCTGGGCGGTGGGCGCACCTTTTCTAGCACACCCTGCGAGATCATGTTTTTCATTATTTTCGACATTTGTTCTGATTCTGGTGTTTTCACACTGCGACTGTTTGGAATGCGCAATGGTGGTTTCAACACAAAAGGAATGCGGCATCCTTGTATAATTTTTAGAATGTAAGTGGGAGCTCCCAACTGTTTCCAACGATCGTAGTACATGCGGAGTTGTCCGGCGTGAAATTTTGCATGCATGTGCATGGCATAGTCAATATTTTCGTTTATGGGTTTGGTGTCTCCTATCCCGGTGGGATGAGGGAGAACGTCTGGGTTGAAAATCCCTTCCTGACCTGTCGGGTAGACCACGGCCGCGTGAACCCCGCGCCTCGCCCGCGAAACGAATTATTATTTATCCTGCCTCGGGCCGAAGTATGATACTGGCTTTGATTATGATATTGCGCGCGATTGTTTTAAGTTGCGGTCTGTTTCTGCGTCTGACTGCGGGTAGAAGTGGAAGGCTCGTACTGTGGCGCAGTATTGTAGCGAGACTTTCCTTCCACCCAAAACACATTTTTAACTCCACCCGCTTTTTCCAATAAAGCATTAAATTTGTCGGCTTCAAATAGATGACGTTAATCCAGTCCTGGCTATTGAATCGCTGCAATTCTTTTAATTGTTGTGTTAGTTCGGGAGACGCCTGCGGTACAGCGGACTCCTTGGTTTTTGTACCAGTAAAAATGTTAAGATCGACCTCAAAAGCCGAGTCAATGTTGGCGGGCTCGGACTCCTCAACGTGACCTTCGTAGAGGTCTCCACTAACATTAGGGTCAATCAAGTCATGCCGTGGTTCACAATCATATTCGTGAAATTCCTGTGTGTTGTAGCAGCAAGTTGGCTTTTAAGATCTTTAATCTCGTTAAAAAGAAGATCGAACTTACGTTCCTTGATGCGTTTGCGCCGTCGGTACCGCTTCCTGCGATCGTCGCTTTCCGAAAAACTCGACGAGGACGAACTAGAATTGTCGGAGTCCGAAGAGCTCACCGGTTTCCGCCTTTTTTTGCCTTTATCCTTACGCGCCGCCACGTGCTCCACACTGGACGGAACCTCCAGGGTTTCTTGCTTCATTTTACACAAACGAACGGTCACACCGTTAGGAATTTTTTATTTGCCTGCAATAAATCAGAAAATTCTAAGAAATTCTTTAACGAACAGTTGGTTATAATATGCAAAAGAAGTTCTCACGTCACGATGTATAGATTTTCGGCAGGCCGTACTCAGGAGCTGAGCAGCGACTGTGCCGTGCGAAAATCAAGACGCCAATCCGAACTGCCTCAGTGGTGTGGTGGGGCGCGCGCGCAAACAAGGTACCACGCGGCTTAACCAAACATCCGGGCGGGAACGGACGGACCGGATATACGTCACTAGTTTAGCACTGAAAATCAAGGATGTCAATTTGTCAATTGTCAATTGTAACACGGGCTGGTTTCCGCAACTCGACGATGAAAGCGCCTATTTTGCGTGTGGGTGGGAATGCGACATCATTCGAGCCAACCCAACTCCTCCAGGAACGCCAGCAGGCCCTTTACGTTACCGACTATCCCTGGAAGGTCCCTCGATTGACCGAGGTGTTTAGCCCTGTAGTCCGCTACTCCTGTGCACTCCATGAGGACGTGAGCAGCCGTTTCTTCTGCCTCCAAGCAGGCAGTCGGTAACACCTAGGACATATAGATGTTTATTAAAAAAACCATGGCCAGTAAGTGCTGCAGTTACCAGTCGCATGCGCGGCCTACTAAGTCGAAGCAAGGTCTTAGCCAGCCTAGCGCTAGGGGACGGCAAGGCCAGCTTAGCCTGCCTGCACTCCTCATGGTTTGTCCAAAGAGTGGCATGATCATTCCTGGTCGACTCTCTCAGAAATGAGCGTACCATCTTGAAGGGAAGAGGCATGATAGGTTCGGGACCATACGCTGTCAAGCTAGATCCTTTACGCGCCAACTCATCCGCTGCATCGTTACCTCTTGATCCGCTGTGTCCTTTTATCCATTGAAGGATTACGCGGTTATGTTGACATACCTCCATTAGTCGTTTGTGACACTCGTAGATTAGCCCTGAGTTAATAGTGTTGCTATTTAGGGCTTGTAGGACGGCCATGCTATCCGAGAGTATTCGAATGGAGGAATCTCTTACCTTTCTCGATGCTATGGCATTAGCGGCCGAGATGATGCCCATGCATTCAGCTTGAAAGACAGTATTATGGGCACCCAGTGGAATGGCTATCTTGATGTTTAGGTCCTCCGAGAAGGTGCCTGAACCAGTGCCTGCTTCAGTTTTTCAACCATCGGTAAAAATTCTGAGCTCTTTAACGTCGAGCCCCTCAACCCGATGGTCTTCATATAACTGTATATTGTATTTTTTGTCAAAAACAAATTGTTTAGGGATTCTGTCACTGCAAGCCATAGAGATGGGAAATTTTTTGTAAACTTCCCCTAGGATGGCGGTGTGTGAGGTCCTGTTTTTCCTCCAAAGTCCTAAGGTGTTGAGTCTCACCGCAGATGACGCGGCCTCCTGCTTAATATACAGCTGGAGTGGCGGAAGACACAGCATGGCCTCTATTGCTGCTGTTGGAGTAGTTCTCATACTACCTGTGATAGCCATGCAGGCCAGCCTTTGGAAGCTTTGGAGTTTGCTTACCATTGTGGTTAGTTTGGTCCTGGTCCACCACACCACAGCTCCGTAGCAGACAAGAGGACGGATCACCGTTACGTACAGCCAAAGAATGATGTTGGGAGAAAGTCCCCACTTTTTCCCCACCATTCTCCGACACTGCCAGAAAGCAATACTCGCCTTCTTTAGTTTGTTGTCAATGTGGCTACTCCAGTTGAGCTTGCTGTCCAAGGTTATGCCCAGGTACTTCACCTCAGTTGCTAGCTGGAGTTCCGTTCCAAACAGCTTAGGTAGGGTATACCTGCCAAGAGCCCTATTGTTAGTGAACATGACCATTTCCGTTTTTGTTGGGTTAACCGCCAGGTCATATTCTAAACACCAGCGCTCCACGATGCGAAGAGCTGTTTGTTTAAGGTTGCACACTGTGCTCGCAAATTTACCTGTGATGAGGATTACCAAATCGTCGGCGTATCCTACGGTGTAGTATCCATTAGCGTTAAGCTTGGTAATCAGGTCTGTTCGATTCAGAATCGATACTCGATCGATGGTTTCGGAACGGCCATTTTTGAATTTGACGGAGCTGCCAACCGAGCAGTTTTTTGACAACTGACAGACGAAAAGCCCCCGCAATGTGACGCGTATTGATTTTGGGCATTGAAATTAAATCGTAAGCCATCTGGAATTGTATTCGGGCTCCCCTCAGGATTGTCTTATAGCTGAGTGTATTGTGGTTCTCCGAACCAGATAAAGTTCGTATTTACGTATCACTGTGCGCGTCGAAGCTGGCCTGCCAGCCATACCTGGTTGGCTGAAGAACCTGTCTACCAAGAAGAGCCTAGGGTGCACCCAGGCCTTGCAGAGAGACAGGAGTTTGACGGGAACGAAGCACAGACCAGGTCAGATAGAATCTATTTACTTTAGCTCGGTGAATCGCCGACGTTCTTGCTTCTTGGCATCCGATCGCTACGCTACCTCGTAGCTATGGGCCCCTGCGAGGTCATTGGGTGCCGAGAGGCCTGAACATTTTGGTAGCAAGAGCGTGGTTTCCTGAGATTTGCAGCCGTCAAGGGCTCCGGGAACCCACGATTTGGGACTATCAATCTGTAGGTATAGGCGGTTATTAGCTAACTTGGTGTTGTTCCTGTATCCACATAGATTGGTAGTATTGTAAGCTATAAGTCTATTGCTGGTAGTAGACAGACAGATATAACAGTTTTCCCTAAATGACCAGTTGTACTGAGATGTGACTCAACTTAGGTACATTGTAGGTGAATTGAAATTTGCATTGAAGTACCAGTTACCAGTTAGTCAATCTATTAGTGGTCTAGTAATGCTAATGAATGTTTGGTTAACATAGGTAGTTACATTTATTGATAGCAGGCTATGACATTGTTTTCAGTTTATAGCAATTTATAACTTGAACTAATATTGACTATCTGTGTGTGTTATATGATATAGGGAAACTAAATTGTTGTTTACAGAATTTGTGTAGATATAAAACTCGGTTTCTATTGTTTGGGGAAATCAGCATTGTTTAAGTTATAGTTTAGGGTTCCCTCGTTTGGGTTGTAGACTGGAGGGTCCAATATAATTGAGTTATTGCAAATTGTGAGTAAGTATCGTTCCGATCATGTCGTTATCTGAAATACAGAAGGGTGTTTCTAAGGAACTCAGATGGTTTTCCTCCGCACACGGTCTGATAGACCGTTTAGATAGGCATGATGTGGTATTGGAGCGGTCTATGGACGTTAAGGAACGTTACAACAGGGTGCTCGAATTGTCCGCGCAGGCGGAATCAGTTGATGGTTGCGCACCTGACAGGCTGTCACGGTTGCTAGGGGATGTCGACCAGTGTATGGAGATGGCAGCTGCTATCACGCAGAAGGCTGCGGACATACGTAGACAGCGCGAGTCCAGCCATGGTGGTGACATTGAAGCACCTCTGCCGCATCAGGGATCGGGGACCAGGTTACCCGTTATAACTATGCCTACTTTTGACGGAGTGTCCGGTGAATGGATGAGCTTCATCAATCTGTTCGACAGTTTGGTGCACATGCGATCGGACATTACCAAGTCTGTCAAAATGGCTCAGCTGGTGGCAGCATTGAGGGGTGAGCCCAGGGAGCTGGTCGCTCATTTGACAGTTACGGAGGGTAACTATGAAACGGCCAGGCAATTGTTGGTCAGACGTTACCACAACAAACGGAGGTTGGCCGATGCCCAACTGAACCGTTTGTTTAGCATCCCGGTTGTGAACAAGGTCGGGGCCATACAGACGGAGGTTTTGAACCCGTTGTTGTCCGTCACCAAGGCCCTAGAGAATCTTGGACTTCCGGTTGGTGAATGGTCGTACCTACTGCTGTACATTGTACTTTCCCGCCTACCCGCTGACGTGCAGACTCGTTTCGAACAGTCTCACGGGAGGTCGGCCGAGGACCTGCCCGCCTTCTCCGACTTGGTCGGATTTTTGGAAGAGGAGGCTCGACGGGCAGAGAATTTGGGGTTGACGGTCACCCATCCTTCGGAGCCACAGAGAGCTGCCGGGAGCGCTGTGAGTAGGGGCTCTCCGACGAGGAAGGACCGCACCAACCGGCAGTCATATGGGACTGTGAGTGCATTGACACCACATAGTGAGACCTGCCCATGTTGTAGGCAGATTGGCCATGCTGTGGCCGATTGCAATAAGTTCGGGGAACTTAGGGTTGAGGGACGGCGCCGGATGGCCAAGCAGCGGAGCTGGTGTTTCCTGTGCCTCGGGCCACACATGGCTAGGTACTGCACGCGCACAAAAATGTGCGGATATTGTGGTGGGGCCCACAACAATCTGTTGTGCATGAACCGGTCCGGCCAACAGCCACCACAGGGCCGTACCCAGGGTGACACGGCATGGGGCCCTGAGAATTCGTTTGCGACTCGGAGCGCAACTCAGGGGCCAACGTCCCCACGTCCACAGGGCCGTACCCAGGGTGATACGGAATGGGGCCCTGAGAATTCGTTTGCGACTTGGAGCGCAACTCAGGGGCCAGCGTCCCCACGTGCACAGGGTAGTACTAGGGTGCGGGGCCGCACTCAGGGTCATCACATGGGGGGCCCTGAGTTTTCGGTTGCGACTCAGCATCCGACTCAGCGGGCAATGGGGCCACAAGCACGCGGCCACCCAGGGGTGCAGGGCCGCACTCAGGGTCATCACATGGGGGGCCCTGAGTTCTCGGTTGCGACTCAGCATCCGACTCAGCGGCACATTGGGTGTGTTGAGCAGGCCGTAATGGGCGGGTGGCATGGGACAACTTCGAGCTATGCGGGTGCGGTTCGGACGCCGCCTCAGTTGTCGCCCCGCTCGTCGCCTCGTCCTCGTCGGTCGCATGTGATGTCCCCCCCGCTCATGGAGCGGCCACGGTTGAATTCACGCCCACAACCCTTCGGGGGGCGTCGTAGGGTGGCAATGGAACCGGCGCGTGGGCCATTTGTACAGTGGGACCCGCTGGCGTATAGCTGCCTACCTGATCGGTTACAGGCACAGTGGGGCCCCGGGGGCCCTCGCTAGGAATTTGCGGCCCAACAATTTGTTGCCCCCCAACCGGAGACGGTGGTGTTACCGATCGCCTCTGTGCTTGTTTGGGATTTGGCGGGCAACCCAACATACGTTCGCGCCCTATTAGATTCTGGAGCTCAGGGCTGCATTGTATCGAACGATTTAGCGAAATGGTTGGGCCTCAATATAAATAATGTATCGCTGCCGAGGAAATTGGTCCCTGCTGGGGATTACAGGGCAACCCTTCACGGGTTTGTGATGCCTCTGAACGAGGGTTTGCGGCAGCGGTTTATTTGCGAACCGTCACCTCCACCGGGGAGGTCGACGTGCGTTTGGTTTTGGCAAAAAGCAAGGTAGCGCCTATTCGGACAAGGATGACGATTCCAAAACTGGAACTGTCCGGGGCTGCTCTTTTGACCAAACTTTTGAATCACACTCTAACAGTGTTGCGTGGGTCAGTGGTTTTGGAGAATACGGTGTACGCGTGGACGGACAGCCAGATTGTTTTGTGCTGGCTGAAGGCTTCGGTCCATACCTTAGAGGTTTTTGTTGCGAACCGTGTCTCCCAGATTGTGTCGTCTGAGGTCCCACTGACTTGGAGACATGTACCAGGAGAATTGAACCCGTCTGATTGTGCATCCAGGGGATGTCGGGCTCCTGAACTCGAGCTCGTTGCTGATCTCTCGACAGAGGCTTTCATTGCTTGTTTGGATAGGTTTGTTTCTCGAAGGGGACTTCCAACTTTGATCCGCTCTGATAACGGCACTAACTACATCGGTGCGGAACGATGCTTACGAGAGATAGTCAACTTTTTGAATGTAAATAAAGTGGATATTGGAACGGCCCTCTCCCGTCGGGGTATACAGTGGACCTTCAGCCCACCGAGTTGCCCCCACTGGGGTGGGATTTTTGAGGCCGTAGTTAAGTCAGCTAAGACGCACTTGGGGCGTATAGTAGGTCAGACCGCGCTGACTTTTGAGGAGCTCGCGACATTGTTTTGTAAGATCGAGGCCGATCTCAATTCGCGACCGTTGTGTCCGCTCAGCTCGGATCCAAATGACCTGGAGGCTCTGACCCCAGGCCATTTCTTGATAGGACAGCCACTTAACGCGTTGCCCGAGCACCCCTTCGAGGGAGTGAAATTGTATCGGTTGTCAGGGTATCAGATGTTGCAGCAGTTTACTCAGAATTTCTGGAAGCGTTGGTCGCTCGAGTATCTGCATATCTTACAACAGCGCCTTAAGTGGACTGACAAAACCAGCCCCTCTAGTGTTGGTGACCTCGTTCT
This sequence comes from Argyresthia goedartella, assembly GCA_949825045.1. Lineage (NCBI taxonomy): Eukaryota > Metazoa > Arthropoda > Insecta > Lepidoptera > Argyresthiidae > Argyresthia > Argyresthia goedartella. The sequence continues at coordinate 13,607,459 of OX463820.1, read as the reverse complement.
GGTTAAGGATGCTAACCTACCGCCACTGCGTTGGCGCAGGGGGCGCATTGTTAACTTGTTCCCTGGCAGAGACGGGACCCCCCGGTCTGCAGAGGTTCTAGTAGGAGGCTCGGTACTAAAACGAGCGGTAGCAACGTTGTCTCGGCTGCCCGTAGATTAAGGGACAGGTGGGTGCCTGTCCGGGCGGGTGATTGTTCGATTCAGAATCGATACTCGATCGATGGTTTCGGAACGGCCATTTTTGAATTTGACGGAGCTGCCAACCGAGCAGTTTTTTGACAACTGACAGACGAAAAGCCCCCGCAATGTGACGCGTATTGATTTTGGGCATTGAAATTAAATCGTAAGCCATCTGGAATTGTATTCGGGCTCCCCTCAGGATTGTCTTATAGCTGAGTGTATTGTGGTTCTCCGAACCAGATAAAGTTCGTATTTACGTATCACTGTGCGCGTCGAAGCTGGCCTGCCAGCCATACCTGGTTGGCTGAAGAACCTGTCTACCAAGAAGAGCCTAGGGTGCACCCAGGCCTTGCAGAGAGACAGGAGTTTGACGGGAACGAAGCACAGACCAGGTCAGATAGAATCTATTTACTTTAGCTCGGTGAATCGCCGACGTTCTTGCTTCTTGGCATCCGATCGCTACGCTACCTCGTAGCTATGGGCCCCTGCGAGGTCATTGGGTGCCGAGAGGCCTCAACAAGGTCGTTAATGACCAGATTCCACAGAAGCGGGGAGAGCACTCCTCCCTGCGGGCATCCCCGCACTACCTCCGCCGACAGGGACTCTCCAGCTAGACGCACGATACGTTTGTTAAGCATGTTTGTGACCCAGTTGTTTACAGCTGTTGACACCCCATGCCTTGTTAGAGATGCGCTTATACTGCTATGCTGCGTCTTGTCAAAGGCACCTTCTATATCAATAAAAGTTCCAAGACAGATGCATTTGTTTTGAATCGCCTCTTCAATTGTGGATACAACTGCATGGAGAGCCGATTCAGTAGACTTACCCAAACTATATGCATGCTGATTCTTGTGTAAGGGTAAATGTTTTAACGCTCCATCTCTCAGGTGTCTCTCGCACAAACGTTCGAGAGTCTTAAGCAAGAACGAGGTGAGACATATCGGCCTGAAAGATTTAGCGTTAGTGTAGTCGCTCCTTCCTGGCTTCGGTATGAAAATTACGTTTACTACTCTCCACCTTTTGGGAACGTATCCGAATCTAAGACATGCTTTCATGATTCGGACCATTATATTGATGACGGGTTCCCCACCCCACTGTAGAAGTGCTGGGAAGATTCCATCTGGTCCTGCTGATTTAAAAGGTTTAAAGCTATTAATGGCCCATCTCACCTTGTCAGCAGTGATAATATTATTAGTTATGTCTAAGTGGTCGACAGCTTCATGGTGAACCTCTTCCGGCCACACAATCTCTTGAATAGTTCTACTTCCGGGAAAGTGAGTTTCCAACAAGAGACTGTGTGTTTCTGTGGTGGGAGAGGTATATGTTCCATCGGGTTTTTTAAGCGACCCTAGCCTGGAGTTGCCTTGTTGAGCTAGTATTTGCCTTACCCGATTTGCTTGATCAACGGTTTCAATGTCGCTGCAGAATTTCCTCCATGAGTTGCTGCTTTTGAACCGTAGTCGTTTCTTGTACTTGGATTTGGCATCTTTGTAGTTGTCCCAATCCTCATCAGCACTGGTGTTCATCGCCCTGTTTAGCAGTCTTCTGATCTTAGCACGCATCCTATCTAGATCAGGACCCCACCAAGGCTGCCCCTTGATGTTGGTAGGCGCTGGTGTGCTAAGCGGGCAAGTTGAATGGTAGCAGTCTATTGAAGTATTAGTAAAATCTGTTACCTGTTGTTCGATTTGTTCGGGTCCCTCCGGATCTGGTAGAGTCTCAGCCCAAGCAAGTCTTTCACCTAGGATAGCTCTGTACCTGGTTCTGTCAGTCTTGCGTGGGTTTCTCTTAGGGACAGTTGGGGAGAACGCTGCATTGATCTCGAAGCGTATCCATCGATGATCAGAGCATGACGCCTCGTTCGACACATGCCATCCCCCAACGTCGTCGGATATGTCCGCCGTTGCCAGGGTAATATCAACGATAGTTCTGCTCCGCTTGGTAACAAAAGTTGGTTCAGAACCTATGTTAAGCACATTAAGGTTTGTAGTAAATAGGTATTCAACAAGTGTCTGACCTCTGCTGTTCATATCCGGCATGCCCCACAGTGGGTGATGCGCGTTCGAGTCGGCCCCAACGATGAGCTGGAGGCCCGACTTCTCGCAGTGGTCCACCAGCCGGCACAGGTCGTGTGGAGGCGGGTTGTCCTCCGCAGGCATGTAGGCGGAGGCCACCACGAGTTCGCGGCACCTAGCTGTGTCGGGCAGTTGCAGTCTTATGGCACACAGGTCCCTGGTACAGAACTCTGTTAATGGCTGTGCTGGGATGTTGTTAGTAGTTATGATGCACGTTCTAGGGTTATCGTGATCAGTTGTACCGAAAAGCTTACCTCTCAAATTGGCGAGCCCTCGAATGCTACCGCGGTTGATCCACGGCTCCTGGATCAGAGCCACGGCAGTGCTGTTTGCCCCCAACCAGCGTCTTAACTGGGCCGTTGCAGTTTGGCTGTGTTGGAGGTTGGCTTGGAGGATTTTACAATCGCGGGAGAGGGACGCCATTTTTGGTCAACCCCTCCTCCACCTCCAAGACGAGTTCCTCCTCCAGCCGTATGGACAGCTCCTCGCCCTCAGAGGGCACCACTGCTGGTTCTAGCTCATCGCCTTCACCAAGCAGCATGGCCTCCCAGTGCGCGTGCCCGTCCTGCGGTTGAGCAGCAGAACTTTCCCCGACTACATAGGGACCTGTTTGCTGCCGCTCTGGAGTGGAACTCTGGGGCATAGCTGTTGTTGATGAAACCCCAGTGATGACCAGATTAGAGCTGGTCTGCGCTACCACCGGTGGTTCCTTAACAAATTTCCCACCGGGTCCCTGAAATTTAAGGTAGACCGAACCACTACCAAAAAGGAGCTGTCTGCCCCTTCCCAGCAGGGTCGGCACCACATCTTCAGGGACGTCTGTAATGAGAAACAGGTTGTCCTGCTGCTCATCCACTTTCTAGAGGAGCCATCGGTCAACCTGTGCCCACTTGTTCATAAAGTGGAGGACTACGCCGACGTCGGGCGCAGACTTCCACTTGCCCCGTTCGTTGGGTATGAGCACCCCGCATCGAACCCTGCGGACCATCTCCGATTGGCGTTTCACCACCAACTGTACGTTGGATGGTGTAGACACACCGGAGACACACTCCCGCAGCCAGTTCAGGGAGTACTCGTCCTCCACGAACAGTTTAAGGTGGCCGTCCTCGTAACGAGGCTTGCCACCGAATTTGGGGTTTTCCTTGCTCGGATCCGCCAACGCTTCCCTCAAGATTTTGTCATCAATCTCGTTGAGGATGAGCGTTGACAGATCCTGTGAAATATGACCAGTAGCGACGTCAGTTACGGCGATGTACTGGTCAGACTTCACCTTCTGAGCATAGGTGACCCCAGCTCTGCGCGCTTCCGTGCACTGCTTTTTAGGCTCCACTCGAGGAGAATTACTATCCTCTAGTCGAGCCCTCTTAGCAGCCGCGCGCTCGTTTTTGCCGGATCTCTTGGCAGATTTCAACTTCTTGTTAGAAGTTGGACCACCAGAGAACGCTACGGTAGGTTTAGCCCCGTTTGAGTCTAGGGTTGCCCCTTTGACACCACGGGAGCCGGTCACCTTACCCGCAGCTCCGGCTGTATTAACAGCGGGACCGCTATCGGTCGCCACCGTGGCAGATGGAACCCCATCTACGCCGGCAGCGGCCGATGTGGCAGCCAAACGCTGTTTTTTCTTCCACCGACGATTCGCCTTACGCCCTGGTCCGGTTTGCACCGTATCTGGACGTTTAGTCGATGGGCCCTTCCCTTGCAAAGATTGCTTGGGTGGTTTACCCTTTCGACCAACCGTCGTCCAGGCGCTGGCGAAATGCTCGCCGATGTTTGTCGAATGGCTCCGCGCACCGAGTTGCCCCGTGGCCCTGCCTCTCGACTCACTTTCGGGCTTTTTGCAGCTAACCTCCACAGTGGAATCACTACCGGTTTGCACCGGTAGGTCACTGATGGTGGCAGTGCGCCCAGTTAAGGCTTGAGGATCTGCCGAGGCAGATTCTCGCACCTGTTTGGAGACGCTTGCGGTTTTCACCGCTGGAAGCGTTGCAGATGGGTTTTTTGACCTGACACGATCCATAGTCAAATGTATAGAGATTCGTCTACTCGATTTCCCACCCTCCACGGAGCCCGCACAATTGGGAGCGCCTACTCGCTTGGAACAGCTTTCAGTCGCTAGGAGTACCGAGTAGATATAGGAGCATAGCGCTGGTACTTGGCGCGACATCGGGAGCTCGCTTCTGTGGACGATGGGAACCAAGGTGTCAGCGACATGGTCCCACCGCCGTAGTCACCGAAGCTTACCCCGTCAGCATGACCCATCCCACCGCTTTGACTGACGCCTTAGCGGACCCTACACCCCTAGCCGTGGCCCTCTGACGGGACACTTGGCCGTTACCCCAACCCGCGGCTACGGGCGAGGCTACCGTTTTGCCTGAAATCCAGGCCAAAGAGGGCGTGTTGCCTTACGAAGCTAAATCCACAGCATCGCTCGGCTCAACCCCCCAGGACCCCTTCATCCTGGCCTACGGTGATCAACTGCGCAGACCACAAGACGCAGGTGAGTGTAGATAGTATGCCGGGTACACCCACCTTAACCGACAGAACCGGAGGGACTTTTAGCCATCAGCTAGTAAGAGGTCCGGAGACCAGTCACTAGCCGCTGTTACCAGGGTGCACCAGGAGGAAGCAGAAGTTATGCAGTCGGACGTATCCTTCTGCATCACTTCAGCACCCCCACACTAGGAGGTAGTCGCTCAGAACACCCTAAAATCAAGGATGTCTTCTCATGTTTTTAATTAGGCCCTGAATATCGGAAAAGATATTTAATGAGATTTATCAAATTTGCTTTATACATTAATCGCCTTATTCATAAACGTCTAATAAACCTATTTTAACTATAATGCCGTCATAATTCGTTTGTCTTTGTCTGTCACTTTGAAATTAGTGTTTTTGAAAAAAGGACAAAGCACGTTTTAGCTATCATAGGTTTGATATGTTTTATGAATAAGCAGGTTAGTTTTCCGTTTCAGATATTAGTTCGAGATGGTGGAGTAATTCTGTAGAGTTTACAATGGCTTGATGTAAAACAGATATTTTGCTGAAGGCCAGTGCAGTTTCAATTTCACTTAACTTAATATAAATTGTACGAAAATTACTTAAAAACAAGTTGTATAATCCTAAAACATAGGTAGAGTAAATAGCGTTATTTTCTTTAGTGGCTATATCTTTAATCATACTTTCGACTCTTTTGAGTCGTCCATCTAACAATTTTGTATTGCTGTTAAGAGCATTAGTGCTATTTATGAAACTGTCCAAAACCTTGGTGATCAGGGTTAGCTTGTTTGCCGTAATAATCTGTTGAGATTTCATGTTAGAGATTATGGAGTCATATCTGATGGCGTCGCTATGGTATAGGTTACCTGTAATAAGCTTTACTATGGAACCTAGAGGGTCTAATATTCCTCGCTTAAAACATTTAGAGGGTATCACCTGTTGAAATTTAAAAGAGGTTATGTTAGGTACTTAAATACTCTACTTGTGCTTTTAATCCTACAAATTCGTATGCATAGGGCTTTTCGACATTAATTAACCTGTCAAATTCCTTAAACTTTAAAATATTAACATCTAAGTCTCGCTCTAATCGATTTGTGTCTAGAATCTTAATTATTGTCCATTTATCTTGTTGAACACAAGCTTGGCCTTCTTTCACAGGCAGGATGCCAGGGTTCTGGTCAGTCTTTTGAAGATGAAGGGCCAGGCTGAGGTTCGTCACGGTCAGCATGAGCCAACACCACCTGTGGAGGGCGTTTCACATTTTTAACAGGGACCTTAGAAGGTCTTTATCCAATATTTACCGGGATAATGTTTCTTTAGTCTTGCCTGTTACAATAGCTTTTTGATAGCGGGGCTTGTCTTTACCCTTACGCGTGTTCACAACCTTAGCGAAAATTGGAGTTCCTTCAGTGAAACTTTCCACGGTTTCACCTCCTTTCTTTTCTCTAAGTTTCGTCTTGTTTTCTAAAAGCTTTTGTGCCAGATGACTATACAAATACCGTGCGTGTTCGTTAGGCATGATCCCTTATGAGTTGTTTGGTGTATTGTTTTTCAAATTCTACGTCAAAGATCTTTCCTGAATCTGTGTGACCAAATACTACTTCGAAAGGCGTCAGATTAGTGGCTGTATATATGGTATGATTATAAGCCATCATGGAGTATGTCATTAAGGACACTGTGTCGTCACGCCTATATCTCCAGGCTACGAATTAACTGATTTACTTGCACCACAAGTGCATAATTTATCATCATCAAATCTGAATTGGGTAAACACCCATCACCGAGAAGTTGGCGCCGTTCATCCGCAAGTACCTGAAGAGCGCAGTCGAGTCGGGCGCGCTCATCCAGACCAAGGGCAAGGGCGCCTCCGGGTCGTTCAAGCTCGAGTCGAAGGGCTCCTCGGCGACCAAGAAGCCGGCTGCGGCGAAGAGCGCCAAGTCCCCGGCCGCCAAGAAGGCCAAGAAGTCGCCCGCCACGCCCGCCAAGAGGAAGTCCGCGGCCGCGAGCCCGTCCAAGGCGAAGTCATCCGCCGCCACCAAGGACAAGAAATCCGCCGCCGCCAAGAAGAAGCCAGCGGCCGCCGCCAAGCGGGCCGCGCCCGCCAAGGCGAAGAGCGCCACTCCCAGCAAGGCGAAGAAGACCGCCAAGCCGCCCACCAAAAAGCCGAAGGCGCCCAAACCGAAGAAGGCAGCCGCACCCAAGGCCAAACCCGCCGCCAAGAAGGCTGCGGCGAAGAAGTAAGCGTTCACTCCATCCTCACGGTGGTGACGCTGACTACTCGCCTCCTCGGCTCGGTACGTGTTCGTACAGTGCGTGCCACACCAGGCGCCGCGTGCGAAACGACCAATCCAATACGTGATCCAATCCAATACGTAATACTTGAACATATCACATCACAACATCACATGTCTCAATGGATACTTATACAAGGTATGATGATCATACTGGTATTGTTACTGGTTATGATGAGAGTAAAACTCTCGGCAGTGGCCTCCAACCTCCCCTTTAGCCACCCTTACCTCACAAGTTTGGTTGGTCTGATTTACGTACATCACTGATTTACTGGTCAACTGTTCAATGTACTGATCTAACTTTCTGATACTGATTTAGGCACTACGGCAACATGGTTTGGTATTTCACAACATGAATAATACACATACACACATCATGAAAACACAGGTAAAATGGTAAGAGTGATATCAATAATAATTACGACTCACCAGGGTAACGAAAATGCTGGCAGCATATCCGTCCTCGTCCGCAATCGTCAGGCCAGTGTCAGAGTCGTGGCGCGCTCACACCTGCCTCCTCTTTTTATTACATTCTATCTACCCTCAGTTATCATGATATTTATTTTAGCTGCGTTTAGACTTATTTGTTATTCGTTCGTGATGCATTCGCGACACCCCCGCCAGAAAGAAATGAAATAAGTATTTAATCTGACACATAAGTATTATTGAAACCAAAAGGAACAGGTAAATTTTTAAGTAGTTTTGATTATAATTCGATTTTAACTCAATTACAAAATGAGGCTAAGGAGCTGTTGTGTCCACTGACGAACTCTCTCTCGAGCTCTTTGAGCTGATGCTCTCTTTGATTCACTTTCAATCTGCCTTGTAATTGATTCTGGATTATAGTGTTGATTGCTGTTCTTATGTGGTTCTGATCCAATTGTTGATGGTTGGTTCTGGTCTGTATCTCTACTTCTTATTGGTTTTTTCTGATTCTTTGTTAGTCTGGTCCGGTGAATTGTTTGGTCTTGTAGTGACTTTATTTTGTTCAGGTGGATCTGCGGTCTCACTGTTTTCTACCTCCAGTGGGTATAAATGGCCTATTGATCTAGTGAAGATGTCACCAGAGGGTAACGTCACTTTCGCTACTCTGAATTGTCCATCCGAACCCTTGATTAAATCTGTTATCTTTCCTACTCTCCAAAATGCTCTACTATTCTCGCCCTTGATTTGAACGATGTCCCCTACCTTAGGACTCTTGTTGAAGAAAAATCTGGATTGCTTGTGAATGCCCTTTATTTCTCTCAATGTGTTTAAAAATGTGAAGTAAACATTTTGACTTATTCCTGTAAGATAGCTTGTCCACGTTTCCAACTATCAATAAGTATGTCTTTGGTTATTGTTGCCGGTTCAAGAAATTCTTGATCTGATATGTTGGTACATAGAGCTCCACCAAATCTCAAGAAATTGTCGGGTGTTAAAATATGTTCTAGTTCTTGCCCAACTGTTGTCAGCGATCGGGTATTGACAACTGTTTCGATTTCCTTGACGATGGTGCAAAGCTGATTTTGATTTATGAGATGTTTCTCCAATGTCCTCTTCATACAGTTTTTTACGAGTCCAATAAGACGTTCATAAAAGCCACCGAACCATAGCGCCAGTTCGGGTATAAATTTCCATGATATTTTATTTTCCACACAATATCCGGAGGTCAAAATTTTTGCTGTAAGTTTGAATTGGGTTGCATTGTCGGATGTTATGACTTGTGGTAAGCCTCTTACTGCTACAAATCTCCTTACGGCTAGAACACATTCTTCAGCCGAAGAGTCTTGCCAAGCAAGTGAACAAGCAAACCCATCGTTTTTCTATTGAGCCATCTTCTTGGACCTTTACCGGGCCAAAATAATCGATGCCAGTAAATGTAAATGGATTACTGAATCTCACTTGCTCTGGTGGAAGAGGAGGCATAAGTAGCAGCTTATATTATATGGACCGCCGCCATACTTTCGACATTGAATACAATTTCTTAGAACTTTCTGAACTTGCGATCGTCCTTGTAAAATCCAATATTTGGTTCTTATTTTAGCTAATGTATGGGAAACTCCGATGTGATAAATATTTTTATGTACTTCCTCTATTATTTGATTTGTGAATTCATTATTTTTGGGTCGAAGAATTGGAGTTTTCTGTTCGTTTGTCCAGTCTGTATTTTGTAGTCGTCCACCACATCTTAATGTACCCTTTTCATCAGTGTACAACCCTAAAGATTTATGTAAGTCAGTTTTTATTCCTGTTGATTCTTTGGATACATTTTCTTTCTGTATCCTTATTAGAGTTGATAGGTTAGTTTTATCCCATGTTTGTCCTGTTGTTTGGTTTGTATGCTCCTTTTCTATCGTATTGACTTCTTCGCATTGTTCTTTCTCATTTTCAGTTTGGTTTTATTCTATCACCTCTATGTCATTTTCGTCGTCTGTTATTTCTAGGTTTGATTCCGTTAGGCCTTGCCCGCTTAGAGAAATTTGTGTATGTACGTGTAAATGCTCCTTCTGTTTTGTATTTTGAGGCCATTTTTTTGGATCTTCTAAAAGGAAACAAGGACCTTTTAGCCAAATTTGGTTGCCGTTTTTTGAGTCATGAGGCCTTGTTGCATAATCCGCGGGGTTAATGTCTGTAGGAACATACCTCATTTTCAGAGTAATAATAAAACCTTGGACACCATTTACACACATTGATCTAGCCCCAAACTAGGATTCCCTGTATCTTGGGTACTAGACAACGATACACATACTTATATAGACAAATATCATACTTAGACAGATAAACAACCATGACTCGGGTACAAACATTCGTTCTCATCAACCAAATATTTGCCCCCACCGGGACTCAAACCCGGGACCCTTGGTTTCGTAGGCAGCGACACTGCCGACTCGGCCGTTCGGGTCGTCAGTTTTGAAGTCGGTTAAATAGTAAGATCCATTGTATTGCTGTATTGCAGTATTGCAGTATTGCTGAATAGTACAATCTGAAAACAGATACGACAAATGTTGACGTGGTGAAACGGGTCGTCAAAGAGTGTTTGTTTGTGGAGTTCGTTTATTCGGCGGCAGGAGTTTGTTTGAATTGAACCAGCTCAAAACGATTTCGCTATCTATCCACAAAAATTGAGCCTGAATATGTACCCTCAGAAATTTATTGGCATAAAGTATTAGCCGGTTGCCTATAACAGTTCCCAACAGTTCCAGTCTTGGGATTTGTAAGTCCTTCTGGTCTTTGATCGGAGTTAGCCTTGATTTGCCTATGACAAAACTAATAAAGGATCTGTTGTCTTGATCCGAATAAACGCGTAAGTATACAACGGCTGCATATGCTTGTTTAGACGCATCAGTAAAACAATGAAGCTCGTATTTGGTATTTGTAGGCGAGCTGTCCCTTGCTACTGACGGGGATTCTCCGTGTTCATAGCTACGGTTGATTCTAATTTCTGCTATTTCATGGAGGCCAGATTTTATTTGATACCATTTTTGTTCTAACTCCTGTGTCAATTGGTTTGGTATTTCACAACATGATTAATACACATACACACATCATGAAAACACAGGTATATTATAACAATATTAATAAGCGAAGAAGTGTCATAAAACATTACTTTCTGAAACATCAGCAGCCTATGGCTGTATGATGTTAAGTAGTTACGTCATACTGAAAGCTGAAAATGATCTTAGATATAAGCTAAATATGACAATGTCATATAATAATAGTTTGATTCATTTGATTGACTCTAACAATTATGTTGGTAAAAATGTTTATTTGACCAAAGGTAGTTACTACCTTTCAGATTTTTACAAACGACAGGTAGCTGTGTCGCTATCTTATTTTTTTAGTATTACAGCCAAGAATTTGGCTAACCTGACTGCTTCTATTGAGCACAGACAAGGGATATTGGAAGACATTCCAAGTAATTTAAATTAGTTTTTAAGACAATAGAGGAAATCTCTAGCATACATATGCAAATAAATATCAAGCAAGCATAGGAGATCAAAAATGTGTAATATCTTGCCCGAATTAAATAAGTCAAAAAAGTCTAATAATATTCAGACAAAGGGTAAGCCCCACTTAAATATTACCCATCAAAACATGCAGGGGCTACCTGGCAAAGAACTTGTATTAGAATTATTTCTTAATAATTCGGACACTGATGTTATTTGTATTACAGAACATTGGTTAAAGGAAAATATGATGTCTTTTAACATAAATAATTACAAAATTGTCAGTTGTTACAATAGAAAGACTGCTGATAGAGGTGGTTCTTTAATAAATAAATAAAAAATAATATTAAGGTGAAACAACGGAAAGATATTCTTACACTTACTGTGGAAATACAAATAGAGGTATCTTGTGTTGAGTTGGATAGCCATATTATTGTTTGTGTCTACAGACCTCCAAGAGATGAAAAAGGCCATGGCAATTTTGAAATATTCGAGAAAATTATGGAGGAAGCCCTCATTAAACTTTGTAATAACAGAAAAAAGTTAATTATTTGTGGCGATCTTAATGTAGATCTGCTTGTAGATACAACACTGAAGCGACGATTAATAACTCTGTTCAAATCATTTAATTTATGTCATGTATTTCTAGAGCCAACTAGAATTACACTTACCAGCCAAACTTGCTTAGATAACGTTTTTTGTGACTGTGCATTCACAAGTAAAAATGTAATTAACTGCTTACCATCCGATCACAGTGGTCAAACAGTTTCATTCCAAATTACTAGTTAAAATAAGTCTGATCCATCATTTTATAGGCCTATTACATCCCATAGACTAGAGATGTATATGAAAAACTTGGATATGGGTTTGCTAGTACCGGATTTTGATGAACAGAACCCGAACAAAATCTATTCTGACTTCTTCAACATTATTCAAACAGAATTCAATAAAGTTTTTAAATTAAAGAAAGTCAGTGCCAACAACGGTAAATCTAAATTTAATGACTGGGCAACATTTGGAATTCGTAAAAGTAGAGCTATCTTGTATGATCTTTATGAACAAAAAACCTATAACTTTAATATAAAATTTCATGACTATTTTAAAAAATATTCCAAAACTTTCAAGTTGGTTTGTAGAACTGCAACAAATAGAAAAATACAAAATTCAAATAATAGAATGAAAACGGTTTGGCAAATCATAAACCGTGAAACTGGCAAAGTTATACCAAGGGATAATGATTTCTGCTTAAAGATAGGTGATGATGTTGTTCAATCCAACGCTGAGGTAGCTCGAGCTTTTGAAACATTCTTCACCAATGCACCCTTACTCACAACAGAGCGTCTAAATTCATCTCCATATGAAGCAGAGGTTTTGTTAAAAAACAGCATCAGTAATGTAGATTTTAAATTTTATCATGTATGTCCCCAGGATATTTTCAAAACGTATAGATAACTTATCTTAAAAAATACTGAAGACCTGGGGGGTGTGTCAGTCAAAGTTATTGGTTCAATAATACTTGTTATAGCCCCACACCTAGCTTATATATTCAATAAATGTGTTGATGATGGAGCTTTCCCAGACCTCATGAAACACAGTAAACTTATACCTCTGTTCAAGTCGGGAGACAAGGGTGATCCGTCAAATTTCATACCAATATCGGTTCTGCCAGCACTAAGTAAAATTTTTGAAAAGATTATACTCAATCAAATCCTCTCACACTTCAACCGTACAAAACAACTCCACGCCAAGCAATACGGTTTCACTAGGGGTAAATCGACTATTGATGCAGGTATTACCCTTATATCTCATATTTATTCTGCATGGGAAGCCGCACAGGATGCTATCGGTGTTTTTTGCGATCTGTCGAAGGCATTTGATTGTGTTGATCATGACACGTTACTAATGAAATTAAATCATTACGGAGTTAGAAATAAAGCGTTGGATCTACTAAGATCATACCTAAGCAATAGAATTCAAAAGGCAGAAGTCAACGGCGTTAAATCTGATGGATCGGGGGTAAAAATTGGCGTTCCACAAGGTTCCATATTAGGCCTTTTCTTATTCCTGGTATATATTAACGATCTGCCTTTTATGGTGGAGAAATTGACTAACATAGTGTTGTTTGCTGATGATACGTCACTGGTCTTCAAAACTGAAAGACAAAAAGAAGATTTTGATGATGTCAATAGAGTATTATCTTTAACCTTGAATTGGTTCACAGTTAACAATTTATTGTTAAATGCTGGTAAAACCAAATGTATCAAATTCTCACTTCCAAATGTCAGGCAAGTTGGGACCGGTTTAGTGTTGGACAGCAATACGTTAGAATTAGTAAATGACACGAAGTTTCTTGGAATAACCATTGATAACAAATTGCAGTGGGGACCCCACATAGAAAAATTGGCTGGTAAATTAAGTTCTGCGGCTTACGCTGTTAGGAACCTCAGACAAAACGCGGATGTGGCTACATCTAGGCTAGTATATTTTAGTTACTTTCATAGTGTCATGTCCTATGGTATCTTGTTGTGGGGGAAAGCAGCGGATATTCAAACTATTTTTATTTTACAGAAAAGAGCTATTTGAGAAATTTATAATTTAAAACGCACAGACTCCTTAAGACAGCTTTTTAAAGAAATTGACATACTAACTGTAGCTAGTCAATTTATTTTCGAAAATATAATGTATGTACGCAAGAACCTTACAAAATTTCCCAAACTTAGCGGTAGCTGTAATGTTAACCTAAGAAATAATCACAGACTACTTGCGCCCCGGTTTAGACTCGCGAAGGTTAGCAATTCTTTCAAAACACTACAACAAAATACCTCTGGAGATCTTGAAATTGCCATTTGAGCTATTTAAAATCCATGTTAAAGCGACTTTGTCGAAAAAGGGATATTACAACGTTCAAGATTACTTAAATGATGGGTCTGTATGGGGTTAATCTGACTCAACACAGACCTTGCTGTTAATAATTTTGTAATTATTGATTCCTGCTTATTAATTATGATAATGACTAAATATTATATTTTGTATTAGTTAAGCATAAGCAATTTTTAAAAAGAGATCTAAAAATTAATCTGTGGGAGTTTCTACGCCCTTCTTCTCCCACAGTGGTCCAATGTAGAGAAGTGGCAAAAAATGACGATTGCTATGTATATGTATATATCTACAGTAATAAAGACTTGGAATTTGGAAATTTGGAATTTACTAATTACAATTATAAGTCTTCGATTAGCATTAGTTTGCGAACTCGTCATTCAACGTATAAACCTTCTGGTTTCTGTCGGATGGCTTTAACTATTATTTAAAAATAATGTAAATTTTGTCTTGAATAAATAAATTTAAAAAAAAATATGGCTTTACATATATTGGGTCCTCATTTTTGGTCCCAATAGTGTGCTTGACCTGGTTGGAAAATGACAAGGATATCTTTTCACAGTAAAAGATATCCTTGTATTCCATACAGAATCTTTGGATATGCTCGCGTTCTTCCTGGTTCATATGTTCCATTCGCAGCTTATTCAGATTATTCGTTAGCATGTCATCTTTCACATCTACATCATTTATACTGAATAACTAACATTTGTTATTGTTAAATCGACTGACTTTAAACTGACTTTTAATTGTTAGGTTGTTAATTCTCGTTCTGTAGTATTCTGAATTACGGTGGTGGCATAGCCATTTTCGCAGGTTACAATAGCACTAGGCATACGAACGCCTTCATGAAATTGCACGTAATTCATAATAGCTTTGCCTGAATACAGGTCCGTCGGTAGTTGCACTCGTTGTTCGGTGCGTCGTCGTGAGATGATTATTTTGTATTGGGTCATGCTACAATAGATCGGGATAGAAGTTATACTCGTGTGAAGGATTTGGGATCCGATATCTATTGTGGCTCCCAGCTCCTTCAATAAGTCCATACCTATCAATCCTTCATATCGTTTGTCTACTTCAAACACATAAAAGGTGTGATGATTTCTAGTCCTGAATGTTCTGGGCAACGGTATATGTATTACTTCGTTGTGACTGCTAGTAGCATGGGTGCTAATTACTTCATATGGTTCATATATTGTATTTGACGACCTCTGTGGCGCAGCGGTTGTGGCTCTGCCTACCATGCGAGAGGTCCCGGGTTCGATTCCCGGCTGGGGGTAAAGAAAAAAAAAAACCAATCCCCAGGTCTTGGATGTTTATTTGTGTGTGACGTCGCTGTTTCTGGTTACCACGACACAGGGTATCCTAGTGTGGGGCCAGAAGCAATGTATGTTCCTGTATGTAAATGTTTATGTTTATGTTTATGTTTATATCGCTTTTGAGCCTCATAGTATCGATCTGCTTTATGATGACTTATGAACGATCGGCTACTCCCAGTATCGATCATGAACTTTGTGTCTATTTCAGGTAAGTATACAAATGGTAACTTAAGGTTATCATTGTAGTTTAACGTTATTTTCTGGGGCTGAAATCCGAGGCTACTAAATGAAAATTTACATTTGCGTCGGACGTTTCCAAGTCAGTCTTCGTGTCGTTATTCTCACCTACGTAGTCACAGTGTTGCGGCTCTACATAGTTTCATTCATCATTCTCGAGAACTTACTCGCATGAGTCATCGTAATACTCATATGATTGATCTATTTCACCAACCACTTCATCCGATTCAAATTCGGTACTTCTTTTCGGTCAGCATAAAATTCATGTATTTTATGCCTTATTGCACATAAATCAAAATCATCCAGATTGATTTTCTTTTTGGTTTTAGGTTTATTTTTCTTAGGGGTAGAAAATACAGCTGACGTCCCATATTCGTTTCGAAGTAAATTAAATTTGCCAATTCACATTGCACATACTATGGCTAAATTACAACAAAATATTTTACTTATAAATTGTTACAAATTAACCAATTCACAATGCACATACTATATGACGTTCCTACCAGTCTAGTTGACAACAAGGTTGGTGTTGTTATTTAGAGTCCAATCCTGCAGACTTTCTATCCGACAAATATTTCGATATATTGTGAATAACTTTTCTTACACCACTGTTAATAGTTTTCGGCATTTTCACTCCCAAAACACAAGCAATATTATTATTATGGATTGAGTCACTCACGGACGCCAAACGACGTATGCGCCTACTATCGCCGCCGTCCATATAAAATAAAACTAGTGTTTTTTTGCTATGCAAATACATTTATTTAATGCGCTTTAGTGTAAATATTGACAATTATTATTTGCGTAATTAAAGGTTCAGTGGTTAGGCCAAAAAGTGACCAAAAATAGTTACATACTGTCGTGTGCTGTGACATCTACCCACAGCGTTAAAAAAAACAGCACAAAACAATGAAAAAGTGTGGGGCTTGTGCTAAATTTATTGGGCGCACTGGCATCGTATCGTGCCCAAAATGCGGCCGCCAGTACCACAGTGCTTGTGTGGGTGTCTCAGCTGGAGCAGTTATCCCCAAGGACTGGGACTGCCGTGATTGCCAGAGAAACGGTTCATCGGAGTGGAAATCCACACCATCCGACAGGAGCTGAAGGAGTTTCGCGACGAGTTTCAGGACTTGAGAGCGCACGTGTCCGTATTTGGCGAAAGGATGGATCGTTTGGAGGGCCGCGTCGATGCTATTGAAAGGCAGTTCATAGATGGGGTGGCGTCAGCTGCTACCCGAGGCATCGAAGAAGCCGTTGCGATTCTTCAAATGGAGCTGAACGACCGCGACCAAGAGCGCCGAGGACCCCGGTGAGAGTGCGGCCGGCCTAGCCACGCGGATCTGCTCAAAACTGGGCGTGGAGCTGGACGTGCGTGACGTGGTGTCAGTGTATCGTGCCGGGCGGACGCGCGAGGCGGCCCGGCCGCGGCCCATCGTGCTGCGCCTGGCGCGCCGCGCCGTCAAGGACGAGCTGCTTGTAGTGTGTCACCACCTTTAGCCGATACGTCTCTATAATAACCAATGTCTGTATCCATCCTGAGTCAATAAACGCCCGTCTTTCAACCAACAAACACGTCTCTCACTACATCCCATAGGCCCATCCCTACATGGCGACCTTGCCAGGCCAGCCTGCCCTAAAAGGCAGTGCTGCGCCGAATGGCATATTTCGTGTAAAGTGAAATGATATTTTGGACTAAATGTGAAATAAAATGTGAAAAGGACAAAAAGTGCTAAAATTATACCTAAATAACTACTGTAAGAAAATTATACCTTTATACATATAAATAAACTGTTAATAGATTCAATATATCAGGAACTACTTAAATAGATAAAATAATGGACATTTAAATGAAGATTAAAATTACATAAAAATTATATACCTACAAAATTAAGAAGACCGCAAAATAAAACTAGAACCAAAAGCAGAACCAGTGACCAAATTAAAAAACAAAATAACCTAAAAACCCAAATTATAAAGAGGATTCCTGCTGGGTGCCGGGTGATCTGTGCAAGCCTAGATGATGTGCGATGCAGGGCGCAGGGCGAATTGTACGCTGCACAATGTACGGGTCCGATGAGGAGCAGCTGGGAGATGTTGTCCCGGAGTGATGAGCTGCAGCACCACGCAGTAGGAATGATAGGCACCACGTGAAGTCTTCATGAGTGAGTCGTGACCAATTTTTTCCAATTCCATGTCAATGAATTATACATTTTATGCGAGTTAATTTGATTTATTTTATCAGATGTTGTTTTGTGTGTTAAATAATAATGACGGAAATTGTTAATTTGGATATAAAAGAAAAATAATGATGGAATAGAAATTGAATATTTAAGTAAGTATTTTATAAATGATTTGTAGTATTTACTTTACACCCCTGAATATGGTGTACTTAATAAATAATTCAGATTAATTTGTAAAGGGTTGACGACAAGAACTACATTTTTTTAAATAATTTAGTTTGATGATGAATGAGTTAAAGGATGACATTGATTGTGTGGCGTATGTTTGTGTGTATTTTTTCCAGTGAATTTATAATTTTAAATTGTAAAGTATTTACAATAATTGTCTTAGTAACATATCCAGTTAGTACGTATTCAAACCATATTTGCATGTAACGCGATGCAATACAATACAGTTAACAACAGAGTACCAAATTAGGGGACCACCGAGAATTTGTTTTAGTTCTGACAAAAATGGATCGTGACGATACAAAACAATATCAATAGATATACCAATTTTTTTTCCGAGGATGATTGCATAAAGTAAAGAATATTTGGAAGAATACATACAATGAAAAGTTAGTAGGTAGTACAGTACAGTTAGCAAGAGAAGTATGAATAAATGTTTGATAACTGTTTTTTTTTGGGAATGGAGATATTTATGAAGGCCGTAAAGTAAATTGAATTAGTTTGACACGAGTTATTTTGGATGAGGATTTTGATAGTAGTTTATTTTTGGAGGAGACGATTTTGAGAAATATGAGAAGAATGTGGTTTAATATGTGAAGTAGGAAGATAAAAGTTTTGTTGTTTTATAATCGTTCTAATATTTTATTAAATATTTGCCTCATAATTCAAATTTACTCCAAATGTACAATCAAGTACATAAATGTTTCATGACTTGGTAACAGTCACAGTTATTCCAAGTAATTCAATATAGTGTTCACAGGCAATCCAAATATGGACATGCAACACTGCAGAAGAATCCAAATTAGGTAGAACACTTGTTTCGATTACAGACGAAAAATAATTGTTATTATAAGTTCATGTTACGACAGTTCGACTTGTATAGAGCGAAAGATTTTAGTTTCAATTGACTAATATGGGAGATACGTAAAAGGCGATGAATGATTGATTGCAAGCTTATGGTACCGCAAAGAGATAAAGTATGGAACAATTTTTTAAATTACAGTATGAAATGAATTTTAATAGTATGAGTATGTATGAAAATCAGTTGAGTGTTTGTAATAAATATTTTGTACGCTAAATAAGTACGTCTTAGAGAGAAAATAACTGGAGTATTTTTTTTTGTGTGTTCAGATTTTTATGTTTCATTAGCTTTTCAGAATAATTTACAGATAAAGTTTAACCTCAGATTTAAAATACATTACTAACGACGGAACCACTTACGTTAGTTTAATACAAAAGATTGTTTCGAGATTGCATTTACGTTTATTTTATTTTACAGATACAGTGCAATCGAGTCTATTAATAGAATTATAGTCTGACCAGCGGATATGGTCACTTCTTCTTGTATTATATTGAGAGTTGAAAAGTTTAGGAAGTTTAGTTTATGAAGGTTTATTTCATATTTATTCATGTATATTATTTCATTTTCATATTTATTTGATATTTTTGAGTTTTATGATATTATTACATAGGAAAGTTGATTTTTGTTTGGATTTGGGAATGTTGGTTTTTGTTGTCGTTAGGAATAAAAAGTATGAATTTAACAGAAGGTGTGGAATGTGCAGGATTGTTACTCTAGGCCACAGAGCAAGTTAGTTGGGAACACTTCGTTTGTTAAGTTTCGAGAAAAGTTGGACTGATCATCCAATCTTTACAGAATATCTTAAAACTCGAAGGATTCGTATTGATTGAGTATAAGTTATGTTTTTAGTATGGTACGTAACTATTGGCGAGTCCGATATGTTATTGTATTTTCATCAAAGTCTCAAAGGTACAAGGTACAAGGCACGAATCCTTCCTCTTCGATCATGATGTGAACGAGTTTCCTTCGTGAGAAAGTTGGATATCGATGACCTAATAAGCTCGCGAGCAGGCTCAGGCAGGTAGACCTGGAGCCAGGTACTAGTAGTCTATGTATTTAAGTATTATTATAAAAAGTACCTTATAAAGTAAATACCAGTGTGTATAAAAAGTACCTATAAATGTGCACTCACTACATGTGAATATTAAGGGTCCGGATCCCGATAATTAAAGTACCTATATGAAGTGATAAGGAGATTATAATAAAGACTTTGTTTGAAAGAGATTGTTTATGAAAAGAAAAGTACATTTTGATGGGTTTTGAAAAGATGGTTATTATATTATGTTTATGTAGAGTGTTTTTTGGATAAGAAAGTAATAATGAGATTTATGACAAATATAAAAATGGTATTTACTAGATATATGAAAAAAAGAAGTTTGAATAAAACATAGACAAAGAGTTATTTGTTAGTGTTGTAGTTAGTAATTTTGAGAGTATGATAGTAAATTAGAAGTATTGTTTTTGTTATTGAGAGCATGTACTTAAGTAGAGATTAAAGTCTGTTTTTGTTGTCTGGTATGCAAGTAAGAAAATGAATGAGTTTAAATATTGCTGAATGAGAAAGCAAAAATAAATAAATGTTATTGTCGCCAACCCTACCCTATTCTACCCTACCCTATACTACCTACTACAAATTCTTTTTTTACCAACAGTTTGTGTTTAGTATTTGAATCTTTTTTATCGACGTAGGTTTTAATTATTTACCTATCATGTATCTTTACTTTTAGAATGGTGGATTATAACCCACATTATATCCATAGTAATAGTAAACAACCTCTGTATGGTTAATTTTTATATTATTAACAATAAACATGTATCGTTTTCATACCTATATTTTTGCAATGGCGGTGTAGTTTAAAAAAAAAAAACCATTGAAAATGCAAAGATAATTATTTTAATTAAAATTATATTTGACAAGTTGTCATTGTTTATGTTAAAAAAAAAATGAAAATTAAAATAAATATTTATAGTTAAACTTCACTACTGTTGATGTTTTGGATATGTTTTTATTTCAGTATTTTTTTTTGTATAAGTAGTTATCAGTGATTAGATGAAGAGTTATCAGATGGTTAAAATGTTAAAATGAAATGTAAGATGTTTTGCAAAGTTTGTTGATGTTGATGATGTTATTCGATTTGGCATAAATAACAGCATATTATTTAAAAGTAGTATTATTTGAAATTAAAAGATAAAAAAGTCACATTGGATTGTATAGGTTATTTATTTTAAGATTTTTAAATAAATTTTGTTTTAATGTTAGAAAAAATAAGATACCAAATTTTTTCTTTCAAAAAAAAAAAAGGTGGAAGGTGTAGTGTGTCACCACCTTTAGCCGATACGTCTCTATAATAACCAATGTCTGTATCCATCCTGAGTCAATAAACGCCCGTCTTTCAACCAACAAACACGTCTCTCACTACATCCCATAGGCCCATCCCTATGCTGCAGGGCGCGCGCACACGCCGAGGCGCCACCACCGAAGGGCTGGGCCTTCCTGCGCCGGGGCCTCCTCGCGCGCACACTTACACATCCTCCCGCTGCGCTCGTAGAACAAATGTAGTTGAAAACAATAATTACCAACAAACATTTAATCATTGGGACCGCATATCGGCCACCGCGGCTCGATGTTGACACCTTTTTAGACGCCATTACTGACTCAATAACTTATTTTATTAAATACGACCGACTGATTTTACTGGGTGACTTTAATATTAATTATATGGACAAGAACGACAGAAAACTTAGTTTGACACAATTTCTGGCTTGACACAACATGTAAGCGACCCGACTCACTTTACGGAACACAGCCAGACAACTAATAGACCTTATTTGCTCCGACGCTCGTGTTGTGTCTGTGGACGTGCAGCATATTCCGGATTTAGGGAGGCATGCATTCATCACAGCCGAGTTTGACATTAAAAAACGGAAACCGACACCTAGACGTATTACTTATAGACCACTGAAAGATATTAACCTAACTATATTTAACAATGATCTTGACGCCATAAACTGGGAACAAATTTATTTACTTTATGTAGCAGTCACACATTATGGAGGGCATTGAAACTCGAGAGTGGGCTTATATCACTCGAGAGTTTTAATGCCTAATTATGTACAGTTACATACACTAGTTTATCTACACACATATCACTCTCTTTGATGTGTTCAGGAACCGCATGTTTGACAGGCATTGTGGCTCTGCAATTGTTTAGCTTGTTCTGTAGTCTGAACTTCACGCAGGCGGGCGTCGGCGTTCGAAATTTTAATGTCAGTACCAACTTCACAGACAAACTAGGGACGGCACGCAGGCGGGCGTCGGCGTTCGAAATTTGAATGTCATAATATGTAGAAAAATTACACATTATGGTCATAATGTGTAATTTTTCTGATAAGAAATGAGTTTTTACCAAGTAGTTTAACATTATGCTGATCGTAACGTGCGGTTTTTGTACGCAGTAAAGAGGGTTTATGATACGTGATAGAGGGTTTATGAAAGACATAAATGACATGGTTAGACTATTTAAGTCACTGCTACTAGGACTTTTTGACAGACACGCGCCGGAGAAGGCGATATTGAAGGAGGCACTTAAACCATGGCTCACGAGCAATGTTCGGCTTATGATGCGGCACAGAAACGAGGCTCACACTCGCTACAAACGAACCGGGAGCGATGTTCACAAGCGGTATTACCTCGACCTGAAGCACCTTGTGATAGAAGCCATTTATAGCGAGAAGCCGTGTGGTCTGCGGAGTGTGTTCTCGCGCGGAGCGCGAGGACCACTACGGTTGCGGGGTCGAGGACTTATGGTTGCCTCATGCCCGCGGCGTCAACTCGGGGGGTAACGTCCCCCCCGGTCTTGGGTGGCCCCTACTTGTCAGGGGCCTCGCGTGGTCTTCGTTGCGCTGTGCTTTCGCCGTCTATTGGCATACACTGGCGACAACGGTGCGGGAGCTTCTTCTTCTCCACTGTGCCGTGCTTTCGCCCTCTTCTGCGGGCTTACACTGGCGACAGTGGGATGTGCAGCAACTCTCTTGGGAGTGGTCTGCCTTCAGGCGGACGTGCGTGATGTGGAGCAATGTCGTGGAGATGTGCGTGGCGGCTGTTGTCGGCGCAGTCGTACATGCGCCGTGCCAGCCGCGCGACGAATTTCTCCACGGTGGGCATCCGGGTATCCCTCATGATGGTGGTGTTGCGCACGTACCGCCCGGCTCCTGTGATCACCCGCAGGGAGATGTTCTGGAACCGCTGCAGCCGTGCCTTCTGGGTCTTCGACAGCAGGGCGTACCATGCTGGGGCCGCGTAGGTGAGCCGCGAGCGCACATAGGCCTTGTACACCCGCAGCTTGGCTCTCAGAGGCAGGCTGGACGACAGGACAGGCCGGAGCATTGCCCGCGCGGCTTTGGCCCGGTTGATGCAGTGTTGCACCATCGGGACCATGCGCAGCGAGCAGTCGATGTTGCAACCGAGGTATTTCACCATCGATTGCCACTCGATGTCCCGGCCCCTCAGCTGTAGCGGGGTCGGACGGCGGGAGCGGGTGGTCAACAGGGCTGTTGTATTCCCGACGTTCACCGCGGTCCGCCACTTGTCCAGACGACGACGCGAAGTAGGCGCTGTCGTCGGCGTAGAGGGCGAGCACAACGTCTTCCACCCCCTCCTCGAGATGGCCCTCGAGTGTGGGGATGTCGTTGGTGTAGAGCGCGTAGAGCACCGGCGAAAGGCAGCTGCCTTGCGGGACTCCTGCGCTGATGGCCTTCGTCTGGGAGTGTGCATTCTCGACCGAGACGAAGAACCGCCGGTCTTCCAGGAAGGAGGCCACGATCTGCCCGATCATGGGGGGCACACCTGCGTCCAGGAGCTTGTAGAGGAGCCCCTCGTGCCACACTCGGTCAAAGGCCTTCTCGATGTCAAGAAAGACCCCGACGGTGTATCGGCCCCTGTTCAGCTCCGACGCCAGGTAGTGCAGGACTCTCGCCAGCTGGAGCGTCGTGCTGTGGCTGTCACGGAAGCCATGTTGCTCTGCCCTCAGCTGGATGTGGGGCAGGATTCTCCGTAACAGCAGGCGCTCAAACAGCTTGGCGATATGAGGCAGCAGGGTGATCGGGCGGTAGCCTCCCGGGTGTCTTCTGTCCTTCCCCGGCTTGGGGATGACGATCACCTTGCCCTCCTTCCAGAGGGCGGGGAAGTGTCCGGTGCGCAGGATGCCGTTGAACAGCCGCGTCAGCGAGACGACGGCTCTCCTTGGCAGCTGTACTAGGGCCCCCGCGACGACTCCGTCCGGGCCCGGGGCCTTCCGCTGGTTCAGCTTCAGGGCCACCTTCCGGACTTCGCGGGGCGACATGAAGTAGTCGCCGGCGAGGGGAGGCGCGGGGGCCGCCAGGAAGCGCTCCACCCGCTCCACAACAGCGGCGTTGTGCTCGTAGTCGGCGATGGGGTTGGGCTGGAACTGCCCAGCGAAGTGGTCGGCCAGTATGGCGGCTAGATCTCGTGCGGCGTAGCGGCGCCTGCCCGTGTGATCAAACATGGGGCAGACCGGCTCGGGAGTTGACGTCAGGCTGCGGTTCAGGCGGTGAAGGGCGGTGCCATCTTGGGAGGCCTGGTCAATGGTGCGTTCCCAGGACTGTCCCCTCAGCTCGATGATGCCCGCGCGCAGTTCTTCTCCGAGCCGGTTGATCTCCGCCTTGATCACGGGGCAGCGCGTGTGGTGCCAGGTTCGACGAAGACGGCGCTTGAGGTCCAACTTCTTGCGGAGGTGTGGAGGGAGCCTCTCCTTCCGCAAGACCGGCGGTGGCTTGGTGGTGGTGGCTGCGGCTTGAGCGGTGGTGATGGCTGTGGTGATGGCCACTGCCGCGGCTTCTACCTCTTCCTTGGTAGAGACACCGCCGGGGAGCTGCGTTGTGTTCAACTCCAGCTGGTATTTGTGCCAGTCCGTCTTCGTTCTTGGACGCGGTGCCGACGTGAGATCGGCCTCCACCCCGAGGACCAGCAAGATAGGCAGGTGGGGGGTGTCGATGTCGTACAGCTCCCCGATGGCGATGGGGAACTGTACGTTCTTGACCAGGGCGACGTCTAGTACATCCGGGCGATGCATGGGGTTCGTCGGGTAGTGTGTCGGGGCCCCCGGGCTGAGAACTTCGTAGTTGGAGTTCTCAGCATCTTCCTGTAGGGCCCTTCCGGCGGGGTTGATGCTGTGGGACCCCCACTGGTGGTGCTTGGCGTTGAGATCGCCTGCGACCAGTGTGGGGGTCGTTCCTTCCATCATCGCTCGGATGTCTTCCGGGTAGAAATGGTGGACGTCGCCGGGAGGCTTGTAGGCTGCGAAGACTTTGAGCTCCGTGTCGGCCGTCTTCAGACGGACGCCTATGGACCGCGTCGTCTTGAAGGCGGGCAGCTCCAACTCTTCGTGGACGAGGTCCCGTCTCACGAGAACCGCCGTGCCTCTGTACGGCACGTCTCTCGGAGATAACTCGTCGCGGCGGTACACGAAGAAGTTGGGCAGTCGGAGCTCTCGGCTGGGGTGCAGCTTCGTCTCGCACAGAAGCACGACATGCACATCATGCTCCTGCACGAGTAGCCTCAGGTCTAGCATCTTGTAGGTGATCCCGTCCGGGTTCCAGTACACAAGCCTTAGGTCTTTAGGCATTGTGTCCGGACGAGATTGTGGCCTTCAGTGTCGATAGCCCCCGCAGCAGGGGCAGCAACGGATCGCGTCTATCCACGATCGCCTGTATGGCCGCGCTGATAAGGTCGATGGCGTCGAGCAGCGCGGCCATGAGTGGAGCCTCCTGGCGCTCCGTGGGTAGGGCTGCGGGTGCTGCCGGCTCCCGTGGGCGCGGGCCGCCTCGTCCAGATACCGGACGATTTGCCGGTATTCTTCCGGGCTCTGCGGCGTAAAGCGGACCCCCTTTCCAAAGGGTCGCGCGTTGGGGGCATGGCCTAGGGCTTCCTTCAGCCGGGCAAAGTGTGTAGCCCAGGCCGGCAGGTTCTCCACGACGATTGGCGGGTGGTTCCTCTTCGGCTTAGGCTCTGTTGTGGCGGTCGCTGGCGGTGTGGTGGGCACCTTGTGATAGAAGCCATTTATAGCGAGAAACGTGCCTTCTTCACGCATCATATCAATGACATTACCGACTCGAAGACTCTCTGGAAAACCTTAAAGCACACTGTTCTTCCAGATTCACAGACGCAGACTGACCTCCCGGCAAAATTTGATGACCCTGACTTGATAAACCGTCATTTCCTTAATATTCCTGGGAAACAGGAAGTGACTTTATCTGACTTTATTTTTTTTGAATTTAATAGACATAATGATAAAACATTCACGCTTTCTCCTACTACTGCTACTGCCGTCACAAAACTTATTACGTCAATAAAAACCACAGCAAAAGGGATCGACTCAATTGATATTGACATGATACTTCT
This sequence comes from Argyresthia goedartella, assembly GCA_949825045.1. Lineage (NCBI taxonomy): Eukaryota > Metazoa > Arthropoda > Insecta > Lepidoptera > Argyresthiidae > Argyresthia > Argyresthia goedartella. The sequence continues at coordinate 13,581,371 of OX463820.1, read as the reverse complement.
GACATTACCGAGAACTACAGACGTACTGACTTACATTATTAATATGAGCATTCTGACAATGACTTTCCCAGCTGACTGGAAAATCGCTCAGGTCACCCCGCTACCAAAAAAACCGAATCCCACTGAAATGTCTCAACTGCGGCCTATAAGTATTCTTCCTTGTGCATCGAAGATAATAGAACGGGTAGTTTGCGAACAGCTGTCCGATTACCTGGAGAAAAACAGCATACTCCCTGAACTGCAGTCAGGTTTTCGCAAAGGTCGATCGACAGCTACTGCGTTGCTCGATGTAGTCGATAACATCTTACAAGCTCGTGATGCTGGTAAAAGTACCTTTTTAATGCTTTTAGATTTCTCCAGGGCCTTCGACTTTAGCATACCCCTACTATTATCCAAGATGTCTTATTACGGGTTTGATGTCACTGCTACAAAATGGTTCAGTAGCTATTTGTCTGGCTGTGCACAGGCAGTTGCATTGCGTGGGGTGGATGGTAGTGCTCTGCGGTCCTATGTTTGTCCTGTGACAAGAGGAGGAGCTGCCCTGTTTGCAAGTATACGCGGACGACGTGCAAATTTATTTTTCTAGCGCGCCGTCAGACATTTATGCTGACCTAGACCGTATTTCCTCTTGGTCGGACAAGAGCTGTTTAGTTCTTAATCCTGGCAAGTCGAAATATGTGGTTTTTGGGTCAAAACATCAAATCCGTAATACCCTTGAAGCTCTGACTTCCGGGAATGTCGCCGTCATTGGTGAACCAATAGAACGGGTCGTAGAAGCAACCAACCTCGACCTTTTAATGGACGGGAATTTGCGCTTTGAGAACCACATACTAAATGTTGTGAGTAACTGCTTCTATCGCCTTAAAGTTCTATATAATATACGAGATTACCTTAGTGTCGATTTGCGTGTTGACCTATGTGAATCACTTATATTATCTAGGTTAAACTATTGTGATGTCGTGTATGACGGGTGCATTACTGGTCGTTCCAAGAGGCTCATATAACGAGTGCAGAACGCATGTGCTCGTTTTTGTTTCAGAGTCCCTCCCCGGTCCCACATCACCCCATACTTGAACACCGCTAACTTGCTTAACATGCCTGCACGCCGGCGCCTGCACTTGGCCACTCTGCTGTTCGGGGTGGTAAGACACAAAACCCCCACCTTCCTTTTTAATAAACTGGTTTGGACCAAAAGTGTGTGTAGGTACAATGGCCATTATACCTATGCACCGAACCGCTGCTTTCAGAGGTAGTTTCAAGTTTGTGGCGTCTAAGTGCTGGAATGATATCCCTCCTCCTATCCAAGGGGCGTATAGGTGGTGTAGTGGGTACCTGATAGTTTTTCGTCCAAGGCACAATGAATGAATACACTCACACTACTTTCACAATGTTTATAGTTTATTAAAGCAGAAGGGAGTAGGAGAAAGCACAGTAATAGATCACAAGCAATATAGCGCAGAGGATAGCGAGAAGTAACAGTTTGAGCAAGCGAAAGGAAGAAAACGTCACACGAAAGCGAGGGAAACTCAAGCAAGCGAGCGTAGCTTCGCCGTGAGAGATAGATCACGACTGGTGAGGGCGGTCGCCACGAGGCTAGGTGTCGGGCGGCGGCGCAGGAGCCGGTTTTGTAGTTGTTTCCATAACGCGCGTTTCACACGGTCACGCGGTGTATCGTGGCACGGCACTCATCCGTCAATATGTATTATGTGGGTATCAATGTTATTTGTATGTTTTGAGTATGTGTAATATTATGTTGTTATGTAAATTTATACTTAGTAGGAATATATTTGTTTTGTGTAAATATATATAATTGTTGTATATTTTATTTGTGTGACTGTGAATATAATAATTGTGTAATTGTAAATGTATTATATATATGTATAAGTGTAATATAAATAATTATGTATGGGTGAGGAGCCCACATCACTCCCCCCCAGAGACCGTCACTACGGGCGATAAAAATTCGGGAATCGTACCTGGCGACCTGAACGTGTTGTTCTCGGCTCGGTGAAGTTGTCGACCGGTGGTTCGGGTTCAGTATGGTCGGTTTGGTCTGACAGTATGTAGGCCGGCTTAAGGCGGTCTACCGTTACCGTATTTTCCTTTCCCTTTACGAGGACTTTAAAATATTTGTCCCCCCTGTCAATCACCTCGTGTGGTCCAGTGTAAGGTGGATTTAATGCACCTCGCACCGCGTCTTCTCTTATAAAGACGTGACTAGAGGAAGCGAGATCCTTGTAAATGAATATTTTACCTTTGGTATGGCGTGAAGCTGGAGCAGGCTGTAATTTATGGGCGAAAGAACGCAGGCGTGTGGTGAATTCGGTTACGTCGGTAGAACCCGTATCGCCATGTTCGAAAAACTCACCTGGAAGTCTTAGTGGTTCGCCATAAAGAAGTTCTGCGGAAGAGGCTTGTAGATCCTCTTTAAAAGCGCTGCGTATGCCAAGCATGACTAGGGGTAGGGCTTCTACCCAATTTTCATGAGCGTGACACATGATAGCGGCTTTTAGCTGTCGGTGGAACCTCTCGATAAGTCCGTTGCACGCCGGATGGTAAGCGGTTGTCCTTCTGTGTTTGAAACCAGCAATTTTAGCCAGTGATGCAAAAAGAGCGGATTCAAATTGTCGGCCACGGTCCGTAACGATATCGGTCATACAACCAAAACGGGCTACCCATCCGAATAGCAAAGCTTTGGCCACCGTCTCTGCCGTTATATCGACTATTGGGATTACTTCTGGCCAGCGCGAGAAGCGATCAATAGCTGTCAGACAATAGCGAAAACCCTGTGAATGTGGCAGTGGTCCGATAAGGTCTATATGGACAAATTTGAAGCGTGCGCGTGGTAAATCGAATGTGCCCAGTGGTGATGACACATGGCGATTTACTTTGGCACGTTGACAAGCCAAGCAAGTTCGAGCCCACTCACGACAGTCTTTACGTACCCCTGGCCAGACGTAACGCTCTGCTACTAATTTGGCAGTGGCATTGGCTCCAGGGTGGCTAAAAGAATGTAGGCTGTCAAATACTTGCTTGCGTAGTGGTTTGGTGATAAATGGTCTGGCGGTCGGTGTGCTGACATCACAGTACAATTCTGCGCGACTGCCGGGGATGACCATCTTTTTGATGCGAAGTGAAGAATTTTCACCGAGGAGTTTGGACAGTTCTTGATCGGAGGCCTGAGACTTGGCTAGCACGTCAAAGTCAACTGGTACCTGCAGTTCATCAACGCGGGAAAGTGTGTCTGCAACAACGTTATCCTTCCCTGCGATATGGCGAATGTCAGTAGTGAACTGAGATATATAGTCCAAATGCCTATATTGACGAGGCGAACAGTTGCCTTTCCGCTCGTGGAAAGCGAAACAAATAGGCTTGTGGTCAGTATAGACTATAAAGTGCCTAGCCTCTAGCATGTGCCGAAAATACTTAATGGCTTCGTAAATTGCAAGGAGCTCGCGATCATAAGGAGAGTATTTCTGCTGCGTTGGGCTCAACTTACGTGAGAAGAATGCTAGGGGCTGCCATGTGTCGTCCTTGTACTGCTGCAAAACTGCCCCTAGGGCCACGTCCGATGCATCTGTGACCAGCGCGAGTTTGGCTTGGCAGTCTGGGTGTGCTAACATCGCAGCATTGCAGAGACTGTCTTTGGTATCCTCAAAGGCTTTCAGCGTATCACCTGATAATTGTACTGGATGTGAAGCTTTCACTGATCCAGCTAATAAACCGTTCAGGGGGGCTTGAATTTTGGCAGCGCGGGGTAGAAATCGCCTGTAAAAATTAAGCATGCCCAAATACCTCCTGAGCTCCCTGATGGTTTTGGGTGCGGGGAAGTCGCGGATGGCCTGTACTTTAGTGTCCAGGGGTTTTGTGCCTGCTTCGGAGATACTATAACCTAGGAAAGTTACCTCCTTGGCGCCAAAAACGCACTTTGAAGTGTTGACCAGTATGCCGTACTCCTTCATCCTGGCAAACAGTTGCCTTAGGTGCAACTCATGCTGCGTCTCATCCTTGGAAAACACGAGAAAATCATCGAGGTAACAATAACAAAAGTCGAGGCCTCGCGTCATCTCGTCCACAAACCTTTGAAAAGTTTGGCCTGCGTTCCTCAACCCGAAGGTCATAAAGGGGAACTCATACAGGCCAAACGGTGTTGTTATCGCCGTTTTTGGAATATCCGCCTTGCAGACAGGGATCTGGTTATAGGCTTTAACTAGGTCTATGGTTGAAAAGACTCTACATCCGGCAATACTATGTGCAAAGTCATGTATGTGCCTAATAGGATACCTATCTGGTATGGTGCGCGCGTTGAGCATCCGGTAGTCGCCACAGGGGCGCCAGTCATTGTCCTTTTTAGGGGCTAAATGCAGCGGCGAAGACCATGGGCTCTCGGAGGGTCGCGCAGTACCACAGCTCAACATCGCGTCGAACTCCTTCTTGGCAATCTGGAGTTTGTCCGGAGCTAACCTACGAGGAGCGCAAGATACGGGTGGTCCTGCTGTAGTACGGATGTGGTGTTCAGTGTTGTGTGTGGGGATGAGTGGAGTGCCAGATGGTCGCGTTATTTCTGGAAATTTACTAAGTACATTGTGAAATTTTGTATCACCAGTCGAGACCTTTACAGAAGAAATTATATCTGAAGGACCAGCTATGGCGGCAATGGATGACAAAGTTGTTGTATTATCAATTATGCGTTGATTACGACAATCTACAACCAAATTATACCATGACAAGAAATCTACACCAATGATTGCCTTTGTTACATCAGCAACGATGAAGCGCCATGAAAAGTCTCGGCGCAGGCCGAGATCTAGGTTGAACTGGACGTATCCGAAAGTGTCAATTGTAGTCCCGTTGGCCGCACACAGTTGATAGGTGGTCTTCGTACGCCGTTCGCGAAGTGCAGATCGAGGGAAGACGCATAAGTCGCTTCCGGTGTCTACCAGGAACTGGGTTTTAGATCTACGGTCAGTGACGAACAGGCGACCGGTGGAGACAGGGCAATCGTCAGTCGCCATTATCGACTGCCCGGGGAGTTTTCCGCCTTGAAGTCGCATGGGCGGATGCATTTCGACGCTTTGCTGCCGAACTTGGAGTGGTACCAGCACGTGGGGTACTGCCGGTAACTGGACTGCGATCTGGTTGACGTTGAACCGCTGCGCTTTCGGCGTGGTGCGCGGTGTCTATCCGCTGGTCGCGATTGGTGTTCGACCTTGGCAGTTAGTGCGCTGACCTGCTTGGTCAATTCGGAAATCTGTCTGGCCATGGTCTCCAGCGTCGTTTCGGTCTTCGATGTAGAAGCTGCTGCCACTTGTGGCGATGAAGGCGCTATGTCGTGTACCTTGTCGGCCATTTCCGATAAAAAGTCCAACTTGGCGGAAGAAGGTTGGCATGCGAGGATGGTCTGGGTCGCATTTGGCAGACGGCTTGTCCAGATCGTTTTGATGAAATCATCTGGAACATTGTTGCCTGCCAAACTCTGGAGGTGACGCAAAAACTGTGATGGTCTGCGATCCCCTAACTCTTCGTGCATGAGAAGTTGCTTGACCTTCTTTTCTTGTGATACCGATAGGCGCTTGATCAATTCGGTCTTGAGTTTGATGTATTTGTCGACCGCCGGTGGGTTTACGATTATATCCTTCACCTCTGCTGAGTATTTCGGTTCCAGTTGTCCCAGGACATAATAAAATTTGGTGCTGTCACTGGTAATTTTGGATATCTCGAATTGGCCTTCTATCTGCGCAAACCATATTTCGGGTTCTTCAGGCCAAAAAGGTGGTATTCGGATGCCTACTCGATATACGGAATTTGACGTACCGGACGGGTCAATGGAAACGCGAGATCTTCTTTGTCGTTGACCATTGTTCACGGAGTCTTCGTTACCGACGTTCCTGTTGACCGTTTTTGTCGAGTCATCGCTGCTACTGCCTCCAGCATCATTGCTCATCTTCTCCAATAAGGTGTTTGAAGGGGTCACCAGTATAGGTGGTGTAGTGGGTACCTGATAGTTTTTCGTCCAAGGCACAATGAATGAATACACTCACACTACTTTCACAATGTTTATAGTTTATTAAAGCAGAAGGGAGTAGGAGAAAGCACAGTAATAGATCACAAGCAATATAGCGCAGAGGATAGCGAGAAGTAACAGTTTGAGCAAGCGAAAGGAAGAAAACGTCACACGAAAGCGAGGGAAACTCAAGCAAGCGAGCGTAGCTTCGCCGTGAGAGATAGATCACGACTGGTGAGGGCGGTCGCCACGAGGCTAGGTGTCGGGCGGCGGCGCAGGAGCCGGTTTTGTAGTTGTTTCCATAACGCGCGTTTCACACGGTCACGCGGTGTATCGTGGCACGGCACTCATCCGTCAATATGTATTATGTGGGTATCAATGTTATTTGTATGTTTTGAGTATGTGTAATATTATGTTGTTATGTAAATTTATACTTAGTAGGAATATATTTGTTTTGTGTAAATATATATAATTGTTGTATATTTTATTTGTGTGACTGTGAATATAATAATTGTGTAATTGTAAATGTATTATATATATGTATAAGTGTAATATAAATAATTATGTATGGGTGAGGAGCCCACAGGCGCTTAGCACATACATACACCTTTAAGCGTATGCTTAAAGGCTATTTGTTGATGCTCCAGAAATCATCCTAATCCCCCCAGCACTGTGACAGCAATAAATATGCATTTCTTTGTTTTTTATCTAGTTTTGTTTTTAATGTTTACTGTAAATATTATATTAATGAAGCTGCATCTAGGTAGTGTTTACATTATTATCTCACTTTGTATTTATGTTTATTTCTCATTCGCCTATCCCAAAAATCTAGGTAGTTTATGGGTATATATTCTTTTGGTATGACGTTTCCGTGAGTCACCGACGACGGTGCTGGCTGAAAATCAGCGCTGTAGGTGTCTGACATCTCAGCATAATGCTGAGCCAGTGTCCGGTTCACTGCCTCAGAGACACACTTGTTATCTGTTTTTTTGTTTATTTTTTGTTTAATATGCGTGTCCTGTGTGTTTGTGAATAAATGTTTCTTTCTTTCTTTCTTTCTTTCTTATACATTGAGGTTAATTTCGCCAATGTCACGAGTTTTTCTAGATTTCACAGTAATTGGACAGGACTCTTTCGAGAACCTGGAAACTTTAGTGTTTATTTATTACTCCTTAGGACATGAAGGGCTGTAGGTTCCAAGTATTTCCTTCGGACGTCAGCAACTGCCTCCCACACAAGCAATATTCCATGCACAATCGACTCCCCACTTGACAGCAATCAACAGATGACATTAATTACTTTTTAAAGAAAGTATTGCAAGTTGAAGAAAATAGTTTCATAGGTTTTCCGCAACATGGCGATGTTTTTATATTCTAGGTATGCTGCTATGCTGGTCTACGTATTTTTTAAAATCAGAGTTGGCAACACTCTTTGCTCACTTCACTCACCTGGCCTAAAAGGACCAGATTCCAGGGCCGTAAAACATTATTAATGATTATTAAAAAAAGCTTCACTCATTGCATTGACATTGACAGTCACTGTCACACAGTGACACTTCCAGACGACTTCCACCCACAGTCGCCCGAAATCCGCGCGTAAAGTTAACTTTTGTCGTATGGTAGATTATTCGTTTATTTTGCAAAATTACAACAGTAAAGGTGATTAATGTAATTCTAGGCTCCTCCTAGTGGCGTAAGACAACGATTATATAGTTTCCTTTTACGTTATTTTATCTCCCTTTTCAGTACGCAAGTTTAACACCATGGACAAGCAAAAATCTTTCAAAGGTCCTCCTCCAAAAAGGTTTAAATCTCGCGACGACGAAGAAGTACCATGCAGTTTCGAAGATGAACTTGCTGGCATGGAAACCAGTGACACCGTGTCACAAGCTGTCACAGGAGAAGGTCCCGAAAATCAGTCCACGAACATGAAGTGGTCTCGTCCACCTCCGCCGGCTTTTGAGCCTCAAAAAGAACATCTAGTCTTCCAACAGTTGGATATTGACCATTACAATGGAGAACCTATGAAAGGTATGCCAGGCTCTCAACTCGCTCCAGTTCCAATTATGAGAATGTATGGAATAACAATGGAAGGAAACTCAGTTTGCTGCCATGTTCATGGATACACCCCTTACTTCTATGTATCAGTGCCGGTCAATTTTACTGAATCCTCATGCAATGAGTTGAAAAATAATCTCAACAAAGCAATTTTGGAAGATCTACGCTCAAACAAGGAAAATCTCAGGGAGGCTGTTTTAGAGGTAAGATTGATCAAAGCTCGTTCCCTCATGTACTTCAAAGGTGATGGTGAATTAACCCTGGCTAGAGTCTCCTTAGCACTTCCAAAACTAATAGCAGCAGCTAAACGACTCATTGAAAGACAACCCACAACATTCAGCCTGATGGATCCTGCATTCTTTGAAACAAACATTGACTTTGATATCCGTTTCATGGTTGACACATCTGTGGTTGGATGTAGCTGGATTGAGCTTCCACCTGGGAAATGGTCCATCAGATCCAAAGACAGCAGTATCAAGCCTGTGACTAGATGTCAAATAGAAGGAGATGTTGCATGGAATGCATTTATTGCTCATGAGCCAGAAGGAGAGTGGTCCAAAGTGGCTCCTTTCCGGATCCTGAGTTTTGACATAGAATGTGCAGGGCGAAAAGGTGTTTTCCCAGAGCCAAATCATGACCCTGTTATCCAGATTGCTTCCATGGTCATAAAACAAGGAGATACTGAACCATTCTTAAGGAATGTGTTTACCTTGAATACATGTGCACCTATAGTTGGTTCTCAAGTGCTGAGTTTTAAATTGGAGTCCGAAATGTTGGCTAAATGGTCAGACTTCTTTCGGGAACTAGATCCAGACATAATAACTGGCTATAACATAAGTAACTTTGACTGGCCATACCTTATAAACCGTGCCAAACATTTAAAAGTCAACAACTTTGATTTTCTTGGAAGGATTAAAGATATCAGATCTGTGATCAAGGACTCAATATTACAATCAAAACAAATGGGAAGACGGGAAAACAAGTCCATCAATTTTGAGGGAAGAGTTCCATTTGATTTGTTACTGGTTCTTGTAAGAGATTACAAGTTGAGATCTTATTCGCTGAATGCAGTGAGTTACCATTTCTTGCAAGAACAAAAGGAGGATGTGCATCACAGTATCATCTCCGACTTGCAAAATGAAAATGAACAAACCAGAAGGAGACTGGCTATGTATTGTTTAAAAGATGCATATTTACCATTGAAACTCCTGAACAAGTTGATGTGCATAGTCAATTACATGGAGATGGCAAGAGTAACTGGAGTTCCCTTGTTATGTCTATTAACAAGAGGTCAACAAATAAAAGTTGTGAGTCAGCTTCTCAGAAAAGCAAAAGATGTAGGATATCTAATGCCAACATATCAAGGGCAGGGCTCAGACGATCAGTTTGAGGGGGCCACTGTGATTGAACCCAAGAAGGGTTATTATGCAGATCCTATATCAACTTTGGATTTTGCTTCACTGTACCCAAGTATTATGATTGCACACAATTTGTGCTATACCACATTAGTGCCACCCAACATGCAAAAAGAGTTAAATATAGCAGAAGATGATGTGACTGTTACTCCCTCCAAGAACACTTTTGTCAAAGCTTCTGTGAGAAAAGGCTTACTACCTGAGATTTTAGAATCACTGTTAGCTGCACGAAAAAAAGCTAAAGCTGATTTGAAAAATGAGAAAGACCCATTCAAGAGATCTGTTCTAGATGGTAGGCAATTGGCATTGAAAATAAGTGCTAATTCTGTTTACGGGTTCACGGGGGCGCAAGTCGGAAAGCTGCCCTGTTTGGAAATATCTGGCAGTGTTACAGCATATGGTCGTACTATGATTGAATTCACAAAAACAGAAGTTGAGAAAAAATTTACAAAAGCAAATGGATACAAAGAGGATGCTGTGGTGATATATGGTGACACTGACTCAGTGATGGTGAAGTTTGGTGTTAAGACCCTGGAAGAAAGTATGGAGTTAGGGAGGGAAGCTGCTGAATATGTTTCATCAAAATTTGTGAAACCAATAAAACTGGAATTTGAGAAGGTCTATTATCCATATCTACTCATCAACAAGAAACGATATGCAGGACTATATTTCACAAAACCAGACAAATATGATAAAATGGACTGCAAAGGCATAGAAACAGTAAGGCGAGACAACAGTCCCCTTGTTTCTAACATGATGAGCACATGCCTGCAGAAATTGCTCATAGATAGAGACCCAGATGGAGCTGTCAATTACGCCAAACAAATTATTTCTGATTTGCTCTGTAACCGCATAGATATCTCTCAACTGGTGATCACAAAAGAGTTGACTAAAAGTGACTACGCCGCGAAACAAGCTCATGTTGAACTGGCGAGTAAAATGAAAAAGCGTGATCCTGGAACTGCACCTAAACTGGGGGACCGTGTGCCCTATGTGATATGCGCTGCTGCTAAAAACACGCCCGCCTACATGAAAGCTGAAGACCCCATTTATGTATTGGAGAACAGCATCCCCATTGACTTCAACTATTACTTGGAGAACCAACTATCGAAACCTTTACTCAGAATATTTGAGCCGATTCTCGGTGATAAAGCAGAATCACTTCTTTTGAAGGGAGACCACACAAGAACGAAAGCAATGTTGACATCTAAAGTTGGAGCTCTTGCAGCATTCACTAAGAAGAGAGAGAAATGTATTGGATGCAAAACTGTCATGCCCAACGATTCTAAGAAAGCTCTCTGTGAACATTGTGTTGATAAGGAAGGCCATCTTTACATAACAGAAGTTTTTAAACTAAGGCAATTGCAAGAAAAATTCTCCAGACTTTGGACGGAATGCCAGAGATGCCAAGGGAGCTTGCATGAAGAAGTATTATGCACCAACAGAGACTGTACTATATTTTACATGAGAAAGAAAGTAGGAATAGAATTGGACTCACAGGAGAAGAGTGTCCTGAGATTTGGGGAACCAATATGGTAACAGTTTATTAATTTATCATGTATCATGTTAAAGTGCCTATTCTAAGAATTAATTATGTTCAGTAAATAAAAATAATAGTTGTCATATGCATCTTTAATTTTGAATATTACAAGGTTTTTGTGAAAATATTCATATGGGCGGGTACTACCAATAATGATTTATGCACAAAAGCATACTCACGATATCCAAAGTACTAAAGCCTTGGTCTCACGATCGACCACGCGAAACGATGCGGACTGTCAAGAATCAGAATCTGGTAAACTTGTAGATGTAAACAGGTGAGCTGGAAGCTGATTTTATAACACTCCTCATTAGAAAATTTATGAATGTGATGTTCATCGATTCGTTATTATAGTTCGAATGATAATTCACTTCCCGGTTCATATGGAGGTAGGCGACACATTACCGTATTAAATAGGTTTTTTGTTTTATTTGTAATTTTTTATTAGTTTTTGTATTCTTTAGCCTTATAAATAACAATCATCGTGCGCGGTCTTGAAAACAAATTGGGCTACGTACCTATGACACGCCCAATTAAGTGGAAAAATGTGTGCACCCCCAAACGAAAAATCTACAAAAAATATATGCTGTGTATCCCAATACACACAACAAAAATTGTGTTTTCGAAACCGCGCACGATGTCCATACAAACATACCGTCTGTATTTTCATACTTGAGCTTAGTAGGATTATGTTTTTGTATGGATATCAAAACGTCTCTACAGCATTTTTCAGTGGTAGGTAATTAATGCGTGAGTGTACGTACTAGCGTCTATAAATTATTGTGGTAATCTAACATAACAAACATTTATACAGCCACATACATTGCTCCTGTCCTGGCCCCACACTAGGATGCCCTGTGTCGTGGGAACCGGACACATATAAACAACCAAGACTTGTTTTTTTTTCTTTATCCCCAGTCGGGATCGAATCTTTGCATCGTAGGCAGAGCCACTACCTCAGCGCCATAAAGGTCGTCATCTACTTATTAATACGTTGCGTGATTCGGATTCCGAATTTCGTAAAGTATGTTTGTACTTAGCTCACGTGTCAAAACGACTTTCCTTCCTTGTAACATATAATTTTTTCAAAACAATGTTGACCAGCTAGATTTCCCAAATACCCGTAAGTAGTGAGTTCGACGCAACGTAGTGCGTCGTCGATCGCGAGACCAGCCCTTACTGTACAAATCAGTAGTACTGCCCACGCCAGGTTTCTTGGCCTCTGAGCCAGCTGTCTGTCAGCTCTCTCTCTCTCATCTATGCATGCATCTCTCTTATCCGCCACTATCCCCTCCAGGCGGCGTCCACAGGCCAAAAAATTGGCGTTACGTGTAGCTCATATAGCTGTATCTATAAGTACTATAATTATGTATTACAACATTACAAGTTCTACATTAATTCAACTCTATCATAAGATGAAGGGACAACACAAATAATTAATAAATTAATTTAAATACACATATTACTCAACACTTACAAAAGATCTTTGAATGGAATGTCAAGAACAACTTCGTTGCTCGCCCTAAACATATATATTTTTGGTGAATACAGAGAGGAACAAGACTTACAACAATAATATTCGCATTTCTCTACAGACAATAATACATGTGACTTGTAAGTCGTGAACTCCGATATGATTTGCCAATTCCATAAATGAATATCAACTAGTTACTGGCACCGATACTTATCGTTAATAACTCATATTTACTTTTTTACACTTTTCTATAATTTTGCCTTAATCATTATGGTCCCCCTACCTAACTTTATTACCTCTTTAAATATATTTGATGGCTGTTTTAGACATTTCTGGCGTAAACAGTCGACAAAGCAAAAATTTAACTAACAATCACTAATTACAATAATTGCACAAGTTTTCAAGAGACGTCGCCTTTCGCTCGGCCTTAAGGAGCGGCACTTTCTGCTATTTAATATGAAGCTGATTAATTTTCATTACTGTCGGTGCTTCATATTAGTTTTATGCAGCTGTAGTGGAAAATGTGATCGGAGTCACGACATAAAAGTCACCTGTATAATAATCAGAATTTTAACAGTAATATAATTTTAAGGCGATAAATCTAGTTGAATTAGTTTACCTATTCTCTTGGGACATTGTTCTATTTAGGCTTTGTCTAGGTGGTTTATTGGGGCAGCAATTTTTTGGCAACGTTATATTAGGTGTTGGCATTTCAAATGTGATTCCTCCTCCAGTGCTGTTCGCCATTTTCATAATGTCTTCTAATGTCCTAATGAAAGTATCACATGTTGATGTAAGCAGGCTTGACGCATCATCTAGTTTCTGAAACCAAATAATAAAATGTTTAATTAGTAAAAGGCAGCTTTCTCTACTACGTACTAAGTACCGCTGAGAGCATGTACAATAATTATGTTATCAATATTGGTAAAGGGAAAATCGTGTGCGCCCCCATCAGAAATAAAGTTTCTTATCATGTTCACACAAACTTAGGATATATTTGATGTGAAAATGATAATAAGAAATGAATATCTTCAATGGCGCCGCTGACGATTTCACACCCGTCATCACGCGTGGTCATGATGGGGCTACTTCTAGTATGAGCTTGTCAGGGAACCGACTTTCGAGTATAGACCACCTCACGCACAGCTAAAGCCAATTTTCTAGTTCCCTGAATGCCGCATGGTTGGGGTAGCGGGAACTGTCGCGCTAGAACTTTTTATCCCTACAAATAATTATTATAGTGAGGCAAAAACTTATTGAACATAACTACCACACGCTCGCATTTGACGATATGCGAGCGTGAGGTAGGTATGTTCAATAAGTTAATAATTTTAGTTCTAATGATTGAGCCATTGAACCATTACTAGCGTATAATGTAATGACTCTGTCTCGAACAGAAAACCTGTCGCAACTTAATCGCAAGAGAGGGGGGATGCGAGCTGCCGTGAGCTTGACGAGTCGTCCCGCAGAAGTGACACTGCTTTTGTACCTACAAAACTTTATTTGATTGAGCGCAATCTATTACAAAATGTACCGACCTAAGTAGTAATGTTACTGAGATTTAAAAAAAGGTTTAGGTAGATGACTTGCGCTTTCGCATTAGCTATGTGTTATCGTTATGTATCTAACCTTTTTTTTCGACTTTATAGCTTTGTAATAATTGCGTAAACCAATGAGAAATCTGCATGATCAAGGCCTGGTAAAGGGTTAAAGAAATAAACGAAGTGAAATAAAAATCCATCATTAACTTTTATTTACCTTTGAACAAAATTAGTTTAGTAAGTTGCTGACGCTCAGGCAAATGAACATTTGAAACTTTAGTTTTTGAATGAATACTCTTAAGGTTTAGTTGTATTTGGAAGAAACAAATTTGGAGTCCTCTACACATATTTACCACATCCATCACATACCACATATTTGTGAAGGGTTCTCTCGTATCACCATTAGTACCTACGTGTCGTATATGTACGGTTCACTTTTCATAATCTATGGTTTTCATTCAAAAGTCGGGTACAGTAAAATATAATGTACGAAATTAGTTTTGGGTTATTTTAGTTGATATTTTGCGTAAGTAATTACTGATGATACGTCACGCCACTATCTTTTTTACTTTCGAGTTGAACGAAGTGAAAATTAAGGAAGTATTGTAATCGTAAAAAAAAACGAGGTTGAGATTTTGATGGGGATAGTTTCTCTTAGATCGTTAAACTTAGTCGGAAAAAGTAAAAGAAAACAAATTTGTACTTATGTATGTGTGTGTGTGTGTGTGAGGGCGTGTGCATGGCTGGTTTCCGTTGTCAGCTCTAGAGCCTAAACCACTGAACCGAATTGGATGATTTTTTTATTAGTATGGGGCCGACTTGATGAGAGCAACTTTATTTATTCTTAGAACTTCTTAAAACGTCTCCTAAACGCCTGCACACGAATATCCACAAACTATTATTTAATTAGTACAGGATGGCCGGCACAATTTATTCTTTATAGTAGTCGCATTTTTACAAGTTCTCAAGACACAAGATGGCATTTTTGAACTGTTTTAGTCACAATTACCACATGCGGTCGCTATGAGCGTTGGCAAGGGACTAAAGGGATTAGCGCCGGTTGGCGTAAAGCCATCGCGCAAACAACTTGTTCGCGGTGTCGGTTCCATACGCTAGTAATTAGTTCAATGTTTCTAATCAAGTGTTTTCCCACCGCATTATACGAAACCGAGACCGCGTGACACATCCTCCAGTGTTCCATCATGATTAACTTATCGAAGTTAATCATGATTAATCTGACAATGGTTCTACGCCTTCCATTAAATCTCTTTCCATCAAGTCTGTAAACAAGCTTGTACATAAAAAAGAACAATCGGCTACAACAATTTAGAACGCGATTGTACGTCGGACGCCTGTGTGGAACGGCGTATCGACGCGAGAGACAATGTGCGACTGGCGCGAGCCAATCAAAGTAGGCTTGCGTAGCTTGCGAGTGATACAGATCTTTTGATCGATCCCACAGACGAAAGGTTTGGTTCGAATATTAATATACCTAATATGAATATGTCGACTGTACCATTGACCGAAATTAACGTTTCTTAAGTTTACATACTACATAGTATACAACATAGAAGTTTTAATTTTAAGATCAAAGTATTTATTATTCATAATTCTAATATGTGATCGAAACACATTTGAAATAATTTGAATCCTTCAAGCTATCTTACATTCGAATAGTTTTATCATAAACTTATTTCTTCATTTATAATATCACAGAAAGCACATTGGCACCCTGCTTGACCGTACCACCCTTACCCTCGCCGTTTGCCTGCGACTCGGCGTAAAGACAAACTAAATCCATCGGTGCCGCTGCGGTGCTAGGGTGGACCAACTAGGTCACCACGGCCTCTCTTGCCAACGCAGCGCCGGTCGGTGGTCCCGTCATGCCAATCTTAATGAAGTCATCCGTCGGGCCCTTGCCAGCTGTGGAGTGCCAGCAATACTTGAACCCAATGGGCTGGCACGCGACGATGGCAGGAGGCCGGACGGAATGACGCTCATTCCCTGGCAGAGCGGGAGGTCGCTAGTATGGGACGCGACCTGCGTAGATACGCTGGCACCGTGTCACCTATCGGCAACCTCAGCCACAGCCGGCGCTGCGGCGGCAGCAGCAGAGTGTCTCTTAGGCTGCAAATACGCCGCACTCGGCGACGACTATTTGTTTATGCCGTTCGGCTTTGAGACCCTTGGGCCGTGGGGCCCTGACGCTCGAAGAGTCCTAAGAGGCTCGTCGAAGCGTCAGGGGACCGCAGAGCTGGCGCTTACCTCGCTCAATGCATCAGTATTGCGATACAGTGCCAGCGTCTTGGGCACCCTCCCGCCCGGCAGCGAACTCAGGGAAATTTTTAATTTAGTTTAGTGTAGTTATAGTTTAGTTTTAGTTTATAATATATAATAATTATATACTTAGTGTTAATACTTTATATCACAGAATAGAAGAATTATTTTAATAGAAAATACATACTACGCGTACGACTTGTGCATCTATGCAAAATTGCGAAGTAGTAGTAAAATAGCTGCCTGCCTTGCCTTGCCTAGCCTGGTAACTGACATGACAAGAGATCGTGTTTCGCGTTCGAGCTGCGATAAATATGCCTATATCTCTCTGGTTCAAGACGACACGGACTCGGGAGCGAAAAGAGCGTAAATACCGACCCGGTTCTTTGAGGAGCGGTGAGCTAAATTGACCGAACCCTATCGCGAGCGGTTATGCGCAAGCCTAAATCAAAGCTCACGAAATAAGCGTAGCCGACCGCAGCCCCCCGCGCGTCCATTTCATCAACTCCCCTCACCTGATGCGCCTCTTTGGGTCAGGGGACTACAAAACTGGCACTACCTATACACTCCGACGACCGGTATAGCCGAGTCGGCAGTGACCCTGCCTACAAAGCCATGGGTCCCGGGTTCGAGTCCCGGTGGGGGCAGATATTTGTTTGCTGAGAACGGATGTTTGTACCCTAGTCATGGTTGTTTATCTATCTAAGTATAATATTTATCTATATAAGTACGTGTATCGTTGTCTAGTACCCAAGATACAGGGAATCCTAGTTTGGGGCTAGATCAATGTGTGTAAATAGTGTCCAAGGTATTATTATTATTATTATTATTACTCCACTCAACCCGGTCCTATGAATATTTCGCGACAGGGATTGGGATGGCAATTGGCAAAGACATATTAGACAAGGTGTTTGTCGTCTCCTAATGCCTAGAGGATTACCCGTCAACTTAGTTCGCATGTTAACCCACAATACATTCCATTTTGGGACGACCTCTGTGGCGCAGCGGCTCTGCCTACGATGCGAGAGGTCCCGGGTTCCATCCCCAACTGGGGACTTTCTGGTCCCGATCCTAATGTGGGGCCAGAAGCAATATACAGTACTCCAAAACTAATAATGCGCATAGAAATCTTCGCCAGTAGGAGTCAATGTCATGTGTAAATAATCGAAAGCAATGTAGATATCGTCTCCCGAACAGTGGCGAAGATTTCTATGCGCATTATTTACACATGTTATTTAGATTGTTTATAAATGACATTGACTCCTATTTCTTTCGAACAAGGCACAAATTGCAAGTGCAATGATTAGGGCTTATATGATTCGGGTATTTTCGGGAATACGACAACTGGCTAATATTTCTATGCGCATTATCAGTTTTGGAGTACTGTATGTAAATTTTTATTTTTATTGTGATCTTTGAGGACGATAAGGACCCAACAAATTTAAATCATAATTGATCATGTTTTCCCAATAGCCATCCCACACTGTCGCTAATTGAATAACGCGTCCATTGTTTGCTGGATATCTTGACTAGTTGTCCAACCAGTTGGCTAGCTAGTAGCAACTGGCAGGTGATCAACAATCTGTGGCGTCGTCTTTGCCACCACTTTGTTGTTACTTTGTAATGGTACTACCATTGATTTAAATGTATGACTGTAAATCCAGTTTTTTCTCGGCAAAAATAAGATTTTTTCTGACTGAATTACTGAACAGCGACAAAAATTAGCGTGACTAGAAATACTGGCTTCGTCTGACAAAACTGCCGAATTGCGCGACTAGAAATCTAAAAACAACAACTTGAAAAACTTCATTAGAGAAGTATAAAATACAAAACGAGCATTGGATTTTGTTGTTCTTACATGATCAACCTAACACGAAGAATAAATATAGTTTAAAAAAACTAAAAAACACGCATTTAAACGAATTATTCTGAAAAAAAAAGCGTCGAGCGCCCGACGCTTTTTGTTTCACAATAATAATAGTATTTTTTATTCATTATTGTTTTAACGTTATATTAAAAATTATTTTTAACTTTTTAGTTCGAAGTGCTTTAAAAGCGTGTTTTTTAGTTTTTTTTAACTATTTTTATTTTTAATTTTTTATTTCGAGTGCGCGAGCCGGAAAGTAAATAGACTGTTTTGTCAATCCCCCAAATACGAGAAATTAATTAATCCTGGCGATCCTAATCAGGATAATGAGACAAACTTATGAAATTATTACATTGTCGCTGATTCTTGATAAGTGTACAAAGTTTGAATTGAATCTGTCCGTTTAAAGTGGGTCAAAATCGAGTCCAAAGGAGTCGGTTACATACAAACAAACAAACATACAGGTGAAGCTCATAAAAGCGTGATAATGAAAGGGCCTTTATCCTTCACCTACCCTGAACCACCACTTCGCCTAGACATAGAATTCCACTGATCATGCTCATTCGCTCAATTCTTATTTTAATCGGTCATTTCATTAGTTCCCCTTTATAATAAATATCGCCTTTATTTCCGAGATTACCAGTTTTGTATACAAATTCTTAATCAATTCAAAGATCTTAATTCATATTAGCACAAAAATTGAGACCTAATGAACGTCATAACATAATCAAGCAAGCATAATAAACATTAAGTAGGTGCCTAATTATTACATTTTAATTATAATAATTATAACAGTTTAATGCCAGATGTCGGTGTCTTGTAAAAAGTCATTAATTTTGTAGTAGGCCTTTGTGCACGAAGAGTGCTTTAAAAATTTTTTGAATCAGCTTCAGTTATGTTTTGTATTTCTTGCGGAATTTTATTGTAGAAGCGTATACATGTCCCATAAAACAACTACTAACTTTTGTGAGTCTGAACATTGGAAAAGAAAGTTTATATTTATTTCTAGTTTGCACATTGTGGCGGCTATCAATGCTTTTAAAGCTACTGATATTTTTCCTCACATACATTATGTTTTATATATATATAGACTTGCAACTGTTAGGATGTTGGTTTCTTTGAAGAAATCTCTCAGAGACTCTATTACCTAGCTTTTAAATAAATCGGATCGCTCTCTCTCTGCAAAATGAAGATGGTCTCAATGTCTGCAGCCCGTCTCTATAGTAGTATGCCGTAGGACATAATGCTATGGAAACAACTAAAATATACAAGCCTAGCAGTTGCAACGTCAGTCAATTCCCTGATTATTTTAACTGCATATGCTGCGGAGCTAATTCTATGTGCTAATTTTACAATATGGGAACCCCACTGTAGTTTAGCATCAATAGTGATGCCGAGAAATACAGTTTCATCTACTAGTTTTAGTTTGTCTTTCCCCAATACAATGTTACTCTCAACTTACATTAGGTAAAGTGAATTTTATGCACTTTGTCTTTTTTGAATTCAGAAGCAAGTTTTTGGCATTAAACCAGTCTAGTACTCGCAAGAGAGCATAATTTGGTTCCTGTAAGTCATTTTCCTAAAATTTAAAAATAAATGTGACGTCATCTGCAAATAATACTATTTCTGACAGGTTTTGTACCATGAATGGCAAATCATTTATATACACGAGGAAAAGGAACGCACCCAGAATAGATCCCTGTGGGACTCCCATCTTCACCTGAGAACCCGACGATTTTGTCCTATTAATATCAGCTTTTTGAACCCTCCCTTCTAAATACGATCTCATAAGCTTAGAGCTATTGCCTTTTATGTCGTAGTGTTTTAGCTTTAAGAGCAATGTTTCGTGGTCTACACAGTCAAATGCCTTGGACAGGTCACAAAAACATCTATAACACCCTACGATCTTCCCACGCATTACAAATATGTTTAACTAACATGACTCCAGCATCTGCTGTCCACCGCCCTTTTGTAAATCCAAACAGCTGGCTATGGAGAATTTGATGCGCATTGAAGTGCGCCAGCAACTGACCCAATATAATCTCAAATATTTTTCTCAATACTGGTAGAACCGACTCTGGTCTGAAATTTGTGGGGTCATCCCTATTGCTGCTTTTCAAGCTACTAGCCTGCTGTGTTTCATGAGATCAGGGAAAGTGCTCTCATCTACACATTTATTGAAGATTTTAGCTAAATGAGGGGCAAGTTCGTCTATCACCGAGCTAATAACTTTTACTGACATTCCCCAGAGATCCTCGGTTTTTTTTAAATATAAAAACTTAAATACTTTAATTTAGCCATAGGGCTCAATATACGCGAATGAGAAATCTTGATTGCACTTTTGAACATTGTCTTTTAAATATGGAAATGGGAAATTCTTTAAAAAAAAGGTACTCGGAGCGACGGCATAGTGAAGCAGCTACACTTCAGTACTTAACGAACCCGGACCAATACTTTGCTGATTTTAAAATGAAGATTTGGCTGTATTTCCTTGGCCCACTTCCGATGAAATGTGCAGGGGTATTGTCAACCACGTACAGCACTTGTCAAGGATCGAAAATTTAGGCGATTCATTTGAACAGCGCGGAGATGTGGTGGAAGGAAGTCGATGTTATTCTTGTCCCACCCCCGGCTATGACAAAAAAGGAGGAACTTAAATAATAATTCAAAAAGCTACAGCCGTACTAAGTAATGCGACGAGACATCAAGACCACGACGAAGACTGCTTTACAACAGTCAAAATAGAAATGAAATTGTTTGAAAATGGTGGAAGTCGTGGTAGCAACCTTTCGCTAGCATATAACTATTTAAGAACTATACCGCCAACAAGTGTAGAGCCTGAAAATAATGTATCCTCGGCAGGCTACATTTGCAATCATTTACGCAGCTCGTTAACTAACAGCAGCACAGACGTGATTAGTTACTTACGATCTAACCACCAAAAGAAAAAAATATCCACGAAAACTAACATATGGTGATTCACGAGTTGAATTAAAATAAATTATTTTGATTGTCGTTTCATGTTTATGCCTATTGAAAAAATGTGATTAAAGTTGTTGCTTTTACTTAATACTAGTATAAAAAGATATTATTTTATGTAGCCTCATGGTGATTTATTAAAAAGGCTGATTGTTGTGTAGTAAAACTTTACTAGTAAATTAAAAGAGAATACAGTTATATAAATAAAGAAATAATATAAAGAGCGTGATTTGATCCTCATTGTTAAAAAATACTACTGTGGCTAGACTGATTTGTTTGAGACAATTATATAATATTGAGTTCCTTTGCTATTCTTGTTATTTAATTTTTTGCAATGACTGATTAGTAAACTAGAGTGACCTAATAAATATTAATTTACCAACTTCTTATTTCATACCTCGTTATAATGACGTATCCTTTCAGTTTCTCTGTTATTTATTTGATCATATATAACTTAGTTTTATTAAGCCTCGTAGCCTAAGGTTAGCCGATTCCGACTGCTCCCAGAACCGTGTATCAAAAATCTGGAACCGTAAGCGGTTCTGCATGCCCTTACGACATAGGCCTCCTCCAATATGTTTTTTTTTTGTTTTATCACCTAGCGCTATCGCTTATGCTTAAAATTAGTAGTTGATGTTCCTTATTGAAGCTTCTATTTCGCATATATTTGTATTCTTATGTTAAGTGTTGTAATATGGTATGTTTCACATCTTTTAGTTGGAGGTGGGAGAGTATTATTATTGTTTTGTTTTTGATATTATTATTCTTATTACGCACATTATCGGACGTTCAGTGTTTCAGATGACACGTTAAGCTGTAGGTCCCGGCTACTTTCGCTACTTGGCAGAAGTAGTCGTAAGCCCCTCCATCAAACCGCACTGTGCCAGAGTGATCGAGTATGCCCTAATCTTACTCGTACCGGGTAAAGGCCTAAGCCCCTCGGTGAAGACATTAATGGGCTACATTTATTATTATTTACCGGCAGCTTAAAGCTGATGCGTGCATATTAGTGAACATTTCACTGCACTTGTAACATGGTTTCGTTTTAAGTCAATGGTTTAGGCATGTATTTTTGTCGGACATGGCGCGGGCGCAAAAATCGGATTAAGTTCATTCATTGGATTTTTTGCTAAATGATAGGTTTGTCATTGTGTTACTACGTACGTGTATATCAGGATCACCTTCAGCTGTGACAGCTCCCTTCACCTCATGGACTTGCTGCATCATAAGGTCGCAGTAAAGCCGCAGCTCGGACTTCTTGTTGCTTAATGAGTTGGGATCACCAAACGCTGAAATGGGAAATGGATATATGTTCGAGTTTTTTTTGTAAGGAGACTTTTGTAATTTTTATTAGAGATCTTTTTATCTCCCGTGCTGCAATACAATGCAACCAAATAACCTGCGGCAGAAGAGGTGCGTCCCGCATCGTTTTAAGTTATATCTCAAAGTCCCCTAATAAATAACATTCAACCAACAAGCTACCCGAAAAAACAATATACGGGTGGCCGAGTCGTTACTAGATCCCAAATTTGCGGCTCAGATGTTTGAGAGGGCACGAAAAATGTGAGGATCAAGCCAGTGCAGGTAGAATTTGAGTAGAACGCAAACAATTAACATAAGTTCTAACTGTCAGTAGGAAAGTTCGAAGTTCAGTACGTATTATCGTATTAATTAAATAATGTTCCAGATCCATAATTATACCAACAATTACTACCAACCCAGGGTACTCTCAACCCAGAAGAACTATTACGACGAAAGCCTATATGTCGGCAGATACAGAACTGAAACAAATTCATATCTTCATCAGCTATCATCTACAAAAATCCAAAAACGAACTCCGAAGATAATTGAAAGAGATAGCTAGGCTTACACCCACGACTGCCACGAATCAAAAACCAACTAATCAGACAAAACAAACTAATCAGAGGACTACGAGAAGAAAATTGAAAAATAATTCAGCCAGCACTCCAAAATCCGAATTGTACCTAGTCATTATTCCTATATAAGCATTAGGCTGAATAGTTGGTCGATTGAATGCCCCACCTCCTAATTCCCCCTTCATTCATGTTTTTACGCCACCTGAAACACAATCCGAGTTAATTTTGCCGGGTGAGATGACCTTTGTCTTTTGTAAGCACCAGTGCTTATCCCAGACACGGACTCCCGAAGTTTTCACATAAACTATTATTCAGTTATTATTATTTTTTATAATTTTGCACCGGATTTGAATTTTACTAATCTTTATAAAACATATCAAGTTATATTGCTCTTTTAGTCCACTATACATCGGTCTAGAGCGTTTTTTAACATTAGAATTCCTATTCCCTTAAAAGTAATCTGAAGGGAAATTCAAGGTTGACGACCTCTGTGGTGTGGCGGTCGAGGCCGTGTTTCCCAATCGAGAGGTCCCAGGAAAACCATAAAAAACATCTTAGGGCTTCAATGTTGATGTTTTTTGTTCCAATTTCACAGGTTTTATCAGCATTATTCTATTGTGGGCTCAATATTTGTGCCTATTGCCAATATGGTAAAGGATACAAAAATAATGAGCTAGAAAGTAACATACCACTTAGTTCTGCTTTATAATCCACACACGCTTTGGCACTGCCCAAGGCAACTAGCCACTTCTGTCTGTCTGGTGGTGATGGCGCTTTTAGGTACATGTGCTGCTGACCTGGTATCACCAAGTCCAATCTGGTGTTGTCAATGTTGTTTACTGGAAGCAATATCAATCAATTTATTATTTTAGAATACCTATTAATTTATTGTTAATGCACTTTGGCAAAACAGACCCACATTACATAGTGAACTTGCACGGAATATTAGAAAAGTACCTATTAGAGGACTTGCATTATGACTTTATTTATTTGTTTGGCCGAAGTCATTGAGTTGTTCCGGAATAAATAAGGGACTTTATTTTAATTTGTATGCTAGTTTCATAACCAGACCTGATTTATTAACAACCATCTAGCAGAACTATTTAGGAGTAGCATAGGACTTGAATATATCCCTCCTAATTGGAGGAGAGTAAAAGCAGCTTTCATACCAAAACCAGGCAATAAATCTTACCAGGAAGCTAAAAGTCGTTCCGGTGTATAAGTCTTTCCTCCTTTGGATTGAAATCACTACAGAAAATAGTGGACAGACACTTAAGAATAAAACTCAATGAAAGTGCCTCTCCCCTACATAGCAATCAGCTTGCATACATGGAAGGGAAATCAACAGAAACAGCTCTACACAACCTAACACAGAAAACAAAGAGTTTGCCCTGGGATGTTTCTTTGATGTAGAGGGAGCTTTCGACAGAGCAAACTTCCAAGTAATCCAAGAATCCCTTAAGCGGGACGGAATAAATGAACAGCTAGCAAAATGGGTGGTAGCCATGCTCAAAAACAGGGTGATCACTGAATATCTTGCTGAGACTAGCTACTCAATCGGAGCAAATAGAGGATTCTCACAATGCTTACCTCTACTGATGTTGTGTCTTCTTATAGACTCCCTTTAACTCGCGTTGCCAACATGAACATATACCTACAGGTATATTCAGATCATGGGGGCTATTGCTATAATAGGAAAAGTGCTAAATACGATACGAGATATTATGAAGAACGCAATAGAATAGGCCTTACGGTGGTGTCAAGAAAAAGACCTTGACCTAAACCCGGAGAAAACAAAGCTACTACTCTTCACGAATAAACGGAAAAATATTGAAATGCTTCCCATTACGTAGAGGGGCACAAGACTAGAAGTAGTTCGTGAGATTAAATATTTAGGAGTGACCTTTGACTGAAGAATGAAGTTTGACACTCATTTAAAGTCACAGTGCTCTAAGGGCGTTAGATTATTATTCCAATGCAAGAGAGCTGTAGGGAACAGAAGGGGAATGAAGTCAGAGATCGTCCATTGCACAGCAATCGTCCTACCAAGGACTCTATACGGATCAATTGTATGGTGGAAAAGAACAGAACTAGCAACGACGAAAAAAGAGCTTGGCAAGGTACAAAGATTGGCATGTCTTATGATCACATGAGCCACGAGGTTTACACCAACGGCATCCTTACTAACAATGCTCAATCTAAACCCATTGCATGTAGAAGTAAAAAGGACAGCAACTGAACAATGGTACAGAATGAAAATGAACAAAAAATGGAAAAACAACTATTGACACAGGTCATGCCTCCATTGTAAAAACGTCAGGTGGAAAGTTGGCAATGCTATTGCAAACAACGATCTAATAAAGAAGGAAATACGATTCGATAAGAAATACCGAATCCATATAGGAACAACAGAAAATTGGGAAATAGAAACAGACCAACCGGTTGTAACCGGTAGACCAAGCGGGAATAAACGCCATAATGAAATGCGCTGAAGCTCTAAGAGAAACAGCAGAAATCAAAAACAAGACAGTAGCAATTTATTCTGAAAGTCAGGCAGCGTTAAAGGCGCTTAGGCAACCAATGAATTAATCTGCACATGTCAAAGAGTGTATGGCCAGTCTTAACTCTTTGGGAAGAACATCAGAAATAATTATCGCATGGGTCCCCAGCCATAAAGGGATTCACGGTAACGAAAAAGCAGATGAGCTGGCAAGAAACGGCGCTGATGAGCGTTTTATTGGACCAGAACCAAGATTACCTATATCAGCGACTGCCACAAAGAATATCTTCAACATGATAGCTTCGCGAGATGCAAACCAAGAAAGGAAGAACACCAAAGACTAGGCAGTCTAAGATGTTTATCTTAAGGAAAGACCCCAAAAAGGCTAAGTATTTACTTAATCTTAGTAGGGACTACTTAGCAATACTGGTAGGTGTAGTGACAGGTAACTGCAAAGTAAATAGACACCAATCATTATTAAGGCTCGTACAGGACCCATCATGCACTCACTGTGGCTTGGAGGAAAGTAGCCAGCACTTCTTAGGAGAATGCATAATCTATTCAAACATAAGATGGTGAACACTAGGGAGGTTAACATTAAAGCAGATGATTTGTCAAACTTAGTTCAGCGACATCCTAGAATTCATTAAACGAACAAGAAGACTTGGGGAGGGACATCTGTTGATCCAACAATAACCAGTGCCCCAAACACTTGGAATTGGGTGAAATAGTCACGATAGAGGACCAATCACCCGCCTGTGGTTCAGCGGGCGTCCCACCTCATAATTATCATCATAACCACACCTGCATACTGGTTAGAAGTACTGTGGAACTCAACAGTAATATGTTATAGTAAATTACGTGTTTGATTATAAACTTTTTGAATTTGAACTGGTGTTCTCATAAATAGCACCTTTCTTGGGTTGGCTACAGATATCATTCACACGATTTTTGGTAGTATGTTAATAGAAGGGAATTATTTGGAGCTCCCCTTTCCCCTTTTTTTTGCGAGGAAATGTATAGTTTTTGAGAAATAAATGAATTTTGTTTAAATTTGAGATTATGTTCACATAATTTTTGTTATGAAAGTGCCATGATGCAAGTATGCAATCCGTAGAGGGTTGGTGGAGAGCTTTCTATGCCGTCTTGTGGCATTTTTTTTGTATCCGGAGACTTGGTTTTATAAGGTATAATAAGACTTAAATGAAATTTTCATTTCAAATTCTGACATTTATTAAAAAAAAAAAACTGTGAAGGCTGAGTTGAAGTAGGTAGCAATATATTTATTAAGTCAAATTCGGCTAGAGTAGGTTATTGTGGCTAAATTTCAATAGGTTTATAGGTTATGTTAGAACTTAGAAGAAGCAAAACCGGCACGTAGCGAAGCGAAGCGGAGCAAAGTGTATGCAAATAAAAACAATATTTAATTATATGAATAGTTTTTTTTTCGGGTGGATGCTTTGCAGAGTAGCTATTGCCACCACATGGTGTAGTAAGTTGAGCTAGGACAATTTCGAATAGACGTAACCCCAAAAAAAGGGGGGGTCCCGGCAGAGGGTCCCCCCTCAGTTCCAGGGGTACCGCCCCCCCTCTGCGGGTTGCTTTATACCACTTTTGTAGCGAAAATAATGTAAATATTACCTCAAATTTAAAATTAAATAATTTATTTCTCAAAACATACATATACATTTCCTTGCAAAAAAATCTATACTAGGGGGACAAAGGAGCTCCCCCTACCCCCCACTCCCCACCACTTCCCCCTCCCAAATCAGCGTGAACGATATGTTGGGCCTTACCACAAAAAAATAACTACTGTTCAACACTTGTTTAAAAACAAAAACGTATGGGATTTGACATTTGTTTTGAGGTTAAACGCCGTTTAATATTTTTTGTGGTAACACGGCTATAGTTTAGCCCCTTTCTGCATTAATGGGTTCTAATTATAATGAGACACGATTATTATTGTTTAAGTGTGGTTGAGGTTACAAACCTTTGTAGATTTATATTGGCCGCTTACGTTTTTACTATGGTTTGATTATGTCATTAGCTGTCGATAGAGATATGTCTTGGTTTTCTGTTGTACTAAAAATAAAATGTTTTAAACAATAATTCTCGTCTTCTTCATCATTCTAAACATGGTAGCAGAGCGTTTTGTGTACAGTAAGTGAAAAACAAGTAAGTCGTAAAATGAGTAACAATATCGTAATACCAATTTTTGACGGAACGGATTATGCCAATTGTAAAATTCGACTATTGAAATTTCTTCAATTTAAGAAATGTAAGGAAGTAGCCATTAGAATAAAAACTGATAAAGACAATGCTGCTCAGTGGGATGAGATGGATATTCAGGCTACAAACTATATATACAGCGCGATTACCAACCAACAGTTGGAATATATTAGCGAGATAGAGTCAGCATACAAAATTATATTAAAATTCGACGAAATGTATTTAAAGCAATCTACAGCGTTGCAAATTGTATGCAGAAGCAATTTAGAAAATATAAAGCTAGCGAAATATTTGGATATTAATATTTTCTTCAATGATTTTGAACGATATGTCAACGATTTGAAAAAGGCCGGTGCCAAGATGTCGGAAAGTGAAAAATTAAAGCTATATGTTAAAGGCGTTGCCCGAAAATTATAGTTATATCGGCGATTTAATAGATGTTTTGCCAGAAAAAGATAGAACCGTATAATATTTAAAAAGTAAAATAAGAATGAAGAAAATTCATAGTGTAGGCGAAGAAATGCCTAGTAGCTCGAACGCATTCAAAGCGGAATCGGAGAACAAACCCACATGTTTAACCTGCGCATAAAGTTGGGCATATACAAAGAGATTGTTGGCATGGATACCGCGGTCGTGGACGTGGACATTATGCTCGAAGTCGTGGTCGTGGACGTGGCCACTACAATTTCGGACCAAACAGAGGTAGAGGAAATTACCACAACTCAGAAAATAACAGTTATAAAAAGAGCTTTCATACATGTATTGTGAATAATTCGACAATTAATGAAGATGCTCCTAAGGCAGGACAAATAAATTGGCTTTTAGATAGTGGATGTACAGACCACATAATAAATACCGATGAATATTTCGATAAATATATTACTTTAAAAGAACCAATAAAAGTGAAGGTTGGTGATGGAAGTGTATTGAAAGCGACAAAGGTTGGAAGCATTACAACTTATTTTCCGGTTTATAAGAAGAAAAATAAAGTAATAATAGACAGCGCATTTTACGTAAATGAGATGAAGGCTAATTTATTAAGTTATTCGAAGATAACAGACAATCACACAATAGTTTCGGCAGGATATTTAACGAAGATATATAACAAGAATAGAGAATTGATCGCAATTGCGAAGAAAGATGAGAGACTCTACAAAGTAACCAGTTTTGCCTGTAAGGAAATAGGCGTAAATGCAGCAAATTGTAATATGACATTGAAAGAAAAGCGTCATCGAACATTTGGTCATATAAACTTCAATTATCTTGACATGATGTGTAAAAACCAAATATTAGAAGGATTACCTAAACAAATAGAAACGGATTATATGAAATGTGCTATTTGCGTCGAAAATAAGATGCACAACTTGCCGTTCAGCAATAATAGGACGAAGGCAGAAGACATATTAGATATTGTACACACGGATGTTAACGGACCACATGGAGTTACAGGATACCAAGGAGAAAAATATTTTTTGACATTCGTAGATGATTATAGCAAGATCGCGAGAGTGTATTGCATTAAATCAAAGGAACAAGTATATGAATGCTTCAAAGAATATGTCAATCAAATGCAAAATATTACAGGAAAAACGATCAAAGAACTAAGATGTGACAACGGAAAGCAGTACATAAATAGCAGAATATTTAATTTCGCAAGAGAAAAAGGAATAATGATTATGCCTTGCCCAGCATACGTACACGAGTTAAACGGCACTGCAGAAAGATTTAATAGATCGATTATGGATATGGCATGATGCCTCTTGGCCGAAGCAAAGGTTGATAAACTATCAATACCGCTGCTTATTTAAAAAATCGTTTAATGTCAAATACCCCCGAAAAAAAGACGCCGTTTGAAATAGTTTTTCATGAGAAACCAACTGCAAAATATTTGAGAATGTACGGTAGTAAAGTTTATGTAAGAGTACCTGAATGTAAAAGAGCGACAAAATGGGAGAAAAAAGCAGAGATGGGAATTTTACATAGGTATTGATGTAGAGTATTACTATGCAAAAGCTAATACGTTAGTTAGTTAGCCAAAAAATATAAAATTGAGGATTCTAAACTATTTAAAACACCTATGGAGATTAATGCCAAACTTGAAAAATGTGAATTAAATGATGATATTAAATACAGGAACTTGATCTGAGCTTTGTTACACATTAGTTCTAGCACTCAACCAGGTAATTACTTGAGCAGGTTTCAGAACTGCTATGGTGAAATTAATTTCAAATATACATTGCGAGTTTTAAAATATTTATACTTGACTAAAAGTCTGAAACTCACATATTTACAGAATTTAAAAGCTAATATAATGGACTGTTACGTAGATGCCGATTGGGCCGGAGATATTGTAGACCGCAAATCAACTACTGGTTTTGTGATTCGATTATTTGGTAATGCTGTGTACTGGAAGTCAAAGAAACAAAGTACTGTGACGAAATCTTCCACTTTCTCTGAATACATAGCGTTGTCAGAAGCTGAAACTGAAATAAGCTTACTACGTAGTATACTTGATGATGTTTTTATAGTGTTTGATGCTCCTGTAAACATTACGAAGATAATTCAGGTGCTGTAGCTATTGCGAAGTATGGTAATTTCACAAAGAACTCGAAGCATATTGAAGTGCATTATCATTATGTTCACGAGAATGTTAAGAATGGAACCATTGATATAGTTAACGTTGATTCGGAAGATAATGTTGCAGACATTCTTACCAAATCGTTAGGAAACATTAAATTCCTTATATTCAGGGGAATGTTAAATATAACTTGATTTGATATTGCCCTGCTTGCAAAGTTTTATTGTTAATCTTAATAATGTAGATTAATGTTGCCATATAAATCTAAGGAGGTGTGTTGAGGTTACAAACCTTTGTAGATTTATATTGGCCGCTTACGTTTTTACTACGGTTTGATTATGTCATTAGCTGTTGATAGAGATATGTCTTGGTTTTCTGTTGTACTAAAAATATAATGTTTTAAACAATAATTCTCGTCTTCTTCATCATTCTAAACAGTTTCACAATTCAGAAGCATGTTGATTGCTCTGTCATGCCTTTTATATGTATACATGTAGTCATGTACCTTCCTCGTTAGGGTCAGAGTGTCGATGAGGAAGTTTTTTTTCCTTGGCGCCCCCTTATCTACACTCCAACCCTCGTTAGTCTTGTCTGCACTAGGTAGGTAATAAAAAAAGGGTATATTTTTCAGGGATTTGGCAAAAAGGTTCTTACCATTTATTTGGCAAACGGAAACCTTCACTGAGCCCTTGCACCCTTGGTTTACTTCTTCTTGTGATTTATAGTAAGATAGAATACCATTTTCTAAGATAAACCATCTAGTTTGCCACCCTGGAAGCAGAACAAGTTCAATAGAATTAGAAAGGTAACATATACAGACATTGCTTTCTTAAACAATATATGTCGAAGGTAGAATCAGAGGAGTAGGTGTTCATGAATAATGCAAGCAGATTTACCATTCCAGTAATTTGTCCATTTCCATAAGATTCCTTCCATGGCAACTAAAATTTAGAAAGTCGCGATAAAAATTGGAAAATGAAAACAATACAACTTTATCCAGCCAAGCACGCAAACGTCAATTTAGTTACGGATGTCGATTTTAAATCGATTGGTCGAAGATCGATTTTTTGAAGCGATTCGATCTTTGAATCTTTCCATACAACCGCAGAATCGTGGACTCGTTATTTCCGGTTTCACGGCAAATCACATACAACAATTCCATACAAATGAAAACAGATTATTATTTTGGAATGTTAGGACGACACGCTAAAGGCGGAATAAGACTTAACTCGACTAAAGTTTGACAACTCCATACAAATTTATATGGAGTTGTCAAAGTTTATTCAAGTGAAGTCTTAAGTCGCTTTTTAGCTAGTGGCACTAGGCTCTTGGGTAAACATATTTCTAAGTCTAAACTAAATAATTTCAACTAATAATTTATTGAGGACCTCTGTGGCGCAGCAGCCAACCATGCGAGAGGTCCCGGGTGCAATCCCCGGTTTGGGGGTAAATAAAAAAAAATGGCGGTTATCTTGGACGCTAAGCTTCCTTTTAAAAAACTCATAGAACACATCACAAATAAGGCTTTTAGAAACCTTGGTTTTATTTTAAGAGTCAGTAAATCCATCCACTGATATTGATTGTGTACGTGTTCTGTATTTTCCATATGTCAGAAGCATCCTCGAGTATTGCTGTACCTACGATCTAGCATCCACAGTACTCAGTACCTATATGTAAATATGATCGAAAGAATACAGCAAAATTTTCTGAAACAACTAAGCTTCCGTGACAGATTTCAAACTGATGATTATGCAGAGAAATGCCGTCATCATAACATCCTCAACCTCGAATCTCGCCGAGCCATGTTAGATGGCATCTTCTTTATAACGTTTGTCATGGTGTTGTTGACTGCCCAGATCTAGTCGATGCTCTACTCATGCTGAATGCTGAAGGCTGAATGTCGACCCGTACTCGACACTCTTCAACGTACCTCTGGCTCGTACAAACTAAGCTGCTAACTCCCTCAGCTACCGCCTGCCACGCACTTATAACAGATTGTTTTCTGAATTGGACATCTTCCACAACACACTGGGCCTATTCAAAAAACTCGTGACCAAAATACTAACGGACGCAACTGCTACTTATCAGTTAATTGAATAACTAAATAATATTCTCTCTATTTCCGAATCACCCACAAACACCCAACGGACAACTGTTTATTATTTCTTTTGTTTTGTTTTATTCATATTTGTAATAATAAGAGATGCCTATGTTTTATTTTTTAAGTTTATTGCTTACTCTATTGAATGTTAAGATCGTAAGTATAATAAGAGTCCTTTATTGGCCTATGTCATATATTAATGCTAAGTAATTTAGATTGTATCGTGCTGTGGACTCAGTTCCCAAATAAACAAATAAGAAAACCCCAGGTCTTGGATGTTTATATGGGTATGACGCCACTGTTTCTGGTTCCCACGACACAGGGTATCCTAGTTTGGGGTCAATAAGCAATGTATGTGCATGTAGGTAAATGTTTGTTTATGTTTATGTAAATGTTTATTTGAGTTTGCAATAAAACTTAAACGATTTTTTTATTTAATGTTTTATTTATTTATAAGAAAGCAACAAATTTTACCCTCAACAAACTCAGGAAATAATAACTTTGAATATTATTTATTTTGACCAAGCTAGTTTACCAACATAAATTAAATGAATTAGCCCTTTGTTGTGTGAATTTTGTACCGATTTTTATTCGATTTTATTTTTTACCGATTTTTTTGGTTATATTTATTCACCGCGATTCGAATTCGATTTCAAAATTTATCCTTTTTAAATGAATCGACATCGCAAATTTAGGGTTGCCGTTTTTTTTCTTTCTTTGTTTGTTTTATTGAGGAAAAGAAAAGCCGTATACTTAGTTCACCTAGGTGCATTAAAGTATAGTTTTTGTATACTTTAAACACCTGGGAGAATTAAGTTAACTTCGAGAAATTGTGTATATTTTTTTTTTTTATTATCACGCTTTTATTAGCTTCACCTGTATGTTTGTTTGTTTGTAAGTAACCGACTCCTTTTGACCCACTTTAAACGGACAGATTCAATTCAAACTTTGTACACTTATCAAGAATCAGCGACAATGTAATAATTTCATAAGTTTATCTCATTATCCTGGTTAGGATCGCCAGGATTAATTAATTTCTCGTATTTGGGGGATTGACAAAACAGTCTACTTACTTTCCGGCTCGCGCATTCGAACTAAAAATATAGTTAAAAAAAACTAAAAAACACACTTTTAAAGCACTTCGAACTAAAAAGTTAAAAATAATTTTTAATATAACCTTCGTCGGGCGCTCGATGCACGAAAGATATGGAACAAAGCGCCCGACGCTGTTTTTCAAAAGCTTTTTTAAAAGCGTGTTTTTTAGTTTTTTTTTAAGCATATTTATAAATTGTAAACAGAAAATCTTATAGAAGTCGAAAAAAGCTTTTCGCTTAAATAGCAAACGGCAACGGCATTAAAATATTAAGCATTATACTATGCATATACTATGCAATAGCACTATACACGTTCTACGCCTGCAAAAGAAATAGCATGTAAGGTGGGCTCATGGCGGGCGACAACTGAGACGTTCAAACCGAACGCAGTCTTTGTTTTTTTTTACTTTCTGGGACAGGCAAAGACAAAGTCTTGACAATGAAATTATTTATGTTCTGGCTAAGGTAACATAATCCATTATGCCTACATCAACTTTTTCCAAAAACTATTTTTTTTAATAAGTATGAAAAATCAAAATTTTGGAAAATGATGAAATGAAAATCCCTGAAGCTCTCGACCAACTTTCGAATTAGCTATTAAAATTAGGGGGTTAATAATTTGAAATGTTGTGAATTCCCGTAAGTCAGTGAGTTGTGCTGCGCTGAGTCAGCTTTAGATGAGCCGACCGTCCCTACTTTAAAAACCATCAAATCGTTTTAATTTCAGCATGCCAGCACGCCGAGTTGTGCCGGAGAGGCAGTTCATGATGAGGCTGGAGTACGTGGAGGGGAAACCTGACTTGGGCACTGTATCAAATCATGGCCCACTGGAAAAAAAATCGGTGCGGAATCAGAGAAACTCATAAAACGGAGAGGAATGGAGATGTCAGTTTAATTTTACGAGGTTATACATATTATCAGCAAGATTTTGGTTTGAATTTGCTTCTTATTTGCAACTCATACTACATATTTGTATAATATTCGCCGTGTGGTCTGGTGCCGTAGAACAAAATACAAATTGTCATCACCCCTTCTCTTCCCGAGTGTGTGTTAAGAGGCGACTAAAGTCATATACCTAACAGAGAATTGATAGCAGCGTCCCCTATAAACAACCACATTTTACAGTACTGCAATTACCAACTCGTCTGCCCAGGGTGGTGATTACTGTGTGCAAATCCTCTCATTTTTGGGAGAATCCTTTAGTCCAACAGTTAACAGTTATAGGCTGTTCATGATGATGAAATCAAAATCAAAATCAAAATCAAAAATCATTTATTTCCATAGGATGTTGTTACATCACTTAGATCCGTCATTACATTTTTTTGGGTGAGTTCACTAACACAATGGCGGAATCTGTGGAGAAGAGCTCACCGAAGAAACTCCACAGTCGTCGCATCTTTTGCGTTTCCTTTTTTATATAAAATATTGTCAAATTACAAAATGAATGCTAATTATATATCGAAACATCCTGTTACTCAAACAATCTATTCCCATGGACATCTGTCCTCTAAGTAATCAGATATCCTATAGTAACCTTTTTTATACAATTTCTGTTTTATTGTTATTTTAAACTTGTCTAAAGATAAGTTTTTAATATCAGTAGGGACCTTATTGTAATAGCGTATACAATTGCCTTTAAAAGAATTACTAATGTTATGTAGTCGGCTTACATAAGCAACCAACTTGTCTTTATTTCTAGTATTAAAATTGTGTATATCACTGTACTTCTGAAAATTAGTTATATTTCTTTTTACATACACAAGATTGTCATAGATATATTGAGACACAAATGTCAGAATATTGATTTCTTTAAACTTTTCCCTCAGTGACACTCTAGGCCCTAATCTATAAATTGCACGAACAGCCCGTTTCTACAGAATAAATATACTATTAGCATTCGCAGCGTGACCCCACAATAAAATATCATAGGTCATTAGACTGTGAAAGTAACTAAAGTAGACTAGTCTAGCGGTGTCTACGTCGGTAAGAGCTCTAATTTTTTTAACTGCGAACGCTGCCGAACTCAGTCTGTTCGACAATTTATTTATATGAGGATCCCATTGTAGTTTGGCGTCTAAAGTAATGCCCAAAAAGGCAGTCGACTGCACAAGGTCCAATCTCTGTCCTTTTATAAATATGTCTGTAGTTACCGGGTTCACATTGGGTAACACGAATTTAATAAATTTAGTTTTCTTTTCATTAAGTAATAAATTGTTAACAGTAAACCAGTTCACTATACTAGAGATAGCATTGTTTACCTCGTCATAATTTGATTGCTGTCTGTTTACTTAAAATATCAAAGAAGTATCATCGGCAAACAATACTAACCCATGTTTTGCTTTAACAAGGTAAGGTAAATAATTAATATATACTAAAAACAAGAAAGGACCAAGAATTGAACCTTGCGGTACGCCCATACTTATTGAAGACCCAGGTGATCTTTTCCCATTAACATCGACCATCTGAACCCTATCTGTTAGATATGACTCCAGAAGGACAAGTGCCTGATCTTTTACACCATAATGGCGTAACTTCCTGACAAGAGTGTCATGATGGAAGCAATCAAAAGCCTTGGATAGATCGCAGAAGACACCTATTGCATCCATTGCGTTTTCCCAGGCATCAAAAATATTGTCGATTAGTTCAACACCAGCATCGGCTGTTGAACGACCCTTTGTGAAACCAAACTGAGCAATATGAATTAAATTATTGAGATAAAAATGACTTTGCAATTGATTAAGTATGAGTTTTTCAAATATTTTGCTAAGCGTTGGTAGTATCGATATGGGTCTAAAATTGGTGGGGTCTGATGTACTACCAGCTTTGAATAAAGGTATAACTTTACTTAGTTCCATCAAGTCAGGAAACACACCATTATCTATACATTGATTAAATATACAACAAAGGTGAGGTGCAATACAATCTACAATGGAACTAATAATTTTTACTGATAGACCATGGGCGTCAGCTGTCTTTTTCATTTCCAGGGATTTAAACGCTTTTACAATGTCTTCATTATTTACGTGCCTAAATTTAAAATCTGTTTTACATTCCTCAAAGTTTTGTTTAAGTATAGATTCAGCAGCAGCGGGAGATGAATTTAAAGACTTGGTTGTTGAAACTGGAATGTCCGTAAATAAATTTTCGAAAGCTTTTGCTACTTCTAGGTCTGTACTTAGCAATTGATTATCTATCTTAAGCTTGAAGTTATTATGTGTAGCTTTGGCCTTTCCAGTCTCTCTGTTTATAATTTGCCAAGTCGTTTTCATTACATTGCTACTAGATTCAATTTTGTTTTTAATGAAATTAGATTTAGCTACGGCACAAACGCGTTTAAACATTTTTGAATAACTACAAACATAATCTAGAAAGGCCGTATTTTTGTTATATGATTTCTCTTCATAGAGTTCATATAATCTTCGTCTGCTCCTATGAATTCCAACTGTCGCCCAATCACTAAACAAAGCTTTGTTATTAACTTTTATAGTTTTTGATGTAAATACCGTATCATATTCATTTTTGACAAGGTTAAATACTGAGTTGTACAACAAATTTGGATCGTCACTGTATGGTATTTCCCATAGTTTATCTAAAATATTATTCCTGTAGTGTTCAAACCGAGTGTCACTAACGGGCACACATGTAATGTCCTCTTTTTGGTCCTTTTTTATTTTAATATTGAATATACCTATTTGACCAGAGTGATCAGAGGTTAATTTATTGATGACCGATTTGAAAATGGGCGTAATGTTAGTAAATATATTGTCAATGCAGGTAGCAGATGTTGCAGTAATTCTAGTAGGCTCCAAAAACAGATAGTTCATGTTGTGACATAAAAATAAAGATTTTAATCTAGTACAAATATTATTATCCTCTAACAGATTAACATTAAAATCACCACTAATTATAAAAAAATTGTTTTCATCGCTGATTTTAATCAACACTTCATCCATTTTCTTTTCGAATAAATCAAAGGATGAATCTGGTGGTCTGTATACGCTCACTGTCACTATGACTACCTATTTACTAAAAACTTAAACTCATAATTAATTCATCAGTCTCATATCTTCAATATGAAGTAAATGGTTCAGTGTTATATGCCAACAAATGATAAGACCTACTCATCAAAATTTTAATAAATAAAACTAGTTACATGCTAATGTGCAATATTATGTTTTATGTAAGTTGAGATAAAAAAGTACTAAAAATAGAACATTTTCTTGTTACTGCAGATGACATCGAGGAGCGCAGAATAGCGGCGATAGAACTAAATTACCACTCTATGGTGGCGTTGATGGCCAGCGGAGAAAAGAAGCGTGCGGACACTGGAAAGAATAGCAACGCGTTTAGAAAACAGTTATGGGCACTGGTATAGTGCTCCTCTGGGGATCCTGGTTGCATGTTTAGGACGCCTTTGCCTCATATCAACCTAAAGAATAGTAAAATTAACGTTTGGCAATACTGCAATATATAAACTTAGTTTTGTAACAGATTTTTATAACATACCCATGAGCCAACGCAGTATATTACTTACGAGTGGGTAATGAATTAAGATAAGAAATGCTATGGATTTCTTAAGAGTACTGATAGTAGGAAGTAAATAAATATGGCTACAATTTAAGTGATTACCAAAATGATATTTTCTTACCAAAATGGATCAGCAAAAGTTGCAGCAAATATCAGGGCAAAATACTGCGGTAGCTTAGCTGAAGAGCCTTCATATTAGGTTGAACATGTCAGAACAACAAAAAATACTTAAAACATAAGCTTAACACACATACACGGTACACAAAACGTAAAAAGAAAAATAGCTTTATTTCTATAGTATTTCATGAAGCACAATTATATTCTTATTCTGTGAACATTCTCAAGACATTTGAAACTGTAGTCGCTTTCCTATTCAGTAAAGTAAAATAAACATTTACATTAACAAAAAATAACAGCCTTTATTGAGAAGGGTTGAAAGACCGCGGCGTGGTCGTGGGTTAACGAAGTCCATGAGAATGATTCCGTTAAAACTACAGTAACTTCTAAACGGCAATATTTTTTGGAAGGACTGCGTACCTATGGGTGCAAATAAACCTACTTTGAAAGGCAGATGACTGATTGTGGTGCATATGCGAAATGAAAATGGTTTCGTAGAGGGTGCTGAATGTTTATTTGAATAAAAATCGCAGGTCATTTCCAAGAAGCCATGGACGCAATCCGCTTTGAGCGGTGGTTTGAGAATACCGCGAATTTTACCGAAACTTGGTGAAAATGTGGTAGTGGTACTGGACAAGTACGCAAAATCAAGACGCAAATAAAAAAAATTACCACTACATGGAAATAAACAAGAATAAAGATTGGCTGCGTCATAAAGAAATAGCTTTGACCAAAAAAAGCAAAGGCAGAACTCCTGCCACCGAGCTATCATTGCGAGCTCAATCCCATTGAACTCGCGTGGGCTGAGACGTGAAGGGACACGTCGTCGCCCGCAAACATACCTCATTTAAATTTGAAGATGTGAAAAAATTGCTACAAGAAGGAATCCAAAATGCTGCTGACAAATGGCGAAAATGTGTAAATCATGTCGTAAATGTAGAGAGCAATTGTTATAGAAAATTAATGATAAAATATCAATCGAGTTTTATCGTAAATACGGTAGATTCGGACTCTTCTGACGAATCATCTACATCTAATACAGACGCCGACGCACACTGATTCGTCTAGAATGTGCTAGCTGGACAAAAGTCACCTCCTAATTTCCAAGAATTAGTTAGTGGTCACATGTCTTTAGCAACCCCCCAGGTGGACTATTTCCGAGAATTGTTTGTGTCAAAGTAAGGATGACATTAAGGTAAAAGGGTGAGTGTTACGATTTTGTATTTGATTAATTCTCGTCACTTGCAAATTTGCTACACGATCGAAAGGGTCTCATGAGTTATTTTGTGAAAAATCAAGAGTGTTGTGCTATGGATTTTAAAACCTATCCTAAATGTCTGTTTTGTGGCCAACTTAACTGTCTAAAATGTAGTTTGAAAAAAAAACCGTAAATTTTTCAAAGTTTAAAGGACCACACCTTTTTTTATCCACGTGTACCCGGGCCATTTTTATATGATTTAGACGTAACCCTTAGCTTTAATTTAAGATAGAATTTCATTGCGTGGTCTTGGTACATCATTTTTTATTATATTATTTTTCAGAACACGTTCTCACTGTCTTGAAAATTTACTTTTTCGATGAATGGGTGAAACATGATAAATAAAACCGGAAGTCGCGGATTTTTACTTTCTGTCTATGAGGTTGGACCTCTCGAATATCACTGAAGAGTCACGTCGAGAAATGCACCTAAAAATCGCATCATATTCTAATAAGATAGTGGAAAAATGGGCCTCAACAGGACGTCATCAAGATCGATTCTTAACTAACAATAAAAGTTGGTTAGAAGGTGCTGGCTTTCAATTCAAGGTTGATGTGATCAGCCCAAAGACTTTCACATCAGATACCGAGAACCGTACCCCGGGAAGGCCAAATAGCAGCTTTGAAGGCGCTTCATTCAAGATTAAGAAACGGCGTGTTGAAGAAGCTGTGAACAAGTGGACTGCTGAAGAGTTGGCGACTGCTGCTTAGGTCACAAGCAGCGCGGAGGGAAAGAGAAGCATCGCAAAAGCCATAAAACGTGCAAGAGATGGTGAAACCCCTAAAGCTACTTCGTGCCCAGAGGGTAGGCAGTTGTCTACCGATGAAGCTTGGGCTTATTATTTTGACTCCAAGGGGAACAGTCGTACCTATAAGATGGCGAGGAAATGGTCAATGAAGGCGGGACATAACACGTTTCCATCGTGGCATGGCATGCGTAAGTAAATTTATAGTTATTATCCTTCAGCGGAGCACATTCCTGTGACGGAAACGCGTGTCGATTGTAAGTTGCAACCTCTTTTGGATAAGACAACGGAGATATTACTTATGGCACAAAGTGATGTCATTAGATGTGTGCTCCCTAGATCATCATTCACTTTGATAAGCAAGTAGGGTTGCGACGGCAGTTCTGGCCATAGTACTTATAAACAGAAATTTGAGGACTCCGAGGCCACTGATGAGTTTCTATTTGTGTTTTCGTTTGTTCCTTTGAGGTTGTATGATGGCGACCTTATTATTTGGCAAAACCCACATCCATTGTCAACTATGTACTGCAGACCCATCAAATTCATCTTCTCAAAGGAATCAACTGAGCTTACACAAAAAGAAACAAACAAACAAAGTGCTGGAAGAGGTTGCTTAGTTAGTTCCAAGATTGTGTTCAGTCGGAGACGTCCAAATTTCTGTGAAACACAATTTTATCCTAACTATGGTCGATGGCAAAGTATGTAACGCGTTAACGAATACACAAATACAAAATACAAAAATGTTTATTGTTTAACAAGGAAAATCATTTACATTGTTTAGGCTGAAGCCTTCTTTTAAGTAAAAGTACCTGTACCAGAAGACTTCGCTCTCTCGTTCAGCACAAACATGTTACATATGTAAAGCCACGCCGAAAACAATGAATGACGAAGTGAAGGGTCATGATGGTCGGCAAGAAAACTTTGGTTTTGGGTTGTCCACTCTGCACGCTTGGATTCGCAGTTTGGAGTGTCTGTTGCACATAAGTTATCGTCCAAACATCAAGAAATGGCAAGCCGGAGGTGAAGACGATAAGTTAAGTGTAAAAC
The DNA here is from genome assembly GCA_949825045.1 of Argyresthia goedartella. Taxonomy (NCBI): domain Eukaryota; kingdom Metazoa; phylum Arthropoda; class Insecta; order Lepidoptera; family Argyresthiidae; genus Argyresthia; species Argyresthia goedartella. The sequence goes on along the minus strand of OX463820.1, from coordinate 13,540,144 downwards.
AGCGCGCAGAGGCAATAAAAAAATCGTTCAAAAAGGAAGGTTTGATTGTGGACCAACCAAAGCCAGGATTCGGAAATAGAAGGCCGGAAACACCGTGCGTAGATTTTTTGATAATGCAGAAATTACAGGGTTAGATGCTAATCTCATTAAAAAGTTTAATATAATATTAATAACATTGTCACCTGACTATGATATAGATTGGGCTAGATTTAAAAACCTCTGTGTGGAAACGAGGAAATTCTATTTAAGTCTGTATTCGTGGTACTTCATGCCTGCCACTGTGCATAAGATCCTTATGCACAGTATTGCGGTGATAAGTACTTCGTAACTTCCGATTGGACAGTTCTCCGAAGAAGACCAAGAAGCGAGAAACAAAGACATAAGCCGTTTACGGCTGCATAATACTCGCAAGACGTCAAGATGCCACGCATACAGACTTGATGCACATTCTTTTGGCATCATCTGCATCATCATCCCTTTAATCAACTCACTCAGAGATATTCCTAGACAAAAGACCGAACAGTTAATGCCTGAAGTCCGCGACTTCATTATCCCGCCTTCAGTGGCCATTTCGCCACCTACTTGTAATTTTGTTAAAAATAATCTAGACTATACAGAATCTGACTCGTCTGAGGATGAAGAAGTATAACTTATGTATTATTTTGTGTAAATAAATCGATTTAGGATAGTTTTGCATTAATTACACAGTCAGGTCATAAGTTCTGTCACACAATAAAAACTTTTGAATTTAGAACGCTGGCCACAAAAAAGTTTATTGAATTCGAATTTCGAATTTTTCATGAAAATAAAAATGTGTACTTTTTAGAATTTTCCTCATTTTTAAATATGGAGTGGACACTTAAAGAAGACCGTGTCGCAGTTGTTGCGTTGTATCGTTGCGGTTACGCGCCAATTCAGATTTTCGACTTACTGAAAAATTTGAATATAGCCAAAATATTCGTTTATCGTACCATAAAACGATACAATGAAGACTCTAGTGTAGATGACAGGTCAAGAAGTGTTCGCCCTCGCTCTGTTAGGACTCCAGCAGTGATAAAAGCTGTGAAGGCGCGAATTCAAAGAAATCCCATACGTAAGCAGAAACTGTTGGCCCTTCAGATGGGGTTAAGCAGGACCACGGTGAAAAGGGTGTTAAATGAAGACTTAGGGCTTAGGGCATATCGAAGAAAAACAGGACATCGTTTGGACGCTCGTTTAATGGACCTGAGACTGAAGAGATGCCGCGCTTTGTTGAAGCGGTACGCGGGAAAAAAGCATCGGGAAATTCTTTTTTCGGATGAAAAAATTTTCACCGTGGAAGAGAGCTACAACAAACAAAATGATAAGGTGTACGCACACAGCAGTGAACAAGCGAGCAACCGTATTCCGCGTGTCCAACGAGGTCATTTTCCATCCTCGCTCATGGTTTGGTTGGAAGTCTCTTATTGGGGCTTAACTGAGGTACATTTTTGTGAGAAAGGCGTAAAAACGAATGCAGTTGTGTATCAAAATACAGTCCTCAAGAACCTTGTGGAACCTGTTTCTCATACCATGTTTAATAACAGGCACTGGGTATTCCAACAAGATTCTGCGCCAGCTCATAGAGCGAAAAGCACACAAGACTAGCTGGCGGCGCGTGAAATCGACTTCATCCGGCACGAAGACTGGCCCTCCTCCAGTCCAGATTTCAGTCCATTAGATTACAAGATATGGCAACACTTGGAGGAAAAGGCCTGCTTAAAGCCTCATCCTGATTTCGAGTCACTCAAGGCATCCTTGATTAAGGCAGCCGCCGATATTGACATGGACCTCGTTCGTGCTGCGATAGACGACTGGCCGCGCAGAATAAAGGCCTGTATTCAAAATCGCGGGAGTCATTTTGAATAAACTTTATTACCATAAGAATCTATGTTTTATTAAGTTGATTTTGCTATATAAATGTTTACATAAATAATAAACATGTCTAAATTATTTTATATTGCACATGTGACAGAACTTATGACCTGACTATGTATTTAATGAAATAGGTATATGTTATGATGTATTACAACATCCGTTTAATTTAACTTATAGTTGTAATTTTGTAAATATCATTGAATTTGTGCATGGTAATTATTTTTTAAATATAAATAAATATTAATAAATAATTAATATTTTTATCTTTCTTTATTTCCAAAAGGTGTTGCTGTAATGGTACATAAGAGTCAGTACATTTGATACTTCATTTTGCGTGACGGAGGGCTAGCCCATCGCCGCGCTGTATTGTTACACACATTGAATACAAGAGTCGGTTCAGTTAACGTTTGGGGTTTTGAGTAGCTCAGGGTTGGTTCCAGGAACAGAGGTCAGGTCAGGTTTTTTTGGCGCATTCCTGCGAAATGTGTAGGGATCAGAGCCGATTTGGCTGCGCGCTGAATAAATTATGAATAACTAAATAATGGAAGGTTATTATGGAACGATACGGAGAAAGCTATTATGTTGACTGCAAATATACAATTGCGTTTGTTTGGTACGATGTGGCGAGTTTGACATCACGGGTTTGAATATCATTCTAGTGATCTTTGTCTAAGACGCTAGTGGTCGGGAAGGCTTAAATTAATCAAAACCGCTTTTTATAGCCAGCGATCGACAAATTCTGTGTATCGGCAATACCAAATGATTTGAGTGATAGCCAATGGTTGATTAGAAACTATGCGTACACACAATTTGTAGAACGGCGGATCTGCATGGCATGTTTGATTGAAATTAGAGCCTGTGTAGTTAGAGATAAGAAGCTTTCGCTTGGGCAGCGCATGTTCCCAAAGGACGCCATTTTTTTTCAGACATGTGGGGTCTATATACGAGAGCGTGGGGAGGGGAAGGATTCAGTCTCTGCGTCAAGCTGCTGTGACATTCGTCTTTCAGTAAATCTAAACAGTTTCGGTCTGCCGTTTTACGCGTCTGAACTGGACGGATTGTGATTGCGTGTTACAGTGGATTTTCGTAAGTGTCTGAAGCGCCGAGATATACCTCGGTTCCTATCCTTTAAATCAACCTACCCCAAATTCCAAAACTATCCTTGGGTCGTTAGATAAGAACTTGTAGGTAATTGATCTGAGTCTAAGTCTGGGCTTGGAGCGACCCTAAATTCCTTTTTCCTTCACCATAGGGTTCCTGGATTGGCTCTTAGGATATTCCCGGGCTAATCCTCTCCTCATTCCTTTCGAGTAGCGAGTTTTGAAATTCCCACACACACAGTCATTAAACATACAAGCACATTCAAATCAAACTCAACCATTTTCGAGTGGTGTCGATAATGGACGTGGTATAACACTAGGATTTTAGACTAGGCTAGACAGGAGTTTAGTTGCGGCTAAACCTAGGTTGGCAGGGCATAGGGAGACTGTTTGATCGATGAGGTTCCGCGGATGGAAATAACAAATTCAGAACAAAGTTTAAACGTTGTCAACACAGATAACCTATCCTGTTGATATTTTTGACATTTGAGTATTGTTGGGGACGCGCGAAGAGATCAAATTACAGTCTAAAGTTCATTGTTTAGGACCGGGTAGATTGTTTTGCTTTGCCTTGGATCGGTTTGGATTCAAGTTGCATCTTTAAATTAAATGTAAATTTCGCTGGAGGTCTAATGTGTTGGCTGAGTCGAATATTCATGATTGGGCTTGGTCGAGGAAGTGCTGCGGTCAGCGAGATTCATAGATCGGTATTTACCGAAGTATGCACTTCGCTGTGGTGTGGGTTAGATCTCCTAAAGCGCTAATGACAACGTTTCGATAACATCCAGCTCAAATTTCGCAGAGTTGAAGGTTTCAAAACGTTACGGACCTTTTGAGGTAACCGCTAGTTCAAACCCATTTCGGAAAATCAAATCGCAATTGTGTAAACCGGTCTATTCGGATCGTTATTGCCGTGAACTAATTATATAATTGGAACCACCACAAGCCGCTACTAGCGAGCACATGAAATATCATTGAGTACTCACGTCGTAAAACTACGACGGATATCTATACGATATCCCAAACAAATATTATAAATTGTGGTCGACCACTAAAAGAAGTTCCAAGCGCCCATATATACAAAAAAATAAATGGTACCATCACACAAAATATAACAACGATCGATCTGGCGCAATACACCGCTAACTGATGCGAAATACCGGCTTGCGGGCATATATGATTTCTCTGTCTAATTTGAAACTCTAACTTCCTGAACCAATCTTCCGTTCGACTATTGTACGCCTAACGAACTTCTCAACGAATGAGAAATTCAGACTTATCATTCTTAACTTACAAATTTTACAGCTGAATCGGGACAATCTCTTTTGGGGTAGGTAGAATAGACGATCATAGCTACTGATAGCGGTGGCTCGACCTTAGCCCTTAATGCCGTTACAGATTTTCTGGTCCGAGACCGAAGGATATCCTAGATATTCTGATACCTAGATATTCTAAAAGAATCAAGGTCTAACGCGTTACTTTTAAAAATAACACAACGTAGAAACGATTTTAAACAGTTCAATTTTGTAAGTAAGCAACAACAAAAAAAAGGGCATTGTTTCACAATTCTTCGGACGAGCTACGGCGGTTTAGTGTTGACGAATAATGGGCCGGGCAAAAAAGAACGTTAGTCGGGTAGTACAAGACAACTCACTTTCGCAGACAAGTGTTTTAAATAATGAGATGGCGTCAGGACAGGTGACTCAATTGTTATCTGAAATAGTGAGCAGATTAGATTAGTTTGGAACGGGGTTCAAGTACAAGTAATACTTCGGACAGACAGACGGACAGACGGGAATTAGAGACGTTTGAACAATCGGTAGAAAAACGTCAATCATGCATAGTGAAAATGACACAGAAGTTGCCAACATTCGATGGGCGGAGTTCGGAAAATCCGATGATTTTCTTAAGAGATTTAAAGGCTTATATTAAAGTTTCGGGAGATACTTCGAGGGCTTTGATATGGGCAACGGATAGTTTGGTAGGAATTGCAAAAGTTCGAATGAGCATATACAGAGACTCATGGCGAACTTATTCGGATTTTGAAAAAGATTTCAGAGAGGTATTCTGGGGAGATAATGAACAGGAATTAATTAAACAAAGATTCCTAACTGCGAAGTTCGATTCCAAGAAAGGTCAAAGTATGGAAGAATTCTTTGCCTCTCAATTGAATAGCATATATGAGCTTACGATACCGTTTACTGATACGGAGAAGATCAACACGATTTTCAGACAGTTGCCGCGCGATATTCAGGTAGCGTTTTTGCTAGAAAGGAACCAATGACTATACGAGATGCGGTCGAGTTCCTTCGCCATTTAGAACGGAATGTCGATGGGGGATTGAGTGCGTTGCAGAGTTCGGAGACAATGAATACGAACGACGTAAGGCGGAATAGCTACATGCGAGGGCAATATCGTACTTTGCGAGTAAATACGATGCGATATAACGCGGTGAGTCGTAGGAATAATTATAACGCGGGAACAAAGGCACGAAACGAATTTGGGACGCGCGCTCGCGGTTATTTTCGCGGTAGAGGTAGGCAGCCTCAAGGCAATAGAGTTTCAAAGGGGCAAAGATAGTTCAGGAAATACAGAGGCAGGGCAAGGTTCAAGTGACAGGAATAATGCGATAAATCAGAATTCAAAAAACTAGTGGACTCGCGCGGGTCGTTCGCGCTCAGATATTTATTAAGCTTTGGGTGAACAGCCGATCAAATTGAAAGAAAGCATAGACTGTATGATTTGTGTAATTTGGATTCGAACGTGGGTGTGAATGAATTTATTCAATTATTAGCGCATAAAGCGCATGGATATGCCGTGTGTTTATATGGAAAATCGATATTGAATTGTAGAGATCGAAATGACAGGCGTTTACATACGATATTCAGAGACGACGATTCGACTGAGTGTGGGCGCGATTTATGTAGTACATTGACATTACCTGAGATAGATGTGCGTATTGGGAATATTGTTGTAAGGAGTTTGATTGATTCGGGGAGCGAAATCAGTGTAATAAGTCGGAGAGTGTACGATGAAGTATGCAGGCAAATGGGAAAACCAACGGAAATAGCGATCCCAAGTTTGAGAATCACAGGTGCGTTTGGGGTCAGTAAAGAAAAGGTTGATAAGTTAGTCACGTTACCATTAACAATAGGTGAATGCGTTATCGATACTCCAATGCTAGTATTAACAAGGGTGCCTAAAGATTTAATTTTAGGGTTTGATTTTATACAACAGACGCGAGCCAGTTTAATGTGTGAGGGAAATAAGAGGCTAATTATACGAAGCGCCGGGCGGATGTGTGAAATACCATTAGGTACTGGCCCTAATCAGGATTCTTGCTGTTGTACAATAGGAGTACAGAACCAAGATACCAGTAGAAATATGATAGAGGAATATGTGAATAATTCATCAATACCTGTTGAACACAAAACAAAGTTATTACCGGTGTTAAATAAACATGCAGAGTTGTTTAGCGATAGGGTAGGTCGGACAAATAAATATATACACGAGATAAAAATGAGAGATGAAACGCCTTTCGTAAAACGAAGCAGTCCCATACCGTTCGCTTATCGCGATAAAAGTAACAAAACGATTGGAAGAAATGGAACAGATAGGTATTATTAGCAGGCGATCTACGGATTTCAGCAGTCCATTGACTTGTGCACTAAAGAAGTCAGGGGAGGTTCGTATATTGCTAGATGCGCGACAATTACACACGGGAATGATTCGGGAAGTTGAAACTACTCCTTTAATGAGTGAGATATTGCAGTCGGGTCGCCGGATAAATTACATAGGGGTTATTGATATCAAAGATGCGTATTTTTCTATACCATTATCAGACGAATCTAAACGATACACGGGTTTTGTATATCAAGGCAGAAGTTATGTTTACAACGTTTTACCTCAGGGGTTGAAAACCAGTGTGGGTTCATTTTCGAGGGCGATGGACTTAATCTTAGGGCCAGAGGTTAGGTCATATTGTTTAAATTTTGTTGACGATTTGGCGATTTTAACTGAGGGTGATTTCGATCAGCATTTGTCTCAAGTGGACACGGTTCTGAGTAAATTGAAAGACGCGAGCTTCACATGCAAACTAAAAAAATGCGAGTTCGCACAAAAAAAAGTCAAGTTATTGGGGCATATTTTGTCTACACAAGGTTTGCAGATGGACCCGGACAAAATTGAAACACTTAAATTATATCCGTCACCCAGAACTGTCAGGCAATTGAGGGCGTTTTTGGGGTTCATAAATTACTTTCGGAGGTTTATAAAAAAATTTGGAACGTTATCGCAGCCATTATACAATTTATTACGGTCTGGAGTCAAGTTCGTTTGGAGTGCAGAGTGCTTTTGACGAGATAAAAAAACAATTCTCAGAAAGTATAATATTGAGTCAGCTATTGGCGGGAAAGACGTATTATGTTCAATGCGACGCCAGCGCTAAAGGAATTGGGGGCTATGTTTATCAATTAGATGATTTGGGCCAGGAACGAATTATAGGGTTTTGTTCGCAGGCATTTAAGGGAGCTCAAACGAGATGGGCTGTCAGCGAACAGGAAATGTATGCAGTTATATACACTTTAAAGCGATTTGAGATATATTTGCGAGGAGAAAAAGTTATTATTAGAACTGATCATAAAAGTTTGACGTTCATTAAGTCGTGGACTTTATTGGGGGCACGCGTAACTAGATGGATTATGTTTTTAGAGCAATTCGATTACGACCTTGAGTTTGTGCGAGGGACTGTTAATCAAATTGCCGACACGCTAAGCAGGCAAATAGCGGGACCTGGAGGTATGAATGACAGTATAAATGTTCAGCCGGGAATATTCTGGTTTCAGGCATCGAATACCGCAAGTGTTATTTCGAGTTTACGGGACATTGCGAGATTACAAAGCGAAGATGAGCAGTTAAATCGAATTAGCGGTTGTATCAGACGTAGGGTGGTAGATACGGAAACGAGAGGGTTTGAAAATTACAAGCTAGTAGGTGATACGTTATATTTTCACGTGCCGAAGCGGAACGTACGGTTGTTAGTAATTCCGGAGGCATTACAGGAGGAACTAATATTACACATACATGAAGAAATAGGTCACTACGGCAGATATAAAATATTAGCACTGATGAAGGACAGATATTATTTTCTTCATATGAGTAGGGTGATTAGCACGGTGATAAGAAGTTGTGACATATGTTAAAAGGTCAAACCAAGTACTAACAATACCGTTGGTCCTTGTACAACGGTGTTGGCGGAAAGGTTGGGTGAGAAAGTTTTCTCGGACCTTTATGGGCCATTGCCCGTAGGTAAATTCGGATATCAATATATATATGTGATTCAAGACGTGTACAGTAAGGTAATAAAATTGTATCCAATGCGAAAAGCTACAGGTAGGAGCGTGCTCGCTTGTACAAAGAGATTTCATAGGGAAATACCTATCGAAACTATAATTACGGACTCAGGACCACAGTTCATATCGAAAGTTTGGGAATTTGGTCTCAAACAGCTAGGGATTCGGGTCACTCATACGTCGGTGTATTGTCCAAATTCTAATAGCGTAGAAAGAGTGAATCGCGAGCTAGGTCGACTAATTAGAACTTATTGCGGCGGAAGTAATCGAAGTTGGGTCGACGTGTTTCCGGACATTCAAAATTGCTACAATAATATCGAACACACAAGCACAGGCTTTGCGCCTAATGAGTTGGCGTTTGGTAGGCGGGAACCGTTAACTATTGACACGGAATTAGGCGATGAATGGTTATTAGGTCATAGTGTGCGAGATACGGAACAGGTGCGGAATGTAGCGATAGAAAACTCTAAAAGTTCTAGTGAACGACGTAAGCGACAGGCAGACAAACGGCGTAAGTTAGAAGTCTATCGTATAGGTGATTATGTGAAACTTAAGACTTTTGTGCATTCAAATAAAGAACATAAAATCATGCGGAAATTTCATTGTTGTATAAAGGGCCTTATGTTATTTCGGCAGTGGTATATCCGAACTGTTATACTTTAGTAGATCCGGTTTCAAATGAGATATTGGGTAACTACAATACTATAAATATAGCTAGGTATTATGTGAGGACGAATAAGGGCGTAGATAAATAAGATAGTGTATAAAAGTTATATAATTAAGCTGTAAGCTGTAAATTTGAGTAACTACTTTGTAGATTTAAGGATCTTGCATGGTTTAGGAAGGATCGTTAGATAAGAACTTGTAGGTAATTGATCTGAGTCTGAGTCTGGGCTTGGAGCGACCCTAAATTCCTTTTTCCTTCACCATAGGGTTCCTGGATTGGCTCTTAGGATATTCGCGGGCTAATCCTCTCCTCATTCCTTTCGAGTAGCGAGTTTTGAAATTCCCACACACACAGTCATTAAACATACAAGCACATTCAAATCAAACTCAACCATTTTCGAGTGGTGTCGATAATGGACATGGTATAACACTAGGATTTTAGACTAGGCTAGACAGGAGTTTAGTTGCGGCTAAACCTAGGTTGGCAGGGCATAGGGAGACTGTTTGATCGATGAGGGAGGTTCCGCGGATGGAAATAACAAATTCAGAACAAAGTTTAAACGTTGCCAACGCAGATAACCTATCCTGTTGATATTTTTGACATTTGATTGTTGTCGGGGACGCGCGAAGAGATCAAATTACAGTCTAAAGTTCATTGTTTAGGACCGGGTAGATTGTTTTACTTTGCCTTGGATCGGTTTGGATTCAAGTTGCATCTTTAAATTAAATGTAAATTTCGCTGGAGGTCTAATGTGTAGGCTGAGTCGAATATTCATGATTGGGCTTGGTCGAGGAAGTGCTGCGGTCAGCGAGATTCGGTATTTACCGAAGTATGCACTTCGCTGTGGTGTGGGTTAGATCTCCTAAAGCGCTAATGACAACGTTTCGATAACATCCAGCTCAAATTGCGCAGAGTTGAAGGTTTCAAAACGTTACGGACCTTTTAAGGTAACCGCTAGTTCAAACCCATTTCGGAAAATCAAATCGCAATTGTGTAAACCGGTCTATTCGGATCGTTATTGCCGTAACTTATTATATAATTGGAACCACCACAAGCCGCTACTAGCGAGCACATGAAATATCATTGAGTACTCACGTCGTAAAACTACGACGGATATCTATACGATATCCCAAACAAATATTATAAATTGTGGTCGACCACTAAAAGAAGTTCCAAGCGCCCATATATACAAAAAAATAAATGGTACCATCACACCAAATACAACAACGATCGATCTGGCGCAATACACCGCTAACTGATGCGAAATACCGGCTTGCGGGCATATATGCTTTCTCTGTCTAATTTGAAACTCTAACTTCCTGAACCAATCTTCCGTTCGACTATTGTACGCCTAACGAACTTCTCAACGAACGAGAAATTCAGACTTATCATTCTTAACTTACAAATTTTACAGCTGAATCGGGACAATCTCTTTTGGGGTAGGTAGAATAGACGATCATAGCTACTGATAGCGGTGGCTCGACCTTAGCCCTTAATGCCGTTACAGATTTTCTGGTCCGAGACCGAAGGATATCCTAGATATTCTGATACCTAGATATTCTAAAAGAATCAAGGTCTAACGCGTTACTTTTAAAAATAACACAACGTAGAAACGATTTTAAACAGTTCAATTTTGTAAGTAAGCAACAACAAAAAAAAGGGCATTGTTTCACAATTCTTCGGACGAGCTACGGCGGTTTAGTGTTGACGAATAATGGGCCGGGCAAAAAAGAACGTTAGTCGGGTAGTACAAGACAACTCACTTTCGCAGACAAGTGTTTTAAATAATGAGATGGCGTCAGGACAGGTGACTCAATTGTTATCTGAAATAGTGAGCAGATTAGATTAGTTTGGAACGGGGTTCAAGTACAAGTAATACTTCGGACAGACAGACGGACAGACGGGAATTAGAGACGTTTGAACAATCGGTAGAAAAACGTCAATCATGCATAGTGAAAATGACACAGAAGTTGCCAACATTCGATGGGCGGAGTTCGGAAAATCCGATGATTTTCTTAAGAGATTTAAAGGCTTATATTAAAGTTTCGGGAGATACTTCGAGGGCTTTGATATGGGCAACGGATAGTTTGGTAGGAATTGCAAAAGTTCGAATGAGCATATACAGAGACTCATGGCGAACTTATTCGGATTTTGAAAAAGATTTCAGAGAGGTATTCTGGGGAGATAATGAACAGGAATTAATTAAACAAAGATTCCTAACTGCGAAGTTCGATTCCAAGAAAGGTCAAAGTATGGAAGAATTCTTTGCCTCTCAATTGAATAGCATATATGAGCTTACGATACCGTTTACTGATACGGAGAAGATCAACACGATTTTCAGACAGTTGCCGCGCGATATTCAGGTAGCGTTTTTGCTAGAAAGGAACCAATGACTATACGAGATGCGGTCGAGTTCCTTCGCCATTTAGAACGGAATGTCGATGGGGGATTGAGTGCGTTGCAGAGTTCGGAGACAATGAATACGAACGACGTAAGGCGGAATAGCTACATGCGAGGGCAATATCGTACTTTGCGAGTAAATACGATGCGATATAACGCGGTGAGTCGTAGGAATAATTATAACGCGGGAACAAAGGCACGAAACGAATTTGGGACGCGCGCTCGCGGTTATTTTCGCGGTAGAGGTAGGCAGCCTCAAGGCAATAGAGTTTCAAAGGGGCAAAGATAGTTCAGGAAATACAGAGGCAGGGCAAGGTTCAAGTGACAGGAATAATGCGATAAATCAGAATTCAAAAAACTAGTGGACTCGCGCGGGTCGTTCGCGCTCAGATATTTATTAAGCTTTGGGTGAACAGCCGATCAAATTGAAAGAAAGCATAGACTGTATGATTTGTGTAATTTGGATTCGAACGTGGGTGTGAATGAATTTATTCAATTATTAGCGCATAAAGCGCATGGATATGCCGTGTGTTTATATGGAAAATCGATATTGAATTGTAGAGATCGAAATGACAGGCGTTTACATACGATATTCAGAGACGACGATTCGACTGAGTGTGGGCGCGATTTATGTAGTACATTGACATTACCTGAGATAGATGTGCGTATTGGGAATATTGTTGTAAGGAGTTTGATTGATTCGGGGAGCGAAATCAGTGTAATAAGTCGGAGAGTGTACGATGAAGTATGCAGGCAAATGGGAAAACCAACGGAAATAGCGATCCCAAGTTTGAGAATCACAGGTGCGTTTGGGGTCAGTAAAGAAAAGGTTGATAAGTTAGTCACGTTACCATTAACAATAGGTGAATGCGTTATCGATACTCCAATGCTAGTATTAACAAGGGTGCCTAAAGATTTAATTTTAGGGTTTGATTTTATACAACAGACGCGAGCCAGTTTAATGTGTGAGGGAAATAAGAGGCTAATTATACGAAGCGCCGGGCGGATGTGTGAAATACCATTAGGTACTGGCCCTAATCAGGATTCTTGCTGTTGTACAATAGGAGTACAGAACCAAGATACCAGTAGAAATATGATAGAGGAATATGTGAATAATTCATCAATACCTGTTGAACACAAAACAAAGTTATTACCGGTGTTAAATAAACATGCAGAGTTGTTTAGCGATAGGGTAGGTCGGACAAATAAATATATACACGAGATAAAAATGAGAGATGAAACGCCTTTCGTAAAACGAAGCAGTCCCATACCGTTCGCTTATCGCGATAAAAGTAACAAAACGATTGGAAGAAATGGAACAGATAGGTATTATTAGCAGGCGATCTACGGATTTCAGCAGTCCATTGACTTGTGCACTAAAGAAGTCAGGGGAGGTTCGTATATTGCTAGATGCGCGACAATTACACACGGGAATGATTCGGGAAGTTGAAACTACTCCTTTAATGAGTGAGATATTGCAGTCGGGTCGCCGGATAAATTACATAGGGGTTATTGATATCAAAGATGCGTATTTTTCTATACCATTATCAGACGAATCTAAACTATACACGGGTTTTGTATATCAAGGCAGAAGTTATGTTTACAACGTTTTACCTCAGGGGTTGAAAACCAGTGTGGGTTCATTTTCGAGGGCGATGGACTTAATCTTAGGGCCAGAGGTTAGGTCATATTGTTTAAATTTTGTTGACGATTTGGCGATTTTAACTGAGGGTGATTTCGATCAGCATTTGTCTCAAGTGGACACGGTTCTGAGTAAATTGAAAGACGCGAGCTTCACATGCAAACTAAAAAAATGCGAGTTCGCACAAAAAAAAGTCAAGTTATTGGGGCATATTTTGTCTACACAAGGTTTGCAGATGGACCCGGACAAAATTGAAACACTTAAATTATATCCGTCACCCAGAACTGTCAGGCAATTGAGGGCGTTTTTGGGGTTCATAAATTACTTTCGGAGGTTTATAAAAAAATTTGGAACGTTATCGCAGCCATTATACAATTTATTACGGTCTGGAGTCAAGTTCGTTTGGAGTGCAGAGTGCTTTTGACGAGATAAAAAAACAATTCTCAGAAAGTATAATATTGAGTCAGCTATTGGCGGGAAAGACGTATTATGTTCAATGCGACGCCAGCGCTAAAGGAATTGGGGGCTATGTTTATCAATTAGATGATTTGGGCCAGGAACGAATTATAGGGTTTTGTTCGCAGGCATTTAAGGGAGCTCAAACGAGATGGGCTGTCAGCGAACAGGAAATGTATGCAGTTATATACACTTTAAAGCGATTTGAGATATATTTGCGAGGAGAAAAAGTTATTATTAGAACTGATCATAAAAGTTTGACGTTCATTAAGTCGTGGACTTTATTGGGGGCACGCGTAACTAGATGGATTATGTTTTTAGAGCAATTCGATTACGACCTTGAGTTTGTGCGAGGGACTGTTAATCAAATTGCCGACACGCTAAGCAGGCAAATAGCGGGACCTGGAGGTATGAATGACAGTATAAATGTTCAGCCGGGAATATTCTGGTTTCAGGCATCGAATACCGCAAGTGTTATTTCGAGTTTACGGGACATTGCGAGATTACAAAGCGAAGATGAGCAGTTAAATCGAATTAGCGGTTGTATCAGACGTAGGGTGGTAGATACGGAAACGAGAGGGTTTGAAAATTACAAGCTAGTAGGTGATACGTTATATTTTCACGTGCCGAAGCGGAACGTACGGTTGTTAGTAATTCCGGAGGCATTACAGGAGGAACTAATATTACACATACATGAAGAAATAGGTCACTACGGCAGATATAAAATATTAGCACTGATGAAGGACAGATATTATTTTCTTCATATGAGTAGGGTGATTAGCACGGTGATAAGAAGTTGTGACATATGTTAAAAGGTCAAACCAAGTACTAACAATACCGTTGGTCCTTGTACAACGGTGTTGGCGGAAAGGTTGGGTGAGAAAGTTTTCTCGGACCTTTATGGGCCATTGCCCGTAGGTAAATTCGGATATCAATATATATATGTGATTCAAGACGTGTACAGTAAGGTAATAAAATTGTATCCAATGCGAAAAGCTACAGGTAGGAGCGTGCTCGCTTGTACAAAGAGATTTCATAGGGAAATACCTATCGAAACTATAATTACGGACTCAGGACCACAGTTCATATCGAAAGTTTGGGAATTTGGTCTCAAACAGCTAGGGATTCGGGTCACTCATACGTCGGTGTATTGTCCAAATTCTAATAGCGTAGAAAGAGTGAATCGCGAGCTAGGTCGACTAATTAGAACTTATTGCGGCGGAAGTAATCGAAGTTGGGTCGACGTGTTTCCGGACATTCAAAATTGCTACAATAATATCGAACACACAAGCACAGGCTTTGCGCCTAATGAGTTGGCGTTTGGTAGGCGGGAACCGTTAACTATTGACACGGAATTAGGCGATGAATGGTTATTAGGTCATAGTGTGCGAGATACGGAACAGGTGCGGAATGTAGCGATAGAAAACTCTAAAAGTTCTAGTGAACGACGTAAGCGACAGGCAGACAAACGGCGTAAGTTAGAAGTCTATCGTATAGGTGATTATGTGAAACTTAAGACTTTTGTGCATTCAAATAAAGAACATAAAATCATGCGGAAATTTCATTGTTGTATAAAGGGCCTTATGTTATTTCGGCAGTGGTATATCCGAACTGTTATACTTTAGTAGATCCGGTTTCAAATGAGATATTGGGTAACTACAATACTATAAATATAGCTAGGTATTATGTGAGGACGAATAAGGGCGTAGATAAATAAGATAGTGTATAAAAGTTATATAATTAAGCTGTAAGCTGTAAATTTGAGTAACTACTTTGTAGATTTAAGGATCTTGCATGGTTTAGGAAGGATCGTTAGATAAGAACTTGTAGGTAATTGATCTGAGTCTGAGTCTGGGCTTGGAGCGACCCTAAATTCCTTTTTCCTTCACCATAGGGTTCCTGGATTGGCTCTTAGGATATTCGCGGGCTAATCCTCTCCTCATTCCTTTCGAGTAGCGAGTTTTGAAATTCCCACACACACAGTCATTAAACATACAAGCACATTCAAATCAAACTCAACCATTTTCGAGTGGTGTCGATAATGGACATGGTATAACACTAGGATTTTAGACTAGGCTAGACAGGAGTTTAGTTGCGGCTAAACCTAGGTTGGCAGGGCATAGGGAGACTGTTTGATCGATGAGGGAGGTTCCGCGGATGGAAATAACAAATTCAGAACAAAGTTTAAACGTTGCCAACGCAGATAACCTATCCTGTTGATATTTTTGACATTTGATTGTTGTCGGGGACGCGCGAAGAGATCAAATTACAGTCTAAAGTTCATTGTTTAGGACCGGGTAGATTGTTTTACTTTGCCTTGGATCGGTTTGGATTCAAGTTGCATCTTTAAATTAAATGTAAATTTCGCTGGAGGTCTAATGTGTAGGCTGAGTCGAATATTCATGATTGGGCTTGGTCGAGGAAGTGCTGCGGTCAGCGAGATTCGGTATTTACCGAAGTATGCACTTCGCTGTGGTGTGGGTTAGATCTCCTAAAGCGCTAATGACAACGTTTCGATAACATCCAGCTCAAATTGCGCAGAGTTGAAGGTTTCAAAACGTTACGGACCTTTTAAGGTAACCGCTAGTTCAAACCCATTTCGGAAAATCAAATCGCAATTGTGTAAACCGGTCTATTCGGATCGTTATTGCCGTAACTTATTATATAATTGGAACCACCACAAGCCGCTACTAGCGAGCACATGAAATATCATTGAGTACTCACGTCGTAAAACTACGACGGATATCTATACGATATCCCAAACAAATATTATAAATTGTGGTCGACCACTAAAAGAAGTTCCAAGCGCCCATATATACAAAAAAATAAATGGTACCATCACACAAAATACAACAACGATCGATCTGGCGCAATACACCGCTAACTGATGCGAAATACCGGCTTGCGGGCATATATGCTTTCTCTGTCTAATTTGAAACTCTAACTTCCTGAACCAATCTTCCGTTCGACTATTGTACGCCTAACGAACTTCTCAACGAACGAGAAATTCAGACTTATCATTCTTAACTTACAAATTTTACAGCTGAATCGGGACAATCTCTTTTGGGGTAGGTAGAATAGACGATCATAGCTACTGATAGCGGTGGCTCGACCTTAGCCCTTAATGCCGTTACATTGTATTTATTTTGAATAGATCTATTTTTTGAAATTTTTTTTTATATCCTCTCAAATCATGGTATAGTCTCGAATCCTACTAGTAACAACAATTGACTGCTATTTGAGCTAAAATATGTCATTAGAAATATAATATAATTTTGTCAAGCTAGCATGTTCTAGACGAGTCAGTGTGCGACGATTAGAATATGAAGCCTAAAGTTTGAATATAATTTCTTCAAATTGAAATGTTTTAAAACCCTGAAAGTTTGTTTACATTATTTATCTCGTAAAATTGGCCTTCTTTTACACTATAGCTTCTATAGCATCACTCAAGGTCAAGAAAATCCTTCCAAGAAAGAATTTCGGCCATTTGAATGAGCAAACAGGCATGTGGTGCATGGCCTGAAACTGAGAGCGAATCTGTAAATTCTGTAAAAAATATAATTATATCTGTTGACCCTTTCCTGCATACTTAGATATGAGTTAATAGCTAGATCGTTTGGCTATTAACCGGTTTATAGCCAGTTAATAGCCAATATGGCTATAAACCCTGCTATTAATGTTTTTAATACAAAACTGATTTTTTATGTTTGTACATTTTATCTAGTGATCGGAAATACGGATGTTTTCGGTCAAGTCCGTAGCGGATTTATCGGCCAAGTGCGAATCTGAATTTTCGGGAAATTTTGACGGGAAAAAGTCGGGGAAAAGGTGTCGTAGTTACTAGTCCGATTTGCTTCAAAATCGACATCTGTGGATCCTGTTCGAGTCCAATCATGATTCTGAAGTTAGATTTTAATAAAATAGCCGCCATTTTGAACTTCGTAGTTATTGGTCTGATTTGCTTCAAAATTTATATCTGGGGAGCCGGTTGGAGTTTAATCATGATTCTGCCGTCTGATTTTGAAAAAGTGGCCACCATTTTTATTCGACTATGGCAAAGCCAAAGGGATGTTGCGCCCTCTAGAGGCTATTACCTAGAACCTAAACTAACCAAGCTATTATTGTTTTCAAATTTCCCTCCACGGTTATCAGAATTAGGAAAAACTAAATCTAAAACAATGTGAATGCAATTTTTTGGAACTAACCTGGCCCATTTAAAAAGTTTCAATCAGCTATTTTATTTACAATGATGTTTGTTTTTTTTAATTTTTTTGCTTTTATGTTTTATTGTGTGCCTAATTAAAAAGTTATTCTGCAGCCCAATCACTGCCTTCTGTCCTGATAAGCAATTGGATTGGATTGGCATCTTGGATTGGATCGGCTTCTTGGATAGGATCGGATTCTAATGGATCAATTTCTGTTGGGTTAATTTCATCTTCATCGACTTCGTATATATCTGGTGTCGGTGGCTGTGACTCCGAGTAGCAATCCATCTGATCGCTTTCTGTGACTAGTGTACTTGTTGAATAGGATGGTCTGTTTGTTAAGTTCCAATTGTGGGATATATACGTTATTTTTCCTGCCCGTTCTGTAGTTAGCCTATTCTTTTTAGCATTATGTACATCAGCTTTAGCACTAAACGTCCTTTCAGCAGCTGCTGATGTACAAGGAGCTGACAAATTCACAATTGCAATTTTATGCAACTGAGTAGAGCTCTACTCAGTGGCATAAAATTGCAATGCCCCTTCCACCAGCTAAGTGAATCTGTTTAATTTTTTTCTGGTGATAGGTTGTGAACTCTAATGCCTTAAGTTAAGGTTCAAAATCGCCATTGGCTAGAGGTTTGGTACTTGACGCAGGCAGAAGTGATCGGCGAAGACGCACTCCATCTCTTTCTGGCACAAATATATATATCTGAAAATGTTCTGCGATCGAGAGAGAACCCGTGGGTCTACCTGAATGGTACGAACTTCACTGGTTTTCGTTTAGATTTATAATAGGTACTTAAGTTGGTGATAGCTTTTGAGCATGCATAATAGGTGTGTTTGCCACACTTTTTAAGTTTTAATTAGATGAATCTCATGAATGTTTAGGCAATATGAAATCTCCAGATATCGATTTTGAAGCAAATCGGACCAGGAACCTCAAAGTTCAAAATGGCGGCCACTTTTTCATAATCTGACATCAGAATCATGATCACACTTCAACCGGATCCCCAGATATTGATTTTGAAGCAAATTGGACTAGTAACTACGACACCCTTTTCGCGACTTTTTCCTGTCAAAATTTCCCGAAAATTCTGATTCGCACTTGGCTGAGAAGTCCGCAACAGACTTGACCGAAAGCATCTGAATTTCAGATCACTAATGATAATATAACCGTAAAAAAACATGATTGGTATAAAAAACATTAATAGCAGGGTTTATAGCCATTTTGACTACTAAGTGGCTATTAACCTGTTACTAGCCAAATGATATTAACATGATTAATAGCACTGCCCATCTCTATGCATACTGTTTCATGAATGCAGTAAGTTTATGGTTACATATTAGGTTAACCATCGAGGTTTTATTTCAATAGGCTGTATGTTATCAATCTTTGCCCAACTAAAAATTAAATAAAAACAGCTGATTTCCGGTCAGCCATGTTTTTTTTACTTTTTTTGGTTGGTAGTCCTTCGAGTTAGCGATAAATGGCGCCAAAGTGAAAATTGCGTACCTAGTTAAGTTTTCGGTTTTTTAAGTGAAGCTAAGTTATTACCACAAAAACTCCTTTTTTTGTGGTAATAACTTGCCACAAAAACTCCTTTTTTTGTGGCAAGGCAAAAAAGGAAAGCTGGTTCAAATGAAGAAATAGAACGCTAGTTTGAAGCTATAGAAAGAGGAGAGATTTCGGAGGATGATCTGGATTCCGATGGAGATGATTTGTCATATTATCCGACAAGAAAAGAGTTAGAGGCAGACTTAGAGGGCCTTCAAATTTTAGAAGATGATGAGGATAGTGGTGACTTAAACCCTCCAATTATTGTCGAAGAACCGCAAATATTGAGTCACGCTGACCCGGAGATCCTGATGATGAAGTCGATCCTAGCGCCGATACTGTAACCAATAGACCTACTCGTCTACACAGCTCATCGGTTCCTTTCATTGGAAGGAGATTGCTTTTGAAAAGACAAGGTAATGTATGGAGTGCTAAGATAGTTTTAAATGATAAATGATTGAACTGAAATAGATTATTATTATTCTTGTTCAAAGGAATGGGATGGAATGAGGAAAAGGTAGTTTGGTGGCAAAATGGATTACTCAGACGAGGTCATGAAACTTGAAACACCATACGAGTTCTTCACCTACTTCTTCATACCAGAACTAATGGAGAAAATTGTGACAGAAAGTAACAGGTATAGTAGGTACTCAAACTAACCCCGCTCGACCAGACAGAATGACAATGGAAGAACTGAAAACATATCTAGGAGTACTTACCTTCATGTCCGTCTATCACTATCCAAGTATCCGTTAATACTGGTCAAATAAGTTTGGATTTGAAAACATTGTATATAGCATGACTGTCAACCGATTTGAAAAAATAAAGAGGTTTATTCATTTCAATGATAATGACCATCATCTGCCAACCGACCATCCCAACCACGATAGACTGTATAAGCTAAGACCTGTAATAGATCATTTGAATGAAAGATTTAGTAGTGTGCCTTACGAACAGAGATTGTCACTGGATGAACAAATGTGCGCTACCAAGATGGGACATTTGCTCAAACAATACTTACCCAATAAGCCTCATAAATGGGTATTCAAGCTGTTTGTGCTGCGTTGCCTACTTGGTTGTGCGTACAAGTTTGAAGTGTACTCAGGCAAGTACACTTCAAATAGTACTCCTGAAAGATTACCAAATGAACCCGATATTGGTGTTATTGGTAATACTGTGATCAGGTTGACTCGCGATTACCACGAATGATAAATCATGTCATTTATTTTGACAATTTCTACACATCCTTGGCGCTGCTACATTATTTTTCAAAAGAAAAATTCATTGCTTTTGTATGGGATTTGCATGCTGTATCATTTATGAGACAGATAAGTTTTTTATATAAATGTGGTTTAACATTTTTTTTTTTTTTTATTATTTTCCCAGTTTATGTAGCACTTAACAAACATTTTTTTTTTTGAGAATTAAAATAAAACATGCAATTAAGGGATAAAGCTGTCATCAAAATGACGCCTATCAAGTACCGTATTTTGCGAAGGTGAAATCTATAGGAGACATATACGCGAATAGTGCTGTCCTAGTGCTATCATACAACAAGACAAGTTATCGATCTAGAAAAAGGAAATTGATAATATAACAGTGTGAAAAAAATTGATTGTGATTCCAAATTAGAATTTGACTTTGATGATGATTTGGGCTGTGAACCTTTATTACACGAATAAAAAGGTGAAACTAACAAGCCCAAATATCAATAATTATTTCGTTCACCCTATTCTCAGTTCTGCCATGTCATTCTGACAGCTGTCACAGCTAACATGCTATATTTTACCGAGTTAATTTATATAATTATTATAGTTATACGAGACTATTATACGTTGGCATGCAACTGATGAGGGGGCTTCAAAGTTATGATATAAACAAACCAATACCAATAAAACTTATAAATTAGATCAAATATATTTGTAGGTACGAAATGTCTTAACTAGGTACGAGAATATGTTTTAGTGTTGGACGGAATACATGATTAAATCACAATATGAAATACCTAAATATCGTAGATAATATTTGATTACTTAAACAATTGATCTGATAAAGATAAAATAATAATACAAAATCTCTATGGCATTATGCGGGACGGAAAACACTTTCAAGTTATAAAATACAAATAAAAGTAGAAAAGAAAACCATACATCATACAGACAACAAACATCCAAACCTTCACATTTATAATATTAGGTAGATGTAAGAATTATTTTTATAAAGGCACTTGGCTCTGAGATTCTGCTCATATTGTCTTACATTTAGGTAATAAGTTCACACTGTAAAGCTACAAAAGGAATGATATAACTGAAATTATAAATATACTGGCTGCAGACTTCACTTTTGAACTGCCACTCTGAAACGAGATAAAAAAACATATTATTGACCTAGCAACGAAGCGTCTCTGTTTCAGCTTGGGCGAAAATGCTTTCGTAGATATAAATATTTACACCCAGGCACTTACTACATTGCTTCTGGACCCACACTATGATACCCTGTGTGGTGGGAACCAGAAACAGCGACGTCACACACATATTAACATTCAAGACCTGTTTTTTTTTCTGTATCCCCAGCCGGGTATCGAACCCGGGACCTCTCCCATGGTAGGCAGAGCCACAACCGCAGCACCTCAGTTGTTGTCATGTCCGGATCTATGGCCATTGTGCTCTACAGGTTGATTCTCGTGAAGTGTTGAGAGCAGGTTTGATCATTTTATAGACCTTTTTGTCGTTTGTTTTTTCCAAAATGGCGGATCTATGGGGTATACTGCTGCTACTGAGGGAAATACATTCCATCAAATTTTTAACTTTATGTCTTGTTAATAAATTCCAAAACCATTAAGGTCTGTATGAACTATATGACCGTTAAGGGGTTGATAAGCTTTGACTAATACTATGATGAATAAGATGACTGTATTACTAAAGCTGTCTCAAAAATGAACTTGGTTTCTTTTTTGGTTGTGATTGTGTCTCAGTGTGTGTGCATTGTGTTTTTATTTTATTTTGGATGTTCTGTTTTATGTGTGCATTTCCTTCTTCTAACTTAAATCATGGAATGTGTAAGAAAAAATGGGGTAGTTTTTAAACGAGTGACAGTAAATTAAAGTTTTAAGTGACAAAAATAATTAATTTAGGTTATTGTAGTCAGTGGCGGATTTGCAGTCTTGGCCGCGCTAGGCACCAAGCCCTGTAGCCGCCCCTATCTAAGCACCCATCACATGCTTACTTTATTACCAACTTTTATCAAAATCGACTTAGAAATTGGTTTAGTTAGTTAATTATAATAGTTGCTAGTTTTAAATATTTTCCAAGGTTTCAGGTATAATTGCACTTTTAAATAAAAAAATAAAACGATTTTAGGTTAGGTTAGGTACAATGTGATACAAAAGTGCGTGTTATAGTTGGCCGGACAATGCCAGAGTGAATTCAAATCCAAATTCCAATTGTCTTTATTACTGTAGATATTTACATATACTTAGCAATCGTCATGTTTTGCCACTTCTCTACATTGGACCACTGTGGGAGAAGGAGGGCGTAGAAACTCCCACAGATTGATTTTTAGATCTCTTTTAAAAATTGCCTGTGTAATAAGTAGGAATAAATAATTACAAAACTATTAACAGCAAGGTCTGTGTTGAGCCAGATTAACCCCATGCAGTCCCATCATTTAAGTAATCTTGAACATTATAATATCCCTTTTTCGACACGGTCGCTTTAACATGGTTTTTAAATTGCTCAAATGGCAATTTCAAGATCTTCAGAGGTATCTTGTTGTAGTAGAGAATGCATTGACCCTTGAAAGAATTGCTAACCTTCGCGAGTCTAAACCGGGGCGCAAGTAGTCTGTGATTATTTCTTAGGTTAATATTACAGCTATCGCTAAGTTTGGCAAATGTTGTAAGGTTCTTGCGTACATACATTATGTTTTCGAAAATAAATTGACTAGCTACAGTTAATATGTCAATTTCTTTAAAAAGCTCTCTTAAGATGTCTGCGCGTTTTAAATTATAAATTGCTCGAATAGCTCTTTTCTGTAAAATAAAAATAGTTTGAATATCCGCTGCTTTCCCCCACAACAAGATACCATAGGACATGACACTATGAAAGTAACTAAAATATACTAGCCTAGATGTAGCCACATCCGTGTTTTGTCTGATACCTTGGATTTCCTTTCGAGGAGCAAGACCGAGGTCTGGTACGCAAGGATAGTCTGCAAGCGATCACCGGTAAGACCCTCGATATACTCTATCAAAACGTTACATGTATAAAGAGCCGGTAAGAGTTTTGGCGGAATAACTTTCCAATAGGACCTCGTCGCCGCTACAGAAAATTTCTTAGACTTGTCTATCGGAAACGCCGACGTGACGGCGGGAGGCTGGAGCGTTCTAAGCCGGGACCGCGCCACCGCGTGCGGAGGTGTGCTGCTCGCCGCCAGCCCCGGCATCACACTTCGCCGACGCCGCGATTTCGAGACCGTTCATGGCGAAGATCTATGGGCGACATTCTCAATAGATGGTGCTGAGTTTTCGGTTTGTCTCGTATATGTTGAACCCGGTAAGAAGAAAAACAAAAAGACAATTACACAGGCAGAAAAGGACGCACAATAATCTAAGTCTATACACAAATATTTATGAAAATCTGTCTGAAAAAATAAAAGGAAACCTAATTATTCTCGGTGGCCTAAACATGAACAGTGCATCAGTTCTTTTGCGAGTTATTACTGTTATTTTCTCAGTGTTTATAGTTTGTATGAGACGAATGAGGTGACGAATGAATGCTCATGGCGGCGTGCTAGATATGGTGCTGCTGCCGGAGAGCGTCCGTGGCTTAACCGTGCGCACCTCCGTATCAGGCAACCTGGTGCCACACACTAACGCCTCAATCAATCAATCAATCAAGAATTCATCTCACGCACCCATTCTGGGGCGTGGGGAGTCAGGGTCAGATCATCGGATCTCTTCCTGAAGAAGCGCCTCTATCCACTCCTATGGACAGGTCATCGGGGGGCCCTCGCGGGCGGTGGAGATCTTCTCACGAGGGGTGTTCTGTTGGATGATCGCCGGCTAGGCAACCAGGTCGCGTGGCAGGCGGCGGCGGTCGGGCGGGCGCGCGTGGTACGGCGCCATGTCGCGGATATGCGGACGTTGTGAGCTATCCGCACGCGCGAACATGCCCTTCGCCAGCCTCTGGACAAACTGGTCCACTGGTTCCCATCTGAGGTCCCCCTGGATCGTCGCATTCCTCACGTAGCGGGGGGCGTCGACGATGGTACGCAAAGAGAGGTTCTCTTGGGCTCGGAGTCTCCGTTTGTTCGTCTCCGAGCACAGGGCGTACCATGCCGGGGCCGCGTAGGTGAGGCGGGATCTCACGTAGCACTTGTAGATCCCGAGCTTCGCCCTCAGAGGGAGGCTGGAGTCGAGAAGTGGACGCAGCTTGGCGCGTGCCACCTTGACCTGGTTGACGACGTCGTCGACATGTTGCTTCATGGTGAGCCGGCGATCGATGGTCACTCCCAGGTACTTCACCTGCGGAGACCACGCGATGTCCTGTCCTTGGAGCTGGAGTGGTGGTGGAAGGGGGGACTGGCCTGTTACTAACGCTATCACCCGCCTCTCGACGTCATTGTGCCGCTGTTTAAAGCTCAGGGCTCGGACCAGCGATCCGGCCGCCTGGGTCCTAGCAACATTGGCGTGCACAATGACTGGAATATTGCCAAGGGCAACCACGCGCGGTAGAAAAATAGTATAAAAAATAAATATATATATTTAAATTTCTTAATAAAACAATTTCTAAAATTAAATCCTTAGAATAAAACCCTGCTAAAAAAGGAATCCCACATAACGCTAAATTAGAAATATTTAAACATAAAGATGTTAAAGGAATATAAATTGTTATAATATAATATCTTTACGATTTCATGTGTAGCGTGCAGTGGAAAATGTTGCGAAAGCTCCAGATGTGGAGACGGCGGTTGGCCGCTTCTACGATTCCATCTACGAGATTTTCAATCGATCGATCCCGAACAAGATCAGGCCGAATCAATCCACCAGACGACCGAGTCATCCGGTGTACATTGGTCCGTATACATCCGGTACACTGGTGATATTATAAGAGACCTCGCCACTAAGGCTAAGCTCCACCGTAAATGGAAATCATCAGAGAGGCCAGCCGATTACTCCGCACTCAGTGTGCTGAGAGCCAGCATTAAGTCCCGCGTAGCTACAGCATACACGATCGCACATGAAAAATATATAAGGCAATATCAGAAATAACCCACGCGCATTTTAACAAACTCACAGCACTGTTTCGGTCCTCATTTTTTTATACTGCAGTGAGCACGAAAATGGAGACATTCTTCTGGAAAATTGTCTTCTAAGTCAGTAGGATAAACCATTTGCAATGCCTTGGCCTTTTCTTCGACCTTTCTGACGCACTTAGTTTCGACAGGTTAGTGATGAAATAAAATTTATTGAACAGTGATTTTTAAGAATTTCGTCGCTTTTTGAGTTCTCCTGACAATGTTTCTATTAATACCAAAAAAGTAGTGATTCTAAAATGTTCGCGATTATGATTTTGTTCCATCTCTTCACCTGCGTTTGTCTCGCCAAGGAGTAGCTTTCGATTGCGTCGAAAATCTTTGGCATATTCCTCTACAAAGGACAGTGTTTTGGCTTTGTTTTTGAAATCATGGAAGTTATCTCGTGTTTGTGCAATACAGTGTTTAGATGCCTCATGAAGTTATATGACAGTGGTAATATCAATCGATCAATGGTAATTTCCAAACTGTTTTTTCTTACTTGTGGCCTTAATGCGATCCAGTACACATCCCCAAAAAACAGGCCTAACGGCCGTTTTAAAACGTTCCAGTTACAAACGAATACCGTTGGTTGGTTCGCATATAACGACTTTCTTCTGTTGTGTGTCATTTTCGATGGTAAATAACGCTTTATGGATTTCATTCCACGATTCGCCTAAACTTTTTCATGCGTCTATCTGATATTGAAGGTGTTCCCAATGCTTAGTGGAAGCTGCAAAGGAATTGTACAACTCTTGGAGTGGCGAATAGCACGAACAAGCCTCCTAGTTGCTTTCAGCTGCTAATTCACCTGCTAAATTGGGCGAGTATTCTGAAGAGGGTACATACTCGGCTAGGGGAGAAATTTTCTTTATTTAAGACCGGGGGCGGCGGTGGGCCTTGGGGGAGCTTAGGCGTAAACTCTGTCATTCCGTTATTTCTTGTTATCATCAGTAATTTTTTTGTCTCGATTGGCCGCCCCTAATATCTGGCCGCCCTAGGCCCGGGCCTAACGGCAAATTCGCCACTGATTGTAGTACTTAGTGAGCGACTGACTGCGAGTGACGAGAAATCAACAGAATAGCAACTTACAAACATTAATTTGAGTTACTTAAAATACAAAATGAGAAGCTTTTCTTTGCATGCGCTCCGGGGTTGCTTCTTCTAAGTTTCAACCTTTTTCAAAATATAGCGACATTAACATACTCTAGCCAAAATTGGTTTTTCTTTGCATACGCTCCGCTCAGGGATTGCTTCTTCTAAGTTCCAACCTAACCTATAACCCCATTGAAATTTAGCCACAATAACCTACTCTAGCTAAATTTGGGTTTTCTTTGCATACACTCCGCTCCGCTACGCTGCGGGGCTGCTTCTTCTAAGTTCTGACCTAACCTATAATCCAATTGAAATTTAGCTACAATAACCTTCTCTAGCCAAATTTGGCTTTCTGTGTTCCGTTACTGAAGTTCCTCTCTCATAATTCATAATTCATAATAGTTTATTGCAAAGTCACAAAATTTCACAAGGTGGTAAAATAAAAGTTAGTACATTGTGACGCCCTGCTAGGGCACAGCAACATGCGAAGGACAGCCAGTTGTCCATTTTACGAAAAATTGAAAAAAATTGAAAAATGCATTTAAAAAATTACATTTATGTTCAAAATTGTATAGAGACAGTTAACAAAATATTGTAGAGATTATTATTATTAACAATAAATAAATAAATTAAGAGTAAATTATATAAACATTAAATTAGTAATAACATGTAATGAACAAGTAATTAGCGACTAGAAATATCGACTCTCTGTCTGTTCTAGTCATTCACTTAGTAATTTGGTCGCACGGCTAGAATTTTAATATCTGATAGCATTTTTGCTAGTAATCTAACCACGCCACCAAAAATGACCATAGAGACTACTTGCAATAAATGCATTTACTCATACATAGTATCGCATCTACGCCTAGCAAGCCATTGAAAACAAGAACCAGGTCGATGAAGAAATCATGAAATGTCACTTTGAGAAAGTTGTAGAAATAATTTTCCTGATTTCAGATATGTATGTAACTGAATTTCGCCAAAAACCTTAGTTTATCATAATTGCAGCAGAATAGCTGTGAATGTGTTATATATTGTATGGTTGTATTGCCTAGTTTTTTGTGTTGCTCCATAATCGCAGGGTGTTGCTCCATATGGTGTGGCGGTATCTCTCTTGGCTATATCTTGCCATTGCTGTAAATTGCTTGATGAGAGTGTTGTGACATCACAGTTGATCAGAATTGGGCAATATTAGTTTCGATGCCTGTGTAAGTGTACCTTAACGCTAATAATATCACAGTGGGTGCAGCCATGGGTGTACCCAATATGCAACCCTTCTGTTGTATGATCAACCAAATTTTGTACTAAATAGGGCTGGGATGATAAGAGGCTGGCTTCATTTTAGGTTAAGCACAGGGTAAGTAATGTGAACTTACAATGATGTAGTAGTTGCAACGATCTCCCTGGCAGCAATCAGAACATGTCCAGTCCAAATACCAAATATGAGTGCAGAGCGGCATATTGTGCTGTCTCGTGGTAGCACAATCTGCCTTGTTGGAGCAGCGCTTAGAAACGTAGTATTGTTTCTTGGCCCCCTGTGACCAATACGGTGTACTACCCCATTTGATTTCAGTCAAACAAACGTCTTGGTTATACTCGCAAGTTTTGATGGTCTTCACACACTTTTCACTGTTGTCTTCTTGATTTTCACATACATAGCATTCTAGTCCGAATACTGAAAATGAAAATACATGGTAAGTATAAAAAATAACGTTGATTTTCGGGTCTTGAAGTAAATGTTTACGAAATACTTGTACGGGTAATCTTGTGATTTAAGCTACGGAATGCGAAATATATGTAACCTTTTGACGTCGCTAATAATAGTACTGCTGCTGTAAGGCTACACACAATCAGTTTATTCATGATTATCTAGAAATTATAAAATAACAGTTTTGGAAATCGTTACTTTGTTGTCATCGAACCAAAAAAACACAACCAGTACTCAGCACAGACCACACCCGCCCCGCTATCAAAACCGGTGAAACGTAATGCACGGCCCAGTGTATTGTACAGCCCAGTATTGTGCAGCCCTTGTTTGAAATTGTTGCATCTTGCATGCATATTTTGGACATGCAATACAAACCGATACAAAAGTGGCAGACACCACTTTCTGGATTTGCCTTTCTTGCACTTTTAATGCAAATCCTTTTACAGATATTTCAAATTGCGTTCAAACCCACAAATCTATTGAAATCGATCGAAAGACCATGACAGTATCGATCGATCAATTTTTTTCACAAGCCATCAGCCAATAGGAGCAGATTTCGGCAGCCAACCGTGGTTTGACACCAGGAAACGTCATTCATTTTCTTTGAACACCGATCGTCTGCTATCCATTTGCCATCATTGCAGAGAGCCGCATTTAATTCGATAAATTACATCGAAAGTATTAGGCTATAGGATATATTTGGTGTTATTTATCAATTATTAGCAATGGGCTGGAGAAATCCAACTAACTTTAGATCCCTCATGATTGTCTTTATTTTGGTAAGTGATGATCGCCACATTTTACACCACTAAAAAGTGAATTGTTTATTTTATGGACCTTTCTCACTAATTAATTGGTGTTTTATCGAAGTCTTGTTTGTTTACAGATATGCCATAGTTTCTACAATCCCACCGATAGCGGTGCGGTTGCTATAACTAAAAGCAATTTAGATATGGTCCTAGGTAAGCTTATAATATTAAAATAATAACATTATATTCATTTCTAATGCTTCCCTGACTGTAAAACATTGTTTAATCTAAATAGAACATACACCCAAAACTTGTTGGAGTGTGGATGGGCTCCAAGAGCAAAAGACTTGTAATTTTTTGTTTTGAGGCTTTTTCTGTTCCGCCCCCTTATTGTCACTCAGACCCCAAAACTTACTATTTTTCTATTTCCAGCTTCTAATGAGATAGTTTTCATCAACTTCTATGCTGAATGGTGTAGGTTTAGTAACATGTTGATGCCTATATTCGACGAAGCTGCAGATGAAGTCACAAAGGCAGGGTATGACCCGGGCAAAGTTGTTATGGGCAAGGTGGACTGCGACCAAGAAGGCTCAGTAGCCACCAGGTTCCACATCACCAAGTATCCCACCTTGAAGCTTTTCCGCAATGGTCTGCCTGCCAAGAAGGAATACAGAGGTAAGTCCTAATTAAGTCCTTTTTTTAGCAAAGAAATGCATTTATTATCAGCCTTGATATGGTGTTTGGTGTTGCACTAACCCGGGTCAGATGCTGCTGATATCATAAAGTTATTGCTCACAGATATAAATACTAAAAAAACATCAGTGAAAATGTGAATTCACACTCAAAGAGCTAGACAATGGAGTCTTCTTATAGAAAGTATCATATAAACCATTGTGTGACTGTTTATCAGTGTAACAGTCAGTTGTTACTGCAAGTAATAATTCTGCAAAGAAAAAATTACTTACTCAATTCATAGCAAAGACTGTTAATTGAAATCAGTAAAGTTCACTGTTATCTAAATCCGTAGGCATTTCTTTTTTGTAGATACTTTTCTTTATTGTTGATATGGCGATGGGCTAGGCCCTGTCACGCAAAATGGAGTAATGAATAACTGGCTCTAATTGGGCGCAATAGTGCCTCTGCTACCTTGTGTGGGAAAAGGCGTGACGCTATTTTATGTATGTTGTAAGATTATGAAATTGGATTGTTGCTGAACAAAAGATCTTATGATAAATTAAACTTATCTCAAATAATTCAGATTCTATAAAAACCTTTTACTATTTCAGGTCAAAGGTCTGTGGAATCATTTGCTGACTTCATCAAGAAGCAGCTGACAGACTCTGTCATTACATTTGGTTCTATCAAAGAGCTGATGGACCTGAGCGAGGATAAGCGACACATCATTGGCTACATGGACCGCAGAGACCAGCCGGAGTATGAGATTCTGAGGAAGGTGGCTGCCGGGCTGAAGGATGAGTGCTTGTTCCATGCTGGGTTCGGGGATGCTTCACAGGCTATGCACCCACCAGGTAAACTGTCATTTTACTGTCCGATTGTAAATAATTAAACTACTTATCTAATTTAACCTATTTACTACACTAAAATTAATATAAGCAAGTGTTTGTACTAGATTCAATGTCGATGTGGCGGTATTCGACATCAAGCAGCCAATCCTTGATTGTATGCTTGTGTGCATCTGCATTTTCCAATAGTTCTGAGCCTAAAGTGAGCTGTTCCCGGGTACCTCCAATCCATTGTACAGAAAATACCATAGTACAAAAATAGTTACCAAACAATATGCCCCATTACAGGTCAACCAATAGTAGTCTTCCGAACGGATAGGAAGAAGTCCACTGAACCTGATGAGACATACCATGGCTCACTCAATAGCTATGACGAGCTGAATGCCTGGGTGCAAGAGAAGTGCATTCCCCTGGTGAGGGAAATTACCTTCGAGAATGCTGAGGAGCTGACTGAGGAGGGAATGCCGTTCCTGATCCTGTTCTACCACCCCGATGATACAGAGAGCATTAAGAAGTATAAGGAGGTTGTCAGGCGTGAGCTGGAGTCGGAGAAACGTGAGTGCTTTTTGGGGTTCTGTAGAGAAACAAGGAACCCTTATAGTTTAATCAAGTCTGTCTGTCCGTCCATCCGACCGTATGTCCGTATGTCACAGCAACTTTATGCAGAAACTATTAGGACTATACAGTTGTTACTTGGTATGTAAATGTATTCTGTAAACCGCTTTACGATTTTACACAAAAATTTAATTTTTTTAATTAATTAAAGGGCCCCCTATTTAAATATTATTATTTATAATAATTAATTAAATAATTTCTTTCCTTACATGGAACTGAAACCAAAAAATATTTATTTCATCAAACCTATATGTGTGGGGTGTTTAAAGATAGGTCTTTAAAAATGAAGTTGAGGATCCTCAAACCATTTCTCCTCAAAGTACATTGTTAAGGAGACAGACCCTTCCAAAGTGGAAAAATGTGTGTGTGTGTGTGTCCTCGAACTTTAAAAGTTAGAGAGTGAAAAATCTACAAAAAAATTGGTTTGAACAAAATAAAATAAGCAGTTTTTAAGATATAAAACATTTATTAAAAACCGCAAAGATAACTTTGTCATTCATTCAAACACTGAAAAACAAAGTTACAACACAAACATCTAGTCACATAATTACTTGCTACAACGGAACCCTTCATGGGCGAGTCCGACTCGCACTTGGCCACATTTTTTTTCTACATAAGCACCATTGTGATCATTAATCATCATCGCTATAATAGAACACTCCAGCATGGTATAACCCTCTATCAAACCTAAAAATGAGCTCATGGCCCTCTGGGAACAACCCCATTCATCATCGTCATAATGTAACACTTCAGCATGATATGATCCTCCATCCACCTAATCACGCCGTTTTTTCTGGCGCTAATTATTCTCGTCCACTGCGTCGCAGCCACCGTGATAATATATTATCTGGTGATATGACTGCTAAGTCATATCAAATCGGTTCACTAATGACGATTGTTTTAGAATCAAAGTCACATGTCATCATCATAGGTGGTAGAGGAGGCAGTGATGTGAAATGAAGTGGAAGAAGAACAAAAAGAGTTAATAAAAACCAAATTGGGCGAATAACCTAATACTGTTTAACTGATTTGTGCTGCATGAAATTAGATTAGGGAAATATTAACTAAATGGATGAATACCGTTGCAGAAAAAATCCCAGACTAGCTACAAAAAGTATAATGCTCAAAACCTATATACAAATAACACATGATCGGACATATTACTGAAATGGCTGAATGAAATACTAAATGGGGGTTTAGCGAACGCTTACTTGCTATTATTCGTTGTTTGGTCGATTAATAAAAACATTCTTGGTGAGGGAGGTGAAATGTAGGCTTTATCCTTCTTGTTAGGTTGAAATGTAATAGCAACAAAATCCAACGCCCGTTTTGTATTTTAAGTTATTTGAATTAAAGTTTTTAAGTTGCTGTTTTCGCGATTACAAGTCGCTCACAGTTATTCGCCCAATTCAGTAACTTTGTCAGCCAAAACCAGTATTTTTGTCGACCAAACACTGGATTAACTTTCCCCCGTTTAAATGCTACCCAATTAAATAATACAGCTTTTATATTAATTATGTAAATTGAATTCCCTGCTACTCTGATTGATGACTCTGCACTGCAACTGCAAAATATTAACTGCATTTCGTTGTTAGTTTGAGGATTATTTAGCTGACCACAATTTTGCGAATTAGTACATGCATTGTATTACTTCCTGTTAGATAAATTTATCTTTACTTCTCAAGCTGATCGCTTTACGGGAAATCCGAGACAATTATTAGCAGCAACTTTTCGGCGCTATCTCCTAGTAATTCAGGCTAAATCATAATTGGTTTATGGTGTTGATGTTACATAGAAATACACGACCTTCCATACAGTTGTCGATATGGTATGCGAGAGCAGTAACAAACAATGTGCAATTGTTCAAACATCTACGTAATATCGCATCGCACGTAATACCTTGTGGTAAGGGTCTTTGTTCCGATGCGGCATATCTCAAATTCTAAATACAATAAATCTACACCTGTGTATGGAACATGTGATACAACGAGTATTTATGATTGTTGGAAAATTCTTCATCAAATGCAAACCAAGGTTTTTTCTTGGCCTAATTATATACTTAGTTGTTTTATTCCAATTTATAAATATTTATAAATTGTGTTAACTCTCGCAGATTGATCATTGAAACTAAAATTAATGTATATAATAAAATAATCTATCTGTCGTTTACTATTTTTGAAGTTTTATCAGTTTAAAAATCTCATTAAAGCCTGTAAATCTTTTTCTTCTAATCGCTATTTTTATTTATTTTTATTTCTTTCATAAGTTTAGCTTTTCATTTCTGTTAATGAGTGTTTAGTGCTTGATCTGATAAGATAAGCCTAAATAATGGAAATGCAGATAACTTTGATAACACTGATAATTTTAGGATCTCGTCACGGCGCACACAGACCACAAAACGTCGCTATAAAAAGCTATTAAATTTTTGCCTTTATTAAATAATTTAATTTAAATTAACACTGTACTATAATAATTTTATCGAATCACAATAACTACGTCTTATCTGCTTGTTTTGTGGTTTTTAATGTACCGCAGTCGGGATTTTTAGTATTTTAAATTTCGTTATTTATTTCCTGTTTTTAGGACAAAATTACGAAAAGTCTCTAGCTGCTTAGTTTACAACGAGTGTGTATTATTCATAGCTTGTGCAAGATTACTATATATTTCCATACTCGACATTTAGGGCCTTACCAAAAAAAAAACTACTGTTCAAAACATGTTTAAAAACAAAAGTGTATGGGATTTGATGTTTGTTTTGAGGTTAAACGCTGTTTAATATTTTTTGTGGTAACACGGTTAAAGTCTTTTATTTTGCCATTAGAGCGCACAAAATCCGCGCACAATCGCGCTCTCAAGACGAATCTAATGACGTAAAATTTATTAGATTCGGTTCAGTTGTAACTACTCACGTGGGAATCCATGAACAAAACAGGTCAAACACATAAACCTCCTTTTTTACTGCACTGTCGGGTAAAAAGTAGAGGCCACCGACCACTTGTGGCGACCACTGACCACACGTGGTTGAAGCGCGTTAGGCGAAGTATTAGGCCAAAACAGTGAAGAATCTGGTATCTGCTGCTTATTGAATGAGTGCTGTTCTGACTGCTGACGTGTATTTGATGTATGATTGAAGAGCTTCTATCCTTTTGTATGGGTGATAGTATGGATGAAAATGAAGACTCGACATCTTCTTCGACTTTACATGCACTATATTGATTCTCTTCAAGGGAATTTTGCTTATTTTACGATATAAATGAAAAAATTGTATGGATCGACCGTACTTGGTCGGAATTACGCAGTGATGTTTGGTGTGAAGCTGTCGCTGAGCCCTCTCCCCGCGACCAGTTCCTTCTCTCTCGTCCTGCTTCTGTCTTCAGCCCGTTGTGACGTATATATAGTATTTTGAATGGTTTTATCGAATAGTAAATGCTGAAGAATGACTGCAAGATGACTGCAGTCTGTAAGCCTGTGTGTATGTGTATCTGTATTCTCAACAAACAGCCTTTTGTTGTCTCTTTATACTAGCTTGTTGTTCACGAGTGTGGGCTTGTATTCGCTAACATTTAAATTAATTTGATTATTTTGCTCGTTAGCAAAGTCTCCTGAAGTTATCACAACAACAAGCTGAAGGTGAAATTCTAAGTTCCGCTGTCGGGGTGCCCAGACTTAAGCGCAATGGGTGTACTACATACACGCCAAAGTTAACTAGGCACCTATACTGTACTACAACGTCTGATGCCGATCCGCAAAATTACCATGTCCGTATTAAAACAAGTCTTGGTTTTAGGCAAATAAAGCCCATTATGCGTATTGGGGTGGAAATGGTTGCCATGGAGAGATGTTCTTGTTTTGAACATAATATCTATTCCTTGTCTACTATAAGAATGATTTTTAGATTGATGAAGATCCTGATTCTTACGACCGGTTTCCCGGGCGCTGATTAAGTTACAAATTGGTTTAACTGATTTGAGCCAATCACGTGCCGCTAATATTCAAAACACGGGCACCTGATTGGCTGAAACCAATTTGTTAACTTAACCAGCAGCGCCCAGGAAACCGGCCGTTAGTTATTCAAATCAAAATTAAAAACTATTTATTTTTCAAACAACTAAATTTCGGCCAGTGAGGTGTCGTTAGATAATTATAAAAAAAAACTTGTACTAAACAGAAAACAAAACAGAAACAACTTCAGGGTTTAAAGAATATGTTTATTTTATTATTATAACCATAATATTTGGTTAATTTTTGAACCGTTTTTTTCAAAATCCAATAGATCCAATAGTATGGTCGCCCCATCTTTTTTTTTCTTTCGTATATGATGAATATGGCAAATATGGATGTTGTTTTAATGATTTGAAAGTGCGTGATTGTGGGATGCAAATGCGAGAGTTAGGTACTTGTCCAAGTGCCTCTTATACGCCGATGGTCAATTTGTTCTTACTAGTCGGTGGATGAGCTGCAGGAGATGGTAACTTTCATCAATCAGTCAAGAAAACAGGTCACAATAAATGAAAATGTCGAAAATAGTTATACCTTTCAAAAATAATGACAGCTGTCAAAAATTATGACAGCTGACAAATTTGAGACTGTTGTCAAAAGTTTCATGAAGGTAGGAAGATATTATGTGCCACCCCATCTGAGAAAAGAGATGATATTATTTGATGGCATACATGGTTATACTGTGCCTCTGCCACACCATCTGCCCCTTCCATAAAAAAATGTTCGAACCCATTATCTCGCCGACCGCACCTGGCCCTGTGATCGCAGGTCCACGGGTGGCAGGGGGAATTACAGACAAGACATGAGCTTTCCACCACCAGAAAGGAGTGTGGTTATCTAAGATACAAGCGCCCTGAACCTGACTCCTTGCCGAAAGCAGGATACCCTCAAGAAATTGAGACCAGAAGATTTGAGTACCATACTTATCCTTCTCAAAAATATCCGGATACGTCAAAAGGATCTTCACTACCATTATTCCTCACCTCTTGCAATATACTGCTTGAGAAAATGAAGCCACACATTGAATGCAGCGCAAAGACTGAAGCTAGAAAGTTGAACAACCAAATTAACATTATTCTAAGAAATAGGATGGCGGTCGCGCTAGAGAAACATGAGAATAGACTGTCAGGCATCGAGATTATAAAGGTGTACATAAAACTGTACCGTTAATCTACTGATAAAATAATGATTGATAAGATGCTGCGGCAAATAAAAGACAAAAGACAGGCTCAGTGCCTGTCTTTTCTTTTGTCTAAAAAATCTGACCTACTTACTCAGAAATTTACTAAAACTGACAATGACATAGATCTGTATCAAACTACAGATTTATATTTGCCCAAAGGAAGGAAAAAATGTAAAATGTATTCCAAATTTTCATTTCGAGTAGCTCCAATCGTGTGCAGTGTCGAAGACCTTGAAGGGTAGCCTATAAGTCGTCAATCGAGGGGAATGACAGAGCCCAAATCACAGAAGTCCAGAAGAAAGCCATGTTTTTCAAAATCGAAGAGCGTTGGAGCACACCCGTAACGTACGACATCGAGCAAAGCGCAGAAACGAATGTACTTTAGATCAAATTTTATTCATTCGTTCTTTCATTCACATCATGCCCATCACTAAAACGAATTATGACACTTTTGCTAATCTGTGTTCAGATTTTCGTCGGAAGTAGAATTTTGGGAAATAATATTATTTCTAAGCAGTATTTAGACCAGTTTTTGGTGTTTAACGTCTCTACGACTGAATGTGAACAACATCAAGTGATCCCTTTGGAATACCGAGTTTTGTGATCACGTGACATTTATTAACATATTGGCCTAGTTAGAACGCCCAAATTTTAGGTAGTTCATAGTTGCGATATATCAGATAACTGTTAACAAGAGTTTTTTCAAATTGATGTGTTTCTTATACGTCTTCGGAGATGTTGTTATTATCAGATAAATGTTATAAAATCTTGGTACGCAACTCTTTGTGTTCGACTCGCACAGCTATTTTTACACGGCTTCACGGGTGTTTTGTGGTCCGTGTGCGCCGGGCTAGGAGTAAACATTTTATCCTGGACAGCTATCAAATAGATAGATAGATAGATCTGTCAAAACGGTAGTATGAAATACAGACATGTGACGTCATACTAAATGCTGTCCTTTTTACATAAAATTAAAACTGAGTTTAAAAAATACAACATTTCTGACAATAGTGAAGCTATTTTGTACATCCTTCAGACATGTTCCTATATTTATTTGACTGCCTTATCCAATACTAAATTGATTTGTGCCAGTTCTGCTCAATTATATACATGACTGACTTTTCTCTTCACGCAAAATTTACTTTAAACAAGCAAGTTACTCAGGGGAAATTTCAAACCCATTATCAAATATCAAAATCTTAGCCATGTGTAAATTCAGCGGCAAATTGTTGTTTTTTTTCGCTGTTTGTTATTTGTTTTATTTTTGCCGCTATTATTAGTTGGTTGGGGTAGGTTAGACTTATTTCGATGTTCGATTAAATACGTATTAAAAACCAATACATACCTACCTATTCAAATTATTGCACAAATTATGATTAAATGTTGAAGAGAAGATAATATGAGAAATAGTTGACACTGCAACCTAGATAGATACATTTCACGACACTGTACAACTATAATGCAAAACATAGTTTGAACTGTTTTGATGATAGTTTATAGGAAATAATAAAATAACCGAACAAAAAACGGGTCAAGTGCGAGTCTAAATCGCGCACGAAGGGTTCCGTACCACCGTTCAATGGAAGCGATGGTGTGGAGTGAATAGTTTGGATTTTACACAGCAAAATATTGTTTACAAAGTTATTGGTGCGGTTACTTTCACACTCCATGTACGTAACCAGGTGCATCCATAAGTTTGTATGTGGTATTGAAAGAATTGTTGTATGGGAGCCCCCTTAAATATTTCTTTTATCCTGTTTTTTAGTATTTGTTGTTATAGCGGCAACATAAATACATCATCTGTGAAAATTTCAACTGTCTAACTATCACGGTTCGTGAGATACAGCCTGGTGACAGACGGACGGACGGACAGCGGAGTCTTAGTAATAGGGTCCCGTTTGGAACCCTTCGGGTACGGAACCCTACAAAAAGAATTGAGCGAATGACCTTGAACAGCGGAATTTTCTGTCATGAGTGAAAAAATAGTGATATACGCGACAAAACTACTTATTTGCGCGAATAAAGGACTGAATGGTTTAGCCACCTTTTTTTGGCTACATAAAGACTGTCTGGGCTAAGTGGTGGGTCAGGGCACGTGACCTTTTATCCTTCGTGTCAGGTTGAACATGTAAGAACAACAACCTAGGCTCATTTTGTATTTTATTTTACTCGAATTGGGGTTTTCAAGTTGTTATTTTTACATTTCTAGTTGCGCAATTCAGTAATTTTGTCAGACGAAGCCAGTATTTCTAGTCGCGCTAATTTATTGACACTATTTATTAATTCAGTCAGGCAAAACCAGTATTTTTGCCAAGTAAAAACTGTATTTACCCATACCCTACCCATAGTTACC
The DNA here is from genome assembly GCA_949825045.1 of Argyresthia goedartella. Lineage (NCBI taxonomy): Eukaryota > Metazoa > Arthropoda > Insecta > Lepidoptera > Argyresthiidae > Argyresthia > Argyresthia goedartella. Next base: position 13,501,353 of record OX463820.1, on the reverse strand, counting down.
ATGAATAATCTTCAGATCACAAGACTTTGCAGCCAGACAATAGTATTAACCTGTATCCTGATCTTATCACATGCAGCCGATGGTAAAAACGACATCCGATCTGCCAGCCTTTTTCAAATAATTGAAACAAATTTTAAATTTCCCTAATATTTTAAGACAAGCTGGGTCGCATATCAATGTGAATGTGATCAGAGAAAAATGTGATATATGTTACGATTCGGAGTCGGGAAATAAAATATCTAATCGCGGAGACAACAAGAGCGATCATTATCTCACCTCTCAATGTTAATATCCTTGCAGAGGCCGTCAACTTCCTGACCGCCGACGGCCAGCGGTTCGAGCACCCCCTCCACCACCTCGGCAAGTCGATGTCGGACCTGCCACTCATCGCCATCGACTCGTTCCGGCACATGTACCTGTTCCCCGACTACAAGGAGATGGACAAACCCGGCCGGCTCCGCGAGTTCCTGCAGGACCTGCACTCCGGAAAGTTGCATAGGTGAGCCCGACTATACGGAGACGGATGAACCGATTCCGACAACACTTCTTCGTTCCGGCACATGTACCAGTTCCCCGAGTACAAGGAGATGGATATGCCCGGCCGGCTGCGCCAGTTCCTGCTGGACCGGCACTTCGGCAAGCTGCTTAGGTGAGCCCAACTATTCGGAGACGGATGAACCGATTCATCCGCCGATGTAGAATTGGACACATCATGATGTGCCCAATTCTACATTCGGCCGCCGACATAGCTTGGTAGTAAAGGGATGAACCGTTTTTGTCAACGCCTCGAAAACTCCCAGTTAGCTATAGGAGGAGCCGACTTCGACGAGACTACGAATACGCCCGGTGAGGTTAGCAAAAGGTATCGCAAACGGAGGAGCCGATTTTGGCAAGCTCCGTACACTCCCGGTGGGGCTAGCAAAAGGTATCGTAAACGGATGAACCGATTTTGGCAACGCTCCGTACACTCCCGGTGAGGTTGAATGGATGGATGATGAGGTAGGACGCCGGCTGAACACAGCCGGGTGATCGGGTCTCTATTGTGACGATTTTATCCAATTTCCAGTGTTTGGGCTCCGGTTACTGTTGATTCAGCAGACTTCCCTCCCCAAATCTCCTTGTTCTTATAGTTAATTCTGTTCTGTTATTTTAGTTCAATATGTATGTGTTCGCTATATATCTTATGTTTGAATACATGACGCATTCTCCCACAAAGTGCTGACTAGTTTCCCCCAAGCCGTATTGGGGGCATGAAGGGTTTGGTTCAAGTTTTAACAATGATAAGTGTCTATTTAGTATACTGTGACCTACCATAGTTGCTAAGTTATTTGTACTTAGATTAAGTAAATACTTAGCCTTGTTTTGATCCTTTCTTGAGATGAACTCTTCGACTTTCTACAGTCTTTGTGGTATTTCCACTCTAGGTTCGCATTAAGTTTAAGATATTTTTGTGACAGTTGCTGATAAAAGTTTTCTGGGTTCTGGCCCAATAAATAGCTTGTCTGCAGCAAATCTTGCCATCTCGTCTGCTCTTTAATTTCCTTGTATCCCTTCGTTACCGGGGACCCCATGCAATAATTACTTCCGAAACACTTCCCAAAAATAATATAAACATAAATATTTACATACAAGCACATACATTGCTTCTGGCCCCACACTAGGATACCCTGTGTTGTGGGAACCAAAACAGCGACATCACATACATATAAACTTCCAAGACCTGTTTTTTTTTAAAGTTTCCAGCCGGGAATCGAACCCGGGGCCTCTCGCAAGTAGCCCAGAGCCACCACCGCAGTTTAGGGTTGCCCTACATTCTTTGGCTAGTGAAGATTTATTCATTGGTTGTCTGAGCGCCTTTAAGGCGCTCAGACAACCAATGAATAAATCTTCACTATGACTATCTGAATATATTACAACAGTCTTATTTTCAGTATCTGATGTTTACTTTTAGGGCAGCAGCAGATTCCATTATGTCGAATATTTCCGCTTCAAACACGACTGTGTATAGCCCCAAAGCAATTGATTTGTCTTGTCTGTTACTATTCAAGATACAGTAACTAGTACAGTAACAGTAACAGTACTAACCTGCTTGTTTTGTCCTCTCTCTTCTTGAACCATCTGTGAAACAAATGATCTCCGGTTGTTTTATTTTTATTTCCCAATTTTCTCTTATTCCTATGTGGATTCGATATTTTTGATCATCGTATTTCTTTCTTTCTCATTATTTGATTATAGTTCGGTTGCTGTCTTTTTTACTTCTATATATATATTGGGACCGAGCATTGTTAGTAAGGATGCGTTGTTGGTGGCGACCTCATGGCTCCTGTAATATAAGACATGCCAAACTTTGTACCTTGCCAAGCTAGTTTTTAGTTGATACTAGATATAGGTCTGTTCTTTTCCACCGTAGAATTAATTTATCCACATAGAATTCTTGGTAAAATGATTCCCTTGTAAAAAAAATACGTTTAAACGCTCATAGTAACGCCAGTGACAATAATTCCAATATTTCTTACGTAAGTGAATCTCACCTTGCAGACGGAATAAGGAGAGTATAGTTGATAGTTTCTTTTAATCCTTTGCCCGAATAAACGAATATGAAAACCCTTTTCGAGCTGTTTTATTCGAAAGGCAGTTATGGTATAGATACTTCAACTCAGTTGTGCGTGCGGCGCTATGTGTGCGTGCGCTTGTAAATATACAGGTTTCATTTGTGTGGCAGTGACTGCCTGCAGTGACTGCCACTACCACACAAATGAAACCTGTATATTTACAAGCGCACGCACACATAGCGCCGCGCGCACAACTGAGTTGAAGTATCTATAACTCAGTAGACAAATATATTGGCATCTGGGTTTATTTTTTGAACTCTGGAATTATTAGCTTATCAACAACGCGCCCCTTCAAGGATATGAAAATCAACAACGCGCCCCTTCAAGGATATGAAAATTAAATAGTTATCGGGTAGGAATGTATTGACTGAAAGTAAAAAACAGATCATAATTTATTACGAAAAAATCTGTCGACCCATACTACAATTGTCGGTTTAAAAGTTGAACACATACAACACTATTTAAATTGACTAATGAAATTACCAGGTTTCGTACGTATCGGGCACAATCACTCCACGTAATAAATGTTATTTATAACTACTCAAGCACTATTTGATACGACACCATTGCCTTCAAAACACAACCTTATATTCACTATATAATTGTAAACGAGAGATTGACTAACAATGAAATTCTAATCTTACGACATAAAAAATGTTTTGACAGTGATATTTGGAGTTGACACTTGCGTGATACTTGACTTTTGTCTGTGGTTATCACATATATAAAATGATTGAAACCAGTGTTGTGTTACAATAAATGAATGTCCGTAGATTACCGATGTGAATCGTGCTACCGTCGACGCAGTGCTGCCACCTTACAAATGTGCGACCACGTTGAATCGTCCAAATATGGCCGACTAACCTGAACTCACACCACGATGTCTTTTTCATTTTGGAGTTTTTACATTGAATCACAACTGCACACACGAAAATGCCCTTTTCACTGAATTTAGTTGACACTTGAACTGTCATCACCTTGACTCGATTGATGAGCAATCTGTGCCTTTAGTCCGAATTCTCGCCTTATGGGTCACCATTAATGTTCCGATAAATGGGTAGGTCCCTCCTGGGAAGCGTAGGTATCACTTCGTGACCATCAAATGCCTTACTCCCAACCTAGTTGATACGCGTGGTTCTGTCTTCTTCAACGCCACGCGTGAGGATGGCGGCAAGAAGGGTCCACTGCCAGCCAGACCTGAGCTGCAAGGTCGTTCGCCGGCGGCATCTGGCGAGGATTACCGTCCACCACCCACGTGGTGTGGTGCTACATGGGAAGATTGTCGCCGCGACAGCGACACCAAAAGGGCTTTGATGATGGTTGATGATTAGATTTAAACGATGAATGGATTTTGATTTATTTATTGTTCTAGGTCACGGTACATTTATGAAACATAGAATACTATATGGCATGACCGCCCACGGCGATGGCTTCTGAACAAGACTTAATAGAATGAATGACTGGTTGAGACATGAACCAACATTTTAGAAACAGATAGCATAATGAATGACAATTGAACATTCGTTCTATAGTATTGATCTTACAAATGAATATCATGTTATTTTGGATTAACCCCTCAAGACCACATGGCATCATATGATGCCAATTCCCCGTCATAGGTTTTGAATTTTATTACCATGGCATAAGGCTCAAAATTGCGATGCCACAAAACAACCTGGGGTTTTGAGCGGTTAACAAGCATAGTCGCCCCACCACTTTGCTATCAAGTTATGTCTACCATCCCGATTGTAGGACTATTGCTCTGTCAATCGTTGATACGCGTGTTGTGCCCCACGGGCTATTCGGGCGATGAATTGTTAATGTGAACGCTGAAAAACCCCGTGTGGTACAATGCAGCGTCGTGCTGTATCGCTCTGGCTTTTGGAGGGGTTCGAAGTTCTGAAAAGCTTGTGGGGCACAACGCGGCTCACCGTTGTACCCCACGGGATTTTCAGAAGACGTGTCCGGGATACTTCTTAGGGGCATGCCTGGTGGTATGCATTCGTTAGAGTTGTATCCAATTCATTTTCCACCTCTTGTAGTTCCTCTCTAGTCCGGAATCGTCGGGCTGGAGTCCACTACGATATTGTATCGTCAAATTTACTGCAATCCAGCTTCCTAGGATAACTTATTTTTAAAATATTTATTTGATGGTCTAATTGAAAGGTTGCCCGCGGTCTTATTTATGCTGTGATAGTCATCGCATGGTAGGTGGCAAAAACCAAATTCGTGTTATAGCGATCCCTCACTAACCGTTTTCTTTCTGCTACTTGCAACATCAATGCACTTTTTACTTTTGTGATTGCTCTCTAGAGGCACCACCGTTGACCGTTGGCTACACTCCGCTATTGTGACTTTTGACATCAGAAAATTCGCAATTTTGACGATTGCTTTCTGTTTGCAAGATACGTAATAACCCCGATTTTGGCAACTATTCGAGCATCCCCGGTCAGGTTAGCTAAACGTATCTTAAACTGAGGAACCGATTTCGACAAAGCTTCGTACCCTCCTGGTGAGGTGAGCTAAACGTATCGTAAACGGAGGAATCGACTTCGGCAACGCTTCGAGCACTCTAGGAGGTCACTATAGTAAACTTATGAACCGAGCGGTGAGCCTAAGTATAGAGTAGTTTAGGTAAACGGATGACCCGATTATGACAACTATTTCAGAACCCTCTACACTGTACAATCCGGCTAGGTAACAATTCTCGAATGTAAATGAATGAAACGATTTTGAAAATACTACACGCCAAAGTTAACTAGGCAACTCGCTCTGATGACATTATATCGCCCGTCACTGTCCTACTGGCGCGTCGAGGGCGGGGAAATCGAAGTCCTCGCTACTTTAGCGTGTAGTGCATAGCTGTGGGGAGCTGAGGCTATTTAAAAGTATGTAGAACCCATTATGATCTAGTTTTTGTATAGTGAATATGTTGAATCGATTTTGAATTCATTTTCAAAATCTACAACTTCATTTTCAAGCCACTCACACAACCTGCCTGCCCTATTAGCTATTTTTAAAGATCTTTAGCCCAGTCCAGGTCACAATAATTATAAAACTTTTTGTAAGTAGCCTATACCGTGTCCCACTACTCGGCAAAGGGCAGGCCTTTCGTTTCGAGTCCACACATCTCTATTATACAATCAAAACATTCTGATTCCTAACCGACTACTTCCTCCGTTGCCAGAGAGTTCCACTACGGTCCGGAAACGCCGCAAGTGGTGGACAGTGGCGACGTGAAGGTGACGACGCCCCCCGAGTCGACATTCAAGAAGCTAGCACCTTCCAAGAACAGATACACTCTGCTGCGCGACGAGTTATAAGCTGTCAGCTGGTAGTAAGGCGCGCTATTTCTGTGAAGTGTGGTGAAGATTCTAGAAGGGGACTAAGAGTTTGTTTGGTCTTGGTCAATCAAACTATAGGATTGATCGTTCATCCGCTAGCGTCGTAGGTCGGGAAGAGAGAGAGAGAAAGTAAAGAGAGAGGTTAATGAGGAGTTATCTGACAGTTGGTCAAAAAAAACAAAAGAATCCAAATAGGTCGCTAGAGGGCGTAACCCTGCGGTCCAAAATGATAGAAATGTGTAAACGCGAGCTTGGGACTTTTCACAATTCGGTCCACAGTACAAATATGAAATGTCAGACTCAAATCACAGACCACAATCGTATTACTCTGTCTCTCTTACTTATTATTACACTGTGTTAGGTGCGCAAATTCAACGACGGCATCTGGCGAGCTGCTTTGATAATTGAGCTGTGAGAAAAGCCCTAATTCTATTGTTTAATCGTCTACTGGTAATAGTAAAATTGAAAATTTTTATATTCTGGACGGCTAGCTGACACATGCTTGATTAGCTAGACACAACGATATAACTTTTAGCACCCTATAAGCGAAACTAGGAGTTTGGCTACCCCATTTTTAATGTCACGTGATCGAAAACAAAGATTCCGTGCATGAGTTGTCTTTAAAAATTCGTTCATATATTAAAATACTTCACGGGTACCGATACAAGAATAGCAGCCTGTTGATAAGTGTGAATGCTAACTTATATATGTAGTAGTGAATATGCAGCTCCCAGGTATGCTCCAGGAGTCAGGAAATCATTGTAATTGTCAATTTCTGTACTCTGTGGTTCCAGACTCGAGTTAAGGTTGGACGTTTTTATGAAATTACCGCGTAGACCCTAGTACAGTCATCGGCAATTAAGTTGAGCAGTAGATTCGTGCCTGGAATAGGCTCTTCAAATAAGGAGCCTTAACAGCATGTGTGATATCATCTCATCATTTGTGATAGCAACACATGTTGGAAATCTACCACTTTCTTAAATTTTTTAATGTCCAGTAGCACGACCCTGAAGGCTTATGGCCTGTTCCAATAGAACTTATCTAATCAATAAGCTCTATGTGACAGATTCATCGGTCATTTTATATACCAAATTTATTTATTTATCTGTTCAATTGAGCCTATAACTCTGTTTCTCAGTAGGGATATATTGGAACAGGGCCTTATTATGTAATGCTGACATATAGGAATTTCTATCAGAATCCCTTTGAAATGGACTAATCGACAAATTCAAGTGTAATTATTATAAAACGACTGCATTTTCAATTTTTCAGTTTTTTTTTTGTTTATGAAACCCTTTTATTTGATACACCACTCGATATATTTAAATCGAGTGTGGTATCAAAATAAAGGGTAATAAAATAACTAAGACATGTGACACAGGGTGACATTTAATTAGCTGACGCAAACGAAAAAAATATATGGGTCTCCCATAGTAACTTGCAATCAGCTGATCAGGGTCAATGTACTGAGGAACATTTTTTTTTAATTTGAGACCATATGTTTCATGGGGAAAGTTGTTCATAATTATGGGTAGTATCATTCCCCAAAATATGGTCAGCTAATTAACTTTCACCTGTATAATGTCGCAAAAAGTCGGCCATTTTAATATTTTTATTTTGATATACACAGTTACTCTCACAGTCGAGACGAATCTAACGACACCTCTCAAGCTAAAATCCATCAAGCCGTTGAGGCTACAGAGCGTGACAAAGAAATATACATACATACAAACAATCGAAAAATATAACCCTCCTTCTGGCGCAGTCGGGTAAATACAGCTCGTTTATAATAATTATGTTATGATTTGTCGATTTGTCAATTTGAAAGGGATTCCGACAAAAAAACCTAGATGTCGTGTACATGAAGGCTATTTTATGCCTGACAGGTATTGCGATTCGGGACGTGATGGCAATTTTGATATGACAATGTCAAACTAGCGATTTAGTCCATTCAAATCCTTCAAAAAACGGACATCTTTAAAAAATATATTTTTAGAGCGATCCGGATTGCTGCAGGGATATAAAAAAGAGCCACAGATATCAGTAGCCTTATCATGTGATGCTGACATCTAGGAATTTCAATCGCTTTTGAAAAATTATCAATTATGACTAATTATGTTATACTGACATATGGGTGTCCCTTTAAATTGTCAAATGGATCAATCAAAAGACGTGATATCCGTGTAAGATAATCATGTTCTCTTTGGTCTTACCAGAATACCTTTGCCAGGGAATAAGGCTACTTAACATCGCTCCACTCGTCAGTGAGCCGCCATTTTGGAAAACTACCTTCTGAACTGATTTTCGTCGGTCCTTGTTGTATACTAATTAGAATTTATCTCATTCATTAGCTAGCTTGTTCCTCCGTCAGCGTTTTCTAAAATACGATACAACGCGAAACTGTACCTATAAACTTTTGACGGAATCCGCCAGGCCCATTGTGGGGCTAAAATCATCGCAAATCACACTGGCGAGTGGTTGACAAGCAAACTCGCAATAAAATGTTGTGATATTATTGGTACAGTTTTATAATGCGATTTAAATTCCTAGACGTCAGAATTACATGATAAGGCATACATAAAGTGCAGGTTCGGTAAATTAAGAAATAAATTTGTAAAACCTTTGCTTGTTGACATAATACATTTTGAGCGTTGGTTGTGTCTCTTCTGGAATTATCAACGTATTTCGTCTTTAAGCCCAATTTTTGTGATTTTCCGACACTTTTGCATATTGCACCTTTCTGTTACCTCCTCCGGTGATTCTTAACCGAATTTATTTATTTGAGGTTTTTCCCCAAAATATACAATATATGAAATTCGTTTTAGGGATGTAGGTACTAAACTATTAGTGTCTGCCTAAGTTGTCCTCGATTCGCTATATTTTTCCATATAACTATCATGCTCATATGTATAGTTTTTATCTTTTATACTAATTTATAAATCTAGTAAGAATATAGATTTCTCATTTATCTTAGATTACATTTTGTTTTTTACCCTAGCATTCGTTTTACTTTATGTTTTTTCTTTTCAGTATGTGGGTTTTTGTTATCGTTAATATTGTCGTAGTTTATCACTACACTACACGATTTCAATTTTAAAAAAGAATCAGAAAAATTAGTTTTTTTTTTGTTTCACGGGCGTCAGCAGCCCGCGGTAGTCACTTCAGTAGGGCCACAAGCGGCAGTTGCATACGTTTGAATTTGGCACCCTCGTAACCCCACTAGGCCTGCAATGCGGCCTACGTAACCGCACTAGGCCTGCAGTGTGGCCTACGTAACCGCACTAGACCTGCAGTGTGGCCTACGTAACCACACTAGGCCTGCAGTGTGGCCTACGTAACCACACTAGGCCTGCAGTGTGGCCTACGTAACCGCACTAGGCCTGCAGTGTGGCCTACGACTTAAGGCTACCTCACATCATAAAATGCGATCATCATAATTGATCTAAGTATTTATTAAATACATTATGATGACACATACATTATTTGTGCTTCGTATGGGAAAAGGCGTAACTCTGTGTTATGTTATCTTATGTTATTATGATGACGTTCATAGTTTGATTGTGAATATTTAGAAATGTCACATACCTTGCTAACCGTTTCAATATCAATGATATTAATGGTTTGTTCATCATTTTTCACACGGTCCTAGCGATGGTTGACGGCAATCACACCCGACCTACACACAGGATGTGTCATGTACAGATATTGCTTATGTGTGTGTGTTGCTAGCCTCAACTGCCGCTCTGCTCCCTTATTCTCGGACTCCACGATCTTCCGCAATTCTTTTGAAATTGGCGTTTTACCATTCCGCTAGAATAGAGAGCTCTTGTCAAATAAAATGTTCCGATTGGTCACTTTCATTGCAAAGAGATCGACGTCGATTTTGGAGATAAGATGTGGGCTGGTATCCATATATTTAAGTGACTCCTTTTATAAACTATATATTTAGGCATAGCTCGTTGCGCTGTATATATAATTAAAAAAATAAGATTAGAAATTAGGCCCTAATTAATTAAATCATGTTTGGCTAGTCCATCTGGTGCTAATTTGTTTCTTACTGAACTCTCTTTCTTCCAACCAGTATTTATGATTACAATATTATAAGAATCAGTATAACGTCTCAGTATATGCCATACAAATAAAACTCCTGACTTTGCCAAGATGGATTCACAATAGGCAGAGGAATGTGGGTAAAAATGTTTGAAATGTGTTATGAAATAAGTACATTTCCCAAAGGCTTTCTACGAACCGAGAAGTTTATGGCACAAGCCGAAGGCGTGAGTCGTAGCGAGGTTCGTAAAAAGCCTTTTCTAACGAGTTAGGAATAGATTTTTTCCGCCTGATAACCCAATATCAAGCGGCAAAGGTGCTATTTCTAGCGCAGAAGTCGGAAAAGTATTTTAAGGTATTTTCAACAGAAGTAACATCTATAGACAAATATGCATAAATAGTTTGTAAAAGTTAGTTTGTTTCGTTGTTGGGACTAGCCAAGATTTGCTATAAAAGTCGCTGAACTATAAATCTCACACGGGTATCGAATCCGAGTCATTTTAGGCGCCAAAAACAGCTTACGGCAGATACGATCTATTGGATTTTATGAGAAGTTTGCTCTGCAAATCTCGCGATACAAAGTTGAATGCAGCTTTTGCTTTACCATATACACCCATTGTGAGGTATTTTGTATGTACAGTCAGTATCAGATATATGTGAGCAGGTTAGCTAGTCAAAAAGATCTTAAAAAATCAGAAATATCTATACAGCCAAAGTGACAAAATTATGTCAACACCCTTAGAGTTAGCTTGGATGTTGACATAATTTTGACACGTTGGCTGTGTAGATATTTCTGATTTTTAAGATGTTTATATCTTTTTGAGTAGCTAACCTGCTCACATATATCTGATGCTGACTGTACTTACTTACCTATATTGGTATGTAGTACGGAAGGTATTTTGCAAAGCAAAGTTACCTTACATTCCTCGATAAGCAACTAGATTTGTATGTGTACAAATGATAAATTTCTAATGTACGAGCAAGTACCTATATGAATTTGAATGGATTTAATTAATTGTACAAACTGTATGTTTTGTGACAGTGTTAATAAAATTTTCCAATCACGACCATATTTTATTTATTCTAGTAACTTTATCCTTATTCTTGCATCCGTGTAGGTCTAGCTATAAAGGCAATATAAATGACAACCTATTCATTTTAATTAGGCAGGTACCTACCTTAATGAGTCCAAGGCTTAAGTTACTGCTAATTAGGCACGCTTACTCCTCGAAGCGTGCATAAAAACTCAAGACATGCAAAACACACTAATGAAAAAGACTCGCAATGGCGTCAAGTGAGAATCTTCCCAACAGTCTGAAACGCCTTGAAGACTCGTATCTATGCCAATGTGTTAAGGGCCATTATAGGGGACGTGTATTCACACCGTCGTCGTCATATCTGTCAAAAACGGCTTGTTTTGTTAAACAAAGTTGCCGTTTTTACTATAAGTAGGACAATTTCGGCTGTCACAGGCGAAGGGGCTTTTAGCGGTCGCCGCCGCTCCCTGCGGGGCGCCAGATCCGCAGAATTCCTACGTGCGTGTGTTTTTTTCTTCTGTCACAGATGATGTCCTTTGTAGCGTTCCGATATTGTATCTGGTATTTTATTAGGTTTCATTTGAGCAAATCGTAGAAAGTTAAATAAATCGCCCATTTATTTTGCGAACTTGGCTGACACACTTGTGTTTATTTAGTAGGATTAGTTGTCTACTCAAAATGTCCTAGTTAAGTTGAATAAGGTCAGAGAATTTAGGAGATTGTTCTAGTTTAATTACTGGTTCTGTGAACACTTACTCGATTATACTTACAATCAGCTCTACTCTACCACTAATTCTACCTATATATCCAGAAGAATTGGCGTCGTGCGACAGAATATTTGATTCCCACCGAATCTCCAAATCTGTTACTTTGAATAGCCTTTTTTCCAGCCTTAGTAATTTGACTCCTATCTGAATTAATATTGCATCAGTTCAAGTTCAATTTCCCATAAAATCTGTTTGTGCTTTTTATTATGTCTAATAAGTAAATCTCAGAGTAGGTACATACTAACAAAAGATTATCTTTTTACTGTCATTTTTCACACAATGTATTTTTTTCCTCGGTCGTTTGACAAAGGTGCTTAGGCACCTTCCCTATAGCATTTTGCAGGTAGATTAGGTGATCTTGTTACATTGTCACAATGAGGCTTTGCTAGCATTTCACTCCTTTCAAACACTTGACTGTGGAGCGGAATTCCGATCAGATAACATCGTGTCCGCTTCCAATTCAAAGGCAATGTTCAAAACTTATTCTCGATTGATAGTGGGTAGGTAGAGCTGTATAAGTTTTTTTTTGTGAATACAGTAGGTATCCGATTTCTGCAGATTATCTTGGTGAGTCTGATGCTCTTAATTAACTCTACATACACCTTTCGGTTAGGGACTCTATTTATTAATATCACTAATATAGGTATCCATTTCGATTCTATGGGGATTGAACAGTGAAGGAGAAACGAAGGCTATGTAGAATCCCTCCCTACCTTGCTGGCTTAAGTGATCTTTCTGTCCGTGTTCTGTTCCGGTTCCGGTTTGTGGAGATCGAAAATTCCGCGGAAATCCCAGATCGCATATGCCCAACATCATAGTATATATCTTAAATCAATAAGTAGGATGAAATAATAACAAAAGTAGGATGAAATTTAAAAGTAGTATGATGGAAATAGCCTTGGCTTCAACGTAAGTACTTACGAATATTCGATGCACTACATTTTTTTGGCACTCGCGGCTCGCGGTCTTGCCACAAAGCAATTGCATCGGTGGTTCCTCCCACGTCTTGCGCTAGCGCAGCGTGGGTGCCACTCCGACCGCCACAATGCATGGTAACCCGACACCCTTCTGTCGGCGCCCTGTGACGATAAAACCGCGTGCTAGCCAAGCTACATCATCGCAGTTACAATTAAGTCTTTACGACGCTTGTAATAAGAACGGCAGCGCGAAAAGTATAGCTTATCTAGCAAGCTGTAAACATAGGGCCCGCGCCAAAAGACAGGAAGTGAGTGAACCAATTACCCGCCTACGATATGGCAAACCTGTAATTAGTGTAAAATATCCGAGCTACTTGGGCGGAAGCGTCCTGTTGGGTATTGAAACGCGAATCTTCGATTCTTCGTGCGATGTGATATGGCTAACGTGCCTACGACGGATACATTAAAATAATAACATTTTATCTTAGAAGGCTTCTGTATAATATAATGTAACAGTTTTCGCTTCAGAGCAACTTTATTTTTTACTCCATACAAAACGGTTGATCGCCCGGCCGAAACTGTATGGAGAAGTGAAAATTAAAGTTGCTCAGATCAAATCGGTTGCAAAGTGAAAGTTGTTCATTATGATGTCCCTAATAACCCCCTACAATATGACTGACTATACCTTTCTATTACATATTGTATTCTGACAATATTGATTTCTAAGATCTGAAGAAGTTAACGAATCTTTGATTTTCGTAACCTAATAGTGAAAATGGAATATGGATCAGATTCACGTTGCGAAATCTACCCATCTAATTACCTACTTCTAACAAATATTCTACCCACACTAGTAGTCATCGGCAAAATCACACCGACTGATAGATACCTACCTATAAAAATCACTTGCATTGTCATCGCAAATGTACGAACGGTCGGCGTTCTGTGCTTTGAGACTGCCGCTCACAAAAACAGGACAGAACAGTAGACGAGATGCTGAGATTTATGGCCCGAGGATTGCGATCATTGCCCATTAGTAGACAGAGCGATGTCCACCGCATGTGGGCTTTGTCACAACCAACCCTGGACAACAGTAGCGCAACTATCCATTGTCTAGAACCCTGCGACTTCCAGATTGTTCTACGGCTATAAACATGTCGACAGGTTGGGAGCGGTAGGTACCGTGACTGAATCGTAACAGGTCTTCGAAGAACCCTATTGTCGATTGGTCATTGTCAACAGCTACTGTGTAATGGACTGTGTAAGTATTTTTACACAATGCTCCGCCTTTCAGAGCCGGAAGACTAATTGAATTATGTAATTAATTAGATACTTAATGAAGAAATATCGTCGTGAATTGTGACATACTTATATCATCGATGTGACTCTTTTTTGCTAACAGGGAAAATTATTTACTGTTACTAATATGGGCGTTCATGTTCAGCTTATTACAGAAAGGGCGTAGTGCCGTAGAATGCAATCTATCAGAGTACCTACAAACAAAAAACTTCTCAACTTTTGTCTATTCAAGAATAGACCAATAGGCATTTGATTGTTATGCTTCCTCATAGTTATGTATATATGTTCTTTATCATACGATATGTACATCAACTCTAACAATAGTCTTGCTTGAGTTAGTAAGTAAATATAATTTTTTGCCTCAACAAAAAACAAAGTTCAGTCGATGTGAGCCCAAACACTGAACGGTGACAATTTAGCTCAAAAACAATTACACTTTACCTACTGATGGCGCCGATAATCCTTGACGATTCATATTTTATTTATATTTATAATTTATATTTATATTTTTAGTTCTATTCCTTGTTTTCCGAAATCCAATCTAACGCACACTCGAGGTTCAGCTTTGATCCATCCCGACCTTCAGACGAAATGAAAAGGAAACACAGATCTCTCCCTGGAAGATGTAACTAAAACAAAAGCACCGGGTACGATTTAACAAACTGCCATATTTTAACAACGTGTAATTAAAGGTCTGGCCGGGTCGGATATGCATAAATCATTCCTCTGCCGCGAACTGCCGACCGAAATAGAGAAAAAATTAAAAACATTAAGCAGCCTGGGAGTTTTGGTGAGAAGAAATCGTTTTTTAGAGCAAAAGGAAAAGGTGGACGCGCTGCGCTATTAAAAATCTTGAACATTTCATATTCACATATCTACTAAGTTGCAGTCCGATTTTATTTTTAGTATTCTTGGAAAAACGTCTTTCATCTAAATCAAGAAACCAGGATTTAGATATGCTAAAAAGTTGCTTGACAAACCTGACTTTAATTTTAACGATTACTTTTGAATTAATTAAATATTGTTTGTTTTCTTGAATGAAAGTTTACATCAGTTTATACTATCTTTTATCTACACACGTATCATAAACCCTCTTTACTGCGTACAAAAACCGCACGTTACGATCAGCATAATGTTAAACTACTTGGTAAAAACTCATTTCTTATCTGAAAAGTTACACATTATGACCATAATGTGTAGTTTTTCTACATATTATGATATTCAGATTTCGAACGCCGGTGCCCGCCTGCGTGCCGCTCCTAGTTTGTCTGTGAAGTTGGTACTGACATTCAAATTTCGAACGCCGATGCCCGCCTGCATGAAGTTGGTATTACAGAACAAGTTAAACAACTGCAGAGCCACAATGCCGGTCAAACATGCGGTTCCTGAACACATCAAAAAGAGCTTATGATATGTGTGTAGATAAACTAGTGTAGGTATGTAACTGTACATAATTAGGCATTAAAACTCTCGAGTATTGATGCCCTCCATTATGTAGCAGTCACATAAACTACTATTATATATCAAAGCCGTTTGGCTTTACTAATTTTAGTAGCGGTGATTGATGTAATTATCAGTATTTGGTCGATCGAACGATCTAACCTCATACTAAGGCTGATTGCTCCATTCACCACTGATTACATCACCACTACCTGCAAATAGGACTATCAACACTTCACCGAAATCTATAAGCTGATAAGCTCATCAGTATCATGCTCCTGCAGTGTCTAAATGTTGTGTAGAGTCTACAGAAGGACACGAGTCACACACACTCGAAACTTTTCTCATAACTCACGGGGGGTGTCCGCGGGACGAGCGGCGGCGGGGTGGCCGGGCCGGAGGCTGCGTGCGCGCAGCCCCCAGGCCCCCACTCCTTATGAGGGGTGCGGTGCGGGGGGGACGTGACAACCGCTCGTTACGTCTATTCGAAGCCAGTTATTAAAAACGTCTCGGCGCGAGCGGTGCGCCGCCCTGTAATTATCCAGTCGAAGGCTTCGCTGTGTCACCGGAAAGGAAATGCAGTACGTGGAGCCGCCCCCGCAACAGGTCGGTGCCCGCCCGCCCTAGCGCGGTTATTTGCTAATTTGACGTGTCATCTGCATAGATTAGTCGGTTGTTATTAGTTTAATTTCGGAATGTTTGTGTGGAGCTTGTGGTTTCTAACTTGTGTAGAGTTTACGTTCTTATGGTTGTTAGTGGTTTTAGAAAGCAGATTTTTAAATACAGTTTAGAGCCCAGATCTTTATATGTATATGAAGTTAAAGTTAGTTTTGATGAAAGTTAAATCAGGTAGAGATGACGACTTTTTCGTATAGGATATGACTTGGTATTGTGAATTCATGTACAGTTTTAAAATTTCACCCCAGGTATACGTAGTAGTTAAATGACTTTATGGCATAACCATTGATTTTGCAACCATAACCATTGTCTCTATCAAATCAATATATAATAATAGTTTTATCTCAGAAAATACTGTGTTACTAAATTCGATATTTTATCCGCAGATGATGAGCATGATGGGCGGGTACTGCGGGTACAGCCGCGGCGATACCCTGTCTCCAGCCTCCACTACCTCCTGCAGCAGCGCCTCATCGTCAGGCTGGACCGCTCCAGCCCCAGGGTATCCATACCCTCACCAATACCCCGCCTACTGGCCCACCACCGCCGCCGTCGACGAAGCAAGGGATCTCCAGCGACGGTGCGCGAAATGCAGATGCCCAAACTGCCTGACGGAAGCAGCAGGTTTCGGTCCCAACTACGGCAAAGACGGAGCTAAACGAGAACACGTTTGCCACGTCCCTGGTTGCGGAAAAGTGTATGGAAAGACCTCGCATTTGAAGGCACATCTACGTTGGCATACCGGGGAGCGCCCTTTCGTTTGTAACTGGCTGTTTTGTGGCAAGAGATTCACGCGCTCCGACGAGCTGCAGCGCCATCTGCGTACTCATACCGGTGAGAAGAGGTTCTCGTGCCAGCTCTGTACGAAGCGGTTCATGCGGTCCGACCACCTCGCTAAACATGTGAAGACGCACGCCAATGTTACGAGGAGGAAGAAGTCTAAAGAGGAAGACAAAGATGATTCTAAATCGGAAACTGATAAGGCTGAGTCCCCTCCGAATCCAGTTTCAGTGGGCAGTACAAACTTTGGTTCTGTGCCGGCGGCTCCTCCGGCTAAGGAAACGTTGAACTATGGGCAGGTAGCGCCCCAGCCAAGCGCGTGTGGTTACAGTGGTCATGTGTTCAGTGGCGGAAATGTGCTAGGGGCAGGTTGGGGATCTGATCCAAGACAGGAGGTCTTATACAGTCGGCCACCGGTTACCAACCCGAGGTACTATCACCAACAATACACACCCTTCCCTACCTACCAGTGCGCTGCCAAGGAAAACTACGCCGTCTTTCAAGGGCACTATAATTTAGCACCTCCAGTCGCTTTAGGACAGTAATTGTGATTGTGATTTGTTTCGAAAAATAATGTAAGTTAACTGCTAATTGTAGCTTTTGTTATGTTACCATTTAATTGTAAATATTGTAGCCAATGCCGTAAGCTATCGACCATTTGATGAAAGGGTGCAGGTAAATGTGTTAGTGACTGTCTCTATACCAGAAAGTAGTATTATAAGTACGTGCCTTTAAATTCCATGTGATGATTGTTGTAAATGTTATTCTTAATTAATAAAACTATACAAAATATCACGTTTTTCCGTTATGTTTACCCAGATATCCCTAATCATTTATTAGCATACCAAAAATAAGAGGTAGCGCCTGCAAATATATTGAACTAATAAACAAAATCTCATAAATCTCAACACCTTTTAAGGTTTACAGCCGGCGGCAAAGCTAGACGGTCGTAGGGGAAAGATCATTTGTTAAAGATAAAATAATTATAGTGATGCAGCGTTGGGCGTGAGAAGTTAAAATTAAAATGAAGTCATTGATCAAATCGCCATATGAATTAAAGTTATTGATCAAATCGCCAAATTTATAATGAAAATTGTTCACATATGCCCCAAAATTCCATAAAAGACTATACCTTTCTGTTAAACCCTGCATACTAACTACCTAAAGAGTTTTGTTGTAAATTCAACAAAGTTTATTTTAGAACATCCGAAGGAAAACTATCGCAAACAATAACGCTAACAAAGGCAACGAAATGCACCTAATTAAAGTCGCACATAAGGCCATGGAGCGTTCCATGCTAGGCATAAGACTTCGGAATCGTATTCACAATACAGAAATGCTTTTCAAGTTACGCGACTGCTACGAAGCGTTACGAAACCCGTAACGCTTGCGTCGCCGTAGCGCGTAGTCAAAGGGTAGATGTTAGAAAGTTGTTTGGTAAGAATAACTTCTCACAAATTAGTCTCCCAATACTGGACATAACACTTTTATATGAATAATTTAATAGAATAACCATTCTTGGTCCCTATAATTTGTATCGATAAACTGTTATAAAAATTGCTATAAGTACTAAGTATTAAAACTTTTCACTCCCACTACTTTCATAAAATTTCGTCTACTATCGAAGTATTGATATGTAATTAGAAGATAGTTTGCTAAATTAGTAAACTACCTGTGCATATATTGTTTTAAGGCTATGTAGTAGGAATAAATATAATTGATACCTATCTTCATCTTGTAAATACATTTAAGGATTGGTAACATTATAATGAAGTAGGTAACTTACCTATACTATCGACATATACCCCAACATTCACATGTTTAAAAAAGGTCTTAATTCGTTGTCAGACATTTGTAAAATGATAGTTCACAGCGTTAGGTATGTTAGGATAAGACAAGAATGACAGTAGAACCGCTTTTTTAGTCCTAACATTCCATTAATTTTATACTGGATGTAATAGAACTAACCAAAAAATATAAAGTTATGAAAAACAAAGTTGCTCATTTTATCAAATAGGAGTCATAAATTAGGCGTATGTTCAAAATGGTATCACCAATAAGCCCTTAGAAACCATAACTTTCTGTTACAGACCTATATAGCTTTAACCTTCCTATTTAAGTAGGTACCTATTCATAATCCTTTTTGGGAAACAAAAGTAAGATGGTTCGCCTTTGTACTAGTTATTTTTCATTTTTACTTGTCTGTTTTGTGCAATAAAATTGAAGGTAGGTATTTTAGTTCGTCCCCTCACCACCAGATGCCGCTAGATGTCGCGAATCCGCGATGCCGCTAGGTAATTGCGGCCGGCGATTATCTGGGCGGCGCCCGCTCGCATGGCGGACGGTGCGAGCGGGATGCACTCGATAATACGTAAAACAAAACGAGGGAGTAATAATGGTAAAAAACGAGCACGCAAATTATAGTGAGAACGGTAGCGGCGGTGGGGGGGTGTTGTGGCAGTGGGGGATTGTCGGCAGTAGTCAGTGTCAGCGCGCCTCCCGCGACCGGTGCTGTGCTAGTGAGTGTGTGTGATGTGCAGCTGCGCGGGCGCCACGGCCGCAGCATGAGCAAGGGGCACCAGTCGCCGGACCTACTCATGAATGTGAGTCCAGCGAGCACACACGCACTTCATAGCTCTACACAACACCCCCTAATCCAGCCTAAGCTTAACCTTAACCCCCTAAATATACGAGCAACGGCGAGCGGCTTATGTACAACTTAATCAATCAATGACACCTTGTTTGTATAATTGGCTGTCAAGATTTGGGATGGCATCAGCTTGAGAGTCCGTTAAACTTAACACCAAGTCAAATAGATTGGTGAAATTCGACCTCAGGTTCAACAAAAGTATAATGAAACATCGTTTAGCTTATCAATACAACATTATGACATGACTAAGCTAAGCAATGGGCATGAATACTAAACAAACGTGGGTGGTAGATCAATACCTATTTGAAATTGGAGAGTAAAACTGTTGTTTACTTTCTATAGCTTAAACAGCTGATTGTCAACTTTAAAGCAGTTGGGAA
Source organism: Argyresthia goedartella (assembly GCA_949825045.1). Lineage (NCBI taxonomy): Eukaryota > Metazoa > Arthropoda > Insecta > Lepidoptera > Argyresthiidae > Argyresthia > Argyresthia goedartella. Next base: position 13,481,399 of record OX463820.1, on the reverse strand, counting down.
TCAAACGCGCTGTCACATCTGAGTTCACGCTAAATAAGCGACTTCATAAAATGCTTTGTTAGGCAAGAGACCGCCTGCCCCCAGAGCATTGACGATTTAGCACGCACCATAAGCGGCAGATTACCCGGGTCCCGGGGCCCGTGGACCCGAGGGACCCGGGGGACCCGTATTACTATTCATAGCGGCCACCCTCGCGGATTTCTCGAGAGAGCCCCAAACAGGTCAAAGAAAATGCCTTCTCGAGTGGGAAAACACATTAGATGACTGCATTGTTTCCGTATTAGTGTGGGTTTGCTTTGAATAATTCAATCCGTATTATTCGATGATTTTTAGCAGTACAGCTTATTATGGTCTGTGAAATTTATTAGAAGTAAGTAGAACATGCATGAGGCCCTTGGTATTCTGAAAACAAAAAGCAGGTAGAATTTATGCTATTTATTTTGATAACAAAAGATTATATAAACACGCCGATACCCACTTTGTTAATATGTATATGCAATAATTACGAGCGGATTATTTTAACTCTAAACTCTATTCTTTTTTCGCTACCTGTTTTGTTAACGATGTTTATGAGAAGCGGCGCCCAAACTTATTTATAGAGCAATAACCGTCACATAAACGTTACCTTTATCCAAAACACAACATTACATTCGTTCCGAGGCATTACCGACAGTTCGTAAAAACCACCTAAAAGCTAATTCAATTAAGTCAACAATAAATAAGGTGGCGGTGCCTACCGAGGAGCGCATCCAATTTTTAATGACACATAGAGCCTTCGTCCATTTTATACCCAATTTCCTTTTCATATTAGTTTAATCTACGGGCAGGACTCCTGGCGCCAAAAATTATAGCAAGACGGCACTGATGGCTATGTCGGACGCGGCTAATCTGTTTAGCGTGGCGGCCTGCCCGGCTCCTTTGTGCGGCAAGGATACGAAGAAATTTATGCGTTCGGCGTCGTGTGTTAGTTTTTTTGAAGAATGTAATTAATAATTCGGCGGCAAAACCAACAGTGTTTTCGTTCGGCCGTCGGGTCCGTGATTGATGCAGTCTTGCACTTCAATTAGTAGCAGGAACAATGCTAGACTATAATGCGACTCTAGCTAATGAATTATGCTTTGGTTACCGTTTTCGTCGTCACTATATTAGTTTGAATACAGGCCGATTTCAATATGACACTTATAAATCACCATTTGCCATCGACTTCATTTTCATAGCTCTACCGATCATGCATCTTTTTCAGTTTAGTTTAGTCCACAACAGATAGGACATAATGTCCCTCTTAATGGCTGATGAGCAAATACGGTGTCTAAAACTAAAAATTATATTTTTTTTAATCTATTTTGCTCAACAGATCGACTTGAGGTTTCAGTTTCAAAATAAGTATTTTTTTAAATAACCAAGTCACAAATTTTACTGATTTAAGAGTTGATTTTATACACTTAGGCACCTACTTAATTCTAACCATATTAGTTAAGTAACAAGGAACCATTTGCGGTTAACATAACAAATTAAATATCGAATTAGGAAAATTACACATTTGCAAATAATCCTGAACGTAAAGAACTCGATTCAGGATGTGTGAATCAGACATCAATTTGAGGACCCTCCCTCCAATCACTCTACCTTAACAATTTCAGAGTATAGATTTTATAGAGTCTACAAATTGGATCGACTGATCATTGGCCCGGATGCGCTACTGCCCCCACAAACTGACTGTGTTTGACTGGCACTAAAAGTTATTGCAGAGCGTTTTCTTTCGTTAAGGAAATGCCATGTTATTAATAGGACTGGCGCTAAATTAAGTTGTACTAGATTTTACAGGATAATTCCAAAGCGGGCATTTTCTGTAGCTTTCAAACAGATAGAAGATACTGGAGATAGGGTTTGGCAGTGGTCTATTACGATAAAATTCCTCGGATTCTTCTCTTATCTGAAATATTTCGTTTGTATTTATTTATATACAAATTAGAAGTACCCTTTACCGGCGAGCTTTTATGAAGAGACTTATGAATGTTGAGGAAGCGGAAGATGTTACAATATCATGGCAAGTGGAGGCAATCTTAAGTCTCAACCTTCCGGGAAAAATACATGAGCTTATATTTGTATGTTTTTATGAATGTGCAGTGCATACAATCATTTATAAAACATAAACAGAAAAGACATGTACAAATGACGACCTCTGTGGCGTTACGGTTAAGGCTTCTTTCCAAGCAAGAGGTTACGGGTTCGAACCTCGGCTGAGGTAGAAGAAAAAAATATTAATAAATTGCGCTATGTTATAAAATGCCGCGATTTCTTCTAGCAAAGGAACATAAATGGATAAATTGATTTCAATTAGGATAATATTATTCTTCTCCTATTATTTCTTCATAGAACTCCTATTATTTATTCATAATACAAAGTTTATAAACTCAACACCACAATAGAAGTTTTCACTGGGTTTTTAATCAAACTATGCTTAATGCATCGGCCACGGCCTCACCGAAGTTAACATTTCCAGTGTCGGTTTCTGTTTCGGCGCGTGGGTGGGTGGGACACAAGACTGGAGCAAGGTGCGCGAGAGCAACCTGCCTGTGTGGGTTAACTTGGGACCATAGAAGTGAGTTTGGTCTGCCGCATTATTCAGTAACTTCAACCCACGGCAAAATCGATGTCTTAGGAAATGGCACTAATATTCTGGCACCGATAAAACTCTCTACAACACTTGATAAAGTCAAAGTCAAAGTTCTTTATTACTGTAGATATTTACATATACTTAGCTAACGCCATTTTTTGCCGCTTGTTGGACCACTGTAGGAGAGAATGGCGTAGAAACACCCAAAGATTGATTTTTAGATCTCTTTTAAAAATTGCTCTTGCTCAACTAATACAAATATCACAAATTTAATTATTATTAATAAGCAATAATAAATACTTACAAAATTATTAACAGCAAGCTCTGTGTTGAGCTACATTAACCCCATACAGTCCCGTCATTTAAGTTATCTTGAACATTGTAATATCCATGTTTCGACAAAGTAAAGCGACTTTGCATGCTTTTTAAATTGCTCAAATGGCAATTTCAAAACCCGTGCTATCATCGTATCATATGATAGTGCCGGCATTAAATATGGTGATATGCAAGTGGTAAATTCTCTGCCTGACAATATAGAGGACTCCCGTGCTTGTGATATGATACGAAAGGATTACCAAAAAACTCACCTATTTTACTACTAATAAATTCGAAATGACTGGCAGAATGGATAAATGTCCACCAAATTGTGTTTGAATAAATGATCACCAAACATCTTTTTATGTTTTGTGTACTTAAGTTTATGTTTTGAGTATTTTTTGTTGTTCTTACAAGTTCAACCTAACACGAAGGATAAAGGGGGCTTCGCTTCGCTCACCCCCTTTTCCCTTCACCTAAGCTACAGCAGTATTTTGCCCTGATATTTTTTGCAACTTTTGGTGTTCATTTATCCATTTTGGGCAGGAAAAAAATATTTTGATGATATTTGTTGCCTTTGTATACTCTCAAGTTGATAACTCATCATTGATAGGTCTTCCTTTTTAACACCTGGCCCTTCCTATTTTGCTGAACGTGGCTAGCTGATCCTTTAACCTGACTACTCTCCCCCTTAAGTACATGTTTTTGTATTCTACCTACCTGTACATAAACAGTAAGATATGACGAGGAGCGAAGGAAGTTCAGTTGACGACGTATAATTTGCTTGGCCGCAGTATGTGTGTACCGTTGGTTGCGCGGGCGCAGCGCTGGCTGGCAGCCGTGCGGCAACATTTTAATTGGCCACGCGATCCGTCGCTGCTGGAGCCGTCGACTTTTTCTGCTCTCCTCAAATTGCTCTAAAGTGCTTAATGAGCGATGCGTGCAATCGCGGTTTCCCCGTAGAGGCTGCTCTTATTTTACATAAATAGTTCTGTACTAATACTCGGTACGATTCTGCGTACTGTAATTGCGGCTGTGACAGGCTTCCGTCGCCCTTTGAGGCCGGTAGTTAAAAACCGGCCGGCGGCTCTAGCCAAATTATAGTTGTTTCGCATTAATAGAGCACACATCGGGCTAGGTGCGTGTGCGCTCTGCTCAGCGCGATTGACATTTCCAGGAGTATTGGCAAAATAAACAGTGTGCCGTCTTATTAACTTCAGGTAATAATGGTGCGTGACGAAACAGCAAAGAGGACAAAACAAGTTTCGGTACTGCGTGAACCGTGAAAATGTTTAATTATCACCGCAACTGCCATAAAACTAAACTTGCCTTAGCCACAAGAAACTTATATTAATAAATAGCCAAGCAATAGCCTTTATATGTTATTATATTACAAGAGTTTATATTATAAGTTTAAAATATGCTACCTATATACCCTACCTAGACACCAGACGTAATATGACCTAAAAGCATAACATAAATTATAGCTTAATAGATCGGATATGATTGTGTTACATCCTAGTGATACCAGAGAATGCTCTTAAGTGAAAAAAGTATTGATTAAATATCGATGGCAAAAATGTGGTCGTGTTAAACGTAATATAATAATTAATGGATGGGAGCGTAATTGCCGGGACATCGATGATTAAGAACACATTCATAAAGGCATCGTAAATAAAACAGAGTTAGCAAGTACAGAACGCGCTACGTTATATACCTGCGAGTAGTTTTGAAATACATTTTGATTCGAACCTTCAATAGAGCGACGTTATGCCAATTTACATACACAACTCTTGCTTGCTTATGATAAGGTATCTTTTGAAGACCTGTATGGCCGAGTCGGCAGTGACCCTGCCTACGAAGCCAAGGGTCCCGGGTTCGAGTCCCGGTGGGAGCGAATATTTGTTTGATGAGAACGGATGTTTGTACCCTAGTCATGGTTGTTTATCTACCTAAGTATAATATTTATCTGTATAAGTATGTGTATCGTTGTGATACAGGGAATCCTAGTTTGGGGCTAGATCAATGTGAGTAAATAGTGTCCAAGGCATTATTATCTATTTGGAAGGAAATTGCCAGAAGTGATTTTAAACTAGAGCTTTAGAGGCGATATTCATCATAATCATGACATCCTTCTAAATGTATACACGTTATTAGACGATCAACATCTATTTAATTAGAATCGATCGATCGATCGGAGTACATTATTAAACATAACAGTAGGTACCTTAACGGAAGTAAGTGGATTTTAGTTTGTGTCGAATGATTTGGAGCGGTTATTCTAAAATGCATTAAGAGACATCAGTACGATGTGATTCTTTAACGAATATAACATACCGTCACACCTTTTCCCGTACGGGGTGGCGGGGGCCCAGGTGCGCCCACGTTTAGCCAATTGTGCATTTTTCGTGTTTGCCATGTTTTGATGACGATGACGAAATCGCAAGCGTGACCGAACGCGCCTAGTTTAGGATTTACAAAGTGTCGTTTAATGCGGATTTAAAATAGCAACGTTGTTATTTTATGGGTTTGACATGGTCTTAAAGAATACGGAAATCGGGTGATTTCAATCGGACGATTCTGCAGCCTTAAGCCAATATAGGAAAAGAATGGGGAGGATGTGGGATATGGAGATTTGCATATGTTGTCTTCAAGTTCTTGGTGTGCTTCTGTCTTTGGTTGCGTTTGCTGAGTCCTGTTCAGTCAGGTTATCCGATGAGCTCTCAGTTTCGCTGTCTGTTTCTGGGAATACGATATATTTGACTCGAGGCCTTCCTGATTTGGTCCCACTGATTTGATCCAAAACCTGGGTTCTTTACCGTTGTATTCTATGTCATATTTGAGAGAGCGTAAACATAAACATGAACATAAACGTTTACATACAGGCACTTTCATTGATTCTGGCCCCTTACTTGGATACGCTGTGTCGTAGAAACCAGAAACAGCGACGTCACACACATATAAACATCCAAGACCTGGGGATTTTTTTCCTTATCCGGGACCTCTCGCATATACTTATATGTGTCTGCCGACTTACTTCATATCTGAATGCGACGTTGTTATATTTTATTTTCACTGTCCGTTAATCTGAAAATATTAAAATGTCTTATTATTTTCGCTTGGATTTTAACTCAATATTATATCTAACTATGGTAAACTGTTTAGAAAGGCAAGGAGAGAAGCGCGTTGCATAGTTCGAAAACCCAAAGAGTTGGGTGAACCAAAACCAGTCCCAGCAATTACAAGGCCATGGCGGCCGTTCGCAAACCAATTAATTTACTCATTAAATCCGAGATTGTAATACCAGATAGTTAATATAATACTTTTGAACAACCCAACGCATCTTCGCTTGACTAAATTAAATGATATGGGTGTATCGACTGTAAATCTTGGAGATTTGATTTATTTTCAGTTGAAAATGTGACTAGAGTCTTTCTCTTAAACATGTATTAATTGCTCTATCAATAACAGTTAATGTTTGTTCGCATCCTACGTATGGCCTATACTGTAAACTGTGGCAGTGTAGATAAACGCGAAATAAATATAGCATGTTCTGGAGGGTGGGCAATCCTACTAATTCTATTCGATTCCATTCCCATAATGTTTAATTAACAAATGTATACATTCAAAGATTGTTTTGAAGTCATCAACCTAATAGAAACCAGCCTCCTTTATTACTTAGATCGAAAATTGTGGTAAAGTGATAGTTTTCTTATAGAAAATCATCATGACAAAACTGCCTCAATTTTGCCGTGGATCTGAGTCAGCAAATAAAGCTGCTTTTATCCAGTGTATTCCGGTTCTTTTTCATTATCAGAATACCAGCTTGTGTCATTCTATCCTAGCCATAACTTCTTTAATTTCAGTATCAGTTTTTCTTGCGCCGTTTAGAAGAATCTCCACTCTGGTCAGGCTGCGTTCATAAAACAAAGATTCCTTAGCGCAGCGGACCAATTGCACGAAGCCGAGCGTCCATTGGCGAGTGTGTGACATCGCCATCAATTAAGTATTCCTCTTTGTTTCTCTGTTTCTTGTGCTCGTGGAACAGGTTCGCGAGATGCATGGATTCCCACCACGTTGTGGTGTATGAGAATGAGTATGTGTGCGTTTCTGAATGGGGTGTATTGGAAATATACTTAGATGCATATGTGCGCAACTGTAGAGCAGGAGCGTAATGCTACTATTTGAAAAGCCTCGCACAAGCATATCGCAGGCTTTATTAGTATAATATTGGGCAGGATGCTTTTCACAAGTATGAGAGAATTTCCTAAATTGTATTGGGCAAGCTAGGACACTTTTCCCGTGTGAGAGGCTCGCCGGCATTTTCTTCAACCCTATAGGCCAATTAGGACACCTGGAGTAAGGCGAACTGATTCACTGAGCTTAACCTCTCGACAACCGAGGGTAGTTGAGACGGGTCGCGATTTTGAACCTTATGCCATGGTAACACAATTTTAAACCTATTTCGGAAAAGTGGCGTTAGCTATATGGCGCCGGTGGTATTCAAGAGGTAAAGTGAGATTTAGGAATTTCTCGCACACCTGAATATTTCCCAATTCTATACTACTCAAGCCTGCGATATGTTTGTGAGAGGCTTGTCATTTAGTAGCATACTGGCCCTGTTTCTAAAATGTGGCTACATAATTAAATACCTACAAATGTACTTTGCATTGTTATTGTCTATAAGTAGGTAGCATCTTCATGCTTTTTTCATAGGGGCAGCAGGCAGCAGAGGCGAGATATCTATATAGCTATGCCCGGATGCACAATCGACAACTCAAATTTTTACAGGCATCACTTAAAGCCATTATGTATCTGGCTCTCTATCGGGATATGACAGCTTCAGTAAAATGTTTTTTTTACGACTAGTCGCGACTATTTATTGGAGCAGTCTGTTCGTTCGTCTAATATAGACTCAATACTTTTAGTACCCTCGTCTTGTCAGATCATGACCAACGTAGCGCGAACAGACGCTATTTAACTTATGTTATTAAACTTAACTTTCATAAAACGTTTGTTACCTCCTAACAAAAGGTTGTCAGTGAGAAGCTGACATTTATTGTTTGAAATGCCTCATCGTGCCGCACCGACGACGTAGGTATACAGCGCGCGAGAGGTTAAATGCTTATTTCGCTCTATCGGCAAAACTTGTACGAATTAGGAATATTGAGCACTCAAAGATATGTTATTTCCTAAAGTCGATACTCATATAAAATATCGGAATTCTCATGAGTTATACCTTATAGATGTTTTGATCTATTCACATATTTATCGCAAAATAGACGACGATACTTTTTTGTTTGTCGCATGCAGACATTATTTCAGCATTATGGGTATAAATAAACACAGTACATTGCGTCAAATAAACTTTTGAAGACCCCCCAAAAAGTCGGTTAAAAAGGCAGACCTGCCAAGTCTGTACTGAAACTTGTAAGAATTAGGAATATTGAGCACTCGAAGATATATTATTTTCTAAGGCACTTATGTGAAATATAGGATTTCTCAAGAGTTTTTATCTTATAGCTATTTAGATGTATTCACATATCTATCGCAAAATAGATCGACCACGAAACATTTATTTCTCGCACGCATAAATTATTTCAGTTCTACAAATGTAAACAGTAATAAGAACCCCCAAAAAGTCGGACAAAAACGCAGACTTGGCAACTCTAACAACGCACTATCAAACGCGAGAAGAGATAAATCCATGTTCCCCCGAGTGTACTGTTTCCGGGACAAGTCTGTTTGTCGTTGCGCATATTTTTTGCGCTGAACAAGACGAATGGGTCGATTTCCATAAAACAGCAGTTTGGTTCTTTCTCGATGAAGCCACGTGCCGCGCCGACAGTGGAGACGATCTGTAAGGAGGTAATTTAAAAAGAGTCTGACGATTTCCATAACTCTGAGTGGAAACATGAACATTTACTCATCGGATGAGCGGATCCAGCTGTCGGTGACCCTTATATACATATATAAAGATATAAAGGTCAGAGGGGTAAGCACGAACAATTGATGTATCATAGAGGTTAGCGTAATATATTATTATCATTAGTTAAATAATTTGCACCTGCCGTAAACGCATCGCAGTGAGCATGGATGTCACAAAACGTAATTTGTCTAATACTCATAATTGCCCAGATTTATGTTGCAATCGGAATAGAGGTGAGGATTGCACAAAATATTCTTATCACAATCGCTCCATCAGTGGCTGAAGTGAAGGTGTCGACAAGTCAGTGCACAAGTGACTCTTACGTTTTTTTTAGTGCACTGTGTCGTGTGTGTCTGACGGTGTACGGCCGGCTGTCCAAGTCATTGAACACCGGCTAACATTTCTTCTATCACCCATGGGGTTATTGTGCGTCGCTAATTACGCAAACACTGATTTAAATTTTACTTGTAATGATTTAGAAATGAAGGTCAATAGAGACAGTAAAGTTTAACGGTGTTTAAAAACTCTATTTGTATATGAAATCAGGTTATATAATAGGTTCGTAGAGCAATGTAGATATCGTAAACTTATCATAGGATTGACTTTATCGTGTAATAGCCAACCAGGTTGAATTAGAACTTTGATTGAACGACGAAATATTTAGAGCAAAACACTACGGTAGCTTAGGTGAATAGTAAAGGGAGCGATCGCTGCGAAGCCCCCGAATATTCTTCGTAATAGCTCGACATGTACAACACAAAAAACACCACTTAGAACCGAATACAGATGCTTTTAAAAATACATGTTTTCGTGAAATTCAACCATTTTTGATCATTTCATGAAATAATTGTCTATATCATAAGATGGCTGGCCATTTCATGAATGATCAATCCATCTATTTCATCAAATGATCAATTTCTACGATATAGCTACGACATAGATACGAGCATTGTAATTTACTGGATTAGATTAGAGATTTTCCTATGTAAAAATTATTAATAATAATAATAATATAATAATACCTTGGACACTTTTACACACATTGATCTAGCCCCAAACTAGGATTTCCTGTATCTTGGTTACTAGACAACGATACACATACTTATATAGATATCATATATATATATATATATATTAGACCATTATATTATATAGATATAGACCATTATACTTAGATAGATAACAACCATGCCTAGGGTACAAACATCCGTTCTCATCAAACAAAGATTTGCCCCCACCGGGACTTGAAACCGGGAACCTTGGCTTCGTAGGCAGGGTCACTGCCGACTCGGTCATTCGGGTCGTCAAAAATAATCTAAAGCTTCACCAAAGGATGTTTTTACGTTACTCATTGCTTTTGTTATCAGTATTTCTAGTACGTATCTGATGATATTATTACGCTGTATACATACAAAGAGATCGGCAGGCAAACAGCCAGTCGCCGCGCCTCAAGCACGGCCATTATAATTTCGAGCTCCGATCAACAAGAATATGAAGGTCCATAAATTTATTAGACACAGTGTCGGCCTGTTCGCCGCGGGCTCGCATTATATAAAATATGTCAAGAATTAACCATTATCACAGTAAGAATATTGTACGCGGATAAAAATAATGTTATCTCAATGGCGGGTGAACTATGCCGGGGCCGAACAGAGAATTTGAATAAATCGTGACTCACACGCTGTTACGAGATAAAAGCGGAACTGAAAATTAGCAGCAACTTCAAAGCTGTCTTTCAAAGGAAAATGTTACTTCACTTAAAACTCCGTGAGCACACCTCTGAGACATTTCCAGTTAATTTATTGTAAGTTTTTATTGCATTTTAAATCAGGTGGAACATCTGCCCGGTGGAACGAGTCACGATGCGGGTATGAAGTAGGTAGCCCTCACATCACCGACAGGTAAGATTGATTGCTCATCGCATCGCGTCACCAGCAGATCGATAGCAGCAATTTCGCAGATACACGCTTCTGATCCTAAACAGAGATATCGCGCTCCGCGAGGACGACTAAGGGCAACGTTATAAAATGTAAATTTATTGCGCGATATTTTACATGAAATTCAAATTAGCCGCTATATATTGCTGGCCTTACATTACGTCACGTAATTATACCTTGGCCAATCATTATAATTTTCTTATAATCGCGCCCATAAGGACGTGCGAATAAATAATTTAAAATGAAATTCTGTCTGATTTATGGGTTTTGTTTTCGATAGGAACAGCCGCTCTGTCGATCACTTGCCGAGATTTGGATTGTTGTTCTGCTAGTTTTGGTCCCTCTGTGTACTAATACTTACGTAATACTTCACCGATTTGCGTCCTGTGTATTTTAAGACATGAGCTACCATTTCGTCACTTCTATCTGGTTTTTTAACATTTGGCTCCATGTATCTTGCCGGTGCCTGTTTGGGTAGTTGCATGCTGTTTGGTAATCAATGTCATTCCAGAAAAGATCTTGTAAATGACCCCCCGCTTGATGATGAAAAGGTCATTATTTCCAGCAATTAGGACGAAAACATCTGCATCCATCTCTCCGGTCTTGAGCGCCGTCCACTAGTTTAGTTTAGGGACGGCTGCATCACTCTCCTAATTATCGGTGATTCATCTAACGAAAACACGAACTAATTATAGAGCTTAACTTTTAAAAACTAACCCGTTTTCACGTTTTTAATAACAGACGGCATATACACGATTCATTTCGAGCCACCACGTGTCGATGATTTATTAAATCTCTTGGATATAATTACAGCTTAGTTAAATAATTATATGAAAAGTAATATTTATCTAGACTAGAGTAACACATAAATGAATTAATACGTATTAATGTTTCATACAGATTGGTCAGGTCTTTAAAATTCCTAAAGAATATTGAAATTCTGTTTCGTTCCTACGCGAGCTAATTACAAGTTATTAACTGACACAAAACACACAAACATTTGAAAATTTTAAAAGACAGAGAAGCGTTAAAACCGACACCTTTCTATAGGCAACTGAGGCTTGGTTCTAATTAAAACCCCACCCTCTATAATTACGTCCCATAGTATATTTGCTCGGCCACAAAACTCTCTGTTATTACGGTGCGTGTCGTCTATGAATTCAGCTAAGAATATAGAATATATGTAACTCCTCCACTGTACGGCACGGCCTATTTGAATAGCGGAAACTTAATTATAAGGAAATGTTGTGAATTTTTAATCAAATAACACCTAAAATAAGCTTCACTGCGACATGAATCGAACGTCTAATAGACTAGTAATTAAATGTAGGAGTAATGTTAGACCTGAAACTGCTGAAAAATTGTTACCTTCGAACGTGGAATTGGAATAAAGTATTCGTTAACATTCTCGCAGTGGTGTAATTACAGCTTCTTGGAAATGGTAAACGTTTGAAGGATTTTCGTAAATGATTAACGAAACTAATCCAAAATTTAAAGAGGTCACTTAACATTACAGATTCTGTGGAAAGTAAGAACAGAGCTCGGTTAGGTACTTCAGGTAGAACAATCACAGAAGATCTATCACAAATCGTCTTTAACTCGTAACCCACGATAACCAAATCAAGTATTACTTAATTTTGTGAAAACGAAACGTATCTATTGATAACTTTTTTTATTAATAGAGTTGATAACCTACGATACGAGAGTTTCCCATGGGAAGAAAAACTGCAAGCTCTCTATTAATAAAATAAACTGTCCAATAGAAGATGTTTACTTTACAATAATGTCGATTTCCACTTCCACCTGCGCCAGAATCTCTAGAGGTCCCAAGACGTGTTCCGGGCACAGACAGATTTACTCCATCCGTCTTGGCGAGGACTGAAGGTCTTTGCTCTTGACTTAATGTGACTTTTATTGCTCACCGACGGCAGACCTCATTGTGCCCGACGCCCTCCTTACAAAGTGAAAACGAAATGTTCCAGCTCCTCTTACCGGCTGTTGGAAAGAGCTCAACTGTTACAATTTATTCTCGAAATTCTGCTAATGCTATTGTGGAGGTCATGTTTTGTTGCTGTGAATACTTGTGTGGTAACAATTACGTACTTTTCATTTTCACACACACATTTCTCGAATTCTTTATGAAGTTAAGTATACCTATGAGTATTTTACAGTTATTTATTACTACCAAACCCCATAACAAGTATTCAAAATTGGAAAGTTAGTAGCTAAGTATTCGTCCCAAATCATGGAAAGGCGTGATGCTAAGAGGAATCACAGACCTTAATTACATACGGCAATACACAAGGCTCTAAAACAGGAAAAACAAACAAAATGAAAACTTTGACACAGCCCTAGCGGCCTTACCAAAGAAAACAAATAATACACGGAACCCCACCACAAACAAGGGAATCAGCCATATGCTGTGACAAGCGTAATGGGGCCAGCGGAGTCCAAATGACCGCCACCATTCATCATAATACGCGAAAAACCACAAACGTCCCTTATAACCAAGGCCACAGAGACTGGAATAAGCGTATTTTTCGCCTTTTTACAGAAACACATGAAATCCAACATTTATCGGCACTGTGGTCGTTTCATATTGCTACGAGTTACAATATTACAAGTCTAAAATGACGGAGTAACTTCGCCCTGGCACATTTATAGGTGTATATTATCGGACGCTCTAACAGTATTGGAAATATTGTGAAGAAACCTTGAAAACTCCAGAGCCAACTGCTGTCAGTCAGTATTTTTTTGGGAAAAAGGTCTGAAAGCATTTTACATGTATCCGTTAGACTTGTTATTTTTTCCAAGGTTACTTTATGAAATGGGTCTTTGTTATTTGTGAAATACTCTGTGGTCGCAGTAATGATACGCGTCTAACACCCCGCACCCCGCTTCCGGTAAGTATTCGCTGATGACCCCACAAATTGTTTTATTAAGACCTTACTGAGAGAAGTATTCGGGTGTGAAATAAACTACACGCTTTTATTGTCTAGTCATTTCCGGAGACCATTTTTTAAGTGTGTGTTGTGAAATGGAATTGTGTTGGTAATAATTGCTATATGGGCTACTCGTCTAAACGCGTGACGTCATTCCAGACAATTTTCTTAATGTTTTCATGACTGTTCCTACCTGGGAAGTGTAACTGTACTGGGAATAAACACATCGAGGTAATAATAAGAAAGTTAGTAAGGTCTCCGATAATCCTCTTGCAACTCACGGATTGAATTGAGGCGTCAAGTGACTAACCGTCGTTGCAGTCCGTACTTCCCCCGGGCGGACGCCGGGCCGGTCTGAGGGGGGCAAAAGGCGGTGGGGGGAGGGGGGGGGGGAGGGGAGTCTACGACGGACGACGCGAATTAATTTCGCCACAATTACTCGCTCTCGTTACTAATTGAGACATCAAAGACGCCCGCGTCGCGCGCTCATCGCGGCACTTCCCTTTGCGGCAACTGCTCGCTTTGTTCGCCTTTTTGGAGCTTAATTTACGGAGGAAAATAGCTGTCTCGAAGTATTATTCTCGTACATAAATGATAAAACTCTGAAGAAATCATGAAATCCGTAAGATATAATTTTCATATTTGACGTTTTGAATAATATCCATTACCATTATGCCAATGTACCTACTTATGTCTTCCCAAATTAAACCGACGAGCCTTGGGTAGAGAAACATGGTTGAAATATTGAAATAGAGCCGAACTAGCAGAATAACAAGCTTGGCCGTAGCTGTTTCATTACAATAATTGGTAACCGACTCCACAAAACTAGAGTTGCTTGCTCCGCATCTATTCTGTTATTGCCGGCAGTTACAATTACAGTTTTAACACAAGCCCAGGCAGGCAGATATCATAATTGCCAAGTAAACTTTATTCAAAAGTCGTTGCAATTGTCAAGGTGTTTGTAATTCTAGCCATGTTCTGCCGATGCACAGGCAGCCCCGCGGCGATGGTTTCGTTCGGCCAGTACGGGGTCACCTGATAATGTCTGCGTAATTACCCGGCCATTATACTTCCCCGGGGCCTGGCGAGCCTGCTCAAACACCGCACTTCTAGTTACGCGATCAAATGTCTCAGACGTGACTCGCCGCAATATTCAACATCCTCATTATCTTGATTCGATAGTAAATTATCAGCAAGCGCGACCACTCGCCTTGTTCGAGCTGTTCCACTGCCTAGTTTACTTGCTCACCTCAAGGGCACAATGTGTGGCGCCGAGTACGTGAATAATAAATTACGAACACGTGGTGCTCCGCTTGGCGAGATGACGAAAATTGTTAAGAAAACTCGCTCAAAGCCATGCGTGATGAGACTGGCGAACATGGCCAGGTTTCTTGTTTCGAGATCTCCATAAAAAGAGAGACGCGAGTGACGTGACAAAAATACAGTTTCTCAAATTACAGTTTTCACATTAACCATCATCAAAAGAAACAATACCGCATCTAAATGGTTGCTTGAAATTGTTATTGTACGTTTAGGAATCCGGACGATTATCGTTGATCGTCGCCGTAGGTGTCGGTCGCTGTCCGAAACAATAGGACCGCAGAATAATAAGGCCAACGCAGTACAAATAAGTGGTCTTACGCAACATTCGAGTAACATGCCGTGCCTTTCAAAGATACCTTGTCTGGCAACTTATTTCTCTATCAAACTCACACCCCGGATTCTCAATTCAGACGTTTCACGAGTAGATTGCAATCTCGAAAGCCTGCGTAACGGATGCTCCGTTTGACAGAACATGGGTCCAAGCACATCAAATTGCAGCCTTGCGTCGCTTGTGAAACCTGCAATTCCGGCTGACTGTTGACCTGTTCAAGACAGCTTAGCAGCCCGCAGAGTGATCCCGGCCGGCAGGGCGTCATTACCCTGACACAGGCGATCGGGAGCGGGCAGCAGGAACAATCGATTGCTGCACAGTTGCGGACTGCGGCCTACAATTTGCGCAGTGGCAGCTCCCAGAACCTCCGGCAATTTGTGTCCGTCGCCATCGCCTCCCGTTACTTGGTAAACGCTACTGGAATATGTAGCCTGTGGTCAGTCTCCCAGTTTTTAAATGCATGGACGACTGTACGAGTGAGATGCATGCTAATTATGGGCAATTTTCAAAAAGGTTCCACGAGCTTTTGCCGTTGCGGCTTCCTGCGCTGGTTACGATTCCAGTGAAATAAGTAAACATTGTAGCGGCGTAGTCGTATGTTTTGTGTCAGATTCTCAAAGCCGCCAGCAGTATGTTCGCGGTTACGCGTACGCTATTGAAACGAGAACAAAGCCGGCAGGAATCCACAGCGCTTATAATAGTTGGTGCGCTCTGTATACCTCATTCTGATATTGTTAAGAATTAAGTGCGGTATAGGCCTCCCAGCGGCTACTATTTAATAAAGGTATCATCGACGTATCGAGAGCCGATCTGATGATTGCCTGAGCAATAGCCCACGTTGTTAGAGAGGATTATCTCGGGCGGAGAGATGGGCGCTCTCGTAGATCGCGGATCGCGACTCAATCACTTCGATGTTAGATACGGGCTCGAGATTGCGCGGCGGCTGGGCGCGCTACTGCCTGCTTCCGGGATCGCCACGGATAAGTAGACATTAACCATGATCAACGACTCGCCGGCACGTGTCTAAGCATTCTCTCTATTACAGTGTTTGTGGAAGCTGCCCCGCAGTTTGAAAATAGGAGACAAAGAGCCATTATGCAGAAATGTCGGAGACAGTGTCGATTCAGAGTGATCTCGATGCGGCGCGGCGGTGACCGTCGTCGGGACGTGGTAATTGATGACGTCGCGGGCAAGCGGTGTCCGCCCCATTTTCCGTCAATTTTCGTCACTTGACTGATGGTTGCTGGTCCCGCCCACCGCCCCCCGCGCGTCTCTCACCCCCTCCGAGGCCCGGGACTGGCACGCGCCGCGCTAAATTTAAATAGGATGAACTTGTAACGGGCGGCCGCTGCCAAGGAATGCGAGCGGCATGAAACGTTAATCATACATTTGTGACAGATACATTCTCGAAGATGTCGTCGGACGGCTCGAAAAATTCACATAATGTCGTCTTTTTTCAATAGCATGGTTTATTACCTTTTTCCGTAACACACTTGGCACGTCCGTTTGACAAAGCTGAAAGTGTTCGCTGAAAATAACGTGGATTTCGAATAGGTAAAACACTGACTTGGCAGAAGATGCCTCCCTTTCTTTCCGTACCCGTGTGCTACTGCTACGAAGACTGAAGAAAGGCAATTTACTTTGGGGCTTTCCCCTTCCCCCTTTGGAAGTGCAAAGTCAGTGATAGACAAAGAGCTACCTAATTTTCCCCACGGCAACAATAGCTCAAGGGGTATAAATAATCTGGCAGCACTTAATGAACACATAAACTGAAGTGCGTCTCAAAACGACGTGCTCTTGCTATCTTTTGGAATTCAGTATAATCCTTATTGCATATCAGTTAGTCATGATTTAGTTGGTATTGATGATGATGATGATGATGATTTATATTATACATATAATAACTTCTGACCCCACACTAAGGCCCGTAATAATAAGCTCTGAGAGTGTCTCAGCTATGTCACAATGACGGTTTCGCCAAGTGATCCAATCATTTGATGCGACCGGTACACATATCCATCGAACTAGAAAGATTCGCAAGGGCTTTGTAATTTGGTGATTTTATAGATTTTTATGTACTCTCTCCGAATTTTTACTTTGCCACCGTACTATTGAATAGTATATTTCCTGTTCGCGCCGCCATATTCTAAAAATGGCGCCTAAAAATAGTTTTTGACAATTATCTCTTCTCCAACAAATTTTCCGATATAAAAGTTCTAATAAAATAATCGAGGGAAGAATTCCTATAATTTTTGTCTCAACTTTTTTTGTGAAGTCAATTGTTTTTAGTGTAGAGAATATAAATAAGATATTTCATTCTAGTTCAAGACAGTACGTGTGGGACTGCCGCTCCATCCTCATATAGGCCTGTGCGACTCCACCTATGGCGGGTGCCGCGGATGCACATGCTGCTGGCCCTGATGATGGCGGTTTGAATTCTTGCTCGTAGCCAGCCCGTTATTGTGGCAGGGGTCCGGTTCCAGCGGTCCGCCAGCGTTTCGGCGAGGTGTTTAGTGAATGACGTACTGTCTTGAACTAGAATGAAATATCTTATTTATATTCTCTGTACTTATTTTCATGAATCTTTTGCTTGATAAACGATTGTTACCTCGTAAAAAAAAATGTTTTTAGTGTATGAGCGCCGGCGCGAAGTCAAACTTTAACATGCGTTTTTGGCCGTTAAATGAAAGGGGATACAAGGGACATGTTTTTGGGATTTTAGGGTTCCGTACTAAAAAGAGAGAAAAATTAACCCTTATAAGATCACTTCGTTGTCCGTCTGTCTGTCTGTCCGTCCGTCCGTCCATTTTCCTTTTTCTCTCTTAGGGACCCTTTATAACAGGAACAGGAATCAAATTTAACATGATATCAATTACTCAAGTACTGTAAAAAAAAAGAAACTACGAAGTGAACGCAATCACCTTTGATATATTATAAAAATGAAGCATATCTGGTAATGATCATGATTCTTGGTTAGAAGCAAGAACGTTAGAAGAAGAAATGAAAAAAATATGAAAACCGTCGTAGAATATCACCAAAAAACGCGTACGAGAAAAAAAAAACACATCTCTTGTTTGGGGACCATTTTTTTTTATTGTAATTGATTACTAAATCAGCAACAAAATACATGTGAAAATTTAAACTGTCTACATGTTACGGTTCATGAGATATAGTCCGCTGATAGGCTGACGGAAGAACGGACGGATGGACGGGCGGACGGACAGACAGGGGAGGATTAGTATTACTATATTAGGGTCCCATTGGGCACCGGGACCAAATCACATGGTTGTGGTGGCGCAATTGGTTTGAAATCTGGTTTGTTTAAGTTCTGGGTTGGTATTTTTTAGTATTGAAGTTTTCTTGTACGATGTTACCGGATTTTTTCAATATGACGGCACTAGCGGCAATGATCCGAGTTGGTAAAGTAGATATTCGGAAAGAGCGGACCAAAATCTATAGCATTACCAATTTTCCAAACTCCAGGATAACTCTCCAGGCAAAACTATCAAATGACCAAATAACATGAAATCTGTCATTTTCATGTGATTGAGCTCAAAGCTAGGAGCGGTTTATTCTAACGGGCCTAAGATTCCCTGATATAGATACAATATATTATGTATAGGTAAGAAGATACTTCTTTCGGTTCAACAACCTAAACCAAACTGATTCAATTAAGAAACTGAAACAATGCTTGACCATGGTCACAGACACATGTGGACCATAATAAAAAAGACATGCCCAAGGCTCCAAGTAAAGTGACAAGTTAATAGGCTCATAATTAATTAGTCCTCATTGATCAATGTCTTCCTACATGCTTACAAACTTTATTACCCATTGTTATCTACCGGCGTTTTATAACTTTTTCATTCACTCGATCGTCAGTAAAAACCAAGTAGGCATTATTGCATTGTTATGGGAAAGAAAACAGATAGCAGGAGATGACAAGATTCAAACCTTATACTTTTTAAGACTGATTTTATATAGTTTACTATATAGGTAGATATATACCGATGATTTTGCATTGCAACTTTCATTCATGCGAGAATAAGCTCTCTTTGATGTGTTCAGGAACCGCATGTTCGACCGGCATGGTGGCATTGATAATTCCTTTGCACTGTTTAGCTTGTTCAGAAGTACCAACTTCACAAACAAAGTAGGGGCGGCACGCAGGCGGGCGTCGGCGTTCGAAATTTGAATGTCATAATATGTAGAAAAATTGCATATAGTCATAATGTGTAATTTTTCAGATAAGAAATGAGTTTTTACGAAGTAGTTTAACATTATGCTGATCGTAACGTGCGGTTTTTGTACGCAGTAAAGAGGGTTTATGATACGGGTGTAGATAAAAATAATAAACTACTTAAAAATATCTACATAATACTAAAAATAATGCTATATATAAATTTGTAACATATTCATACATAGTAGATACAAATAAATACTATTATTTATCATGGAATATCTGAGTATAATATTTATCTATATAAGTATGTGTATCGTTGTCTAGTACCCAAGATACAGGGAATCCTAGTTTGGTGCTAGATCAATGTGTGTAAATAGTTTCCAAGGTATTATTATTGTTATTGTTAGATTGCAGCCAAGGTTTCAGTAATGTGACGGGCTGTTCTTAATTTTTAATCTATAGTCATTTCTAAACCACAGCATCTCTCCGCCAACGCCCAACTTAGATATAGGTTTGTATTTTCGTGCTTCTTTCTTGAATCTAATCTTACATTTTCTCAAACATGCAATGAAATGTCGCCACTACGGGCGTTATAACAGGCTTGGAAGTATCACGTTTCGGGCCGCGCAACTCGAGAGAACTGTAAAGGAATTTCATACAAAATTGCAGGCCTAGGCCGGGAAGTAATATATTTTTTAAATGTTATGCTCAAAGCAATAGACATCAACGGGCGCACTGAACTTACGATTAGTAGTATTTTTTAAATAAGCATATTTTATGCAACACCTTAATAGACATTTAACACGACTTGTCCATACAATAGAGCAATGAGAGATTGTTACATTATAATTGTACTCGGCTGTCAGTCAGTGGGTATCAAGAGACCTGCCGTTTTTGTGCCTCTTTGTTATAATAACTAGCCAGGGTGACCACTCATTTCAAGTTTATAATCGGGAAAATGGAATGAACCCTGGGTTACCACAACAACCTTTTAGAGATTCAGATTGGAATCAAAACAAGAACCTCACCATGGAAGCCATTTCCATTCCAATACGCCATAATGCGCTTTATTTACATAGAGACTTGTTTTAAGATGGTGATAGTAATTTTCCGGATCAGTATAGGTTTCTAAACTGAATCGGCAAAAGACGCTGTGGTAACCCCCCTGGTCATTTCAGACGGGAAAGATATAAAATTGTTGGTTGGTTATAGTAAACTATATGTACTGTTAATTTAAAACAAATTAATAAACTATGCTAATATAGAAATAAATCTCCACCACGCTGTACCGCACCAATAATTTAAACACTTACTAACCAAACAATGTCGTTGAGTTTTGCCTCAAAGTATCACTTATAGAAATCTAGAGATAGAATCGTATCTACAACCGACACACGAAAAGCGAGAAAATGATAAACTGTATACTCTTTTAAGTACCTAAAGAACCGAGCAAAGCCTCTACCTAACAAAGAAACCGGGCCTCAATACAGCTAATAATCAATAGATAGTCCGAAGGAGGTCGCCGGCTACAGTGGCCTGCTTCGTTGATGACTACCGCCATGCGATGCCGAAGTCAACACACGTGATGTACTAACATGTATTTTTCAACTGCCGTGAGGTAAATTTTGTGCTTGTTTGTAGAAAAACAACATCTCCTCTGCCCGAGTTGTGTGGTTCTATAAGTCTTGTGCTTGCCTTTGTCCCCCACTAAATGCTTTGCCACCAGATAAAAGTCTCAAGACCGAGTCATATAGTATTTACATGACGACGAGGATTTTATTGACAGATATAGCTTCGGGCTCTGCAGGTGCCAAGTAAAACTTTCATATTTATGTGCACACACAATTTCGTTGGTTACTTGCAGTGTCAGTCTGTCCTTGGTAGCATGGAAGGGCACAACGCTTTTCAAAGCGACTAGGTTTAAGGTCCTGGCTTGGGTATTTCATAACTTCATGAATGAATGAATGAATGAATGAATGAATACTTTAGAGAGATATACAAAGAAAGATATATGTAAAGAGGCGCGCTTATCTCTATAAAAGAGATTTCTACCAGCAAACCCAGATAGGAAAGAAAGTGGATTGTGAGAGTAAACCTTCATCACCTTTTACTGACGTTTCCTCCACATCAATAAAATTGGTTCCTCATTATAGTAATCGCTTTACTGTTACAATAGAATACAATTGCAACCTGTCAAAGAATAATTAGATCTATCATGTCCTTACTCAGTTTCAATACTGACAGTTATATTAGTAGTCTGGTAATAGTAATAGACCATAAACGGACGTTTAATGTCGCGTGCGGTAAGTTTGTGATTTATGAGCGCATCGTATCGATCGAAGAACGTTCAATATGCGCAGACGCATGAAGCCCGTGTGGCGGCCAATGTATCAAATGATTCGATGTTATTTATTGAGGCGATCATTCCTGTTCGGCCAAAATCGTGTTTTAGACGGAGATGGAGTTCATGAAGTTTGTGGATGGAAAATCTTTATCGAACTTGAATAAAACGGGAGACTCTACATATTTAAAGTAGGTAGATAGAGATTCATAGAGTTTTACATATAAGAAATAGCTTTGCTCGATTTCAATTCATATCTGTCGTTATAATGTACGACGTTTGTTTGTACGAATGTTCGACGACCCGAATGGCCGAGTCGGCAGTGACGCTGCCTACGAAGCCAAGGATCCCGGGGTTCGAGTCCCGGTGGGGGCAAATGTTTGTTTGAGGAGAACGGATGTTTGTACCCTAGTCATGGTTGTTTATCTATCTAAGTATAATATTTATCTATATAAGTATGTGTATCGTTGTCTAGTACCCAAGATACAGGGAATCCTAGTTTGGGGCTAGATCAATGTGTGTAAATGGTGTCCAAAGTATTATTATTATATTGACGTAATGTATTAGATATATTCTAAGTGATCATAATACATTAAAGTCCACTACTCCATTAAACCGATGTAATCCGACTATATACATATATTACAGCAACATACAGAGGTAATGTCACATTGAATATTCAATGGCAACATTAATGTACAGAGAGATAATCTGTGATATGAGCCTGCTACAGTTAACCATAAGTTTCTCTTGTATTACCTTACTTATGCTGTTAAAATAAGACTGTAAGGTTTATAAAGGTAAATCCCTAAGTGTACTGGAAGGTACCTTCCACTACGGGCCGGGGTTGACGCAAGCCGTTGTAAATCGTGCGTGGGCGGGGCACGGATCGATACCAGCCCCGATACAGGCCCCGGCGTGATTTACCAACCAAATAATAAACTAACACGTCCAAGAAACGAACAACGTTACCGTAAATTAATATTTTATAATTCGATTTCGGACTTCGATTAAGTTCGTGAGAACGGAGAATTCGGTAATACTCCAGCTTACATTCCGGTTTTGTTAATAGCCGAATCGAGATACGATCGGTGAATTAAATACAATTAGGAAACAACTCTGGACAAGAATAGGGGGAAAACGCGCCTAAAGTATCTAAAGTAAAGGACGAGAGGAAGCGCCGAGAGCCTGCGCGACAGCGGCGGCGCGGCGGCGGCGTCACGCTGCCTACACACGACGGAAACGCTCCGCTCATGAATAATTCAAAAGCGAAGGCAAATACAAATAAATAGCCACGAAATAAATACAAACAGGCTGACTGGTGCCGCGGCGGTGGGCGGGGCCGCGCGACATAAATATCGGGACCGCTGTCATAAGAGCGACGTAGGTACTTACGAGTATCTCCGAGTCCGAGGATATTTCCACCGAGTGTTCCTCACGTGTCCCGCGAGACCGGTGCAGATCGTACGGAGATTTATCGTAATCCGATTTATGGGATATGAACTATGAAAACCTGGGAGACAGCCGTGCAAATTGAGGAGAGGAGTGACTTGCGGTTGCTTAGCCATTAGGTGGGGGAGTATGAAAATGAAACATTGAGAATAATATATATGTCGCAGTTGGTTAGTTAAAACAGACACTTAATTAACTCTCTAGGCCGTTAATTAAATGCCGACGTTTAACCAAGTCACTAGAATTTTGATTTAAAGATGGCGTCACGACTACAGCTGATTTGCACAGTTTATATCAGGGCAAAACATTGCGGTAGCTTAGGTGAAGGGTAAAGGGGGTGAGCGAAGCGAAGCCCCCTTTATCGTTCGTGTTAGGTTGAATATGTAAGAACAACAAAAATACTTAAAACATAAACATAAATACACATAAAAAATATTGATAGGAACTAGGAACGTTTAGACAACTCGTTAAACGTTGCGTTCACTCACTTGTCTGAAGGAATTTTAGTGACTTGAATAAACGTCGGCAATTAATTAACGGTCTAGAGAGTTAGTTAAGTGTCTGATTTAACCAACTAACTGCGACATATTGACGACTTCGACCGCTATTTCTGATCCTAATGTTATTCATGTGCCTGTACGAACACAAATTGTAACCTTTTGCAAGGCTCAGAAATCGGCAATGTTGAAGATAATACCCTTACTTGTCTGTGACATAGTTATGCGTTAATCGCAATATGTATCTTGCACGCGCATGCGCCCGCATCGCGAATGTGAACATCCGATCTCGATGGAACAGGTCGCTCTTCGGTAAATTATGTGCAATTTATTACTCGAAGCCACATTAAAATTAACATATTATAATAATTTGTAAACAATTATCTCATAAAACTTTGTTATTTTTTGTCGGTTTCCTTATTTACGACCTTATAGGTCAAGTTGTTGACGTTGGGTGGCTAGGTAACGTTTTAGTTAATGTCACGTTTCCAGTCAGGAAAAACAGCTTCGTAGTAAATTGTGAGTTTGGATTGAGGCCTTATTCAAAACTAGCAAAATAGGCTGATTAGCTAGGGAACTATACATATAGGTACAAGTAGGTATTTTAACTATTCCAGACGACGAATGGTTAAAATTTAAAATACGTTCTCAGTATTATATATGTCACCGTAAGATAGTCAAAACCGTAAGTTAATAAACTAACGTTTTTTTTCTCGTTAGTTAGTCAACTTTCGACAGATAGTAAACTGTAGCGTACTGCATACTATATTTCGAAAAACTTATATATGTCAATATATAAGTATTTCGAAATACTTACCTCTAGAACTTCACCAGAGAGCAAAGCAAAAGTAGTTACTTAGCAATAATCCCATCTTAGTGCTTACCCTTTCGATGTAGCTTAATGGAATATAATTGACACGTAATTTGTTGGACATAAAATATTTTAATTAAAAGTCTGGAGTTGGGTTGAGTCGCAAGTGCGCAGTCGTCGCCCACTTGTCCGCTGCTCGTAAATTGCTGGAATCGCTATAAATTGCTCAAAATCGCCAATTACAACGATAATGTCGGGAACGCGCACACGTCCCCCCCCCCCCCCCCCCCGTCCCCCCCTGCCCTCACGCACGCACGCAAGCACGGGCGACGCACAACAAGATGGCGCTCGTGATTATGATTATCAGACGCCGAAATTAAACTCAATCATCTTTTGATTACACATACGTGTTATGCGAATTGTTTTGGTTGCCACAATGTTGGTGCCGTTGTCAAATATAATGATGTTGTAGGTTCCTACAACATAAATAAAAGTACCAAGTTAGTCAATTAATCTACCTTCTATCTCTCAATCAGCTAGTCTAGTTGTAGATCCTATAATATTTCTATGTAATCGACATAATCTATGTTTAGATTTTATAAATATTTTACGTAATGACCTTAAAATTTAGTTTAAGAGGCATGAAGTCCAAATGAAGTAATTTTGTGCTATTATGGTTATTATCAACATGAACAGTGACAAACCTGCCGATTTGAATAACAGTGATTGTCTTTGTAATTCTTTGGCATCGGTAAATCTTGTAATTACTAGATTAAATGTCCGGGGACTTTTAATATAAACATTATTTGCATAATTCATATTATTATATAGTCGAGCGATGGCTTCTGCGATACTGGCTAAATTATATGCCGTTTTATTGCCTGAGTGGTAAAACTGCTCCGTAAACGATAAACTTTGTATAACTATAGTCACAAGTTCACAAGTTATTCTGCACGCGAGTTGCAATTTATTTTGTCCAGTATTATGGGTATCTCCCATTTTCATAATGATCATTTAAGTATGACTTAAGTAGTCCACATCAAAGATCTGACGACGGGCGAATGCGGCGCCCCTCACCTCAACAGCTAGAACTGGGCCTTAAGGGGTGAACAAAGGCCAATGGCATTGAGAATTAGACAAAGAAAACAAATACCCGTCGCATCGCATCGAAGCAGACTGACGCATGCTCCCGCGCAGAGCCCCGCGTGGCAGCCCGAGCTCCGAGACCAAGAATATTATAGAAAATATTACCAAACTCCTGTAATAATAACATTAAAAATAAAATAAAACAACCAAAAAATTTCCCTTTTTTTTACCTATTTTTGCGTGTAAGTTTCATATAGGAAACTGATTTCGTCTCCGAGCGCTTGTTCATTTAGTTGAATAATAATGCATTGCGAAAATATTTTTAAGTATTAAATATAACAGATATCCGGTAATTTAAAAAGTCCATTCTTATCTCTAATAGACCTTTTATAACATATATTTATCCTACATTTTTATGGTGTCTAGTTTAGCCTAGAATTGAAGCTAAAGATGCATTTCTGGCCATATTTAATGCCTTAACCACAGGATCTTTCAAAACATCAAGCTGGCTCTCTACATGACGCATTTTCCTTGGATGCTATCCCACTTCGCACATTCTAGCACTCGCACCGATCGGCGGTTTTTCAAGTATCGTTCCAAGTATTCATCCCACCTTGTAAGGTAGTCAAGTGAGGGGGAAAGGCTGCGTGCAGAAATCATCTATTGTGTAGAGATTTGTAGTGATCGAGGAGATTCTGAGCGTGATCCGGTCGCCGGATGCTGCGGGTCGGAGGCTCGCGCCGACTTGTAATGGACAGCTCACGAGGCCGTCATTATAGGCCTGATGTAGAGGTGGAACAGGCAGTATACTCTTGGCTCTTTGCCTGCCTAAAACGAAATGAGAATAACACGTTTTAGTTAGATTAAGGCTACCTTAGCTAAAGAGTGTAGAAATATGTAGCAATGGTAAGGCTACCTGAAAAATGGATGGATGGAATAATGTTCAACACGTTGGTAACTTATCTAGATGAGTGATTTGATCAGTTGATAGTTTATTCAATGAGAGTCCTTTTTGAGAGTCGGGAATACCCTGATTAATAAATAACCGTTTTATTCTGCACAGTACTTTGCCTTCTTTACTAACTCCTTTAAGTTCCCGTAATGTTGTACCTTAATATCTCATAGTGTTGCAACTGCCCGCTGCGCCCGCGCACCTCAGCCACACGCTTTAACTATTCACCCTCAAGCGTTATTGTTTATGCACTGTTGTTTTATTAAAATCCCGGTTTATACCACCAAAGTTTACGATCAACTTTAAGGTACCCCATGTTGATGATCTCGCTCAATCTTGACGTCGTTAAAGGCCGCTAATTACCCAATTTTATGTTAAAATCATTTCGCAGGAAAACCTCATCTCATAAGGCTTCGCAGGATTTGTCCTTTAAACGACTGAGTCCTTTGGCGGAGAGGCTCAGCAAGAATAAAAGGCGGTGTTATTATGTTGGTAAAACAAAATTCCCCATAATGGCCTCATTATGTGGCGAAAATTGCTCGAGAGCTTTTTTGTGCGGTAGTATAAATGTATTTGTAATAGCCTTTAGAGATATTGCAAAGAAGCGGGTCAGGGATCGGACGGCGTCTGATCACCCAAAACTTAATTTAGTTTTCATCTTCATAAAAACTTTAAAAAATTGTCCGCGGCATCGTGGGAATCGGCCCTGTCGCCGGCGGCCTCGATTACGTCGTTATTTTATATATTAGATTTTATATTAGACGGATGATTAATAGTGAATCGATACGGGTAATGAAACGGCCGAAGATTGCCGCCGACGACGTCGTTACGGTTAGTTGAGCTCGAAATTGTTCCAAACAAATTGGCCTGGGCGACACTTTGTTATCTGAATGTCACAGTAAAGCTCATAATTCTATCTATACACCCTATTTATTATTATTAATATCATAAGCTGATAATGTCCCACTCCCGGGCAAAGGCCTCTCTCCCCCTCTTCCACTCTATCTGATCCTGAGCAGTTTCCTGTTCTTGTCCTAAGATCTCAACTCACCACTTTCTCTTCCTGGGTCGGCCACATTCTCTCGTAGCGTTTTCTGGGAGCTCTCTGGGAGTCTATATATCCTGCCTATACTTAACCGTGTCCGAAAATGATAATTAAATGTCGCACGTACTCCGTAAATCAGTCGGTCATCGATCGATCTGACTGAGTCAGTGGATGTTAATGAATCGTTCATCTTTATTTGATGTGTCATAAAACGAGCCACTGGTTTCGGTGGGTGTCGCGCCGCTCTGCGGGGGGCCCGAGGGGCAGAGGGGCGACGGCGAAGCGCCGTCCCGGCCTAATTGATTTGCGCCCCGGGCCACAATCAAAACAGATCGTATTTTATAAGACGTATCCTCAACGAGTCAACGAGGGAGAGGGTGCGCGGAAGTTGTCACTGGGAAATTGGGATCAGTGGTTGGAATTCGCTGCTGGAGTTGAGGTTCGATTCCGGGTGGTGAATTTGTTTTTTTCTAACTATTTTAAATAATTTTCATCTAAGTAAATGTAAATCAAAACTTTAGGTAACCACTTCATGACATACTACCTATATTTCCTACAACCTTTTCACTAAAGACTCGAGGAGTTACTCCTTAGGTTTATTATTGTTATTGATTTTGTTTCTAGCCTACAACCTGTACAATATTCTATAAACGTACAATACTACAAAGACTATATGGACATCATGAACAGAACTTATTTAAGGTAGATTCTGAAACTAAAATCTGAAACATCCCCAAAAAGATCAGCGAATTCTCAAAACTCCCGGTGAAGCTACCCCAGTCTTACGCCGTTTGCAGTTGCAAATTCTAATGTGTTCAGTGATCAAACACAAGAAAATCAAATGATCATTTGATAAATAGTCCCCTGGGCGGGCGGCGCCCTCCGCTTGTGTTGGCGCACTCGTAATGCGGTCACATCTCGGCGGTGGCAACCCTAGATATGGGAACATCACAAATACTGCCAGATTCTCAGAGTAGGGGATTTTTTATGGTCTATTTGTTGATGTTTCGTTTAGTGCTTTTAATCAGCTCAGTTCTTTGGTTGTTTAGGGTCGCGTAATTATTTATTTTCTGTATCTGTGATGGATCGTATTGTGCGTGTTCTCAATAGTTTTATAAAGATTAGCTACAGTAGGGTGGCTACAATATTGAGTTTTAAACTTAAATAAAATTAACAGCGAAGTTGCCATACTTAAGTGGAACTCTTACGAACTAAAGATTTGTACATAGTTATCAGTTTAATTTCTAAACAATCAACATAATTACAGCCGAAAAGACTATGGCCATAGCCCCCCTATTCACGACAAGACACCACCACTACTTCAATAATAATTCCGAGCAAATCGATACATTATGCTAATCCAATCCGTATCCGTTACAGGCTTAGATCAATGTCCGTGTATGACAGACAGAGCGTACCCTTCACCGGCGCACGCGCAGAGAATGCGCCCGGAGCGCCCACGCACTCGCGCATTGTATGCAAATGCTGGGTCGCAGGTCGGCGCGCTAGCCGGTGTGGCCTGTGTCTTTTTTCTCTACATTACAAAATCCGGCTTGTCAACATGCCTTATTTGGGAATTGAAGTCGGTGGACGGGTCTTGTTCGAAAGGGATCTTCGGTGGTCGAAATTCGATGAACCTGATGTTATACTTGAAGCTAAAGAGGTTAACCATAAGTTGTATCTACCCATTTATGACCCTAAAGTGCTTAAATAAGGATCGGTCTAGATCTGTTCCGAGATTCTGCAAGGTATGTTATTCACTTTCTTAAGTAGGTGTTTTTTATGTTTGAGTTCAAAACTTTACCTCAGACAAACAAGACGCAGTAGGTGTCGTAGCGGATCCATGGAGAGTGTCTCTGGCGGACGGGTTTCCGCCTAAAATTTATAAGCAAGATTGTTCAGTCAAAAACAACTTTAACCACGTGTAGAGCAAGAGCATGAATGGCCACATTCCGCCAAGTCATGTTGAGTATTCCATTGTGTCTCAAAATCACGACAACGTCACGAGCGAGTTCGACATGAGTCTAATTGTCAATGAATGGGGGTCAGAGAGCGGCACGCTGTGCCTTCAGTTTACCCATTTCCTGTTATTAATACCGAGTATGTAACTTCTAGAAATCTATCGGCTTGTAAATCGAAAGTTTTGTTGTTGTTAATCTTTTTACTATGCGCGGGAATGTGACAATAGCCGTCTTGGTGCTTCATAACTATAATTATCATATATTTATTTCCGAGGCCCGGTCCAAACTACTTAAATATCTAGTAAACTCAATTGCCAGTCCCGGTGACGCGCCATTTGATCCCAGCGCTGATAGAGTCGTAATTAACTATTCTTACGAACTTTTTTTTCGACGTCATGTCCATTTTAAGTCGAAATTTCGTCATTTTAACGGTAATGTTAGAAAAGGGAGCGTTGTACCATTGTTGAACAACGATATCTGTAAAATATATGCTAATTACTGTACCTCAAAGGATCTTGATCTTTGATACTTTTTAACATTCAAAGAAAGAAGTTCTCACACAACAAATTTACACGCACATATTGTTATGTTGTTTCCATATTTACTCGGCAACGATCAATGGAGACTCTTGAGAGTATGGACGGTCGGCTGACGACGACGATGAGCTAATCCTCAATTCCTCAATAAGCGGCAGATAGAACAATACGGGCTCACTCGGACGTATACAGGACGCATCCAGAAATTTACTGTCCATAATTACAGGGTAGGCCCAGTTAATTGCAGCGGCGGCGGCCACTCGCCCCGCTATCGGCCGCGCCGCTTTTTTCGACTAAATAAAAATTGACTAATATTCATAATAAATAATGAATTCTCCATTCTCAGAGCTCCGGAGGGATTATGTTTTAGATTTCTGACCGATTAATACTCCGAGGGTTAATCGAGTCATCGCGCCGCGACAATTTGCCTTACCTTTTTTGCGTCCTCAGACCATCTCGATAAAATGAGCCTGCTATAATGTTATTGAAAGAAAATCACTCATGAATAATTTGCACAGCTTTTTTACTGAAATTGTGATGCAATCGTAAGGTTGTTGTTTATTAGCCATGAAATTATTGGCTGATTTTGTAACTTGTGGAAAGATTTCGTAGAAACATTCTCGTTTTGGGGATAATACTGGAATACGGATAGGTTTATTAGGTATTTAAATCAGTGGTTGGGTATCTAATCCAGCAATTTTACAGCATTAATCACTGTACCGTAGAGCAATTAAAGAATATAAATTAAAGAAAGAGTTCACAAATGCCCGCTAAACGCAAAAGATAAATCCCGTATATCGGGCGCTGCGGGAACATATTTTGGTGAATATATCATCATTTTGGGAGCGGAGCAAAAACGCGAGCGCCTCGTTGCATGTTCCTTGTACGCTGCGGGCTCTTCTTATAATTGCAGGGTTTCACACAAAACCCCTCAATTATAAAATAATAGCAGATGTGGATCGGCTTTATCATAGTAATAACAATTATTATCACGCTCGCTCGCTATCATTACTGTTGAAATATGGGCGAAGCGGCGGCGGCGCACGCAGTATGCAAACTTCGCATTTCTGCGGACTCTCGCTTCTGAGTTAGAGGTCGAACCGCGCAGTCTGAACTCCCTGTCTGGTAATACATAGCAAGAGGAGTACAAAACAAGCCTTTTCACTCTTAATTCTCTAGCAAATCATAGCTATTATTGATTTAGTAATGGAGTTTTAATTGCTCCGAAATAAATGCTCGTAAGCAGCTGTCAATCACATATCGCCGAGGTAGTTATAGGTATAGACCAATGGAATAATTGCCTACTGAATATACTTTTCTGTTAATGGCGAGCGCAACATGAATTAGAGTAACAATCGCATACGATACAAACTTGAGGCATGTTTAAGGCTTTCCGTTTAATTGTAAAATGGCAGCATTTAGGTGTCGAAATATATGGTCTTGTAATGGAATCATGTAACGGTTTATATTGCTCTACATAACCAAGGCGCCTGTAATTATATGTATGTCGAAAGTCGGTTTCATTTGACCGTTCATAATATTGTATAGTTATAATACGCTGATTATTCAAAAACTTGAACAAGTGGCCGGCCCGCCTCTTCGTGGTCGCAATCTTAATAAAGACTTCCTAGCTCTACAAATGTATTTATTTTCATGAAATATCATTCGCGGCTTGTAAACTAAATTGAAGATAGTGTTTAATTAAAGTTAATCATCGTACCAGTCAGTACGGCCCTGTGAGGAACGCGTCCTAGCCGACTGCAGTAACTCGGAAACGAATTAAATGTGAAACTCGAATCCGTCTGCGGCTCACCGAACAATTCGTTTTATGATCTGTTTAATGCATTGGTTGTATATTCACGACGTTTATCGATATGCTTGCGGGTTGGTCATGTTAAGGTGTTTTATTGTTCAATAACAATAAAACATCTGTGGACGGAAAATTGTCCAATGACAATTTTCCGTCCACCGCGCTGTTACCGGGGCATGCCGCATAGAGTCTGGATGCGCGATCATCCGTCAGCGCTGCGCCCGCGCACTCCCGTCATTACATCCACAAGCGCGCGATTAATCATGGCCGCTCTACCGGATAATTCGGCGGTTGATTTAGTGAAAAGCACCGTGTTATTATGGGATAAATCTCTATCTAGAAAAGCTAAGAAGTCCTAAGCGCGCCCCTGATTTATGGAGCTCTCGACTCCTTCGATGCTGCATTTGATTTGTGCCTCACTGAGGATTTTATTGTTCTGATCTTTAGTTGCATTGAAATTAATGGCTTTAAAATTATATGCTTCACTGTGCAATTATAACGTATCATTGATTATTACTTTTGGGAGCTCGCGTTTAATTTATACCTATTATTGTTTTGGAAGAAATGTTAAGAACTTTAAAAAAAAATCTGGATGATTATTTTGATTCTTGTTACATGTTTTAATTTTGTGGTTTATTGGGGCTATTTCTCACATGTTGGCCGAGGGTCGGCAACTTACCCTTTGGTATCGGCCGGCCACGATGCCCGTGCGCAGATAATATCTTGATTTATGGAGGCTATCAAACAGGACCCCCTGCCTCCGCCCCGCCACCACCTAAACCGTTTACATAAAGCCGGTATGTCCAGATCATGATTCACCTGGTTTCGATGCTGACTTTCTGCGCAAGTTCTGAAAGGCCCGTTGGAATTCCGATTGTAAAAGTGACCTACGTATATAGTTTTCGCGCCATATGTATTTAAGTTCGACCATTTTAACCATAGTTTCATAATTAGTACCAAAAACCGAAAAGGGCTCATATATAAGTAAGTGCTGTACTTCCTGCCACGGTAGACTAAAAACACCCTAGCTCAGTCCCTTCCATTAATCGACTACGCGGATGAAGGGCTGCTGGGTAAGTGCAAATGAAGAACAACTGAATAAACTCGAACGACTTCAGAATCTCGGGATTCGGTTTATCTTCGGCCAGCGCAAGTATGTCCATGTCTCCAAGTACCACAAGAGCTAGCTAGGTGGCTTCCGATTCGTCTTTACCGTGATATCCACATTCTCTCCTACCTTTTTTATATCTTGATGAATCCGCGCTACCACACCTATCTTCGTGAACGATTTGAGTTCCTTGTCTCCAGGGACAGGAATCGCAGATCCCACACAGTATCTCTTCTCTCAACTCCTCAGCACAACACTGTTGCTTACGAACACTCGTTCAGGTTAAGGGCAATTCGACTGTGGAATGCACTTCCGTGCGCTATTAGGGATAGTCAATCCATTTTAATTTTCAAGAAAATATTGAAACTGCATCTCCTTTCTCGGAAGGTGTCATCCGAAATGAAGATCTCATCGAAAGCTGTCATATCTCCATATATACCAGTGATCCTAGAGATCATTAGTTTCCGAGATATTCAACTCACTCAAGTCAATCAACACTCTTTCTACCCCACACCTTAGAGATATTAAGTTGAGCTAAAGTAGCGGAAATCAATAAATTTATCATGGACTCCAGACCAACTAAAATAGTTGTGCCATGGAAACTTTTTTTTTAAAAGTACCACATGATGACACAACTAGTTGTGCTCTGCAGTTGAGCTATGGGGTCGACGGGGTATTTTTACACATTATTTACCGTGTAATAAAGTATATTGAAGTAAATTCGGGACAGCTTTACTGATGACAAGACTACTATGCATGCAGGCGAAGATTTACAGAATGTTAGGATAAGACAGATAGAAGCTCCCTGGTACTAGACGTATACTGGGGCCCTATTCTGTAAAGGACTACGCATAGCGCTATTTTGCTTGGAGCCTTTCTGCCAAATACGGCATTGGCGTCTTCGGAGATATCGATATGCTATGGATTTGCATTACCCATAAGAAAAATGAGCCCCAGCAGTGTTGCTCACTGCTGGGGCTCAATTTCAATTAACAACTCATCACATAGGTGATGATGTTGTTAAATCCAACGCTGATGTTGCTCGAGCTTTTGAAACATTCTTCACCAATGTACCCGTACTCACAACGGACCGTCTAAATTCATCTCCATTTGAAGCAGAGACTTTATTAAAAAATAACACTAGCGTCAGTAATGTATATTTAAAATTTCATCATGTATATCCCCAGGACATTGTCAAAACGTTTAAATTACTTAACTTAAAAAATACGGAAGACCTGTGGGGTATATCAGTCAAAGTCATTGGTTCAGTAATTCTAGTTATAGCCCCACACTTAGCTTATATATTCAATAAATGTGTTGACGATGGGGCTTTTCCAGACCTCATGAAACACAATAAACTTATACCGCTGTTCAAGTTGGGAGATAAGGGCGATCCTTCAAATTTCAGACCAATATCTGTTCTTCCAACACTAAGTAAAATATTTGAAAAGATTATACTCAATCAAATGCTCTCACACTTCAACCGTACAAAACAACTCCACGCTAAACAATATGGTTTCACTAGGGGTAAATCGACTACGGATGCAGGTATTACCCTTGTATCTCATATTTATTCTGCATGGGAGGCCGCACAGGATGCTATCGGAATTTTTTGCGACCTGTCGAAGGCGTTTGATTGTGTTGATCATAATACGCCATTAATTAAATTAAATCATTACGGAGTTAGAAATAAAGCGTTGGATCTACTAAGATCATACCTAAGCAATAGAATTCAAAAGGCAGAAGTTAACGGCGTAAAATCTGATGGATCGGGTGTTAAAATTGGCGTTCCACAAGGTTCTATATTAGGCCCTTTCTTATTCCTGGTATATATTAATGATCTGCCTTTCATGGTGGAGAAATTAACTGACATAGTGTTGTTTGCTGATGATACTTCAATGGTCTTCAAAATTGAAAGACAAAAAGGAGATTTTGATGATGTTAATGGTGTATTGTCTTTAACCTTGAATTGGTTCACAGTTAATAATTTATTGTTAAACGCTGGTAAAACCAAGTGTATCAAATTCTCACTTCCAAATGTCAGGCAAGTTGAGACCAGTTTGGTGTTAGACAACAGCACGTTAGAATTGGTAAATGATACGAAGTTTCTTGGAATAACCATTGATAGCAAATTGCAGTGGGGACCCCACATAGATAATTTGGCTGGTAAATTAAGTTCTGCGGCTTACGCTGTTAGGAAAATCAGACAAAGCACGGATGTGGCTACATCTAGGCTAGTATATTTTAGTTACTTTCATAGTGTGATGTCCTATGGTATCTTGTTGTGGGGGATAGCAGCGGATATTCAAAGTATTTTTATTTTACAGAAAAGAGCTATTCGAGCAATTTATAATTTAAAACGAACAGACTCCTTAAGAGAGCTTTTTAAAGAAATTGACATACTAACAGTAGCTAGTCAATTTATTTTCGAAAATATAATGTATGTACGCAAGAACCTTACAACATTTTCCAAACTTAGCGACAGCTGTAATGTTAACCTAAGAAATAATCACAGACTATGTGCGCCCCGATCTAGACTCGCGAAGGTTAGCAATTCTTTCAAGGGTCAGTGCATTCTCTACTACAATAAGATACCTCTGGAGATTTTGAAATTGCCATTTGAGCAATTTAAAAAGCATGTTAAAGCGACTTTGTCGAAAAAGGGATATTACAATGTTCAAGATTACTTAAATGACAGGACTGTATGGGGTTAATATGGCTCAACACAGACCTTGCTGTTAATAATTTTGTAATTATTTATTCCTGCTTATTAATCATAACAATTAAATTTTTCATATTTGTATTAGTTAAGTACAACCTATTTTTAAAAGAGATCTAAAAATAAATCTGTGGGAGTTTCTACGCCCTTCTTCTCCCACAGTGGTCCAATGTAGAGAAGAGGCAAAAAATGACGTTTGCTAAGTATATGTAAATATCTACAGTAATAAAGTACTTTGACTATTGACTATTGTTGTCTCCGCATATATGCGGGGTCAGCAGACGGGTTTTTGCGTCTTTCCACTCCCTCAGGCGACTGCAGAACTTCTCCTGCCGCTAATCGACTATGCCGATGTTGCTTGGGTGAGCGCGAACGAAGAGCAACTGGATAAACTCGAGCGATTTCGAAATCTCGGGATTCTGTTTGTCTTCGGATTTCGCAAATTTGACCATGTTTCTCAATATTGCAAAGACTTCGGGTGGCTTCCGATTCATTGTCGCCGAGACTCTTACATTCTTTATTATCTTTTCAATATCCTCACACACATAATCGGTCTCACTTTCAGCCACTCCGCGGCATTACACCGTTGCGTATAAGCAGTCTTTCAGGTTGCGGTTGGTCCGACTAAACGAGATAGTCCCACTCTTTCAATTTAAAAAGCACTACCTCTCTAGTTTATCTAAAGGCTGTTTCTATAGGGCAGGCAAAAACACGGACATTGACTTTTGTGCCTACCACAGTGATCACCAACCTTTTTTGGTAAGGTTAAAAAATGATCAGTATGAATGTAGGGAATCAAAGTCAAAGTCAAAGTCAAAGTACTTTATTACTTATCAAACGTCATATACGTACATATACTTAGCAAACGTCATTTTTTGCGTCTTCTCTATATTGGACCACTGTGGGAGAAGGAGGGCGTAGAAACTCCCACAGATTGATTTTTAGATCTCTTTTAAAAATAGGTTGTGCTTAACTAATACAAATATGTTTTTTTTTTATTATTATGATTAATAAGCAGGAATAAATAATTACAAAATTATTAACAGCAAGGTCTGTGTTGAGCCAGATTAACCCCATACAGTCCTGGCATTTAAGTAATCTTGAACATTGTAATATACCTTTTTCGAAAAAGTCGCTTTAACATGCTTTTTAAATTGCTCAAATGGCAATTTCAAAATCTCCAGAGGTATCTTATTGTAGTAGAGAATGCACTGACCCTTGAAAGAATTGCTAACCTTCGCGAGTCTAGATCGGGGCGCACATAGTCTGTGATTATTTCTTAGGTTAACATTACAGCTGTCGCTAAGTTTGGAAAATGTTGTAAGGTTCTTGCGTACATACATTATATTTTCGAAAATAAATTGACTAGCTACTGTTAGTATGTCAATTTCTTTAAAAAGCTCTCTTAAGGAGTCTGTTCGTTTTAAATTATAAATTACTCGAATAGCTCTTTTCTGTAAAATAAAAATATTTTAAATATCTGCAGATTTCCCCCACAACAAGATACCATAGGAAATCACACTATGAAAGTAACTAAAATATACTAGCCTAGATGTAGCCACATCCGTGCTTTGTCTGATTTTCCTAACAGCGTAAGCCGCAGAACTTAATTTACCAGCCAAATTATCTATGTGGGGTCCCTACTGCAATTTGCTATCAATGGTTATTCCTAGAAACTTCGTATCATTTACTAATTTTAACGTGCTGTTGTCTAACACTAAACTGGTCTCAACTTGATCGACATTTGGAAGTGAGAATTTGATACACTTGGTTATACCAGCGTTTAACAATAAATTATTAACTGTGAACCAATTCAAGGTTAAAGACAATACACCATTAACATCATCAAAATCTGCTTTTTGTCTTTCAATTTTGAAGACCATTGAAGTATCATCAGCAAACAACACTATGTCAGTTAATTTCTCCACCATGAAAGGCAGATCATTAATATATACCTACCAGGAATAAGAAAGGACCTAATATGGAACCTTGTGGAACGCCAATTTTTACACCCAATCCATCAGATTTAACGCCGTTAACTTCTGCCGTTTGAATTATATTGCTTAGGTGTGATCATAGTAGATACAACGCTTTGTTTCAAACTCCGTAATGATTTAATTTAATTAATAGCGTATTATGATCCACACAATCAAACGCCTTCGACAGGTCGCAAAAAACTCCGATAGCATCCTGTGCGGTCTCCCATGCAGGATAAATATGTGATATGAGGGTAATACCTGCATCCGTAGTCGATTTACCCCTAGTGAAACCGTATTGTTTGGCGTGGAGTTGTTTTGTACGGTTGAAGTGTGAGAACATTTGATTGAGTATAAATATTTTACTTAGTGTTGGAAGAACAGATATTGGTCTGAAATTTGAAGGATCACCCTTATCTCCCGATTTGAACAGAGGTATCAGTTTACTGTATGTCATGAGGTCTGGGAAAGCCCCACCGTCAACACATTTATTGAATATATAAGCTAAGTGTGGGGCTATAGCTAGAATTACTGAACTAATGACTTTGACTGATATACCCCACAGGTCTTCCGTATTTTTTAAGTTAAGTAATTTAAACGTTTTGACATTGTCCTGGGGATATACATGATGAAATTTGAAATTTACCTTACTGACGCAAGTGTTATTTTTTAATAAAGTCTCTGCTTCATATGGAGATGAATTTAGACGATCTGTTGTGAGTAGGGGTACATTAGTGAAGAATGTTTCAAAAGCTCGAGCAACATCATCGCTGGATTTACCAACAACAATTTAACAACATCATCACCTATCTTTAGGCAGAAAATAATAAATAAAATTATAAGTAATTTTTTTATTTATTATATTTATGTATGTTATTTATAATAAAATTGTTTGCTGATATCTAAAAGATGTTTATTTACACAAGTATACACGCTTTTGGATCTGAGCAACTAAAAGCTCGCTTATAGATTATTATATGTAA
Organism: Argyresthia goedartella; assembly: GCA_949825045.1. Lineage (NCBI taxonomy): Eukaryota > Metazoa > Arthropoda > Insecta > Lepidoptera > Argyresthiidae > Argyresthia > Argyresthia goedartella. The sequence continues at coordinate 13,442,545 of OX463820.1, read as the reverse complement.
AGTGTTTGTAGATTGGCACTTATTTAGCATGACTTTCTGTTTTTAAAGATATTTTATTCAGAATCGTTTGATTTTTCAAACGATTCTACCTATCTAGTTTATTTAGATTACTTTATGTAAAGTGTTTGTAGTTTATATCGGCACTTATTTAGTATGACTTTCTGTTTATTAAAGATATTTTATTTATTCTTACTGTTTGCTGGAAGAAATCTCTTTTTAGAGATAAGCTCGCCTTTGTACATGCATTCATTTTAATGTCCCTGCTTTAAATAATTAGAGCAAAGAGTGGAAAAGAGGAGAGAGGCCCTTGCCCAGCAGTGGGCCACGTCGGGCTCTTAATAATATTAATGATAAGGCGTCGAACGCGTGGCTGTGAGAGGAGAGCTGTTCCCAGAGACCGAAGTTTTCATGTCAAGTCACCATACAGGACAATTACCACCAGAAATTACCAAAAATATATCCTCCACATAAGTAATCTACCCACTGATCATTGCCGACTCTGCCACAAAAGTTCTGAGACCATGTAGCATATCACCAGCGCATGCCCATCTCTAGCCCAAACCGATTATAAACACCGTCATGATCAAATCTCAGCAATCATACATCAATTAATAACTCACGAGTGCTATCTTATAAACGAAAACGTACCCTATTATAAATATCAATCCAAAAGTGTATTCGAAAATAGAAACTACAAAATCTACTGAGACTGAGAGAAAAAAGAGACTTTCCTTGGGTCGAGATTTGTTAGGAAAATTCGGATCGATTTCAAGGTTCATATTTCAAGTTTTGGATTCAAATTGACGTAATCTCCCAGAGGCCAGGAAAATACAACTCCAAGGAGGAGGGTGAACTACGTGGTACGTATAGGAACATAAATCATACAGAATATGGACAATCAATTCACAACAAAACGACAGTTTACTCGTATAACTAAAAATGAAGCAAAGAAGATAAATACAAGTTCCAATAACTTTATATATCAAAAGATGTACCCCAGTGCAAAATAAGGACCCTTGAGCCTTGAGTAGAATACAAATATAGCGACACTTGGATTTCCAGTGATTGACGACATTCTGCAGGTGAGTTTTTTAGATTAGGAATGGAAAATCCTGCAACCTAAAAATGAAAAAATAGACTTAGTTGGATGGTTTTTTGTTACGTAGTTTTCTTTCTCCAACTGAAATACCAATGTTACATATGGAATTTGTGACGTCATTCTATAAATAAGAGCAAGGGAAATATCCTTCCAGCTGGAAGCTCTCTCGAGTCAGTCCTATTCCCAAGACAAGGAACACTGCCTTTGTGAATCAATATCGACCGATTGCGATCAATGAGTTCATTGGAAAAACTGTTCGAGTCAATGATATGTGGTAAAATCAGTCCGCAGATTGCACCGTATTTGTGCGATTCACAACACGGGTTCCGGAGTCCTCGCTCATTAACGACCAACTTACTGACGTTAGTCGAGATTATCTCAGAGAGCATGGACCAGGGTCAGGTGGACGTCGCCTACTTGGACTTTCGTAAGGCATTCGATAGAGTCGGTAACGACGTCCTAATGAAGAAATTGTGTGCCATTGAATTGGGTCTTCGTCTTCTTCGCTGACTACCTGAAGAACCGCCAACAATATGTGCGTCATGGCTGTTTTGAGTCCCAGCCGTACTAAACACGGTGGGGTGTTAGTCAGGGCATTATTCTTGGTCCGTTGTTATTTATCATATATGTATAAATGACCTAGTAGCAGAGATAAAACACGCCAAATGCCTCCTATACGCGGACGATCTGAAACTGATACTTCCCGTGAAGTCAGAGGATGATTATTGGCTACTGCAGGAAGACCTAGACGTCGTGCATAGGTGGAGTGACAACAACAAACTCCTTTTCAATATTGAGAAGTGTTGTTTTATGTCCTTCACGCGCTATCACCGGCCTATACACTCGGCACGGAGTCTATGACTTGAATGTATTTGATGAAGGACCTCGGTGTTACGTTCGACCCTAAACTTACATTCCATGAGCACATGAGCATCTTGGCCAAGGAATGCTTTAAAAGATTAGGGTTTGTGATACGGAATAGTAAGGGATTCCAGATTGGGTGTGGTGCAGCTTCTTTACACGGCCCTAGTGAGAACCAAACTTGAATCTAGCTCGGTTGTTTGGAATATACATGAAAGCTCATACGTCCTTATGCTAGACACAAAAGCTTTCCTACGCCTATACAAGAAGAAATTCGGATATTACCTTTACCTATATCCAACCGCTTTTATATTGAGTATGCTTGGATGTAACTCACTAGAGGTGTGACGTAACACCGAACAGCTTCTGACTGTGTGTCGATTGTTGCGAGACACAGTGACTGCGTAGCGCTTGTCAGAACGGTATGTGCGCCATTAGTGCCTGACAATTTTCTACGCGCGCTTGCACCATCTGCTTGCGGCACAGAATACTTAATAGTACTACGTACAGAAAGATCACTCCCCAAAGACACTTAAATAAATAGCTACTCTTGCAGCGCGGCAATAAAGCGCAATGGAGCTCGTACCTGCGCTATGTTCAATAATCTCTAAACACCTACAGAATCGGTTACCCCGCTGTGCAGGCTAGATTGTCCCGCATTACTTCGCTTGAGAGCTTCTTTTACTCTGACATCTCGCGATGCGACTGCGAGCCAAGCGAACGGCAATCTAAGTGAAATCCCGCACTCCGGGTCGGCCAGCCAAACGTACGTAAACCGCTGAGTGAGACCCCCCTACTTGCGGGCGGCACGCTACGCCCGGTGGCGCGCCGGCAGTCTTCCCTAGTGCGGGCGCAAGACAGCCTCAACGCACTGCTGGCTGCAGCACCAGTGTGAATAGTGCGCGAATGTGGCAGGTTCTGTGAGATGGATGCATGATTGTATCACCGAATTATAGAACTTTCAGAATGGAATGTATATAATGGTAATATAATTTTATTGAATTGAATTGACTTTATATTTATATTTTTGTAATTTGTAATTGTAATTATTACGTAAATATTTCGTATATCTTGTATATTTGTGTCGATTTGGAATTTTCTGTAAGGGCACAAATAATAATTAATGTAAAAATAAATAAAAATAAATAAATAAATAATAAAATAAAATAAAAAAACAAAATGGTACTAAAAAGCCGATATCATTCAGATGATATCATTTAAATTTTCTTCTATATTTTTGAAGAGGTCACAACGGTCCAAATCTTTACAAAAGAATGGGTAGTTCATTTATGTAAAGCCTATTTTCTTCAGGAATACACGCTTTTACTTATCACATGGGCGCCAACACAACGCACGCTCATCTTGGAGAACCCCAAATGGAAATGAATTCTTTTGTAACTTATTTCTAAATAATGGCAACATTCCTAGCGGACCTTCTGATTGATTTGTCGATCAACCATAATCAGTTTTGTTCACTTTTTAAACTTTATCGGTGACTTCCAGAACTCGCCCGTCCACGACGAGGATCTTCTTTCAAGCTCCCACGGCCTTGTCTAATTAATCAGATTGTATGCTGAAATCAAAATATTAATCTCCTATCAACAGAAGTGATACGTACACATCCCCGAATACCGAACACAGCGCGACGCTCAATTTCAATAATATTGTTTTCTTCCGAAATGATACAAACAACAGCTCGCCAAATAAAATAAAAAAAATTCAAACTAATTAATATTACCGTTTAATATTAACGAAGTAATAGACAGGTATGGCTTTTTTTATCTAATCGTCTCCAACTGAAATACATGTGGATTGGTGTCATACTATTAAAAAAAACTCTTGGGCGTCATTTTTTTTCTAAAAAGCCTCCTTTTTTCGGATGTAGAGTCATCTGATGAAAAACTGTGAACTCTCAAATATTCCGCTATATTTTGGAAAAGGAAATAGTCACTGGTCACTGGTCCAAATCTATACTATAGGGTAAGTCGTTGCTTTTTCAAAGTCTGTTCATCAGAGATGATCGGGCGATATAATTCCACCAGCATTATTTTGTAACTTATTTTCAAATAAAGACAGCATCTCTACGGGTCTCCTGCTGATTGATTTGTTGATCAACCACAAATCACAATCAGTTTTTACCCGAATGTACAAGAAGGAAGGTTATGTTTTTTCACTTTTTAAACGTTATATGTGGTGATGTCCATGATGAGGATCGTCTGCCAATCTCTCACGGCCATGTCTTATCAGAATGAAATGAAATCAGATGAACATGAGTCTCCTATATCCACTTAACAAGCGCTTTTCCGCCTTCTAGCTAGTCGCCCTGAGAAACTTGAACATAGCGCGACGCTGAATTTCAATCATTATGTTTTTAAAAGCTTTCTTTTTTCTTAGAAATGATGCAAACAACGGCTAGGCACAAAAAAAATAGAACATTTTAAAAAAATAACATTATGGTTTTTATAAGGACTAAACAAGTAGGCAATATAAAAACAATTATGCCAGTTAGGTTTCCAAAACTAACTTTAACAATTTAGGTGATAGTTAGAAATGTACTTCTATGTAGAAGTTCAGTCCACGTCTCAATTAAGCGGAACTTCTCGTGTTTTATGATATGAGACAAACCAAATATTTCATTCAAAACACAAGCAGTAGTTCGCAAATGCTGACATCATTTTTTTACATTAGATTGCCAATTGAATGTTAGAGAAATGATGTTTATTCTGAACTATTCAGTTTATGTCTGAGCTAAATAGGTAGCAGTCTATACATTTAACGTAAGTATGTTTTGGTTATCGGACTCAGATGAATGACCTAATAAGTTTCCCGAATGCGAAAAACCAAAAAGAGCTAACAATACACAAAGACAAAGAGTCATATGCGACTGCGCAGTTAAATGCGCATGCACGCAAACGGATGTCAAGCGTGACAGTTGACATATGAAATATGAAGTATTGTTCATTTCAGATAATATATCTTTTCACCGTTAATTTGGCTGTAGTGCACAATTGTCAAAATAAAACCACCAAGTGCGAACTTCAGTCGCACTTGGTGGTTTTATTTTGTTTACGTTACGTTCACATCGTGCTTAGCTGCCGCGTCTCGGACTCGCTCCATACGCTACTTCTTTTATAAACAAATTAGATACTTTTATTCCGCACGCCGAATAGAAGGAATTTAGCCCTAGCTTTTTGTCTCTTTCACTCCGTCATGCTCGCAATTGAACTGTGCCAGCGCGACTCATTCAATAAAATTTAAGCGCGAGCGAAAGAGACAAGGAGCTACTGCTCAATGTACGAAATTCCTTGTACTCGGAGTGCGAACTAATACCTTTAAAGTACAGTCATTTTGTTAGCGCCGCGCCGCCTTTGATGGCACCGCCTTGGTACCTGCGGGCTCTTTGAATGAGTATTGCAATCCTTTGACGTCGCGACCAAAGGCGGCACTAACAAAATGACCGTACTTTACATAGATAGGACACAGTTTTGTCTGTCTTATGAAAAAAAAACATCCTAATCATCGCTAGCTTGTCAGGGAAACCACTGTTAAGCTTCTTCAGGTATACGCAACAACAAGGTCCCGTACGTGCGACCCACGGCCTTTGATTTGTACCTTGGACACTCTGCAGATTATTCGTATATATTTCGTATATATTTATTGCACATAAAACGACATAAGATATAATAAGACAGAAAGGACATCTACAAAGGCATGCTTATCTCTAAATAGAGATCTCTTCCAGCAAACCCAAGGTTGATATGATTAATTTAATTTACAGGATAGACCTATGTGCTCTGATAAGATACATACGAGTACATATATTACTGAACTATTGAACTAACTGCTAGATACACTACATACACAAGTACATAAATATTATATAAAAATATTAATACAAATAAATAAACTAATATATACAAAGCTCAAATCTAGGATAGAGAAAGATAATGCTCCTTCAAACGATTCTTGAAGACGGGGAGAGACGGACTATCTCTGATAGTGCAGGGAAGTGAGTTCCAAAGAGTGATCGCCCGCAATCGAAAACAGTTCTTGTATGCGACGGTATTGTGATGAGGTATAGAGAGCAGGGAAACCGTGTGAGTTCCACGTGGACGAGCCGAAGGGAGAAATTGAAAAAGCTCACGGAGAAAGCTATTCTTATTATTCTTTTATTGCATGATTCGGCCTTTTTCCTAGTGCCTCTCATACAAGTAAGGAAGTATTCAAGACATTTGATTCGGCCATAGAAATCACACTATCTTGAGCAAAAAGTTAAGCCTTCAAATTCTCACTTGTCATGAATGTGGTCCTTATTTTGTTGCACCTAGTTCTTGCCTTTGACCTCCCTTGCGCATGACGCTTAACAAGGCTCTTGGTGAGGTACTATTTTTTTTCTAGCATGTGCTAGAACGAAATAGCTTTCGGCTTCGCACTGTTCTAAAACCGAGTATGTTTTTATTATGCATGTTGTGCATAATATCTTAAATGGTGTGTTTTTGTAGCACACGGCGCAGCCTGCACCCTATTAGATGTGGTATGATTGCATTTTGCCTCGGCCTTTGGTCTCGCAATGTTCTTGCCTATGGTACTATTTTTTCGCACATGGATCGGTCTTCGGCTTCGTACTGTTCCGTTATATGACAGGTTTTCTCTAATAAATGGTAAGGTGCTTGTGACACTTGACGGCATGTGGTATGTTTTCTTTTAGATTTGCTAAGCTTTTTTTCAAGATGCTGCTGATGGTGCTTTATCACGCAAAGCTGACCTTCGCGCTGTTCTACGAGTATTGTATATAAGGTTTTTGCTATGCATGGCTCGGCTATTTGTGTGCTATTCGTGATTCGCCTTTTCATGTCGTACTATCCAAAAAAAAATCACAATTTTTTAACACATGACTCGGCTTACAGCCTCGCGCCTCTGTTATATCTGGTATTTTTTTCGTTTTCGTTCGGCATCGCACTTTTCTTGCGTCTTTTGCTGTTTTACTCTCGTACGGCTCGGCCTTCGGCTTAGCACTGTTATATTATATGGTAGGTATTTGTTATTTTTAGGGTTCCCTACATCAAAAGGTAAATAAAAGCGGTCAAGTGCGAGTACTATACCATCAGACAAGGAAAAACGTAAAACGACAGTCTTTTGTACAGTATACCTTTTTAATTTTTAATAATAACATATTAAATATTAAAGCAAGGCCAATTTTACGAGATAAAGAACGTAAACAAACCTTCATGGGTTTGAAAAAAATAATTGAAGAAATTATGTTCAAATATTTTAATATTTGAACATAATTTCTTCATATTCTAATTTCTTCATATTCTAATTTCTTCATATTCTAATCATCGGCGTCTGTATTAGATAAAGATGATTCGTCAGAAGAGTCCAAATTAACCAAATTAACGAAAATTGATTTTTCATCAATAATTTTGTCGATTTTGCTATAAAAATTGCTCTCTTCTTTTATGTAGAGAAGTACTTGTTTAAAGTACTTGTTGCTTTTTATATAGTGGTGGGATTTTTTTTCTTGGTGTTTTGAGTGGTGGCATTTTACAGTACCAATACCGCATTTTCATCAAGTTTCGGTAAAATTCACGGTATTCTCAAACCACCGCTCAAAGCGGATCGCGTCCATTGACTCGTGGTCATCACCTGTGTTTTTTATTCAAAACATCATCAGCACCCACGACGAAACCATTCTTATTTACCAGTCGCACCACAATCTTATTTACCAGTCGCACCACAATCTTATTTACCAGTCGCACCACAATCTTATTTACCAGTCGCACCACAATCAGTCATCTGCCCTTCGAAGTAGGGCTCTTTGCACGCATACTCACCCCTTCTATAAAATATTGCCGTTTAGAAGTTAATGTATTGTCAACGTAAGCTCAAGAAGTTTGAACAATATACTAAATGAGGTCAGTACTGAGACACCTAATTTCAGTTAAATTCACCACCCCAACAAAAGGGAGACCAAAAAAGCATTTTGATGACGTGGACGATTTTGATCATGATGTTATTCGAAGAATGGTGTACGATTTTCACTTAAAATCTGAACTGCCGACAATAAAGTCATTGAAAGCTAAATTATCTGAGGCTATTAATTACAATGGGTCTGAAATGACGCTGAAAAAAATAGTTCACAAACTGCGATTTAGGTTCACTAAAATAAAAGGCAATCGAACAGTTCTTATGGAAAAGCACGATGTAATTCTCAAACGCATTAAATAACACTTAAAAAATACGCAAATTTTGCGATGCAGGTGAAATATTATCTATAAGGATGAGTCTTATATACATACATCCCACATCCCACACTAAAGGAAAAACTTGGAGTGATGACAATAAAAAAGGAGTAAATAAGCCAATTTAAAAAGGTTAACTTTGATAATAGTTCAGTGGAGGGAACGACAAAGGCTTTGTGCCTAGAGCCTTTTTAATGTATAAATCCAAGGATTTTTCAGGTGAATAATCAGAATGAAATGAATAACGAGAAATGGCTAGTAAATCAATTAATTCCAAATTCTGGCTGTCTGGCTCGGTTATAAAGAGCAAAGACAAAAGACAAAAGACCCCCAATTTAAAACCGGTAAACAGGAAATTATAGTTGATCCAAAATATAGGAAACCCCCATTTACGATATTATATGTCAGCGCAAAGATGGTTTACAGAGTTGTCCGTGGACAAATTACTTGCCGAACCGCACACTGTGTTGCGGGTACCTACCACAATTGCATCCGGATTTAATCACATTGAGAACACATGGTCTTAACTAAACGGCTTTGTCGGCTGATCGAAATGTAGATATGAATTTAACTTCAGTAAAAAAATGGGTGAAAAAGTAAATATGATCGGGGCTGAAGAATGGAAAAAAGTTTTGGATTATGCAATCAAATGCGAGAATAAATATCGAAGAATGCAACCCTATATGGACGATAACATTGATAGACTCGTAATATATACGACTGATAGTAACAGAGGTATTGACCTCATTGAGAGCACAGATAGCGAAATGGAAGGAATTGAGATTTTTTGAAAATTGAAATTTACAATACTATTAGAATAAAATGGAAGTATTTTGTTTTCTGTCTATGTATTTTGTTTCATTGGTACTATTATTTTTTCCACACATTTCATTCGGAAAAGTAAGTTTTGCTCCACGACGAGAGGGAGCAAAATGCTACTTTTCTGTTCAAGCTACTTTTTTAACTTATTCATTGGCATGTAGCATTTACGCAATGTGCCAATGGAACACGATCTTAATAAAATAATAGAATGTATTTCTTCGAGGGTACTGGTGAATAGTTTAAGAGATAGAGGGTCTCCCTGTTTTACCCCTCTCTCTGTTGTGAATGCTGGACCAGCGGTTATTACTGTATATTGCCTGAATAATATTTATGTAGGTAGGATCTATATTTCGATTGTAGAGTGCGGAAAAGATTGACGAGTATGTGATGCTGTCGAAAGCCTTTGCGTAATCTATGAATGCTAAGTAGAGAGGTCTGTTGAACTCATTATACTTTTCTGTTATCTGGTTGAATATGGAGTTGCGCTCGAAAACCAAAATAATAGATGTAGCTCAGAAGGCGGCCATATTGAAGTGGGACTGGGTTGGCCACGTTGCTCGTATGCACCCGGACTGATGGACCAAAAGAGCCACGCAATGGGCTCCCGGTGCAATTAGGAAGCGTGGCCGACCCAGGAAATGATGGAGTGACGAATTGGGTCTCTGGGACAAAATCTGGTGGGAGACCGCTCAAGACCGCCAGGAGTGGAAGAAGGGGAGAGAGGCCTTTGCACAGCAGTGGGACATAAACGGCTTGTAATAATAGTTATAATTATAATTATTTGGCTATTATTTCTGTACAGGTGGTCTGTACTAGAAAATCCGCGGCGGAAACCAGGCGGAAGCTACAATGAAGTAAGAAAAATATAAAATAAACTAAAAGTATCACACAATCTTGTCCCTTATTTTACGGTACACATTGAAAACAACATTTATCAGTGGAGATCGAAGCTTTTATTTCTCGACATTTTCACAAAAATAACAAATTGTCAAGAAGATATCACACAATCTCAGCAGCGGTTGACAGATCTCGTAATTTGAATTGAAACCTGACAATAGACATTGCCATTTGAATGAATGACCATTTTTAGGGTTCCGTACCCAAAGGATCCGCTAAGACTCCGCTGTCTGTCCGTCGGTCTGTCCGTCTGTCACCAGACTATATTTCATGAACCATGATAGTCAGATAGGTGAAATTTTCACAGATGATGCTGCTATGATAACAAATACTAAAAAACAGTTTTTTTTTAACTGTAAACTACAAACTTATGAATGCACCTGTACATGGAGTGTGAAGTTTGTGAACAAAATTTTGCTATGTAAAATCCAAACTATTCACCATCCCTACCATTGTTCGGTGGTACGGAACCATTCGAGCGCGATTTCAACTCGCACTTAACTGTTTTTTTGTTGTTTTTTTATGTAGAGTTATTTAGAAAATTAATAATTTCGTTAATAATTTTATTTATTTTTATTTATTTGTATATTTATGAAACAAACGGTTAACAAAATATTTAAGAAAAAGTTGTTAAATAAACATACAGTTTCGCTTAATTAATAGTACAATTTTATTTTTACTAATTGTCAGCATTTGAATTTTGCATAAAAAATACACAAAACAATTAACCTACCTTAATTAATTAATAATGAGGTTTTCACAATTGATAATTGACATTTATTGACATTTCGGGTTTAGGAATTTCGGACCTTAATGTATTTTATCTACACACATATCAACCCTCTTTAAGGCGTCCGAAAACCGCTCGTTACGACCAGCATAATGTTATACTACTTGCTAAAAACTAATTTCTTATCTTAATATTCATACATTATGACCATTATGGTATAAATTTTCGACAAATTAGGACATTCAAATTTCGAACGCCGACGCCCGCCTGTGTGCCGCCCCTAGTTTGTCTGTGAAGTTGATACTACTGAACAAGCTAAACAAGTGTAGAGCAATTATCAATGCTACCATGCCGGTCGAACATAAGGTTCCTGAAGACATCAAAGAGAGCTTATGATATGTGTGTAGATAAACTAGTGTATGTTACTGTACATAATTAGGCATTAATACTCTCGAGTGATATTATTAAGATACTAGCCTTAGGCTTGTTTCATAAACCCACTCTCGAGTTATGATGCCCTCCATTATGTATCAGTCACACTACTATTGAGTGCCTGACAAAATTTCAACGAAATGGAGGTAGGTATTAATAACCAAGACTGTGGATGTATGCCATTGACAGTAACGACGACGCTGTCACCGGGTCAGTTAAGTTTGTGGTACTATGTATGTATATATGTATTTCTCATACTCTCCTAAAAACTCTCACCATATCTCACTCTCCAATCCGCATTTTACACGCACGTTTAACATCAGCTGATATGCACAAAATGTTCCATACGTTTTCATAATTAATAATTCTATCTTTGGGCCATCTCGGGCGGTCAGGGGCGGATCGTTCCGGGAAATTAATGAAGTCTTCCGCGGAGTGTTTCGCGGTTTAATAGTTGGCCATTAATATTATCTGAACAACGGAGCATCTTCGCGGAGCGGCGACGCGGCCGTAGTGATCTATTCCCGTTCCCCTACAAGTAAAGCTGACAACACAAGGAGCGGCACCGCAGCGGGCTTTCGGCACACAAACACGCTGGACACATTATTTCTTTGTATTTTGAGATTAAATCATATGTTTGTATCAATCAATCATCAAAAATATTGGTCAATCCTTTTAGGTTTTGATTCTTATTTTTATTTGTTTTCAATGGCGTTTTTTTGTTTTATTTTACAAGATGGTTCTATCTATCTTCTATCTTCTAAAATAGGGTGTAGCGCCTGCATCTGGCCCACTTTGTGCATGTCCCCTTCGCCTGCACATCTACTTCAGCCTTTCTACTTTTATCTACATCAGCGAGGCCTGGGTGTTCTACGAGCTCGTGGGTGTTTGTTGTATCACCTAGGGTAGCCATCCTGGTTTCTGTTGTGGATTGACATACCAGTAGCATGTGCTCTACTGTTTCATCCTCTTCCATGCACCCCCTGCACAGGGGGCTGTCCGTTGCACCTGTAATTGTCAAGTGTTTGTTTAGTGTACAATGGCCTGTAATAAGATTTGTTAGTATTTTTATTTTTCTGCGTGGAGTCAGTCTCATTATTGGTATTTATACAAATTGTTTCATTTAGCTCACTTTTATTTACCTAATGAAAAGTGTAAATCCATAAAAATCTAAATTGGTGGGCAATGGGACTGATAAAAACCAAGTGTTATTCCTATGATGGAATTCGCGATGAAGTTAAATTTGATTACAGCCGCGATAGTAATCGTCAACTTTAAGTTTTCAATTAAATGTTAGAAGTCGTGTAGATATATCTCAGGACTACGTCAATGATGCTTCGGGCTACAGTTATCGTCCACGAGAAACTGATGCAAGCGATCTGTAATAATATGATTAAATGATTATTACTGTAACATGTTAATTTGCTTATAATCTCTATCAATGTATGGGATTTTAACCCGTTTTATGGGTGTTTTACAAAGTGGAGTCTTCTGTTCTGAAATGTCCCACAAATTTTCTATGCTGTGAAGTACTGCTCAGCGTAAGTGGCGTTCGCCAGTAAACGCTAACAACATGATGAAGGCACAAACACTAAACGAATTTAAGATGCCTCACCAGCGAAGCGCTCAATATTTTAAGTGCAGAATAAGTATTCAATAAAATACCTTCAGTCATAAAACGCGTCGTGGCGCAGCGCACTGCATCCATCACAAAAAACGCCGAGTGGAAGCTTCGACAAGCTCACAAAAGCTCGTAAAAGCACTCGACTATTATGTAGTTATTGTTACAGGGTGGAAACACCATTATTACACGGGTTTGCTGGTTTATTTTGTTGTTTGGCGCGGCGAGGCGCTGTCGTTGTCAAGAGCACAACACATACGACGTGCAACATACACTACGCCAGAACCACGAGCCTTTTAAAACACTCATAGTCTGTCATTCACCGCTCCACAATGCTAATTTGCATTTTTAGGCTCGCTCATGGACAGATAGACTATACCTACTAAAACTTTGCATTGCACTAACAATAAGTGATACTGCAAGTTCAATATTTGAATGCATCGATACCAAGGACACTTTTGAATAAGACTTCAAGTAGACTACACATAACAATATTTCAATACACAATCCACTCGTCGCTAATCCTATTATCGGCATAAACATTCAATATCTCTGTGACATCTCAATATCGGCTCAAGTGAACATCGCGTACAATCGGACTAAAAACGCATTGTGTGTCGACACTTGCGCTCATTTCCCACAATATCGGGACCGGGGAGCGGAAACATTCCAGTGAATACCTTTATTCCGGGATTACGCGGGATTTTGCATAGGAAACGGTCGTGATGTGTCCTTTCATGCCGAATATGAATGAGCGTTGCTGAATGGAGTTTAGGAGACTGATGGTCGACAATACCGCATTACATAAAGATAGCTTACACGTATTGAGTGAGACGACATCTCTTCTGAAAAAAATTTGGATGGGAGATTATCTTTGGTTGATCGCTGATGGCTGTCTTATTGATGGCGTTGAAATATAATTCAATAAGTCCTTTTTTGGAAAAATATTGTGATATGTGCAGTTTAAGCTATTTCCTAAATAACACTGCTGAGGATTATTTTGTGATCGTAGGTTAAAAACCGTTAGAGGTAGGTACACCACCCTTAACCGGTGTTAGTATCGTATGCGGCGGAAGTAGGTGTTGGGTTGCAACTGGATTCAGCACCCCTTTGCTTTACTTGGGGATAGATAACACACGCAAGCTTGTCTTGCACGCTTTCTTATAGCTAAAGGGTGCTTTCTTCCATGTTATGAATATTCAGGCTAAAACTAAAGTGGTGCTGCGTTAAACAAGATGGCGTTCTTTAAGTACAACACGATCATATTTATCTGTGCACCTCGCTGCAATGAAATAACCGTTAAGCGTTTTAATGACTTCACGAATCCAGATGCAGATATTGTGACCATGTTATAAGAATATTCAGTATTTATGGCAGATCATGGAGCTTTCATCATGACAAGAAACAATTTGAAGTCGTTGCTTAGTGGTTTTTGAAGTGTCATCAGCACATCTTTGACTGTGTAATAAAAACATAATAACATCATGCAAGACGTCAAACAACAAAACGCCATATAACCAATAGTCGTTAGCGTTTATGTGTAAAAATAATAGCAATCCAGTGTCAGATGTCACCGTCCGATAGGGCGACCGTTCTGTATGGCGTATAGAATAACATGCGCGAATCATAGTGATTAGAACAGCGAGTGGGAGCGGCGGCGTGCGCGTGCGCAGCGTAATTATTGTAATCAGCGCGCGCACGCTGCGCCTACGACGACGCTCCCGCGAGTAAGGATCTGCGGCAAATTTCGTGCAGCTACGAGTTACAATTTCACAAGTCCGTTGTGGATTGGAGCTACTTTGTAAGGCGGCAGCTTAGACAATTCCACGCAGTATATGTATGTCGACTTTTAATGTATGGCAAAACTGTCAGTTTTACGCAAATTTCGGTGAATTCAAGTTATTGTTATCGCTGGAATATTGATAACAAGGGCGCAGACGCTTCTGTCAGACAGAACTTTTAGCACGCTAATGATTCCACCTATTCCAATAGCGGTAGTATCTAATCTAATCATTCCATGGGACTTACCAATTACTTACTTATGTTCCCAATTCATACTGGAAATAACCGGGGGTTGTTTATGGTTGTTTATCATAGGTTATTTTTACTTTTGTTTTTAGTGTTTCATTATTGTATAGCTCCTTGTTTGTATTAAAAGTAAATTATCACAAAACACCAATAACACATTTAAATGATTTCATTTTATGTTTATTTCTAGCGGTATATGTAAATGTTTATGTTTTATTTAGACTTGTAAAATTGTAATATTTTTTTTATAAAATGTGTCACTACTTTTACATGTTCTGTCTATTATTTACTTGCATTTGCATTACTTAGGTCGTTGCGTCCCTGCTAGGTGATTAAAGGACCGTCTAGCTTAGCTACTGGGAGTTCTAGATCTGGTGATAACGTCCAGCTGTTTACGCACGCCATAACGTTACGATGCCACCCAGAGTGTCACAAAATGGACAGAGATTAAAAGAGATTATAGGGACAAACAGAGCATGTAAATATTCAATGCGTCGGTGCTTGGTCTATTTTAAGGAAAGTAAACAAGAAAACATGTTATAAAAACCAAAAACCATGACTGCGATTCAACGCATATTGGGATTAAGAGACATAATTACGAAGTTGTATCTACCTTTAAAGAAGCTCCTGTAAGAATGCTGCTATTACACCTACGTATTCTACTCAGAGACCTACATAATGTAAAGTGTGAAGTCATATTCACGCGCTCTCGCAAATTGCCAAAGCTCTAATTCTATTGAATTACTTAGAGGTTGTAACCAAGTAACATAATGGCAAGCAGTGTTCGTTGTCGCTCATGCTGCTCTACCCAGCTGGAGTCCTTTACTGTTAGTGTTCCATGTGTTTTATCCCTTTTGTTGCTAAAAAATACAATTATGTGCGCTGCAAATGCCGTTCCGATCGGGGCTCGTTGCTAGGTGGGGGACTTTTGTATGAAAAACTGTGGTTCTTAGTTTAAAAGTGGGTGTGGCGTGAGGATGAATGATTTACTAAATATTCTGAACATTAGATGCAGATGCAATAAGGATATGAATACGTTTTAATATCGACAATTTGTAACAATTTCAATAGCAACAGCTGGCAAAGTATCACGTGTCTCGATTCCGTAGCCTATCAATAGTGCGAAGGAAAGTGTATCCTGTTATATGAGCCGTATCCGCCCCCGCACAGATTGGGGCGCTTAAAAAAAGCTCCGATTTTTATGTTATTACTTACACCATTTCGGGTTATTTTCTCTATTATAAACCGTAAACTGTTATTGCTGTTGTATGTGAAAAACTACACATTATATTTAATAATGCGAACCTAATTTCGATGTAATTAAATTTTGTAGCAAACTGCGTAGCGCAGCTTGCTACGGGGTCGGCAGTGCTACGCCTGTGCTTCGGAGCGCTGCGAAAAACTTTTAATTATTTCAAGCTTCAATGCAACTCCGCTTTTCCGCCAAAGAATTTAAAGTTATAAGTATATGATTTTTTAATTTGAAATGCAATTTTCATATGAATATTGAAAGTGAATTGCCAAATAATGCAATTTTGATATATTTCCGGTTGACTTGTCCGATGTTTCTAAACACGAATACAATTTCTGATACCTTAAATTTTTATTAAATTGCGCTACTACTCTATCGGTTGACAAGGGTACAAACTAAACTCGGAAGACACTCGACATATCCTCATATTAGTTTCGGATGTCGCACACTCCATCCCCGCCCTGCCGCCCTCACGCACCGCCCTGCGCGTAAACAAACAACCTCCCAAGCTAGAGCGAGACGGAACACCGTGCGAAAGAGACAAACCAACACACAGTGCTCAACCGAGCCAACCCTGCAATTAGTTGACGAGATTCGTTCGACGTCGCAACGATTCGGTCCGTAGATTAAAAATATTGAAAATAATCGGCGAAAGTGTCCAAGTGATAGACTAATGGGAGTGCTAGGATGAACTGTGCGTATTACCAAGGGGGTCCATACCCCGTGCCTCATAATGCGAACCACAATTCGTACTTCACCGAGGTAAATTGAATTTTAATTACTTTTTGTTTAAGCTTGAGATGGTGTAAAATTCAGTGACCAATTTGTATGCTCTGCTGATACTAGACATATGTGATATTGTAGTGTATGACCCGCAATAATTTGGGGTGAACAATTATTCAAATAAGAAATTATTGCCAATTTCTGAACTAAACGGTGAAAAAAATATCAAATTATTTATTAATGTTATATTTTATATTTATTTCGGCTTTTTTATCTGGTAATGAAAATATTGATAACTAAGTTATAAAGACAAATTAGTTGTTATTATTAATAGTAGCAGTAGTCGGTATAGTATTAAGATTTCGCTAACTGGGGCATCATTCGTTCACAGAGAATAATAATACATGAATTTTACGGAATAGGTAGTTGCCAAATCATGTTCGATTTGTCACATATAAAATCTATATAATCTGTTACATAAAAACAAAATATATTCTATCCTCTCGTATCTGCTATTAAAAGTTATTTGATTAAATATTAGAATAAATTAATAATATGTTTACTGTATAATGTAGGATATTTAATTACACATTAATGCCATTTCATCTATCCAATTTAATCATATTTTATAAATGCCCAAATTATTGCAACAAACCAACTTAATTATGTATAACAAACGCAATTACGTACCATTCTCGAAAATCAGAGAACTCAACGCGTCCAAAATTAGGGGTCTCATTAAACACAGCGAAAAAAGATCGACATGACATTTCTCTGCCTTCCAAACAAAAGACGCTCACGAAAAATGAAGCAACAAAGGCACTGGGAGCAACACCTCGGCTCCCAACAAAGGGAGAATGGGAATAAAAATATTTAATTGGTGTGATGATGTGAGGCATACCTGCGGACAAACGCCACCCGTAGCCAAGCGCGGTTTCACAATACGCCGCCGCTGAGAAATGAATCGTACTTTCATTGTTTGATTCTTTGCTTCAATAGAATAATGCTAGTTAGTAACTTGATAACAAACGCCACTTGGTTATTTGCTTTGATGAGAATTTCCTATTTTTATCCCGTTTTTTACTTAAATATAGGATCTTTAGCGGGATTTAGTTTTTAAGAAAATTATATCTAGGCAGTCATCGATACAGCGATCGGGTAAACTATAGATATAGTTCACCTTAATTTGGGAGGACGAAGTGGAGGGGAGGGTAGGGTGGAGCTGCCTTATCCCCTAGTAAGCCAAATTTGACTCAATAAATAAATTGCTACTTGAACTCCGTTGAGTCTTCACAGTGTTTATTTTTTTAATGAATGGCAGAATTGAGTTTCATTTCGCGTAAGTCTTTGAATTTTAATTTTAATCGTAATTTTCAATAACCTAGTCTGCGGCAGTAAACAAGTACGCTAAAATGCCACAAGAACGCATAGAACCTCTCGGGTTGCATACTTGCATCATGTCACTTTCATAGCAAAAATTATGTGAACATACCCTCAAATTTTAACAAAATTCCTCGCAAAAAAACATTACTAGGGGGACAGGGGAGTTCTAAAAAACCCCCCTCCATTAACATAATGATTAAAATCGTGTGAACGATATCTATAGCCAACCCCGATCTTATTATGTGTGATAATACCATTTTTAAGACCGTCATGGTTTAAATAACTCTCTCTAACTAACTTTATCTACACACGTATCATAAACCCTCTTTACTGCGTTCAAAAACCGCACGTTACGATCAGCATTATGTTAAACTACTTGGTAAAAACTCGTTTCGTATCTGGAAAACTACACATTATGGTCATTATGTGTAGTTTTTCTACATATAATGACATTCAAATTTCGAACGCCGACGCCCGCTTGCGTGCCGTCCCTAGTTTGTCTGTGAAGTTGGTACTGACATTCAAATTTCGAACGCCGACGCCCGCCTGCGTGAAGTTGATACTACAGAACAAGCTTAACAATTGCAGAGCCACAATGCCGGTCAAACACGCGGTTCCTGAACACATCAAAGAGAGCTTATGATATGTGTGTAGATAAACTAGTGTATGTAACTGTACATAATTAGGCATTAAAACTCTCGAGTTATATTATTATGAAACGAGTTTTAATGCCCTCCATTATGTAGCAGTCACATAAACTACTAGTACATTTTCCTTGGCACTGAAAGTTATTACAAACCGTTGCCTTCCACAGTCCCCTTCCTTCAATCTATTCAAGTAATCTTTCATAACTGCCTTATTCCAATTTATCGGGAAATTACCGAAAGGCAGTCGATGCTTATCAAAATTTCATAACGAATTACCGAAGCTCTTCGCTACATTAACCTGATTGAAACCCCTGAACACGAGTATGTGTAGCATCGATATTTTATTCTATCGATTAGATACTATCGAGGTAGGGCCAGCGAGCAACGTGCACGTTTTATACGATTCACAGACCGTTATTAATTGGCCGAGCGAGCGAAGCGAGCGAAGGGCTCCATTTCGACAAGATAGGAGGCCGATTTTGCTTTCGTCTGTCTCGTGTCTGTCAGTTCCGGTCTAGAGGCCACAGTTTTCAAGCGGTCCTCACAAAACTTGGCACACGTGTTTCTTGAATTAAAAGTTTTTTTTTGTCGAGAGCTTTTTTCGATTGTCCCCTTTAATTTTTTGTATGTTTTTTTTTCTTTTTCTGAAACCTATCGTGTGGTGCATCAAATTAAATGTAATATTTACAAAACATACCAAGTTTGGACTCCTCTAAGTAGGTGACGAATTAGTAAAGAGGATATATACAGACCATGAGAGTGAGTGAAATAGACTCTAACTATTTTGCGTGAAAAGTCAATAGATTGTATTTTAAATCGCAAAATGTAGTTTACAAAGTCTGTCCCCCCTGTTAGCGAGGTCTACTGCCCACAGGGTCACTAGTGCTTATATATACAATAGGTCATCCCAGTGGTATCCCTATGTTGTGACAGGACAAATGAGCTGAAAACACAAACCCCCTGGGGGGTTAGCGCAACGTCTTATTACGGAACCTAAACTTATCCGGAAAATTACCATGGCCGTCTTAAAACAAGTATTTCAGGGGGTAAATAAAGCATTATGGCGTATTGGAATGAAAATGGTTGTCATGGTGATGTTCTTGTTTTGAACCCAATCTGAATCGCTAAAAGGTTGTGGTAAACCGCCAGTAGAATGTAAAACCTATAACGGGAAATGACATTTCTAGAAATGCCATAGGAGGTAAGTATGGTTAAATAACGCAGTAAGCCGACAAACCCAGCTTTTGCTTGGCTTTTCATAGTTTAAACAATACGCATAAAATGTGCCGAAATGCAAATAAATAATGATAGAAAAAATGTAGTTGCATTATTTTGTTGGTCAGTTGATAGAGGCATAAAACATCATCTATACAGATTTTAATAGCTCATCTAATGCAGTAATTTCCCCTTTAGTCTAATGCATTAGCTTGGCTACTACTTTCTAACAACATCTTAAAAGGATTGTAAGTATTTAATAATGATGACTCGTCACTTTTTAGGAAAAAAACAATTTCAATATAATTATTATATGCTCGATCAGCAGCCGATATCAGTGTCATAGCTTTTGTTTGAATAATGAAAATATAAATTTCAATAGCGTACTCTGCCTATATTAGTCGCTATAAGTGAAGTAGGTAGTTATTTATCTTTTTTTAGTCGTACTGAAGTTTCGGTGAATGGTTGATATTTTAGTACACCTTAACACACTTGAATGTATTTCCTCAGTATGTAATGTATTTTCTATGTCCTTCAGTATTAGTGTTTGATCTATGTAACTTAAATTTGCAAATCGTATTTTATGGGAAGTGCACTGTAGCCTGAAATACAGGTTTATACCTAGCTCAGGCTCAGATGCTCCAATTATTATGTCACAATCTTATCTAATTATTAATCACAATTTTAGCAAAGTACCCAATAATGTAACTTTTTCTGGCCGTGTTTCTGTTAAATAAATAAATATTATTATTATGTATCCGTTGAAACTTAAACAATTATACAATTCCACACATATACTCTAATTACATGCTCAAAATATCACAAATGCAGTTAAAAAGAAATCGCTAAGTTACAATGTTGCGACCGGCCGGAAACAGACTTACGTATCGTGCTCAAGATGGCAGTAAAGATAAGATGGCGACATGAACATTATCGCGAAAATTTTCATATTTCTTTGAAATGGGACCCTTATTAAGTCGTAAACATTGTTAGTAATGCCACGAGTGTCATTTTAAAATAAATGTGAGATAGAAGGAATATGAAAACAAATGTTATTGTGATATCATGTACTTCAGGCACTGATGACGCAAACTGACAGACGAAATTCAAAACGGATAGTATTTAATCGCACATCAAACTGAATTGCTCAGCATAAAAGGATCAGCAAAAACACTTTTTGTTTTAAATGTTTTTTGTGTACTCAAGTTTATGTTTTAAGTATTTTTTGTTGTTCTTGCATGTTCAACCTAACACGAAGGATAAAGGTGACTTAGCTTCGCTCACCCCCTTTACCCTTCACCTAGGCTACCGCAGCATTTGCCCTAATATTTGCTGTGCAAATCAGTATTTTTGATGTGCAGTTTAATATTTCCCATTCAAAACAACGAGTCGAATTCCATAGTTATTTTGAAAAATAAAACTATTTTTTTATTTCACCTCTTCATTTTCAATTAATAGTGTTTAGAAAGAGTGCGAAAGACAAAGACACACAAATTCCCAGTAATATGAGCCAACTTGTAAAGCTGGGTGCCTATCTAAAGCTGGGTGCTCTCTGTTGGGTCTTACAATTAGCGGGGCCATAATTACAGGGAGCGGGGCGGCTGGCGCCGAAACGAGTCCGACCCAAAATGCCCAAATCTCCTTTTATAATTAAAAATGCTCGGAATTAAATTCGCTCGTTTGCACTACGCCATACGATATTAACTTTTTAGAGACTTTCTAAATTAGTTTCCTGATGTGAATAGGCTAGTTCACAAACATCGTATGTTTAATTAATTTTCATCTACCATTACGTTATATCTAATCTGCCGTTCCTGATGATACGCGTGTTGGTACGAGTAGACAAGTGAAAAGATATTTCTATGTCTCCAATGGTCTAGATTTTTCGCATATCTAATAAGGATTCATTTTTGTTACAGGTTAGTATCGACAACGTGTCCGCCGATCACAAGGACATGAAGATATTAGTAAGTGTATCTTCATTATGTGTATTTATATATTTATCTTTGCTAATTAAGTACCTACTTAAGTATTATTTTATTTAATAGTATCTTTAGTGGACACGATTATTTTAGTCAGAGTTGGATTAGATATTCGTGAGGTCGCTAGCTAGATTAATGATAATTAAATTTATCTGTAAATTAATCAGCATATAAAACTACAATTTTCTATATTTAATTTTCCTGATTGGTAAAATTTGAAGATGTCGATAAGTTTTCCTTGCTTATCGCAATTTAAATATCGCAAATTACTTTTCAGATCTCAATTGCTGAAGAGCACAGAATATTTAACTAAATTATTTGTTACACTAAGCTCTACTTGAAACTACCACCCAACAAAATTGGTTGCGCCTTCTTTCAGTCCAAATTATCAATTTCAAACGGTACATAAAACTCACATTAAGATCACTCTTATTGTCTCGTCACGTAGCCTACGACACAATTTCAGGAAATTATATTGTCTGGCGTTCGATTATGGCTATCGAGATTATTTGGAATCGATGATTTTGTATCGATTTGGCGCGCCGGGGCGTGGGCGGGCAGAAGGCGGGCGCTGTGAAATCGCCATTGTCGCGGGCAAGCGGGAGACGGCTAATTCATTCGATACGGGCTCAGATTGTGGAGATACAGTCTTCGATGTGTTCTGTCTTCATATTTGTGTAGGGATCCCGATTTCGGTGGTTTTATATAGGTTATTTGCGATTATACACATGGCTACAGATTCCCATTTCTATAGATTTTCGTTTCAACACAATCCCATGTTTACAGATTCCCCATATCTACAAATTCCCATTTCTATAGATTTGTGTTTTAATAGAATCCTATGTTTACAGATACCCATGTCTACTGATTCCAATTTCTTTAGATTATCGTTGCAACAGAATCCCATGACTACAGATCCATTACCTTGCAAGTCACAATAACCTGTATTTTCTCAGATGGGGTGGCAGAGGCATAATATAACCTAATGCTTTATATAATATAACCTAATGAAATTTTGACAGCTGTATCTATGTTTGACAGACATTTACAATTTTTGACAGACACAGACAAATAAAAACATTAAAATGCTAATTAAAATTAGTAATGTGTGTTTTTGTGTTAAGTATGCACACAAGTGACAACTCTCTAAAATAGTGGCGACTGTAAAAAAAAATGAAGCTTGTCAAAATTTATGACAGCTGTCAAAAATTGTAACAGCTGTCAAGCATTTCATGAAGGTTATTAAGATTAAGGTTATACCTATTAGGTAATGCCTCTGCTAAATCTGAGAAAAGATGCTTTATTGTGACTTGTATAGCTATTCTATGCCTCTGCCACACCATCTGGGAACCTCCATGAATATATATATATATAATTGAGAATTGCTACAGATAGGAATATGTAGACTTGGGTATAAGTAGTTAAGAATTTGTAGAGAATGGAATCTGTGGAACTGAGTATCTGTAAAACTGGAAATCTGTAGAATTGGAATCTGTCTTTAAGGCGATGATGGAATAAAAATGCGCTGTCGAGTGGAAGTGAGATGCAATAATTACTCGCGAATAAGAAAAAGCGGGATGCCAATAATGCACTCGCGACTAATCTGAAACAACGTAAGCGCCAAAACGTAAAAAAAAATCATAAAAAATAAACTATTTCAGGGAATTAACTTTCAGATTGAAAATCGTTAGAAATAACAATTGTTCATACATTGCAATTATCACACAGTCATATTCACTTACTACTGCGGTGTAATAGGATAAAACCATAAAAAAAGGGTTGACTTTGTATTTATTTTCTATCGAGAAAATTTTATCCAAACATGTTTTCCAATTAAGAATCTCTAGATTATATAGTCAAATTACATATACCAGAAATTAATTACGATTTGCCCAGTATTTCCTGAAAAACACATGAAAACAGCACCCCATATTTATTTAATCAGCGTCTTAATGGAAATCTGTAGAATTGAGAATAAACCGTTATTTGGATATTTATGCCACAATATAATTCATTGTAATTAATCAAACTTGTTTTCAAGGATAGTTTAAAACCCCTTCCTTACAAGGAGGTTGAGTTCTGCAGTATTTAACTTCTCTATCCATGGACAAAGGCTTGGGCTGCATGCGCGTGCGCCGATCGACACTCGACGTGACGGCATTGTCCACCACAACATGGCGACCACCATAATATAACCATCGCATTCCTCCACGGTGTCTTTATATTAGCATTCCAATAGACAAACTATAGAAGACCTTGTGATCCCAGAGCGAATCCTGACCACATAACTCGTAGAGATGAGGTTTGTAGTAGGAAGCGAAATTAGTGCGATGTGCGCTTTGTGCGCTTATGTCGCCAGTCAAAACACCCCCCAGTTTCCGAAAGAGTTGTCAAATGTAACAAGCGATTAATCGATCATTAATTCAAAATAGTGACATGTGATTGGCTGAAATTCGTTTACCAAAAGTTTAACAAGTTGTCACAGATAATTTTCCTTTCAGAAACCGAGCGATCAATTATCGGATCCAACAGCTTGAACATTTCCACAATTTGCATATCCTACATAGGAACTCATATTAAATGGTTGCTTTTAATGCTTACAAACTTTATTGGCATATAATCATAGGTTAGTCTCCAAGTAAATAGGTTTATGTGGTGCTTATTACATCTCTTGTAGAATAATGTGCATTTTATGACATAGCACGTTTGCCTACTCAAGCTTAACGTTGGCTCCGAGGCTATGAGCGGCGGATTCCTTATAATCCCGACATCTATTTAGACCTTTTTCAAGTGTCAAAAATTGAGTTCAAAAGGTACCTTAAACCTTAAAAAAAACTCTGCAAAATTCAAAAAAAAACAAAAAGAGTTTATTTCCATAAGAAACACATAGGTAACATTTGGAAAATGTCAAATCTTTAACTAACACATGTATAAGGTACAGGGAAATATAGAACTTAATTTGAATTCCGTCACCTCAATGTTTTAGATGCTGGAGGCAAAGAGGCGACTAGAAACCTCCAGCTTTATACGTTATTTTTTACAGAATTGGAGCAAACACCTTCCCAAGCTTTCTTGTTTTCTACATAATCTGATATTTTGTAGTAAGCTTTTCTATATAAGTGATTTTTAACAACATTTTTAAATTTATTTACATACAATTTTTGTAACTCAGTCGGTATTTTGTTGTAAAAGCGAATACTTTGCCCTTTAAAGGATACATTAACCTTATGGAGCCTAGTAGTAGGTATAGCTAGTTTATTCATATTTCTAGTGTTGATATTGTGCCTGTCGCTATTCTTAGGAAATTTATCAAGAAATTTATCAATATTTTTGTGGATGTACATTAGGTTTTCATAAATATACTGATACGGCACTGTCATAATATTAATTTCCTTAAATTTACAACGCAGTGACTCTCTGGGACCCACATTGATGCACGAACAGCCCTCTTTTGCAACACAAATATCATGTTAATGTCGGCAGCGTTCCCCCACAGCAGTATGCCGTAAGACATAATGCTATGGAAGTAGCTGAAGTAAACTAATCTAGCTGTTTCCACGTCCGTAAAAAGACGGATTTTTTTAACTGCATAAACTGCGGGACTGAGTTTTTTTGATAGCTTATCTATGTGTGGGCCCCACTGAAGCTTATTATCTAAGGTGATTTCTAGGAATACCGTGTTATCTACAATTTCTAAATTTTCACCTTTATAATATAAACCGAATACATTTAGTTTTGTTATTGTTCAGTAAAAGATTATTAGCACTAAACCAATTGACTACCTTTGAGATTGCATTATTCACTGCATCGTTTCATTTTAAACAAAAGTGAAGTGTCATCTGCAAACAGTACAATCTCATGATTATCTCTGACAAGATATGGCAGGTCATTAATATAAACCAAAAACAGGAATGGCCCAAGTATGGAACCCTGCGGTACACCCATAGTAACAACAGACCCTGGAGATCGTTTTCCATTAATGTCAACTCTCTGTATTCTGTTATTTAGATAAGAAGAGAGAAGATCTAAAGAGTTATCCCTATTTCCATAGTGATGTTATTTCCTGATCAATGTCCCATGGTCAACGCAATGAAAAGCCTTAGACAAATCGCAAAATACTCCTTGAGTATCATGCGACTCCTCCCAGGCATCATATAAATGTGATATTAACTCAATACCGGCATCAGTGGTTGATTTGCCTTGTGTAAAACCATATTGTTTACAGTGGAGCATGTTGTTGGTGTTGAAATGTGTAAGAAGTTGATTTGAAATTACTTTTTCAAAAACTTTACTAAATTTAGGCAATACCGATATCGGTCTGAAGTTAGAAGGGTCAGATGTTGTCGTGTAAAGATATTAAGCTAACCAGAACCTAACAGAAAACAACCAGGATAAAATTTAGAAATGACAGTTTATTAGGGCTATATACAATGACTTTAGGTATGATAGGAAGATGAGGGTGGATGAAATGAGACAGGTTTTATAAAAAATACAGGTATCAGATTAAAAAAAAAAGAAACGGAGGACACGGAGAGTAGGAGCAGAAGGAGCAGTAGAAACGGTCTGCCGAACCGGTCGGTGGAAGCACTGGTGGGCGACGTAGCACTTGCAGATGGAGAGCGTGGCCGGCGGTCAATCAGTCATCAGACCCCGACGGGCAGCAGGAGTAGGGGCCCTGGTAGCGAAACGCCGGCCAGGGTAGAGGCCCGCAGCGTGTCGGCCTGAAGTCACTGATGAGCAGGTGTAGCAGAGAACGGGCAGGTGAAGTGGAGACCCAACGAAGCGCTGGCCAGGGTAGAGGCTCGCCAAGTCAGGAGGCGTAGCAGTAGCGGCTCGCAGGATCCCGGGGCAGTGCGACCCCGGGATAAGGCCTTTAGGTGATGCTTCTTGCTTGAGAGCTGAAGTGAGACTCCAGAATTTCAGAAATGTTCCGCTCTTATACCCTTTTTGGAGAGTTCTAAAAATTATTTAAATTAAAAGCAATTTTTGTGAGTGGCCAAGAGAGAAAAAGTATTTTTGTAAAAGTATTGAAGCAAACATATCAGACCGCTAGCGAGTTTGAATGGACATTGCCATGACAACCAGATAAACAACAACAAAGTAAATGTCAGATTTTGGTTTCAGGCTCGTAATAGAAAAATCAACAAGTTCACATAGAAAAAATTACATAACAGCGATAGATATAAGGGTAGCGCACCAGCGCGCACGAAGCTCGAGATTGCAGAGTTTCGGAGAAAGCCAAATACAAGGTCACCAAAGGTAAACTCCTTCGCTATCGATTTAGAAGTGCTGATAGTGTGAAAATACGAAGCGAAAATGATTTGTTAATGTGTTCTTATGGTTTAAAACGTTACAGGGTCCTATGAAAATAAAGGTGATACCAAATATCAGACTGTACAGCTCACCAAGTATCCAGCTGAACAGACCGGAAAATAGCACGTAAGTAGCATAACACTACAATGTACTACCCGATTTAAACAAAGGTACTATTTTACTGTATTTCATTAAATCAGGAAACACGCCAGATTCAATAGATGCATTATATATGAAAGCTAAATCAAGTGCAATAACATTAATAGGGGCTTCACAACATGAACAGAAATATCCCAGAGGTCTGCAGTTTTCTTAACATTTATTGATTTAAAGGCTTTAATAACATCTTTATCATCTACATGATTAAACGAGAATTGATTTTCACTTCTAGGTACATAGTCTTTTAGCAAAGATTCAGCGACTACTTTGGAAGAGTCTAAAGACTTTGTAGTAGAGATTGGGATGTCAGTAAAAAAAAAAAACGCTTTAGCTACATCAATATCATTTTTGAAAGTAATATCATTATTTTTTTATTCATATTCATTGTTTTTAATACTGACCTTTCCAGTCTCACTTTTAATTATATCCCAAGTTGATTTAATTTTGTTATCACTATTTCTTATTTAAGATCTGATATAATTTGATTTTGCAATTTGACAAACACTAAAGATTTTTGAGTACTTTTTTACTTTATCCATGAACTCTTCACTATGATTCCATTGTTTTTCACTATATAATTCATATAAATTTTGTCTACTTTTAAGTATACCTACTGTGGCCCACTTACTAAAGTTAAGTTTGTCTGAGACCACAATCGATCTGGTAGTAAATACTGCATTGAACGCATTGCTGAATTTGTAAAAAAAAATACAATATGACTCATTAGGGTTATTACTAGAGTAATTGATAGGTAGTTTGCTATCCCAATTCAATTTAAACCTTTCAAGCCGATGTGCAGTCACAGGTATAGTATTGTATCTTTCTTGTTGAACTTTTTTTAAAGTTGAATTTCTAGTCTAATGTATTGACCTAAATGGTCTGACTTTAAATTACTTATATTTTTTTTAAGTACAATTTTTTCATTTGGAGAAGCAAATATAATATCTATACAATTTGCTGCGTTTCAGTTATTCGAGAAGGTTCCATGAAAAGTGGCTTTAAGTTGTGAGAATTAAATAAGTTAGTTAGTCTCGTACTAAGGGAGTAAGTTTCTAATAAATTTACATTGAAGTCTCCACATATCATAAGAGTTTTATTAAATTTTGATACTTTAAATAATATGTCATCCATGACTTTTTCAAAAACATCAAATGAACCTGATGGTGGGCTGTAAACGCTTATTACAATTATGCGCTCCAATTCAACACATGCTACTTCAATGTGGCTTTCAACTGATAAACATACTATGTCATTACGATTTTTGAACTTTATGTGTTTATTTAGAAATATTAGAGAGCCTCCACGAACAGCATGTGATCTGCAAAAAGAACTACCAACCTGGTGCGAATGCAAATGCGAGTCACACTCGCCCATCGAGGGTTCCGCATATAACGTATTTATTGTTGCGGGGCAACTCCAAACAGTATTCGGTTTTAATCCCTTTATTTCTATGTGTTATTCAAGACCTTGCTTCGTGTCAAATTTCATGATTCTAGGTCAACGGGAAAACCCCAATAGGTTTTGATTCCCTTGCAAGTATCATTTCAGCAAATTTGGCAAAATTCCAAAGATACGGCCTGAATGGCCGTGTCTTTGGAATGCGTTAACCTAGAAGTTTGTTTTTTTGGGACCAAGAGACCACAAACATTAGTTATTTATATTAATTTCAATTTAATACCTCCACGCATGCCTGCTGGAAAAGGTCTTGACGAGGATTTTCGATTTCTCAACATATTTTATTTCCCGAGATTTTCAAGAGCAATTTCTCGAGTTCCTCGAGTTGTTCGTTTTTTTTATATTGATAAAAGTACAGAGGGCTAGGTCGCTAGGTAGCTAGATTATATTTTAAGTATTTGTTGTTGTTCTTACATGTTGAACCTAATACGAAGGATAAAGGGGGCTTCGCTTCGCTCACCCCCTTTACCCTTCACCTAAGCTACCGCAGCAAATACAAGGGATATTTGCTGAGCAAAGCAGTATTTTTGATGTGCAGTTTAATATTTCCCTTAAGCTAAATGGTTTATGACCACCGTAAGTGGAATTTCAGCTCAATCGGAAATCGGGAAGTGGGTCAAATTTGACCCGAACATTCAACATGCATGTATACATACACACAACATACATTGCAAATTAAATAAAAGCTTTTAATTAAAGATGCCTAATCCCCATGCAAGAAACTTGAATAACATTGTGCAGTGGTACGGAACCCTAGAGTGCGCAAGTCCTACACGCACGTTACCGTTTATTTTTACTTTTAAGGTATCCCTCAAAAATCGGCAAATTTTCACCGATACATTCGTCACTCAGTCGTTTCTCGATATTGAACCAGAAAAAATAAAACTCAAAAACTCAAAACTCCATCATTTATTGGAAGCAGGCAAAAATAATGCAATTTTACAAGTCAAATATTTAAGTTTCTATACATAGAGAAACATAAAAAATAAATCAAATATGATCAACTAAACTCATGAGTAACTAACTGACTATGGTTTGAGTTTGAAAATTTCCCTTTCAAGTTGTTATTCATGGCGGAATCTTGCAAAGGAAAAGGAAAATCCAATAACTATACCAGTGTTTCGGAAATACTTCTGACAGAGAAGATAGCATGAGGAAACTAAGGGGATGTTATTTTTTTAAATATCATCATTATTAGGGTTCCGTACCCGAAGGGTGAAAAACGGGACCCTATTACTGAGACTTCGCTGTCCGTCCGTCTGTCTGTCTGTGACCAGGCTGTATCTCATGAACCATGGTAGCTAGACAGTTGAAATTTTCACAGATGATGTATTTCTGTTGCCGCTACAACAAAAAATACTAAAATACAGAATAAAATAAATATTTAAGGGGGGCTCCCATACAACAAACGTGTTTTTTTTTGCTAATTTTTGATCGATATGGCTAATGGTAGCAGGTAGAAGCTTAAAATGTTCACAATATATTGAGTAAATTATTTACTTTAAAAATAAATTTAAAATTAAATTAAAATGAAATTAATATTTAAAGGGGGCTCCCATACAACAAACTTTTTTTTTGCTCATTGTTGCTCGATATTGATAATGGTAGCAGGTAGACGCTTAAAATGTTCACAATATATTGTATTGTGGATACAAAATGGATACAATTTCGAATTGAGCAATAGATTTGATCAAAACTACCCAGAAAGTGAAATAAAAACAGATAATGTATTACTGTTGTCTCTTTAATAATACTACAGAATAAAATAAACATTTAAGTGGGGCTTCCATACCTACAACAGACATGTTCTTTTTTTGCGGTTTTTTATAGATAATTTAATGGTACGGAACCCTTCGTGGGCGAGTTCGACTCGCACTTGGCCGTTTTTTTTAATAATTATTTTATGCCACAATGTACAATATAAAAATAAACTGATCTAATGACAATATTATATCATCGTTTCAAAACTCGTACAACTTATAGGCATAAGAGGTCTCAAAAAATACAAAAAATATAAGAATAAACAAAAGCTGAAATGAACATACCCTATGAAAAACCAGACTGGACCAGTCCCCCCAAGCAGCACCCGTTCGCGAGTATGACTTGTGCACCAGCCATCACCCCTCTCGCCATATTTGATGGAGGGGAACAACCCGCCACGCAGAGCCGCCGCAAGCAAAGACATTTTAGTGAGCAAGACCATACACTCGGGTTACTTGGTAACGGTCTTAGATTCTCCGTTAAAAATAATAAACTGTTTTGAGCCACCTCTCATAGCACTTTTCTAATCTCGAAGGAAATCTCCAATCAGTTTGAATCAGACTTATTCGATTTCGAGAAATTACATGGTGTCGACATTTATATCTCCAACACTCCGCCATTTTTTCACAATTAGGGACGTCGTGTTAATACAAATTCTGAATATCCGCCGCGTCATAATAACTCTATAAATCTCCAATGTTTATTTGCATTGCCATCTTGAATCGTGTATAGACAATGCGCAATTGAAAGCGCTATCGATGTTTAATGGCCTCGGCACAATGTGCATTGAGTTGGTTGCCTCGGGCGCAGCCTAGCGGGACTCGCGTGTGGCCGAAACGTGGCGAACATTGAGGAAGTTGAATGGAATTCGTCGTGTCATTTTGTAAATGTCAACCGAAATTATGTTTGAAATGTAAGATGAAAATGAAAGATAATTTTCACTCCGCATTTTTCAGAAACTCCTAACTTCAGCAAGGACCTAATTTGAGGTTGGAATTGGAAAATCAGGGCAAACTTAACTAAATTAGAACCAAAGTATTTGTGAATTAAACTCACTAGAACTGCCACCGTATCAGATAATACTATTTACACTGGCGCCACTCAAACGGCTAACGTGGAAATAGCAGAGACTGGTTTTATACCTTTTTCTTACAGGCATTTCCCGGTGTATTCGCCGAGAGACATACGAAATTGCGCTGCGGCCAAATCTCGTAGGGACTATTGAGTGGCTGTAGTTGGTTTTATGGTGCTTTCCCGTTTCACCACGTCAACATTTGTCTTCTCTATTTTGGAATTGTACGTTCAGCAATACTGAAAAGATCTTACTATTTAACCGACTTCAAACAAGAATCACAATTCTTCAAGATTTTTTTAATTATTTATATATTCAGTGATGTCTCCAAGACGGATTTGGATATATATATATTATTATTATTTTTTTCTTGAGAGGGCTTACCTTCTGATTGGTCCCATTACATCAGCTCAGGATCGGGCGATGGGCTCCTAGAGGAATCGAGGAACCTCTTTTATTTATTTATTTATTTATTGAGGTTATTTATCTATACAAAAGGTATACAACAATGCAGATCACTTAAATATTTTATTATTAATTCTAGTTGAAAAGCCACTATGTATATACACAGAAGTTAATTGGAGAAGACGTGAAATCCAAATTTTACACTAATAAATAATAATGATGAGATATTAAATGTACCTGTAGGTATAGAATAGAAATCTTCAAATATTATAGGCAGACCTATAGCGATGTTTTTATGTTTCATAGTAACTCGTGCATATTCTTTTGGGAAGCATCATTTTGTGAAGTGGAACTGATGATGAATATAAAAACATACTAACTTTATTAAGGGAGGTCAGTAATGTATACTCGTCATAATGTATAATGGTGAAATGGAAGTGATGGTGACGTAGGTACCAGGAGAGCTGCTCAACAATCTATCAACGTCGATAAGGATCTGATGAAGGGATCATGGAGAAATAAGGAAACTCTTTAATTAATTGAGACACGATATGTTTTGTAACAAACAGGGTTTAATTGAAGTCGGTTTTTTCTAAATTATTCTACTGACATTTATTTTATTGAACTGACATTAAAATTAATTCTAAATTAAATTGACATCCATTATAATAGAGAATGAGAACAATAAACTTATATTTGCACGTCTTAACTGGTCTCTAAAATACTTACCTATAAATGGAAACTTCGTCAATAACTTAAAACTAAACTTAAACACTTGCTAAACTACAAGATATGGCAGTGAAACAACTGGTCTCTTGGTATGGCTCTTCTTAATTGTAATATTAATTGTAATTTTACTATATGATTATAAATATTCAATAACATTTTCACATCCTCATAGGACAAAATATAGTTAAGTTCAACAATTGTACATAACATTCTAAACGCACCCATATTTGCAAATAACTGTGACTTTTTTTTTACTAAAAAATCTTTATCTTCACACGTATCATAAACCCTCTTTACTGCGTACAAAAACCGCACGTTACGATCAGAATAATGTTAAACTACTTGGTAAAAACTCATTTCTTATCTGAAAAATTACACATTATGACCATAATGTGTAATTTTTCTACATATTATGACATTCAAATTTCGAACGCCGACGCCCGCCTGCGTGCCCTGCCTCTAGTTTGCCTGTGAAGTTGGTACTGACATTCAAATTTCGAACGCCGACGCCCGCCCGCGTGCCGCCCCTAGTTTGTCTGTGAAGTTGGTACTACAGAACAAGCTCAACAACTGCAGAGCCACAATGCCGGTCAAACATGCGGTTCCTGAACACATCAAAGAGAGCTTATGCTATGTGTATAGATAAACTAGTGTATGTAACTGTACATAATTAGGCATTAAAACTCTGGAGTGATATTATTATGAAACGAGCCGAAGGCGAGTATTAATGCCCTCCATTATGTAGCAGTCACATAAACTACTATTTTGTTTAAATTATCTAAGATATCATTATCTTGACAGGGGAACCCACCTTTGAGTATATAGGCCTCCCAACTAACATTAAATTCGGTCCTTTGCAACTGTCTCATTTTTACTGCTATACTTGCAATGTCGTCGGTCTATGTAATCATCTGGTTTGGCTTTTTAAGACCTAGCATTATCAAAAGCACTATAACTGAACACATTGTATCAGTCTGCGTTATCTCTGGCTGACTGCTCCAGAGACTACGCACACTGACACAATGTGCATGTGCACGGCTAATACAACCAAAGTCAATCCTTCAGCGTTAAATAGAACATCTTGTAAAGAGAACGATTGTGTTTAGCGAAAGCAGTTAATGGGAATACACTGATTTCAAGTAGGGGTTACGAAAGAGGTTTCAGGAAGGTGCGGGGGTAGGTGAGTGGGGGGGAGGGTTCGTCGGTAGAAGCGCGCCGTGCTTGATACAATCATTGACGTCGTTGTTCGCCGTTTCGCTGTACGAGTAGATAATTTACTCGTAGATAGGGTGTCTGAGTAGAAAGGTTTAGTCAAAAACGGTATTACCATATCTGTTTTGTATTTTGATTTTAACTGATTATTGTGGAGAGTGTATATGTCACCGTAAGATAGTCGTAACCGTTAGTTGATCAAGTAACGGTTTTTTTCTCGTAAGTTGGTCAACTATCGATAAATAGTAAACTGTAGCGTACTGCGTACTATATGACGCGGTAGTTTATCAACTAACGGTTAAAACCGTTAAACAGTAAACTGGTTTAAATTGCAAACAAAATACCAGGGCAAACACTGCGGTAGCTTAGGTGAAGACTAGAGGGGGCGAGCGCAGCGAAGCCCCCGAATAGTCTTCGTATTCGGTTGACATGTAAGAACAAAAGAAACGTAAATTCTAAACCCTGTCGGTCTGGTTTACTATCTGTCGATAGTTGATCAACTACCGTGTTAGTCTATCAACTTACGGTTTTGACATCTTCCGGTGACATATACATGTCGATGTTATTATATTTATGTACATATGTCTAATGTGTTCATTCTACAAGTAGAACCATTCGTTTTCTTTGCAAATTGGTATAGGTACTTAAGAAAAAAACGTTCCCAAACTTTTTTGTAGGCAGATGCGTAGATGGAAATATAGATATAATATTCTAGTGCACTGTGTAATTTAATTATCTTCACTTACAAGTAAGGTGTGATAGACTCCACTTATTGATTAATTCTGAGTAATTAATTATACACTCATACTTTCTTTCCCTAACAGAGAAAATAAGTTATCTAATTTTTTGTTCGTTTCCATGTTTCCGGTTTCCACGTGTTTAAGTCAGGTTTATTATAAGAAAAATGTATGTTTACATGCATCAGTACTTGTAAGGACTGGTGGTGGTACTTGCAAATAATCGAGTTGTTCAGACAGCAGGATAGGAACCATGGTAAAGTGTGTCTGAGTGGCGCGTTCGGTTCACTTCCGGCTACATCCGCCGACGACGCCGCCGCTGTGCGGACCCTTCGGGACCCTGTAATAAACATAGGCGGGAAAAAAGTACATTTAAACCTAGGTCTATCTGCGTAGATATAACCAATGACATCGATTTTAATACTAGTGAATTTACAAATATATGCGGTATAACGCTCTAACGGCCGGTTTTCTGGGCGCTGGTTATGTTAACAAATTGGTTAAACTGATTTCATCCAATGGCGTGCCGCTATTTTGAATATTAACGGCACGTGATTCACTGAAATCAGTTTAACCTATTTGTTAACTTAATCAGCGGCCCAGGAAACCGTCCGTAAGTCCCAGACCTAGGCGACAAAATCCGGAGAATCCTAAAATATTGTCAGGAAATACTTTCAGCAGAAAGAAAGGATAAAAATGGAGGTAAAAATTTGTGAAATAAACTTGCTTTCAAACCGTATACCGACCTATGTCAAGATTATGAATGAATACACATGGCAGCCTATTTTTCACGCAATATTCCGACTCATGAAATTTCCCCGTAATTCGATTTCTTTTGCACACGCCGCCCTCTCATGCCGCAATTTCACATCTCAGCGTGAGTTTCGTGTTCAAATTAAAATGTTTATTGCGTTAAGCGGAGTTCGCACGGTCGCTCATGAGCGCTGGGCGTCGTGGCCTCGAGCATTTTTATTTCGTTATCCCGGACACGCCCCCCGCCATGTCCTCCCCCGCACCCTGCCTCACCCCCGCGCCCACCTCAACCGATTTCACTATTTTATGAGCCCGATGGCACCCCTATCTAATGTCGCTATAATGCCCAGCGACTGTCATTTCCGCTCCTTCGCTCGCGGTGTTCTACACCTTGATACGTCGTCATAAAACACAATTTGCTGGGTTGTTTTGTGAGGCATATTACTCCTGTTATATGCGTGTCATAAAACTATTAGACGCTTAAGCTATTTTTAAAGCGACGACGTCGCCAGCTTTGGATAATCTTTAGTGGTAGTTCTGGGCAAACCTGGGCAGGGGGTGAGGAGCCATCATATATTTTTTCCACGCGAGTGTATAACCTTTATGGCTGTTTTCGTGCCGTTACAAACTTTTTTCTGTGATCGTTGATAATGCTTTTTTGTTTCGACATTATATTTTATTATCTTTAACACCTTGTTCAGGACGCCATTATCTAACAGTGATGGGATTTTTGCCAGAAGGTGGAATGATTGTATGGGGTGGAGTTTAATTTTGTGAGGCGAGACATCGGCGGAATCATCTATTACCTTGTAGTTTGTTTTTTTTTTAATATACATTGAATAAATTTATTATTTTTACATAATATTTAAAATAATAAGTAAATTATAAAGCTAAACTAACTATTTATACAACACTAAATGAAAAATAAAAATAAAAAAATAAAAATATACAACTAAACTAAATAAAAATGTCCTTTAGGTCGCTACCGTCGCGAGGCAGGGTGCTCAACATGCTGGCAGCGTTACCTCGCTGTATAGCCAGACTTATCCGCTGGGCGAGGTAGGTGCCAGCCCTGGGATCGCCCGACTCATCGACGAGTCTTTTGGAGATCTCCTTAAAGACTCGTCGAGCATCGGGCCCCCACGGCCCGAGGGTCTCCATGACGAACG
Organism: Argyresthia goedartella; assembly: GCA_949825045.1. Lineage (NCBI taxonomy): Eukaryota > Metazoa > Arthropoda > Insecta > Lepidoptera > Argyresthiidae > Argyresthia > Argyresthia goedartella. Next base: position 13,405,846 of record OX463820.1, on the reverse strand, counting down.
GCACAAACATGTAGTCCTCGCTGAGGCCTGCATATTTGCGCCGTTTGAGACCCTCCGCAGTCTGGGCCGCCCCGCCGGCTCTTAAGGAGGTCGCCGAAAGGTGGGACGGTGCTAATGTATCGACACAGGTCCCACACCAACGACCTCCCATGCCGCCACGGAACGAGAGTCATTCCGTCTGGTCTCTTGCCGTCGTCGCGGGAAATACCCGACGGCTCCAGGACCGAGGGTACACCCGCGCTGGACAAGGCCCGGCGGATGATGTCGTTCAGGGCAGCATGTCTAGGGAATTGGCCGGCGCTGAACTTGCACGATAGGCCGTGGTGTCCCTGTTGGCTCACCCTGGCACCACAACGGCAGCTGTGCACTTCGTTGCTCTTCACCCCCAGACGCCGGCAGACGGCCAGCGTGAGGCTGGTCCTGTCCAGCAACGTTCCCAGTTGTCTGGACGGGACGGCGTGCAGCCAGTGCCCTGACTCCCTTTCCCTGCTTGCAAGGAGACGAGCCCGCTCGGCGGAGTTGAGCATGCTCTCGCAACTCCTAAGGCAGAGGGGCTCGTCCCACAACCTTTTTGTTGCATATTTCAATGTCATATGGTTTATCAACACTGAAGAACATTATTGAGGAGTGAGTTGATAGGTTTGTACTACTGTGCCGGCCGTCACGTACTGTAGTAATAGCAGCTTGGCTGTCACAGGAATGTGTCTAGTACTTCATTATACTAACCTGTACCATCCTAACATAAAAGCTAGGTTCCCAATCAAACAGACATACAGACATTAACAGGGAGGGCTATGACAAGCCTTTTATTCCGTCTTCCGTAAGTTGGCCCGCTGTCGGCAAACATACCTTCATCACTTCAGCAAATCTGACTTTCAATTTCCCAACGATAAATATAAGTAATATCAAAGTGTCTATTTCAGGGACTGGGAAGTGTTGTCCCACATCATAGATCCTACTTACAGGAAACATCTTGCATGTGAATAACCTTTAATTCCTGTTTACAAATAAACAAATAATTGGTGGATATTGAGGACCATACAAGTAATAATGAATGACGCAACATTGTTCCTGATTCTGAGATCTGTTCCCCGGTGGTTAGAGATAATTGTATTACCTGCGCCCGCGCATGTCCTTGAGTCTGTGTCTCCGGACATGTGACCTGCCGGGTACGGGACACTAACCTGCGTAGGAAACTCTTATGGCCTTGATTCAGAGTCTGTTGTTAGCTGCTAATAGAGTTTCTTGAGTAAATATGCCGTTGGGTGGATTTATTTACGGTTTGAAATGTTGAGTACAATAGTATATTGTCCACAATAGTAATAAGCAGTTACTGCCGAAAGACAAGTCAATAAAGATATCTACGAATACCCACCAAAGAATTCGACCAGATAATTTCCCGTAGATTGATAGCTCTACATTAGTAGGTACTTACAGTAGGTTCAAAATATGATAAATACTTATATGATACGTTTATGTAAGATGTTACAATATTTGATAGTAACATGTCTAAATTTAACCATTGTATGGACAGAAATATTTAGAGAACACGTTAAGTACAGAACTAAATTTAATAACACCTTAAACTTTAGTTGAAAGGACTCTTCTAACATCGATGTCAATAAAATAAATATAGTAACCACGACAGTATTTTCTTTGGCACCCGCCACATTATTTACATATATAGGTAAAGATAACAACACGAGCCCGGAAAATAATGACCGAAAAAGCGCCGAATAAGCGACGAATTTCGAAACAAAAAGTTTATGCAAATCGAGCGGTCGGAAATAAAATGGAGTCGCATTTGTGGCTCGCGACGATCGATACCGCCCGCCCCCGCGACCTTGCGAGGCGGGGGGGCGGGGCGCGGTAAGAGGCTGGGATTGGCTGGCCCCGCCCACCTGCCCCGCCGCCCGCGCGCCGCTCGTCCGCGGTCGTCTGCCGGTCCCAGCGCGAGCGACGTCGATTGACGTACCACACAGTCCGACGCGCTCGCCACAGATAAAACAAAACACTATGCGGACAGCGAAAATTTATCGCGAAAATTGAAAGACACGTGAAAAGTTTAAAGTTCGAAATGTGTATGGACAAATAGTGTTGTGTGAACGATGATTACTGACATGTACGCTCCGATGCCGGGCCCGCCGCAAAACAAATCTATTGTAAGTTTGTGTTTGTTTATTTATGCTAAAAAAATACTCGCATTAGAGTTACACAAACATTAGTTTTTGTAGAACAGTGACTAAATAAAGTAACAAAAATATCTATCGATAAGTCCAGTAAGTACCACATAGCGAATTGGAATATTATTTTTTCAGTTATGTGGATAATAAGTTGTAACACTGTTTGGCTTGTCTAAATTATTAATATACAGGTTCAATAAAGATACAATCGATACCGAATAATAGAGATGCAGTTTCGACACAGAAATTAAATTATTAGATATTTACTCGCGCCGCGTGTTGAACTATGGTCTCATTTTCGCCTACGAACTGGAAAAAAAAACTTACAATCGTAGTAAATTCCCGAAATCTCTCTCAGCAACGCATTTCTCAGTATAGAATTGTAGAAACATGTCATTTCTATGGAAGGTGTTTGTATAAAATAGATAATATTCATTGTTGGGTACCTATTCAAAAAATATCTCTATACTTACTTAGACACATAGGGACACACACATTTACGCATATGCATTTACCTACTCTTAAATAGGTGTAATTGAATTTCAATAGTTAATTTATAAACCAATGACTGAGATATGTATGTCTCTTAATACAAAATACATGCTCTAGAATCGTTATAACAGTCGATAGCAACAAAATGGTTAAACGGTACCGTTAGCAGCAGTACCAAAAAGTATCCATTCAATCAAAATCTGTCGCCGACAATAATACAACTTCCGATGTCGACTCTTGAGCCATCCATCTCCCTCAATATTATTTGTCATCATCGGGGAGAAGTCCAGGAAATAAGAATGCCGATGAGATCTATCTATCCCATCGGTTATTTAATTTATGAAGCGTTGAAACGGGGAACAATACTCCATTGTTCCGTTTTAACTTTACACTTCGTTGAAACCTATCTCCACAGATATGTCGTGGTGAAATAAACCTTATGCATTGATAGAATAAGTTCTTGAGACAAAGGTATGAAGTCTAAAGCTAAATAAATGTAAGTTTGTGCACGATGCGATCATGCTTTGTTAATTTTAATATTATTGATCGGTTTAGTTTTATTGATTCAGATCTATTATATCTATTTATAGAGAATGGGGCCTGAAGCATTTTAAAGGTATAAATGTGTATTTAATTCAATGTTCTTAGGATAGGTAGGAAATATTATCACCTTAATAAAATATCCATGAACGTCAAAGTTTATCCGAGATGAGTGCTAACACGATTTCTATATTCGATAAGGTCCAGCTAGCGGCATACTTCATATAAAATCACCACAACCCATGAGCATTTCACAGCCAAGAGTGTCAATCTCAGAACCATTCGTCAATAGCATTATGCGTAGCTAATAGATTTTTTGTCCCGTTCGCCCATTGACGGAGCCAGCGGGACGACAGCGGGACGCCACGTCAATGCACGTCCACCCGACAAACTTTTATTTGTAATACCCCTAAATGGCTGTTGTGGGGATTAAGGTCCCTAACACTTTGTTGTCGAGTACGAAATAGTATTAGGCAGAGTTGTTTAATGACAAAGAACCCTTGAGATCTGTCAGGTTCGATAGCTCTGGTTTTGCGTAGTTTTACACGCCGGATTAGACACTTTAACTTCGCGATTAGGACCCTTCATTGATTTGAATGACCTCTTGGGATGTAAATATTTGTTTAGGATGTCAACGTTGGAGGTAAATTAAATCATCTTTAGGCTTCGGTTTGTTGTAAGTTTTCTGAAGTTAAGAAGATTTGTATCATTTCAAACTGACAATAAAGGCACTATCGTGAGATAGAATACCAAATATAAACCAATTAACATCCCGAATTAAGATTTCCGGTCATGGTTAAGTTAGTATTTTAATATTACCTACATTAATATTTTAATATTTTCTATATTAATTTTCTTTATTGCAAAGAAATAATTAAAATAAACTTTGCATCCACAATCCATCTCGGTCCGAATAACATACATACATACCTTATATGAACTAATTAGTGAATGCAAACACGTTGCTACCAGCAACTCCATAATTCTTTTTTCGAGTCTCCTTGTCGTATTTAACCCGTTCATTGACAAAAGTATTTAAATGAAGTTGTCAAGTTTGCGTTATTTAGTGCGATGCGTACGCGCACCCGCCACATTCCGACGAACCATTAAACACTCTTCACGCGAATTGCGGTCCTGATTTAGTATTGTAAGATAATTTGGTAACAGATGGTAGCGATAGCATGGTTTCTTTGGCACGGTCTGGTTTGTTCGACGGCAGCTTTGATGAATTTCATACGGCTACTTACACAACAGAAAATGTACTTATTTTTGTTCACTCTCACAACTACCAAAAGTATGCTCACTTTCTTAGATTTATCCTTCTGATGCTATTCATCACCTTAACGGACTCTACATTCCAACTCAACACCATCTGCCACATACATCATCAGTATTTTAAATAGGTATACCTACCTATCGTCTCCGCTTAATTAATTTACTTTCCTCTTCTCCAACACCATTACTTGGTAATTAGAGTCAGCCAGTTATTTATACCCCTATCTATCAACAACCCGTCTCTCTGGCGACAAATTCTACAATGCACGACGTCTACACCAGCATGACTCTGGCTCTCTGCATTGTTTTTTTTTCTACTTACAGGCATAATGACATGCGAATCCAGAGCTTTGTCGCGTTCGTGTCTCTCGATTTATGATCTCGCGCGTCTCCACCAAGTTTTTTGTACTAATCGTTTTGTAGAGTCAATTTCGAGCATTACTTCGCTTTCACGGTTCGAGTGTCTTGTGAATTGTTTATTGTTGAGATGAAAATGATTTGGTAGTGTTCTTAGAGAGTTCCATCAGGTAGTAATTTAGCTAACACTTAACATCGACGGTACAGCTCATCGGCCACCGTTTGTAAGCGGTCTAAATAACGCTGGCATACGCTAGCTAGGGACATAAGTACATGGGACATTTATATTTATATTTACTTCAACAATTCAAATATCTGAATGACTCACTCTCTGACTGAGTGACTGGTATATCAACGCACAGCCTAAAGCGATAGTTCTAGAGACAGTCCTCAGAACAGAGGTTCCTTATATAGCGTTTAGGCGTAGGGTAGCACTAAGAAGATATTTGGCGAAATAACGTCTCGTAAAGAGGGGAAATAGGGGGTTAAAGTTTATATGAAAAAAAAAACTACTTGAGTTATGCAGCTGAACTATTTGAGTTATGCAGCTGAACTACTTGAGTTATGCAGCTGAATTTTTGCTTTATTTAGGTAGTTTATAGGTATGAGACGTCAACGAAGCCATTGATTTTACAATTTTTTCCCCGCTAAGCCGAGGTGGGTGGGGGGTGAACTTTGTATGGACATAAAAACTATATACCGCTCTAATTTGGCAGGTAGGTAGTTTACGGTAGATGTGAGACGTTAGTTAAGGGCTGAACATAGGCCAATGGCATTGAGAATTAGACAAAGAAAACAAATACCCGTCGCATCGCGTCGAAGCAGACTGACGCATGCTCCCGCGCAGAGCCTCGCGGGGCAGCCCGAGCTCCGAGACCAAGAAAATTATAGAAAATATTACTAAACTCCCGTAATAATAACATTAAAAATAAAATAAAACAACCAAAAATTTTTCCTTTTGAGGGTTCCGTACCCGAAGGGTTCCAAACGGGACCCTATTACTAAGACTTCGCTGTCCGTCCGTCCGTCCGTCCGTCCGTCTGTCACCAGGCTGTATCTCAAGAACCTAGCTAGCTAGAGAGTTGAAATTTTCACAGATTATGTATTTCTGTTGCCGCTATAACAACAAATACTAAAAAACAGGATAAAAGAAATATTTAAGGGGGCTCCCATACAACAATTCTTTCAATACCACATACAAACTTATGGATGCACCTGGTTACGTACATGGAGTGTGAAAGTAACCGCACCAATAACTTTGTAAACAATATTTTGCTGTGTAAAATCCAAACTATTCACTCCAAACCATCGCTTCCATTGAACGGTGGTACGGAACCCTTCGTGCGCGATTTAGACTCGCACTAGACCGGTTTTTTTACCTATTTTTGCGTGTAAGTTTCATATAGAAAACTGATTTCGTCTCCGAGCGCTTGTTCATTTAGTTGCATTATTATTCAAATTATATTTTCTATTTCAATATTATGCATTGCGAAAAATATTTTTAAGTATTAAATATAACAGATATCCGGTAATTTTAAAAGTCCATTCTTATCTCTAATAGACCTTTTATAACATATATTTATCCTACATTTTTATGTTGTCTAGTTTAGCCTAGAATTAAAGCTAAAGATGCATTTCTGGCGTATAGTTTTTATTTAACGACGTTTTTATTTATTTAAGTGACGAGAAATCAACAGATCAGCAACTTACAAACATTAATTTAAGTTACTTAAAAGACAAAATAAGAAGCTATTCTTTGCATACGCTCTTCTCCGCTACGCTCCAATTACATTTACTTACAATTACAAGAAAAATAAAAACAATGACCGGAATGACACATGAAACTACACGAGAATCACAAAAAAGAAAAAGTAAAGGGTGGTATTTAATCGCACATCAAATTACTGATTTGCGCAGCAAAAACACTTTTTATGTTTAAAATATTTAATGAGTACTTAAAAGTCTATGTTTTAAGTATTTTTTGTTGTTCTTACATGTTGAACCTAACATGAAGGTAAAGGGGGTTTCGCTTCGCTCACCCCCTTTACCCTTCACCTAAGCTGCCGCAGCAAATTTAATGGATTTTTGCTGTGCAAATCAGTATATTTGATGTGCGATTAAATACTAGCCATTGAAATTAGGCCACAATAACCTATTCTACCCAAATTTGTCTTTCTGTGTTCCGTTATTGAAGTTGCCCTATTCTAGTCGCTCACTTAGTAATTTGGTCGCACAGCTAGAATTTTAATTTCTGAAATGCCCCTTTATGTAAGCTCGTTCTGGATTTTATTATTATCAGAAAGAAAATGCTCAATTCAGTCTTTTTTTCGCTCGTTTCAAGTATTTCCGCTGTTCATGGTCATTCGCTCAGTGATCATTCGCTCAATTAGTTTTTTATTCGATCGTTTTATAATTCCCCATAATATAATACCATCCTTATATGTACGCACAAAGTGTGCAAGTTTGTGCGTACATACTTATTTTCTTAGCTATTTCTGCACTCTACAGTAACTCCTTCGACTTGTACCTCACGTCCTCGCGTGGTGAACTCCAATCCAGTGGCACCGTTCGACTAGTCAGCGTAACTTGCCATGCATGCGGTTTAATGAAACTAACTCAGTATTCGCCACACGGGCCATGCTGTACTAGTCCAGGCGCAAGCGCAGAAAAACGTATCGGGTACACCGACCACAAGCGATCGCACCGTTTCCTGCGCAGACCGCAAATGGATCGTTAACGATGTTAATTTTGAACAGTTACACGTGAATCCGTAATTAGTGGGGCACGGACTAGGCCAAGAGACATAACTTTCATGTTGTCCATGCCGATAAAATAATACCGATGTGGCGGTTGCTGACAACGAAATATTATGTACAGAGATGTACATCTCTGGAATGTCCGCATGCTAGAACTATTACCACACAAAACATTGTCATTTTTCGCAATTCAAAATTACCCTGCAACTCCACTACTAACTTTGGCCGTACAGCGAGGTAATGGTGACAGCATTGTGGGCACCCTGCCACTCGACGGCGGCGGCGACCTAAAGGAACATTTTTATTTAATTTAATATTCGTCTATATGTTATTATATATATATATATATATATATACTATTATGTCTTTCTAGAATTCCTCAATGACATGATAGATAGATGGTCACTTTATTCCTTGATACAAGTTTACAACCGTCATTTAAATTAGACACTAAGTAAATTTATGATTAATATTAACAATGTTAATAATATACAACACATAAACAAAACATTGTAAAAAGAGAAAAGGCATTGGCTAAGCAAAATGTTGCAGATGGTCTGCTACGCTGATATTCTGCCAGAACCTTCATAACAATTACTAACAAAAGCTTGTACTCGATAAAGAATGGTAATAAAATCTAAAAAGACATCTTTGCTAGCATAGTTATAGAATAGAAATAAAAAAATATAAACAAAATCTTGGCCGCCGAACTATCGTACTTTATAAATATGTGAAACAAGGCACTTATCCAGATCGACTTAAAACTTCTGTTATCAAATCTATTCAAAAAGCTGGAGATAAAAAAACGTCACTAAAATCTTTGAACAGGCAGTACATAACAGACTAAATTCCTTTCTAGAAGCGCACAACATATTCGTAGATGAACAGAATGCCTTTATAAAAAATAAGTCCACAATATTAGCGATATATGACCTCTTATAACATGTGTATGACATTATCAACAATAGACAACATGTCTCAGTGATCTTCATGGACATGATTAAGGCTTTCGATTTCGTAGACCACAAACTATTGCTGAAAAAACTCGAAAGTTTTGGTCCAACACAAAATCTATTAAATTCGTACTTAGCAAATAAAAAACAGTTTTGCATTATCAATAGTATAGATAAAATGGGAACAAAATAAAACCACTCGTCCAATATTAGGGCTCTAGACTACGGAGTACCACAGGGGAGTATCTTGGGGTCTCTCCTGTTCCTAGCCTATATAAATGACCTGCCAGAAAATGTTCCACATCCTACAGTTTTGTTTGCGGACGTTGTCATAAAATGTACACTTACATAAACTTCGAACTAGATATAAACAATTCAATGAATGGGCTTATCGAATGGCTTCAGAATAACTATCTAAAAATTAACCTACAATAAACTAAAATTATGCAATTTCATCAACCACAAGCAAACCCACCGAAACTAAACAAACTATGATAACAATAACGTAGAAATATTACAAACAATAAAATTCCTCGGATTGCACCTAGACCAACACTGCGGATGGAAACTGCACAGAACAACTGTGCTGTAAGATAAACAGCTTTGTTTACCCTCTAAGAAGATTAACGCAGATTGCGACGACAGAGACAGCTGTTACTGCATATTTAGGATATGTGCATTATATCCTCAATTACGGTATCATCTTTTTCGGAAATTCTACTGATAGGGACAAATATTTAGGTTTCAGAAAACATGTATTAGGGCCATGGCTGGCATTAAAAAAAAGGAAATCTGCAAACCCTACTTTAAAAAATTAGACATTCTAACTTTTCCATCAATACTTATCCTAGAGTGCTTAATGTTCGTTAAGAAAAACCATCCTAAACGTTTTATAGAACTAAGCGCAATTCACACAATAAATCTACGTAATAAAAACCATATAGTATTTCCTTCTCCTAAATGCGTGTTATATAGAAATAGCGTTTCCTATGCCGCCATAAAAAGACTTAACCTATTACCAAATGCAAAACTGTGGACTTTTTTTTCTTCAGAATTACGGCTACTTAAATCTTAAAACATAAAATATACTATGGTATCAATGAATACTTTAATAACAAATAACAGATTACTCAACAAATAATCGTCGAAGTAAATGGGCTGGATTGAGTTTTCTTACAGTTTCTTTCTCGTCTTAGCCCACGGTGTGTGAAGCGGTGTGGCATTGCAATACTAGTATACCCATTGTCATAAAATAAAACTACAATAAAATACTTATACTGATACTGATTTAAATTGTAAATATGTCCACTTCTCTAAATATGTTTAGATTTAAGATGTTGTATAATAAAGTTAATATTTGTACACCCAGTACTACTGGGTACCATCATTTGAAACACTGTAAATAATATGAAACCTAGTTACAAACAATGATGAACAAATAAACATTTTTGAATTTGTATTTGTATTAAAACAGTGCCCATAATAATATCTACCACCGGCGTCATTCCTAATTCATTACACTCATGCTTAAAAATAATGCACATCCATCCACATTTACACTACTTCAAAAGGCCGTTATTTCGAACACATGCAAAATTAAGTTAATATTGTAAATTGAAATTGTAAACAAAAAACTCATCATCATCATCATTTCAGCCTGTTAATGTCCACTGCTGAACATAGGCCTCTCCAATCGCACTCCAGCGTGACCGGTCCGTAACCACCTGCATCCAACGAGATCCAGCGATCCTCACCAGGTCGTCGGTCCATCTCGTAGGTGGCCGACCCACACTGCGCTTGCCAGTACGTGGTCTCCATTCAAGGACCTTTTTGCCCCATCGGCCATCCGATCTTCGCGCTATGTGGCCTGCCCATTGCCACTTCAGCTTGCTTATCCTACGGGCTATGTCAGCAACTTTGGTTCTTCTATGGATCTCTTCTACGGACAAAAAACTAATAATTTAAAACTAAAATTGGGAAAGCAGGCAGATAAATAAAAAGCAGATATTTTGACAGATAAATAAAAAGCTTGTAATTAAGTTCCGTATATACTTATCATTTGCATACCTATAATAATTTATATCAGTTTCTTATTTCTTTTTTGAATATCAACTTAGTTGAGTTGATTTTCTAGTTAGGCATACAAATCCTCTACTGATTGCTAATTCCAGGTCTGGCGAGGGCATTCACGGTACCTTATTCGGTAGAGGAGTCCCTATTCCATGTTCAAGAATAACTTCCAGGTTCAAAAGTTTTTCGGGTCATAACCCATAGGGCTTTGAATATCAACTTGAATATAGTGATTTTTCACATGGGCTTATAAATTATCTAGTGATAGCTATATCCAGGTCCGGCAAGGCCACCTCTGGTGTTTCATCTGGTAGAGTAATACCTACTGAATGACGTCCAGGTCCAATAGTTTTTCAGGCCATACCCTTTAAGGGCTTTGGATATCATTGAGTTAATGTTCCATTATCCTCGCTTACACCAATGAATGTTAGCATCATTTTAAAACTACAAGTGCTATCAAAATACATCCATAGATTGTTGTGTATATAAATTTATAAACAAAATGTTATCCTTTGCTGGTTTTCTCAAGAAGAAAAATGATTTTCAACGTGTTCCTATTTGAATATTATAGAACATATATAAAATATACGTGGGGCGCACTGTAAGTTTCCGGAATGAATATGAAAAAATACTATTAAAGGTACAAAATTAATTTATTGTTTTTCAAAATAATCTCCCTTGGCGTCTATGCACTTTTTCATTCGATGAAACCAGTTTTGAAAACTTTTGTGCCACTCCTCTGTGGTGACCTCTGAAACGTGTTTTTCATACTCTCTGGTGATGAAAATCGTTGACCGCGTAATTGGTTCTTAATTTTTGGGAACAGAAAAAAGTCACAAGGTGCCAGGTCGGGACTGTATGCAGGATGACTCATGAGTTCGGTTATTTTTACGGAGTTCGTCAATAACTTCCGGCAAACAAATGGTCGTGTACCAGTCACTATTCACTGTACGACGATTCTCTAAAGCAACAGTAGCCACGTGTCCAGTTTTATTAAAAAATGAAGCAATCATCCGCTTAGATGCACTTTTCATGCGCGCCACTTTGGTTGGTTTCGGCTCATCTTGAAAGACCCATACGCTCGATTGCTGCTTTGTTTTGGGATCGTAGCAATAAATCCATGTTTCGTCACCTGTTACTATGTCCCACACCAAATTTGACGCACCTTCGTTGAATCTGGTAAGCATGGCACTGCACCAAGTGACGCGGTCCGTTTTTTGAGCCTCGGTCAAGTTGTGTGGGATCCACCGCGAGCACAGCTTTCTCACACCCAAATGTTTGTGTAGGATTAATTGTATTTGACTCATGCCTATTTCTAAGGATGCGCGAATTCCATGGTAGGTCACATGCCTGTCTGTTTCAATCATACGGCGCACAGCATCGATGTTTTTGTTGGTCACAGCGGTGGACGGCCGACCATCGCGAGATTCGTCACTGAGATTGATACGACCACGCTTGAATTCTGCAAACCAGCTATAAACAGTTGTCTTGCATGGTGCTTCATTGCCAAAAGCTGTTTCAAGCCGAGCGATGCTCTGTTGAGCTGTCAAATTACACTTAAAATCGTAGAAAATCATACTACGAAAATTTTCCCGAGTTAAATCCATGTTGATGCAGACACACAATTTTTTAAATGGCGCCACAAGGTAAAAACAAAAGGCAGTCAGATGAAACAAACTGCATTCTACAGCCAAAGAGTTCTATTTTCAAATGTTGCAATAAATTTTTAAATATTGTTTATGTAAGTGGCCAGTTCCGGAAACTTACAGTGCGCCCTATGTATATATATATGCATGTCAAGTTTAAGACTTTCTTCCGGATTCCGTATAGGACGTATTTCACGTTTACTAGCCGTACTGTTGTGATTTACAAGTAAATGTCCCATGTCCGGTTTTAATAGCTTTTATTAGCTCTATGAAGTTGCAACCTTTACAATCAAACTTGCATACATAATCTGTAATGCCTAGAGTGTATGCATACATAATCTGTAATGCCTAGAGTGTATGCATACATAATCTGTAATGCCTAGAGTGTATGCATACATAATCTGTAATGCCTAGAGTGTATGCATACATAATCTGTAATGCCTAGAGTGTATGCATACATAATCTGTAATGCCTAGAGTGTATGCATACATAATCTGTAATGCCTAGAGTGTATGCATACATAATCTGTAATGCCTAGAGTGTATGCATACATAATCTGTAATGCCTAGAGTGTATGCATACATAATCTGTAATGCCTAGAGTGTATGCATACATAATCTGTAATGCCTAGAGTGTATGCATACATAATCTGTAATGCCTAGAGTGTATGCATACATAATCTGTAATGCCTAGAGTGTATGCATACATAATCTGTAATGCCTAGAGTGTATGTTTACAGTGGTACAGTCATCAAGCGTGCAGGAATTAGAATCGCTGAGTAATCGACTAGTTATTGCTTAACAAGCATATTTGATTGGACGAGTACCTATTCATTAATCGATATCTACGAGTATTTACCTAATAATTTGCTGACTATTTCTAAGCGTAGGACATTCTAATAGCAATAGCCACAAAGATTCACTTATTGGCCTTCAATTACATGTGGTAGAGCGCATAAAATTGGTTACGCAATGTTTGGTAATATGGTTGACATCATTGTATGAATCATTATCATCCTTTGGTACTAAAATGTAGTAAAATTATTAAAAGCATTTGTTATTGTCATGCCTGACAGCATGCTGCAATGATGAACGATATTTTTATGACAGAAAAGTCGTTACAATTATGAACTAGCAACATTACACGACATATGAGGGTAATTGGGACAAAGAGTGTGCAGGCTGTTTGTCCACCAACACCAAGCTAATCAAGGAATGGCATCAAGTTAAGCTATGAAAGCATCAATTTCTCTCCAGTGGCCATAATAAGTTAGGTTCACATTTTGTGTTTTCTTGAAAGGTGAGTCATTGATTTGTAACGCCATATTACTAAAACGTGTTGGTGCACACACAAAATGTAAGGCGGATTGAAGCCGATATCTGTGTCATGGGAGTATATGTTGTTCCATAGTAGTAGCTATCTAAGAATATTAATCATTTCTACCAAGTATCATGATACCACGAAGAGTGGAGCAGTTGCACCGACCTCGAACAAACGATTGAATATGAACAGTTTTTAGCCGTGTTACTTTTCCTACCATGAATTATTTATAGCCATCCACTGCGCTGTATTTCTTACGCTTTTTATTTTCATCATAATTATTGCAGGTGTTAATACATATTCAGTTACAGAGTGTAGTAGTTAGCTTGTTCAACGGTGAAGAAATCGTGGAAAAGCATTGATTCAGGCCGTCATTCCTACTATTTTAAACAAACATTTTCGACACGCTTCGATCTCGTACAAGTATGATACGGATTACCGCCACTTCACCGAGTTTGATTGCTCTCAAAAAGAATCTTTTGTTCTCCTCTGATGTCGAGCCGCCGCCGTCAACTAATGGGGGTGTCCGCTGACGCTCCGGTCTTTAGGAAACTAATACAGTAACATATTGCCCCTCGATTTTAAAAGCAGCGTCCCGATTTGGAAGTCATTAATGTCATCATAGACGAACTAGACGGCTTCTGCAATAAAGAAAAGGGCCGAGAATTTGTTCGAACCCTTTGTTAGCAATACTAACTTTGAAATGTAAATAAATAGGGGTTAAATTTATTTGTGGACCAGTGGGACTTAGGGCGAGAGAGTGTTTTGCAACTCACGGCATTAGCCGGGCTTGTTAGTGTAGGTAGAGACTGGCGGCCGGTTGGAGGCACGTAATGACGGCGCAGTGCAAGTCATCGGGGGCAGAGGCGCCGGCCGCAGCCGTCAGCGCGTCCTGACTATCTCCGATCGGCTGACAACGGAGAAGGATATTTTTGAAGACTTCTATAGCACTACTAATTAATGCCACCGCGGCGGTAGAGACGTCTTTCTCAACTCAAAATTAACCCTTGAAATAAACAGTCGCGCCAAACAGACCACTTGTCCGCACAGTCTGTCGGTTAGACCGCGTGTTGCGGGCAACAATTAATTTACCACATAACAAGAGGAACAAAAGCAGCCGAGAGAGTCGTCTGTCCCGCGCCGCACCCCCCACCGCTACCACCCGCGGCGCCCGCTGAGGTCTAATTGATACCAACACCGATAGCGCCATTTATACCCCACACAACACCTTATATCGGTCACATCAACATAACAATAGCCTGTTTAATATTGTTAATATCTCCTAGTGACTGTCACTTCTCAGATTTGACCTTTCCGCGCCAGGGTCAGGGAATCAATCAATATTCATTAGCGCTTTCAAATCTCTCCGCATCAGCAGCACTCGTAAACAACACATGATACTCAGCAGGGAAGAATTATGGTTTTTCGCAATCACACAATTTATTAGCGAGTACAACAATTGTATATCGTAAAACCGAGTGCCATTAACCGTGCAAACAGCAACCACTGCACATCGCATTAGAAGAACTATCGGAAATTGCGACTATTAAATGTAGCATCCGGCTTTTAACTGTAAATTTTCCGTTTGCAATTTGTCGGCTGGGGTTCGGGTTCGGGTTTGAACAAACGTGCGGCTTCTTATGGGCCCATTAAATACACTCGCTTTGCAGGGTTGAGTTGACGGTTTATGGTGTTATGAATTCGGATGTCACTCTCCCGCAGTTAAGTTGTGCTGAACATGATGGTATGTTGCTGGGTACTTCGCGAATTCGCAAAAATCAAATCATCTTCTTTATTTCAAATTAGCATCGAATCTTAATATATAAAGATTCCACGCTAAAAATTATAATTTATGTTTGATGAAACCGCATTTTTCAACTGCATGGCTCAAATCAGAGCGTAGCATGCCGCATATGGTATGACATCATAATGCCCTTTCTTGTTCATTAAATACCAAAACTAATTAAAATCTAAATCGAATGTGCACCTTTAGCATCTTAGATACCTATGTGTATTATAAACTTAACTAGCAGTTCAAAAAATAAACTTTTTCAAAGCCTGTACTGTCAGAAGGCTGTACCTTTTTTCCTTGTGATGGATTTTTCCTGTCCGGTCCAGCACCACTCCTACGCGCGAGGCATCGCGTTTATGAATGGTAATAAAATTCAAAACCTATAACGGAAAAAATACCATGGGAGGTGAGTGGTTCCTTAATAAATATTACTCTATAAATCCAGATCTACATAATGGTTTCAAGTGCTTCGCAAAAAATATATTTTTGTACCCAAAACTCTACATGGACTTCATCCAAGGTCGGTCTACCGAAACAGAGTCTCAGCTAGTTACCACACAACCTCCTCTCCCCAGCGTGCTTACCACGTGGGGTCGCGTGGCCCCATTACTCCCCTCACACTAAGTGCCATATTTCACAGCCTCTTGCAACGACACTCGAGACTCTACAGCAGATGAATACTGCGTACTTGACCGCGGAAGAGTCAAGAGAGGATTCACTGAATTTTCTTTCCGAAATTAGCTTTTTTTAAATTAAATAATAAACCTTGGACACTACTTACACGCATTGATCTAGCCCCAATCTAGGATTCCCTATATCTTGGGTACTAGACAACGATAGACACAATTATATAGGTAAATATTATACTTAGATAGACAAACAACCATGACTAGGGTACAAACATCCGTTCTCAATAAACAAATATTTGCCCCCACCGGAACTCGAACCCGGGATCGTTGGCTTCGTAGGCAGGGTCAATGCCGACTCGGCCATTGGGGTCGTCAAATTATTCGGTTATCACCTGTAAATCATGGGGAGCTAACCAAATTTAGTTTTTATAATTTAGTATTTTTTTATATGATTTGTTGGATAAATAATTATGACTGGTCTCCTTTCTTGAAATGTCAGGTTTGTGTATTCTATCTAACACAGCAGGCATTCGCCATCATGCCAGCAGTATGTCATTGCACAGCGCCAGCTCATTATGTCCCAGCGCTATTTATTGCCACACGCAGCTCATGTCGTTTTGCAGAGTTTTTGTAAGGTTTATTTTTAACTTAATATCCGTGGCATTTTGGACCGACTTTACACACCTGACATGTGTCGATCTACATATTAGCAGCCAGTGGTTGTTGGTGCAATTAGCCGGAATGCAGGACTATAGCAGCTGAGGACCGTAGCGGTGCGGTCTGCGGTCAGAGCCATTCAGCGTCTCCATTCATAACTGGATCGCCCAACTCCGCCAGGGAAGCGTTTACGACAAATTGTGTACATTTGCACACACGACGTATTCGGCCACTGCGGTGAGGTTACTCAATCAAACGGCCATTCGGGAGCGTTTGGCAAAGCTACACGTAAATGCCGTTGGGAGTGGCACTGTTCAATTCGTCTCGGAGGAGCTGCCTCTAATTAGGGCTGATATATCAATTTCCCTTGTAAAGCTAACGGATTCTGTTTGGATTATTAAGTCTTCAATAGAGTTATGCCACTTCAGTCAGGTGTCACGATCAACCTGGGGAAGGTTAATTGAACAACTCTTCGCAAGTACAAGTTGAAGACTGCTTAGAGTCTTTATTCTTTAACTGTATGCTACAGATTCAATGCCGTGATCGGTTCCCAAAGAGCTGGTAATAGAATGTAGTCGTTATCAGCGCTGGTCGCGTGGCCGGGACCGCCCGTCTCGGTCGACACAGCACTATGTTAATTCAATTGTGCCATCGCCCGAGATAGCTCCGATACCATCGCGACTTCGCTCCAGTCGCATTATCATAATAATGCACGAGTCACCGAGCCACGATATGTGCTGACATTTCAACGATATAGACAAAATAGAAAACCTAAAAGTATTATTGTCTAGAAAAGATCTTTTTTATGTTTGGAAGACAAGGACGGCCGCCGAAGGTCCTACGGATGTGGGCGGAATACTTCCGGAAAACGGAAGGAAATCGCCGCACTATTTGTGTTACCAATAGCTCGGATGTTGCAACAGTCACAAGTCAAAAGGAATTATGTTTTCCCCGCGGATATCGCGATTGAGGAAAGAAACTCGGCATCTAATCGATTCGCAGAAGTGTTGAGAAGTGGCGAAAGCTGTTCTCAGGCCGCGCCCCGCCCGCGGCTCCACTGCGCTCGTACCCACACTTCTTGTTGTTACAGTGCGCTGGCGCCGATTACATTCATCTAGCTAGATGCAAATTGAATTATGGGACTTTTTGTGAGCATTCAATTGTTACACGCTTTGTGCTTTCGCCGCGGTGTAACTACGTGACGATTGGAGCACTTGCCTTGTAATCGTCGGCTCAGCCTCAGTCTCGATTGTTCCGCACCTCTTATCCGTGCCAGGTAATTACTGTGTTTCGTTTTATTGCCTAATCTTTACCATTGTTCTATATAACATATTCTGATCTTCACGTCTATTTTGGTTTTCATCGAGTTTTTTGGACATGCTTATTAGTGCATTGATATTTTCGGTCAATGCACCAGACCGTAATATATGTAGATTGTTCAAATCATTAATTGATTCTACGAAATCAATTTCTTTATCCTATGTGAAGTTCTATGTTCAAGATCCTAATCACTCGCAGGAATATTTTGTACTGATCGATCGTAAGGTAGCGATGGTTCGCGTTATTTGTTAGAGTAATGTTTGGAATACTAAATAGCAAATACACAGCCAGCATACGTGCTCTCATGGGTGTAATTGGAAAGGGAATAAAGGCTTGAGCGCATAATAATTGTCCGTTTTTATGTGTGCTAGCTGTGCTGTGTTCCCTGTGTGCGCGTAGACTCTTTGTGGTTTAGGCCCCAGGGGCTCGGGGCGGTAATTTTCTCAGCAATTAATATCGTACGCTGTTCAATTAGTCAAATGTAAAAAATGTGAAACAGAAGTCGAAGAAAATTACCAAGCCACATCCGCTCGTAGTTTCTCGCTATTATAGGTGGCGCGGAAGGTTTTGTATCAAATGAAATGTCAACTAATTGATCCGCGTCGACGTGCTATTGACGTCTCGTTGATATTCTCGATGTGATATGATTGGCATGTTGCAGTTCCATCGCTCTGCAATTACACGTATATACTACTGCTGCTATTTCTTGATTCTATTTATCAATTGGCAGCATTTCTGCTGAATTCAACTTGAGGCTAATTACCCACGTTGAGTAAAACGACATGCTTTTGTAGTGTTGAACAATTTTCCAATCTAACTGAAAGACAGACAGCCAGTCGAATATTACTTCGTAATAGAGTCGATCTCGCATGCCCTGCAGCAATGCACTCAAACCATTTTATTTGTTTATTACTATACTATAAATGGGGCTGATTATAATGATTTTTGTGGAAATTACTGCCATTAAGTTGCTACCAAAAATACGTGAATTTAACGACGTGTTCTCGGAACTGTCTGCCGAGACAAGAGTGATCTGTGCGCGGAGAATGACGGGGGACACGCAACCCTGCCAACACAGCCAACATGCACTCAGCAAGCGAATTATTCTGCCTTGAACTTTACGCTACCTTTGGACTTCAAGCACAGGCTGGTTGACTATGATACCAAGGCCTTGTACTTAAGCACCAGCATCAATACTAATTTGAAAAACTATAATTTGATTAACTAACTCCATTGACTTATTAAAATTGCATGCAGAGTATAATTTTCATATCATGAATGATCCTTTTAAACCTTTTTTGTGTACAATCAGCAAAAAAAGATACAAGTGAAAAAACAAATCGCATGATGCGGTGTCTTTTACAAAGCGTGAGGCGAAGTTATCCCAAGTTGTGTAGTTATAGTTAGTCTTCTCCATTCGTTGGTCGCGGCTCGTTTTTGTATCCAGCTGAAAACTGGTTCCTCCAATTGGTGCACCTATTATTTTGGACCCAGTCGGTGAAGGTCGGCCGTCACTTTGAGACCTCAGAATGAATTCCGACACGCAAAATATTGGTTTTTGTTACAGTCGAATTTTGACGGTTGAAAGTTGAAAAACAGCAACAAAAACAATCCCATTATCCCCATAATCCAATGTGTAATTGCCAAATAAATTATTTCTGAGTCCAACATAAGACACATATCGACAACCAAAAATCACGCGGAAGGGACAGTAAGAAAAACTATAAAAATAAATTGTCACGTGGTTCACTGGCCACTTTTTATTCAGCTTGAGATTTACCCCCTTCAGACAGATTTCAGGCCGCATAGAAGATTATCCTTGACTTAAATCCCGATTTCGTTAAGAAACTTCAAAATGATCTCGAAAATTCGAGATACGTAACCTCAAAATCGTGCTCGAGATATCCCAAGCGATAGATAGCCTTTCCTGCTCTGTCCACCGGCTCATACCCTCAGGCTACATGTAGAAGTCAGGCGAGTGGGCGACCACCGGTCCATGTCTTAACACATTACCACACAATTTCATCGACGTATCAACCTTAATGCTCAAATTACGAATCATTCGGGACTACAAGCCTTTAGAAGATTTATGGGGCTAATCATTTTGGGAGACGGATAGGGAATGTCGTGAGAAAATCAATATTGAATGTGACAAACTGACTTCACTTTTCTGCGCCTATATACTATGCACTTCCTTGCGCTATTAGGGATTGCAAATCCTTGTTCACTTTCGAACGAATGAACGAACGAATTGTACCACTCCAGCCAGGATTATACCTAATCCGGTCAAATGGCCGGCATACCAGAGGGCACGTTTTTTGAGGGGGGGGGAATGACCTGCTCAATGTGATAGGAGAGGATTCTGAACAGAATCGACCGATTAATGCAACCTTTAGCCAATATAGGAAGTTTGGACAGGGGAGGATATGTGATGGGAGAGCAGAAAAAATCTTCATGTTTCCTCATCTTCTGTGTCATGTAGTGTTGGTTGATTGTCTGGATTCTGTTCTGCTGGGTTGTCCGAAGTGCTTTCAGTTTCGATGTCTTTTTCCGAAACCTGGTATATTTATTTTGAGGCGACCCTAACTTCATCCCTATTGTGTGCCTTTGTCATCCAGTAGCTAAGATTCTGTCCGTAGTATTTAATATAATCTTTCCAGGTGTATATGCGTAGACCAACTTTCTTCTTACTAGTTTCGTAGTTCAAGGCGATTGCAAATCCTTGTTCACTTTCAAGAAAAATTGAAACAGCATCTCCTCTCTTCCGCATAGTGGGTATCTCATAGTATTTATATGTACCTATGTATTTATGGTATTCTATTTATTTATTTTATAGTAATTATGTAGGATGTATTGAGATTTATCTGGCAGTATATTGATTTTATTTATTTCTTTTAACTCTTAATTGTTCACTAGGACTACCTCTCTTTTATTTTTCTCCTTTCTTCACAGGTTAGCTGTAAGAAATTTCTTTTTAGAAATAAGCTCACCTTTGCATACTGTTCATTTAATATTTTCCAATAAAGGATTTTGTACAATAAAAGATTATTATTATTATGACAATGATGTATGATTTTCCTACTGTTTTGGTATTCAGAAGTCGAGAACATTGGGATAAATTAGTTAGATTTAACATAAGTTCTTAAGGTCTCTTCTTGTTAATCCTTGATGGATTTTCTGCGTGACTTATAATATTTTACTATCGTAGCTGCAACCACTGACATATCACTGACCGCCCCGCCACGTCACACAACACGACGCCGGCAATTCCCTCTAAATAAATAATTTGTTTCGGTTAAATTTGAGGAGACCAGTGAGCCATGTGCGGCGTGGAGTCCTAATGGCTATAACTAGGGAGGTTTCTCGCCTCGACAGAGCGGAACCGTTTTAGGGAATATCCGAGGACCTGGCCCCAAACCGGTGTAATGGAACTCAAATATTGTGGACAGATGCCTACATTTGTGGTTTCATCCACCCTTGTGTTTGTTGCATGTTAAGTTTCTAAATGTATTTATTCAATCCTGAGTTTGAGATGTTACTTAAAACAAGATTTTTAAAATTTAAATATCGACATAAAAAGCGCATTTGACTAAAATTATTCAATCAATAAACTGATCAAATGCATACATTCATGTTCACACATACGAATAAAAATACTGTCCCAATGATACAAAGAAAATGGCTAGTATTTCATCAAAAATACTGATTTGCACAGCAAAAAAGGATCAGCAAAAATACTTTTTATGTTTTAAATATTTTATGTGTACTCAAGTTTATGTTTTAAGTATTTTTTTGTTGTTCTTGCATGTTCAAGCTAACACGAAGGATAAAGGGGGCTTCGCTTCGCTCACCCCCTTTACCCTTCACCTAAGCTACCGCAGCATTTTGCCCTGATATTTGTTGTGCAAATCAGTATTTTTGATGGGCAGCTTAATATTTCCCAAAGAAAATTATGAAATGCGACCAAATTGAGAATGTCCTGGTAACCACGTATGCTAGCAATGTCTAATGACGCGTACGAACGCCACCGGACGTGCAGTGGACGGCTTGCGGTCGACGATTTTCACACTACGCGCCCGTCATTTTAGTGTGAATGAGGCTTAATGTGGAAATAATGCGCCCCGTGCTCATTATCTTTCATTTAATCCTTAATCGATTTGTGCATAACATTGTTCTGACCGCTCTGCTCGCGTGTTAAAGGAGCTTTAGCTGATCCAGTTTGTACGAACAGCATGCCTCGTTCTTCATTACGCCTAGTTAACTCAGTGAAATGTGTCAATGATGCCACAATGTGAATTCACAGTCTATAACTAGCATGCTGCCACTTGACCCTCGGAGTGTC
This sequence comes from Argyresthia goedartella, assembly GCA_949825045.1. Lineage (NCBI taxonomy): Eukaryota > Metazoa > Arthropoda > Insecta > Lepidoptera > Argyresthiidae > Argyresthia > Argyresthia goedartella. The sequence continues at coordinate 13,383,514 of OX463820.1, read as the reverse complement.
AGATGGCATGCAACCCTTGCTGCTGTGTTAATTATTTTGAAATGTGATATGCTTCGCTTTGTTTTAGATCGGGATTTTCATAAGTAGCTGGATACCATGTGGAACTCTGAAGGCATCAAACTAACGAACTAAACTGGCTTTACACTGATATGGACATATCGTTAGGTTCGATGGTACCCATACATATTAACCTTGGTATTAATATCCAAGCTATTTCTTCTTGTCTTCTATTTATTTTTCAATTCAAAACCTAATAACGTTAGCCTAACGTTATACATACTTTTACCAAATTCAATACCAAATATCCACACCAAATCCAGTACCGAGCAATTCTAACAATATGGCATAAATTGACGATTCTGGCATTATTTTGCATTATAATAGACCGGATGGTGTGACGTCGCCTAGAGGGCGCCACGCGACACCGTCGTCAGAGGGTGTACTGTTTCGTATGAAATTAACTCGATAATCCCGTAATTGCACAATTAGTCGTTGGCAATTTGCTCCCGACAGTCTCGGCGATCAATAGTTTGCTTCAATTGTATTATTTGGTGATTTGTCTCAAGTATCTAATAATAATAATACCTTGGACACTATTTACACACATTGATCTAGCCCCAAACTAGGATTCCCTGTATCTTGGGTACTAGACAACGATACACATACTTATATAGATAAATATTATACTTAGATAGATAAACAACCATGACTGGGGTACAAACATCCGTTCTCATCAAACAAATATTTGCCCCCACCGAGACTCGAACCCGGGACCCTTGGCTTCGTAGGCAGGGTCACTGCCGACTCGGCCATTCGGGTCGTCAAATCTATCTGTTGCCAACTGAAATCTAGCTAGGTTTATACTGCTGTATGAACAGCTGACTTATGTTTCAGTAATTTTCATCATCATCATCATTTCAGCCTGTTAATGTCCATTGCTGAACATAGGCCTCTCCAATCGCACTCCAGCGTGACCGGTCCGTAGCCACCTGCATCCAACGAGATCCAGCGATCCTCACCAGGTCGTCGGTCCATCTCGTAGGTGGCCGACCCACACTGCGCTTGCCAGTACGTGGTCTCCATTCAAGGACCTTTTTGCCCCATCGGCCATCCGATCTTCGCGCTATGTGGCCTGCCCATTGCCACTTCAGCTTGCTTATCCTACGGGCTATGTCAGCAACTTTGGTTCTTCTACGGATCTCCTCATTTCTGACTCGATCTCGTAGAGAAATACCAAGCATAGCCCTTTCCATAGCTCGCTGCGCGACATTGAGCCTCTGAAAAAGTCCTTTTGTGAAGCACCACGTCTCAGAGCCAGAGCTCAGTAATTTTATTCTAGCTATATCTTCAACACATTTTGTTTTGCTAGTGTTAATTTTAAAAGACGCATGGCGATTTGAAAATTCCGGTGTAACAGCATTTTAGATTGAATCGTTAACCTTCTTATAAGCGGCTCATTTCGACCAATAACCTGTTGTCGAAAAAATATTAGGTCATAAGTATAGTTATGAGTTTTATGAAATACAATTTTCTCGGTAACGGCTTCACGATCATCTTAATAGCAGGTTAGAGCTGACGCACTTGAATATTCATTTTAGGTGATCGTAATTTTCGATCATAATTTTCAATTATTTAATCTTGGCTTGTGGGAAATGTGCGTGTTATCTTATTATAATTTATTGCTCAGATCGTCATAATTTTGGGTATGATTTCGACAAACATCGGGCTTGTTAAGTGTTGGTAAATTATAATCAACTTTCACATTTCACATCGTATAAGCGCATTTGTACCTCAGTCGCCTTCGTTTACGGTTGCTACTATAAAAAAGGGGTCAAGTTCGAGTCGCACTCGCGCATGAAGGGTTCCATACAGGCCAGTTAACGAAAGCTGGCACGTTTACAGTACTCAAACTAATGCAATTTCACTAAACAGTATGTTTAAAAAATGAATGGTTTTATTATAACCACGGAATAGGTAAACAAGCACAATGTCGAGCATCGAGTGACACGTGACTCGAATGCAAAAAATTTTACTCTTTATTTATAAGCAGTAACAAAAGCAAAACAATAACTGCCTCGTTCATACTCATAAGTTTGACCGCGCGCGAGAGATACCGACAGACTGTTATTGATGCTCATGCAGTGCAACGTCACGCCGCGCGCTTATTCACAGACACTACACAAGCGCAACGTGTAAATGTGTTGAACGTGCCAGCTTTAGTTAACCGACCTGTACCATCCTACGATGGTAGGGATGGTGTGGAGTGATATGTTTCGATTTACATACCAAAATGTTGTTTACAATTTTTCTTTTTTTTGCACTTTTTTGATCATAACTTCTGAAGTTATCAAAACTAAAATAAAAAATAAATATTTTTTAAAAGTTTATAAAGAGCCTTTTTCAAAAATACCCTACATGACCTATTACGGGCATTTTTTTTTCTTTGGTCATTTTACTACCTCCAATTTTTTTACGCAAATTTTTTCTTTGTTTCTTTGAATTATGTTGCGGTTATCAGGATAAGTATTTTGCAGAGGATTTCAAGACTATCTCTTATAGTTCCTGGGAAAAGTGCCTGTGACAGACCAACGGACGGACGGACGGACCACATAAGTGATCCTATATGTAATAATAATTCCTCTTTTTGAGGTACGGAACCCAAAAAGTACAATGAGATTTATTACCGATATTCTACGGCGACGCGACGGGTCGAAGATATAAAAATAGACTCAGACAATGTAGTGCCGGAGTGGGGGGGGGCTATTAGGCTTCGGGTCGGCGGACATCGCCGCGTCATCGCAACAAAAACTCCTCTGCCTCTTACGGACGGACAGTAATTTCATTCATAATGCCCGATGGCCGTCTCGCGGGTTATTAAAGTGGAGATCTCTAGTGTGGCTCATTCACTGTTTGTCATCGTTGTGGTAAAGCGACTTTTATTAAGGTACTCACAATATATAAAACAGTTCAACTTTATGTACAATACCTGAAGCATAATAGTAGTTTATCTACACACGTATCATAAACCCTCTTTACTGCGTCCAAAAACCGCGCGTTACGATCAGCATAATGTTAAACTACTTGGAAAAAACTCATTTCTTATTATGACCATAATGTGTAATTTTTCTACATATTATGACATTCAAATTTCGAACGCCGACGCCCGCCTGCGTGCAGCTAGTTTGTCTGTGAAGTTGGTACTACAGAACAAGCTAAACAACTGCAGAGCAATGATCAATGCCACAATGCCGGTCGAACATGCGGTTCCTCAAGACATCAAAGAGAGCTTATGATATGTATATAGATAAACTAGTGTATGTAACTGTACATAATTAGGCATTAAATCTCTCGAGTTATATTATTATGAAACTCGCCTTCGGACACACTCTCGAGTATTAATGCCCTCCATTATGTAGCAGTCACATAAACTACTATTATGTGACTGATACATAAGGTCATTAAAACTCGAGTGTGGGTTTATGAAACGAGCCGAAGGCGAGGATATGTATACTTATGGACTTATGGTCATCATAATGTAAGAAATGAGTTTTTACCAAGTAGTATATCATTATGGTGGTCGTAACATGCGTTTTTGGACGCAGTAAGAAGGGTTTATGATACGTGTGTAGATAAACATTTTAGGTTTTGTAAGCAAACTAATGTATCGAGTATAGAGGTAGCTAAAGTATATAACCACGAAAACTATCTGACACTTCTCTGCAGTGCTATACCTATAATACAAAGTGAAATATACTACATTTATCTGTTACAATATAAGAATTAAGAAGATATTATATAAATAAATAGTCAGCTATCTATCAAACTTAATTAATTATGATAATGGAACATCCTTTCGTAATAAGTAAGACCCTACTCGGCTACTTTCACTGCAGTCAATCCCTTTTGAGGCCGCCGCTACCTGACCTCTACCATAATTTTGTGCCCGCATTAGGTAATCTTATTTTATTTTTTATAACAAAAGATCTTCGTCATTTTTGACAAGGAAAAGGCCATCAACATTGTGGTGCGGCGGCGCCACGTTGTCGGGCACCGAGGCGCCATCTACGCTTTGTTTCAATCGCCGCGCGCGCACCAATTACAGAGTATCACTCCGTTTCGACCAGAGACGGTCCAAATGGAGCATTATATCTACCATATTTATGCCTAGGGTAATTATGACTTCAGACAACGGCCACCACCGGTATTCATTCAAGCTGTCCGTCCGTCGACGTGATACAAGGTTTCTTTTTGCCAACTTCGACGCGGCGCTTCTATTCACTTATACTATCGAGAACGTCCATGGGATCTTATGAAGGATAATTGTTAATGGTAACTGGTAGCTCTGCCTGCCATGCGAGAGATCCCGGGTTCGATCCCCGGCTGGGGATAATGAAAAATAAACCCCAGGTCTTGGTTGCTTATATGTGTGTGATGCCGCTGTTCCTGGTTCTCACGACACAGGGTATCCTAGTGTCGGGCCAGAAGCAATGTATCTGCCTGTTTATAAATGTTTATGTTAAGTCAGCAAGACAATTTAATTCTGCTGCTGCTGCTTCGGGGTGTTTTTCTTTCTCCACCAGGTCCAGCCACAGCTCTCGAGTTTTTCTTTCTCCGCCAGGTCCAGCCACAGCTCTCGAGTTATTCTTTCTCCACCAGGTCCAGCCACAGCTCTCGAGTTATTAGAAACAACTTCCTCTTGACTCTTATTCGGAAAACTTGGATATTTTTTAGAAATCTTGCATTTTGTTTGGTTATCCTGCTTGGAGCGTTTTATTGGTTTTGTTTGTTTTGTTCATACAATATACACGTTCGCTATTCTGCTCTCATTTTCAGTATCAGTGAGTAATGTAGAATTAGGGTATTTCCCTGAACCTTGCGTTTTCCCCGACTCTCAATCGGAGTGAGCGCAGTCATTTATACATAGCGTCGGGATTGGTTGGGGCATACACTCGCTGCGGCAATTTGATTGTGTTTTAGTATTTTTTTATGGTAATTGTAATTGTCGTGGGGTTAATTGAGAGCGCAGCCATACTTACAGCTCGCCTCCGTAGATCAGAAGCGTCGATAGTGGAACGGCCGCATTATTTCTGTTTCTATACTATGGGAATTCTCTGCATGATGTAAAGGTTCTGCCTATGCTAAGCCGAACTTTGCTAGTTTACTTGGTGTTATTCATCGTTATATTGTGAAAACCGTTAGTTTATAAACTAAGGCGTGAGTTTGTTAACTATCGACTAATTGGAAAAATAGACTGCGGCAGGCTTTAAAATTTATGTTTGTTTTGTTCTTACATATCAACCTAACACGAAGGATAAAAGGGGATCCGATTCGTTAGCCTTTAACTACCCTGACCTGCCACGTCACCGTGGTAATTCAAATTTAAACCAGTTCACCGTTTCACGGTTTGATTATAAACTAACACGTTACATTATAAGCAGTTGGTACGGTTTACAATTTATCGATAGTTTTATCGACGGTGACATAAGAACATATATCACATTCGTCGCTAAAAATTTATCATAAAAGCGCGCTACCCAATCCAGTGTATTCTGTAAGTCATCTGAGTTTCTTCTGATATTCAAAGTCATCATGGCTTTATTTTAAAAAAGTCATGTGACCCATGATGCCGGCATAATCCTCATCAAGCCATGGAACTTCTTCTAAGCATCGGAAACCGGATGATGCCATAGCTTTAAAGCTAAATTTAAACGCAATACTGTAACTGCAGCTTTACTTGGCAAAAATACTGGTTTTGACGTTACGGAATTGCGACAAAAAGAGCGCGACTAGAAATACTGGTTTTGTTTGACAACATTAATGAATTTCGGGACTAGAAATCTAACAACAGGATCTTGAAAACCTTAATTCGAGTAACATAAGAACGGGCTTTGGCTTTTGTTGTTCTAACTGTTCAACCTGACACATAAGGATAAAGCGGGCTTCGCTTCGCTCACCCCCTTTATTCTTCACCTTCCCTGACCAATAAGCGGTGGTTCAATCATTTAGTGATTTAGTAGCGCAAGTCAGTAATTTTGTCGTGCAATTCAGTATTTTATTCGCCCATTTCAGGAAATTCCGTTGTTCATGGTCATTCGCTCAATAGTTTTTTATTGGGTCGTTTTATTATTTCCCAATTAGAATTAAACTAAGAAAGAACGCGAAAGTTCTGATAATGAACTGTTCCACATCCCCTTACGTTACCTAAGGTAAAGTTACGTTGGTAAGCCTGGCCACGGGACATTCGCGCATGATCAAGCACCGCGCCAATATTCGCTATGGCGAATGACCCGTGGCCAGGACGTAATTTTTCCCGTGTCTCCAAATCCCTAATTTTCCCGGAATTATTTCGTTTTCTAATCCTGCGCGATTTCAAGTTTCTCATAGGTTTGGATTTAAATCAGGAGCCGTGAGGGCCGAAGCACACAGCACCGCGACAGCTGCGCCAATCACAATGTAAAGGGCGTGGTCGAGTCCCCCCCGCGCGCGCCCTTCACCCCTTACCCCGCGGGACCAATGTCCCGATCCCGTTTTATATCATTCCCACACAATGGGTCTTTTTTATTAGGCCTTTGTGTCCCGTATTAGGGTGAAATATCCGGTCGGATGTACGTCTGTACTCACCTTTATTGAGCCCCAAATGAACAACGGAGCGCGGATTAACATTTCGTACCTACTGTCGGGGACCGCGGATTTATGCCTTTGTCAGACTCTCGTGTGATGCGACCAGCTACAGCTTGACTACGATTGTTTTGCTTCAAAATATATGTTATTTATGTTGTATATGAGGGTGCTACAAAGTTTGAGCTTGGTGTGATGATTGCCAAAGTCACACATTCATTATATCTCGAATATCTACCTACCATTAGTGAAGTAGTAAACTGTCGTCATGAGTGGTGCAAGCCACCATTACCAAAAGTGGCTGGAATTGCTGGCTGCTGATAAGTCTGTAAATGTAGTCTTACAGAAGCTTAATTGGTAGTTTTTGTCGACGCCCAGGCAGGACAAGTGGGCCATATTTATTAATGACGACGTCCCGCGGCTGCCGGCGGCGGCGCTGCAGTAGCCGCCCCGACCCGGAGCTGTCACCGCGCGGACACTTCATTGTAAATAGAATCGAAACTCCTCATAATTTATTTATATTAATTCTCGAACGCCTCCGGTCCGGAGCGAGCGCGCCACCTCAGTTCCCATATAAATTAGACTATAAATCAGGGTCCGTACTCAGGTTCCCACGGTTTTATGGGCCAGTAATTAAACCAGGACCAGTTCTTTGTTTTTCCATCCTCAATAATTCGTTGTCCGTCTTTCCAGGAACACCCGAGCTTACGCGGCACGCCGCTGGCGATGCTAGCGGCGCAGTGCAACAAGCTGTCGAGCAAGTCGCCGCCGCCGCTAGCGGACGCGGCCGTCGGCAAGGGCTTCCACCCGTGGAAGAAATCACCCGGCGCGCACTCGCCGCCCGCGCCCGGCTCCGCGCCGCGTGCCCAGCCCGGTGCCGCGTACGCACGCGCGCCCGCTTCCTGCGCGCAGCCCGCCTACGGCAACGACCTCTACTTCCCAAGCTCCGGTGACCAGCTGCTAGGCAAGAGCGAGTCGAGCGCGAGCCTCGGCTCCATGTACTCGCGGCACCCCTACGAGTCGTGGCCCTTCAACGTGGGCGGCGGTGGCGGCGGCGGCGCGCTCAAGGCGGCCGAGATGGGCGGCGTGGGCGCCGTCGGCGGCACCTGGTGGGACGTGCACGGTGGCTGGCTCGACGTCGGCGGCCAGATGGCGAACTACGCGAGCCAGGACTACTCGCAGCTGACACACTCGCTGTCGGGCGGCGCGCACCTGCTGCCACCGGGGCCGCACCTGCTGCAGGACGCCTACAAGTCGGTGCTGCCGGGCGCGCAGGGCGGCTTCCCGCTGCACGCGCCCGGCTCGCCCGCGCCGCCCGCGCAGGCGCCGTCGCCGCGCTCGCAGCGCCGCTACGCCGGCCGCGCTACCTGCGACTGCCCCAACTGCCAGGAGGCGGAGCGCCTCGGCCCGGCAGGCGCGCACTTGCGCAAGAAGAACATCCATAGCTGCCACATCCCGGGCTGCGGCAAGGTGTACGGCAAGACGTCGCATCTGAAGGCGCACCTCCGCTGGCACACGGGCGAGCGGCCCTTCGTATGCAACTGGCTGTTCTGCGGCAAGCGGTTCACGCGGTCCGACGAGCTGCAGAGGCACCTGCGTACGCACACCGGCGAGAAGCGATTCGCGTGCCCCGTGTGCAACAAGCGCTTCATGCGCTCCGACCACCTCGCCAAGCACACCAAGACGCACAACGGCGGCAAGAAAGGCAGCTCGGATTCGTGCTCCGACTCGGAGGAGAACAGCCAGGGCGAGGGCGGCGGCGGCTGCCGCTCGCCGGAGCTGCCGCTGGATGTGAAGCCGGGCGTGTGACGTGCGCTTGCGGCGCCGCCCTCGCCGCCGCCGCCTCCGCCGCGCCTCCACCCGCGGCACATGCTGTGATAAAGCGCGCCAGAGCGCCCTGCTGTACATACGACATATCACACCGACTTGTACATAACTGTGTGGATTTGTATCATAGACTGTGCGATCCGCATCGCCAAGAACGTGTATTTAACTGTTGAAGTGAGACTTTTAAAGTGTTGTACAGAACTATGAAATATAACTATAAATATTGTACGTTATTATAGTATAGATAGCAATTGCATCCTAATTTTAAGTTGTATAAGTAGAGTCACCTTAGTCGAAATTGAAAAATGAAAGATTATGTTTATTTATTTTGTACACTTACTATTGAAACAATTGAGGAAATCTGTGAATAGGTAATTCTTTCCTCAGACAGATAATGTATAACTAGTAGAATCATTTCCATGAACATCGTAGAGCTCGCATTCAATCTGATCATCCAATCTATAGATAGATAAAGGTCTGAAAAAATATATATACTCGACTGCAATGATGTAAATGTGATATACAAATTAAATGGAGTCAACAAGGTTAATTCAAAATTCATATTGCCCAAGTACAGAAGCTGTTATGCCTTATTTAATACAGACATATCTAACCTACAAATTATGTACTTACCGACTGTTTGCGTCACGGAGTGTAACAACCTCTGATTGTATAAAACGTTATAAATAAATTTATATATATTGTACTTTATAACATTTGTGCGAAGTATAAATGCCTGAAATTGATTTTATAAAAAATAAACACATTATTTTCAAATGGATAACGTTGTTTCTTTACAAAATTATATCTATAAGAAGGATGTACTTACCATTAAATAGATCCTTTGAGGTTGATATAAACAAGAAGCGTAAGAAGTACCTAATCTACGGATAACATCAAAAAAAAAATATGAGTCAAATATTAAACAAAACGAAACTTCAAATTGCCTAGGTGTTTGAGAATGGCACCTAATCTCGAAAGCTCATTGCAGATGGCGCTTTTGTAGTTGGCTGTCTATCTGTCAAAGTCGTCAAATTCTATTAACTTCTTACAGTACATGTTTGAAATTTGGTTCAGGTGATTTCACCTAGATGGCGTTGTTCTATTTGTAACTCGCGATGTTGAGATTTTCTTGGCTTCGCATAAACTGAAATTGAATATATTTTTTGTTACCCCTTCATACCAATCCTGGTCTGTTATTAAACATTATTGTTTACGATACAGTGGTTTTAATGGCAGCACCAATAGGGGTCAGAGTCCAAACATTTGGTCCTTCGAACCGGATACTGTTTTTATTTTTGAGATTTGTGGTCTAAAAAGACCACTCACGCGTCCTTGCGGTGGATTGCTGCAGCAAGAGGGCGTGTTGGGCAGTCAATGGAGACGTTGGCAGCTGAGTAACAGATGCCAATGCCACCTTGGCAGCCTTGGTTTTATAGCCGACGACGTCACATAAGCCCGTAGTGCAGGCAACCTGTGACAGCCCAGCTGAGAGGCCATATACATGAGGACAACAGATCAACTGCAGGAGAGCGGCGACCTCTACGGGGCGCCTTGGAGACCAAACTACAGTTCAACAAATATACATGAGGACAACAGATCAACTACAGGAGAGAGGCGACCTCTAGGAGCGCCTTGGAGACCAAACTACAGTTCAACAAATGCGTGAGTGAGAAGTGAAATCGTGAGTACATTTGATTCTTTCTATAAGAAATAATTCAAGACATTTTGAACTTTATTAACATCGAGTAATAAACTCAGAAGAATTCAGATCAATTTGGGACTTGTAAAATTAGCAATAATTGTGTATTAGTTTTAGGACTTAGAATAATTTGCTTAAAAACGAGGGAACGGGGAACCTATGCCCAATTTTCCCCAGAGATCAAATAGTTCAAAACACTTGTAAAATTTTCGTGAAATACCTTAGATTAGAACTTTACATAGATAGTGAATTATAATCATAAGCTACAACCATGGAGAAAATAATTGTTCTCCAAGAAGAGTTGCACAAGTCTATGAAAAAAGGTTTAGTAAATTTAAAAAAATCACCTAAAGACAGAATAACTGTTGAATATGTTGAAGCTAGATTGGAGAATTTAGAAAGAGATTGGACAACATTTAGAGAAAACAGTTCAAAGATTTATGCAACTTATTCAAGAGATGCTATAAGGGAGTCTAATTATGAAAAGGAAGAGTTGTATGATCAATGCGAAGATGCCTATATAGAATATAAATCACAATTGAGATTGTTTTTAAATAAGTTACAATTGTCGAGGAAAACAACCACGGAGACTAATTCCTCCGGCGCATCTTCTAGTTCAATGGTTAGGTTGCCAAAGATTTCCATACCCATGTTTTCCGGTAAATATGCGGAATGGACGACATTTCGGGATTTGTTTGTATCCCTCATTCACAAAAACTCTTCTTTGGATGGTGTACAGAAATTACACTATCTGAAAAGCCACTTGAGTGGTGAGGCAGAACAGCTTATTAGACAAACCCCAATATCTGACGCCAACTATCTCAAATGCTGGCAGCAGTTAGAGGAGCGTTACAACAACAAAAGATATTTAGCAAATTGTATATTAAAAAGATTACTCGGTCAAAGGAGATTATATAATGAATCTGCCTCAGCTCTCAGGGAATTATTAGATACTACAATGGATTGTTTAAATGCTTTATCCAACTTGGAAATAAACGTGACTACATGGGATGTGATGATAATACACATTATAGCATCCAAATTTGATAGTGAAACTCGCAAACAGTGGGAGTTGCACATCACCGATTCAGAAGGTAACGAGTTGCCATCTTTGGTACAGTTCAAGGAATTTATAGAAACTCGATTCCGAGCTTTAGAGTGTTTGGAACCCAAAGGACACACCTTTCGTCCGAACAGTGGCAATAGGGCTGATTCTCATAACCCCAAGGCGCTGTTAGGTGTCACATCTGAAATTAAGTGTGAGTTCTGCTCCGAAGCCCACAAACTTTGTTTCTGCAAGAAGTTTTCCAGTCAACAATATGATCAAAGACGCGAATTTGTGATTAATAAGAGAATGTGCTTTAATTGTTTAGGAGGCAATCACACAGTGTATAATTGCAGGAAAACTACCTCGTGCCAAATATGCAAGCGCAGACATCATTCCTTACTGCATCCACCTAATGAACCTGAAAATAGATCACAAGACATACCACCAGCTGTCAAACACCCTGACAAACCGGTTAGGGACCAGACGATAACTTCGTGCTTGGCAACTGGCAAAGGAACAAAATCCAGACAGGTTTTATTGGCCACAGCGCTAATAAATATCGAGTCACATAAAGGTCAAGTCCAAGTAATTCGAGCATTGCTGGATCAAGGTTCACAGGCTTGCTTTATCACCGAAGATACAGTTCAACTTTTACAACTAAAAAAGACACCGGTCAAAGGTATTATTTCCGGCGTAGGTCAAAGAGAATCTCTAAGTACAAAGTCCATGGTCAGGCTGATGATTCAGTCGAGAGTAGATCACCAGTTCAAAGTTCAGGTCAATGCTTATGTTTTGAAAAATATTACGTCTTGTCTTCCGGAAAAAACCGTAGATCCAGTCGAATGGGTTGATCTACAAGAATTGACATTGGCAGATCCGCAGTTCAACGTTCCCAATAAAATAAATGTTTTACTGGGAGCGGACATCTATAGTTCAATAATGAAGGAGGGTTTGAAAAGGAGCCCTTCTGGCACTTTGATAGCCCAGAGCACAACACTTGGCTGGATAGTATCCGGCGTAGTTCAACCTGGAAAAGAAACAGGCAATAGTACAACCCCAATTAGCGTTATGCACGCACAGATCAATACTGATGATTCTCTCAAAAGATTTTGGGAAATCGAAGAACAAATAACAGAGGTCAAACCCATGCTAACAGAAGAAGAGAGAAAATGTGAAGATTTATTTACAGAAACAACTGTGAGATCAAACGATGGCCGTTATGTAGTTAAACTACCTTTCCGAGATGCAGAACCTGCCTGCAAAGGTGGAGATTCACGAAACATTGCGATAGCTAGACTGAAATCTCTAGAAAAGAGATTCGCAAGAGATGAAGAATTGAAAGAAAAGTACACAGAAGTAATTAACGAATATTTACAATTAGATCACATGAGAGAAGTCGAAGGCGAGGACACAAGAAAAGAAGAAGCTACATACTTACCGCACCACGCAGTGATCAGAACAGACAAAGCTACAACAAAGGTTCGCGTAGTATTCAACGCGTCTGAGAAAAACAAAAATGGTGTGTCGCTTAATAACACGCTAATGGTAGGGCCCAAATTACAAGCGGATTTACGTCACACAGTAATGAGATGGAGAGGCCACCCCATTGGCCTAATCACGGACATTGTTAAAATGTACCGACAAGTGAGAGTGTCAGATGATGACGTAATTTTCCAGCGTATAGTATGGAGAGACGATCCTGAAAAAGAAATAAAGGATTATGAGTTGCTTAATTTGACGTTTGGGACAGCATGCGCTCCTCATCTTGCAGTAAGAGCTTTACAGCAAACTGCACATGACGAAGGACACAATTACTCTCTTGCTGCTGAAAAAGTCTTAAACAACTTTTATATGGACGATTTAATGGCAGGGTGTAGCAATGTCGAAGAAGGAATAAAATTGTATACAGAAATGACAGATCTATTAGAAAAGAGTGGTTTCAAGCTACAGAAGTGGAATAGTAACAGTAAGGAACTGTTACAGAAGATATACATGACAGCTGCTGAAAAAGAAGAACAAATTAATAGAAAGGAAGAAGAAACCGCTGAAAAGAACAAACAGGACAACAAAGAAAAGGAAATAGAGATCAAAATTGATGCAAATAATAAAATACTGGGACTCACCTGGAACCGTAGAGACGACAAAATTCAGTATTCGGTGACTCTTCCTCCGATGACAGCTGGACCTATAACTAAAAGAATAGTTATTGCAGATATTGCACGGCTTTTTGACCCGCTAGGCTGGATAGCTCCTTGCATCATTATAGCCAAGATTTTCATCCAAAAACTATGGCTCACAGGTCTCGGATGGGACGATAAATTAAGCGAGGTATTAGTAGAAGAATGGAGTACTTACCGAAAAGAGTTGTCTGCACTAACGAAGATAGAAATTCCTCGATGGATGAGTTCACGTTATGATGATGTCATCACAGAACTTCATGGGTTTAGTGATGCGTCCAAAGCGGCGTATTCAGCGGTCGTCTACCTCCGAGTGGTCGACGCAAAGGGCGAAGTTCACACTTCACTAGTGGTAGCAAAAACAAGAGTTGCTCCGATAAAGCAAATAAGCATCCCAAGATTGGAGCTATGCGGAGCTGTACTCCTTTCCAAATTGCTAGTTGAGTGTGCAGAAGTGTTGGGCATTCATAAGGACAATATAAGGGCGTGGACCGATTCAACCATAGTCCTCGCGTGGCTGAATAGCCATCCGAGTCGATGGAAAACATTTGTGGGAAATAGAGTAGCAGAGGTGTTGTCATCTTTAAATTCATGGCAGTGGTTTCACGTGTCAACGAAAATGAACCCTGCTGATTGTGCATCACGTGGAGTGCTACCCATCGCCCTAGTTAATGATACACTTTGGTTTTCCGGGCCTTCATTTCTGCGAGAGAAGGAAGTGCAATACATAAAACCTAAAGATAATAATGTGACGTTAGAACAAGTAATAAAGACCAACATTGCGACAGTTCCAGAGGAGTCGCTCTTTACAAGATTCTCCTCTTTACAAAAGCTACAACGAGTTTTAGCTTATTGTAGAAGATTTACGAAAAAGGACAAAACGAATGCAAGATATTTACAGAAGAAGGAGTTAGATGATGTTTTACAAAGATGCTTAAAGATCACACAAAAGGAACATTTTGAAACGGAGTACAACCTACTAGAAACGAAAGGGACAATACAAGGACAACACAGCAAATTAAAAACACTCTGTCCTTATCTTGATGACAAGGGACTGATTCGAGTTAGTGGAAGAATTCAAAGGGCTCAGTTAGAAAAGGACACGAAGCACCCTATAATTCTTCCGAAGGGGGCTCATCTAACGAACCTCATCGTAGCTGAAGCGCACTTAAAGACTCTTCACGGTGGTCCATCATTAATGATGAATTACTTGAGATCAGCGTATTGGATCATAGGCGCAAGAAATTTAGTAAAGCATCATGTCCACAAATGCGTTGTATGCGTCAGACAGAAAGCCAATATCAACCATCAACTGATGGGTTCGTTGCCATCAGCTAGATGTGTACCAGCCAGACCATTCTTCAACAGTGGTGTGGATTATGCTGGTCCAATAAATATAAGGACTACTAAGGGACGTGGGCATCGTGCATTCAAAGGATATATATGCCTATTCATATGCATGGCCACTCGCGCCATACATTTAGAGGTTGTTAGTGATATGACCACTCAAGCTTTCTTGGCGGCGTTTAAGAGATTTGTCTCACGGCGCGGACACTGCGCTCATATGTGGAGCGATAATGGCACCACATTCGTTGGTGCCTCTAAAGAACTAAAGGAGATAGTGACGATAGAAAGTTCTGCTGCAGAGCATTTGGAGAACTCTGGTACAGAATGGCATTTTATACCCCCACGAGCCCCTAATTTTGGAGGGTTGTGGGAGGCAGGGATAAAAGCTACAAAGTTTCACCTTAAGAGGGTGATAGGCGATGCAACTCTCACTTATGAGGAATTGAGCACGTTGTTATGTCAGGTCGAAGCCTGTTTAAATTCGCGACCTTTGAGTGTCATCGACACCACAGAACCCGGTGAACCCTTGCCGTTATCCCCGGGTCACTTTTTAATAGGTGAACCTATTCTCACGGTTCCCGAGGACACTTATGAACGCTCAAACGTTAACTGTCTAACAAGATGGCAATTCGTCCAGAAGATGTTAGGCTCATTTTGGAGACGGTGGTCCTCGGAGTATCTGAGTACTTTAATGCAAAGATACAAGTGGACATCAAGAAATCCCGAGCCTAATGTAGGAGACGTGGTTCTTGTAAAAGAGGATGATTTGCCTCCAAGCCGCTGGTTGCTAGGTAGAATAGTCGAAAAACATCCGGGTTGTGATAATCTCACCCGTGTAGTCACTTTACGTACCAAGGCGTCTATCTTTAAAAGACCGATTTGTAAAATATGTGTTTTACCTGTTAACCAGTAAGCTCTCTTATTTTTGTTTAAATGTGTATTGTTGGTTGATTTTACCAACTCATAATATTTTAGTGTGTTGTGAAAACTCTTATGTTTTATATGAACTGGAACTGTTTTATATATATTTAAGCAAATGTACGTTTTTTTGTTTAAAAGCCATTTCTTCACTAAATGCCTTTTGGTGGGCGATATGTTTGAAATTTGGTTCAGGTGATTTCACCTAGATGGCGTTGTTCTATTTGTAACTCGCGATGTTGAGATTTTCTTGGCTTCGCATAAACTGAAATTGAATATATTTTTTGTTACCCCTTCATACCAATCCTGGTCTGTTATTAAACATTATTGTTTACGATACAGTGGTTTTAATGGCAGCACCAATAGGGGTCAGAGTCCAAACAGTACATGACGAGCTAACCTCACTTGCGGTTAATTTTGCCAGCGTCAAGTGTAATTGAAAGATCACGTGACATATTTTTTATCCTTACCTCAGATGAATGAAACTCTTTGCCTCCAACTATGCCAGCGCCACCAATCGGGAGAAAAAGCGGACATAGCTGTCATTGCTTGGTCTTAGATAACTGACATACTGAACCCCGTTGACCCCCCCTTGAAACTTGCCGTTAGTGCTAACTTACAGCAAGAAACGATAATTATGAAGGTGTTATCTTCCTAAATTATTCCTATATAAGCGCACATTAAATTAAAGCTACCATAGGAATCCGTTTTTGCTGAGCGGTCATTTGTAAAATCCTAAGACTGAATCGATACAGACCATCGAAGCTGTTACGGAATATGTATATCACATCTCAATCGATAACCACATACAAGACGGAAGGCCGTTCTATAATCTGTTTTGGTGCCATTCATTTCAATTAATCCCACTCCCCGCTCCCCTCCATACAATGAAACGGATATTTTTTTAAACACCGCATTCATTTAAAGAGGATACTTACGCCTAATGAGTTGTGTGTCGTCGGATGGCATTTGCAAAAATACACCCCAGTCCCGAATAGCCTCAGAGACTTTCCGATCAGCAGAAATTCAGCTTTGTGATGAGGTAACCAAAGTATACATCGCAACAAGAGTCGAGTCACCAGTTGAGTCGTGAGGGTCTGCAGTAGGAGTTGTTCGTCGTAAAAAGCGGATTGAAACCACAAATAATTGAAGAGGGGAGTCGTGGCTTGGAAGTGTCGCCTCCGCGGGTGGCCAGCAGCGGGGCAACAGCTCGTGCCGTAAAAACCAAACTCATCTTCCTCCGCGCAATTACTCTCCCGCTCATGGCCTAGGTTAATCTTCGCTTTATTAATGACATGCCGAGGCGGTGGTCTCCTGCTGATGATCGCTCGCCAGCGGTAGCTATTGTTTCACTTGATGTCTTCATTCCGTCTGTAGTGTCAGTACAAATTTGTCGTTTGACGAAGGATACTTTATATTGTGGCGGTGGAATATGGCTAAATCTTACTTGTCTCTGAGTAAAGGGCCTTTGTCCCTCAGTGCCGACATTGCTGGGTTTTATTTACATTTACTGTAAACTAATCCAATTTAGCGGATATGTTTGGTGGCTTAAATTACGTTAAGATTCGGTGACCTCTATAAATTGCAAAGAGGATCGGTCGTTACATCCGCTAATCCAGTTAAGGCCCATAAACAGAGATTTATTGAGAACACCCCCTAACAAAATTAATTATAAACTCGTTGAGTGAGATGAGGGAGCGATATTGTAAGCTTAGCTGTTTGCGCAAAAGCCTTCATATTTCTTTTGGAACACTTAAGTTTTGTTAATATTGGGCCGAATGAATAAAGAAAGTTCTTATCACCTGTCATTGGAAGGAAATGCTTTATTTTTGACGCTAGCTTATAAAGCGTAGTTAAGTTAAATTTACTGCCATACGTCTTGCGAAAAAACCGGTAGTTCAGACTTTTTGACAATGTTGCATTTGGCGACCGAGGTCACGAACTTGGTTTATTGATTGGCTAAAATCATAAGCAAGTCAGCAAAAATCAGAATACCGGAATAAAAGCAAGACTTTACTGGCCTAATAGCAATAATTATCATTTTGCCGTAAATATTAGAAGAAAACGTTTATGCTTTACTTATTCACTGACCATTGTGCTATAAACACAACCTGCAAATACGCACTGGACGAAAAGATGTCGATAATTTTTCATTATAAAGATTACTTGCCTCAAAAATATTCACAAGAGAATCTTTAGAGCATAAGATCGGCCGGATTCTTACGGTTAGCGCAACAATTATGCTGTTGGTAAGTACTACTAGACTTAGCGGCATACACCGAGTCCTTAAGTTTTAGTACTCCTTCAAGTATTTATCCCTATTGAAGTAACAGATGCTTCGACCATTCCGTTCAGTAGGTAGTTACATATAGCTTACTTTCCAGATGCCTAACTTTGTTCTCTGCCATTGAAGTGGTCCAAGTATTCTCTCAGTTGTGAGCAAATGTACCGAGTCGTCGTAACAGAATGCTTTACTGCCGTTAAAGTGGACGGGACTTCAAAAAGGAATGTTTTATTATAGAAAGGGTGGTTTGGGTTAGTATATCCGTCATATTACATGCCACCCAGTTTACTGTTTGAGGGATGTAAATGGTGTTTTATAGAGATGGACAATAGTTTTTAGTGAAGGAGTGACGAAAAAGCTCATGAGGATTCTACAATATTTGGATATAAAGCACTTACCATTCACTAGTACAAATACAATTACAAAAATTTGTTCATCATTGTTTTATATTATTTACAGTGTTTCAAATGATGGTACCCAGTAGAACTGGGTGTACAAATATTAACCTTAGATTAGACGATACAACAACTTTTCGACACGATCCTATAAAATTACCTTAACATTTCCGACAAGACGGGAGCTTGCAGTAAGCTGTACTCTCATTTAAATTACGTTACTCACTAATAGCTTGGTAAGCCAGCAAAGCAAAGAGTATGTATGGAGCACGCAACGCTTATCTCAGGAGCTAACCGAAGCTAGCAGGCTGAGATGATCGCCAATCTCCGGTATAAGACATCTAGTTAAGAAATATACTAAACTAATTACCGTTTGTAATAACTATGGACTTTTGACTTGACATGTCTTACCCGGCTTTCCTGTCATAAACACAGGGTGTAACAGAAAGCTGTAGGGCATATTAAAGGCTTTAAAGGCTTTATTAGGATCATCATTCCGAACGAAAAGTAATAAATACTTTTTAACCGATTTGATCAGACCACATCATTTTTATTTCACCATACCTACTTATAATTTTCGCCACTTATCTATTCTAGAGCCTTATATCGTGAAAACTAATCTGATTTTGATAAAAATTGAATATTGATGGTATGAATATTTGACTCGTCCATCTGCTCTACATAAATCCCGTCGACCATATTAAAGAAAGCTCGAAACGATAATTAAAGTCGTCAGCAAAAACTCTCGCCGCATGTAAATTTGCGTCAAACAGCGCCGCCCGCGCAGCATCCCCGCACCACCCCGCAGCACCCCCGGGTCTTGTAAACCCCGGACAGTAGTGATGTCATATTTCTATGCATATATCGCGATATCGATAGAATTTAACAAAACAATATTTGTACTTTTAAACGAAGAAAATAGGAAGCCACGTTTATTGATTCATCTCATTTGGGGGCTCAACATGCTCTTTTCCTAAAGCGTTGATATAATTAAAACTTAATATGCATTCTGGATTTTCTCTAGCCATCTGATTAATATTCTGATTGAGATATTTAGTTTCAAGAAGTAGTTTGATATTCTCTAGCAATTAATCAACCTAACCATTTAATCATCGATAATTCCAATAATACTTACTTCCTATCTTTAGATCGATATCAGAACTATCGACGCACAGACCTCACTACGGTCCATCTTTTGTCGGTTGAAACCAGTGTGTTATGTTATGTTCCAAGAAGTCGGTCTCCACACGTGTTCCTGTTCCCAAGGCGTCTTGACCTCTGTTTTTGCACTAGCCAATAACTCATAATCAACTTTGAATATTACCGAATGCGATGTTTATCAACCGTTGCAATTTTGTCGTGATTTATTTGATGACGGTTCTACTTACTCGGCTAGTTTCAATTATGATTTTCCTGTGCTATTTTTTCAACAGAACAAGAACTACAAATTTCAAATACCTGCTATACCTAAACTTTAAATAATAATAATAATAAATATTAGAGGACAATCTTACACAAATCTAACTAGGCCCCTAGTAGCTCAACAAGGCTTGTGTTATGGGTACTAGACGACGATATATTTTATAGAGATAAATACTTATGTAAAATTATAGAAAACATCCAAGACTAAGAAACAAATATTGATGCTCATCATACAAATATTTGCCCTTACCGGGAATCGAACCCAGGACCGTCAGCTTCGTAGGCAGGGTCACTACCCGCTAGGCTAAACCGATCGTCAATACCTATCAATAATACCTAAACTATTTTATGAGTGATGATTAAAGTCTATATAAATCCCCGCTAATTAAGACTTATCCCATCTATAATCTTCCAAATTGACTCTTCCAAATCTTGTTGAAACCCTGATTATCGAAAAACACATTCGGTGATGTTTGGAACCGAAGCAGACATTGTTGCGAAAAACAGCGGAAACACAGGCAGTTTGCAACTTTTTAACAAGCTCTCGCGCCGGTCGTTGTAAATCACATGTTTAGGCCCTTCCAGAAGTAATATCGACTTCTTCGAACGCACATTAATCTGCCATATTTTAATATTTAAGAGGAACACGTCAAGTTGTTACATCTCCTAATACAATAAAGAACAATTTGCTTTGTTCTGCATTATTTACTACCGCTTTTGGCACTGTTGGTGGACTCAATTTAAAGTGAAGCAAGCTTTGACTCATGATAATGTAAGGCAACAGTTTCAACCTCGTTTAGATCGAAATATGTCGTATCATTATAAACATAAACATAAACATTTATATACAGGCACATACACTGCTCTTGACCCCTCACTAGGATAACCTGTGTCGTGGGAACCAGAGACAGCGACATCCATCACACACATATAAACATCCAAGACCTATGGTTTTTTATTTTCTTTATTCCAGTCGGGACCGGTACTCTCGGATGGTAGGCAGTGCCACAACCTCAGTACCACAGAGGTGGTCATATAGGACTTATGATTGGAAATAGATATAAAGGATAGGTAACTAGGTTTGGTTGTAAAGTGCGACTCTACCTCCACGTATTCTCTAAAGTCAGTACCTGCTCACTACTAATAGTTTTATATGACTATAAACTTTACTCTCCTAAGCTATATACACTAACCATCTTGACTAACCTGTAACAGAGCTATACGACAGTAAGCCCATTACTCAGACGGTGTAAAAACAGGACTAACAGAAGTTGTGGCTTGTGTCTAACGTTTTTTATGAGGACAGGCGACACGACGGTTTGAGCTGTCGCCGAGATTCATAAAACAGTAGCTCTTATTACGCTCAACTCAACCCCAGCATAGTGGAACTCGTGACTTACGGCTTTGAGATCGAACAGAGGATGAGATGGAGGCACAGGGTCGTACTGTCATAACTTTGTGCCTTTACTATATATTATTCAGCTGTCTTTTGTTTTAGATGCAGCGTTTAATACTTTACCATCATTCACACAATGCAATTTGCTACTGGGCCTCCACGACACAGGTTATATCTAGTATGGAGACCATAAGTATAACGACCATGTAACTGTTTTTTTTTTGTAAATAAAATAAAACATATTCGATTCGCTTACTCAAATCGACAATATTCCCAACAACGATTTGAGTTGAAGAAGATGGTAAAATGTTTGTTTTCAACATTCGTATGTTTTGATGACACTAGTTTCTTCCAAACACCACGGCAACTATTTATTAATCTGTTACGGCAACCAGTTCTCATGAGGGTAATAGAAACCAAACGGTTTTTGTGCAACCATACACTGCGTAAAAAAACAGCAGTGGAATAAGTTCTGCTCTACGCATCCTCTGTCCAGCTCAAGCATCGAAGTATTAAAATACTCCCAGTAGAGCCGTGACACAGACTGTCAAGTTAATATAGATATTAATTTACTGCCGCCGTCCGTCATACAAACGTGGTGCCTCCATTCGCTGCATCATTTCATTTGACACTCGCGTCTTGCTTGAGATAAATCAACAAGCCACTGTGGATCACTAATCACGGAAATGAAAACAACTCTTTGCTTCATTTACGGTTAATGGTTGCTTATTATAAGACGCTTGTAGGTTCGGTGACTTTCGTAAAAGATTTTGGGTACTGCATCATGGCACTTGTATAGGTATAACGAGGTAGAGATGTTTTTAAAGATGCTAGTACAGGTCGCAAGCCCTGCCCGGTATGCAAGAATCCTATGGTCCAACAGTTTGAAAGTTAGTTAGAAATAATAAGACAAACCTCGTGTTAGCTTTGACATTCCGTAGATATTTTATACGGAATGTCGACTTAAAGTTTACTCCGAGATTAATGCTGGGCAAGACAATCTTTCGGGTCATGTCCAATGTGTGTGATGTACTATGTAGTATATATATATATATATACTACATAGTACATCACACATACATATATATATATATATATATATATATATATATATATAATTTTGGTTGTACTGTTTTAAATTCAACATCCTAAACAAGGTGTTTGGTAGATCGATGCAAAGCCTTAAATCGAAGTTAGTACAGGCCGTTTAGATACAAACATATACGCCTAATTTATGTGAGTCGAAGTCTTACCGTTTCCTTACCTTGCTTAACCATTCGAGCCCTGGAGCTGGTGAGGCATCGTGATTTTGGACCTCATGCCATTTCAATAAAATTCAAAACCTACAACGGCACAGTGGCATCACCAGAGCTGAAGGGATTAAAAGCAGAGGAAATTTTCAAACATTTCAAAGGTCTGTAAACACCATGTCCCAAGTCAAAGATGCCTAGAACAAGTTTTGTTAGATTATATCAACAGTTCTTAATTAGAAATGATTTAAAAAGGAATAAATTGTTATTCAAAATCGCATTTATTACCGATTAACTGTAAAATTCTGGAATTTTAAGAGAATAATCACCAAGTTAAACCTTAAAAAAAACGAATTCAAGTTCTTTCTACTTCCCCGGTCGGGATGCGAATGTCGTCTTTGTACATGATGATGATGAAACTATGGGTCTGAGGCTAAAAAATAGAAACGGTTGCACACCCATACCCCATCAAGTACTACGTTTCAGGCAACAAGGAGTTACGGAGATGAGGAGCGTCGTATGTTGCCTCTTATATTAAGCTGGATGGTCACAGTTCATAAACTACAGGGTACAACCCTCGAAAGAGCTGTGATTGGCCTTGGCAAAAAAATAATGCAAAAGGACAAATATATGTTGTGTTCAGCCGATTCAGAAGTTTGGAAGGCATAGACTTGTCAGATTTGGACGCTAACATACTCATCATCATACTCAGCCCACATCGACCCTCTTCTGGGCATAGGCCTCTTCTCTAAAGCGCCAATTTCCCCGGTCTTGTGCCAATTGCACCCAGTAAGATCCCGACAACTTGATGATATCGTCGGACCATCGGGCTGGTGTTCTGCTCACTGGCCTTGTCGCTCCCCGTGGCCACCACTCTGTGATTGCTTTGGTCCACCGTCCGTCTTCCCGTCTAGCCAAGAGTCCCGACCATCTCCATTTCAATCTTGTTAAGCGTTTGCCTACATCTTCGACCTTCTTTTTCCGTCGAATGTCGATGTTTAGCACACGGTCAACGAGAGAGATACCCAACATAGAACGCTCCATCGCTCTTTATGCTACCTTTATGATATGCACATTATACTTTGTGAGCGTCCACGTTTCGGCTTCATAGGTCCTCACAAGACAAGACACATTGGTTATACACCTTGGTCTTCAGGCATTGTGGCAGTGAAGATTTGAAGACATCACTTAGTTTCCCGAAAGCAGCCCACCCTAATCCGACGAGTCTTTCGATCTCCTTCACCTGTGCATCTCGGTCAAAGGGTATACGATGTCCAAAATAGACGTAATCACTGACCACCTGTATGGTGTCATTGGAAACAATTATGGCCGGCACATTTAGTAGGCGACTCGTCATGATCTTGGTCTCGGACATGTTCATCCTGAGAGCGACTTTTAGGGAAGCTTCGTGCAATTCTGCAAGCATATGTTGGAGATCTGAAATGCCTTCAGCGATGAGAATGAGGTTATCCGCAACCTGAGCTGCGACATGAGTGCCCCGTTAATGTTGACGCCTCTCTCACTCCAATCCAACGTCTTCATAATGTACTCCAGAACTTTGGTGAATAGTTTGGGTGAGAGAGTGTGTCCCTGTCAGACACCCCGGTTTATAAACACGGATTCGGTGTTCCTAAGCATGCGCACCTGCATTGTCGCTGTCCTGTACAGCTCCCAGAGGGTATCAACGTATCGCATGTCAATGCCGCAGCGATGGAGAGAGTGGAACACGGTCCAGTGCTCGGCGCTTTCGAACGACTTCTCATAATCGACAAAGGCGACACACAAGGGCCGGTTGAATTCTCAGGTTTTTTCCATCAAATGCTTGACCGTCAGCTGTAATATTTTTTTGAAGTCGGCAAAAAAAAAGTTGATTAAAACCAAATGGCAAGACTACGGCAAGAATAGTAATATAACTGTATCTGCTTTGCTTCGCGCCAGGCTAATATCAAACACCAACAAACAAGGGCGCGTGCGCTCTGACAACGACAATAAAGACAACGGCCGCCAGTTTGCACAGTCGAGGCGAACGACGGGCGGATTTTAAATTTTAAAACATAGTGAGAGAGACCACGGATTCGATATGAATGGCAAGGCAGTGCAATCCAGTCCTCATCCCAGCAAAAATGCTGCTCTTTGGTTCATCAACTTGCAGATTCTGACAAAGTTTACAGAATTCACTTTTTTATGCGTTTCAATAATGTATGACATAGAACAACACTTGCTGACGCAACACCTCAACTTATTAATGCGCAGCCTAAACTAACATGTCTGTGTCAAGTTCCAAAATGTAACTGAGCTCTATAATGTTCAGAAATGCCGCCTTTTCTCCAAATCCCGGCGAGTAAAATTGAGGTGTAGCTTTTACGGAGATGTGTATTTTTTTAGCAGCAAAAACGTTGTATAAGTATATATGTTTTATATGACACGGTACATGTTAGTGGACGTAATTATTCCCCTTCACCTCTCATACATGCCACGTTTCAACCCGACACGTCTTTTTGTGACGTGATAAAGTAATGAGCCCAAATTGCTGTTGGAGCCGCTCTGTCCTCCGCTGACTATCTTCTATTTGGTAAACAATTTGAACTGTGCTTAGTTTAAATTTGATATTCACAAACAGCTAAGTTCAGCTTTTAAGTGCGATTACGGAATATTCAAATTGTAGTGTGTTATCAAAAAGTGACTATATTCCATGCGATGCTAAGTAAACCTTACTACAGGTCAGTACTATTGAGAAACTGTCTCCTGTTGGGTTATAACATTTTAATAAACGTACCTCTGCGTTCTGAAAAATTCTTAAACACATTCATGATAACATTTTTCCATAATCCGTAGTGGTCCTATAAAAAATGTGAAATGTAGCCCATTAATGTCCCCACCGAGGGGCACGGGCCTTCACCCGGATAATATTGAGTCACACTCCACCACCCTGGCTTAGTGCGGGTTGATGGAGGGGTGTCGACCTTGTGGCCAACCCGACTGTCAGAAGTTATCAAGCTGCCCTACTAGGGCCTCTGACACATCTTTACGACTACTACCAGCGAGGAGCAAAGCGTCCGAAACAAATGCCACATAGAACGGATACCCATCCAGTGCCCGTCTCGGCCAGAAGTTGCTATCCACACGATAGTTTCCGATGTGCATTACCGCTAGGCCACGGACGCTTCAAGTGCTCCTATAATAAACATAAATTTCAACATATATATTTTTTCGAAGGGTTTCACACAATAAAGATGATGCGAATTACCATGTCTATTCAAGTTTAAATGAAAACTCACCCGTTTTCTCATTTCATAGTACAATCGCACTCAGTAAGCGTTGCACCAGATTTAAGTCTCTATCCTGAATGGGACAAGAGCTATGTAACATCTGAAAGGTGAACGCGACTATGCTGATTGTAGGGGGAGTTTCAATCGACTCGTTTGCGAACTTTTGTGTGGATTAAAATAATCTCTCCCTTCGCGACACTTTATTAGCTAGCTCTGATGCTCGGCCCTTTGATGTTCGAGGGAGCGTTGTGTGATTTTACATACGACTCGTGTTGTGATAAAATGTGTCAATGGGAAGCAAATTGTTTCATTAGGGTGGCTTCTGATTTCAAGGAGCCGTCAAAGTAAAAGAACCTTATTATATGTGCTTTGCCTCTAATTATAAAAGCTTCCACGGAAAGAGGAAATAACTATGTAGCAAGAGCTGGCTGAGGAATTCCTTGAGGCTGTGATGCATCATTTGTTTTTTGAAATAATACTCACAGATTACCTTCAAGACTGGAAGAAAAGTTGGTCCAATATATTTGTGTTATAGACGAGTATTATATTTTATTAAGCACACCACTAGTACTTTCATAGGATATTTTAAGGACACTACTAGAACATTCATAGGATATTTTTTTATACCCTAAAAGCAAGTCCCTCAGAAACAAAACAAATAGTTGAAATGCTAAATTCAAAAAAGTAGTCATTCAGAGGATTACACGACATTGCGATTAGTATACATACCCACATACCTAAGGTTGTACACTTTGAATTGGAATGAAGCAAGTGAATACGACATGAATCCCAAAGTGGGTGGATGCAAATTTGGAGCTTTGTCGGCATCGATCGGAACGCAAACGTCTCCAATCATGGATTGTGGTTGTAAAGGCATCGAGAGGAAACGGCCGTCGATTTGAGATACAATGGGAGAAAATGTTTTTAATAAGGCCTCAGTCTGGCTTGATAGATCTAGACCGTGTTGTTACCACAAAAAATATTAAACAGCGTTTAACCTGAAAACAAACGTCAAATCCCATACACTTTTGTTTTTAAACGAGTATTGAACGGTAGTTTATTTTTTTGTGGTAAGGCCCAGAGAGTTTGTAGAGCCAGCTTGGTATATGGTCGCTTTCCTTGAGAACATATACAAACAAAACCTATGTAAATTAACTAAAGTTTGAACATTTTAAAGGAATGGAAATCTTACTGGTTAAATGGGTAAATGGGTAAATGTGGAGGCCTTATGATATCTACAACCTTTCTGTATTAATGGCATTAGTGGCTTGTCGGTCGCTGGGCATTAACGGGATACGAATACCTACCTACCTACGAGGTTAGGTCTCTTAGAGTTACAGGTAGGTACCTGTGCAACTACCATATTAACCTTCATATATATTATGGTATAGAAACCTATATATATTCATACATAGGTAACTATACCATACCCATAGGAATTCAAATATATGTACCTAAATAACTCGTTAACAGATTTGCATGTGTTAATGGCCGTGCTACGATTTAGGTATAAAGTAAAAACAATAAAATTAATCCAACAATAATTACCCTCTTTCAAAACGTGTTCAGAGATGTTGCGGTTCTATAACTAAAAAAAAGTTCACATTAACGCTTCAGGCACTGAAAGCATTTCACAATTTGAGTTCACGTGACAAATTTCCCAATAATGAATGTCGAACGACCGACGTGTGTCGTGACAAAAACGGTACATTCTTCGGGCGCCGAAAACTAATAAATCTTTTAGTGGGCGATGCCGCGGCTCGTCTGGTGTCCTTTAGTGGGCGATGCCGCGGCTCGTCTGGTGTCCTTTAATTAATAATGAGCATACCTGCCAGCGAACCTCGAAGAAGTTGCCACCTCGGGGAGTGAGGTCACGTGTCAGAGTATGCTATGATACTTACAAACCACCACCTCACCTTCTGAAAATTATATTACCACTTGCTTAGTAACAGTATGTGATTGAGGCAAAGATGCTTTGGAATAGGGCAATAACTTACGACATAGACACAAGACTATATGTCAAGGTCTACAAGTTTCAACAAGATTACCTACTCATACATCTACATTAGTAAAAATCACTGAGAGTTGTACAAATTGTTTGTCATTCTAAATTTTAACCTAAGTTAGCGTTTAACTTCAAATAATACATTTTAACTTAGTTGTATCGTTATATTTTATAAGGAAATATCACATCGAAAATACTGATTTGCAGAGTAAATATCAGGGCAAAATGCTGCGGTAGCTTAGGTGAAGGGTAAAGGGGGTGAGCGAAGCGAAGCCCTCTTTATCCATCGTGTTAGGTTGAACATGCAAGAACAACAAAAAATACTTAAAACTGGAGTACACATAAAAAAATTAAAAAGTAAAAAGTGTTTTTGCTGATCAGTATTTTTGATGTGCGATTAAATACTAGCTTATTTTATATACCGCAATCGAACTAAAAATTTCGGAGGAAGGCTGCTTCCTGCGAGCACCATCCGATTTCATGGCTTAGAAATCGTATTAGACATGTGAATGTCTCTCTATTGCGCAAGTACTTACAACAAAGTAACCTCTTGTTTGTTTGCTGTACCGATAACTGTCGAATATCGAACATATTCTATTTCATTCTATGAAAAAAAGTGTCAAGTTTCATAACGCACGGTGGGCGGGGGCGGCGCACGCGCATCCGGATACGGAAGTGCGTAATTACAGCGCTATTCTGCAAGAACGTCCACACGACCCCGACAGATGGCGCGCGACCCAAGCGATTTTGGCATTCTCTGAATATCGCGCCTATTTGTGCGGTTTCGCACACGCCCTTAGTTAATTTACACCCATATCCATGTGGTTGGACGGCCTAATGATTGGATATGACGCAAAAAGATGACTATTCAAATAAAATATCTGCACAATGGCTTCTCAGCCCCAAATATCTGGATATTTCTATTGATTGATCGCTTCTTTGTGAAATCACCTCAAATGTCTAGTTAAATCTTATTAAGTACTTATAATCATTGCGTCGGTTCACAATGCCACAAATAAACGTATGTATGTCAAGTATCCTATTAATTTCTCCCTTCTATACATACACTGCCTGTAAATATTTGAATTATCGGTGACGTCTTTGACAACCGTGTCATTTTCAGAAAATAAATTTAATTTAATACTTCATACTTGTAACCGCCACACAGCCGTTAGGTGCGAATAAAAAAAAAAAATTCATCCGAATGTGTTTTTAATAAAGCGCGCATTGTTTTATCGGGATAATGGCGCGCGCGTTGTGCCGGCGCCGCCCTAGCTTATTCTTCTCGAGGACAATACGAAAATAATAAATAACCGGATTTCATCCTCGCCTGGCCAGCTCTCTTGTGCCTATAATAATTGGAATAATTAAATTTAATTAATCGAATTATACCGCTTCAAGCGCGCCGACACGAGTGCGCAAAAATGTTTGGACACACGTTAATTGACGACTTTTATTATCAATTCGAACGTGATAACTTAATTATTCCACCGTTGATTGTTCCGTCTAGTTGTGTAAAATTTAATTTGTTTGAAATTGAGTTGTTTGGGAGCGTTAACGAAACGACAATAGATTAATTAAGTAAGACGGTTGTACGACATTTTTAATTACTTAGTAATATATATACATATACTATTGATGTTTATGTTCACAAGTTTGCATAATCTTCAGATATTCCTTTCTTCATTAAACCTAGAATCCTTGTATTTTTATAATTAAAACCTGTACGAAATTTATACCTTACCATTACATAATAATAAGTATCCTAAGATAAGCTACGCTGAAATGTTTAGAAAATCATAACTTCATTAATTAAGTAAGACGATTGAACGACATTTTTAATTACTTAGTGTATATATATATGTTATTTATGGTTATGTTAATGTCAAATTTGCATCATCTTTGGATATTCCTATACATGTAGAATTTTTTAAATATTTACAAATATTATGCCTAACCAGTACATAATAATAAGCATAATATATATAAGCTATGCTTGAATGTTTAGAAACTCGATGTTCGTAATTTCATCTAAAACAAAGCGTATGGCTTTGTTTTAGATGAAATTTGACGGTGCCAGGACTTGACGGTGCCAGTATTTTTAACACGAACAATAGAGAGCGCTATCGCGGATTTCGTTCCCGAATTCATTTGTTTATTTATTTATTTCCCGGGAAACAATGGGGTTCAATTAATTCCCACCAAGCGGCTGGAAGTGGCCACGCCCTCTTCGAATTCAATACGGGTGATGTAAAAACTTTTACGGTATTTTATTTAGAGAAGTGGAGTAGTGAACCTTTTGATTTCGTGAGTACTAGCGCCATCCAGCGGGGAGTAGCTACACTAGTGGAAATATGTCGAGCTCGAAAAAGACTCATAGTTAAACATAACTCTTTCTGTGATATGATTTTATGAGGCGGAGTATTAGGTAGGTAATAGAGTTCTTACAGATTACTGTTTTGATGCAGCATAATTTTCGACTCCTTGCCAAAAAAGTTTCTACCAACACTTTCACAACACGTCAAAGTACTTTGATGTAAGTACATTCATACACATACACAGACAACTTGCGGTCACAAGCTATCAATTTCACGGCATTTAAATACGACGACAACAACCAAAACTTTCTTTCCTTCCCCAAACTCTTTCTAAAGAACATCCTTAGGTAATTAGCTTCTTTTTTAATTTAGCTTGCGCTCTACAATGGCTAGTAGTCGAAAGAGGTTGAGGTTGAATGGCGTAGGAAGTAATTAGTGTGGTGGAGACGGCAGATGGCACATGGGGTGCTTTGTGTTGCGGGGAGCAACCGCAAGATCTGTTGCAGACGACAAACTGACGAAATGGTCATTGATGGCTTTGAATGGTGTTATGAGTTGGAGAGTTGGTACTCCATTTTTAGTTAATTTATTATATGAATAAAAGTGAAGGTGATTCAATGCGTTGATTTGGCAGAAGCCTATACCCAGCAGTGGGATGATACGAGATAATTTATGAGTGTAGGGAAAGGGGTTTTCCAAAAAACCAAAGTTTTATCGGATTTACAAATGAAGGATCTTAAAATAAAACTTATAAACGTTTTCAACCCACTTACTAATTTTATTTTAAGGTTATTATCCAATAGAGAGCGCTGCCGTCTATTGCATATCACCCTCCACATTTACCATCATCGCTTTCTTTATTTTTTTATTTGCCAAATTTTGCCGCAAAATGAAGCCATCATTGTTTGGAGTTATTTATTACGTTGTTCTAAACCGCAAAACATAAACACGGCTTAAATATTTGGTAAACATGTAAAATTGCAACTTACAGTCACTCATATGTTACGGCGGTTTCTTTAATTGATCGTGAGTTTTACTCCGTATTTTGTTATTTTTTTTCTTTAAAAAAGTACAGCGGCAAAAAGATTGCGGCACGTCCTTTTCCCAATGGGGTGGCGGGAGGCACAGTTGTGTTGCTGTGGTGTTTTTTTTTAAATATGACCTCTTTGGTGTTTCGGTCGAGGCTGTGCTTCCCAAGCGAGAGTACCCGGGTTCGAATCCCGGCTGGAGAAGAAGATCAAAAATCCCAGCTCTGGTACCATAAGTCCCACGACACAGGTTATCCTAGTGTGAGGGCCAGAAGCAATGTACTTATGTGCCTGTAGGTAAATGTTATATTTTTGTCACCACTCACGCTATTTGATATAGGTAGTCAATGTTATTAGCTAACAATCCAGCTAATAGAGAGCTCCGTGGTCTAGTGGGTTTCACGCTTGCTTCTCACGCAAGAGGTGCAGGTTCGAATCCCGGTGCTGACCACAATAAGATAAGTATAATATCGTTTGATATAGGTACGGACGTTGTAACGGTGATGGAAAAATCATGAGGAAATATCATTACTGCATAGCTGCGGAGAGGAGAGAATGGGCTAGCCCCCTGTCAAACAAAGTGGAGTATTGAATAACTGACTATAAGTGGGCACAACTGTGCCTAGCCACCCCGTATGGGAAAAGGCGTAACGCTATGTTGGCTTGTTATCCATCTAAACCATGTTTTATTTGTCCATTTTTCATTGAATACGTAAAGAAAACAGAGTCCACAGGGAAAGGAGTCTCATTGTCGTCATTGTTGTGAATTGAACAACACAGAACAAACACTGACTTATACAAACACCCGCCCATTTTGAATTTGACGATAAACAGAAGGTTTTGGCATATTAGAGGAACTTTATTTAGATGTTAGCTTCGCGGATTTTTCCATAGGATTTGGCAGAGGCAGAATTGTGAACACGCTTAGCCAGCTATTCAAAATGGGATTAAGCAGATACCATTACTCTACTCAGAGGTCGACGCCGCAAATGCACATACAGTATCAAAACCATAACATGGTGCTTGCGGGTGTCAGTCTTATAGCCTGTTAGTGAGGGGATTATGCTTAAAAACATCGATTAATCAAATGAATCGATGCACTCTTCAAACATTTGTGGATTGGATGCAGCAAATTTTGATAGATTTTGACATTCTTTTTTCAATTTTATGAACTGTTTATACCTCGCATGTCATACGTTGGTTTATATATGTCACCGTAAGATTGTTGAAACCGTTAGTTTATAAAGTAACGCGTTAGTTTGTAAACTATCGACAAATTGTAAAACAGACCGACAAGGTTAGAATTTACGTTTATTTTGTTCTAAAATGTCAACCTAACACCAAGACTATTCGGGGGCTCCGCTGCCCTCGCCCCCTCAGTGCGTGCCCTGGTATTTCCTTTGCAGTTCAAGTTCACAATTTAACGGTTTTTTATAAACTAACGCGTCGTATCGTAAACAGTTACAGTTAACACGCTACAGTTTACAATAGATTGATAGTTTGTAAACTAACGAGAAAAGAAACTAACTGTTTTGATAATCTTACGGTGACGTATATAACAAAATAACCTCAAATGATATGCACGCATACTGTATAAGGAAGAGCGCTGAACTCTGAAATACAGGTTATCCACCTAGCTCAGGTTCAGATGTTCTGTTTTACTTGAATTAAAAGTAAAGTGTCTGAAAAGGTGGCGAGCCCTAAGAAAAACAGGCTCATCCTTCAAAATTCCCGTCCACGACCTCATGGAAAGCGTAGCATTATTGTTATTACTTCTAACTAAATTTGTTTACCATTCTATAAAAGAAAACTTTATCAAATCAATGAAGTTCCACTCAGTTTATCGGGCGTTACCTTCTTTTAGCTAATAACACCTACGAACCGTAAGTTCATATCAAACCCAATAACTAAGACGAAAGTTTTAATAGCACATTCACATACGCGCAACAAGTTTAATTCCGCCAAATAACAGGCAACAATAGCTCAATACGTCGCGATAATGTGACAAAATGCCGAAAATTACCCCCATTCATTGATGGCAACACAGAATGGCGCTTTGTATCGCTTCAGAGGCCAAAGGCAGCTGGTGACAAAGTTTAGCCGCTGCTCTTTCGATTCTCTATGCCTTTTTGACTTTGATTTATGGGTTTTTTATGCCCTATTCACCCGTCACGGCTACTTTAGTATTTCACGAGAGCAAAATCAACTTAAATATCCACTGATACATTTTAAACCTTGTCGGTAAAAGTTCTGAGCATAAATTGCGAGGCGTTTATCTGAAATATGGTTGCAACGAATATGACAGAGTATGGAATGCATCATGGTGTGTCCGCTGGGTATCGCTACATCATCGACTAATGGTAGGGGTTGAAGTGAGCGTTTGTATTTAGTTTTCACAGTAATTTGCTTTTGTTAAGGAACAATAAGTTTATTGTGTTGGTCGATATTAAAGCACACCTAGTTGGAGTTCGGAGGGAGTGCCGGGGACACGGTGCACACCCTCCTTAGCAAATATGTACTTACCATCAAATTTTAACGGCAACAAATATAATGACCACCAAAATATTTTTTTCCTACCCAAAATGGCTAAATGACCACCAAAAGTTGCAGAAAATATCAGGGCAAAATACTGCGGTAGCTTAGGTGAAGGGTAAAGGGGGTGAGCGAAGCGAAGCCCCCTTTATCCTTCGTGTTAGGTTGAACATGTAAGAACAACAAAAAATACTTAAAACATAAACTTAAGTACACAAAACATAAAAAGAAGTTTGGTGATCAGTTATCCAAACACAATTTGGTGGATATCCATCAATTTTCGAATTTTTTGGTAATCGTTTAAACACAAGCCAATTTTAACTATATGTTATTTTAAGTTTTATCTCTAACCGAAACGGCCTTAATAGGCCCGCCCGGTTCCACAACCGATAACTCGGTTTACGGACACTCAAACTCAATCGGTGGAAGTAATGAATAAAAAAATAATTGAAGAACAATGATCAGTGGGCGAACGTCAAAAATGAAGCAAATCGTTTCAGTGACAGGATACTTAAATAATTATATGTAGCCCATTAACGTCCCCACCGAGGGGCAAGGGCCTTTACTCGGATTAGAGTAAGATTGAGCCATACTCCACCACGCTGGCTCAGTGCGATTTGATGGAGGGTATCGGGCTAGTGGCCCACTCAACTGTCTGAAGTTATCGAGCTGCCCTATTAGGGCCTCTGATACAACATCATGACTGGAGCCACCGAGTAGCGATAATAGCCGGGACCACGCCGGGACCTACAGTTGGCGTGTCATACGAAACACGGAGGCGCCCGAAACAAATACCACATAGAAACGGTTGCCCATCCCGTACGCATCTCGCCCAGATGTTGCTACCCGCATGATCGTTTCTCATGTGAATACCGCTAGGCCACGGACGCGTCATAGGATACTTACTTTTCTTTATAACTTTACGGCCTCTGTGGCGCTGCGGTAGTGGCTCTGCCTACCATGTGACAGGTCTCGGGTTCGATTCCCGGCTGGGGATAAATATAGAAAAAACCCAGGTTTTGAATGTTTATATGTGTGACATGAATGTGTGTGATGTCGCTGTTTCTGGTTCTCACGACACAGGGTATCCTAGTGTGGGGCCAGGAGTAAGGTTATGTGCCTGTATATGTCACCGTAAGATAGTCAAAACCGTTAATTGATAAACTAACGCGTTAGTTAATCAACTATCGACAGATAGTAAACCAGACAAACAGATTTTAGAATTTACGTTTATTTTGTTCTTACATATCATCCTAACACGAAGACTATTCGGGGGCTTCGCTGCGCTCGCCCCCTCTAGTCTTCACCTAAGCTACCGCAGTATTGGCCCTGGTATTTCGTTTGCAATTCAAGTTTAAACCAGTTTACTATTTAACGGTTTTAACCGTTAGTTTATCACCTAATGCGTCATATAGTAAGCAGTATGCTACAGTTTACTATCTGCATAGTTGACTAACTAACGGGAAAAAATCGGTAGTTTATCAACTAACGGTTTTGACAATCTTACGGTGACATAAGTATATAAATGTTTGTTTGTTCATGTTTATTCATTTGGCCCACTGTCTCTCGATCGGCAAAGAGCAGTTTAAATGTCAAACTTGCGATAAGTTTGACATTTAAACTGCTCTTTATTTCAGCAAAATCAGTGCATTAAGTAGAAACATACTCATACATATCCCAGTGTCGATAAACTTGTGTATGTATGTCTTTTGCTTACGATACAAACACTACATTTGACTGCCCTGATCCTATTACAACAATAATCAAAGCAAATATTTCGCCTATAAAATATTGACTATAGAACCCTAACACACAAAGGTTCGCCGAATTCCATAACCTTATTCTTGGAGAAAAGATTGAAAATGCACAATCATGTATGCGATGAGCCTTTCAATCGACATAATAAAATAGATTTGCGACACACTCAGATAGAATCGAAAATGATGGTCGACAATCGGCCAAAGTAGTATGGATTCCTTAGTCATTGTAAGGGTTCTCTCACAATGCTAGGGCCCCGGGTTCGGTAGCCCACAATGCGGCAGTCGGCGTGGAGGGCAATTTGTCAGAATCTACAAAGCGACTCGACATATTGACCATTATTTATGGGAGTTGTAAAATTCATCGGCTTTATTGCGGGAACGATCGAGAGACCACGTGTACGACAAACATCGAC
The DNA here is from genome assembly GCA_949825045.1 of Argyresthia goedartella. Classification (NCBI taxonomy): domain Eukaryota; kingdom Metazoa; phylum Arthropoda; class Insecta; order Lepidoptera; family Argyresthiidae; genus Argyresthia; species Argyresthia goedartella. Next base: position 13,347,805 of record OX463820.1, on the reverse strand, counting down.
TGGTGGTAGATATTGTTGTTGGTGTGGTGTGCATGGACTTGTGGTATACTAGACGACCCGAATGGCCGAGTCGGCAGTGATCCTGCTACGAAGCCAAAGGGTCCCGGGTTCGAGTCCCGGTGGGAGCAAATATTTGTTTGATGAGAACGGATGTTTGTACCCTAGTCATGGTTGCTTATCTACCTTAATATAATATTTATCTATATAAGTATGTGTTTCGTTGTCTAGTACCCAAGATACAGGGAATCCTAGTTTGGGGCTATATCAATGCGTGTAAATAGTGTCCAAGGTATATTATAAAAAAAAATACTAGTTGGTTTAATAAGCACTTAATACATTGACTTATATCTATGTTTTTAGATGTCAAGAATACCCAAAACGTATGGAGCAATCAGCGAGTATATTATTTAAGACAGATATGAGAAAAGTTGTTCAGAATGATGAGTAATGGTAATTCATGGTAATTAATGTCATTGCTAGTTAATGGTGATTGGTACGTAATGATTAATTGATTATACAGACTTTCTAAGGTTGATGGAAAACATCGTGAGGGAACCTTCATCAACCCATAGCTGCTCGATGGTCTAGGCTCCTGTCACGCAGAATTGAGTAATGGATTACTGACTGGCTGACCAAAATATTATGTTTAGGTTCTCATTAGACGCAAATTTCATGTTCTTTAATTTGTTAGAACGTAACTTTTCGCTAAGATACACCGTAAAGACATTATGAGCGAGAAATCAAAAAAGTCCCAGTATTTCGAGGCTTTGTAGCTGCCAAAAGTTGACCCGAAATATCTCGTGTTAACATTTTTGATATTTAGTCAGTTAGCACCCCTACATACAAGATAAGAAAAAGAAAATGAATGCGCCACCTTTTGGAACATAGAATTACTCTATCGACTGTCGTAACTCACTTCTGACATGTATATTAACTACTGCTTTACTGCTAGCTTGCCGACTGCCAATATCGTTACGTGCTTTTCGTTTATATACTTTCGCAACATTTGTTAAGTAGACCACCAAGTATCAGAATCAACCATTCGCCATGCTGAACTTCTGACCAAATGGGCTCTAGAGCACATTGACGCAATGTCATGGTGCGGATACGCAAAAAGTCTGGCATGGCACGTGGTCCGGCGTCTGCGCATGCGGCTGGAGGGCGGTTAGTCTCCGCCTTACCGATTGTTGCTGCGATACCCGTGTAAAGAATACATGCTTGTTGTAAATACTGGGTGAAAATTGAGGGAGGAACAAGGTTTATCTTGGCAATGACTGTGAACATTTTAATGGGTTTGGTTTTGGAATCATGATTTTTTAGACATTGTTTTAACGTCAGGATATATTTATATATCTTAAGTAAATTATTATAACAATGTACTTAAGATATATTACTTATCTCTTTGGTACTTTGTCAGTACCGGGACTCGACTTGCATCTCCTGCGAGAGAAACAAGCTTGATACTCACTAGACCACTCAGCTCTTCACGGACGACTCTATTCCAGTTATTTACAAAATTTGAAAAAAGACCTTTTGACCATAGTTTTCTTGTATATGGCTTCACCTTACTATTAAATTTTGGTACACATTAGAGGCAAAATTGTATGCTGTTTAATTTATTAGAAAGTAACGTTTCAGAAGGATGCACCGTAAATAATTTATGAGCGAGAAACCAAAAAAGTCCCAACATTTCGATGTTTAACGGCCGATATATTACCAAATAATTATTAACTTTATGACTTGTTAATACATTCAAAAACCATTATAAAATTCTGCGTGCTCAGGCCCTATTAAAGGTTAATAGCCGCCAAAAGTTCTCTGGAGATATCTAGTGTTACCATTTAAGATATTTCCAAAAAAAAACTACTGCATTACCTTTTCTAACAAACCCATCAGTTTCCTAAGTCGACCGACTGGGGGGTAAGTAGTTTGATTGAATGAACGTGCTTATATTATCTGATACTATGGTATACCTTGTGATACGGTTTATCAATAAACCCAAACTTGCGATGTCAGTACGAGTGTCCTCACCAACAATATACCGGCTATAATAATTATTTATTATTTACTTTAATATCTTTGCTTTACCGGCTATGGTAATTATTTATTATTTACTTTAATATCTTTAGTAAGAATCGTCTGGGCGGGGACGCCCGCCCGCCTTCTCGCCGCCGCTCTGCAAACGCGAGTGTGAATATGAGAACAAGTGTTAATTCACTTAGTTACATAATTCTAGCTTTAATTGGCGGCTATATACTAACTAATTATGCTAACTAATTAAGCATACATACTAATTGGCTACGGGAGAAAATTTTCAAAGTAGCTCTATAACTTCTTATTAATATCTCCATATTCAATTCCTAATTCTAAATGTCTTTATTACAGTTGAAAAATATACTTAGCAATCGTCATTTTTTGCCACTTTTCTATATTGGACCACTGTGGGAGAAGGAGGGCGTAGAAACTGCCACAGATTGATTTTCAGATCTCTTTTAAAAATGGCTTGTACAAATATTACTACACTAATACAAATATTATAACATGAATTATCATAATTAATAAACAGGAATAAATATTATTATTATATTAAGTTAATAAATTTGTAATTATTTAATTACAAATTTATTAACTGTAAGGTATGTTTTGATCCAGATTAACCCTATACAGTCCCGTCATTTAAGTAATCTTGAATATTGTAATATCCCTTTTTCGACAAAGTCGCTTTAACATGGTTTTTAAATTGCTTAAATGGCAATTTCAAGATCTCCAGAGGTATCTTGTTGTAGTAGAGGATGCACTGACCCTTGAAAGAATTGCTAACCTTCTCGAGTCTAAACCGGGGCGCAAGTAGTCTGTAATTAATTCTTAAGTTAACATTGCAGCTATCACTAAGTTTGGAAAATATTGTAAGCTTCTTGTGTACGTACATACATTATATTTTTGAAATTAAATTGACTAGCTACAGTTCGTATGTCAATTTCTTTAAAAAGCTCTCTTAAGAAGTATTGTCGTATTAAATTATAAATTACTCGAATAGATCTTTTCTGTAAAATAAAAATATGTAGTTTGAATATCCCATGCTTTCCCCCACACCAAGATACCATAGGAAATGACACTATGAAAGTAACTAAAATATACTAGCCTAGATGTAGCCACATCCGTGTTTCATATTTCATATTCTTTATTGCATAGATAATATAAGGTTACAGACAATTAAAAGAAATGTAATAAGCAAAGGCGAACTTATCTCTAAAAATAGATGTTTTGTCTGATGTTCCTTACAGCGTCAGCCGTAGAACTTAATTTACCAGCTAATTTATCTATGTGGGGTCCCTACTGCATTCGCTATTAATGGTTAGTCCAAGAAACTTCGTGTCATTCACTAATTCTAAGGTGCTGCTGTCTAACACTAAAATGGTCTCAACTTGCCTGACTTTTGGAAGTGAGAATTTGATAAAATTTTAACTGTGAACCAATTCAATAACTACATTAACATCATCAAAATCTTCTTTTTGACCGACCAGTGAAGTATCAGTAGCAAACAACACTATGTCAGTCCATTGCTCCACCATAAAAGGCAGATCGTTAAGATATACCAGGAATAAGAAAGGGCCTAATAGGTATGGAACCTTGTGGAACGCCAATTAGCGTTATGGTATTGTACTACGTATGTATAAACATATAATGACTAGCAGTAGTCTATTATAACGTACTAATCAGGTATTAACAAGTGTTTATTAGGTACCTAGGTACTAGACAGGAGCACATGAATATGGCCGGATTTGTAGGAGGGAGGCACTAGATAGAATAATATCACAATGAGACCATGATAGGTTGATAAAGGTTGAACAAACCTTATACCTGCATACAATCATGCAGTAACTTAAATCCTCTAAAGCAAAACGCTGAACCTACCAAGTTTTTGTATTTCGCAAGAAACTATATCTACTGCAGAATGCTGAATTGTGTGACCGTTGATTGAAAGCCATTATAGTAGCCCATTGCAACCTGGCAACAAAGTAATATAAGCTAATTAGAACCTGTATCTTAAAAGTGAATCAATCAATTACAACCCAACGAAACCTCTAGAAAAACTCGTCTTCTCATTCGATACATCGGGCCTTCAGCCAATTACTACTTGCACACTACTAATTCTGAAATTCCAGGTATTGCGGCATTTAAAGATTATTATGACGATTGCATGTCATACATAAGGGTTCCGCATCGCTTCACCACGGAATAGAATAATGGTTCCACAACCGTGTCTGATGAATGCAATGTAGCTAAGTAGCGTTTGTGGGCGGAGCTACCGTGTGGTTGGCTAATTTCGCCATTTGTAAAAGAATGTTTCCTTGAATTGAGAGGGTTGGTTTAATTGTTTGATATGAACATTGCTACGACGGTGGAAGGAAGACCGTACGTGTAATCTGAACTCCGGATCATCTTGCTCGTGTCAATTAAAGGCTGGTCCCACATGCGTTCTTTTAATGTACCCGTAATACATATCTAAACATATTTTTCACTTTTAATTTATGTGTGAAATTACAGACTGAACGCCCCAACTAGACAAGTCTTAAACATTGTTGGTTATAGCAATAAACCTTATTGTGTTTTAGGTGAATAATTTTAACAGCATAGCACCAAACTGTGCCATTTTTGATAATTTTAGCATAGACACCACATGGTTCAACCTAACTTATATATAAACAATGGTGCCATAGGACCGAGTCTAATGAAACAAATGTAAAGTAACAGTGGTGGGCGGGGTTATTTTTTTGCCATTTCATAAAGGAACAAATGGCGCGTTGAATTGACACCCACGGACGATAAGACGAGCGAATTAGAGGGAAATACTTAATTAAATGGAAATTACATTCGGCACGCTATTGCGCTGGTAGGAATTATTTGCTATTATTTTTGCTACACCTACCTAATGCATTGCATTCTTGACTGGTTTACGTGGGCTGGGCTTGTAGTGCGGCTCGAGCGTGGCTGTCTGTCTGTCTATGTGTCGTACCACTAACCTGATCAGTATTATTAGGGCGGAGGGCGGACAGATGCTCAGTGATGGTGTGGGTGGGCGGCGCGTGGCAGGGCAGCAGCCAGTTGTAGTGCGGCTCGAGCTTGGCTGTCTGTCTGTCTATGTGTCGTACCACTAACCTGTTCAGTATTATCTAGGGCGGGCGGATAGTCAGTGAGGTTGTGGGTGGGCGGCGTGTGGCAGGGTGGCAGGGCGGCAGCCAGTTGTAGTGCGGCTCGAGCGTGGCTGTCTGTCTGTCTATGTGTCGTACCACTAACCTGTTCAGTATTATTAGGGCGGAGGGCGGGCGGATGCTCAGTGATGGTGTGGGTGGGCGGCGCGTGACAGGGCAGCAGCCAGTTGTAGTGCGACTCGAGCTTGTCTGTCTGTCTGTCTATGTGTCGTACCACTAACCTGTTCAGTATTATCTAGGGCGGGCGGATGCTCAGTGAGGTGGTGGGTGGGCGGCGCGTGGCAGGGCAGCAGCCAGTTGTAGAGCGGCTCGAGCTTGGCTGTCTGTCTGTCTATGTGTCGTACCACTAACCTGTTCAGTATTATCTAGGGCGGGCGAATAGTCAGTGAGGTTGTGGGTGGGCGGCGTGTGGCAGGGCGGCAGCCAGTTGTAGTGCGGCTCGAGCTTGGCTGTCTGTCTTTGTGTCATTCCACTAACCTGTTCAGTATTATCTAGGGCGGGCGGATAGTCAGTGAGGTGGTGGGTGGGCGGCGTGTGGCAGGGTAGCAGGGCGGCAGCCAGTTGTAGTGCGGCTCGAGCTTGGCTGTCTGTCTGTCTATGTGTCGTACCACTAACCCTGTTCAGTATTATCTATGGCGGGCGGATGCTCAGTGATGGTGTGGGTGTTCGGCGCGTGGCAGGGCAGCAGCCAGTTGTAGAGCGACTCGAGCTTGGCTGTCTGTCTGCCTATGTTTCGTACCACTAACCTGTTCAGTATTATCTAGGGCGGGCGGATAGTCAGTGAGGTGGTGGATGGGCGGCGTGTGGCAGGGCGGCAGCCAGTTGTAGTGCGGCTCGAGCGTGGCTGTCTGTCTGTCTATGTGTCGTACCACTAATCTGTTCAGTATTATCTAGGGCGGACGGATAGTCAGTGAGGTGGTGGGTGGGCGGCGTGTGGCAGGGTGGCAGGGCGGCAGCCAGTTGTAGTGCGGCTCGAACTTGGCTGTCTGTCTGTCTATGTATCGTACCACTAACCTGTTCAGTATTATCTAGGGCGGGCGGATAGTCAGTGAGGTGGTGGGTGGGCGGCGTGTGGCAGGGTGGCAGGGCGGCAGCCAGTTGTAGTGCGGCTCGAGCGTGGCTGTCTGTCTGCCTATGTATCGTACCACTAACCTGTTCAGTATTATCTAGGGCGGGCGGATAGTCAGTGAGGTGGTGGGTGGGCGGCGTGTGGCAGGGTGGCAGGGCGGCAGCCAGTTGTAGTGCGGCTTGAGCTTGGCTGTCTGTCTGTCTATGTGTCGTACCACTAACCTGTTCAGTATTATCTAGGGCGGGCGGATAGTCAGTGAGGTGGTGGGTGGGCGGCGTGTGGCAGGGTGGCAGGGCGGCAGCCAGTTGTGGTGCGGCTCGAGCTTGGCTGTCTGTCTGCCTATGTATCGTACCACTAACCTGTTCAGTATTATCTAGGGCGGGCGGATAGTCAGTGAGGTGGTGGTTGGGCGGCGTGTGGCAGTGTGGCAGGGCGGCAGCCAGTTGTAGTGCGGCTCGAGCGTGGCTGTCTGTCTGTCTATGTGTCGTACCACTAACCTGTTCAGTATTATCTAGGGCGGGCGGATAGTCAGTGAGGTGGTGGGTGGGCGGCGTGTGGCAGGGTGGCAGGGCGGCAGCCAGTTGTAGTGCGGCTCGAGCGTGGCTGTCTGTCTGCCTATGTATCGTACCACTAACCTGTTCAGTATTATCTAGGGCGGGCGGATAGTCAGTGAGGTGGTGGGTGGGCGGCGTGTGGCAGGGTGGCAGGGCGGCAGCCAGTTGTAGTGCGGCTCGAGCTTGGCTGTCTGTCTGTCTATGTGTCGTACCACTAATCTGTTCAGTATTATCTAGGGCGGGCGGATAGTCAGTGAGGTGGTGGGTGGGCGGCGTGTGGCAGGGTGGCAGGGCGGCAGCAAGTTGTAGTGCGGCTCGAGCTTGGCTGTCTGTCTGCCTATGTATCGTACCACTAACCTGTTCAGTATTATCTAGGGCGGGCGGATAGTCAGTGAGGTGGTGGGTGGGCGGCGTGTGGCAGGGCGGCAGCCAGTTGTAGTGCGGCTCGAGCGTGGCTGTCTGTCTGTCTATGTGTCGTACCACTAATCTGTTCAGTATTATCTAGGGCGGGCGGATAGTAAGTGAGGTGGTGGGTGGGCGGCGTGTGGCAGGGTGGCAGGGCGGCAGCCAGTTGTAGTGCGGCTCGAACTTGGCTGTCTGTCTGCCTATGTATCGTACCACTAACCTGTTCAGTATTATCTAGGGCGGGCGGATAGTCAGTGAGGTGGTGGGTGGGCGGCGTGTGGCAGGGTGGCAGGGCGGCAGCCAGTTGTAGTGCGGCTCGAGCTTGGCTGTCTGTCTGTCTATGTGTCGTACCACTAACCTGTTCATTATTATCTAGGGCGGGCGGATAGTCAGTGAGGTGGTGGGTGGGCGGCGTGTGGCAGGGTGGCAGGGCGGCAGCCAGTTGTAGTGCGGCTCGAGCTTGGCTGTCTGTCTGCCTATGTATCGTACCACTAACCTGTTCAGTACTATCTAGGGCGGGCGGATAGTCAGTGAGGTGGTGGGTGGGCGGCGTGTGGCAGGGTGGCAGGGCGGCAGCCAGTTGTAGTGCGGCTCGAGCTTGGCTGTCTGTATGTCTATGTGTCGTACCACTAACTTGTTCAGTATTATCTAGGGCGGGCGGATAGTCAGTGAGGTGGTGGGTGGGCGGCGTGTGGCAGGGTGGCAGGGCGGCAGCCAGTTGTAGTGCGGCTCGAGCTTGGCTGTCTGTCTGTCTATGTGTCATACCACTAACTTGTTCAGTATTATCTAGGGCGGGCGGATAGTCAGTGAGGTGGTGGGTGGGCGGCGTGTGGCAGGGAGGCAGGGCGGCAGCCAGTTGTAGTGCGGCTCGAGCTTGGCTGTCTGCCTGCCTATGTATCGTACCACTAACTTGTTCAGTATTATCTAGGGCGGGCGGATAGTCAGTGAGGTGGTGGGTGGGCGGCGTGTGGCAGGGTGGCAGGGCGGCAGCCAGTTGTAGTGCGGCTCAAGCGTGGCTGTCTGTCTGTCTATGTGTCGTACCACTAACCTGTTCAGTATTATCTTGGGCGGGCGGATAGTCAGTGTGGTGGTGGGTGTGCGGCGTGTGGCAGGTTGGCAGGGCGGCAGCCAGTTGTAGTGCGGCTCGAGCTTGGCTGTCTGTCTGCCTATGTATCGTACCACTAACCTGTTCAGTATTATCTAGGGCGGGCGGATGCTCAGTGATGGTGTGGGTGGGCGGCGCGTGGCAGGGCAGCAGCCAGTTGTAGTGCGACTCGAGCTTGGCTCTCTGTCTGTCTGTGTGTCGTACCACCAACCTGTTCAGTATTATCTAGGGCGGGCGGATGCTCAGTGAGGTGGTGGGTGGGCGGCGCGTGGCAGGGCAGCAGCCAGTTGTAGTGCGACTCGAGCGTGGCTGTCTGTCTGCCTATGTGTCGTACCAGTAACCTGTTCAGTATTATACAAGCAGAGTCTTCGTCAACGACCATCTATCACCCGACTCAAAGAAGCTCCTCACTAAGACGAAAGCCCTTGCCAAGGAAAGGAACTATCAATACGTCTGGGTAAAATTTTCGAAGATCCACGTAAGCAAAAACGACTCCACTCATGCTTTCGTTGTTAGCGGTACCCGTGATTTAAACAAGTTATCCTAAAATGTAACCAACTTCTGCTTTGCTTAACTATTCTAATTTTAAGTTTGAACACCGTTGGTATGGTTAGTAACCGAGCAGCTCCTTTGTTCAACACAAAAGAACCTTATCTTTTATATTACAATGTTAAAACAAGGTACTTATCGTTGAATTATGGCCTGCTTGCTAATTGTAATAGGACCTATTTTCACTATGGCATTATTTCCGATGGATGGTCAACTTTTTGTATTGCGTTGCTTATCATTCTCTGGCTACCGACAAATACTAGGACCGCAAGCCACTGTACTTTTCTCTTTGCTGCTATAGAGTTAAGCTTCATTTTGCGTCACGCTGATAATGATGTTGCTATTTTTAACTTATATTTCAGAAGTTTTACGGTCGACGAAAACGAACATTTCTTTGGCGCCTTGAATATACTAAGCTATTGTCGATTATTGCTTAACACAAAGTACGATTTAGTTATTTGTCATTTCGCGAGCATATCTATGTCATCAACTGTTAATCTATTTTCTAAAAATTATAATAAATACTTATTATAATTTTTAGAAAATAGATACCTATTGTGTTACGTGTGCATCTGTAACCATGTCGAGCCTTAACGTTTATCACCAGAACGTGAGGGGACTTAGGTCTAAGACTGATGTGTTTTTTAGAAATTTGCGATCTTGTGATTATGACGTGGTAACCTTGACTGAAACTTGGCTCTGCGAGGGTATTCTCGACGATGAGCTTTTTGATAGTCGCTATTGTGTATGGCGTAGGGACCGCGACTATACCGCGACCAAGCAGACCCGTGGAGGTGGAGTTGCTATAGCCGTCAAACGTTCCTTAATTACTTCTCGTAAGTTCGAATGGCAGTCTACTGCTGAAGATATTTGGATATCAATTGTCCTTCGTTAAATATATGTTGTTTATATCTTTGCTCAGAAAATCTGGGTCACTCTTTTTCCGACCAATTAATTAACTTTTGTGATAATATCGAAACAGTAATTTCCAGTAACTTCCAAGATAAATTTATAATTTTAGGAGATTTTAATATGAGCTTCATTGACTGGTTGGATACCGACGAAGGTCTAGTACCCGTGAATGCAAGTGGAGATAGCGCCGCACATTTTATAGAAACCTTCAACTTTTGCAACTTGGAGCAATACAACTCAGTTATTAACGCACAGGGCCGAATTCTGGACCTAGTTTTTGCTAGCGAGACAATTTCTGTGGCCCCATGCCTCGATCCACTTGTCCCAGAAGACCCATATCATAAAGCGCTCTGTATAAATGTGCCCTTTACCGAGTCTGCGTCTCTTCCACTAACCAATCATATCGTATTTTTATACAATCGAGGAGATTACAACTCGATTAAGGATGACCTTGTTGCTGCGGACTGGACAGACCTTCTTTGCAGAGGGTCTTTGGACGAGGCTGTACGTACAATGCTTTTACAGAATAGTCTATAATTTGCGTACAAAACACATTCCTCAACGAGTCAAACGTGGTGATAATAATTATCCTTTGTGGTACAACCGCCCCCTAATCAAAGCTATTAAAGAAAAATTTAAATGTTTTAGAAAGTTTAAGACGTACGGTAATCTATCAGATAAGCATACATTCGATTTATCAAGAGAAAGGGTTAAGCGTCTGGAAAGATTGTGCTACATGAAATACATTAACCTCACAGAGGATTCGATTAAGGCAAATCCGAAGTATTTCTGGAAGTTCTTAATAAATCGTCATATCCTGTTTCGATGACCTATTTAGGTACTACTTCTACTTCGGGCGATGACATCAGCAATCTTTTTAACGAATATTTTCTATCAAATTTCCTTGAAAGAGATCCCACATCATGCACCCAGTTCGAGGAACCATCAGAGCCAGTCGTAGCTAATCTAGCCTCAATCGTCATCGAGACTAATGAAATTATAAAGCTGCTAAATAACTTGGACTTGACGAAATCAGCCGGTCCTGATGAACTCCCCGCGGTTTTCCTAGTTAAATGTGCTGATAGCCTCTCTCTGCCTCTATCTCTTATATTCAAAAGATCAATCGCTGAAGGTGTTGTGCCTGCTATCTGGAAGTCAGCTTTTATCACCCCTATCCATAAAAAAGGTCAAAAAAATAGAGTGGATAATTACCGGCCAATCTCTAAGTTATGTCTCATTGCAAAGATATTCGAACGCATTGTCTATAACCAAGTGTATGCTGCATTAAAGTCGTCGTTTTGTCCCCAGCAGCATGGTTTTCTTAAGAAACGGTCCACAGACTCAAACCTACTACTGTTTAATGATTTTATAACCCAGCAGTTAGATAACGGTGATCAAGTGGACGCTATTTATACTGATTATAGCAAGGCTTTCGACCGAATAGATCATATCCTTCTATTGAAAAAGTTACTTGCAATTGGCATCAGGGGTGACTTATTTCGGTGGTTCTCATCATACGTTGAAAACAGATCTCAGGCAGTTGTACTGAACGGCTATAAATCTAATTGGACTAATATACCCTCAGGGGTTCCCCAAGGGTCGTTACTAGCACCGTTACTGTTTATAATTTTCGTTTTTGATATTTCCAACTGTTTTAAAAATTCTCAATTCTTACTTTTTGCCGATGACATGAAAATATTTAGAACTGTTAACGATGCTATTGACTCAGCATTACTGCAAGACGACCTTCTGCAATTCAATATTTACTGCCTCAACAATAAACTTGACCTAAATGTATCCAAATGCTTCACTGTGTCCTTTACTCGTAAACGCAACGTATTTAATAACAATTACTCATTAAAAAATAAACCTTTACTTACACTTCATGAAATTAGAGACCTTGGTGTCATTATGGATAGCAAACTTATCTTTGATACGCACATAAATTCAATTACCAGTAAAGCCTACAAGGCCTTAGGGTTTATTATTCGTTCCTGCAAAAATCTACGTCGCCTTAAATCCGTAAAAGTTATCTACTGTGCATTTTTCAGGAGCCACCTCGAATATGCTTCACAAGTTTGGAACCCTAGTTACAAAGTATATATTAATAAGTTAGAGAGCATTCAAAAGAAATTTATTCGACATATTAAATTCAAATTTAAACTTCCAAGACTACCCTATAACCAATTATGCATCAAACTCCACTTACTTCCATTGCATGTACGGCGATACATAACTGACATCAACTATCTGATGAAAATAGCCCAGAGCCTTGTCGACTGTCCCGCCTTGTTAGCTAAGCTTCATCTCCTCGTCCCCTCACGTTCTCAGTCTCGCCGAAGACTGTCATTGTTTGTTCCTTGGGCTCGCACAAACTTTAGACAAAATTCTTACTTTATCAGAGCTATACGATCTTTCAACGACCTTTGTATTGAAAACGAAGACATTGATTTGTTCGCTAGTAGTATTTCCGTTATCCGTAAAGTATTAACCTCTAAGTTTTGTGACTCGGAGGCCTCATTACCGATATAACCCACTATAATGGTGTGCCATCTTCCTTCTTCTATTATTGGATATAGTTACCGTGTCTGGTGTTTCGTGTATCGCTTTTCTTTCACCTGTGCTAATTGCTCAAAATATTGCTAGCTGTGAAAACTTTTTGTTGGCTTTCTGTATCTATGTGTGTAATTTATTGTGGCTGTTAGTTTTCCTAATAAAGTAAAAAAAAAAAAAAAAAAAAAAAAACTAGGGCGGGCGGATGCGCAGTGATGGTGTGGGTGGGCGGCGCGTGGCAGGGCAGCAGCCAGTTGTAGTGCGACTCGAGCGTGGCTGTCTGTCTGTCTAGGTGTCGTACCACTAACCTGTTCAGTATTATCTAGGGCGGGCGGATGCTCAGTGATGGTGTGGGTGGGCGGCGCGTGGCAGGGCAGCAGCCAGTTGTAATGCGACTCGAGCTTGGCTCTCTGTCTGTCTGTGTGTCGTACCACCAACCTGTTCAGTATTATCTAGGGCGGGCGGATGCTCAGTGATGGTGTGGGTGGGCGGCGCGTGGCAGGGCAGCAGCCAGTTGTAGTGCGACTCGAGCTTGGCTCTCTGTCTGTCTGTGTGTCGTACCACCAACCTGTTCAGTATTATCTAGGGCGGGCGGATGCTCAGTGAGGTGGTGGGTGGGCGGCGCGTGGCAGGGCAGCAGCCATTTGTAGTGCGACTCGAGCGTGGCTGTCTGTCTGTCTATGTGTCGTACCACTAACCTGTTCAGTATTATCTAGGGCGGGCGGATGCTCAGTGATGGTGTGGGTGGGCGGCGCGTGGCAGGGCAGCAGCCAGTTGTAGTGCGACTCGAGCTTGGCTCTCTGTCTGTCTGTGTGTCGTACCACCAACTTGTTCAGTATTATCTAGGGCGGGCGGATGCTCAGTGAGGTGGTGGGTGGGCGGCGCGTGGCAGGGCAGCAGCCATTTGTAGTGCGACTCGAGCGTGGCTGTCTGTCTGCCTATGTGTCGTACCACTAACCTGTTCAGTATTATCTATGGCGGGCGGATGCTCAGTGATGGTGTGGGTGGGCGGCGCGTGGCAGGGCAGCAGCCAGTTGTAGTGCGACTCGAGCTTGGCTCTCTGTCTGTCTGTGTGTCGTACCACCAACCTGTTCAGTATTATCTAGGGCGGGCGGATGCTCAGTGAGGTGGTGGGTGGGCGGCGCGTGGCAGGGCAGCAGCCAGTTGTAGTGCGACTCGAGCTTGGCTCTCTGTCTGTCTGTGTTGTACCACCAACCTGTTCAGTATTATCTAGGGCGGGCGGATGCTCAGTGATGGTGTGGGTGGGCGGCGCGTGGCAGGGCGGCAGCCAGTTGTAGTGCGACTCGAGCTTGGCTGTCTGTCTGTCTGTGTGTCGTACCACCAACCAGCTCAGAATTATCCGGTGGTGGGTGATGAGATCGAAGTATTTCCTGTAGACATGAACAACAGTTCCCCAAGAATGATTGTTAATGGCGGTCGCATATGTTTCCATCATGTTGAAAATAATTTCTTTGATCGAGACTCAGGACACGATAAGCCGACTTTGGGGAGTCATCATCATTTGTATACCAAACAGACAGCGGATAATTACCTGATGTCTGGAAAACTGTTAGAAAAAACATTAAGTGATGATGTTTTTACAGTGGTACTAAAGCTTACTAGCATTTAGTTTTCATTTTACAAAAATTCCCAAAAATATCTTGTCTTGACGATTTTTAATTTATCTATAATAAATAACTTTCGAAGTCCATAACGTCCTCTTTTGTTTATTATTATTTGGAATTTATGATTTATTCAGAAAGGCTATTTATCAAAGAACTCACTAAAATAAGATAAGATAACAATATTATGGACACTTAATGAAAGATTTTGGGTATTTTTCTCCGGAACATTTAAAAATCTGACCGACTGTGTTCATACAACTCCCTCTTTTCCCCAAAAAAAATTGTCGCACCATACTCTGAACAACCTGTATAGGTAAAGTATCCTAGACATTCAAGTCTAGTGTTTGGCTGAAGGCATGTCAAAATGATTTTTTTCAGGCGAAACATATTTATCTCTTAAATCGACTCCAAAAAATTCACGAAAACTAAACTAAATCATTACAATTATAATAAGTACATGTATGTTTCATGCAGCATTAGTTGGGGAGCACCTTTTGGAATTAATAATACCTTGGACACTATTTACACACATTGATCTAGCCCCAAACTAGGATTCCCTCTTGGGTACTAGACAACGATACACGAACTTATATAGACAAATATTTTTATGCAATGTTTTAAAGTGGAGCCACTCCTAAAAGTAGCATTTGGCATCTGTCAACAGTAGGGACAGAGCTATGCGTCGCTTCCTTTTCTAAGTGAAACAAGGAAAAGATGACTGGCCCATAGCTCTGTCCGTACTGTTAGCAGATGTCAAATGCGATTTTCATGAATAGCTCCAGTTTAGTTAGAACAAATTTTATATTGCCATCTATGTTATTCCTGGAGAACTAAACACATAACATAGTGCCATCTGCTTGTGGATAGCGGAACTCTCTGCATGTAGAGTTTCTGGATGAGTATTATTCTCACACAACTCGTCTACTTTCTGATCTTAGTTTATCAAAAACCGTTTTAAAATTATTTTTGTGCCGACCGTCAAATTTATTTGTACATTAAGCGTTTGTGAGTCGTAAGTCTGAGAGATATAAAATATCCATTTCTAAGTTAAATAAAACCGGTCAAGTGCGAGTAGGACGTCGGACCCGTACACGAAGGTTCCATACCATTGTAAATGGAAAAAAACTACAGTCTTTTGTATGAGTATACCTTTTTAATTTTTATTAATAAAATATTAAATACTAGGTAGGACTACATTCAAGGCCGTACATCGAAATATTGGGGGAACGATACTCGGGTAACGAAACCTTTTGCTTATTGAAACCGGAAGTGGATAGAAATTGATAAACTTATTTACAGAAATAAAATAAAATAAAATATGACAAAAAACTTAATAATATTGATCATCGTATAATAACAAATAACTAAGCACAAGATTCAATACCGGCAGTTAAACATATTTTCCGATAACATCGGGAGACTCCAGTTTTCACCGTTAAACAAATAAAATAGAAAATGGACATACCATTAATTTCTTGTATGGGAACTTCCTTCTTCTTAAAAACTAGAATGTTTCATTATTTGTTGTTATAGCGGCAATAGAAATACACGCTCTGTGAAAATGTCAGCTCTCTACCTATTTCGGTTGATCCGGTAGAGCCCGGTGACAGACGGACGGAGGGGCGGACAGCGGAGGCTTAGTAATAAGGTCCCGTTTGGCTCCATTCGGGTACAGAACCCTAAAAAGGGTATGAACGTAAACTCACTTGACATTGCTGTACACTTATCGCTAACCTATTTTGAGTATTCTGTTCCAATTTAAAAGAGCAAGGTATCGTACAGTAGACCATAATTTACCAAACAATAAAAATTAGAGCAAGGTGTTTCAATTAAAACTACAAAGGATGCTCATTTCATTTCGAGCATTGTCTCAATAATGATACAATCTACGTCATATTCGTCAATTTGGAGCAATAAAATAAGGTTTTACATCATATTTACGTGGACGCGGTCGCTGCAACGTATAATTATGGGACAAAGGGGTCCAGCTCGTTGAGTTCCACGGGACCTATTACCTGCATATTATTTTCAAAAGCTAGTTTAATATGACTATTGTAATTACGTCAAATTGACATCGTAATGAAACTTTATTTAGATGATAACATGACTGTGATGATATGAGTCGTTTAGGCAGATGATCCAAAGGGATGCAAGCGATACGATACCGATACCGATATATCGGCGATATTTCAGGTATGCCGATATATCGGCATCGGCGATATTTTTATGGCCGACGATACTTTACCTTTGATGATGATGATGATACAACGATACTTTTCAATTTTTTCGCTTTAAAAACGTAATGTAAACCTTATCTCGTCTATTTCGTTGCAAACGAGGGACGAAATATGCCTGGGGGAAACCCCGCGCTCTATTTTTAAACAAAAATCTAATTCATGTTAATTTTAATAACCTAAACTGTATCCATCTGTCTATATTTTTATATTACCTTATAAAAAATTATCCTGACTTGTATTTCATCTATTTAACCTTCATTTTTTATTCAATAAGCGGTATCGGTATTGGTATCGTCAATATTTTTATCAGCGTATCGGTATCGGTATCGTATCGGCAAAAAGGCGTATCGTTGCATCCATACATTATATCAGTCAAAAATTTAATCAGATATTAATTATAGTCTATATTAAAACCAATTAAAATTAGTCAATCAAAGGAAAGTTTTAGTTTTAATTAATGTTTGCTCTAATTTCGCCATTATTTAAGAATTAAATTAAAATGACCTTTAGCTGGTATAGTTGGTTAGCTGGTAAGTATAAGTATACCCCGATCTGTGTTTAATTAATACATGACTAAGTAAATGTCTCATTTGCTACCATAAGAGTGTAGATATATTTCGATATTTTACGTTTGCTATATGGAGAGATAAGTTGCAAAATGAGATAGCAATAGGATGCACAATACTCAAGTCTTTATTTAGTACTAGGAAGATAAAAGAACCTAATACGTGGTCCATTCCTGGGACTCTTGAAATTTCGCGGCATTCGTAATAAATTCTGCAGGTTCTTGCACTCTTTTTATATGACAGAACGGACTAAGACTAACGTCCTATTTTCGTGCACACATTTTTTTGTGTGAAAATTTAGTGATTTATCCGATAATTCATTCCGATTCTTTGAGAGTGAGTTACTTGAGGATATCAGACAAAAAAATTGTGTGCCTTAACCGTATCTATACATATAAGGATTTAGCATTGATGAGTTTTTGTTCGGTGGCATTAGCGCATTTTCCGGTGTGTGATAGTTGATCTCTTCCGAGTTGTTTATTATCCCAGTTATTTATTTTAATGGCTATAGGTAGCTTTTTTGTCCACTCTATTAATTTTTTTTGACCGCTCAAAACCTATACATTTTTGACGTTTGCAACGAAAAATATTGCCATAAGAACGCAATAAGGAAATGTCAAAGATCATTAATAGAGTGGACAAAGTTACCCCCGCACAAATATTATACGGAATGTTTTTTCGTTTGGTTCCTTCAATCAGAAATAACTAGGGTTATAGGTAAAGTTTTGGTTTTGGTCACACTATTTTTGGGCTCATAAGATAAATCAACCTCTTGTAAGAGATGCAAGAAAGGATATGCTGAGGAAGCCGGAAAGTGATTATATGAATCTGCATAAAAAGTTATATGCCATAATCGGCAGATTCATTTATTTTTTATACATGTAGTCATATAATTCCTCTACATGAATCAAAAAGTAACTCTTGTATGTAGATTTTATAGCATTTGATAGTAAACGCCGATATCTTTGGTAGTTTACTATGACATTCGATGTCAGAACAAATACTAAGTAATATGTATGTGTGAATACAGAACTCTGTATAGTGTTCGGTGAGATATTACGGTCACTTATTTATAAATATTTAGTCCACCTCAGTGGCTACAATATCAGTATACTTGTAGTATACGTACATAAGTAGTATCCTAGGTTTGCTGCAAGAAATCTCTAGTTTGAGACCTTTCCGACTGTGTTTCCAACCAATCGGTTTGCGTCCTACATGTATTTGTTTCGCCTTTACCATTTGTATTTGTCCTTTTCCAATGTTTGACGCAATACATTTTAAACTACTAAAGAATGTTGGAAAAAGGGACTTCATTTCTAGGGTTCCTTACCCGAAGGGTGCCAAACGGGACCCTATCACTAAGCCTCCGCTACCCGTCCGTCCGTCCGTCCGTCTGTCACCAGGCTGTATCTCACCGTGATAGTTAGACAGGATAAATTTTCATAGATGATGTATTTCTGTTGCCGCTATATCAACAAATACTAAAACACAGAATATAATAAATATTTAAGGGGGCTCCCATACAACCATTCTTTCAATACCACAAACCAAACTTATGAATGCACCTGGAGTGCACTTATGGAGTGTAAAAGTAGCCACACCAATAACTTTGTAAACAACATTTTGCTATGTAAAATCCAAACTATTCACTCCACGCCATCCCTACCATTGTACGGAATGGTACGGAACGCTTCGCGCGCGAGTTAGACTCGACCACTTGACTGTTTTTTTTACTTAATAACATGCATATCAACAGGCTCATAGCAGGCTTATAGGTAGCTGTTACATAGCAGGCTTATTGGTAGCTGTTACATAGCAGGCTTATAGGTAGCTGTTACATAGCAGGCTTATAGGTAGCTGTTACATTAGTATGGAAGTGCTACTAAGTACCTAGCGAAATTATATTGTTATTTTACTGAACCTAGTTTATGTTAAGTACTTACCTATCAGCATATTATTTAATAAAATTACGCTGTTTTGTTGCTAAAGGCTTTAAAGCAAACGAAAGAAACAGTATATAACTCCGCAACATCTAAATCTGGACATAATTTTTGATTAATGTAGGCGAATAGATTGAAAAATATATTAATTTAAATGTATTAAAATCAAATAAGTTTCTCATTGTGTTTAATGTGTGTAATTAATTTAGTTTCCATAGACTTCAAAGATTTATCAAGAAAAACAAAAAGTAAAATTGGAATGAAATTAAACATCACTTAAAAACGAACTGGCCAAGAATGACTCGTGTGTTAAATCTCTCAGCAAAACAACAAATTGTAAACTTAACAATTTCAGAATAATCAAACACCAACTTAAATCACCCTATGGTTGAAACCAACAGAAAATTGCCGTATTCCAACATTTTCTACGTCCCAAGTAGTTCCCTTGTCATTTTGCGCTCAAAGTGATGTGTTCAATCAATTGTATAGACTCTTTGAGTCCCACGGAAAATACTGTAACTGTAAACATGTACTCTATAATCTTGCAGTCTAGCATTAAGCTTGGAGCCCCCGAGCAGGACAATAAAAGAACTGCAATTACCACATAGTAGGAAATCAAAGCGATTGTAGGGAATTATTCATTTAAATTGCGTGCAATAGCATTCATAACTTGTGTGATGCATTTTTCATGCAAGAACAAAATGCCACTGTGGGATTGCTTTGTTTGTGATGCGCATACACAACCCTTGCGGAGATCCAGCTGAACAAGACTCAAGTGACGAAACTGATATGCCTTCCAACATTCTTTGTTGTATAAAGTATATAGTATCAGACTAAAATTGTTTTAGATATCAAAGAAATTCTCTCTATGCCCTCTCTAGGTTGGTATGTTTTTTTTTATTTTTTATTAACAGAAATTGCTTACTTGCACACACATTTTTTTCATTTGCCTAGATTACTAGAGGCAAGTAACCAAATATGGAAAACCATTTATTTTTTCAGACATAAATAAAACAAATATTATAATTAAAACTTGTAGTGGTAATCACGCAGCTCCGTGGCCCTTCGCAGGAGGTGCAGGTTCGACTCCCGGTGTGACCATGTATCAATGAGATAAGAAATGTATCTTAAGTACATTATAGGGGTGTCCTAACGATTACGAAAACCTTCATTACTCCATAGCTGAGGCGCTGGGCTAGCCCCCTGTCACACAAAGATGTAGTATTGAATAACTGGCTTAAAGTGGGCACAGTTGTGTCTTGTGTTGTGCATATCCGTGACGCTGTGTTATGTGTTAGTCGTAGTTATTAACCATTATATATTTGCAAATTACTTAGTTAACAGTATCTTATTATATTTATTCATAATAAGTAATAAAACTCAAAACTAAATCAACATATTGGTGTCCAAAAATGGAATAGGTACCCCAAATATTATCAAACACAGACACACAAACACTACAAAAATTATCAAAAATCTAATGAACTTACCGTAAATGTAACACACAGATTTACCGCAAAACAAACGTCCTTTGCATTTTTGTATTTAAACAAGTGTTGAATAGGAGTTTATTTTTTTGTGGTAAGACTCTTAGAAACTTTACTTCGATAAGAATCTTAGAAACTTTAGTCAAATATAACTAGTGGCCCTGTGAGCTGCAGACCTCGCGAGCATCACAGGATTTTTTTTTATTTTTTTTTATTCCCTCGCATCGCACCCCCTTGAAGTTTTTAATAATCCGACAGCATTTCCTTTCCACACCAATAACTTTGTGAAGTACATTTTGCGTACAACCTATTGACTTTTGAAAAATTTCCAAAAACTGAATCGACAAAAAAACAATTTAATTATCGAATCTGATCACAAAAATTCACGAGTTGAGAAATGTGGCCTGTGGAGGAGAACATCCGGACATACGAAAGCATTTTTGTCCAATCCTGAACGGAGACGTTTCGCTCGCTTCGCTTCGGTCAAAACGTAACTTAAATTATTTCCAATAATCACATCCAGGTACTCAGGTAACCAGCGTACTATTTATATGCCCATCAGGAACCACAGGCATTTGATCCAGGTTTCCTATTGAGTACGATTAGGTTTTCTCATCTTATTTAAAGGCTGATATTAATTGAGACACTAGACCTAGACTACTGAAAATCAAATTAAAATATTATCCAGTCAGCCAATGTCCTGGAGATGGGCAATTCTATAATTGGACTCAAAACTGTACATATTTGGCATTTATAACTAGGTAGTTTAAAATTAAATTAATTATTTTAAATTTAAGAAAGGCACAAATGCCCCTAGAAAGCACATGCTGAGCCGGAACCGTTTCACTGTCGCCGTACACAACTCACTGCGATAGAATTGTATCGTCTAATCACCCTGTTATTTCATTCGCATGTAATTTCTTGTTGTTTCTATTCTTTGTTATTCTATTCTTCTACGCCTACCTGTTGTATTTTCTGTATTCTGTTTTGTGTATTTTGACGACTGAATAAATGCTTTATTTATCAATCTATCTCATTTTGACATTCCTGTAATAGGTTCTTGACAGCGACAAAACTAAATACCTTCACCCCTGACAAAGATTCAAACGAAGGAAAATATTTGCGACAAAGCCCTCGCTTGACTTTCACATCGGGGGCTATAAGACCTCTGTGGTGTTGAGGTCTAGGTGCCGCCTAAACGAGAGGTCCCGGATTCAAATCTCGCCTGGGAAGGATAAAAAAACAGGTCTTGGATGTTTACAAGTTTGTGACGTTTTATTTCTGGTTCCCACGACACATGTATCCTATTGTGGGGTTAGAAGCAATGTTTGTGTGTTTGTGAATGTTATCTTTTGTTATCCGTGGTCTAATCGGTTTCACGCTTGCTTCTCACACAGGAGATACAGGTTCGATTCCTGACCATGTACCAATGAGATAATTAATTTATCTTAAGTACATTATATGGACGTTTGACGGACGAAAAGCAGCGTGAGGAAACCTTCATTACTCAATAGCTGCGGCGATGGGCTAGCCCCCTGTCACGCAAAATGGAGTATTGAATAACTGGCTCAAAGTAGGCACAAGTGCCTCTGCCATGTTATGTCATGTTATGTTAAAGATAACATGGCAGAGGCACTTAATTTAATTTTTAGTTTTAATAGTGATGGAGAGATAGACAAACACTGATTATTGCATCTGTGAGTTTAGAAGTACTTACCTAGTTAATGTTTACGAAAATCACAGGTGTTCCAAATTAGAGATACTATTCCATATTTGGTTACTTATCTCCATAGTTTCAGTTGTCGTCATTGAATTATTTAAACGCACCTTTACCGAATCACGATTTTGAATCTTATGACTTGGTAATATAATTCAAAACCTATAACGGGAAATGGCATTTCCAGAAAATTCATAGCAAAGGAGAGGTTAAACCATTTTCTGTCAGCCTGTTGGTTGCCACAAATATTTCCCGTGTGATGCTGACGATAGCGTAAGTATACGTATAGTGCTACGAGTAATTGAATAAGTACTTATATAAGTATGTATGTACTTAGTTGAAGTGCTGTCTTTTCGCTTCGGTGCTTTACTCTCCGGAGATTGTGCAAAAGTAGGTAGTAAGTGAGTTGGATAGAAACTCAACAGTTGAAGGTAGTCGTCAAGGTTGACATCATCATCACACTCAGCTCGCATCGACCCTCTCCTGGGCATATTAAAGCCTCTTCCCCATAGCGCCATCGCATCCAGCGAGACTCCATCGACTTTAAACTTGTTGAAGAGAGGTTCTGAGTATCTGACCCAAAAACAAAACCTCGGTTCACAAAACACTATCGAAATGGTTGTCAGGTGCGCCGGCGCATGACGCCGCCAGCTCGGACCGATTCACCGCGCCCGCGAAGCTCCCGCTCCGCTCCCCGCCCCGCGCCCCGCTCCATGGGACTCTGCCCGCCCGGGAACACTGCTATCAGAGGCCGCGGGGCGTGATTATGTCTCTTGTCCGACTCACTTTGGGATTTAAGGTCTAGTTGTAAAATCAATGAGCATTGCTCTTTAACACCATCCATAATAATAATAATACCTTGGACACTATTTACACACATTGATCTAGCCACAAACTAGGATTCCCTGTATCTTGGGTACTAGACAACGATACACATACTTATATAAATAAATATCATACTTAGATAAACAACCATGACTAGGGTACAAACATCCGTTCTCATGAAACAAATATTTGCCCCCACCGGGACTCAAACTCGGGGACCCTTGGCCTCGTCGGCAGGGTCACTGCCGACTCGGCCATTCGAATCCAATTTTCCTCCTTCATATCAGCAACTATCTACTGAGGTAGTGATTACAAACATGTGAATGACGAACTTTAAGTATTTGGAGTTTTATTTACGTTCAGCCTTTGGACAGCCCCTTAGTCCGCAGAATGGACTTTGTGCACTCCTCCTTCGATCAAACATGGATGGACGAGACCTCTGTGCGTGGCGTAGTCACCAAGACAGGCCTCAGAAGCTAGATATCCCGTATTCAGGAGGTGTCTTGGTCTATTGGCAAACCCGACAAACAGAAGTTTTCAAGCCACTCAGGTCCTCTGACACAGCTTCACGACTACCACGAAGAACATATGGTAGCCGCAGCCGCGACCTACGGCATCGTGTTATGGGAAACATGAAAGCGCTTGCAATAAATGCCACATAGAAATGGTTTTTGTCTTAACCAGCACCGCTAGCCCACGGTAGCTAAAAAAAACTGTCAACGGCGGTTCCGCACCACCGTACAATGGTAGGGATGGTGTGGAGTGAATAGCCGCACCAATAACTTTGTCAACTACATTTTGGATTTTACATACCAAAATGTAGTTTACAAAGTTATTGGTGCGGCTACTTTTACACTTCATTTGCGTAACCAGATGCATTCACAAGTTTCTATGTGGTATTAAAAGAATAGGAGTATGTTGTATAGGAGTATTTTTTGTTATAGCGGCAACAGAAATACATCACCTGTGAACATTTCATCTCTCTATCACGGTTCATGAAATACAGCCGGTGACAGACGGACGGACGGACAGCGGAGGCTTAGTAATCGGGTATGGAAACCAAAAAGGTAAATTATTTAAGAGGTATTCGTCTCTTAGTTAGTTTTTATGCATTTGTACGGTATCTTGCTTACCCTTAACCTATCTCCACGAGTGTCCCGGATATCAGACCGTTGAAAATGCAAGATGGCTAGCCGTCAGCCATCGGCCGCGATCGTCGCGCATGCGCCTTTACTTACAACAAATCGTACTGTAATTGGTGAAACGTCGCGTTTAAATCCAACTTGTAATGTTTAGGCACAAATTCCCTGCTTGAATAGCGTTTAAGGTATTGCTTTGAGTCTGTTACTGCGGAGTTCTGTTGTTTTCAAGTTTACCTAGATTAATTCTTTTATTTACATGTTCAAGTTTAGATACGTAACGACGAGCAACAGTGCAAAAGTAATTCGGTGCTCTTGCTTTCATGACATGTATATTTATATTACATGGGTAGATATAAGATGTCTTAATTTTTGACCAAAATTAAATCATTTAATCTAAGCGCCCGTTTAGTTCTTTTCTATGAGTAGCCAATCAATATTAATGATTGATTTGTAAAATCTTTTCACGACCAGATTAATGTCAGAGTCCTACCAACATTTGTATCTGCACCGACTGCATCCAAGATAAGTATTGAAAACTCCCAAAATGAATGCCGTAGTGTAGCGTAGCACGTAGCATCGATCGATTATATCGTAGCGGAGGCGTGGCGGCGCGCGCTGATTGGCCCGCGGAAAACCAATGCGCGCGCGCCGCACACAGTAGCACTTCTTATCTTGATTAACATTCCGATTGCATTTATGAAGATCCTACCTACCTACCAACCAAAACCAATCATATTTCTAATGCAAAACTGTCTTGTTCGGCCCCTATTGGCAGTACCTGCATCAACGTACTAGCTAGTTTCTTTCTCCGGCCATTTATCATCTGTCTACATATTCATAAGGAATCTAAAAGCAGTTACATTCTAGATTTGTGACTGCGGATAAATAAGCGCTTTCATCGACCCGACTACCCGGTCAGTCGGCTTCCAACGAACATTTAAGTGTCCGATATTACCAATAATTGAAGACATCAAGTTATTAAGCCTGCCGGGGCTGGTTCTATGTTGATTGCTCGTGGTTATCAGGAATTTGACCATCGGCCTATTACGGTGGTACGAAGACGACGGGCGCATCGTAATAACCATGATAAAGGCTGAAATTATACGATTTGAGTGGAATTTTGTTGAAAATGGCGAAAACATTACAGAAAAGTACCGGGGTCGTTACGGCGACGTCGGAGTGAGCCCCGGGCGCCCGCAGTCGCCGCCGTCGCCGCCGCCGCCGCCGCCGCCCGCCCGTATGCAAATTAAACGTAATCAAAATAATCATTCCGCAGCAGAGCTGAAACACGGAGTGACGCACCAACCAGCCCGCCCTCCCACTCCCTCCTGCAAGACCTGCGCCTAGCGGGACAAGGACACCCGACCTCACCTGCCAACTCCGACGGAAATGCAAATGGCTTACGCCCGATTCGTTTTTATTATTCGTATTGTTTGAACTGTAATTACGTGGCCGATAGTGCCTTAATGCGCAAAATTACTATAAGTGGCCAGAAACATTTCAGTAGCGATTATAGGTAGGAAAATCGCCAGCGATAAAGCCCACTGCAAAAAGGGTAAATAGAAATAATTGGCTTAATAACCTTCCCAAGCAGTTATTATGTGTGTATCAAATGTTTCTGTTCTGGAGCTGAATTTTCAGACTTCTTTGACCCGCGGGTGATTCGCCAACACGAAGGCGATTACATTTAGGCACATAAACTACTAGTATAACCTTATTCTGATACCAAAACTAAGTCGTGGTATGCATTATGTACATATCTACATAATTATATATATGAATGAAACGTGTAGTCATTGAAAAAAATTACAGAATGTTGTCAAGAGACTTGAAGAGGCCTAACCCACACTAGTTAATTATAACAAAACAAATATTTACAAGTATATCGCTTAGATTTCAAATATCACTAGAAACTGGGATACTTACTTACATTCCTTTTAAACATATAACTATGACTACATTCGTAACGGTTCTATATTTGCATCACAAAAAGCGCTCTCCCTTACAATTAAGGATCAATGGGAGTTATCGCGATTTTTCTGTCACGTGCTGACTTCTCGCGCTGAAGGCGTGCGGGGCGGAGTCCCCGGACCCGGACAAAGGGAGTCCTGGAGCACCCTGGAGCGCCCAAGGAGCCCTAATTCCAGGACCAACTTCCGGCACCCACAGCTTCTCAAATTGCCGAAGAAAGGGGTACCACGGCCGGCCATTGTCAACCGATTCCAACGAATAAAACATTGTTAAAAATGCGTAGCGATCGGCTCTTTGTCATGTCGCGTACTCCTCAATTATGTAGAGCAGTGAAAGGGTCATATTTTCTATTAAATTTAGAGAATTTGCGTACAGGGTGCACGTTTTTCGGAGCAAGACTCCGGTGGTAACATTACCGACGCCCCGCGAAAAATAAATTATCAATATCGCGGAGTTTATAAAACGAGTGATGACTAAAGATGCAATACGTACAGAGTTTAGAGTTTTTAATAAACACTATACTTGTTCCTCTGTTCCTGTTTTCTAGAATAGTACTGTCTGCCAACTGTGATTACTCAAACTAAGGTAGAGTCTTGCGACCCAGATAGCAGATAGCTATAATTTAAAGAAACAACCCACCTAAAACCTACTTTCATATCTTATTTACTAACTTTCTTTATATTATTGCACAAAATAATTGATAATAGAAAAATAAATGAAAAATAATGCAAATACATTTCAAACATAAGGCGTATAACAAAAGACGATTCTCACATCGTCCTGTATGCGCGCGCGCATGTGGTGGCTCGGTGCTCCAGTGTCGCTATTGTTCCCTCAACAGCAGATTACTATAATCATTCCTCACGTAATGTGGTAAATGATAAGGTGCCCGCGCAACTCAAAACATATGCTATTGCGACTCATTCGTTCCACCAGGCTCTGTGTTGACCCCTCCCTAAAACGAGGTAAACTGTCAAGTTGGTCGAAGCTTTTACTACTGGCCATAATATGCATAAGTCCGTTGTTTTAAGTTCCATCGTAACTGACTGTGTACTTTCCTATAGGTATTTGTTTCGGTATTTAAACGTGCGTCTTGTTTGCCATTGTTGAACGTATCGTTTTATATTACAACACTCATGAGTTCTTTTAACAATCATTTCGGTTTTAATAATCATTTGTGAGCAGTGTAAAGGTTGTATTGACTCATTTTGGATTCTTAATTCGTAATACAATCCACATCCAACAGAGGATATTCTGAGAACTAAATAAGTAATGAAATGATACTTGGCCGGGCTTGTTTAAGTACTCAGGTTAGGTTAGCCCTTTTATTGTTCCTATCTTAACCAGTAACATATACTCGAACACATCATCGAGAACATCATCGCCATCATACCATTACTATCTACTATAATTTATTTTTGCTTATACATATCCACATGCAGCATATGTCCGCATATACACTTAACCAGGGTTACATAAAACTACAGTATCCCTATTACCATACACTTAAATGGTGAAACGATTTCAGTTCACGCTGATCCTCACCGGCATTAAAGGCGGCGTTAGGCGATGCGCAATTTGGCCCCATTTGTGGTAATGACAGACTGCGCCCGTTCTGCGATTCTGCATAATGAACCGATCCTCGATTGATCTGGTGAATGGGGACTTAGCATAACATCGCCATTCTATTGTTTACTCTACGACCTTTTCCGCCGCCGCGCCGCGCCGCGTGGATATTCCAAATTGGAAAATAACATTTATTTAAATACAAACACTTATCCCTCCGCACTTGGGACTACGCGACGACACGCGACTGCGACTCGAGTCAAATTTTGTACGGCAGCGTCGCGTAGGATACTAAATTCTACGCGTTTTTCTTAAGTCGGCGCCATACAATATCAAACTTGAGTGGCGTTGCGACATCGTTGCGTAGCCCCATATGCGAAGGTCCTTAGGCCCAGTACTTCGAATGAGTTATTCAGTTAATAGTGTTGACTCGCTTTCGAGGTAGTGGCACTTATTCCTTTGGCTAAGGCCTGCATATGTGACTTGACATACTGACCGAATGCAGAGAGTGATGATAATAAATGCCGCCCTAAGATCGAAGGGTCATGACATGAGTCGTTTATTGAAGTGAGTATACCAACAATAGCTGGGAATATATATTTTTTTAATTTTATCATGTCGCAGACCCGCGTGGTAGTCAAAGATGCACTAAATTTCCGAGCGAGAGAGCGAGGGAGAGTGACTGCATGATTTGGTTCTACGTCAAACTTTGACTTAAAGGGCTTAACATTCTACTCAAAGAGTATTCTTCACAAATTCTCTTTTAAAAATCACCTCAGCAGTGGGTGGAGTACGCTGGATAGATAAACAGCTAGGACGACATAGTTAGGTAACTATGCTTTGGGAGATATTTTGTGCTAAACAGTTAAATGTGGATATTTTGTGCTAAGGATCCAGGAACAGCTAGATAAGTAGAACCTGTCTTTCTAGCAGCAAGTGTTGATGAAACTCTGCTTCAGGAGTAGCGTCGCTTATAGACAGGAATATACTATAGCAGGGGTTTCGAGCTTGTTGATTTCTTGAGAATAAATACATACAAAAATTTCTGAAATGAGACTAAAATGGAAATTCTTTGTATTTTAAGATGCGATCAACTCGGTCGGTTTTCATCAGATTCGAGAAGTAAAAAGTAACATCATAACTATATACCCAAATTTTTTGTACGGTGTATCAATCATGGTGTTGTGGCGTTGCAGACGGAAAAGTTTGGTTTAATTTATGTGTTGTCATGTTTGTCTGTACATCTGTTCTAAAAAAGTAGTCATTAATTTCTCCACCGAGGAGCACAGACCTTTGCCTGGATATGAGTAAGATCAAGTCGTACTCCACCACGCTGGCTCAGTGCTGGTTGGTGGAAGGGTTTTACGACCACTACCACGTAAGCGATAGTAGCCGGGACCTACAGCTTAACGTGTTATCCGAAAAATTGAACTTCCGATAATGTACTTAAGATAAATTAATTATCTCATTTGTAAATCGTCAGGTTTCGAACCTGCGGATCTCTTGTGTGAGAAGCAAGCGTGAAACCCATTAGACCACGGAGCTCTATTAATAAATCAATAAATTAATATGGGATAACCAGAGGATCAGGAAACTATACATTATTATCTCCGGGTTTACTTATCGTCGTGCTCTCTGAGTTTGCCAGGAATCAGTAGTAAGTATAAGTACCTAGTAGATATACTTGTAATAGAGCAACAAAGGCCAAGCTTTGAACCATGACCACAAGAAATCCGAACAAATTGAAAAGATGGCCCTGACGAATGCAAAGTAATAGATCCTCAATTACTCACACTTTCAGCCATAAGGCTTCGCAGTCTCACAGAGACACAATAAGCATGTATGTACCCGCTCATTTATTCATTTAAAGAATGTCATCTAATAGCCCTTTCGAGTCTGTATTTACAGGCCTAATTTGCATGCTAACTACCGCCCTAGTGCAGTATTTATCCGTGCATTATGTAATAGAAATGCTAATTTATGAAGATATTTTGAAGTTAGGACTTTTTAAAACGAATATCGTATATATGATATCAGAACTATTTAGTGTATTACAGTTGTGGAAATATGTTAGGGGCGCAAAATGGATTTGGTATTTAATAAATAACTGGCTGGAGAAAATATGTGACTCTATATTTGTTTTTGTGTGAAAATGTTACATTTACGCTTTACACTTGCCCGTCGAGTGCTTACTTCATATTATCCGCATCATCTATCAGTCCATATTCACCCAATGCTGGGTATGGGGAACCTCCCTCAGCCACTGCTTGCCGCTCTGGCATCTGGGCGGGGTGGTCAGCCTACTGGATGCTGCCTTGCGGTTCTGGGCAGCGACTCTGTTACTGCCTTGGTCCACCCTCCGTCATCTGTCCTTGCCAAGCGTCACACCAAAACAATCCGATAATCTGGGCATACTGCTTACTGTACCTAACCTATACATTAAATATAAGCATTATCTCATCTTTTTAATTTCGGTATGACCTTGTCCAGCAGTAGGATGTCCGAGCTACAAGCCCATAGCCCCACATTACCGAATTACCGACCGCTCGACGCCTATACTTAACGCTCATAGTCCCGCTCCGATTTAAATAATAAATATCATATCTAAATAATACTTACCCAGCAATGTTTTACCCGTCCCAACTTGGTAATGACGAACATTAGCTCGCATCGCTAATAAAATTAGGGCCGAAACGTAATTTGACTTAATTTTGCCATAATCATGTCTGAATCAGACTGCCTCGTTCATAAATTGTACCGAAATTATTAAATTTGACGAATTAAGTTGGCGAATCTGGGAGATTTCAAGGCGAATGCTGATGTCGATTTCGTGGATAGCTCTACCTCCTCATATTTAAATGCTGGGCCATATTTCCTTCGCTGAAATTCGTTTGTCGATACGTACCGACTTAATTATTCTACCTACTTATATATGTGGGGTCGCGGGACATTATTTTTTGTACCAACCTGGCCAAATCTATTATTACTTACTGCATTCCGGTCTAGGTTGGAGCCTGTCAGACTATTATAATGCAACTTGAAAGAGTTATACTGAAAATTATAAATTTTAAACGATGAGATTTCAAACTGTACTCCGATTCTGGTGTTCTCACCGTGAGAAAACTCTAGATACTACGAGACGTGCTCCGTAGACACTGCCTGTCGCCGCCCAATCCACAAATCATACTCAAAAGGCATGAAACTTCATTTTGTACCGGAATTCTTTGTCTCACTGCCTTTGCAAGTCGCAGTTTGTAGCTCAAAGTTCCTTTTTATATAAAAGGAATTATCTCCAATTAACAATTTAAGTTACCGTGAAGTCAAGAACAGAGTTGCTAAATGATTAAAATCTCTTGATTATTAGGTAAATAGGTACAATGAACAACTTCTTAAGAAGTTGAATGTTTTTATACAAAAAAATGTAAAATATGTGCCTAAGAATTCTTTTTGATCTTTTTCTAATTACCTATATTATTTTGTTATGCAGCTACCTTTATAGATACAGTTATTGTTGTTACATTACCGAATATCGGTTGGAGGACCTACAATCCCTATGATACAGGTTCTTTACCTATATACTTTAGGGGTTAGAAGTTCAAAATGTACACTGACGAGCAATAAAAAAGTTCCAGTGAGATAGCACCAAATTACTCCTAAACGGGAAAGGCTAGCTTAATGACACCGTCTGCAATATTGAAATACATTTAACAGCGCATCAGAATATTACCAATTAAAAACGTAAATATTGTAAACGTAATATTGGTTCTATGTCTTAGGAGATATTAAGGTGTTTGTCGGTATTTTTTGAGTGGAACTTTTTCATTGCTCGTCAGGATTAATGTCACTTCACGTATCTCTCTAAAAAATATAAAAATAATAATAATAAGCATATTATTTAATGAAATTTCATCATGATAACACATACCAATTCTAAACAGATAGATAATGTGTGTACATGCATGTAAGTTGATGTACCGTCTTTGTTTGATGTACCGTCTTTGTTTGATGTACCGTCTTTGTTTGAAGCTGATAGAAACATAGTTAAAGAAACGATCTTAAAATGTTAATGGGCGCCGCAAAACGCTAATGGGCGTAACTTCAAGGTGAGTGAATTGTCGTGAACATTGTTTACTCAGAAATAAGAGCCATGTTTTACATTAAAAAAATAAAATATTGTGTTTCTAAATAATAAATTGTAGTCCTGTACTAACAGAAGGAATCTATTTATATATCTAGATATCTATGGGTAATAAGTACATCACTATTACAGGTCGCATCAGAACAAGACAGGTAGGTTAGGTTCACTATTTCAATTAATTAGGAATTACCGTATTACCGTATAGTAAGGAATTACCGTGGAGTACAATGCTTACAATTATAGTATATTTTGTACGTTTTTCATAGTTACACCATGACAGACCTGCGTTACACCCTGTAGAGCCATGGTACAGCAGTGACATGCGGATCCTATGCCATTTGATTACGTCCACGCTCGGGCAAGCCCGCCACAGTGGTTACCGGCTGGTTACCGGCTGGTTACCGGCGGTTACCAGTGGTTAGCGGACGTCGCGGTCCACGCCAATTGAAGGCGATTAAAATTAATTTTCATATTTGTTGTCATTTCGCTCATTACCCGACGCTACGGTGCGGGTAATTCTTCAGTTAGTCTATTCCTCGCTAGTTGAATTGGGTAAAATTGCATCATGACAAACCTTAGATAGGCTTTTATTATTGAGTTATTAGCGTTACAAACGTTTGCTAAATAATTTACATATGTTAGACCTATCCCTAAAGAAGTCGTATACTTACATAGACTTTTTGCTGGGTTGAGTATTGCCTTGCTTCTGTGATCTTTAGTTCCAATTACATGAATGTATGTATGGTGCTGGAGATGGTTTATTTTCATTATTTATTTATTACTGTTGATGTTTACATATACTTAGCAAACGTAATTATTTACCTCTGCTCTAAATTAGACCACTATGGGAGAAGCAAGGCGAAAAAATTCCTTCAGATAAATTTTTAGATCTCTTTTGAAAATTGGTTGGGATTAACCAATACAAATATTACAATGTTCATTATTATTTTAATATACATTACAATAAGAAGGAATAAATGATAACAAAATTATTAACAGCAAGTTCTGTGTTGATTTAGATTAACCCCATACTGTCCCAAGTAATCCCTTTTTACCGACAAAGTGGATTTTTCATGGTTTTGAAATTGTTCAAATGGCAATTTCAAAATCTCCAGAGGTATCTCGTTGTAGTAAAAAAGCACTGACCCTTGAAAGAATTGGTAACTTACGCGAGTCTAAACCGGGGCATTTCAGCTATCGCAAAATTTTAAAATTGTTGTAAGGTCCTTGCTTATTTAAATTGACTAGCTACAGTTAGTACATTAATTTCTTTAAAAAAATATCTTAGGGAGTCTGTGTGTTTTAAATTATAAATTGTTCAAACTATTTCAATAATGTAGAAATAGTTTGAACAAGATACCTTGACACATGACACTTTTTTATTTTTATTTAGTCTTATTGGTCTGTCTATAAAAGTAACTGTAGCCACATCCACCATCCACATGACCTAAAAGCGTATGCCGCAAAACTTAATCTACCAGCTAATTAATCTATGTGGGGTTCCCACTGCAATTTGCTATCAATGGTTATTCGAATAAACTTGGTATCATTTACTAATTCCATAGTTTTTCTATCTGACATGAAACTGTTCTCAAATTGCCTGAAATTTGGAAGTGAGAGTTTGATACGCTTGGTTTTACCCAGCGTTTAACAATAAATTATTGACTAATTCAAGGTTAAATACATCACTAACATCATCAATCTCTTCTTTTTGTCTTTCAATTGGGGACCAGTGAAGTATCATCAGTAAACAACACTATGCCAGTCAATTTCTCCTCCATAAAAGGCACATCATTAATATATACATACACCCGATCCATCAGATTAAATTTAGAACTATAAGATATTAAAATGTTGAATTATATCGCATAAGTATGATCTTAAAGTAGATCCAACGCTTATTTCTGACGCCGTTATGATTTAATTTCAATAGTAACGTATCATGATCAACACAATCAATCGTACAAAACGCCGATAGCATCCTGTGCGGCCTCCCATGCAGAGAAAATATGATATACCTATATAAGGTTAACCCTTCCTGCATCAGTAGTCCATTTACCCCTAGTATAACCGTATTGTTTCACGTGGAGTTGTTTTTTACGGTTGAAATGTGAGAGATTTTATTGAGTATATTTATTTCAAATATTTGACTTAGTGCTGGAAGAACAGATATTGGTATGAAATTCGTAGGATCACCCTTGTCTCCCGTATTGAACCGAGGTGTCATTTTACTGTGTTTTATGAGGTCTCGGAAAGCTCCATTATCAACACATTTATTGAATATGAGCTTAGTGTGGGGCTATAACTAGAATTACTGAACCAATGACTTAGACTGATATAACCCACAGGTCTTCAGTATTTTTTAAGTTTAGTAATCTAAACGTTTTGAATATGTCCTGGGGATATACATGATTAAATTTAAAATGACGCTAGTGCTGTTTTTCAGCAAAGTCTCTGCTTCATATGGAGAATAATTTAGACGCTCGGTTGTGAGTAAAGTTAGGTACATTGGTGAAGAATATTTCGAAAGCTCGAGCTACTTCAGCGTTGGATTTAATGACATCGCCTATCTTTAAGGAGACATCATTGCCCCTTGGTATAACTTAGTATAAGGTTTCACCAATTATTATTTGCCAAACCGTTAACATTCTATTATTTATATTTTGTATTTTTCTATTAATGTGTAAAGTTTTTTTAGTTCTACAAACTAACTTGATAGTTTTGGAATATTTTCTAACATAGTCATGAAATTTTCTATCAAAATCATAGGTTTTTCAACCGACTTCAAAAAGGAGCAGGTTCTTAATTCGATTTTTTTTGTTTTTTTTTTTTGTATGTTTGTTACGATTTTTGAAAAAAAAATCATCAGATGCAAAAAATATATACACAGATGACGTTTAGGTTTGTGGTTCCGTACAACAAAAGTTCTGATGAGGACATGAAGTACGTCGAATTCATTCGCATCCCGACCCCGGTCGGAGGGAGAAAAAGGGCTTGAATTGATGTCGGTTTTTTAAGATTTTGAGTTGGTGAATTATTCCTAAAGGTCACACTTTTACTAATCCCAAAAGTTGCCTAGTCCTTATATTTTGATTTGCTATATTTAAATCTTATCGCTGTCAGAATTATTAAGCAATAATTATAATACAAGTTCTTTGTCAGGTAGCCCTGCATGTTTTGATGGGTAATATTTTAGTGGTACTTACCCTTACTCGGAATTGCCAAAAATTTGATACACCAGTATCATTTGTACTTTGTTTTACCATTACAATATCAATATTAGTAATACTACCTCTCGAGCCTCTGACAGGGTAAAATATTAAATGCTAATAACATATGTACCATGTTGTTTTTTACAATAGTTAACAAGATAAAGACTATCTTTTGTCTGCCTAAAGTCAGAAATAAATATCTATATAATATATACACCTGATATACTGTACATAAGTTGATTTAGTCTATTTATGTAGATGTCGTAACAATATCGTAGAATTGATTATATCATGACATGATATAGCCAACCATGATTGAATTAGAACTTTGATCGAACGAAGAAATATTTTAGGGCAATACACTGCGGTAGCTTAGGTGAGGACTAAAGGGTCGGGCGCAGCTGTGCCCCCGAATAGTCTTCGTATTAGGTCAACATGTTTAACACACAAAAAACACCACGTATGACTGAATACAAATGTTTAAAAAAACATGTTTTCGTGAAATTCAACCCTTTCTGATAATTTCATGAAATAATTGACTAAGTATATCAGGAAAGGGTGATCCATGGTTGGCTATTTCATGAAATAATCAAATTCTACGATATAGCTACGACATAGACATAACTTTTAAAGATGATCTTTTTTGCACAAGTTTTGTTCACCTATAATAAAAGGTTAATTAGGTATACTTGTTTAACCCCTTTGCTATTTCCCACCAACAAAATAAATCTACTGCATTTTCTAAAACTACCTACTATTTCGTAAAATCATAAACCATTAATTCCACACCTGATTTTTGCTTGGCATGTTTTGTACCCATCACCGAAGAAATTAGGCAGACGTGAATTCAAATCAAGGGAAACTCTCCCACAATATAACCTCAAACGTTTACCATGCAAATTCTCGATGTTTTTGCTTGCCTCATGTCATGATACCTTTACTACGGGGTTAAAGATTTTAAAGATCAAGATTAGAATAAGAACACTAATCTTGATCTTTAAAATTTCCATCCCCGGGTTGCATTTAGATGTCGATCAAGAAACATAATGTAATCTATTGTATGGTAGATTAAAGCTGAACTTTCTCGGGAAATCCAAGTAGTGACCTATGCCGTTACAAATCCAGCAATGATAAGTATACCCTGCCGTCACTATTTAGCAACACAAACGGCCATTTCAGCATCGGGACAAAAACAGTTGCATACCGCGAGCATTGTGGGTGTGTGTGTATCTGTGTGTGTGTCGGCAAGCAATAAAGAGCTTTCGCGAAACGCGCCTATTAATTAACCAGCCATATTAACTAATTAACTGTACCCCCCCCCCCCCCCCCCCGCAAACCCGCCCCCCATAGTAATTACATCTTATCTACTGAATGTTCGAGGAGAATTGATAAATAAAATTAAAGTATGGTTCAACTCATTACAAATTGTTAACACTCCGCTCTATTTTGCGTTGAAAACACTGGAAAGTTCGTGCCACCTCAAACAAACCTAGTAGGAAAATGTTCGAACACTACTCCCAAACTAATTATGCGCTTAGGAATCTACCGCCGACCGCCCGAAATTGCTGTGGATTGACTCCTATTTCTTTCGAACAAGGTAAAAATTTCAAATGCAATGTTTAGTGCTCAAACGATAACATGATTCGGGTGTTTTCGGGAATACGACAACTGGCGAAGATTTCTATGCGCATTATCAGGTTTGGAATACTGTACGGCGGTAAGCGCGCCATTAGTACAGATTGATTTATATATGCGACAGTCGCTATAGCGAGATGTTCTCGTGATACCTACCTTTCATCATTTCTCAACGAATCAACATTATCTACACTTATTTCCGTTAGACTGTTTTTCAATAGATCTCGCAACATTAACGGACGATGAAAACCCACATGTGTTGTGATGCGGGAAGGTCCAGAGTGATCAAAAAAGGGTATAGGTGGATTACTGAGTAATGGTAATGCTGAGATGTGGAGTTGCTGCATCAGGTAGGAAGATCCGCAGTGTGAGAGGGACGGAATTGGGGGAAAATGACATAACGTAGCGCCAAACCACATAAAAATAGTTTAAAAATAAACTACGCTATTTTGTCAAAAATATTTTCAGGAGAGTTTACTAATACATATTATCCACATTTTGAATGCAATTCCGCAATGAAATAAGTTAGGGTTTCAGAAGTACAGGAAATAATAAAACAATTTAGAGGTCTTTTTTTTTATCTTATTTATTTTATAAGCCATACATCTTATGATTAAGTCAGCATAAAAATAATTAACAAAGTTACAGTGCTTACAGTATTACTTTAACAAAAGAAATAACATTAAATAAATCTAAAATTGGTTAGTTACATAAGTATTTTGTAGTGTTCCCATCTGAGATTCAAAGAGGTTATCAAGAAACTTAAGAATCTGTTACTATACTCGACAGTGAACTCTGAGCTTAGAATTTCGCAATTAAATTCTATCGAGAAAATTTCACCCAATCGCGTTTTCCTTCGATGGGAATCTTAATCAAATACTCAATAAACAAACGTTGACCTAAAAATCAAATCTGTAGCTGACTTTATAGTGGAGTAAGTGGATTCGAAAAAAAACCCATATTTTTTAATAGTTATTGCCGACTAGAGAAGATAGATAGATAAATTTATTTATTGATTAAACTTACGGTACAAACACATAATTTAAAATATAAATGCATCGAAAAAATACAACCTTAAGATCAATTAAACTTACAAAAATCAAACTACAATAATAACCCTTATCTTTATCCATCCGCTTTTATATTGGGTATGCTTGGTTACAACTCACTAGAGGTCAGACGTAACACCGAGCAGCTTCTGACTGTGTGTCGATTGTTGCGAGGCGACAGAGACTGTGTCGCGCTTGTCGGTACGGTATGCGCGCTATACGTGCCCGACAGATATCTCCGCGCGCGTAGGCACCAGCTGTTAGCGGGCGGCACGTACCGCACGGTGGCGCGCCAGCAGTCTCCACTGGTGAGGGCACGGGGTAGCCTCAATGCTCTGCTGGCTGCAGCACCACTGACTGATCTGTTTGGTGATGAGTGGAGGCATATTGTGCGAGAATGTGGCAGGTTCTGCGAGTTGAAGGAGTGAAAGTGTTGTCTTAGAAATATTATTATTATTTTTTGCATTGACATTTTATTTCAGTACCCTTGACATACCTAATAATGTTTAATACTATTTGAATTTGACCTAAATTTAATGTTTAATGTGATTTGATGTGTAGTATTTTCTACGAATTTGTACCCTTTGTTCCCTACCTGTGAAATCGACTTACCTAAATTGATACTGACATTGTATAAATATTTGACTTTGTACAGCGCATTGGGTGTATATGTAATGTTGTATATCGTACTTGTATATTAAATAAATAAATAACAAATAGCACATCAAAACAAACAACACAATTGGGGCAACTATGTGGTGATGTGGTTGCACCGCGACAATGAATTGGCTCTGACTCAGCAATGTCCCAGACGAGTCTGTGACGCTGGTATTCTGTCAGAGCCAAAACGGACGAGACAATGATAGGCTCAAATATACATTACCCAGGAATTATAAATTAAAAATATAGTATATTCATATTCATGGTAAAAGTTATGTCAAGTGAGGTGAATAATCAGTAAGATTTATTTGAACTTAAATATTGAAATCATTATGGATTTTTCATATCTACTTACTTTATACTTTATTGCACAAAACAAATATAAAGGAAGGAACATGTACAAAGGAGAGCTTATCTCTAACAAGAGATTTCTTCCAGCAAACCTAGAATGGAGAGAAACTAAAGGTAGACTATGTGCACAATAATAAAAATGTTAATAAAAATAATAAGCTACTTACCAATATCTACATAATACTAAAAATAATGCTGTATATAAATATGTAACGTATACATAAATTGTAGATACAAATAAATACTAAGACTACTTATCAATCTTATCATGGAAGGGATATATAGTGTTCTTTCAAACGACTTTTAAAAGTGTGAATTGACGGAGTGTCTCTGATGGCGCTGGGGAGTTTGTTCCAGAGACTGATAGCTCATCTACTTAATTACTTTCATTCTTTAGAGTTTAGACTCTGGCCATGGTTGTTTTAAGACTCTGATCAATATATGGCAAAGACAGGGTAGTAGTCTGAAAAAAAAATGTTTTCGCAAGTTACCTTTCCTTCATAATCATAATCATTTGTTCATTGCTTACATGTGGCACAAAGATGACAAAATAAGGTTTATGAATAGTAGGGACAGGGCACGGAGCGCTTGAAAGTGTCGCTACAAAAACAGTACAAAATCGGGAAAATTGGACTGTTTGCAATCAGTCGCGCATGGACGGTGACAGCCGATTGACATATCGGCAGCAAAAACAAAAATGGTGACCTGCTACGTAAAAAGGTGTAAATCATACCCAAATCGCAAAACACAAAAACAGGGAGTGTCGTATCACAACTAAGTATTATATTTTCAATTACTATTGGCTTTAAATTGATTATCTATAAAATATTGTTCTCGAAAAAATCCTCAAACGAAAATCAACCATTCGACTGACGTAACTTTGTAGCGACGCGCGACGCACAGTGAAACTGCCCGCTTCCTATATTTGAAAAACGATCCGATTTGGTTATTTTTCTATTCGTAATGTCATTTGGTTACCCCCCCCCCCCCCCCCCCCCTATTTCAGTTAGTTAGAGTTTGTATTTCACTGTTTTCTTAATTTACAAATGTAATTAATTACGTTTCGTCGTATTTACGTTGAAATACAAGGTACACTATCCGCGGTTTCCCATACTGGGTGACAGAGTCAATGTGCTCACTTTTAGTCTGAAAATGTGCTCACATATAGCCAGTTATGATGACAGGGGGTTAGTTGGGCATAGCCCAGCTATGGAGTGATAAAACAACACATAACATAACAAAGCGTCACGCCTTTTCCCATACGAGGTGGCAGAGGAACAACTGTGCCCACTTTCAGCCAGTGTTTCAATACTTTTAATAATATTATGTATAACGAAACGCCTGAGGATCCCTCGGTATTGAACATGTAAGAACAACAAAAATACATAAAACATAAATTTAAGTACACAAAACATAAAAATAAGTTTGGTGATCATTTATCCAAACACAATTTGGTGATCGTTTACTAATTCTGGCGGTCGTTTTGAATTTATTGGTAGTAAAATAGGTGCGTCTTTTGTGATCGTTTAAACGATGAGGCGTTTAGGCGATGAAATACTCTTTTCTTTGATGTTTTTTTCACAAATATTCATATTGTTACATGTGGCATCGTAGTTTATGTGTCCCTGCAAGTCTGTCTACCACAATCTACATAAGTAGTTATTTGGGATCCAAGTATAGTCTATATAGCAACAGTAACAACCCCTTGGGTTGGCCAATTGTGAATACAAAGCTGTCGTCAGTGTACCTATGCAATTATTTGGGCATCTGCCTACACTTTGCCCTGTGGCATTGCTATGGTTATGTTTCGTATATACCTACCTGCCTTTAACACAAACTTGGGCTTCGCCGAAGGTATTTTAGGGCATTTACGGTTGAATTATGTAAATAGCTGTACAAAAAGGCTAAAATCAGACTGTTTGCGAGCGGATCACGTCGGGCCGGGATGCCATTGGTCAAGGGGGGTACGCCCATCGCCTGAGGCTTCGCACGCAACCGCCTCATACCGCCACCTTCGGTCTAGGTATTATGGTTTACTTGCCGTGAGGTCCGCGTAATGTGGGCACGCCATTTGACGGATTAAAGATCTAAACACAGCCTTTTCGCATATGAGGTGGTAGAGGGACCCGTTTGGTTTGACGACCTCTGTGGCGCAGAGGTTGTGGCTCTGCCTTACATGCGAGAGGTCCTGGGTTCGATCCCCGGTTTGGGGAAGAAAAAGGAAAAAACCCTAGGTCTTGGATGTTTCTAGGTGTGTGACGTCACTGTTTCTGGTTCCCACGACACAGGGTATCCTAATGTGGGCTAAAGGGGCTAAGAAGCAATGTATGCTTGTATGTAAATTTTTATGTTTATATTATTTTTATTTTGTTAAATTTGACATATATTTCTAATTCAATAACTATTTTAAGGGTTCCGTAGCTTAAAAGGAAAAATGGAACCGTTATTGGATTACTTTGGTGCCCGTCTGCCGTCTGCCGTCTGCCGTCTGCCGCCTGCCAGTCTGTCAAGATCCCTTTGCTCAGAAACGCTTAGAAATATCAAGTTTAAATTGATATCAATTACTCAGGTCTGTTGTGGTCCCTTTGAGCTGTGAGAAAATCAAACTTCTAAAACAACAAATTT
The DNA here is from genome assembly GCA_949825045.1 of Argyresthia goedartella. NCBI lineage: Eukaryota > Metazoa > Arthropoda > Insecta > Lepidoptera > Argyresthiidae > Argyresthia > Argyresthia goedartella. The sequence continues at coordinate 13,306,699 of OX463820.1, read as the reverse complement.
GATGAATTTTCTTGATATACTTACTAGCAAGGGAATTAAAAATATAAAACATTAGGTACGTCCCGTTGACCTAGGAACGAAAAGACCCTTTTTGTCAGGAACTCTTAAAGATATCAAGTTGAAATTAATATCAATTACTCAAGTCAATAGTTCCTTGGAGCTGTAAAAATCAAACATAGGTGAACGGAATCAAAAGAAACCGCTACTTAAGACACATCGATGTTGTTGAATTTGCTTGATGTGGAATTAAAGCCTATTATTTCCCGTTGACCTAGATACATGAAATTGGTACAAAGCAAGGTTGTGAGCACAAATAAAGAAAAACGGTAAATTTGTAGTTCCTTTACAAAAGCGATGTATGCGGAACCCTCGGTGCACAAGTCCGACTCGCACTTGGCCTGTTTTTTCATTCACATACATATGTACATGTATTAAGTATTTCGTGAACACGTGGATCCATATAGGTACAACAAACACAAGAAATATATCTACATATAAGTACCACATCATCAGACAGGCATACCAAATATTACCTCTGACTTAACACGATCGTGTGAAAAGCGAAATAATAAGTCAGAAACATGTACACTTAAAAACTTTTACCATACTGCTCAATCTAAAAAGCAATAAAAAAATATTCATATTTTATTTACTCAAATAAAATTTAATTTCTTTAATGTCTAGATATGTTAAAATAGCAACCATTATGTACCATAAGTACTTATATTAAACTTAAGTATAATATAATAATCCTGCAATGCCCTTGCAGGGCGCATGTTTTAGATAAATACTAAGGATAGGCCTTCCCGTACGTAACGACCGCCAGAATTAGTAAACGATCACCAAATTGTGTTTGGATAAATGATCACCAAACTTATTTTTATGTTTTGTGTACTTAAATTCATGTTTTATGTATTTTTGTTGTTCTTACATGTTCAACCTTACATGAAGGATAAAGGCGGCTTCGCTTCGCTCACCCCCTTTACCCTTCACCTAAGCTACTACCGCAGTATTTTCCCCTGATATTTCTGCAACTTTTGGTGATCATTTACCCATTTTGGGTAGGAAAACATTATTTTGGTGGTCATTTAAATTGTTCTCAAATTCTAAGTTCCTGAACCCCAAATTTTTATCTTTTTTTGCTTACAACCTTGTGGACCTTTTTAGGACGGGAGACCTACTGGTCTCCCGTCCTTAAATTTTTGTATTCAAAGCGACGTGTTTTAATATCCCCTACCAAATCACGATTATTCAAATACCTACCTAACAACATAACATAAGATCACGCCTTTCCCCATATATGGGGTGGCAGAGGCACAATTGCGCCCCCTTTTGACCATTTATTCAATACTCCATTTTGCGTGACAAAGGGCTAGCCTATCGCCGCAGCTATCATCCCAAACGCTGCCAATCACAATGTCTAAAATATTTAAGATACCTATAAATAGTTTCGAGTCCAAGATTGGACCAGACTTGATATTATTTTTCTATAATATAACATAGCGTCACGCCTTTTCCCTACGGGGTGGCAGAGGCACGATTGTGCCCACTTTTAGCCAGTTTATGCTAGCCCATCGCCGCAGCAATGGGGTAATGAAGGTTTTCCATCACCGTTAAATTATACAAAGATTGTCTGAGGACTGGAAAATCGACCATAACTTGAACGAACTTGATCTATAAGAAGTACAAATTTTAAATTACTAAAATTAGGAAATACATGAGCGCGTTGTTGTTGTTTTTTACCAGAAGCTAATTCATGAAAAGCCCACGGGCTATTCAGACGATGAATTATCAATGACCGCTGAAAACCCCGTGTAGTACAACGCAGCGTCGCGCTGTAGCACTCTGGCTTTTCAAGAGGTTCGAAATTCTGAAAAGCCAGTGGAGCACAACGCGGCCCAGCGTTGTACGCCACGGGCTTTTCAGAAAACGCTACCGGGGTATGCATAACTCCTTACCGACCTATATATTAATGATTTCTCGGTAAATGATAATTCCTAGGTACAAGCAGATGAGTAAGTGACCACCAGCTGGTTAATAATAAAGAAAAGAGGAGAAACAGACAGATATGGGCGAAATAATATTTAAAACTTAGATAACATCATAAAATAAAGCATGAGACTCGACCACTCTCCGCGCTGGTCACACGTAGTGATTACTTTGTCTGTGATTGATGATGAATTACGTACGAAATCGTACGTAACAGGGGTGCGTTCATGAGTTTGTATGTGGTATTGAAATAATTGTTTTATGGGAGCCCCTTAAGGGGGGCTTAAATGGTTGGTCAGGTATATTGAAACAAAAACAACGTTGACGTTTATTTTATCTTCTAGGGGAGGGCAGCAGCCCCTCTCTGCCCCTACCTGGGCACGCCCATGGATCCCCCCAGGAACTTTCTTACTAGCTCTCCGTGCATTAGAATACTCCCTAGCACTTTCTATTGCCGCTGACTGCATTACATTAACTATATTAGAATAAACTTCGTCAATAAAAGTAAAATGATCACTCACCCGATCACACAATCCATCCACACATCCAGCACAGGGCATCTCCACATAGTGGCCTCATCGCATTGGAGCCACGGAAGACCCCGCCAGGTGAGGACATAGTGCACGGTGTATCGCCGTCGTTAAAGAACTCTCATGGCGAGGAATTCGATCTCCAAAGTCTATGGGCCCGCCAAGGAGGATCTCCTCAGGACTTCTCAGGGCGGATCGTCCTGAGAAGTCTTTTAACAATTGGTAGACAAGAGCGTTCAACGTTGATTGCCCTCTGAGGTCTGAAAGAACCACGTTCATACGTATGCTGCCACTGTTAGGCTCGGGTAGGTAATGGTACGATTCCTCTATCCATAGTAGGTAAAGACCAGCATATGTACAGTGTAATAAGGTAAAAAATAAGCCCTTAAAAGTGGACCTTTAAGTGATTTACATGACATATTATTACAGTGACATATAATCAGGTCATAAAACTTTGATTAACCTGACAATGCAGTTTTTCGTATGGGAGATAGGTCTCACAACTGATAGTGCGGTATTGTGGGGTTATAACAACCCCACATATGTTATGAATTTTAGTGAAATTTCAGTATTGTTGAACAATAAGTTAACTTTGGAAACCTTATGAACGGTGTTCAGCAGAAGGTGGTGGTCAATTTATTTGTGGACCAACTATGAACCCGGGGTTTCAAATTGTTTGATCTGACTAGAATACATAAGGTAGTGTTTTATTTTATTATTTTATTTTATTTGGGACATCAACAGCACATAGATAAACAAATTACAAAGAACAAAGATACAAAATTAAAGCCAGTAACAGATATCCACAAAAATACAAGAGATAAATTTAAATTGAGAAACTTAAACAGATAGAACAGTGTGCAAACTTAATAAATAAGATCTCTTACATGTATATAGAGCTAAGAGACAGGTATGTTTATTATGATGTTTATTTAAAGGTATATGTAGAATAAAGAAATAAATGATGTAAGATTTATGACGTGTTTGTGTGTGAGTGTATGAATGAGTGTTAGAGGGTGTGTGAGTGCATGTGTGAGGTTCACTTATTCCTCCTTGATATTGTGTAATTTTTTAATAATTTCCTGACGGAATTTCGCCTTAGACGATGCAAACGGATCGAAATTGTTAAAAAGTTTATTAAATTGATTGGTAAGGCGAACCATTGTTGAATTTTGAGCATAACTGGTATGCGTGAGGGGGATAGCAAAAAGCCTTTTGGAAGTTTGACGAGTACGGCGCGATGGGACACAGAAAGATAGTTCAGAGAGAAGAGGTGAAGAATCAAGGCGGCCCGATAGAATATCGTGGAGTAACATCATATCAAGCAAAATTCTGCGATCCTCAAGACTGATGAGGTGATGCTGGTGACAAGACTCCTCGTAAGAGCGCCCAAGAGTGTGAGACCTGAAATTCAGGTACTTTATAAATTTTGATTGAATAAGCTCAATGCGTTGAATGTACGTAATGTAGTTTGGAGACCATATACATGAAGCGTATTCCAAAATGCTCCTTACGTAAGCATAACATATCTGTTTTATACAACCCAGGTCGCTAAACGGTTTGCAGATTCTCAGAACAAAACCCAGATTTCGAAACGCACGGGCCGTGATGTGCTCAATGTGTTTTTCAAATGATAGTTTACTATCGAGAATGACACCAAGATCGCGGATAGTATTGACGCGGGCTAATGGCTTGTTGTTAATGGAGTAGTCATATATAATAGGGGTGGGACTTCTAGTGAACGAGATTTGGACGCATTTACTCATATTCACAGAGATCCTATTCTTTTCATAGTACTGAATTAGGCGATTAAGATCGGCCTGTAGCTTATCACATTCGGTGGCACTGTTTACATCAAGGTAGACCTTTTTATCGTCAGCATATAGTAAAAATTTACAGTCATTAAATGCAGTATAAATATCATAGAGATATGCGTTGCACAGTAAAGGACCTAAGTGAGAACCTTGAGGAACACCCAACGGGATATCAATAAAGTTCGAGTTATATCCACCAACAATCACAGCCTGACTTCTCTTAGAAACATAAGAAGTAATCCAACGGTGGAGGTCACCCTGAAACCCCAGATGAAATAATTTGCGCAACAGGATGATATGGTCTACGCGGTCGAAAGCCTTCTCAAAATCCGTATAGGCAACATCAACCTGCTTCCGCTTGTCCATCTTATGAAGAACAAATTGTAGGAATTCCGCAAGATTACTCATGGTCGATCGGCCTTTGAGAAACCCGTGTTGCTGAGGAGGTACACCACGAGAAATAATTGGGTAAATGCAGTTGTAAACAGCCTTCTCGAATACTTTACCAAATACATTAAGAATAGATATTGGTCTGTAATTGTCGATCTTCTTTCTTGTTCCTTTTTTGTGTATCGGAAGTATGTGAGCTTTCTTCCAGGCAATAGGAAACGAGCCTTCTTTGAGGGATCTATTGAATAAGATGCTTAGAGGATGACACAATTGCTTCGCGCACTTTACTATATAGTATGGTGGGATATTATCGCTACCTGCACAACCGTTAATATCAAGTGAGTTTAGTAATTTTAGTGTTATATCAGGATGGAAATGAGCAGAATTTATCACATTGCCGTCTTCACAAAACGGTGGAGCGAGTGGCAGATCAGAATACGAAGACGCTGGCTGACTAAATACTGAATGGAAAAATTTATTAAAAACCTTGCAGATGCTTGGACCATCTGAATAATGAACACCTTGGTATTCAAGGGATTGCGGATAGGCAGAGTTTAGTCTACGAGCTTTAACAAAGGACCAGAGCTGTTTGGGGTTCACTTTAATATTAGTTTGCATAGATTCAACGTAAAGTTTGAAACATGTATCCTGCATAACCTTTTGTCTCTTTCTGAGTAAGGAGAATTCTTCGTAATCGAGTGGATTTTTAAACTGTTTCCATTTTTTATGACTATTGGCTTTATCCCTGGTGATCTTGACAAGTGCCTCACTAAACCAAATCGGGTGATGTGACTTCTTTTTACGAGTATCCAGGGGCACATGTTTACAAATAGTGTCGTTGATGATGGTGTAAAGCTTATGAACCGCGTCATCAACCGTTCCTTCAGAGAGGATCCCGTACCAGTCAGACTCGTTGAGCATAACATGAATGGAATCATAGTCCCCTTTGCGAAATCTGTACCTAGCACGGTTGGACTCTGAAAGTGGTGACGCTGTTAGATCATTGGCCAGAATTTCAAGCGATGGATGAGCAATATCCTCTTTGATGAGTGGTACGGGGGAGCGTAAGAGAACGAGTGCGACATTGCTAAAGACCAGATCGAGAGTGTGTCCACTGCTGTTGGTAATGGTGTTAAACTGTGTTCTAAATACATTAATATTATAATGTAGCCAATGGACAGGAATCGAACCCGCATATCCTGTGTGAAAAGCAAGCGTGAAACCTGTTAGACCACGGAGCCACTACATTAATATTATTAGATTTAAATTAAAAGTGAATTAAAGTTCTCTATTGTGAAATAATTGAATAGATAGCTATGACCCACCCATAGGTGTGTGTTGTTCTGATAGCTGTAACGATTGAATTAAAACTTAATTTTATTTGTTTTAATTAGCTTGGCTATATTTTAGGGCTCCTTTGCATGGAGCATTTATTGGAGGGTTCTGTAAATTAATCTTTTTGTAAATTTTAGGTATCGTTTGTACAAAATGTCCCTGTCAGAGCTTCAGAGAGGGTTTAGCAGAGAACTAAGGTGGTTCTCATCAACTAATGCGTTGGTGGCACGCAAGGATAGGATTGATGTTGTGTTGGAACGTACCTTGAAGGTGAATGATCACTTTTATATTGTGTTAGAGTTGTGTGCGAAGGCAGAATCCCTTGAGGGTTCCCCACAACTCAAGTTAGACAAACTTACAGCGGATGTCGATCCGTGTTTAGACATTGCCGATACCATTACCCAGATGGCCGCAGACATACGACGACAGCGCAGGGCTGGTCGCGTTGTTGAGAGTGATGGCCCCCCTCAAAGTGTAGTGTCTAGATTGCCGGCTGTAGAGCTGCCTCACTTTGACGGAGTCGCAAATTAATTGGTCAGTTTCCTCAATTTGTTTGACAGCTTGGTACATTTGCGAACGGACTTACCCAAGGCCTATAAGATGGCTCAGTTATTGTCGGCTTCGCGGGGCGAAGCGTAGGAACTGATAGCGCATCTGGGTGTTACCGAAGCTAATTCCGAAATAGCCCGCCAGTTATTGATAAGGCGATATCAAAATAAATGGAGATTGGTTGACGCTCAGTTAAAGCAATTGTTCAACATTCCAACGGTAACAGGGATTAGCGCCCTACAGGCTGAAGTGTTTAATCCGATATTGTCCGGTACCTACTATTGCATTTTATTTGGTCTCGCCTGCCTTCTCCGACCTGGTGTTTTTAGAAGACGAGAGCCGAAGGGCAGAGAATTGGGGGTGTCAGTTATCATCTCCCCGGAACCATAGAAGGACACCCCTGGGGGCGCTGTGAGCAGAAGTTTTCCGCAGAGGAGGGAGGGCGAAGAGCTGTTCGGAACAGTCGGCCCAACGAACCTAGAAAATGATGCCTGCCCATTTCGTAGGCAAATTGGCCATGACATGGCCAACAGTAATAAATTTAAGGAACAACGAGTTCAGGGGCGGCGCCAAATCACACAGCAATGGGGCTGGTATTTTAAATGCCAAAATAGCAAGAGATTGTATGCGTACACGTTCGTGCGAATTTTGTAATAGGCCCATAAAGAGTTGTTGTCAACGGACCGATCTGGCCAACGGCATGACCAGGGACACACTCGAACTCTCGAACCCGAACGCGAATCGGAACGTAACTCAAGGGCCAATGTCGCCGCTTGCACAGGGGCGTACTGGGGTGCAGGGCCGCACTCAGTACGGTCACACGAGAGGTCCTGAGTTTTCGGTTGCGAATTGGTACCCGAATCACAGGAGCATGGTACCACACGTACAGGGTCAGACTCAGGGGCAGAATCGGGTAGGATCACCAGAACAGGGACGTACTTTGTTCGGGGTAACATTGCTAGTGGTTCTCCGATCTACCAAGGCGCCGCGTATGTGGAGTGCCGCGTAGGCCATCACGGGCGGGTGTCAGCGCACACCTTCGAGCTTTGCACGCGCGGTTCAGACGCTGCCTCGGATATCACCCCGCTCGTCACCGCCTCTACGTTCACATCGGTTCTCGCACTCGCTCATGGAGCGTCCTCGGCTGAACATCCGCTCTCCCCCCTACAGGGGGTGTCGTGGGGTGGGATCAGAGCCGAAGGCACGCGGGCCGTATGACGCGATTTGGGGCCCTCTAGCATATAGCGACCGGCCTGCTCAAAGGGATCAGACGGCGTGGGGCCGCGGGGTGCCGCGCGGGCCCCCGCTACGAATTTATGGCCCAACCATGTTGCCCCCCAATCGGAGACAGCGGCCTTGCCCATCGCCTTCGGACTTATTTGAGGTTCGGAAGACAACAAAACATGCGTTCGAGCTCTTTTGGACTCCGGTGTCCAGGGCTGTTTTAGGTCGAACGATTTAGGGAAATGGTTGGAGGATACGGTGTGTGTATACTACAGCCAGATTGTTTATTGGTTGGTTATTTCTGCATGATTGTTTATCCACCAGGGCGGTTCATCTCGAGCTCATTGCTGACCTCTCGACTGTGGCCTTTGAGGCTTACTTAAACAGATTTGTTTCCCGAAGGGGACTGCCAGCTTGCAACGATACTTACGAGAGTTGGGTAATTTTTTGAATGTTCATATCGTGGATATTGGAACGGCCCTCTCCCGTCGGGGTGTACAGTGGACCTTCAATCCTCCTGGTGGCCCCCACTGGGATGGGATGTTAAATCGTAGTTAAGTCAACTATGATGAATCAAGGACGTATAGAAGGTCAGACCGCGCTGACTTTAGTAGAATTCGTGACCTTGTTTTGTAAGATCGAATCCGATCTCAACTCGCGATCATTTCTTGATAGGAAAACCACTTAACGCGCTGCCCGAGCACCCCTTCGAGGAAGTGAAATTGTATCAGTTGTCAAGATGATGTTAATGGAAGCGTCAGTCGCTCGAGTATCTGCACATCTTGCAACAGCGCCTTAAGTGGACTGACAAACTAGTTCCCCTAGTATAGGTGACCTCTTGCTGGTTAGGTATGCTAACCTGCCGCCACTGCGTGGACGCAGGGGGCACATTGTTAACTTGTTCCCTGGAAAGGATGGGACCCCCAAGTCCGCAGAGGTTCTAGTTGGGACTCAGTGCTCAAGCGAGCGGTAGCCGCGTTGTATTAGATTATGATATATTCCCGTAGATTAGGGGACAGGTTGGGGAACTGTCCGGGCGGGTGACTGTTTTCCGTTAATCGGAACGCACCCTACGTTTTGGTCTGTTATAAAATAAAAATGCAACTTCGGTCGTCAATTAGACGGGTGAGACGAAAAAACATGGAGATCGTAAAGCCTATGGTTTTGCCGTGAGAAATTCGCGAAGGCTTCCCTGCGTAGAAATCGAGAGTTTGGAAGAGAATCGGTCTTCCAATCGAATCCTGGTTCTGACATGTACCAATGAGTTAGTGAGATCTTAGGTACATTATCGAACGTTCTGTTTTCCAAATAAAATGTTAAGCTGTAGGTCCCGGCTAGATATTCTGAAAAGCCCATGGGGTACAACGCTGGGCCGCGTTGTGCCCCAAGGGCTTTTCAGGATTTTTAACCGTTTGAAAAGCCAGAGCGCTACAGCTCGACGCTGCGTTGTACCACACGGGTTTTTGAGCGCTCACATTGATGAAAACCAAAATAAAAACGCTTGAGAAGAAAAACGAGAACCTCAGAGAGAGAGAGAGAGAGAGTCAGTTAGAAGAATGAAGGGAAAGGGCGAGAACAAAGATGGCATGCTGCACGTCGAGCTGAAGACTCCAACCTCAACAGCGAGGTAGCTACAACCAGGATTTACATACGTCACGCTCTTACATCATGTCATAAAACAACTTCTATAAGTTTATGTGGTGTTATGTTCAATAAGTTTATATGTTATGTCATGTCATCAGAGTTGACGAAGACATCAAAATGCCCTAAAATGCTTGTATTTGCACCTCATTAATAATAAAATTTCGAAATACGCATTTAATTAAGATGGCTAACAATAGTAACCTAAAAGTTTTGTGACAGTTGGCACTTACTATAAATTTTCGGCTTTCGCATTTTTTCTTTACCTTTATTTACTACAAGACCTTGCTTCTTGCCATATTTAATTATTCTAGGTCAATGGGAAAGCCCAATTGGTAGGTATTTGATTTGGCAAAAACGCGTTCTCTATTGCGTTTACCTAGAAATTTGTTTTTTCACAGCTATGAGGGACGAGGGGAGAGGTCCTTACAGCACAAGTAAAGGAAAACGTGAAAACCGCATTTTTTTTGTGAGGTACTTATCACCAACAATAGATGTATTTTGTACGGATCATCGGCTGTCCTGTTCCTCGTTTTTGGCGTGTGCTATTTTTCAAGCTATTAGGTTCGTAGACATCCCAAACTAACATAGCCACTGTTTCACGTTTGGACCTAGTTTGGGCTACAACCAGGATTTACATACGATTTTAATAGGGGTAAATCGACTACGGATGCAGTTATTACCCTTATATCTCATGTTTATTCTGCATGGGAATCCGCACAGGATGCTATCGGTGTTTTTTGCGATCTGTCGAAGGCATTTGATTGTGTTGATTGTTGATGATACGTTACTAATGAAATTAAATCATTACGGAGTTAGAAATAAAGCGTTGGATCTACTAAGATCATACATAAGCAATATAATTCAAAAGACAGAAGTCAACGGCGTTAAATCTGATGGATCGGGGGTAAAAATTGGCGTTCCACAAGGTTCCATACTAGGCCCTTTCTTATTCCTGGTATATATTAACGATCTGCCTTTTATGGTGGAGAAATTGACTAACATAGTGTTGTTTGCTGATGATACTTCACTGGTCTTCAAAATTGAAAGACAAAAAGAAGATTTTGATGATGTCAATAGAGTATTATCTTTAACCTTGAATTGGTTCACAGTTAACAATTTATTGTTAAATGCTGGTAAAACCAAATGTATCAAATTCTCACTTCAAAATGTCAGGCAAGTTGGGACCAGTTTAGTGTTGGACAGCAATACGTTAGAATTAGTAAATGATACGAAGTTTCTTGGAATAACCATTGATAACAAATTGCAGTGGGGACCCCACATAGAAAAATTGGCTGGTAAATTAAGTTCTGCGGCTTACGCTGTTAGGAACATCAGACAAAACACGGATGTGGCTACATCTAGGCTAGTATAGTTTAGTTACTTTCATAGTGTCATGTCCTATTGTATCTAGTTGTGGGGGAAAGCAGCGGATATTCAAACTATTTTTATTTTACGGAAAAGAGCTATTCGAGAAATTTATAATTTAAAACGCACAGACTCCTTAAGACAGCTTTTTAAAGAAATTGGCATACTAACTGTAGCTAGTCAATTTATTTTCTTACAAAAAAAACTTACAAAATTTCCCAAACTTAGCGATAGCTGTAATGTTAACCTAAAAAATAATCACAGACTACTTGCGCCCCGGTTTAAACTCGCGAAGGTTAGCAATTCTTTCAAGGGTCAATGCATTCTCTACTAAAACAAGATACCTCTGGAGATCTTGAAATTGCCATTTGAGCAATTTAAAATCCATGTTAAAGCGACTTTGTCGAAGAAGGGATATTACAATGTTCAAGATTACTTAAATGATGGGTCTGTATGGGGTTAATCTGGCTCAACACAGACCTTGCTGTTAATAATTTTGTAATTATTTATTCCTGCTTATTAATTATGATAATGACTAAATATTATATTTTGTATTAGTTAAGCATAAGCAATTTTTTAAAAGAGATCTAAAAATCAATCTGTGGGAGTTTCTACGCCCTTCTTCTCCCACAGTGGTCCAATGTAGAGAAGTGGCAAAAAATGACGATTGCTATGTATATGTAAATATCTACAGTAATAAAGACATTTGGAATTTGGAATTCACGCTTTTACATCATGTAATAAAAAAAAATATGACGCTAGAAACTCGCTTAAGAATTATTATAAAATTATGTGGTGTAACTTATAAGGGAAAATGATGGTACTCCGGGCCAAACAAAGATGGGTGGCAGCCCTATGGAACCCTTCGTGTGCAAGTCCGACTTGCACTTGACCGGGTTTTCCCTTTATTTTCAAGCCGCAGCAAAGGTTTCTAACGCCCCCTTTCAAACTTTTTGAAAACTATTTTACAATGGATAGTTCTACTACTCAATACAAGATGGCGCTAGTAGTTATATTTTTCAACGTGGCTGCGTTTGTTATCGTTCCTTTTTATGCGAATTTTGTGTTGGCTTGGCATGTGCAGTCCGAAACACAGCACTTACTTCATGGTCTTTATCAAACCACAAAATAAACCTTAACGTCATAAAAATAGGTCTTTGCTTCGATCGGTGACACATGTGTAACATACGTCAGACGTCGTCAAAAAGTCAAATCACATTATTTCCCTCTCAGATAGACGTAGGCGAAAAACTCCTTGATTTCTTTTCTGCATTTTGCCTTGCTTGCTCGAGTTGCTTGCTCCTTTCCTTATTAGTATATAAAAATTGTGCTCCGCAAGTACATAACTCTCCAAGCCAGTTGCGTTGCAATTTATAAAGACAGCTTTACTTCCAAACCGATCCCAAAAATCTACAACTATTTGTGGGCCAGTAATAAAGACACAAAAGGTTAGTGAAGTGACCTATTTCCGGAGGTACAATATAATCCCTACTAATCAATCGTCTCCTGATCTTGTTAGACCTGTACCATCTATTTAATCATTCTTATTGCTGAGCGTTTTTTTCTTATTGGGGTATTTAAAGTTCAAGGTTCAACAAGTGTCATATCTATGTGCTTTAGTCATACCAAGTGATAATTAATGTATTTACAGATGCAACTGACATCAGACCCTCGGCGAGCTGACCGTGAGCGTCGGTTCAAGCCTCCGCCACCAAGCAACGCTCCAGCAGAAGACCTTACAACAGATTATATGAATATTTTAGGTAAATAAAATAACAGAATGTCTGATATTAAATACCTTGCCAAAAGTAGCCACAACTAAACTTCTACCACCACCATAATATTCTATGTTAAAATAGTTATTAGGGTGAAGGTGAGATCGCCCTAGAATCTTTAACCACTATTTTGCACTCAGACTGCTGATAGCTTAAGATCCCACTAAATGGAACTACGCTAAGAGACCTATATCTCTACCTAGGGCTAACAGGAAGATTAGGATGAAGTAATTTTTGCAAATAAATAATATTTACAAAGGGATATTATAAGTTTATTACAAAGGGATATTATTCATTAATGCTAGGTAACACCTGTTACCTAGCATTAATGGACCAACTCCTAATATATTAAACAAGATCTTTACTACCGCAACATAATATTTTAATATTTAACATTCACGTAAACGCCAATTCACAAGCAACAAAATTCAGCTTATTGATAAATATTTTTGCATCAAAATAAGCTCAGCCGTCAATTTGGTGCAGGCAGTGGGCCTCTTTATATATTTTAGAGATTCAACATCAGTCTTTAAAATCAAATGCTAGCCTCAAAATTAATCAATTCCTCAAATTTAGATTAAGAGTTAATATAAAATGTTTAGTTTCCAGATAGCTCTGTTAAATGCGGCTTTGTCTTCTGGATGTCAACTGGTGTACCAGACTCTACAGAGTCCTCTTTTCTCCATCAGGTGCTTAAGAGCCTAATTTCGGTAAAAAAATTCAACCAGCTGCAAGCAGGGGAATCTCTGGGCCAGAACAGATCTAGAGAAGGCGGGTGCTTTTGCCGACCATCTAGCAAAGATCTTCATGCCCAACAAGAAACATCCTGAAACAAATGAAGACGATATTGATGATATCTTGGCACAAGATTTCCAGCTTAGAATAGTAACATATCATGAAGTTAACAGAACCATTTTTAGATGGATGGATGACCAAAAGGCACCGGGTTTTGAGCTAATTGACAAAAGAGTCTTACAAGAAGTACCACATGTAGCAAATATCACCTCACCACTCTGTTTAACTGCATACTGGAATATCCTTTCCTGCATTGTGGAAGGTGTCACAAATAATTATGATACAACGAAAAAACAACCACATGAAGTCACCTCCTATAGACCCATAAGCCTGCTACTAATACTCTCCAAAGTCTTCGAGAAAATCTTGCTTCGTAGATTAGCAGCTGCACTTGCAGAAAGTTATACAATACCAGACCACCAATTTAGATTAAGACAGGAACATGCCACAATTGAGCAAATCCACAGAGTGTTTGATATCATCAGAAAATCACTGGAAAGAAAGGAATACTGTTCCTCAGCCTTCCTTGACATTCAACAGGCATTTGATCAAGTGCGGCACAGAGGCGTGTAATGCAAGGTAAAACACCTTTTACCCCACTCATTCTATGCCATCTTGGAACCATACCTATCCAATAGAATTTTGCAGATCAAGGAAGGAGAAAGCACATCTACATTCCACGACATACACGCTGGAGTGCCCCAGTGTTCCGTGCTTGGGCCTATGCTGTATACAATATACACATCAATTTACCACAGAGCCCGGGGGTCACTGTGGCGACTTTTGCTGATGACCCATCTATTCTAGAATCTAGCCAGAATAACCTAGAAGCTTTACAAATCCTGATACATAGTTTAAATGATGTCTTAGGCTGGCTCACAAAATGGAGAATCTGTGCTAGTGCATCAAAATCGGTCCAAGTAACATTCACACTGCGTAAAGAGAACTGCCCACCAGCGAAACTGGTTGAAAACCAACTCTACCACACAGAGAGTCAGTAAAATACCTCGGAAAGCACCTATAAACACATCTAAAGCAAGAGAGACCAACTTAACCTCAGGTATAAGGGGTTTTACTGGCTGCTAGGCAGGAACTCCAAACTTTCAACGGACCATAAGCTACTTGTTTACAAATCCGTCATAAAACCGATTTGGACTTACGGTATTCAACTCTGGGGATCCGCCTGTGACACAAGATTATCAAAAGTACAGACAGCCCATAATGCTATGCTGAAACAAATCTCCGACGCACCCTGGTTCATAAGAAACGCAGAGGTCCATGACCATCTAAATATGAACACGGTGAAGGAAGAGATAAAGTACTACAGCAAACAGTACAAATTTCGTCTGACAAAACATCCAAACCAACTTGCAGTCCAACTGACTATTCCCTCCTACACCGTTGCGGCGCCTGAAGAGATGTTACATATTAGAGCTGGACAGCCTTTGAGGCTCAATTGAAGAGTAATCCCAATGGGGTATTACCTCTAAATACCACCATCACTCAAAAAATCTGCTCATAGTCAATGACTGAAATATATATATTAACTGTAGCGTGAAACCCACTAGAACACTAAATTTGTAAATAAAAGATATTATATGTAACCCTTCCAGGAATGGTGTTCTCCATGTGCGGTCTGATGATGAGGCTGAAGTGGTGTGCGTGGACGGCCGTGTTCTGTGCTAGCATCAGCTTCGCCAACTCCAGGGTCTCTGATGATACTAAACAGGTATGTTTGAAAATGATTCTCGGTACTTTTCTCATTCCATTCCATCTTCAAGAAATATACAGTAAAACTGAGAATATGGGCTTGTTACTGCACCCGCGGGGAATGCCTTTCCCCTCCCTCTCCCGCTCGCGCTCGACCTCGACGCATCAGTAGGACAGTGACGGACGCAAGACGTCATCAGATCGAGGTGCCAAGTTAACTTTGCCGTGTAGTACACAAAAATAGCAAAATTTTGATGCATTATGTCGTAGCCATATCTTGTCTATCAGATGGCCGACCATTTCATGGAATGGTCAGAAAGGGTTGAATTTGATGAAACATGTCTTTTTAAGAGCATTTTTATTCAGTACTATAAGTCGCGCAACGAATTAAAAGCGCAGGTATTGAAAAGTGACTACTGCGCATTCAAGGCCGCCGCTCATAACGTGTGGCGCGACGTATACCTAATGTTTTTGTGATATACATGTCAAACTATCACGAAGACTATTCGGGGGCTTCGCTGCGGTCGCCTTCGTTAGTCTCCACCTAAGCTACCGCTGTTTTTCCCTAAAAGATACCGTGTTTTTCCCTAAAAGATTTTTTCATTCAATGAAAGTTCTAATTCAACCATGGTTGGCCATTTCCTGATATAGTCAATTATACGATATGGTTACGACACATACACGCAGTCTATGTTCGGCAGCAAACTATGTCAGTTCAATCCTTAGTTATGGTTATAATGAACTTCTTACCCATATGTTTTCAGATCATGAGCTCCTTCATGCTGTCCATATCCGCTGTTGTCATGTCATATCTCCAAAACCCAGCGCCAATGACACCACCGTGGGCAGCTCTGACGACATAGTGCTGTAGTGCTTTTCGCAAACACCATTCACGCGAAGCGGTAAGGAGAAGTTTTCTGACAGCTCGACAGATGTCGTCGTTGAATTCTCGCTGGTGTACCAACAGAGTAGAAATTGTTACATTTCAAATTTGTACTGTGGTCTGAATTGTGTAGTCCCAAGCTCGCACGGCGCTAACACATTTTCATCATTTCGAACCGCAGGATACAGGCGGCAATTCTCTCACGTCACGTAGCGATCTTTTTGGATGCCACATTTTGTTTTTAATCAACCGTCAGAAAACTCTTCAGTATTAGAGGTACTAATTGACTAATAAATAAATGTAAATAGTTAATTATGTACAAAAATCAATAATAAACTATAAAATTCTACTGAATGTTTTCTTTGTTTCTCAATGTGTTTGTATTAAATCTAAATAACTTAGAATTTCCATAGTTAAACAGAAGTTACATGACCGAAAGTCTTGTTACTCAGCTCTCACAAAGGACCTATCATTATCTTGAAAAAATATGCAGTTTACCTGAGATGTGCTCAAAATTGTAAAGAGCTCCGCTTCGAATTTAAAATATATAAATGTAGTTCCTTAATGTCCCCATCAAGGGGCTGAGGCCTTTACCCGGTACGAGTAAGATCGAGCCATACTCCATCACGCTGGCTTAGTAAGCGTTGATGGAGGGGTTTTACGACCTTGAGACAAAATCTGTGGATATATTTAGTATGTAAGTATACAGGAATAACAAAACTTTTATGCTAGTGATACGATAATTGATTTATTGTATATTTATAAACGTTACCTGTGATATCTGTGTCATCCGGGTAGTACTAGGTTTGATTTGAATACAGTAATATACACAGTCAGGTCATAAGTTCTGTCACACAATAAAAACTTTTGAATTTAGAACGCTGGCCACAAAAAAGTTTATAGAATTCGAATTTCGAATTTTTCATGAAAATAAAAATGTGTACTTTTTAGAATTTTCCTCATTTTTAAATATGGAGTGGACACTTAAAGAAGACCGTGTCGCAGTTATTGCGTTGCATCGTTGCGGTTACGCGCCAATTCAGATTTTCGACTTACTGAAAATTTTTAATATAACCAAAAGATTCGTTTATCGTACCATAAAACGATACAATGAAGACTCTAGTGTAGATGACAGGTCAAGGAGTGGCCGCCCTCGCTCTGTTAGGACTCCAGCAGTGATAAAAGATGTGAAGGCGCGAATTCAAAGAAATCCCATACGTAAGCAGAAACTGTTGGCCCTTCAGATGGGGTTAAGCAGGACCACGGTGAAAAGGGTGTTAAATGAAGACTTAGGGCTTAGGGCATATCGAAGAAAAACAGGACATCGTTTGGACGCTCGTTTAATGGACCTGAGACTGAAGAGATGCCGCGCTTTGTTGAAGCGGTACGCGGAAAAAAAGCATCGGGAAATTCCTTTTTCGGATGAAAAAATTTTCACCGTGGAAGAGAGTTACAACAAACAAAATGATAAGGTGTACGCACACAGCAGTGAAGAAGCGAGCAACCGTATTCCGCGTGTCCAACGAGGTCATTTTCCATCCTCGCTCATGGTTTGGTTGGGAGTCTCTTATTGGGGCTTAACTGAGGTACATTTTTGTGAGAAAGGCGTAAAAACGAATGCAGTTGTGTATCAAAATACAGTCCTCAAGAACCTTGTGGAACCTGTTTCTCATACCATGTTTAATAACAGGCACTGGGTATTCCAACAAGATTCTGCGCCAGCTCATAGAGCGAAAAGCACACAAGACTGGCTGGCGGCGCGTGAAATCGACTTCATCCGGCACGAAGACTGGCCCTCCTCCAGTCCAGATTTGAGTCCGTTAGATTACAAGATATGGCAACACTTGGAGGAAAAGGCCTGCTCAAAGCCTCATCCTGATTTGGAGTCACTCAAGGCATCCTTGATTAAGGCAACCGCCGATATTGACATGGACCTCGTTCGTGCTGCGATAGACGACTGGCCGCGCAGAATAAAGGCCTGTATTCAAAATCGCGGGGGTCATTTTGAATAAACTTTATTACCATAAGAATCTATGTTTTATTAAGTTCATTTTGCTATATAAATGTTTACATAAATAATAAACATGTCTAAATTATTTCATATTGCACATGTGACAGAACTTATGACCTGACTATGTATAATAAGATAGTAATAATCACCCACCCACACCCGCCTCCGACGAAACGTACGAAGCACAGAATCTCCTCTGCTCCCGAGTCCTGCGACGACGGCGAACACTTCCGGGACATCCCGAACACACGTTGCGGCCGCCGGATACTCGATGCATGCATCGCAACGAGTACGCCGCTGGGAACAGCAGCCTTATGGCGTAACCCTCTGAAGTTCATAGCGTGTGTCTATGGTTCATCTCATGCTCATACAATTTCATCGATTGCGGGGTATCACCGAAGAATTCTGTGAGCTTGGGTTTCGCCTCCATTATGATGCTACTTGCGTGATACCAATTTGACATATGAAGCTGGTGCACGGTGTCAAACGTAAAAGTCTATATGAAGTTCATAGATCAGACGACTTACGCATTAAGGCTGCAGGTGGCGCGCGCCTAGCGTACTGCTTGTACGTGATACTAGGTGGATCACGCCCAGGCGCTTACGGAGTGCCGACTAGTATTAAACAATACCTAATGCCGAGACCTGCAGCCTTAATGCGTAAGTCGTCTGATCTATGAACTTCATATAGACTTTTACGTTTGACACCTTGCACCAGCTTCATCTGTCAAATTGGTATCACGCAAGTAGCATCATAATGGAGGCCAAACCCAAGCTCATTGAATGAACCCTAGAAGCCTTCGGTGATACCCCGCAATCGATGAAATTGTATGAGCATGAGATGAACCATAGACACACGCTATGAACTTCAGAGAGTTACGCCATAAGGCTGCTGTTCTATTATATACTTCTCATCTCAAGTCAGGACCAAGCGCGTAAGCATTGTGTAATTTTCTCCCGAAAATACGACACAACATTGCCTGGTAGTACCGACGAATACAAACACGTTACAACATAGAAACAAAAGCGAAACTATGTAGAAGAGCATATTTACTTTGCTACAAGTATTTTTAAATATTTAGTAAACTCGAATTTTTCGTGTACCATAAAATTTCATGGAAACTAAAGATTTTCTAGAACGTAATCAAGTTCTCCGTAGTGCCTAATAATGTTAGATACTATTGTTATATTAGTTTCGTACTATGTGTGTAACTATAAACAATTAGCGTATTTCAATCAAAAATGGTGGGGGCAGCAGTGTGGGTTTATACTAAACTATTTTAGTTGATTGGCCCTACAACGTCATTATAATTTTCATAAGACATTAATTATCTCATTGGTACATGGTCAGGAATCGAACCTGCATCTCCTGTATGAGAAGCAAGCGTGAAACCCATTAGAACACGGAGCATCAAGAAAAAGTTATATAAAAAGCCACTTTTGGACTTATATGATCCTACTTCGACCACTTTGATTCACACGGTTGCATGCAAACTAGGGATCGCAGGAATTCTAATACAACAACAAAGTGACGGCACTTTAAAGCCTGTTATGTACATTAGCCGAGTCACGAGTCGGACAGAAGTATATACCATAGTTATGAGCTCGAGACGCTCACTGTTGTCGAATCATTGCGCCGATTTCGGGTATATATGTTAGGTATGCATATTAAGATGATAATAATAATCATTTATAATAATAATAATAAACTGACCTATCTCTAAATTCGTGTTCATGTCCTGCTCTGGTAAAAACCTCCAGCATTAGGTATCTTGGGGTAATAATAGATCAAAATCTTGGATTTAGACCCCATATTGAGATGATTGGTAGGATTCGAAAACTAATATATGTCTTCAAAACCCTTCGACATGTTGCTGACGGCACATTGATGGAAAGTGTCTCCTTGCACTTTGTCAATCTATTTTGGCATACTGCATCACGTCGTGGGGCGGAGCTCCCAAGACCACGCTTTATATTTGGAGAGAGCACAAAGGGTAATCTTAAAGGTCTGCACTTTCCGTCCATTCTTTTACCCTACTGAACTTCTTTTCAGGTCATGTAATGTTCTTATAGTTAGAAGTCTGTGTAGTTAGACAACTCTTTGTTTACTTTACCATTTTGAAACCATGACATTTCCGGGCCTCCTATGCTCACAGATTCTTCCCTTTCCTTGGACCTTTGCTGTATAATAAAATCAATAGAAAAATAGACAATATTTCTTTAACCACATATCATTTCAAGAAAACCATTTTTAATACCGATATAAGCGCGATGGCAAACGGGACTCACCGCACCATACTCGATGCCACAGATTCCAGTGACACGGCGGCGGCGACGAATAACTGGGACGATATCTTACCGGATGCGATATGGGGTATTAATGACACCTATAGCCACATCCGTGCCACCAAACGCTATAACTGGCGCCCAACGTGGGGCCAGTTATAGCGTTTGGTGGCACGGATGCGTCACCTAGGCTATGGGGTTCGAGGTAATTCCTCAGATGTGGTGTGTGCGTGTGGGACGCCGAAGGCAAGAAAAGAGTTCTCTCCGTTTAACTTCTTGTAATTGTCTGTACGTGACGTTACAACACGGGTTATACAGTTGGGGCACAAAGACAAGACAAGACAAAGACAAGTTTCACAAATACACTGGACGATTTGTCGGTGACGATTTGAACAGCGCTAAATCCTGGCAACGTGACTAGTTAAAGGAAAAAGGTCAAAAATGACATGCGAGGCAGAGAGCATGTGAATTCGGGACAGTTTGTGGGATCCAGGAGAGGAACGCGAACGTTCAAGGCGCGAATATTGGTCATGCGATTTCTATTTACTGTCGTCGTCGGTTCAAAGTTTAGAAAGTTGAACAGAAATGCTGGATTTTTACCGGCAATTTAGTGCGTGTTTGTATACCCGGCCACAGATTAGATAATAGTTACCCGGCGTGAGTGTGGCCAGGTATGTCATATCCACCATGTTAGTTGTTTGCGTAATTTTTTTTTGCGTGCTTTCCAAACTTATATTCGCTTTGAGAAGCTGGAATGAGAGATTTTCTGACAGCTAAAAAAAGTAAAAAAATACTTCTGAAAGCTACGGCAGACGGCGTTTGATTCGACGTGGCTTTCAAAAATGGATCTGTGATCGGTGACTTCATTCAATAATTTGTGTTCTGTGGCTGGTCATGTTGTCTAAATTCAATCCGTTTGTCCTGTGGTTATGTACGCAATGTTTTGTTTTCCTAGCGGAATCTGCAGAAAGTTATATAAGTAATTTTAAAAATAAAATTACAAACTTTTGTGGCCAGTCCAACAACACATCTACAGTGACTATGCCAATGGCTCAATAATAAAACCTGCAGACAAACCCAGCATTTTCGGGGATCATGATTACCTAGAAAAAACTACTGAAGAGGCATTCCTAGAAAACATGATCCTCACAGAAGAAGGAATCCAGCAAGTGGAAGAAAAGACAAGACGAAATAAAAACGAATGGAAAAGAGAACGAACGACTCACGAGGATTCATAGTTTTATTTATGGCAAGATCAAATCCTGCAACAGCAGTATGAAAAACCTGGCTAAAACTTTAGTAAAAAATGTGGATGTGGCAACTGCAGCAATCAAACATGGTCTGAGATATGAAGCTGAAGCTGTGCACCAGTTTGAGGTAAAAACAAATCTGGTTGCAAGGAAATGTGGCATTATAATTCATAAAGAAAAACAGTTTCTAGCTTCCACACCAGACGGATCAGTGGGCGCAAGTAGTGTACTGGAAGTTAAGTGCCCATACACAGCACGCAATCAAAAGATTCTCCAGAAAATGTACCCTACTTATACCTGTGTGAAAAGACAGGATTATTAAGATTAAATGAAAGTCATAATTATTACTACCAAGTACAGGGGCAAATGATGTGCAGTGGAAGAGAAAATGCATACTTTTGGGTTGGAGTGTAAGGGGGCTTCCGCCCCCTTATCGACACTCTGACCGAAAAGTTAGAGAAGTTTTATAATGACTACTTTAAGGAAGCCCTTGTTAATAAATTTCTGTATGATAAAAAATAATGACCCTAGTATATTACCCCATTTTTTTTGTATTACCCCTTTTCATAGGACAAAGCATAACAGCAATGCAGAGAAGAGGGTGATTTGTATCTAAATCCCTAGTGCCTATACAAAACGTAAAAGCTAAGTACAACTAAGTGTAAAGGAGGCCTTCGACACATCATTGATGTTGCTTAATAAAACTTCATTTTACCTATTCATTTAAGCATCTTTATTTATTATGCTAGACCTAAAATTAACCAACATTGCGCATATAAACACAATGTCGCTCGACAACACAATTTCTGTTTGATTCAAAGTTTGAGTCAAAATCTTATATGTCTTTAGCAAGCCAATAACCCTTTCTACATGAACCCATTTGCTTGCCACTTTTCTGGAGGAGCTAAGTGTCTGAGGTAGAATTTGATTGCCTTTTTTGAAGAAAGATGGCATGTTCACTTTGACACCATAGGGAACAAAAATGTCTTGGACATTTAAGCCTTTATCCACCATTATTTCATCATTGTAGTCAAATCTACTAAGTATTGTACTGCGTTCTATAACGTGCCTATCAGTAGCAGAGCCGCCATAGCATGGAGACACATAACTAATGAAGCCACTACGAGTAATTCTAATAAGGATCTTTAAGGTGTTCCTGTTTTTATAGGAAGCGAATGTGACTTGCTGCGCAAAAGGTAGTTTAGGTTTTTTAATAGGGATTTCTGTCGCATCAAGTATAACCCGTGTCGATGGATACTTATCATGAATATCTAAAGGCATGTATGCTCTTACGCTATCTCTGTCTAACCACAAGTCCAAATTTTTCCATTGCAGCGAAATGAACCTGACCCAAGTGATAAATATATTATAGATTTGTTTGGTTGTTACTTGATACATCATAGCAATTTCTTCGAAAGGTTTATGTCTCCGTACTATCATTAAGGTAATGAAAAATTGTTCGAATGCATTGAGGTTCTTTGGAGGATGTCCATAAAATAGGTAAGATTATGAGCACATTGCCCTAAAGTGTCAAACACAAGCATCACTTTTTCAAAATTCTCTAGGCCAGTGTAGAAGTGCACAACTTTATCATTATTTTTGTACAAGTGGATGGTAAAACCCGAGACACTACACTCATGAGTTTGTACTGACTCATTTTTTGAAGTTGAGACACTATACTTGTTCGATTCCAAATCGATATTCGATCGATGGTTTCGGAACGGCCATTTTGAATTTGACGTTGCTGCCAACCTAGCAGTTTTTTGACAACTGACAGACGAAAGCCCTCACAATGTAACGCGTATTGATTAGGGCATTGAAATTAAATCGTAAGCCATCTGGAATTGTATTCGGGTTCCCCTCAGGATTGTCTATATAGCTGAGTGTGTTGTGGTTCCCCGAACCAGATAAAGTTCGCATTTACGTGGCCGATTGGTTTTTCCCACGTAACATAACCTGTGTTGGAACACTGTGCTCGTCGAAGCTGGCCTGCCAGTCATATCTGGTTGGCTGAAGAACCTGTCTACCAAGAAGAGCCTAGGGTGCACCCGGGCCTTGCAGAGAGACAGGAGGTTGACGGGACCGAAGCACAGACCAGGTTAGATCGACTTCATAATTACTAGCTCGGTGAATCGCCGACGTTCACACTTCTTGGCATCTGATAGCTACGCTACCTCGCAGCTATGGGCCCCTGCGAGGTCATTAGGTGCCGAGAAGCCTGAACATTTTGGTAGCAGAGCGTGGTTTCCTGAGATTTGCAGCCGTCAAGGGCTCCAGGAACCCACGATTTGGGACTATCAATCTGTAGGTATAGGCGGTTATTAGCTAACTTGGTGTTGTTCCTGTATCCACATAGATTGGTAGTATTGTAAGCTATAAGTCTATTGCTGGTAGTAGACAGACAGATATTACAGTTTTCCCTAAATGACCAGTTGTACTGAGATGTGACTCAGAATAGTAGGTACTCAACTTAGGTACATTGTAGGTGAATTGAAATTTGCATTGAAGTACCAGTTAGTCAATCTATTAGTGGTCTAGTAATGCTAATGAATGTTTGGTTAACATAGGTAGTTACATCTATTGATAGCAGGCTATTACATTGTTTTCAGTTTATAGCAATTTATAACTTGAACTAATATTGACTATCTGTGTGTGTTATAATGATAAAGGGAAACTAAATTGTATTTACAGAATTTATATAGATATAAAACTCGGTTCCTATTGTTTAAGGAAAACAGCATTGTTTAAGTTATAGTTTAGGGTTCCCTCGTTTGGGTTATAGACTGGAGGGTCCAATAAAATTGAGTTACTGCAAATTGTGAGTAAGTATCGTTCCGATCATGTCGTTATCTGAAATACAGAAGGGTGTTTCTAAGGAACTCAGATGGTTTTCCTCCGCACACGGTCTGATAGACCGTTTAGATAGGCATGATGTGGTATTGGAGCGGTCTATGGACGTTAAGGAACGTTACAACAGGGTGCTCGAATTGTCCGCGCAGGCGGAATCAGTTGATGGTTGCGCACCTGACAGGCTGTCACGGTTGCTAGGGGATGTCGACCAATGTATGGAGATGGCAGCTGCTATCACGCAGAAGGCTGCGGACATACGTAGACAGCGCGAGTCCAGCCATGGTGGTGACATTGAAGCACCTCTGCCGCTTCAGGGTTCAGGGTCCAGGTTACCGGCCATAACTATGCCTACTTTTGACGGAGTGTCCGGTGAATGGATGAGCTTCATCAATCTGTTCGACAGTTTGGTGCACATGCGATCGGACATTACCAAGTCTGTCAAGATGGCTCAGCTGGTGGCAGCATTGAGGGGTGAGCCTAGGGAGCTGGTTGCTCATTTGACAGTTACGGAGGGTAACTATGAAACGGCCAGACAATTGTTGGTCAGACGTTACCATAACAAACGGAGGTTGGCCGATGCCCAACTGAACCGTTTGTTTAGTATCCCGGTTGTGAACAAGGTCGGGGCCATACAGACGGAGGTTTTGAACCCATTGTTGTCCGTCACCAAGGCTCTAGAGAATCTTGGACTTCCGGTTGGTGAATGGTCGTACCTACTGCTGTACATTGTACTTTCCCGCCTACCCGCTGACGTGCAGACTCGTTTCGAACAGTCTCACGGGAGGTCGGCCGAGGACCTGCCCGCCTTCTCCGACTTGGTCGGATTCTTGGAAGAGGAGGCTCGACGGGCAGAGAATTTGGGGTTGACGGTCACCCATCCTTCGGAGCCACAGAGAGCTGCCGGGAGCGCTGTGAGTAGGGGCCCTCCGACGAGGAAGGACCGCACCAACCGGCAGTCGTATGGGACTGTGAGTACATTGACCCCACATAGTGAGACCTGCCCATGTTGTAGGCAGATTGGCCATGCTGTGGCCAATTGCAATAAGTTCGGGGAACTTAGGGTTGAGGGACGGCGCCGGATGGCCAAGCAGCGGAGCTGGTGTTTCCTGTGCCTCGGGCCACACATGGCTAGGGACTGCACGCGCACAAAATTGTGCAGATATTGTGGTGGGGCCCACAACAATCTGTTGTGCATGAACCGGTCCGGCCAACAGCCACCACAGGGCCGTACCCAGGGTGACACGGCATGGGGCCCTGAGAATTCGTTTGCGACTCGGAGCGCAACTCAGGGGCCAATGTCCCCACGTGCACAGGGCGGTACTAGGGTGCAGGGCCGCACTCAGGGTCATCACATGGGGGGCCCTGAGTTTTCGGTTGCGACTCAGCATCCGACTCAGCGGGCAATGGGGCCACAAGCGCGCAGCCACCCAGGGGTGCAGGGCTGCACTCAGGGTCATCACATGGGGGGCCCTGAGTTTTCGGTTGCGACTCAGCATCCGACTCAGCGGGACATTGGGTATGTTGAGCAGGCCGTAACGGGCGGGTGGCATGGGACACCTTCGAGCTATGCGGATGCGGTTCGGACGCCGCCTCAGTTGTCGCCCCGCTCGTCGCCTCGTCCTCGTCGGTCGCATGTGATGTCCCCCCCGCTCATGGAGCGGCCACGGTTGAATTCACGCCCACCCCCCTTCGGGGGGCGTCGTAGGGTGGCAATGGAACCGGCGCGTGGGCCATTTGTACAATGGGACCCTCTGGCGTATAGCTGCCTACCTGATCGGTTACAGGCACAGTGGGGCCCCGGGGGTCCTCGCTAGGAATTTGCGGCCCAACCATTGGTTGCCCCCCAACCGGAGACGGTGGTGTTACCGATCGCCTCTGTGCTTGTTTGGGATTTGGCGGGCAACCCAACATACGTTCGCGCCCTATTAGATTCTGGAGCTCAGGGCTGCATTGTATCGAACGATTTAGCAAAATGGTTGGGCCTCAAGGTAAATAGGTATAATAAATCAATACGGGGCGTGGGGAATGTTACGGTTACGAATGTAGTTGGTCAATCGATGATCACGTTCTCTCCACGTTATGACATTTTGACAAAAACATCCGTGCAAGCTTTAGTAATGACGCATGTCATGGGCAAACACCCCTTGGTGAAGTTGAATCCGGCCGTTCGATTCCTGACGTCAGGACTCAAGTTGGCGGATCCCGATTTTGACACTCCAGCCCCGGTCGACCTGCTACTGGGAGCAGACGTTCTGGGTAGGTTTCTGTTGTCGGATCGGCGAGTTCTTCAGCCGGACGGGTTGATTGCTGTGGATACTAAGTTTGGTCACGTGATCATGGGTCCGGCATTGCCAATGGTTAGGCCTGCCGAGTCAGATGGCATACTTATTGGCTCAGCGTTGTCAGACGCTATCCAACGTTTCTGGGAGATAGAGGAACCTCCCACCGCTCGTCGAGTCGACGCAGACGAAGAAGAGTGCGAGTTGTTTTACCAGAATAGTACTGGTCGCCTTCGTTCTGGTCGTTTTGTAACTCGACTGCCTTTCAGGGCCGATCGACCGCCACTAGGAGAATCTAGGAAGATGGCTGAGACGAGATTGATGTCGATGGAGCGTAGGATGTCAAGGGACGCCGTATTTAAACAAAAATACGTCGATTTCATGAGGGAGTATGAGTCGTTAGGACACATGTCGGTATCGGGTGTGGACTGGAGATCTGAGGACCATTGTTTCCTTCCACACCATGCCGTCCTGCGAACCCCTACCGGCAAGATTCGAGTTGTTTTTGATGGGTCAGCACCTACCTCGAACGGGATGTCCCTGAATCAGTGTCTACATTCGGGACCCAAGTTGAGTCGTGATATTTCGGATATTCTCACGAGCTTTCGGAGGCACCAGGTTGTATTTGTCGCAGACATTCGGATGATGTTTAGGCAAACGGTAATTCATCCGGCTGACAGAAGGTATCAGTTGATACTTTGGCGTGAGTCCACGGCCGAGCCAGTCAAGGTCTATGAGTTGAACACGAACACGTATGGGTTACGGTCTAGCCCGTATTTGGCGATGCGTACCCTGCGGGAGTTGGCGTCGCGTGACCGTGTGAGCTATCCTAGAGCCGCCGCTATCCTGGAGCAAGATTTGTACGTCGATGACGTCTGCACAGGGGCAGCCAGTGTAGAGGAAGCTCTGGACCGACGTGACGAGCTCATTCAATTGCTGGAACGAGGCGGCTATGAACTACGCAAGTGGATGTCCAACTCCCCTGAGTTGATGGCTGGTCTCCCAGATGAGTTTCAACAAGACCCGCACGTTTTTGAGAATCCTGACAACCCTAACATGTTGTCAGTGCTTGGAATTCAGTACCGGCCCGTCCATGATGAGTTTACCTATCGGGTGGTTTTAGAAACACCGAAGGCCTGGACGAAGCGGTCAGTACTGTCAACGATTGCGAGAACGTTCGACCCGAATGGATGGATTTCTCCAGTCACCTTTGCTCTCAAATGTTTTATGCAAAGGCTATGGGCGGCTCAGTTGACCTGGGACACCCACCTCTCAGGTGATTTGTTGACTGATTGGACGCAAATGTTCACCTCGCTATCGGACATAAATAATGTATCGCTGCCGAGGAAATTGGTCCCTGCTGGGGATTACAGGGCAACCCTTCACGGGTTTTGTGATGCCTCTGAACGAGGGTTTGCGGCAGCGGTTTATTTGCGAACCGTCACCTCCACCGGGGAGGTCGACGTGCGTTTGGTTTTGGCAAAAAGCAAGGTAGCGCCTATTCGGACAAGGATGACGATTCCAAAACTGGAACTGTCCGGGGCTGCTCTTTTGACCAAACTTTTGAATCACACTCTATCAGTGTTGCGTGGGTCAGTGGTTTTGGAGGATACGGTGTACGCGTGGACGGACAGCCAGATTGTTTTGTGCTGGCTGAAGGCTTCGGTCCATAACTTAGAGGTTTTTGTTGCGAACCGTGTCTCCCAGATTGTGTCGTCTGAGGTCCCACTGACCTGGAGACATGTACCAGGAGAATTGAACCCGTCTGATTGTGCATCCAGGGGATGTCGGGCTCCTGAACTCGTTAGACACCATTTGTGGTGGGGACCACCCTGGCTTGCCAGGAGAGAATCGGACTGGCCCCACAGCCATGTAGTAGTATCTTCGGATCATGGCCCCAGAGCGGCCGTGCATGTTACCCAGAAGGCTGAGGACCCTGACGCCGGGTTTCTGCTGGACCGGTATAGCTCACTTGACAAGTTGATAAACGTGTCCACTTGGATTAGGAGATTCGCTCGAAATTGTCGTACTCCTCGCGATCAGCGAACGTTGAACCCTATTCTGACTCCGGCAGAGCGAAACGAGTCGCTACTGAATTTGGTCCGGTTGGTACAGTCCTCGAAGTTTGGGGCAGAATTGGAGATTATACGAAGTGGATGTTCGAAATTGAAGGGAGCCGTCGCGCGTCTCAACCCCTTTGTTGATTCGACCGGGTTACTTCGGGTAGGAGGAAGATTGCGCAATGCGAATCTGTCGTATTCGGCTCGTCACCCACTTCTACTCCCCAAGGGGGGACAGTTAGTTGAATTGCTGGTGACTGATCGTCATATTAAAAACGCGCATGCCGGCTGTAACGCGTTGTTGGCCACGCTCCAGCGGGAGTTTTGGATCTTATCTGCCCGCCGTGTCATACGGAACATCGTGTTTCGGTGCATGCCTTGTTATCGACTTAAGGCTGCCACGATGCAACCTCTCATGGGGGACTTGCCCCCTGATCGTGTGAATGAGGTCAGACCGTTTTCAGGTGTTGGTACGGATTTTGCCGGACCGTTTATGGTGAAGAGTTCACGATTGCGTACCGCTAAGCAATACAAGGCGTACCTATGTGTGTTTGTTTGTTTATCCACCAAGGCGGTACATCTCGAGCTCGTTGCTGATCTCTCGACAGAGGCTTTCATTGCTTGTTTGGATAGGTTTGTTTCTCGAAGGGGACTTCCAACTTTGATCCGCTCTGATAACGGCACTAACTACGTCGGTGCGGAACGATACTTACGAGAGATAGTCAACTTTTTGAATGTAAATAAAGTGGATATTGGAACGGCCCTCTCCCGTCGGGGTATACAGTGGACCTTCAGCCCACCGAGTTGCCCCCACTGGGGTGGGATTTTTGAGGCCGTAGTTAAGTCAGCTAAGACGCACTTGGGGCGTATAGTAGGTCAGACCGCGCTGACTTTTGAGGAGCTCGCGACATTGTTTTGTAAGATCGAGGCCGTTCTCAATTCGCGACCGTTGTGTCCGCTCAGCTCGGATCCAAATGACCTGGAGGCTCTGACCCCAGGCCATTTCTTGATAGGACAGCCACTTAACGCGTTGCCCGAGCACCCCTTTGAGGGAGTGAAATTGTATCGGTTGTCAAGGTATCAGATGTTGCAGCAGTTTACTCAGAATTTCTGGAAGCGTTGGTCGCTCGAGTATCTGCATATCTTACAACAGCGCCTTAAGTGGACTGACAAAACCAGCCCCCCTAGTGTTGGTGACCTCGTTCTGGTTAAGGATGCTAACCTACCGCCACTACGTTGGCGCAGGGGGCGCATTGTTAACTTGTTCCCTGGCAAGGACGGGACCCCCCGGTCTGCGGAGGTTCTAGTAGGAGGCTCGGTTCTAAAACGAGCGGTAGCAACGTTGTCTCGGCTGCCCGTAGATTAGGGGACAGGTGGGTGCCTGTCCGGGCGGGTGATTGTTCGATTCCAAATCGATATTCGATCGATGGTTTCGGAACGGCCATCTTGAATTTGACGTTGCTGCCAACCTAGCAGTTTTTGGACAACTGACAGACGAAAGCCCTCGCAATGTAACGCGTATTGATTAGGGCATTGAAATTAAATCGTAAGCCATCTGGAATTGTATTCGGGTTCCCCTCAGGATTGTCTATATAGCTGAGTGTGTTGTGGTTCCCCGAACCAGATAAAGTTCGCATTTACGTGGCCGATTGGTTTTTCCCACGTAACATAACCTGTGTTGGAACACTGTGCTCGTCGAAGCTGGCCTGCCAGTCATATCTGGTTGGCTGAAGAACCTGTCTACCAAGAAGAGCCTAGGGTGCACCCGGGCCTTGCAGAGAGACAGGAGGTTGACGGGACCGAAGCACAGACCAGGTTAGATCGACTTCATAATTACTAGCTCGGTGAATCGCCGACGTTCACACTTCTTGGCATCTGATAGCTACGCTACCTCGTAGCTATGGGCCCCTGCGAGGTCATTAGGTGCCGAGAAGCCTGAACAATACTCATGAGTTTGTACTGACTCATCTTTTGAAGTTGAGACACTACACTCATGAGTTTGTACTGACTCATATTTTGAAGTTATCTTATCATCTCTCAATGATCCCTCCTGCTCTCATGTTGAGAAATCTTTAACTCTTCTGCTATATCATTGTGCAGTTCCACAGCAATATCTTCTTGGATGTCATCGTTGGGTTTTGCAAAGACAGAGTCTGCATCTTCTTCACTCATGTGTAAGGGATCTTCATTTAAACTACTATCCACAGCGACCAAATATTGTTGCTCTTCTACAAATACTATTGGACACACTGGAAATAAAAGAAAACATATTTGAATCTCTAGTTTTATTTTTACATTTCCATACAGGCACATACATTGCTTCTGGTTTCACACTAGGATACCCTGTGTTGTAGGAACCAGAAACAGCAACATCACAAACATGTAAACATCCATGCCATGAGGGTGTTTTTTCCTCCCGCCCCACCAGGAGTCGAACCCGGGACGTCTCACTTGTAAAACACAGCCCCAACTGCAACGCTACAGAGGTCGTCAAACAACATTAAGTATACCTACCTACTTGCAATGCGGCATTTCTCAATGTTTGTCACAGTATCTTGTTCATATTCCTGTCTGCAATACGGCCGGCTAAGCAGGACAACAAGCCACAGAACAATATTACTGTGCAAAGGACTACAAGCAGTGTTCCGAGTTTACAGGCCCTGTGCAGGATATCAAATAACTGCACCTGCGCGGTATCAACTATTATGTTTTTTGTGACGGTATTTCTACCCACCTTGCAGAACTACTCTGCATGCTTCGCAGTCCTGCAAGGCTCAGTGCAAGACAGAATATTGAATGAATTCCTTTAGGCTATAGATAACAACTTTAATTAGGTGACTTACTTCGTGCATAGGTTTTTTCAACTTTGGTTAGGTTAAGAGTTAGCGAGTTTTGTTCTTCAGACGTTGATGGAAATTGTTGAGGAGTTGTTTTCCATGAAAACAATGAAGGAACAGAGGTTTTCTTCAAAGTTTTTGGTGCAATATCTATAAAAAAAAACACATGTTAATAAGGACATTTTAGTAGCTATTTAATACTATTCGGGCTAGGCGAGCTGTTGACGTTGGCATCTGCCACCTGTCAAACGGATTATGTGTAAGGATAGGTACAGATTGGGCAAGAACATTGCTGATAAGCTTGCTCGCATAAGCACTAATTAGTGCAAAAGATAAAATCACACCTGACTCGCGAAAGTAAGCACTCATGAGCACGGGTATGGTGCGTACTAGGCATACTCGGAAATCTTTAGGTAAACTTACCTGGCTGTAACAATGATAACGGTGTTCTATTAAAATCGGATGGCTTGAAGTGATCGGAGCATATCCTGCTATGCTTTCCTAGGGTAAATCCAGGCTTTGCTGGTTCAACAGCTTGAACGTCGATGTTCATCACTAGGGAAACGGTGAGTACCATTTTTTTTACAAAACCTAACAACGCATGGACGATTAGGCTTTTTTTCCATGGTAAACAAAGTCTGTTGAACAGCATCAACACAGGGTGCTCGCAAAGGTATCGTGATAACAAAATCGAAGTCCAATACACAGGCAGGGGTCAATCGTAATGGCAAGCAAATGTCCAGGGTGCACGCGGAGGTCAGTCGAGGGAAGGAGCTACAAGAGTCCGAAAGAATAGCCAGGGCGGTCGTAATAGTCACAAAACAGAGGAGAACAGGAAAATAAAACATCGCGTAACGACAGGAGAAACGGTTTGACACATCACAGACCAGCCACCATCAGCCACAGAACACAAATTTTTGATCTGGCAACTGGCCGTGAAAGCCACGACTTTTCAACGACATCTATTGACAAATTTGGAACTTCTGAAGTTTTTTTTTTAAAAAGGGTTGTAAGAAGGGATAGTGCCGTGATCAGTGAAGACTGCCGTCACGGCAGCCTTCGCTCGAGTTACACGGTTACAAACTGCGTTTGGGTATGTGATACCCTGCCACATCGCTGGTGTATATATTTCGTGACAAAAACTAACATAACTTTTTTGCTATTTTAACTTATTTTCTTTGTTTTATTGTAGGTTTTAATATAAAATAGACGTTGACAGTGCAGAAAACCTAGTTCGGTCGTGATAGAAGATGTACTAGAAAATACTTCCGATGAGGCCAGCTCCGGAGAAAAATCTGACCACTGCTCTGGGGGGCGATCGCGGTAAAAAATATCAACCGAACCATAGCTGAACCATAACCGAAACACAACTTTAAGGACTTTTCGTATCGCGCTAATGTTTTGACAGATGGTTGAACCGAAGTTCGATTGGAGTTGGACCGTAACCGCTGTCAAACGAACGGTTGTGCTAAAGTTATTGTGGAGGACCTCCACTGGAGCTACTTTTTCAGGGGGCCGATAGCGCTATTTTGTATAGTCAACGAACGTCAAAGATATGGTTCTGGTTCAGTTCCAGTTGTAATTCAACTTTGGTTCGGTTCAATGAAATTCGGTATCGCGCTAAAGTTTTAGTGGAGACCGAAGCTGAACCTTATCCGAACCATTGTCATAATCAAAACATTAGAGATGTAGCATCGATTGTGTATAATCGACCGTCGATTTCGCCTTTTTGTTGTTAACTACTCTATTTTTGACCACACTTGGGTGGGAATTCGTGGAATTTGATGTGTTTACTAGGTGAACGAAAAATTACAGATAAAAGATTCAAGTGGATAGAAATGTAGCTTTATAAATAAGTGTATTCCAGCCTCCCTCTGAGGGCGAAGCTCGGGATCTACAAGTCCTACGCGAGATCCCGCCTCCCCTACGCGACCCCAGCATGGTACGCCCTGTGCTCGGAGACGAACAAACGGAGATTCCGAGCCCAAGAGAACCTCTCTCTGCGTACCATCGTCGGTACGTGAGGAACGCCCCCCGCTACGTGAGGAACGCGACAATCCAGAGGGACCTAAGATGGGAAACCGTGGACCAGATTGTCCAGAGGCTGGCGAAGGGCATGTTCGCGCGTGCGGATTCGTCTTAACACCCGCACATCGCCGAACTGGCGCCGCACCACGCGCGCCAGCCCGACCGTCGTCGCCTGCCACGCGACCTGGTTGCCTAGCCGGCGATCACCCACTGCATACCAGCGCCACATGTAGACCACCGCCCGCAAGGGCCATCCCATGACCTGGATTGGAGTCTTATCGACACTCTGACCATGACCTGTCCACAGGTGTGGACATAGGCGATTCTTCGGGAAGAGGTTCGTTGACCTGACCCGTGGGGGGAGTGCGCAGACATCCTCAACCCCTTTAGAGCAGTTAGGACTGCAAAGGAATGAATCAAGGTATGTAGTTTTCTTTATCTTAAACTTTGTCCCTATCAGAATATAATGCTTTTGTAAGAAGGTGTACAAAGTTTAGATAAATAAGAATAACAATGTTAATTGTTTTCATATCCTAAAGGAAAAATCTTAGGGCAAAGGCTGCACAGACTTCCCAGGCTGCTCTGCAAAATGCTCAGACCCCTATAGTATTAATACTATAGCAGTCCTTCAAATGAATTTGTGAAATAATAGATTGACGAAGCAGGTAATTCTATACTTTACTATCAGTTGGTAGGATATAGTTATGTAGGAAATATGCCCTGAATCGTTACTTAATATAAATTTTAATTTTAAAAGTGCCCTTAGTATAATTTTAATGACATTTTCCCCATGAGTTTTCTAAACCATGTTTACTTTTCCTGTAAATATGCTGTAGAAAATATTAGCTATAATTTATTAATTCATGCAATCATGTAAGTGTAGTATACTTATATAGTTTTATGTAAAATATTTCTACTAACTTTTAAATTATTTCTTTTTTCAGTGTTGTACCCAACAAAGAGAAGATGTGTGAAAAATATTTAATTATTGTTACTAACATATAATATCCCATTGCTGGGCAAAGGTCTCTAATGTGAGAATAATTAAAGTGAGATAACTTAAGTACCAAGACATGAATAAAACAAATTTACCTAGTTAAATATCATTTATTTTAGTCCTTAATCTATCAACAATTGCGCTCCCCGCAATAGACTTACTATCATATCATTCATAGAATGTCACCCTTTTTTGTTATAGTATCTCTCCTCATGTTCATTAGTGGTAACTATAGACATATGAGTACCATCTCCACAAGCCAGAACCCCTGGCAATCTGTACTTTTTGAAAAATCTGAAAATAATAAACATTTATACATAAACATTTACATACAGGCACATACAGTGCTCCTGGCCCCACACTAGGGTACCCTGGGTTGTGGGAACCAGAAACAACGATGACAAGACTGGGTTTTGTTTTCTTTATCCCCAGCCGGGGATTGAACCCAGGACCTCTCTCATGGTAGGCAGGGCAACAACTGTACATGGTAGCAGCACCACAGTTGTCCTATACCTATATTATAATTAGTACAACTTCAAATCAAATCAGAGACAGTCCGTCAACTTACATTTTTTTAAATTGTTTGTTTGAAAGAACACTATCTTTCTCATCAATGCTAAGTATAAGCATGTATTAGTATGTATTTGATATATTAGTATATGATATATATTTTAGTATTATGTAGATATTGGTAAGTAGTAGTATTTAATGTTGTGCACATATGTAGCTCTACCCGTAGTTTGTTTCTTACCCCTCCAATCAAGGTTTGCTGGGAGAAATTTCCTGTTAGAGATAAGCTCGCCTTTGTACATGTTTTTACCTTTATATATTTTTTTGTATTCTCTGTTTTGTGCAGTAAAGTATATATTTAAACTTATAAGCCACACAATTTTGGTATGCTTTATTTTTGTTTATTACCAAACCAAAAGTAATAATCTAAAATAAATTGTGATAGGCAAACTAATAAATAGGAATTGTATGATGTATGAGGCAGATAGGCAGACCACCGGATAGATGGACGCTGAGACGCTGGCTGGCAAGCAGTGGCTGCGGGAGGCTCAGGACCAGAGTAGATAGTGTGGTAAAGAGGAGGCCTATACCCAGCCGTAGGTAAATGTAATCTGATTTGAATTTAATGGAATGATGTTAACATATAGTAACTTACTTCCTTTTAATTTGCTCCCTATCACGAAGTTGAAAGGGAAATTTAAGATTTCTGGCTTGTTGAATGCTAAGATGACTTGTTTTACAATTTTGGAGACACTTGACTGGTAAACACAGTGTTTCCGGCTTTCTCATCCAATCGTCTGGTAGGAGCCTGTGGCAAAATGCTAAACAACCAGTACCTGAAACAAAATGAAAGCACTGTTACTAAGCTCACTTAGTTCTGTTTTTGGGAAACAGGGAACAAAAATTGATCATGTCCAAAGAAAAGTAAATGTGCTGTGATACATTCTAGTACTTTGTATAGTGTTACTAACCTTCGTGTCCACATCCAAAGCACTGGTTGGTGGCAAATTAAGGGTCAACTGAGTAATTAACGTGTCCACAAGCTAACTCCTTCGACCGTCAATATCGCTTGATCCGATTCTCTGTTTTAGATTGGGCTCGCGCTATAGCTATATCACACTCCTATTGCCATTTCCAAAGTCAGACACATCAATTTCACGATTTAGACCTACTTTTCATCTCAACAATTCTAACCCAGTCCTGAAAAAGTAGCTCCACAATAACTTTAACACAACCGTTCGTTTGACAGCGGTTACGGTCCAACTCCAATCGAACTTCGGTTCAACCATCTGTCAAAACATTAGCGCGATATGAAAAGTCCTTAAAGTTGTGTTTCGGTTATGGGTCAGCTATGGTTCGGTTGATATTTTTCACCGCGATCGCCCCCCACAAAACAGAGAATACAAAAAATATATAAAGGTAAAAACATGTACAAAGGCGAGCTTATCTCTATCAGGAAATTTCCTCCCAGCAAACCTTGATTGGAGGGGTAAAAAAGAAACTACAGGTAGAGCTACATATGTGCACAACATTAAATACTACTACTTACCAATATCTACTTAATACTAAAATATATATCATATACTAATATATCAAATACATACTAATACATGCTTATACTTAGCATTGATGAGAAATATAGTGTTCTTTCAAACAAACAATTTATAAATATGTAAGTTGACGGACTGTCTCTGATTTGATTTGAAGTTGTACTAATTATAATATAGGTATAGGACAACTGTGGTGCTGCTACCATGTACGGTTGTTGCCCTGCCTACCATGAGAGAGGTCCTGGGTTCAATCCCCGGCTGGGGATAAAGAAAACAAAACCCAGTCTTGTTATCGTTGTTTTTGGTTCCCACAACCCCAGGGTACCCTAGTGTACGGCTTCGGGCCGTGCACTCTTGATATTGATTGATATGATAAATGATAGAATCGATATGTTTAAAAGTCTTGTATTGATTAAGAACAATTAGTTAACACACGAATAATTATGATAGAATGATATTGATATGAGCCACACGGTGTGCTTGCTGTCCGTACGTGAACTGGTAATAATGATTGATAGGTAAAGCAGGCAACCCGTGTGACCTCAATTACTTACAACTAATGCTACGGTGGCAGTACACCGTACATGCTCCCGAGGGCAGAAAAGGAATAATAACACTTCAAAGAAAATTACTCGATTACTACTCTAAAAATGATATAATGCTAATGTTCCTATAATACCTATTTGCTTGATGTAGGTATGCAACTTGATATAAAGCTTGCTAAGAAATGATTTTATATTAGGTACAAACTAAGTTCATTTAAAACTAATCTCTACCTAAACATGAAATGTAAACTTATGTAAAATTATGATATAAAAACAATTTAACCAATGCTGGGTAGATACTTATACTACTAAAGTCTCATTGATAATGATTTTTTATAAGATCTAGTGAAAGTCGGTGACGACGCTTTGTCTGTTTTACTAGCACTCATTGGTTTTTTAACACAACTTTTCATCTCAATTTGCTCACTGATTTGTTTCTTAATATGCCTATCGGACTCATTAACACTGACACTCGCGCACTTTTCACACACACTGCTCACACTGCTGGGCCCCGGGGCGGGGCGGGTGGCGGGGGCGGCGGACTGAGCACCGAGTCGAGACTCGGGCGCCGCCGCCTCCTCTGCGCCTGCGCGAGGTCCTTGCCGGGGCCGACGTCGCTGCTGCTGCAGTCGTCTCCAACACAGCACTGCTACTACAGCGCATACGATACACACCAACACATAAATTGCTATATAGTGGTGTACTTCATGATAAGAAATTCTGCTTGATAGTTCTGAGTTATCCTTTATCATCTTGATATTGTCTTTAATATCCTGTAACTCCTGAATCGGTCGGCTATCCTCTGTTTCTTCTGCACTTAAATGGGTTGATATTGGTACGTTGATAATGTTGTTAATGGGTGATATTTGTGGGATCAACAAATTTACTTCAGCGTCTAATCTGCTGTAGTCCTGCTTATGGCCATGTAAAATGACCTCATTGGTTTTGATTATGCATCCTTGATCAATGCTAATGATCCCAGTAGCTGTCAGCTGTTGCGCAGACACTTGATCGCCGCACATGACTCTCAGCTGACATATATCACAGCAGAAATAAAGGTACTGATTCAGCTTATTCATTTCGACCCACTTATTAGAGCACGGGCTTGAAACGGTTTGACATGAATTTGAGAGCTGCTCTGCTACGCATAAATCTTGATCTTTATTCATTTGGCGAATCGGCTTCCTGCTCCGACATAAATAGGTATCTCTAAATGCTTGATGTAGACATTCCTTGACATCTACTTCCGAGATTGATAAGTAGGCGTCTTTCTTTAAATTAATTGCTAGGTATTCTGATATTGGTATGACGTTGACCATTTGTTGTTTAATTTTCTGTGGGACTGATATGCTTTTGAATATTTCGTAGGTATCTCTGTTTAGTAATGGGATTTTTATTTCCATTATGAGATACTTTTCCATCATTTTGGTTTTGACTGAGAGAAGCTGATATATTTGTCTCAAGTCTTGATTCTCTCCAGCGGGCAACGTCATGTCTGATGATAAGTGGCCAGATATAATTGTCAACTGTTGATGAAGATGATCTGGCGGCAATAGATGAATGATAGTTTTCCCCTTGTAAACATTTGTGGTAATGTCCAACAATTGTTCTTGAATGGCTTTTAGATTTGATAAGAAGTGGTTTGCTATAGAGAGCGATAGCCATAGCTCTTGGCTTCGCTCGACATTTTGGAGTTCTATATCCATTTTGCCTAATTTATTATTGATTTGATTTAAATGCTTATTGATCTGCTTGTGTTGCTTCTCCATTACTTGTTCTAAGCGACTCAAAACGCTATATTCTGCTTCGATAACCGATGTTTGATTCTTCCACATTGCTAATAAATGATTTTGATTATTTCGAATTAATTCTATGTCTTGCTGATATTGTTGGGCGAACCGGTCATCCAATACTCCGAACAGTGTATTTGTTAGATACCCGACACCATTGATAAGCCCGCGTCGCTGTCTAGGTAGCGACGCGCGCGTGCCGGCGCCGCCGGAGTGCTGCGTCAGGAGAAGTTCATTGTAGTATTGCAGTTCGGAGAATCCGTGTAGTAGTTGGAGTATTACTACGTCATAGCGGGAATCCCTGTCTGCTTGATATAGTGCACATGCTTGCTTCAAATGATCTTGGTAGGCACTCAATGCTTTAATGCCTTCCCAATACGGTTGTAAATCGTAGTACATGATGATTTTCCAGTCTTCTGTAATAAGTTGCATGTTCGAAACCTTGTCCAAATAAAGTCCTTGTTGATTTCTTAATTTGGTGACATTAGTCATGCACTGTGAACTTGATATCAGTGTCATAAACGTCATTAATGCCATTGCCAATGAAACGAAACTATACCCCTTTTGTTGCTTGATAGGTTTGTTTTGAAATGTGACACAGTTGGTTGTTTCGTTGATGGTGGTGGGTTGCGATACTTGATTTGATTCGCTACCATCAGAGTCTTTGCCTGTTGGCAGTACCGACAACTTGATAATCGGCCGCTTCATGTACCCATTCTTGGTTTTTAACGTGACGACTCTCACCAACGAATCCTTTCCACTATGTAACTCGACGACGCG
Organism: Argyresthia goedartella; assembly: GCA_949825045.1. Classification (NCBI taxonomy): domain Eukaryota; kingdom Metazoa; phylum Arthropoda; class Insecta; order Lepidoptera; family Argyresthiidae; genus Argyresthia; species Argyresthia goedartella. The sequence continues at coordinate 13,266,924 of OX463820.1, read as the reverse complement.
CCCCATAGCCCACTTTCCGGTAGGTACATTGTCGTCGTGAATCAACACCACATCGCCGATCTTGATGTTGGCTTGTGGGTTCATCCATTTGCTTCTTGCAGACAACTGCGCAAGATATTCGCTCTTCCAACGCTTCCACAGATCTTGGAATACCTTTTGTGCTAGTTGCCATCTTGTCCGTTTATCTCGCTCTGTTTCAAATATTGATAATGTTGGCCCACCAGTTAGGAAATGTGCCGGGGTCAAATATTCAAGGTCGTCCGGATTTTCTGATAATGGACATAGAGGCCTTGAATTTAAGCACGCCTCCACTTCTGCTAGTACCGTTGATAATTCTTCATAGGTCAAAACTTGCTCTCCTATGACTCTTCTTAAATGATGTTTGAGGCTTTTCACTCCAGCCTCCATTAGACCGTTTGCTGATGGCCATGCAGGAGCAGTAAAATGCCATTGAATCTCCATTTCAGTGACTTCCTTAAAAAAATCTTGATTATATATCTGCTTTAACTCCTCATATTCTTGCTGGAGGATTCTGTTGCTATGAGTGAAGTTGGTCCCGTTGTCGCTGTATAAGTGGGATACTTTTCCTCTGCGCGCCGTCAGTCTTTTCAGGGCTGCCAGGAATGCTGATGCAGTCAGGTCGGATACCAATTCCAAATGAACGGCCTTGGTTGCCATACATACGAATACTGCAACGTATCCTTTCGTTGTCCTGATCGATCGGGCAGTGCTAGATCGCACTTTTATATGACCTGTATAGTCCACGCCTGTGTGTTCGAAAGGTCGTGATGGGTTGCACCTTGCTTGTGGCAGATCCCCCATCATTTGATGCTGCTTGCTAGGTGCGTGTCTTCGGCACTTAACGCACAGTCGAATCCATTTTTTCGTAGTCCTGATTCCACTGACAATCCAATATCGTTGCCTGATGAAACTCAAAGTTAGTCGCGCTCCTCCATGATAAGTGAGTTTATGTGCTTGATCTATTAATAACTCAGTGAAGCGGCTATCTTTAGGTATGACAATCGGATATTTCATGTCGTCACTGATCGATGCATTTCGCAATCGTCCGCCGACGCGAAGCACGCCGTTGCTATCCAAAAATGGATTCAAACTGTTGAGCCTGCTTTTTGCGGATACGTGTTGATTTTGCTGCAATTCATTTATTTCTGCTCCGAATTCTTTTTGCTGTGTATATTTTATAATAAATGTTCTTGCTTTATTTAATTCCGCGACAGTTAGGTATGATTTTGTTGGACTTTGATGCTTGCTATTTGATATGAACCGTAATACCCATGCTAGTACATTTACGACTTTTGTAAGCGAGCTGTAAGAGATCAACAGGTAGTTGATGACGTCACAATCTTGCTGAGTGACTGCATTCACCTGATGCTGTGTCGCCGGACTCTTGATTTCTTCCTGTGTCTCGTAAACTGGTTGCTCCTGTTTCTCTGCTTGATAGTTTACTAGCCACGCCGGTCCATTCCACCACAGGGAATGCTCATTTAGTTGTGTGGCGGTTACACCTCTACTGGCGCAATCTGCTGGGTTTTCGGCTGATTTGACGTAACGCCAGCACGCTGCAGGCATTACTTTGATTATTTGCTTCGTCCTGTTTGCGACAAATGATTTCCATCGCCCTGGGTCACCCTTGATCCAACTCAGGGCTACCATTGAGTCGCTCCAGCCGAACGTCTTGATACTGTAACTTGATAGAGACTGCGTAACTTTCTCCATTAGTCTTGATAGTAGATGTGCACTTAAAAGCTCTAGCCTTGGTAAGGACACATCTTTGCTCACTGGTACGAGCCTTGCTTTTCCGACCACCAGCACGGTGGAACCTTGTTGCTCCCCGTTTCTCACGATTTTACAATAAATAACGCACGCATACGCCTTGATAGATGCGTCGCAGAATCCGTGTAATTGTATTTCATCTTGCTCTTTTGTACCCAACCATCTGGCAAGTCTTACCTTGTCGATGTTATGGATATCTGATTTTATTTTGATCCACTCTGCTGTAATATCTTCCGGAAGTTTCTCGTCCCACTGGAGCTCCGATTTCCAAACAGATTGGAACAGGATTTTGAGTTTGGTTGATACCGGTGATAGCCAGCCCAAGGGGTCGAATAACTTCGATATTTCCGACAGAAGAGTCCTTTTGGTATATTTTGCTGCTGATGATTCAATCTTTGATAAAAAGGTGAAATAATCTTCCTGAGGGTTCCATGATAACCCCAAAGTCTTCGTTGATTCCGCCTGCTTGAAATCGAAGCTTTCATTGGAGCTAACATTTTTCAGGAGCTCTTTCGTGTTTGAGCTCCATTTCCTTAAATTGAATCCTGCGAACTGCAGTAGAGATATCAACTCCTTCTGTAGATCCTGTGCTGCTGCTACCGAGTGCGAGCCATGAATTAGGTCATCCATGTAGAAGTTTTCCTCGAGAACTTTTGCTGCTACACTCTCTGGTTTGCTCTCTTTCTGCTCGTGAGCTAAATGCTTTAGAGTCATCATGGCCAAAAATGGTGCTGCTTTTGTGCCATAAGTGACTGTGGATAGAGCGTATTCCTGTATGCTTGCTGACGGGGACTCTCTCCAAATGATCTTCTGATACTTTTGATCTTGCTCATTGACCCAAATCTGACGGTACATTTTCTCAATGTCCGCGGTGTATGCAAACTCGTACTGACGCCACTTGATAATCAGTGCTTGCAAATCCTGCTGCAAATTTGGGCCCCTCTCCATCAAGTCATTCAAACTTTGACCCGATGACGTCTTCATACTTGCATTGAACACAACTCGTAATTTTGTAGTCGTCGAATCGGCTCGAGTTACATGATGGTGCGGTAGGTAATATTCCAATTTACCGCTACCTACTGCCGGCGTCATATGGCCTAGCGATAGGTATTCCGCAATAAATAATTTATAATCTTTTGCTATATTTTGATTTCGGTCGAATTTGCGTTCGAGACTACGAAACTGGGCAATCGCTTTTGATTTTGATGAGCCTAGATTCTCTTCAAAGTTCGGTTTTAGGGGGAGCCGAACTTCATATTTTCCATCCTCCCGACGTGTGGTGGTAGACTTGTAGAAGTCGACGCACTGTTGATCACTTGATGATAAACTTGATGGCTCTGTGATGTCTTCTACTTCCCAGAATCTCTGAATGTCCTCGATGTTATTTAGGACGACGTTACACTGGAACGTTTGGACGTTTCCGCATAAAATCCACCCCAAGCGCGTCTGCTGAGCTATGGGCTGGCCTTGATCTGCTCGACATATACCTTCCATGATGATATGAGAGTATACGTCCGCCCCAAATAAAATATCCACCGGGCGACTAATGTGAAATTCCGGGTCTGCTAAACTGATGTTGTAGATATGTGACCACGCCGGCTTGTCGAATGTAAAACTAGGCAGATTGTTAATGAGAGTTTTCATAATGTAAACTTCCGAATTAAAAGTGTATTTGCTGTTGATGGCTTTGCATGCTATGCTCATCATCCCCTTACAGCTGCTTTCTTTGACTCCAACTCCTGATATCACCCCTTTGCATCTCTGACGTCGCAGGCCTAAACGTTGAGCTGCATTTTCCGTGATAAGGGATGTTTGTGAGCCCTGGTCGAGAAGGGCCCGCATGATATGATAGTTCCCGTCCGATCCTTGAATTTGTAACATCGCTGTGGTCAACAAGACTTCAGGAACTTCTCGTTGCAATGATACATGTGTGTTACTTCTCCCTTGCTGTGATTGATCATTCGTAGGGCCGGACGAGTTGTTATGGGCTTGCTTGAACGCTTCACAAAGAGTGCTATTATGAAACCCACGGCAAGTTTGGCATCGCTTTTCCGAGAAACATGTTTTACCTCCATGGTCATAAAGACAATTTTGGCATAAATGTAGTTTTTGTACCAAACTGCGTTTCTTTTGTGGCGTCAACTCTAAATAATTCTTACAAAAATAAATGCCATGTTCATTATTCTTGCAAAGTGGACATTTGAACTGTTCTAGATTATATTGAGAGCGCTGCTTCCCATGTTGCGAAACTGTAGGCACTCGACTACTGCTAAATGCTTGTTTGTTAACTCGATCGTATTTTTGATTGTGATATTTTGATGATGATTGATGTCCTTGATTATGAATTTGTTTCTGCGAAGGGTTTTCTTGCTTCCTTCGGGAGAATTCCAGGCTGGTGAACTTTCCTTCCAGGAACTCCAGAAACTCATTAAGTGATGGCAGCTCCCTTGGGGCCTTGATGTAATCGATGTAGTCATCATGCGTATCTGAGTCCAACTTTTCTGATAATATATAGACAAGTAATATGTCGTTGGCTATGTCACCACCCAGGTTTTTTACGGCATTTAGACACTCGACCGTTGTGTCGTGCATGCGTTTGATAGCATTGACTGAAGCTTGCTGTATGACTGGCAAACTCATTAAAATTTTGACATGAGAGTTGACAATTTTCTTTTTGTTATCATATCTTGCAGTCAAAATGTCCCAACAGGTTACATAATTTTTCGAGCTTATCTGGAGATGTGAGACTAATCTCTCCGGCTCGTCTCTCAGCTTGCTCCTGAGATACTGCATCTTTTGTGCATTGCTAAGTGATGGATTATTATGTATCGCTTCCGAGAATAGATCCTTAAACGGTATCCATTGATTAAATTGGCCGTTGAATGTCGGGATGTCTATCTTCGGGGTTGATCGCTCGCGGTGCACCATTGACCACAGTTTGCTATTGATTGCTCTTTTGATGTTATTGTAGATAGTTTCCGACTTCGTGAACGACCTCTCATAGTCTTGATCTATGCCCTCAAGTTCACTATCTAACTCCCAGTGAACTTTGTCGATAACTTTCCAACGCTCGCCGATGGTACTAAGCAGATCTTCTAACTCCCACTTTTCTGATACGGTCTCCAGATTGATGTTGGAGACAGTGCGCTGGAATGCTCGGAAGTTACTTGCTTGCTTCCGCAGCATCTCATCCGTCTTGCTGTTGCTTCCTGTTGATATCATCGGCTCGCCAAATTGATCTTGGTTTTGCTCTCCCCGCCGCCGCTGGTGCAACTTGCTTCACCACGTCGGCTTGTAAATCTTGATAATTTTCCAAGATGTCCTTGATGCTTAAGTACTTTTGCCTGACTACCTCGTAGTAATTTTCTGAATAATATTGATGGGTTTTATCGGTTTCACCACAAAGAGTAATATGATTTACTTGGAATTCATTCCAATAGTCAGATAAAGTGTTAACGCGCTTTTTTAAATAAGAAGAAGTTTTCCTATCGCGACCGTCCTTTTTGAAATTTTCGAGGAGCTTATCCATAGCTCTCTCTAATTCCTGCTGCTTGCTGATCAGATTCATGGTTTCTGCGTCCATGCTGCTTGATAATAAGAGTTAAAATTGGAAATCTCTTACTTGATCAGACGAGATAAGATGAAACGATAATCCTGTTATCTTCGCTCCTCGTCTGCTGCTCCTTGATTGAGTAGCTGGAACGGGCGCCTTGCTGCCTCCGCTCCCTGATAGCGGCAGCTCCTTGATTGAGCCGGGCCGTTGAAGATGCTGATGTGCCGGAATGAGAATCTACTGATCCTCGCCCCACTGACAGTAGCTCCTTGCTTGAGCTAGCCCGTCGCACTTGATTGCTATTGATTATACGATTCGATTCCTTGCTTGAATCGAACGCGCACTGATAGTTTAATAATCCTTGATAGTCACTTGATTCTGATCCGTCCACGCACAATCACTATTCGTATTCACAAATATGACGTACGCTTTTACACGCCGGAGGTCCAAAGTATGTCAAATGTTCCACGCGACGCGACGGTTTCGAAGGACCAAAAAAGATGTACGGCTTCGGGCCGTGCACTCTTGATATTGATTGATATGATAAATGATAGAATCGATATGTTTAAAAGTCTTGTATTGATTAAGAACAATTAGTTAACACACGAATAATTATGATAGAATGATATTGATATGAGCCACACGGTGTGCTTGCTGTCCGTACGTGAACTGGTAATAATGATTGATAGGTAAAGCAGGCAACCCGTGTGACCTCAATTACTTACAACTAATGCTACGGTGGCAGTACACCGTACACCTAGTGTGGGGCCAGGAGCACTGTATGTGCCTGTATGTAAATGTTTATGTATAAATGTTTATTATTTTCAGATTTTTCAAAAAGTACAGATTGCCAGGGGTTCTGGCTTGTGGAGATGGTACTCATATGTCTATAGTTACCCCTAATGAACATGAGGAGAGATACTATAACAAAAAAGGGTGACATTCTATGAATGATATGATAGTAAGTCTATTGCTGGTGAGCGCAATTGTTGATAGATTAAGGACTAAAATAAATGATATTTAACTAGGTAAATTTGTTTTATTCATGTCTTGGTACTTAAGTTATCTCACTTTAATTATTCTCACATTAGAGACCTTTGCCCAGCAATGGGATATTATATGTTAGTAATAATAATTAAATATTTTTCACACATCTTCTCTTTGTTGTGTACAACACTGAAAAAAGAAATAATGTACAAGTTAGTAGAAATATTTTACATAAAACTATATAAGTATACTATATTTACATGATTGCATGAATTAATAAATTATAGCTAATATTTTCTACAGCATATTTACAGGAAAAGTAAACATGGTTTAGAAAACTCGTGGGGAAAATGTCATTAAAATTATACTAAGGGCAATTTTAAAATTAAAATTTATATTAAGTAACGATTCAGGGCATATTTCCTACATAACTATATCCTACCTAAACTGATAGTAAAGTATAGAATTACCTGCTTCGTCAATCTATTATTTCACAAATTCATTCGAAGGACTGCTATAGTATTAATACTATAGGGGTCTGAGCATTCTGCAGAGCAGCCTGGGAAGTCTGTGCAGCCTTTGCCCTAAGATGTTCAACTTTCAATCCCATCAGCCTTGATACGTCCAACATGCTTATGCTGGCTGGAATATTAATAAAATAATTTGCTGTACATTTTCCTTTAGGATATGAAAACAATTAACATTGTTATTCTTATTTATCTAAACTTTGTACACCTTCTTACAAAAGCATTATATTCTGATAAGGACAAAGTTTAAGATAAAGAAAACTACATACCTTGATTCATTCCTTTGCAGTCCTAACTGCTCTAAAGGGGTTGAGGATGTCTGCGCACTCCCCCCACGGGTCAGGTCAACTGACCTGTCCACATCTGTGGACAGGTCATGGTCAGAGTGTCGATAAGACTCCAACCCAGGTCATGGGATGGCCCTTGCGGGCGGTGGTCTTCATGTGGCGCTGGTATGCAGTGGGTGATCGCCGGCTAGGCAACCAGGTCGCGTGGCAGGCGACGGCGGTCGGGCTGGCGCGCGTGGTGCGGCGCCAGTTCGGCGATGTGCGGGTGTTATGACGAATCCGCACGCGCGAACATGCCTTCGCCAGCCTCTGGACAAACTGGTCCACGGTTTCCCATCTTAGGTCCCTCTGGATTGTCGCGTTCCTGACGTAGCGGGGGGCGCCGACGATGGTACGCAGAGAGAGGTTCTCTTGGGCTCGGAATCTCCGTTTGTTCGTCTCCGAGCACACCATGCTGGGGTCGCGTAGGGGAGGCGGGATCTCGCGTAGGACTTGTAGATCCCGAGCTTCGCCCTCAGAGGGAGGCTGGAATACACTTATTTATAAAGCTACATTTCTATCCACTTGAATCTTTTATCTGTAATTTTTCGTTCACCTAGTAAACACATCAAATTCCACGAATTCCCACCCAAGTGTGGTCAAAAATAGAGTAGTTAACAACAAAAAGGCGAAATCGACGGTCGATTATACACAATCGATGCTACATCTCTAATTTTTTGATTACGACAATGGTTCGGATAAGGTTCAGCTTCGGTCTCCACTAAAACTTTAGCGCGATACCGGATTTCATTGAACCGAACCAAAGTTGAATTACAACTGGAACTGAACCAGAACCATACCTTTGACGTTCGTTGACTATACAAAATAGCGCGATCGGCCCCCTGAACATAATATTCAGTCTCAAAATGTGCCTGGGGGGCGATCGCGGTAAAAAATATCAACCGAACCATAGCTGAACCATAACCGAAACACAACTTTAACGACTTTTCTTAGCGCGCTAATGTTTTGACAGATGGTTGAACCGAAGTTCGATTGGAGTTGGACCGTAACCGCTGTCAAACGAACGGTTGTGTTAAAGTTGGGATTCCACCCCCCACATTCCGCTTCCGCCCCCTTATCAACACTCTGACCCTACTTTTTCAGGACTGGTTTAGAATTGTTGAGATGAAAAGTAGGTCAAAATCGTGAAATTGATGTGTCTGGACTTTGGAAATGGCATAGGAGTGTGATATAGCTATAGCGCGAGCCCAATCTAAAACAGAGAATCGGATTTTATCAAGCGATATTGACGGTCGAAGGAGTTAGCTTGTAGACACGTTAATTACCCAGTTGACCCTTAATTTGCCACCAACCAGTGCTTTGGATGTGGACACGAAGGTTAGTTACACTATACAAAGTACTAGAATGTATCACAGCACATTTACTTTTCTTTGGACATGATAAATTTTTGTTCCCTGTTTCCCAAAAACAGAACTAAGTGAGCTTAGTAACAGTGCTTTCATTTTGTTTCAGGTACTGGTTGTTTAGCATTTTGCCACAGGCTCCTACCAGACGATTGGATGAGAAAGCCGGAAACACTGTGTTTACCAGTCAAGTGTCTCCAAAATTGTAAAACAAGTCACCTTAACATTCAACAAGAAATCTTAAATTTCCCTTTCAACTTCGTGATAGGGAGCAAATTAAAAGGAAGTAAGTAACTATATGTTAACATCATTCCATTCAATTCAAATCAGATTACATTTACCTACGGCTGGGTATAGGCCTCCTCTTTACCACACTATCTACTCTGGTCCTGAGCCTCCCACAGCCACTGCTTGCCAGCCAGCGTCTCAGCGTCCATCTATCCGGTGGTCTGCCTATCTGCCTCATACATCATACAATTCCTATTTATTAGTTTGCCTATCACAATTTATTTTAGATTATTACTTTTGGTTTGGTAATAAACAAAAAAAATCATACCAAGATTGTGTGGCTTATAAGTTTTAATATATACTTTACTGTACAAAACAGAGAATACAAAAAAATATATAAAGGTAAAAACATGTACAAAGGCGAGCTTATCTCTAACAGGAAATTTCTCCCAGCAAACCTTGATTGGAGGGGTAAAAAAGAAACTACAGGTAGAGCTACATATGTGCACAACATTAAATACTTACCAATATCTACATAATACTAAAATATATATCATATACTAATATATCAAATACATACTAATACATGCTTATACTTAGCATTGATGAGAAAGATAGTGTTCTTTCAAACAAACAATTTAAAAAAATGGAAGTTGATGGACTGTCTCTGATTTATTTGAAGTTGTACTAATTCAAAATAGCGCGATCGGCCCCCTGGGGGCCGATCGCGCTATTTTGTATAGTCAACGAACGTCAAAGGTATGGTTCTGGTTCAGTTCCAGTTGTAATTCAACTTTGGTTCGGTTCAATGAAATTCGGTATCGCGCTAAAGTTTTAGTGGAGACCGAAGCTGAACCTTATCCGAACCAGTGTCGTAATCAAAACATTAGAGATGTAGCATCGATTGTGTATAATCGACCGTCGATTTCGCCTTTTTGTTGTTAACTACTCTATTTTTGACCACACTTGGGTGGGAATTCGTGGAATTTGATGTGTTTACGAGGTGAACGAAAAATTACAGATAAAAGATTCAAGTGGATAGAAATGTAGCTTTATAAATAAGTGTACTTCAGCCTCCCTCTGAGGGCGAAGCTCGGGATCTACAAGACCTACGCGAGATCCCGCCTCACCTACGCGACCCCAGCATGGTACGCCCTGTGCTCGGAGACGAACAAACGGAGATTCCGAGCCCAAGAGAACCTCTCTCTGCGTACCATCGTCGGCGCCCCCCGCTACGTGAGGAACGCGACAATCCAGAGGGACCTAAGATGGGAAACCGTGGACCAGTTTGTCCAGAGGCTGGCGAAGGGCATATTCGCGCGTGCGGATACTTCACAACACCCGCACATCACCGAACTGGCGCCGCACCACGCGCGCCAGCCCGACCGCCGCCGCCTGCCACGCGACCTGGTTGCCTAGCCGGCGATCACCCACTGCATACCAGCGCCACATGAAGACCACCGCCCGCAAGGGCTATCCTATGACCTGGGTTGGAGTCTTATAGACACTCTGACCATGACCTGTCCACAGGTGTGGACAGAAGCGATTCTTCGGGAAGAGGTTCGTTGACCTGACCCGTGGGGGAGTGCGCAGACATCCTCAACCCCTTTAGAGCAGTTTGGACTGCAAAGGAATGAACCAAGGTATGTAGTTTTCTTTATCTTAAACTTGTTCCCTATCAGAATATAATGCTTTTGTAAGAAGGTGTACGAAGTTTAGATAAATAAGAATAACAATGTTAATTGTTTTCATATCCTAAAGGAAAATGTACAGCAAATTGTTTTATTAATATTCCAGCCAGCATAAGCATGTTGGACGTATCAAGGCTGATGGGATTGAAAGTTGAACATCTTAGGGCAAAGGCTGCACAGACTTCCCAGGCTGCTCTGCAGAATGCTCAGACCCCTATAGTATTAATACTATAGCAGTCCTTCAAATGAATTTGTGAAATAATAGATTGACGAAGCAGGTAATTCTATACTTTACTATCAGTTTGGGTAGGATATTGTTATGTAGAAAATATGCCCTAAATTGTTACTTAATATAATTTTTTATTTTAAAAGTGCCCTTAGTATAATTTTAATGACATTTTCCCCACGAGTTTTCTAAACCATGTTTACTTTTCCTGTAAATATGCTTTAGAAAATATTAGCTATAATTTATTAATTCATGCAATCATGTAAGTATAGTATACTAATATAGTTTTATGTAAAATATTTCTACTAACTTGTACATTATTTCTTTTTTCAGTTTTGTACCCAACAAAGAGAAGATGTGTGAAAAATATTTAATTATTATTACTAACATATAATATCCCATTGCTGGGCAAAGGTCTCTAATGTGAGAATAATTAAAGTGAGATAACTTAAGTACCAAGACATGAATAAAACAAATTTACCTAGTTAAATATCATTTATTTTAGTCCTTAATCTATCAATAATTGCGCTCCCCGCAATAGACTTACCATCATATCATTCATAGAATGTCACCTTTTTTGTTATAGTATCTCTCCTCATGTTCATTAGGGGTAACTATGAACATATGAGTACTATCTCGACAAGCCAGAAACCCTGGCAATCTGTACTTTTTGAAAAATCTGAAAATAATAAACATTTATACATAAACATTTACATACAGGCACATATAGTGCTCCTGGCCCCACACTAGCGAACCCTGGGTTGTGGGAACCAGAAACAATGATGACAAGACTGGGTTTTCTTTTCTTTATCCCCAGCCGGGGATTGAACCCAGGACCTCTCTCATGGTAGGCAGGGCAACAACCGTACATGGTAGCAGCACCACAGTTGTCCTATACCTATATTATAATTAGTACAACTTCAAATCAAATCAGAGACAGTCCGTCAACTTACATTTTTTTAAATTATTTGTTTGTATATATCTTTCTCATCAATATATGTATCTAAGTATAAGCATGTATTAGTATGTATTTGATATATTAGTATATGATATATATTTTAGTATTATGTAGATATTGGTAAGTATTTAATGTTGTGCACATATGTAGCTCTACCTGTAGTTTCTTTTTTACCCCTCCAATCAAGGTTTGCTTGGAGACATTTCCTGTTAGAGATAAGCTCGCCTTTGTACATGTTTTTACCTTTATATATTTTTTTGGATTTTCTGTTTTGTGCAGTAAAGTATATATTAAAACTTATAAGCCACACAATCTTGGTATGATTTTTTTTGTTCATTACCAAACCAAAAGTAATAATCTAAAATAAATTGTGATAGGCAAACTAATAAATAGGAATTGTATGATGTATGAGGCAGATAGGCAGACCACCGGATAGATGGACGCTGAGACGCTGGCTGGCAAGCAGTGGCTGCGGGAGGCTCAGGACCAGAGTAGATAGTGTGGTAAAGAGGAGGCCTATACCCAGCCGTAGGTAAATGTAATCTGATTTGAATTGAATGGAATGATGTTAACATATAGTTACTTACTTCCTTTTAATTTGCTCCCTATCACGAAGTTGAAAGGGAAATTTAAGATTTCTGGCTTGTTGAATGCTAAGGTGACTTGTTTTATAATTGTGGAGACACTTGAATGGTAAACACAGTGTTTCCGGCTTTCTCATCCAATCGTCTGGTAGGAGCCTGTGGCAAAATGCTAAATAACCAGTACCTGAAACAAAATGTAAGCACTGTTACTAAGCTCACTTAGTTCTGTTTTTGGGAAACGGAATAAAAATTGTTCATGTCCAAACAAAAGTAAATGTGCTGTGATACATTCTAGCACTTTGTATAGTGTTACTAACCTTCGTGTCCACATCCAAAGCACTGGTTGGTGGCAAATTAAGGGTCAACTGAGTAATTAATGTGTCCACAAGCTAACAATTTCGCTTGATAAACTCCGATTCCCTGTTTTAGATTAGGCTTGCGCTATAGCTACATCACACTCGTAGGCCATTTCCAAAGTCCAGATACATCAATTTCACGATTTTCACCCACTTTTCATCTCAACAATTCTACAACGGTCGTGAAAAAGTAGCTCCATAATAATTAATAACTTTAACAAAACCGTTCGTTTGACAGCGGTTATGGTGGTCCAATTCCAATCGAACTTCGGTTCAACCATCTGTCAAAACATTAGCGCGATACGTAGTCCTTAAAGTCGTGTTTCGGTTATGGTTCAGCTATGGTTCTTTTGTATAGTCAACGAACGTCAAAGGTTTGGTTCTGGTACAGTTCCAGTTGTAATTCAACTTTGGTTCGGTTCAATGAAATTCGGTATCGCGCTAAAGTTTAAGTGGTGACCGAAGCTGAAACATAACCGAACCATTGTCGTAATCAAAACATTAGAGATGTAGCATCGATTGTGTATAATCGACCGTCGATTTTGCCTTTTTTTATTAACTACTCTATTTTTGACCACACTTGGGTGGGAATTCGTGGAATTTGATGTGTTTACGAGGTGAACGAAAAATTACAGATAAAAGATTCAAGTGGATAGAAATGTAGCTTTATAAATAAGTGTACTTCAGCCTCCCTCTGAGGGCAAAGCTCGGGATCTACAAGACCTACGCGAGATCCCGCCTCACCTACGCGACCCCAGCATGGTACGCCCTGTGCTCGGAGACGAACAAACGGAGATTCCGAGCCCAAGAGAACCTCTCTCTGCGTACCATCGTCGGCGCCCCCCGCTACGTGAGGAACGCGACAATCCAGAGGGACCTAAGATGGGAAACCGTGGACCAGTTTGTCCAGAGGCTGGCGAAGGGCATGTTCGCGCCTGCGGATGCTTCACAACACCCGCACATCGCCGAACTGGCGCCGCACCACGCGCGCCTGCCCGACCGCCGCCGCCTGCCACGCGACCTGGTCGCCTAGCCGGCGATCACCCACTGCACACCAGCGCCACATGAAGACCACCGCCCGCAAGGGCCATCCTATGACCTGGGTTGGAGTCTTATAGACACTCTGACCATGACCTGTCCACAGGTGTGGACAGAGGCGATTTTTCGGGAAGAGGTTCGTTGACCTGACCCGTGGGGGGAGTGCGCAGATATCCTCAACCCCTTTAGAGCAGTTAGGACTGCAAAGGAATGAACCAAGGTATGTAGTTTTCTTTATCTTAAACTTGTTCCCTATCAGAATATAATGCTTTTGTAAGAAGGTGTACGAAGTTTAGATAAATAAGAATAACAATGTTAATTGTTTTCATATCCTAAAGGAAAATGTACAGCAAATTGTTTTATTAATATTCCAGCCAGCATAAGCATGTTGGACGTATCAAGGCTGATGGGATTGAAAGTTGAACATCTTAGGGCAAAGGCTGCACAGACTTCCCAGGCTGCTCTGCAAAATGCTCAGACCCCTATAGTATTAATACTATAGCAGTCCTTCAAATGAATTTGTGAAATAATAGATTGACGAAGCAGGTAATTCTATACTTTACTATCAGTTTGGGTAGAATATTGTTATGTAGGAAATATGCCCTGAATTGTTACTTAATATAAATTTTTATTTTAAAATTGCCCTTAGTATAATTTTAATGACATTTTCCCCACGAGTTTTCTAAACCATGTTTACTTTTCCTGTAAATATGCTGTAGAAAATATTAGCTATAATTTATTAATTCATGCAATCATGTAAGTACAGTATACTTATATAGTTTTATGTAAAATATTTCTACTAACTTGTACATTATTTCTTTTTTCAGTTTTGTACCCAACAAAGAGAAGATGTGTGAAAAATATTTAATTATTATTACTAACATATAATATCCCATTGCTGGGCAAAGGTCTCTAATGTGAGAATAATTAAAGTGAGATAACTTAAGTACCAAGACATGAATAAAACAAATTTACCTAGTTAAATATCATTTATTTTAGTCCTTAATCTATCAACAATTGCGCTCCCCGCAATAGACTTACCATCATATCATTCATAGAATGTCACCCTTTTTTGTTATAGTATCTCTCCTCATGTTCATTAGGGGTAACTATGAACATATGAGTACCATCTCGACAAGCCAGAAACCCTGGCAATCTGTATTTTTTGAAAAATCTGAAAATAATAAACATTTATACATAAACATTTACATACAGGGACATACAGTGCTCCTGGCCCCACACTAGCGTACCCTGGGTTGTGGGAACCAGAAACAATGATGAAAAGACTGGGTTTTCTTTTCTTTATCCCCAGCCGGGGATTGAACCCAGGACCTCTCTCATGGTAGGCAGGGCAACAACCGTACATGGTAGCAGCACCACAGCTGTCCTATACCTATATTATAATTAGTACAACTTCAAATCAAATCAGAGACAGTCTGTCAACTTACATTTTTTTAAATTATTTGTTTGTAAGAACACTATCTTTCTCATCAATATATCTAAGTATAAGCATGTATTAGTATGTATTTGATATATTAGTATATGATATATATTTTAGTATTATGTAGATATTGGTAAGTATTTAATGTTGTGCACATATGTAGCTCTACCTGTAGTTTCTTTTTTACCCCTCCAATCAAGGTTTGCTTGGAGACATTTCCTGTTAGAGATAAGCTCGCCTTTGTACATGTTTTTACCTTTATATATTTTTTTGGATTTTCTGTTTTGTGCAGTAAAGTATATATTAAAACTTATAAGCCACACAATCTTGGTATGATTTTTTTTGTTCATTACCAAACCAAAAGTAATAATCTAAAATAAATTGTGATAGGCAAACTAATAAATAGGAATTGTATGATGTATGAGGCAGATAGGCAGACCACCGGATAGATGGACGCTGAGACGCTGGCTGGCAAGCAGTGGCTGCGGGAGGCTCAGGACCAGAGTAGATAGTGTGGTAAAGAGGAGGCCTATACCCAGCCGTAGGTAAATGTAATCTGATTTGAATTGAATGGAATGATGTTAACATATAGTTACTTACTTCCTTTTAATTTGCTCCCTATCACGAAGTTGAAAGGGAAATTTAAGATTTCTGGCTTGTTGAATGCTAAGGTGACTTGTTTTACAATTGTGGAGACACTTGAATGGTAAACACAGTGTTTCCGGCTTTCTCATCCAATCGTCTGGTAGGAGCCTGTGGCAAAATGCTAAATAACCAGTACCTGAAACAAAATGTAAGCACTGTTACTAAGCTCACTTAGTTCTGTTTTTGGGAAACGGAATAAAAATTGTTCATGTCCAAACAAAAGTAAATGTGCTGTGATACATTCTAGCACTTTGTATAGTGTTACTAACCTTCGTGTCCACATCCAAAGCACTGGTTGGTGGCAAATTAAGGGTCAACTGAGTAATTAATGTGTCCACAAGCTAACAATTTCGCTTGATAAACTCCGATTCCCTGTTTTAGATTAGGCTTGCGCTATAGCTACATCACACTCGTAGGCCATTTCCAAAGTCCAGATACATCAATTTCACGATTTTCACCCACTTTTCATCTCAACAATTCTACAACGGTCGTGAAAAAGTAGCTCCATAATAATTAATAACTTTAACAAAACCGTTCGTTTGACAGCGGTTATGGTGGTCCAATTCCAATCGAACTTCGGTTCAACCATCTGTCAAAACATTAGCGCGATACGTAGTCCTTAAAGTCGTGTTTCGGTTATGGTTCAGCTATGGTTCGGTTGATATTTTTTACCGCGATCGCCCCCCTGGTCATTATAGTATATGAAAGGTCCCGATTTCAACTCCAGTTCCTAAGATGCTCCAAAGATTTTTAGTTATCTTTTTTAGTTTATTATGTTAATAATTTCATATTCTATCGTACAATCAAGTATTTTTTTCATAAAACTTGTTTTTCTTTAGTTCCTTTTAGTTTTCGAGAGACTGTTTTTTTTTATTTGAAATTCTTAGTGACTTGCTTCCAGTTAAGTAAAAAATATAAAATATTTAAATGGCGCAGTTGTTTTATTTCCAATGCGTTCTTATCTTATTTTCTTATAATAAAAAAAAAATATGATACTTTTCAGTAACAAGTTCAACTCATTGGATTAAATCTTTGAGTGGTTTGACAAATTTGAAAATAAAAATATTTGATATGGAAAAGTACGAAGATGTATACGTGGGGCGCACTGTAAGTTTCCGGAATGAATATGAAAAAATACTATTAAAGGTACAAAATTAATTTATTGTTTTTCAAAATAATCTCCCTTGGCGTCTATGCACTTTTTCATTCGATGAAACCAGTTTTGAAAAATTTTGTGCCACTCCTCTGTGGTGACCTCTGAAACGTGTTTTTCATACTCCTCGACAGCCTCTTCTGGTGATGAAAATCGTTGACCGCGTAATTGGTTCTTAATTTTTGGGAACAGAAAAAAGTCACAAGGTGCCAGGTCGGGACTGTATGCAGGATGACTCATGAGTTCTACATTTTTCGCCTTCAAAAAGTCGTTTGTCTGTCTGGCCGTGTGAGAACTAGCATTGTCGTGGTGCAGGATGACACGGCGTTTACGGTTATTTTTACGGAGTTTGTCAATAACTTCCGGCAAACAAATTGTCGTGTACCAGTCACTATTCACTGTACGACGATTCTCTAAAGCAACAGTAGCCACGTGTCCAGTTTTATTAAAAAAAGAAGCAATCATCCGCTTAGATGCACTTTTCACGCGCGCCACTTTGGTTGGTTTCGGCTCATCTTGAAAGACCCATACGCTCGATTGCTGCTTTGTTTTGGGATCGTAGCAATAAATCCATGTTTCGTCACCTGTTACTATGTCCCACACCAAATTTGACGCACCTTCGTTGAATCTGGTAAGCATGGCACTGCACCAAGTGACGCGGTCCGTTTTTTGAGCCTCGGTCAAGTTGTGTGGGATCCACCGCGAGCACAGCTTTCTCACACCCAAATGTTTGTGTAGGATTAATTGTATTTGACTCATGCCTATTTCTAAGGATGCGCGAATTTCATGGTAGGTCACATGCCTGTCTGTTTCAATCATACGGCGCACAGCATCGATGTTTTTGTTGGTCACAGCGGTGGACGGCCGACCATCGCGAGATTCGTCACTGAGATTGATACGACCACGCTTGAATTCTGCAAACCAGCTATAAACAGTTGTCTTGCATGGTGCTTCATTGCCAAAAGCTGTTTCAAGCCGAGCAATGCTCTGTTGAGCTGTCAAATTACACTTAAAATCGTAGAAAATCATACTATGAAAATTTTCCCGAGTTAAATCCATGTTGATGCAGACACACAATTTTTTAAATGGCGCCACAAGGTAAAAACAAAAGGCAGTCAGATGAAACAAACTGCATTCTACAGCCAAAGAGTTCTATTTTCAAATGTTGCAATAAATTTTTAAATATTGTTTATGTAAGTGGCCAGTTCCGGAAACTTACAGTGCGCCCTATGTACATAATTTATAAACGAAATTTCCACTACGACTTTTTGATCACATTCGACTTAATAAAAACATTCCAGTTAATACAAGATGAACAGTTAAATATTAAACAAAAACAAGATAAGGAAAAGAAAGATATATGTGCAAATATAGAAACAAATAAAAATACAGAGGTAGATAATAATAATAATAATCTTTATTTCAGGTTAACAAAAACCCATATCTATAAATACCTTAAAACTAGAGATACATAATTTATTATAAAGACGCACACAAAATATTATTTAACCTAGCTAGGGATTTTAATCTTCGTTCTCGCTTCCCTGTCGGTAAACGATACCCTCCGGCCAGTAGTCTTTGGCCAGGAACATCGTCTTGAGGTCCGCCGGCACCCGAAGTTTGAAGGACAGGAACTCCTTGGGTCTTTTTGACTCCAAAACCTCTATCTGTACCTTCGCCTCCTTGAGACCAGCCGGTGGATTCCTCTTCAGCTTTTCCGGGATGTGACGTTCAACGTCCTCGCAGGTCATTTTCGTGTCGATCCTGGAAATGTATAGCTGGTGGGAGCGGCAGCTTTCAGGCTGCATTCACCGGCGGGGGCTGTGCCACGCTGATTGCTGCGTCTGGAGCGGTGCTTCCTGTTTTGGACCAGGATAAAGCTTTGCCCACCGACGGTCGCGTTCGGCGGGTCACGGGCGGGCCTGGCCGGTGGCGCGCGCGGCGCAGCCTGCAGCTTCTGTTGTTCGGCGGCGGGCGGTGCGGGGCGCGGGCGGCGGTGGCGGGCACGGCGGGATACAGCAGCATACGAGTCCTTCTGGGGTATACCAGAAAAAACCGCATCCGGTGCTGGTCGACTCGGCTTCGTGACGTAACGAGGCGAGGCAGTATTTGTCGGCGCGGGCTTGGCAACCTGCGCAACTAGGTCAGTTGCAGTAATGGCAGTTTTGCTGACCGGCGTAATGTCGTCGCGCGAGTCGGCGATCTGCTGCGTCGGCAGCGAGGTTCCGCCGCCGACGCAGCAGATCGCCGGCAATTCACGTTTGAGGTCAGCACAGATGCTGACAACTTGCCTCGGATTTCGGTGACGTCGGCCTGCAGCCGCACGATGTCCTTCAGCAGCCGCGTGACGTCGACGTGGTCGAATGTCACCGGCGGCAGCTTGTTGAGGTCCCGGGCCACGTAGGTCGGAACGGCGTTGGGTTCGGTCTCCTTGAACACCCGGAAGATGTCCTGGAGATCCTTTTTCCCACTCGCACCCCTCCGCGCCACGAGGCGCACGGTGGTGATGGCGGTTTCGTGCAGCACGGTCTTGGCGGTGGCGATCTCAGCCTCCTTGAAGCTGGTCGAGCAGATCTGCTCCAAGGAGAGCTCGTCCATCACGTCCAGCTTCTGTTGCACGAAGGCGAGGAACTCGTTCACCAACACGATATTCGCGCGCTTGGCTGGTAAAGCCATGGTGGAATCGGTTTTCGCAAAACTAGGTCGTCGCGGTGTTACTGAGAATTGTCGCGGACGCTGCTAGGAAGCGCACGCTCGTGCCGGTGTCGTAGTTGCAACTGATGATAAGATAAAAGTACATCAGAAGATATAAAAATAAATTTTAATGAGCATGTGATAGACGAAGATTTTGCCCTAGAAGTAAATCATTTGAAAGAAGGTGAAAGGCACAAATAGATAGCCTGATTGAAAAATACAAATCAGTTTTTGCAAAGGGTAAATATGATGTGGGGAAGATTAATGGATATGAAGCTAGAATAGACCTCACAGACCTTTCAGACGAGCGTGACATAAATCTATATCACCCTCAATATTTTGTGATTGTCGCAATCTTTTGTGTACGTGATGACCAAATTTGTCAATATTCATTTTTATGGCGTTGACTTCTCGGATGATAATAACACACAATTTGTTTCATATTTCCTCTTTATGTTTGTTAGAGGAGGTAGTGGCAAAGCCGGAGCAGGGGGAACCTCTTGCACATCGCTGTCGTATCCTGCTAACATATCCTGCACGTGGTAGTAGGGTTTCCTCTGTCATTATCTGAAAAAATAAATACCTGGATATAAAATAGATATCTGGTGACAGACGAACGGACATCAAAGTCTCAGTAATAGGTTCCCGTTTTTAACTTTGGGTACGGAACCCTAACAAAATAAAATTAGAAAGAGAACATTTTCTCGAGCGTACCTATACTTAAGAAAATTTAAGCTGGTATTCGAACACGTGTGTTTCTTTCGGTCTTGTTGTCGTGAATGAAACGTGTCAGGCACCAGTAGTCATTATTTCGCAAAATGGATCATATTCCTCCAGCTCATCAAAATGTTATACTCTACGACTTAACCCTTAAATGCATAGAGTATCATTTTTGATACCTAATGTTTAATAGAATGTAATAAATAAAACAATAATATATTTGTGTCGTTCATCCAAAGTATAGTTCACGTATTTCAAAACGATCACGTCTGAAGTTGGCAATCTAGCGCAGCAAACGATTATACACTAACGTAACTGAATTTAACTTACAGTGTGTCTTATGATATTATCCCACTAATATTATAATTGTGAAAGAGTGTATGTTTAGATGTATGGATGTATGTATGTATGGATGTATGTGGCTCTTTCACGCGATAACGGCTGAACCGATTTAAATTAATTTTGGCATGCTGATAGATTAGATGTTGTAAAAAGTTTAAAATAGTTTTTTAAGAACATCCTAGCCATCTATAGCAACAATTAATAAAATACTTAATGCTAGGTACTGCAAAAAAGGTGTTAAATAAAACAAACTTATAGCTTTAAGAACATTTATTAAATCTACTACAATATAAGTAGCCACATTAATTTTATCAATACACAAAACAATAACCATTCACCTCCATCATTTATGCGATACAGCATACCAACCTTTGGAAATGACCCCAAGACATTGTCGCAATCTTATTACTTAGAACTATACGTTTATCATCATTCGATGAAAGAGCAACTTTATTTAGTTCCTTGGTGAAAATCTGATGTTGTAATTCAAATTCAAATGTAATTCAAAAACACATTTTTTCGTCGAACTATTTCACCTGTTTTTAAAACTATTTTGTAGTCAGATAAATTTAAACTACGAACTGCAGCCTTTTTGATTCCTTTTGCTTTTTTGGTAATACCTACCTACCTTATCGATACCGATAATTACCTACCTTAAGTTGATTTAATACAATAAAGTTTGGATTGCAAACCTATAAAGTCTTCAATATTTTGACCACCAAGTTCGTCTTTAAATAACCCTGGAATTTTGTTATTTTTAGGTATTTGTTGGTAGTGGTATAAGTGAAACGAAAGTTTACACTCCTTGATAGGTCTTTATTGGACAGTGGTCGCAATAACACTACAATTCGACTTAAAAACTAGCTTATATTTATACTCGGGGCTAGCGGTCGGTCCATTGTTCTCTCCGTGTTGGTCGCAGGGATCGTGACTCCTAGTTCAAAGTCGACGCATGCGGTCCCTGTCGGCGCGCTGCTCCATCTCGCTCGCACCTCCAGTCGGTCAGTCGGCCGGTTGCGCTGGCCGGGGCTCGCTGTCCGTAACAGTATTATTCCATAAATATTATTGTCAGGGTAGTTGTTTGTGTCAAAGTATCGGTGAAATTTATTCCATATGTCTGCATAAACATCACTCGTCTCTATTGAATAGGTATAAGAAGCTATCAGTATCTGAGTAACACATTTAAATTTTATCTTTATAAAATGGTTTCATGACTTCATAGTGAAATTCATACATGTGACTTTTTGACAACTCTAAAACAGCAAAACCTATGTAGATGGGTTTATTCAAAAGTACATTGTCAGGTTTCATCTGTATGGCAACGAAATTTTCTGAAAACAATGATACACTATGGAAATTGGGTTTTGCAATCAGTAGATCTGCTGCATAGGATTTTTTCGTTTTGTTTGGATCATCAAACCATTTATTTACTAATTTTACATATACACGTTTTTCTATATTTTCTAATGTTTTCCTAAACTTACTGTTATTCAATAATTCAAAAAAATCTTGCTCGAATTGAGATTTTGCAGTTTTTCGTAAAGCCGTATTCAAATCAATGAATGTTTTGAGAAAAGGACTATGTCTGAATTGTATGACTCTATAAATATTTTTTAATATTAATCCATGTTTCAAGCATGTTTGTAAGTGTATGTAGTGAATAACATAACGAAATTTATCGTATAAGTTTGGTATCAATTTCGATGTTTTCGAACCAGGAGGAATAAAATTTTGTGGGCAAAAAGGGAAATCATAATGCAGATCATGTAAGAGCTCTGGGTATTCTAAATCTACTTCTATTATATAACCAAATTGAGAATCATGAGGAATACATTGAATATCTAGTTTGTCTACATCAGTTTTAGTCAAAAATTTAAAATCTTTAGATGGTAAATAGTCACACATAGCATAACCACATAAATTATTACAATCAATGTATAGCAAATGCTTTTCAACTTTACTTGGGTCGTAATTTGGTAGGTAAGTATTTATTATTTGCTTTTGCATAACGGTTGGAACACAAACAAACTCCACCTCGTATACCACTTTGGATCATTCGATATATTTCTAAATCACTAATTAGTTCAAGTTTAACTTTTGTTTTAACACTAGAAAGACCAAGACCGTCAATTTGACTGCACGGCGATTTTATTCTTAAATATTTTAAAAACTATGTTTTTATTTCTTTTCATATTTTATTTTGTCACTGTGGTTGTTACTGTCTAGCTTGTTTACATTACACTTAGTAGACATTGGTTTCGTTTAGTGAGCAGTCGTAACAGCTCGCGGTGGACGTTCAGCTAGGACATCAGTACCAGAAGTCGATATGTTACAAGTAGCAAGTGACGGCACAGAATGGACTTGTATTTCTGCAGATGCTGGTGGAGTAGGACGTCGAAGCCAGCAAAATATACTTAGAGAAATCTCAGGACCTACTCCATACGCCTAACGATACATTGAAAATGACAAGCCAATTTCTGCGTTCATTCTACGACGTATAAAAGAATGTACGGAAAAGGAAGCACATGACAAAAGTGAACATGACACTTGGAACTTATCCCTAGATGAACTAGATGCATTTATTGCTTTGATTTATGCTCGTGGAGCCTATAATATGAGCCACCTAGATTTAGATATGTTGTGGTCGCAAGATTGGGGACCACCCGTTTTCAAAAATACTATGAGCAAAAATAGATTCAAGGAGATCATTAAATACTTACGTTTTGATTTGAGAAGCACGCGGTTTACTCGCTTGGCTAATGACAAATTTTCTATGACTTCGGATATATGGAACAAATTTATAGATAACTGTCAAATGTGTTACATTCCTGGAGAAAATTTGACAGTTGATGAGCAGTTATTTCCATCAAAAACTCGCTGTCCGTTTTTACAATATATTGCAAACAAACCCGATAAATTTGGCATAAAGTTTTGGCTGCTTGTGGATGTCGAGAGTAAGTACCTATGTGGAGGATTTTCGTACCTAGGAAAAGACGAGAACCGTTCAAACGATATGTCATTACCCGAATATGTGGTTTTAAAACTGGTACAACCCTATATAAGAAAAGGCCGAAACGATACCACTGACAACTTTTTCACGTCTCTAAATTTGGCAAAAAAACTAATGATCGAAAAGACTAGTATTGTTGGAACAATGCGGCGTGTAAGACGAGACGTACTGCTGATTTGTAGAAGTATTCGTACTACAAGATATAAAACTTTTATAATGAAAACCGAGACCGATACAACCCTTACTGTCTATCAAGGAAAACCAGGAAAAAATGTTATTAATTTGAGTACTCTGCACCCCAATGTGAGCATAGGTACTGATAAAAAAAGCTGCCTGAGACAATTGAATTTTGTAATAAAACAAAATTTGTGTAGACATCATCGATCGAATGGCACGTAAGTACACCGTAAGAGCTGGAAGTCGGAGATGGCCTGTTCACGTTTCTTACAATATACTTGATTTAGCAGCTATACACTCGTGGATTCTATATCAAAAAGTCACAGGAATTAAAATTTCTCGGCATGGTTTTATCCTTCAACTAGTGGGCGATCTACGTGCAGAGTATGTGAAAAAAAAATCGACTTCAACTGCGACTCAAAGACAAGAAACTAATTCTGAAACAAGTGAACGATGTACTACAAACAATAAGAGGCGGCAATGTCAAGTCAATCGTAATTGTAAAAAAAAAACGTGTGAAAACTGCACAATTTGTAAAAAAGCTGTGTGGAAAATGTATAAAAGATTAAAAAAAAACTGTTACTTGTTACAAATGTTACTCAGTTTAAGTGCTAAAATTGTTTATTTTCAATAAAAAATATATGTTGATATTATTTTAATGAAATATACGCAATAATTTCATAGGTATTCTGACTGAATCTGTAGTACCGCCAAATTGACCGCTACGGTCTTTGAAGGTATAGGTATGAAGCCCGGCCCTTCTAGTAACATAGCGTCAAAGCTTAAACTAGGTGCTGTTATGTAAAACGTAGGATCTAACCTATACCTAGTTGTCCAGGCAAGCCTTTCGAAATTTCTCAAAAATATCAGCCAGAAGGATAACATCAGACATGAGGTATAGATCGGTGTAATCCCCCATGTCGATTATCTTGGAAGTGTCCCAAACTTTTAAAGCATGCTGGTAGTCCAAGTCTGTAATATGTTCATTAGTCAAGGTACTGAAGAATTTACTTTGTTCGGGAAGACTATTCTCCTTGTATGATTTCCACCCTCTTACGTTTTCATAAGGATAAACACCTTTACGTCGCATTAAATTAAAACATTTACCTTCCGGGAAAAACTTTTTTTAATGAATAAAATCATTTGTATTGAGATTATCTCATAACTTATCCAGAATTGTAGACAAAAAGTTGAATGAATCAACAAAACGGACAGCCACAAACCCATTATTTGTTTGATCTCTGAAAAATTTCTTGAAAGATTCACCTATATTTTTCTTTATTTTTAGCAATAACTTTTATAGGACCACAGGTTTCTCCTAAATGTTTAATAAATAATGACAGTCGTACCCTGATAAATTATGGAAAAATACAGGGATAAATTTAGGTAGGTATAGCAAACCGAATGTTGCAGTGAGAATGCGCCGCACCACGGTAACGCCCTGTCAAGTGACAATGATCTCTCACACGGTCATCTAGTAATATTTCAGAGTAAATGTGACAAAATTTTGCATTTTTGTGAGTTTCATTATCATTTTCGTTGAATTCCATAGGGACTTCCTTTTTTAATATCGAATTTATCCTTGAAACGTCACGCTGCAAATATTCCAAAAATACCTTATAGCTATTAGGTCCTCGATATGTTCTATACTTATTAAGTTTAGAGTTGTATGAACAAACAATATAGTATCCAAAAGCAGCAGGTACGTGTTTATGATTTGAAATCGTCCCATTGTTTGTTATTTTTTAGACCAAATACATTTAAGCTTATGTTTTGATTATATTTTTTCAAAAATTTTTATATCTGAAAGTGACACAGGGAAGGTCATATTCTTTGTATCGAGAACGTCATTGTAATGGGGGTAAGAAGTGACTCTATCTGCATTTTTTTTTGCTGGAAACAAAGCAGCCATTACACTCCACAAGAAATAAAAATTGTCATAACTTTTGATGTTAATGCAAGCGCGTTTATTTTTGACAAACTTAGGTAACTCAATGTAGCTTGGTCCTCGTAATGGAATGTACTTGTTAACATTCACCTCTAGGTACAAATTGTCTAAAAAGGACCAACCACTTTCCCGGCCTTGAAATTCACTAATATTTGTTGAGATTATATTTATGACTATTGTAGATGTCATTGAAATCATTATTTGTAAGAAAAACTATATTTTCTGTAGCAAATGACTTTATTTCTATTGCATCGTTTCTTGGTAAATAAAATTGAGCAAAAAACTCAAAGTTAACTTTTACTGAATGATAAGAAGCTACCTTTGCGTCGATGATTTTTCTGACGTAGCGACGCAAGCGAGCGATATATTCAGTCGGCAGGTCCCGATTCGCACTCGGGTCGGACTCCGAACCCTCCAACAATTGTTCAATAGAATAAACTTGATATGAAGCTATACGGTTCCTAAATGCACTGTTGATTTTTGAAATATTGTTGCTGACTTCAACCAAACTATTATTTTTATTAATAGTAACACAGATACTATAATACTATAGTACTTCTAAGATGTGCAGAAAACCCTCTACTTTTAATGGACTTGCCACAAACTTCACAAAATATGTCTTTACCTGGCATGTTGAATTATAGGATTGTATTTAAAGAAATCTTAATCTATAAAATGAAGCAATGTTCACCGTTTATATGTACGTACACGTATATTTCTTCTTATTAATCCGATCCTTAACTAAACACTAAAAACAATTACAATAATAAAAGAAACTTATTCATTTTTGGCACTATATAGGTGGAAGGTACCCTCGTGGGTAAATTTGGTTTTAGCCAACTTTATAAATGTGTGGAGCGCATCCAGCTCCGGTGCGCTGTCACCAACCTGCCTGGTATCTCAGATTGACGGCTGCCTTTCAGTAGCGTTGGTGTGCTTTCACATTTATAATGTCAGCTTTATTGTAGACCCTTAACTCTACAAATAAGTTACTCTACAAACATGCAAAGAGAGATCTGTGGACTAATGCGTTTCACGCTTGCTTCTCACACAAGAGATGCAGGTTCGATTCCTGACTCATGTACCAATGAGATAATTCATTTATCCTAAGTATGATAAATGAAACTATTATTGGACGTTCAGTGTTTCGGATGACACTTTAAGCTGCAGACCCCGGCTACTATCGCTATGTGGGCGTGTTCGCACCATCAACCCGCACTGAGCCAGTGTGGTGGAGTATGGGTTAATTTAACTCATATCCGTATAAAGGCCTGTGCCCCTCGGTGGGAAAATTAATGGGATATTATTTATTTGAAATTAAAATAGTAAATTAAAGAGTATCTCTAACAAATTATTTATTTATTTAAAGTAGGTACTCAGCTATGTTTCCACAAACAATAAAAATCTTTGGCCTTACCACAAAAAAATAAACTTCTGTTCAGCTCTTGTTTAAAAACAAAAGTGGGATTTGACATTTGTTTTGAGGTTAAACGCTGTGTAATATTTGTTGTGGTAACACAGTTTATCTTTATCTTAGTGTTATTTATTAACATGTTAGAAATATATTAATTTAATGTCACACAACTGAGAGTGTTATTAAATATTTCATAAAGCTATTATTTAAGTAACATTAGAGTGTTACATTCATATTTATCATAATTAAAGGTAAAATTATATAATAATTCAAAGTGATGTATTATATGCAAAGTAAATAAAACTGTGTTTTTAACATGTTATATAGTTTATTATACAATCAATTATGTTTTCAGAAATATTAAAAAAATATATTAATAACCAAAACACAAAGATATGCACCTTCATATTGCAGTGCCTAATTATCTAAATAATAAACAACTTCGCAGGAAATCCTCCAGGAAACAGGAAGGTGTTGAAATGGCAGCTGCGAAACGGTCCATGGCACGGGCGTGCTCCAGCGTCGCGTCGGCGTCGCCTCAGCACTGGCTCGCTCTGTCTCACCTACAAGAGCCTGAGCGGCTTCTAAGTCATGTGACTCCGACTCTAGTGAAAAGAAAAATATATAAGTCTTAAATGAACCATCATCATAATAACTTACTATTAGGTATTAAATACAGAGACATCATGTAAACCAACTGTAAGAATCTAATGCACTGCCCTTTACTACTAGAGGCAGCCCGACCACAGATTAGATAATATGGCCCGACTACAGGCATTTTCAAGTCACTTAAAAGAGCACATATTTCATCATATTGATAGTGCATTGCACCAGACTGCCCTTACTAGTGATACTGTCCTATCCTGCCTAGGTTTGCTTGAAGAAATCTCTTTTTTAGAGATAAGCTCGCATTTGCGCATAAATATTGTTTTACCGTGCAATAAAGTATATTGAAATGTATGTATTTAATATGTATGTAATAATGTAATGTATTTTGCTATACTTATGTGTACTATATATTTATCTCTTCCACACCAACCAAGGTTTGCAGGAAAAATCTTTCCCTAGAGATAAGCTCGCCTTTATACATAGTTCTTTGTATCAGCTATCATTTATTTGTCATGTACTATAAAGAATATTGTTACGCCGGTAGGTTAGGTCAAAAACTTTGAACGTCAATTTCAGTGCTTTAGAGGCGTTTTCAGCAGGCAACGGCTGAAAAGTCATTTCAGGCCGTTTCAGAAGTTGCTGTATCAAATTCCAAATTCCAAATGTCTTTATTACTGTAGATATTTACATATACTTAGCAATCTTCATTGTTTGCCACTTCTCTACATTGGACCACTGTGGGAGAAGAAGGGCGTAGAAATTCCCACAGATTGATTTTTAGATCTCTTTTTAAAAATTGCTTATGCTTAACTAATACAAAATATAATATTTATCATAATTAATAAGCAGAAATAAATAATTACAAAATTATTAACAGCAAGGTCTGTGTTGAGCCAGATTACCCCATACAGACCCATCATTTAAGTAATCTTGAACATTGTAATATCCCTTTTTCGACAAAGTCGCTTTAACATGGATTTTAAATTGCTCAAATGGCAATTTCAAGATCTCCAGAGGTATCTTGTTGTAGTAGAGAATGCATTGACCCTTGAAAGAATTGCTAACCTTCGCAAAAATAAACCGGGGCGCAAGTAGTCTGTGATTATTTCTTAGGTTAACA
The DNA here is from genome assembly GCA_949825045.1 of Argyresthia goedartella. Lineage (NCBI taxonomy): Eukaryota > Metazoa > Arthropoda > Insecta > Lepidoptera > Argyresthiidae > Argyresthia > Argyresthia goedartella. Next base: position 13,238,022 of record OX463820.1, on the reverse strand, counting down.
TTACAGCTATCGCTAAGTTTGGGAAATTTTGTAAGGTTCTTGCGTACATACATTATATTTTCGAAAATAAATTGACTAGCTACAGTTAGTATCTTTAAAAAGCTGTCTTAAGGAGTATGTGCGTTTTAAATTATAAATTGCTCGAATAACTCTTTTCTGTAAAATTAAAATTGTTTGAATATCCGCTGCTTTCCCCCACAACAAGATACCATAGGACATGACACTATGAAAGTAACTAAAATATACTAGCCTAGATGTAGCCACATCCGTGTTTTGTCTGATGTTCCTAACAGCGTAAGCCGCAGAACTTAATTTACCAGCCAATTTTTCTATGTGGGGTCCCCACTGCAATTTGTTATCAATGGTTATTCCAAGAAACTTCGTGTCATTTACTAATTCTAACGTATTGCTGTCCAACACTAAACTGGTCCCAACTTGCCTGACATTTGGAAGTGAGAATTTGATACATTTGGTTTTACCAGCATTTAACAATAAATTGTTAACTGTGAACCAATTCAAGGTTAAAGATAATACTCTATTGACATCATCAAAATCTTCTTTTTGTCTTTCAATTTTGAAGACGAGTGAAGTATCATCAGCAAACAACACTATGTTAGTCAATTTCTCCACCATAAAAGGCAGATCGTTAATATATACCAGGAATAAGAAAGGGCCCAATATGGAACCTTGTGAAACGCCAATTTTTACCCCCGATCCATCAGATTTAACGCCGTTGACTTCTGCCTTTTGAATTCTATTGCTTAGGTATGATCTTAGTAGATCTAACGCTTTATTTCTAACTCCGTAATGATTTAATTTCATTAGTAACGTGTCATGATCAACACAATCAAATGCCTTCGACAGATCGCAAAAAACACCGATAGCATCCTGTACGGCTTCCCATGCAGAATAAATATGAGATATAATGGTAATACCTGCATCCGTAGTCGATTTACCCCTAGTGAAACCGTATTGCTTGGCGTGGAGTTGTTTTGTACGGTTGAAGTGTGAGAGCATTTGATTGAGTATAATCTTTTCAAAAATTTTACTTAGTGCTGGAAGAACCGATATTGGTCTGAAATTTGACGGATCACCCTTGTCTCCCGACTTGAACAGAGATAAGTTTACTGTGTTTCATGAGGTCTGGGAAAGCTCCATCATCAACACATTTATTAAATATATAAGCTAGGTGTGGGGCTATAACAAGTATTATTGAACTAATGACTTTGACTGACATACCCCACAATTTTTACCAATTTTTACCCCCGATCCATCAGATTTAACGCCGTTGACTTCTGCCTTTTGAATTGGCTTTTGCCGTTGGCTTAGGTATGATCTTAGTAGATCTAACGCTTTATTTCTAACTACGTAATGATTTAATTTCATTAGTAACGTGTCATGATCAACACAATCAAATGCCTTCGACAGATCGCAAAAAACACCGATAGCATCCTGTACGGCTTCCCATGCAGAATAAATATGAGATAAAGATAAAGATAAAGATACATTTATTTGCTAAGAACACGTGTCAAACAAGTTACATAAAATAAAAACATGCAACTTTTGATAGAGATATACAATACATTAGACCCAACATGTTCTGCTGATAGCAGCGTACAAATTTGAGTGGACGGAAAAGTCTGGGCGCGGTTTTGTTTATAGTTTTAAAATAATTCAAAAACATTAAAATGTGGACATTACATCTACGGTAGATGGTCAAAATTGTATTAGCTTAGTACGTTTATATTACATGATTGAGTCATTTAAATTAAAGATTATGTCAAAATAGATTACAATTTATCACTTAAAAAGTCTTGTACATTATAATAACATTTGTCAATGAGTAGTAATTTCAGCTTTTTCTTAAATAGATGTGAATTTAATTGTTTGTAACTCGTCGGTATTTTATTAAATATGATAGGCACCATGCAAAATATGCTTTTGTGAAGTAATGCCGTTTTCGAGGAGAAAAGGGGCAGTCTTTCTTCGTCACGTCTATTTCGAGTCACCGTTTCGGAAAGGTGTGGAAATAGATGAGGGTTAGTTTTCACAAATGTTGCTACTTCGAGTATATACAATGACGGAAGTGTAAGAATTCGGTGCATGGTGAAAAGGGGCTTACATGATTCGATAGTCTTGATATGAAACATAGCTCGTAAGCATCGTTTCTGTATTTTGAAAGCTATTTCTTTGTCCGTTGAATTGCCCCAGAATATAATTCCATATCTAAGGACTGATTCTACTAGTCCGTAATATGCCGTAAGTAATGCTTCTATGCTGACAATTGTTGACAGTTTGTGTAGAACATAGGAAGAACTGCTGATTTTTTTTGTCATTTCATTAATGTGGTCTTTCCAGTTCAGTTTATTGTTTATTGTCAACCCCAAAAATTTGGTACTTTCAACTTCATTTATGGTATTGTTTTGATACGTTAATTTTATGTCATTATTTTTTGTCCTTTGGCTGAAGTGCATGATATTGGTTTTATTAAGATTAATTTTTAAATTATTGTTGTCAAGCCATTTTATTATAGATGTCAGAGATTTATTTATGTCAAATTTGTAGTTACCGTCTTTATGCTTGATAGTAACTGTGCTGTCATCAGCAAATAGAGATATCGGATGATTGATCGATTTTGGCATGTCATTAATATATATAATAAATAATAGCGGTCCTAAAACACTGCCCTGGGGCACGCCGTGAGTTGTTTTACGTGCTTTGGATCTGTAAGATTCTTCTGTCTTTGTTTTATAGTTTAGCTTTGAAATTTCTGTAATTTGAAATCTATTTGTTAAGTATGAGCGTATTAAATCCAGAATGTTACCTCTTATCCCGTAAGCGTCAAGCTTGTTTACTAAGATATTGTGGTACACATAGTCAAACGCTTGTGTCATGTCGCAGTATATAGCACAGACTGGAGATGTTTTATCCATTTGACACATAACATTTTTTAGGAATTCATATACTGCCATATTAATTGTTTTATTTCGACGGAAACCTTTTTGTTCGTCGCAAAGGATGTAATTTTTTTCTAAATATGTATTTAATTCATTGTAATAGTACTTTTCAAATATTTTAGAAAAAATGGAGATCAAGGCAATTGGTCTGTAGTACTCCATTAATTCTTTATTTTCTTTTTTAAAAAGGGGCTTAACAAGTGTGAGCTTGAGATCCTGCGGAAATATGCCCATTTCTATGCTTTGATTTATAATATAGCTTAGCGGGTGACATATATATTCACCTACCGCCTTAATTATTTTTGTTGATATATCGTCTACACCCACACTATTTGTGTTTTTTAGATTTTTTATTATTTTATGAATATCATAGGGTGAACTTGGTGCCATAAACATTGAGTTTGTTTGATTGTTTATGAGACGTGTCACTTTTTTCCCTGAATCCGGTACAGGTATAATTTTTTGAATAAAATAGTCATTAAAAGCTGTGGCTATATTTAATGGTTCTGTTATATGTGTGTCATTGATCTTTATTTTTGAGATTGGTTCTTTAGGAAGGTTGTGCCTTGTTTGATTAATTATTTGCCAAGTTGTTTTTGATTTATTTACTGATGTTTTTATCTTATTACTGTTTTGTGCGATTTTTGTCAGATATATGATTTTTTTAAATAATTTAGTATAGTTGTTAAGATTTAATTTATTTGTAATATTTGGTTGTAGTCTATATTTCCAAAGTAAGTCTTTATTTTTTTTGCTGCATATTTTGATGCCTCGGGAGACCCATTTGGGTTTGGGACAAACCTTTATTATACATGTTTTTTTTGGAAAGCACAGGTCATAGAAAGTATCAAAATTGTCCATGAATCTATTGTATGACAATGTAGGATTAGTAGCACTGTAAACGTCTGAGAAGGAAATTGATTTTATGCAATCTACAAATTTATTAATATTTTCCGTTCTGTAGTCTCTGTTTATTTGGCGCCAGTATTTTAATTTTAGTGTTTTTTTGACTGGAATAGTTATAATTTGCGCAGTATGATCAGAGAGGCCGAATTCTAACACCTCAGTCTTACATTTTTTATAACTAATTGCAAAATTGTCTATGCAGGTTTTGCTAGCAAGGCGAGTAGGCTGCCTGATTGCCAATTTCATATTGTGATTGAGGAATAAACATTCCAGATCGAGAGTAATATTATTATTCTTTAGGACGTCAATATTAAAGTCTCCAGCTATTACAATTTTATGAGACTTTAGTTTAGAGGCATAGTCTAACACTTTCTCTAGTCTTTTAAAAAATAGGTTCAAATTATTTTGCTTTGGAACTCTGTACACACAAATAACTATGATTTTAAGGTCAATTAGCTCCATTGCACAGCACTCAAATATGTTCATTAAGGACATCTTTGTAATTTCCGGGAGGTCTTTGTATTTATATTGCTTATGCACAAGTACACAAGATCCGCCTCGTTTGCTCTCATTTCTACTATAACATGCCGCCATATCGTAGTTCGGTATATTTAAAAATAATTCCTGTCCTGTCATCATAAAATGTTCTGTTACACATATGACATCTATGTTTATGTTTTTGTCTCTGAGTTCCTCTAGGTTAATCGTCAATAGGTCTGATTTATTTAAAAGCCCGGCTATGTTTTGATGAATTATGTTTAAAAATTTAGTCTCGAAAAAATATATTATTGTCCTTTCCAGTTGAATTATAATCTTTTTCTTGTATGTTAGTGTGGATTGAATAGCCCACCTCAATAAACTTTTTTATATCCTTTACGATCTGCCGCATGCCATGTTTGTTAAGTTTGCCTGTGGTACTAGAAAACATATCCAGTGACAAATTCAGGTTCGTGTCCAAAAACCAGCAGTGCTTGTGTGTTTCAACATCAAGGAATAGCAGATTTATGAATAGTTCAGCTCTATAATTAAACAACAGAGCTCCACAGATGTACGTAGGTGGGCAAATTATTACATTTGTATGTGTTATTTTTTCTAAAATACTTCTCAGTAATTGTATAATCTCTATGTAGTTTTGTGTTGTTCTGAAGTCTGATTCACCTAAGAGAATTATACAGAAATCTTCCTTTGTAAGATTGGACAATTTGAGTTCCATTCCCATTAGAAGTTCGGATATATGTGCTGATGGTTTCGAAAAGTGACACAAAGAAAACTTTTCGGCAAATAAGTCTTCCAGATTTTGCAGGATGTTTCTGTTTCTGTCGCTAATTACACACAGTCTGGGTTTTCTTCTTATTTGATTTGATTGGTCTGTTTGTATTTGCTTTTCAGAGTGCTTTTGTTTTTGTGCCTGATTCGTCACATCAGCATTACATCCAGTCTGTTTTATATGAGCTTTTTGTGAGGATGTAGCTTTTTTTTGTTAGTTTTATTATTTCTCTGGCTTTTGCGTTTTGAGTTTCTTTTGCATCATTTGTAATTATAGAAGTCGAATTAGTGTTTTCAGATTCCACCTGGAGCTGTTTTTGAGCTTGCGATGTGATGTTTGATTGGCTTTTGTTTTTTGATGGAGTTCTTAGAGATGTAGGAGATGACGTAACCGTTTTAAGAAGTTGGTTTTGTCTTGTTAGTTCATAATTTTTTGCTCGCAATTCAGTGTTTTCTAGATTTAGCGTAGAAATTTCCTCATGAGCGCTTTGTAATTCAACAGTTAATATTTTAATTCTTCCTTTCATTCGCTTTAATTCCTCGCTGTAATCGTCGTCGTCTGATATATTGGGTAGGCTACTTGCTGTGCCATCTAATGTCCGTTCCATTGCATGACTGTTATTTGACTCTGATTCTGAATGGTTGCGCTGGCGTCGAAACGTGATGTTTTCAAGGAAGTTCTGCATTTTTACTCGACTTATAGATTGAAGTACGATCTCAGTTGAAAATTGAGCAACAAAAAAAAAATGAGCAACAAAAAATGGTCACGTCACCTTGGGCTCGAACCCACGTTTCTTATTCAACGGCGTATTAATTCGAACGCTTAGCCGACTCCACCACCGCTGTTACTGCTATCTGTTGCCAATTTGTGAATCCACTTCTTTTATGTATAGATAAAGAATGTCAAGGTTACGATTTACGATCTAGGTGAGGATGAGTCATCGAATGGAGCTTGCACAACACAAATAGTAACCGAATAACCGTCACCCTGGACACTTTATTTTGGATAATTCAGTACTTCTACTCTTCACATTTATACAATCAATATCTCGTTTTAATCCACTTTAGTTTATGGTTCAGGTAGTCTACTTTGTTTACGTAAATATGTTGTTTTTTCACTGTTTTTATTAAAAAAACTTGCCGAGCTACGCGTACGGTGTCTATTATTCGCGCCAGACGACATCACACTGATGGTGTGATCAGATATAATGGTAATACCTGCATCCGTAGTCGATTTACCCCTAGTGAAACCGTATTGCTTGGCGTGGAGTTGTTTTGTACGGTTGAAGTGTGAGAGCATTTGATTGAGTATAATCTTTTCAAAAATTTTACTTAGTGCTGGAAGAACCGATATTGGTCTGAAATTTGACGGATCACCCTTGTCTCCCGACTTGAACAGAGGTATAAGTTTACTGTGTTTCATGAGGTCTGGGAAAGCTCCATCATCAACACATTTATTAAATATATAAGCTAGGTGTGGGGCTATAACAAGTATTATTGAACTAATGACTTTGACTGACATACCCCACAGGTCTTCAGTATTTTTTAAGTTAAGTAATCTATACGTTTTGACAATATCCTGGGGACATTCATGATAAAATTTAAAATCTACATTACTGATGCTAGTGCTGTTTTTTAACAAAACCTCTGCTTCATATGGAGATGAATTTAGACGCTCTGTTGTGAGTAAGGGTGCATTGATGAAGAATGTTTCAAAAGCTCGAGCTACCTCAGCGTTGGATTTAACAAAATCATCACCTATCTTTAAGCAGAAATCATTATCCCTTGGTATAACTTTGCCAGTTTCACGGTTTATGATTTGCCAAACCGTTTTCATTCTATTATTTGAATTTTGTATTTTTCTATTTATGTGTAAAGTTTTTGCAGTTCTACAAACCAACTTTTGGAATATTTTTTAACATAGTCATGAAATTTTATATCAAAGTTATAGGTTTTTTGTTCATAAAGATCATACAAGATAGCTCTACTTTTACGAATTCCAAATGTTGCCCAGTCATTAAATTTAGATTTACCGTTGTTGGCACTGACTTTCTTTAATTTAAAAACTGTATTGAATTCTGTTTGAATAATGTTGAAGAAGTCAGAATAGATTTTGTTCGGGTTCTGTTCATCAAAATCCGGTACTGGCAAACCCATATCTAAGTTTTTCATATACATCTCTAGTCTATGGGATGTAATAGGCCTATAAAATGATGGATCAGTCTTATTTTCACTAGTAATTTGGAATGAAACTGTTTGACCACTGTGATCGGATGGTAAACAGTTAATTACATTTTTACTTGTGAATGCACAGTCAATAAAAACGTTATCTAAGCAAGTTTGGCTGGTAAGTGTAATTCTAGTTGGCTCTAGAAATACATGACATAAATTAAATGATTTGAACAGAGTTATTAATCGTCGCTTCAGTGTTATATCTACAAGCAGATCTACATTAAGATCGCCACAAATAATTAACTTTTTTCTGTTATTACAAAGTTTAATGAGGGCTTCCTCCATAATTTTCTCGAATATTTCAAAATTGCCATGGCCTTTTTCACATCTCGGAGGTCTGTAGACACAAACAATAATATGGCTATCCAACTCAACACAAGATACCTCTATTTGTCTTTCCACAGTAAGTAGTAAGTAAGTTATCACATATCTAAAGATCGAAATTTCACCCAAGTTGCCGTCGTTTTCAGGCGCCTGAAATATGTTTTCAGTCCGTTTCAGGGCACCCTCTATCAGATGACGCCATAACCTGAAAACCCGTTTTCAGGCAATTTCAGGACCCCTTATGGGCCTCTGAAGCACAAATCGTTAAATGGCGAAATATCCGGTAGGAGTGACAGAGATATCACTACTAGAAAGAGATAGCTATACTCGGAACATTCGAGAAGTGTGTGACAGAGATAGGACTACTAGCAAGAGATAGCTATACTCGGAACATTCGAGAAGGGAGTGACAGAGATAGGACTACTAGCAAGAGATAGCTATACTCGGAACATTCGAGAAGGGAGTGACAGAGAGTGCACCATTAGAGAGAGACATATATGGTCTCGAATGTTCTCGGCCCTCACGCTGGTCCTTAATAGAATATTCGCGATATGTGTGGACAATGTGTCCAGAGCGGCTCCGCGGGATATAAAAGGCGCCGACGGCCGGCGCGAGTTAGTTACATTTTAACTGCGATCGAGTGCTAGTACAAGGATAATCGGAGAGAAAGACTCTTCGTGTGAATAGTGAGTGCATAAACACATGAAATAGTGTGTGTGTTTTAATTAGTGGATTTTAAGTACAGTTCGTGTGAATTGTAAGTGCGTAATTTGGGTAATAAAGTGAGTGTTTTATTTAGTGGATTAATTCGTACTTTTCTATCAAATACGAACCCCACGCTCGTAACAATATGAATATGATGGAAATAAATACTTTTTATACTTATTTTCTTTAAATGTTTTGTCATATCTTTCATATTGTCATACCTTTGTTCATTCGAAGGCCTCTCTTCCTCTTCCTCATTCAAAGGCCACAATATTTCCATAACATGCACCGACCTCGCACCAGCTCTGGGTGGGATTCGAGGAAGTCTACTAGAGTAGTCAGTTGTTTGGCGCTTATCAGATTAGCCATCTATAAAGAAAGGAGTGATGAGAAATTTGCGGTCGATTATGCATGACGTTAGTCAGCATCTGCATGCGAATATGTGTGCACACACATGCAATCCTAGATCCTACTATTATTTAGACATTTGATCTGATCTTAATCCTACAGATCAACAGTACAGATGATGATACATTCTGGTTCTGCACTGCAGTCTCTTAATCCCAATAAAGCATCTACTACTCATCTGGTCTATTATGATATGATATTAGATAGATGCGGGCAATAAGCCTAGGATGGCTACCGCATCGTTGTCCATCACTGGTGACGCCATGGCTTCAACTGGTGCAGCATGCAAACTTGACGGTAAAACTTGATCGTGTACTGCCATAAAGATGGCATTATTTACTTACATTTGAGGGTTACGGAAAGTGAAACAGCGACCAGGATCAAAGTGAAAACAATATTTTAATGAAAACAATTAAACGAGTCCCTGTAATGCCCGGCCCAGTATTGTCCGGCCCAGGAATGTCCGGCCCCGAAATTGGCGTACCTCGGTCATTCCTGGGCCGAGCATTCCGTGGCCGTACAAAATAGTGCTCGACCCCGGAATGCCCGGCCCCGGAATTGGCGTCCCGAGTACCATAGACAACTGCTACATCAGAGATTAGGGTGTGTTCATAGAGTCTCTATCTCAAAAAATCTATTATTGAAATGTCATAAATGTAAATATCATTAAATGTTTTTTTTATTTGCATACGCTTCGGTTTTGATTCTTCTACGTTCTAACCTAACCTATAACCCAATTGAAATTTAGCCACAATAACCTACTCTCGCCAAATTTGACTCAATAAATATAATGCACTTGAACAAAGTCTTCACAGTGTATTTTTTTTTTAACAAATAGCAGAATTGAGTTTGTTTTTATTTTAAACTAACCAAATATGAATAATTTTTAGGTTATGATTTGTGTCAAGTGAATGTTAAACTTGCTCACAAAAAAACCTCACTACTATGACCGTGGCCTTAGATTCGTCTAAGTTAAATCGAAAATGTTCGACCAATCAGAAGCCAGTATTTCCAGCCAATGAGAGACGTCCCACAATTCCAGGGCTGGGCATTCCGGGGTCGAACAGGCAGTGCACGGCCTCAGAAAGCCCGGCCCAGTAATGTGCGGCTTGGAATGTCCGGCTCCGGAATTGGCGTCCCAAATCCCACAATTCCTGGGTCGGGCATTCCGGGGCCGGGCATTACTGGGCCGTGCATTCCTGTCCCCCCAATTAAACAACAAATAACTTTTTTACTTTTATGTTATTATCTTTTGACATTATCTTTTTAGTTTTGGTTTTGGTCACAACACAAACACAAACTGCCAAACTTTGAACATAAAACCGGCGTTTTGATGTTTAAAATTATGCTCATGACGTTTATACCGTTAAACAGAATAGAATTAACGCAAAACTCACACAAATAAGGCCCTGGCCTTGGGCCAATTGCATTCGCATCGCTATCTAATGTTGAGACTGCAAGGTGAAGACAATAATAAAATAAAATAAACTTACGAACATTTTATTCTGCTGTTCCCCTAATGAGATTTCACAACTGCACTTTATTTCACTGCACTTTAGAAGGTTTGTGTTTCACACCCGCTGAAGAAATTATAATTTTTGAAGTAAAACTTCTTTACGCACGCTTGACTTGGGGAGTAAGCTGGCGAATGCGTGACGAGAGCGTTAGGAAAAGTGTGATCGGACGAGGCGAACGAGAGGTGCGCGCGCTCATTTTCTTTTTCTCTTCCTCTTATAGCCAGACACAGTGCAAGAGATGTATTTTTGAAGCATTAGAGCTAAAGAAGTTTACTTCAGTTGTGTGGACTAATGCACACTCTTTTTTTTGTAATAAATTCGGTCTTTTTATACATACATTTTTGATGACTATAATAAAAAAGCAATGGTTGTCAACCTTTTACCGTATTACACAAAATATATGGTTTCTAAATAACTAACCAAATGAGGAATAAAATAAATTTTATATAAGAATTTCACAATAATGTATATTTAAAATAATCAAAAGAAACTTATAACTAAACTAAATAAAAAATATTTAATCAAATTTATTTACTATTGTAATGGTACATGAGAGTCGGTACATTTGATACTTCATTCTGCGTGATAGAGGGCTAGCCCAACGCCGCGCTGTTTTGAATACGAGAATCGGTTCAGATAACGTTTGGGGGTTTTGCGTAGCTCAGTGGCAAGTTAGCAAAAAACAGAGCCGACGCGTGGGATGGTTCGGGGAAGGTTGCAGGTCAGGTTTTTTTTTGTCGCATTCCTGCAAGATGTGTAGGAATCAGAGCCGAGTTGGCTGCGCGTTGAATAAAATTATGAATAACTAAATAATGAAAGGTTATTATGGAACGATACGGAGAAAGCTATTATGTTGATTGCAAATATACAATTGCGATTGAGGTATGGAATGGAGAGTCTGACACGACTAGTATGAATAGCATTCTAGTGGTCTTTGCTGCGCGCACCTAGCGGTCGGGAATGCTTAATTAATCGCAACAAGCTTTTATTGGTCAGCGATCAACAGATTCTGTGTATCGGCAGTACCAAATGATTTGAGTGATAACCTACGGTTGATCATAGTGAATATGCGTACACACAATTTGTAGAACGGCGGATCTGCATGGCATGGTTGAAAATAGACCCTGTGTAGTTAGTGATAAGAAACTTCGCTTGGGCAGAGCGTGTTCGCAAAGGACGCTGATTTTTTTCTTTCAGACGTGTGGGGTGTATAAATACAGATGGCGGGGGAAGGGAGAGCATTCAGTCTCAGCGTCTAGCTACTGTGACAGTCGTCTTTCACGAGTCCTAAACAGTAAACTAAACCTAGGTTGGCAGGGCATAGGGAGACTGTTTGATCGATGAGGTTCCGCGGATGGAAATAACAAATTCAGAACAAAGTTAAACCGGTGTCAACACAGATAACCTATCCTGTTGATATTTTGACATTGAGTGTTGTCGGGGACGCGCGAAGAGATCAATTTACAGTCTAAAGTCCATTGTTTAGGACCGGGTAGGTGTTTTGCATTGCCTTGGGTCAGGTTGGATTCAAGTTGCATCTTTAAATTAAATGTAAATTTCGCTGGAGGTCTAATGTGTAGGCTGAGTCGGTATATATGATTAGGCTCAGTCGAGGAGTGCTGCGGCTAGTGGAATTCATAGTTCGGTATTTATCGAACTATGCACTTCGCTATGGTGTGGATTAGATCTCCTAAAGCAATAATGCCTACGTTTCGATAACATCCAGCTCAATTTGCGCAGAGTTGAAGGTTTCAAAACGTTACGGACCTTTTGAGGTAACCGCTAGTTCAGAACCCATTTCGGAAAATCAAATCGCAATTGTGTAAACCGGTCTTTTCGGATCGTTATTGCCGTGAACCAAATATATAATTGGAACCACCACAAGCCGCTACTAGCGAGCACATGAAATATCATTGAGTACTCAAGTCGTAAAGCTACGACCGATATCTATACGATATCACAAACAAATATTATAAACTGTGGTCGACCACTAAAAGAAGTTCCAAGCGCCCATATATACAAAAACCAAATGGTACCATCACCCATAAAATATAACAACGATCGTTCTGGCGCAATACACCGCTGACTGATGCGAATTACCGGCTCGCGGACATATATGCTTTCTCTGTCTAACTTGAAACTGTAACTTCCTGAACCAAACTTCGTTCGACTATTGTACGCCTAACGAACTTCTCTACGAACGAGAAATTCAGACTTATCATTCTTAACTTACAAATCTTACAGCTGAATCGGGACATCTAATTTTGGGGTAGATTGAATAGACGATCATAGCTACTGATAGCGGTGGCTCGACCTTAGCCTTTGTGCCGTTATAGATTTCTGGTGCCGAGACCGAAGGATATCCTAGATAGTCTGATACCTAGATATTCTGAAAGAATCAAGGTCTAACGCGTTACTTTTAAAAATAACACAACGTAGAAACGATTTTAAACAGTTCAGTTTTGTAAATAAGAAATAAGCAAAAAAAAGGGGAATTGTTTGCATAAAGCGGTTTAGTGTTCAGGAATAATGGCCGGCCGGCTTAGAAAAAACGTTAGTCGGGTAGTACGAGACAATTCACTTTTGCAAACAAGTGAAATGGCGTCAGGACAGGTGACGCAATTGTTATCTGAAATAGTGAATAGATTAGACAGTTTGGAAAGGGGTTCTAGCGCAAGCAATACTAGTAGGACTTCGGACAGACAGACTGACAGACAGGAACTAGAGACGTTTGAACAATCGGTAGAAAAACGTCAATCATGCATTGTGAAAATGACACAGAAGTTGCCGACATTCGATGGGCGGAGTTCGGAAAATCCGATGATTTTCTTAAGAGATTTAAAGGCTTATATTAAAGTCTCGAGAGATAGTTCTAGGGCTTTGATATGGGCAACGGATAGTTTGGTAGGAATTTCAAAAGTTCGAATGAGCATATACAGATACTCATGGCGAACCTATTCGGATTTTGAAAAAGATTTCAGAGAGGTATTCTGGGGTGATAATGAACAGGAATTAATTAAGCAAAGATTCCTAACTGCGAAGTTTGAGTCTAAGAAAGGTCAAAGTATGGAAGAATACTTTGCCTCTCAATTGAATAGCATATATGAGCTTACGATACCGTTTACTGATACGGAGAAAATCAACACGATTTTCAGACAGTTGCCGCGTGATATTCAGGTAGCGTTTTTGCTAGAAAGGAACCAATGACTATACGGGATGCGGTCGAGTTCCTTCGGCATTTAGAACGGAATGTCGATGGGGGATTAAGTGCGTTGCATGGTTCGGAGACAATGGATACGAATAACGTAAGGCGGAATAGCTACATGCGTGGGCATTATCGTGCTATGCGGGTAAATACGTTACGTTATAACGCGGTGAGTCGTAGGGATAATTATAACGCGGGAACGAAGGCGCGAAACGAATTTGGGACGCACGGTCGCGGTTATTTTCGCGGTAGAGGTAGACAGCCTCAGGCTAGTTTCAAGGCAATAGGGTTCCAAAGGGGCAATGATGGTTCAGATAATGCAGAGGCAGGGCAGAGTTCAAGTGACAGGAATAATGCGATAAATCAGAATTCAAAAAACTAGTGGACTCGCGCGGGTCGTTCGCGCTCAGATATTTATTACGGTTCGGGTGGACAGCCGATCAAATTGAAAAAAAGCATAGACTGTATGATTTGTGTAATTTGGATTCAAACGTGGGTGTGAATGAATTTATTCAATTACTGGCGCATAAAGCGCATGGATATGCCGTGTGTTTAGATGAAAAATCTAGATTGAATTGTATAGGCCGCAATGACAGACGTTTACATACGATATTCAGAGACGAAGATTCGACTGAGTGTGGGCGCGATTTATGTAGTACCTTGACATTACCTGAGATAGATGTGCGTATTGCGAATATTGTTGTAAGGAGTTTGATTGATTCGGGGAGCGAAATCAGTGTAATAAGTCGGAGAGTGTACGAAGAAGTGTGCAAGCAATTGGGAAAACCGACGGAAATACCGATTCCAAGTTTGAGAATCACAGGTGCATTTGGAGTCAGTAAGGAAAAGGTTGATAAATTAGTAACGTTACCATTAAGAATAGGTGAATGCGTTATCGATACTCCAATGCTAGTATTAACAAGGGTGCCTAAAGATTTAATTTTGGGGTTTGATTTTATACAACAGACGCGAGCCAGTTTAATGTGTGAGGGTAATAAGAGGCTAATTATACGAAGCGCTGGGCGGATGTGTGAAATACCATTAGGTACTAGTCCTAATCAGGATTCTTGCTGTTGTACAATGGAAGTACAGAACCAAGATACCAGTAGAAATATGATAGAGGAATATGTGAATAATTCATCAATACCTGTTGAACACAAAACAAAGTTATTGCCGGTGTTAAATAAACATGCAGAGTTGTTTGGCGATAGGGTAGGTCGGACAAATAAATATATACATGAGATAAAAATGAGAGATGAAACGCCTTTCGTAAAACGAAGCTATCCCATACCGTTCGCATATCGCGATAAGGTAACAAAACGATTGGAAGAAATGGAACGGATAGGTATTATTAGCAGGCAATCTACGGATTTCAGCAGTCCATTGACTTGTACACTAAAGAAATCAGGAGAGGTCCGTATCATGCTAGATGCTCGACAATTAAACACGGGAATGGTTGGGGAGGTTGAAACCACACCTTTAATGAGTGAGATATTGCAATCCGGGCGCCGGATAAATTACATAGGAGTTATTGATATCAAAGATGCGTATTTTTCTATACCATTATCAGACGAATCTAAACGATACACGGGTTTTGTATATCAAGGCAGAAGTTATGTTTACAACGTTTTACCTCAGGGGTTGAAAACCAGTGTGGGTTCATTTTCAAGGGCGATGGATTTAATTTTAGGGCCAGAGGTTAGGTCATATTGTTTAAATTTTGTTGACGATTTGGCAATTTTAACTGAGGGTGACTTCGAACAGCATTTGTCTCAAGTGGACACGGTTCTGAGTAAATTGAAAGACGCGGGCTTCACATGCAAACTAAAAAAATGCGAGTTCGCACAAAAAAAGGTCAAGTTATTGGGGCATATTTTGTCTACACAAGGTTTGCAAATGGACCCGGACAAAATTGAAACACTTAAATTATATCCGTCACCCAGAACTGTCAGGCAATTGAGGGCGTTTTTGGGGTTCATAAATTACTTTCGGAGGTTTATAAAAAATTTTGGAACGTTAACACAGCCCTTGTACAATTTATTACGGTCTGGAGTCAAGTTCGTCTGGAGTGCGCAGGTGCAAAGTGCTTTTGACGAGATAAAAAAACAATTCTTAGAAAGTATAATTTTGAGTCAGCCATTGGCGGGAAAAACATATTATGTTCAATGTGACGCCAGCGCTATAGGAATTGGGGGCTATGTTTATCAATTAGATGATTCGGGCCAGGAACGAATTATAGGGTTCTGTTCGCAGGCATTTAAGGGTGCTCAGACGAGATGGGCTATCAGTGAACAAGAAATGTATGCAGTTATATAAACGTTAAAGCGATTTGAGATATATTTGCGGGGAGAATAAGTTATTATTAGAACTGATCATAAAAGTTTGACGTTCATTAAGTCGTGGACTTTATTGGGGGCACGCGTAACTAGATGGGTTATGTTTTTAGAGCAATTCGATTACGACATAGAATTTGTGCGAGGGACTGATAATCAAATTGCCGACACGCTAAGCAGGCAAATAGCGGGACCTGGAGGTATGATGGACAGTAAAAATGTTCAGCCGGGGATATTCTGGTTTCAGGCATCGAATACCGCAAGTGTTATTTCGAGTTTACGGGACATTGCGAGATTACAAAGCGAAGATGAGCGGTTAAATCGAATTAGCGGTTGTATCAGACGTAGTGTGGTAGATACGGGAACGAGAGGTTTTGAAAATTACAAGCTAGTAGGCGATACGTTATATTTTCACGTGCCGAAGCGGAACGTACAGTTGCTAGTAATTCCGAAATCACTACAGGAGGAACTAATTTTACACATACATGAAGAAATAGGTCACTACGGCAGATATAAAATATTAGCACTGATGAAGGACAGATATTATTTTCTTCATATGAGTAGGGTGATTAGCGCGGTGATAAGAAGTTGTGACATATGTCAAAAGGTCAAACCAAGTACTAACAATACCGTTGGTCCTTGTACACCGGTGTTGGCGGAAAGGTTGGGTGAGAAAGTTTTCTCGGATCTTTATGGGCCATTGCCCGTAGGTAAATTCGGATATCAATATATATATGTGATTCAAGACGTGTACAGTAAAGTAATAAAATTATCTAGTATATACAATGAGAAACGTGCTTACTTTAATCATTTAGTAAACTGTGAAGTCTCGGATGGCAAAACATTCTGGCGAAATATGAAACAAAATATTCTAGCAGATAATGGACATGGTGAAAAACTTCCTGATTGCTTCAGTGACCCAAATCAAATAAATGATCATTTTTTATCTCTCCCTTTTGCTAGTGAAGATCCTAAACCTCTGTTATCGTACTTTAATTCCAATCGGTATAGTGATTCCAGATTTAATCTCGTGCCAGTTTCTGAACAAAAAGTATACAATTACATAATCTCTATCAAATCCAATGCAATTGGAGATGATGGGATAAGTAGAGACATGATAATACTGACTCTCCCCAGAACCCTGCGCGTTATAACCTCGATTATAAATAGGTCAATAACTAGCGGCATAGTTCCCAAGCAATGGAAAAAAGCAATAGTAATGCCTTTTCCTAAAGTCGATAACCCGTCCAATCTCAAGGAACTTAGACCTATTAGTTTGCTTCCCTTCCTTTCAAAAGTGCTGGAAAAACTGGTGCATGCCCTATTTTACAAATATATAGAAGACTCTAATATTTTGCCTGACCTCCAGTCAGGTTTCCGAAGGGGGGCGGGGCACAACTACTGCGTTGGTTGATGTTGTTGATAACATTTTAAGTAATATCGATGTAGGTAAGGCTACTATTCTTACACTGCTAGATTATAGCCGTGCATTTGACAGCATTAGCCCGACCTTGTTGCTGTCGAAATTGCGTTACTATGGGCTGGATGCATTATCTGTGGGATGGTTTGAAAGTTATCTCGACCAACGCTTCCAATATGTTAAGCTGACCAATGACAGTGGTGGTGCCTTGTACTCGGATCCAAAGCCAGTTTTGCGGGGTGTTCCACAGGGTTCCATCTTAGGGCCTCTATTATTTATTATATATGCAGCAGATTTGGTGAATGAAATCAAGCACTGCAAATTCCATTGTTACGCTGATGATCTTCAACTTTACATTTCTGATGTGCCTTCTAATATTGACTGCATGACAGACTTCATCAATGAAGACCTAAGCAGGTTAGATGCCTGGTCAAATAAAAATTCCTTGATTCTCAATCCCTTGAAATCAAAGTTTATGGTGCTTGGGAGTAAAGTTCAAGTTAAAAAAATTCTAATTTCTAATCCTCAGCTAATCCTTGATGGCCAGACTCTAGAGCGTGTTGACGAGGCCAGGAATCTGGGAATCATATTTGACACTTACCTACGATTTGAAACTCACGTCTTGAATTTGGTGAAGAGTTGTATGTATCGTTTAAGGGTTTTGTACAAAATCCGTAACCTTATCTGCGAAAGGGCACGTATTATTCTGTGCGAGTCACTGATTTTATCTCGACTCAACTACGGAGATATAGTTTATGGTCCGCGTCTTCTATTGAAGACTCAGCGTTTAGTGCAGCGCATACAAAATGCCTGTTGTAGGTTTTGCTTTGATGTACCACCTCGTAGTCATATCACCCCATACTTAAACTCTGCTGGAATGCTCAAAATGGAACTGCGTAGGCACTTACACCTTTCAAGTGTAGTGTTTGATGTCATCAAGTTTAAAAAACCTGAGTACCTGTACCTAAAATTAAAGGTGGCAACATCTCACCCCAGATATGGCATGAGGGATATTCGAGCACCTCTTGAAGGTCATATTCATCGCACGGTGGCATTTAGAGGTAGCTTCCGCTTCCAAGCTACCAAATGTTGGAATGATATTCCGCCGCCCATAAGAAATCTTACCTCCAAATACACCTTCAAAACACATATGAAGTCGCACCTGATTCAAAAGCAAAAACTAGGAATTTCTCTTTCCAACATTGGATAGTCGGGCTACCTCTGCCATTTTCATATATTTTTTAGTTAGATATCTTATGATTTTAGTAAACATATTCACACTATACCCATTCTGCTACTCACTACTCACGTGGCATAATATACTTATATACCTATTTATTTAATCTTCATGTATATTTTGTACTATCCTACTCATGAAAGTATTGAAACATATTTATGTGCAATGTATTTATTTATTTCCACATCTTTAAACACTTGTAAGTATATATCTATTTCTGACACTTTTTTATTATTATTCTTTTCATTCACATTCACATTCGGATGTAACTGCTGAGTCTCTGCGTCTCCTAGGTGAGGGCTGAAAACCAGTGCTGCTCTTAACGAGCAATAAACACTGAGCTTTGACCTTATCGCGTCAATGCAGCGCGCCTACATACCGACCTATATTCTTCTTTTTGTTTTATTGTTTTAGTAATAATGTTATGAGTTTTTTTTTTTCATAACTTTGCTTTCATTTAAGTTATTTTATAGTTGCACCTCCGTATCACTTTTAATTTGTATGTGTGCTGCTTTGATGCAATAAACGTTTATCTATCTATCTATCTATCTATATCCAATGCGAAAAGCGACAAGTAGGAGCGTGCTCGCTTGTACAAAGAGATTTCATAGGGAAATACCTATCGAAACTATAATTACGGACTCAGGACCACAGTTCATATCGAAAGTTTGGGAATTTGGACTCAAACAGCTGGGGATTCGGGTCACTCATACGTCGGTGTATTGTCCAAATTCTAATAGCGTAGAAAGAGTGAATCGCGAGCTAGATCGACTGATTAGAACTTATTGCGGCGGAAGTAATCGTAGTTGGGTCGACGTGTTACCGGACATTCAAAATTGCTATAATAATATCGAACACACAAGCACAGGCTTTGCGCCTAATGAGTTAGCATTTGGTAGGCGGGAACCGTTAACTATTGACAAGGAATTAGGCGATGATTGGTTATTAGGCCATAGTGTGCGAGATACGGAACAGGTGCGGAATGTAGCGATAGAAAACTCTAAAAGTTCTAGTGAACGACGTAAGCGACAGGCGGACAAACGGCGTAAGTTAGAAGTCTATCGTATAGGTGATTATGTGAAACTTAAGACCTTTGTGCGTTCAAATAAAGAACATAAAATCATGCGGAAATTTTCATTGTTGTATAAAGGGCCTTATGTTATTTCGGCAGTGATATATCCGAACTGTTATACTTTAGTAGATCCGGGTTCAAATGAGATATTGGGTAACTTCAATACTATAAATATAGCCAGGTATTATGTGAGGACGAATAAGGGCGTAGATAAATAAGATAGTGTATAAAAGTTATATAATTAAGCTGTAAGCTGTAAATTTGAGTAACTACTTTGTAGATTTAAGGATCTTGCATGGTTTGTGTACGCGATGTACATAGAGTACCCCGCAATTCGTATTTGTGTGTACTTATTGCGGGGCGCAGCGTGGACTGTAGATTTTCTTATTAGGTTGATGGCGAAGAGGGCTCGAATGATAACGCAATTTCTTCAATATTTGCAGGCGGAGAGGCGAGGGGGAGGCCTTGGTGCTTCTTCTGCTGTAGCTCGATCGGGAATGAATTTTCATCATCATCATAGTCATCTCACGCACCCCTTCTGGGGCGTGGGGAGTCGGGGTCAGGTCGACGGACCTCTTCCCGAAGAATCGCCTCTGTCCACTCCTGTGGACAGGTCATCGGATGGCCCCTGCGGGCGGTGGTCTTCTTGTGGCGCTGGTGTGCAGTGGGTGATCGCCGGCTAGGCAACCAGGTCGCGTGGCAGGCGGCGGCGGTCGGGCGGGCGCGCATGGTGCGGCGCCAGTTCGGCGATGTGCGGAAGGTGTGATGCATCCGCACGCGCGAACATGCCCTTCGCCAGCCTCTGAATGAATTTTCGGCGGCGCGCGCGCGCTTTTTATTGGACCGCCTGAGAGTAGTTTTGTTTACCTCAGACCCCGCGCCGCACACCGCCCCCTTCCTCGCCCCTCCTTCCCCGCTAGGCTTTATTTCTAATTAAAATGGTTTTATTTTACATTTATTGTCTTAAATCTATGCTTATTCAATACCTTAAGTCTCTAAATATCCTTTTACATAATGATTTGGGTGACCGCGGGCTTTCTAATAAGGGTTTTGTATTATTTTGGCCGGCCCGCGGTCCCCCGCCTCACCGAGGTATTAAATATAGGTGCCTGCGCGCCTCGAGTCGCTTCAATCGGAGCTCGGTTCGCACAGGCTACACATCAAAAAACAACCAATAAAATATCTTTATTCTCATAACATACTTAAATCTAATAGAATATGAACACAAAACATAAGTTGCTTAACTAGGTTTTCCTTAACTCTAATGTCCTACAAATATTATCTTTATTTATTTATTTTAACAATATATTTACAGTAATCATTTAAACAGTGACGTCGCTTTCGTCGTTAACATTTCTCCCGCCGTCGTCGCCTTGCGAATCTACTGGTAGAACGACGATCTTCTTGGTCGGTCGCCGCAGGATGTGGCCGTTGCTGGTGGCCACGTCGACGACTCGCACCACGCCGTCCTTGCCCGGGAACGTCCTCGTCACTCGACCCCGCGGCCATGTGTTGCGGGGGAGGTTGGAGTCGCAGATGATGACCACGTCACCGACGGCCGGGGGTGTCCCTTTATTGTGCGGCTCCCGCCGATGTTGGAGTAAGGGCGCGTACTCGCGCACCCAGCGGCGCCAGAAGGTGTCGGCGAGCTGCTGCGCGCGCCGCCAGTGTTGACGGGCGTTGGCGTCGCTGTCGGTGAACGTGCCGGGCGCTGGTGAGTAGCAGTCCGGCCCGAGCAGGATCATATTGGGTGTCAGCGCCGGAGGGTCCTCTGGGTTCACGAGCACGTAGGTGAGGGGGCGGGAGTTCACTGTGGCCTCCGCTTCCGCCAGCAGCGTTTGCAGTGTCTCGTCGCTGGGGTGTTTCTCGTGCAGCGTGGCCTTCATCGCCTCCTTCACGGTGCGGACCATACGCTCCCACGCCCCTGCCATGAAAGGGGCAGAGGGGGGCAGGAAGCGCCAGTTGATGCGGCGGGCGTGAGCGGCGTCCTTCATTGCCTCCGCCAGCTCGCGGCAGGAACCCCGGAAGGCTGTCGCGTTGTCACTCCATAGTTCTGTGGGGCACCCGCGCCGTGCGATGAAACGGCGCAGTGCGTTGATGGCAGAGTCGGTACTGAGCGAGGTCACCACTTCGAGATGTATTGCCCTTGAAGTCATGCAGGTGAACAGCGCGATGTATCTCTTTTCACGGTGTCGGCCCACGGTGACCTCCAGTGGCCCATAGTAGTCTAGGCCCGTGTAGGTATAGGGGCGTGCGTGGTGCGTCAGGCGCGCCGCTGGTAGGTCTCCGGTGGAGGGCTGCGCCGGCTTCGCCTTCTTCAGTCTGCAGCTTGGGCACCGGGCGATGGCTTCTTTGACCGTCGGGCGAATCTTCGTTATGTATAATCGCTGACGGAGCTCGTTGACCACTATTTCCGTGCCGCCGTGATGTAGCTTCTCGTGTACGTGCGAAACATATAATTTTGTGTAATAATGTTTCCCATGTAGTATTATTGGTCGCACTGTTTCTTCGTAGAAGTTGTCGGCCGCCTCGATCCTGCCTCGTAGTCGTAGTATGTGTTTTTCGTCTATGTACACACTCAGCTTTGCTAGTCGGTCCTCCTTGTCTGGCGTGCGGCCCTCCCGTATGCGTTGTCTCTCTCGGGCATAGGAGTCTTCTTGTGCGGCACGAATTAATAATTGTTCGGCGGCGAGTAGGTACGGCGCCTCTAGCGTTACAAACTTTCTCTGTGGAGGTGTTGCGCCGGGGGGCGCCGAGCCGACGGGCGCTCTCGTGCACGTTTTGTTCATTCGCTTGTTCCAGGCTTGATCTCGTTCGTTGTTGGCGCGGGTCCGTTT
Organism: Argyresthia goedartella; assembly: GCA_949825045.1. Classification (NCBI taxonomy): domain Eukaryota; kingdom Metazoa; phylum Arthropoda; class Insecta; order Lepidoptera; family Argyresthiidae; genus Argyresthia; species Argyresthia goedartella. The sequence continues at coordinate 13,215,603 of OX463820.1, read as the reverse complement.
TCTTTTTGCCGCCGCTACTGTTTCGGTGGCCGGAGGCGCTGCGAGGGGAGGCCTGTGTCGGAGTAGGTCGACGAACTGTAGTACTCGTGCTGTCGCTCTCAACAAACGGGTCCATTTGGAAAAACGCTCGAACTGGGGTAGGTGCGGATGCTCTGGCTCCCGAGGGCAGGTAGCTGCAGCGCAGACTTCTTTTTCTTCGCCGGTGGCGGCAACTTCGACAATGTGCTCTCGGGGCCAACTCGCTTCGGGTGAGTATAGAAACGAGGGGCCGTTGAACCACCTGTGGTTCGAGTCGAAGTCCGCTGGCGTCGCTCGGGTGGCGTCGTCGGCAACGTTGTGTGCGGTCGGCACCCACCTCCAGTCGTCTTTCTTAGTGTTGTCTTCTATTTCTGCGAGTCGGTGTGCCACGAATGTCTTGTAGGAGCGCGGCTCGGCCCGTATCCACGCTAGTACTGTGCGTGAATCGCTCCAATACGTTTTCGAGGTGATCTCGAAGTCGTGTTCTTGTATGACGGCTTGGGCGATCCGCACACCTAGCACGGCCGCTTGTAGTTCAAGCCGTGGTATGGAGATTGGTTTGGTGGGCGTGACGCGGCTCTTGCCGGCAGCGAGCGTCACTTTGATGGAGCCGTCGGCGCGTATCATTCTCCAGTACACCGCGGCGGCATAGGCCTCCCCGCTGCTGTCGACGAACGTGTGGACTTCGTAGCGGGCGGCCGGAGTCGTGTCGTAACATCTAGGTATTTTTAGGTTACCTAGGTCACGTAGGTGACCTAGCCATTCGCTCCAGCGCCCGCGCAGGCCTTCCGTGATGTCGTCATCCCAGCCCGTGTTGTAGCGCCACGTATCTTGCATGATTCTTTTCGCCGGTGTTGTCAATGGTGAGATGAGGCCCAAGGGGTCGAATATTGACATAATGATGCTGAGGGCCTCCCGCTTTGTCGGTGGGCAGAGACCGTTGATGACTTCGGGCGGAGCTCTTCGTACGTTGAGACGAAAACGGATGGTGTCCTCGTTTGTGTCCCATAATAGCCCGAGTGTCTTCTCTATCTCACTCCCGCCGATGGGGACCGTGTTGCCATCTCGCTCTTTCTTGTTGAAACGTTGTTGATAGCGTCGCGTTCGTTTGTGGCCCACCCGCGTAGCTCGAAACCGGCTTGTTTGTGAACGTGGTCGACTTCTTTTGTTATTTTCTTTGCTTCGCTTATAGTGTTGAAGCTCTGCAGGTAGTCGTCTACGTAGTGGTTTCGTTCTATTGCTTGCGCAGCTTGTGGGTACAGCGATGCGTGTTCTTGTGCATTTCTGTTCTTTATGTATATAGCGGTGCACGGAGACGACGATGCGCCGAACACCACGGAGGTCATGCGGTATTCTTCTGGTTCTCCCGTACGGCGATTGCCTCGCCACAGGAAACGTAGTGCATCTCTGTCTTCTTCACGTATTTTTATCTGCATGAACATCTCTTTCAGATCGGCCGTTACTGCGATGCTGTGTTGTCGGAATCTCATGATGACCCCGGGCAACGACTGAAGGAGGTCTGGGCCCGGAAGGAGCATGTCGTTGAGGCTGCGGCCGTGTGAGGAGGCTGCGGCGTCATGGACCACTCGAATCTTCTTTTTCTCCGGGTTGCAGACGGCGAAGTGCGGTAAGTACCACGTTCTTCCGCTAGGCGGCGTGTCGGCGCGCTCGGCGTAGTTAGAGGTAAGTAGATTGTTGATGCGTTCTTCATATTGTTTTTTCAGGTTGTCATCGCGGTCCAACTTCCTCTCGAGCGTGTATAGGCGCCTCAGTGCGTCGTTGCGGTTATTTGGGATCTTGTCTATTTTTCCACGCCATAGTAGGCCCGTCTCGAAGCGGCCGTCTGGGAGGCGGCGGCTTTTCTCTTGCAGTATTTTCAGTGCTTGTAGTTCGGGATCACTTTTCTGTCTTCTTGGTTCAATTGAGAGTGACTCGAGTGCGAAGTATTGCTTCATTATTTCTTCTGTCTTGTCGGCGGGCTTGACGCGTGTGAGGTGAGCGCAGCAGTATGTTATTGGGGCCGCTTGTGTTGTGCGGCACCCGTGCAGCACCCACCCCAATGCAGTTTTCAAAGCTCGGGTTGATCGCGCCGTCCTTTTCTTATGTCACGTGACACGATCAACTCCCAGTTATCTTGTCCGACGAGTATCTTCGGTGTAGCTTCGTTGTAGGTGAGTTCGTGCTTGATATCTTCGATGTGCGTGCAATCTTCCATCTCTTGGTTGCTTATGGACTGCGTGGTGAAGTTGAGGCTTTCTACTGTGTGCGCGTTCGTGATTTTCTTTTCTGTGCCGCCGTGTTGCCCTCTAATGTGTAGGGTGACACGCTTGCTTTTGTTGTGTGCCATTTCTTTGCCGCCCACGCCTTGGACCCACATAGGTTCGGTGGGCCCGTCGAGGCCGAGGGCGTCGGCGAGTGCGGCGTCCACGATCGTCACGGTGCTCCCGTCGTCAAGGAGGGCGTAGGCTTGAATCTCGGCCCGGGGCCCCCGCAGTATGACAGGTGCAATTTTCAAGTAGCTTCGTGTAGTAGCGGTTGCGGGCACGGCCGTGCGCTCGCTGGTGACCGCCACCACCTCTTCTTTTCTCTTTTGCGACTCTTCTGAGGCGGCTGCTCCGGTGGGAGCGGCTTTTTCGTGATGCAGCAGTTGATGGTGTCGCATGGGGCAGCCCTCGTGTCCGCACGGTTTTGCGCGGTACGTGAAGCGGTGATGTGTGCTTGACAGGCAGCGGTAGCACGTGTGGTTTTTCTTTGCGACTTCCCAGCGCTCGTTCACGGTGAGTTTGTTGAATTGTGGGCACGCTGGGAGCAGATGCGACGCGTGTTTGCATAGTGGGCACGCGTGCTTCTCTTCTTTCTTCTTTGGAGTTTCTGTGGTGGCAGCGTAGGTGCGCTCGGTCCTCTTGCGCGCCGTCGGCCGGGCTTCCCGGAAGTCTGACGTTTGTTCGGGCGGGGCTTAGGGGGCGCACTTGTCTGCTTCTCTATTCAGGAAGTCGGCGATCTTCTTAAGTTCGGGCGTGTCTTCCTTTTCTATGGCGTAGTCATACCATTTGTTCTTCAATATCGGCGTTAGCTTGTCCACAATCGTTCGCAGTAGCTCCGGGTTGTAGAGGTACTGCGGCTTTTTTAGTAGTTCGATTGTGGCAACGGTGTTGGCGATGCGGCCGGCGAATATGAATAGGTCACGTGGGCTGTCGGTGAGTCGTGGCAGCCCCTTCATCTTCTCTGTTTCTCCCATTAGTAGCGCGTCGGGTATTCCGAATCTTCGTTCTAGTGCTTTGATGACGTCTTCCGGGTGCGGCTGGCTGATGAGGAGGGCGCTGAAGGCCTCCCAAGCCCTTGAGACTTCTTCGGATTCGGGCCACATTTTCACACGCAGAGAAACTTGATGAGGACTCGATGTAAGCGGCCTTGAAGTGTAGCCACTCGTTGCACAGGCCGTTGAAGACTGGTAGGTCTGGTATGTACTTCTTGTTTGATTTGCTTGTTTGCAGCGCTTCGGCCAGGGCTGTTGATAGCGACGTAACGTCCATCACGGCGGGTCTCTGTGGAGCTTCTTGTGGCGGCTCCCGCCGCTTGCGCAATGTAGTGGCGCACGCGGTGAGTTCCCGTCGTTCTTCATTGATGGGGATTTCTATCGCGGCTTCTGTTTCTGGCTTTCGGTTGAGCCAATCGGCTATTCTTTGTGGGGCAAGGTCTTCCTCCTCTTCGGACTCTTCCGGCGACGACGTCGCGTTGATGCGTTCCTGCCGAATCTTCGCTAGTTCTGCTTCGGCATTTATACGCCTCAGCTCCAACTCGGCTAGCCTCTCCTTGGCCTCCAACTCCGCGAGGAGTCTCTTGCTAGAGGCCTTGGATCGGCACGACCGAGCAGGCTTGAGCGTTTTCGTGTTCGTCGGTGGCGGCATTAACTCGGCGGTGTGGCGTTCGATGACCGTGTCTGTGCTGGCGGCGGGTGTGGCTCTGATTCCTGACGTGTCGACGTGGCCTCTGGCGTTACTGGTGCCGGAGGTCGTGTCGTGACTACGTGCGTCCGTCGTGTTCGTGCCCGTCGTCGCGTTGGTGTCTTCGGTTGTGCCGGTGCCGGTCGTGGTACCGGTTCCAGTCGTGGTATCGGTCCCGGTCACGGTTTCCGTCGTTGTGCCGCCGCTGCCGGAAGAGTCTTCTTTTCCGCTGTTACTTCTGGTTACAACCATCTTCTAAATTTTCTTGATGCTTCAGTGATCCGGCTTCGACGAGGACCAAACAATGTACGCGATGTACATAGAGTACCCCGCAATTCGTATTTGTGTGTACTTATTGCGGGGCGCAGCGTGGACTGTAGATTTTCTTATTAGGTTGATGGCGAAGAGGGCTCGAATGATAACGCAATTTCTTCAATATTTGCAGGCGGAGAGGCGAGGGGGAGGCCTTGGTGCTTCTTCTGCTGTAGCTCGATCGGGAATGAATTTTCTTCGGCTTGGTGATCTTCTCACACCCCTTCCAGGGTGCGGGGTTGCGGTCCCGGGGCAATGGCCCCCTTCCGCGGAGTCTTCCGCTGGCCGTGACTACGGCCAGGTCATTGGGTGGCTGAGGTGTTCTTCTTCGGGTTGTGTGGCCTCAATCCAGGGGTGCTGCCGGCTCGGCAACCAGGTCTCGGGGTAGGCGGCGACGGTCAGGCGGGCGCGCGTGGTATGGCGCCAGGTCTCGCACGAGCGGGTGTTGAGAGCCGTCCGCTCGTGCGAACATGTTCGTTGCCAGCCTCTGGACGAACTTGTCCAGTGTCTCCAATCCTAGGTCCCTTGCGATCGTTGCGTTTCTCACGTAGCGAGGCGCGCCGACGATGGTACGCAAGGAGAGGTTTTCTTGGGCCCGGAGTCTCTTCTTGTTGGACTCCGAGCAGAGGGCGTACCATGCCGGCGAGGCATACGTGAGGCGGGACCTGATGTACGTTTTGTAGATCCCGAGCTTCGACCGCAGGGGGAGGCCGGAGTCCAGGAGTGGACGAAGTTTTGCCCGTGCAGCCCGGACCTGGTTTACGACGTTGTCGACGTGGGTCTTCATCGTGAGCCGGCGGTCTATGGTGACCCCCAGATACTTCACTTGGTGCAGCCACCCAATGTCCTTCCCTTGGAGTTGGAGTGGTGGTGGCAGGTTGCTCTGGCCGGTGATCATCGCCTGCGTCTTCCCGACGTTGACGGAGAGCCTCCATTTGGCCAGCCATTTAGGCAGGGTGTCCAGCGTGCGTTGCATTTTGACGGCGGCGTGGGGTGCTTTGTAGGACGACGCATAGTATGCTGCGTCGTCAGCGATGAGGGCCAGCTGTACACCAGGGCCAATTGGGATGTCATCCGTGTATCGGGAGTAGCAGGCGGGTGAAAGACAGGAACCTTGTGGGACGCCGGCTTCGATGGGGCGGGCTTCTGACACGGCGTCTTCCACCACCACTCTGTAGTGGCGACTCCGTAGGAACGAGGCCACGACGCGGGTGATTCGTCGTGGAGCTGGGGAGAATGAATTTTCGGCGGCGCGCGCGCGCTTTTTATTGGACCGCCTGAGAGTAGTTTTGTTTACCTCAGACCCCGCGCCGCACACCGCCCCCTTCCTCGCCCCTCCTTCCCCGCTAGGCTTTATTTCTAATTAAAATGGTTTTATTTTACATTTATTGTCTTAAATCTATGCTTATTCAATACCTTAAGTCTCTAAATATCCTTTTACATAATGATTTGGGTGACCGCGGGCTTTCTAATAAGGGTTTTGTATTATTTTGGCCGGCCCGCGGTCCCCCGCCTCACCGAGGTATTAAGTATAGCCTGCGCGCCTCGAGTCGCTTCAATCGGAGCTCGGTTCGCACAGGCTACACATCAAAAAACAACCAATAAAATATCTTTATTCTCATAACATACTTAAATCTAATAGAATATGAACACAAAACATAAGTTGCTTAACTAGGTTTTCCTTAACTCTAATGTCCTACAAATATTATCTTTATTTATTTATTTTAACAATATATATACAGTAATCATTTAAACAGTGACGTCGCTTTCGTCGTTAACAGTTTGGAAACAAAAACAAAAAAAAAAACAAAAAAAAACAATTTGTATATATATAGTAATACGAATTAGGATAAGTTGCGGGTAAGCGAAGTTGTATAGTTAGATAGATAAATAAGATAAGACAGGAGAGAGCTCAATCGAGTTGTGTAAATATTATTTACATAATTGACAGATTCATCGGTCTGTGTACATGATTTGAGATGTTCGTGCGTATAGAGTAGATATGGACAAAGCATGGGTAGCATAGTGGTAATGAGATCCTTGCGCCATGTTAACTGAGATAAACAGTGTCTCAAGGTCTGGGAGGGGGCTGTAATGGTACACGAGACTCGGTACATTTGATATTTCATTCTGCGTGATAGAGGGCTAGCCCAACGCCGCGCTGTTTTGAATACGAGAATCGGTTCAGATAACGTTTGGGGGTTTTGCGTAGCTCAGTGGCAAGTTAGCAAAAAACAGAGCCGACGCGTGGGATGGTTCGGGGAAGGTTGCAGGTCAGGTTTTTTTTGTCGCATTCCTGCGAGATGTGTAGGAATCAGAGCCGAGTTGGCTGCGCGTTGAATAAAATTATGAATAACTAAATAATGAAAGGTTATTATGGAACGATACGGAGAAAGCTATTATGTTGATTGCAAATATACAATTGCGATTGAGGTATGGAATGGAGAGTCTGACACAGTTCGATTCAGAATCGATACTCGATCTATGGTTCCGGAACGGCCATTTTGAATTTGACAGTTGCTGCCAACAGAGCAAGTGTTTTTGACAACTGACAGACGAAAAGCCCCCGCATGTGACGCGTATTGATTTTGGGCATTAAAATTAAATCGTAAGCCATCTGGAATTGTATTCGGGCTCCCCTCAGGATTGTCTTATAGCTGAGTGTATTGTGGTTCTCCGAACCAGATAAAGTTCGTATTTACGTAACACTGTGCGCGTCGAAGCTGGCCTGCCAGCCATACCTGGTTGGCTGAAGAACCTGTCTACCAAGAAGAGCCTAGGGTGCACCCAGGCCTTGCAGAGAGACAGGAGTTTGACGGGAACGAAGCACAGACCAGGTCAGATAGAATCTATTTACTTTAGCTCGGTGAATCGCCGACGTTCTTGCTTCTTGGCATCTGATCGCTACGCTACCTCGTAGCTATGGGCCCCTGCGAGGTCATCGGGTGCCGAGAGGCCTGAACAGACACGACTAGTATGAATAGCATTCTAGTGGTCTTTGCTGCGCGCACCTAGCGGTCGGGGATGCTTAGTTAATCGCAACAAGCTTTTATTGGTCAGCGATCAACAGATTCTGTGTATCGGCAGTACCAAATGATTTGAGTGATAACCTACGGTTGATCATAGTGAATATGCGTACACACAATTTGTAGAACGGCGGATCTGCATGGCATGGTTGAAAATAGACCCTGTGTAGTTAGTGATAAGAAGCTTCGCTTGGGCAGAGCGTGTTCGCAAAGGACGCTGATTTTTTTCTTTCAGACGTGTGGGGTGTATAAATACGATGGCGGGGGAAGGGAGAGCATTCAGTCTCAGCGTCTAGCTACTGTGACAGTCGTCTTTCACGAGTTCTAAACAGTTTTGTCTGCCGTGTTACGCGTCAGAACTATACGAAATCGTGATTGCGAAGTTTCAGTGGTTTTTAGTGAGTGTCTGAAGCGCCGAGATATACCTCGGTTCCTATCCTTTATATCAACCTACCCTAAATTCCAAAACTATCCTTGGGTCGTTAGATAAGAACTTGTAAGTCAATTATCTGAGTCTGAGTCTGGGCTTGGAGCGACCCTAAATTCCTTTTTCCTTCACCATAGGGTTCCTGGATTGGCTCTTAGGATATTCGCGGGCTAATCCTCTCCTCATTCCTTCGAGTAGCGAGTTTTGAAATTCCCACACACAGTCATTAAACATACAAGCACATTCAAATCAAACTCAACCATTTTCGAGTGGTGTCGATAATGGACGTGGTATAACACTAGGTTTTAAGACTAGGCTAGACAGGAGTTTAGTTGCGGCTAAACCTAGGTTGGCAGGGCATAGGGAGACTGTTTGATCGATGAGGTTCCGCGGATGGAAATAACAAATTCAGAACAAAGTTAAACCGGTGTCAACACAGATAACCTATCCTGTTGATATTTTGACATTGAGTGTTGTCGGGGACGCGCGAAGAGATCAATTTACAGTCTGAAGTTCATTGTTTAGGACCGGGTAGGTGTTTTGCATTGCCTTGGGTCAGGTTGGATTCAAGTTGCATCTTTAAATTAAATGTAAATTTCGCTGGAGGTCTAATGTGTAGGCTGAGTCGGTATATATGATTAGGCTCAGTCGAGGAGTGCTGCGGCTAGTGGAATTCATAGTTCGGTATTTATCGAACTATGCACTTCGCTATGGTGTGGATTAGATCTCCTAAAGCAATAATGCCTACGTTTCGATGACATCCAGCTCAATTTGCGCAGAGTTGAAGGTTTCAAAATGTTACGGACCTTTTGAGGTAACCGCTAGTTCAGAACCCATTTCGGAAAATCAAATCGCAATTGTGTAAACCGGTCTTTTCGGATCGTTATTGCCGTGAACCAAATATATAATTGGAACCACCTCAAGCCGCTACTAGCGAGCACATGAAATATCATTGAGTACTCACGTCGTAAAGCTACGACGGATATCTATACGATATCACAAACAAATATTATAAACTGTGGTCGACCACTAAAAGAAGTTCCAAGCGCCCATATATACAAAAACCAAATGGTACCATCACCCATAAAATATAACAACGATCGTTCTGGCGCAATACACCGCTGACTGATGCGAATTACCGGCTCGCGGACATATATGCTTTCTCTGTCTAACTTGAAACTGTAACTTCCTGAACCAAACTTCGTTCGACTATTGTACGCCTAACGAACTTCTCTACGAACGAGAAATTCAGACTTATCATTCTTAACTTACAAATCTTACAGCTGAATCGGGACATCTCATTTTGGGGTAGATTGAATAGACGATCATAGCTACTGATAGCGGTGGCTCGACCTTAGCCTTTGTGCCGTTACACTATACAAAACACATTCAATAAATTTTCCAAAGAACAATGTTGAGTATCCCTGACTATCGTCAAAACCATAGTATAAATAAGAAATAGTAAGTTCACTAGGCCCCTGTTCGCATGATAACTACCTACTCTTGCTCAAACGGCTAGGGTTGTAGGCAAACGTGAAAAAAGTGACTTTAACGCGACCGCATAATGCGAAACTCGCTCCCGGCGCGCTTCAGACATGATCTTTTTAGAATACGCGAACTGAAACATCCCGCTCTTTATTAAAAATCATTATAAAAAGTTATTATTTCTTTATTAAATATAATATATATATAAATATAATAATATTTACTCATCTTTCATGAAAATAATAAATAATAATCTGCGCGCAAATCACACAAACAAGTTAACACGTGCCGCCCGGACGAATGACGTTGACTCGCCGCATGCATTGCATAGCCTCGTCTCGTACCACCCGAAACAACCCGAAACTTGGCAATGTGTGCGTTTGATGGCGTGTGCTTATACGGAATGCAATGTAGCTGTGTGTGTGCGGCTGTTGTCGCTGATTTGTTTGAAGTGAACCTGGCGTGGTCAAAACTGCTTACTAAGGTTTAAAACCCATTGAGTTACATTTACTTACGTAATAGAGAAGACAACGCGAACCACTACTGTGGTTGCTTTATGATAAGCGAACTGGCCGCACGCCACTCAGTCGCTTGCTAGCTCCAAGCGTCGTAGACGTGTGCAGTGAAATGGAAAAAAGGTGCAAACTCTGAGAAAATGCCCTCGTGTGTGTTACGATACTGCACCAATAATTCAAGCAATACAGGGAGGTGCAAAGGAATATCTTTCCATCGTTGAGTATCTCGATAAATCATGTAAAAACTTAATTGAACTTAATTCCAGCAAAATATTTAGCGGAGACGCGGAGACGACATGTCACGTCATTTGTCATAGACTAAAAGTTAAGATGTGCCATGTGTATGTAACAAGTGCGGGTAACATCTCAGAGTATTTTACTTGTGGTAGAATTATCCGAAGTTTCTGTTTATAAGCAGAAAACAATAATATTACACATACAGGATGTAACAAAAAGGGCCTTGTTAGGGACATCATTTGATACGGGCTATCATAAATAAATACACTATAATTCGCTTGAAACACGAAGCTAAATCTGATCAGACAAATAATTATTTATCCAAACGGCAAAAGTTAACTAAACTTATTTTGTTTAAGGGTACATAAATAGAATACTACAATTATTATACGGTTTTTATTTTTTTTTGTAACACTTCATTCCTTTGATTAATCTAATCTTTCAATTCACTACTTGGTTAGAAAAAAATAATTTTTCACTCTCTTTAAAAAAAAAACAAATCAACTGAGCACTCGAACCGAAATGTACTGAGACGAGAAAAATTAAGTTACCCTGATAGGTCGGAGTAGGTAGATTGATTTTATATACTTGCGTCAAGATATTATAATATGGACATGCCATTTTATCCATAAAGTGCTGGAAGTACCGGAAAAAGTTCCTGGATTGGAATTATGGAATAAAATAAAATAAGAAACATAAAGATAGACTAACAAAATCGTTTATTATATGAATGATTGATTGAATTCAATGAACAATTATTTTTAATTAAACAAAAACATAAACATCTTGTAATTACTGGTTGCGGAGGCAGTGGTAGGTCAGGATATTTTTCTTTTAAACTCTATACTCTGTTCGGGGCTTTTAGAAATATTTTTTTAACATTTGCTACTAAAATATCGACATCGTTATATTCTGATCTTATCTTCTCTGAAATACGATAAAGAGCATGCGCCAAACATGTTACATGTTTCATTTCAGGTAAATATTCGAAATATACGAAATACTGAAGTAGAGATACGGTGAGATTATTATTTACAAAACACAGGAATTTCACAAATTAGGAGCGCACTCTACGAACCGAGGAAAGTGAGTGAGATACCCTGAACACAGCGCGCGCACATTGTTCTAACAAACACCCAATGAGTCATACAGGATACTTGCTTCTGATTGGTCGTTGCGTGCGGTCAATGCATTGTGAACATAGAGGAACATGAGATAAAGAAACAAAAGGCCCTGTCTAAGTTTTGTCTCATACTGTCAAGCGTCATTTCTAATACAACAGTAAGGGACAAAATACGGTGTAACTATTCCAAGGTATTTTTGTATAAAATAAAATACTGATTTCTTTCACCATTAGCTAACACTGGCAGCGTAGATTGATATTATTAATACGTTTTTCACCTTAAACACAAATTCGTGCTAATTTCAAAATTTCGGAACAAATATCACAATAACTATGAAGTTCCGGTATTTTGGAGGCATATCCATATTATCCTCTATGTTTGACGTCAACTACCTTAAATCAATCTACCTACTCCGACCTCTGCGATCATACAGCATGGTTTCGACATGTAGCCCCCTTTCTCTTACATCCTGTACATGCAACTTTTTATTTACATGCAACTTTTTGATTTACATGCAACTTTTTGATTTACCTACCCATGCGACCATTCCCACAATATTTAATTATTTTATATTGACTTGGAGATAAAGTTGGGCAGAATATAAACAAGGTGTCACCTCTATGACGGTTACATCGCATCTATGACTGATTAGCCGCCCCCGCGCGCCCCCACTACCGCGCTTGCTTCACATGCATTTGTTCGCGATGTCTGTTCCATAGGTTTATTTCAATGTTAAAACCATGTGATTCTTGGGTATCGATTACAAAGTTTCATCATTACCGGCTCACGTGTCATGGCGGTGCAAGTATGAATTCCAGAAAGGGTATTGAGTATCCCTGACTAACGTTAAAACTGCTAACTAAGGTTTGAAACCGTGTGATTCTTGGGTATCGATTACAACGTTTCATCATCATCGGCTCGCGTGTCATGGCGGTGCAAGTACGAATTCCACAAAGGGTAGCCAGCGGTTAATTTTTCATGTGTTACTCATATTTATAAATAGTATAAAGTAAAGTTGGCCTCCAATTCTGTCGGCTATGTATGTTACGCAATCACTCAAGTTCCACTGAACAGATTATGATGTGGTTTTTACTAATAGGTACATTTATTCTTAGTTCAGGTTTTAGTCTATAGTTTGTGGTTTTATGAAGATAAGTTTCAACAATTTTGATAAAAAATATACTAATTCGTAGCTTATCATCTCATGGCTTGGACTGAGAGGTGTTCCAAATTTGAAATTTTTCCTTTATCGTCTGACAAAGTCCATTTCAATGTAACTTGATTTTGTCTTAATAGGTATAAAACCTTTTTGCTGTTAAGTACGATGTACATAATAGATGACAACAATTTCTTTTTTTCTTAGGGTAGGCGTAGATCCACCCCACACTCACTAGTTAAATATATAAAGAACAAGTTGCTAGTTCATCGCTTGAAAAAACTCATGGTCGTTCCTTAGTGTACTATTACGACTTTCTTAGGATTATATTATTATGCAGGTTACGTATTCTATTTTAGTTAGGTTTAAGTTGGGACTAACTATACCGATATTGGTACTTACCTTGTTTTTTCCTCGCTGACAAATGCAACTTTTTTGGATTAATTTTATAATATATATTTATACTAATAATATAATGATATATAATATATTTTAAATTAATTACTGATGACAATTATTATTTATCATAATCTCATGATTATGGTACCTACCACTTTTGGGTTCATAACCAGATGCGAGTGAAGTTGTAGGCTACAGCTGGTAGCTAATAGATATTACAAATCCTTGCTCATCACTTCAAAACAAGTGCAGAAATCGAACTCCAATGGGGTCCACATATTGATAAGCTATCGAACAGACTGAGCTCTGCAGCTTTTGCATGCAGGAAAATCCGTCACTTGACAGATTTAAAAACAGCCAGATTAGTTTATTTTAGTTATTTTCATAGTATTATGTCCTACGGTATTCTGCTCTGGGGCAGTGCTGCTGACATAAATACTATTTTTGTGCTGCAAAAGCGGGCTGTTCGTGCGATTTATAAAATGAATAATAGAGATTCTCTTAGAAATAAGTTTAAAGAAGTAAATATATTGACAGTCCATAGTCAATATATTTACGAGAATATTATGTATGTCCATAAGAACATTGTTAACTTTCGAAGAAACTGTGATATACATAACTTTAATACTAGAAACAAGGACAAACTTGCAGTGCCCACTACTCGGCTCCATAAAATAAAAAACTCGTTCAAGGGTAATTGTGTAAGATTTTACAATAAACTCCCAAGCACTTTGACAGATCTATCAATTAATAAGTTCAAGAAATACATCAAGCAAAGGCTTATTTCTAAAGCTTACTACAGTATTAAAGAGTACATAGACGAAAAATGCTTGGGACTGAATTGTTCTAATTAATTGTGAGCATCCTCACTGCCAGAGTTTCTTTTACTGGACACTTGGAGGCCTTTTACACCTCCAAAGATTAATTTAATTATACAACTCTTGACTGTGGGGACCATTTACATCTCCTATTATCATTGTATTATTGACTAAAGAGACTATACATCTCTGTTATTTATATTTTAATTATTTTATTATGACATTTGAGACTCTTTACATCTCTCAGAAACAATAATTAAAAACTTTTTTTTCTGATAATATGATAATAATACCAAATGTTCTGTAAAAAATGAAATGAAATGACATGTGAAAGTGCCCTTGCGGCCTATTTACAGAATAAACGTTTTGAGTTTGAGTTTTTGAGTTTGATGTCTAACTTTTTATGATAACACGGTAGTTCACGGTACACGTACATTTGGCTAAACAATAAACCAAATTTAATCAAAGTAGTTAACCTATTCATGCTGTTGACTGTACTTTTATGCTGCACTCAGCATAAGTGCAATATAAAAAGTAAGAGATTATGAGAGCCGGACACCTACGTCACCTTGAGCCCGCCATGGGAACGCAGGGTGGACATTACAGTACAGTGTTCGTTTAGAATCCCACAAAGCAACATTGTTTGATATTACTTAAATAAAAAATGAGATTTTTGGTTTTTCTAAGCTTGCCGATAGAATCCTTTATTTTTGTCAGGTACCTTAATCCATTTCCGAAGGCTTGATTTTCTCGTTGTGTCACACAACAGCTCCTTGTTAAACTTATCAGATATCTGCTCTATCAATATGTCTGATTGCATGCCAATTTCAAAATTATTGGTAGGTACCTCGCAGCCAACAGAGTCTACTTGATCAAAGGGTTAATTTTTCTGATGGTTTTTAATTTTGTATGACCTAACACACAACAAAAAAAAATCTGAACGAAGGACTGAATTTCTGATGGGTTCACTATTAACAAAACCTGTCGGACATCAGCTACAACCTGAGTGAAGGTTTGAGTTAGTGATGGTGGTACATTATAAACTCCAACAAGGAATCACTTACAACCTCAGCATGACTTTTTATTGTCTGATGGTCTCAAACTTACCTATGATCAATTGTAAATAAAGAGCCTCTCAGACATCAACGACAAACTTGAGCATAACTTTGATTTGATGCTGGTTTCACAAAACAGGAACGTGACACATTCCAGACAACATTGAAATATCACAATGGAGCCTAGTTAACGTACTTACCTACAAACATAAAACGGTTTTTTTTCCTTTAGAAACATAGCTAAAATCGGCTTTTTTAGACCAACAATCGCATTTATCAGTGAACTACTTACATTGTGTGTTGTGTGAGCATTTCACAAACAGTGATTCTACTCCATGGCGCGAAGAGGTGATGGTGAGTCGAGGTTTTATTTTTACTTGCTCGATCCGTATCGATTCACAAGAGGAAATCACAGCGAGGCGTGTATAATTGTAGCACTCTGGATCGCTTCGATCGAGCGGTGCTCCGATTGAAAGCGAGCCACAATTAGGCGATTGTATATAGATTTTGATGGAGAGGCGCGCAATGTGACACTGATGTTTTATTTTTACGTTCATATTGCTTAACGATAACCGTAAGTTGAGTATTATTGTGGCACTTTGGATCACGTCGATCGAGCGGAGCGAAGCGAAGCTCCGATCGAAAGTGAGCTAAAGTGCCCAATAATACCCTCCTGTTGAGGTTTGAGCCTAATCTTAACACAAGCCGGCTAAACTTAAGTTTAGGTCAATACCTAGCTTTAGCCGTACATATACATAAGTATGTCGTGTTAGAGACAGAACACGAGGTTCGAACTTACCTAGCAGCATAATATATCTGAGGTATACTACCTATCATTAAAAAGTATTTAAGCCATGTTTTATGTGTTCATTTTCACATGCAGCCCAACACTTAAAAGTTATAAAACAAATGGTTTTTGAAATTCGACAAAAAAGAGTGTGCTTTAGACCACACAACTTAAGTAAAACTTCTGTAGCTCTAATGCTTTAAAAATACATCTCCTGCACTGTGTCTGGCTATGAGAGGAAGAGAGAAAGAAAATGTGCGAGCGCACCTCTCGTTCGCCTCGCCCGATCACACTTTTCGTAAAGCTCTCGTCACGCATTCGCCAGCATACTGCCCAAGTCAAGCGTGCGTAAAGAAGTTTTACTTCAAAAAGATTAACAAAGGCAAGGGTTTGCCGCCACTTGCGAGCTGCAAGGGATTTTTTTTAAAGGGGTTTCCACAGTTGTCACTGATAGTACGTATCTTTAAGTTTAAACTACATCAATTCATCATACTCAGCCCACATCAACCCACTCTCCTCTAAAGCGCCAATCTTCACGTTCCTGCCAACCGCATCCACTGAAATCCCGTCGACTTGATGATATCGTCGGACCATCGGGTACGTGGTCTGTCCACTGGCCTTTTCGACCCCTTAGCCTCCACTCTGTGAATACTTTGGTCCAGTTTGAATCACCTACTTAAATTTGTACAATGCTAATGTGTGTAGAAAAACCAGTAACTGCTATCAGTTAGTTTCAACTTTAAATATAGAGTTTAAGCACAAAATACTTAATACTACGTACAGAACTGCGCAAATACACTCGGCGCCACGAATAAAGAGCTCTCGGAGAAACTGGCGGGGATTACTGCGCATGTGTACAGTCGCGGCATAATTCCGAAGTGCGTTTTTAGGGTTAGTGTGAAGGAATGAGTGTTCAGGACTTTCTTCACTTCTATTTTTTCTCTGTTTGATATTTTGTTGATTGGGATATTAGCCGATGTAAATAATGGACTTTGTGTCAAATAAACTATAGGTACTCTCTATTGACAACATTTGTTAACGTCAAGGTTGAAACCTATATATAAATAACCCCCTAGCATAGAATGCCCCTAGTCACTAGGGCCTAGTGAATATAGATACTTGTAGTAATAGTCCTGCACACTCTTTTCTTCCCGCTGACTAATAATTTGTAACAATTAAACCACAATTAAGTTTTTCATCAGACTTCTTCATCAGTATTTCATCAGACTCTTTTTTGATATAACAGTTCACATCGTAAACCATTTTTCTAGCTTGCCTAGTCAGTACTTTATTTTTCGGCATTTTCGACCGGGGCGAAAGATAACGTTGGGTAATATTGTATGCGACTGTACTCAAGAAGCTTCGAGACGTGCTTTCGGTGCGGGCATCGGGAAGCGACTGATCAACGAATCAGGTGCCGGCGCTGACATGTATTCTGTGGCGCTGACTACCGCCCCCGTCGCTCCTCACTTCCCCGCGCCAAACACTTGTGAAAAGTGACTACTGCGCATTCAAGGACAAAGCTCTTTAGTCGTGGCGCCGAGTATACACTTAAATAAATAGCTACTCTCGCTGCTAGTGATGGGTAACTCGGTTTACCAACTCGGTTCAAACCGGTTTGACGATCGAACGATTCAACTCGGTTCAAAGATTGGTGCAAACCGATTTGTAGGTGCGATTCGTTCGCGCGCGAGTTTTGCTTGCTGTACCTACTTGGTTGATTGATGTGTTGGTCAAGACGTTTCGCGCGCGCTTTGAACCTGTTGCGACTTGTGTAGGCGACTAGAAGTTTTTGTTTGCAGTGAAGGAAATTTGAAAATAGAGTAAAAAATTGTTAAAAATATTAAAAGAGATAAGTGTTAGTGTTATTGTTGACTTTGTTTCGTAATCTGTGTCTACGAGTGTGTCCACAATGCCAGGGAACAGAAAAAAACCGACAGTTTGGGAACACTTTTCTGGACGGGAAAACGGTATGTTAAATGTAACATTTGTAGTCAATCTTATAAGTTCACCGGAAATACGAGTACAATAATGGCACATTTGAAAAACAAATACCCGCAATCGCTGATAGAGGCTACAGGAGGTAAATACAAGACCATCTACGTCTGAAATTAGAAAAGTTGCATCGGGCGATTCAGTGTTCGCTCTTTTGTATGTATTCGCCGGTTTGGCCCCAAATCGATTTGAACCGGTTTACAAACCGGTTTGCTTTGTTTTTCAAACCGATTTAACCGAGTTGCACTTTGGAGCGAGTTACCCATCACTACTCGCTGCGCGACTATAAAGCGCAATCTAGCTCGCACCTGCGCTACGTACAACAATCGCTTAGCACCTACAGAATCGGTTGTCCCGCCCGTGCAGGCTAGATGGCGCCGCATCACGACGCCTGAGAGCTTTTACTCTGACATCACAAGGTCGTCCTGTAAACTCCTGTCTCGCTTGATCACGCTAGGGTTATCTACGTGCGATTTGTGTTCGTGAATTTTAGTCCACTCTGTGTAAGAGATGTGTACTACTAATATTAGTACTTATTCAGGCTATTGGCAAATTCTAAGGCTAGGTAGGTACCTACCTTCTTACTTACGTAATTGTAAATTGTTTTATACTGGCTCTTAAGTGTTTACTTTTATGTAAACAAAAAGGTATTCAATTAAAAAGGAATCGAATTTTATTTGTGAACAATTCGTTTAGGCACCCTAAAATGTTAGGTACTTAGGTCATTATTGTTCACAGAAACTACCTAATCACAGAAAAGTTGCTGATAAGGAGCGGCTAACGCGCGAGGCAACTGCGAGCCTAGCGAGCGGCATCATAACTGAATTCCCGTCGGGCGGGTTGGCCGGAGGAACGTATCCAAAGTCTTGTGTGAGACCCCTGGTTTAAGTGTAAAATGTTATTTGCTCAGTTTGTACCAATACCTTTATTTAAATAAGTTTATTCCGCGTCAGGACATCGTCCAGTAAACACGTTCCTTTTGCCTACCGTGCTTCACCAACCAACTCACTTTGAGTCAACAAGGATGGGATGTATATCGATGACCCAATTTATCGATATAATCACCAGCCCATAAACTCTCAACAACTATAAAAAGATTTCTGATCTAGAGCGCGTCAAGCTCCAACCTCAGCCTGAAGCGCGACATAAATACAGTGAAGAGTGGCAACAAGCTAAATGTACAGCAACCCCCAGGTTAGTGGGCCGTGGTACGACCCCGTGTCACGAACACCGCCCAATTTAGCAGCCTCAATGTTGCCGCGATGTTACCAAGGAAAAAACCCAAAAGATTGCCTCCCATCATCAAACAGATGAAATCCGACTGGACACACGGTTCGATCACGAGTGTTTTAAATCTCAAAAGAATACAACAAAAACTCTTCCAGTAGCAGCAAAGTTATCCGACGTATGTTGTGAGCAATATATTTCTACAATATTAGCCCTTTCAGAACTAGCCCATACAATTGTGTGGTTTACAAGATTCAATTTTGTGTAAATACTATGTGTGCTAACTGGACGGGCCCGACTCCACACGATTGTGCGTGAGCCTAGCTTTCGCCTTACGTTTGAATTTCGCGCGTTGGTCAGTTGTCCGACACGCAGCGACCTGTCGTGCACGCCGAATATTTTCGCTCCCGACTTTGGTGAAGGTTAGTACAATTACATGAATATTTTACGGTTTTTTGATAAGTTATAAGCATGGGACATAAGTTAAATGTTTTATCTTTCATCTTATGTGGTTTTCGATGTGTTTATCGCTAGATATAGTACAGTGATATTTAACGAACATTTTCAACACAATTGTGTGTAGCCGGGCCGTAGGCCATCTCTTATTCACTCAAGGGCATATGTTTTGTTTTTGCAATTTTGTAAGTATTGATTGGTTTACTTTGCAGATTGGTCAAAAATGGCACATTATTTGGACGACAAGAAAATTGAGGATATACTGAACGGCTCTGGTAACGAAAATAGTGACGATGAGGACGAGGATGACATAATATTTCCAGGCCAGGGGCAGGGGATGAATGGATCCCAGTCCGAGTCGTCAAGCAGTAGTGATGAAGATGTGCCGCTGAGCGAATTGCGGTGGAAAAAGAAGAAATTCCAAAGCAAAGCAATGCCAATGGCTTCAGAACCTGAGCTACGTGCAGTCCTAACTCCTGTGCAATACTTTGAACGCTACTTCACGCCAGAATTGATGGAAGAGTTTGCGCTAGCCACTAATCAATATTATATGACAGAGAAGGGTCATCCAATGAAGCCAGTATGTACTTCAGGGGAGATTAAAAAGTTTTTTGGCATCCACGGGTTAATGGGATGCTTCAGTTTTCCCAGAGTAAAACTATTTTGGAACCAGCGATACAAGTTCTACCCGATCGCATCTGCTATGGCCAGGGATAGATTTTTCCTCCTCAGAACGAATCTGCATGTACTAAATGTTCATGCTTTGAACAAAGAAGTTGAGCAATCGAAGAACAGACTATGGAGGGTCCAACCTGTTGTTGATGCTGTGCGTGCTCGATGTCTGCAGCTACCCCGGGATAGCAACCATTATTCCATCGATGAACAAATGGTTCCATTTGGAGGAAGGTGCGCTGGGTTAAAAGTGGTCGTAAAAAATAAACCCCGTCCCGAAGGACTGAAAAACTTTGTTGTCACTACTTCCGAAGGCAGTAGTGACAAGTTCTAGATTTTGAAATATACCAAGGGAGTACTACCAACCTACCTGATCTAGGGAAATTTGGGATAGGACCAGCTGTAATTTTGCGTCTATCCAGCAGTCTACCAGAAAGAAGTTTCCTCTACTTCGATAGATACTTCTCATCCTTGCTATTGATGCAAGAACTCGACAAAAGAAACATGGATGGAACAGGAACATTGATGATGAACTGTTTCAATACCAAGAAAAAAACAAAATTTGCGTTCAAGCAGGATACGGCAATGAAACGGGGTGAATATGAAGAGATTGTGAGCACTGATGAAAAGATCTGCATTGTTAAATGGAAAGACAACAGGGGTGTGTTGCTGACCTCGACAGCTTTTGGTGGTGAACCTGTAACCAATTTAGCTAGATGGGAAAAGAAATCAAGGCAATATGTCGACGTATCCTGTCCAGCCATTGTAAAAAATTACAATGCCTTCATGGGAGGAGTAGATACTTGGGATCAGTTGATGGAAAAATATCGAACATGGCTAAAAACAAAGAAGTGGACATTGAAGGTGACTCTTCATATGTTTGACTTGTCCATCGTCAACTCTTGGATGGAATATAGGAGCGATTGCAAGGCAAATAAGATGAAATCCAAGGACATCTTAGACCTACTGGCCTTTCGTATAAGTATCAGCGAATTCCTCCTCACTGGTGCGCCACGGTCTGCTGGAGATAATCAAGAACAAGAGTTCGCCGAAATGCCCAGCACTTCAAAATACCGCTGCAAACCTCTGCCAACTGTTGACAAGCAACTAGGCCTCTATAATCACTGGCCAGTCATGGATACCCTGAAAGAACCGAAAGCCTGGCTTGCGCTGAAGTGTACGAGCAGAACCCGTTGTCGATGCACTAAATGTGACATATATCTGTGCCTTACAAAAGACCGGAACTGCTTTTATGACTTTTATAACTAATCAATCATTCTAATTGATCTCCAACAAAAATTGATCTCATTTATAATTATGAACCTACTTATCGTTTTTATATTGTTTTACTACTGATTAGGGGTAATTGTTAACAATTTTTCTGAAACTGTTTATTGATTATGCATGTTTGAAATGTTTAAAATTGAAATATTGTTAATAATGTATGAATGAACAACAACAAAGTAACAATTTTAATTTTATTTTTATTTCGGACATGTGGAGGCCTTAGGCCCGGCTCCATACGATCGTGCGATCTCACAATTGTGGGTTTGCTGTCTTAGGCCCAGCTCCATACAATTGTGTGGGTAAAAATTTAAAACTGGTCCCAGATTCGTCATCTACGGACCATTTTTAGGTAAGTATGACTTTTCACCCGATTGAAATCGGCGTAGTTTCAGTGCGGGTTTGAAAGGGTTAGAAAAGTTACCACAAAAAACTGAGGCAAGTTGCGACTTCGGCTAAAATGGAGAGCGTAAGCGCAATCCGTTCACAAGCTTTTGATAATAGTGTTGCTATATTATCAAAATATTTTTTTGTACTAATCGTCTCAAGATAGACACCCCCCCCGTCTCAAGATACCCAGTTTGACGGTAGGTACTCGCTCGCTAGATTGATTCGATGCTAAAAGTAGTTGGTATCGAAACAAAAGTATCGAGTACATACTCACTCGTTCGTATTTACTACTTGAATTAATCGGAACATCGCTAACACCGCACGGCAAGGCATAAAATACTTCTAGCCAATTTTTTATAAAATAAGTAATATTTCCTGCATGATCTGAGTACAACTACTAATAAATTGAGAAATTTTGTTATACTAGTCCATAATAATTGTAAAAGTAAGTTCAACATTGTGGTTTCACGCACTTTCGTAGGTTATTATTTACTTTCATCTCGCATGTATTTTAAAAGTTCTCGTGATTTTTTATCTCTTCCTGTATATTAATCACATACCGAACTCGTTTTCCTTCATGTTCTCTTTTAAATTAGGTATATCAATTCTGCAGAAAAGCTTTTCCATCGTGAGTCTTCTTTCAGAATGCCACCAAAAAAGGTTGAAGAACCTGAGAAGAAACCCCTGATTGGCCGAGTTGGGACGAACCTAAAAGTGGGAATTGTAGGCGTACCCAATGTGGGCAAGTCCACTTTCTTCAATGTGCTGACAAAGAGTCAAGCGCCTGCTGAAAACTTCCCCTTCTGCACCATTGACCCTAATGAGAATAAGTATCCAATGTCGTTTGTAGCATACCTATTTAGTATCTCAACAGTGGTGTTTCGTGATGTGTAGCTATCAAGCTTTATATATAGCTTATATAAAGACTGTTGATTTACTGACTCTGCAATCTTGTGAAGTTGTAATTCCAGATAATATTAGACATCTGTTCCATACAGGACAGTGGTTGGTCATCTAGGTGATTATTCCATCTAATAATTATCAAGAATTTTTTATTTCTATTAGGAACGAAGTTTTTTGGGCTATTTATTCTATACTTTAGTTAGTTTGGTAGGCTCGCTTAACTTTTCGAGAACTTTTTATGATGATGAATCACAATTTTGAAACTCACATCATTTTAATAAAATACAAAACCTTTAGTGGAAAAATGACACCTTCTAGCATCACCATGGCTTAAGGGGTTAAGGTCTATCCGGTCTGTTATTGACAGACGTCACCTAAAATACTGAATATTCTATTGTGGGCATTTGTCAGGGAACAACATAAAATTTGCTCTTCAATTTCAATTTTAAATAGCCTAAACCAATAACTTAATTAGAATGGAGGTTTTCTACTTTACATAAGCCTCAAAATAGTTGCAGAAATATGGGCATGGGCATAGAGAAAACATTTTAAACATTTTGACACTGACAAGTTATCAAACATTTTACTTTCAAGATGTTAAGCTTTACAGAGTACATGAAAAATTTGGAAATAATTGATAAGTTTGGTGTTGAGGGGATAAATGTTCAAAATAGTGTTATATCCAATGGATCAACTGGAAAGATTAGTAAAACAGATGATCACAAGGAAAGAGACAGACGACCTCCGTTGGCTGCTGCTATTGTCGGAATAAATAATACTGCAGCGCCTTTACCTAAACCTGATGATTTAACTGATATGTGGACTAACATTGACGCCCAGGAATTATACTTGATGTCAAAACCAACATGCTATTTGATATTAAGTAAACCAAGTCTTGGTTCATATGTTGTTGGAGAAGCCATTTCAAAAAAGCTGAAATGTGTACACTTATGTCCAAAAAATATTTTGCTTGATGAGTTGGACCAAAACAGTGATACAGCAAAGTGCCTGGATTTTAATATGAGACACAACAATGTGTGCAGATTTGATTCCTTGTTGTCAATCATGAAAATGAAAATGTCTTCAGCAGCTGTAAAACACAGAGGTTATGTAGTGTCTGGTTTTCCAATGGTAACATCAGGTAGAGCTGACCATTACTTCTATAGGCAATTAAATGGCGAAGAATCAGTGCTTGCTATGGAAGAAGTATTAACAGAGATATTGAGTAATGTATGCCAAAAGAAGAAAAAGGTAAAGAAATCATCAACAGCTGGCAGTGAGGAGGATGGGGAAGGAGTTTATGAAGAGAAACTGGAGCCTGCGGTGCCAGAACAAAATGAAGAGAAGGAAGAAGAAGTACAATTACCTAAATATATATTAGATACTTGTTCTGGTGTAGTTCACAACATAAAAACACATATAGACACGAAAAAGGGAATACTACTAAAACAGTTTTATGAATTGCTACAACTGGATATGACACCAGATGTAATAATTTACATTACTTGTCCTGATGCAGATATTGTCACAATAAAAAGCCATACATATTTAAATTATATAAACAACCAAGTTATGCGAGAACCTTTTACGAGCAACATTGTGTCTAAAAATGGATGGCCTGTTTCTTATACAATGAATGAATATGAAAATGTATCAGAAAATCACAATCTGAACTCGAAGTATTTCTGCAAACCACCAATTAATTTCAAAGATAATGCTTGTGAGCAGTTGTGTAATTATAATCACAATATTTATCCATATGTTCAGAAGCAACTCAAGGGAATAGATCCAAAAAACCTAATAAAACTGGATGGCCGAAGACCTTTGCATGAAGTGATGTTTCAGGTGATGGAAAGATTAGTGTTACTTCCTATAAAACCAGTCATCATACCAGAACCACTTTATATGGAAGACCCGCCCGAAGACATAGAAGAATTCTGGAACTCTGTAGAGGAGTTAAATGTTATAAATTTTGGAGGGATCAGTTTCAAAAGATATGCATCTCCCTGGTTGGATAGGTGCCCTGTTGAGTTGAAGAAACGAAAAACTGTAATAGGGAAACCCAAATTTGCAGTCTCCTTTCTAAAGCATGTTTATCTTTTTTCATGCCTAGGTGCAATGATTAAGTTTTGTAAAAACCCTCGACCATTTTTAGAATTGAAGTATTTAGAACCAACTTGCAGGGTAATAGTAATTGGCACGAGACTCTCTGGAAAAACAATGGTCTCCAAGTGCTTGAATTTTATATTTGATGCACCAATTATAGATTATACTAAACTACTACAGGAGGAGTGGAAAAGGAAGTATAGGGCATATTCAGTAACTATATTATCTGAAATAATAGCTACCATAGAAGACACAAGAATCGCACAATGGGACCAAATTGAATTAAAAAGACTTCATGATCTTGATATGTGGTCCAATGATACCAGGAAACGTCTAAAAAAATATGTCCAATTATGGGAAAAAATTATGAATGAAGAAGAACCAAATGAAAAACTAATTCAGAAATTCGATAAAGCCAAAAAGGGACTACGTTATTTACCGATTATAGAAGATTTGGGCCTTTGTAAGCAAGCTCTTTTAACCAATGTTGAAATATTGAAGTATGCTCCTGTAATATTAACTTTAATGACTGAAAGGCCTAAGACCCCAATTCTAGGAGACAACGATGTAGAAGAAGCTATCAATAAATATATTGAAGATAATGATCTTCAGAAAGAAATTGAACCCACACCAGAAGAAATGGTGAACATTGTCACAAATAAATTAGAAGAGTTAAATTTTTTTGAAAACAAGCGATCACATGGCGAATCTTTGAACAGCAAATGGATTGTTGATGCTTTTCCATCTGATTCCAAGTACTGGGCACTGCTAAAGAAATCGAATTTACTTCCATGCGTAACCATCGCTTTGATCGAAAACAGAGATATTGACAATGATTTACTGCAAAAGTATCGTTATATTAACAGGTGTCCTAGAAATACAGAAGAAAGATTTGTACTAGCGAAAGATCCATTACTACAGATAAAATTACTGACTAAAAGTACATCACAAAATAATGCGCTTGACGTGTCAATTATTCTATGTGGTATCATTAGCGACGCATGCGACATCATAGAAAGAAGTCGCAAGCGTCGAAAAGATGATGTTGATGATGATGATAATGATGATGATCATGATGATAATGATGATGATGATGATGATGATAATGATGATTCTATGCCGGTTGACGAGATCACAGAAGCTTTCAAAGATTTGGATAAGTTTCGTGAAAATTGGGATAGTTTGAAAATTCAACTAGAAGATAATATGTTATTGTACATCGAAGTCGAACTACAAGAAAAGTCAGATGTTGCAATAATCGAGGAGGTACTACTGAGTTTGCGTAAATGTTATAACATTACTTATTCAGAAAATGATGTAGAATCGGGAGTAATGGAAGAGGAGGAGGAAAAAGTAAAACACAGGGATATGTCAAAATTTAATGCGCCAACTTTATTGAGCGAACTCGGCAATTATTGTCCGGTTGCGTACTATGACAAAAATGTCCTATGGAGGGGGAAGGATGAGTTTAGTCTGAAGTACGATAACAAGATATATAGTTTGAGCAGTGAAGAATGTCTACAGACGTTCCAAAAAGATGTGATTAAGTATCAGGCTTATGACAATCCGTTTAAACCCTTGCCTGCCTTGAAGATCTGTATCGTTGGCTGCGTAGGAAGTGGTAAAACTACGGTATCCAAAGCTATAGCCAAAGAACTTGGTTTGATGTTTATAGACTTTTCTGTGTTCATAAACGATTACCTACTTCCCAGACACTTCAAAAGAGTAGGTCGTCAATACGAAAACAGCTTTACTGATACACCTATTGATGATGAAACAGTCACTGATTTTGAAGCTGGTGGTGAAGAGAACGGCTTTGATGTACTTCCCAATGAGCTTGAACTAAGAACTATGGTGTATAATTATTTTGAACGAGGGTCACCGCTAATCTCTGGACTTCTACAGAAATTGACAAAAAAGCTTTGGTTTGAGGAACCTTATTCAAGCACAGGTTTTGTTTTAGATGGTTTTCCGAGAATGACAGCAGATATAGATAATATGATAGCAGACTTTTGCATCCCCGATTTAGTTATCGAGTTAGAAAGTTCTAGTGACATATGTTTAGAGAGATTGTCGCCCATAATGCTCCAGAATTGGAAAAAACAACTTCATGAAGCTAAAACAAAAGCAAAAGATATCTTTAATAATGAGAGAAAAAAATGGAAGGATTTTATCACATCAACCGTCGTTGTTAAAGTTATATGTGAAGATCTTATATCAAATACCTTCGCAATTTGCAAACTATCTAATACTGATATTCGCAATTCGACAACACTTGCTACCGAAAAAGTAATCCTGGAACCTGTGAATTTCGAAGTTGATGTCAAAGATTCTGGATTAATAAGTAAATTCTATGAAGAAATGGTAGAAGCTAATCCTGAGCCTGTGAATACAAAGGAATGGGAGGATCCTGAGGCAGTGCTTGAAAGCATAGAATCGCGCTTGGAAAGTATTTATGACGCCGATGATAATAACATTGAAAACCTAAAAGTAACCCTCATGGAACAAAACATTAGGTGTCTGTCGGTAGATGGAAAAACGTCCTTGAATAAGGTCCTGAGAGTAATCTTGTCTAATATGAGCAATATAAGAAACAGGAATGAGTCATTCTTTGAACAAACCTTTGTTGTCGATTATGATTTAGCTGAATTACTTCTGACTGAAGGGCATTTACTTATAAGTAAATTTTATCGAATGTGTCCAGTACTTATTCATGACAATCCAAATATTATTCAGAATCCTTTCAAAATAAGCAAGAAAAATAATACCATTTTTCCTGTAGTGCATAGATCGTATGTTTATTTTACGTACAGTAAAGAAAATTTATTGAAATTTAGAATGAATCCATTGAAGTACTTAATTTGTACTAACATACATTCATTTATTGAATTCCCATTAAGAATCGGTGTTATTGGGGCACCAAAATCTGGCAAAAGCATTTTGACTGCAAAAATAAGCAAGTGTTTCGGTCTTGTTCCAATTTCTAAAGGAAAGGCTTTACGTTACATAATGCAGGACTTGCACTGGACAGAATTGGCTTCTAAAATGGCAGCTCAACTCATTAAAGGAGATTGCCTCAGCATGGACCTTATAGTGCAAGCTGTTCAGACTGTTGCTCTGGACCATCGAACACAGACATATGGCTTCATTTTGGACGGTTTCCCAGATAATGCCTCAGAAGCACAACAACTTGCAAGGAACGGACTCTATCCAATGTTCTTGTTTGATTTAACAAGCAACAAAGAGAAAATTCTCGAAAACGCGGAAAGAGAAATTTATTTGCATATATTGAAATACATTCCGCCTTATTCCCTACCTTTTGTTGAATTTAAATTCCTTCAGTGGAGTCAACAGTGTCGTGTAATAAGAGACTGGATACGACAAGATTATAATAACATTTATGTCATTGATGGCAACACCTCACGATGGACGTGTTCCAAGACAACTTTCGATAACGTAGCCGAATCAATTCCCAAAATTCATTACTATCTGCTTAATGTTGACAAAACGATTGTTCCTCTGGATGTTATGTGTATTTCTAACGAGACATTCCAACAGAGAATGTCACTTTATAAGAACTTTTGTCCTCTTTGCTTCCGTTGTAATAAACTGAGACATAGCAGCTTCCCTGTGGATAACAAAGGAATAGTACAATTTAACAATAACTTCTTCTGGATCTGTCCGGAACA
Organism: Argyresthia goedartella; assembly: GCA_949825045.1. Classification (NCBI taxonomy): domain Eukaryota; kingdom Metazoa; phylum Arthropoda; class Insecta; order Lepidoptera; family Argyresthiidae; genus Argyresthia; species Argyresthia goedartella. The sequence goes on along the minus strand of OX463820.1, from coordinate 13,187,578 downwards.
CTTGCGTGATGCACTTCTCAAGCCAGAATTGTACTTGAGTGGACGAAAAGTACGATTTCCCGAAGTTCCGGCAGTTGTTTCTACCTTTGATGTCCAGCAGGTATATGAAAACGGAGTATGCATTGTAACTTATGCAGAGAACTTACCGTCACAGAAAATGGAAAGAGGGGACAATAACTTCGCAGCAAATTATAACGGGAAAGTTTACTTGTGCTGCAGTATGCAGTGCCTAAAGAAATTTTTGGAGAAACCTCATATGTATTCCGATATTACTGTGTTCACCGATACTAAGCTTCTACCAAAAGTTTCTCTCAAAAAATTGCCGCACCTGGGATATTTGGAGCAAACTGTCGGAAATATTATAACGGAAGCATGTTGTTATGTCAATGTCATACGGCCCAAATATCCAGGGTTGGATATCAAAGTGTCCGGACTTATCCTGATCGCTTTATATTTGAAGTCAAAAAATCTGAAAGGCACTCCAAAGTTAGCATTGCCGTTGTATGTAAAAGCTGGCAAAGTGTACGAAGCTCGATGTAAACTGATGATCGATGTCGGTCTGCGTTTAAGGTCTATGGGAAATCCATTCGCTCATTATCCTAAATGTTGTAGCGAAAGTAGCAGCAGTTCCTCAACAAAGTCATCAAATCAGTCTTACGTTTCAACGGTATCCGCCATGATTCCGCTTTAGAAAGTAAATCAATCTTAAAAAACTATCTAGCATTACGAATCGATCTGAGAAAACTAAATAGCAGATTGGAGTATTTTTATTATTTCATGCTAAACATAAATAAATTATACATGATTGGTGTTCTATGTTTTACTGCTAGATTTCAACAATATATTTATTTATTGCTGCTGAGAAATACCGGGAATGTAAGCATTTTCTGTTTCTAAATATGTGCGGTTAAATACCACGCCGAACTTTACTCTGACCTTCCTTCTCTTTTGTTTCAGCACGTAGAGTACCTGTGCCAGATGAAAGGTATGACTACCTCTGCGAGTTTCACAAGCCAGCCAGGTTTGTTATGTAGTTTTTTATTTATTCAGGCCCGAAAGATATAAAGTCAGTTAGCATTAATCTCGAATCAATGTTGAAATTACATGGATTTTTAAATAATTAAATTTAAGTAATGTTGGCGATTCATCTTTTATTTAAATTGTCACGTGTCAGGTCTTTATCTACTTGGCGTCTGCGCATTAAAAACTAAAATCTACTTGCCCTGGCAATGCCATAGCAATCGTTCGGGGCCGTCTTTTTAATAGACATTAATTATTCTAATATTTCAATTAATTGATTACTTTATGTTTCCAGCAAAGTGCCAGCCTTCTTGAACGTGGTGGATATCGCTGGACTGGTGAAAGGCGCCGCCGAGGGACAGGGCCTTGGTAACGCGTTCTTGTCTCACATCAAGGCTTGTGATGCTATCTTCAACCTTTGCCGTAAGTCTTATGAGTTTCGTGGTTGCTTTGGGCCTTTGATAAACGACATATTTTTTATACATAGTCAGGTCATAAGTTCTGTCACATGTGCAATATGAAATAATTAAGACATGTTTGTTATTTATGTAAACATTTATATAGCAAAATGAACTTAATAAAACATAGATTCTTATGGTAATAAAGTTTATTCAAAATGACCCCCGCGATTTTGAATACAGGCCTTTATTCTGCGCGGCCAGTCGTCTATCGCAGCACGAACGAGGTCCATGTCAATATCGGCGGCTGCCGTAATCAAGGATGCCTTGAGTGACTCCAAATCAGGATGAGGCTTTGAGCAGGCCTTTTCCTCCAAGTGTTGCCATATCTTGTAATCTAACGGACTCAAATCTGGACTGGAGGAGGGCCAGTCTTCGTGCCGGATGAAGTCGATTTCACGCGCCGCCAGCCAGTCTTGTGTGCTTTTCGCTCTATGAGCTGGCGCAGAATCTTGTTGGAATACCCAGTGCCTGTTATTAAACATGGTATGAGAAACAGGTTCCACAAGGTTCTTGAGGACTGTATTTTGATACACAACTGCATTCGTTTTTACGCCTCTCTCACAAAAATGTACCTCAGTTAAGCCCCAATAAGAGACTCCCAACCAAACCATGAGCGAGGATGGAAAATGACCTCGTTGGACACGCGGAATACGGTTGCTCGCTTCTTCACTGCTGTGTGCGTACACCTTATCATTTTGTTTGTTGTAGCTCTCTTCCACGGTGAAAATTTTTTCATCCGAAAAAATAATTTCCCGGTGCTTTTTTCCCGCGTACCGCTTCAACAAAGCGCGGCATCTCTTCAGTCTCAGGTCCATTAAACGAGCGTCCAAAGGATGTCCTGTTTTTCTTCGATATGCCCTAAGCCCTAAGTCTTCATTTAACACCCTTTTCACCGTTGTCCTGCTTAACCCCATCTGAAGGGCCAACAGTTTCTGCTTACGTATGGGATTTCTTTGAATTCGCGCCTTCACAGCTTTTATCACTGCTGGAGTCCTAACAGAGCGAGGGCGACCAATTTTTGACCTGTCATCTACACTAGAGTCTTCATTGTATCGTTTTATGGTACGATAAACGAATCTTTTGGTTATATTCAAATTTTTCAGTAAGTCGAAAATCTGAATTGGCGCGTAACCGCAACGATGAAACGCAATAACTGCGACACGGTCTTCTTTAAGTGTCCACTCCATATTTAAAAATGAGGAAAATTCTAAAAAGTACACATTTTTATTTTCATGAAAAATTCGAAATTGGAATTCAATAAACTTTTTTGTGGCCAGCGACATGGCACACATTGAACACTGTCTGAAGGTCTGTTATCATTATATGCCGTTTCATCAGGTTTTACAAGCGCAGAACCTGGCTAATGGGTCGAATGGATAAAGAAAAGTATAACATTTTACTTCTTATATTTGAAGGAAAATTATCATATCATCAAACTTTTGAATTTAGAAAAATTCAAAAGTTTTTATTGTGTGACAGAACTTATGACCTGACTGTGTATATTAATTCAACTGTGTACAAATCATGTTGAGAAGTTTCTGCTGACAGACTTCTAAGCCCTTCATTCATTACAACATTCACGTGAGGCGTGTATTTTAGTAAAGTCGCAGGACTGTTATCGTAATATTTTATCTGTATTTTTATATCAACCTTCATTTCTACATAAATGCGGCGTTGGGCTAGCCACCTGTTACACAAAATGGAGATTTGAATAACTGGATCAACGTGGCGTAAACGTAAAGGCCCGACGTCATTTAATTGGTAGTAGATTTCACTGTGATGGTTCTTAAATATATTTCATTAAAATTAGTTCAGCGGTTTAACATTTATCAGCCTACACAGGAAACAAGTGTATCAAATTTTAGACCTAAAGCTAATGTGTCGGGGGGGTGTTTATTTTTCTACAAACAGGCGCGTTCGAAGACACCGAGGTGATCCATGTGGACGGTGAAGTGAACCCGGTGCGCGACCTCGAGACCATCGGCGAAGAGCTGCGGCTCAAGGACGAGGAGTCTCTGCTGCAGTACATCGACAAGACGGAGAAGCTCGCCGTGAGGGGCAACGACAAAAAACTCAAGCCCGAATATGTGAGTGCATCCTGGCCGCGGTGAAAAATCAACGGGCCTTTTCTTTTCCTTGTCTCCTCTATTGAAGGGTTGCGGTTGTGTGCCATAGGTAATCATCCGTATTGTATGACATGTCAAATGAAAGAGTTTCCTTGTTGTGAGGACTTGTCTTTTTTTTTCATGATTCTGAAATACTTGGTTAAAATAATATTTAACCTTTAACTGGTGACAAGGGGTCTTACAGGCCCAGCGGCGTCAGTAAAACAACATTTTGGCACCTTCTCCGGGTTTCCTTGGGCTCATCACCTGAGTAGCTTCGAGTTTACTTGCGTCCATGCCGTAGAAGGGGATAGCTGTGTCGGACAGGCTCAAATCGGTAAGTTACATTGGCGTAAAGTTCGGCAGGGGTCTCTCAGACCCCATGTCACCACTTACGTAATTTTGTTGTATTGTTTTTCACATTTTTAACCGAGAACAATCAAAACTCCAGGAAAGCAGGAGCCAGTTCTCTTCCTCGATAAAAGCGCCAATCAAATTACCAGTTTGAATCGTGTCCGAAACGTGTGTGCATGCAGTGTGCAAAAAAATTATGCCCAGACTGCATATAAAAATTGGCAAAGTTCGACCATTGTCAATTTTGTGAAAATACATTTTTGATTTTAGTTGTTTTTTTTTTAATTTCATTATTACTTCAATATTACAGAAAAGTGTTTTTTTGTCAAAATATGTTGATTAATTTTTTGCTTATGTAATTTGTTATCTCATCGCTAGTTTTTTGATTGTTAAGACGACATAGATCATAAGATCATAACAAATAAAACCGGTCAAGTGCGAGTCTAAATCGCGCACGAAGGGTTCCGTACCACCGTTCAATGGAAGCGATGGTGTGGAGTGAATAGTTTGGATTTTACACAGCAAAATATTGTTTACAAAGTTATTGGTGCGGTTACTTTCACAGTTCATGTACGTAACCAGGTGCATCCATAAGTTTGTATGTGGTATTGAAAGAATTGTTGTATGGGAGCCCCCTTAAATATTTCTTTTATCCTGTTTTTTAGTATTTGTTGTTATAGCGGCAACAGAAATACATAATCTGTGAAAATTTCAACTCTCTAGCTAGCTAGGTTCTTGAGATACAGCCTGATGACAGATGGACGGACAGCGAAGTCTTAGTAATAGGGTTCCGTTCTTACCCGTTGGGTACGGAACCCTAAAAAATATATTCAGAGTATAGTTATTTGTTTTATTTTATCCATTTATATATGATAACACAGTTTTTACATACTCTGGCTAGCTACCACACTTAATTTCTATGATTTATACTAGATACCGCAGTGGGCCTCTCAGTCCCCTCGTCACCAGTTACGTTACACAAAAACCATGTCACCAGTCAAAGGTTAAGAAAAAAACAAAAATGGATCATTCCTACCCTTATCTCCGAAACTATTGTTGTCCTATTGTTGTTCAATACTTAATATGTATTTTTTTAACTTAAATATGACAAGAAAAATAATGAGAAAAGTATGGTTTAAATTTGACGGTAAATCCGATGTTTTTAAGGTGGCCAAGGGAACTCTGTAATAAAATGACGCAACTCCATTGAGTTTGGGCTCGTTTAATTTAACTTGACAAGTACTCTAGTCCTAGTTGATATCCAGGGTCGGAAGATAGAGTCGAAAGGTGGCCATGGGAGCTCTGTAATAAAACGACACAACCCCGTCGAGATTGGGCTCGCCGGATTTGTTTTGAAAAGTGCTCCGGCGATATATTAGTTTCTTAGTTTTTAGGGTTCCATATGTATAAGTTCTTTTTTACTTTTAATAAAAGCTTATGCGAGGATATCATCAAGTCGACAGTATCCGTGGGGATTGGCGCTATAGAGAAGACCTATGCCCTGCAGAGGGTTGATTTGGACGGAGTATGATGATAAACAACTTATTAACAAAAATGCTTGTTCCGATGGGTCTTTTCTTAAATCAGCTTTGAGCTATACCCAGGCCGACGAAGCCGTTGGCAAACTATGATAGGGAATAGTCGTATATATATTTTTTTTTCTGTTCTAGGATGCTCTTATGAAAATCAAGACCATATTAGTGGACGAAAAGAAACATATCAGATTCGGAGACTGGAGTGTTGCTGAGGTAATTATACCTTGTGTGTGTTGTGTATCTTCTACAGAAAATAATTATGACGGGACTCTTATCTGAGATTATCACATCGGCTAAATGTTCCATGACATTGCCACGCTGTAGGAAATTTAATAAAATGCTCCTTTAGCAATGTTGTGTATAATCTGAATTGATTGAAATAAAACCTATGATTTCAGATAGACGTGCTCAACAAGTACCTGTTTCTGACGTCGAAGCCTGCTCTCTATTTAGTGAACCTATCTGAAAAGGACTACACTAGAAAGAAGAACAAATGGTATGCTTCATCTATCCTCTAGAGGTGGTCGTTATTAAAAAAACGCATAAAATAATGCGTTCTTTTAAAATAATGAAAAACCCCGCAATTAATAATTTAAAAAGACGGCTATCAAATCATCTTTTTAGCAAAATCATAAAGTTCCAAAACTAAAACGATATCCTGCATATAAGACAATTTTCCGCAAACACTGCGGATGGTCGCTTTCTGATTATCAACGGCGATTTTTAAATGTATTTTACAATGCATTTGTTGAATAGCGGGTTTTCCAAGCAGCCAAACCGTGCGGAAGGTTCCATTTTTTCTAACTAGTGCTTTTTACTTTTCAGTTTTTTTATTATTTTTAACTCGATCGTCAGCGTCAGCAGTGTTTTTACTATTTGAGTAAAGTTTGACAAATCATAGTCAAGTGCAGATTATTATTCATATAAAAGGTATAATAAAACGAATTCTTCAATAAACACGTTGTTAATTACTTAAGATTTAGATTTTGGTGAATAAATTTGTTTTAAATATTGATTAATTATTTTTGGCTGAAGGTTTGTTAAAACCTGCGAGGTGGCAGCTATTTGCACATGCGCAGTAGTAGGGTCCCTCCCACCACTCAAGTCCGATAGCGGCGGCGCCACATGCCGACATGAGTGGTGGCGCAGACTATAGATATTGAACCGCATGTACTTAAAAAGGGTAGTATTTAAATATATGACTGTATATCCAGTCTTTGCTTGGCAAAAATACTGGTTTTGCCTGACTGAATTACTAAATAGCGACAAAAAATGAGCGCGACTAAAGTTACTGGCTTCGTCTGACAAAATTACTGAATTGCGCGACTGGAAATCTAAAACCAGCAAATTTAAAACCTTAATTCGACCAACATAAAATACAAAACGAGCGTTGGATTTTGTTGTTCCTACATGTTCAAGCTAACACGAAGCATAAAGAGGACTTCTCTTCGCTCACACCCTTTATCCTTCACCTACCCTGGCTCACCAGTTCGCCCAGACAGCTGGCTAAAACATTCAGTAATTTAGTCGAGCAAATCAGTAATTTCGTCGCGCAATTCAGGAAATTCCGCTTTTCGTGGTCATTCGCTCAGTTAGTTTTTTACTGGGTCGTTTTACTATTTCCCTAATTAAAATAAACCCGCCATTTTAGTAATTTCGTGTTTAGTTCACATTTTTTATTTTCTAGTTCAGGCCTTATTTTTTCTCGTACGATGGTACGGAACCCTTCGTGCGCGAGGCCGACTCGTACTTGACCGCTTTTTGAAGTTTTTGTCTAGTTTGTATTTCTGTGAACCCCACCAGGCTGCCCAAGCTGAAGGAATGGATCGACAAGAACGACCCCGGCGCGCCCCTCATCCCGTTCTCTGGCGCCCTCGAGTCTAAACTGTTAGATATGGACGCTGAGGAGAGGGCTGCCTACTTGAAGGAGAACAATGTCACTAGGTAAAGGGTTCTAACATTTTTCTATGGACACTGAAATACCTACGATCCGCCATTATTATTTTTTTATTTCTGCGGCCACTTTGCCAGAACGAAAGATGCCCTTTGAATACTTTTTTAATGGGTAAATGAACTAAAATGACGCCACGCCCATTGACCTTGGGTCCCGTGTCAATATTGGGTAACACCAAAAGCTATCAACCGGTACGCGATGCATGTCTAACCACACTACGCAGACAATGCGTGACCGACCTTCTGTGTGATGATTACGCCTGCAATGCTATTGGAATTACTACCAACACACTTGCCGACATTACGTCATGTTTTGGCGTACAACCCAACCTCTGTCGGGCGTATTCGACGGGAACGCATCTTTACATAATACGGTATTTTTTAGGAACTGTCCATATGGTAATTTTGTTCACGATGCTGTCTTTTTAACACAAAATTGAGTTTATGAAATACAACTGCTGGAATTAACAAAACTGAAATTGTTAAAACGTTTTTGTTGAAATAGGTTCAGCTTGAGACACGTTTCTAGATTGATTGGTCTACCTCGTCAAATACCGTATTATGTGATTGCTGTCGCCTACAGTGTGTCTGAGTCGGAACGTAAAATCCGCCGCGGAACTTCGTCGCGTTACTAGGCGAGTGCATTACCACACTTTGCCGAAAACACCTACTAGTGAAAGGTAGAGACTAGAGATAACATATTTTTCGTTCCTGTCCACTTATGGTTTTTGTGATAGATCTATGTCAATTCAATATTTTATGCTCGGTAAATAATGAGTAAAACACATGAACTTATGCGCAACGGCGAGTTTATCTCAAAAAAGAGATTAATTATCCCAGACGTATCTAAGACTCTTTCCATTATTTTCTTTTGATATATGCGGCAATAGATCCATTGTGCCGACGGCCTTGCGTTTTCTTAGCGTCAGAATCGCGACAGTCGCGCGTCGTCCGGACCCGCCGTGTGAGTGCAAGCAAGCGCTCTAAAGCGTATATTTTGTGTTTCCAGCGCTCTAGACAAGATCATCGTGCAAGGATACAAGGCGCTTCAACTCGAGTACTTCTTCACCGCCGGGGCTGATGAAGTGAAGGCGTGGACCATCCAGGTCTGTTATCATTATATGCCGTTTCATCAGGTTTTACAAGCGCAGAGCCTGGCTAATGGGTCGAATGGATAAAGAAAAGTATAACATTTTACTTCTTATATTTGAAGTAAAATTATCATTATTGATATGAGCGAACGTCAAAAATGAAGCATATGTTTCCAATAACAGGTGATGTTGGTCTACTCCGATTTCAGAAAAAGTTAGAAGATGCCTCTCATGGCAACACAAATCTTAGGGTTATATACGGTACTTATATTAAAGGTGCTTTATCTAACGTTGAGTTAGACCCGGACGAGATCACGGGATCGCATGAGCAACATGCGTAGCCAAAAGTGGCATGTTCTAACTTTTTCTGAAATCGGAGTAGACCAACAATCAATAAAACCCATTTATAATATTTCTACAAACCTAAGATCAAAAAACTTAAGTTTTACTCCATACTGTCATTTTTAGGAAAAGACGATTATGGACTTACTTTTTTACATAAATAACCACTTAGATGAACAAAAGGGGTAAATTAACGCTCAGTTTGTTAGAATCATGCCCGAGCACCTGGGCCACACTATCTGCCACTGAGTATATTAGTTGGTTGTTTACACTCATTTACGATGGGGCTAACATGAGTCTTATACTTCTCTGTGCTCATGTCCATCTGAGCTATCCGCTCCGGCCATGTCATATTCTTTCTTATCTTTTCAAATGTGGGGCACGACATCCAAAACAAATATCAACATTCTGGAGAAATTTCAGACGAAAATGCTTATTGCATACGGGCTGGCATTTTTAGCCTAACATAATGTAATGTCACCAAGCGAAGAAAAATAACTGCACACAACCAAACAAACAAAAACAAACAGATTTGACCCTACCCCCTAAACACGTAATTAATGGACGCGCGTTTACTATTTGTCAATTGCAGAAAGGCACAAAGGCGCCTCAGGCTGCCGGTCGTATTCATACAGACTTCGAGAAGGGCTTCATCATGGCTGAGGTGATGCACTTCAAGGATTTCAAGGAAGAGGGGACTGAGGTCGCTTGCAAGGGTGCTGGGAAGTACCGCCAGCAAGGTAATACACCTTGTTAGTTTTAGATCCTGTCCCAAGAAGTCCCGATACTGTCTATTGAACAGTTCAAGTCTCAATTTCATCATGTCACCCCGTTTTGCACCTGAACAAATACACTATTTAAAATTATTAGTGTATTTGTATATTAAAAATTAAATTATATATATATTAATTATATATTAAAAATTCATTGTCATACAAACTTAACCTTTCCCATAAGTTGGGTAGGCGCTAGGCGGGGAGTCTTCTAATTGCTATATTCAGTATATACCTTAGCATCCGACTCTCTTCTGCAACATTTACAAGTCCACATTGTGTACTTCTGACGTATATTTATATTTATTTTTGTATGTCTGTGACCCCCTAAACTTTTATCGCAGGACGCAACTACACAGTTGAGGACGGCGACATAATATTCTTCAAATTCAACGCGGGCGCAGGTCTCAAAGACCCTAAGAAGAAATGACGTGACAAGGTACTACTCACTATCGTACACATGCTGTACCTCAACCTAGCTATTTACACGCTGCTGCAGTAGCGTATAAGAATAAATGCATTTTTAGTTAACTAGTAAGGGATTAACAGAAATATGTAGTCATATTTAAGGGGATTAAGGATAACATTTGGACAATTTTTCCCATAAAACATAAGGATTCTGCTGAAGTGAATTGGTTCCTTGAGAAAGATATGTAGCTACATAGTTCTAACACGCCCTGTGTAACTTATATTACTCTTGCAAATAACAGATTGAAAGTGCTGTTCATGTTTTTAATAATTTATTTATTTTGATGATATGTCGCCGAGAAACTCAGCATGTGTTATAAATAAAACGTTTTGTAAATAAACTGTGTTTATAAGACTTCGACGAATTCTTCTATGCGCGGAACTTTTTTGTTATCCGGTTTGCTAGTGGCCTCTGTCTCCTCGGATATGATACCTGCCAATTAAATTCCAAATATTATTATTAAAGTATTATATTTATTTATTATTTACAGTCGTATAAATACAGATTCAATTCTAATAAATTACTTAATTTAAACACAGATTCTATTCAATTCAATTTCAAATAATATGAATGCAAATTCAATTCCATAATACAGGGACAATACAATCATCCATTCATTTCACTATTCTCGCACGATATCCCTCCAAGCGTCCAAACAGATGGTTCAGCGGCGCTGCAGTCAACAGGGCGTTGAGACTACCGCGCCCGCACAAGCAGACACTGCCGGCGCGCCACAGTGCGGTGCGTGCCGCCCGCTAGCGGCACCGGCTTGTACGAATAACGCGCATACCGCACCGAACAGTGCTGCGCAGTCACTGTTGCCTCGCAACAATCGAAGTACCCATTCAGAAGCTGTTCGGTGTTACGTCTCACCTCTAGTGAGTGAAATTCAAGCATACCCAATATAAAAGCGGATGGATAACGGTAAGGGCAGTGTCCAAATGTTCTCTTGTATAGATAGCTTTATGTACCTTCTCGAAGATAAGGAAGCATGAGCGATCGTCTGGATTACAAACAACTGAGCTGGAGTCATGTTTGGTCCCCACTAGGGCCGTGTACAGAAGCTGGACCACACGCAGATTATGGAATCTCTTATTATTTCGAATCACAAACCAAAGTGCATGTGCTCCTGGAATGTAACTTTAGGGTCGAACGTAACACCGAGGTCCTTCACCGAATACACTCGAGTCAAAGACTACGTGCCGAGTGTACACGTAGAGCTAGTAGACTTAGGAGAGCGCGTGATAAGTAACTTCACGGGAAGTGCCAATTTCGGATCGTCCGCGTTTAGGAGGCATTTGGCATATTTTAGCTTAGATTCAAGGTCATTTATCATGATGATAAATAACAACGGACTAAAGATAGAGCGTTGGCTAACGCCCGACCGTATGTTGTACGGCTGGGACTCAAAACTGCCGTGTCGCACATACTGTAGGCGGTTCTTCAGGTAGTCAGCAAAGAAAACCAACAGCCGTGGGGCAGATCCAATGGCACACAATTTCTTCATTATGACGTCGTTATCGACTCTATCGAAGGTCTTACGGAAGTCCAGATAGGCGACGTCTACCTGACATCCCCGATCCATAGTCTCTGAGACCATCTCGACCAACTTCAGTAACTTGGTGGATACTGAGCGACGGCTAATGAATCCGTGCGAGTCGCACAAATACGTGGCAATCTGCGGACTGATTTTACCGTATATGATTTACTCGAACAATTCTTCCAAAGAACTCAGGATCGGCATCGGTAGATATTGATTTACCGAGTTAGTGTCACTTGTCTTTGGGATAGGACTGACTGGAGATAGCGCCCGGCTGGAAGGGAATTTCCTTGCTCTAGAAAATGCGACCCAAGGGTAGACCAGCTGATCGAGATAGGCCTTCAAAGTAAGGAGGAACATTGGCCGGTCCAATAGCCCTCCTTGGCCTTAGATGCCTCAGCCCCTGCTCTACATCCCTACGGGAGACATGTGTAATTTGGACGTAGTTAGCAGTGCGCGAGTCATCAGAACCTGATACGTGACCCGAGGTTCGAAACCACTCTTCGATCTGAGGCCACTCACATGTTTCCAAAACACGCGTGGGTTAAATCTGATGTTGCCTTCTATATTTATCATGTGGTTCACGTAAGCTGCAGCCACGCGGGACTTGATGCTGGCTCTCAGCTCACTGAATGCGGAGTAGTCAGCAGGCCTCTTAGACGATTTCTATTCAAGATGGAGCTTAGACTTAGTTTCGAGGTCCCTTATAATGTCACCAGTGTATCACAATGGATAACGCCTGGTAGATTTGCTCGGCCTGGTCTTCTTCGGCATCGAGTTGTTGAAAGTCATTTTCCCAAGATACGCTACACATGAGCTCGTGCAGAACTGCGTGATTGCCTTTGGCAAAAATTGTGACCACCAATGTTGCTAGGATCCAGGCGGCCGAATCGATGGCCAGCGCCCTGCGCATTCAACAGAGGCTGCCGTGCGCACGGTTACACCACTTATATGGCCCAGCAAGCCTTCACAGCTATTCAAAGTAGATTTATTACCAAGTTCCTTATAGACTATACAGCTCTACTTCAGTGATTGAATTTGGACTGAAGTCCTAAACCTCAAATAAGACAGACAGTTTTGTGCCATGGTTCGGTATGTGTTTAGTTAAATTTAGTAGAATCGTGTAATCGTAGTCTAAAGGTCATCGCTGACTTATACGACCTCACTTCCCACCCGGCAAAAATGTTCATTCAAATATGGGTTTTAGAGAGTGCTCTGTTGGTATACTTTACATTGTTGACATCACTTAGCTAACAGTTCGCTGTAAGCGTGCTTGCCGCAAACGTACCACTCGCTGGTACATCTACAGAGGACAACCTTAAGTCCATTTGAATGAATATTTTTTTGCTGAGTGGGTTGTATAAGTCAGCCATGGCCTTAATAGGTCTTTTGTTAGCCCATATCAATTATCACTTTTAATATTTCTACTAAAACTGCACGACTTGCTCTGTGCCTTAGATAATTGCCGTGGCAGTCAGTTATCGTAGAATCTCAAAAACGTGTTTTACTTTCATCTCCATCGCCGTCCGTAATAACAGCGTCAAGCACGATTCGCAGTTGTCTCAGGAACCTCTTCAGGTTGACATGAGACAGCACGCCCTGCTCCGTTAGCGGCGCCAACTTCTCCTTGTCACGTTCACTTTTCTCCAGCACGTTGTTTAGAACGTACGTCAAACCTTGAGTGACACTTTCCTCCCACTCCTAGAAAGGAATGATGACAATAATTTCTTGGAAATGTAGAGGAAACGAAATTTTACTAGCTTGAGTGCGTCATTTTTTAATATATATATATATATATATACAGGCACATACATTGCTTCTGGCCCCACATAGGATACCATGTGTCTTGGCAATCAGGTACAGTGACGTCACAAACATGTAAACATCCAAGAGCGCGTTATTGTGATTGTTTACCTATTTTGAGGTTAGAATAAAATAATATTTTTTTAAACATACTGTATAGTGAAATTGCTTAAGTAACTAAACATTAGAATAACTAACATTACAATGTTGCAAGTGAAATTAGGTTTTGCCCCATCTTAATTCAACAAAACTAAAAAAGATCATAAAGCGCCGGTTTCTGACTTAAAATTCACTTATTTAATTAATACTAAAGTATCATTCTGTGAGAACTACAGACAGAACAATACTTAAGTATTTGATTAATGAAGTTCTCAATTCAGAAGTCGGAGGTAAGAGCTGTGGAAATTTCAAAACGAGATTGTACAATTTTTATCAGCAATCACTTTTTGGCAATAAGCGTAACACGTAAACGTTCACGAGTTCTCTACCTGATAGTCCTCATAAAGTGAATTTAGGCTCAACATTTCTTCAACCAACTTTACTTTGAGGCTGTCTGATGAAGTCATGCGTAATATGTGGAGGATGAGGTGTCCCACCGCAGCCATCGTACATGCTGCTCTGAAAACCACAAACGTTACCAACAAATGTCAATACCTACCTATAGTATACCTACTTTCTTGAAACCATTGCTAGCATGAAACTAAGGTCAAATTAACTCAAAATTTAATTATGTTCTGTAAATATTAAATAATATTCTTAGAATACGCCACTTTTCTATCATTGGACCACTTTGGGAGAAAAGGGCGAATAAACTCCTTTATCCATATCGTCCCTGTCCCAGTATCACCACTTTGGGAGAAAAGGACGAATAAACTCCTTTATCCATATCGTCCCTGTCCCAGTATCCGGGCTCCGGAAACCTATGGGAAATCCCGGTCAACCCTGATGACAGTTATACTGATACAAATTCTCCGATTGCGTCTCAATATCCTTCTTCCAATATTGGTGAAAATTTTGCAACCGACCTGCTTACGTTCCGTTTACATTTGATGATAGCATGGGCAGTGTCCGTCAACCTTGAATACGTGTCTCTCATAAGGAACTCCAATGGGTCACAGTCGCCAGGCGGTGAAGACCCGTACTGAACCAAGAGACGTTTTTGTACTATCGTGAACTGGCTTTGAAGAACGGCCAAGGCATCCTGAGAAAATATTTCATAATTTAATTTCATTATGTCTTTATTGCACACCATGATTCAAATAACAAGATACACAGTAATATACTGTACAATGGCGCAATACACAAAGGCGAGCTTATCTCTAGTAAGAAAACTCTTCCAGCAAACCAAGCCAGTATGGAAAAGGTTGATCGAAAATTCGAAAATCGAAATTGATAAGTAATTATTTTTAACAGACTTCAAAAAGGAGGGGGTTCTCAATTTAATGTTTGATATAAGTTTGAACCGATCTCAATTATTATTTTTTATTTGAAAGGGTGACCTTCCAGTTTAGTCCCATTTTTGAAAATTAGAAATCGGTCTATTAGGTTTATTTCTAAAGCAAGAAGACTGGAATTATGAAATCATCCAGGTAACCGAAATTGCGTATCGCTTTACTGTGACTTGCAGTGGAGAGTGGTGTTTAAGGTCATTGTCAAAAAATTAAATCTGTGTACATGTACCGTAATTCGTTTATGTCGTGTAATACAGTGTGGTCTGGACTGTCAGACAGACTGATTTAGTAGCTTGTTTTCGCTTATTTGGACGACATTCGCATCCAGAACGGGGAGAAAGAAATAGGGCTTTTTAAAAAGTTTTTAACATGGTGAATTATTAATGGCGCTTACGTTCTTTATCATAGAATGAGAATATCTGGCATTTTTTTCACTTATGTGCCGTATATTCGTATTTTATGAAGTTTATCTACACACTTATCATAAACCCTCTTTACTGCATACAAAAACTGCACGTTACGACCAGCATAATGTTAAACTTCTTGATAAAAACTCATTTCTTATCTGAAAAATTACACATTATGACCATAATGTGTAATTTTACTACATATTATAACATTCAAATTTCGAACGCCGACGCCCGCCTGCGTGCCGCCCCTAGTTTGTCTGTGAAGTTGGTACTGACATTCAAATTTCGAACGCCGACGCCCGCCTGTGGCACTTTGGTACTACAGAACAAGCTAAACAACTGCAGAACCATAATGCCGTTCAAACATGCGGTTCCTGAACACATCAAAGAGAGCTTATGATATGTGTGTAGATAAACTAGTGTATGTAACTGTACATAATTAGGCATTAAAACTCGAGTGACTTTATTATGAAACTCGCCTTCGGCTCGTTTCATAAACCCACTCTCCAGTATTAATGCCCTCCATTATAATCCTCCTCCTCCTCCAGCAGTCACATAAACTACTAATACAGGTTTCGTAGTATCGTTTTCGTGTGTATTTATAGACGACATTCGCATCCCGACCGGGGAGAAATAAAAAGTACTTGAAGTCGGGTTTTTTATTAAGTTTTTAACTTGGTGAATTATATTAGAACACGTTATGAGCTTCCATGCAGTTTTCCTATTCATTATTCCATACCAGTAGAATAGGAACATGAAATATTTTCGCTTGCCTACCTCATTTATTTTCGTGATGATTCGTTCCTTCGCGTGAGCCTCTATACTTTTCAAAAAAGTCTGGATTAAATGTTCTTTGAACTCTTTGCTTATGTTGATAAGCATTTTGAATTCCTTTACGTCCATTCGTGTGAAGTATTCCCTGAGTTTGTATGTTAGGCATTCTAATATCGGTATTATTTCCGATAATTCTCTGCATTCTATTGTATAGCTCTGATTCTGAGATCTCATAGTAACTGATCTATTGTTTCCTCTGTATAAGAATGAAATTCTGTCTGACGTGCTGCCATGACTTTCTAAATCCTCTTTCGAAAAATCTGAAACCCGTCGCATAGAAAAAAAAATAACATCTATATTAAAAATACTGAATATGAGAGATAAACTGAGAAAAGGTGCGACCCAACGAGCCATAGAAATGTAATTTTCTGGCATATGCCCCCGCTTCGTAAGAAGAAAGAGTCTTCATGGCATATTTTTTTTATTATTATCATTACAACAAAGCATTATTATACAATACAGACCCGCAAATAAATCCAGAAAGTCTACACTCGTCTTGTTAGTTTTGACTTCGATCTTTACTTCATGCCCATCGGCACTATTGAATGGACTACAATACATGCTTGTGGGTATCAGCACTTGTCTAGTTAAAACAACTATTTTACCAGTCGACTCTGTTACCGTGAATAAAATCTTTAGTCTCGTATCTGAGATGTCATCTTCGTTAGTTATAAATATTTGTGTTTCTACGATTTCTGTTCCGTTAATGTTGTCCAGACATATGGTGGCATTTGAGCATGAGAATGGTGGGCAACAAACAAGCGTTATTTGAACTGCTTGTATAAGCTTAGGTTCATTGCATGTCAGTACAACCACTATAGGGCACATTAGTACGTGAATCCCTTCCTCAGAGTCTTGTGTGAATTGTTGGAATATATTTTGAACGGGCTTGCCAGCGTCTGCTTTGAATTTTATTATTTCGTCTATTCTTTTCTCTCCGTCTAGATCTGGAACAAATTCTCCAACAATTATACAAAATGCTTTTGTTGGTAATGTAATTGGAACTAATATTCTTACCATCTTTATTATGCATGATTCTTTGCAACGAAACTTCAATCTCATCCAACTCATCCTGCACATTTTCTGCATCGAAAACTTCATTCAGAATCGGTGTTGCCCCTGGATTGAGGTCTGGTTCCGTGCCAATATAACCAATATTGACTATGCCCTTTGCGGATAGAGTGACCACGCCTCCTGCCAGCGATTTGAGGAAACTCCTGCATATAGCAATGGGCGTGTGAAGTAATGCACAAGACCACAATAGGGTGGTACCTTCGTAGATGTAGAGTTTTGAATCGTCTGATGCTACCATCACTAATAGTCGAGCGCCCGGTTCTGAAAATGTGGTACAATCTTTTAAGAGTACGATGGATTTGAATAGGTAATGACTTTATTACATATTCAAAGTACCCACTTGTTAAAACAATACAGGCATTTCGTAACATAATAAGTACCTACCTAGTGTAGGAGCAGTAGAAGTTGAAATGGTTGAATACTGTATAGATTTTATGAGTTATTTACCATAGTACCATCCAATGATGTAAGCGTAAAAGCAGATGGGCATGTAATCAAACTTCTTGATGAACTTCATCAGGCCGTTATCTTGGAAGCAATAGATGTATCGCTCACCCAACGCTATTATGCTTGAAAAATTATTGCTGGTCTGTAAAATACAAAAGTTAAGAACATCGTGCACAGTCCACCTCTACTGACGACTGAGTAAAGGCAGCTTTTCTACAACCTTCACGGTCCTGTGCCAATCGCAAACAGTGATAGATCCCGTTGATTTTATGACATCGTCGGGCACACGGGTGACTAAAGCCGGATGTCAAAGTGGCAATTCTGTAGGCTAGGCCGCAGGTGACTGAAGTTGAAAACCCTACAGTAGACTTGCAGCATTCGACTTTCGCCGGCTGGAGACTAAAATAGACCGTGAAAAGGGTCCGCAGGCAATTTCGTGCTTGAGTTGTTTTTTTTGGCGCTGCGCTCGCTCTCTCTCTAATACGCAGTGCAACTGTTTCTGTCGGCATTTTGAATAAAAACTGCGATTTTTATCGACCCGTGTAAATTAGGTGGCTTGTCGCACTCTAATCTAACTTTAAAGAGAAAAAGAAACAGGTAGGAATGTGACGGATAATTTACTTGTATCACTTGGACTGACGATATCTCTTCTCCAGCATTATATACCCATTGTGGTAATGTTGTTTTGTTTTGCCTTACATTCAAGTCGCTAAACTCTCTTAGCTGTTGATAACTGCAATCAAATTATGAGGGATGATTTTAACCGTCGTTCAGTTTAAGCGTTGTTCAATAAAATAGCTGAGAATCTTCACTGGTGCGTATAGCATTAGGTGTATGCAATATGACTTTGTTTCACCTGCATATTACGGTTAACTGAACATACCTATAAATTTCGACCACCCAACTCGACTTGCAGATAACAAACGAATCAGAGCTTGTGATATACGCTATAGGACCCGGTATTATAACATTGTCAAACAGGCATAGGAATAGGAACAGGTCCTGATCGAAGAAACCCATACTCCCATCCAATCCTAGTATGCAGATGAGATCTCTAGTCTTTATGTTACCAAAGGGACCACAGGTCAGACTGTGCGCTTTCCTTTTAAAGTTGCGGCTCAGAACTGGTGTTAAAAGGTTTTGCTCTCCTGTAAATGTAAAGTTTTATTACAGGAGATGGGTTTCATTTACATTACGAATATTTAAGTTTCAGTTTAGGCCCTTAATAAAATCATAACAAGTTGTAATAGTTATTTACCTGCATCTGTGTGTCCATCTCTCCTTTGTAAGTCGTATATCGCGTAGCTTTGTGGATGTAGGACTATAATTTGACGATGATCTACATCACTGAAACAATAATGCTAAGTAGATACAACCTTGAATTGGTTCACAGTTAATAATTTATTGTTAAACGCTGGTAAAAGCCTCTCGCGCCACGAATTAAGAGCGCTGGGCGATGTTGGCGGAAATTACAGGTATTGAAAAGTGACTACTGCGCATTCAAGGCTACCGCTCATAGCTTGTGGCGTGAGGTATATCAAATTCTCACTTCCAAATGTCAGGCAAGTTGGGACCAGTATAGTATCAACACGATAGAATTAGTAAAAGATACGTAGTTTCTTGGAATAACCATTGATAGCAAATGGCAGTGGGGACCCCACATAGATAAATTTGCTGGCAGATTAATTTCTGTGGCTTACGCTGTAAGGAACATCAGGCAATCAGGGCGGGAGGAGCGGTCGTGAGATTTGACTTCTAAACTACTCATCAGAATTCGATAAATGACGTATCATTCGTTAGAAGCGTCTTGATTGTCGACGGTTTAAGGCTATAGAAAGTCAAAATAAATTTTATATGGGCCCAAGAGGGCCCATATTAAATTTAGTTTGACATCCTTGTTTACGCTACCATAATACATGATTAATTTTATTATTCAAATTCCAATATCAACTCATATTCGAATTCGGAGTTAGTGCAGCTTTCTGCAGTCTCTGATTCACTGTCAGACCCGGTATTAATAATGATCTCCTCATCGATCAATCTATCTCTGTACCAGTAATTTTCTTCGAGGCGCTTGACATGGTAAACCTCATTCTTCCAGTCGTCAGGTAGTATCGACTTTAAAGTATCTATAGACAAAGACTCTGTTTTAGATTCCAGGTGTTCAACATTCTTATCGACAACTCTACTCTCCAAATATTTAGATTCTATAGGGTTTGAATCATAGTTATAAGGCGGTAATCGCACAGTTTCATGATCAGCCAAAATCTTATCAATGATAAATTTTAGTATAGTTTTGTGGGATTTGATGATCATGTATAATTCTGGTTTCATACATTTTTCTGGAAAAATGTTATGTGCCTTGAGCCATTCGACCATCACTGCTTCTTTGAAACCTTGTTGGGAGGTCTGTCTTTCTCTTTACCTTGCTATGATGCATTGTCATTACAGTGCAATACAATTCGGCGGTGTAAAATATTATGCAAAAGTTTTTGTTCTAACCACTTTGTGAAATTATCGGTGTTCATTTGGTCATCGTAGTTGCCAGTTTTTGTGTTAGCTTTGAACATTAGGAGTGCGCCATCCACAAATCCGTTTTCGTTTCTAGCATGAAGATCAATCGGCGACCAGGGCTAGCACTCTTTTTTACTCCCTTATCCATAGCAGACTGCCAACACCTTTTCATTGTATAATGGTCATGGATCCAGGTTTCGTCAATATATATCACTGTTGTTTTGCAAGCACCACGTAAATTATTAGCTTACATACGGCGTAAATATCTAGCTCACCATACCTGTGTGTTGGGCCTCCCGTATATAGTGTTTTTTTTGTTAACATTTTGTAATCGATATCCCAATTTGATCTTTACAATTTGTCCTAACGTGGCCTCACTTCCTTCATAATTTAAATTTTGCTTAGCAGCAGCCTTTATTTTTTTCATGGTAAGAATTTATTTCCGCTTTGTACCTATATATTAAATGGGTGCTAATTAAACAGACTTCTTTTTAATAGCATTATTCGCGTCTAAAAATGTACATTGCCTTCTAAATTACTAAGTCAGCCACAATTAACGAGCGTCTGAATTATGCTAGCTCAGCCACTAGTTATCTTCTAAGTAAGACACTCTAAATACAACTCAGCATGGTGATTATTTTTTAGCATCTAAATTTGTAACATGCATTCAAGCAGTAAACTTCTAAAATATGTATATGCGACATCAAAAAATATATACTATTAGCTTCTATTTTTTAAACTCGGTACGTTTAAAATGTAACTCATCCTACATTAAGTGATCGTCAAAGATTTGCTAAAATTGTCATCAAATAGTAAATTATGGACGGGTGCTAATTAAACAGACTTCTTTTTAATAGCATTATTCACCTCTAAAAATCTACATTGCCTTCTAAATTCAGCCACAATTAACGAGCGTCTGAGTGATATTAGCCACTAGTTATCTTCTATGTAAGCCACTCTAAATAAAACTCAGCGTGGTGGTTATTTTTTAGCATTTTAATTTGATTTGATTTAATTGTTATATGACATCAAATAAGATTTTCGTATAAGTACTTAAAATGATCTGTCGCAGGCAATTTGTTTGATTCCGCATTTTACAAACGGCGTCGTCCGTTTACTAACGCGCGCTGCTATGTAATATGCCGAAGGCAAATTGACACTCCTTTATGTTTTAAGAATTTATTGTTGTTCTTACATGTTCAACCTAACACGAAGGGTAAAGGGGGCTTCGCTTCGCTCACCCCCTTTACCCTTCACCTAAGCTACCGCAGTGTTTTGCCCTGATAATTTGCTATATTAATTTCAATTTGTCAATTTGCCATGTACATGAATCGAATGGCGCTCTCTGATTGGTGCAAACGGCCGGTCGCTGTCGTCTCGCGAACTCGCGCCAAATCTTGCAGTGGCTATTTTCACGACAAAAGAATATGATGTATTATTTTACATGCTAAGTTATTATAAATGATATTGTCTATAGGAGCTTAAATTATATTTTTTTGAGGACCTTGTGTTGAAGCTGTGAAACGTAAAATGGTGATGAGATGTAAAATCCGTGGCTGAGTTAGTAAATAAGGTGGCAATGTATAAATAAGAAGGACAAATTAAAACAATTGTTAATCTTTACTTGATGCTTTCTTTAGAATAATGAGTTGGTATTGTAAAAAAGACGAATTAGTTTATTAGAGGCTATCTCATTTTCCCGTTGCTTAGTTATAAAATGAGAAGTTTGATCACGTGGCTAATAAATAAATCTGCGGCTGGACTTATAATTTCCCATATTAAATTAATTATATTTATCAGAGCTGTTTAAATTTTAATTAAAGTCATCTAGAAATATTGTTTCTCCTCGCCGTTTCTTTGTCGGGATTTTCATTTTAAAACCAGTTGCCCAAAATTTTCTTTTTCCCTTATTATTTTTTAGACTGTGCTTTTCACTTCTAAAGGTGATTCATTAATTTTAAGCCTTTCTCTTAGATAATCTAGAAATGTCTTTGGTTTTGAGGGAGTTTATTTATTATCTTTTCTGTCATGGCCTTTTCAATATATTCAGGGTCCCTTATTTCCAGGCATCTGGTATATCTCGGATCAATTAATTTGGGTAGCAATCTCTAAATTAAATATTTTCAGTTTAGGTTCCATTAGATCTCCCAAAAAAGTATCAGTATTTTATTTTCAATTTTTAAGGGCTGATTGCACTGTACCAAATTTTTAAAAGGCATGTAGGTTTTTTGTCACATGCAATTTTCCTTGTACCTGGTAGTACAAATTATGGCTTTTATTCATTTGTAAGTCTCGGTTGTTTTAATTTGCTTTATTAAATTTATTTTTTTACTCTTTAATGCTTTGTTGGGCTTTGAAGAAAGCCCAACCTTGCGGCATCCTCTCGGCTCTATGTGTGACAGTGTTTATGCTGTAGATTACACACACACAAACACACGTATCGTGTAACAGATCTAGGGCTGTTGTTTGGATGAGTCGTATTTGGGAAATTCGTACATTATAGCAATAATGTGAATTGAATTTGAATTTGTGAAACCTACCAACATTCTTCGTAGTATCAAATGTTCTAAAATATGAATTACTTTGGAAACGAAGAACTGATGAGCCGACATAGATGACATGTTATTTTATTATGTAGGTAGCTGAATAGTGTTTCGTGATGGTGTAGGGCACCCTTGCGTCCACGTTTACTCAGTAACTTCCTAGTTCATTCTACGTAACAAGTAGCTGCAGAATGAATACATAATCTTTTTCCATAGATCTTAACATATTAAATAGAAATCATTATCACCACCATCCATACCAAATAATCAGGAACGACTCGACGACTTCTGCCATACTTTATTTTATTATTATATATTAGACTGAACTACTTTATTTTTTACTTCTCGTACTAAAAAGTATGCCTCTTAAGGCCCAAGATCACATAAAACAACTAAAGAGCGCTTTGGCAAAAAAAAACACTACATTCTTAGGTCTCAAAAAATATATGTTATTCACAAAAAGATAATCTAGTTTAAATACGTTACGCGATTGGATTAATTTGTCTCGATGGTAAAAAATCCTGAACATAGTCTATATTAAAAAGGAGATACAATGATTATAATATAAAATAACTGATTTTTCTCATAATTTTTGTACCTAAATTTTCCTCTTTTAGAGCTCCGTATCAATCCTTAAATTTCATCAATTAGTTTATTTCCGTTTTTAAGTAAATTCGAAAAAACACCTAATTTTTACGTCTCCGGGCGGCCCGATGCTATTCCGCGCCGCCCGCTACCCCGCCAGAAGACGACGGGTGAATGCGGCGCCCCTCAACAGCTAGAACTGGGCCATCTTGAAACGTAGTGCGATAATTGTTGCACCCGAAATTAGAGTAGGTACAGTATCAAAACAAGTCCAACAAATCTTATCTCTTTTTGGCCTCTTCGGGAGGAGAAACATTGTTTTATGATGCCCGAGGATACCGCGTGCGTGGCAATAATTTGATGTTTGAAAAGTATGGAGACGAGCGACACATTCTCTCCCTCGAAGTGCCTAAGATACAACACAGAACAATATATACCCAGAGCTACACTGCCGGCGCCCCTTCGCCCCGCGCCCACCACCAAGGAATGGAGATTTTTCAAAACTACGATTTATTACCAACACATTTAAGATATTAATATTATTTTATCTACACACGTATCATAAACCCTCTTTACTGCGTCTAAAAACCGCACGTTAAGAGCAGCATAATGTAAAACTATTTGGTAAAAACTCATTTCTTATCTGAAAATTTGTACATTATGACCATAATGTACATTTTTTTTTTCAAATTATGACATTCAAATTTCGAACGCCGACGCCCGCCTGCGTGCCCCTAGTTTGTCTATGAAGTTGGTACTACAGAACAATGATCAATGCCACAATGCCGGTCAAACATGCGGTTCCTGAACATATCAAAGAGAGTAGTATTGGTAGTATGATGTAGATAAACTAGTGTATGTAACTGTACATAATCAGGCATTGTAGCAGTCACATAAACTACCATTAAGATCCCAAGATTTAGAAAATTTTAGGTAAAAACCTCTATTTCGTTGTATTTTTTTTTTGTATAGTTCCCATTGAAATATGTTATAGGTGTGAAACAAATTCATAACAAATATTTTGTTCGGGATTGGGGATATGTCTCCTTTAAGAGGAATATCGCTTTAACGATGGACATTTGACAATACCCTTCGTCATAAATAAATATATATACATAAATAAAGATTGTTTTACTTTGACTTTGACTTTCTATAGCCCTATACAGGTGTTCCAAAAATCGGAAAAGTACATTTCTCCTCCCCTCTTCTGTGGGCTCAAGTTACGAAACTAACTGCGTTTAATTTATCAATATGCTTAAATTAACTAGGAGGGCTAACGTGAAAGCGCACTTACGTCGTAAACTTGCCAGTGTCAACGTGTAGCACGACGCTACACAACCTGGACTCCAAGAGGACTTGAGCGGCATCATCATCAGGGCTTGGTTTGTATACTTTCAGCAGAGTATCTTCGCCAAGCACAATACAGTCACTGTCACTATGCGAACTGAATCGCTCCACCTTTATGCAGCTGCCGTTCTGAGTGCCGCTGGTAGCCTCTTCCTGCAGCTTGTGGTTTGACCACCAAGGTTTTAATTTAAATATCGACATTCTTAATTTAACTACACATCTCTTTTCTTACAAGAAAAGTATCACTTCAATATCACATATGCGGATAGTAAGTTAGGTAACCATGGAGATAACTATGTAAACACAGAAGGTATTGGGGCTGGGCTAAATCCTATTTATCCCTCGCGACCCGTGGTCCCACCAGCTAAACCCACTGGTGGGTCCACGGGGTATTATTTTTTTGACCGTAGACCCACCAGCAAAAGCGCTGGCAGTGGGTTCACGGGTAAAAAAAGGGATGCCAACACTAGCTACCCGTAGGCCCACCAGTATAAATAGACTTTCTTTCAGAAACTTGGAATCTGACCTCCTTCGGCAAATTCCTAATGAAGCATAAACTTTTTATCGTAAACTCTTGAAGTTAATACTGGTCACTTGTAATAATCAGAATGAGCACCATCTTTATTCTGTACATAAATTTAAGGAGACAGTCTAAGGTCTAGTAACTATAACTACAATAAAATACAATGACATAAATCAGCCAAACGCTTCGTCATAACTTAACTTAAGAAACAAAATACATATCTATAAAAATAAACCTCCAACAAACGTGGTTCCTTCAATTTATATACATAATCAGAATAATTATGTCTTTCGTTTGTCACTCAAAGGTTCTGTCCTGTTTGATTTTCTATGAAAGTAATTATTAACATTCTTCAACATAAAGTATAAAACAATAATTATGGAGAATCTGTTATTCATCATTAGAAAAAAAGTTCGTGTGCTTTTTTACGACGGTTATCAGTATTACAAACATATAAAAATATGAAAATATAACATTGACCTGTAGTCAGAAGAAAAAAAGAAAGTGCTTCGGTCTTTGACTATTGACTAGTGATGATTGAACAATATTATGCTGTGTAAATGATTGATTATTTTGTTTTCTTTTCTTTTCTTTTGTAACACATTTACTTACATTTTCAATTGAATTACGCCTAAACTATGAAAAAAGATCGTCTTGCGCCGGGGACACTAGTTGCGATTAGCGTCCTAATTCTAAAACTTAGTTGTGAGTAACGCGCTGATTGCAATTGTTATTTTTGGTGCAGGTGAATCTAAATTATTGAAATTGTGTGTAGTCCCTCCTCTGTATGATCCCCACGATACAGGCTTTGCCTAGTGTGGGGATCACAAGTACTGTTTTTGTTTAATCTTAATTTTACACATAAGTCGTCACATAATATTTAAATTATAGTTAAAATTGTTTGCTTTTTGTGAAATAAATAAATATTTGTTTTTTTGTAAAATCCAAACTATTCACTCCACACCATCGCTTCCATTGAACGGTGGTACGGAACCTGGCGATTTAGACTCGCACTTGACCGGTTTTTTATATTTAATGTAGTGTAAAATACCATACAATAGTTCGTAGTATGTGATTAAAAAGACGAATTCTGTAGTAAAAAATGTATAGCATAGCACAGATTGTGTAAAAAATGTTGCCCGACATAAAGTCGATATAGCAATGGAAAAGAAAAAGGAGGAAGCAAAATCTCTGACGATCGTATGACTATGATTTATAAAAAAGCAATGGCGCCATTACAAACAAAGCAAGGGTTTAGATTTAGTTACAAAAATTCCAACTTTTGATAGGGCTAATCATGCCTTATACAGACTGGTTTTCAAGTTAAAAAAAGAGTTTTATACTGGGTAAATTCCACAAATACCTATTGGCAGATTACAAAGGACCGAAAAAAACGAGAGAAAAAAATCAACTACCAAAGAAAAATAATTATTAAAAGAAAATAAAGAATTCTTCATCGACGGCACATTTCAGTCTGTCCCACGCCCTTTCTACCAACTTATTACTATACACGGTGATGTAGGAAGCACCTCGGGGTCTACCAAGGTTCAACCACTTGTCAATGCGTTATTGCACAGTAAAAATGAAAATACTTATTTAATCTTATTTGATTTCATAAAGCTGCAATCCCCGAGTGGAATCCTAGGGTAGTACGTGCAGATTTTTACGTAGCAGTAACAAACGGTTTAGTAAAAAAAAAACTGATATAATTATTAATAGGTGCTGTTTTTCATTTTACGCAAAGTCAGTGGCGTAAATCAAGAAAAATCGGTATAAAATGAAGAATGTGTAAACGGATTGTGCAATTATGTTGTGTACTTGCACTTTTACCAGAACATTTGATTGTTGACGGTTGGCACTACACAGAAGCCTAATGCATTGAAAATACGAAGATTAAACAATTTCTGACATATTTTAGAAAATACTACATGAAAGTTGATTTTATAAAACAAATTCTTTACAGTAGTGAAGAACATAAAGTGTAATGCTGAAAAGCGTATATACAGGATGTTCGCAAGGTAGGTGCAATCCTTTAAGGGGGGTGATAGCTGACACAATTCCGAACATTTTAACCTCGAATGTCTAAGTCGAAAACCATTTTTAAATTTTTAATTGCATCTTGTGTATTTTTTTCGAAAAATTCACACTAAATCGTAAATACAGCACCAGTTAGAATTTGTATTAAAGTTTCAAAGTTTAATTTGATATGTTCAATGTTTATTTGAGAAAAAATAGAGTCATTGAAACCTGAAAAATAATTGTAGAGTTACAATAAAATACACAATAGGGCCTCTATTGAGGAGCAGCGTCGTGCGCGACGAACAAAGCCGCGTGTTTACCTGAGCTGGCATCGTAACCAGATTCTGCACTTAAAGGGACTGGACCCACCTAATTACCAAAAAAAATATGGCTCTACTCTAGCTCTAGCTAGTTGCTTTGCTTTGCGTTATTTAAAGTAGTATCCGAAACCAAAGCAATTCTGCAAGCCCTACAAAGCAACACCATCAGTTCTGGGCTTATATACGAGTGTCACCAAGCCCTGTCAGGGGAATGTAACCACAGTATCGTTACCCGCAGTGGATAAAAGGTACACAGTGGCTCGCGCGGCAACGACGCAGCCGACGCACTGGCAAGGTTGGGTTTGGAACAGACGGTGGAGGAACCAGAACCCACAATACCATTGCCATTCAGCTGCTTGAGGAAAACCCTACGACAACACACAAAGGTAACTCACCAACGTTATTGGTCAACCTTGGATACCTGCAAGCAAGCCAGACAGGCCCTCCCGATGATCAGACCCGGATTATCGCGTAAGCGTCTGAAGCTCAAAAAGGCCACAGCTTCGCTTGGTAACCGGAGCGATAACTGGACACGCTTTGCTAAATAAACACTTACACACTCTAGGTGTCACGGACAGCCCCCTGTGCAGAGCCTACATGGAGGTCGAGGAGACAGCCGCCCACGTCCTGTTGGAATGTTCCGGCAAGTCGTCGGCAACATTAAGGGTCTGCTATGCTTCCGGAGCTGCGTTGGCAGGAGCGTGCCTTCAACCCACGTTACCCACGTCACGCAAAATTGGCGCAAATTTAAGACGTCGAGTTGCGGAAAAGTGGCCCGCGATAAACTATAACTATATAACTATCACCTTGTTAATCTGTGGGGGTTTCTACGCCCTTCTTCTCCCACAGTGGTCCAATGTAGAGAAGAGGCAAAAAAGGACGTTTGCTAAGTATATGTAAATATCTACAGTAATAAAGTAAGACTTTGACTTTAAGTTGAGTCCGCTCCGGCGTTGAGTTCCTTCACGTGTTAATTTAAATTGTACTTTTATTGGACACTATTGTGAAATGCCATTTACTAATCAAGAGTACGCCGACATTGTCTTCATGTATGGGCGAGCTGACGGTGGTCGTCTGAAATCAAGCTACCTATAATTTTACTATTATTTGTATGTTTCACTTGTTTTTGTTTATATAGCTATACCTATACATATTCTGTACATATTTCATATGTTTACAGGTAAACTGCGATAGCTTGGCGCGTAAATGACAGTAAAAATGTCTCTTGCGTGCAACACACAAGGTTCATTTTCGTAATTATCTCTAACTAGGTAGAGATTTGTAATTTACACAGAATGTCATATTTCGGTTGCCGCTATCGGTGGCACCAATTAATGAACTATGTAGGAACGTAGGTAGGTACGAGGTAAACGAGATTTAATAAATTTAAGGGGGGAGACCACAGATATCGAGAGATAGGTTGAGGGGCGTGGCACGTGCGAACAAATGTAGCTCCGACAGGTTAGATATTAAAAATTATCGGTAGTCACCGGGCGACCGCAGTGACGAATTCATTTCCGTTGTTTTTCGAAAATGTCGACCTGTGCAATACTCACGTGCAAAAATAGGAGCGAGATTGTGAACTCCAAGAACGCCGGTGTCACATATCACTTGTTAGTCTCATTCCAACTATTATTTCTTCTTAAAATACAAGATATAAACATTATTACGAAAATAAATCATTCGCGGAAAATTCGTCACGAATTGACATTAAAGTGACAGTGTCATGTTGTTTTCGTAAGTTTACTATACATTGCTTGTTTTGTATCTTAATTTTACTACTTATTGCCAAGCTAACACGCAATGAATATTTCACACTTAAGGGCTTATGACACTTTCCTAAATTTAGGATTCTAAATGATTTAGAAACCTAATTTAGTACAGTGTAATCACGTTTAGGCTAGTTAGGATCCTAAAAAGTATCCTAATTAGAAGCAAGGATGGTTTCTGACAAGCTGAATGATTTAGCATCCTAGTTAGGACAGGTGTAATAATATTTAGTGCAGTCAGTCGCCACGCAAACGTCACGGCGGGCGGATGTGTGTTTTGTGTAGGTCCTTGTAGGTATACTCCGTATACTCGTAGAAACATGACGCACGAAAAAGAAGTTTTGGGCAACGTGTTGGATTTATATAGAGAAATGCCCTATCTCTGGGATAAAAACGATAACAACTACATGAACAAAGTAGTACGGAATGAGGGATATAACGTGTTATTAAGCATGTATAAAAATGTGGAAAAAGACGCCACCTTAAAAACTATGAAGAAGAAATTAGATAATATGAAAACCAATTACTTTAAGGAATCCAGAAAGGTAAATTAGTACTTATTTTTGAGTTGATTAATTATTTGTAATAAAATAATGATTTTCTCCATTGATGTCCTCAAATGTGGTTTGACTATCACTACATATTATAAAACAAAGTCGTTTCCCGCTGTCTGTCCCTATGTATGCTTAGATCTTTTCACTCATAATCTTCTCACGCACCCTTTCTGGGGCGTGGGGAGTCGGGGTCAGGTCGACGGACCTCTTCCCGAAGAATCGCCTCTGTCCACTCCTGTGGACAGGTCATCGGATGGCCCCTGCGGGCGGTGGTTTTGATGTGGCGCTGGTATGCAGTGGGTGATCGCCGGCTAGGCAACCAGGTCGCGTGGCAGGCGGCGGCGGTCGGGCGGGCGAGCGTGGTGCGGCGCCAGTTCGGCGATATGCGGAAGATGTGAAGCATCCGCACGCGCGAACATGCCCTTCGCCAGCCTCTGAACTTCGCTAACAGGAGCTTCTCAAACACCTTTGAGATGGTGCTCAGTAGGGTGATCGGCCGATAGCTCTCAGGCAGCTTGGTGTCCTTGCCCGGCTTGGGCAACATGATAACCAAGCCCTCCTTCCATTGGGTTGGAAAGTGACCCGTGCGCAAGATACCGTTAAACAGGCGCGCAACGGCCGCCACAGTGCGTGGCGGCAAATGTAACAGCGCCGTGTTGGGTATTCGGTCTGCGCCCGGGGCTTTCCTGGGCTTGGTACGTCGGAATGCACGCACAATCTGGCCGGGCGTGACGACGATGGGGTCCTCTTCGGGAGCTATCGGCGTGGCGAAGTACTCTCGCAGGTGTCTCTCGACTGTTGCGACGTGCTCCACATGATCCGTTGGGTTCGGCTTGAATTGCTTCTCGAGGCATTCGGCGAAGATCTCCGCACGGTCTTGGGCTCGGAATCTTGGTAGGCCGTCGCTGCCCAGGATTGGTCGAACAGGAGCAGGAGTGGTCGACAAAGCCCGGCACAGGCGATGCACGGAGGGGACGTGGTCGCCTATGGACACGACGTGGCGTTCCCAAGATTCTTCAGCGTGGAGATCAAGTTGGCGCTTCAGCTCTGCCGTCATGGCGTTGAGCCTGGTCTTCATCGTGGGGCAGCGGGTTTGCTGCCACTGCTTCCGGAGAGCGCGCTTATCGCAGATGAGTTCGCGTAGCTCAGCAGGAAGAGGATTGGGCTTCCCCCCGCGAGCTACGGTGTGCGATGATAGGTCGAGCGCGTCTCGGATCTGGGTAGTTAGCAGCGATGCCAGGCGGTCAACGTCTTCCGGCTGGTTGACGGGGCAACTGGTGGAGGGTTGGTCTAGGGCGGCGGTGAAGGCGCCCCACTGGTAGCGGCGACGTGATGCTGGCGGAGATACCCGGGTGGGCAGGTCTGCCAGGACGAGAAGAACAGGCCTGTGGTCCGAAGGGAGGTCAGGGAGAACCTCCTGGCTCGGCGGTGTCCGGAGACCTCTGACGACCACGACGTCGATGATGTCCCATCCGGCCCGCGTGTCGAAGTGGGTGGGCTCGTCGGGACCGATGACGTCGTAGTTGTGGCTCACGGAGTCGGCATGGATGGCGCGTCCAGCTGGGCACACCCTGGTGGAGTTCCAGGCGGTGTGCTTGGCGTTGAGGTCGCCGGCGACAAGTGTCGGGTGCGGCGACTGTAGCAGCCCCCGTAGCTCGGCGGTGCGGATTGGTGTACTGGGGGGCTTGTAGGCGGCGTAGAGTCGCAGCACCTCGCCGGCGACCTGGAGGTCGACGCCCAAAGCATACAGGGATGAATACTCCTGGGCGTCGACGAGCTGGTGGACGATCTTCCTGCCGACGATGACTGCCAAGCCTCGAAAGGTTCGGCCGCTGGAGGTCTTCTCGTCCTTGCGGTAGACGAAGTAGCCGGGTAGCGACAGCTTGTCGCTTCCGGCTAGGTGTGTCTCGCTGATGAGCATCACGTCGACGCGGTAGTTCCTCAGGAACACGTGGAGCAGCCGCTTCTTCCCTGTCAGCGACTGCGCGTTCCAGTGGACGACCCTGAGCGGCTCATGCATTGCGGAGCAGAGCGGTGAGTCTGCCCAGGGCAGTGGGGTCGCTGAGGAGGGCGAGCAGGGCTGTGTGGTGCCCCAAGTCCTGCTGCCCTATCGCCGCAGCCGGAGTGGCGGCGCCAGCGGCGGCCGCAGTCTCGCTGGCGGCGAGAGTAGCCGCCGCGGCGTCGGCGGCAGGTGGAGCCGTCGCCTTCTTCTTCTTCTTCCCCCCCCCGCTTCGTCTTCTGCCTGGGGGCTCCGTCGTTCGCCTGCGCCATAAGCGAGGCGGGCGCCGTTGGTTCCTGCAGATCGGGACGAGGCAGAGGGGGAGGCTGCACCTTCTTGGGCCCGGGCGCTTTGGTGAGCGCCACAGTGCCGGCCTTCTTGTTTCGCGCCTCCTGGCGGAACACGGGGCACGTCGCATTTTTGCCGTGTGCGGGCCACCGCAGTTGGCGCACGTCGGCGGCTGGTCTTTCGGGCTGGGGCATTCCCGCGCCGAGTGGGGACCGCCGCAACGTACGCACGCTAGGGGGCGGTGGCACATATGCGACGAGTGCCGGAATTGCTGGCACCTGTGGCACTGGGCCGGGCCCTGTTTCGAGCGCCAGGCCTCAATCTTCACCCCCGGCATGTACAAGAGCTCCGTGATCTCGTACACAGCGCCGGGGGCACGGTCTGGGTTCTTCTTCAGGTTGGCGAAGAAGATGCAGCCGGGTCGTCCTTTGCGCGCCCGGATCTGCTTACAGTACTCGGCCTCCACACCGAGTTCTGCAAGCGCCGCGACTATCTCCTCCGGCGCGGTGTTAGAAGGCAGCCCGCGGATCGCCACCTTCTGGGTCTTGTCGGCCGGCAACGAGTATGAGAACCATCTTACACCCTGGTCCTTCTCCAGCCTGCACAGGTAACGCTGCACAAGCCGGTACTCGTCTTCGGCCGTTGGGGTGAAGCGCACACCCTTTTGGTAGACGCGCGCGCTGGGAGCCCGGCCGAGCTCGCTGGCTATCGCCCTGAAGTGGTCGGCCCAGTTGGGTAGGACCTCCACAATAAGGGGCGGATAGCGCGGCTGGCGGGGCTGCTGTGGCGCAGCGCCTCCCGATGGGGCGGCGGTGGTGGTGGCGATCGCGGCTGCGGTTTGAGTGGCGGCAGTGGCTGGCGGCGTTGGGCGGGCGGGCGGCTTTGGGCGGGCGGGCCCTATCGCGGGTGCGGCGGCGTGCGGGTTCACAGGCACAGCGGCGGGGCGCGTAGGGCGGGCGGGCACAGTCGCGGCGGTGGGTGGGTTCGCGGGCGCGGCGGCGGGGCGCATAGGGCGGGCGGGCACTATCGCGGGCGCAGCGGCGGGGCGCGTGGGGCGGGCGGGCACTCGCGACGTGGTCGCCGACGGGGCGGGCGGACGCGCGGTTGGCGGCACCGGGTGCCTCACTGGTCGGGGGGGGGTCGCGGTGCTGGGGCGCGGTGCCCCAGACACGGGAATTGCGGTCGCGGCCGCCGCGGCAAACGACACTGTGGGAGAGCACTTAGTATGTAAAACACTCGTACCTTTCCTTTCCAGTGTTGAAGCGCTCTCACTGTCTCTTTCACTCGCGGCGGTCGGTTCGTGGGCGGGGGCGGACCCGGATGCCTGGGGCTCGCCCGGCAGGGGCGAAAGCCTTGGCATGTCCAGGCCAGTCTTCCTAGGTGTAGGCGGGCGGGGCGGGGGGGATGGCGAGTCGGCGAGCAAGGCCCGCTTTCCGCTACCCCGTAGTACCTCGTCGGATGGGCTTTCGCTGCGCGCCCGCCTCGTCCCGCGGGGCGGTGGCGGCAGTATGAGTGGCTGTTCACGCGCCTGCTCCAGCAGTCTCGCGTCCAGAATTTCCTCGCCGATGTCAGCCGCAGGCGTACCCTCCAGGGCAGCGCGGCTATCGGCGATGTAGGCCTCCATGGCGCGTAGTAGTCCCGGCGAAAACAGTTTGGCTTGAGCGGCCCGGATTAGATATAATCCGTCCAACTCAAGCTCCGCTCTCGGCGAAACCGGACGACGCACCAAAGGGGACCCATATTCCGTCGACGTTGAGACGGGGAGCAGGCGGTCGAGGGATGTCGATGAGGTGAGACGACTACGGCGCGGGGTGGCCCCCAGCGGCGGGCTGCTCGTATCAACAACATGACATTCACTGACGCTAGCACTAGCACTGTCCACACTAACACTAGCACTATCACTGTAGCCCTTAGAAGGGCTTTTGAACTTGTCCATAGCAGCGGGCTATGGACAAGTTGGCTGCCCGAAGGGGGTACCGACCAGGTACGACCTTAGGCGAAGCCGGCGTCCGTTCCTAGAAGGTATTCCCCTCCGTGCAAACACTAGCGACGGTAACATCGCGACGCGCACGGGCGCGTGTTGCGCACGTCCGCTTGCGACGAAGCGGCGGGCGAACTGCGGAGGAACGGCGAGAGATGCAGGTCCGTGTACGCGACGGTCGACGACACTCCTAGATCTTTAAAACTACGCAACGGATTTTGATGCGGTTTTAGTCGGGTGACATGTTCAGAAACTTGTGTCACACCAAAACCTCACGAGCGCGATCGCAGGTATAACGAGAGAGAGACGGACCGATCTCCCGTCTCATCTCGAGCGCTGCCAGTCATTCCGTGAATCTTGTCACGCGGAATCCTCACGAGCGGAGGCTGGCATAGCGTTCGAGTGAGTGGACCGATCTTCCGTCTCTCTCACTCTAGCGGCATACAAACCCTTTATCACGTAAACATCTCGATCGTAAACCTACTTTACAAACAACCAATTTTTTTAATAGATAGAGTGTTTCAAGAGGAAGGTTTATATATGTTTATGTATGTATATACCTACATATAATAGAACCCGGAGCGAAGCGAGGGCCGGTCGCGGTTCGACGGCAGGTTATAAAATGTACTGAGATGACAGGTGTGAATGAAAAGGATTGTGCCTCGTAGAATACTAACTTGCTTAAATTTATTTTAAGGTCAAATCATCGAAACAAACTGGTGCAGGCGAGCTAGATGTGTACAAACCAACCATATGGTATTATGAACACCTTAGGTTTTTAGAGTCTACGACAACTCCATGTCGTTCAATCGTAGATTCTTTGGAGAACGAAGAGGTTCATGAGGTAAGTAAAAAAACAATGACCTAAATAAAACAAAACCTTTACTTTTTACATGGGTACAACATTAATCATTTTGTCTTGAAAAGGTACTCTTCCCACTGTGTTGAAGTAGCTCATAAACGTGTTTCGGACAATATTACCGTCTTCATTCCGTTGTCGATCCGTTGTGTTCATAATCGAGGGCAACCCATTTGTATGATTCCGCCATTCTCCTTGATTAAGGTACTTGATACAATTAAGGCCTACTTAACTTTAAAGCCCTTGATCTCAATAAATAAGCCTATTAACTACTATAACCTAAGTTACAATTCATGAATGATTAATTAATGGCAATTTCTGACAAAAAAAATGAACGATTTATGACAAAAGATAGGAAAAATAATCAATTTTCTGAAACCCTACTTTTGGCTGTAATAAATCACGTACACTTAAAAAGGCCTACTATGTTCAAGCCAAGAAAATAACTAAAATTAATTAAAACAAATAATAAAACATTATTTTTTCAGATTCTTTATTATGTTTTAATTATATTATGGAAAAACTTGTAACAAAATATTTTGTTTTTAGTGCACTTAATCACTAATCAGACTTTTAGTCTCATAATAAACTAATTAACTAAAATTCTCACAAAATTCAATACTTATAGTAGAAAACACAACATTAGGCACTAAACTTTTCAAAAAAACTAAAAGATATATTTTTTATTTTGTTTTAGGGTAGGCCTTATTTGGTAACAATGTTTTAATATGGCCTCCAAAGAAAACAACTTTATAAAGCAAATTAGGAACATAAATCAGTCATATTAAGTAATAGAACATAAATCAGTCATAATAAGTAAAAATAAATCTTAATTCTAAACATCACAATCGGGACACACAAAGGCATCTAAATCATTTTTTGTCAATCCAATGCAAGATTCGTGAAACCATTTATGACAATTAATGCATGGTCTCATATCCTCCACTTTTTCTTCATGACATGCATGACAATACCAACGTTCTTCGTTCTTTTTGGATTTCTTTCCTGTTATGGTTTTCTTCTTTGCAGATTTATCGTTTAGTTTAATATTGCCTTTCTTTTTGGTTTCTTTTCTTTCTGGTTGCACTTTTTTTGCTATTTTCTTCTTTTCAATAGGTTTTGCTATTTTCTTCTTTTCAATAGGTTTTGCTATTTTCTTTTCTTCCTCTTTCTTGTTAAATAAATCTTTTGTCAATCTTTGACCTTTGTAGTTTAAAGCTTTCTTACGTGGCTGAGTTTTAATAGCTCCATAGTCTGGAGTTGGCATAAATTTATGGAAATCTGGCTTTGTACTTAATTGTGATAAAAGGACGTCTTCTTCGTCTGATGAGTTTCGAGACATAAAGGCTTTTTTTCTCACAGTTTTCAAATTCTCCGCATTTATTCTCTCAATTATGTTTACTGGGCTCGTGTCTCGTTCTTTTCCTATCTGAGGTAGCAAGCTTTCGATCGTCAGGTCCATCTTCTGAGGTGGAGCGTTTACGTTCAACGGGTCTCTTTCCTTGGGTTGAGGGCTTGCGATCGTCAGGTCCATCTTCTGAGGTGGGGGGTTTACGTTCAACGGGTCTCTTTCCTTGGGTTGAGGGCTTGCGATCGTCAGGTCCATCTTCTGAGGTGGAGCGTTTACGTTCAACGGGTCTCTTTCCTTGGGTTGAGGGCTTCATCATCAGGTGAATATGCCATAAAACCTCACCATTTAATTTCCAAAACTATGAAATAAACTTGAGATTGCTTATGAGCTACAGTATCTCTATTAAGGCCTAAGATCACAATTAAGGCCTACCCGATTATAAATAAAGCCTAGGCCATATTTGTGATCGCACCCTTTTTTTAGTTATATGATCTTAAAAAACAAAGCTAAAGCTTAAAATCTACTTTCGTAGCATAAAAAAAAATGTTAAAAGGTTATTGAATAGGAATTTAAAGAAACAGGAACTAAAACAATAAGATTTTACTAAAAAAACTTACCATGAAGTCGTAATTTTCTTATAACGAGCCGCGTAAACAGCCTGTCCGTGCGATGACCGCGTCCCGACTGGCAGCGGAGCGGGGTGCGGGTGTGCCCGCGCTTTCGGGCAGGTTATGGAGTTCGTATGTGTGTGTGCGCAAGGTCTCTTTTAGTTCAACGTAATTTATCTATGTTTTCTGGCGTGTAGGCTATATTTGTGCATAGGCTTTATTTGTATCAAGTACCTTATATGAAGTCGTTTCGATGTCTTCGTGGTCAACATATTTTCTTTTAACATAAGCTGGCACTTTTTTTCTTAAGTAATTATGTAAAGCGCAGCACGCCAAAACTACTGCAACCGAATTTTGGAGATCTAGGCTCAGTGGTCTTCCTAGTACTCTGAACCGTGAAGCCATTATCCCGAAAGCGTTCTCTACTACTCTGCGTGCTCGACTGAGGCGATAATTAAATGTTCTTTGCTCACGGGTAATATTTTTAAATGGGAACGGTTTCATTAAGTGCTTGTTGATTGAAAAAGCACTGTCTCCCAATATTACGTATGGAACAAGCGTTTCTGTGCCTGGCAGTGCAGAGGATTGCGGCAAATGCAATTCATTGTTTATTAATTTTTTATAAAACATTGACGATTTCCATACGGTTGAATCATTAACAGAGCCATTAGTGCCAGTTTGGACAAACATAAACTCATAGTTAGCATTAACAATAGCAAACAGTATTACGCTGAAAAAGCCTTTATAGTTGTGAAACATAGAGCCACTCCCAGGAGGTTTTTCTATGGCAACATGCTTGCCATCGCATGCTCCAATACAGTGACTGAAGTTCCATCTTGCTTCAAACTCTTCTGCTATCTGTTCCCATTCTGTGGGCGTTTGCGGGACCTGACAATAATATATACAACTTGTTACAGACTTCATCTGGTGGTGAAAATTTAACTCAGGATAAAATTGGAGCCACACCAAGTAAAACTACCTATAAGAAAAAAAAAACGGAAACATCGCAGTTACAGAAGAGTATTCTCGAAAAGGCTTCCTCTTTAATGGAAA
Organism: Argyresthia goedartella; assembly: GCA_949825045.1. Classification (NCBI taxonomy): domain Eukaryota; kingdom Metazoa; phylum Arthropoda; class Insecta; order Lepidoptera; family Argyresthiidae; genus Argyresthia; species Argyresthia goedartella. The sequence continues at coordinate 13,149,603 of OX463820.1, read as the reverse complement.
CCAAAGAAGCCGACTGGGAGATTCTTGGGCGATGCATAGGAATGCAGTTAAGAGACTTAACCTTACAATCCCCCAAGCCTCATATGACGCTCGCCTCGAGTACCGTCCGTCCCCCAAGCGTCATATGACGCTCTCGCTCCCGCGCTTTTTTAAACCGGTATATTTTGGCCAATTTTTGTCATGTTGGTACTGCTAAAGATTTTCCAGACGCTCAATAAGACAAAGTCTATAATCCGATACAATTGTCTATGGTCATTCATAGAAAAAAATATTCCAAACGTGCCTCAAAAAAAACACTTTTTCGAGGACTTTTTTTTGGAAAATTTCAAACGCTGAAATATTGAACAGTTTATATAAGAACACACTAATGTTTTTATTGTTTTGAAAGGGTAATGTTATTTAGATTACGTAGGAATCAAATAACATGTATATGTTGTTGATGTTTTTCTCATGTCTGCTAGATTTGTGTCGAGAAGGACCATTTTCATAGATGTCTGTGATTCTCATGTCGGTACAATAATAAAGGAAGGTCACTGTGACATTAGTTTTGCATTGACTAAGAGAGGGTTTCATTAGCTACTCATATTTAGCACTCTCATAGTTCTAAGAGTTACCATTTCAACATAATCACTTGATACGTCAGTCAAGTGTCACGCGCCGCGCGGGCTTAAGTGTGCCTGGGGGACGAGCTGTGTCGGCGCCAAGTGGCTGGGGGTGCGAGGGGTTAAACCAAGATCAAAACACAATTGCTCGCAAATCAATATCAGACGTGATTTTTTATGGTACCCTCAATAAACTAACTGCAGACTGGAATGTTGCTCCCCGTAATAACTCCACCGCTTCATCTTTCTCCCCATGGCTGCCGTAATAATAATAAGCATAGGTACGAACCTTACGATTTTCACACTTCCTAAGGACATCGAAAGGTAAATAAACGTACTTATACTTGATTGCACAGAACAGTGTTAACAAACAAATATAAAGGAAAAAACATGTACAAAGGCGAGCTTATCTCTAACAAGAGATAAGCTCGCATAACATATATATGTTACGGCTAAAGCTAGGTGTGAAACTAAACTTAAGTTTAGCCGGCTAGTGTTAAGATTAATTGCGAGCCTCGGCTAATGTCCCAAATTATGTTCATTGCGATAAATGATTTCAACATTAGTCGGCTAAACTGCAGTTTAGCCTCGACGCTGTTGAGGCTAAAGATGGGTGAGAAAATATGGTTGACATTAGCCGACTAAAGTTAAGTTTATTTTTCAGTATACCTAGGCTAATGTTGAAAAATTACCGTCTTAATCTGGAATAAGTGATGATAATGATTCGGTAGCCGTAAACACTGCGGTAGCTTAGGTGAACGATAAAGGGGGTGAGCGAAGCGAAGCTCCCTTTATCCTTCGTGTTAGGTTGAACATGTTAGAACAACAAAAAATACTTATACTCGTCTTATTATAGTTTTTGTTCTTACATGTTCAACCTAACACGAAGGATAAAGGGGGCTTCGCTTCGCTCACCCCCCTTAACCCTTCACTTAAGCTACCGCAGTGTTTTGCCCTGATATTAGAAATAGCTTTCTCATCTGAATGAAATTACCCCGCCCCGCTCCCCGCAGTCGCACGAATACTTCGTTTTCAACATTAGCTAACTAATGTCCAACATTAACCGAAACGCATCGGATAATGTGCAGTCTAGCCGATTAAAGAGGACATCCGTTATCTATCACAAATGAACATGACTTCGGACATTAGCCGAGGCTCGAAATTAACCTTAAGTCTAGCCGGCTAAACTCAAGTTTAGTTTCACACCTAGCTTTAGCCGAAGGCAGATATAATGGATCGGTTTTTGGGTTGCGCTGACGCCATCCGTAACGACCCAGAAATGATCAGAAGAGCCACGCAGCAAATTGTACAACGCTCAGCACTGTGCCTCCAACAACGAGGGGGGCACTTAGTAAATTTGATGCATTAGATTTGTTTAGAGCTCATGGTGTACTTCGTACTCGTACCAAAAAAAAAACTCGAAGAGGGGCGCATTGTGCCTTCAACAACAACGAGGATATCTCTGTTTTTGTTGCCGTCGATGGATTTCCTTTGTACATCTGTTTTTTTTTCTAACAAAATAGGTGCCCCTCGGTGGGGACAATGTTGGGCTAGATTTATTTATCTCATCTCATTAATCGACTGGAAGTATCATTAGGGTAGGATTCATCTTAGTTCCGAAAAGTGAAAAAAGGGTATCACGGTCTTATTTAAAAAAAAATGTGATTAACTTAGAAACATAATGTAGATGCTATTTGAAAGCTAATGAGATGGAGCGGAGAATAATATTTTTTCATATCATAGTTCTTTTTTCGGGACCAAATTCTGAATTAATCTGCAATTACTAAAAAAGTAGTCGAAAAATCACAATTGTTCGAAAACAAAGCGAAATTTTAGTAAGCAGTTAACACTTTTTCAGCATTTTTTTGTAACTGGCAGTACTGCCTGCTCTTTATAATTACAATCCAGTTGATTTGACCACGACAAACCCTTTCAGTCCGAAGCTATATATTTTTTTGCAATTGGTGTATGGTTCGCGAAAATTTATAATGAAATGGCTGTAAAAAAAAATTAGTGGTGTGGGATTTTTTTAAAACATTTTTTTGTCGATAAAAAAGGGTCCTTTTTAACCCTATTTAAAATGTTTATGAAAACTCACACTGTATACAGGGTGGAATTTTGTGACACCACCTGGAGGGCAAGTACTCTAAATAATGGAGGTAGCAAATTTCCCTCAAAGGAAACATTCCTTTATTTTGAACAGAAACAAAACTGCAATCAAACCATTTTGAAAAATACGCTTGCCACAACCAGGAATCGAACCGGCTAAAATTCGAAAAAACATCACTTGTAGTTTTATGGCGTCAATCAACAGGGTCAATCATAAGGATCACATCTCTCTAACAAACATAGTAAATTAAATGAAAGGAAAACCATTAAAGACAGGATAAGTCACTTACTCAAGGATCCATCAGATAGGTACCTTGTGTTGTTCACAATATCATCTTTACGCGTGTTTGTAATGCAGACTCTTTTGGATGAGACCTACTTTTTTGCGTGTGGCATATATAAAAAAATTAAATTTGAAAATGGAACAGGGAAAATACGACGTCGCAATAGTCTTTTGCTAATCACATGTGATTGTTGTCAAATTGTTTGTCAGCTGCAGCAACACTAATCGTCAAGTAATCGTCAAAATGGCTTATCAAGAACAATTTGATTTAATGCAAGCTTTTTTTAAATCGCCAAAATGTCAATTTAGCTTTACGGTGGTACGGAGAGAGATATCGGGACCGACAAGTACCAACTCGATTCGTCTTGAGGCGAATGGTACAAAATTTGAAAGAATTTGGTTTTTATAAAAGTCATCGTCCACAGCTGCTCGAGCGCGAAAATTCCGATGTTGATGTTAGTGTGTTGACATATTTTGAAGCATATCCAAAGGCTTCAAGCAGAGAAGCTGCCGAAGAAATTGGAACCACCACCCATACTCAGGTACTTAAAGTCTTAAAAAAGTATAAGTGGAAATGATATCTTGATGGTCGGTTGGTTCAAAAATTACATCCTGGAGATCCTGAGAAACGACTACAATTTTGTCAAACCGTGCTAACAGAAGTTGCCCGTAACCCGAATTTTTTGAGTGACATTGTGTGGTCTGACGAAACCAACTTTAGCAATAATGGCATGTACAACCGCCGCAATAACCATTATTGGTCTAGAGTAAATCCTGTTCGTGTTCATGAAACTAAGAGTCAAGTAAGATTTTCTTTCAAGGTTTGGTGCGGTATAATGAGAAATATGGTTGTGTTAATCCACATTTATGAAGGGCATCTAAACTCGGTCAAATACCTTAAAATACTGGCCCTCTTACGAAACGAGTTGAATGTTTTACCCGAGGACGAGCGAAACCGTGTAATAATACAGCAAGATGGTTCTCCAGCCCATAACAGTAGAATCACCGCAGCCTATCTTAATAACAATTTCAGGACCTGGATCGGTACAAACAGCACAATCCGACGGCCTGCAAGATCACCAGACCTCACCCCTCTGGTTTTTTTATGGGGATATGTAAAAAATAAAGTTTACCTAAAATCCTATGCAACTGTGAACGACTCCCTCAGACAGCCCTCAGGCTGCGGTTTACAGTAGAATTTTTCATATTTACCACAACACGCTATTAAAGGCTACTGAAAAAGAGTTCCTTAGAAGAATATATTTATGTACTCAACGAGAGGGAGCCCATTTCGATTTTCCTTTCATTTAATGTATATACTATGTTTATTAGAGAGATGTGATCCTTATGATTGACGCCAAAAAAGTACAGGTGGTGTTTTTTCGAATTTTAGCCGGTTCGATTCCTGGTTGTTGCAAGCGTATTTTTCAAAATCTTTGAATGCAATTTTGTTTCTATTCAAAAATAAAGGAATGTTTCCTTTGAGGGAAATTTGCTAAACTCGGCGCCACGAATAAAGAGCTCTCGGAGAAACTGGCGGGGATTACTGCGCATGTGTACAGTCGCGGCATAATTCCGAAGTGCGTTTTTAGGGTTAGTGTGAAGGAATGAGTGTTCAGGACTTTCTTCACTTCTATTTTTTCTCTGTTTGATATTTTGTTGATTGGGATATTAGCCGATGTAAATAATGGAATTTGTGTCAAATAAACTATAGGTACTCTCTATTGACAACATTTGTTAACGTCAAGGTTGAAACCTATATATAAATAACCCCCTAGCATAGAATGCCCCTAGTCACTAGGGCCTAGTGAATATAGATACTTGTAGTAATAGTCCTGCACACTCTTTTCTTCCCGCTGACTAATAATTTGTAATTCGACCGGGGCGAAAGATAACGTTGGGTAATATTGTATGCGACTGTACTCAAGAAGCTTCGAGACGTGCTTTCGGTGCGGGCGCTGACTACCGCCCCCGTCGCTCCTCACTTCCCCGCGCCAAACACTTGTGAAAAGTGACTACTGCGCATTCAAGGACAAAGCTCTTTAGTCGTGGCGCCCGCCTTACCTCCATTATTTAGACTTGCCCCATTGCCCTCTGGTGTCACAAATTTCCACCTGTATAACGAAACAACCATAGACAATTAATGACCAACGTTGGAAAACTTCGGTGGAATTATAATACTGCTGACTTCCCGTTTGCTTTTTCTTGTCATGCTTGGCTGTTGTTTTGTTTGTCTGGTCTATGATAAGTTACTTGTTTCATTAATTCATCGCGACTCGCGAAATTGTTCTCGTTTTGTCTCGTATCGCAAAAAACCATTTTTTATTCAAATCCCAGATTGTAGAACTTTTTAAGACGCGAATTCGTTACTGCAAAGCTTGGTTAGCCTGTCGTTCTACTGCGTGCACGAATACGAGTCAAAATGTCCGAAGAGATTGTGCATAACAACGGAGGCGGAGATGTCGAAGAACAAAGAACAAACGGCGGGAACAATGATGAAGGTGACGCTTGGGGCAGCCACGACTCGTCTAGCGCGCGGCGTTACGCCAAAATGCCCGTCGATAGGAACGCCCCATACTACAACATGGGACACAAATCCCGTGGTATGGCACTAATATTCAACCATGAGTTTTTCGACATCCATAGTCTGAAGCCACGCACGGGGACCAATGTAGACTGCGATAACCTAATGAAGGTCCTGAAAGGACACGGGTTCCGTGTTACTGTCAAACATAACTTGAAATCGGAGGAGATCAATGCGTATATCCAACAGACTGCTGACATGGACCACAGCGACAATGACTGTTTGCTTATTGCTGTGCTGAGCCACGGAGAGATGGGTATGCTATATGCCAAGGACACACACTACAAACCGGACAGCCTGTGGTATTACTTCACAGCTGATAAATGCCCTTCACTTGCTGGCAAGCCGAAGCTATTCTTCATACAAGCCTGTCAAGGAGACAAGCTTGATGGTGGTATAACTATGCAAGGCAATCGCTCAGAAACGGATGGATCATCAATTGCTTCATACAGGATTCCTATTCATGCTGATTTCTTGATTGTCTTCTCCACAGTCCCGGGGTTCTATTCTTGGAGGAACACTACCCGTGGGTCATGGTTTATGCAAGCTCTCTGTGAGGAGTTGCGCTTCTATGGTGCCAAGAGAGACATACTCACTCTACTGACATTTGTTTGCCAGAGAGTTGCATTAGACTTTGAGTCAAACACCCCAGACATGCCCACCATGCACCAACAGAAGCAAGTGCCCTGTATTACCAGTATGCTTACTCGTCTTCTAATATTTGGTGCTAAGGAATAATGATGTAACTTATGAGTCATCCAAGTAACATAGTTTTTAAGATGTTCGCATTCCTTTTAGGGTTCCCTATTCCTACAATGAAAGCTTATTATCTATTCATAATTTTTTGTGTTTTGTATCTAAATTTCAATTTAGGTGTTTGCAAAAGAGAAGCAGTCTAGTAAGAAGTATTATAACTGGAACCCTACATTAATTGTGGTCCAACCTTTAGTGTCTTTTTTCCTTGTGAGATTGAGGTTGTTTTAAAATCTTGGAATTCTAGACCAAACTAATATAGCTGCCATAATAATATAGTAATTTTGAACCTCATTTGATTGAGAATGAGATTATTTCCAATATTTTTACTTGTACCTACATGAATTTATACATGACCAAAAGTGATTAGTAATGTTATGTTAGAAAAGAACAAACATTCCTTTAGTGACAATATTCATTAAATTAGTATTTTTGTTTCATTGTCTTCAATGATTGACCTCTGCAAAATCTCATCACTTGATGATCTTTTTAAAGTAGTTTATTATGAACATTATTATTCTACATATCATGTCTGTCAAGGATTTTTGAATTATGACACACTGCCTTTAAAGCTGCTCTCAAATTTTACTTAGTGTTTTAAACAATGTACCAATTGTGAATGTATATTTCTAGAGTAGACACTATTTGTGTTTGTTTCAGATGTCTAAGTACTAACATCCTACAAAGAATACTCACAAAAGTGTTATTTCCAACAGAGTAGTCTGTTAATTCCTTGGCTTCTCTAATCATCCATGTCAAGCCTTACACCTGACACTGGCAGAATTTGTCGATAGGCTACCTACTGCCATTCACAAAAATAGAATAGAGTAGTCACAAGAAACAAAAAGGGGAATTGAAAATCGTTGATGAGCAACCAAGCACTGTGTAAGCCACAGTTTGATACTACCCAGTTTTAGGTAAAATTAAGTTGCCTTGATTAACTAATGATTAAATTCATGCCTGTCTTGAGACTAGTTTGTTAGCCAGACTAGGTAATATATTTGCAAGTGTCTTTTTCTTAATACTTGGTTACCTACATCTTCAAACAGTAAAGTACAGTACATTTGAATATAGAGAAATTGTCTTTTTAAGTACATATTATACCTCGTGTTCTTCTCACCGAAACATTGTACCTAGATGATATGATAAATAACCATAGGTTTAAAAAAGCATTTACCTACATACTTGATAAAATATTGTTGTGCTAGTGAGCTATGCTATGCTAATGTACATGCCATTTTCAATGCACTTGCTTAGCATAATGCAGTTGTGTGTTGTGAGGATATAAGTCCTAGTTCTTATCTTAAAAATGTGCTCAAATTCTTACTTAATTGTAAAACCATGTATATGATGATACCAGTATCTCAATAATCCCATTGAAATACATACTTATACTTCTCTTACAATACGAACAAATGTCTTTGAACGACAAGTATATGTGATAAATGGAATGACTGATTTTAAATGTAGTTTGTAAATAGGAAATTAGAATTCCTAACTTATATACTAATAAGAATAGAGAAAAGATCTGTGAGGAACTGACATGGACTGATTTGGATCTAAAAATGTGCCTTGTAAGGAGTTGAGATGAAGACAAGAAATTGTTCAATGTAACGTAATTTATACATATTTAGAGTTTACTATGTAACTCCTCACAGGTTTTGTTATGTTACAAACAACATACATATTTTATTAGATCTTTTAGCATAATTTTAGCAATAAATAGTCTCTTCCAATTCTGGCATTTTATTTAACTATTCTTTGGGTAGTTTGTGACTTCGTGATTAACAGATTTTATTCACCTGTACAAATAATTTTATTATTATCAATTATTAAATATCATACATAATTTATAACACTTTGGCTTATATTTCAACTAGAGATGCCGTGGGCTTTCTCCTTGAGCTCCCAGCATTGTTCCCAGAAGAGGCTGAGTCTCTGTTCGTGGTTCGCGCAGAAATGCTTGAAGTCTCTGAGCATCCGGTTCTGGAATGTGTCGTCTCCAGTGGCCGGGGTCTGCGACAACTTCCACTTCTTGGATATCATGTGGTTCCATGACCAAAGGAAGCCCATCTGGAAAAGAGATCAATTTTATTATAAAGAATTTAAATTTTTTAATTAAAGAGAATATACACCCATTTATTTTATTTATTTAATATATACAATTACGATGTACAACATTACAGGTATACACCCAATGCGCTGTACAAAGTCTAATAGTTATACAATGTCAGAATCAATTTAGGTAAGTCGATTTCACAGGTAGGGAACAAAGGGTACAAATTCGTAGAAAATACTACATATCAAATCACATAACTTTAGGTCAAATTCAAATAGTATTAAACATTATTAGGTATGTCAAGGGTACTAAATTAAAATGTCAATGCAAAAAATAATAATAATATTTATAAGACAACACTTTCACTCCTTCATCTCGCAGAACCTGCCACATTCTCGCACAATATGCCTCCACTCATCACCAAACAGATCAGTCAGTGGTGCAGCAGCCAGCAGAGCATAGAGGCTATCCCGCGCCCTCACCAGTGGAGACTGCTGGCGCGCCACCGTGCGGTACGTACCGCCCGCTAACAGCTGGTGCCTACGCGCGCGGAGATAACTGTCGGGCACGTATAGCGCGCATACCGTACCGACAAGCGCGACACAGTCACTGTCGCTACTACATGCCGCAATGTTTGTATGTCGTTTTGTCTTATAAATATTAGAATCCTTTTAAATATGTACTATTAGTAGTAGTAGCAGCACAGAATACTTAATAGTACATGATAGTACTACGTACAGAAATATCACTCCGCAAATACACTTAAATAAATAGCTACTCTCGCTTCGCGGCAATAAAGCGCAATCTAGCTCGCACCTGCGCTTCGTACAATAATCATTAAACACCTACAGAATCGGTTGCCCCGCCCGTGCAGGCTAGATTGCGCCGCATCACTACGCCTGAGAGCTTCTTTTACTCTGACATCACAAGGTCGTCCTGTAAACTCGTATCTCGCTTGGTGACGGCGGGGTTACCTACATGCGATTTTTGTTTGTGACGGTATTCATTATATATGTCACCGGAAAATAATACGATCCGCAAGTTTATAAATTTCCTAATTTTTTTTCCGCAAGTTTATAAATATACTAACCTAACCTAACCTAACCTAACCTAGCCTAATATAATCTAGAAGGAAGTTTATAAATTTCCTAGGAAATTTATAAACTTGCGGATCGTATTATTTTCCGGTGACATATACATTATATAGTGGTGTGCACATTTCTTCGAAAAACCCTTTTAGGGATATCCTTACAATCTATTTAGATAGCGGCAGAAAACGATTGTGAATAACCAGGTCTTTTTTTCAGAACCCTGAAATGCTTGGTTAAAAAATATTTAAGAAAAGAGACAAAAAAGGACAACCCCGGCCCCTCTTCTTTTCACCGTAACTATACTGATCCTAAAATTTTGACAAAAAAACATCGTAAGAAATGTATGGTTTAAATAGCGGGGGAAAAATATTTTAATACCACATACACACTTATAAATGCACCTGGTTACATACACAGTCAGGTCATAAGTTCTGTCACACAATAAAAACTTTTGAATTTAGAACGCTGGCCACAAAAAAGTTTATTGAATTCGAATTTCGAATTTTTCATGAAAATAAAAATGTGTACTTTTTAGAATTTTCCTCATTTTTAAATATGGAATGGACACCTAAAGAAGACCGTGTCGCAGTTATTGCGTTGCATCGTTGCGGTTACGCGCCAATTCAGATTTTCGACTTACTGAAAAATTTGAATATAACCAAAATATTCGTTTATCGTACCATAAAACGATACAATGAAGACTCTAGTGTAGATGACAGGTCAAGAAGTGGTCGCCCTCGCTCTGTTAGGACCCCAGCAGTGATAAAAGCTGTGAAGGCGCGAATTCAAAGAAATCCCGTACGTAAGCAGAAACTGTTGGCCCTTCAGATGGGGTTAAGCAGGACCACGGTGAAACGGGTGTTAAATGAAGACTTAGGGCTTAGGGCATATCGAAGAAAAACAGGACATCGTTTGGACGCTCGTTTAATGGACCTGAGACTGAAGAGATGCCGCGCTTTGTTGAAGCAGCAGAAAAAAGCATCGGGAAATACTTTTTTCGGATGAAAAATTTTCACCGTGGAAGAGAGCTACAACAAACAAAATGATAAGGTGTACGCACACAGCAGTGAAGAAGCGAGCAACCGTATTCCGCGTGTCCAACGAGGTCATTTTCCATCCTCGCTCATGGTTTGGTTGGGAGTCTCTTATTGGGGCTTAACTGAGGTACATTTTTGTGAGAAAGGCGTAAAAACGAGTGCAGTTGTGTATCAAATACAGTCCTCAAGAACCTTGTGGAACCTGTTTCTCACACCATGTTTAATAACAGGCACTGGGTATTCCAACAAGATTTTGCGCCAGCTCATAGAGCGAAAAGCACACAAGACTGGCTGGCGGCGCGTGAAATCGACTTCATCCGGCACGAAGACTGGCCCTCCTCCAGTCCAGATTTGAGTCCGTTAGATTACAAGATATGGCAACACTTGGAGGAAAAGGCCTGCTCAAAGCCTCATCATGATTTGGAATCACTCATTTTCAAAAGAAGAAATATTCTATTAAGACACACCGCGAGTTCTAAAATCTTCTTGTGTGTAATATAACGTTTTACTGTGTAATATAACGTAATACAACATTACAAGTTGAAACAAAAATATCGCGGAAAAATGCGAATGCTGAAAGTCACTGCACGGGAAAACGTTTCTGCGGAAGCTGTCTAACAAATTACTGAGACTATACTCTGGTCCTATTTTTCATAGCACTTTGCACGGGATTTGAGCTGTCAAAAGTTAAGCCATTCGCTGATTAGACTGTAGGCGGTATACTCACACGTCGGCTGTCATCGTACTCGTCCTTGTTGGTGCAGGGGTCGACGTGTCGAGTGAGGTACACTTGGTGCGGGCTGGGAGCCATCTCGGTGTGCACCGGGTATCTGGGGGAAAAGGCGACGAGTTTAGGAGTAGTTCCACTTGTCCCCCTTTAATTTTGCAGTGGAATCTGCCCCCTTCATCGGCTTTAAAGGGTACAGATGATTCATCAATTATTTTCATACAAAATTCAAAGTAGACGTAGTATGATTTGTCCATATCAATGAAGGATAAAATTATATTTATTAAATTAAATAATGAAAATCACAGATTAATCATCATTTGGCGTGGCGTAATATAGCCTTAGTGATAACATTGGCTTTGATTTGTGTTGACAAGTAACCTGGTCATATTTGAAAGAGTTGACGGCGATTGGGAGGTCTTCATTTAAGTACAGTAGCAGGGCGGAAGCGAAAAACCGGGAGAAGCCTAAACGACGCAAACAAACACGTCAGGAAAGGTCGCAGAAGGTACGGAGGTTGAAGCTCAGGCTACCTCAGCAACTTCTGCGCCTAGAAAAGCCGTGAAAGTTAAGCTTCAGGAGACAGATGAGAACCAAACGGAACAGCGTCCATCTAAGCGCCAGAATCGCGGACCGGAGCAGGCAGAGGGTCCACGTAGCTCTGCTAAAGAGCACCGTAGGCCAGCGGTTGCTTTGTGCCGTAAGGATTGCCTGAAAATGAACGAAGCTCTGTCTTCTGCGGTCAGGAAACTATTACAGAACGTGGTATGATGAACCATACAAATGACAAAGATACAGATGACAAAGTTTGCTGTATCGGGATTGGAGTCAGAAGGATTCTTCCTTGTGACACCAATGACTGAGGAGGCTTGAGACTGAGGAAGTGATTGGCTTCTTGGGGACAACTTCGGCGACCTAAACGGTGAAGCCATTACAGCAAAGAAGCAACATAGGTCTTGGGTGGCAGTGTGGTTTCCGGGAAAGCGAGCGGATCTTCCGAAAGATCCTCTAAAGATGATAAAATACCAGAATACCGATAGGGTTGACCTCGGCATATAGGACTGGACGCTCATCAACAGACAGGACATGCCTTTGGGTACCCGTCTGCTGATTATCTTGCCGTCTGAAGTCGCCGAATCTTGGAACACAAACATGTTTTGGTTGTGTTTCCAGATGACGCAAGTCCAGGCCAGGCTTATCCGTGACCAGTCGGCGACTAGGGCTGAACCACTGAAGCCTGCTTCTTCGATAAACACACATTGTCTGTGTGGATCGCAGAAGGAGGCTCCTATAAGAGGGCAGGAAGAGAAGGCTCGAAGCGAGAAGGGGCCGGTTGGAGTAATTGTGATGTCGACACAGGGCACTCAGACTGACATCGAAATACCCTGGAGTACGAGCCTTCTAATCCACCACAAAGTAAGACATAGAACACTACACAAAATACAACTTGAAACATGGCTAGTATTTAATCGCACGCAATTAGTGTTGTGATACTAACTCCTATAATGAGGTGTGGGGTAGTACGGATACTAACAAGAAAGGAGAAGAATTATTAGATTTTATCACGAGTAATAATCTTGATATAAATAATGTAGGCAATGAACCAACTTTTACAACAAGAACTCGCATAGATTTCCTCGATATAACATTAACATCGGGTGACATAAGCAAAAGAGTTCAGAATTAAAGAGTGGCTGAGGATAATACCATGTCTGATCAAAGGCGTATAACCTTCCAACTAGACTATCAGATTGAGATAGTTGAGATACCAGTTTGAGATACTAAAAATAAGAAATCCTCGGAAGACAGACTGGAGCATATTCTGCGTCGCGACAAACATTTGGAACTAGAGAAGAATAAGAAGAGGGACCGAATGAATAGGGAAAAACTTAATAAACTAATACCATCAGGCATGCCCCCTCTGAAGAATTCCAGAAGCAAAATGTGGTGGTGGTGAATGGTGGAAAAAAGACCTGAAGAAGCAAAGAAAAAGAACTCCGAGAGCTATGAGGCAAACCCTTTCAAGGGACGACGAAGATAGATGGGATGAGTATAGAAGGGTCAAAGACGAATATAGCAAAACAAGACATAGAGAAAGTAGGAAAAGCTGGCGCTTGTACTGAATTGAGATGAGCACTATGAGAGTGATGAGTGATACTACTAGGAAGCGACAAAACATGCCAACTAGGAAGTTTTAAAATAGATGGAAAACGTATATGAGAATCCCGAACAGTTTTAGAAACGATGTTGGAGACACACTTTCCGGGCTGCAAAGAATATTAAGAGAGCAACATATCGGATCACCAGAATACATGGGAGGATCCACCAGATATAATAAAAGAAGAAAACTTAGAATGGCCCATGAATTCATTTCAACCATTATAATCTGCGATGCCTGATGGCATTTTGCCTGTGCTTCTACAGAAGGCCTACAGAATTATTAGCAACCATTTTGCAGAACTATTTAGGGGCAGCATAGCATTTGAGTATGTCCCTCCGAATTGGAGGGGACGATGCAGCAAGCCTTCACGAAGAGTATCAATTACGACAAACTGGTTCTCGGGCCCTCCCTGTGAGTAACGGCGATAACTACGCAACGAGCGAGCTTCCGAAGCGAGCAGTCATGTACGGACACAACGCACAATCGTAGTCGCATATTCATACCATCAATTGGCTGTTTAGCCAAAGTCCAATTCCTGCTTACTCTTACGCCGAACTGTGACGCTCCACCCAAAGGCATGTCTAGAGCATGATAGTGATAGTTCCTAAAGTTCGGCTGCTCCAGTTTCGTGAAGAAGACAGCCGGGCGTTCTCCAAGGGCGTAACAAAATCGAGGCGCGCGAGGTCTGAACCTGCAAGTGTCGGCGTCAGAGGTGAGTCGGTTCCCTCGGAGCTACGCAGTGAGGTACGTCAGCGCTCCAAATACAGCTCTGCTTGCAACGCTACGCTTGCTACGCTACGCCGCGCCAAGTGCATGCGTTACGACGAGATATTCGGTACTACGACTTGCTTGGTAAGTTTTGAGTAGTCCATATCTCGTAAGCTGTTGAGGTGAGATTTGCTTGGCGGTGATTCACGATGACTTCCTTAGAGCACGATAATTGCAGCTGCTATTCTTGCCAAGTATTGCTGTCGGTTGCAGAGGAGCGAATACATGGTAGAAGGTTGTAAATTTTTTCCATTTGTTATGCATTTCTGGCGCAGATCAGCTAACAACCACTGCAAAGCGATCAGCTGGTTTTACTATTGGGTCGTATATTCAACCTAGCTCTAGAGCAAGGGAAGTATCCTACCAACAACAATGTTGTCTCTGTAAAACAATATCGACCTATTGCGATCCTAAGTTCATTGGCAAAACTGTTCGAGTCAATCATATATGGTAAAATCAGTCCGCAGATTGCACCGTATCTGTGCGATTCACAACAAGGGTTCAGGAGCCGTCGCTCAGTAACGACCAACTTAATGACGTTGGTCGAGATTGTATCAAGAGCGCATGGACCAGGGATGTCAGGTGGACGTCGCCTGTCTGGACTTCCGTAAGGCGTTCGATGGAGTCGATAACGACGTCCTAATGAAGAAAAAGTGTGCCATTAGATTTTCCCCTTGGCTGTTGGTCTTCTCCGCTGACTACCTGAAGAATCGCCAACAATATGTGTGTCAGGGCTGTTTTGAGTCCCAGCCATACCTCACACGGTCGGGTGTTAGTCAGGACCCAATCTTGGTCCATTATTATTTTGATAAATGACCTAGTAGCAGAGATAAAACACGCCTAATGCCTCCTATTCGCGGACGATCTGAAACTGATACTTCCCGTAAAGTCCGTGGACGATTGTCGGCTACTGCAGGAAGATCTAGACGCCGTGCATAGGTGGAGTGTAAACAACAATAGTAGTTTATGCCACTGTCGTATAATAATGGGCCTTACATCAAGAGTGTGTTTTACTATATAAAGAAGATCTTCAACATGCTACTCGAGAAGCAAACCTAGATTGGAAGAACACCAAAGACTGGTGGCAGTCTAAGATCTTTATCTTAAGATAAGACCCCAAAAAGGCTAAGAATTTGTAGGGAAAACTTAGCAACACTGGTAGGTGTGGTGAAAGGTCACTGCAAACTAAATAGACACCTATACATATTAAGGCTCGTAAAGTTTAGCGACATCCTAGAATTCATTAAGCGAACAAGAAGATTTGGGGAGGGACATCCCAAACTCTGGGGGAATTGGGCGAAATAGTCACAATAGAGGACCGATCACCCGTTCCGCCGTTGTGGTTCAGCGGACGTCACCATCATCATCGAGTTTGGTCTCGTCGGATTCGTCTTGACTATGGTTAAAAAATATTTTGAAATAACAAAAAAAAAACACAGATATAATTTGTAATCTTTGGATTTGGCTTGATCGATGTTTAGACGAATATCCGGGCTGTTTCCGGTAATCTCCTTTTGAACACAGCGGAATTGGTCGTAACGGTTACTAAAGTAAATGTTGGCGTATCAACGGGGTGGTCTATTAAATTTACTATTTGACTATCGCCATTCTGGCTCTGTAGGCTATGTGAAGATCCACGGAACTAACTCAACCAACGGTAACGTTATCAGCCCGTCATACATCTCTTCAAATACAAAATTTGAGCATACTCATACAAATTCTAAGGTACCGAAGTGCCAACTGGTGTAATCCGCCCCCCTTAAAGCCGATGAAGGGCGCACAGATTCCACTGCAAAATATTAGGTGTTCCACTTTGACCCTTAATCTGTTGGCTTTGGTGTCAGAAAATACTCGATGATGTTTGCTAAATGAGAACTAATGAGAATTATAATGTGAAGTAAAGTAAAATCAGTTCTTCGTTGATGCCTTTGTTTTATTTTGTGATCCTTTGCGTCATGTATTTAGGTCTCACATATTTATAGGTCGTCAAAGTACAGTTCGTCAAAAAAAAAAACAAGTTTCCATACAAAGTCTCTCTATCAAAGTCAGCGGGGTAGAATATAATGCGTATCTTCTCGTATAGAAAATCTCTCTATCAGAGCCAACAGGTTAAGTGGGGGATCGACTCGAATTTGGGAGGACACACAGGAGTAGTTTTTTTTAAATAAATAAACGCTACTCCCAAAAACCCACAGTTCAGTAACAAGTAGTTGTTTGCACTGCGATATGCCCATGGTGTCAAAACTAACCATATATCCATTTTCGGACTCATTTCTAAGTTGTTTAGTTTTGATTGCGGAATTGCCAGACTGTCATATTTGTTAACATTATTTTAAATACATATGATAGGTAAAAAGCTTTTTTAAAGGTCTTCTAAGAGTGGTTTCAGATTAGCATTTTTTCTGCTCGCACAAGCTTGTTTTTGCACGTGCGTATTCGATAGTACATCTGCGCCTTTTGTCACACGGCAACTCTTGCAAGTACTGGAACGCGAAAAGTTGTGCGCGTTTATGGAGTGTGAAGACACGAGCGAAGAAAACGCTTGTCTGAAAGCGTCCTCAGTCCTTCATCTTCAGAACAACGCATTTGACGAAGCTTGAGAGAAGCAATTGGTGATGAATAAGCTAGATCATCGCCTGACATAACTCCAACATTGAAGATTTCCTGACTCGAGTTAAACACCGCCCGTAAGAACTTCAAAATGGAAGTTTTTATATTGTTATTTATCTAGCAGAGGTAACAGTCTTAATACAAACCATTTACAGCATAAAAAACACGGAGGTTGGTGCGTGATGCTGGCACTCATCGCGCGTACAAGGTACAATGCATATACTATAAGTAAGTATACAAGTATTAGAGGGTACATGGTAATTTCACAAGGTGTCGAACAACTGTCAGAGACGATAAAACTAGTAGGCTAGGTAGTCTTAATTTCACATCTGTCAGGACTCTAGTCAAAAATGTAAGTTTAGCTTTACCTGCTCGCATTCAGCGGCCTCGCCAACTGCCGCCGCTCTCTCTGCCCGCGTCTTTGCGTCTTCAGCGTGAGCGGTATCAGTATGAACATGTTGCCGGTCACGTGCACGTACAGGTGCGTGCCCACCGCGGCGCCGCCGTCGTCGCGGTGGGACGTGCTCTCTACGGTGCACTTGATGAAGCCGAACCGGCCGACGATGGCCTCTTGGAAGAGGAAGAGCCGCTCGAGGCGGGTCTCTTCGGGGAAGTCTGGGGGTGGTTGAGATTGAGTTACAGTTGGTCTTTACAATGCATTTGCTCGAAAAAGTTCGTTTTCACTCGGAAATGTGGTGAAAGATGTTTAAAACACACAAACATCCAAGTCCTGGGGTTTTTGTTTCATAGCCGGGATTCGAACCCGGGGACAACTCTCTCATGGATGTGTGCATGAAATAAACGGGGGCGGGTGGAGGCAACTCTACCGCTCACACCCCGAAAGGGAATAGGCATGACGATATATTAGTTTGTTCGTTTGATGTATTTTTAACCTCCGCCGGAACAGAGGGGTGTTATAAGTTTGAAGCGACTGTCTGTCTGTCGGTGGCACTGTAGCGCTCAAACGGGCGGACGGATTTTAATACGGTATTTTTATTGGTAGAGTACAGAATGAGCCCTTATAAATAAAGTGCACAGATCTATCAGGGTTGAAGACGATCACATTTTATCGAAAAAAATAGTAGTTTATGTGACTGATACATAATGATTAAAACTCGAGGGCGAGTTTCATAATAATATCACTCGAGTTTTAATGCCTAATTATGTACAGTTACATACACTAGCTTTTCTATTATACACATATCATATCCTCTCTTTGATGTGTTCAGGAACCGCATGTTCGACTGGCATTGTGGCATTAATAATTTCTCTCCACTTGTTTAGCTTGTTCAGTAGTGCCAACTTCACAGACAAATTAGGGGCGGCACACAGGAGGGCGTCGGCGTTCGAAAATTGAATGTCATAATTTGTCGAAAATTTATGATAAGAAATGAGTTTTTACCAAGTCGTATATAACATTGTCTGTATTGTGTTTGAACGATGTACTTACTCAGGTTAACGAAACTTTTTGCTCATTGACACCGGAAGTGGATAGAAATTGAGTAACTTGTTTACAAAAATAAAATAAAATATGAAAAAAAATAACTTAATATTATTTTATAATTCGAATGATCAATTATTAATCGTATAATGGCAAATTATTAAGCACAAAACTCAATACCCACAATTAAAGATTTTTTCCAATAACATTGGGAGTCCAGTTCAGTTCAACCATAAACAATAAAACAAAATGGCTAAGAAAAAGGCCATACAAATAATCTCTTGTATGAGTACTACTTTTAATTCTTAAAAACCCGTAGGTTTAATTATTTATTGTTATGACGGCAATAGAAATACACCCCCTCTGTGAAAATTACAGCTCTCTGCCTATTTCGGTTGCTCCGGTAGAGTTCGCTGACAGACGGATGGACAGATGGACAGCGGAGGCTTAGTAATAGGGTCCTGTTTGGCACTCTTGTGTTACAGAACCCTAATAAATAATAGTTTAAATAAACTAAAAAAAAACGCTTTTATAGCTAACCGAACTAAAAATTAGAAAATAATTTTTAATTTCAGAGAGTTTATAATACAGTAGTAGAAGATCGAACAATCAATCAGAATTTATCACCTCAAAATAAAATTATAATAAAGTAAGTAATTAACAAAAGAATTCAATTCAGAGTAAACAGCGTGGGGTGCTTGATAAAGTAAATGTAACAACCATTCTATTGGCAACTATCTATGAGAGGAGAGTTATGAAAAGTAGTAAAATGCACAGTTTTTTAGTTTTTTTAAACTATTATTTATTTTTCATTTTTTAGTTCGATTTATCAATTAGTTATTTGTTGACATGTGGTATTGAAATTTCTCACAAATTATTTCGCAATCTCATCATTTCATTCAAAGCTTCACTGTTGCATGGGGTTTTTCGTGTTAACTTAGAACAATCGAGTTCTTCAAATCAAATCAAATCAAATCAAATCAAATCAAATCATTTATTTGTGAAACATAGGTAGGTAGTAGGATATGTACATTCAGGTGTTATAAAAATATTATGTATCTCTATGTCTAGCCATCGGGCATACAAATATTTCATGCAAATGTAGGTAAGTACATATTAATAGTTTTAACAGAAAAATCAATTGGATTCATATTACATTACATTTGTCAAATATTACCATAAACTTACAAGTTATTATCAAAAAGGTAATCTGATATGGAGTAATATATTTTGTTGATTAGAAGCTTACGTAATTCCCTTTTAAATTGCAATATATTGTCGACATTACGTATATTATCAGGTAATCTATTAAATATTTTTGGTGCCATACCAAAAATACTGTTTTTAAATAATGCTGTATGGTGTTGGGGCATACTAATTTTGTTAAGGTGTCTTTTGCTATTAATTTTAGTGTATAGATGCATGTTCGTCTTGACAAACATAGCTACCTCAAGAATATATAGGGATGGCACTGTCAGAATATTGAGCCTCTTAAAATGTTGTTTAGCGCTATCTCTACGGCAAAGACCACATACGGCCCTGACACATTTTTTTTGTGCAATTAATACAGATTCTTTACCTACTGAGTTACCCCAAAAAATTATTCCAAATCTTAGTGTAGAGTCCACATAGCCATTATATGCCATCAGTACAGCTTCTTCACATACAGTTTTTGATAGTTTGTATAGCTCATATGCAAATGTATGCAATTTTTTACAAACTTTATCCATCTGTGTTTTCCATTTGAGATTTCGGTCAATGTAAATTCCCAGAAACTTTGTTACCTCCGTTTGTTCAACACTTTGTCCTGAGTAAGTTATGTCCAGATTCTTAATTGTATTATTATTATTATTTTGAAAATGTATTATTTTGGTTTTACCAATGTTAACTACAAGATTATTTTGCTCAAGCCAGTAAATAATTTTATGTAGAGAATTATTAATTTCATCTTCAAATTTATTTGGATCGTCGCACGGTATAATAACCGTGCTGTCGTCTGCAAATAGCACCATAGGATGCTCTACAACATTGGGTAGATCGTTGATGTAAGCTAAGAAGAGCAATGGGCTCATCACACTGCCTTGTGGTACTCCTTGCTCCTTGTCTCTAGGTTTTGATGTGTAGGTTTGTTCCATTTTTGACATCGTACATATCTTATTTATCTGTGTCATTTGCTGTCTTTTATTTAGGTATGATTTTATAAGTTCTATCGCGTTCCCCCTTATTCCATAATTCTGTAATTTACTTATAAGGATGTCATGTCTTACAAAATCAAAGGCCTTGCTCATGTCCATGAATATAGTCACTACTGGATTTCTTTTGTCTATGTTAGTAAAAATCTTAATAAGAAAATCATAGATAGCCAAGTTTATGGTCTTATTTTTTCTGAACCCTTTTTGTTCCGGCGCAAATAGATTCTGCTTTTCAAAGTAACCGTATATATTTCTATAGATCACCATTTCAAATATTTTTGCAAGAATGGGGATTAATGCTATAGGCCGATAGAAATTCATATTGTATTTGTCTTCCTTTTTAAATAATGGCTTGACAACTGCAATTTTCAGTTCATTTGGGAACTTCCCGTGTTCCATACATTTATTTATTATATGACACAGGACTGGGGAGATTATGAGAACAACTTATTTTAAAACCTTAGTTGTTATTTCATCATAACCAGCGCTGTTCGTGTTCTTTAATGATTTAATGATTTGGAAAATGTCAAAGGATGTCACTGGGTTTAAAAATATTGAATTACAGGAATTGATTGAGTATAAATTATTATTGTTATGACGGCAATAGAAATACACCCCCTCTGTGAAAATTACAGCTCTCTGCCTATTTCGGTTGCTCCGGTAGAGTTCGCTGACAGACGGATGGACAGATGGACAGCGGAGGCTTAGTAATAGGGTCCTGTTTGGCACTCTTGTGTTACAGAACCCTAATAAATAATAGTTTAAATAAACTAAAAAAACACGCTTTTATAGCTAACCGAACTAAAAATTAGAAAATAATTTTTAATTTCAGAGAGTTTATAATACAGTAGTAGAAGATCGAACAATCAATCAGAATTTATCACCTCAAAATAAAATTATAATAAAGTTTAAGTAATTAACAAAAGAATTCAATTCAGAGTAAACAGCGTGGGGTGCTTGATAAAGTAAATGTAACAACCATTCTATTGGCAACTATCTATGAGAGGAGAGTTATGAAAAGTAGTAAAATGCACAGTTTTTTAGTTTTTTTAAACTATTATTTATTTTTCATTTTTTAGTTCGATTTATCAATTAGTTATTTGTTGACATGTGGTATTGAAATTTCTCACAAATTATTTCGCAATCTCATCATTTCATTCAAAGCTTCACTGTTGCATGGGGTTTTTCGTGTTAACTTAGAACAATCGAGTTCTTCAAATCAAATCAAATCAAATCAAATCAAATCAAATCATTTATTTGTGAAACATAGGTAGGTAGTAGGATATGTACATTCAGGTGTTATAAAAATATTATGTATCTCTATGTCTAGCCATCGGGCATACAAATATTTCATGCAAATGTAGGTAAGTACATATTAATAGTTTTAACAGAAAAATCAATTGGATTCATATTACATTACATTTGTCAAATATTACCATAAACTTACAAGTTATTATCAAAAAGGTAATCTGATATGGAGTAATATATTTTGTTGATTAGAAGCTTACGTAATTCCCTTTTAAATTGCAATATATTGTCGACATTACGTATATTATCAGGTAATCTATTAAATATTTTTGGTGCCATACCAAAAATACTGTTTTTAAATAATGCTGTATGGTGTTGGGGCATACTAATTTTGTTAAGGTGTCTTTTGCTATTAATTTTAGTGTATAGATGCATGTTCGTCTTGACAAACATAGCTACCTCAAGAATATATAGGGATGGCACTGTCAGAATATTGAGCCTCTTAAAATGTTGTTTAGCGCTATCTCTACGGCAAAGACCACATACGGCCCTGACACATTTTTTTTGTGCAATTAATACAGATTCTTTACCTACTGAGTTACCCCAAAAAATTATTCCAAATCTTAGTGTAGAGTCCACATAGCCATTATATGCCATCAGTACAGCTTCTTCACATACAGTTTTTGATAGTTTGTATAGCTCATATGCAAATGTATGCAATTTTTTACAAACTTTATCCATCTGTGTTTTCCATTTGAGATTTCGGTCAATGTAAATTCCCAGAAACTTTGTTACCTCCGTTTGTTCAACACTTTGTCCTGAGTAAGTTATGTCCAGATTCTTAATTGTATTATTATTATTATTTTGAAAATGTATTATTTTGGTTTTACCAATGTTAACTACAAGATTATTTTGCTCAAGCCAGTAAATAATTTTATGTAGAGAATTATTAATTTCATCTTCAAATTTATTTGGATCGTCGCACGGTATAATAACCGTGCTGTCGTCTGCAAATAGCACCATAGGATGCTCTACAACATTGGGTAGATCGTTGATGTAAGCTAAGAAGAGCAATGGGCCCATCACACTGCCTTGTGGTACTCCTTGCTCTATGTCTCTAGGTTTTGATGTGTAGGTTTGTTCCATTTTTGACATCGTACATATCTTATTTATCTGTGTCATTTGCTGTCTTTTATTTAGGTATGATTTTATAAGTTCTATCGCGTTCCCCCTTATTCCATAATTCTGTAATTTACTTATAAGGATGTCATGTCTTACAAAATCAAAGGCCTTGCTCATGTCCATGAATATAGTCACTACTGGATTTCTTTTGTCTATGTTAGTAAAAATCTTAATAAGAAAATCATAGATAGCCAAGTTTATGGTCTTATTTTTTCTGAACCCTTTTTGTTCCGGCGCAAATAGATTCTGCTTTTCAAAGTAACCGTATATATTTCTATAGATCACCATTTCAAATATTTTTGCAAGAATGGGGATTAATGCTATAGGCCGATAGAAATTCATATTGTATTTGTCTTCCTTTTTAAATAATGGCTTGACAACTGCAATTTTCAGTTCATTTGGGAACTTCCCGTGTTCCATACATTTATTTATTATATGACACAGGACTGGGGAGATTATGAGAACAACTTATTTTAAAACCTTAGTTGTTATTTCATCATAACCAGCGCTGTTCGTGTTCTTTAATGATTTAATGATTTGGAAAATGTCAAAGGATGTCACTGGGTTTAAAAATATTGAATTACAGGAATTGATTGAGTATAAATTATTATTGTTATACGGAGATGTCAAGATAGATTCATTATTATTATTAGATGTCAAGTGAGGTTCACTTTTATTATTATTACATGTTAAAATTGCATTATAGTTATTCGTCCTCTTGTCAATTGATTTATTATTATTCGATATGTCAATAAAAAAGTTATTAAATGCTTCTGCTATTTCCATTGGATTTGTGATATTTTTACCATCTTTAGTGATTTTTTCAATATATTCCTTTGGCAAGTTTGTTTGAGATTTTTTTATTACGTTCCAGGTTTCTTTACATTTATTATCAGCGTTTAGAATTCTATAGTTGTTTTGAGCTTTTTGTGTCAGTTTAATAATATTTTTTAGCTTTTTTGTATATACTTGAAAAACTTCTTTGTTTGCCAAATTTCGGTGTCGTCGATATTTCCACAGCAGTTCTCTTTTCTGCTTGCAGCATAGCCGAATTCCCTTGGACATCCATTTCTGTTTGCGCATTAAGGAAATTCTTACCTTTATTATAGGAAAACATAATGTATAGAGTAGGACGAACATATCATAAAATTCCCTAAACGCATAAATAGGATCGTCGGATTCGAATACTTTATGAAAAGATAAGGAATTGAGGTGTTTCGCAAATTTTAACATATTCTCTTCACTATAGTCACGTTTCAGTACATGCCATTGTTTAAGAGAGTAACTTTTCTTTACTGGGCATTTTAACAGTTGAGCGGAATGATCTGAAAGAGCGAATTCTATTACCTCACTCTTGCATCCACGAATATTGTGCATTATATTATCTAGACATGTCTTGCTGGCATATCTAGTAGGCTGATTGATTTCGATTTTGAGGTTGTAACTCATAGTTAACTGTTTGAACCGAGTGCTATTTTTATTAATTTTCAGTAAGTCTATGTTAAAATCACCACATAATATAATTTTTCTGTCGTTTTTGTACACAAAATCATGTAGAATATCGTTTAAAGCACAGAAGAAGGTTTCAAAAGACTTATTATCATATAAAGGGACTCTGTAGATACATATTATAATAATTTTATGATCAGTTAGTTCAATAGCACTGGCTTCGAATATATTACTGATATTGAATTTATCAATGCTTTTAATTTCTTTAAATTTATGAGGATTTTTAATGAGTATGCATGATCCACCATGTCGGTTTTTTCTACAAAAACATGAAGCCAATGTATGGTTAGGAAACGTCAATTGATTCTGGTCACTATCTATCATATTATGTTCTGTAATACATATTACATCTATATCTGTATTTCTGCCCTCAAGTTCGTTTAAATGTATCATTAGCTCGTCTGACTTCGTAATTAGACCATCTATATTTTGATGTATTAGATTTAACTTTTTATACACGAAAAAGCTGCCTACTATTGGTATTTCTGTCAATGTTTATTTCTTCTCTACATTTGATATCTTCAACTTCCACTAGATCAGGATGGCACTCTTTGTTCTCCTCAATCTTATTGACATTGTGGTCCGGTTCTGTCTGGGTATATTGGTCGATTTGCTTGCTGTGGGTCATGTTAATAATGGTGCTTGTGGAATTAACTTTATGGTCTAGAAGTGATATTTCTCTTAAAATTAATGTACATAGTTGCATGTTATACATTCTCGGAGTCGGTCTAAATTGGTTGCTGTCCATTTCGATGAATGATAGGTTTATGTGCTGGCTGCATATAAACTTCAATTCGTAGTTAAGCTTCATTTTGTTTAGGTATTTGTTGCAGACTATGACATTTGTTTTAGTTACCGTGTTAATCCAGCATTGGAAATCGAACTGAAATCTGTACGGATTAGTATCGTTGGTTCCTCCAAGCATTACTACATAATCTTTTTCTGTCATTGTTGAAATCTCCTGTCTTCCCGATTTGACGACTTCTGTCATTGATGCACCTGGTTTACTATAGCATATTACTATGTATTTTTCTCCAACTAATTCTTGTATGATATTACGAATATTTCTCCCTTGTTGATCAGCTATAATCATTATTCTACGTTTTTTCGGCTTAGTCTCTACATTGGGTTTCGTCAGTGGTGGCGTTCGCAACTCTACATTAGCCTTTTGTATTTGAGCTGTCGGCAGTACTTCAGATTCGTTTGTGAGTTCTATAAATGATTTTTCCAGCTCTCGACATACGGAATGTGAGTATTGCTTGTGTAAGCCTCTTGACTTAATGGTACCTGTCGGGACATTGTTCTATGCGCCGGTTTGAAGGGAAATGGCATTGAGGATCTTCTTGGTGTTTTAGTGGCATTAAGTATGTCTGTGCTTGTGACTTTCTTGTACAATTCGATATTTTTTTTGTATGTTTCATTTTTCACATCTGTGATCTGTCACATATTGAGAAGTCTGGTAGGCTAGTGGACAATGCGTTGTCAAAGAGTGTAGAGTTCAGGAACATATCATTTTCACTTAAGTTCTCGTTACTTGCACTCTTAGGTCTGTTAAGTCTTCTGATCGTCACATTTTCGTTGTTAGATTGCATCGTTATTGTTAAAAGATAAACAAAAAGTCGATAATTAAAATTCACGAACTCGGGAATCGAACCCGAGTCGATTGGGTTTGAAGCACTGGTGTTGCACTTTACGCCATGGAAGCAATACCAATCGCGGCGAAAGTAGGTATTATAATCTCGCACAGCACAGGTGACCTCTGTTGGCAATTGGTGATATCATGTAGTGTATTTTTTCCAGCAGGATGTGTTGCAGAAGTACTTTGGTCGGAGTTGCTTCTTTTGGTGTTAGGTGTCGCTACCGATTCAATCCGAATACCGTCTAAAGATCTTACACGACTAAGTGCTACATAAGCTTGTCCAGCAGCAAACAGTCGCGAGCCTAGATAAATGACTGCATGATCGACTGTACAACCTTGCATCTTGTGGACGGTCGAAGCCCAACTCAGGATTAATGGCAACATTCGTCTCTCAGCAGTTCCATAACTGTATTTCGCTGGGAACTGTATCGATATTGGTTTAATCATGTGCACACCATCTGATCCGAAATCGATACGGACTGACGGGATGTCTTCCGCATATAGTTGGCCTCTGCGAAAATTTGGCCAGATAATTTCTGTGATAAAACCCATATTGCCATTCACTAAACCTTTCGACACGTCAATGTTTGTCCTCAACATCACTTTAGCTCCTACGAATATTTTCAATACATTCGGAAGACCTCCGGTTTTATTAATATCGCTAGGTATCACAGAATCGAAGTCCTTTTTACCTAGATTTCGAGTAGCATCAATGAGTTGGTCTTGTGCTTTTATTGTATAACTAACTGTCACTTTATTCTTAAAACTCTGGAGAACTTTTTCGTTGTGTCTAGCAACCTGATCATTCGTTGGGTAATTTCTTAATGCACTCTCGATTGAGAATTCATTAGTCGCATCTGTTGAAACTTTTTCAAGTAGAATTTCAAGATGCCTAGACGTCATTTCTCCAACTCTAAGGGCGTTAAGCACATCTATAAATGTCGTGTCTCCTTGTTGACGCATATTTTGTTTAAGTTCAATCAGACCGAACTGTCGCCACAAATGTGTAGCTGGCTTCATGTGTTCTGGTTGTTAAAAAACTTGATGTCCTCGAACAGGTGGTAACTGCATTAGATCACCAAAGAGAATCACGTTTATGCCTCCAAAACAAGCGTCCGAGGTTTCCAGCTGTCGCAAACGGGTTAAATCAATATGTAAGGGGGCGTCGATACAATAATTCTTTCAATACCACATACAAACTTATGAATGCACCTGGTTACATACATGAAGTATGAAAGTAGTCGCACCAATAACTTTGTAAACAACATTTTGCTATGTATTAATCCTGGCCGTCCTAATAAGGATAATGGGAAACTGTTATCAAATTATTGCATTGTCATCGGTCCTTGATACGTATGCAAAGTTTCAAATTAATCAGACTTCTGGAAACTGGTGAAAATTAAGTTCAAAGATTCCGTTACATACATAGATACATACATACATACAACCCAAGCTAATAAAAGCGTGTTAAAAAGTGCAAAAAATCACCATTCCCCCGCCATCTCCGAAACTACAAAATCTAAGATTATGAAAAGAATACAGAATCTAGAACTTAAGCCAAAGATTTCAGGAAAACCTACCCGGAATTGCCAGTCTTTATTTACCTGTAAACCACATACAAACTTACAAATGCACCTGGTTACGTACATGTAGCATGAAAGTAGCCGCATCAATAACTTTGTACACTACTTACTACAATTTGCTTATTATTATTTTTAAAACTAGGGATGCAACCGATACAATACCGATACCGATATATCGGCAATATTTCGTGTTTGCCGATATATCGGCATCGGCGATATTTTGATGGGCGATACAACGAAACTTAAAATTTCGCGCTTTAAAAATGTAATTTAAAACGCGCGTGTTATTTCGTTGCAAACGGGGCACGTTAAAAATATCCCCCGCTCTATTTATAAATAAAAATCTGATTAATATTAATTTTAATTACTAAAACTGCATCAACCTGTCTATGTTTTTGGTATAACGTAATTATAAAAAACTTGTCTTGTATTTTATCTATTTAACCTTCATTTTTTAATTTAATAAGTGAATCGGTATCGGTATCGGTATCGCCAATATTTTTATAAGCGTATCGGTATCGGTATCGCACCGGCAAAAAGGCGCATCGTTGCCTCCCTATTTAAAACTTTTTGTCGATAAATGTGGTCTGAAGAGGACCACATTTATCGACCAAAAGTTTAAACATATCAAACAGAGTTGAAGAACTCTGTTCGATATGTGCACTTTATAAAGACTCATACTGTATTCACACAGTATTCTCTGCGATGGTTCTTAGATATATTTTATTAAAATCGGTTCAGCGGTTCCAACTTTATCACATTAAATAGGAAATAAGTGAACCAAATTTTGGCCGCAAGGTTTCATTAATGTGTCGGGGGTGTTTTCATTTTGTATATATTTATAGCAATACGTCACAAAGTCAACATGGCACCCGCGAGGAATGTGGGTTTCCCTCCCTCCCTCGCTCGCTCTCGCCCACGACGCGTCAGTGACGGACGCTATGACGTCATCAGAGCGAGGTGCCAAGTTCACTTTGCGGTGTAGTAAGTGAATGAAACCTTCAAACAAAGCGGTCCTGTTCCTCAACAAAGGCTCAACGTTCAGAGGCACGTAGATGGGTCCCCGCAGTGGGTCCGACTTGGAGGTGATGGGCAAGGCGAGAGGGTCCGCCGGGATCGGCACCATCTGCAGCCGGCAGTTCTGAG
This sequence comes from Argyresthia goedartella, assembly GCA_949825045.1. Taxonomy (NCBI): domain Eukaryota; kingdom Metazoa; phylum Arthropoda; class Insecta; order Lepidoptera; family Argyresthiidae; genus Argyresthia; species Argyresthia goedartella. The sequence continues at coordinate 13,120,879 of OX463820.1, read as the reverse complement.
CCTTGCGCGCCCACCCGACGATCTGAAGGTGCAAACAACTTTCATCAAAATCGGTTTGGAAGCTATGATCCTACCAACCATTAATTAGGTAGGCGGGTAGGACTGGCTGGGGGGGAATATCTGGGAATCTCAGCTGAGATGTGGAAAAAAATCTTGTGTCTTGAACACGGTGACGTCGCTATTTCTTCTTTTACAAGAGCACGACATCCTAGTGAGGGGCCGGAAGCAACGTACGGACTGTTTTTGTTTATAATTTGAGGTCAGTTGAAGCTCAACAAATGGGCAGAACCTGGAAGGGCAGCGACCCAATGACAGACAACAGCCTTGTGCTGACCCCAGCTCCACAAAGGAGAAAGTGAGATGTTTGGGCGCTAGCACCTTCGTCACAAAGGCGGCAGCCCGAGCAGCCATCCATTGAAACCCTCAGCTAAGTGACCTTCTGCAGGCCTTTATCTACCATAGGGGACAGTCGTCCGTGAGGTGGGCATAGGGCATAGAGCACAGATGAGAAGGAGAAATGGTGAAAAGGATGATACTTACCAATTCAGCAACAATATTCCCGCTAGCTATAGCCCACTGTATGCACATCTCGTAAGCCTGGTCGGGGCGGAAGGTGGCTTGGTAGCGCGCGTGACCCCATTCGATGCGGTCGCTCTTGTTGTTAACGTCGATGTCTAGGTGCGTGTTCTTGTAGAGTGAATCTGTAGAACGACGTACATATCGATATAAATATAAATGAATCCCCAAATGTGATGGCAGGCGCAAATCTCGGAAACGATTTGGATTAACTTCTTTTCCAAATATTCGTGGAAGTCTTGGGAAGGTACTTACGGGGTTAATTTACTGAAAAATTACATATACAAGGCGGCGGCGGCGGACGACGGGGGCATCCAAATCGAAAATTCAAACGACCAGTTCCCTAGACTAGACATTATTGTGTGCGAAAAAAGCGATGAGCATTTCAGCACTACTTCTTCTACAGGGAATCTTTCAGCACCGAATGGATATAATAGTTACCCGGGTAGGGTCTGGTTTATGAGGTAGAAACTTAACCAGATAATAGCGGTCGTGGTTCTAAAGGTGGTTTTGTTCAGTAAGTATGTTCTCTAAATTAACCCTGCCCTCAAAAGTCGGAAATAATTATACGCCTTTTGAAGGCGCCACTTTGCCTGAAGAGCCATCAAACTATTGATTGACCTATCGCCACTTTTAGATTTATATACCAGCACCAAGACAAACCAATCAACACTTTGACAGGTCTCCACACACACTAGCGCCACCAGTGGGAGAAATGGCAAACATAGCCCTCATTTGGCCAAGATGCGTAGGTGTTGCCTTATGTAGGGTCTGATTAGCACGGCATGGTACAATCTGAAAACCAATTAGCTGGGCCGGCCTGCATACTAAATTAGTATGTGGACCGGCCCAGCTAATGGGGTTTCAGAGAGGTTGTACTCACTATAGTCCGTCAGGTCAGTATACTGCTGATTCATATACTGCGGGTCCAGATGGTCAGCCAGGAAGGCCGGTACCCCAGTCTCGTTCGCCACGGGCACATGCGCGATGTCGATAGCGCCGGCAGGTGGCAGCAGCAGCGCGGTGCGTGGGCCGAGAACTTCTACTTCCATCCATTCGTTCTCGAAGCTTCCGAGGTCGCCGAGTGGTTTGATGTAGTCGGCCAGCTCTGTGATGGGAGGCGATAAACACGTGCATCTGGATCTGAAGCCTTAATGGGGTTGGCCGGTGAAAGCTAATCATAGGCACCACGTGCATTTGGGTCCTTTATCCAGTTGCCACTTTCAACGATCGACTAATTTCTGGAACTTTTTTTGAGATAATTGGTTATCGGAATTGAATTACTACACAAAAAAAGTAATTTTTCGTGTATATGATAATGTCATGTAATTACATACTACTATACAACTTAATTTTGTATTTTTGGCAGCGGTTTTTACAATACACAGCACATGACTGGCGATTGAACACAATGTACTGGTAACACAGAAGCGTGACTTTGACGTTAGGGGAAGCAACCGATACTAGCGCCACTTTGACAGTTGCCAACCCCATTGAGAAATCTATCAATCAGAACAGGATTATTATAGCTGTCCTTACTTGCGATGTGATTAGTTGATCTCGAATTTAATTGTACAGAAATACACAATTGGCCGAGTAAAAAAATCAAAGTTACCAAACTGTTTATAAAGAATCCTTTTCAACGATACCCAACATGACTTAATAAATTATTTTTTTTCGTTTGTCATTTTACTCCCTGCACTTTTTTTAGGCAATATTTTTTTCATATAAGACTTGAATTATGATGCGGTTAGCAGGATAAGTATTTTTGCAGAATATTTCAAGACTCTTTCTCTAATAGTTCCTGAGAAAGGTGCTTTTGACAGACGGACGGACGGACACGCGAGTAGGGTTACCATATGGAAAAATGAAAATTCCGGAGATTAGGCCTTATTTCTATTGGCAATTCCTGATTTAGTCTTAATTTCAATTAAAACGTAATGGAACTCTACAACCTATATTTACAATAAAAAGTTAGTTAGACTATCTGATCTCTTAGTTTCTAATAAAAATATATTGACGATTTGTTCGGTTTTATTGAAAATTCCTGAATTCCGGAGATCTTCAATTCCGGAGTTCCGGAGATTGCACTAAAAGTCCGAAGACCTCAGGACAATTCCGGATATACGGTAACCCTACACGCGAGTGATCCTATAAGGGTTCCTCCTTTTGAGGTACGGAACCCTAAAAACGCATTATTATTGGTAGCTGGCTGGGAATCATTACAGCTCACAGGTAAACTGCTCAAACAATCCTTAAACTAATAAAACAATAATAAACATTAGGTAAGGTAAACTGTACTTACTGTGGTAGTAAATAGGTCTTTATGAATTAGAAGGGAACAAAAGTAGAAAATTCATTATAAAATTCATCTTTGTCTTCACTCTCCAGATTGTTCGATGGGTGAGTTATATATTTTTTTTAAACCATGAGAGATGAACTGGCACTTGCAGAGGATGTAATAACTTTGCGTTCATTCAAAACATTTATTCAAGAACGACTTGTTGAAAGATCTAAATCATCATACATTTTTGATCTAAAATTAAAAAAAAATTAGATCCCATTAATTTATAAATGTCGTGTAGTTCCTTATTTTTGCTGAAGCCTGACTCATGACCTGTTACGTTCATGAGATCCAGCACTGACGGACGGATAGAGACGGACATACGGACAGCGGAGCGGACAGTTTGGCACCTTTCGGGTACGGAACCCTAGAAACACAGTCTATTTCTTATAATAGAATGCTAGAAAGTATTACTTACCAATATCCTTCTTTTGCGGTAGTATGTGGTACATGTAGTATCCGACGACGAACCTCTTCGTCGTGTCACCGGACGCGTGGCAGATCATTTTCTCTTGCAGCATTCTCTGCAAAAGATAAATACATAGGTGTAGGTAGGTTCCTGCGGTATTGGGGCGGTGCCAGAAAGTGTGTTTTCGTTCCGTCTGTATGAGGTGATACCTCAATATGGGGTCGGAAGAGCATGTTATGTGACACTCCCTCACCGTTCCACTGCCACAGGACTATGACTTGATACTATGACTGTATCTATAGAGAAAAAAAGGACTTTGATTTTATCAGGAATAAAGTAATAAGAGCCTTAGATTTCTGTAAGCATGAAACTTATTTACTATTGTACACCTGGATGTGAGTTCCCAATGTGATCTTCCAGCTTATGTAAGTGCGTAAATAATAAACAAGTTGAAGTCCATTAAATACGCACAGCTAATGGGAAGGTATTTGTTTGTGCCTTTGGCCGTCGACACCACGGGGGTGTGGGGTTCGCAGGGTAGGGCCTTCATCAAGGACATTAGGGGACCGAGGATATGAGAGCCGCTCTAGGGCTTTCCTGGTCCAAAGGATCTCGCTCGCTGAGCAGCGCGGTAACGCAGCCAGTGTAATGGGCACCTTTGGGCCGGGCGATTCTTGGGGCGGTGTGTTGGTGTAATTAGGTGATTGTAGTTTTTGTATTTTTTATTTTGTTTTGACAAGTTGATGTTACCTCCATAATAGCAGTCGCCTTCTCCTGCGTACATCCTTCCATGTAAGCGACCAACCAGTGTATCGCGTATATGGAGACAAACGCCTGCGACGGCAGACTGACGGTCTGGTGCAGGAAGCCGACGCCTAGTGTGGGGCTGCGCATGCGGTCTATGATGTCGGGGAGAGAGGTGTTCGGCTTCATCTTCGGTTCTAGAATTCTACAAATACAAACAAACGTCATGCCTTTTTCCATACGGAGTGGCAGGGGCACAATAGCGGTCAAGATTAATGAAACTCTTGGCATACATAAATCAAGAGGGACTCACCCATCATCATACGTATCTTCATTCTCACCAGACTGAGACTGCGTCCTTTCTAGTAAGGTCTTGTTCGATGCCGCTCTGGAAATACCACCAAGTATGATTCAAAAGATCTTAGCAGTTGAAGGAAAAATATGATGTAGAGTGTAACAGAAATGGGGTTATTAATTAGGGACAGAGGAAGAAGATAAATTCTGACTGTATTTTTGGTTACACCCTATATGATACTGGTAAGAGGATGATGTATGATCGCAAGCAAATGCTAAAGCTGTTGTAGCTGGCAAAGAATAGTAGAAAAGTGTGCAATAGTGTTTATAAAAGTGATATTGTATCATGAAAGCGTCACCGTTGCTGTTGGGGTACGGGTCCAAGAGTTAATGGATTCGGGCAAATGAAATTAACATCGAGATTCTACGCTTATATCTTCGGATTTTCAATCAAGAAAATATTATATTTAATATAACGCTAGAGGGATTGTTCATTGATATACACTTTTGATGCGGACGGATAGAAGTGATTGAGAAATGTGTGTAATGTCCACTTACCGGTTGGTACTAGTGTTTAGTGTCTTAGTAGGTGACAATTGCTGCAATGAAACATTCGATCAAGAATAATTAAGCAAGATGATGCATCTAGAAGGAGAGTCGGAGGACAATGAGGATATAAATTATGACGATGAAACTGTAAGCATTTGCAGCCAAAGAAATATAAATATTGGCAAATTTTGGCAAAATATCACCATGTATAATGGGATACTTTCAGAATAGGCTTTTTTAAATCCAAAAGATGGCGTTAAATATCTACCATTTTTTCATTTGGCTGATGATGAATGTGCTATGATGATGATGAATGGGCACAAACTAACAAAAAAATATGGTAATCTACGAGAAGTACCCTAAAGTGTCACGTTTGTGAGATAACTGGAATTAAATAATCAATGATATTATTCATATTCATATTATTTATTGAACAGAAAATATGGTTAACCAGAAAGTTACAACAAATTTTATAGGGAAAGGCGAGCTTATCTCTAAAGAGAGATTTCTTCCAGCAAACCTAGGCAAGACAGGAGCGTTTATGAAACAGGACAGTCCTAGTGCGCAATAAAACTGTATACATACATACCAAAATTACTTTTATCTATACACGTATCATAAACCCTCTTTACTGCGCTCAAAAACCGCACGTTACGATCAGCATTATGTTAAACTACTTGGTAAAAACTCGTTTCGTATCTGGAAAACTACACATAATGGTCATTATGTGTAGTTTTTCTACATTTAATGACATTCAAATTTCGAACGCCGACGCCCACCCGCGTTCCATCCCTAGTTTGTCTGTGAAACTTCACACACTTCCAAATTTGAATGTCAGTACCAACTGGTACTGACATTCAAATTTCGAACGCCGACGCCCGCCAGCGTGAAGTTGGTACTAAAGAAAGCCATAATGCCGGTCAAACATGCGGTTCCTGAACACATCAAAGAGAGCTTATGATATGTGTGTAGATAAACTAGTGTATGTAACTGTACATAATTAGGCATTATGCAGCAGTCACATAAACTACTATTAAAATATAAATGAAATATACATTATAATATTACAATTTAGGTTAATATTACCAAACATTTTTAGTTTGTTTAAGTGTTCCATATTTACCACATTCAACCTGCGAAAAGGAAAAAAAATGTAGGACCCTATTTAATGCCATCTGTTGGATTTTAAAAAAGCCTGCTCTGAAAGTATCTGATACCAGAGCGAGGTTTTTTTCATTACAACGCAGAATTTCGTGATGTGATTGCTTTATAGTTCGACATTGAGGTAACCAACCGCTCTTTTGCCCTTTTTTACATTGAAACAGTAATCATTGCATTACTTTAGCACTCAGACCTTACACAGAAGTAGACGCTGCAAGCACCCCAATATGTATGCGAACTAACCGTGTCAATTTTTTTTATATCAATAACGTGTAACATAACAGTCATAGAGCGACTGAGCGGTTCATAGCTGAAGAACAGCGTGCATTTGCGGTGTCCACCTAGAACAGAACAGTCATAGAGGGACTGAGCGGTTCATAGGTGAAGAACAGCGTGCATTTGCGGCGTCCACCTAGAACAGAACAGTCATAGAGAGACTGAGCGGTTCACAGGTGAAGAACAGCGTGCATTTGCGGCGTCCACCTAGAACAGAACAGTCTTATAGGGTCTGAGCGGTTCATCGGTGAAGAACAGCTTGTATTTGCGGCTTCCACCTAGAACAGAACAGTCATAGAGCGACTGAGCGGTTCATAGGTGAAAAACAAAGTGCATTTGCGGCGTCCACCTAGAGTAATGGTCTGTGTTTTTGCACATGTGAAAAGATTAGGGGAAAATGCTGGAAAGAAATTTCGATTAGTGTAGTGAAGACTGAAAACATAACAAGACGGTCCAAAAAATAATAAAAGAAACACCTGAAAAACCACAAAAATAGGTATAGAGGAATCTGTAAAAATAATAATTATAATAATACACAAATAAAAGACAAAGGACGAGGAAAATAGCCCAAAAACCATGCCCAACAAGCAAGCGTGAATGGTACTTTAGAGGGATTAATTTCAATGTTGGAACATACTGTGACGCTCGTAAGAGGGGACAGAGCTATGTGCGATGTATAGCTCTGTCCCCTGTTTCGCGCGATACAGTATGCCGCAACATCGAAATTAAAAACGGCCTCCGACGGACACTCGAAGTAGTGCTGTCGTCTGTAAGTCGCTCTTTTGGTAACTTACAGAGCCTGTTATGTGAATTCGGCCTGCATTCAAGCTCTCGTATTTATCAGCATTTTATTAGACCTCGAGCAGACGTGAGTGATATGACAGGAATGGCGGCGATCCCATGACCATCAAATGACAACTGGACCATTTCTTCGTGCAAGACAATGGAAGCACAGAAGGGTGACAGACAGCGCTATGAATAAACGATTGTAGTGGTAAAAGGTACTGACACAGCGTCGAGCCTCAATCTTGGCCGGTCGGGTAGCCGGGTGCTTCCCACACGCTCTCGGAACGGGGAGCTTGATACTCCTCCCTATACACAACAGAGTCGATATAGCCGGCACACTGAGGGAGGGGTGAGGTAACGCCTGAGGGGGTGAGCTAGGGGGCTGATCAAGCATATAAACGTTTGCGACCTTGCCGTTTTCCTATGGTAGATTGGTATTCTACGCTTTTACTAGGAGATGGCGCGTACCGTATTTCGATTTCTAAAATGCAATCAATGTGGGATGAAGCAGTGACCAATATCGAGGCGTTTGTCTTGGCAAAATATTGTAAAGACCTATGAAATTATCTAAGTCTGCTAAGAACAGCCTCCTACTTCACCAAATTATCCCTTAGAAGTGACCTCAACCAATTTCGTTATAAACTGAACTAAATTAAAGAAGCTTGTAAACATTTTACATTGTTCAAGTGCAATTAAACGTGCAGTATATGCATAATTTTATAATAAGCAGTGCATATAAATAGGGTATACTGTGCGTGTCACATGTAGAATTATACTGGATTTAAAATACCGTTTTAGCTAGATTTCCATACTGTTTACGGAATATTTACTGTGGGTGCTCCTGATTAGTATGAAACACGTCGTATCGACTCCTATACCTAAGAAATTTAGGGTTAACAAAGTAATACCGATGTTATTAAAAAGCTACCCAGTTTTGTTCAAGATCGGTGGCACCGTTATTTATAAAATTATGATAGTTGAAGGTTATATTAGCGTTGCCTCACTGCAAATGGTTAAATTGTTATTTTTTAGTTTCTTAAAGTTTTTAGATGTTAATGAAAACTCATCAAAAAGGTGATTCTTGACATTTACCTACCTATGAATAATGGGACGAAGAAATTTAGAAACAAATTGGTGTGCGCAATAATGCCACAGACAGAAATAACTAAAATAAATAATTTAGATTACCAATTAAAAGGACGCATCGCGCGGGAACAAATGAATTTGATTAAATCCGTGGAACCGCCAGAAGTCGATCCGTTTCATTATTGGGATCACAAGGTAAAGGTTACTGGCACTTTCGTCGCTAAACGACTAGACGTAACTCAAGTGAAGTTATGTAGACTTCAGTTTTCGCACCCACGCTTTATCGACCACGTGATTTGTAGTATCCCGTTCTGTTTACAAAGCTAACTTCAAGTGCGTGAAATATCCCGATCCTGTAAACGAAATGACAAAGATGAAAATTCAATAGAACAGAAACTACACTAATTATTTCAGAAATCAATATTGTTACTCCCGTCATTTGTTCACCGCGCGTTGCAACTATGTGATGGGCAAACAAGAGGGATCTCGACTACTCTATTATACCTGTGGTATGGTCTGTTTACTGAGGATCGAGGTGGAATGCCGCCTGCGCGTGAGTTGGGCGTCGGCGGCGCTCGGCAGGCCTCCCTGCGCGGCCAAGGTACATACAAACAACAAACCGCAACTGATGCGCATCAGAAGACACTGATTGGCGCGGCAGTGACGTCATTCGCGAACTGTCGCCTTGAGAGGGTTTGTGCTGGTGAGGTCTGTTTGTGACTGACGTAAACGTGAGTTACGACGAATAGCTGAATGTCTACTAATTATTTAAGGATTGGATTTTTGAATATAGCCAGTATTCAAAAATCCAATTCGATATTCGCTAATGCTTTAGTAAGATCTCCTGGATAGACAACTATACCAGTTGGCTTTATATTATTTACTGCATCCGCCATGTGTTTAATAATTCGCAAATATACCATTTGCCATTGTGACTAATAAATGACATTTGAAATTGGGGTTTTTAGGCACATACATTGCTTCTGGCTCCACACTAGGATACCCGGTCTCGTGGGAACCAGAAACAGCGACGTCACAAACATGTAAAATCGGGGATATATTTTTCCTTCCTCCCCAGCCGGGATTTGAACCCGGGTCCTCCCGCTTGGAAAGCACAGCCTTGACCGCAACCCCACAGATTCTCAGGTTTTCTTGGCATTGTGACTTACTTTGGCAATAGCAAAAGTACACGCAATAATGCGAGTCAGTATAATTTAAACCATAACATTTCGTCGATATAAACCTAGAGCAATCGAACTAGAATATACTAAAGGTTTGGAATACAATCCAGAATCAATAAAGATGTATTTTTGAACAGTCAGCTTCAAACAGACCTCCCTCCATCGTCACCCGTCTCACGAACGATGACGTCACGACACATAGTCGCGGCGCCCGCGTCACCTAGGCTGTTGCTGACGCAACGTATACACAACAGGTGTACCGAACTAGATCCTTGCTCTACGAAGAATAGAATCCGCATCCACCACCTTTTTACACTATAGTTTAGGCTACAAGTTATTTTATTAGATATGTTGTCTACTGGCATGCTGGACTCAAACAGAAAAATTCAGACACGGGGTTGGCAAAGTTTGGAAAAATACTCGACTTCTTGGTATTATTATTATTGAGGGACGTGAAACACATTCACATGCACATTCAAAGTGCATATACCTATATGGGTGACGAGACTTGCTGGTACGAGTTGAAATTAAACATCAAGTTCATTTCTCTTATCCGGCACAATAGCAAAAGCCTATAATTTGTTCAATAATCCACAAGGTTATCAAGCGTCGTTAAGTCGGTACACACTGAAGTTTTGTGTTTGAGGTTCCGTAGAATAATTAAATCCAAATAAATAGTATGATAAGAACTGACTATTTTACATGGACCTAATTGCAATATGCTACAACCAATTTAACCTTGTATACTATATAACACTCGTGTGATACTATAAAAAAACTCGCCTATGGCTCGTTTTTTTAAAAACACACTCGAGTTATAAGAACCCTTATTATGCAACAGTATCATAAACTACTATTATGACATATATTATTTTATGGATCCGTGTTTGCCTCTTCAAAACAGAATAAGTATTACAAAAGTACAGATGTAGTGAATAATCCTTTCCTATCGGCAAAACTCGGAACAACGATAACACCCGAATGGTGCCGATGTGTCTATGAATTACTGTATTATTAAATTACGTGTAGGTATCAAATAAATCGCATACTTTATTTATCAATGTCAAATGTCAAATTGCCCGTTTGACGTATATTCGAGTGCGAGGTGAAGTAGTAAGACAAAAACGAACATTTCCGAGAAAATACGAAAGGAAAGGATTATTCACTACATCTGTATCTATACGGTTATTTTCATACATATATTGTTTTTCCGAAGGTTAAATTGATTGAGATATATGATAAGGAGAGCTGATCACAAGCCATGTATAGCGGATATTGTTTCCTCTTTGTTGATATTTGCAACACATGAAATATGACAAACTCATCAATAAGTAACAAGCATGTCTATATAATACTTTTACAGCTACAAATGTACACAGCAAACATCCATGCGTGCAGAAAGTTATATTCAGTGCAGGCATGCTATTATATTATAACGCATGGAATGTACACAAATGGGAACTATACATGTATACACAGAAGAATATCTCTTTCAGAACCTTCATGGGTTTATGATATCTCTAGGGAACGTCCCCACAAATGAATGAAGTCGAATCATTACATCGCGGGAACATAGATAAAAGGATTTCGGAACACAGAGAATTCAGGTACCATTAGCTACACAAATTTACTAAACATGAGGCTTTATGCAACTTATACTATACTGTCCATTCGAATTCTAGTTACTGAACTGCATTCGGACACTAGCCAGTTAAGTATATCGCTCAGCTGTGCAGGTAAGTATGTGTAACTTACGATACCGGGGCGGAACGATCACACGATGTCAAAGGTTTATGAGGCTATTGAATTGACTGTACTTCTCCCGTCCCGCACCGCACCGGTAACGCAAACACCTACTACTTTTAAATTTCTAGAGATAGAGACACATACTCTCTGCTCCGTATAGCAACTAGCAAATAGCATGCTAACAATACTGTAGAACTACAGCCCCATATAAGGCACTGAGGCCTGGATACACAAACGACAATTAAAAGTTTGACAGACACATTGAGCTGTGACTGTCTCTCAGGAAATGACAGCGCCCGGCATCACAACTGTCCATGCATTAGGCCATGAAGCTTTAATTCAAATGAGTCGTTTAAGTACTAATAAATCAATCTAACCCCACAACTAAACTCTATTCATCAATTACATCTTTTCTCAAAAGTTCAAAGTTTAAACAACTTAAACTTTTCTCAACTTTCCATCAACATCTTCATTAGCGCCCTCTACTGCATCCCTACTCCAATCAGTCATCTAACTTACCCGCTGCTTGTTCGGCCGTTTTACTTTATTGAAGTACAACTCGGTCATCCTGAGGAAGCCGTCCGTCAGCTGATCCAGGTCGTGTCGTGTGGCCGTCGCGTAGATATCGCAGTGTGTGGCCTCATCTTCGAGGATCTGCTTGGTGGCCGGGTTGGACAGCGGCAGCAGGAGGGTGCGGAACCGCCAGTATTTGTGGGCCTGGGGGAAGTGAGATAGGCAAGGCTTTGATTTAGCGCATCATTTAAAACTTTGAAAAATCGGTCAAGGAAAAGGACTCGCACATGAAGGGGTCCGTAACATCAATAAAAATAAATAAAAACAAAAATAAAATAAAATAATGTCCAAGCGTGTATTCGAACCTAGAATACGGTATTTGACTGCTCAGCTAGTCAACATAGATACTTTTTAGGAAATGTCAAAACGGTAACTTTATTCACGAGTTCTATGAAATACTAGTATGTGACGTCATATTCAAATGCTGTCTATTTATACCAAAATTGTGTTTATAAAATACAACTGCTGGAAATATACAGTTTGGATTTTGTCAAGTTTTTTTGTTGAAATAGGTTCAGCTTGAGAGACGTTTCTAGATTCATTAGAATTTCAAATACCGTATTGCGCAACTGATATTAAATCAATGGCACCTAATCTCAAAAGCTCATTGCAGATGGCTCTGATTTAATTGGAGGCTCTCTATCTGTCAAAGATGTCAAACTCTATTTACTTCTTCCTAAAGGAGTTATAATTTATGGCGTCCTGAACTCAAATTTTGCCAGTGTGAAGTGTATTTGAAAGATCACGTGACGTGTTTTATGAACCTAACCGCAGATAAACGAAACTCTTTGCTTCCAACGACGCCGGCGCTACCAACGGGAGCAAAGATAAGATAAGCAAAGATAACAACCATTAGATAAGCCGCGAAATTTACGATCATATTTAAGTCACGATATGGTTTGTTATATCGCGGGGGGTGTTAGAACATGTCTCTTGTATGAGGGCCTTCTTTAATTTATAAAATCTCGTGTAGTTCAGAAATACACATTCTGTGAAAATTTCATCTCTCTACCTATTACGGTTCATAAGGTACAGCCCGCAGACGGACGGACAGCGGAGGCTAAGTAATAAAGGCCCGTTTGGCACTCTTCGTGTACGGAACCCAAAAATCTACTTCAGTTCAAGTCCTATTTTAATCTTCCGTGGTCGGAATGCAAATGTCGTCTGTTTACACGAAAACAAGGCTACCAAATTTGTCTTCAGACTGTCAAGTCCACCCATGTTACACGACAATGATCGTAAACACCACTGAAAATTCACAGGAAAGCAATAAATACTCAATTTTGTTTTCATAGATGACATATTTGATAAAAAAAAATATTAGAAACCAAACTACTGGACCGACTTCTAGTTTTCAGAAAAAAGGGACCAAATTGGAAGGCCTATTTTTTTTAATCGGCTCATAAATACGAGTTTCGAAGTAGCACATATTATAAAAAATATTAAAGAAATATGGATCCTATCAAAAGTCCTCGAATCCATTGTCTATACCCAGCTCTCCCAATATCTATCCTCTAACAACCTATTAAATCCTTTTCAATCAGGCTTCAGACCGGGTCACAGCACAGTTACGGCTCTACTTAAAGTGACGGATGATATTCAGGTTGCCATGGATCAGAAGCAACTTTCGGTGCTTACCCTGCTCGACTTCAGCAGTGCCTTTAACTGTGTTGACTTTGACATTCTCGTTGAACTTCTCAAATCTCTTAATCTCTCTTCCCATTCTATCAGCTGGTTCGACTCATACCTTCGTGACCGTAAACAGCGTATCAAATCGGAGACGACTTGCTCGGATTGGTGTGACCTCACCTCCGGTGTCCCCCAAGGTGGCATTCTCTCTCCTCTTCTATTTTCTATATTTATTAACTCCATCTCCGATGCCCTCTCATCTTCTTATCATCTTTACGCGGATGACTTACAAATCTATCGCCACTTCTCTCCCGATAATGTAAACTCCGCTGTGGAGGCGTTAAACGCTGACTTAGAGGGTATTAGAGGATGGGCCTCGTCATTTGGGCTACTGGTTAACCCAAACAAGTCCCAGGCCATGATTATAGGTACCAGACACTCACTATGTTTGTTGAAGCAACAGTCTGTCCCTCCTGTATCTTATAACGGTACCGTAATCATGTATAGCGACACAGCGAAAAACCTGGGTGTTGTTTTCGATAACCAGTTAACCTGGTCAACGCATATCAGCGAGGTCAGCAGGCGAGTTTACGCTACCTTTCACTCTCTCAGGAGACTTCAGAACTTTCTTCCTCGTCAGACCAAAATTATTCTCGCCCAGTCTCTTTTACTTCCCCTCATTGACTATGCTGATGTTTGCTGGGTAAGCGCAAATGAAGAGCAACTGAACAAACTCGAACGACTTCAAAACCTCGGGATTCGGTTCATATTCGGACTGCGAAAATATGATCACGTTTCTCAACATCGCAGGGAGTTGAATTGGCTTCCGATTCGTCTTCGACGGGACTCTCATATCCTATGCCTGCTCTACAATATTTTGTGGAACCCTCGGTACCCTAACTTCCTGCGTGATCGCTTCGAATTTTTTTCTTCATGCAGGCCTCGGAGAACTCACATGGCTACTATGCTTAAAGCCCCACAACGCTCCACTGCAACCTACGAGCACGGGTTTAGAATCCGCGCTATACGGCTGTGGAATGAACTTCCCTGCACCATCAGGGACAGTCCATCACTGAATATCTTTAAGAACCGACTAAAGAAGCACTATCTTTCACTTTCTATTTAGCTATATAATGTATTAGTATTAGTATATTTGTAAGATATTTATTGATATGCTGTATTTATGTAACTGTGTATGTAGTCTATATTTCTTAGCAATAGGGTTTTATGTATGTGTAATATGTATTATATTAGAATATAGTCTTAATTGTACGCGCAATTCTTTCCCTTACCTATCATCTCCGTCTCCTATCCAACATGGTTTGCTGGAAGAAATCTCTTTTTAGAGATAAGCTCGCCTTTGTACATGTTTTTTCTATCATAAGTTATCTGTATGTCTGTTTTGTTTAGTACAATAAAGAAATTACGAATTACGAACCGAAGTGAGAGCTCCTTTTTAGGTTTCCGTAGCCGAGGGGTCTAAACGAAGCCCTATGGCTGTCACTCACGTGTCCGTCCGTCCGTCCGTCGTCTGTGACACAGGTTTTACAGCCAAACGTTTAAATCAATCTTTAAATTTTCACACTACCACATCTTGTTGGCCATAAAAGCTGTATTTTTTTTTGTTTCAAGGGGGCTCCCATAGAGCAAAAAGGGCGCGAAAATATATATTGACCTCCCCCATTGAGTGGGATATCTTTGTTTAAAGCTCGTTAAAGCTATTATCTATCTACTCAACGTAGTATTTATTTTAAAAAAATATTGAAAAACAAATGAATTAGAAGCCACCAAATTCAGCATTTTTTTACATAATGTTTTACCGATGAAGATTTTTAACTTCCCATTGACCTTACATTTTGGTAATAATGTTTATTACTGCGTATTGATACATCTGATCTTTATTTAAGATTTTTAGGCTTATATTCCACATTTGTTTGTTAACCTAATTTAACCATAAATGAGCGAAGTCCGACACGCACTTGGCTTATTTTTGAAGTAGGCGAAAAAAAGAAAGTTCAAGTGCGAGTCGAACTCGCGCACGAAGGGTTCTATACCACCGTACAATGGTAGGGGATGGTGTGAAGTGAAACGTTTGGATATTACCATAGACTAATAATACAAGGAGACTAGCCATCCCGAACAAAAACTCGTGCTCCGGAAGAAAGCTAAAATTGCCGTCCAGACACAGATGGCGTTAGCCCTGTTTACTGCTTGCTTAGACAGAGACGGCTGAATTATTTTTGTACGTTATAATGCCCTAGGTGGCGTCAGAGATTCATAAGACCACACTTAGCGCCACCAGACTCAGATTAGATCTCTATATAATTCAAAACATGATCGTAAAGGACATTGTCCATTTTCGGCTAAGCGTGGACAGAATGTACGAGGTAATACGAGATAACCACTGATTATAAATAATTCCATTACGAATATTTTCGATTATCTAGTTGTGTAAATCGACAGTTAAAACTTAAAGGGAATTTATGTGAAACACAGTCTTTAATCGGTCGACCGAACAACATTTTAATTTCGGTATTGCCATGTAAAAAACTTAATAAATTACCAATTACACATAAATCACTTTGTGGTCTCTAAAGTAGCACTTTTAGTACCAATTTTTCTTTCACATAAATAAAGTACATCAATGCAAATGCATTAATACAATACATGCGCGATCTGTCGCATTTAATCGTTGTTCAAATTGACAAAAAAAGCTCGATTTGTGGGTAAACTACTTATTCATGGCAATACTAGACAAAAATAAAAATAAACAATTGTCACCGGCGGTCAGGTCACTCACGCCACAATAAAAACCTTTCGTTCTGTGTTTGCCGTTTCGATAATTCGTGAATATGTTTGTTTCTACTTTGGCTTGTTATAATGGACCCCGATTCCGCGTTTGTTGATGTGTTATTGATATTGAAATGTTAATTTATTTGAACATAACCTCTCAGTAGACATACAGGAAAAACTCACGACACAGGCATATTGACACAAAATAACTACTGTTATTGGTTTCTTACCAACCTGTACTACAAAACCTAACAGTTAGTTTCGATTCAAATGTCTGTTCACGTTTAGCCGAAACGACCATACAAAGTGGACAATGTCCTTTCGTGACTTATCGAAAAAACATGATTACGCAATTGGTTCGATATCAGTTGCGCAATCTGAATGTTCTGGGTTCAAATCGAAGTATTGTTCTTGTTTTTTTTTTAGTACTTAAGTTTTCTTGTAAAATGGTACGGAACCCTTCGTGTGCGAATCCGACCCGCCATTGACCGGCTTTTTAAACCTTTTTGACTTCTCCAATAAAATTTGTATCAATTTTATTACAGGCGCAAAGGCAAACAAGAAAAAAATAATCAAATGAAATACACGGTCAAGTGCGATTCGTGCTCGCAAACGAAGAGTTCCGTACCAACGCACAATGGAAAGGATGGTATGGAGTGAATGGAGTGAATTTTTTTTCTTTATTTTAATGTAATACAGCAAAATGTTAATTACAAAGTTATTGGTATTTCATGCTCCGTGTAGGTATTTAATCAGGTAATTTATAAGTTTGTATGTGGTATCGTAAGAAATTGTGCCCCCTCTATTTAGACCATACATTTCTCTACAGTTAGTTTACCTGTAATATTTAAGTAATGACCAGGACAAGGACATTGGGAGTCGTCGTTTGAGGGAACGAGGTTTTGACAACTGCTCTAATTCTGATAAAATTATGGTTCTGTTTGCGATTATTTGCGTGCCCTTAAAATACGCGCGCACCGTACACGTGTTAGAAAGTTAATTACAAAAGTAGATCGCAATACTATTTGCAGCAACTACATTATAGTAGTTTATGTGACTGCTGCATAATGGAGGGCATTAAAACTCGAGAGTGGGTTTATGAAACAAGCCGAAGGCGAGTTTCATAATAATATCACTCGAGAGTTTTAATGCCTAAATATGTACAGTTACATACACTAGTTTATCTACACACATATCATAAGCTCTCTTTGATGTGTTCAGGAACCGCATGTTTGACCGGCATTCTGGTTCTGCAATTGTTTAGCTTGTTCTGTAGTACCAACTTCATGCAGACGGGCGTCGGCGTTCGAAATTTGAATGTCAGTACTAACTTCACAGACAAACTAGGGACGGCACGCGGGTGGGCGTCGGCGTTCGAAATTTGAATGTCATTATATGTAGAAAAACTACACATGTGTAGTTTTCCAGATACGAAACAAGTTTTTACCAAGTAGTTTAACATAATGCTGATCGTAACGTGCGGTTTTTGAACGCAGTAAAGAGGGTTTATGATACGTGTGTAGATAAAATAAATAAAATTAAACTTTGGCTCAATAAATAAAACCTTATAAACAACATACAAAAGGTAATTTGTCCGCACTGGGGATCGAACCACGATCAACCGCTTGAAAGTCTGAAGATGAACCGCTCGGCCATCAACCTTGCTGATAAGAACGGCGAATATTACAAATACATTGAAAGCATTGAGATTGTGGTGAAGACTGAAATTAAAATTTAGTGATGAAAAATACTATGTGCGACATCTAGATTGTTACCAATGAACTATTTTTCGATGTACGGTGCTTTGTATGGCGATGGACACACTTCTTTATATTATTGCTCTATGATTTATTACATAGCAAATGTTGTTTACAAAGTTATAAGTGTGGCTACTTTCACACTCCATGTACGTATCCAGATGCATTCATAAGTTTGTATGTGGTATTGAAAGAATTGTTGTATGGGAGCCCCTTTCAATATTTATTTTATTCTGTTTTTTAGTAATTGTTTTTATAGCGGCAACAGAAATACATCATTTTTGAACATCTCAACTGTATAACTATCACGGTTCATGAGATACAGAGGGTCCCGTTTGGCACGCTTCGGGTACGGAACCCTACAAACTACTTTTCCGCTATTAAAATGTGAGTAAGTAGTAATCATATAGAATAAACGTAATTAGTAAATAAAAGCAAACGGCGTAAGCAAAAGGGATGGCGGAAGAGGCCAGAATTCACCACTCCCTTCTTTTAGCTTTATATTATTTAGGGGAATAGAGTCCCAGGTTATTTACCTCTACCAGCGCAAAGTCAGTATCTCCCCTAGTACAGATGTAATGGTCCATGTAGTTCCAGTTATAAGTCTCCAGCTTCTCCGTGGTGAAGGATACCCAGGACACTTCGTAGGTGTCGTGGTAGGGCGCGTGGAATCGGTACCGGTAGTGGATGTTGAACGGCGGGTACGGGTGTCTGGAATGGCGGACAAAATCATACTATGTTCAGATGGCGCCACGAGCTTTTGGAATGATTTTAATGATGCGTATAGTGGGTAAACGTTAGCGTGGCAATAGCGGTCATCGACCCGACTGCTATTGTGAACCGAATCATACATGGTAACCATCGTATCTGTCGGATCACACATGGTAATTGGTAATCTAGGTTACCCCGTTAGGTCGGGGTAGGTAGGCCCCGTTAGGTCGGGGCTGCTACCATGATACGCTAAGCGACCAAAATTCCAACGTTGCACGCAATAAGAAAGTATCGCTAACCCAATGACGAGCGTACAGTGGTAGACAGGAGACGATGACCGCTATTGCCACGCTAATGCGTACCCACTATAGCCACTAACAAGTGTGATCAGACTCAATCAGGGCGTTAGGACCGATCAGAACACCAGTATCCAGATAGCGCGCTCCTTAGTTAGCGAATTGTCTATACGAGTTTCCAGATTTGGCTTGCTGCTTGCGGACCGACTTTTAGAGCCACTAAAAGTAATAACGTACCAGCTAATTTCTACGGAGTCTCCACTGTAATTTGCTATCTCTACTTTTTCTGTTTTAGTGCCGCATGGAGGGTGAGAAAGAGAGAACTTGTGGAAGATATTGCCTATAGTCAGAAGGCTTCGCTTGGAGGTCTGGTTGGGCATGTTATGTTGTTACCATGCTACGAGGCGACTTTTGAAGCTACTAACTTAAGCAGTCCTCACTGGAACTGTCTACTATTAATTTTCTACCTACCTGGGCCTGTATCTCGTATCGGTGATGGTAGAATCCATCAATGTCAGCTTGTGGAAGAACCTGCCAATATATCGCTGATATCGCTTGGGGGTCTGGCAAGGCTTGTTACCCTGCTGCGAGGCGATTTTTGGCGCTACGAACCTATGGGGTTCCCACTGGCATTTGCTATCTCTACTTTCACTTTAGCTACCTACCTGGGCCTATATCTCGTAACAGTGATGGTCGAATCCACTAGTGTGAGCTTGTGGAAGATCCTGCCAATAGATAGCAGGTATCGCTTTGGCGTCTGATTTGGCTTGTTGCTCTGCGGGGCGACTTTGGAGGGGGGCTGGGGGGTGGCGGGACAGTTGGCCTCGATCATTTCGTTCTCGTTGATGCCCACGATTAGTTGGAAGCCCTAGAAAGTGTGATGACTGATTAATGTTTGAAGCGAATTGAATAATTGTTATGGGTTTTAAAGATTATTTATAATTTATCAATCTGTATTCTTCACTTGTATTTGAATGTGAACTATTTTATAGCTATGATCCGTGACCACCATTCACAGGTTTTATACTTGAATCCGTGACTGCCAGCAATAGTTAAGGAGGATTAATACACAAAAATCTTCCAACTCCATTTATCTGAGATAAATTGTAACATTAAGCCTATAAACATCCAAGGCCTGGGGATTATTTCTTCATCCCCAGCCGAGATTCGAACCTGTGTCCTCTTGCTTGGGAGGCAGAGCCACGAACCGCACCGCCACAGAGATAATCGACATTGACATAAACCGACATAATTTTCACGACTGCCATACCTGCGCCAACCGCTGAGAGACCAGCTCCTTGAACACTTCCATGGTCGTCAACGGGTTCTTGTAGATCGCCCTGTTTCTCGCAAAGTCCGCGTTCACATCGTCGGGTAGCAGATTGTAGTCAGACACCAGGTAATCGTTTTGTAGCGATCGCTTGTCCGGGAAATAGTCCGTCGTGATTGGCAGACAAGCTGGGATGGTTAGTGACTTCCAGTCGACACCTGGAGTGAAGGAATAGTTAAGAATATAAATAAACATGAGTTATTATAACGTATGCCGTTCAAACTTTCTAGAGCTGTTTAAAAAATAAATAATTCGGCATAGTTAGGGTAATCTAGTATACTAAAAAGTAATATAATCAGATTCCATGCATGAATTTATTGTTGGATGTAAAGAAAAATGGTTGAATAGGTGGTATGAAAATGAACAGCTGTGACTTGTGAAACATTGTAAAGAAGCAGCTTGATTGAGTCGTGATGGACTTGTTATGGTCTTTTCATCCTAATTCTAGTTAATCTATAGCAACATTTGACAGGCAAAGGGTTCGCGATTGTATATTGGGTACTCGAGTATTTTTGGAACCGCTTGAATTTGGTTGTGTACAACCTTTTGCCTTTCAAACACTGAATATTTTTCACGCATTGTCTATTAACCATTTTGATTATTATGGTATGAATTTAGCATGCAAGCCCCTTTCCCTCAAGCAAATCATTGGCTCAACTTACATTTATGATCATCAGTGATCTTAATGGGTAGTAAAGTATTACGAAAGCTAGGACATATTTCCAGTGTGAGAGGCTCACTGGCATTTCACTCACCCGTGTTGGGCAAGCTAGGACACATTTCCAGTGTGAGAGGCTCACTGGCATTTCACTCACCCGTGATGGGCAAGCTAGGACACATTTCCAGTGTGAGAGGCTCACTGGCATTTCACTCACGTGTGATGGGCAAGATAGGACACATTTCCAGTGTGTGAGGCTCACTGGCATTTCACTCACGTGTGATGGGCAAGCTAGGACGCATTTCCAGTGTGAGAAGCTCACTGGCATTTCACTCACGTGTGATGGGCAAGCTAGGACACATTTCCAGTGTGAGAGGCTCACTGGCATTTCACTCACGTGTGATGGGCAAGATAGGACACATTTCCAGTGTATGAGGCTCACTGGCATTTCACTCACCCGTGATGGGCAAGATAGGACACATTTCCAGTGTGTGAGGCTCAATAGCATTTCACTCAACCGTGTTGGCCAAGATGGCTCGCTGGCAATTCCCTCAACCACGTTGAGCAAGTAAGGACACATTTACAGTGTGAGAGGCTCACTGGCATTTCCCTCAACCGTATTGGGCAAGCTAGGATACATTTCCAATTCTGTTGGGAGAAATGCCAGCGAGCCTCCCACACTGGAAAAGTGTCATAGCTTTCCCAATACTATAACTACTATTGCAAGTGTCAAAAACAGCTTCCCCATTCCGATAACTGATGATCATGCTTATTTATTTAGACCTTGATCCCGGGCTAGCATTTTCTTTACTGCAGCAAATTATCCTGAAACAAATCTAATAGATGACAATTCCTTCACTTTAATTCCCAGTTATTTTAGGGCCTAATACTTCTGTGTTATCTACACATATAAAAGCGAATAATATTATGCATTATCTACTTGGTGCAAGTCCAATGAATGTAATATCAAACCTATAGCTCGGCTTGCTATGGCCCGCATTCGGCGAAACGCGAATGTTCAATGCAGCAGTTTCATGAAACATTAAAAATGAGGTCGACAAGTAAGTGATATTAGTTTAATTATATAGAAATGTCGTGATGCTATAATGCCAAAGAGACATTTAATGGTATAGTTTTGTGATAAGATGATAACACCACAATGCAAGACATATTACAATATTTATATAATAATCAAGAGGTATGGAGTTAAGTCATGGTATCAAGATTGCCTATCCTTAGTTAGGTCTTAAAATTTTCATGACTCAAAATTGCTATCTCTCTTGAAACAAACACAAAGGGCGACACAAAACAACACAGTAACAACACGTCAACATCACAATATACATAAATTGGTTTTGTTCCAAATGTAAACACATTCGACGTGCTTGTCATTATTTACTAAAATCCATTGATTGACTTATTTATAAAGGCTATAACATTAGACACTGAGATAAAGTGCCCACCTATTTAAGCTGAAAAGATACAGTACCGTGACAGACATATGGCAGTGGAGACTTCGCCATGTCGGTGTCGAGACAGCATTATGCCGTACTTCAGTGGATTAGAAAGTAAAGTTGGAGTGTTGGCTTTTTATCCTAAGGATAAAGTCATCAATACAACTTTACGTTAATTTATTATAACAACTAGCTGCCCGTGGCGCGGCTTCGCAACGCGTTTTTGGTATTTTCACAGTTCCCGGTCAGAAAACGTTCGTCCATCATTTACCTACAGTATGCGGTGCATAAGTTGAAAATGGCATATGTCTGCGAAGCTACATGTTAGCTAACGCGATTGCCCAACACATTCAAAAATACTTCCGTCATTCTTTGTAATAGGTAATGAAACTCATGTTAGTAGGTATTATTATTTGATATATTTTGAATAATATTTTGTTTGTTTTGATAAAAAAAACAGTCGAATGAAAATTGTGAATGCATCTTTTTATCACTTTCACTTTCTTTCACAATTATTTTAACTATAGACAGTGATTTTGTTGCAGCTTCTGCTGTTTTTCTTTGATGTTCTTGTTATTTTATTATGAAAAATAGGTAAATAAATGAAATACCATCTTCCTCTTCTGTGCTATTAATAAACGGAAAGTTAAATAACTTTTGTGCGCGACTGTATTCGAGGACACGAGCATGTGCGGGGGGTAACGGGGGACAGAGAGTGACAAAGCGCATTCGCACTTGAAGGGCATCGCGCGATACTATGGTTACGCACGGCCCTTGCGGCTCACCGCACCTCGATTGACTCCTGAAAATGCTGTGCATGGTTCAACTTAAACGCCGCGGTATGCACCTATCTTAAGATTATAATCATCAAACTCGGCCCATATCGACATATACGCATCGCGGCACGCCTCAGATTAACCAAGCTCTTTGCATCCACAGAAGACAAAGATGCGTTACCAACGCCATCTATCGAAAGAGGACGACCTACCTATACAAAATATTTTTCGATTTTTTGACTGCTTTTTTGCGTTTTTCTTAAAAAAAATCTAAACCTCCTCCAGACTGAGGAAAATAAAATCATATATGAATTTTAAAGACAGGTCGGGCAATTTTTGAGTTTGAATGGGACCAGTGTAATGGTATCTTAGTGCTACCTGTACGCCGAAAATGCAAATGCAAAAAACATGAAAATTGGAAAGATGGATCATTAGATCATTTGAATCATAGTAACATCTAACGATAATTGCTTCAAACAACACAGGGGTTGTTTTTAGTCCATATACTACACGAGCTGGTGCCCGCTCAATGTGTACGGACCCGGTCTGACTCCTGGGCATGGGTAATCCCATTTTTACCCTCCAACAAAAAAAAATATATTGGAGCCGTGGCAATAAAAAAGGCAAGGAGTATGACGTCGTCTTATTTTTTCCTGGGAAATAACAATTTTTGTTCTGAAACCTATCGTATCAACAAGGAACAAAAAGTTTTTTTCCCATACTATAATATGACTTTTAAATTGATTCAAATGGCCTAAAGATCAATCGTTAAGATTTTCAAGCTGTTAACACCAGTATTTGCTGAATTTATCGGTGTATCTCTAGCATTATCTGTGGAAGGACTAACGCACAGCGAATCAATTGTATAAATATAGATTACCTGTAGTAAGCGCAGGCGTCCACTCCTGTTCTCCCGTCGCCCCCCACAGCAGCGCCAGCGACGCGTTGTTGGTCGCGTTGGCGTGTGCGGGGAGCGCGGGCGGCGCCGGGGCGGCGGGGGCGGCGGGAGCGGCGGGCGGGGCGAGTGTGCCCGACATGCTGATGCCGCGCTTGCGGCCCATCACGTTGCCTATAAAATTGGTGGGGTAAACTTAAATAATGGATCGAATAAGTGAACATATTGTCAGTGATCCTGTTGTATTGTTCAAAACAGGGAATTAAGAGAAGTTTGAGTATTGTTTGGTACCGTTGTAATTGTATCCTATTCGTGAGACAGACTTAACCCTGTAATAAATCGGTCCTTTTCATTTGCAAACATAAACGAGCTCTTGTCGAAAAGATGTGAATCAAGTGAATATATTTTAAAACAACTACACACATATCATAAATCGTGTATAATGCGTTCAAAAACCGCAAATTACGACCAATTTAAAGATAAACTGTTTTGTTAGAAGACATTTCTGTTCTGTGAAAATATTATTATCGCTTCATAATAACATTGAGGTCGATGTTCATATTACATTCATATTTCGCACATCTCTGAAAAACAAAGCAATTTAATTTGACCTCAATTCTAATATCAGTGGAGATAACGTTCTATTCGAAATTAAATGTCAACATGCGGTCGTAACATGCGGCTTCTGAATACATCATAGAGAGCATACAATATGTCTGCTAATGAGCGTGCCGTCCGAGGTTGCCGAAACTTGGAGCACAACCAAATTCTGGGTGTGCTTTTAGAAGACGCAAGTCCAGGCCAAGTTCATCTGTGAACCACTCAAGTCTGTTTTTGTGACTAACACAACTAGTATGTGTGGGTCACAGAAGGAGGCTCCCGGTGGAGGGAAGAAAGAAAGGCTCGGAGCGAAAAAGGGTCGGGTTGAGTCATGGTGTTGTCAACACAGGACTCTCAAACTGACTTCGACTGACTTTCCATGGAGCACGAGCCTGCACATAGAACACTACACATGAACACTTGTAAAATGGCAGACATACATATTAAAAATACAATACATACACAACTCAAGCACACACACAAATTAGAATCTGACAATTTTAATTGCCATTGCAATGACGCGATGGTGGAACTTTTCAAAACTATAGTGGTCAACAAGATAGACAAAGCCCTGCTACAAGAGCCATATGACAAAACGCGTGACGGGGCTGGGTAGCCTGTGTGACGTATTTTTTTATGATAATTCAGGTGAGCTGACTGCCCGAACATGTATATGCCAGTAATAAATTTAAAACATATGGCTGTATTTATGCTACATGTTCTAGAGATCTGGTCGCTATGGAACTAAATCTAACTAAAGCTTGCGGAGGAACAACGAGGTTGGCGCTCATATCTAGCTACAAGCCAAGCGAGAAAGATTTCGTGTCACCCCTGCATGAGGAAGAAGATATTGTAGAGCACTACAGAGGTAAAAACTTTCAAATCATGTGTTGTTTGTGATGCAAACGCCCGTAACGAGGTGTGGGGTAGTAAGTATACTGACAAGAAAGGAGGGGAGCTAGAATGGATGACAAGTAAACAACTTGATATAATGAATGTGGGTATTGACCCAACTTTTATAACTAGAACTCGTAGAAAGGTACTCGATATAACACTAACATCGGGTGAAATTGGTCTAAAAGTAAAAAATTGGAGGTCAGCTTAGGAGAACACTATGTCTGATCACAGGCGAACAACCTTACAATTAGACTGTCAAATATACATTTTGAAAATAAGATATCCTAGGAAAGCGGTTTGGAGTAAATATCACGACATAACGGCGGGGTGGACTCGAGCCCTACTTACATTTATGACTGGAGAGGAACTAAAAGAGGGGCAAATGAATTGGAAACAACTCTAAAAGCGTATCACCAGTCGTGCTACCTTAAAAGAATCCCGGAAGGAAAAGGTCAAATCTGGTGGAACAAAGACCTGAAGAAACAAAGAAAAATAACTCGGAGAGCAATGAGGCAGGCCCTTCTAAAGGATGACGCAGATAGCTCGGACCAGTATAAAAGAGTCAGGGACATATATGACATATACTATATATAGTAAAATAAGACAGAGAAAGTAGGAAAAGCTGGCGCCTGTACTGCAAGGAGATGAACACACACTCAGATGCAGCTCGGTTGGTAAAACTACTGGCAAGCGACAAAAAATGCCAACTAGGTAGTTTAAAATAGACTGAGAACTTGAATCTGAAACTCAAACGGTGTTGAACGCTATGCTGGAGACCCACTTACCGGGTTGTAAGCAATACAAAGAGAATAACATATTGAATGGTGATCCACTGGTGGCCAATGCATAGAAGGATCCACCAGTTATAATAATAGATGAAAAGGGAGAATGGGCAATTCATTTATTTGCACCATTCAAATCTGCGGATCCGATGGCATTTTGCCTGTATTTCTACAGAGGGCCTACAGATTTATCAAAAACTATCTTGTAGAACTCTATAGGAACAGCATAGCACTAAATTATATCCCTCCGACTTGAGAGAGGGTAAAACCAACTTGACTTGAGAGAGGAAGCAAAATCGTTTAGGTGCATTACTCTTTCCTCCTTTGTATTGAAATCATTAGAGAAAATATTGGATAGACATTTAAGGATAAAACTTAATGAAAGTGCTTTCCCACTGCATTGCAATCAGCATGCTTACATGGAAGGAAAATCCACAGAAACGGCTCTGCACAATTTAAAGTTCAAAAGTGGAGAGATCATTAGACAGCAAAATATTTGCCCTAGGATGCTTCTTTGATGTAGAGGGAGCATTTGACACAGCAAATTTCCAAGCAAAATAAGAGTCCTTCAATCGGGATCGTAGACATAACTTGATAGCAAAGTGGTGGTAACTATGCTTAAAAATGCAGTGATGTCTGCATATAGATCTACAGGTGTATTCAGATGTCGGCGTTATTGTTATCATCGGGAAAGTTTTAAGTACGATAAGATCTGCTTTGTGTTAGGAAGAACGCAAAAGGTAAAGTTTCACAGTGGTGTCAGGTAGGTTCAGCACGATTCTAGGCTAGGTAGGTACTTACTTAAATAACTAGATAAAAATTAAAACATTTAGTATGATAATAAAAGCCTGGATGCACAAACGACAACCCAAAGTTTGTTGGACACTAAAATCATGCCGTCTCATTATCTCTCGCTTGCTCGGGGAATGTCATCGCCGCAGTATGATATTTAAGCGGCGCTTAGTGAGATTTAGTGAGATTTTGCGGGTTTAGTGAGATTACACATTCACATGGCATGCACTGGATTGAATTTGCCGTTTTCAATATTTTGTTTTTACATACAAAAGTTTTAGAACACTCGAGTAAGGTGGGTAGGTAGCACTTTCGATATCAACCTTCACATATTTGGAGTAGGCAGGTAGGTCTGCTGATAGCCGTTAGGTTCCCAGGTAGCTAGGTACTGGAGTCATCTTTAGTCACGCGAATCAGGTAGGAACCTACTTATGTAACCAAGGTTAGGATAGGTTGGCATGGGTAGACGCCAGACGTTTGTTCGGCGGTTATTGTATCTTTCGCCTGCTTCGGTCGATGGGCTGGTAGACGGTAGGATGGTGGCAAAAAACCGCGAGATATTGAGATTTTTATTGCGGGTTCGTGAAGCATAACACGCTCGCCGCTGGTGGATGCCAGACATTGACGTTAGCTTGAGATCTCGCTAGCACACAGCTGTTGTTGTTTTTCTTGTTTGTATGGTAGAATACGGCGGGCGGTGGATAGGCTGACTAGGCCTGAACTGTCGGTCGGTCGGGCGAGCGAGCGCGCGGGCGCCGCGGGCAAATGTGTACGTTGATAAAAAAAACTACGAGTTAGAGAGAGAGAGAAAGAGCCTGATTGCGGTGCAAATTTCCTCGTGGTCCGCAATACGTACTTTCTCTTTCTAACTGCAGTAATTGATATTTACTTGCCACTTGAATTCAAAATGGTTGACTTGAGTTTATACGTTTCAACGTATACAAATTTATAGGTGTAGAATTTGTGACTTTTAATGCCTTCATGGATGGATTTATGTTAGAGAAGATATTTTTTATTTTCCATTGTTAGTTTTTTATTTCGAGTAATCCACTTCATAACGGTGTTTTCACAATGCAACGTTCGAAATGTACCTGAAAGAACCCTGAAATTTGGTCAGCTAATTAAATAGTTTTTGAGAAGCTCTCAAGCGTCAACCATCCTGACCGCTCCCTGGTGGTCTACAACCGTAAAACCTAACTTTTAGGTTGGTTAGGTACGACTTTAGGTTGGAATACGACATTAGGTCGATGTGTCGTAGATTTTTACGACCCGACGTCGCAACGTAAGTGATGTGGCCTGTACGTCTATTATGAGTTGACGTAGTAAACGCAACGGACGTTACTGTTGTAATAATAACGCCACTATCTCTTTCTTTTATATGATGATACCGCTAGAGGCGCTGTACGCGTTACCATACAAATGCTAAACTATAGTCTCTATCGTGTACAGTTTTAAAAACTCATAAAAGACGTACTGATCCTAAGAAACTGCCATAAATTATAGAAGTTGATTGAAAAAAACCACATCAAAATAGTTAAGTGAAAGGGACCGACAGAGGCAGAGCACAGACAAGAGCAGTATTCACTGCTCTTGTCTGTGCTCTGTCTCTGTCGGTCACATGGAGGACACGAATGGAGTAAGTTGGTAACTGAAAACCCACCATCGAACTGGTCCCTCGCGCCGTCCTTGGAGGCGGGCGTGTCGCGGCGCCCCTCGCCCTTGCTGGCCGCTTCCCCCGCCGGCCGCGCCTGGTAGTGGTGTTGCTGGATCAGCACGCCCGTCGGACCTGACAGTTGGCAAAGTTCAAAGTTCAATGACTTTTTAATGTTTTGACATTATAGCAGGCGATGTAATTAATATAGTTGTGTGTTCATAAACAAATATCCAACCCTATTCTCTACTTCCAACATAGATCCGAATATTTGATACAAGCTGTCATTTCTAGCGATGGGAATTGGTGAATGAATGAATTAGAGCTTTTTGAAAAAAACAACAAATGCAACAAATATAACTACGATGACGTTTTGGTTTGTGGTTACGTGCAGCAAAAGTTTAGACGAGGACTTTTCATGAAGTCTATAGACTTCATTCGCATACCGACCGGGGAGGAAGAAATAGGACTTCAACTTGGAATCAGTTCTTTAACAGTAGTTTATGTGACTGCTACATGGAGGGTGTGCCGGTCGACTATGTTAGTCATATTTCCACGTAATGTTAAGATAAGTTGACGACCGTCACAGATGAGGTATATTTATATTCATCACGTAGTTTTGTAGTAAGTTATATAAGCTTAGTATTTACTATAATAAATTAGTCTAGTATTTGCGCGCATCTCAAGCCTTTTACTTTACTCCCGAAGATGTCGCTCTCCTTATAATTGCCTCCGGCAAAGTGGTGACCCGACTTCTGAACATCAGCAACCTTCGGTAATAGCAGCATGGACCCAGCCGCGAAGAAAACTCCGTGTGCAAGCTTAGAAGTGCAAGCAAGAAGCACTTCGTCCAAGATCGCCGAGCCCCGACTTCGTTTTGCATACCTATTTCAAACCACGCTGCAGAACTCCATAATCAAGACCCCACCCAAACCAAGACGACATCAAGCAAGCCATGACCGGACCAGATTTGAAAACGGACCAGAAGCCAAAATATAAATAATTTCAACTGAAGATTTCCCGCACCGAACTCAAGATACCGCAAGAACAATGAACCGATAGTCAGCTGACTGCTGATTTATCAAAATGGAGCTCGCACCAGCAGAAACGAACGCGTCGGCAAATTCATTCACAGCAAGCAGCTTTTCAAGTTCAAGACATAGGAAGCCGTTCCAGTCCCCAGAAGAGTATTGAAACATCATCGATATACCTAATTCAACGAATATTGAAATCATCCAGGAAGAAAATCGCACGAAGAATAATCAAATCACTGAAGAGAGAGAGATATATATATATTTATATATAAACGATTGGTGTACAATATGTGCCCTATGTTGCCAAATACCAAGGTTTTTAGGCACACAAATTTCATCAATCGACAACTTAATATTCACTCAAGAGTGAAGAGCACGCACGTACATATGACGTACGAAATCATTGACTGCCTGCAGCCAAGGTTACAGATTTAATGCTGACGCTGATTCAGCACAATCATCCTTGTGTAGGTACGGTCGCAATTATAAACAAAAAGTGATTACAACTTCAACGACGTGCGATGTAAATTGACTCATCGATTCCTGAAAAACATGGGCGGCTGCAGCATCAGACGACTCTCCTGCGGATCTTTTCCAGGTTATAGGTTAGGTTAGTTTACTTACCGCGAAGCCCCATTTTCCTAGTGTTTTTCTGTTTTCCAGTTTTTAGTTTATTTTATGTAGTGTGCGGCCAGATACAGATACAGACTTGCCTGTAGGTAAATATTAAGTAATTTACTGTTAACGCTGAATTATTATGTTACTTTTCTGATATGTAGTAGGTACTAACCTATGTTCTTTTAATTTATTGGGTTTGATTAGTCAGTAGTAATTCTTTAAACTTATGTAGAATTCGCATAACCGTAGTTCCTTTATTTTTCTAATTCGTGTAAGATTTACCTTTAGATTAAGTTAAAGTATGCACAATTAAGATCCAATTTATGTTTATTAAAATCCTACTAGTTATTATTGCAGTTGATATAAGTTTGTTATGGTATACACATTTTTAAAGTTATTTTGATTCATTTAAGGTTATTGTTTGATTCTAACTTAGATTTTAATAAATATCAAAACCTATGACGGCACAGTGGCACCATAGTGGCGTCACCAGGGCTTGAGGGTTAAGGAATATATGCGTCCACCGTCTGTTACTTGTCAGCTTGACAGGGTCTGTGAAGGGTCGAACGGGTTGACGAGCGCGCATCCAGTCCGGAATACGGATTTGTGCGTTGCCCACGCACTGAGTCGCTATAGTTGATTTTCTACACCGCTAAGAGATGGCGCTTCTGTCAGAGTGACTCACCTTTGGGGAATATATGCGTCCACCGGCGTCTGTTACTCGTCAGCTTGACAGTGACGTGTGAAGGGTCGAACGGGTTGATAAGCGCGCGTCCAGTTCGGACTACGGGCTTGTGCGTCGCCCACGCACCGCGCGGTGAGAGGCGGTGCTGCGGACCGTCGGTGACGTCACTGGACTCGTACCCGCGGCTGTCTGTTATATTTAAATACACATAATAGTAGTTTATGTGACTGCTGCATAATGGAGGGCATTAAAACTCGGGAGTGGGTTTATGAAACGAGCCGAAGGCGAGTTTCATAATATTATCACTCGAGAGTTTTAATGCCTAATTATGTACAGTTACATACACTAGTTTATCTACACATATCATAAGCTCTCTTTGATGTGTTCAGGAACCGCATGTTTGACCGGCATTGTGGCTCTGCAGTTGTTTAGCTTGTTCTTTAGTACCAACTTCACGCAGACGGGCGTCGGCGTTCGAAATTTGAATGTCAGTACCAACTTCACAGACAAACTAGGGACGGCACGCGGGTGGGCGTCGGCGTTCGAAATTTGAATGTCATTATATGTAGAAAAACTACACATAATAACCATTATGTGTAGTTTTCCAGATACGAAACGAGTTTTTACCAAGTAGTTTAACATAATGCTGATCGTAACGTGCGGTTTTTGAACGCAGTAAAGAGGGTTTACGATACGTGTGTAGATAAAAATATATTACAGGTTATCTTTCAGGTAATCCTCTGACTATGATAACGTATAAGTAGTGTACGCGATACTGTTTTTTCGCACTTTGTACATAAACATAATTTATGCAGCATTTTGCTAGACGTCCCTGCAATATATATTTGTAGGTCAGACGGCAAGTGAGAGCATGACTGTCACCTGACGGGATCGTTGTGTAATCTTTCGGGTCTTATTTGCTTGCAGCTGTTTATAATGCAATGATTATGTCTGGTCCACTTACTCCCATTGTTCAGTATGTCGCCGAGGCTGTGATGTATGTCCGGATCGGACATCTTCCTGTGATGTATAGAGGAAGAGGGCGGACTCTGTCTGCGCATTCCCTCCAATCCAGCTGCGGAGGTCTTCTTTGTTCGCGCTACTCTTTGAACGCTGAAAATATGCTTTTATTACAACCAATTATACAATTTAGTATGCAATTATTTATAATTCAATTTCATTGACAAACAACATTGTGAGGTCAATGTAGGTAAATAACCGAACGAATCCATAAACTTCTCATGGATACATCAAGTGACGACAGCATTCGCTAATCCATTAGCACTACCCACTGTAATAACGTTTTCTCAAACATGCTTGGAAATATTGTCATTATTTTCGAAAAAAAAGCACTCGAGGTATCGAATTTACTACCATCGCTTGATTTTGGGTTCTCATGCGGAAAAATTATATTCTTAACTCGTTCGAAAAGGATTTTTACAAACCTCGCCATCGCGGTACGTAAATAAAACCCTTTGCGAACTCGTGGGAAATGTACTATTTCACCTCAGCAGCTCGAACAAGCGGGGTTTGCTGCGAGTAAACAGTGTGCAAAGTTGCATTTTGCTCACAGTGAGACAAAGTAGCTTTTTAATTTTGAATGCCGCGGACTTAGGCGTAACCGCAAACAGCCAACGGGCATCGAGTTATAATTCGATATTTTTTGGCTGTTTGCGATTTCGCCAATGTCACAGATACCTATCGATTTTAAACTTGATTGCAGTATCTGTGCTACTTAATTCCATATGGTCAAACCTGGATAAGTGAGAACTGGATTAGTGAGAAAACTCTATAAGTAAGAGTAATACCAGGACTTGAGGGTTAAGCCAGGACCCGTCATTTTAAGCTCCCAAAACATCTATTAGCGAGAAACAGAAACCTCTGTAAGAGAGAGTCGTTTTTCCCTCATAGACCTCCGTAAGTGAGACTGCTACTTATCTATACCTCTATAAGCGACAGTCGAACTTTATTTACAAATTTAACATCTGCTATTTAATGACTCATTCTTAACTTTCGTGGAACTTCCTACCATTGTTTTTGTATTGCTTTCTCGTCAATATTGTACCTATTCTATTTCGTGGAACTAAATAATGTTGTTATTCTATCGCAGTCTTTTCGAATGGAGACGTGTGCCTGTGTACCGTCCTATCTGTCCGACTTACTCAGTTTATAGTTATCAATTGCGGAAGAAAGTTCTGTTCTGCATCATGACAAAACGGAAAATTAAAGTACTGTCATTAAGTGATAAACTTAAAATAGTGAATGCGGAAAATTGCGAAATGAAATTCAGAAGGAGTTTAATTTACCTGAATCCACCTATTATAAAATTATAAAATCAAAAGACTATAAAGTCTGAGTGCTCTGATGGACATGGAAATATTAAGAGCTCTAGTGCTCTTAATATTTCCATGTTTCTGAATTTCCCAATAACGAAAAGTGCCTTTTGAAATGGATAAAACAAACTTTCGATAAGAACATTCCCATAGATGTACCTTTGTTGAAAGAAAAATCAAAGGAGTTTGCTACAGAACTGGGAATCCAGAACTTTTCTGCTGGCAACGGCTGGTTAGAGGGTTTTAAAAGGTGTCATGATATAGCTTTCAAAAAAGCAGCTGGGGAAAGTAAATCTGTGGACCAAGGTGTGTGCAACCACTGGACTGAAGATCTGCCAAATCTTTTAGAAGGGTATGAATCAGACGCTATTTACAACGCGGATGAAACAGCTTTGTTTTTCAAGTGCGTTCCGGATAAAACACTTACGTTTAAAGGCGAAAAATGCCATGGAGGAAAACAAAGCAAGGAACGCCTTACACTTCTCCAGCGTGTAAACATGAGTGCTACGGACAAACTCCCACTTCTCATCATCGGGAAATCAAAGCGACCTAGATGTTTTAAAGGTGTCAAGACTCTACCCATTGATTATGCCAATAACACAAACGCTTGGATGACCAAGAAATATTGTTTATGTGTTATGTTAATATTTAAAGATTGGTTGAAAAAAGTTGACAAACAACTAAACAACAAAGATGAACCGAAAAAAAAATCTGCTATTCATTGACAACTGTGCTGCCCATACGGACTTACCAACACTTGCAAACGTAAAAGTAATGTTTTTACCTGCTAACACCACTAGTAAAGTTCAACCATTAATTAGAACAAGGCATCATTCACACTTTTAAACGCTTTTATCTACACACGTATCATAAACCCTCTTTACTGCGTACAAAAACCGCACGTTAAGATCAGCATAATGTTACTACTTGGTAAAAACTCATTTCTTATCTGAAAAATTACACATTATGACCATAATGTGTAATTTTTCTACACATTATGACATTCAAATTTCGAACGCCGTCACCCGCCTGCATGCCGCCCCTAGTTTGTCTGTGAAGTTGGTACTGACATTCAAATTTCGAACGCCGACGCCCGAAGTTGGTGCTACAGGACAAGCTAAACAACAGCAGAGCCACAATGCCGGTCAAACATGCGGTTCCTGTACACATTAAAAAATCAAAAAAAAATCAAAATCAAAAATCATTTATTTCCATAGGATGTTGTTACATCACTTAGATCCGTCATTACATTTTTTTGGGTGAGTTCACTAACCCAATGGCGTTTATGATATGTGTGTAGATAAACTAGTGTATGTAACTGTACATAATTAGGCATTAAAACTCTCGAGTGATATTATTATGAAACTCATAAACCCTTTCATAAACCCACTCTCGAGTATTAATACCCTCCATTATGTAGCAGTCACATAAACTACTATTATCTACACACGTATCATAAACCCTATTTACTGCGTCCAAAAACCGCACGTTACGATCAGCATAATGTTAAACTACTTTTTTTAAACTCATTTCATATCTGAATATTGAACATTAACCATAATGTGTAAATTTTCTACATATTATGACATTCAAATTTCGAACGCCGACGCCCGCCTGCGTGCCGCCCCTACTTTGTCTCTGAATTTGGTACTACAGAACAAGCTAAATAACTCAATGCCACAATGCCAGTCAAACATGCGGTTCCTGAACACATCAAAGAGAGCTTATGATATGTGTGTAGATAAACTAGTCTATGTAACTGTACATAATTAGGCATTATGTATCAGTCACATAAAATACTATTATCGCAGAGAAGTCGTTAAACATATTCTTACGAGTCTGGAAGAAAGCAGTAGTCCTGACATTTACGTACTTCTAGCTATGAAATTTGCTAGAAGAGCATGGTACTTAGTCAGTGACGTTACTGTTAAAAACTGCATCAAGAAAGCTGGGTT
This sequence comes from Argyresthia goedartella, assembly GCA_949825045.1. Lineage (NCBI taxonomy): Eukaryota > Metazoa > Arthropoda > Insecta > Lepidoptera > Argyresthiidae > Argyresthia > Argyresthia goedartella. Next base: position 13,085,508 of record OX463820.1, on the reverse strand, counting down.
TTGGAAAAGTACAGATGAGCAAGACCTGTCAGAGGAAAATGATGTTGAAGTTGGACCTAGCAACGAGGAGTGGACTAAGCTTGTGTCTCCAATATGTTAATATGTATGTTAATGCCGAGCTTCGAAGATTTCGTTCAAATTGACGACGACTTAACTACCGCTGGAGAACAAACCGACGACGATTGTATTGCTGGAAATGACAGTGAAGACGAGGCACAGATTCCGGAAACAGAAATAAAGATTATTCCAATGAAGCTAGCTTTAAATGCGTTGGAGACAGTGCATCAGTACTTTGAATACGCGGCGGTTGTTGATCAAGCAATATTCGACAAAATTTATGAGTTAGAGAAAAACATTCAAAATACAAAACAGAAACCCAAACGAAATTGACGGATTTTTTTAAGTGTAAATAAGTTTAAAATAAAATAAAATTACATAGTGCATGAATTTTTGTTTTGTTTTCGTAAGCATTTAAAAATATATATGTTGTGCATATCATGCACATAATTTTATCATATTGCATATTTACTACATTCGTACTTGCTGTGACTTGTTATTGCTGCGTACCCCTTTAAGAGAGAAACGCTACCCATGCTAACCGCATTAGCGAGAAGTTAGTGAGAAACCTCTATAATGAGATTGTGCTCCTTGAACTCTCGCTTATCAAGGTTTGACTATAATCGAGCTTAGCCGTCGATCGGTGGAGAATGGAATAGTCGACGTCGGCGAATTGTTAAATTAAAATAAATTGGGCAGAAAAGATGTATTTGCCCAGCGGTGGCCCAAAATTATATAGATGATGAAGACCATGATATATGGCCGCCATTTTGAACTTTTTAGAGACTGGTCCCGATTTAATACAAAATCGATATCTGGGGATCCGGTTGGAGTTCAATTATGATTCTGAAGCCAGATTTTAAAAAAATTGCCGCCATTTTGAACTTTTTGTTTACTGGTTCGATCTGCTTCAAAATCGATATCTGAGGATCCGGTTGGAGTCCGACCACGACTCAGAAGTCAGATTTTGAAAAAGTTGCCGCCATTTTGAACTTTTTAGTTACTGGTCCGATTTAAAAAACAAACGATATCCGGGGATCCGGTTGGAGTCCAATCATGATTCTGAAGTTAGATTTTGGAAAAATGCCGCAATATTGAGCTTTTTAGTTACTGGTCAGATTTGCTTCAAAATCGATATCTGAGGATCCGGTTGAAGTCCGACCATGATTCTGAAGTCAGATTTAAAAAAGTCACCGCCATTATGAACTTTTTAGTTACTTGTCTGATTAGTTGCTCCCAGGTTTAGACTCACGAAGAGACTCATTTAGGTAGTGCCCTTGCGCTTCGCTTGCTCGTCTTGGCAGAAAAGGGCTTGCCGTGAAAAGGGCTTGCCGGCTTCGCATCACTATCTGGCCTCCCTACAGGTGGCCGTTTATACCTACTAAGCCGGCAAGGCCTTCTTTGCCGGCGTATTCATTAATGTACTATTAAAACAGACTTCCTAGCTCTTCTACAGGGACAGATATAATTACTATATTAATGCAAAGGGCTGTATACAACACACTCACCAAGTACTATGCGCCGGCGGCAACTGAAACACCTGAGCATCATACGCGTCGAAATCAAAAATCGAATTGTGCATATAGTCGTCCTCCTTCAACAGCTTGCCCTTCTTGTCGTCCTCGTACATCTTAATCAGCGGGTCCTGGCTCTTCCTCGGTGGCAACTTAATCCTTGGTATAAAGTTGGAATAAGCCACTTTCTTGTTCGTCGAATAAAAGGATAAGTTGATCCAATGCGGCATTGAGTAGTCGTCAATGGAGTTGAGGCTGTTGTCTTTGTTGTGGAACTTGAGGAGCGGCACGGCGTGTAGCGGCTGTTCGCCGACGCAGACGAGGTCGCTGCCGACGCCGTTGTCGATGATGCGTTGTTTGGTCACGTTGGTGAGCTCACGGTCCACCTCGAAAACTCCGACGCCGGGAGTGATGACGACACTGAGCTGGCCGGTGCGGTCGAAGCAACGGTCGAGGTAGTGCTTTTCGAATACTGGAACAGAAATTATTTGATGTGGATGTAGGTCATATTTAGAAAACATCAAGGTCAAAGTCAAAGTAAACATTTGTTTATTACTGTAGATATACATGGTAAACGTATTTATTTGCCGCTTCTATACTTTGGAACACTGGAGGATAAGATGGAGCAATCTTCGCCATAGCCATAGGTGTACCTATATATGGCGTAGTATAGAGGAGACCTATACCGAGTAGTGGATGAATGTGGGCTGATTGATTGATTGATAAACGCAGGCCTAGGTATGATAAAACTCAGGGGCAGAGAATGTCGAGAACACTCTACAACGCAGAAACCGATGACAAGTTCATCACAAAACTTACCATTCAAGCTCATATTCAACACTTCCAGAAAGTTCCCCTGCGCGGCAGTCGAGTTGATAGCAGTCGGTATCTCGAGGTTCGGCCGCTCGTGGTATTGCAGCACGATCTTCTGGTAGTCCGTGAACAGGCGACGCAGCTGCAGTAGAACGTTGGACCAGTCCTCGTAGCGCTCGTTTTGGACTGCCACTCTGAATGATTTTAGTACATAAATAAAGTAAATAAATAATCGGTTAAGTTTAGGTCGGACTCGCACACGAAGGATTCCGTACCATGATGATGATTTTTTGTGGTATTAAGATTTTTATCTACCACGTATCATAAACCCTCTTTACTGCATACAAAATCCGCAAGTTACGATCAGCATAATGTTAAACTACTTGGTAAAAACTCATTTCTTATCTGAAAAATTACACATTATGACCACAATGTGTAATTTTTCTGCATATTATGACATTCAAATTTCGAACGTCGACGCCCGCCTGCGTGCCGCCCCTAGTTTGTCTGTGAAGTTGGAACTGACATTCAAATTTCGAACGACGACGCCTAAACAACTGCAGAGCCACAATGCCGGTCAAACATGCGGTTCCTGAACACATCAAAGAGAGCTTATGATATGTGTGTAAATAAACTAGTACATAATTAGGCATTAAAACTCTCGAGTGATATTATTATGAAACTCGCCTTCGGCTCGTTTCATAAACCCACTCTCGAGTATTAATGCCCTCCATTATGTAGCAGTCACATAAACTACTATTTTGTCCTTAACGTACGAGGTAAGTTAAGGACAAAAAAACATAATACCAGTTTTGTTTTGATACCAGTACAGGGTTTTGATACCAGTCTTATCAAATTGCGAATTACAAATTGCCTATCTGATGTTAAAAGAATTGCGCCACCGACGACGTAGATTTGCTGCGGCAATCCTGTTAAACCACGCTTCAGCATGGGAGATTTTAAAACATGTCTCTTGGACCCTCTTTAATTTATAACATCTCCTGTAGTTCTTTAATGGCTGGACTGTATAGATAATTTTTTGAAATAATATTTTCCCAGTATCTTTCCATCCGCGTTTTTTTGTACTCTTTTTTTTCTATAACTTTTTTTACTATTCGTATTTTTCTACAATCTTTAATTTCCGCTGTTTTTTTTTTTGGCAAACAGATATTTTCCTACGCATTTATTTTCTCAATCCGTATTTTTCATACACTTACATATATTTTGACGATAATAGTTCTCCTGGTGTTTATTTCCTCATACAATATATGCTTGATTTAACTTGCGGGGTGGCAGAGGGACAGTTGCGCCCCATTTAGTTAGTTTTCACTGCAAAAGAACTAGCTGAAATTTTATAGCGTGTAGAAAGGCCAATGGAACTTTTGCCATACATAGCTGGCATTTTTGTTCTTTTCGCCAAAAGTGAAACCTAGGCCATATGTTAGAGGAGTGTATGAGAAATCAATAGCAAAAATAACTAGGCCTACCAACCAGGTTGAGAGTGTTTAGGACATTGCTATTGATTTTATCAGGCGCAATTATTTAAAAAAAAAACACTAAATCATGTCATGACGTAGATAATCCGCCTCACATATTTTTTAAAGTGACGATCTCAGGGCCAATTACATAAATACCAGGGACAGAAATGCTGGCGCGGCACAGCTGACAACGCAACAGGCGCATCAAACGAGAAGAGAATAATATATTAAGCAATTAGTGAATAAAGGACGTATTTAAAGCGAGGGCCATGAGGGCGAGCAAGTGAAGGATCCTAACGACTGAATCATGACCGTAGCGAGTGATTCAAGTGTTAGAATCTTGAGCGATGCGAGTGATTCATGGCACTCGATACACATCCGTTTTATTCAACAGTTGCATACTATACTTTATACCATGAGTACGAGAAAAACATATCTTCTTCATCACTTGAATGCATTTTCAATCGATTTATTATTAGGTAACACTAAAATTTGTGTTCATTCAACTTACAGTATTAAAAATGGCGCCAATTTACTAATGACAGCAAGAACACCAAACAGTTTTTATTCTAATGCTAAACTCCTTGTCGAAAATGTCGACCAATCAAATCTCGAGTTTTTTCCACAAGAAGTTTGTATGTCGAGTATTCTTTGCACAAGGAGTTTGTATCGAGTATGGAGCGGATGCGCAAGGAGGTTTCTTAGCTTTGAGATTGAATATATTGGTGTTCTAAATTCAAACACCAAAGTCGTGATTAAAAGAGCTTTTTTCAGTGAATAAAATAAGCGTTTTAGAGGGGGAAAGAAAATATTATGTAGATGGGTCGTAGAAACAATGAATGGACGGTTGAAAAATCAGTATCGACAAATTAGGTACACCTTTTTTAATGGAGCTTCTAATCACTTGTTCAACGAAGTAAAAATAGCGGTTGTATTACTAAATCTCATATATATACAATGTATATAATGTATGTATACAATATAATATAAAATGGAGAACACCTCAACCACCTCCGCTTTGCAGACGATATCATTATACTCGCCGAAACACCAGGACAACTGGAAAATATGCTTAATGATCTGTGACACGCATCAATCCGTGTAGGCCTTAAAATGAATTCGGATAAGACCAAGGTTATCGGCACGACCGATATGTCTCAATCTCCGATCACATTTGACGGCCAAGCAATAGAGCAAGTGGAGGAGTATAACTACCTAGGGCGGATCATCAAACTTGGTCGAGACCCACTGGCCCGAGAGATCGACCGAAGAATACAACTTGCGTGGGCAGCCTTCGGAAAGCTCAAGGGTGTCTCCCACTCTAAGATCCCTCAAACACTCAAAACTAGAGTCTACAATCAGTGTGTTCTCCCGCTGATGACTTACGCTTGCGAAGTATGGACCCTCACTGTCGGGATGATGCACAAACTGAAAGTCACACAAGGAACAATGGAAACGTCGATGCTCGGAGTATCCCGTCGCGACATGATACCGAACGAACTCATTCGCCAACGCACCAAAGTCACCGATGTAGGGAAACGTGTAGCGCGACTTAAATGGCAATGGGCAGGTCACATCTGTCAGGTGCAGAAACGACGGAAGATGGGGCTCTAAAGTTCTGTCCTGGAGGCCCCGTACAGGAAAGAGAAGTGTTGGAAGACCTGCGGCACGATGGTCTGATGACATTAGGGGTACAGCCGGCCCGACATGGACGAGGATGGCCGCAGAGCGAATTGGCGGTCAATTGGGAAGGCATATGTCCAGCAGTGGACAAGAACATGCTGAAGAGGAAGAAGAAGAAGATTATTAAATCTCACTGATTATTCTTCAGTGGAATCAATAATAACGAGAATCAATAAAACCCCCCCAAAAAATTACATAAATTATCATCATAAATTCACATAAATTATAACCTTAATCAAATCAGAGCTGATTTCGTGTCAATGACTGCCAATGTTCCCAATTTCCAACAAAAAAATAAGCCAGAGGCGATGGTTCGTATCATATTGAACTGTGCGGGAGGATATTTAACATCGATGTTGACGACATCTATGTTAAATAGCCGTGGCTGCTGGGTATTCGAATCCAGTCCGAAAAGCACTCTTAAGGAGTCTGTTCCTTTTAAATTATAAATTGCTCGAATAGCTCTGTTCAGTACAATAAAAATAGTTTGAATATCCGCTGCTTTCCCCCACAACAAGATACCATAGGACATGACACTATGAAAGTAACTAAACCATACTAGACTAGATGTAGCCACATACGTGTTTTGTCTGATGTAGCCGCAGAACTTAATTTAATTTTAAACGGACTTTTTGTCATTTTTGGCCGATTCCGTCCCTCTCACACTGCGGGTCATTCCGCCTGGAGTAACAGGGACCTTTGCACGGACGAGATATCCCCTTTACCCAATTGAACTAATTTGGGAAAAGGTAGTCCTGTAGGTAGTCATGTAGGAAGAAAAAATAAATCTTTTAAAACGGCAGAAGTTAAATGTTGCTAAAAGAAGGTTTAGCGAGAATCGGAGCAGAACAATGGGCTGAATGCGTCGGTGACGTCAAAAGGAATGGGAACGGATGAAAACATTAGACGGGATTGTGGATGTGGCTAGCGACGCTGTAAAAAAGCCTTTAATAACAAATCTAGTGATGATGAATCTGACACAAGAGAATGACGCGCGGCGCGATTGATTATTGTGTGTGTATATTATACTGAATAAATGTTTATTCTCTTCTATAAAATTTTCTAAAATAATTTCGTTAAGTTTTTTTTTAAAGAGCCTTGCCCTATGTTTTAAAAGCCCTTTCATTCATTTTATTTCTGTTCTGAAAGCCTAAAATATAACCACGTATGTTAGGCCGTAATAAGTCATATAATAATGCATGGTGAATGATGATCGTGTTTCATGTTTGTGTGATAGTTTTATATTATATATTCCCACTAAACATTTGGACAAAAGTGAATCCTGATTTTATAGAAAAAAAATCGATAGGTACACAAAAAGTCTAGTATAATATTAATCATATACGCTCTATCTTAATTTAAATAATTATTCATTCCAATTATTTTGGTATCATTAAAATACTTAGGATGAATCAACGAACAGTGAACTATATATCAATGATCAATGCTCAATCACTCACTTTGACATCAGTATAGGTGCAAAACTATGATCAATCATAGACAAATAATTATCTTGTTTACATTATTGCCGGATTTTGCCGAAAGGGACTTTACATAGAAGAAAATGGTTTAGAAAACAAAGAGTCAGAAAAAACGCGAATTGAAATAAAAAAACAGGGGACAATATTATTTCGGAAAGTTTATCTATACAGTGATTTGTTCCTGTAACGGCACCAGATGTACACATTCCGTGAAAATGTCAAATCTACCTATAGCGGTTCAATCAAATAGAGCCCGCTGTCGGAGGGAAGGCCAGACAGATGGACAGCGGAGGCTTAGAGGCCCGTTTCACTTGGATGTAGTAATTTTACTACAATCTTTTCAACATCAATTTTGCTACGTCGTTTGTAAGTTGTGGCTTTGAGAATTGCTCTTTCGTAAATCTCCTAACTAACGAAACAGCGGAAATATCGTAAGTATATTTTACTTTTTCTGCGCTTGGTTATTACTTATTAGAAGCGTGATTAAAATGAGCCGTGTACATATGTAGTTTCTTATTATAGTGTAAAAGTAGTGAAGGAATACCTGTAGAAATCCTCGTAGAATCGTCCCCTATAGTCCTGTTGCAGACAATCCCGCATGTGAAGAGGGAACTCTTTTAAGAGCTTTGCCTTGTAGAATGTTCGAGAGAACAGCACTATCGTCACTTCATGGTTGCTCCCATTTTTCTGTGATGATATTAAAATTAAATATTAATTCATAGCTTAGTGCTCACAAGGAGTCTAGATGGAAATGACGAAAGCAGAAAGTTAAATGTGATATATAAATTAAATGGTAAATACATAGCAAGTTGTCTTTTACAATAGTTAGCAAGATAAAGACTATATTTTGTCTGCCTAAAGTCAGAAATAAATATGTTAAGACCAGATAAACATTTTTGTCATATTGACTTGATATTTTGCACATGAGTTGGTTCAGCCTATTTATGTAGTTGTTGCGTCCTTTTGAAGATGGACATATACAAGGAAATGCTCCAGTTATAATCTTTTTACACCAAGTTCTTCTTGTTTAACTCCTTCGCTATTACCCTCCAACAAAATAACCGTACTTCATTTGCTACAACTACCATTTAAAATGTTTGTCTCCTCCAAAGTCCCAACATAGTTCCGAAGTCAAACTTTCTTCTTCCGACTTTTCCGTCTACAAACATTCGTTGACTAGTTTATTAGCTTATAAATGTCAGTAATTACAAAGAATATGACATGAATTCAAAATTCTAATTCAAATTGGGAACTGGGAATCCAGCTATTAAGAAAAGGGCTGCTATGATGATAAATGATGGAAATTACCTTCCATTTGGCAAAAAGCTCAGCAAGAAACCCGTTTACAGCCTTCTCAAAGTATAGGTCTCCGTGTATATCGAAGTCCCACATTTCCGAGGACATCTGTATGAACAAGTAGACCATGGAGGTGGAGGAACGGAAGACGATCTTCGTGTCTTCCGTTATGACACCGCAGGCCACACGGTCGCCTTGGGACCACATCTCGTAGACTTGGCATCGGATCGCGCCGCCGCAATATTCTATTTTCTTGTTCAAATATACGCATGTTCCAACCTGGATGTGAATGAACAATAATGCGTTTTTACTTTTTGCAAGTTACATTTGTTTGTGATAATGACCATAAGTAACAAACAAGTTAACAAATTTTGGACACAGCTTTGCATGATTTATTAAATATTCAAGTATTCTTATGGTACGATTCCTAAATTTGGCAGCACGCAGCAGTCAGTTATTACTCATGCCTTGAGACCGATTCAATTAGGGATGGCGTCTGCCAGTATCGTGTATTGCTCAAAAAGAGCAGAACTGCCTAAGCCATTGTTGTCTTTTTATTTTAAATCTAAATTACCAAGTGGTTCTTCAACCGCCACATCTCTGACCGCCCCATGTACTGATCTCTGAAGGTAAGCTCAACAGAGTCAAGGGCCACATCCGGAACATGTACCAAGTTGACGAGCACATCAGCAAATGTCCTGAGTTGGAAGGTTGTCGCGATACTCTGCTCCACGCTGATTGTATCTAGAAGAAAAGTTGTTTCAATGTCATCAATCTGTCCAAAGAATATGTATAGTGGAAGAACCTTTAACGTTTTATTAAGCTATGAGCTTCGCCACATTTATTCATTTTCTTCAAGGGGTTTCTTATATTCTTTAAAAAAAATCTAGACGTTTCCAGCTGGCTATCATGGCAAGTTTGGTATCATTTTCGTATAAATGGAAGATGTAAAATCGTTGCTGGTGTAGTTTTCAGTGACTTTTAATAAATAGTAAAAATTATAAAAAATTGCGATAATATTTTTGCTTTGCGAGTTAATAATTTCGGAATCAAAAAATATGAAATTCTATATTAAAGCTCATTTAAAGCAGATTCTAATAATATACATTTTAAGAACGTCCTTCTACAAAAAGTTTATCAAAAAAACTGTTCACAGTGGTGGTGACTCACGCTAGGATGCGAATTATCTACCTTACAAAATAAGTCTTAGTTTGGCAGCATTCACGATGAGTCTTCTACAGTTTTACAGTTGATATTCTTTGCGACCTGTGCTAAATATGTATGACTTAAAACTGCAAAACAATGGTATCAGATAATTTTATAGTAAATCGTTATTTATGGTCGTCTTTTGCTCAAATTGGTTTTTCGTTCAGAAACAACCAGACTCAAGTAACTATTCAAAATGTTTGATCTAATGACGTCGCGAGGGGTGTTTTTTAAGCGTATGTGGTTTACAGATAAATAAAAAACCATTGCAATTCCGGGTAGGTTTTCCTGTAATTTTTATTTTGATAATTGTAGACTCTATAGTTTCGGAAATAAGGGGAGGGAGAAGGGTCATTTTTTGCACTTTTTGATCATAACTTCTGAAGTTATCAAACAATTTTTTTAAAAAGTAATTGAAAAATTTATAAAGAGCTCTTTTCAACGATACCCTGACTCATTGCGGTTATATAATTTTTTCGTTTTGTCATTTTATCCCCTCCACCTTTTTGTAGGCAATATTTTTTTCATTTATTATTAATACAGATAAATGCACAACATTACAGACAATGTCCAATTCATTGTACATATACAAATATATAAATAACATATATACACTTCCATTTAAATCATAATAAATTATAGTATTTTACATGTCGGTTCAATAAATGTCAATAATAATAATAATAATTCAATGATAAAAATGTCATTGCAGTCATTTGGAATTATACCTTAATTATACATAGTCAGGTCATAAGTTCTGTCACATGTGCAATATGAAATAATTTAGACATGTTTATTATTTATGTAAACATTTATATATCAAAATGAACTTAATAAAACATAGATTCTTATGGTAATAAAGTTTATTCAAAATGACCCCCGCGATTTTGAATACAGGCCTTTATTCTGCGCGGCCAGTCGTCTATCGCAGCACGAACGAGGTCAATGTCAATATCGGCGGCTGCCTTAATCAAGGATGCCTTGAGTGACTCCAAATCAGGATGAGGCTTTGAGCAGGCCTTTTCCTCCAAGTGTTGCCATATCTTGTAATCTAACGGACTCAAATCTGGACTGGAGGAGGGCCAGTCTTCGTGCCGGATGAAGTCGATTTCACGCGCCGCCAGCCAGTCTTGTGAGCTTTTCGCTCTATGAGCTGGCGCAGAATCTTGTTGGAATACCCAGTGCCTGTTATTAAACATGGTATGAGTAACAGGTTCCACAAGGTTCTTGAGGACTGTATTTCGATACACAACTGCATTCGTTTTTACGCCTTTCTCACAAAAATGTACCTCAGTTAAGCCCCAATAAGAGACTCCCAACCAAACCATGAGCGAGGATGGAAAATGACCTCGTTGGACACGCGGAATACGGTTGCTCGCTTCTTCACTGCTGTGTGCGTACACCTTACCATTTTGTTTGTTGTAGCTCTCTTCCACGGTGAAAATTTTTTCATCCGAAAAAAGAATTTCCCGATGCTTTTTTCCCGCGTACCGCTTCAACAAAGCGCGGCATCTCTTCAGTCTCAGGTCCATTAAACGAGCGTCCAAACGATGTCCCGTTTTTCTTCGATATGCCCTAAGCCCTAAGTCTTCATTTAACACCCTATTCACCGTGGTCCTGCTTAACCCCATCTGAAGGGCCAACAGTTTCTGCTTACGTATGGGATTTCTTTGAATTCGCGCCTTCACAGCTTTTATCACTGCTGGAGTCCTAACAGAGCGAGGGCGACCACTTCTTCCTGTCATCTACACTAGAGTCTTCATTGTATCGTTTTATGGTACGATAAACGAATCTTTTGGTTATATTCAAATTTTTCAGTAAGTCGAAAACCTGAATTGGCGCGTAACCGCAATGATGCAACGCAATAACTGCGACACGGTCTTCTTTAAGTGTCCACTCCATATTTAAAAATGAGGAAAATTCTAAAAAGTACACATTTTTATTTTCATGAACAATTCGAAATTCCAATTCAATAAACTTTTTTGTGGCCAGCGTTCTAAATTCAAAAGTTTTTATTGTGTGACAGAACTTATGACCTGACTGTGTATAACACAACCCTGTCATACATTCTCCTCGCAGAACCTTCAACATTCTCGCACAATATGCCTCCATGCATCACCAAACAGATCAGTCAGTGGTGCTGCAGCCAACAGAGCGTTGAGACTGTCTCACCAGCGGAGACTGCTGGCGCGCCACCGTGCGATGCGCGCCGCACGCTAATAGCCGCTGGTGCCTGCGCGCGCGTAGATATTTGTCGGGCACGAATAGCGCGCATACGGCACCGACAAGCGCGACACAGTCACTGTCGCCTCGCAACAATCGACACACAGTCGCTGCTCGGTATTACGTCTAACCTCTAGTGAGTTGTATCCGAGCATACCCAATATGAAAGCGGATGGATAAAGGTAAGGATAGTATCCAAATTTCCTCTTATAAAGGTATCGTAGGATAGCTTTGTGTACCTTCTCGAGCAAAAGTGTGTAAGAGCTTTCGTGCGGATCCCAAACAAGCTAGATTCAAGTTTAGTTCTCACTAGGGCCGTGTATAGAAGCTGGAACACATTAAGATTCCGGAAATCCTTACTATATCGTATCACGAACCCCAATCTTTTAAAGCATTCCTTGGCTAAAGTGCTCATGTGCTCAGGGAATGTAAGTTTGGGGTCGAACGTAACACCGAGGTCCTTAATCGAATACACTCGAGTCAAAGACTCCGTACCGAGTGCATACGTCGCGATTCATATTAGACTTGAATTATGTTGCGGTTATCAGGATAAGTATTTTTGCAGAAGATTTCAAGACTATCTCTTACAGTTCTTGAGAAAAGTGCCTGCGACAGACGAACGGACGGACGAACACAGGAGTGATCCTATAAAGGTTCCTGCTTTTGAGGTATACGGAACGCTTAAAAGGACAAAAAGCTCTTTTAAAAAAAAAACAGTTCAATAATACTACAATTCGGTTAAGGCCGGTGATGCCCAAAAGTGGCTTTCTAAGTTCTTCCGTAACAAATTATACTATGGTTCACTTAAGATCAATTCATTTTTAACTTTATGAGTTAAGTATTATGTTTTACTTACCCTGAGTGAGGTCAACTGACGCCGGGAAAGTGAAGCTCACAAACCTAATCACTTTTTCAGCGACTGAGCATCGGACTGTAGATGCTGCACACCCAGCAACTCAAGCCTTGGGGTTGGTCTTAGCATGAATATGTCGAAGACCAATAAGTAATGTCGAATAGCAAGGATCTTGTGGGAGACTCACCCCATGAGAATTGTATATGTCCAGGCCTAGACCTAGGCCAAATAACAACACAACAACAACAACGCCTGGCTCTTCCAGGATTTTGGTATATGAAGGGATGGGATACTTCCGATGTCTTTAAAACGTAGGCTCGACGTAAACTAAGTTAAAAGTAAATTATCGACTTAGCTCGGGAAGCATTCGAGGGCCGGCCACGTTGCTCGAATGCATCTGAACCGTTGGGCCAAGACAGCCATGAATGGGTCCCATAAATGCCAAGAGGAAGCGTGGTGGACTCAGGTCGGTTCCCCGTTTTTGGCTTATGGTTTTTTCAAACTATTAGGTTCGTAGCCATCCCACACTAGGTCCAAACGTGTAACAATAGCTGATTTAACTTCTATAAAGGACAAAAAAAATACACATTCGCAAAACGATCTTTACGGTTGCTTCTGGAGGGCTCGGGACAATAGTCATGTACTATTCGGGCGAGCTAAGTTGGCACCTGGCTCGAGTGACGTTTGTGCAAAGTACAGTGTTAACAGTACGTTTTTACATATAGCTAAATCGAAATTCGATAATCGTTATTAGGTTAACTCTCACACATATATAGAGTAGACAACGCAAGCACGGATAAATGACAGGGGGCTAGCCCATCGCTGCAGCTATGGAGGTTAAAGGTTTCCTCACGATGTTTTCCATCATCGTTAGAACGTTGTATCGTCGATGTGTTCTGCTGAATGTACCCATTGGTATAGCACGCTAAACTGACTGACAGTGAGTGACAGACAACGCATAACCAAAACCTAATATCGATTATGTACATCGAATTTCGATTTAGTAATATATAATACTGTACTGCCCACACTGTATTTTGCCCATAATTCTTGATCGCATAGGCAAAGCTCAAATTCAAACACAAACTCTAAATTTCTTTATTACTTTGGATATTAACATTACTAAGCAAACTTCATTTTTGTCTCTTCTCTACATTGGACCACTGTGGGAGAAGGAGGGCGAAGGACGGTCTCTTACGGGAGCTACGAGCATCCATACCTATTTTTTACAAGGCCGACTACAATACTATTGCGAGCCACCTAAAATCAGTTGACTGGGATCTCTCATTCGGCACTAGTGCCACAGTCGACGATATGGAACACGCATTCTACATCATAGTTCGAGATTTAATTAAAAAACATGTCCCACTAACGAAAAACACTAGAAACCGATTCCCAGTGTGGTATTCAAAACATCTAATTCGCTTGTTAAAAAAAAGTATAAGCTACACACCAGGTACAAGAAATTTGGAAATCCATTGGATCTACTGGAGTTCGAACAACTATGCAGTAGTTGTTTAAAACTTCAGAGACACAGTTACTCCCAAATCTCCCAATATACAAGACGTCTAGAGGCTGCAATTAAAATAAATCCTAAAGTGTTCTGGTCTTTCATAAAGGCTAAGAGAGGGGAGGCAGGAGCGGCTATCCATCTCAGATGCAACTCGGAGACACAAACGCAACTGATGCCAAGAGCATATGCAATCTCTTTGCGAATATTTTTTGCAGTGTGTTTAAGAAGGATAATCAAACTGCGTCGGTGTCTATATCCCCTACAATTGCACTGAAAACGTCTCAATTTCTTAACAACATCTGTTTCTCGGATGGGGAAGTCTTACGAGCCGTAAAAATACTTGACGGCATACCTTCTGTCTTTGTATCGAAAGCAGCGGCTGCACTTGCTGACCCTCTCCGACATATATTCAATCGCAACTTGTCAGATTTGGAAGGAAGCGTTGGTGGTTCCGATATTTAAGTCTGGCCAGAAGATTGCTCTCTCAGATTATCGGCCGATTTCTATCCTTGCCATATTGAGTAAATTATTTGAGAAACTTATTTGTATTCACTTGACCTGGTTCTTGAAGCCATACATTACACCTAACCAGCATGGCTTTACAGCATCGCGCTCAACAGTTACAAATTTGGTTCCTATCAGACAGATATTTGCCGGTCAGTGGATCGCCGTATCCCCACGGATGTTATTTACACTGATTTAAGTAAGACGTTTGAGTCAATCACAGGCTACTGATCGGAAAACTGTCTATGTTGGGCATCGGCGGAAGCCTTATCAAATGGCTACAGTCCTATCTCCACGACAGAACTTACAGAGTGGCTATATGTGGGCAATCTAGCGATGCTTTTCAGGCGATATCAGGTGTACCTCAGGGCTCTCATCTTGGCCCAATACTGTTCAATGTGTTTGTCAACGAAATTGTCAACGAAACGACTCCAGCCTCTTACAGGAATATTCATAATGATATGTCCCTAAATGCAGAAAAATGCTATTACGTCCACTTCACGCGTAATAACATCACCAATCATCAAGCGTACTCCATTGAGGATAAGAAACTAAATAGCGTTGCATCAATCCGTGATCTCGGCGTTATGCTGGATAGTCGGCTTAAGTTTGATGAGCATATTGACAGGATTGTAACCAAGAACCTGTAGACACTTGGTTTTGTGATACGCAATACCAAAAAATTCAAGGAGCCTCTCACAAAATTAAGTCTCTTCAACAGATTTGTACGATCACAGCTAGAGTATTGTAGCGTGGTTTGGAACCCCCAATACAAAATCTACTCCAACAGGCTAGAAAGTGTACTGTACAGAGACAATTACTTTACCCTTTAGCGGAAGGTGATAACAAGGCCAAAAAGTAACCCAGTTATAGTTCGCATCTAGAGCACTATAACATTGACACTCTGGCGGCACGCAGAAAAAGACTTGAATTAATATTTTTACGCAAGCTAGTCAATGGCACTCTCGAACATCCTGACTTACTGGGGAAAATTACTTTAATGCACCAAAAAGACTACCACGATCGAACTTCAGGTTATTTTTCATTGATACTGCCAAATCCAATCTAGGCTCAAACGCTCCGTTGCACAGATTATGCAAACTGTACAATGAACTCAGCAAAAAAGACCGTGAATCTGAACTCGACATATTTTCAAGCCTTAACTGCTTTAAAGCATGTTGGAATTAAATAATTTTAGAATAGGCCTCGTTCATAATTCATTAGTTTTAAAAATAAAAATAAATTGTATTAACTAAAAAAAAAATATCTATACACAGTAGTCTTAACTTTTAAAGTGTATAATTAACTTTAACATATTCGCTTTGCATGTTGTGTTCCTTTTTTATTTAAAAAGCGCATTCCCTCTATATTTAAGTCTCTATCTAAATCTAGCAAAGCGTATTGTTTGTAAAGGATCTACAATACATAAATAAAAAAATCCCACTGACCATTACATCTCTTTTAAACATTAGTTGTGTTTAATTAATACATATATTACAATATTGATTATAAAAAATAATAAGCAGGAATAAATAATTAGAAAATTATTAACAGCGAGTTCTGAGTTATAGTACATTACTGTCGCGGTCTGTAATTAATTACTGTCGCGCTCTTTAATGACAACGTTGCTTTTCGCACTGTTGGTAGCCGAAACCGCAGCACAGCGCCGCTCAAGGCCTATACAGCGCGATCAGCATTGTAGTCTTTAATGGACAAGCTGGAATAAAAGCCGAGACCGAGGCGTTTTGGCACACAACAAAATCTTGGAAAGAAAATTGAGCAAGAAGATCTCACGCTCTTTTTTCTGTCACACAACCAAATTCTGGATAATCAAATTGGTCTAAATCACAGCTCTATGCTCCGAAGTAGCTATGTACAATTGTACAACTTGCTAAAAATGATGGCAATGTCACGCTTAGTACAGGCTGAGCCGACGAAATACCATCGCAGCGATGGAGTCGCCAGTGCATATTAGAGAAAAAAATTACCAACTTTTTGTAAAAGGAGCTTCTTGAAATTATATTTTCTTTATATTATTGAAATCTGCATAAAATACGCTTTTTAGTATTTTTGTTTGCTTTTTTTTGCTATTCAAAAGTTTTTCTTTTTCAGCATCTTCGTGTCAACTGCTGAACATACGTCTTCCCAATTGACCGCCAATTCGTGCGATCTGCGGCCATTCTCCTCCATGTCGGGCCGGCTAAACCTTCTATGTCAAGGGACCATTGTGTGGCAGGTCTTCCGACATTTCTCTTTCCTGTTCGGGGCCTCCAGAACTGAACTTTAAAGCCCCATCTACCGTCGTTTCTGCTACAGATTTGTGCCCATTGCCAATTTAGTCGCATAACACTTTTTCCTACATCTGTGACTTTAGTGCGTTGGCGAATGAGTTCGTTCCGTATCTTGTCGCGACGCGATGGGATACTCCGAGCATCGACCTTTCCATTGCTCTTTGTGTGACTTTGAGTTTGTTTATCATCCCGACAGTAAGAGTCCATGTTTCGCAAGCGTAAATCATCACCGGAAGAACATCTGACTATAGACTCTATTGAGCGTTTGAGGGACTCACGGATGTCAGTGGAAGACATTGAACTTTCCAAACTCTGCCTACGCAAGTAGTATTCTTCCGTCAATCTCTCGAGCCAGCAGATCTCGTCCACGTATGATAATCTGCCCTAGGTAGTTGTAACTGTGATCGGATACTGAGCCATATCGGTCGTGCCCATAACCTTAGTCTCGTCCGAGTTCATTTGGAGGCCAACCCGGATTGATGCGTGGCACAGATCATTAAGCATCCTATCTAGTTCTCTTGATGTTTCAGCGAGTATAGCAATGTCGTCTCCAAAGCTGAGTTGGTTAAGATGTTTGACGTTCGCAATGAGTTTTGAGATACGACATCCCCTTGGCGTACGCCTCTTTTGACTGGAACAGTAGTCGTGGAACCTTGGACTTGCACAGTCATTGTGGCGGAGTAGTTAAGGTTCACCAGTATCTGGATGTGATGATGTCCTCCTCGTCGTATCCGACGACAGCGACCTCTGCTAATCTCCTTTTTTAGTCGATGAAGGCAAGATAAAGTGGTTTGTTGTATTTTTGGTCCTTCTGTATCGTGGATATGTGGTCGATGGAGCCAAAACCTTCCATGAACCCCGTTTGTTCCCTTGGTTGATACTAATCAAGTCAAGTAATTCAAAAGTTATTATAGCAAATAGCGTAATATTATAATAAAAAAAAACATTGCAAACTTCACTGTTTTACGATTTATAAAAAAAGTTACTAAGAAAAATATACCAAATATAAAATAAATACCAAAAATTATTCCTACAACTCAATTTATACGAAAATTATACCAAATTTGCCATAGTAGCCAGCTGGAAACTTAGAGCTTTATTTAAAAGAAGTTGGGCGGGCGGGTCACCCCCTCTCCCACAGCAACATTATTTTTAAAGTGGCCCGCGCGCGCTAGAAAAGCCCAGAATTACTTGAGGCATAAATGTGGTGAAGCTCAAAGCTTACAAAAAAAAAAAGGTTTAAACCTGTAGATCTCCGACTAGTATCAAACTTAAGCATTTAGATCTAATTTATTCATATTATGTGGTAACATGCTAAGAGACCATC
This sequence comes from Argyresthia goedartella, assembly GCA_949825045.1. NCBI lineage: Eukaryota > Metazoa > Arthropoda > Insecta > Lepidoptera > Argyresthiidae > Argyresthia > Argyresthia goedartella. Next base: position 13,067,269 of record OX463820.1, on the reverse strand, counting down.
AACTTCAGACCGCACAGCCATATCTAATGGCTGCTGACTTCATTTTAAATCTCATTGAAATCAATTAAACAAAGCAAAACATATAACTGCCACTCTCTACCAGTCGCTTTCACCAGTTATTCAATAATCCTTTTCAACAAATCAATTGTATTTTATTAAACCTTGATTAATTAATGTTAATCTTGTGTCTGTCACAAACTGTTGAATCAGTAAAACAAAACAAATGCAATTTTTTTATAGAGAACCTTACCTCTGACTCGGTTAGGAACATCCACCTTCGTAACTTGCAAGAGTAGCCTCGGGTAGTCATTTTCTGGGTGGTATATTTCAACCACATCCTTTTCTTTCAGGCCAGGATAATCTTTGAGATTTATAATTAACTCCACCGCTGTAAGACATTCACTTATTTAACAAAACTGAAAAAGTAAATTATAATCTTAAAGTAAATCAACTCAATACCTTGTATTCATATTAAAGTTGATAAAACACTTAAATAAGTTTTTTTTTTGTTATTAACAAAAGGAATACAACAAACAAACAAAAGTACTTGTCGAGCGTCATGGCCCCACGGCCCGAGGATCTCCACGCCTAAAGGCATTTTCCGTCGTTTAAGATCCTCTGCAGCCGCCGCCGCAGCGCCAGCCGCGGCTGAGGTCGCCGGTAGGTGGCACGGTAGCAACGTGTCCAAGCATGTCGGGTCCCAAATTAGCGGCCTCCCATTCTGCCAGGGAATGACCATCATTCCGTCCGGCCGCTTGCCATTGTCACGTACCAGGCCATTGCGTTCGAGGATGGCTGGCACGCCGCAACTGGCAAGGGACCGGCGAACATGTAGGCTGGAGTAATGGGACCACCGGCCAGCGCTTTGCTGACAGGGGAGGCCGAGGTGACCTAATTGGTCCACCCTGGCACCACAATAGCAACGATGGGGTTCATCTCACGCCGAGTCGCAGGCAGACGGCAAGTGTCACAGTGGCCCGGTCAAGTAGGGTGCGCAATGTGCCTCGAGGGAATAGAGTGCTGCCTGTGTCCGGACTCCTTCTCCCTGGAGGCTAGGAGACAAGCGCGGCTCCGCATATAACATGAGCATTTAATTAGGTCCAGGGAAACCGGGGTATGTATGTGGATCCTTGTTTACGCTTTCATAATAAAGGTTTACTTATTTATTTTATTAAAATTCAAATATCAACTCCACTCATGTACTCCTGTTCAGATTCTAGTCAGTCATTGAATGTGAGACCAGGTATTAATTATGAACTCCTCATCAATCGATCTGTACCGGTGATTTTCTTCGAGGTGCTTGACATGGTTGACCTCTTTCTTCCAGTCATCAGGTGTTATCGACTTTTAAGCATCTAAAGTCAGACTATTTTTTATTATATAGATGCCCTCTGTTCAACATTATTATCGGGGACTCGACTCTTTACAAGGTTCCATTCTATAGAGTATCACAGTTATATTTTAAGGCAGTAATCATACTGTTTTATGACCATGACCACCCAAAATCTTATGTATCATGATATTTTTTTGGATTTTTGTAGGATTTGATGAACATTTTTCTGGAAAAAATATTCTATGTGCTTTGAGCCACTCGACCATCACTCCTTGCTTTTTTTTTAAGCCAAGCTGAGAGGCCTTTCTTCCTCTTTACTATGGCATGATGCATTTGAAATTACTTTCACTTCAGATTACACTCGACCAAAATTGTTGCTAACAATTAGCTTTCTGCGAGGCTTATACATATCACAAACCTTTTCTTATTATTACTCAAGAATAAATAGAACAATTTGGTGGTAAACATAACTACAACAACTAAGCCGAAAAAGCCTGTAAGATAGGCATCAAGCGCTCTTGCTAAGCCTGAATTCCTGAGAATTTATACATTATAAAGAGACCAATATTCTAGTAAGGTATTTCAGGGGTTCATTGTAATTCAATTCAATCATCAATATTGTTCATTGATAGCAGTTGGAAGTGGAGGTGACTACAAATGTTCAATGATACCATTTCTTTGATAATCACAAAAATATATGATGGCTGGGGCAAATTGTTCTTATATGACGACAAACATAAATGGGTAGGTAGGTGTTTCAATATCCAGCACATAGTCAAGGGTCTTTACAGACCCTATATAAATCCGCCCCCTTATCGACACTCTGACCAGGCTGGTTCGCCCCCATATCGTCTGACCAGGAGGACGAAGAAAACAAACGGAGGTATGTAAGCGTAATACTTACGGCTAAAACTAGATTGATGCACAATAAGCTTGAAGGATTTCATTTCGTGGCTATCTAAGATTATTTAATAGTTATCATATTTTAAAACAGTCTTTTCACACCATCTTGATCACCAATTAAAAAGCTAATATACTTTGTAATATTTTATCTACAGCTTTGTGGAATTAAAATTTACAAAATAAAAACATTTACTCGGCTCACACACATCACAAATCACAACATTCATCAACGAATGAACATATCGACCACAGAGTACATTATATATCAACATTGTCTTGTCTTTGCACAAATCCAGAGACAATTTTTTTTCGTATATAAGGAAAGGCAATGGTAATCAAAGCCAAGTCTTCATCTTTTTGTTTTGAGGTAAAATAAGGCCGAAGCCAAGTCTTCCGTAATTTTACTTCTTAAGGCCGAAGCCAAGTCTTCCGTGTTTTTGTTTCGGCCGAAGCCAAGTCTATAAAACTATTCATTTATCATTTTAGAGTAACTTCATAGGTTTCTGAAATCCATATCGACATTATCAGCCCATTGTTGAGCATACGCATGTGATCAGATAAACGAAAATATTTGCTTACAAATGCATCGCACTGTCAAACATAAGTCGAGGGTTGCCAGCTTCTCGAATATTTCCCCCCTAACCAAAGTCAAAATCCCCCTAAAATACCCAAAATTTATTGTAAAACCCCCAAAAAAACAATATCAAGATTTTCAAAAGTATTTTTTAATACAATTATCTTTTAGATATTATTATTTATTTATTATTATAGAATATTAAGCAGGTCGAAAAAACAATCTGTTTCTTCAGAAGTACTTTTAAAGTCGTACATTTGTTTCGGCGTACTTGCAATGATTTTTTTCTCGTTGTATGGGGCGCGACGTGAATAGATAGACGCATTCCCCGTGTCACCTACTGGCAACCTCAGCCACAGCCGGTGCTGTTGCGGTAGCAGCATAGGGTCTCAAAAGCCGCAAATACGCCGAACTCGGCGACAATTATTTGTTTATGCCGACGGCTATGATACTCTCGGGCCGTGGGGCCTTGACGCTCGAAGAGTCCTCAAAAACATCTCTAAGCGGCTCGTCGAAGCGTCAGGGGACCGCAGAGCTGGCACCTACCTCGCTCAACGCATCAGTATGGCGATACAGCGAGGTAACAGTGCCAGCGTCTTGGGCACCCTCCCGCCCGGCAGCGAACTCGGGGAAATTATTAATTTAGTTTAGTGTAATTATCGTTTAGTTTTAGTTTATTTAGAAAAAAAACAAAAAAATCAAACCGAAATTTTCGGTAAAGGTTATTTTAATTATAAAATTGCATTAGTAAGTCATTCGCCATGTAGTTTACTATCATACAGAGTAAAATTTACATGAAAAATCATAAAAACTTAGGCGAATTCATCAGCTACAACAGATAAATATTAATTGATGTTATTTCGTAGATTTTCTTGTATTTTATTGGATACATTAGGGATAGCGGAAGATTTCCCAAATTATTTCGGCCCAGAAATACCGGAATAACTTTATAGTAGCGTATTTACAATATTTTTTCTTTTACAAATTTGTCCAAGAAATATCGATAGTAACGTAAAAAATTATTATAGATACATTGTATAGTAAGAAATAATAGTGCTTAATTGCAATTATTTGATCTATATTTAAGAGCCTTTTCCACAAAGTAACATTAATATGTTAAATATGATGTGTGATTAAATATTACTCTTTTAATTTTAGATTTCCTCGTGAAACACTATTGCTAAGTGTGTGGATTGCGGCGGTATCTTGCGGGTCAAAGATTTTACTGCAAGATGATTTTACCAGCAATAAAAAAATCGCAGACTAATACAAACTACTTAGCCAACACTAATATACCGTTCACATCTGTAATTAGAGTAAGAGCTCATTCATACGGGATCCGACATCCACGATTTGTTAAAATATCCCAATAGATATTATACTCGTAGATGCCTTCTGATATTTTTCAATATAATGTACTGATATTTTACTTCGTCACGGTACGTAAAGGGTCTAATCACGATTCAAGTAAACAATACCCTATTGTTTACTTGAATCGTGATTAGTGATATATTTTAGTTAATGGTGTGTAAATGAAAATGAAAGTTTAATTTGTTCATTGCTATATAATTGTTGACTTTATTATGTGTTTCTTTCATAATTCATAATTCTTTATTGAACACAGTTATTTAAAAAAGATACATTAAGAGAAAACATATGTACAAAGGCGAGCTTATCTCTAAAAAGGAGATTTCTTCCAGCAAACCAAGGCATGACAGGAAATTTTATCTATAAAGGGTAGGCAGTGCACAATATCTAAACAATAATAAAATACATATAAGTAAATTACATATCTATAAAATACGGTAAATAAAATACATACTCGTATCTAACAAACTACTAAATACGTATCAATACATACATAAACCTGTACATAAAGTTTACATATAATAATAATATACATACTACAACTATCACAAAAGAGAGAGGAAGTGCTCTTTTACCCGGTTTTTGAAAGCGAAAAGAGTCGGGCTGTCTCTTATCGCACAAGGAAGTGCGTTCCACAGTCGGACCGCCTGCAACCTGAAGGAGTGCTCATATGCGGAAGTGGTATGCCTTGGAGTGGCTAAGAGTGAGACCGTGTGAGATCTCCGTTGCCGATCTGCTGAAAAGAGATACTCAAAGCGGTCTCGAAGGTAGCTGGGGTAGCGCGGATTTTTCAATATATTGAAAAGACAAAAAAGAATATGGGAGTCTCGGCGACGACGAATCGGAAGCCACCCCAACTCTTTGCGAAATTGAGAGACGTGGTCGAATTTGCGCAGCCCGAAGATAAACCGAATCCCGAGATTCTGAAGTCGTTCGAGTTTGTTCAGAAGATCTTCGTTCGCGCTCGCCCAACAGACATCGGCGTAGTCGATTAGCGGCAGGAGAAGGGACTGAGCAAGGGTGATTTTGGTCTGCCGCGGCAAGAAGTACTGCAGACGCCTGAGGGAGTGAAAAGACGCAAAGACCCGTCTGCTGACCTCGCTGACATGTGGAGACCAAGACAGCTGGTTGTCAAAAATAACCCCAAGGTTTTTCGCCTTATCTGTGTACTCTATTGTGATGCCATTATATGATACGGGAACAATGGGTTTTTGTAACAAGGAAAGAGTGTGCCTGGTTCCTAAAATCATGGCTTGTGATTTATTCGGGTTTATTAACAGTCCATATGATGAGGCCCAGTCTTTCACATTCTCGAGGTCAGCATTCAGTGCCTCCACGGATGAATCTACATCGCAGGGGGAAAAGTGGCGATAAATTTGTAGATCATCTGCGTACAGATGATACGAAGAAGAGAGGACGTCGGAGATGGAGTTTATAAAGACTGAAAAAAGAAGAGGAGAGAGAATACCACCTTGAGGCACTCCTGAGGAAAAATCACACCATTGAGTTTCGGTCTCTTCAGACTTAATGCGCTGCTGACGACCTCTCAGGTATGAGTCGAACCAGCCAGCAGCGTGGGAGGAGACATTCAGCGATGTTAATATAGCGACAAGAATGTCAAAATCGACGCAGTTAAAGGCATTGCTGAAGTCAAGCAGGGCCAGCACCGTAACCAACCTCTGATCCATGGCTAGCTGTATATCATCGCTGACTTTTAAGAGTGCTGTGGTAGTACTATGCCCTGGTCTGAAGCCAGATTGGAAAGGATTGAGAAGTTTGTTTGATGAAAGGTAGGAGGTGAGTTGGGAGTGGACAATGGATTCAAGGACTTTGGAGAGAATAGGTAAAATAGATATGGCCTGTAATCTTTGAAGGAGGAGGGATTGGAATTTTTGGGCAGTGGGATGACAAGAGCTTTCTTCCACAGACTAGGAAAAGATCTAGCTGATAGAGAGAAGTTTATGATGTGGGTAATTGGAGGGAGCAACTCTTCAAGGACGCTGTGGATCATCTGATGGCTGACGTTGTCGCCACCAGCAGCTTTGGATATGACCGCTAGCACTGCCTTTCTAACTGCGCCGATTCCAACGAGACTAAAGTTGAACGGTGAGGTACAGACTGCAGCCTTCAACCGTAGATGACGAAGGGTTGCCTGCTTTGTGGCGGGGTCTATCACGAGGGGGGGAGAAGAAAAGAACTGGTTAAGACCGTTGAGATCGACATCACCTGAAGAAAATTCCTGGGACTTGCCAACACCAAGGGTTTTAAGAAATTTCCAGACCTGAGCTGGGGTGTACATTTCTATACGCTCATAGATGTGGCGTCGCTTGGTGTCACGGCACATGCGGTTGCATAGGTTTCGAAGGCGTTTAAATGTTAGGAGATTGTTATCGTTTGGGTCTCTCTTATATCGCCCCTTCGCACGGTTTCTTTTTGCCATTAAACGCTTGATAGCGTCTGTCAACCACGGAGCAGGAAAATGTTTTACCCTGACCTTTTTCATTGGTGCGTGCTTGTCGAACAGCCCCAGGACAATTGAGTTGAACTTCAGGATTTTGTCATCAACGGTCTCACCAGTTACAACGGGGGTCCAATCGACAGATGAGGCATCTGATTTCAGGGAATCGAGGTTCACACCTTTGAAGCTTCGAATATCAAGGAATTTGACTTTGCGCTTAGGGAGCCTAATTTTGTATGAAACATACACCAGATCGTGATAGGAAAATGGGGCATTAAGCTGGCCATGAGCAGCCACCTTGGCTATGTTGGAGATAATCATGAGATCGAGAAGGGAGGGAATACAGTGCGGTTGAAAGTGAGTAACGTCAAGGGGAAGAATATGTAAGTTAGAGGAATTTACAATAGATTTAAGTTTGGCAGAGCGGGCGTTATTTTTCAGGAGACAGGTGTTAAAATCACCGAGAATGAGAGTGTCACTATAGAGAGGAGTCAAGTCACTGAGTAGAGATTCAAAAGAATCAAAGTAATCGATACGAAGTGAGGGGCTGTAATATACACCCAGAAGAATTTTGTTGTGGTGCAAGCTGATCTCAAGGAAGAGATACTCAGCTGAGCCAGAGTACAGGCTTGGCGAGTGGCAGATGACTTTGCACGGAATGTCAGAACGTAAGTAGATAGCAACCCCGCCATCTGCTTTGCCTGTCCTATCGTTGCGATAGAGCCTGAACCCTGGCATGGAGGAAGGAAGAGATGGTTTCAGAAATGATTCGGATACAAAAATACCATGCATAATCTGATCACTGAAAGCTTCCAGGAGATCAGCGTAACTAGCAGGAATGCTTTGGGCATTAATATGAACGACATTGAAATTGAACTCCGACTTGTTGAACACTCGTTTCAGATTGCTAGACAATGATGCGTCCGCAAGGCAGTCGACACCTCCTGAACCAAGAGAGTCGCCGTTAAAAGAGCTAGAGAAAAAACTGTCTGTGAAATTGTTTATGATATCCATTTAAAATAAATAAATAAATATACTACAATAGCTATAAAATAAATATAAAACTAAACTATAATATCCTCCCTTACGAGGTTTAACACTAAATTAACAATTAAATACAAAAAGCCTGAACCCAGACACACTGGGCTTGTTGGGAAATAATCTATTACCTTAAAGGTTTGAAACAACACAGACAAAACGAACAAGCAAAACGCAATGAACAAAACGCAGACAATCATTACTTTGTTTGAGTGTGACGTGACCTACATTTCGTTTTGTCGATTCATTCGTGTTTCTTTCATGATTATATTTTTTATAAATTATAATAATTTATTTTGGAGCAGAAAAGGATTCATATTTTGTTTGTTACAGATAAAATACACTCAATTCAATCTATTTCATATAATTGCCTTTGGCATGGCTCTGTTTTCCACGCACTGTCACCGACAGCCACACCACTCACCCAGTGTTTGAGTATTGGGCCGTCGACCCGACCTGCAATGACCTCTAGGATACTGTTGCTGCTGCCACGCTTTCTGCTTCAGTAGGAGGCCGTTCTATTACGTATGATGGCATGGAATCCATCAGTACGTGCCTCAAAAAACATGCCCGATGCACTACAGTAGCGTGGCAGTGGCAGCCCCAGCAACAATGCTATACTGGATGAGCAGGGCATTCTATGGCAGGGCGTTGAGAGTATTTAGGGTATTGTTGACCCATAGGCTGCAGGTGTTGATTGATTGGCAGTGTGTCTTGAAGAGTGAGATTTTTACAGGCTTTCTGGCACTTTGGCGCTGCACTCCCACTCTATGACTAGGACATACCTTAGGTACTCAGTCCCTGTATGACTAACATATTTGAAATCGGTTATTGGTTAGGGTATGTAATTAAATTATCACTTCGACTTTGTTTTTCGATAATATTTAAACAGTGATAATTAGCTCATAGGCAATCTTCCCCCCGGACCGCACATCTGAGTGGACGTCTTACTAAATTGTACTGTACTAATATTTATTCTCAAGTTAAGTAAATTTTAATTCAGTTTAATACTCCTAATAAAATAGGAGCGCATAGGTTACCAAGAAGTTATAGCAAGCAAAGGAGACAAGAAATCAACATAATTGCATCCTGCTCCAACTACTCCACCCCACCTCTCCACTACTACAAGGATCTTCAATGAACTCGAGCTAAGTAGAAATTTGGCACCGCCCGTTATCGTACAGTTCATTCACTTGGCGGTAAAGCCCGCACTCCTGCGCAAGTGTTATCATATCGATAGCCAATCGATATGGAGCGGTCTTCATTAAGTGGACGGAACGGCATTTGTTCTGTATCGTCAATCGGCACCAGACTCACTCGTCCTCTCGTGCTTTTTCGTACTCCGACTCTCTGATTGCCTGGTACTTTTAGTTAACCCACATCTCTGCAAGTATGACGCTGTGTCGCTCAGAGTCGGCCGGCCAGCTCGCTGTACGTACACGCCGACAAGCACACATTCACACATTGGTCGGCCTTTATGCGCAAAGGCGGCAACAAACGCGGTACGTTATGCGGAGAAATAAAAAGCTAAACAGCATGTAAAGTGGTATAAAAACCGAAGTGAAAGGAGGAAAAACATCCAGGAATCACGTTTCATAGGTAACTGAATAATGAATATTAGATTTTGAAAAAGTGGCCGCCATTTTGAACTTTGTATTGACTGGTTCGATTTGCTTCAAAATCAATATCTGGGGAACTTATTGGAGTCCAATTATAATTCTGAAGTCGGATTTTGAAAAAGTAGCGACTTTTTGAACTTCTTAGTTACTGGTTCGATAGAACACAAAATAAATCTTATTAAATATGCATATAGCGGAAAAATATTTAACAACTCGGCTTCACAACATTTCAAAATTAGAAGATATATCAAGAACCTCTCAAGGTAAAATACACTATTACAAAAAACTTACTCAGCATTTGGGATGTTAATCACTTATACAGCAGTCATAAACGGTAGCAACAGTAAAATTTTGAACAATTGGGATGATGCACGTTATTCAACTTAGATTCTCTTTAAGAACTGTCGAAACAGTCGTTTTATATGAGAGTTGTATTGAAATCCGAAACATGACGTCATATTTCATTAAAATCAAATGCACTGGCATAATATGATGTTAATTCATTCAATTGCTTAAAATTATTAATGACTGTGTTATTGGCGAAATTTTTTCTGCTAAGGCTATCAATTTAAACAGAATTAGTATTTTTGTCTAGCATTCATGAATCATCTCCATTAGATATTTCTTATACAACTTTGCAGAAAATCCAACAGATGGTGCTGTGAATCTTAATTTGTTTCTTGCGCTTATATTAATCAAACGGGTCCATACATCTAAAAATGGTCCTATGATATTGATATTATTTCTAAAAGATATATCCAATGATACCCCTATTTTATATTATACTCTATCCCATAGTATGAGATGTCATTGGATAGATGTTTTAAAAATAATATCAATATGACCATTTTTCGATTTATAAGCCCGTTTGAGAAAAGAAACGCAAGAACCTAAGAGCTATTCATAGCACCATCTGTTGGACTTTGTGGAACTATGTTTTTTTTCTTCTCTCTCTCATTAAAATATTTTTACTTTTTGACTGTGTTTTATTAGGGTAAAAATTTGGCTAACTTGGCAACCCTAAATTCACTCACTCATAGATATCCGCCGCCATTACGGTTCCTCAGTTTTGTCTTAGCGAGACTACGTACTTTTTGATACGTTCATGGCCCGCGCTTATTCATTCATCATTCCCGGCTTCTCGGCTGAAGCCTCTCAGAGGCAGGGCATGTACCGCCATTGGTGAGAAAATAGACTCGCCGCGTACCGCAGCGCCCGCCGTATTGACGCCGCCGACATACTTATATTGCTCTGTGCATTGAGTGCCTACTAACTAGTCTTGTGTCGGTCATGTACGAAGAACGAATAGGAAACGTTACTGTGCAATGAACGAAAAGAAACGTTTCCCTACGCTAATCGGACATTCGGTCTATTAGGACTATTAGGACATCGCTCCGAGAGAGCGGGGGCGGGCGGGAGGCATTGAGCCATGCCGACTCGCTCTAGCACACATAAACACGGCATTGAGATCTTGACTAAAATTACAGCCTGTTTAAGTATGAAGGAAATCATATATTATTTAACTTTTCACAAACGGGCACATAGAATTGTATAAATATGTTAATATTATCAGAGTATAATATTCCTCAAGTTTCTGCTTTACACGAAAAGAAAGGTGCTATGGATTCCACGTGCCACCTAATCCAAAAGTAAATTAACAAAGCAGCGGCTCTTCGGGCAAGACACCCAGTGTCAGGAAATGGCCACGTGTCAGAGGGATTAGAACCGGGAAATCCCGGGAACGAAAATCCCGGGAATTCCCGGTTTTGGTATGTTTTTTAAATCCCGGGATTCTGCAAGCGATTCCTTTTTTTTCGGGAAAAAAGTATTTAAGTCACAATATCATTATTTCCTTACATTTTTATTCATATCAATAAATTTTGAACTCTGTATTTGGGGTTGTGCAGTTGTGCATTCAGTTATTTTCCAAGCGGCCATTTTGAAATACGAAATGCAGCCGCTCGCTGACTAACAGGCAGGTAGTTTTTTACCTGCTTCTTAGTCGCTATGCAGAGTTCAATGTGAGTGGTGGTTTGACAAATTTGTGCCCTGGAACGAAGCCGAACTTGAGAATGGTAAGTTTTTAAATATCATATTTTAAATATCATATTTGTTTATTTTAATTGAGCGCCAACAGTATCACTAAGTAAAATGGAGTAACTATTCGCTTGAACTGAATTGAAATACTTAGGTACCTAGTAAGAAAGAAGATGGCTAAATGACTGCCCTACCAATGAACAAAGACTTCTCACAAGCCAATAGCATTTAAATATTAATTTATAAATTACTGCATCTTTAGTTAGTTTGTAGAACTTGTAGGCAATCATCAAATAATTCATAGTTGTTAGTTTATTTTCTATGATTCTGTAACCTTTTTCGTCGCTACAAATAAGCACCATTTTGCAATAACATACAACATCCGCCATCTAGCGAGACTATTCATTATTTCCTACAAGTTCTACAAAGTAACTAAAGATGCAGTAATCAATGAATGAATATTTTAATTCTTTTGGCTATTGAGAAGTCTTTGTACAAGTCTGGGGCAGTTACACTTACAATTAGACAACTCCTTTGCTTGTGTAGGCTGCCCAATTAAATAATCCTAAAATTACGCTTTTAGATAATTTAATTACAATCAAAAAGCAATTATCATACAAATTCAGACTGAATTATATTAAATTTTCTATCGATGGACAATGGACATTATGATTTAAGGTGTACACGAAAAAGTGAAATTATAAATTATGCAATTACACCAGTATCCCAGGCACCGTACAAAAATTTTCCAACCTTTCTAGATTTACTTCATTACCCTTGCTATATATAAAGGTATTAATTACATACGCCAAAATACCAATCACTATATTGTCAGTTTTGTCAAGTACACCAAAACTCGGTAATCACATGTGTGGAAAGATACCTGGCTTAGGACTTCTTAGAAAAGAAACAATAGTACTTCAACATGGCCTTTGTGGCCGCGCGGTCCAAGTGGTGAGTCACAAGCCAGGTGTTATGGGTTAAAATCCCAGCCGATAAAGCGAGAATAACATGTTTATCTATATGTCATGTCTGGTGTGGCTGTTTCTGATCTAATTTGGGGACTAGATGCACATATGTGCCTCTATAATAGTTTCAAATGCTATTCCAGCCAGTTGTAGCGTGATCGTATTTAAAATAGTTTAAGATTATAATTTAAAATATATTTGTAACAGGCACTGAATTTTGAAGAAGTACTCAAAAAGGCAGGCGGTAAATCATCTGTATGGCATCATTTTCTACGGACTCAAGATAAAACTTATGCGAAATGTAAAATCTGTGATAAAGTGTTAAAGTGCACTGGAGGCTCTACAAGTGGACTGCAAAGACATCTAAAAACCGTTCATCAATTCGGTATAGCTGAACATAGTGCTAGCGGAAGTGGCGAGTTTCCCACAACAAGCACTGAAGGCAAGTAGAAGTATTGATGGAAGTATCAGATGGCGCTGCTACGTATACACGCCAAAAAATGTAACTCTGTGTTGAAAAATAATTAAAAATATAACTAAGCCTAATCTTACTGAAATAAATGTGAATTTATAAACTGTGTATATAGATACTATTAAATCAAATGTATAAATCAAGACTAAACAAGTGAATAAAGTGATAAAGGACACAAAGTGTAAACAACAACAATGACAACATCAATAAACAGAATTAAACAGTAAAGTGGTCTAATACAAAGTGCTACTACATAACAACAACATATACAACAACAATTTATGACAAACGTAGTGAATAATAACTGTGAACAATAAAATAATTGCATTCCTTTGTGTAAACAAGTGAGCGTCAGTGCAAAGTCCACCAACGAAATAACTCACAAAGCACGCATTTCATCATCTCATAAGATACATAGATGATTTTCGACGTATCAGTATCAACACTCGATAGCCGAACGGGTTAAGAACTCTTAACCGCACCTGGCGATCCTTCGATCGATGGTTCGATCCCCAGCCGCAGCGAACTTTTTTCAACTTTATTTCACCGCTGACGAATCATATAGTGACATCTGTGCAATAAATCAAGCAACTTCCAAAAAAAAAAACAGATAACTCAGTGGATTAATAACCAGAGTCTAGACAAGACCATACTAGAGAAGAGAGAGTCGCAATATTTCGCCACCAGAGGTCACCATTTGTATATCTAACAAGATGAAGTGCAAAATATGCAACGGAATAATTCCCGGCCCAGAAAAATTAACATGCTCCATTTGCCAATGCCAATTTCATCATAATTGTCTTAATATAACAACGGCATATTATATGGGAAATCTATCAAAACTTCAAAATGACTATAAATGCAGTGTTTGCCAGGAAGCTCTGAATAAAATATCACATCTACAAGACCAGCCACGTATTTCACCCAACAACAAATGCGACAGCCCTCACACTCCACAAACAAACAAACAAACAGGGCAATGGGAAAATATTACAATGAGAGCGCCGCGACGTCTTATAACCAGCTGTGATTATCAGCAGAATGAGTCGGTGCTACTGAATATCTCACATCAAAGCCTACCGAGTGCCATGGAAAACAGCGAAGAGTGTAACGAACTGCGAGAGGATAATGTGAAACTGCGATCAGAACTTAAGATGGCGAACAGCGAAATTGATAACCTGAGTATTGAAATTATGAACCTGAAACACACTTTAGAAACCACAAATAAAAAACTAGAGTTCTGTAAATCAGTGGGCCTTCATCAATCTGTGCCATCTAGAAGCACTGCAGCGCCGGGTTTCTTCTCCCCACAATACCGTAGAATCACACCTAATACTGTACAGGGTGGATTTCCCCGTAGAACACCAACTGAATTTACAAATAGAGTCGTCGAAAAAATTACACCTATTAAGCTATGCCCCATAGAGCTGAATGACCATGTAACGACTATACAGAAAGAGTTGTTACCTAAAACCATAAGATCAACGTTTAAGGCCAACGAAGCTATGGCATCAGTGCTTACTCAAGAGACAAAAAATACCACGAATAAGACAAAACCTCAGCACCAATCACAACCAAAGCGACGAGTGATGATCTTAGCCGATGAACAGGGTAAAGGAATGCGCAGTATCCTACAAGAATCTTTGGGAAGTGGATATATTGTGGAGTCAATTCTGAGGCCCAATGCTACCATGGACCAAGTTATGAAATCATGTCTTTCGCTGTGCAACAATTATGGTCGTAATGATATCGTTATCGTCTTAGGAGGTTCAAACGATAAAGAGCCACTCAGAATGAAGTCGTTACTGTATTATAATCTTAGTATTATGTTACAATGTAAAATAATAATATGTAAAACGGTTAACAGTAAGCATTTAAATGAAGAAATGATCAATTGTACTTTCAGGCATATATGTTCCCGTTTTACACACACCACTCTCTTAGGTATAAGTAAAAAAGATGATAAAAAATATTTCGGAAAATATAGGCTCAACAGACAGTATGCATGTCAACAGCTTTTTGAAGAAATTATTAGAATCAATCCTCCACAAAAGGATCTGACGCAATGTAAGATTTCCAGACAAACTCAAACTGGTCTACCAATTGATTTGCCTATGTTGATTAATGTAGAGACACAGACAGAGGATCTCGAAATTAATTACAAAAATGATTGTGCTATAACGGGGAATATTGGAAATACAAATAATAATAATTTGATTGACAATGATAATGATAGTAATAATGATAACAATGTTGATAATAATGACTATAGGAATAATGACAATGCTAATGACGTAACGTTTTTTCGTGAATAACCATGTAAATATATTTCATCAAAATATCGATGGCCTAGTAAATAAGTCTGACCTGTTAACAATACATCTAGATGAGCTTCGAACAAATGGAGTAATTGTAGATATAGTAGGAATCACAGAACATAACATGATTGAAACTGATATTTATTAGCTTAATGTCAAAAACTATACACTGGCTACTTACTCTGCCAGAAACACGTGAAGTGGAGGTACTGCCATACTAGTAAATAACGGACTTGATTATAATGTAATAGATATATCACAATACAATATCCCTAATTTTATAGAATGCTGTGGCATCACAATTCCGCAGTATAATATCAATTTAATATGTATTTATAGAAAAGCAAAATATGACACAAAGACTTACGACGTATTCTTTAACAACATAGACAAACTATTACATAGACTTTGCAAGGGTAAAATAAAAATTATATTGTGTGGTGATTTTAATATAGATAGACTCAAAAAGAATAGATCTGCGGTTTATTTCGAAGAACTATTATTAACTTACAATCTAAAATTAATTTTTAATGAACCAACGAGATTAAGTAGTGGGACATGTTTGGACAATTTTATACATAACATCAGAGGATGTAGAGCCGAAATAGTAGAATTTGCACTATCAGACCACACTGGTCAGATACTAAAATGTCCAGTAAAATATAATAATGTCCTCCAAAATTGGTCAATACTAAGGCATGACTATAGTGCAGAGTATTTGAAAAAGTTTAAAGATCATATTGCAAGTCTCAATTTCAGCGAGGTATACAATAATAAAGACGCTGATACAGCTTTCAGTGAGTTCCATAGTACTTTTAAACTTTTATATGACCTATGTTTTCCCATCATCAAAGTAAAGATCTCAAGAAATAGACGACCACAATGGATATCAAAAGGTATCAAACTTTGTACAAAAAGGAAAATTAGAGTTGTTATGGCAATCAAGGAGAGCCCCAAACCAACAAAACAAACAAACCTTTATAAATTATTCAAAAAGACTCAAAAAAATTATTAAATTGACACAGAAGTCCCAGAATGAATACTTAATTAAAACATCAAATAACAAATCGAAAACTACGTGGAAAATAATAAACAACTACAACAACAATAAGACTAAGCCGAAGGATTACATTAAACAAATTAGACATAACAATGAACTTATTACTCATCCACGTGAAATTGCAGAATCATTTAATGAATATTACATTGATCAGATATCAAAGCGAAGTCAACAGAACGTTACAAATACCCCAATGAAAATACCATTTAATCCTAACTCATTATTTTTAAAGCCAACTTCTCCACTCGAGGTATATCAAATAATTAAAAATCTTAAAAATACAAACAGTACTGGATATGACAACATATGCACTAAAGTTATAAAATATGTGGCAGATTTAATAGCGCCTATATTGAGCTGTATAATTAACCTATCGATAGAGCAAGGCGTATATCCAGAGAAATTAAAAACCTCAATAATTAGACCGCTCTTCAAGAAACAGGACCGTGAAAATATGAGTTTCTATAGACCTGTTGCACTAATCCCCATATTATCGAAAGTCTTTGAAAAAGTAATCTATAATAGCATTTATCAATATTTTGAGAAAAAAAAATTATTTGCAGAAGAGCAAAAGGGATTCAGAAAAAGTAAAACAATTGACTTAGCCATTTACGATTTCTTAAGTCAGGTAGTGACTTGCTTGGATAAAAGGATTCCTGTTTCAGCTTTGTACATGGATATGACGAAGGCATTTGACTTCGTCGACCATACAACGCTGATAAAAAAACTTGAGGTGTATGGTGTCCGAGGGAATGTGGCTGAACTTATTAAAAGCTATCTAACCAATAGACAACAGCTTACACAGATTTCTAGAATTTGCGATAGAACTAAAACGGAAATTCATCATCTATCACATCCGAGAACTGTTCAATATGGTGTACCACAAGGTAGCGTTTTAGGACCATTACTATTCCTCGTTTACATTAATGATCTCCCTAAATCAGTTACACATTCAATGGTTCTATTCGCAGATGATAGTACCATGGTTGCGGAGTGCCGAGATCCAAATACATACGAATTAGAAATTAATGACTCGCTTAAAAATATAGTCGACTGGCTGGAATGTAATAATCTGTTAATTAATATTGAGAAAACAAATTATATGACATTCACAAATAATTATAACCACATACAATCTAATAAACTTGACATTCAATATAAAAACAAAAAAATTGACGAAATAAAAGTAACAAAATTCTTAGGACTAAACATCGACTCACATTTGACGTGGAAACCGCAAATAGAACATTTGTGCAAAAAATTAAGTCAGCTCTCTTATGCTTTATATATGCTTAGCAAAGTTACCGGTCAATCTGCTCTGTTGACTGTCTATCATGCTTTTGTCGCCTCAACACTAAGGTATGGCATTATATTTTGGGGAAACTCAACGGACAAAGATAAGGCGTTTATAGCCCAAAAACGATGTATAAGGGCAATCTGTAAGTTAAAACCAATGGATAGCTGTATGCCCCACTTCAGATCATTAGGAATTTTAACATTGCCATCTCTCTACATTTACGAAACTGCTGTATTTGTAAAAGTAAAGTGGAATTTGTTTAAGACAATGTATAGTAAACGAGACATCAAATTAAGTGCTCCTCCTAGCTCCACAGCTCTATTCTCGAAAGGCATTTATGGTATGGCGCCAAAAGTGTATAATAGATTGCCCAAATCGATTAGGAATATTGACCATATTCACATATATAAAGCGAGACTTAAACAGTTCTTAGTCGAAAAATGTTACTATAAAATACAGGACTACATTGAAGACACGTCAATATGACATAATATTTACATTATAACTAGTTTTAAGTAACATTATAATATTTTGTGGACATAAATTTAACAAAAATACCTTAGCGCGTTTAGTAAATATTGACATCTGATGTAAATCTATGTAAATTTGTGTTTTTTGCGTGTAACTAATATTTGCATGCTGAATGGCAGAGTATAGCGAACCATATTTTAAATTACATTATTATACACCTGATGTACACCTATATTCGTGCAAATAAACATTACTTACTTACTTACTTACTTACTTACTTACTTACTTACTTGCAATGAAGACAGTGAGATTCCAAAGAAAAAGCAAACGCTGACGGACTATTTTAAACCTGAAAACAGGAATCCATCTATGGAGGTGATGGTTTCCCGTATGGTAAACGTATCATCCCGTATCATTCACAGAAGACGAAGATTTGAGATTCCTCTTTGAAAAGCAGGCCAAAAATGACCGAAAGCTACACAATCCGCAGTATTATCATAAAGGAAGCTGATAAAAGAAAACAAGAATTGATCAACGAAATTCAGCAACTCTTAAAATGTGGTCACAAATTTTCCATATCTTTTGACGAGTGGATGTCAATCCGAAATCGGCGTTATTTGAGTTTAAATTTACACTCACAGCGCTTGTCCGGCGGCAACAGTTTCAAAAGGAATAGAACGCCGATTGAATGAGTTTGGGGTCTCTCTTGAAAAAGACATCGTTGCTGAGACAACCGATGGTTGCAGCATGATGACGAAATTTGGCAAATTTCTGAAATCATACCACCAAACATGCGTTGCACATGCTCTCCAGCTTGCAATTGTGGACGTTTTCTACAAGAAGAGTACCACAATTGATGAAGAAGTAGAAGTTCCAACCACTGCAGCAGAATTAGAAGATGATGACGACATACCCTTGTCAGAAATAGCTAGAAGACAAGCACATCAAGCAAACAGAGAATACATAATTTCTGACAACGACTCTGATGACGATGCAGACGGTGCCGCTTTTTCGGCCAGTGACAGAACAAGTCCAGAAGTGTCAAACCGACAGTTTAACTACCAAGATTTAATTTCTAAAATTAAAAAGGTTGTTAAATTGTTCCGCAAGTCACCCACCAAAAATGATGATATTCTGCAAAAATATGTAGTTGCAGACTTTCAAAAGGAACTACCATTGATGTGTGATTCGATCACGCGTTGGAGTAGCTTAGCTGACACACTAGAACGCTTTTAGAAGCTACGTACATGCATAGTGAAAGCCCTGATTGACATGAAGAGTGAAATTCATTTCTCAGAAGATGAGTTGGTTGGTTGGTTGGTTGGTTGGTGGATGATGGTTATCAAGCATTTACATGAAGTTTTGAGCATAGTGAAAACAGTGTTAGAGGCTTTATGTCGTCGAGACGCCACATTGTTGACAGCAGATGTAGCATTGAAGTTTGCTCTAAGAAAATTATCGAATATTGGTAACAATATAAGCGAAAAACTGTTGACATCATTAAAAAAGAGATACACACAGCGCCGATTGAAAGAAGATTCTACTTTAAACTATTTGCAAAACCCTGAAAAATACTTCGATGTCAATGATGATGATTTGTCAGTATTTTCCCGTCCGAGTAGTGATGAAATGTGTAGAAATATAGTTACCCTTCTAAGGCGCACTAATTCCCCACCAACACCCCAATTTGAAAATGAAGAACACGACAATGAACCTCTGCTGGTGGTACACCCAAGAACTGAATTAACACAAAGCGAAGAACTTAATCAAGAAATTAATCAAGCTGTGAGCAAGGAACGTAATAGAAACACTCAATCAGAAGACCTGCATACTACAGTGAGAATAGAGATGGCTCTGTATGAAAATGGGGGGATCGTGGCCATTTCCTGTCACAAGCCTATGATAACCTACTTACCATCCCTCCCACAAGCGTTGAACCGGAGAGAATATTTTCCTCGGCCGGTTTAATTTGCAATAAAATCAGATCACGTTTAGGTGACAGAAGTTTAGACGCTATTATATTTTTGAGGTCTTATTACAAAGAAGAAAAATCTGAAAAATAATTATTTTATTGTTATTGTGTAATTTTAATATGTGTATTTTATTAGGGTTAGTTACTAAGAGTTTCAACATTATTTAGACTATTTATGTACTGGTGGCGATTTGGAAGGATTTTGCACTAAACTAAAAAGACAACTAAGGGCTCTAAGCATCATAATGTCGTCATTTTAGTTGTTTATATGAACTAAAATGACGTCATAATGACGTTTAGAGCCCTTAGTTGTCTTTTTAGTTTAGTGCAAAAGCCTTCCAAATGGCACTCACTGACTGACTAAGTACATTAGATACTGTAGTATGCTATAGTATCTTAAGACAATATCCCTGAGCTACATGAAATCAAATCTGATATTTAAGTTTAGGTTAACTATCTTTAGCTTCAGAACTAAATGTCATTAACTAAACATAACTTAAATTTTAATTTTGTTTTGTGTAGCTCAGGGTCATTGTAGTGATTCTGTGATTTTTTTGTTTTAGTTATTTAATTATAAAGATAGTAATTAACCGTGTTATTTTTGCAATATTTTTTATTTAGATACTTCGTCAGTTGAACGGATTAATCAGGATATTTTTAATAAGGCATCGTTTTGCGTTGATTCTGTGATTTTAGTTTAAGTATTATTTGATGATAGAGATAACTAGAAAATGTTGCCAAATATAAAACTTATTGTCATTTGTTGAAATGCAGAGGATTTCTGTGTAAAAATGTATGTTTTATATGACCTCAAACTTTTTAATGATTCGTGTTTAGCTTTATTAAAATGCAGGCCACAACAACTTCAAGCCATGTAAATTATTTAATAACATTAAAATACATATATATATTATAACTATTATTTTTATTTTATAATCCCCTACCTGTTTTCCCCACAATAAGTAACACTAAGTACGTATTTAATCATTTTAAATTGCAAATACCTTCATCGCACCGAAAATCCCGGGATCCCGGGAAATTCCCGGTTTCATCGACGATGAAAACCGGGATTCCCGGTTTTCAAAAATCCGGGATTTTAGATACCCCAGAGCCGAGAGGTCGCTTGGATCTGTACTGACGGGTGTCAGTGACCGAGAGTTGAGCAAGGCTTTAATTTGTGTTAGTACTGTATAGAGCTCTTTGAAAGTCAGTCTCTAAATGTCCAACTGTCTTTATTACTGTAGATATTTACATATACTTAGCAATCGTCATTTTTTTGCCACTTCTCTACATTGGATCACTGTGGGAGAAGCTCCATTATTTATTCGATCCTACGTCATACACTATAATATACAATAGTACTAATAAAACTGTTAGATCTTACTGGTACACTGACTGAAATGTCCTAGTACGGAGCGCTCTCTGATGACGTGATGACCGAGCAGGCATATTTTTTTATTCATAAGATCCAACGTCCTAATAGTACTAATAGAGCTGTTAGAGTGTACTAGTACACTGACTGAAATGTACTAGTACGGAGCGCTCTCTCTGATGACCGAGCAGACACAAGACTAGTGCCTACGTATTATATAAGTTACTCTGTGGTGCCTACCTATTTGAGCTTGCGCTAGTTTTTTTTAGCGCGACACCGGCAGTATTTGATCTTCAGTTCAAAGATTTTTATTCATAAAAGCACAAAAAAATTTACTTAATGAAAGTCATAACATAATCAATCAAGCATAATAAACATTAGGTAGGTGCCTAATTATGATATAATAATGAACAGGTTTAATTCCAGATGTCGGTGTCTTGTAAAAAAAATAATTAATTATGTAGTAGGCCTTTGTGCACAAAGCGTGCTTTAAACATTTTTTTAATCGAGCTTCAGTTAAGTGTTGTTTTTCTTACGGAATTTAATTGTAGAAACGTATACACTGTCCCATAAAAGGCCTACTAACTTTTGCGAGTCTGAACATTGGAAAAGAAAGTTTATGTTTATTTCTAGTTTGCACATTGTGGCGGCTATCAATGATTTTAAAGCTACTGATATTTTCCTCACATACATTATGTTTTCATAGAAATATTGACTTGCTACTGTTAGGATGTTGGTTTATTTAAAGAAATCTCTCAGAGACTCTACTACCTAGCTTATAAATAAATCGGATCGCTCTCCTCTGCAAAATGAAGTGGTCTCAATGTCAGCAGCCCGTCCCCATTGTTGTATGCCGAAGGATATAATACTAAGGAAATAAATAAAATATACAAGCCTAGCAGTTGCAACGTCAGTCAATTCCCTGATTCTTTTAACTGCATATGCTGCGGAGCTCAATCTATGTGCTAATTTTACAATATAGGGACCCCACTGTACTTTGGCACCAAAAGTGATGCCGAGAAATACAGTTTCATCTGCTAGAGCTCCGTGGTCTAATGGGTTTCACGCTTGCTTCTCAAACAGGAGATGCACATTCGATTCCTGACCATGTACCAATGAGGTAATTAATTTATCTTAAGTACATTTTGCGGACGTTCTAACGGTGATGCAAAACATCGTTAGGAAACCTTCATTACTCCATAACTGCGGCGATGGGCTAGCCCCCTGTCACACAAAATGGAGTATTGAATAAATGGCTCAAAGTGGGCACCATTGTGCCTCTGCCACCCCATATGGGATAAGGCGGGACGCTATGTTATTGTTACGAGCGTGGGGTTCGTATTTGATAGAAAAACACGAATTAATCCACTAATTAAAACACTCACTTTATTACCCAAATAAGGCACTTACAATTCACACGAACTGTACATAAAATCCACCAAAACACACACACACTATTTCACTAATTATGCACTCACTATTCACACGAAGAGTCTTTCTTTCCGATTATCCTTGTACTAGCACTTGATCGCAGTTAAAATGTACTAACTCGCGCCGGCCGTCGGCGCCTTTTATATCCCGCGGAGCCGCTCTGGACACATTGTCCACACATATCGCGAATATTCTAGTAAGGACCAGCGTGCGGGCCGAGAACATTCGAGACCATATATGTCTCTCTCTAACGGTGCACTCTCTCTGTCACTCCCTTCTCGAATGTTCCGAGTATAGCTATCTCTTTCTAGTAGTGCTATCTCTGTCACACACTTCTCGAATGTTCCGAGTATAGCTATCTCTTTCTAGTAGTGCTATCTCTGTCACTCCTACCGGATATTTCGCCATATAACGATTTGTGCTTCAGAGGCCCATAAGGGGTCCTGAAATGGCCTGAAAACGGGTTTTAAGGTTATGGCGTCATCTGATAGAGGGTGCCCTGAAACGGACTGAAAACATGTTTCAGGCGCCTGAAAACGACGGCAACTTGGGTGAAATTTCGATCTTTAGATATGTGATAGAGTAACTTCTGAAACGGCCTGAAATGACTTTTCAGCCTGCTGAAAACGCCTCTAAAGCACTGAAATTGACGTTCAAAGTTTTTGACCTAACCTACCGGCGTAACACTACCCCCTCCTAAGACATGCTCGTCCCGAGCATCATTATTTCCGTGGTATCTGGCTAGCCGGTCAACATGAACAGTCTTGCTCGGACGACGAGGATTCCGCTGGATTCGATACGTGACGTCGTTTATTTTGGTGACTACCTTGTAAGGCCCTTCCCAATTCGGAGATAGTTTCGGGGACTTTCCTACTCGTCGCATAGGGTTATGTAGCCACACCAACGAACCTTCCTCAAATCCCACTTGATAAGACTTCCGGTCATATCGGGTTTTCATCTTTATGCTAGCGTGGAGCCCGTGTTCACGTACCAGGCTGTGAACATCATCAATCCGATCCCGCAAATCACTTGCATATTCCGTGATGGTCCTTGGTGTATCGGGCGGACGTCCAGTCAGGAGATCTGCAGGCAGACGGAGTTCTCTTCCAAAATTCGCATACGATGGAGTAACCGCAGTACTTTCGTGAGTTGCGGACCTATAAGACAACAGGAAGAGGGGGATATGCCGATCCCAATCTTTTTGATGGCTCTCAACGACCTTGGCTAGATGTCTCTCCAGTGTCTGGTTAAATCTCTCAACCATTCCATCTGACTGTGGATGATACGCCGTAGTCCTCGTCTTATGAATTCCCATTATGCGACAAGTCTCCTGAAAGACCGCAGACTCGAAGTTTCTTCCTTGATCACTGTGGATTTCGAGTGGTACCCCAAACCGGCAGAATACTTCGTTCACTAACTTTTCAGCTATGGTTACCGCTTCTTGATTAGGAATGGCAAATACTTCAGGCCACTTCGTGAAGTAATCCATCACGACAAGAATGTACTTGTTTCCGGAGTCCGATGCTGGGAAAGGTCCTGCGACATCTAATGCAACCCTTTCCCAAGGAGCTCCTACGTTGTACAACTTGAGCGTTCCTCGGCTACGGGTATGCGGTCCCTTGACTGATGCACAGTTAGTGCATCGTTTACACCAATTTTCAACATCTTCTCGGCAGTGAATCCAATAAAAACGTTGCCGAATTTTCATTAGGGTCCTTTTTACTCCAAGGTGTCCACCGGATGTTCCATCGTGAAAGCTTCTCAAAACTTCTTTCACCCTTTTCTTTGGGACAACGACTTGCAGGTAAGCATCCTTCCCATTTGTTGATTCCCATTTTCTACATAGAACGCCATTATGCATAACCAAGCTATCCCATTGTGCCCAGTAGCTTTTTGTTACCGCACTCATAGGAGCTACATCACACCATCTTGGTTTAGGTGCGCCAGCATTAATCCAATCAAAAATGGGTCTCACGTCAGGGTCCTCTTGTTGCGCTTGCTGCATGATTTCATCACTCCACTCGTCGCTAACCGTATCAGTTCTTATCATTGTCCTTATCGCCGCGGTCCCCCCTGTCCCCGCGGTCCCGCTCGCCGCGCTCCCGCTCGCGCCGGTCCGAGCCGAGCCCCCCGCCGCCGCTGCTGCGGGAGCTACTCTCGTGCCTTTACGTCTGCCAACGGCTGGAGGTGCTATGTGATACCTCAGTGAATCTCTAGTGGCGGTCGCGCGAGCGACGTCGCGAGCCACGCTCGTGCGGTGACCGGTTACGCCTGTCCTTGCGATGCTTGCGGTCACGGTCGCGGTCTCGGTCCCGCTCGCTTCGATCCCCTCTCTCGCTCCGCTCGCTGCGATCCTCGCGCGATGTCCTGGCCCGCTCCTTGTCTTTGTCCTCGGAGCGGGGTCTCTGTCCCTCCTAGTCCTTTTCGGACAGCCTGACTGCAGGTGACCACGGTCTCCACAATGGTAGCAACGTGGCCCAAATTCGCGGCGGGAATCTACTGGCTTCGTAGTCGACACTTCTCGCACCCTGAAAGGCCTGGATGAATCCTGTCGTACAGCTTCCACCTCGAGAGCGTGGGCTACTGCATCCTTTAGGCTGCCATGATGTCCCAATCGCACGGCTGCCCTCACTTCCAGATCCCGAATCCCATCGATGAAGGCCTGCACCAGCATACTGTCCACAAAGGATGCTGACGTACGTTGATAGGCCTTCCTAACCAACTTCTCGATTTCCAGGGCCCACTGTTGTAAGGACTCGTTACGTCCTTGTGTCCTGTCCTTTAACTGAGCTCGGAACACGTGCTCCAGGTGACTGTCACCGTATCGTGCCTCCAAGGCTTCCAGAAGGCGGTCGTACGTCCGGTCGTTTCCCAGAGCCTCTAGTATGGTAAGAGCCTCGTCGCGCAGCGCCAACGTCAGTGCTGTCCTGGCTTGCTCCTTACTCCAACCATTAGCCTGGGAAACAGACTCGAACTGCAGCTTATAGGCAGTCCACGATGAGCTACCGTCAAAGGGGGGCACTTTGAACCTGCCGCCTCCGGACACCGATGCGTTGGGTACATAGGTACTTGGACCATTAGCCACTTTGATCTCAAGTTTTTGGAGACGGCTCTCACAGGTCTCAATTTTTTTATCGACATCATGGACTCGACTCTCCAGTTTTTCATCCATATCGGCCAGTTTTTCCTGGACCTCGAACAACTCTCTCTTCCATTCGGTCGTGGACTCATGTACCTCACGAAGCATTCGTGCCTGTACCTCCTGGTGATCCTTTTGTTCCCTAAGCTCATTCTGGAGGATTAGAGTCTGTTCTTCCTGTTTCCTGGCCTGTTCCTCCTGTTTCCTGGCCCGTTCCTCCTGTTTTCGCGACTGTTCCTTTAGCTCTCTCGCTTGTTCCTTTAGGAGGACGAAGATAACGTTGAGGTCTACTCCTTGTGCAGCTGGAGCAGGTGATTCCGACGTACCAGGCGTCGAGTCTCCAGACCCAGACGTTTGGCTTCGCGTCGTCACTCCTTTTGGCTCGGTTTCTCGTGGCATTAACGGCATTTTCTATCCCACTTCTGACACCAAATGTTACGAGCGTGGGGTTCGTATTTGATAGAAAAACACGAATTAATCCACTAATTAAAACACTCACTTTATTACCCAAATAAGGCACTTACAATTCACACGAACTGTACATAAAATCCACCAAAACACACACACACTATTTCACTAATTATGCACTCACTATTCACACGAAGAGTCTTTCTTTCCGATTATCCTTGTACTAGCACTTGATCGCAGTTAAAATGTACTAACTCGCGCCGGCCGTCGGCGCCTTTTATATCCCGCGGAGCCGCTCTGGACACATTGTCCACACATATCGCGAATATTCTAGTAAGGACCAGCGTGCGGGCCGAGAACATTCGAGACCATATATGTCTCTCTCTAACGGTGCACTCTCTCTGTCACTCCCTTCTCGAATGTTCCGAGTATAGCTATCTCTTTCTAGTAGTGCTATCTCTGTCACACACTTCTCGAATGTTCCGAGTATAGCTATCTCTTTCTAGTAGTGCTATCTCTGTCACTCCTACCGGATATTTCGCCATATAACGATTTGTGCTTCAGAGGCCCATAAGGGGTCCTGAAAACGCCTGAAAACGGGTTTTAAGGTTATGGCGTCATCTGATAGAGGGTGCCCTGAAACGGACTGAAAACATGTTTCAGGCGCCTGAAAACGACGGCAACTTGGGTGAAATTTCGATCTTTAGATATGTGATAGAGTAACTTCTGAAACGGCCTGAAATGACTTTTCAGCCTGCTGAAAACGCCTCTAAAGCACTGAAATTGACGTTCAAAGTTTTTGACCTAACCTACCGGCGTAACATTATGTTATCTACTAGTTTTAGTTTGTCTTTCCCCAATACAATGTTGCTCTCAACTTGCCTTGATGATGATTAAAAGGTGGGACGCCCGCTGAACCACAGGCGGGTGATCTGTCCTCTATCGTGACTATTTCACCCAATTCCCAGTGTTTGGGCACTGGTTACTGTTGGTTCAACAGATGTCCCTCCCCAAATCTTCTTGTTCGTTTAATGAATTCTAGGATTTCGCTAAACTTTAAGTTTGACAAACCATCTGCTTTAATATTATCCATCCCTAGTGTTCACCATGTTATGTTTGAATACATTACGCATTCTCCCAAGAAGTGCTGGCTACTTCCAAGCCACAGTGAGGGCATGATGGGTCCTGTACGAGCCTTAATAATGATCGGTGTCTATTTAGTTTGCAGTGACCTATCACCAGACCTACCAGTATTGCTAAGTTTTCGCTACTAAGATTAAGTAAATGTCCTTACATATGAAATTGGCGTTTTGCATGGGAGGAACATAAAGTCGTTTTTTTTAAATATAATATATTTATTTAATCAAAGTATGAACCATTGATATCTATACACTTTTGCCATCTCATAGGTAGTTCTTTGATCCCTTTACTAAAAAAAAACATTCAGACGGGAATCAATAAAATCTTTGAAGGCGGTTTGGACTGCCCCATCGGAGTTGAATTTTTTCCCTTTCAAGGACTTATCCGAATTTCGAAAAAAATGGTAATCGATTTGCTTCACTCAGTTCGTGAGGTACCCACCTTTCAAGCTTTTTCACCTTCCCAATTTGCTTCAAGTGGATTAAAACTGTTTTATCACTAACACCGCAGCCTGCAGCTAACTCGGACGTGGTTTGCGATGGATCCGCTTCCACAGTAGCCTTCAATTCATCAATATCAACTTTGGTCTCTGGCCGTCCACGGGGCTTGTTCTGCAGTTCGAAATTTCCAGAACGAAAACGTTGGAACCAAAAACGCACTATGTTTTCTATTGCGGCACCGTCGCCATACACATCATTAATCCTTCGAGCCGTTTCTGCAGCACTGGTGCCACGGTAGAACTCATACTCGTAAATAACGCGATATTTCAAGTTTTCCATTTTGTAAGCCGAGTGACGCAAGAAAAAAAAATTGGTTGTTTGTAAAGTAGGTTTACGATCGAGATGTTTACGTGATAAGCCTCCGCTCGTGAGGATTCCGCGTGACAAGTTTCACGGAATGACTGGCAGCGCTCGAGATGAGACGGGAGATCGGTCCGTCTCTCTCTCGTTATACCTGCGATCGCGCTCGTGAGGTTTTGGTGTGACACAAGTTTCTGAACATGTCACCCGACTAAAACGATTTTAAAGACGTTATCACGTCAAAAATTGAGGAAAAAACAAATGAATTATAATTTTAGAAACACAAATACATGAGTAAATAGCTGTATAAATTTGAATTTGGAATTCCTAACCATAGAGGAGTTATTTGAGATCAAAGTGGCAAGTACGGCTAAACGCCAATTTCATATGTAAGGACCTAATACTTAGCACCGTTTCTTGCCAGCCCATCTGCTTTTGCGCTACCGTGAATCCCGTCATGGCCGGGGACCCATGCGATAATTATTTCTGATGTTCTTCCCAATGAGTTCAGACTGGCCTCACACTCTTTGACTAGTGCACATTTATTCATTGGTTGCCTAAACGCCTTTAAAGCTGCCTGACTGTCAGAATAAATTACTACCATCTTGTTTTTGATTTCTGCTGTTTCCCTTAGTGATTTGGCTCAACTTGCCTTACATTAGGTAAAGTTAATTTTATGCAGTTTGTCTTTTTTGAATTCAGAAGCAAGTTATTGGCAGTACACCAGTCTAGCACTCGCGAGAGAGCATTTTTTGTTTCCTGTAAGTAATTTTCTTGTCTCCTAATTTTGAAAATTAGTGACGTGTCATCTGCAAATAAAACTGTAGTGTACTTAATACCTACTCTTAGCTATAATAATTATTAAATAAGTTTTATTGATTAAATATAAAATTATTGTTAACTTAATATAAAACATAAAACTAAACTTAATTCTAAAAACTTATTATTATATTACCAAATCTATAATTAGGTATTTACAACGTGCACTCAAATATGTAACATTAATACTAGCTGAATAACTAAACTTAATATTTAAATTAACATTTTGTACAAGCGGACAAGCAAACCTATTTTCATATTAGATGTGGCGATGCGAGAATCCCGTTATCTGCGTGGACGACGGCGGCGGCCGATGTCGGGCCCGGCGCCCGCGCCAGTACTCATAACGCCTCGCCGCTGTGCGCACGTCGCTCGATGCAAATTATCGTACTATTATCATTAATTATTGTGCTTTGTGCTTGTACTGCTTGAGTCTTTCTCCTCTGTGCTTTCGGGTATTCTAAAGCAAAATTATAAACTTTCTCCTTCTATCTTTGTACCGTGTTCGTGCAAATTAAAAGTGATTGTTGGAACATTCGGACGTTTAATTTCTGTCTAAGCCCGAGTTGCGACCAACCTACCACAAAACTATCTCTGACATATTTTGTACCATGAATGGCAAATCATTTACATACACGAGAAAAGGAACGGCCCCAGAATAGATGGCCCCTGTGGGACTCCCATCTTGACCTGAGAACCCGACGATTTTGTCCTATTAATGTCAGCTTTTTGAACCCTCCCTTCTAAATACGATCTCATAAGCTTAGAGCTATTGCCTTTTTTGCTGTCGTGTTTTAGCTTTAAGAGAAATGTTTCGTGGTCTACACAGTCAAATGCCTTGGACAGGTCACAAAAACTTCTCTAGCGTCTCTACGATTTTCCACGCATTAAAAATATGTTTAACTAACATGACTCCAGCATCTGTTTTGTTGACCGCAATCCAAACTGTTGGCTATGGAGAATTTGATGCGCATTGAAGTGCGCTAGCAACTGACTCAATATAATCTTCTCAAATATTTTACTCAATACGTGCATAACCGAGATTGGTCTGAAATTTGTGGGTTCACTAGTACTAACTAGTCTGCTGTGTTTCTTGAGATCAGGGAAAGTACTCTCACCTACACATTTATTGAAGATTTTAGCTAAATGACTGGGGCAAGGGCAAGGGCAAGGCATCGTCTATCACCGAGCTAATAATTTTTACTGACATGCCCCAGAGATCCTCAGATTTTTTCAAATTTAACAACGTAAATGCTTTAATTATGTCATAGGGCTCAATATATGCAAATGAGAAATCTTGATTGCACTTTGGAACATTGTCTTTCAAAAATGATGCAGCAAGATCCGGAGACGAGTCTAAAGAAGCCTTAGTAACAATTAGAAATTTGTAAAGAACTGTTCAAATGCGGCCGCGATGTCCTCGTTAGAAGTTATTAGTTTATCTTCAATCTTAAGTAAAAAGCTACGGTCTCCTAATTTTGTTTTACCTGCTTCTCTATTTATGATATTCCAAATTATTTTAGTTTTATTCGACTATGTTAGAATCTTTGTTTTTCTGTGTTCGCACTTAGCTTAGGGTAAAAATTGGGTCATGAGTAGATGTTTTTGCCATAACATGTTGCCCATTCACTAAACCTTTTAAATCGATATTGGTAAGGTTATGTAATTTGAAATTGTTTTCAAAACTATCTGAAAGTTTATTGAATAAGTCCGTATACTGATCATTCGCTTTTTGAGTATTATTTTGAGTAGGTAAGCTACTTTGTAAATCTTGTTTAAATGATTCTTTTTTTTTTCTTGTGATTGTCCAACACAAGACTACTTCCTGTGATTTTGAATCTATTATAAGTTGACAATTTGCCCACTGTGATCAGACTTTAAACAATTTACTGTTCACTTC
Organism: Argyresthia goedartella; assembly: GCA_949825045.1. Classification (NCBI taxonomy): domain Eukaryota; kingdom Metazoa; phylum Arthropoda; class Insecta; order Lepidoptera; family Argyresthiidae; genus Argyresthia; species Argyresthia goedartella. Next base: position 13,036,372 of record OX463820.1, on the reverse strand, counting down.
TTCAAATTTTCGCAACCGCAGAAGACGTTCCAGTAATTTTAGTTATTCTTGAGGGCTCTGTGAAGATGTTGACTAAATTGAATGATTTAAAAATTATTATTAACTAGCTGATGCCCGCAACTTCATCTGCGTATTCCTAGGAAGTATCATTTACCGAGATAACATTACCCTCCCTCTGGTGCAGTCAGAAAAAAGTATCCTATTTGTTAATCTAGCTTATAAACTATGTGGTAAAGTTCATTCAAATCCGTTCAGCCGTTTTAGCGTGATTGAGGCACAAACACAAACATCCAAAGATCTTAACATCGCTACTCTCACATTTATAATATGAATTGGATTTAGTACGCAACGGGGAGTCCACCAGCTAGTCTATTAAATTCACCGCAAATGACTACTCTTTTGTTACTACTAAAAGCTTCTCTCAAGACATCCTCTAATACTGATTCAAATATATCATAATCACTGGTAGGGGGTCTGTATACGCTACAATGTGCCTACCAAGTTCAACACACGATAGTTCTATTACTTTCTCAACAGAAAGTCTGCAAATATCCTTGCGCTCTTTGAATTTTATATAAAGACCATTTTTAAACCAGTACTAAGGATCCTCCGTGTATTGCAGACTTTCTATCGAAGCAGCTGGCTACTTGATAGTTGTGTACATCGAAGTTCATTTGAGACTCAAGTAGCCAGTGTTCTACTAGGCATAGTATGTCTACTCTGTATTGCTCCAAGAATAGTTCTAGCTCTAGATCTTGATCGTTTCATTCGATTGGATAAGTACTATTGTAGATGAGTATTTAGGGTATATGACTTTCAAATAACTTTATAATTAAACTTGTCGACGCGGGTTTTTTTATGATGTGGAACAAACCGGTATAATTTGGATTAGGCAAAAAAGAAAACATCGTAGAGACTTGTCCAAGGCAATGAAGCTAAAATATATGTTAGTTAGTTAAACTAGAAATCGTCAATAAATAAGATCTTGGATACTTGGAGTACATTTTGGTTCGTACTAGTAATATCAAAATACACCCGAAAACACCATTATTACGAGTAGGTAGGTATAGAAGTTAAGTGTTTCTTTGATTCACAGACTAATTAGACGAAAACCAATTTTGTTGGGACTTCACGAAAACAAAGTTTGTTTTTACTTTTTGGGGATTTTCGGAATAAAACACGCAATAGTTAGTTAGTTGCACTCACAAATAGTTCCACTATATTTAATTTCTTCTATTTAGTGCCAAACTACATATATAGGATACACCCCGGTTCGAATTCGGTGCTGATCTATTACAACTACACTATGCGAATGCGGACTTCCAATTATAACGGTGATGGAAAACATATTACGAAACCTTCAATTTCCATAGCTGCAGCGATGGGCTAGCCCCTTCTGACGCAAAATGGAGCATTAAATAACTGGCTAAATGTGGGCACAATTGTGCCACTCCCCGTATCGGAAAAGACATGACGATGCTATGTATGTGGGTCAGTGTGTGCTGTAATAGTAATATAATTAAAACCCAATAATTATTCCTCCTATTTCAATATACTTTATTGCACAAAATAACAGATTTTACAGTGGAAAATGGAGAAGACATGACAAAGGCGAGCTTATCTACATAAAGAGATTTCTTCCAGCAAACCTAGGATGGAAAGGAAATAATTGACAACAGGTAGACCTAAGTGCACAACATAAAACAAAATAATTAAACACAATAAACTACTTAGCAATATGTACATAAATACCAGAATTATGTATATAAGTATGTAAAAAAAAAACCTAAATAAAATTACTTAGATTTCATAAGGTAGAGAAAGATAGTGTTCTTTCAACCGACTTTTAAATATGTTGAGAGACGGACTGTCTCTAATAGCGTTGGGGAGTTTGTTCCAGAGTTGGATGGCGTGAAGTCGGAACCCATGTTCATAGGCGGCAGTATTGTGTTGCGGAGTTGTAAGTAGCGACCGAGTGTGCGATCTCCGTGGCCTATCCGGGGACAAAAATTCGAAACGATCTCGTAAGAAGCCAGGATAGCGAGGATTATATAAAATGTTGAAGAGGCAAATGAGGATGTGGGAATCCCGGCGAAGACGAATCGGGAGCCATTTCAGCTCCCTGCGATACTCTGAGACGTGGTCAAACTTGCGCAGACCAAAAACAAACCGAATCCCGAGGTTTTGAAGTCGCTCGAGTTTGTTCAGTTGCTCTTCAGTCACGCTAGCCCAGCATACATCTGCGTAATCGATCAGGGGGAGGAGGAGAGACTGAGCGAGCGTGATCTTTGTCCGACGAGGCAGGAAGTTTTGAAGACGCCTGAGAGAGTGGAAACTGGCAAAGACTCGCCGACTTACCTCGCCGACATGGACTGATCAGGTCAGTTGGTTATCGAAGAAAACTCCTAGATTTTTGGCCTTCGTGCTATGAGATTATGGTTCCGTCATATGTTACAGGAGCAATGGACAAATGCTGTAATGAGTTATGGGAGTACCTGGAACCAATAATCATAGCCTGAGACTTACTAGGGTTCACTAGTAGCCCATAAGAATTGGCCCAGTCCCTGATTTTATCAAGATCTTCATTTAACAGTTCTACGGCTGAGGCCATATCATTAAGAGAAAAATGTCGGTAAACCTGGAGATCGTCGGCATAAAGATGATAAGACGAGGAGAGTCCATCCGAGATGGAATTAATGAAGATAGAGAAAAGAAGGGGAGACAGTATACCACCTTGGGGCACTCCCGCAAAGAGGTCACACCACTCTGTTGAAGTCTCCTCCGACTTGATACGCTGCTGTCGCCCTCTCAGGTACGAATCAAACCAGCTAGCAGAGTCAGAGGACACGTTCAGGGACTTCAGTATCTCAACGAGAATGTCAAAATCGACGCAGTTAAAGGCGCTGCTAAAGTCCAAAAGTGCTATCACAGAGAGCTGTTTCTAATCCATCGCGTGCTGAATATCATCAGTGACTTTGAGTAAGGCCGTTACGGTACTGTGACCCGACCTAAATCCGGACTGAAATTTGTTCAGCAACTTGTTAGAGGAAAGGTAGGAGGAGAGCTGAGCATGGACTAGACTTGCGCAAAGTGTGTCTTTATAGGGAGTAATCATATCTCATATCTATTGATTCGGTGACACATTATATCTCTATCATATCTCACTCATTCAAATCTATGGCTTCTCATAACGCTCCAACTCCCACTTATTTCTTACTCTTTTATCTCTCAAGGCTCTTATATGTTAAATGAGTTGATGAGTTGGAAGAGTCTCGAAAAATAACCTACTCAATACAAAATATATAAACAAACAAATTGCAACAGTTGCATTTTAATTTCACCATTTGAACTATGCCTTAACCAACTTACCTAGAGACCATTTTTTATTGCCCGCTTCGATCCCTTGATCACTTTTGCCTTGGCAGCGAACTGATGCCTCCATAGCTTCTTCATACATTAATATGAACGTTATATCCCATAGATTTTTTATTGCTTTTCGAGATTATTGCAATGCGATAAGATTCAAATCAATAAGCAAACTTTTGGAAACATTATGCCCATTATGACAAACACATACTCTTTCTCGCTCATCTTAATCCAACCGATGATAGCCGAAAAAACCCACGTGTTCGTTTCCGCGAATCTCGCTCTGGTGTACAGGTGAACGCACACCTATCCATGCTTATCCGGTCATGCGTGGCGTGCGAGTGCGACAGAGCAACGCGCGAGAGCAGCGTGGTCGATTCCTTCGGCGCCGTCGATCCGTTCGGTGCGGTTAGTGTGTGTTCGCCTTCGTTATCGCTACTACTAGATATCCGGCTCAAATTTGGACCAATGATTAAGGTGATAAGGTTGATATTCGCCTAAAAGTGACATTTAAGACTGAAATACGTGTGGTTGGTTTGGTCAATTGTGTATTTGCCAACAAAATGTGGACCAAATGTAGACCAAATGTTAAGGTGATAAGGTTGCTGTTTGCCTAATAGTGACATTTTAAAACTGGAAGTCGTCTGGTTTTGTTGGTTTGTTCTCACACAACTGTGTTTAGTGTAGCCTGGGCAGAGAGAGCGAGATTTGTTTGGGGAGTAAGATATGATTCATATCGCTGGGATGTAACTAGGATATAATGGACGTCAAGCGATATGTGTGTCATATTATATCTTACTCTCGAGTTACCCAAGTCTAGCATGGACTATGGATTCAAGGACTTTGGAGAGGATTGGCAGGATGGAAATTGGACGAAACTCTTTAAAGGAGGAGGGATTAGATGTTTTGGGTAAAGGGATAACTAAAGCTTTTTTCCACACATTAGGGAAGGAGAAACTGGAGAGTGAGTGGTTTATAATGTGAGTTATAGCAGGAAGGAGCTCGTCAAGTACAATGATGATCATTTTGGAACAAATATTATCAAATCAATCAATCAATAAATTCCTTCAATAGCTTTAGAGGAAATAGCGAGCACAGCCTTTTTAACCGCATTGATTCCGACAAGTCTAAAGTCAAAAGGAGTGGAGGTAGGAGCTGACTTCGTGCGCAAGTGACAAAGCGTGGAATCCTTTACAAAAGGATTCATGACGACAGGGGGGACCGCGAAGAATTTGTTGAGACCACTGAGATCAACATTACCAATCAATTCATCCTGAGACTTGCCGATACCAAGCGTTTTGAGGAATTTCCATACTTGACCCGGAGTGTATTATTATTATTATCGTTTATTCGTAAACAAAATACATTGTGTTCGAAATAAGTTTAAATCACTGTCACATTATTGCATGCAAACAAATCCAAATTATACAAAAATTAAATAGTCATATATAACAAGAAATAAAATAAAATCCAACAATCATTTCAAATAATAATCCTTACAAGTCAATTCATAAATTCAAATGTCAATAACAATACAACAAAATCAAACTAGTTATGTCACCTTCAAAATTCATCTAGAGAGTAGCAGCACTTTTCTAACAAAGTCTGTTTTAATCTTACTTTAAATACGTCAATTGATTGAATTGTTTTTAACTCAGTAGGCAACTTGTTAAAAAATTTAATTGCTAATAAGCACAATGTGAAACTATATCTAACTTAGGAACTATATCAAAAGTAAGGTCTTTCCTTCTAGTTCCTACTCTTATAATCCTCTGTTTATCTGTTTCACCATTTTGGTTTTTTACAAGTCTGGTAAGCACTACCAAAATATATAGGCTCGGTACCGTCAAAATGTTGAGTTTCTTAAAACTTGGCATACATGATTCCCAAGGCGGAATACGCTCGATAATACGTATAGCTCTCTTCTGCGCAACGAAGGCCTTCTTGAGATTTTGCTGATAACTGCCCCCCCACAGTGCTATACTGTATCTTAGTTTGGACTCTACCAAAGCATAATAGACCATTTTCAGTTGATCGGTAGTAAGTTCATCTCTTAAACTTGATAAGGCGTAACATGCAGAACTGATGGAATCCGTAACTGGCTCTATAGTCAATAGTCAAAGTGCTTTATTACTGTAGATATTTACATATACTTAGCAAACGTCATTTTTTGCCTCTTCTCTACATTGGACCACTGTGGGAGAAGAAGGGCGTAGAAACTCCCACAGATTTATTTTTAGATCTCTTTTAAAAATAGGTTGTGCTTAACTAATACAAATATGAAAAATTTAATTGTTATGATTAATAAGCAGGAATAAATAATTACAAAATTATTAACAGCAAGGTCTGTGTTGAGCCAGATTAACCCCATACAGTCCTGTCATTTAAGTAATCTTGAACATTGTAATATCCCTTTTTCTCTAGCTCTGCCTTCCAATTTAAGTCGGCATCTATGGTGACACCTAAAAATTTGGTGGTCATGACCGACGAAATTTGCTGGCCCCCTATTGACACATTTATACTATCATTTACTCTAGTAGTGGTTCTAAACAGGATAAGGCTTGTTTTGTGTACATTCAGAGTCAAGTTATTAGCATTAAACCAGTTCTTAAATTTAACTGTAGCACAATCAACTCTATAACTAAGCTCAGACAAATTCGATCCAGAAATAATGGCATTAGTGTCATCCGCAAAGAGCACGAGCCGGAGACCATGTTCAACGTTCGACATATAAGAAATAAGATCATTTATGAAGATAATAAATAGAATAGGCCCTAATATAGATCCCTGCGGCACTCCCTGCAAAATCTTGACAAACTTAGATCTAATGCTCTTCTCAGTTGTGTCATCAACTACGCTTTTGATCTCCACAAACTGCCTCCTGTTTGACAAGTAAGATCTGAAAAGATTGTGGGCCTGGTTCCTAATGCCATAATGCTCAAGTTTTGCTAACAATATGTCATGATCAACCGTGTCAAATGCCGAACTTAAGTCCAAGAAGAGACCCGCTACCCTTTTTTTAAAGTTTAACTCCCGCAGTAGATCCTCCACCAATGTGTTCATAGCCTCACTAGTACCGATTCCCTGCCGATATCCAAATTGACGACTGTTAATTATGTCTCTACAACTGAGGTGATCTACCAGCCTTGATTTCATAATTTTTTCGAATATTTTCGAAAGAACCGAGAGTAGGGAAATCGGTCTGTAGTTTTTTGAATCAGCTTTCTTTCCTTTTTTATGCACAGGTACTACTTTAGCAATCTTAAGCTGATCTGGAAAAATAGCACTATCCATACATAAATTATAGAAATAAGCTAAAGGTGCTGCTAGAATTAAAATGTACTCTTTAATTAGACTTATGGGTATCTCGTCAACACCACAAGATTTCTTATTGGCTATCTTCTCTACTAACTTTCTAATCTCAGCTGAGTTCGTGTGCGTCATTCTCATTTCATCGATTTCCCGGTTTGTGTTGCTCTTTAACAGATCCAACGCCATTTCAGGCTCTACCTTGTCGTGTACTATATGCTGACTGAAATTATTGCAAAAAATTTCTGCTATAACTTGAGGGTTAGTGTTCAGGCCTCTCGGCACCTAATGACCTCGCAGGGGCCCATCAGCTACGAGGTAGCGTAGCGATCAGATGCCAAGAAGTGTGAACGTCGGCGATTCACCGAGCTATTAATTATGGAGTCGATCTAACCTGGTCTGTGCTTCGTTCCCGTCAACCTCCTGTCTTTCTGCAAGGCCCGGGTGCACCCTAGGCTCTTCTTGGTAGACAGGTTCTTCAGCCAACCAGGTATGACTGGCAGGCCAGCTTCGACGAGCACAGTGTTCCAACACAGGTTATGTTACGTGGGAAAAACCAATCGGCCACGTAAATGCGAACTTTATCTGGTTCGGGGAACCACAACACACTCAGCTATATAGACAATCCTGAGGGGAACCCGAATACATTCCAGATGGCTTGCGATTTAATTTCAATACCCTAATCAATACGCGTTACATTGCGAGGGCTTTTCGTCTGTCAGTTGTCAAAAACTGCAAGGTTGGCAGCAACGTCAAATTCAAAATGGCCGTTCCGAAACCATCGATCGAATATCGATTTGGAATCGAACAATCACCCGCCCGGACAGGCACCCACCTGTCCCCTAATCTACGGGCAGCCGAGACAACGTTGCTACCGCTCGTTTTAGAACCGAGCCTCCTACTAGAACCTCCGCAGACCGGGGGGTCCCGTCCTTGCCAGGGAACAAGTTAACAATGCGCCCCCTGCGCCAACGTAGTGGCGGTAGGTTAGCATCCTTAACCAGAACGAGGTCACCAACACTAGGGGGGCTGGTTTTGTCAGTCCACTTAAGGCGCTGTTGTAAGATATGCAGATACTCGAGCGACCAACGCTTCCAGAAATTCTGAGTAAACTGCTGCAACATCTGATACCTTGACAACCGATACAATTTCACTCCCTCGAAGGGGTGCTCGGGCAACGCGTTAAGTGGCTGTCCTATCAAGAAATGGCCTGGGGTCAGAGCCTCCAGGTCATTTGGATCCGAGCTGAGCGGACACAACGGTCGCGAATTGAGAACGGCCTCGATCTTACAAAACAATGTCGCGAGCTCCTCAAAAGTCAGCGCGGTCTGACCTACTATACGCCCCAAGTGCGTCTTAGCTGACTTAACTACGGCCTCAAAAATCCCACCCCAGTGGGGGCAAATCGGTGGGCTGAAGGTCCACTGTATACCCCGACGGGAGAGGGCCGTTCCAATATCCACTTTATTTACATTCAAAAAGTTGACTATCTCTCGTAAGTATCGTTCCGCACCGACGTAGTTAGTGCCGTTATCAGAGCGGATCAAAGTTGGAAGTCCCCTTCGAGAAACAAACCTATCCAAACAAGCAATGAAAGCCTCTGTCGAGAGATCAGCAACGAGCTCGAGATGTACCGCCTTGGTGGATAAACAAACAAACACACATAGGTACGCCTTGTATTGCTTAGCGGTACGCAATCGTGAACTCTTCACCATAAACGGTCCGGCAAAATCCGTACCAACACCTGAAAACGGTCTGACCTCATTCACACGATCAGGGGGCAAGTCCCCCATGAGAGGTTGCATCGTGGCAGCCTTAAGTCGATAACAAGGCATGCACCGAAACACGATGTTCCGTATGACACGGCGGGCAGATAAGATCCAAAACTCCCGCTGGAGCGTGGCCAACAACGCGTTACAGCCGGCATGCGCGTTTTTAATATGACGATCAGTCACCAGCAATTCAACTAACTGTCCCCCCTTGGGGAGCAGAAGTGGGTGACGAGCCGAATACGACAGATTCGCATTGCGCAATCTTCCTCCTACCCGAAGTAACCCGGTCGAATCAACAAAGGGGTTGAGACGCGCGACGGCTCCCTTCAATTTCGAACGTCCACTTCGTATAATCTCCAATTCTGCCCCAAACTTCGAGGACTGTACCAACCGGACCAAATTCAGTAGCGACTCGTTTCGCTCTGCCGGATTCAGAATAGGGTTCAACGTTCGCTGATCGCGAGGAGTACGACAATTTCGAGCGAATCTCCTAATCCAAGTGGACACGTTTATCAACTTGTCAAGTGAGCTATACCGGTCCAGCAGAAACCCGGCGTCAGGGTCCTCAGCCTTCTGGGTAACATGCACGGCCGCTCTGGGGCCATGATCCGAAGATACTACTACATGGCTGTGGGGCCAGTCCGATTCTCTCCTGGCAAGCCAGGGTGGTCCCCACCACAAATGGTGTCTAACGAGTTCAGGAGCCCGACATCCCCTGGATGCACAATCAGACGGGTTCAATTCTCCTGGTACATGTCTCCAGGTCAGTGGGACCTCAGACGACACAATCTGGGAGACACGGTTCGCAACAAAAACCTCTAAGTTATGGACCGAAGCCTTCAGCCAGCACAAAACAATCTGGCTGTCCGTCCACGCGTACACCGTATCCTCCAAAACCACTGACCCACGCAACACTGTTAGAGTGTGATTCAAAAGTTTGGTCAAAAGAGCAGCCCCGGACAGTTCCAGTTTTGGAATCGTCATCCTTGTCCGAATAGGCGCTACCTTGCTTTTTGCCAAAACCAAACGCACGTCGACCTCCCCGGTGGAGGTGACGGTTCGCAAATAAACCGCTGCTGCAAACCCTCGTTCAGAGGCATCACAAAACCCGTGAAGGGTTGCCCTGTAATCCCCAGCAGGGACCAATTTCCTCGGCAGCGATACATTATTTATGTCCGATAGCGAGGTGAACATTTGCGTCCAATCAGTCAACAAATCACCTGAGAGGTGGGTGTCCCAGGTCAACTGAGCCGCCCATAGCCTTTGCATAAAACATTTGAGAGCAAAGGTGACTGGAGAAATCCATCCATTCGGGTCGAACGTTCTCGCAATCGTTGACAGTACTGACCGCTTCGTCCAGGCCTTCGGTGTTTCTAAAACCACCCGATAGGTAAACTCATCATGGACGGGCCGGTACTGAATTCCAAGCACTGACAACATGTTAGGATTGTCAGGATTCTCAAAAACGTGCGGGTCTTGTTGAAACTCATCTGGGAGACCAGCCATCAACTCAGGGGAGTTGGACATCCACTTGCGTAGTTCATAGCCGCCTCGTTCCAGCAATTGAATGAGCTCGTCACGTCGGTCCAGAGCTTCCTCTACACTGGCTGCCCCTGTGCAGACGTCATCGACGTACAAATCTTGCTCCAGGATAGCGGCGGCTCTAGGATAGCTCACACGGCCACGCGACGCCAACTCCCGCAGGGTACGCATCGCCAAATACGGGCTAGACCGTAACCCATACGTGTTCGTGTTCAACTCATAGACCTTGACTGGCTCGGCCGTGGACTCACGCCAAAGTATCAACTGATACCTTCTGTCAGCCGGATGAATTACCGTTTGCCTAAACATCATCCGAATGTCTGCGACAAATACAACCTGGTGCCTCCGAAAGCTCGTGAGAATATCCGAAATATCACGACTCAACTTGGGTCCCGAATGTAGACACTGATTCAGGGACATCCCGTTCGAGGTAAGTGCTGACCCATCAAAAACAACTCGAATCTTGCCGGTAGGGGTTCGCAGGACGGCATGGTGTGGAAGGAAACAATGATCCTCAGATCTCCAGTCCACACCCGATACCGACATGTGTCCTAACGACTCATACTCCCTCATGAAATCGACGTATTTTTGTTTAAATACGGCGTCCCTTGACATCCTACGCTCCATCGACATCAATCTCGTCTCAGCCATCTTCCTAGATTCTCCTAGTGGCGGTCGACCGGCCCTGAAAGGCAGTCGAGTTACAAAACAACCAGAACGAAGGCGACCAGTACTATTCTGGTAAAACAACTCGCACTCTTCTTCGTCTGCGTCGACTCGACGAGCGGTGGGAGGTTCCTCTATCTCCCAGAAACGTTGGATAGCGTCTGACAACGCTGAGCCAATAAGTATGCCATCTGACTCGGCAGGCCTAACCATTGGCAATGCCGGACCCATGATCACGTGACCAAACTTAGTATCCACAGCAATCAACCCGTCCGGCTGAAGAACTCGCCGATCCGACAACAGAAACCTACCCAGAACGTCTGCTCCCAGTAGCAGGTCGACCGGGGCTGGAGTGTCAAAATCGGGATCCGCCAACTTGAGTCCTGACGTCAGGAATCGAACGGCCGGATTCAACTTCACCAAGGGGTGTTTGCCCATGACATGCGTCATTACTAAAGCTTGCACGGATGTTTTTGTCAAAATGTCATAACGTGGAGAGAACGTGATCACCGATTGACCAACTACATTCGTAACCGTAACATTCCCCACGCCCCGTATTGATTTATTATACCTATTTACCTTGAGGCCCAACCATTTTGCTAAATCGTTCGATACAATGCAGCCCTGAGCTCCAGAATCTAATAGGGTGCGAACGTATGTTGGGTTGCCCGCCAAATCCCAAACAAGCACAGAGGCGATCGGTAACACCACCGTCTCCGGTTGGGGGGCAACCAATGGTTGGGCCGCAAATTCCTAGCGAGGACCCCCGGGGCCCCACTGTGCCTGTAACCGATCAGGTAGGCAGCTATACGCCAGAGGGTCCCATTGTACAAATGGCCCACGCGCCGGTTCCATTGCCACCCTACGACGCCCCCCGAAGGGGGGTGGGCGTGAATTCAACCGCGGCCGCTCCATGAGCGGGGGGGACATCACATGCGACCGACGAGGACGAGGCGACGAGCGGGGCGACAACTGAGGCGGCGTCCGAACCGCATCCGCATAGCTCGAAGGTGTCCCATGCCACCCGCCCGTTACGGCCTGCTCAACATACCCAATGTCCCGCTGAGTCGGATGCTGAGTCGCAACCGAAAACTCAGGGCCCCCCATGTGATGACCCTGAGTGCGGCCCTGCACCCCTGGGTGGCCGCGTGCTTGTGGCCCCATTGCCCGTTGAGTCGGATGCTGAGTCGCAACCGAAAACTCAGGGCCCCCCATGTGATGACCCTGAGTGCGGCCCTGCACCCTAGTACCGCCCTGTGCACGTGGGGACATTGGCCCCTGAGTTGCGCTCCGAGTCGCAAACGAATTCTCAGGGCCCCATGCCGTGTCACCCTGGGTACGGCCCTGTGGACGTGGGGACGTTGGCCCCTGAGTTGCGCTCCGAGTCGCAAACGAATTCTCAGGGCCCCATGCCGTGTCACCCTGGGTACGGCCCTGTGGTGGCTGTTGGCCGGACCGGTTCATGCACAACAGATTGTTGTGGGCCCCACCACAATATCCGCACATTTTTGTGCGCGTGCAGTACCTAGCCATGTGTGGCCCGAGGCACAGGAAACACCAGCTCCGCTGCTTGGCCATCCGGCGCCGTCCCTGAACCCTAAGTTCCCCGAACTTATTGCAATTGGCCACAGCATGGCCAATCTGCCTACAACATGGGCAGGTCTCACTATGTGGGGTCAATGCACTCACAGTCCCATACGACTGCCGGTTGGTGCGGTCCTTCCTCGTCGGAGGGCCCCTACTCACAGCGCTCCCGGCAGCTCTCTGTGGCTCCGAAGGATGGGTGACCGTCAACCCCAAATTCTCTGCCCGTCGAGCCTCCTCTTCCAAGAATCCGACCAAGTCGGAGAAGGCGGGCAGGTCCTCGGCCGACCTCCCGTGAGACTGTTCGAAACGAGTCTGCACGTCAGCGGGTAGGCGGGAAAGTACAATGTACAGCAGTAGGTACGACCATTCACCAACCGGAAGTCCAAGATTCTCTAGAGCCTTGGTGACGGACAACAACGGGTTCAAAACCTCCGTCTGTATGGCCCCGACCTTGTTCACAACCGGGATACTAAACAAACGGTTCAGTTGGGCATCGGCCAACCTCCGTTTGTTATGGTAACGTCTGACCAACAATTGTCTGGCCGTTTCATAGTTACCCTCCGTAACTGTCAAATGAGCGACCAGCTCCCTAGGCTCACCCCTCAATGCTGCCACCAGCTGAGCCATCTTGACAGACTTGGTAATGTCCGATCGCATGTGCACCAAACTGTCGAACAGATTGATGAAGCTCATCCATTCACCGGACACTCCGTCAAAAGTAGGCATAGTTATGGCCGGTAACCTGGACCCTGAACCCTGAAGCGGCAAAGGTGCTTCAATGTCACCACCATGGCTGGACTCGCGCTGTCTACGTATGTCCGCAGCCTTCTGCGTGATAGCAGCTGCCATCTCCATACATTGGTCGACATCCCCTAGCAACCGTGACAGCCTGTCAGGTGCGCAACCATCAACTGATTCCGCCTGCGCGGACAATTCGAGCACCCTATTGTAACGTTCCTTAACGTCCATAGACCGCTCCAATACCACATCATGCCTATCTAACCGGTCTATCAGACCGTGTGCGGAGGAAAACCATCTGAGTTCCTTAGAAACACCCTTCTGGATTTCAGATAACGACATGATCGGAACGATACTTACTCACAATTTGCAGTAACTCAATTTTATTGGACCCTCCAGTCTATAACCCAAACGAGGGAACCCTAAACTATAACTTAAACAATGTTGTTTTCCTTAAACAATAGGAACCGAGTTTTATATCTATATAAATTCTGTAAATACAATTTAGTTTCCCTTTATCATTATAACACACACAGATAGTCAATATTAGTTCAAGTTATAAATTGCTATAAACTGAAAACAATGTAATAGCCTGTTATCAATAGATGTAACTACCTATGTTAACCAAACATTCATTAGCATTACTAGACCACTAATAGATTGACTAACTGGTACTTCAATGCAAATTTCAATTCACCTACAATGTACCTAAGTTGAGTACCTACTATTCTGAGTCACATCTCAGTACAACTGGTCATTTAGGGAAAACTGTAATATCTGTCTGTCTACTACCAGCAATAGACTTATAGCTTACAATACTACCAATCTATGTGGATACAGGAACAACACCAAGTTAGCTAATAACCGCCTATACCTAGAGATTGATAGTCCCAAATCGTGGGTTCCTGGAGCCCTTGACGGCTGCAAATCTCAGGAAACCACGCTCTGCTACCAAAATGTTCAGGCCTCTCGGCACCTAATGACCTCGCAGGGGCCCATCAGCTACGAGGTAGCGTAGCGATCAGATGCCAAGAAGTGTGAACGTCGGCGATTCACCGAGCTATTAATTATGGAGTCGATCTAACCTGGTCTGTGCTTCGTTCCCGTCAACCTCCTGTCTTTCTGCAAGGCCCGGGTGCACCCTAGGCTCTTCTTGGTAGACAGGTTCTTCAGCCAACCAGGTATGACTGGCAGGCCAGCTTCGACGAGCACAGTGTTCCAACACAGGTTATGTTACGTGGGAAAAACCAATCGGCCACGTAAATGCGAACTTTATCTGGTTCGGGGAACCACAACACACTCAGCTATATAGACAATCCTGAGGGGAACCCGAATACATTCCAGATGGCTTGCGATTTAATTTCAATACCCTAATCAATACGCGTTACATTGCGAGGGCTTTTCGTCTGTCAGTTGTCAAAAACTGCAAGGTTGGCAGCAACGTCAAATTCAAAATGGCCGTTCCGAAACCATCGATCGAATATCGATTTGGAATCGAACAGTTAGTAATTAGATTTTGTCCCACTTTAAGTACAATTTTGTCCCTATTAGTTATGTCGTTTTTATTTCTACGTTTGTTGACAACCTGCCAGACAGCCTTTACCGAGTTTCTAGAACCCATTATCTCATGTTGAACAGATAGTGATTTTGCCTTTCGTATGACTCTACGGTATATTCTATAATAATTACGTCTGTATGTGAAAAGTGATTCATCGTTGTGGTTAATATTTAAAGAACCCAATACACGCTTCATTAAGCTAGACACCCTGGTGCCTTTGGTCACCCAATTTAATTTCTTGTTTCTTCTAAGATTAATTTTCCTGCGACTAATCTTGAAGCAGTCTTTGAAAATTCTATAAAATCTAGAGATAAAACCATTTACTCCTAAGTTATACCAGTTGGTTGTGAGAGCTAAGTCTGCAAATTTCCCTTTAGATGTTTTATTGATAGCCCTTTTTTCTACATAAACTACTGGTTCCCTATGCCTTGGTTGGCAAAACTTATCCTCTACCAATTTAGTCAAGATTCCCGCATGTCCATCTGAAAGACCATTATGATCAACCATTACCTTCTTTAAACTATCCTCCTGTATGTTTGTGAGAATATTATCAATGCAAGAATTTACTTCATTTCGAATAAAAGTGGTAGTATTCACAAGATGTCTAAAGTTGTAACATTTTAAAAGGTTAACAAATTCAGTCTTGTGATCTTGTGGTCTTAATATTATTTGCACTCATGTTTATGTTAAAGTCCCCGCAAATAACACATTTTTTATCAAAAAAGTGCTGCATTAATAATTCAAGCTTATTAATAAATTTACTGTACTGTGTGCCATTTTGATAGATACAAAATATACATATATTTGTGGCTAAATCTTTTATGCCACAAATTTCAAAACACTCATTCTCACTCAGTGATCGACAGTGAGACAAAACCTCCACATTCCTAGTATTTCTGCTCAAAATGAGAGAGCCTCCTCTTACTTTATTAGCTCTAGCAAAGTAACAATCTAACCTATAGTTTTGAAATTGTAGTACGGACAACGATTTTGCATTCAAAAAATGGGGGTAACTCTCAATGCTCTGAAAGATGTGGCGACGCTTGGCGTCACGACACATGCGATTGCACCGGTTTCGAAGGCATTTGAAGATGGAATAATTTTCGGCTGTAGGCTCCTTTTTGTAGAGGCATTTGGCTTTGTTGCGTTTAGTCATCAGACGCCTAATAGCATCAGTGAGCCATGGAGCTGGAAGGTGTTTTACCTTGACCTTCTTGACCGGTGCATGCTTGTCGAACAGTCCCAGAATGATTGTATTGAAATGGTGGATCTTGTCATCAACGGACTCACTGGAGATGATGGGGGACCAGTCGATCGACGCGGCATCAGATTTAAGGGATTCAGAATTAATGCCCTTGAAGCTACGAGTGTGGATAAATTTTGCTCTGCTCTTGGGGGTTTTGCTCTTATAAGAGAGGTAAATCAGGTCATGATAGGAGAAAGGAGAGTTAAACTGTCCTTGTGTAGCAACCTTTTCCAAATTAGAAACTATCATGAGATCAAGGAGAGAGGGAGTACAATGTGGTTGGAAATGAGTAGCGTTGAGAGGAAGAATATGTAAATTGAAAGAGTTTATAATGGACTGAAGTTTGGCAGAGCGGGAATCGTTTTTGAGAAGGCATGTATTGAAATCGCCGAGAATGAGGGTATCATTATAAAGAGGAGTTAGCTCACTGAGCAAAGACTCAAATGAGTCGAAATAATCGATGTGAAGTGAGGGACTGTAGAGAACACCGAGTAGAACTTTATTATGGCGAAGACAAATTTCAAGGAAGAGATGTTCTGCGGATTCGGAGTACTCACTCGGTGAAGCACTAACAACTCTGCAAGGGATATCCGAGCGAAGGTAAATAGCCACCCCGCCATCAGCTTTGCCAACTCTGTCGTTCCGGTAGAGCTGGAACCCAGGCAGCGAGTACATAGTGGAAGGTAATGTCGGTTTAAGAAATGATTCTGATACAAGTATACCATCCACATGTTTACTACTGAAAGCCTCGAGTAGGTCCGGGTAACTCGTGTGGATACTCTGAGCGTTGATGTGAACGATGTTAAAATTATTATCGAGTCCAGCAAAGACAGAAGTCAGTTTGGCGGATAGTGTTTCCTCCACAAGGGAGTTATCACTCTCCGCACTAATGTAGTCGTCGGTTGAAGAACAAGAGAAGAAACTATTATCAATATTACATAAACTATCCATGTAAAATAAGAATATACCTACTTAAATATATAAATACAATATAAATAATTATGCTGGGGTACAGTAGTACAAAAAAAATATATGGATAAAAGTTGCCTACTCAATAACTGAGTAGTTAACTACACTACTTAATAAATAAATAAATAAATACTGACCCAGACCCTAACTACACAGGAATGCTGAAAGGAATCTAGATAAACACACAATAATAACAGTAACCAAAAAAAATAACACAAAAACAACACACTTTATCGTTAGACTATAAACAAGACAAAACAAAACACGTGCGAGAGTTACCGCTACTGCGCAACGATGCAGAAATCGGAACGTATAAAAAAAAAAAACAAATAGACAACACCGGTCGCGTGAAATGACAGCAGGCAGATTGACATTGACAAGTAAAGATGTTCTGAGGATTTAGCGAAACAGAAAAGTAAAAATAATAAGTTAAAAAGGCATTCTACCTCACAAAACATGAGAAACAGCATAATTATACGGGGGCGTCGAATGGAGACCGCGATTTAACTGAGCATGTGACATCTACCGCTTGCATAACCTCACTGCACTATTTAGCTGCCCGAGCCTGAGACGCTCCTCTTCTGGTGACAACGCCCCTGGTGGAGGCCGCCGACATGTCCACAGCAGGCTTCTTCCCCTTAACGGCTGACTGAGGGGGCTCTTTGCTGGGAAATTTATCCATAAGCGGCCGCAACTCCGCCCAGCACTCGACCTTCCGACGAGTCTTGTTTGGCAGCTGCACGAAAATACGGCCATCGGTTGTCCAGGAGTTGCTGACGCCAAAGTGTTGGCGAGCCGCCATAAAGACATCGTGACGTGACTTCGTCAGGAACTCAGTCAACGTGATGCCCGTACCTTTTAGGGCCTTCTTAGAATCCCACACCTCGCTGCGTGCCTCGTGGGATGTAAAACGCACAAGGAGGGGCCTAGTCTCCTTTGGCACCCAAGCGATGAACCACTTTGATTGCACCGAGACAATCATCTGAAGACTTCAGGCGGTTAGGCAACACTGCAGTCAGAACGGCAACAGGCTGCTCCTCCGGTTCTTCAGCCACGCCGTGAACGAGCAGGACCTTACGCCGCATCATCTGCTCGTGCCTGTCAAGCCCCAAACCCAGATGCTCAATCTGCGACTTCAGAACTCCGAGAGCTTTCCAGATCAGGGACTTGAAGTCCGAAAACTGTTGCGCGAGTCCACTTATGTCCTGGGGGTTGGTAGAGGTTGCAGCTAGCTGTAGATCCCTGTCATATTTGTCCATCCGGTCCGAGAATGTGGAAATTAAATCTTCCATACCTTTGGAAATCTCCGAATACTGGTCCATGCTTGTGATTTTGAGGTTATGTGGTTGTTGACTGGTCAAATTGTAGTATTCTTCAATTGGGAATGTGCAGTGAAGGGTCCAGGCCAGTAATATTATTGCTGAATACTCATTAAATTATTGTAAGTTATTAAATAAATTAAATTAATTATGGAGTGTAAAATTTATTGTTGCCTTGTAGGACTACCCACACCAAAAAGCTATCGGCTATGGTCTTGAAAAGTATTAACAGGTTTTAGCGCGGTGTATCAACCTCGCTCCAACAGCCACACAGGTAGGTATGCGCGCACGCAGGCATAGATACACGGTTCCGAGCTCGTAAGCGTCGTGCTTCAAAACCTTAACTGGATGCGCGGCGTGGCGCGTTAAGGCTCTTAAGGTTCATATACGTTACCGATACTCGTAGGTATCATTATATCATTTTTAACACCCTTGCTCGTAAAGCTGATGTAATTCCACCGGATTTAAATATGTAAAGCGGGTCATAAAAAAGGCGTGTTACCAAAGCAAATAGTTAAGTTAAGTCCATACAAATTCCATAACAGTATTATTTGCCATTTCAAATATGGAACTGATCGCCGCCGCACGACTCCAGCTAGTGAGCAGCGCGCTGTTGCTATTCAAATTTCGAACTGCTCGTCTTTGTTATCTTGCTCCCCCTTATCACCTTGTTTTTTTTTTCTGTTTCCACGCAAATGTGTTAAAAAACGTCGTACGATATACGTGCGTATTGGTTATAACATGCTCGGCTCAATTACCAATTGTATAACAATCTTAACGCACTAATATCGTAATGTACCATTACATATTTCGTATTGTGGCGAGGTTGGAGGTAGCTTATCTATAATAAATATCGAAAATCCATTTTTTCATTAGCTGCCGAAAAAAAATGCGGCAATGATACCATTGTAAAATATACAATTTTTTAACTGTCACTAAAAGACTCGTATCACTAAAAACCATATATATATGCCAAAGATATATCCAAGAAAAGAAATTATAAAAACAACGACGTAGAACATTTTTTTTTTCTGGAAACTTAAATGGTATCAATTGGTTTTTACGTATTGACAACACCCTGCTGTGAGGCCGGTCCACACTAGATGAATGTGACGAACGGAAGCGACTTACTAAAACGACTTACTAAAACAAAAAAGTCTGTTTCCAAATTCTTAAAATTGTTTCATCTGATAAGCGTTATCTTTTATTTTACAGTTATTTAAGTAAGCACTGAGGCAAAATCTAAATCTAGGTTCCTAGGGTTTTTGGTGCGGCTACTTTCATACTCCATGTAAGGAACCAGGTGCATATAAGAGTTTTTGTGTGGTATTAATAGAAAATGCAGTCGGGTTATTTATTTTTATAATAATTCTACTTGTTTGAGTAATAAATTGTACCCATAGCCACGTTTTGGTTTCTTTCATTATTCCTTTAAAATAATAGATGTGTGATCTATGGGTTATATGATTCATTTAGCAAGGAAGAAACGAAATGCGATTGAAAAAATATTGATTAATAATGGTTTTGTGACGAAACATTTACGATTTTCATACACTTTTTGACACCGTTTGAATGTTACATACAAACGATTGCTCTGTCAGGGAGGAAATGCTCACGTCCGACGAAAATACTTACAGCCCTTCACATCCACCTGGGTAGTGCTAATGAGCAACAAATTATTCTCAAGACGCAAGTTTTCACACACATACGTAGCGAGTTATCTTCTTGTTTAGGTTTGATATATGTGCACGCCATTCTCGTAAAACTAATCTAGGTTTCTTTCTTTCAGCTAAAGACTGTGCTTTACCTATTTCTATCTATATCCTTACTAGTGCTCCACTAGATTGTCCCTTCTCTGTGCTTCGGCTAATATACTATGTTCGATCGAAGATTGTGCTTTCATTCAGCACTCCTTCGCGACCCATATTTACTAGCTAACGCAATCAGGAAATGACCGCCAGGATCAATACACCACTTATTTACTCTAATACACCACACACTAAAGTCAGTCGTGTTTACCTCGGCTCCTAGTCACCGCTCGTCCAGTGTGGACGCGCCATGTGTCAAATGTCGAAGTTTCAGTATTTTTTTTGGCATATGACTAAGAAATAGATTTTACTTGAGAATGTGAATCTGGCAACTGAATGTGATTCTGGCAACTGGATATAATATTTGCTTATTTTTTTGGTGTCAGCCGATGGTTTGGCACTACAGCCAACTTAGGCGAAGAGAATTTAAAGACGCTAAAACCCCCTGTTACACTGTTACAAACAAGGCTTCCACAAGCATTTCCACACGGGGTCTAAAACTATATAGACGCTTGTTTGCAACCAAAATTCGTTTGACCTTCCCACAACCTTTGTTGACGGGCGTGCGTTGCCAACCGTGTGTGGAGGCCGGCATTTGCCATAGTGCAGACGCTTGTTACACTTTCAGTAGTAAAAATGTACTCTGTGGTTCCACCACGAGAGAGGACAAAGAAGCTCTAACCGTTTTTTATCCTTTGAGTAATAATCGAGTTATCTAAAGACGTGTCTGGGACTTATCCTCCGAATCATACCAAGACACAAAAAAAGTATGCTGGGAAATTCTGACAGAGAAATTAAAGGCCATAGACCCAACAGCGAACGAAACATCAACTAAGAAAAAAAACGGCCACTTAAAAGCCTAAAAAAGGAGGGCTACCCCAACCCAATCTCCAGCCTCCCTCTGAGGGCGAAGCTCGGGATCTACAAGACCTATGTGAGATCCCGCCTCACCTACGCGGCTCCGGCATGGTACGCCCTGTGCTCGGAGACGAACAAACGGAGACTCCGAGCCCAAGAGAACCTCTCTCTGCGTACCATCGTCGGCGCCCCCCGCTACGTGAGGAACGCGACAATCCAGAGGGACCTAAGATGGGAAACCGTGGACCAGTTTGTCCAGAGGCTGTCGAAGGGCATGTTCGCGCGTGCGGATGCATCACACCTTCCGCACATCGCCGAACTGGCGCCGCACCACGCGCGCCCGCCCGACCACCGCTGCCTGCCACGCGACCTGGTTGCCTAGCCGGCGATCACCCACTGCATACCAGCGCCACAAGAAGACCACCGCCCGCAGGGGCCATCCGATGACCTGTCCACAGGAGTGGACAGAGGCGATTCTTCGGGAAGAGGTCCGTTGACCTGACCCCGACTCCCCACGCCCCAGAAGGGGTGCGTGAGATGACTATGAAGAAGAAGCTACCCCAACTTTCTGAAATTTTGATAGGTACCTACGGTACGGAGCCATATCCCTTCCCTTGCCACACGCCTCGCAACCGCATCTAGGGTCACTTGCCGCGGCGCAAATCGTGCGCACCACAGGTGGCGGGCCGCGCGCCCCGCGCTTGCTTCTAGCCTCCAAGAGGCGTAAACTACTTATTTAATAGAAACAACCTGTATATATTTGAAAACTGCATTAAACATACTTTCTAATAATG
Source organism: Argyresthia goedartella (assembly GCA_949825045.1). Taxonomy (NCBI): domain Eukaryota; kingdom Metazoa; phylum Arthropoda; class Insecta; order Lepidoptera; family Argyresthiidae; genus Argyresthia; species Argyresthia goedartella. The sequence continues at coordinate 13,014,840 of OX463820.1, read as the reverse complement.
TAACATAAGCTAGGTTTGGTCAAGCAGTCTAGGTGTGAGCAAAGAAAGTATTCTGAAAATAGGGATTTTTTCTTCTCATTTTTGTCAAAAACTATTGAATTTTCAAAATTAAACACAGGAACAGCTTGAATTTTTGGTTTTATTTACAACATTATCTTATTTACACAGTTACATATAAACATGACATGGTCCTATGGAAAAATTAAGACAAAAATTGATTTAAAGCCATGACCTTAAAATAACATTATCAAAAAAGTGTTCTAAAATAGTTTATGTTGTCAGCTTATTTCTAAACCCTCTTTGTGACTACAGTGGCTTGTCTAAGCTAATTTAGAGAGTTTAGGTCTTTAACTAGTTAAATCAAGAACCCTATACAGATATGATTTGTCGTTGGTGTGTATGACCCGATATTAAACACCTCTCCAGTCACATAGTAAAATTATGGGCTTGACATATTTGCTGAAAATGGTCAATAAATTCAAAAACTACATTAAATTAACTAACTAATTCAAAAACTACATTAAATTACCTAATTCAATGTACACTCTAATTAGCATACTAGAAACAAGAAGTTTTGAAGAGTTGAAAATGATCAATTTCCTTATACAAACAGAAATACCACTGGCGAAAAAAGTATGGATGCGACTTTGAAATTCTGATCTTTGGTAGATATGACAGATGTTTAAAAAATAGTTTACAATTATGGGGTTACATCATGGGTTTGATGGAAGAGATGTCTTTTTAGAGATAAGCTTGCCTTTGCAAATTAATTCTCTGTATTTTTTGTGTTTTTTATTTTATGTTCAATAGTCATATACAAAATACAATTTAATGTATATTGTAATGAGAAATTACATAAATATATAAATTTGACAAGTATCGAACCGTATTAGAATAAAAATAAAAACTACTAAATAAATGACTAAATTACATATTTAAACTGAATTATCTCAGAAACGCTACTACGCTATTTACTATATTGTGTCAAAAGAACATTTGTTGTTTGTAATTAAATTCTCATTACACGAAACATTACATTACAGTACACGAAAAACCAAAATTTTAGGGTAGGTACCTATTTGAAGTTTCAAGTAGCCTGGCTTCATACAAAAACGTTTACTTGTAAAAAAATAATACTTATTAAAATATCAATAAAATAAATTAGCAATGGTAAGATAACAAATAACATGTTCAAATATACTTATGTCATTTTTTTTGAAACACAGAGCTTTTTAGGAACATATTGTTGGAATATCTTAAAAAAATAATAAAAAAAAAACACAGTATATACTACGCTAAAAAAATGTTTCTTACATCACTGGTGGTGGCGCCAACAAAGCGGAGGAAGCAGGTGGCATCTCGTGTATTGTGATCAGGGATTGGAGGGGATCCCAGATCCGCTGGCGCTTAATGTGCAAGAGGGACTCCAACGGTTCTCCCTCTGGGAGTCCGCCTCCGACAATATTACCGCAGTAAAATCTGAAAGAAAGAACAAAATTATAAAAATAAAAAGTATACAAAAAAGAATAGAATATAAGTAAATTTATTCGTCTCCAATAACACTAACAACAAAACTTACATACAAAAATAATTAAAAGAACAAAACAAGTAAAAAATTACGGCTAAATTACTGACTACAGAGAAAAGTGTATGAAACAAAAACTTAAGTATTTACGACCTTTAATAAGATCTATGCATCAACAAAAAAGCAAATATATGAAATAAAAAAAAATAAAAAACATTAAAAATAATCTAAATCCTGTGAAACCCCGTAAAGTGTCAATAAAGTCGAAAATACGCCTCTAAGAAAAAAGTTAATATGACAAAATATGTTTGATGTAACGCATTGAACAACCCCCCCCCTTAAAGATTCGATAAAACAAAAAAATAAAAAAAAAGATAAAATAAAATATCTAAGTCTTTTGCGCATACCCTTTCGCTAACACTAACCCATTAAAAACAGTAACATGCAACATTTACAAAATGCAGACTAAGAGTTAATCAAAACCAAATCTCAAGAATCAATAGCTGTACAGGCGTCTCCATACTAAGTTATCTCATGGCCACCGACCGCCATTTTGTTTCAAAACATACATTGGTGCATAGTCCAGATGATGACTCAAGATTTTCGATTCACGATTTCAGCTCTCAGAAACGATCTACGCACAAAATTATTGTTTTCACTTCGAGTTTATGAATCTTAGATATGAATAATATCGTTTTATCCGTAAATAGAAACAAAAAGCCATCAATTGTTGTCTTGTCGAAACCAGCAAGGCGGAAATTTTTCGCCGTGCAAGTTTAGGTCATCGATATTAGTACAAAATCCAACGCAAACAACCTACAGGATTAAACAGACATGCTAGTTACTTACGTTTCTTTCCTTTTGCGATGAAAACAAAACACTTTTCACCAAAAAAACTTGAACACTGCTGCCTCAAACCCACGACTGAACCGGACTGAAGTTGTGCCGCATGATGCATTCCGTTGATGGACTTTTACTACGATTGGTTAAGGTCCGACGGTTTTAATACCTATCTCATTCCTTTACATAACGAAATTTTGTTACTGTCCTTGTCACACCGATCCCCATTGGTTGAAATTACTCATATTGCTCGACGCGGTAGCGCGCGCTGCTGCTGGGTCTATATAGGGCGGCCCGCAAATATGGCGTTATTGAAAAGTGGACTATGTAGGGCGCTCGGCAAAGGAGGGGATATCGCATTAAGTACGAGTTTACTGTTTACGCAGAGTCGCCACCTGTCGTAAACCTGTGTGGACGAAAACACCAACCGCGGCCGGGCTCCACTAGCCTCCCACCAAAGTGATCCCCGTGGAACCCTTGTTTTTGCACGTTTTTTTTTTTTTTTTTTTATTCATAAAGAAAAAGCTTAGGACTATTTATAACACATTGTTTCGCCAAACTGGTAAACAGTTTGTTGGCGGTACGCTCTTATCATTAATTTATATAAAACCTATATTATATCTATGTACTAACTACTAAGTACTACACAAGCAAGAAAAGATAATAATATAATAATATGCTTGCAGATGACGTATCGATAATGCTACAGCACCACGCAATACGCGTCTCCAAACGTCCTTCTTCTAAAACAAAGCTTAACTTAGTTACATAACAAATTTTATTTTATTTTTACTTAAACATTACTTAATTATAACGGATTTAAGATATATGGCGGGAACGGTGGAATTGTTCTGCTACTCAATGCTAGATGGCGCCTGAGCTGCCAATCACTATAGATAATGACAGAGCTGCCCATAACCATAGATTAAATTAGAATGACATTTATAAAGTCAAATACTTTTTATTTGTTGATTGCTGTCGGACGGACTTTTCGTTTGTTTTCATTCATACGTACGTACGGTTAAAACGAAGTGATAACTTTCTCTGTGCGTACGGTTTCCATCAGTTTCCATGAAACTTCCATGAGAGCAGAGGACGTTCTTCTGTGTGGAGTTGTTAAGGAGAAGACAATAGAATGTTTTATTAGCGTCGACGAGAAATGCTCTCGCTTATACCCTAAAAGTGCATTAATTAGACAAACAAGTCTGAAAGCCTGTGATACACCATGGCGTTTTATTGGGATTTAGTCGATATTGTCAGTATCGCAGCTGTTATTACTACGATTCTTCAATTTTTATCGGGAATGTAAGTTATTGGTTGGAGTGGATAAGGGGGGGCGGCAAATATCGACACTCAGACCAAGTTATTTACTATTTACCGGTCTGTACATAATCATCTGGCTACTTGTTGGATTCTGTTTTCAGGGTTCCCTTAAAAAATATATAGGACCCTATAAAATAGCCTCCGCTGTCCGTCCTTCTGTCGGTTGTCACTACATAAGATTTATAAATTAAAGGTTATCCCCATACAAGAGACGTATCTTAAATATCCTTACCGTAGGGACTGGCATCAAAACCAAGTCTGGGTCAGAGTGTCGATAAGGGGGCGGAAGCAAGTTTTTTTTTCCTTGGCGCCCCCTTATCTACACTCCAACCCAAGTCTGGGCTTTTTTGATTTTTATTTTATTATTTTTAGTCCATAAGTTTTTGTCTACAATGTTATGGAACCCTTCACATGCAAATCCGACTCACACTTGACTGATTTTTATAAGTTTATCTTTAAAGATGCACCTACCACATTAAAATCTAGAGTAGGCACAGTCTTGTTATTCAATATATATGTGTTACCAGCAATCTGTATAATGCAGGTATTCTATGCAATACCTAGGCAATGTATAGAATACCTTCATTATACAGATTGCAGGTTAGTTACCTGGGGTGTTCAGGCAACATTTATATTGAATTTTAAATGAATTAATAATGCCCATTACATACTACATACATATACCTAAGTAATGAATACTATTCCTAGGGATTACATAGAGGACCTACTTGGCCACGTGCAATGTCTAAAATGAAGGGAAATATTAAACCAAACATCAAAAATACTGAGTTAGCTTAAGGTCTACAAATATTTTGTGTGTACTTATGTTTATGTTTTAAGTATTTTTTGTTGTTCTTACATGTTCAACGTAACAAAAAGGATAAGGTTTATCCTTTGTACACCTTAGCTAAGGCAGTATTTTGCCCTAATATTTGATATGCAAATCAGTATTTTTGATGTGTGGTTTAATATTTCCTTTTATTTTACACATTGCTTTGCTCACCCCCTTCACCTAAGCTACCGCAGTGTTTTACGCTTTTACATACTTTAACGGCTGCGCTTTCGGTATTTTACAGAATACCTAGGCAAATCATGAAATTATATTTCGTACATTACCTACACGTTTTAGGCATTCTATACATTGCCTAGCGGATTGTATAGAATATCGGATTACACAGATTGCAGTTAAAATATGAACAAAACCCTATTTCTCTGGAAAGACTCTTTCTTTCTATGATGAAACTGACAACTGCACTGCAAAATCTGTTTCAAAGATTTGGGTCCCAGCACTATAAAAAAGCTTTAGTTGGGTATAGGTCAAAGAACTTAAATAATTTATATTTTTACCTTTACTCCTTTTATCAAATAATTTTAAATACCTAGGTAATTTGTTGTAGGTCGTATTATTTATGTGATGCCGATTCGGGAATACAAAAATAAGAATTTGTATGTAAATTCGTAGTGTACTATTGCAGTGACTGAACATGCCTATAGCTATAACTTTTTGTGTGATGTAATTTTGCAGATTGGTTTGCCGTCAATTTGTTCTCAATCAATCCACAGGTGATTCTTCACCATTGCCATTTATGTGTGGAATTATATCGTAAGTACTATACTTAGAAATAGCAAAAATGCCATTTAAAACATATCTAAATAATGGAGCTAAAAGTTGAAATACAACAAAGTAAATCTTGTGTCTTAACCTTTTGACCGCCACAGTCGGCACTGGTTGACAACTGATAGTCGTGCCACTGGCGCCATGTCTATAGCTATAGCTATAGCCGACACTATTTTTATATTAAAAGATACCTTATCTCGTACGAATTAAGTTGTATTTTGCATAGCATATCAAATAAGTTTGGCGTGTGATGTATGTGATGTAAGGCGGCCAAAAGGTTAACAACAGCATCCTCTACATTTTGTATTAGGATAAATTTATTAGTGCCTATTCCCTTGCCATAGTTATGTTTATTGCATTATAAACAATGATTATAATCAAATTTTATCTATACACGTATCATAAACCCTCTTTACTGCGACTAAAAACCGCACGTTACGACCAGCATAATGATATACTACTTGGTAAAAACTCATTTCTTATCTGAATATTGAGACATTATGACCATAGTGCACCAATATTTCGACATATTATGATATTCAAATTTCGAACGCCGATGCCGCCTGCGTGCCGCCCCTAGTTTGTCTGTGAAGATGTTACTACTGAACAAGCTAAACAAGTGCAGAGCATTGATCAATGCCACAATGCCGGTCGAACATGCGGTTCCTGAACACATCAAAGAGAGCTTATGATATGTGTATAGAGAAACTAGTTTAAGTAACTGTACAGAATTAGGAATTAAAACTCTCGAGTGTTATTATGAAATTCGCCTTTGGCTCGTTTCATAAACCCACTCTCGAGTTTTGAAGCCCTCCATTATGTATCAGTCATATAAACTACTATGTCTATTTTCAGATGTGGGCTATGGCTATTGTATGGAATGATAAAGTTTGACAGCAATATTGTTGTTGTAAACTCTGTGGGAGTTGTATTAATGACTATATACACTATAATATTTTACACTTATTCAATTAAAAAGATAGCAATCCTAAAGCAAATAGCTGTCATGATACTCTTATTAGTTTGCATACTTTACTATACTGCCGTAGAAGAGGACTATGATCTGTTATTGAGCAGAATAGGTAAGCATTTACTAGCTTCTTACTGAGATCAGAATAAACCAAGTTAATAAATGACTCATAGAAAGCTTGTTTAAAGATTTGACACTAGCTTTTTGAACACAACATACCTCGTTATTGTATGTTATTTCATAACCATTGCTCATGGCTAAACATGGCAGCAAACTGTGTTTCTTTCACCCCAATGCGAACAGGCAAGACTGAAACTGTTTCGTTGGTTGTTGGTTTTAATTATTTAACTCTCGCTTTGGTGATCTCATCAATGAAGTTTTTTTTAGGGTTTTGTACCAGAAGGGTACCAAACGAGACCCTATTGCTAAACCTCTGCTGTCCGTTTGTCCGTCAGTGGTCTGTATCTCAAGGACCTTAATAGGTAGAGAATTCAAAATATTAAAGGTGGTCCCTAAACATGGGACGTGTCTTGTACGGGACCCTTCGTATGCGAGTCCAACCCACTTAACCGATTTTTCCTTGTTTGTTTCAGGTTTATCAGCGTGCAGCCTCACGCTGGTGACTATAGCATCGCCGATGTGCAAGCTGTTCCATGTGATGAGAGCGAAGAACACCGAGTGCCTGCCCTTCCCCATGATCCTCATGTCATTCTTTGTGTCTACACTATGGTTTTTGTATGGGCTGCTAGAGCATGACCCTTATTTAACGGTAATTACTATTTTATTTAAAGGCCTCAGTGAAACGTCTACTAAACTATTTGTTATCCATACTCAAATTAATATCTTTTAACTTACAATCATACTTAAATATCTCGGTATGATATTGTAAACAAGTAAATGTACAAAATATATAAAATGAAGGTCAAAGTCAAAGGTTTTGTACTGGCCATACATTACATTTTTATACAATAATTATGAGATAATAATTTGAGTTTAGTGAGTAAGTATAATTGACCGAGCGAGCGAAGGGCTCCATTTCGACAAGATAGGAGGCCGATTTTGCTTTCGTCTGCCCCTGTCTCTATGTGTGTCTGTCAGTTCCGGTGTAGGGGCCACAGTTTTCCAGCGATTCTCACAAAACTTGGCACACGTGTTCCTTGAATTAAAAGATTTCTTTGTCGAGAGCTTTTCTCGATTTTCCCCTTGGGACGTCCAGTTATGACGTCATAATTTTTTTGTATGGGATTTTTTTTTCATTCTCAAACCTATCGTGTGGGGTATCAAATTAAAGGGCTTCATGAGCGGTTCTAAAAATATACTACACCATTAACTTTCGGCCGCCTGTTTTCTAAAAATCTAAGAAATATTTTCAAAACATACCAAGTTTTTACTTCTCGAAGTAGGAGACGGATTAGTAAAGAGGATATATACAGACCATGAGAGTGAGTGAAATAGACTATAACCATTTTCGTGAAAAGTCAATAGATTTTATTTTAAATCGCTAAATGTAGTTTACAAATTTATTGGTGCGGCTACTTTACTACTTGATTTTATCTAAAATTCTTACATATAAATTGGTTTACAGCCCTCCCTGTTAGCGACGTGTACTGCCCACAGGGTCACTAGTTTCTTGGTATATTGTAAGTTTACATATAATGGGTCCGATCTTTGGCTGGCATATCGACCAGCCGCCATTCAGATTTTTTTCGAAATCGCGGCGCAAGACGAAAGTTTATGTATGGGTAGGGGACACATAAATTTAGTTGATAAACTAACGGTTAAAACAGTTAAAAGTAAACTGGTTTATAATTGAATTGCAAACGAAATACCAGGGCAAACACTGCGGCAGCTTAGGTGACTAGAGGGGGCGAGCTCAGCGAAGCCCCCGAATATTCTTCGTGTTAGGTTGACATGTAAGTACAAAAGAAAAGTAAATTCTAAACCCTGTCGGTCTGGTTTACTATTTGTCGATAGTTGACCAAATAACGCGTTAGTTTATCAACTAATGGTTTTGACTATCTTACGGTGACACATCCAAATAATCGCTTCCAGGTTCATTATTATTATGACCAGGTTTATTGGAATATAGCGTTTCATTGCGATGCGATGCGATTTAGTAGATAAATAATTAAGTATAATAGTAGTTTTCTCGTGCTCCTAGTAGTATGTAATGTACCTACTCTCCTCCGAGGTCCTCCGTTCCGTAAACACAAGGAAGGTGTGTTTCACCTCGGCTCCTTAAAATAAATTTTTATTTGCGAATCCAGCAACAACTGAGTCTATTGCAGTGGTGTATTAGATGCCCAAAAGTGAAGAGATACTGACTGAAGGCACTATTTTGTTTTAACTTCAGTACAGTGCTTCAGTTGTTAAACAGTGTTGAAGTGCATGTTTGAGGTGGCGTGTGGTGTTCCAAAACTCTTCATCAACCGCGAGCAGTTACCCACGAGCTACTACTATTAACTGCACATACATTAGCGCTTTTTCGCAACACTGTCAACAAGTTCCCGTGGCGTAGCGGTCGACAGGGTGGGTCCGTCAGCGCCTCGACGGTATAGGTCATCATGGCTCGATCCTCATCCGCCGCATATTGCACTAGGAATCACGCTTCATTTTTAAACCTTATTTATTAATTTTATTTCTTTTTTGACTTTATTATAATATTAGGGATCATAGTATTTTGACATTATAGTTATGAATTGTATAGTATGAGTTGGTTTTTTTAAGACTATGAATTTTTATTTTGAAATTTTACGTATGATCATATGACCATTTTATTTAGTAATATAAAAAAATAGTTAGCTACTTACTGATAGATGGCATTGTTAACTTTATGGTTGGGATGTTTCTGTGAAAATAAATTAGTGTGATATACGAGTATGAATGTAGTTATGTAAGTTTAATTAATTAAGAACTCTTTTTGGGGTTAATAGACCTGGTTTTTCCTAAGTAATATTAGATTTATTTACATTGTTAATATGTTTGTTGTTATTATTATTTTATTTAACTTTTTAGTGAAAACATGAGCACTAACACCGCGGCGTGTCCACACTGTCCCGGTTCCTCAAGACAATTTTTGGTCCCCCGCGGTTTAAGTGTGCATATTAGTCGCATTCATGGAAATGGGAAAGTCCAGTCGTCTGCTCAAATTGTATCCACAGGAGCACTGGGGGGCGGTACGGCAGCGCCGCCTTCGTTTGAGCATCTGCCACAATTAAGAAAGACTGTTAGGATTCTCAAGCATATCCCAAAGGGCGCTAGGTTTATCGCTGCATTTGCTTTATCGCGGGTCATTCAGCGATTCATCCAGTCTAATGACTTGTCTGATTGGTATGATTTGCTGACTTATTCATATTCGACGCTAAGGGTACCCGCATCGGTTGACCGGATTCGGTCTCTCACGGCGAAAGTAAAGGAAAATATTAACATAGTAGCTGGGGGTGGGGTTGACTCACGAGTCTGTTTCGTCCTCTGAGGATGTTCCCTTGTATAGTCGGCGAATGCTTTATAGAGTGGTCGAAGCAAAAGTTCAAGACGGGTGATTTGAGCGGTGCGGTTCGCGTCCTATTGTCGGACTGCTCCGTTGCCCCGGACAATGAGGAGACTTTATCTGCTTTGAGGGACAAGCATCCCTCCCCCAGTCGCCCGTTGGACTTTCCCTCGGAGCCGGACATTTCATCAGAGTCCTTGTCTGTGGAAGTGTGTGACGTGGCGCAGGCTATAGGCTCATTCAAAAGAGGCTCAGCCGGTGGAATGAATGGTTTGCGTCCAGAGCACCTCAAGGAATTGACTGCGGTTGGGGCGGGGGATGGTGGGGTGGCTCTCTTGGAGTCTCTGTGCGATTTGGCCAATTATATGTTAAAGGGCATGGTCAATAGAGAGGTGTGTCCATTTCTTTACGGGGCTGCTCTTTGTGCATTGAAGAAAAAAAGAAAAAATATGGCGGCATTCGGCCCATTGCTATCGGAAGCGTGATTCGCCGATTGGTGGCGAAATTGGGCTGTCAAACAGTGAGGAGCGATTTGGCTTCCGAGTTGAAGCCAGTGCAGTTGGGGTTTGGCATTCCATTGCGTTCTGAGGCTGCCATACATGCCACTAGATCTTTTAGTATGATGAGGGACACTACTGAAGACATCATATTTAAAGTAGATGTCAAAAATGCATTTAACACGGTCGAGCGGGACGTTTTACTGAATTGTGTGAAGTCATGTTGTCCAATTTTGTACCCGTTTCTGCATCAGTGCTATAGTGACGCTAGCTATTTATTTTACGGTGGGAACTTGGTGCAGTCACGAGTGGGGGTCCAACAGGGCGATCCCTTAGGTCCGCTGCTGTTTAGTCTGGCCATTCGTGAAGTAGTGGGCTCGCTCTGTTCGCCGCTCAATGTCTGGTATTTAGATGACGGCACGATCGGTGGGTCTCCGGAGGTCTTTCTTTCCGACATCAGAAAACTCATCCAGGGATTAGGTGTGTTGGGGCTTGGCCTGAACAACCAGAAGTGTGAGTATACTCCATTTCCGGTCAACTGACGCACGAGATCAGCGATGACATAAATTCAGTTGTCCCAGGTGTTACGTATATAGAAAGGGCTGATTGGTAGCATAAAGAGGCCACTTCGCGGTATGACGCAGTCTTGAAAGACCTGTTGGAGTGCATCCTCAATGTGGAGATGTCTTCGTCGCAGTGGGTTCAGGCTGCATTGCCCGTTCGTCATGGAGGTTTAGGTGTTCGGCGCTTACAGGACACTGAGCTTCCCGCCTTTTTGGCTTCTTCGTATGGGGTTGTAGATCTTGTCACTAACATCCTTCATTACCAAGGTGACAGTTTCATGGTCCCTTTTGCGGAGGAAGCGGAGAGTCTATGGCGGGCTCGTTGTCCTGTGAGCGATATCCCGGAACATAAGGGTAGTCAGCGCGCCTGGGATAAGACGATGTGCACGGTGGCTTGCGACGAGCTCATCGATGGGTGCGTGGAGCCGGAACTGGCGCGGATGCGGGCGGTTAAAGAACCGGACTCAGGAGCGTGGCTTCATGCACTGCCTTCTCCACATTTGGGAACCCTCCTGGACTGGAATGATACTTTGCGCATCTCTGTCGCTCTACGTTTGGGCTGCTCCATCTGCCAGCCGCATCATTGTATGTGTGGCGCGTGGGTGGACGCTCTGGGCCGTCACGGTCTCCATTGCCTTTGGAGCGCCGGTAGATTTTCGCGGCACCATGCTATAAACGACATTGTTCGGAGGGCGCTGGTCTCGGCCAATATTCCGTGCGTGCTGGAGCCTCCCGGCCTGCCCCGCTCCGATGGGAAGCGGCCAGACGGCCTTACTTTGGTTCCGTGGGAGAGAGGGCGCTCTCTCCTATGGGACGTGACTTCTGTCTGCACCTTTGCGGAGTCACATGTAGCTTTAACTACCCCTTCCGCTGGCGCTGCAGCTGAATCTGCTTCAAGGCGCAAGCGCACTAACTATGCCGCTCTAATAAGGAGTTAAATTTTTGTACATTTGGCTGTGGAGACGAACGGTGTTTGGGAGATATGTGGCAGAGCTTTTTTAAAGGAGTCGGGGCGCCGTCTGCGTGAAGGTGGTTATGACTACCGCTCCGGGGCATTCCTTATGCAGAGGATCTCCTTGGCAGTGTAGCGGGACAATGCCGCTAGTGTGATGGGAACCTTTGCTAGGGACGTGTCCCGGGGTGGGCTTATTTAATTAAGTTATAGTCGTTAGTTGTATACTTATCTTATTTTAGTTTAGCAAGTGTTTAAGTTTAGTTTTAAGTTATTGACGAAGCTTCCTGCAGATTAATCGAATTGTAAATTATGTTTTGAACAACCTACTCTCTTCCACTGAACAGTAATAATAAAAATCAACCTGGGAACGATTATTTGGATACAATCCGACGCCTATAGACACGTAATAAGTCTATTCTTAATTATTTTCGCTGTACTCAGATGTCGATCTTTACCTCCAAATATCTCGGTAACATGACACTTTGGGGTACCATGTTACTTTATATTTTTTGTTCGTCTATGTGTCTTCCAACCATACGATAAAATTTCGATTAAAAAATCTAAATGGCGGCGCGTCGATATGTCAGATCTGTTCTATCCCTTTGTATCATTGCATACATATTAATTAATGTATTCAGTTAAATGCTAATACTATATGGGTACATCGCACTCTGAGAATGAAAGTGACCGACCAAATCCTACATTTCTAAAGGTCTAGAAATCGCAAAATTAAGTTGCTAACCATGTTTCTGACGTGGCACCTAATCTCAAAACCTATTGCAGATGGCGCTGGAGTAGTTTAACGCAGTATATCTGTCAAAGTTGTAAAATTATATTTACGGCGTGCTAACCTCATTTGAGGTTAATTTTGCCAGAGTCAAGTGTATTTGAAAGATCACGTGACGTGTTTTTAAACCTAACCTCAGAGGAATGAAACACTTTGCCTCCAACTGCTGATAAAAAAACCCCAGTCTTGGATGTTTATATGCGTATGATGTCGTTGTTTCTGGTTCCCACGACACAGGGTTATCCTAGTGATGGGTCATAAGAAATGTATGTGCCTTATGTTTAACTACGCCAGCGCCACCAAGCGGGAGCAAAGCCAGGCTTAGGTGCCATTGCTCGGCATTTTTATCAACATGATTCAGATATTCACTATAAAATAATATCTTACCAAAGAGCTCCGTGGTCAATGGGTTTCACGTTCTAACGGTGATGAAAACATAGTGAGGAAACCTTCATTACTCCATAGCTGCGACGATAGGCTAGCCCCCTGTCACGCAAAATGGAGTATTGAATAACTGGCTCAAAGTGGGCACAATTGCGCCTCTGCCACCCTGTATGGGAAAAGGCATGACGCTATGTTATCTTGCCAAACAATTTTATTTATTTTTGAAAAATTCTTTTGAACAATGAGTCACTTTTGTTTCTCCATAAGATGTTCAATAGTCCTTAGGATGTTGTATAATTAATTGAGTCACTAAATAATGCCACTAGATTAGCATAGTTGGGATTAAATGATCATAAGTCTAAATTGTGCACTCTACTGTTAAAGAAAGTTAAGAAATACTTTCGGCTCAACCGGAATAAAAGTGAGTAATATTACTTTGTAAGTGTACCACAGAGACCTAATCCTAAAAGCGGCGTTGTCACACTCATGCGATTTTTTGAGACAGGCCACTATCATTCTCAGGGTGCGAACAGGAGTTATAAATAAATAAATGTAGCCCACTAATGTCCCCACCGAGGGGCACCGGCCTTTACCCGGATACGAGTAAGATTGATCCATACTCCGCCACGCTGGCTCAGGAGGGTTGTTGGAGGGGTGTCGGGTTTGTGGCCAACCCGACTGTCGGAAGTTAGTAAGCTGCGCTATTAGGGCTTCTGACACAGCTTTACGAATACTACCACCGAGTAGCGATAGTAGCCGAGACCTACAGCTTGCCGTGTCATTCGGAACACCAAATGCCACATAGAACGGTCACCCATCCAGTGGCCGTCTCGGACAGATGTTGCTACCCGTACGATCGTTTCGGATGTGCCAATACCGCTAAGCCACGGACGGTTGAATACTTATACATTATATTTATACAAAATTAATTTCACGTTTAATACATAGTTTGAACTCCGTCCGAAGGAGTTCGTCAATGCTGTTAGTAGGTTCCTTTCACAGCTGATCTTTAAGTTGTTTTAAGAATATGGCATCACTACCTACAGATTTAGTTTTGAGGGATTAAAATTTTACCGATAACAAATATTATGCTTTGGTTGTGAGTAACTAGTAAGTGTAGGTATATTTACCAGATGCTTGTTGCGAGCGACAAGCTAAGTTTTCATTGTTTGGCCGATTATCATTCCACAGTACAAGTTTATTGTGTGTTGCAAATTTAAAGCAACAAACTTACACTTCGTCAATGAGTCCTTATGCCTTATCGCCATGATGTGTTAGCGTGCACAGTGCATTTACAGTTATAGTTGAGTTCGGTCTCTAAGCAGGCTTTGATTATTGCCGAAAATAAGCTTTATTCTTTTATGTCATTAAGATATAATTATTCGTATGCTTCCATTAATAATCTCACTGAACGTAAATGCACTGTAGGTACCTATGTTTATCATGCTTTTATAGTAAATATTGTAATTTATAACTCATTCCTTAACTTGCTTCCAGGTGCCAAACTTCATCGGTGGCACGTTGGCCATGTTGCAACTCTCATTGTTTATTATTTACCCGAGTACCTGTCCATCGAGTAAGCCTCTCTTACCATGAAGATCATTTCGAACGTTCAACGACGCTTCAAGCAGTGTTCAAGGGAAGAAAGGTGCTGAATCCCGCTCGAAACGACATAGATGCTGATCTTTTTTTTATTATTCACTAACTCAAAGCAAAACCTTCACAGTTAAATCTGAAATGGAATACTGGCGTTTGATGATGACCGCTTCCGTTTTCACACAATGTACGGATTTGAGTTAGGCAATAAAAGGACTACTTTAGTAGGTCTCCTTTTTGGATTACAAGGTTCCATTTTCTCTCTTACATGTATTTATCTCAGCTGTAAACGAACTCGATTGTTTTATCTAAATGTCGTAATTAATACTTCAACATTAAATTTACGACATTGAGATAAATCAATCGAACCGGTTTAGCCTAGCGGGTGGTGAACCTGCCTACGAAGTTGACGGTCCTGGGTTCGAATCCCGGTAAGGGCAAATATTTGTGTGATGAGCATGAAATTTTGTTTCTTAGTCTTGGATGTTTTCTGTGTATTTACATAAGTATTTATCACTATTAAATATATCGTCGTCTAGTATCCATAACACATGCCTTATTGAGCTTACTATGGGCATAGTCCGCTTTGTGTAAGATTTTCTTCTAATATCTAATATTTAATATTATTGTGTTAACAATAACATTTCTATACATTCAAAAACTTTGCTTCTGGCCAACACTAGGAGACCCTGTGTTGTGGGAACCAGAAACAGTGACGTCACACATAGCACGTCAAGTGAAGCCAGTTCGTTGCGTTGCTATCCAAAATCGAGTACTACGGTAATAATGGCACCTAATCTCAAAAGCTCATTGCAGATGGCGCTGGTGTAGTTGGAGGCTGTCACCAAAATTGACAAATTATATTTACTTCTTCCTGAAATAGTGTGCTAACCTCATTTGAGGTTAATTTTGCCAGTGTCAAGTGTATTTGAAAGATCACGTGACGTGATTTTAAACCTAACCTCAGATGAATGAAACTCTTTGCCTCCAACTGCGGATAAAAAAACCCCAGGTCTTGGATGTTTATTTGTTTGTGATGTCGCTCTTTCTGGTTCCCACGACACAGGGTTATCCTAGTGTGGGGTCAGAAGAAATGTTTGTGCCTTATGTTTAACTACGCCAGCGCCACCAAGCGGCAGCAATGCCAGGCTTAGGTGCCATTGCTCTAGGTGTATTTTATCAACATGATTCAGAAAATCACAATAAAAAAAAAGAAAAAGGGAAGCAAAGGGAGGCATAGGTGCTATTATTGCCTGCGTTTTAAGTTTCGCGTGCAGCGACCGGCGCGCGCGCGCGTAGCCTCGCTCGGTGGAGCAGTGCGCAAATGTCGATTGTCGACTGCACTTTATGAACGTGCAATCGACCACTTTAACGTTATGGGTGTACGCACTGTATGTAGAAGATATTTACAATGAAATGGTCAGTTTTGTTTGACATATTTGCGTGTTAATTCATATTTATGTGATTGTAAAACGTTTTGTACTTAAAGATATCGTTGAGTGTGATATTCAGGTTACGATTTAATCGAAGCAATTAATGTTATATATGTTTTGAGTAGGTAACTAAGTATTACCACAGACTAATAATACAAGAAGACTAGCCATCCCGAACAAAAAATCGTACTCTGGTAGATAGCAAAAAATTCCGCCTAGGCACAGATGGCGTTAGCCCTGTTTGCTGCCTATTTGTTGTACGTTATAATGCCCTAGGTGGCGTAAGAGATTTATAAGACTACACTAGCGCCACCAGACCCAGATGAGACCTCAATATCATTCAAAACATGATCGTAAATTTCGCGGCTAATTGTAACGATGTGATGGCGCAATTGGTTTGATATCAGTTGCGCAATCTCTACGTTCTGAGTTCAAATTCAAGGATTTTGTCTTGTTTTTTTAGGTGCTTAAGTTTTGTTGTAAAATGGTACGGAACCCTTCGTGTGCGAGTCCGACCAGTACTTGACCGGTTTTTTTAAAACCTTTTCGACAAAAAATCTCCAGTAAAATTATGTAAATACATAACGCAAACAAAATGTATAAGTTTTCCTTTTTAAGGTAACCCTAAAAATACTCGTGAAGCACCGTAGACGAGTTAGAAAGTTTATCACAAAAGTTGATCGCGATACTATTTGTAGTATATTAAAAACATAAAAAATAAACTTTGGCTGAGTCTGATAATGGACCGCTGTGCCATCCACCTAGCCGATAAGAGAGGCGAATATTACGAATAGGTTGTTTCGTTCGGCAGTAAAAGCTTCGAGATGGCAGAGGTGATGGATGATTGATATTATAATTTAGTGACGAAAAAATACTATAAGCGACATCTAGGTTGTTACAAATGAACAATTGTTTCAATGAACTGTGCTATGTGTGGCGATGGACACTCTCCTCTATATTATTACTCTATGGTATTACGAAGATTTTATTATAGGTTTTATTTTTAACCATTGTTGATCAATGCGTGACATTGCTCGAATCTCTTTCTTTTATTTCGATTTCCTCTAACATCTAAGTCATAGGTTAGGAACCTACCTATTTTAATTAAATTAATAGTGCAAATTATACAATAATATATTTTACCTCGTTTCTTTATTTTTAACATAATGAGATCCAGATACAAATGGGAATCCTTCCTTAAGTTCACTATGATATAAGTAAAAATTGTGCAGCTATACTTCACAACGTATTTAATTAATGCTAACACTAAGGAAATTGACTGTTATGATTTTATCATAGTAAACCTTCAATATTTATATTAAAGCGCAACAGGCACTTGTCTAACTAAACCTACAAGCAGATGTATGCAAACCATTGCAGCCCACCTAGCCAAGTTGCCTTCGCTAATTTATCACTAAGTAAGTATCACGTGACTGCGTGGCAAACGTCAAATCGCATACATTTTCGTTTAGGTAGGGAGGCCAAGAGGAGATTTCGTGACAAACTTGAAACCGCCAGATTAAGATATGGGAGATACCTGACACCCTGTATAATAACTCCACCAATAGCTTTCCACTAGAGCCGCGCCGATAGGGCAGCAAAAAAGAAGTCCATTCAAGTGGGATTTACTCGACCGCGTCAGAAGAAGATATGGTGAGTTAATGATATGCTGAAAAGAGTACATTTAAATAAATTAACGATTTGAGCGTAACCCGAGGGACTTTTCTTTATAAAACTTTGTGACCCACCGGACTATCAGCGTCGTATCAGCGAACGGGGCGCGAATGGTTTAGTGAAGAAACTGCTACGTAAACAACAATTCACTAACAAATAACAGACACCTGACAGGCACAATATAGTCTATCTCGTCGATGTATCGTGCACCCTCCAAGGCCACGATAAGCTGATATGTGACTGACTGGGCCCACCAAACTCCAATGATTCTTCGTCTTCAAGACCACTCCCTCATAGGAAGCATTCCCAGGTGATACCGAAAACGCAACAATATAAAATAACTTGCTCTTCGTTCTGTCATAATAAAAGTGTATCCTAATTATCTTCTGAATACTCAGTCTCAGACACGCCCAACATTGTTTGGTCTTTATTTTCATAATCATTTCGTTGATTTGAGCTATGACATAGTATACGACCTTTAATCCTTCACCTTCCCTAGTATGAAGGGTATGTACATCATGACAGCTGCACCATTTGTCGGATATACCAACATCTTTACAAGTACGATTTAGATTTATATCGCCAGAATATACACTTTGGCAGTTGGCACATCCTTCTGACTTATCAACGGGCTTGTTGCACGAAGAATTGCTTATATCAGCCAGTGTATTGTATAGATCGTAAGGCGTGACGAGGTTGTATTGATTGTACAACGCGTATCGGATATGCATTGGATAAAGCGATTTGTAAGTCGTCGGTGTCCACGTGAACAACATAGGCATGCGTTCATCGTAATAAGAGGCTATGTCTAAGCGATGCTTCCCAAATCGCACGCCATGATCGCTGAAGAATATCACAAAAGTGTTCTTTAAAACACCCGTGTATGTCAGTCTATTGAAGAAGTCTTCAAACATCACATCGGCATTACCTGGCCAACTGTTTTCGTTGTGGCTGAAGGAGTTTATCCAGAACATTCCGAAGAAATGGTCGTCTTTATAAGTATTGGCGAAGTCCACTGCGTAATCTAACAGCTGCTTCCCTGAAGGCACTTTCCCCGTACACACTAAAGTCTTGTGTATTTCTCTTTCTCGTTTGTGGAAGAACGGTTTGATGTAGTGATCTGTAGGCAGCTTTCGGAATACGAAATCTCCATTGAAGGTATCTGGTAGTCGGAGATGGTCCTCACCGTATGCTGTCACGTATCCTGCTTCTTTAAACTTGCTCCATATAAGAAGGTCGTTGCAGTAGTCCATTCGGCCGAAGCAAGTCTTATTGAAGTCCTCGAATTGCTTTCCCGTCATCGCTGCGATTATGTTAGGGAGTGTATTGTCCTCAATCTGGAAAATATTAATAAATAAACAATGGGTCAAAAAACAGCTGTGCTGTAGTTTAGGTAAATTAATTAGTTTAACTTTGTCTATTTCTGTTTATATTGTGTTAAATATGTTGATAGTTTGTTAACTTAGAGTGTGTAAGTGTTAAATGTGGTCAGAATTGTAATCCTGATAAAATAATCGATCACGGAGCAGCTGACCGTTGGACAGCGGCCGGCGTCAACCTGTCAACGTTCGTGACTGGATGATCCGTGATGGCACTTCCCCAGTTTTCTCAAAGAAATGACACTTTATCTTTTCTTTGAGAAAACCGGGGAAGTGCATGACTAGTGGAAGAGTATGACTACTGTGCGAGCAATGGGCGGAATCACAAGCAGAGATAGGCCGGATGGAAGTACTCATAAAGTCTTTCGATAGTATCCATGTTACAATACGATTAAAATCAGTTCGAAAAAACCTCGGAAATTGTCGTGAATCCCTCATCTCTCACATAGAGTTATCAATTTACAGATATGACCTATTATATTACTCGTTGTCTTATTCAATACAATACAAGAACGATATGAGCAACAAAACCTCCTTTGTAGCTCAAAACTAACACAACCTTTATATTGAAATAAGAAAAATAATTGACTATTTTGACAGTCTGCCTTCTTCGTGTCAATAAAAACACGAACGACAAATATTATTCATTTATGTTTATGAACGCTAATTTCATTCGTGAAGGCTTCAACAAATTTAAAGCGTGGTAAAAAAATTTTTGCTCAATCTCGTGAAATTATAAATAATGTAATAATAATAATAATAATACCTTGGACACTAATTATACACATTGATCTAGCCCCAAACTAGGATTCCCTGTATCTTGGGTACCAGACAACGATACGATGTATACAACTATTTTAGAAAAGAAGATAATTTATTTAAACAGGAAGAAAGTAAATATCATCAAAAAAATTTGGACAGGGTTTGTGAAGCAACCGGAGTTTGGAAAAGCAGCGTGTTAAAATTTTTGAAGGAAAACGACAAGCTCAACAATCAACTCAATCAATCAAATCAACAATCCAAAGAAGTGCCCGGCAAAAAATATCGTTTAAAAATGGATGATTTTGATTATTGCGTGATACGACGAATTATATATAACTTTCATGAAAGATTTACGTTGCGATCACTACACAAAAAACTAAAAGAGGAAATGGGATTCAAAGGCTCAATTTCATCTCTGCGAAATATAATTCGAGACATGGGATTCAGATTTAGAAAAACCGACAATAACAGGAGCATTTTGATGGAAAAACCTTACGTCGGTATAAAAAGAATGAAATATTTGAGAGAAATCCGACAATTAAGGGCTACTGGTAAAAATATTGTTTATACTGATGAATCATATATTCATACAACGCACACTAAAGCCAAAAGCTGGACGGACGCAGCCAATAAAAATCTGAAGCAACCTATATCAAAGGGTCAAAGATTTATTATTGTTCACGCAGGTAGTCAAAAAGGCTTTGTACCTGGAGCTCTTTTACTAGATCAGTCCGCGGATCCCGATGGCCCGATTACCACAAGGAAATGAATGCTGAGAAGTATGAGAAGTTGTTATAGATAACGCTTATTACCATGACAAATTTGTTGAAAGGCCACCTAATAGCATCACTCGAAAGGCGGACATGATAGAGTGGTTAACAAGACACGATATTCCATTTACACCTGATAACAAAAAACCGGAACTGTGTAGCGTAATACAACGCCACAAAGAACACTTCAGCGTTCTTCGAGTGGATAAAGTTTTGGCTGAAAATGGACAAACGAGGGCGACACTGAAATTGTTTAGAACTGGCCACTTGTAAATAATATAATAAAAAAATAAGTTTAAATTCTGAAAATTGAATTTTATGCCAATATTATTGAGTATGTATTTTATTCATTTGACATTTGCTTTACGATTTGGCGGCAAATTGAAAATTGTCTGTGTCACGTCAGCATGAATTTAACGCGAGAAAATTTTCGTGCAATGATTTTTTATGACTCGATGTCATTTAAGTCAACAAGAAAGTTATTATAGACTTCGATTGGCCTTTCACGATGAAGCCCCATCTCGTGCCACTGTTTAAAACTGGTTTAATGAGTTTAAACGTGGTCGCACTAATCTCACCGATGATCTGCGTGAGGGACGGCCTTCTACGGCGACGACTGAAGATAACGTCATTGTCAGCCTATCAGCAGATTCTGGCAAGTTTAGGCATCGGTATGAGCCAAGTGCACAAAATCCTCCATGAACATTTAGCGGTTAGGAAGCTTTGTACCTCATGATTTGACCGAGGCCCAAAAACTCCGTCGTGTTGATTGGTGCCGTGAAATGGTTCTAAGATTTAACGGAGGTGAGTCAAATGCTGTGTTCGACATACTTACGGGTGACGAAAGCTGGATTTACTGTTATGATGTACTGATCCCGAAACCAAAAGACAGTCTGCTCAGTGGGTGTTTTCTTCCGAGGAGTTACCGACTACAGTGAAGAGAGGCCATCTTGGGACTGCAATATCAGTGCAGCGGAGGATTTGGGAATTAGCGTATCACGACCAGACATGCCCGAATTGTCTATTTGCCTCTGCTACCTAGCAGATGACATAAAAGTCGCTGATTCGAAGGGATTCTACAATAACTGTAACCGCATTTTAATCAACTTGAGTCAAATGCTTTGTTCGACATACTTACGGGTGACGAAAGCTGGATTTACTGTTATGATGTACTGATCCCGAAACCAAAAGACAGTCTGCTCAGTGGGTGTTTCCTTCCGAGGAGTTGCCGACTACAGTGAAGAGAGGCCATCTTGGGACTGCAATATCAGTGCAGCGGAGGATTTGTGGATTAGCGTATCACGACCAGACATGCCCGAATTGTCTATTTGCCTCTGCTACCTAGCAGATGACATAAAAGTCGCTGATTCGAAGGGATTCTACAATAACTGTAACCGCATTTTAATCAAATTCACTTCTAATGATAGGGTTCTGCTAATCGGAGACTTTAACACGCCTAGTATAAACTGGACAATTTCGTCAGACGCCAATTGTCTGAAAATGATACCAAGCTCGGCTAGTGACACTAAGTCCTCCTTTCTCCTTGACACTATGGACCTATTTAATCTTAGTCAATACAACAATATTTTTAATAACAATTCGCGTCTACTAGACTTAGCACTTACCAATATCAACAGCATCTCGGTGTCTAGCACCGACCCTCTTACTCTATTAGACGTCCATCACCCATCGATATCAGTCGAACTGCAGTTAGAAGTAAAATCTCGCAGTAATCTCGTTAATAAGAATTCAAAAAGACCCAACTTCTGGCGCTGCGATTATAATAAACTGAAATCCGATCTCATAAACACCAAGTGGACTGAACTGCTAAATACGAATACTGCTAAATTGTGCTGACATTGATAATAGTCTAAATATATTTTACTCCAGAATAAACCAATTGATTAGCCTTTACACCCCCTTAAAGAAGGACGATTCTCATATATACCCTGCCTGGTACAGCGAATCCCTTAAACGTTGTCTGAGCGAGAAATGCAAGGCTCACAAACGCTACAAACGGTTTGGTAATCCTAGGGATTACGACACTTTTTCAACTTTAAGAGCAAGGGCCAAAGAGCTGATTGATAGCTGCTACAAATCATACCTATCGGACGTTGAAGAATCTCTCCACATAAATCTAAAGAGTTTTTGGTCGTATGTTAAGAGTAAAAAAGCTGGCAATTCCATCCCACAAACCATGTATTTAAACGGTGACACGTCATCGACTGGCCCTGGCGTTTGCGAGCTCTTCTCTAAATACTTCTCGTCGGTCTTTGAAAAACCTTCTCCTTCTGTTGACTTGAGCAACATCGAGGATCGCAGCTCGTCGACTATTTCCAATGTCCATATATGCCCGGCTGATGTCCTTAAAAAAATCAATAAACTCGATAGCAATAAGGGACCAGGTCCAGACGGCCTTCCCCCTCACTTTATCAAATTGTGTGGCAAAGAACTGGCAGCTCCACTGTCTCTGCTCTACACTCGCTCCCTAGCTCAAGGTGTGTTCCCTAGCCTTTGGAAGACAGCAAATGTTATCCCGATACTGAAGTCAGGCGACAGTACACAATGCGATAATTATCGGCCAATAAGCATTCTGTCATGCTTTGGTAAAATATTTGAATCACTCATATACACAGCTATTTATTCAAATATTAAACACTCTCTAACACCACTTCAGCACGGATTTGTCGAAGGCAAATCTACTATGTCCAACCTCCTTGAATATCACACATACCTGAGCAACGCGCTCGGCAAACGCAATCAAGTTGACTCCATCTACACTGACTTCCGCAAAGCTTTTGACAAAGTCAATCACGAACTCTTGGCAAAGGTCTCCTCCTACGGTATTCACGGAAACCTGCTAAGATGGGTCGAGTCTTATCTAAAAAATCGTAGCCAAATTGTAGCCATAAACGGCTTCAAGTCAGCTCCAATGCCCATGCCCTCTGGCGTTCCTAAGGGTTCGCATCTAGGTCCCCTGTTGTTTATATTATTCATTAACGATTTAGTTTATCTTTTGCAAAGCAAATGCCTACTATATGCGGATGATCTAAAAATCTATAAAATTATAGACTCAGTAAATGACTGCTTATCACTTCAGCGCGACCTAGATACACTGTCCCAGTTGTGCAAATCCAACTTTATATTCCTCAATGTATCAAAATGCTTCGTTATCACCTTCTCCAAAAAAACCGAAAATATTTCATTCACATATGTGCTTGACAACAATCCTCTGCAACCAACGAATTCTATGAGAGACCTTGGAGTAATCTTTGATAGCAAGTTAACGTTTAGGGATCATTACAACTACCTAGCCTCTAAATGCAATAGACTGAACGGTTTCATTCTCCGTATTACCAAAGGATTTAAAAAACCGGAAAGTCTCATCGCCCTATACCTAAGTCTCGTAGGAAGTCAGGTCGAGTACGGCTCAATAATATGGTCCCCTCAATATGCGGTACACGATGACAGAATAGAGCGCATACAGCAGATAATTCTGAGGGCTGCAGCAAGATGACACGGTCTCAAGCGTAAACTTACCGGCTACGAGGCTAGACTTGAACATTTCGGCATCGAAACACTAAAAAAAAGACGTATGATCTGTGATATAACATATCTCCACAAAATTCTTCACAGCAAAATCGGCACTTCACTACTGTCGTCACTAAATATCAACACGCGTTGTCTAAATACGCGCTTAAAAAAGAAAATATTTAGCGTTCCAGTCTGCAGAAATAACACTGAGTCGAATGGGCCTATTCACAGAATGTGTCGTGCTGTAAACGACATCAGCCTGGCCCACGACGAAGTGGATATATTCAATCCGAGACCAGGCTTATTAAAACACCAACTTAGACGTCTCGTCTAAGTTTGAATCATTGTTTTGAATTGTTTGAGATTGCTTTAGTCGTTGTTTAACCTATAACTATAATTATAACTATAACATCCATATTTTTTTTTTAAAGTGAATACCATGTATTTGGGCATTTATGATTTATTTTATTTAAATTTTTTTTTTCTTAAATTTAGATTTGTACCTTTTAGGCCTCATGTCTACTCCAAATTATAACTTCCTGTGTATATACGCTGTGGGTATACAATTAGAGCTAAGTTTTATGTATTTTAAGTCATTATGTTGTATACCTGTTGTATAAACCTTAATAAATAAATAAATAAATAAATAAATAAAAGAGAGGTCGAAGCGTGGGAAAAAATATGGTGGCCTCGTTCTTCGGAAGAACCGGTCCTTACGCGACAGTTGTTTTAGAGAATCGAAAAACAGTTACTGCAGAGTGTTACTCTAACAATTGTTTGCCACTTGTCTTGAAAAAAGTTCGGGAGAAACGACCTCGCAGTAGGATCCTCCTTCACCACGACAACGCCTCATCGCACACTGCCAGGCAAACGATTGACTATTTGGCGACGACAGTACGACAGTGCAGTACGCGACACGATAACGACAAGGGTTACTAAATCAAAATTAAGAAATACCTAAAACTGTACAAATGTATTAAGAAAACAAGATAAAATTTAAGATTGTTGAAAAATAGCTTAAAGCGAGAACCAAAGAGAGTTACCTTAATCACACAATGTGAGGGATTTCAGGAAAAAAAGAGCATTTGACAGAAGAATGATTACCAACGTGCTCAAGCATAAGTCAGGGAGCTGACAATCAAACTTGAGGCGTCAGATTACATGTCAGACATAGTGAGGGCTATATTGATCAACTGCAGACACACCTCGCAGACACTATCAGCAGATATGAAGTGAGTTAAAGGCACTTCAAAGAACTATCCGCCGCAGCATCGATAAACTGTAGACACAACTATCAGACACTATCCGCAGATATGAAGTAACTCAAAGGGACCTCGAAAAACTATCCGCAGCAGCATTGGACCTGCTCCAGCAAAGGACGAGGCTGCTAGGCTTACTGCTAAACGACAATGAGGTAGATTTGGCTTTGCCCCTGACAAATATCGCTTCTGGCACGCCTGCCGTGCCTGCTCCACCTGGGACGGATGCCGTAATGCCTGCAGCACCTGCTTCGTCTACAATGCCTTTCACAGCTACCGCGCCTGCTCCAGCTGTCGCGCGCTGAGGACGGCGACGTGGAGGACGTCGCGGTGGGCGTGCTGCTGGTGCATCACGTGCGCCCAAATCCGCGTCCCCATACCCGAGGATGACAACGACGTGCAGTCGGCGGGGTCACCCCCTGCTCCCGCCCCCGCGCCCAGGACGACGATTCCGGTGTCATACACCCTTGTCGCCACACCGCGTGCACCTACCATCCCACCCATCGTCGTCAAGTCTCCGTAGCCTTAGCCTAGACCTCGACATCACGCACGTCATTCTCCGGCCCGTGATAGTACAGTGACCTGTGTATGAAGGACCCTTTCGTAGCAAATTCTAATAAGCGTAGCAAACAAAAGAAGTGCAGTTTATTCAGATAAATTAAGTGCAGGTTTAGGTACGCTTTTACACTATAGCCTTAAGCAACAAGTGACAAGTATTTGTTGTCCTAATTGTTCCTTTGAGGAAATTATAACAAAGATAGCTGTAGGGAATTTTGATGAACGTGGTATGTTCATCAAAAAAGTGACAAAATTATGACAACACCCTCAGAGTTAACTTGGATGTTGACATAATATTGACACTTTGACTGTATCGATATTTCTGATTTGTTAAGATGTGTAGATCTTTTTGATTAGCTAACCTGCTCACATATATCTGATACTGACTACCAAAAAGATCACAGTAACTATAGGCCTGTATCAGTTTTACCGCTATTTAGTAAAGTATGTATGAATGTATGTACAATTATTACGAATATATAAAACTTAATACTAATTACATCGGGTGCCTATAAACCCAGTGGGTTTCCCAGGCACCAAGGAGTTTAGATTACAGCCATGTTATGAATATAGATGTAGGTACAGATCACTTCTATTACTTAACATAATGACAATAATAAAAACTTAATGTTAAAAACATGTGAATCATCTTAGTACTATTAAGTATTGTGTCTTAGGTAGGTACCTACACGCCACGCGCGCGCCGCACTGCTCATCGCGTGAGACAGCAGTAGCAGAGCTACAGGTTGATCCGGAGTGATTGAAAAGATCAGGCACAATCAAATGCTTCTCCATTTTAATGGCAATAATCTATTACATAACCAGCCATTCGGCTTTACAAAAGGACGTTGTACCAAAGACCCTGGTGTTGAACTATTAAAACACATTTTTATTGCATGGTAAGAATCAGACGATGCCATTGGTGTCTTCTGTGACCTTTCATGTGCGTTTTTCAATGCTATAGCATTTGATTGAATTTCGTATTAAAAATTAAGCTCAGAAGGTTTAGATTAACACAACCAAATCATTAAGCTCTCGCGTAAGAATTGGCGTGGCTCAAGGTTCCATATAGGTCCTTTCTTATTTTTTGTCTATATTAATGATTTGCCATGCATGATTTAGAATTTGTCAAAGATTGTGTTATTTGCTGATGATACGTCTCTTATATTTAAAGTAGATCGACATGTAAAGAACTACGACGAAGTATAAAACGCTCTTGGACAACTTCATAATTAATTTACTGTTAACAATCTAGTGCGTGATGCGAAACAAAACTAAATGTTCAAAATTCACTGAAATAACGACCCGAATGGCCGACCCGGCAGTGACCCTGCCTACGAAGCCAATGGTCCCGGGATCAAGTCCCGGTGGGGGCAAATATTTGTTTGACGAGAAAGGATGTTTGAACCCTAGTCATGGTTGTTTATCTATATAAGTATGTGTATCGTTGTCTAGTACCCAAGATACAGGGAATCCTAGTTTGGGGCTAGATCATTTAGTGTAAATAGTGTCAAAGGTATTATTATTCTTTAATTTTTTTGATTCCTTAAAAAATTATGTTACCTTAAATATTGAAAAGTTAGAGTTTACTGACAATACAGTTTTCCTGGGTATAACACTTGACTCGAAACTACAGTGGTACTCTTATTACATCTTTATCGGAGAGACTAAGTTCAGCTGCAATATGCTGTGAGAAAAAATAGACAGCTGACGGATGTAGCTACGACGAGAATTTCTTTAATTATTTCCACAGCATTATGTCCTATGGAATTTTTCTATGGGGCCGAGCTGTTGATATTAATAAAATTTTTGTTCTACAAAAAAGGGCTATATGAGAAATTTATAACCACCGCAGTATTGACTCCCTAACCTGTTCAAAGAAATAAGCATTATGACTTTACCATGTCAATATCTTGTCAATATATTACGTCCGTTAGGAAGAACATAAACAGCTTCACTAAAAATGTTTACAGGCACAAGCGAAATAATATAAGAAGCGGAAATAAAATTGAGCAACCTTACTATAGACTAGCTAAAGTTAGAAGTTCATTTGTGGGTCTAAGTCTACAATACTGTAACAAAATACCGGAAGAGATATAAAATTTTTCATAGAAGACATTTAAAGGCATTGGCAAAAAACATTGTGTTATAGCATAATGCTTTTTTAAACAATGCATTTTTAATAAGCTTATTATAGGTTAGAAGATTACATTAATGGCAAAGAGGTATGGAGCTCAGATTTTCCAGCGCGGCACAAGAACCACGAGCACGTTTGTAACAAGACCTACTTTTGAAAACAGTTGGCCGTGTTGAAGTGTACGAGTTTCTTGCGCCGCATCTTTTCTGCTGCCGTAACGATTTCCGAAGCGGTAGTAGTTTTTCATGCATTATATCATGATTATATAAATTCAAATGACATTGAAAAAGTGTTCGTAAGAATCTATTTTGAAATAAATATTTTTAAGTTTGAAGTTTGAATGCGGGTTACAGAACTGCCAACTGAAAGTTTTACCGACTTTCAAAGTCGTTCTTGGCAATGTTCCTCGTAAGCGTCAGATAATGCCAATAATCGTACATTCGGCTTCAAGTCCCTGTTCAAATTGAGAATGAACCTAAACCATACCAAAATAAGTATTAAATAACTTATATAGATTTGATTGTAGTGATTACAATTACCTTATGATATCCTCTGAAGTTCAACCAGAAGTTGTCCTTTATGTAGGCGAAGGTTCGAGGCATCGTCAGCAGGAACCGTGCTAATGACATGGTGTCCATTCCTATCATCAGGACATTGTATCTATAGTCACAGGTTGAATTGTACTTCGGTACCGTTTTCTTCTTCGGAAAGGAGTAATAGTCATCGTAAATTTGATGCGAAATGTTATGATTGTCGTAACTAAAGCATTGAACGTTTATGAAGTCAGATTTCAGGTTTATCTCATCGCCGTCATTCACTTTTTCAATACATGACGAATTTCTGAAACAAAAGTTGACAGTCTAATGCTCTCATACTTATTACTTCACCAGAGATGGTTTATTCATTTTTTTATTACCGTAGTTCACCATATTTATCACTCCAACTAAGAAAACTATAGCAACAGTTGTAAAATCCGTCTTTGGTTACATTCAAGTATAGTTTTTGTATGACAACTGATACTTTGTTGGTTTTATTTAGTATTTTGCTCAGAAACACGGCGCGTTTTCCACAGGACAGTGATTCTTGCTTCCTTGTTTTGTTGTCCTTTGCATAGTCAACAACAAGTAGGGGTATTTGGCAGCCTGGTGTGTCTAAGTAATTTACTGGAAAATTTGTGAAATACGAAACTAGAATTATTCTGTTTAATAGATGATCAAAGTACAATTTGTTCGTCTTATTCTTGTATTATTACTAGCAGGAGTTGTGACTAGATTCATTACATACCATCATTATTCACCTCGTTTCGCAGAGAAAGTTCGACCCCCTCATCAGAATACGTGTTCCGATCTTCGTATAATTCATTCAGTTTCACATGCCTCATGGGTATTGCGCTATGCTGGAATATATTGTAAAAGGGTTTGCTGACCTCCAGATGATAATACCACGTGAAGAGAACCACTGTTATAAAGCAGGAGACAACACCAGCAGCTACTGCAGACGTTTTGAAATGCCTGGCTGGCAATTTCCTTATGTATTTCCTTAGCCTGAAATGGAAAGCCTATACTATATTATACTGTATTTTTTTTTAAATCTCGATTTATTTTCACAGTATGTAGATTTAATTGCTGACATTAACTTTTCTTTTCGTCCCGCATTATAAGATAAATTAATGATGCTGATTTTATGTAATATGGCTGGCCAAAATTATGTGTTTTCTTCGAAATTAAGGAGATTGTTATAAGTCTGCCTTAAACTATTCTGTAATCCCTTAGTGTCTTTACACGGGGTAATCGCATCGCCAATACTCTATCAAAAATTATGACCTTCGCCAGACAAGCGCAACAAAATCCAGCGTATCTATTTAAAAGGTAAAAATACACTGGAGATTCAAGGCAAATTAAAACCAGATGCAAGACGAATACATTATAAGGCTTTAAATCCCATAAATTACATTAAATATAAACAGATTTTTTTCTTTGCAACATCACTCATTGTTTTACCACAAAATCTATCCGGTAACAGACACAACTGTTGAAGAGATGGATCCTGACAAAGACTCATTCATCATTCGTTAGGCCACCCGTATTGTTGATTCTCGATACGTAAACAATTGTACAGTACGATGATTTCAACTTTACTGCTAGACACTTCTCGGCTTTTATTTTTAATTATCGTAAATCAATTAACTGCCCTCGGATTTTTCCCTTAATCAAGTCAAGTCAAAGATTTTTATTCATAATATCACAAAAATTTAGACTTAATGAACGTCATATTATTCCATAGAACATAATATATAGGGTGCAATGAACTGGTTTAATGTCAGATGTCGGTGTCTTGTAAAAAGTCCTTAATTTTGTAGTAGGCCTTAGTGCACAAAGTGTGCTCTATACATTTTTTTAATCGAGCGTCAGTTAATCATGATACACCTCTGTGCCAAATTGCAAGCTTCCGTCCATCTTGATCACTTTCAGCGACTAAATCCGAGAAGAGTCGAGCGGCAAAGCTAAAGTAATCGTACTGTACCGATATGACAATAAAGGTATCAGCCAGCAAAGTCACACTGATTCATACGGCTTTGTATCCGGCCATTCAATAGACATGTTACCGGCAATCTGTATATTGCAGGAAGGGTATTAAAGGGTATTAAATGAAGACTACTTGGACTACGAGCTTACCGAAAAAAACTGTATATTTGCTTAACTCACTACTGAAGCAAATCAGGGTCTATAGATCCCGAATCTTGCTAAAGCGATGCATGTTTCTTTAACGCGAAATCATTTTTTCGGGCGAAAACATTTTTGATGTCGAGGAACAGAATGATAGAGTGTACGCGCATAACAGTGACGAAGCGAGCAGACGTATCAAATCAAATCAAATCAAATCAAAAATCATTTATTTCCATAGGATGTTGTTACATCACTTAGATCCGTCATTACATTTTTTTGGGTGAGTTCACTAACCCAATGGCGGAATCTGTGGAGAAGAGCTCACCGAAGAAACTCCACAGTCGTCGCATCTTTTGCGTTTCCTTTTTTAAATAAAATATTGTCAAATTACAAAATGAATGCTAATTATATATCGAAACAGCCTGTTACTCAAACAATCTATTCCCATGGACATCTGTCCTCTAAGTAATCAGATATCCTGTAGTAACCTTTTTTATACAATTTCTGTTTTATTATTATTTTAAACTTGTCTAAAGGTAAGTTTTTAATATCAGTAGGGACCTTATTGTAATAGCGTATACAATTGCCTTTAAAAGAATTACTAATTTTATGTAGTCGGCTTACATAAGCAACCAACTTGTCTTTATTTCTAGTATTAAAATTGTGTATATCACTGTACTTCTGAAAATTAGTTATATTTCTTTTTACATACACAAGATTGTCGTAGATATATTGAGACACAAATGTCAGAATATTGATTTCTTTAAACTTTTCCCTCAGTGACACTCTAGGCCCTGATCTATAAATTGCACGAACAGCCCGTTTCTGCAGAATAAATATACTATTAGCATTCGCAGCGTGACCCCACAATAAAATACCATAGGTCATTAGACTATGAAAGTAACTAAAGTAGACTAGTCTAGCGGTGTCTACGTCGGTAAGAGCTCTAATTTTTTTAACTGCGAACGCTGCCGAACTCAGTCTGTTCGACAATTTATTTATATGAGGATCCATTTGTAGTTTGGCGTCTAAAGTAATGCCCAAAAAGACAGTCGACTGCACAAGGTCCAATCTCTGTCCTTTTATAAATATGTCTGTAGTTACCGGGTTCACATTGGGTAACACGAATTTAATACATTTAGTTTTCTTTTCATTAAGTAATAAATTGTTAACAGTAAACCAGTTCACTATACTAGAGATAGCATTGTTTACCTCGTCATAATTTGATTGCTGTCTTTTAACTTTAAATATCAAAGAAGTATCATCGGCAAACAATACTAACCCATGTTTTGCTTTAACAAGGTAAGGTAAATCATTAATATATACTAAAAACAAGAAAGGACCAAGAATTGAACCTTGCGGTACGCCCATACTTATTGAAGACCCAGGTGATCTTTTCCCATTAACATCGACCATCTGAACCCTATCTGTTAGATATGACTCCAGAAGGCCCCAAGTGTTCAGCATATTCACCATCCTACGTCATTCATGGTTTGGCTAGGGGTGTCCTATTCGGGCCCAACTGAGGTGTATTTTTGTTTAAAAAGGATGTAAAACAAGTGCACTCTTGTACCAAAATCCAGTCCTAACAAACTTCGTGGAACCTCTTTCACAGACAATGTTCAAATACAGACCCTGGATATTCCAGCAGGACTCTGCACCAGCTCATGAGGCAAAAAGCACTCAAAATTGGGTCTCCTCTCGTGAAATCGACTTTACCAGCCACGAAGACTGGCCCTCCTCGAGTCCAGACTTGCATCCATTGGATTATAAAATATGGCAGTACTTAGAGAAGAATGTCTGCGCTAAACCTCATTGCAGTTTGGAGTCTCTCAAAGCATCCCCGATTAAAGCAGTGGCCATTATTAACATGGAAGTCTTGCGTATTTCTATCGACGACTGGGCGGTATCAAAATGGGGGAACATTTTGAATACTTACTTAGTTTAAATGTCATTCAAAACTGTATTTTGTAATATTTCGTTTGATATATAAATAGTTGTATTACTGAGATTTTTGTGTCATTTATTTCATTTATTGTATTGGTATGTTATTTTTCTGCATCAACCTTCTTTTCGTTATAAACCATAGATAGTACGGCACCGAAAACCAAATACTGATTATGACATCTATCGTGAGATAACAAATTTGGAATTAGATCTGAGTGTTTGTTTATTTGTTCCGATTTGAATATTATCTGAATATTTATTGCTTATAAGGTTATTGTGTACTGTGTACTGATTCTGCACCAAGATTGTTATCAACCATAGGCATTAGTGAACTGGCTGTTCTAATTCATTATTGCATGGTGATTGTCGTGCATTAAAGGGATAAGAAATTATTATATGTATTATTCAGCTCACTGCTCTGTTGTAAAGTGAAGTAAAAGTAAAGATTATGTGTCATTTTATTTTAGCTAACCGGAACTGCCTTCTGATGAGGAACTATAACTTGTAAATATTGCTGTACACGACTGAGCTTCACCGGAGCATATGGAAGTTGGGAAGGGACCTTCTACCGACAAAAACCCTTCTGGCGTCCAACTTGTATATATTTATATACGTTATAGAGGCAAGGTGGTTAAGTTAAACCAGGTTTAGTTTAGCTTAGAATGCTATAGAATAAGACATCCCTGTAATAAAGCGTAAGCTTTGTAAATAAATGTATAAATAGCGTGACATATCTTTTTATGACGAAATACCCACAATAATATGTCACAAAACTTATGGCCCGACCTACATATGTACATTAAACCTATTTTAATTTGAATTTAGTTTCTTATAGTAGTTTATGTGACTGATACATAATGGAGGGCATTAAAACTCGAGTTTCATAATAATATCACTCGAGAGTTTTAATGCCTAATTATGTAAAGTTACATACACTAGTTTATCTATACACACATATCATAAGCTCTCTTTGACGTGTTCAGGAACCGCATGTGTGACCGGAATTGTGACATTGAGTTGTTTAGCTTGTTCTGTAGTACCAACTTCACAGACAAAGTAGGGGCGGCACGCAAGCGGGCGTCGGCGTTCGAAATTTGAATGTAGAAAATTATATGTAGAAAATTTACACATTTTGGTCATAATGTTCAATATTCAGATAAGAAATGAGTTTTTACAAAGTAGTTTAACATTATGCTGATCGTAACGTGCGGTTTTTGGACGCAGTAAAAAGGGTTTATGATACGTGTGTAGATAAAAATATTCATATTTCGAACGCCCATCACTTTCTTTTGGTTCGCGTTCTAAATTCGAAGTTTAAGGTATCTGACAATACTTATGGCCCGACCCATGGGCGTATTACTTGGGGCGTACAGGCAATTTATGAAATATTATTTATATTAATGTCCATTGCATACTTTACCTAGATAAATATACAATTCCTAGAGATTGTATAGAGTACCTACTTGGCCACCGGCAATATGTAAAGCAAGCGAATATCGCAGGACAAAACACTGCGGTAGCTTAAGTAAAGGGTAAAAGGGGTGAGCGAAGCAAAGCCCCCTTTTTCCTTCGTGTTAGATTGAACATGAAAGAACAACAAAAATACTTAAAACATAAACTTAAGTACACATAAAATTACAAAGTTTTAAGTATTTTTTGTTGTTCTTACATCTTCAACCTAACACAAAGGATTAAGGGGGCTGGCTTCGCTTGATGAAATTAGTTAGCATTTCAGAATTACACAAAAAAAAAATTTAGAGGTCTTTTCGTAATAAAATTCTATCGAGAAAATTTCATCCAATAACGTTTGCCTTCAGTGGGTATTGTAACCATTTGGTTAGTATTTACTTTAATAAACGTTAACCCAAAATCAAATCTGTAGATGACTTTATAGTGGAGTAAGTGGATTCGAAAAAAAACCATATATTTTTGGTATCGCCTTAAATCTGGAGTCCTTCGTTACGATCAGGATTAAATATCGCGCTAAATAAAACAGTGCTATAAACTCCGGCCATACTAAACAAGTTATTCATTGTTTAACTTACACAGTGTTTTGTCCTTTTCAAACTTCGGTAAATGTCAAACGTGAAAGCAGTTTATGCTATATTGTGAATAACTTCTTTTATTAGTAAGACCGATGGTGTTTAATCTACTATTGTTGTTTACAATTTTAATTATTTAATATACATTATGTTACATAAACAATTAAAGCGTCACGCCTTTTCCCATACGGGGTGGCAGAGGCACAATTGAGCCCACTTTTAGCCAGTTATTCAATACTCCATTTTGCGTCACAGGGGGCCAAGGTCAGGAATCGAACCTGCATCTCCTGTGTGAGAAGCAAGCGTGAAACCCGTTAGACCACGGAGCTGTTAATTATTTAAGCTTTAATTATTTATTGGTTTTAATATTAAGAGCATGCCATTTCAAACCAATTTAAAGCACCTTTCCAATTATTATTTTTTACGAAAAAAAAATATAACTGGAAAGGTGCTTCAAATGAGCCAAGCAGTAAAAATAACAACCGCCAAATAGCACGGCTACCTAAACGCGAAAATTTCACCAAGAGTGAGTGAGTAACTAAGTACCTACCGATTAGTGCAGTTAAGTTTGATTCTCGATGTTTAATGAAAAATAACTCACCTATTTTGATCCCTCATCGTTGACTGTTTGAGCTTAAATAACTTATCTACTTTTTATTACTGCTTGTTTTTCAGAGATCGGCTGGAGGCTGCGGTGATTCCGCCATGTTTCTCTGAGATAGAACTTACGCATGCGCACAGCATCATTAATACATTGCCTGTACCAAACGGAGAAATCCATTTTGAGATAAAGGTGTACCAAACTAAACACCGTTATTCCCTTAACAAAATATAACAAGATTACGGCAATATCCGTAAAAACATAATTGTTCAAATTCCCTTCGCCGTTAAGTTGGCTGTTCTGTACAATAGTCAATTATCAACAATTTACTGTCAGTCGAAAACGCAGATGTCAGTTGGAACCTAAACAAATATTGATACCATGGTTTTATAGTTTTATAATCGGGAAAAACCAGCCTCAAGTACAACTTTTCCAAAGCTGTGTGAACACTCTCAAAAAAATATTGCCATTGCAACAAAAAAAAAAACTTTGATGCTGGACAGCCGTCAAAGGTTTTTATTGTTACTCTTTAATTGCTAATGCAACAAATTTAACTATTTTGATGTAATAGCAATCCAACAACTGTTGAAATTACAATGCTAAAATTGTTCGTGTCACTATATGATTTCTTGTCCTTTTGTTCCCATGACATTTGCCTTTAGCTATCATATCAAAGGTATATTGTCCCGATGACAAGAGATTTTGCTAAAAAGACAAAGGTTTACGGTCCGGGGATCTAACTTTGTTTTGTGGAATTAGCTATCTTCCTTTGTGCTTTTATCAAATCACCGTTGCTTCTCCGATAAAGTTACTTTTCTCGTATATATTTTGCTACTCTAGCAAAGTAACATGGCTGATCTTGATCCCTGCACTTTGTTAATGGTACGCCATGAAAAAATATTATATACTCGCCGAAGCTTCTGACTATTGTTCCAGGAGTATGCGTACCCTGAACTCTGTTTATTGTACACCATATCTGTATGGTGCATACACAGAGAATTCCGGTCAATATATGTATAATATGCATTAGCTTCGAGGAATATATTTATTTTTCAGTGTACCATTTACATAGTGAAGGGATTGAAATCTACATTGTTACATTGCCTGGGTAGCAAAAGATACGATAAGAGGATACAGGTATTTGAGACTCCTAAAAGAAAATACGATAATATTTAAATAAAAAGTATGTATTAATCTCTACTTTACTTATTTATTCCTATGGCAATCGAATACAGTTCATACCAAATTACAAGTTAATATTAACAGTCGCGTGGACACCGTTGCTGCCGCTGGACGTCTGTTGGTTCTTTCGTAAACAAGCTCCTCGCGGCTGGGTTTTTTTCCGCTCAACTTACTCGTGTGATGGTAACTCTTGTTGTAGACAATGGGGGATAATGGTGATTCAAATCAAGGGGATAACGTGAATAATTCGTCTAACGGTGCAAACCAAACGAGAAATATTATCATGAGTGCAATACAGGATGAAGGTACTGGTAATCTGAGTCCAACCCAATTATTAGAGAATGGAAAAAGAGGCCGCGATATGGAAAAAACAGAGTGGACAACGGTGAGCAAAAGGGGTAAGAAGTTGGAAAGTGATAGCTGCCTTAATGACAAAACAACCTACATAGAAGCAAATAATATAACTTAGATTTGTATGACAGGGAAAGGCAAATTACCTAAACAGATCGGATTGGCGAGGATTTTCAATACAGAACAGATTGAAGATATAATAAAAGTGAAGTATGTGAATTCGTACAAAATTGTTATTCAATTTAAGAACAATGCTAATGCTGAAAAACTGATGCAATGCCAATACTTTATTGAAAACGGCTTTCGATGTCGAAAGACCTTTGAAGTGGGCGTATCTTATGGAATTTAAAGATATAGATCTGGAGTTGATTGACGAGGATGTGTTAAGTAGCTTGAAAAGTGACATCGAAATATTATCTGTGAAGAGACTACAGCGTAGAAATTTTTACGATGACAACAAATGGGAACCCAGCCAAGTTATAAGGGTGAGCTTCAAGGGGGCAACGCGACCTCCTTATCTTTATATTCATGACTTGAGAGTTGCTGTGGAACCTTATGAATTGCCGGTTACACAGTGATCACGCTGTTAGAAGTTTGGACACACATTGAAAGTATGTCCATCTAATAGAATTGTATGGCCTAAATGCAAACGCTCCAACTGTTCTGGTAACCACATGACCCTCGCTAGGATCTGTCCTAAATATTTGAAAGAAAAAAACTTCGACAATTAATGGCTGACTTTAACTGTACATACAAAAGAGCACTAACGATCTATGTTCCACCGTCTCCGCCAATAGCAACAAGCACTCAAGTTCGACCGCAGGCGCATACAATGACAGGGAGCGAGTGCACCGATAATATACTGCGATGCCCGGCAGATGACTCACCACGTTACATCGCACCCAGTGAATGATTCTGACATGGATAGATCCCCGACTTATGCTGAAGTATTAACAACAAATGCTCAGATAAACACTTCTGGTCCAGTCCGCAATGCACCCTCGGGCCAATGGGGAAAGTCATCAAAAAATAAACATCGTTCGTCTGCCGGTAAATCACGATATGAGTACAATGTAGGCACGGATGGCAACCAACAATGGGAAAGTATGTCAGTTTTGTCGGAAACGAACGAAAACGGAAAGTGAAATAAATGTAGAGGAAGAGATGCCAAAACAAAAGAAGAGTCGAGATTCCAGATGGTGGGAACTATTTAATAAATTAAAATATACAATGTTGGAAAAGAGTACTATTGAAGATAAAATCAAGCTGTGTGGGTCTAAAATCCTAGAATGGTCGATAAACTATTTTGTAGATAACTATCCAGACTGGTCTATTATAAAATCTATAACTGGGATATTTAATGGATGATTCACCTCAAAAGAAGAGTGCAGTAAATATCTTATAATGGAATGCTCAAAGTATGCCCAAAACTATTGGAGTTTGATCAAATTTTGACCCAAGAAAAAATTCATATTGCCCTGATAAGTGAAACTTGGCTGGAACCTGAGATCAGTTTAAAGATAAGTAATTATAACATATTCCGACAAGATAGAATTGACTCGTATGATGGCGTGGCTATCATGACTAACCCGTCGATCAAGTCACAAATGAGCCCGATCCATAGTCCTAACCCAGGTATCGAAATCATTCTTGGTAAACTATTTAACTGTACCCACATTGAAAATATCATATGTATTTATTGCCCCTCTTCAGTTACTACTGCTCAAAGTGATTGGGATTCCTTATTTTCTCTATTTAAAGATAAAGCCATTATCGGAGGCTATTTTAACAGATATCACCCTATGTGGTCCACCAAAACTGATTCTAGAGGTATGAAATTGTTCGATTGTTTGAATGATAATAATTATGTTACCCTAAATGATGGATCCCCGACACGCATACAACTTGTTAATGGTGTTCTCCTGAAAACGGCACCTGATATTACTATGGCTACACAGGATATTATACTCAAATGCAATTGGAATGTAACTAATGAGACATTGGGTAGTGACCACCTGATCGTGAAAATCAGCTCGGATGTTTATTTTAAATCAGAATTTAGAAGACTCAGGAATCTAAAGAAGGCGGACTGGAAAACCTATACAAATGATTTGGAGGAGGCTTTTTCAACATTTACACCATCAGATAATACACAAATTACCTATGATAGATTTTTAGATTGTATTAATAAAGTGGCTGATAAACATATTCCTGTTGTGAAGCTGTGTGAAAACCCTTTAAGACAAGAAAAGTTTAGACCAAAACCATACTGGAATACAGAATTATCATATGCTATAGTATAAATAAGACTCGCCTTAGTTAATCTGAGGGATAACCCTACAATAACCCTCAAAACCTAAAGATACTACAATCAAAGATTTCTACAGCTCAGCGCCTTA
Organism: Argyresthia goedartella; assembly: GCA_949825045.1. Taxonomy (NCBI): domain Eukaryota; kingdom Metazoa; phylum Arthropoda; class Insecta; order Lepidoptera; family Argyresthiidae; genus Argyresthia; species Argyresthia goedartella. Next base: position 12,975,598 of record OX463820.1, on the reverse strand, counting down.
TACGAAACGCCAAAAGCTGTGCCTGGAAGAAGGTTTTTGATAACCTGGATAGTACAGTGTCCCCCAGCAAAATGTGGCGTAGAATGAAGTGGCTGAAAGCTTATAAGGGTCCTAGAGTGCATATGGATAAGGAGAAAGCTAACTCTATTTTACACAGCCTTACACCAGATTATGTAACCCCCCCAGATTTCATATTTAATTCAAGTAATTCTCAATTGTCATCAAAAATCTCGATTCAAGAACTAAACAATTCAATTAAGACTACAGATACGGCACCCGGTGTTGACGGTTTTTCATTTTCCATGATAAAGAGATTACCAAAGAATGGAAAGGATATTTTGATTGATATTTATAACAAAGTACTGTCTGCCGGTTGTGTTCCTAATCAGTGGCGTGATATAAAAATAGTTACTGTCCCTAAGCCTGGTCGAAATACCCAAATAATATCTGATATTCGACCTATCTCTCTTATGTCAAGTCCATGCAAGATTTTTCATGCAATAATTAATAAAAGGTTAGAGTGGTTCCTTGAAAAAAATACAATGTTTTCTAGAGAGATGGCAGGTTTTCGAAAAGGTAAATCATGTCTCGATAGTTTAACTAGGGTAGTATCTAAAATACAATTCAAGACGGTGCTTAGTGGAAATTATAAACTCTGGGCGTATGAGAAGGCATTGGTGGTCACGAATCTTGCGGGGCTCTCTTAGGAGAGCGTGCTTCCTTCTCAAGTCAGGGGGAGGAATCCTGCAGAGCACTGGTAGCCATTGACATGGGGTGGAGTTCAAGGTACGGGAGATGCATCGCATGGCATTGTTGAGTTCCACGTCTACCTTGTTGGTGTGGGAGTTTCCCAACCAAACCGGTGCGCAGTATTCTGCCATCGACTACACCAGCGATAAGGAAGAGGTGCGAAGCTCGTCAGCGCTCGCGCCCCAGGAGGTATCCGTAAGCTTTTGTATTATATTGTTGCGAGACTGGACCTTGCGTGCAATACCAGCTAGATGTTTTTTAAAAGTGAGAGAGCGGTCCAGGGTGACGCCAAGGTACTTGGGAGTAAAGTTCTGGTTTAGTATGGAACCTCCAAGTACCACTTTAAGCTCGCGTTTGGCTAGTTGATTGTGTAGATGGAAGCATCTGACCTCTATTTTGTATGAACTAGGTGTTATTTACCAAATTGGAAGTACTTTCTTAATTCTTCTATGTGTTCAGTTAGTGTGCGTTCCAGATTCCGTAAGTAATTCGAACGTGAGTTCTTTATCTGAAAAAGAAGAACATTGTTTTTTTTATGCTTAAGCTATCTGAGACTTGTGATAATTTGGCCATGTGTTAGGTTAGATTATTTTAGTGGCTTTAAAAACCAAATGCTGAGTGTTCACCGGGCGAACGAAGGCCAACGAACGGCCAGTGTTGCCATCTTAACTACTTTGTAGCTAGATCTAGCAACTTCATGGGGTCATTTAGTTAAGCACTAAAATTGTTGGAAGTTCCATACCTTTGGCTACTTTTTGAGGACTGATCTCATTTTCATTTCATTTCGTTTATTGCCATAAATTACAGTAACTTAGGTACAGATGGTCGTACAGGATAGCTCTATGTAATTTTACTCAACGAGTGTAGCAGATTTCACAAGGGAGATATAGGTAAATAACTCAGGCAAAAATACACTAACTATGTCATGATAACAATTAACAATACATTATAATTAGATGTCGCAGGGTTCGAGATAAAATAATGTCACTTAACAATCAATCAATGGCTTATACAGAAATACAGTTGAAGGATAACTTAAAACAATCGTCATAAACATAAATTAAAATTAAAGAACTCATCCAAATCATAGGGCGACACCGTTAATAAATAGTCTTTGAGGCTTATAATGAGCCTATTTCCGGTCAGGATCTTAATACTTAAAGGTAGGCTGTTGAACACCCGGATGGCAATGAACTTTGTAGCACGAGTATAAGAAGCAGTTCTACAATGGGGTATCTCTAAATTACCCTTGTTTCTTTTATTTATTCTTTCACTTAAGCCTGGCACCCTTTGAGGAAACTTATGGGGATAGCGCCTTATAAGTTTACACAATTCAATTATGTAAAGGGCAGTGATGGTATGAATTTTTAATTCCTTGAAAGACGCTCTACATGACTCCATGCTAGAGCTTATGTTATTTATAATGCGGATGGCTCTCTTCTGCGGTACAAAAATTATTTTAATGTCAACGCTCCCTCCCCACACTGCCAAACCGTATAGCACTCTTGATTGAAAAAAGGCAAAATAAGCTTGTAGGGCAGCCTTCTTTGATGAAATTTTGTTCAAGTTTCTTAGGGCATAACAGAAACTACCACACTTTCCCACCAAAACATCAACATGCCTCTTCCAGTTTAGGTTCACATCCGTGAATCTTCCCTACATTTAGTTACTTTAGATGGTAAAATTTACTAATCTGGCTACTTTTTGAGCAACATTTAACTACAAACAAATGCACCATAGATAGCACCACAGAACCATTCGTTGGCTTTCGTTGGGCCGGTGTATACGCGGCAAAACACACTTATCAGATAATTTTAGACATTTTGCCTGAATAATGGACTTGATCGGAGCCGTAATATACCGAAATATGGATAAAGGCACTAACGGCCGGTTAACTGGGCGCTGATTATATTAACAAATACGCAGTAACCCCCGCCCCAAAGCGCCAGTTTTCGCTCAGCGCTCATAACTCGTAAGGCGAGGTATACCTACTGAAATGATTGCAATGAAAGTAAGAAACCTTAAAAAAAAAGGATACTTTTATCCTGCAAAAATGAATTGAGCCAGCTACCTAACCTAAAATCCTGGCAGAAAGGAAATTCGCCCGGCCAACAGCTGCAGTCAAAGGTCCAAAAACATTTAGAAGATATTTGTTTGAAGTTTGTTGGAAAACAAAGCACAGGTTACAGCCAATATCGCAAAGCAACGACATGAACCTCATAATTTTATTAGGGCACTGTTACTTACCGAGCATACACTGCAGCAGATGCTGCAGTTTATTTTCTGTTAAAATTGTCTCCAATGCCATATTTCATATCACTCTTGAGCACAAACAATACTTCTCTGCACGACATCCACGTTGAAACTGGCAAAATAGGAGAAACAGTTTGCGCTTGCGAGAACAAGTATTAGACGTCAATTTGTAATTTTATCTAAGAATACTTTGTTAAAACATCTACTTCGTATTTTGTTGGTATATGACGTTGCCGTATCAACAACACCATTTAGCCGTGTAACAACTGTTATTTTGATAGATTAAACTTTGCTGTAACATCACTTCATAACGTTGCCGTGTCAACAACTCCATTTAGCCATAGTAAGGACAGCTATTTTGATAGATTAAACTTTGCTACAATATAACTTCATAACCTTGATAAGTTGACAAAGTGCCGTTGTTATCCCGTTTAAATAATTTTAACATAGTTACCGTATCTACGTGTCTTTAGCTAAAATAACAAAAATCATTTTAACAATAAAAAAGTTGTCACCGCCACAATGGGCATATAGCTGCAGCGACGATGCACTTACGTGCGGTAATAATAAAATTCTAACAAAGCTTTTATTTTCGTTTTGTTAGCCGATTTTTCTCCGAGTTAAGAGACGTCACGGGGGGTGTTATTTTAAAAATTATTAAAAATATAATAAGACATCCATTACACGAAATAGCCTAAAATTTCACAAAATAAAATAATAAGTTGTAAGTACGTATTTTCTTATCATGTCCTTTTTGTCAAGCCTATTATTAAAATTGCTCACTGAGGGCGCGCACTATGACATAGGATCGATGTTCTAAAATATCGCCAACGTGACACTTTAGTTGGTTTTAATATTACCAAACATTTTTTGGTATGTTTAAGTGTCCTCTACCCATATTTACCACATTCATCATGCGCCAAAGGATAAAAATCAGTCAAATGCGGGCCGGACTCGCACACGAAGAGTTCTGTGCCATTGTACAGTCAGCATCAGATATATGTGAGCAGGTTAGCTACTCAAAAAGATAAACACATCTTAAAAAATCAGACATATCTTTATTCTTCTATATAATTATAATATGGCTTCTGCATACTCACTTTATACGTATAATATAGAAGCAAAACAAATAATGGAACTAGATAAAATAATAGCAGGCAGCAACACAAATTTACAGAGAGTACTGGAGCTTTCGCAACAAACACAAAAATGCATTCTTGAGAACTGCCCGATATCTGAGGTCGAGTCTAACACCGCTCCTTTCGAGATTACCACCGGAAAGGTCACCATCATCACACCTGACACCGGTGCCATGCCACCAGTGAAACGTCCAAGATGTCCGAGTATAAAACCAGCATCTACGTGACCTCCTGGCAAACACACTTCAATTTTATGCCAAAAACAGAGTAAGTTAGTCGAACTCAGAGCCGCGACGTGTCAGTCAGTACAGCTACAACGCCAGAACGCGGATTTAGTGGGCCTTATCATCCTCGTCCTCAATCAGAAATTGAGGACGAGGATGATAAGACCAGCAAGGAGGATCAGGCCATATCACAAACCCTAGTCTTGACCCCCTCAACGTGAGTGTTGCAGCGTCCACCGCTGTCCCGACCAAGAAACAGCGTCGCCGTCGTCGAGGAGGCACCTCACAGCTCATCAGCGCGAACGTCGCGCCACACGGTGTCGCGCTGCCTGCTGAGGCGTGTGCCGCGTCACCCGACGGCACGTGCATCGCACCGCACTTCAACACGAGTGTCCCGCCAATCACTTCCACTCGTGTACCGCTAACTACCGAAATAAGTGCTCAGAGAAAAAGAATAGCAAACAAAAGAACTGTAGTTTATTCAGATAAATTAGGTGTGGGTTTTGGTACTCTTTTGCACTATGGCCTTAAGTAACAAGTGACAAATATTTGTTGTCCTTTGAGGAAATTATAAAAATGTAGCTTTAGGGAATTTTGATGAACATACCACCATTTCCCACCATTATTATGGAGGGAAACCACTCGAACATTAGTCGGGAGGCATTAGATACCGGTATAGACGTGCCGCTCAATTTATATTATATGACGAAGTGAAAAATTATTCTATGTAATTTTCCTTATTTTTCTAATTTATCGGAGAAACAAAATAAAAGTGTACATAGAATGAACATGCACCTATACAATATAACGTGTCATCTCATCCATCATGGTGATGCTATATTATATATCGACATGGATAATTTTATTCATTCATAATTCATAATTCTTTAAATAAATAAATTTTTAATTTTTTTTTTAATTTTTTTTTGCACAAAGATATAAGTATGAAAGTTATAGTTGTGGAAAACACATTTACAAATTCGAGCTCATCTCTAAAAAGAGATTTCTTCCAGCAAACTAAGGCATGATAAGAAATATTACCATGAACGGCAGTGCACATATCTAATGACATATATAATAAATAATATCGCACCTACACCATAGTTCGAGATTTAATTAAAAAGCATGTCCCATCAACAAAAAACACTAGAAACCGATTCCCAGTGTGGTATTCAAAACATCTAATCCGATTGTTAAAAGAAAAGTTTAAGCTACACACCCGGTACAAGAAATTTGGAAATCCATTAGATCTAATGGAGTTCGAACAACTACGCAGTAGTTGTGTAAAACTTCAGCGACACAGTTACTCCCAATATACAAGACGTCTAGAGGCTGCTGCCCCCCCCTCCCCCCCTAGAAAATAAAATAAAGCGTCAATTTTCCTGGCAAGTGGGAATCAAAAACGTGTTACCTACTCTGCGCAAAATGAAGTGTTGGAAACAAAATATCTTTTCAGTCAGATATTTTGATTTAATATTTTTTTATCTATAATTAAATATTCTACAACATTCGATATAGTATTGTAGTGTGGGAGCCAGGTTTAAATAAATACGCGCGGGGTTGGTGGTAACACTACTTGCTTTATTGAATATCAAATCCTTATATACTAATTATTCTAGGATAATGCCCCCTTGATGGTAGGTTCAGTATAGGTACACGTGTAGTGTCCTATGACATTGGTCTTATTACTAGTGCCCTTTTATGGTTCGGTGTCTTATGACGGGTATCGCCATGGGCGGTCGTTACAATGTTTACCTATATCTACTTACTTAAGGTGGTCACACACTAAAGTATACTGTTAGCGACGCGATATAATTTAAATCTCCCGCGAAACCGTCGCATCTCATAGTTTCCGCTCCCGACGAGATAATCAGAGCCATCTAGGATTAAAGCTGAATATAATTTGGAGAAAACAACATCTAGCGCTATCTAGTTACGGACGACAGTACTTTTTCCAGTAAAGAGAAATAGCATCAAGCATCAATTTATACGGTCAATAGATAGCGACATCTTGTATTGAATAGCAATACCACGAAGAACGTTCTAGCATGGACTATTCTGGAAAGGAAAGACAGTGATAGCACGTATGAGACAAGGATGGAAATAGAGTCGAGTATTTTCTACGTATTTCGGGAGCGAGAATATTTGAATATATAAGCGGGATCGTGAGGCAGAGCAAGGCAATTCAGTTCGAATACAATTCAATCAGTTTGGTGGGCCATAGTGTCTTATAGTTTAGTTGCGGCGACACGAGATTTAATATTACTCCGTCAAATGGATATCACGAAATTCTTTGAAAGAGGTGAGTCAAAACAAAACACATACATATGTACCTTATATGATTATTTGATTTGTTTAAGGAGGTCTCTCTTGTAAGTGTATATCTTTAGCATATCAATTACTTACAATATTAAAATTTATTAATTACAAGACGTGGTTTTGTTATAATTGTATATTATATTATGTTTTGATTATTTGGCGTTTAAACCACAAAGTTAACGAATTTTGAATATCGCAATTTTACTTTTACTGATAAGAAGTAAATGATATTTGAATGTGATGTTTTATAGGCATCTTGATCTTTATTTTCTTCCTATGCCTAAACACCATAAGAGTAATTTTGTGTATCCATTTTTTAGGGACAACACGCGAAAAAAGAAAAAAAGGTCGGGAAAGTAGCAGTGGAAGCGATGAAAATGACAACCATGATAAAACTACTCATGTAATGCCAAGATTATTGCATGCTAACATTGGACAAGCGTCACATTCTCCAGCAGAACCTGTAAATATATCTGTTGCCAACTATTCTACTCCATCGACATCCCAACAAACTTATGACATCAACGTCGATCCTGAAATTATATTGGACGATGGCTATCATGAAAATGAACTGGGTCGCTATGTTGGGTTGGCTACCCAGCTATCGACGGAAAAGAAGAGGGAGTTGTTCGAACAAAAACCTTGGATCGCGCCCAGAAATTACGATTTTGAAAGTGATGCAAGCCATTTGAAATGAAAATTTAATCATGCTTGGTTGGATCAATATCCACCATGGCTAGTATATTCCAAGCGACTAAAAGGCGCTCTTTCTTAGCATTGTGTTTTGTTCCCTCCGCCCATCAGCACTGTGAGAGGAATTTTTGGGATCATTTATGGTCAGGCCATATATAAAGTTCAAAAATATGCATGAAGACTGCCGAAAGCAGGTAACGACCAACCTTCATCTAACAACGGCAAATGCTGCGAATTTTTTTCTTGAAAATGTTCCTGTAGACATCCAACTACAAAGTGGACACCAAAAAGCAATCGAAGAAAAGAGACAAATATTGTCATCAATTATTTCTTGTATAGTATTTTGCGGTACACATGATATGCTTCTTAGGGGAAAACAAGCAGATGAGGATGTTTTATTAGATTTATTGAAGTTGAGAATCAATTCAGGGGACGACAAATTAAAGAATCACCTGGAAAAGTGCCGTCGCCATGCAGTTTACACATCGCCAAAAATGCAAAACGAATTGATAAATTTATGTAGCGAATTTTTTAAGGAGAATATAATAAGTGAGGTTCAGAAGACCACGGCTTACGCAGTCTTAGCTGATGAAACAGCAGACGTAGCTGGGAAAGAACAGCTGTCAATAGGCGTGCGGTTCTACGACGAAAGCAAAAGGAAAATCAGAGCAGAATTTTTAGGGTTCGTTGAACTAAAAGCACAAAATGCTTTAGCAATTACCGAAGCAATTGACAATTTCTTGATTAGTTCTAACCTCCCAACCGAAGATTGCGTAGGGTTTGGATTCGATGGCTGTTCTACAATGGCAGGGAAAGAGGGTGGCGTACAAGCCATTTTGAGAAAAAAATATCCTCGTGCTTTATATTTTCATTGCTCAAGTCACAAACTCAACCTTGTTGTGAATGATGCGAATGCAGTGCCAGAAATTAGAAATACTATCGCCACTGTAAAGGATGTTATAACGTTATTCAGAGAATCGACTACACGTCGAAATTACGCTCCAAACCATCACGATTTTGTGAGACGAGATGGTCCGAAAAATATAAATCAATCAGAAAGTTTTCTTAACATTTTCCAGAGCTTGTGAAATCTCTAGAAACGTTATCCGTACAGGGAAATTATGCCACCAGAAAATCTGCATATCAGTTGCATTCAGCCGTTACAAAACCAGTGTTTATTGTTGCTCTACAAACAATAGCCAAATATTCAGCAGTTTTAGAACCAGTAGTTAACGCACTCCAAGCTAAATCGACCGACATGATCTCGGTGGGGGAACACATCAAAAATATCAAGGACATTCTCAGAAATGACCGCGAGTTTCCTGATAGAATAAGTAATGAAATGCTTCAAAAAGCGCGAGCTGTTGCAATAAATTTGAACATAGAAATTTCGGTTCCACGTCTTGCTCACAAAGCAAACACATAGAAGTAATCCGCCATCAGACAATGATAACGAATATTGGCGGCGTTCCCTGATAATACCATACATTGATTCACTCATTTCATCGTTGAATAGTCGATTCTCCCAAGAAAACACTCCGGCGTTTGCTTTAAGTAAACTGCAAACTAATTAATAAAAGTCAAGACCGACAATCTTCTCGAAACAGGTATGAGCTCGTGTGATATACGGACTATGTTTTTAGTCCGTATATCACACGAGCACCCATTTGTGTTTACAGTTGTCCTACTAAAACTTTACTGTGAGCCATGGGCTCGGTATATGCTGAAGGCTTGCTACCTGCAATTTTCCCTTTTGGGCGATATATATGTGTATATGATATAATATATAGGAGGAGTTTGCCTGCTTACCCGATTTTATGAGCGGACATCAGCTCATAGTCAACGGGCATGATAGCGGCATGTTAGGGGGGCAGATAGCCCCCGCTACTAAGAGGCTGTAGCTCTGATCAATCAAGCAATCTTCTCACGCACCCATTCTGGGGCGTGGGGAGTCAGGGTCAGATCATCGGATCTCTTCCTGAGGAAGCGCCTCTGTCCACTCCTATGGACAGGTCATCGGGGGGCCCTCGCGGGCGGTGGAGATCTTCTCACTTGGGGTGTTCCATTGGATGATCGCCGGCTAGGCAACCAGGTCGCGTGGCAGGCGGCGGCGGTCGGGCGGGCGCGCGTGGTAGATGTAGCTCTGTTTTTTTTTTTTGTTGGAGGGGAAAAAAATGGAATTACCCATGCCCAGGAGTCAGACCTCCCTGCTATGTCCGGGTCCCCACATATTGAGCGGGCATCAGCTCGTGTGGTATACGGACTAAAAACAACCCCTTTGTTTTTACAGTTGTCTTAGTAAGAATTAACTGTGAGCCATGGCCTCGGTATATGCTGAAGGCTTTCTACCTGCAATTTGCTCTTTTGGGCGATATATATGTGTATATGATATAATATATGGGAGGAGTTTGCCTGCTTACCCGATTTTATGAGCGGACATCAGCTCATAGTCAACGGGCATGATAGCGGCATGTTAGGGGGGCAGATAGCCCCCGCTACTAAGAGGTGGTTATATATAATTTTTGAGACCTATCCTAATCCTAAACTACTTTATAAAGGGGCTCTGACCTCAGTCCGGGAGGTTTAAAGGGGCAGGGGGAGATTGTGTGTTCGTAGAAACAAGACGGCGACCTCTTTCAATCCAAATTTGGTATCTGAGACGCTGTAGTGCTTCGGGAACACAGCCTTCGTCAAGTTGACGTGCCTGAGGGGCGGGGGGTAGTTGGGCTTTAAGAGCTTTCGTGATATCTTCCTCCGGTTCTAGGAGGACGTCTTTGGGGCGCCTTTTGAAAAGGTGTTTCTTATTTATATCTGGGCTCGGATCATAAAGGGATGCTTGTACTATAAGCGGGTTTGGGTGGCTAGATGCATTAATGAAGAAGCGTTCGGATTCGGACGCTTCTTTCATATATTGCTTTACTGTGGGGAGTCTAAAGTCACTATGGAGGTCTACGTTGCGCATGTACCACGGGGCACCTACGGCTTTTCGCATGAAGCGATTTTGTAAAACCTGAAGGGGCTTAAGGGAGTGGGAGCAGTGTGCAAAGACTGGACTTCCATACGTGAAGACCGGACGGATGCAAGTTTTAAATAGAGTTATTTTGCAGCGCAATGGGAGATTGCTTTTACTTCTCATGAGCGGGTGAAGCCTACTCATGTAGAAGGCTGCTTTGTCGCGGACCGTTTTAATGTGGGATTTGAAGTTTAGTCGGGAGTCTAATGTCACGCCTAAATACTTCACTTTATTTTCCCAGGGGATAGGGCGGTCAAAGAGGGTGATTTCGGGTAGTGAAGAGGACGCGCGGTCAGCTCGAGTCTTACCCCTTGAGAAAAGCACGGCTGCACTTTTCTCGGGGTTCATCTCTATTCTCCATTTGAGAGCCCATTCACCGAGGTCGGTTACTGCTTTCTGGAGTACTTGACAAACGCGCGCCCTCTTCCTACTGGTGTAATAGAGACCCGTATCGTCAGCGTAAAGGGCTAGCTCGACGTATGGCGTGCGGGGGACGTCTTGGACGTAAAGTGAAAAGAGGGTGGGGGAGAGAACTGAGCCTTGCGGGACTCCGGCGGCTATGGGGTGGGGCCTAGAGCGCGATTTTTCTACTCGATAGCAAAAACTGCGCTCAGTGAGGTAGTCTTTGATAATGAGTACAAGCCTATCGGGGAGGTTGAGTTGGTAAAGTTTATAAATAAGACCATTGTGCCAAACTTTGTCAAAAGCTTTCGCTACGTCAAAGAACATGGCACCGGTATCTTTGGACTGTGTCGTTGTGTGGAACCCTTTGTAAATGTGCTCCGTTATGCGGTGCACCTGTTGGACGCACGAGTGTTTGGGTCTAAAGCCAAACTGCTCGTTGGGTATGAGATTTTTGTCTATGCAAATGTCTTTGAGTCGGTTGAGAATAAGCCGTTCATAGACTTTGCCTATTGAAGAGAGTAAGCTAATGGGGCGATAGCAAGTGGGGTCGGGTCGATCTTTCCGGGGTTTGTGAAAGCCAATAACGTCAGCTTCTTTCCATGCGGTTGGAAAGGCACAGAGACGGAGGGAGGCATTGAAAATTACCGTAAGGGTTGTTAGGAGTCTGAGAGGGAAAGATTTAATTGCCATATTAGTGATTCTATCAAGCCCCGGGGCTTTCTTAGGTTTCAGTTCCTTTATTACTTTTTGCACTCCTCAAGGGTGATCTCGGGAAGGGAGTCAATGGGGGGGAGAGAGCTTTTATGCTCAACTTCAGAGTTGACCATGTTAAGATGAACGGGGTCTATTGGTTGAGAGGAGGGAGTGCATTGGTTTTCTAGACTATCGGCAAGACATTCGGCCTTTTCGTCGTCATCAAAGGCTGCGGGTTGGTTATCCCGTTTTAGGGGGGGCATGGGAACAATCTCATCGGATTTGAGGTATTTACTGAATTTAAATATGGCAGTGTGACTAGGGGCTATGCTGGAGACAAAGTCGTTCATGCGACTGCCTCTGAGCTCTCGCATGCATCTGGTAACCTCTCGTTGGAGGCGACGCATTTGAATTCTGTGATTGTCTGAGGGACAGTTATCATAATCTCTTTGAGCCGCATTTTTTGCACTAAGCAGCAGTCTCAAGTCCTCTGGGAGTTCGAAGCGATGGTTGGCCTGTACCGGGACCTCGCTAGAGGCGCCGGTCAGGGCTTCGTTGAGACTGCTGCCTATGTCACAGATTTTGGCTTCTAGTTGGGCTCTATTGTCAATTTCTGATGTGATATCTAATCTTGGGTCCCGCTTACTGAGAGCTTGCTTGAATTTACGGTTGTTAATAACGGTCCTGGTTTCAGTCGGTTGGTCGAATGGCCTGCCGAGATAGTATAAGTCCGGTCTATGATCCGAGTGAAGCTTGCTAAGTACACTTATGTCCCTGACTGGGAGGCTAATGTTTTTGAAGATACAGTAGGAGAGAATGTCTGGTCTGTGGTCAGCAGTGTAGGGATAATGGGTCGGGGCATAGGGAGCTATGACTTCGCAGTCATCGAGGGATTCGAGCAGTCTGTGTATGGTCCGTCCGTTGGTATTTGTCTCATTACAGTTCCATTGCTGGTGCTTGCTGTTGAAGTCACCAGCTAGGATAACTGTACTACCTAGTTCTAAGAGGGCTTTGATATCATTAGCTATCATCTTCTGTCCGGCCGGCAGATAGACTGATGCTATGACTATGGGATCGTGACCTGACATTGCAATGCGGATGGCAGTTGCTTCGCAATTATCTAGTTGGGGGGTGACTATAGAACAAACGTGCAAAGATTTTTTATAATAGATGGCGGTACCGCCTTTGGGGTTATTTGGTCGGTCCTGAGTCGGTAAGCGGTCAGTACGGAGGAGACTATATTTGGCTATATTGAAGCGCCTATGTTTGGGTTTTAGGTAAGTTTCTTGGACCGCGAGGATATCTATCTTATGTCTATTGAGAAGATCGGCGACTTATTCTCTCTGTTTAAGGAGACTATCAGCGTTATAGAGCGCTAAAGTTAGACTGTGGGGCTTTGTCCGTCCGTTTGTCGAGTTTACTAAAATGTGCGTACTATACATGATGGTAGTTTAGGTATAAAGGGTGGGTTGGTGGGTGGGGGAGGTGACGAAGGCATATGTAAGAGGGGTGCGCCTGAAAGAGGCAAAATTTGGGGGATATAGTGTGGGGAGGTCGAGAAGTCTTGGGATGAATGCCCTAGGTGGGGGGGGGGTAGTTTATGAAGTTGGCGGCGCTTAAGGTGCCGTTGGAGGAAATGGGGCCGTGGCCCGAAGCCTTGTCCAAGGGGGTAGGTGGTGTTGGGTGGAAATAGGGGCTTAGAAAAATTGAGAGGGCGTTGAGAGGGCGCTTGTTGGGAAGAACTCTGGCTCTGTTCCCACCTGCGACTTGCGCCTGGGGCTGCCGGGCATCCGCCATAGTTGGCTGGATGGCCGGTCTGCCCGCACAACACGCAGGTGGGAGGGGTTGCCGCGTCCTTCCCACAAACGGATGTGGCATGATTGCCTGCGCATTTCACGCAACGGGGGGGAGGGGGGGGGCAAAGCATCTGCTTTGGCCATGTCCATACTTTTGACAGTTATAACACTGTGAAATGATATTGGCGGATTTGGGGCTTTCGACGCTGATGTCTTTGAGACCGCAGAGGGATTGAAGGGGGCTAATCTGCCTACCTGCGGCGGTGGGTTCGGCAATTACTAGGATCATGTTAAATGCCTTTGCAGGCCGGTACGCGGTTTTTGAACGGTGCATCCTATGTTCTTCCATTACCGGGAAGTTTTTGGAGATTAAGTCATTTTTGATGACGGATGTGGGGAGCTTTGTGGGGACGGGGCGGACTATGTAACGAAAAGTCGTCTCCTCGGGGAGAGAGTAAGTATAGAAGGTGATATGGTTCGCCCTCAAGAATTTGGTGATTGCGCGGTGGCTTTTGGACTCTGCCACCTGGACGCGGGTTCCGGCTGATGTAATGGCGGATGTATATTTGATTCCATTTCTTTGCAAATGGATCGATACCCGAGTCCAGGCGGTTTCGTCTCGGACTATTACTGGAGGTGGGGGGCGAGCGCGGGGTGCGGGGGTTGGTGGGGCTACGGTATTCGCGGTACCGGTGGGGGATGGAGGGCTCTGAAGGATCAGAGTTCGGGGCGCGGGGGGGGCGGGGGAATTTGTTGAACACGGTGTGGGTTTTGGGGTTATCGGAGACAGAGACATGGCAGCGGGCCTGATCTGTTTGGCCTCGGGGCTTACGGGGGATTCGGAAGACCGGTTCTTCCGCTTTTTGTTTTTTGAGATGACGGGGGTGAAATGAGTTTCCTCATTGAATGGCGGTGAAGTTACAGGGGAAAGAGAGCTGAGGGTTGGGGTTGGGGTTGGGGGGTTCGCGGGGGATGCAAGAACCGGCGAGCGACGGTGCGAGTCAGCTTCGGAGCTGGTTGAGGGGCTAGCGGGGGGATCGGCGGCTCTAATAATTTGGATCAATGGGCGATCCGGAGGGAATGGAGACAGTTGTTGGAGTACATACTCAAACAACAAGGGGACCGACGACACATATTTACCTATCTCGATAAGTAAATTAGTGTCTGGTTGGGGGGCCATGGCTTGGGTGTGTAGCCTAGTGTGTGGGTGAGTGCCTACTTGTGTCTCGAACCGCCTCCGCCTCTATCCAGGCGGTCCGAGGTGAGTGGTACAAAATAATAAAACAGAAGAATGGGGACAGAGAGAGAAGAATAGGTAAATAAATAAAATAAAAATAATACGACCTTACTGGAACCAATCCAACCTGGGCACAACACACGCGGCGGACTGACCCGAGGGGGTCTCACGGGAGTGCGAGAGAGAGGTCTCTCGCACGCAGGCGCGGGCGCGGGTGAAAGAGAGGGAAACACTTGCTGCCGGGGCGGCAGCGGGAGAGAGTAAACACGACCGTCCTACCACGGGTGCTGGACGATTTCTGTGATTCATTCCGATGTAGCTCTGATCAATCAAGAATTCATCTCACGCACCCATTCTGGGGCGTGGGGAGTCAGGGTCAGATCATCGGATCTCTTCCTGAAGAAGCGCCTCTGTCCACTCCTATGGACAGGTCATCGGGGGGCCCTCGCGGGCGGTGGAGATCTTCTCACTTGAGGTATTCCATTGGATGATCGCCGGCTAGGCAACCAGGTCGCGTGGCAAGCGGCGGCGGTCGGGCGGGCGCGCGTGGTACGGCGCCATGTCGCGGATATGCGGATGTTGTGAGCTATCCGCACGCGCGAACATGCCCTTCGCCAGCCTCTGGACAAACTGGTCCACTGGTTCCCATCTGAGGTCCCTCTTGATCGTCGCATTCCTCACGTAGCGGGGGGCGTCGACGATGGTACGCAAAGAGAGGTTCTCTTGGGCTCGGAGTCTCCGTTTGTTCGTCTCCGAGCACAGGGCGTACCATGCCGGGGCCGCGTAGGTGAGGCGGGATCTCACGTAGCACTTGTAGATCCCGAGCTTCGCCCTCAGAGGGAGGCTGGAGTCGAGAAGTGGACGCAGCTTGGCGCGTGCCACCTTGACCTGGTTGACGACGTTGTCGACATGTTGCTTCATGGTGAGCCGGCGATCGATGGTCACTCCCAGGTACTTCACCTGCGGAGACCACGCGATGTCCTGTCCTTGGAGCTGGAGTGGTGGTGGAAGGGGGGACTGGCCTTTGATGAGCGCCTGAGTCTTCCCAACGTTGACGGACAACCGCCACTTGGCGAGCCAGTCGGGCAAGATGTCCAGGGTGCGCTGCAGTTTGAGCTCTGACTCCCGTACTCTGGTTTATATAGGCCGGCGTTGCTTGCTTTTTGGTGGGTGTGGCTTCGCTGCTTGGCCGGCGTGGAGGGGCGCGGCGCGTGGCGAGGCAGCTACGGGCTGACGACGTGATCATTGTATGCCCGCGCTCGGCTATGCGGTCGTGGATTCTTGTGGCAATCACGTGCGGCCGTCGTGATCGTTACGTTCTCCTCCTCCTCAATTTGATTTTTCAATCTGAAAAATCAGTGCTTCCATCCTTTCGTTTCTGAGGTCCCGTTGATTTCCTGTTTTATGTGTAGGGACTCCCTGTCTCCAGTCTTGATTAAAGGTGGCTCCTTGTTTGTAGTTCCAGGTTTGGAATTCCATGTTTGCCCTTTTCCTTTTGAACTTGGCTATATTTTGATCCTGTTCTTCTACTAACTAGTGTTTCATATTCGGTTGTTTTTTTGTACCAGTTCCTTCAGATTTTAGATTTCTTGTCTTTTTATGTACATTTTGTAATTGACATGCATATTTTCATAGATTCTATCTAGAGTATCTTCTTGTTACAGTTTGTATTTCAGTTACGAACTCGACGAAGGGTTGTTTATATCTTTGTTTTTGTGCTATTATATTGTCTAGAAGGGTGGCACCATATTTCCTCGGGAAGAAATATAACTTAAATTGTGAAGATTTCCGAGTTTTTCCAGCTTTCTCTATTGTTACGGCACCACTGGAGTGCTCGTCCCTTCAAAAGTCTTGGTAGTATTTTAAGTAACTGTTCGGGTTCAATTTCGTTTGCCTGGAGGAGTTCTTCTGTCCGTTCTAAGAACTCTACGGGGTCGTTAGAGGTGTCGAAATTTAAGTTTCATGAGGCTATTCTCTTGAAGGTGTCTTTTTTCTCACCTTCGTTCCCCATGTTTGTTTCTTTAACTGTTTTCCTTGCTTCTGCTGGATTTTCTTGTTGCTTCTGCTGGTTGTTGCCTCCGCGTTTAGTGTTCTTATTAGGTTCTTTCTCATCTCTTCTACCGTTAACCCTTTTGTCGATTGTGCTCGGTTTTCCAACTCCTCTGTGAGTTCTGATTTATTTTTCTTGTACACCCAGGAGGTCATTTGGTAGGATATTATCTTGTCCTGTCTTTTTTTTTTATTTATTTTTAGCGGGTTTGGTATAGGTGAAATTGTTTTTATTTTTATTTATTTGCTTCACGGTTTCACTGTCTCTTTTATTTCCGGGTTATTTGGTTTGCCTAGATCTCTATTAATTATCGTTTATTGTTGCATTTTCACTTACTCTTTTTCACTTTCGGGATTATTATTATTTTATAGTCCGTTTATTTTTGCCTACACCTTTACTTTATTTATGGTTATTCAGTTTGTTCACTTTTATTTATTATACACTTTCACTTTTGTTTTATGTTCCACTGTTTATTATTTTCATTTATTCCGCGGTTACATGGTTTATGTTTTGGTTCGGTTATTTTTCTCTAATATTTATTTCTATTTACATGTTATTTATTTTGTTTTTCGGTTTTCACGGGGGTTGTCAACTTTTCTTTACGGGTTTTCGCGTTTTTTTTTTTGTTTTTTTTGCGGTTGTTCGGTTTTTAGCGGTTAAAATCCCTGAATATCCCTTTGAGATGTGAGTTTTTCAGTTGGGCGCCAGTGTGACGAGGGCACCCTTCGGGCTAGCTCAGCCTGGTTGCACCATCCACGAAAGACCGTGCACTTCTGCAACTAGCCTAATTCTATCTCAATTATCGGGTCTAGCTACGTAGCCTAATGTGGGAAACATTCAGGGAAAGATTGGTTTGACAGTACGGTATTCCTAAAAAGATGCCGCAATGTTTATTTCAATGACCAAAGGATATATTATCTAAATCTTAACTAATACATGATCTAACGCTAGGCTAAGTAATTTACACTTATTATGAAAGAAGATTTCCTCCTTCGCAACCCGTAGCATGAATTTATCGGTAACACGGAATGGCAACGGTTATGAATGACTACAATTACTACCTCTGAAAACAACCCCTTTACAGTTGCATAGTACGCGGGCTCGGTACTATACGCGGTGACAGGGGTGGGGTATTGGCAAGGGTGGGATTAGGTGACGACGGGCTAGGGGAACGGCAGGATCCCTTACGCAATCAGGGGGTAACCTTGAGATCGCCTAGGGGTTTGGAAGAACGGGAAGGGAAAGGATACTCTGAGAGGAACCTTGAGATCGCCTAGAGAGGAGGGCAGTTGACTGAGGCCGGAGCGTCGGCAAACTGTAGCTACTTTTTTTTTTTTTTTTGTTGGAGGAGAAAAAATGCAATTACCCATGCCCAGGAGTCAGACCTCCCTGCTATGTCCGGGTCCCCATATATTGAGCGGGCATCAGCTCGTGTGCCTTTACTCGCTAAAGGGCAACTTCTCATAAAGGCATCTTAGCACAACCCCTTTATGTTTGCAGTCTAAGACTTTACTGTGAGCCATGGGCTAAGGCTTTACTGTAGCTCCGTTTTTTTGCAACCTGCAAAAGGCCCTTTTGAGCGATATATATGTGTATATAATATATATGGGAGGAGTTTGCCTGCTTACCCGATTTTATGAGCGGACATCAGCTCATAGTCAACGGGCATGATAGCGGCATGTTAGGGGGGCAGATAGCCCCCGCTACTAAGAAGTGGTTATACATATATATTTTTTTTAAACTATCCTAATCCTAAGTTATTTTATATTTGGGTCATTTAGGGGGGCTCTAACCTCAGTCCGGGAGGTTTAAAGGGGTAGGGGGAGACTGTGTGTCCGTCGAATCAAGACGGCGATCTCTTTCAATCCAAATTTGGTATCTGAGACGCTGTAATGCTTCGGGAACACAGTCTTCGTTAAGTTGACGTGCCTGAGGGGCGGGGGAGAGCTTTCGTGATATCGTCCTCCGGTTCTAGGAGGACGTCTTTGAGGCGCCTTTTGCAAAGGGGTTTCCTTCTTATTTATATCTTGGGTCGGATCATAAAGGGCTTGTGCGATAAACGGTTTTGGGTGGCTAGATGCATTAATGAAGAAGCGTTCGGACGCTTCTTTCATATATTGCTTCACTGTGGGGAGTCTTAAGTCACTATGGAGGTCTACGTTGCGCATGTACCACGGGGCACATGCATCAGCGAGACACACCTAGCCGGAAGCGCTTCCGGCTAGGTGTGTCTCGCTGATGAGCATCATGCGCGTGAGCGCGTTCCAGTGGACGACCTTGAGCGGCTCATGCAGGGACGCGAAGAAGATGCAACCGGGGCGCCCCTTGCGCGCCCGGATCTGCTTGCAGTACTCGGCCTCCACACCGAGTTCTGCAAGCGCCGCGACGATCTCCTCCGGCGTGGTGTTGGAAGGCAGCCAGCGGATCGCCACCTTCTGGGTTGTCAGCCAGCAGCGAGTAAGAGAACCACCGAACTCCGTGGTGCTTCTCCAGCCTGCACAGATAGCGCTGTACAAGCCGGTACTCGTCGTCGGCCGAGGGGGTGAAGCGCACACCCTTTTTATTCATTATTTTATTTAAGTATTTGTGAAAATTAAATAAAATAATGAATAAAAAGTTGAAAATTTAGTGAAAATTTCAACTCTACCTATTAGGTTCCTGAGATAAAGCCCGGTTATGGACAGACAGTCAGACAGAGGGACGGTCAGCGGAGGCTTAGTAATAAGATCCCTAAAAAGGGCCTTCACAATGCCCCATCTGCTGGATTTGAAAAAAACCTGCTCTAAAAACACTATGATACAGGACAGTTACAGCTATATTTGGGGTGGGGGTCGGTCGTAGTGAAAAAGAGTCACACAATAAGATATTATTTTAATAAAATTATTTCATAAATAGATTTTCACATTCACACTCATTCGAACTATAATACAAGATAAGTTTCACACGACTCAGGGCATAATAACACTGTGGTTGATATATTATTTATTCTGTGGCGCGATTCATATTCTTTATTGTAAAGAAATGATAACAAAACATTTTATGAGAGAGATTTCTACCAGCAAACCTAGGCAGGACAGGAAAAGTTGTGCAACACCTATAGTACTATTAAGTATTTTGTGGTCCTAGTGCGCAGTAAAACTATATACCACTAATTATTTACGAAATTCTATAGTTATTTTTACGAGCGGTGGCGTTAGCGCCATGTCGTCACGCAAAATGAGTATTGAATAAAATGGCTTAACGTGCATGGGCGTTTCAAATCACGTATCTGAATCCATTTTAATGCATACAATGTATTTCGTACATGTGAAACTGGATAATAAATTAAGGGGAATCCACATCTCTCGCATAATATAAAAAAAACTGACTAAGGAAACTAGGCATTAGTTAAGATTACTTATATTATGAACTCCTAACCATTTTGAGTGATCGAAAGTGAAGTATGTGCCTATCTATTTTGCTTACTTCGTAAATATTTACAGAACCTAAATTAATAATACAATAAATAATCCTACCTTGCTAGAAATTCAAAAATAGTTTTAATTTTACATAAATAAAAACAGAGTACGCCTCCTCAGTCTTACGGTCGATTATTGGATCTGTACCACTTATATAACATCGGATTAATCAAATAATATCTCTTGATATTATTTAATAGGTAATATCTGTTATTTAAAGTTATATACTTGTATTGAATTGCTCCAATGATTCAGTGAATTGAAGAAAATTGAACTTCTTAATATACATACAGATGGTTCCTTTGTAAATATAATCTTGCTATCTTACGAAAATCTGCCATTAAATACTGAAAGTGTCCGAAGGGCAGACCACAGTACCTACTTTAAAGGCAGTGATAGATTCCTTATAAATGCAGCACTGATATATCTAGAAAGTAGTATCTTTAGGTGTATTTTATTTCGTAACTGGATGATTTCTTCAGGGTATTGTGTTTTCTGGTGGTGCCGGACATCCTGCAACGAAACAAGGATCTTAGGCGTTTTTGGTCATCAAATATGGTTATCCACTCGTCTGTGGGTAGATAAAAACATGGCCTGCGATTTTGAACCTTATTGCTTTATGGCCCCACAGCTGAGTGGAAAATATATGGTTTGTAATCGAAATTTATCGACCTTGTTTTAACGTCATTAATGTCATTTTCGAAAATACCCAATTTTCTCTCCATAAACAGGCCAGAAATAATTTCCAAGAAGCGGATTATTTTAGTAAATATGTGGGTTTCAAAGCGAACCGTGTTGTCTTGCATAGTCGTGTTGAAGTAACTGATATATTGTTATTCATCATATGTTTAACAATAAAATATTCTAATAGTTAACGGTTGGGTTACCGAGACAAATTGATATTCCATGAACAACTCGGACCCGTTAGGAAAACGCATGTTTGGACAAATGCCCTCTAAAGTTGCACTCGTTTTATACAAATGCGAATAAGCTAGGCCATATATCTATGTAATTTGTTGTAGTGTATACCTATGTTATACAACAAATTAGACATATCTGATTTTGGCCAATCTAGTGACTATCACTTTGCCTTCAGTTCAGAGACCCTTATTCGTTAATACGTTTCTATCAAATAATAACTAGCGGCAATGAACAAGCGACCTGACACGTATAATGGAGTACTTATTGAATAACGTAATTGAATAACACGTGGACACAACTGGGTCCCTGCAACCCATTGTGGAAAAAAGTGACATGTTTGTTTGTTTTTCTCTCAAAATGTCGATATTTTATCAACTGTCTCCAAGAGCTACTGACAATTACCTGTAGATTAGATTTAGAACTTTTGGCCGTTCACAATCATTTGCCATACTAAATATCAAGGGAAAACAGTTTTTGGCCCTTCGAGCCAGCTTCAGCTGTATCTGAAGGTAGGTTAGCGTAGGCTAGGTACTCACTGCAAACGGTACACGCAATCTCGTCGCTGTTGTCGCCACATCCGTCGCGTCCCGAGCATGCCACCGCCGTGCTCCGACACCGACCGTTGCCGCACCGCAGCGGGCAGAAGTCGGCCGCTCGCCATCTGGACAAACAGGACTCTCTTGTCATGTAAATTGTGCTATTGTGCTGTTGTTCTACTAACGGGAATGTAATGAACACCTACAACAATACATTATAATTTTTCGGAGACCGTAAGCAGCCAAAGATATTTTAGCGGATAGTTTTACTACACTTTAGCCGTGTTTAGAATATGACATTTTCTTAATGCTTACTAAGCAATATTTTTCAGTGCAGATGTCAAAAAATTATGGGTTTTGAGCTGTCAGGATCGCATACTCTCAGCGGCAAACTTTAAATGAGTATATCTAAAGTCCGATGATATCATAAGTAGGATCTAAGATTGGGGGTAAGATATAAATCGTTACCTGGATTGTTCGTTGCAGAGATGGGGAGGCTCGTCTGACCCATCCTTGCAGGAGATCACTGCGTTACAGAATTCGAACTCCGGCAGACATTCGCCGGAACCGCAACGGAACGTGTGGCGCGGACATCTGTGAATGGAAGACATAGTTTTATTTGCGTAAAGGTTACTTTCAAACATTCCATGTATTCTAGCAATTTTTAACCCTTGATCCCTGGCGTCACCCTGGCGATCCTGAAAGTTGACCTCAAGAGACTCTTTTTCTTCTGTCGTTTCACTCTTGACAAAGTGGGTGTGGTGGACCCCTTGATAATGCGTCGTCGACTGGATTCTAGCCCGAGACCAAAAAAAATAAGATCCTTCATACTCCCTGGTTAGATAAGTGCCGAAAAATAAAAAATAATTTCAAATTGCTTACCCCTTACGCCTAGTAGCGTGGCAGCTCCTCTCATCCTCTCCGCCAGGACACTGCGGCTTCCCGTCGCATCTTGAGGCTCGGGAGACACACTTGGAGCCGGGCCCACCGCAGCGGAATGCGTGCATCGGGCACCGCTCGCCGGTCCCGTCTGAAAGACCATCGTGTTGAATTGGCAATTGAATTTATGGATATAGCAATAGTTCTGACCATCCGTTTCCATCATCCGGTTGCCAATTACAAACAAAAATTGCCACTTCAGCGAGGATTGCCACGTTTTCTCTTGTCTTGGAGGTTATTTTAAGTTATGTTAGGTACTTATTAGTATTGGGTTGTTAGGCTGAGTAGAATTTCCTTCCAGGGACTGACAAGGTCTCCTGGCGCACAAAGGTACCCGAAAAACCAGAAAACACCTTAGAGGTAGTGTAACAGCGGTGCAATAAAGTACAAGTGCGAACAGTTACCTTTACCAGTACCTTGACAGGTCTCGTCTGAGCCGTCTGGGCAGTCCATGCGGCCATCGCAGACGAAGTACCAGCTTATGCAGGCGCCAGTGGAACGGCACTGAAAATCATAGAAGTAATTTTAATGATAAAAGAGATTTTGTCTTGGTTTATATGGGCGCACATATGTGCTTTTGCCACTCGAATGGGAGAAGATGTGTCGATGAGACATATTAGTTTGTCAAATGATGATTTTATCTAGAAGCCTAAAAATCCGCTCTTGTGACCACAAAGTCTCAGGTACACTAGGGAAAAAATGTATCCTATCATGTCGCTGCAACGCGAGGCCTCAACATGCCCCGCGATATTTTATAAGGTAAAATGACGTGGAGCATTATTCGGGACACTGTGTAAAAAATTGTCCCCTTGTACCTGATAATAAACGGAAACTTACATTTACGTTAGCTCGAGAACTAGAACTCCTACATTCTCAACAACTAGTCTTTATTATTTCTAATCAACTTGGAATCTTCGTAACAGGTATTTTCGAACGAGTACATTTAGAAACTGAAGGTGTTCAATTACTATAATTGAATTTCAAAGAAAGGAAAAAACGCAATAGACATGTAGGTATACCACTGCAGGTTTATCAATCAAATCAAGAGTTAGAGAGTTGAATTGCACGCTCCAGACCATATTTAGATAAAAAAATTAAAACACCCCTGAACAATAATGAAACATTAATAAATAATAATAAATGTAGCCCATTAATGTCCCGACCGAGGGGCACAAGCCTTTACCCAGATACGAGTAAGATTAAGCCATACTCCACCATCGCTGGCTCAGTGCGGGTTGGTGGAGAATGAAACCTTAAAGTGTATAATTTGGTTCATTCGTTTCCTTGTTAAGCTGATAACTTTCGAATACTGAACCGATTTTAACCAGTCCTTTGCCGAATCCCGGTAGGAGGCATCGCGATTTTGAATCTAATATACGTAATAACATTCAAAACCTATAACGGGAAAAAGTCAGCTCTAGCTGAGCGTGGCCGTTAAGAAATGTACTACCAATTATGAAAAAAAAACGTATTAAAATCCGTCCACCCGTTTGAACGCAAGAGTGCCAAAAACAGATACACTCACCTATACACAAACACAAAAAAACGTTTCAAACTTATAACACTCCTCTTTTTCGTCGTAGTGGGTTAGTTAATGTAGGGAAAATCAAGATCATGTTACAATGACAAGTGATGATTTAACATCACCATAAAAGGAAAATCTATTAAGATACGACTATTACCTTCGAGCGTTTGAGGTTATATGCCCTAGGAATGCCTAGAATGTGGTAATCCATTTATTTGTGGATTGTGGTTGTGGTGGAGTGGTAATCCATTTTTTTTACTAGCACATAAAAGTCTGTAATTGGGTCCGTCCGAAATGATCTGTAGAATATCTTTTGTTCGTGGTTTTTCCTTCGAATAAGCATTTTGATTTGTTATATAGTATAGTTGTAAGGCAATACGCCGATATGCTCACCTGAAAGGTCCCGGGAAGACAGCCCCTATTCCTAGCCGAGCAGGCCGACGTGGAGTTTGTCCGGAATGCGCAGTCACATCGTTTATTCACACACCTCGTATGAGGGTCCAGTTGTTGGCACTGCGAGTCAGCGAGGCAAGGAGTGCCGAGTGAAGCTGGAGTCATGTCGGCCAGTGGAGGCGTCTGAACTTCGGTGCGAGTTCGGTGCTTATCTGTGGATGTGATTGTCATGGTCAGTTACAGATTGTAAATAGTTAGAACAGAAGATCAGTGCTTAAGGTACCCAGTTGACTGACATTGGTTTCGTGTATTGGGCTACTAGTGGCTAGAAAATTTTCTCGTTGCGCTGTACTTATCCGAGAAGTGGCCTCTTTGATGAAGATTACGTCCAACGATGTACAAATTGTACCCCCATGATTAGTCTTGTTAACAATCACTTACCTTACAATCAGCATTTGATTCAGGAAATACTTCAACAGATTTCTACACCTTTAACTATGCTCGTATAGCGGAAAAAGAAGCTAGATCAAAGCGTTTAACTTTACTTGATTTCTTACCTTTCAAAGACGATTTCTTTTGATGTCCTGTCTTGTGAGGCTTTCCGGAATTCTGCACCACTTTGGACGTTCCACTTTTCTTGTTAGTCTTCTTGTCTACTGATGGTTGTGTCACCACCCTGTAGATGGGTTGGTCGTTTGCGTGTAGATTGGCGGTCAGGTCGTCTACGCTTACTGTGTCATTTGGTTCACCGTCCTTTCTGTTGGATGCCGGTAATTGTTTTGATGGTTCGGCCGTAGGCGATTTCAATACTGCCTGCATGAAAGGACTGTCTTCTTGTGTGCTTAGAACCTCGTTCTTGTTGGTAAACAAGGGGAGTTTACTAGGCCTAGCCTCATCGGTGTCGATGACCTCGTTAGGGGGGGCGAAAGGGTCCTCAGATCCAGGATTTAGGTTCACAGGCGGTCTTGGATAGTTGTGTGACGGTTCTTTGTCTGGAGGAGAGCCATTTGAGGAGTCAACGATGACGGCGTCGTCTTCCGTCACCACAGCTTCTGTAGCGAATGGTTTTTGGGATACGCAGTTGTCTCCAACTTTGCGGAAGTATTGGTTGCATCCGCATCTACCGAAGAGATTTGGGATCACGAAATCGCAGTGACTCTCTTTCTCCCACAATCGGCAGTGTTCATTGCTATAGCAGACATGGCCGGGTGGGGCGGCTGGAAGAAGAAAATACTAATTTATTATTCTCATCTTACATGCATAGATGTAGATGCACTGATTAGTTTTGCTACAATAGGTAGGTGTGTTTGTGTAACGATGTTTTAATGAACAGGTTAGCATACTCTTTTCTTCAAGCCAATTTATATTAAAGATACCACGCGTTCTTTCTAGCACTTGTGAGAACTTGCTTATTAAACGTAATTTGCCGGTCCTCACACAAATAGCCGGTGGCAGTTGGTGGGTAATTTTCTCAATGCCGACTATACAGCAGGCTATCATCGCATGCTCTATTGGCCTGGTACTGTTGTAAATTGCTGTTTGTATGTATTCTACTAGACCGACTGGACCGTGTTTTCTACGACTGAATGGAGCGTGATAAAAACTGTAATGAGCGTCATTCCCCAAGTTGTTTCTCTGAGAACCTCAGTACCTTTCTTCAGTTTATCTCGAGATGAATTGAGACATGATAGTAAAGAGAGTAAAAAGTTAATTGTATTATGATAGGCCGTCATTAAGTTAATCATTTAGGTTAGATTACTGTTAAGATCACGATTCATCACTTGACTGACATGATCTTTTTGATTTGATGTATATATAAGTGATTAATTGTAGACGAGGGATCTACTTACATCAAAATGACGGTGAAGTTCATAACCGCGTTTGATAAATAGGTACCTACCTACTTTAGATTTCATGTTATTAGCGATCTTAAACGATATTAAATAAATTATACTTCTCATTGTCATCATAAAACATCGATATTGACCTTTTCTGAGCTACAGATGGTGTTGGATGTTAGTTCATCCGCATAACAAGCATTCACTAACAAGTAAATTCCGCTACAAAACTCAAGTTTTTCTCACAATTAGATCACAATATCATCGTGGCATTATGGTCCTTATTAAGAACAATTCCCTGTTAATTTCCCATCAGATTCGACAGAACAATCACTGCACCATTCTCACACTACAGCACTTCACCGAGGAAATAAACAATATAGACTGCTTTACCAAGTAAAATAAAACAATACGAATCATCACGAATTCACGACTATACGAGCACTTTGTCGTCATTTAGGCGTATACATTTATTTGATGGGGTAATGATAGTCATCTTTCTAATCGATCTATATTAAATACTAACCGTGTTACTAAAAAAAATTTTATACATAGTTTAACCTCAAAACAAACGCCAAATCCTAAATTTGTCTTTAAAGTTTACTTTTTTGTGGTAGGACACTAATCTTTTGTTACTACTAACTTAAGCCTTGCTTATCTATTGTTAACGAGCCTAGTGCGTTGCAGCAGTGTCTGCATTTTGTGTAACAAAGACAAATCCAATAAACTTCACTCATTCACATAATAAAAATTTAACTTACGATTACTCAATTAAACTTAGATTAGACAGTGTACATTTAGGTGAAAACACGCGGCTCTGGTACAGAACTGCCACAGGCTTTTGTATAGTACTGGTACATTGCCAAAGCCTTTTAATTAATCGATGTTAAAAAAAACTACCAAAACACCGATTCAATTTCTTCCAGACAATGTAAAAGAGAAAACTGGGCGTTGCTCCATTACCATACCTTCGGCTAGTTCTTGACACTGACTTTCATTTTCCTTATAGAATTACACGGTGGCTTATCGTTGTTCGATTCAGTCTAATAAGTATACGTGGACCTGCGGCTGGCCAGCAATTTGGTGTGCTTTATGGCACTCAGACGATGGCCAGCGCCATCTCCAGCCCACGATCGATCGATGTGACGAAATTGAAAGTTATTGTTTTTTATCACCGTGAGTATGACTATGATTATTTTCGGATTGGAGTGAGGCCGTGCTTTATGATGGCTTCTAGAGGCTGGAGAGTGCTGTTAATCGGCTCTCATCGGTGAGAGTGAAATAAAACTGGATCGGTGTATCGGTATTTGTAGAGCGGAGTGGATGAAGTTGTAAAATAATATCCATATTCATGTTGGATTAAGCTGTGTCGTGACAACCGGAAAATGCCCGGTCCCGGCTCAGTTCCCGCGAGCTGTTTGTCTTGGCCGTTGCTTACTAGTGTGTTCGTTTATCCCCCTCATTATATAAATAGATATGTACAGGTGTAACAGGATGGTGCTGTCATATTTTAGGGGGATGTTAGGGACATAATTCTAAGCAAGTTTTACTATGGTAAATCGTGTTGATCCCAATTTAAATCTCCTAAACCCTCGGACCAAATTGTATGAAAAAGTCAAAAATAAAGTTGCTCTGATCAAATGGGTTTCTTAGTGAAAGTTATTCAGAATGATGCCCTGTATAACCCCTTTAAATGTGCTACACATTTTTGTCACACCCTGTATTAGTAGACTCATTTGGCAGTTTTACCGTGAAAGTTATCTGGGAGTTTTGAAAATTGGTGATTATTATGATTTCGAGTGCTCTTTCCGAATGTCCACTTATCTTTGCAATTCGCGCTGTCATATTGAAACAAAATGGGCCAAGTGCGAGTCGGACTCGCGCACATAGAATTCCGCACAATTAGCATTTTTTTGTTTGTGAAAGAACTACAAATTTACGGTTTTCGGATTTTTCCCTTTAGTTTTTTTGTAAGACCTTGATCAAATTTCGTTATTCTACGTCGGTACCCTGAGGGTTTTGAGGTGAATATCAAGCCAATTCAGTAGATTTGCGGCATATATGGCCGTACCTTTGGATTGCTTTGACTTAGAATTTTGATTTTAACCCAGCTCCAAGGGACCAAAGACCTGAGTAATTGATATTAATTTCAACTGTATCCTTCATATGCGTTCCTGAGAAAAAGCTCTAAGGTCTTGATAGACAGACGGACAACGAAGTGATCCTATAAGAGTACCTTTTTTTCCTTTTAAGATACGGTACCCTAAAAACAGGACTTGCACCCGAAGGGTTTCTTAACGTTATACTATTACGATTCATGAGATACAGCCCGCTGACAGACTGGCGGACAGACAGACGGACGTGATTATCAACCTCTTTTTGTGAAGTCAATAGTTATAGCTTACGAGCGCCCCTCAAAGTCAACTTCAACATGCATATTGGCCATGAATTCATGTCCACGTCACCACGCGGTTGAAGTAAGCGGCACATGCTTCCATGGCCGAAAGTTGCCTATTGGGATCCTAATAATAAGCCTCCGCTGTCAGTCCGTCCATCCGTTCGCCTGTCCGTTCTTCCGTCTATTTATCAGCTGAACCGTAAATGCTTGAACATGTTAACTCGCGGGTGCGGGCGCGGTCACAAAATATTTAATTATTAACAAGTGGTAGAATCTTATCTAGTACATAGAATGCTAAAATCATTGACGGTTTGTCAAGGCACTGAGGGTTATCTTGAAATATTTGTCATGTCAACCTAACATGAAGGATAAAGGTTGCTTCGCTTCGCTCAATCCCGTTCTCCTTCACCTAAGCTACCGCAGTGTTTTGCGCTGATATTAGCTTGCTTTACACATTGCCGGTGGCCAAGTATTAAAGGAATTAGGAATTTAAAGAAAAACGAAATAGAGTTTTTTGTATTTTGATGAGAATTTTTAGTTTACTGCGTATGTTCATAATGTGATGTTTTAATATTTCATAAATTGCCTGCACGCCACAAGTTTACACATGGGTCGGGCTATAAGTTTTGTCACATACCTCGAATTTCGAATTTAGAACGAGAACCAAAAAAAGTTACGAGCAATCGAAATACGAATATTTTAAGAAACTAAATTCAAAGGTTTTCTGTCATTTTCTTTATTTTCAAAAATGGAGCGGACGCGAAATGACGATATAGTCGCGGTAATTGAATTTCATCGCTGCGGTCACGCACCAACTGAGACTTTCAAACTGCTGAAAAAATTGAAAATAACATTGAGGTTCGATATCAATTTAATTTGATACATTCACGTGTTCCTGAGAAAAAGGGTTTGGAGAGATAAAGACGTAGATTAAAATGTTGCTATATCAATAAAATCAAATGTTAATATTAAAGAAAATTGTACGGAATGTAGAGCGTTTACTCAGTGTGAGATAAAAAAAGTTAGTGCTTTCCGTGGAAAACAGGAAATAACTATAAGCGAACTTTAAGGACAATATAGATCTCACAAGACTCAGACATTTCTTTAATCAATGTGTCGAAAGTAAAATTTTACCGGAACAAATTAAGTTAGCAAAAGTTATACCAAATTTCAAAAAAGGGTCGAAAACAGAAGCTAAAATGTACAGACCGATTTTTCTTTTTCTAACACTATCTAAATATTCGAGAAACAAGAAACAAGTATAGAATTTGTACTCATTTTTGTTGGAGTAGAGTAATTAACAATGGACATTTCGGTTACAGGAAGGGTGTTGGTACTTAGGTGGTAGACACATTAATCGGTAAAGAAAGAGATATTTAAAAAAGGAGGTTGCGGTACTTTTGTTAGATCTCAGCTCAGCGTTTGATACTGTTGACTCACATATTCTGTTGTACAAATTGGGACACTACGGTTCCGGAAAGACTTATTGAGTTTAATGGAAAGCTATTTGACAAAAAGGAGCCAATATGTAGAGATCAAGTGTGCAGACGAAGGAATAGAAAATATGGCGCGATCTAAAGTCAGCACGATAAAGTGTGAGGTACCGCAAGGGTCTATATTAGGGCCTACTCTCTTCACAATATTCAGCAATTATCTAATAGACTACATAAAAAACCACGTCCCTGATATACATTTTGTGCTATTTTCTGATGACACAATTGCAGTATTTAGTTCTGACAATACAAATGATCTCAACTATAAAGTAACGGACCCTATGTTAGCTTTCCATGCATGGCTTCTCTCCAACACATCTTAAATTTAACTCATATAAAACTAATATAATGTTATTCAAAGCTTCAGCAGAAAATAATGAAAATGATACACTAAAAATTTCAATTAATGGAAGCACTATTACACAAGTTGATGCGGTATTTTTTTTAGGTTTTAGACGTTACTCAAGCTTAAATTGGAAACCCTTGGCCTGCTATGCACTAAAAAATTTAAGGCAGGAAGCAGCACAGGAACATCTCCTAACAGTTTATTACGCCCTAGTAGAAACTAGACTAGGCTATTCCGTTAAACTTTGGGGTAATAACTACAAGTATAACCTCACAAAAGCGCTTGTCTTGCAAAAAAGGGCAAGACATATCATGAAGATCTTGCTAGGATCATTTCACTAGGCTCTGTGTGTTAACCATACTTTCTGTATATATATGCGTATTATTAACCTATTTTTCGAAACACACTAGGCTAGAAACTGCAGAAGACAAAGTACGAAGGTTAAATACGAGACGCATATACTGTGCCTCTCCCTCTTTGAAAGTTGTGGAACATAGTGCTCGCTACCAAGCTGTTGGATTCTACAGCTATGAAATGTCTATACCTATTCACTTGATGATTTTTTCCATTAATATCTGATGTGCTGGAATAATATATTTATAAATATAATTAATTTAAATGATAGTGATAAATTAATTTTCAGATTTGTTGAAATTGTTTGAAGAATTTATTAATTCTGATAATAAACTGAACAGAAAAGAAAATTAGTACGAACAGACGGACACATGGATTTGATTTTTTTTTTATGTGTGGTACGGAAACAAAAAATTGCCAAAATAATAAGTCGTTGAAGTTTTAGGTTTAAGTAGACTTAGCGGAGCTCGCACGGTAGGAACTGTTAACTTCACAAATAGAGGTTGAAACAAGAATTATAGGATGTTCTCTGGTCTATTTTATAAGAAGACTGTGAAATTGTAAAATGAGTTGGAGAGGAGATATGGTTAAATAACTTGTTTACTTGTTGTAATAATTGATTTATCATTATTCATTATTTATTAATATTTAATCTTTCGAATGTGGTGGCGCGAGCGGCAAAGATACGAAGTGGCAAAGTATAAATTCAGAAAGAGAACATCAAAAACAATTAACTCACAAAATTTTAAAACTTCCGCAATCTTTTTAGTTCGCCATATATCGGTCGCACCAAATTACTGGGTCAATTCATCATCATAATATTTTGTGCGGCTCGAAGACTTTAGAAAACATTACATTACGGTCGATACATCTTATTCTTTTTATCTGATACTTACGTGACAAGCAGGTGTGTTTCCTAAACTGCAGATGTCCATCGGTGCAGCGACAGACGCCATCCAGACAAGCGCTGTGGGCAACCTTCAGTGAACATTGCTCCGATACTGCACACTCCGAGCCCAGTAGCGTGGCTGCAACAGAGAGAGATACCAAAGTTGGCATAGAATAGAGCGTGGTTAGGGAAATACAACTTAATCTGGGGTCATCCCCTTCTCCCACACCAACCAACGGGTCCAATGCAGAGAAGAGGCAAAGAAATACGTGTTTTTTTTTATTAAATTAATTAATTTTGATTTGATTTGATTCCACTATTCTATTTCCTTGTGAAGCTAATGTCGCTATCAACAATAGCTAGTTACTAAACTACCTAAAGCAGTTTGTACCTACTTCTGTCGAAAGAATGGCGTCATGACAATACAGCAGAAATATCCAGGTCTATAAATTATTCCTAATCAGACTTGGTTCAATGGAGCGACGATGCTCTGAGACTGAACTATTAAAGTAGAAATCGCTGTCGTGACTTTAAATACTCTGTTTTAATCTTAGCATCTAGATATATGCTGGAGATAATATGGGGACGCCTGGTTGACTGTTCAACAGCCTTATCTTGACCGGCTGTAGAATAATCTTAAAAAATAAACAGATCATCGAAGTTGATGACCCAACACTGCTCGACCGAGTAGTAAAATCATACAACAATCTTGTAGGTCGTTCATTTAATCTGTATTGGAAACATAACCTACTAGAGTAAGTTTTAGGTTCACCGGAGAATCCAGTTCTCCCATCTATGGAGTTATAAATGAGCAGATTAACATAAACAAGCAACTGATGATTTTAGAAGAGGGATCTAAAGATATGTTAACTCCTCACTTCATGGCTCTTATGGCTTCGTTCTATCGGATGTCTTCTTTATCAAAGGTAATAATTGTGGCTTTCATATCGATTTATAGCTGTAGGTAAATTGAAGAGGACATGACACTATGAAAGTAACTGACATAATACTAGCCTTGATTTAGCCAAATTGTAGAGTATTGTAGGGTGCAGTTAGTGTAGTTAGAGTATGTGTATAGTACACTGTACATTCAAAACACCATTGAAGAATTTACGACACCGAAGGTGTGGTCAAGCAACGATTTGCATCGAATAGGCATTGTACGATGCTTATCCAAATTGTTTTATGTTAAAAGGTCATTGTGCAGTCCAAACTCAGGAAGGAATAGCGACACATTCCAGCATTTTCTAGCACTGACAATATCGACATCAGGATTTACACTTAGTTCCGCAAGAGCAATGCTTACTTTCAAAACATTTACTTAATCGATTGAATGATTAATCACTTCCAATCCGCCAGTTCACAAGGAAAGTGGTAGCCGATGCGTAAATTAGTATGCAAGCTATTTTATAAACATGAGGAATTAATTTTTTATCACGTTTTATCAGTCTTATGTATAAAAAAATGTGCGGCGCTAAGTCGCCGCCTGACGTCTGAGTGGCGATGTTAGTTCCGTGCTCGAAGACATCTTAATTAATGTGTCCATTTGCAGAATCGATAAACGAAAACGCTCTATGTATAATTATCGAACAGCCCAAAAAATCTCATAAAATAACCGATTTGCATACTAATTTAGAAAATTAACTGTTCCGTGCTTATAATTTCACTTCTGTGTTTGATTGTTGGGGAAATATGATGTAACATTCCTTGGCGAATTAGTGTGTCAATATAACTAATTTATTCGACTGTCAGGGAATTTGCATGAATTGTAATTTTACTAATCGACGGTCAATTTTGTTTACGATAAAGTAATGGTTTTAAATGAATTTAAGCGTATGCGCATTTTTTGTTACTTTAACTCGTTTAACACTACTAATATGTATCTATGTCGGATTTATCGTACTGTCCATCCAAGTGACTTAAATTTGTCACAATATAAAACAATGTCTTCGCTTCGACCGAGACCATTGAATGCAATCTACAATCAGACCCAGAGGCTTCGGGCAATGTGGACCAAAATGGTCAGTTCCCGTGATAAGCGATTTGCGTGACTTTTCAAAATTCAATTTTAAAGATTATGATCTAGGTTACTGACAGTCAAGGTCGATTCGGCTTGCCTTACTTAGTTAGGTCGTTGTACCAATCCATGCTTGTTTTCTATCTCTGACAAAAGAATTCCATCTAAAGAGGTAACCAAGAGCTCTAGGAACTGTGTATGTATATGCGTACGGGCCTTTTATAGCTTCGTATAGCCCCGAGTCTCTATCTTCATAACGGTCCCGTCATACGAGCCCTGAATCACCTTCTACGAATATAGCACGGATACTAAAATGAGGTATATATTTACCATACAATAGATCTACGTCAGAAACATGATTTTGTGCGTGTAATGTCTGCTTGATTGTTCCCTGCAGCGCTAACAGGAATTCAGGTCATAATGCACTAAGACATTTCAAATTACTACAATATTCCACTACAAGGATAGTCTAGAAATAATCGTCTGTTTCTCTTCAAAACTTCAGGGCACTCACAGGCGGTAAAGTACCTTCAAAAATCGGTTACAAAGTTAAAGTGGCGTGAATCCTATTGGTTTCTTGAAATGGAACAGCAATAGCTTGATATGCATATCTGGGTTAATAGATGAAAGGCTCCATGCCATAGAAGGAACGTCGCGTCATGCTTCTATACCATTGTATGAGATGAGTCGAATAAAAGTTGGGCCATTGTCTTCTTTGCTCTCGTGTTAGATTGGGCTTAGCATTGAAAATTGACTCGGTCTTGAAGTGACTCTTGGTCGTTATTGTACGAAGATAACTGAGCATACAAACTTACCTAGGTACTGAAATCACATTTTTTTCTCTGTAAATGGTAACCGGTGCCGCAAGTTCATAAAAATATCCCACAGGTACGTTCATCAAAACATTATAGCTGTGGAGGCTTACCACTTAGCCTGTAACCTTAACTTGTAAATGTAGAGGTGTAATGTTACACCTGCAGATAGTCCAATACTCGTTTTTGTGTAAAACAAATATATAGTCCATTATAAAATGTCGTTGAAAAATTGCCAACAAATACTGCTTAAACGAGCAAGAGGCTGGTACGTATCTATAAAGTATGCAAGTTGCGAGAAAGAAAGGTCACTTGTAATTTACCCTGCAGCAGTGAATATATGATCGAATGTTCTTATTTTACACAACCTACAGAATGTTTTAATAAACTTTCGACCACGACAGTTTTAAGTAAAAAATATATCCTTGCAAAGTGTTAAGTTCCTGAATTTATTATGTCATGAGAACCAGTAATTGCTGTAAATCCCTTCATTGGAGTACATTCAGGCAATGCTGCAAGTCAAGTTATATTGCATTTCTTTCCGCTAACATTCAGGGCACCAGGTAAATATTCCAGAAATCCCTCCTTATTAAGCTACTCCTTATATGCCACTTCATCAGCTAAGCTCTGAGAAATAAGGAGTTGTTTTGCTTGGCGGATTTAATCTAAGATAGGAGAGGACTCTAATTAAATGCTCAATTAGACGAGTTTACCTCACATTACTTTGATTCAATGGCTGCATTTCACGCAGTCAATTCCAATCTAGTTTATTTTCCTTCCGTGTTTTTGCATTTCTTCGAATAGATTATTGATGAATAGACCATTGCATTGGCATCACATGACTCAAAGGGTCCTTTTGATGGTTTTTTGTGTGACGTCGTAACCTAACTTACGTAGCTTTTTATTGTAAAGTCTCTAAATGACTCACACCACTTGATAACTTCTTTACTCATCAATCTAGTACGGTCCACTGTTATCTGAGACTATTACCTTTGCCCGAGAATAGTGCATCCCATAACTGACGTCCTGTCCATTTAATTATAATAATGAAGCGAGCATTTGGCAGGCACGCACGCTACATTCGCATTATTCTCAGTCATATAAGCGTCCGTGGCTTAGCGGTATTCGCACATCGGAAACGGTCGCGCGGGTAGCAACATCTGGCTGAGTCGGGTACTGGATGGGTGTCCGTTTCTATGTGGTATTTATTTCGGGCGCTTCCGTGCTTCCGATGACACTTTAGGCTATAGGTCCCGGCTACTATCGCTACTCGGTGGCAGTAGTCGTAAAGCTGGTCAGAGGCCCTAATAGGGCAGCTTGAAAACATCTTGCTTGAAAACGAGTTGGCCACTAGCTCTTCACCCCTCCAACAACCCGCACTGAGTCAGCGTGGTGGATTATGGCTCAATCTTATTTGTATCCGGGTAAAGGCCCGTGCCCCTCGGTGGGGACGTTAATGGGCTACATCGTTATACATAAGGCTGGGATCCGGACAAAACTGCTTTGACATTTATTATTTTTATTTTTTTCTGCGAAAATTTCCGGTCCAAAAAAAATATGTTATTCACGATTGGATTAATTTGACTCGACCATGAAAAAAACCTGAAAATAATATATATATATATTTTTAATATATAATGCACCAAGTTAAAAACATAAAAACCGACTTCACGTTCAAGACATATTTATTATTCCTGGGTCGGGATACGAATGAAGTCTACTTACATTTTCATGTAAGTAGACTAGTCCTCATCAAAAAATTTTCTGCACGGAACCACAAACCAAAACGTTTGTTTTTGTTGATTTTTACAAATAGCGCTGGATCAATTTTGATAAAATTTGTATGCGACCACCTCTGCAGTGTCAAAACAAAAATCATCAAAATCTATTCATAATTGGACGGCGTTAAACAGAAATGATCCAATCCACATTTCGTCAAAATTGAGTTAGGTACACCAAACAGTACATCTTAA
Organism: Argyresthia goedartella; assembly: GCA_949825045.1. Lineage (NCBI taxonomy): Eukaryota > Metazoa > Arthropoda > Insecta > Lepidoptera > Argyresthiidae > Argyresthia > Argyresthia goedartella. The sequence continues at coordinate 12,939,134 of OX463820.1, read as the reverse complement.
TAATATCTAGGATCTGGCAAAGACACTAGTGTCTAGAATTTTTTTTACCCATTTTTCAGCCCTTTGGAAACTACACTGATCCAATCCACATTGTATGAAAATGCCCTTTTTGAGTTTTGCTGAAAGTTACCCAAGCTACATAGAACGTTTCTGTTTTTTTGTTTTGTACTGAATTGGTTTAAAGTTAATTAAGCAGAAGTGATCTAAGCCACATAGATCGTTTCTGTTTATTACGTTTTGTACTGAATTGGTTTAAAGTTAATTAAGCAGAAGTGATCTAAGCCACATAGATCGTTTCTGTTTATTACGTTTTGTACTGAATTGGTTTAAAGTTAATTAAGCAGACGTGATCTAAGCCACATAGATCGTTTCAGTTTATTATGTTTTGTATTGAATTGGTTTAAAGTTAATTAAGCAGAAGTGATCTAGGCTACAAAGAACGATTCTACAAAATAACAGTGATGGTTGCCTTTGCAATTTTTATTCTGCGTAAATGATCTAAGCTACATAGATCATTTATGTGGAAAATCATGTCACTAAGATACAAATTAAGTAAACGTTCTAAGCCACTTAAATCGTTTTTGCCATTTAAATTGACTCCATTTGTACCCGTTTTTAATTCTGCTGAACCATTCCACACAACACACTTTAAGTTTATTTCGGAACGCGACCGGAAAAATATTTTTCTCATATGGCAAGACCTTTTATTCTTGTTGCTACTTGTTGACTTTTGGCCGCTCGGCAATACTGTTGTTGGTAACGAGAGGCTGGGTGAACAACACGTAAAAACATGCTGGAAGTAGCCAAGTTTTATTTACTACGAATGTAAAGTTCGTGCTTACAAAGTGCAAAAGTCGGTGTTCCAATGTGAAAATGAAGAGAGCTGATAAACTTTTAAGGTTATGTCGCGAAACAACATCGAAAAAGGAGCCGGAGAGTGAGTATTTACATAAGTATTATCCTACAACCGTCGTTTTTTTAGCGTGAACATAATTTCAGCAAGTCCTTTGTTTGAAACTTCTTGGCCTAGTATTCAGAATTTGACCTTTGACACTTTCCTACCTAATTTTGTTGCAGATACAAACAATACTCTCAGTAATACGTTGTTGCTATCACACCAACCACTGCCGAGTCCACCTCAGCCTCCGTCAACATCTCTACGCACGACGTCTAATTCTACTATAAGAAAAGATAGCAATAATGACACCGGTGATAAAGAAGGTAAAAGTACCTAATACATTTTTATATACAATGACTAATAATAGTACTTAAGCACATACCTTTTATTCTATTAATAATATGTGTGAATGTTTTCATTAATTATTGAACCTTTAAATCTACAGATTACCTACTACACCTACACTGCATGTATTTCCCACATTTGTTGCGATTTAGGGTTCCCTGGGGATTATTATTGTGATAGCGAAACTCTCCTTTTTAACCGACTCCCACAAAAGGAGGGGGTTCTCAAGTCGCCTGTATTTATTTTTTTATTTTTTTTATTTTATTTTTATATGTTTGTTACTGCGAATTGGGTAGTAAACGTGAACCGATTTGGTTCATTCTTTTTTTATATGAACGAGCATGCTTCAAGGATGGTCCCATTTTTTTAAATTTTGAAATCGGTTCAGTAGAACCTGATTAAACGACAAAAAACCCGTGTTTACCTAGACGATATACAAGTGAAAACGTATACGGGTATGGTAAGAGTAGTAGTTACACAGGTCGATCGGTGGTTCGAATCCCAGTCCCACCAAAATAGTTTTGTTTTTCAAAATGTTACATATTTCACAATTACACGCAGCACTGCTTATAGGCCATCCATATATCGTCGTTATACGTAATTGGACTATAGGAGGAGGTTTTTTTTATTTAAAATTATTATATTAATAGTAGTGCTGAATATATTATACCTATATGTATAATATATATATTATTATACATATTGATATTGTTTCAGGTGATAAACAAGCAGCTGAATCTCTGTACTTACAGCGATCGATTTCACCGCCACCTTTCTCACCATTAACCCCGCATCCAAGAAGCGTCTTTGCAAAAAATGTTGCAGCTGCGTTAGAAGGTATTTTTTGTGGCTTTTACTCAATTTTGTATCCCATTTTGAATTTTGACCTTTATGCGAATTATTATGAAATATACACATACTGGATCACCATTCAAGTTAAGTTCAGTTCATAATATATAACTCCTACGCTAGTTCGCACATTGAAATAAGATTATTATTACCTATTTGCAACTATTACCTACGTATTTAGTTTTAGTATTTTTTACATAGCTCCCTAGCTCTTTTACATGTAAAATGTATTATGCACAGGAGATCCTGTATCGTCGCCATTGGCACCTATGACGCCTGAAACTCAAAAGCTATTCAACATTCTACACGATAATATTAATGATGACCTACTTGTTGACGTGATTGAGAACAGTGACTGCAGTATCGGCGAGCTGGAAAACAGCCCATTAGACGTTGTAGAAAAAAATCCAGGTTACGACTCAGATGAAACGTTTTACGAAAATAGTGACGATAGCGTGAAAGATCCTGATTATAACGTCATAATTGACGAAAGTAGCTCCGAAGACGAAGGGCCTGTAATAACTGTTACTAATGTATCAGTTCATAGGATGGACGAAGATAGTCGAAGTATCATTAGACAAAATGAGTGGTTAGTACAGCCGGAAAAAGACCTCAATGAGAATAACACAACACCAGGTTCAGGTTCATTCGCTAAAATCACAACTAGAAAACGAACATTAAACAAACATGCACAAAGTGAAATAGATAATGAGATTATAATTGAGAATACTGACTTTGAAAATGAAAACCTGAATCAAGCCACATCACTTAGTCTTATTGAAAGAAGCAATCAACACCTAGACGACACAACACGACACGACACGGACACGAGTTTTGAAAGTGTACCTCCAATTAAAGGAAGACCAAAAAGAGGCCGCAAACCTAAAATGAATACAAATCGGGAAGTTAACAAAACAATGAGGTATCAAAATTTACCCTATGCGACATACAAAAACGAAGTAGTCCCGGCAAAAAAATTCAAAGACTACACATGTTCCTGCTTGAAACGATGTGCTCGAGTGATTTCAAAGCAGCGTAGAGAAATTGAGTTCAAGACGTATAACACACTAGGCTCTTACATAGCTCAAACATTCTATCTGATATCGAATTTAAAAGAGATTCCTAAGAAGCGTTCTTACACAACTAGTTCAATAAAAAAGACTAATAGACAGTTTTCTCGAGTGTATATGCTTGACGGTGTAGTTGTATGCAAGGATATGTTCCTTAATACACTGCAGGTATTCACCACAAAAAATTACAGGCGGCTTGAAAAAACAACGCGATGGGGGAGTAGCAAATGATAAGAGAGGGAAAGCACAAGGAGGTTGGAATAAATTACCGGAAGAATCTGTAAAATTTATAACGGATATCATTGAACGCCTACCAAAATACATTTCTCATTACACCAGAGAAAAAAATAATGATGCTCTATATCTCGAACTAGGAATGACTATATCAAAAATTTATAACCTGTATATGGAAGAGTTCGAAAAAAAATATGGAAAAACAAAAAAATGTGTGTCACTGAGCAAGGTGCGAAACATTTTTATCACCAAATTCAACCTTAGATGCAAGCCTGCAAAACATGATACTTGCAACAAGTGTGACATGTTCAATATACAATTAAGTAAACGCCTTAACCCACAATACGAACAGATAGATTTGCAACACAAGACACATGTAAACTTAGCTGAGGGCCTGAGACAACAAATGGAAAAAGATTTTGCAACCGCCAAGAATAATCCTAAAAGAGAATGCTTAACTTTTGATTTAGAAAAAACCCTACCACTACCGCGCATTCCAACAAATGTAGTATTTTATAAAAGGCAACTATGGGTTTACAATAGTGGAATTCATGTTGCCTCAACAGATACCGGGTATTGCAATGTATGGATAGAGGGAGAGGCTGGACGCGGGGCTCAAGAGGTGGGTTCATGTCTCATACATCACATAGATAGACAACTTTCTAGACCCTACTGTGGAAGATCTAATACTATGGAGTGATAGTTGTGGGGGCCAGAACAGAAACATTAAGCTGACCCTTATACTGAAAGTGACGCTTGATGCTCACCCACGCCTTCAGACAATATCCCTCCGCTACTTGGAGCCAGGCCATACTTTTTTGCCTAATGACACCGACTTTTCAAACATTGAATCAAGGTTAAGACGACACCAGAGAATATATACATTGCAAGAGTACATGGACGTCATGAAACATTGTAAAAAAAAAACCCACTAAAAGTGATACGAATGGAAAATTTTGTAAGCTCTAAAATACTGGAAAAAAACATCGTTAACAGGAAAATTTTCAAAAACAACGAAAAAGTGAACTGGCTGAAAACAAAAGAAATTTTGTTAAAAAAAGATGATACTACCATATACATGAGGACTTCGTTCGAAAAAGATTTCAACGAGTTGGACATAAATAAAAAAGTAAAAAAAGAGGTCGTTTTAATAAATAAGTCGCAACTACAACCACTTTGGCCTAAGGGAAAGGCAATCGCACAGGCCAAATTGGATGACATAAAAAGCCTATTGGTATATATCCCACTGGACTGTCAGGAGTTTTATAAATCCTTGAGGGGAGATAAGAACATTCAAGATGATGTGGATGGCTTTGGTGATAGACTGGATTTCGATCTTGAAAATGCAGAAGATGAAGAAGAGTAGAGCATGAAAATATGATTTAATTACTTACAACCTCGTCTCACTACTATGCTGTGATGATTAAAATAATATATAATACATTATTTGGTATCAGGTAGGTACTTCTATTATCGCTCGCTAGATTATCGATCTCGCAGATTTTTTCTATTTACTTTGTGCATGTAAACATAGTACACAGTAGTACACAGTACCTACTTACCTATTCTTATACACATTTAGAAATTAACAACGCTACGTTGTTTAATAATAGATTTATGCATGATATTGTTACAAAATATAATAAATATTTGACTAGATTTTTAAGTAAAAGACTGTTCACTGATCTCGCCCTATTTTTGTATTTTTGTGTGTACATATAAACATAGTAGTCATAAATAACATTTTTGAAATGTATACGCCACGTTGATTAGTCGTAATTATGAATAATTTGTTACAAGATTTAATTGTTGACTGATATTTTAAGTAAAAAGACTTTTATATTGATCTCGCTAGATTTAAGTGAATAATATTTTCTAAAGTTGTACGTTGATTAGTAAGTATTGGATTTTATATCACGCGTAATTTGTTACAAGATTGATTTAATATTTGACTAGCTTTTTAGGTAAAATACTTTTATTGATATTGTCAGATAACTCATTTTATTGTGCAAATAAAAAAATGTTTTATAATTTTTAGATATGTTTTTTTGAGATACCACCTTTTTCTTAAGATTTATCCTTTCATAAGATATGTTTATAATATTTACGTTGTTTGGTCATCAATTTTTAGGGTTCCGTACCTAAAAGGTAAAAACGGGACCCTATTACTAAGACTCCGTCGTCTGTCCCTCCGTCCGTCTGTCCCTCCGTCCGTCTGTCCGTCTGTCTGTCTCCAAGCTGTATCTCATAAACTGTTATAGCTAGAAAGCTGAAATTTTCACAAATGATGTATTTCTGTTGCCGTTATAACAACAGATACTAAAAATAAAAAAAATAAAAAAATTAAGGGGGATCCCCATACAACAAACATGTTTTTTTTCGTATTTTTTTGCTCAATGTTAAATTTGTATACTTTCCTAAATTTTTCTATTAAAGGTGATAGTACGGAAACCTTCGTGCGCGAGTCCGACTCGCACTTGGCCGGTTTTTAGTGATTATTTAGCTAGTTTTAATTTTAAAGCCCTTTTTTCATGGGCAAAATATTTTAGATCGTTTCTGCAAAACATGGTCTTGTCAGCTGTGCCTATAAAATTATAAAATTTCAAAATGATCCAGCCAATCAATCCCGAATATCTCGTAAAGTGTATGGGTTACGAATTCAAAAATACACTTAATTCGTTCCCATAAAAAGCCTTCAAATAAATGTAGAACACATATTCGGTCTCAAGTACATACCCACTGAGAAACACCGCTTCAAACCTTAAAAGTAGATTATCTCAAAACTACCAAATGTGGATTGGATCGTTTCTGTTTAACGATTGACGAAATACAAACGACGACAAAATACAATTGACGAAGTAACAAACATACAACAAAAAACACCAGTCGAATTGAGAACCTCCTCCTTTTTGAAGTCGGTTGAAAATAAGTGGCACTCACACTCACATAATTTTATACCTAATTTATGAAATCCTAAGAACGCTTTTCTACGCCGCCCGCTACCCCGCAAGAAGACGGGGCGGGCGAAGGGGGCCCCCCTCACCTCTCGCGATCGTAACTTAACGCACAGCGCTGCGGTATTCCGTAAAGTGAATATCTACCACATAACTTTCCCTTCGCGGTTACGTTGGCTGTAGTGCACAACCGTAAAATAGGGGGAAAAGCAATATGAGGTAGTCAGAGTCAGATCACAGTTCCGCGCTTTAAAAAAAAAATAGCATTTAGGTATGTAGTTGCGGCTGTCAATGCTTTCATTATTTTAAATAGGTATTTACGTGTTTTTACTACAGATCATTTAGATTCCTTGATAGTTTGGGTTCTTCACCAACTCGTCACAATTTGGGGCATGTATTCGATTTCAGTCACTGATATGATAAGATATGTTTTACCCTAACATTACGCAACACATTATTTTTAAAGCTAGCAACACTAGTTTCATTGCTACAAATTATCACCGAAGGGAAAAGTTATATGGAATGCCCTTTACTATACGATGCATGCAGCGTCTTGATTTTATTCTTCACCGACGCCGACGCGTGCTTCGGCGTAATAAAAGACCATTGTCGACGTTTTTAATACAATTACGTGTCCGACGCCGCATAACATAACGCGTACTGAAGCGTTGTGCGGTGCGATCGCGAGATCCAAGCTTTACCTTACGTCTGATGAACGCACACGCTTGACATACTGACTGGCCAGACAAGAACAGAGTACATTATTAGTCTTGATACAGACTAGAGCCACAGTATAGTTAAATGAACCACCCCCAACAAATAGGTTGCCAGACGCTCGAAAGTAATTAACACTCCGTTTATTATTAGATAAATCGCAGTGCCAAAATTAGAATTAAGTAGATCTGATATTGATGTCAGCCATCATTGTACTATTCTACTACTACTACTATTCGTAGACGTAGTATTCGAGTACAGTCTCTATAGATATATGTACATGTATAGATTGATGTACATCTTGACGATATCCCGCAGTGATATGATATATGATTTGGCGCATTATATTTCTACATCATTTGATTTAAAGTAAGATTCTTGTAAATACGCGTAGACCGTGTTGCTATTACTATCGAGAACTTATAAGGTACGAATACTAATCAAGTCTGCCAGGCTTTTTCTAATCACCAGAGCCACCAAACTATTGTCATTTTATTTTATTTTTATTTTATTTTATTGCATAAGTACACAAAACAGAATACAGTTATTTGATACTCTTGTACATCACTATGACTTATCTGCACTGAACTGTAGTCCAAAATATGTATACATAACTATACTTGTTTATTTCTATTAACTACTAATTCTTAATATCGCTCTGACAATCAAATCGAGTGTGACACTAAACTATTGGCTGATATTTTTGAGTTGGTTTTATACATATAACTGATCAAGTTACACAGATAAATATAAATCTTAGCGACAAATATTTTTTAAGAATCCTTTAAGGAAGAGGATGAGGATAGTTTTGATAGAATCAATTTAATTGATTTATTAAATTTATGAGGCCTAGACTCGAAAATATCAAGTTCAGGGTGATTGCTGGTGAGATCATTGTAAAGACGGCTCATTCTGGAGATTGGGTTAAAGTAAGAGGTATTATTGTTTTTGAAATTTTGCAATTGAAATGGTCTGTATAAACGTGATCTGGTGTAGCAGTTAATGCTAAGTTTATTCAACAGGAATGAGGAATCAATTCTGGAATGTAAAATTTTGTGAAGTAGTTTCAGATCGAGTAATTTTCTTCGGTTTTCCAGGGACAACAGTTTAAAGTGATTAAGACGCTGTTCATAATTCAAAAGACTCTTATTAAGGTTGAAACGATATGAGAGTATTTTTAACAGTTTATTTTGAACACTATCTATGTTATTTATGTGAACTGCGTAAAAGGGTGACCATATTTGGCACCCGTATTCCAAAATACTTCTGACAAGGGATTGAAAAAGATATAATAGACTAAAGGGGTTTTTGAAGTCTTTTGTGTTTCTTGTGATAAAGCCTAGAAGTTGACGAGATTTTTTTATAATGTGTTCATAGTGTTGCCGGAACGATAACTTTTCGTCAAATATAACCCCGAGATCCCTCGCGACGGTTTTACGCTCTGATGCTTTGTCATTAAGTATGTAGGAATATGTAATTTTATTTTGACGCTTTTTAGTGAAAGTGATGACAAAGCATTTATCTACGTTAAGATTCATTTTTTTATAGATACACCAGTCGCTTAGGACACGCAGGTCATTCTGAAGGTTGACACAGTCAGTAATGTTGTCAATTTTAGCAAATACTTTGAGATCGTCAGCGTATAAAAGAGACTGGCTTGAGATCTTACTGACAAGGTCGTTAATAAACATAATAAACAGTAAAGGCCCTAGATGAGAACCTTGCGGAACACCTGAGGTTACCGATACCGGCAAAGATGCATACCCTTTAATGGCAATAAGTTGACTTCTTTTCTGTAAGTATGAACTAACCCAGCGTAGTAGACTACCATGGATGCCAAAGGCAGATACTTTAAGACATAATATAGAATGATTAACTTTATCAAACGCCTTGGAAAAATCAGTGTATATAGCATCAACTTGACCGCCGACAGCAAAGGAAGAACATAAGAAATGATTATACTCCAATAGGTTACTGATTGTGGATCTCTCTTTGATGAATCCATGTTGTTTGTCTGAGAGATATGGCTTCACCTGACTATAAATACGATTGTAGGCGAGAGATTCAAACAATTTTGCAAAACATGAAAGAATACTTATTGGTCGATAGTTTTCGCATTTTGATTTATCACCTGATTTGAGTACAGGTATGATATGTGCAATTTTCCAAACATTAGGGAATGTTCCGGAGTTGAGAGATTTATTAAAAATTATGAAAGAGGCATACTAAGTTCAGCTGCACACATTTTTGTGAAGGAAGGGGGAATACCGTCTGGTCCGGCTCCCTTATGAGAATCTAGATTTTTGATTTTACATAAGATTTCGTCTCTCTCCACCACGACCTCTGACAAAGTACTGCCCACATCAGTAGTTGGGTCACTAATGTATCTAGTCTGAGATTGATCTGAGTTACCATCTCTGACCAAAACCGAAGCAAAATACTCAGAAAATAATTCACATATGCCAGATCCTTCAGATGACGAATGCTGTCCATAACTTACAGTCTGAGGAATGGATGCATGGCCCTTTTTACTGTTAATGAAGCGCCAAAAACTTTTTAAGTTATCATTTAAAGACTCCTCAACAGAAGCAATGAAGTTGTCATAACATGACTTTGTGAGTTTTTTACATCGGGCCCTTAAAAGAGAGAATGTATCGTAATCTCTAGGATTTCCATACATCTTAAATTTACGGTGGAACTTATTCTTTTCTTCTAAACAGTGTTTCAGAGATGGACTGTACCAAAGAGGGTAGTTATTACAACGAGATCTGGACAAGGGTGTATGTTTCTCAATAATTTTGTTCAATTCATGATAGAAAATTTTCACGCAGTCATCAATGTCAGGGGTATTTAAAATTTCGTGCCAGACAATGTTATTTAAGTCGTTTTTTATTTTACTATAGTCACATTTGTAAAAGTTAGGATGCTTAGCGTGTTTATTAGTTAAGGTATTGGTGATATTAATATGTGAGGCATCAATGGCAATAGCAGGATGGTGTCGATCCAGGCGAGTCAAGATATCAGCACCATACACCTGGACAGAGTTAAGGGTAGAAAGCACAAGGTCAAGATAAACATTGTTGTGGTTTGGAATGTTCTGGTGCTGGGTCAAGTTGCAAATAGATAGTGTTTCCATTAGCATTCTGGCTTTATGGTCTTGTGGCTCACTTGGGATTAATGAGGTGAAATTAATGGACCTAGACCAAGTTAAATTGCGCGTATTGAAGTCACCAGCAATAAGAAATTCATCAAAGTCTCCTGATCTTAGAATATTAGATTGGAGATTGTCATAAAATGAATTCAAATCGTCTATCGTCAAATGTTGCGGCAGATAGCAGACGCAGATATTTAAGTTGGATTTATTTTTGAAATCACGTATACTGATCCAGACATCCTCAACCGTGCTTTCCCAAGATGCTTGACGAAGGACATTTAGATGCTTTTTGGTGGCGATTAATTCATTCATTATGTTATTCATATGAGCTATGAATATTGATACTGATACAAGATTTTTGTAAAATACCTGTGCTTACATTGTGTATGAGTATGGCTAAATAGCTTTTCTAAAGATAGATATATTTTCATAAGATAGGAGAGGTGGTGATATTGTTTTGTTAAGATTTCTAGTGAAATGTAAGATGTTGACAAAATGTTAGAAGCTGGATAACGTCGTCGTTTTCCTCCATATTTCCCTTTCCATTTTATGAGTGAATATTCGACCGAAATTCGGCTGATCGGTTCATCATCATCATACTCCGCCTTCATCCACCCAATGGGTTCAGACTAGAAGCTATCAGTCTCCGGAACAAACTCTTTAGCGTCATCAGAGACAGTCCGTCAACACACATTTTTTAAGCTATCGTTTGAAAAACAATCTTTCTCTTCCATGCTAAGTATTAGTATGTATCTGTATCTATTGGCTAGTATTTAATTGCACATCAAAAATACTGGTTTGCACAGCAAAAAAGGATCGAAAAAAGGAAGGATTTTATGGGTACTCAAGTTTATGTTTTAAGTATTTTTTGTTGTTTTTGCAAGTTCAACTTAACACGAAGGATAAAGGGGGCTTCGCTTCGCTCACCCCCTTTACCCTTCACCTGAGCTACCGCAGCATTTTGCCCTGATATTTGCTGTGAAAATCAGTATTTTGATATGCAGTTTAATATTTCCGAATCTGTTTATGTCACATATTTAAATATATAAAGCATTATTTTTAGTATTATGTAGATATTGGTAAGCAGTTTATTATTTTTATTAACATATTTAATGTTGTGCACCTACCTGTGTAGTTATAGTTTATTTTTCCTTCCATTCTAGGTTTGCTAGAAAAAATCTCTTGTTAGAGATAAGCTCGCCTTTGTACATGTATTTTCCTTTTTTTTTATTCACTGTTTTTGTGCATTAAATGATATTGAACCCACAGCTGGGCATAGGCCTTCTCTATAGCGCCAATCCGCATGGCCCTGGTGGCAACTTTTGAAAAGCCTGACAACAATATCTAGACACCCGGAAGCAAAAACGGCAAAACTTCCAAACAATATAAGTGACTTCCAACAGATCTAAGACAGATGTGTCGAAAAATTACGTCTTCTTAATATAGCCATAAACATATTCCCGTTGGCTTGACGTATAGCGGTCTAGTGTATCCAGTCACAAAAATGTAGCTGGACTGGATATGCGGGTAGCGAAGTGTGTTAACCTAGTACACTACACTACGCACTGGGTCCGTACAACATCCGCCATCGACGAAACGAGGATCCCGGTTTCTCGACACCAACTCACCTCGCTGCAATTAAATCTACTAATTCGATACGATATGAGACAGTTATGTTTGGAGTCTTGAGACATGTTATAGATTGCCACTACTTTACGAAATCTATTTGGTTTGAATGTAAGCTGTGATCCATGAAAAATCTGCCGGCCTCGGAATTTTTAAGCAGACCGTTACGATGATTTTTATGAAAAAATAAAAGGATGCCGGCAAATAGGTAAGTAATTACTTTTGAATACCAAACTGATGATAACTTCTTAAAAGTATAATCGGTCCAAATCACCGTTGTTGACCGACAGATCAGTCACCCGATTTGGACGGGTACAAATTAGGAGTTCGGAAGAAAGTCGGGCAGACGTGGGATAATGGGAGGAAAGGAAAGAAAAATAAAAGTTTCTCGGCGCCATTTTGTCACACAATGGCTCTGATAACATCTCGTATTTACATTGTTTTTGATGTCTCTGCACGTTTGGATCCAGTCGGATGCGCAAAGATAACAATCTTGAGGAAAAGCAAGAGATCATGTGAATGCGAGGGAATTCACGCACAAGTTATGTATGAACTAGTTTCTAAAGCTTCTCCAAACAAAGTCTGGTTAGCAGTCTCCGTAGAGATTCAGCTTTCTCACGTTACGATATATAGAATACATCAAGTTGATAAAACTGACAGAAAGGAATCAAAAACAAAGTTGTAAATAACAAAATAGATCATTGATACTTATATGTAGGTTTATTGGAGAAAGCTCTTATACGGAATGCATGATTTCCTTTAATGATGTGGATATGGTAATATTGTTCAATAGCTACATTAACAACAAAAACTCCGCCAGCGATCGGACAAAGATGTTTGTTATCCCATATAGAGAACGTTTAACACTTTGAGCGCCCAATAAAGCGAAAGTAATTTTACAATGTTCTTCTTTTGTAAGTCAAATTGTACTTGCAGTCGATATTGAATGGACACAAAAGAGTGAAGATGATACACTCGATACTTGCCCATTGTTGAAAACTGTGTCAAAATATATGAAGTCGATTATGGCTTAATATTAAAAGGTAGTCCGATAAATTAAAGCTGTTAGTAGTAATGACATTCGAAATCATGCACAAAAAGAAATATTTGTTCCAGTGTTATTAGATGAAAAGACGGTTTGAATGAATCATTAATATGATTACAGTGAAAGTAATTCGGTTTACACCACAAAACATATTATGTAAAGTTCAACAAACTGCATGACATTTAGAATGAAAAAATTGAAAGTTGAAAACTCTGAGCTACGCTTGAATATTGTAACAAAAAGATAAAATCAACGGTAACAATAAAAAGCAGATTATTGCACCATAGTTAAACCGCAATGTTATTATGATATGTGAAAACAATATAATCGTGTAAAAAGTTGTAGAAGGCGATGATCAACTAAGCTTAGTATTAACTGATCGTATATAGGTGCATAGGTGTATTCTTAACAGATAATATGTTAGAAATGTTTTTGTACAGTATTTGTCAATTGGATACTTACTATCAGAAGTCAATCTTAAAGTTCAAGTTCAGCGTTCAACAAATCTATATAAGAGTTATCACAACCTGTATTATATAAGCAATAAACCAATATGTATAAGTCAGAACGTAGACCACTTGACAAATGTCAACATCTCTTCCAACAGAAGCCGGCAACTGAAAAGGGGCAATAAATAAACTTCAATATACACTTACATTCGAGGCAAGTCGAGGCATCGGCCCTCGCGAAGTATGGCTCGCACGCGCAGACGCCTTTATCGCACCGCGCATGCGAGACCGTACAATCCGCATTCGAGCGGCATGAACCTCCCAACATGGAGCTATTGTCTTTGGCTTGTGCTTTCTGGAAAAATGAAATATCAACTTTACTGGCATTTCTCTGGAAAAGAAGTATACTCGTAGATCTGCTGATGTCGGCGATTTGACAGAAAGTAAACGGATTATTGACTTATATAGATGCTTTTGATGGACTGTTTTTCAGATTATATGTATAACTTGAATTTACTTGATTTATCATTTAACGCGCAATTTTTTCAATTCATTAACTAATGAACAAATTTGTTTACAAAGATTTCCCCCATTTTAAATTAATTATAACTTTTCAAATTACAACACGATAGTTATACATAAATACTGTAGATACCTATACATATTGTATCACCTATACATATTGTATCACATCTTCTTGGGTCGGTAGGTTATTCTGAAAATAAAAGTTCAATTCATGACAATATCCACAAATTAAGCGGAATGTAATGTCATGCTGGTTTATTAATATTAACGGTTTATTTCCATTTTACAACTTGACACATTTTTGTATTCAATGTATCCTTTTTATCAGCATCAGCGCTACGGGACGAGATTAATCTGACCATCGCTACTTGCACAGCGGGTTTCATATCCAAACAGTTTATAATAAGTGGCATTAATAACTCTGTCAGGACTAGTCAGGAGTCAGGAGGCGGAATACTTGTATTTCTTACATACGTTAAGCTCTAAAGGCATACCGTCATTGTGCGGTTTTGGCAAGTTTTTGCTATTTTTATATTTCACGCGTATATTTTTACCTGCTTGGAACTAGATCTTCAAGGCAGTTTGCCTTGAAGATCCCTGTCAATGCAATGCCTACATAACTACAACGACATTTTACAACGACTTCTTTTAATTAGGTATTTCATCACAGATTGGTCATCACTCCATGTAATGCATACATACAACCTAAAACTAAAACACCGATCCTAATCTTCAAGCACCTAGCAGCACCAGCAGGTACATTTTCGTTTATTTCAATCTTTTAAAAAGTCCGTGTATGGGATGATAATGAAGATTAAATTTACTCCAATGTATTAAGTTATTAACACTAATTGGTAATTTATTAGCACAGATAGTAGACAAGACACAGTAGGTGAGCTAGACCGTAGCAAAACTCTGAACTGTACACATAAGTGTTGTGTATTTTTCTTTTCTCTGTATTTAATTACAGACTTGAAGAAGCGATATATTTTTTTAATTGCCCATTCATAGATTATGATTTTATGGTATGATAACAAAATGAGACTATCTAAATAAAGTAGGAAGAAGTCGAATATAAGCATCTAGTTATTTCTGGCAATGAGTGATCCTGGTGGTGATGGTTGTGTGTGAGCATGAACAGTCAGATATAATTTGCTGAATTGAAATTGAGCTCGTCTGCGTCAGACCTACTTGCAATTTGCTGGTGATCCTAGTTATAAAGGTATTCGCACTTGAAGGAGGACATCCGTTGACGCGCCTACGCTTGTCATCCATCTTATTTTGTCCAAATTATGAATTATCACAGGTCAAGGATATGCTCCATCCCGATTTGAATACGTAAGATACTGTTACTTAGTTTGGCAACAAAGACAATAAAGATAACATTTAGATAATGCACGATATGACTTAGAAATAGTTTATAACACCTAGAGTGTTTGAGAGCAGCGACAGACCAACGGAAAAGTTTCTTGAAACTAAAAACATAACACAAGCGTTGGACGCATGTTTGAAATGATAAATGTGCAAACATTGCGCGTACGATTCAAAGCAGCGGCACTGAATGTGTTAAACCATTATGGGTATAGGAATTTACAAGTTCCTTGCTTTATTTAGAAATTGTACATGCTGATTTATAACAAATCTCTATTTAAGACAAGACCAATAACTCTACCGTTTCATTTAATGCACCTAACTAATTATGATGACTCTATTTTCGTCAATGTCTAGTAATTTCTTTTAATACCGTAAATAATGATTCAATTTACTGAAGTACATGTTACAAGTAATTTATTCATGTTCCGGAAATAATGATGTTGTTCGGAACGGAAGGAGGGTCCGACTTGCTTATTACATAATTCATCATGAGGAACCCCAGGCCGATATCGATCAGCCTTCGAGCTGAGTAAAGTGATACTTTGTGCGTAAATTGTGTTGATATAGTCACGTAAATTAAGCGCACAATTAAATATCGCAGATCTCCGTATATAAATAAATAAATGTAGCCCATTCATGTCCCCACCGAGGGGCACAGGCCTCTGCCCAGCATGAGTAAGATTGAGCCGTACTCTGTAGGAACAGCTCGGTGCTGGTTCGTGATGTCAGATCTCCTTACTGTACTACAAGTGTTTTTTAGGGTTCCGTACCTTAAAAGGAAAAAAGGAACCTCTATACCGGTATAAAAGGTAGGTACTTCTTTGTCTGCCTGTATGTCAGTCTGTCCATCTGTCAATACCCTTATTGAAATTAATATCGATCAAGACAAGACTCAAGTCTGTGGTCTCTTGAAGTTGTAAAAATATCAAAGTCAACGTAATCAAAAGATACCTTTTATGTCACAATTTTGCTGAATTAGCTTGATACTTGCAAGGGAATCAGAACCTATAAGGACACTCCTGACCTAGAATCATGAAATTTAGCACGAACCAAGGGCTTATAGCATAAGTAAAGGTAAAATATGAAAACCGTCAATTTTTGGTTCCTTCATAAACAAATGCGATTTGTTCGGAACCCTCGGTGCGCGAGTCCATAACTTTCACTTGGCTGGTTTTTTTATTCACAATTTAGCGCCATGCCTTTTCCCCTACGGGGTGGCAGAAGTAAAGTTGTGCCCACGTATAAGGTAAGATATTCAATCCCATAAAAATATTCAATACTCCATTTTGCCCATCGCCTCAGTTATTGACCTTATATGATTAAATTTTATTTATCTATCCTTTGACTGGTGTTATTACACTGTATGCATTTAGCGTTCGATGTCTTTTCACAGACCGCAGACCGCCGTCATGACGTCACATATTTTAAGGCGGATATGGTTGCAAAATCTCACAGCATTACATCTACTAGGTAGTACGTAAAGATAGGACCACTTCGTTTAGGTCAGATCGAGAACGAGCTAAGTATCGTTCGTTCGTTAGACGAACTAACACCTTCTCTGTCCATTGTTGGCCTATTGCATGTGGATTGCGGTTGATTCGCTTGTAGGCAATCAGAATTCACAATTACCTGTCGGATCCTATCAAAAAGCGTTCCCTAAATAACAGTACCCGCAAATGATGGAGCCACGAATGCGTGATCTCAAAACAATTTCCAATGGAATCGCTCCTCACCATCGATGCCTTAACTTATGAAGAATTCGTGTAAATCGTTAGCAAGTAATTTTGTATTATTTAACAGCGATGGGAAACCTAGAAATCTGTAGAAGGCACGTGGGTACCGAGAAAACTGGTGTAATGGGCGTTGTTATAGTCGCCACAGTAACTGCACGATACGTTTTATAGTAAGAGAAAGAGCTACACGCTAGTCTCTGTTTCCTTTTTCAAGCGAAACAAACAGAAGACGAGATCAGAAGATTGACGCATAATTCTGCCCCTTAATTTCAAGTGTCGTGCAGTTACTGTGGGGATATAAAAAAACTGGCCAAGAGCGAGTCGGATTCGCGGACGAAGTGTTCCGCGAGTCCGTTGTAGGGAGCCCCTGCAATATTATTTTTGTTTTTATTTAATTATTTATTTTTAAAGTGAATAATATAACTTAATTTTCTGTGAATATTTCAAGCGTCTACCTGTTACCCTTATCAATATCGAGCAAAAACGAGCAAAACATACGTTTGTTGTATGGGAGCCCCCTTAACCTGTGAACTTGGGTAAACCCTAAAACGGAATTTTTATGACAGAAGTCACCCAGAGCACTGAAGATTCTAATGTGGACATTTGTAGGGAAACAACCTAAAATTTTGCTTAATTGTTATGTCATTATTTTTTCTTTCCTGCCAGCAGAGAAGCGGAAGGGTTAAATATTTATATTATTCTGTTTTTTAGTATTTTTTGTTATAGCGGCAACAGAAATACGTCATCTGTAAAAATTTCAACTGTCTAACTATTACGGTTCATGAGATACAGCCTGGTGTCAGACGGACAGACAGACGGATGGACAGCGGAGTCTTAGTAATAGGGTCCCGTTTTACCCTACGTGCGGAACCCTAAAAACGGCTAATGCGTTAGCAACTACACTCGCACGCATCGCAGTACAGAGTATTTGATAATGGTTGGCGTAAAAACGTTTCAAAGCATAATAATGATGGAGCAAGCATGTTGGGTGTGAATACATTGACATTAACATGATTGTAAATTGTAAAGATGTCGTGATACTAGCCGCAATTAAGGGAACTTTCATTATCTGCTTGATGACCTGTACTTCGAGTACCTATATCTGTCGTAAATGATTTGACTTTGAGAAGAAAACTATAAAACGACTAAATGCACACAATACAATACCTATTCGGTGAAAAATATGATGACTATAGACGTGTTTATATATTTTCTTTCATTAAAAATATTTTGTACCGATACGAGCAATTGGTCTGTGTCGCGCCTCACTTCCAACGAGTTATATCCAAGGACACCTAGTAAAAACCTTGTTGGATATAAATAGGGATAGTATCCGTATTTTCTTTTAAATAAGTCATCTCTATTTTCATCCTGGTCACGTAAACTTGTATAGGAATCAAGAGCTGGAGTCTTAACTGCCCTTTACACCTGGCTCCTCATAATTGGGCAATCGTGACTCTTGGCAGGGATTCTTGTGTATCCCTGCATCTATACACTTTTATTTGCTGTGTGTTTACGTTTTTTCATATAGGTTCTAACAACTTCTCTTTTCCCAACGCTATCAAAACGGAAAGTTGCTGAGCGCATTTCCAATAAAAACACATGCGTGCGACGTCAACACATCTTCAACGCGTCTATCTCAGACTGAATCTTGTTTTCACTAACTATAGGGTGTAATTATAAAATTCCATAGTGTCGCAGCACTCATTACTTTGTAATCTGCGCCTAACACGAAGCTATCTGACCAAATGACTTGATATTTTAATCATGCAAGTAGAGCCACGGGAGCGTGCACTAACGTTACATAATCACCAGTTTGTTTGTTTCTTAAATGGGAGCAATGAGGACCTGATTGGTCTAGCAACAACTAGAAACATCTCTAAATATACATTTTTAGGTGCAGGTGTACTTTTAGCCGACTACAGGGGTTCCGCTTGTATTTTAATTTAATTTAAATTAACACTGTAGTATAATAATTTTATCGAATCTCAATAATTACGTTAAGTCTTATCTACTTGTTTTTATTGTACCACAGTCGGGATATTTTTGTATTTTTAGTAACGTTATTTCTGCTAAAAAACTAGATACCATCTCTTTTAACAACAATCTATCTTGTTGATAGGTCGGAATTTGACCAGATAGACTTGATCATGTTTAGGCCGCTACCAATATCTTTCTAGAGATAGATGATCTATCAATGACGGATATAATTTTATCATAATTCTATATCTAGTAAGGTCTAGCCATTTTTCGACGCTCTCATGACCACGAGTAAATTGCTTCACATTGCAAGGCAAGAATGCGTAAGTAGTTTCATGTGGTTAAAACCTCTTTGACAAACGACAGTGAACTTTACGAAAAGGTGGCGTCCTACTATGAGAAAATTTCTTCGTTTGATCAATGCCTTTTAAGTACATACGAGCATTTGTATACAGTTAATCGGTAGAGTCTATTCACGACCTCATGAACAACATAGACATCATAAATGTTAGTTTTGTACTTACTACAAATTACCTATTGGATGTGAAACATACATCAGCAGAGATAGCTATTTAATACAAATTGAGTCGGTCGGTATGTACAGCCAAATTCTCGTAAAATAATTCTTTTGGAATTTAAACTACTGTGATACTCTATCTATACTAAATACTGAGATCGTACTCAGGGGTGTAGCTTGATTGACCAAAAGCCAAGTTATGCTCAAGTGCAAAACATCTCGTTATACTAGTTTATGTGACTGATACATAAAGCCTAATTATGTACAGTTGCATACACTAGTTTATCTACACTCATATCATAAGCTCTCTTTGATGTGTTCAGGAACCGTATGTTTGACCGGCATTGTGGCATTGAGTTGTTTAGATTGTTCTGTAGTACCTAGTACCAACCTCACAGACAAAGTAGGGGCGGCCCGCACGCGGGCGTCGGCGTTCGAAAGGGTATCCGCCAAGATTGCCCCAGTCCCGGCGCAAAAGAATTGTATCTCAGATTTTAGATAATTATTAGTAGAAACAATATCAGGTGTCGCTATTTCCTGATTCGGTGGCTAACATGGCTATTTTGCCCAGAGAAGTTTCATAGGCGCTACATGCAAACATGACACTTTATAGGAAAAACTTCATGTCACTGTACTAATTGACATTGAATTGGCAAAAAATTAATAAAACACACACTTATACCCTAGTATATACCTTTATTTTATAAGGAAAAGAATATGCTCATACCTGCCGCCTTTAGTAACCGGTGTTTAACTCTATTATACTATTACAATAGGTCTTCATTATCATTATAGTTTAAAAAATCATTTAAAATGTTCCGCTACAAAATGTTTAATAACCCTCTGACGAACACTTTTACTGATTTTAAAATCGCAGCGGCCCTAATAAACTGTTTTCAGGAGCTATATGGAGACAGTCCATATACAAACGATTTTGTGGAATTAATAAACCGCAATTTACACAAACCAAATCTTCTGGCGGAATATGTTCGACAAAATAATTTGAACAGAGTACGAGTAACATTTACCAGGCTGGATGCAAACAATCCACAAGTAGCGGATTTTCCCCAGCTGACGTACGAGGAACTCATCAAGTTTGCGATAGGCACATACCATGTAAAAATCGCAAGGTCTTATTGCAGTGAGCACACCAAGAGATTAGGTGTATACGAAATGGAAATATACAGATACTCTGAACAAATGGATATTCAAAACGGCCAAATCGTTAGGTCTCAATTGCAAGACCAACCAAACGTCTTAATTCGATGCCGCATAAATTCGCGCCACGTGAGATCAAAAATATACTACACATATATATATTATATAACAACGCAAGTTCTGGGATTGACGCAATAAAAGAACATTATTGTTCATGTATTCATGGTCAACGAACATTGGGAAGTTGCGCCCATGTTATTAGTGTGATCTATTATCTGGGATGGGCTAGACACAACGATCATGAAATAGACCATCCAGCTATAGGCATAGATTCGATATTGATAGATTTAGAAACTTGAAACATGTATAAATAAACTTATGTTGTCTTCCTTGTTCATAGTGAGATTTGTATAAAATACTCTTATACAATAAACACTTGAAAAAATGATAGTGGTTTTATTTTATCTCTCTTGGTACACCAAAAAATAACATTAGGACCAATATATACCTCACACAATTACATAAGAAGATAATAAATCAGCAGGTTTTTTTTTGTATTTTTATATACATTACATTCGATATAAACATTTCCCTCAAACAACACAGAAACACAACATAACAACAATAAACTCAATAACAACATTATGTACTAGAGTATAAGTGTGTGTTTTATTCATTTTTTGCCAATTCAATGTCAATTAGTACAGTAACATGAAGTTTTTCCTAGAAAGTGTCATGTTTGCATGTAGCGCCTATGAAACTTCTCTGGGCAAAATAGCCATGTTAGCCACCGAATCAGGAAATAGCGACACCTGATATTGTTTCTACTAATAATTATCTAAAATCTGAGATACAATTCTTTTGCGCCGGGACTGGGGTTTTTTTCTATGGGATTTGGCGGAAACCCTTTAAATGTCATAATATGTAGAAAATTTACACATTATGGTCATAATGATCAATATTCAGATAACAAATGAGTTTTTACAAAGTAGTTTAACATTATGCTGATCGTAACGTGCGGTTTTTGGACGCAATAAAGAGGGTTTATGACACGTGTGTAGATAAAAATATTTATGACCCTAACCGTTATCATTAAATATCTAATAATATATCGACCTCTGTGGCGCTGCCGTTGTGGCTCTGCCTAACATGCGAGAGGTCCCGGGTTCGATACCCGGCTGGGGATAAAGAAAATAAATGATGTTTATATGTATGTGACGTCGCTGTTTCTGATTCCCACGACCTACACCACAGGGTATCCTAGTCTGGGGCCAGAAGCAATATATGTGCCTGAATGTAAGTGTTTATCTACTTTAAATACTTACTTACTTAAAATAACCGTACAACAAAGAAAACAGGTAGCATGACGTATTGTCTCTACATATTTTAAGATAGGTACTAAAAAGTAACGGATGAAAGAGTTTATTGCCCTTATTGTTACGAGACTTTATAGTTTTATAGTGTGAAAATTATTGTACAAAGCAATAGCTGGTTTCCACTTTATAGTTTTACAGGTTTAACATGAGCAGGTTTCTCATAGGACGAGAGCTCCATAATGATGAGATGATAGTAAAAAACCAGATGTGTTTATGATGGTCCTGCATTCAAGGTTTTATCACAGGAAGAAAGACCAGGAAGTCATCTCGAAGATTTTATACCTAATTATTCTTTTTTATCCCGACTTTTTAGGATTAGTGGGTACTTCGAATAATAAATAGGTATGCGAATGACGGAGTTTTACAATGTGAGAAATCTGACTCATGAGTTGATTCTTGATATCGTTATATTGAAAAGCAAGTATTTGTTGTAAATATTAAACTGATATCGGGGTATTGTGGTGAAATATAAACAAAAACGGAAGACCGCATGGACTAGGCAACACGGGGCTATGCGATAAGTTATCAGCACAAAATCTACAGGAGATCACACTGTACATTCCTATTAAAAAACAGATCGTTGAAACCCCATGCTGCCGATGCCCATTGCGAATACAATGGGAAGTGCTTCGTTTATGCATTCCTGGTAGGACAATAGACAGGGAACCTATAAGCGCGGACATTCAGTGGTTCGGCAGGCACTAAATATCAAAGTCTAGGGGCAGGCAGATGTAGACAATAGCCTGCCTGCAGTATTGAATAAACGTAGTTGCAGTACTGAACAATATTATGTGTAAGGACGTAAATATTTTCTTCCTTACCCGACTATAGCGCAGCGGAAAAAGCAGGGTTATGTGTTTGACCTGTATGTAAACAAGGTGGAATAGAAAGGTGAGTCATTTTAGGGGGTTGTTAGGGACATCATTATAAGTAACTTTTACTATGGAACCGATTTCATCAGAGCAATTTTATTATTCAATTCCCCATAAAACCAGCTGGCCGGCCGGACTTAAATGTGTGAAGAAGTTGATCTGATCAAAACGGTTTCATAGTGAAAGTTGTTCAGAATGGTGTTCGTAAAACAACCCCCTAAAATATGACTACACCTTTGTGTTACACATTCTGTATTATGTATGTCTGTTCCTGGATTCCCTTGTAACTATCTACCAACGGCTGAACCGATTTTATAAAATTATACGTCATTAGATTTTTCTTGATAACTCGAGTGTCACTGGATACCTACATTTAATAAATTAAAAAAATTAAAAAATGGTTGATTTGTTAAAAAAATATTTTCCCAAGACCTCGAGTGGTGTATCAAAATAAAGCTTCAAAAGTCCAGTACGGTAATATGTATATACTAATCTTGCACAAGCTATAAATTACACACATTCGTTGTAAACTAAGCATCTAAAGGCTTTTATAAATTTTGTCCTAAAACAAATAACATAATTAAAAATACTAAAAATCCCGACTGCTGCGGTACATTAAAAAGTACAAAACAAGCAGATAATACTTAACATAATTATTGCGAGTCAATAAAATTATTATAGTACAGTATTAAATTTAATTTAATTTAAATGCAGGTGGGATCAATTAATTAATAGAGTGGATTCCGCATGCAATTAATTTAATTTAATTTAACACAGTACACTTTATCGAATCTCAATAATTACGGTCTTATCTGCTTGTTTTGTGCTTTTTAGTTTACCCTAGTCATGATTTTTAGTATTTTCAATCAGGTTATTTATTGGATAATATGTACATTGAGAGGTGATTCAAGAGTCGTCGCACCTGAAAAGCGGAACCTACGACAGCCGGACAAGCTGTCGGATTTCAAGCTAAAGTTAGTTTGTTTCGACGTCTTCAGGATTCCACAGCTTTTACATTTCATTTGGTCCTGGGACCTGATCACTAAACTAAACATGAACCTGTATTTAACTTCAACCTCTAAGTTTTGGAAGAAGTTTAAATTTAGCTCTGATATCTATCAGATTCATTTATAAATACCCAGATCTACGTTACAAACGACAAGAATCATTTATCTCCAGCATAAGAATTCAGTTGTTCTGAACTTCCGTCTCTACATTGTAATGGAATTTCCATGCCATTGTACACACCTCAGATACGGTATGTGACACCCGCATTGTCCATTGCCCGTGATGTGCATAGAATCAACAGTTTTATACTAAGCCAATAACTGGACCATACCCTTACAGTACGCTTTTCCACATAATATAAGGCTTTGTTTTAAACCAAACAACGGTACGGTTTGAATGCGATGATAATACTAATGGTTACGTCGATGCAGCAGATTTTTATAGTCAATAACATTGTTAAGAAGCCGCCCTATTTAGAAGTAATAACATGAAGTCAAAGCCAACGACAAAAAAAAAACTGAACGGAACTAGTGGTTCTGTGAGGGCAGTAGACCTAGCTTCATTTTCAAAAATTGAGATACGTCCATATATAACGCTACAGCAAACTTTTTTTTGCAACATCTTGTGTGATTGAAGTCCTTAGTGTGCCTCTTAAATTTGATTGATATCCGTCGATAAATAACGATACAAGAAACTTCCCCCCTTTTCCCCCGAGTCAAAAATTAAGATCGACTAAATTTTTTTATTTAATCAATTTTACCACGTGTGCCCATTTTTGTCCAATTCGGCTGGAAAATGCGAACTGTAGACGAGAACAGACAGACGGACAAAAGTATTTTTGGCCAATCCCGAAACTGGACGCTTCGCTTGCTCGGCCAATGAACGGAACAAGTGGGAATATTTAGGAGTTAGCTTAAGTATGCACAGAACACTGCTTAGTATGGACATTAAATAAAATATCTACAATGAGCTATAGGAAAACGTGGATAAGTTGAAATAAAGGGAACTTATATCTTCTTTATTTAACAGCAAAACAACAGTCTTCAAGGTACAGTCACAATCCCATCAAGGTACCTATGGGTACATAGCTCAGGGCTGGAATTAAGAACTGTTTTTACTCGTGTGCCATAGGCCATAGGGAAGCTATATCGTAGTCCGATTGTGGAACAAGACCTGAGCATTGTTCACCAATTAAGAGTTGTTCTTGAATATCTGTCTGCCTGCATGCATATTGCATATTGAGAGAACATTGAATAGCAAAGCCACCGGAAGCATTCAGCTAAGCTTTTGTTTGTAAAGTGTGCACAGTAAAACAATCGGTAAAGACTCCATTACCATTATAAATATTTATTTCTTGATATGATTTATTTATTGATGCGACTGTCACAAGCCTTGAATTAACGTTATTCCCTAGTGGGACGTTTATTTTTTACATAATAGTTACTCCATTCAGGGTTTTTTGCTATAACTGTTTTACTTTGAAAACAAGTATACCTCAAATCAGTGTTGTAAAGTTATTACGATTTTTAGGTATTTTAATTATATTTAATCAACTACAAGAGCTACGTTTACTAATGTAGATCTAACTAGTTAAATTCTAACTGCACTTTTACATTTCTCGTCAAACCCAACGCTAAGCGGAAAATAATGTGGGAGAATTCAGATCTTTCTAGATAACAGATTCAAAGTAAACTCGAGTTATTGAAGAGGCGTCGGTATGCCATAAACATTGCGCCTAGCAGCTGATGGGGTCGCCAGATAACATGTCTTTCTGGGTCTCGTAACTCATGTTTATTACCGGTGCATCCAAAAAGTTCGTTGTACAGGTACCTTTCAAAGTATTTTGGCAAGAAAATGCAGCTTTGCGGCTCGCTAAGAAGTCAAACGTCTCGTGAAAATGTGAGATTACCCCTTGGGTTGGGTAAAGATTGTCGTGACGTATATGACACCGTTTAATTATAACACGGTTAGTTTTATAATCTTACGAGATTTATCTCGCTTTCATGATAGGTTTTAACGTAAGAGCAAAATAGTTGGATAGTTTTTAAACTATCAAAAATAAATACGTTAAATTGTAAGCAATATGTTGAGTTTATAATTTATTGATAGTTTACAATCTCATGCAATAGATGACGTATCAACTAACTTTCGGTGACATGTGTGAACAGCTGCACCAGAATTTTATTTTTTTATTTTCTACGGAATTCAAAAAATCCTACTCAGTACATTGCATATTCGAGTTAATATCTTTCTGGCTGGACCTGTAACGGTAACGTGTGAAAAAGACAAAGTAAGTCTACGAGGGCTCTACCAGCGCACGCAACAGTATCAGAGTCAAAGGTCGGGGCTTATCGCCTGAGGACAGAGCCACATTCACACTGTGAATTTCACACCACCTTGCTGTTACCGTGCACTTGCGTCGACGCATTGACAGTGACTCAGTGTTGCCAACTTCCCAGCAGAACTCTACTCTGCTAGCACTGAACGTGACATGGTCATTGACCTGCGCCCTCGCAACACGAGTTGTCAATGTGCTCACGACAACACCCGAGCATTCTATGAATACAATTTGCCGCCAACATATCCATAAGCTCCTTTGATTGTTATCTTTCTTATATGGAGGCAGCACAAACAATTGTTATTGTTGCAATAAAACAATTGAAGTCGGTCATGCTGATGCAGCGACGTCGGGTTCATATCTACATTGAAGGTCAAGATCGTATACGGAAAGGAAACAGACGGCAGCTAATAGAATCGTTGAATGAAATGCACCACATCACTTACATAATAGCGTGTAAGTTACCTACCTAATATGAAGATGAATAACTTACAAAACTGAATTTACATAATCAACACGTCTAGAAGTTACAATAAAACCATTTTTTGACCTTCTTAGGATTACGGAACACAACAGAAAATTCTATGGATATTGGCAATTCCTTTCTCTGATCAACAAAACTATTTGCTAGCTTTACTTACTTAGTCTGCGGCTCATCTTGAACCTCAGATGGGACTAATTTGGCAATTTTATTCCCCATTGAAACGATGAGCCATCATGCTGCTCTACACCGAGTTAAGAGACTATAAAACCTATACTTTAAAAAGATTCCCTGTGTACACAGTTTACTACTTTATTGATATTCATAAAGCTGATATCCGCGGCTAAATTGCCTTTGTGGCTTTCATTGTCGTCATTTCGTTAGCGTTCTATAGAACTCAAGGCAAATGTTTAGCAACGATCTAATAAAACCAAAGAGAAGAACTAATCGGACAAGAATATACCACTAAATTTAGAAACAATCACATGATGATATGTGGTCTACGACGTTAATAAAAAGTTTTTTAAACTGTGGGAAGTTAAATTGACCGGTGATAAGTAGTACTCGTAGTATTTCATCGATTTGTCTAGCAAGATTCAGGGTACTATTTGTGTACTTCTGTATTCGCTATTTTAAGCCCGATTCATGCACAATATGTAAGCCTACCTGCATTTATTTATTATTTTACTATTTAAATAAATAGTGTTCTCAAAATATAGACATTGCAGAGTTCAATATGGATCCCACAGTTTTGTATGTCAAAGTTGAACCGTTAAGTGGTGCAGTTACGACTCTGACGAATTCACGATTTCGCCAAACGCCACAATGGAAATTGTAAAAAGAGATAAATTTTATTAAACCGTTCATTCTGTGTGAAAGCGCTCGTGCTGTGCCGGAGTTAATGGAGGTGGTACACAAAAACATCACTAGTTCCACTACCGACGACCTCCGGTCACACGCCTCACACTTGGCAGCCGATCTTAACCACAAGCTGAGCCATCTTTTTGCAACTTACAAACATTCCCGCCTACACAGCAAGGTTGTAACTCGCAAATACACAATTTTGATGACAATGTGCTGATGTAATGCAAAGTTAGGCGTGAATCGGCGTGATTGGTTTGCTTGCTTGCTTTTTAGGGTCCCGTATTGTTAAATAGAGTTAATTTTAAAATTAGCCCCTTGCCCCTGCTACCCCGTGAGACAAGGCGTTTTATTGACTACAAGACCTTACCTTGAATTGCACCAATAAGTATTATGAAAAAGGGAGATATCTTCACCTTAGCACTAACTATAGTGTATAAGGGTTAGCATTGCGATAGTAGTCACTGACCCGACTGCTGCTACTGCGAACCCATTTATAATGGTAACCATGGTACCGGTCGGTAAACATGATAACGGTCGGCGACCGCTACCACGATACGCTAAACGACAGTAATTTCGAAAGTTTCAGGCAATAAATAAATATCGCTGACCCCACCACTGGAATACAGTGGGAGACCGGTGTCAATGACCGCTAATGCCATAGCCCGAAAAGACTATAGGTAAAGTGATAACTGTAAATTGTATCAATAATTCAGCTGTTGGTTTGACTTATTGGTCGGTCCCTGCCTGACTATACTGTCGTTCTACTAAGCTTCGAGATCCGATGGCTTAGTTTCCTTGAGTTACTCGCTGATATCTACTCCGTCAGCACGACCCAATGGGAAGGCAACGTGCAACTAAAAATAATTGAGACTTTCACCTTATCAATGCGAAACATTTGCAAGGAAATTACTCAGGACAAGCCAGGCTTCGAACTCGCGAGTCAATTCAGCAAGCTAATCACAGACAATTGCATGAAGCTCCGGCGGCTATCTGATTGGAGAACTGAATTAAACAACTTTAATGAACGCTTTTGGAATAATGAAGGGTAAAATATGGCCCCAGATGGAGAAATTTGCCAGCAAAATGATTTCATTTTGATACAGATGTCGGTTTGGAAGCAGGTAACATGTTTGCGATTTACATAGGTAGGCTAGGTGAATTGATTCGGTTGGGGAATGAGATCCAATGGATTTTACTTTTGTTCCATGGAATTTACGTTCTTAGGGTTACGTACCCGAAGGGTTCAAACTATACGGAGCCCTATTGCTGTCACTCACGTGTCCGTCGTCACACAGGTCTTACTGCCAAACGGTTGAAGCTACAGTTTTCAAAATTTTACCGTACAAACATCTTGTTGACCCAAAGCCATATTAATGGAAAAAAAGAACGACATCCCCATCGAGTGGGGATGTCGTTGTTTAGAGCTCGCTGAGGAGTTAAATTCTGTATGATATGTTCAAAAAATATTGAAAAACAAAGGAATGAGGAGCCACCAAAGTCAGCTTTTTTTTCAAACTTTACCAAAGAAAATTTTGTCTTCCCAATGATCATCTTCCTTCACACTAGGACCTTAAAATATTGTTTATTTTACTAACAAATACCAATATATTGATAAATCAGATTGATTAATTCCACGCCTCAACCGAACGGCGTGGAGTCATGAGGGGCTGGGTTTTTGCCAGCACGGGAGAGAAAATCTTGATTGTTACTTTACCTTGCCGTCGTAGACCGGAAATTGAAAGCTCGATTCGAGGCAGGAATACGGGATATGAGCACAAGTTTGGTAGGATAGGGACTGAATCTCACTATTCGCTGCCCGACGCTGTCGCCGGCGTGCTGCCTGCCGACACGAGGAGTCGCCGTCCCATACGACGATGTCCAATCACAACACGGATCACTCACTCCGCTGACGTGAATCTACTTATTTCCCGACGATTATTATGGTTTACACTCCGACCAGGCCCGACGCCTGTGTTAGACAATTGTTACACCGAAATACAATCAATGGCCCGACGCCTGAGCAGACATGTTTTTTCTCCCGACAAGAAAAAAATAACCTCTAATTTTTCATCTCGTTGGTACGAGTGACAGCTGCGGTTCCGTTTTCGCTAGTGATGTCCCGATTACTCGCGGTCGATCCGCGCAACAAAAAACCGGTGCGTTCCGAAGCATAAATATTAAACACAGATTTTTTTCTTTAAAATTCCCTCATTCTTAGGCTTATTTTCTGCATTTGTTACGGAACCCTAAATGTGCGAAGTCGGACAAGCACTTGACCGGTTTTTAAGAGAATATTTTAGACATATTATTTTTTAGCTCATGAGTCCGTCCGATACTATGAAATCGATACTGTAAAATCCGAGACATATCGTTTCAATCAGAAAAATACGTCGATTGGTTTACTTTTCTTCGATATTTATATTTTCTTCTTGTCTTCTTCGTTTGCTTTAAAAATGTATGTTTCCGCTTACTTATATTCGTTTATTTATTTTAAACTCCTAGTTGATCGGAGAAGGTCTCAAATACAACGTCGTATCAAAAAAGTTAAGTTTGATCAGTTACCTTAATTACCGAATGGGAATTAATCGAAAAGTCGTTATCATTGAATTAGCCAACTGAGACTACAATACTTTTTTTTCTCCAATAAAGTAGCAACCTAGCAACCTAGCAACTGTCTTTTTGGTCCAGTTATTTTGATTTCAGGGTTTGGCGGTAAATGTTGCAGGGCAAAATGTTCGCGGTCCGAGAAAAAAGTACCCCTAAGAACGAACTAACAACTCAAACCATTTTTTAACTGATATTCTTTGCGTCCGATACTGTACTTAATTATCTCATTGGTATTATTTTACTTGTACACGATAGCATTTGTTTCAACCAATCTTATAACTTATTGCAGAAATTCAAATGTATGAATTTGTTTTCACTATAGAAGATTAGTTAAGATATTAAATGATATAAACATAAACGTAAACATTTACGCACAGAAACATACATTGCTTCTGGTCCCACACTGGGATACCCTGTGTTGTCGTCGATATAGACGGTAGGTCTGTTTAAAATGAACTTATTAGAAAATCGTTGTTGTTCTGGGCTACCAATTGGTTACCCTGGTGCATCAAAAAAGGCCACTTAAATCCCTAAAGGAATGTTGTAGGAGTTAGTGTTGGCGTTGTCGCACGATCTTTGGTCGCCCTTCAAACATAGTGAGGGGAATTTATGCCTCAGCCTGCTTCCAAGCGGAATAGCGGAGGTAAGTATTTGATTACCCTGTCTTTGTCTCGCGCGTATATTAATTACCCTGACGATGATTAAATAATTATTGATTATTTTAAGGTTTTATAACTTTACTGGGGTGACAATATAGAGTATGACTAATTATAAATACAATCAGATTACAAAAAAACAAACAGCGGTTCGAGCTATATTGAGGAAAAAACTCGGTTGATTCTCCTGGCATTGTTTTTCTGGGTAATCAAATTGTCTCAAGTCTAACTTCTTTAAATAATGCTTTTAGAGAAGATTATTAAGCTTTTGTCTGCTTCGTATATAATTAGAAATTGTATGATTATTTGTGACACTAGAAAGTATTTGCTACATCATTACTCAAATAACGACCATTAAGCACTTCCTAACTTTTTAAACAAAAATCTCGCTAACGTGTCACTTTAGGAAAAATTTAGTATCTTTAACGTAGGCTAATTTTAGCGATTATATTTGATCAAAATCTTCAAACCTGACAACAAAAATTTCAGTATGCTTTATCTTTCAAACTAATACAGTAAAAGTGATGGCTTTTCGATTTATTTATAAAGAATAACGTAAAATTAATATTTACTCATAATTATAGCAAATATGTATTTATTACGACGACAACCTCTGTAGCGATGCGGTTGTGGCTCTGCCTACCATGCGAGAGGTCCCGGGTTCGATCCAGGTCTTGGTTGTTTATTATAGAGAAGAGGCCTATGCCCAGCAGTGGGTTGATGTGGGCTGAGCATGATTATTATGTTTTTTTTAAATTGCCATGGAAATCAACCGAATACGCCAAATTTATACCAATATTTTATCGAGGCAGCACGAAAAACAAACCAGAAATAATGAGATAAAAGCCGATGATGATATCAACAACTATTTTCTGAGCCAGTATGCGTAGGGGGATAAATAAATGCCACTCTAGGTACAGGTATGTTGAAAATAGACTCAATTTTGTAGTAAGATTTTAATTCCGGTATGAAAGGTATAAAAATCAAATATGTGTATGTACTTAGATTTCGTAGAACTGGAGTGTACAAATGAATTACTAAATAATAAAACATTTTATTGGAATATTCCTGTCCTACCTCCCCCGTGCAGTAGTCACCCTCCTACGTCATACTCCCTTCTTCACCCCGTCTAGACGATGGAGGTACCCACTTATCTAATTTCTTGTATCCGACAAGAAACATTTTCCATAACAACTCCTAGTCAAGGATGTTATAGCATTGGCTTTCACTTCCTGCTTTCTGTGGAGAACTCTCGTAAACATATTTGCCACATTTTTTTGTTGCCACAGAATGTGATGCTAAAAACCTGCTTTACAAACTTGGTTCCAAATAAAAGACTTGTACGTATGTGGGTTTAAACAAACATTCTTGTACGAGTGGATTATGGATATCCAAATATTTATCAATTCAAATGACAGAGTTGTTGATGTCACAACGTGAAATAAGTTTTAAACAATAACCTTCAACAAAAAAAAATGTTACTTATTCTTGTGTAGGTTACATTGAATCGTACATTCGCGATATGGTCATGCATGTTGCATCTTTAGGACGATCTATCGTTCTTATTTCTTACGCCCTAAGGACTACGATGGTATTGCCATGATCTACTGTAGATGGTACTTGGTAATGTACCCATAAAAAGTACTAAAATAAAATCCCCAATATCCCCAAATACTACTAAAATTCAGATTATTGCATCGGGACTTATTTGGTCCCCTCGCAAGTTTTCCGACACTGAGTTAATCTCGGTTTCTGCCATCCCGGAGTCTGATCATTGCATTATACGAGCGGCTCTTGAATCTAAGTCTAAGAGAGGGTATCAACGTTAATTCCACTCTATCACACAGCTTCCACGCATCTGTTATGATGCCAATAAATTATGGCTTATAGGATATCGTCTGGTGGAGATTTCGCTTGGAATTGACATCAGTCTCTACTCAATTAGTAATTACTACTACTAATTACTACTAGTAATTACTAAGTATTATTTGTGTTTAGTTTATGTTCTACAGAAATAATAAATGAACGAAAGTGTATTTGCCGTTGTTGGATTAGTATCAGTTTATAGTAATAGAATATAGGTATTACTTCAATGGTAGTTTATTTGACTGTTACATAATGCCTAAATATGTACAGTAACATAAACTACTTTATCTACACACATATTATAAGCTGTCTATGATGTGTTGAGGAACCGCATGTTACGAACGGCATTGCGGTATTGGCATTTAATTTCGAATATGTATAACGTCATCTCGACTGATATTAGAATTGAGGTCAATTCAAATTGCTTTGTTTTTCTGAGATGTTTGAAATTTGAATGTAATAAGAACATCGTATTCGATGTTATTATAAAGCAATAATAACATTTTCACAGATAATAAATGTGAACTAAAAAAGCAGTTTATCTTTAGGATGGTCGTAATTTACTGTTTTTAAACGCATATAGAGTGTTTATAATATGTGTGTAGGTAAAAGTTTTAAATAATGAAAGGCTTATGACAAAAATCATGTCTAAGAACTTGAACAATGAGGTATTATCTGAATAGGAGGATACTTTTTTATCACGGCCCTTTTCATCTTTCTAGTACCGAAAGGTTAAATACAAGTATCGCAGGTAGGTAGGATCTTCAAGCACTTTTATGATCCGCTTGACTTCACTGACATAACATTGTGTTAAGTTCTTTAAATCATAACACAACCTATCAAGATGATATCGACGATTTTCACTCGTATCCACAATTAATTCTCTGGGAAGGGCGACATTGTACCTACCCATTCAGAGACCGTCCGTCCCGTTTGTCGGATTACAAATATTAGAGAAACGTTGTAATTCGGATTCGGACAATGATTTATAAAGCGAGGGTGGCAGCCTAAGCCACCCTCGTGAGGGTCAGCTCTGAGGTCGCGGGCAGAAAACATTGATTTCGGGAATTCGGAAAGATTTTTGAAACGTGTTTTGGTGCAATTTTGCTGTTGACTCAAGATTTGATCAGCGGACTACTTTTGAATACGGGGTGGGGCGGAGCGTGACGGAAGATTGCTAAATATCCTGACAGCTTAATCACTTACTAATATCTTTGATATTGAAGCTGTGACGTTATCTGCTGTGTGTTATCTAAGATTTGTGTGCTAACCCGTATTATTTGTTGACAGCAAATAATTTGATCTGCGATAGAATCTCAGCCTTATTTTTTCGAAGCTGCCATACCGATTCGGACTCATTTATCTAACGTTCGATCTTAAGTCTAATTAAAGATGCGAAATAATTAGGATCGTAACGGTAAAGTCATGCTTTTAATTGGTGGTCATTTCTTTTGTATGTAACTGTTTTGATAAACAAATCGTGGGTCCTGCCCGGTATGTCTCCTGTCATGGGTAACTGGGTCGCACTCGCAGATCGCATAGCATCGTTCGAGTCAACTTTTTGTCCGCTGTCAGCGCTAATAGATACGGGCGCATATTAGCCGCATTTATGGGTACCTTAATTGAATTAAACACGACCGATAATAAAAAATATAATGAGCGTTTATGCGCTGTGTAAACTTGCTCTATAATTGAGCAGCAGGTATGTGTTGACAGAAACTGTTGGACTTCCTAGAAGTTTTGTTCTTTTTTCAAGCTAAGTTTTTGCTTGGTTTTTGCTGTGAAGTCAGTAATGCATAATAGTCCGTCTATTCTATAGGCATAAACGGCATTGATGAAAATATCGGTTTTGGCATGCGGTGGCACCTTTAAAATAGACTATACCCAAATCCATGGATAAATTATAAGCCCAAAACTATACAGTCTCTCACTGCAGATACAATTGTTCAACTTACAATTCACAGTTTTATAATCCAAACCACCTCCGTGCGTTACCGATTCACCAACGAAGTCGCTAAGTTAGTGTAGTATTCGATTTGGATTTCCATCAGAAGCATTTGACATTCACTGCAGGCGGGCACTGAATACACAATGACCCAACTGTGGATGCACGGAAACAGATCAGCCGACTAACCCGTTTAAAGTAGTGGTTCTGTGAGAACAGGCAGACCTCGCAATTTCAAAAATTGAAACTTTTGCCCAAACTCGAAACTGGACGCTTCCCTCGCTCGGTCAACTGAGTATTCCCATGCGGTGAATCTATCGAAAGTTGACTAGGGGTCTAAGGCCCTTACTTATATGGATCGATAGGGCACCCAGGTCATAGGCACCGAATGACCTGGCCATTGATAGCCGAAGGCGCGACGCAAAACGGTACCTTAAAACCAGACCTGCTAGTTTCATTCAATAGTCCAATGCAATTTGCACTCGTATGGCAATCGCAAGGCATTTCAAGTTAGACCAGCATTTTTTTTGTAAGGGCGCAAAAAACTGTTTCTGTTATGAGGACGGGCCACGACATTGATTTGTTTGGCCCTTTGCCGGATTAACACCGGTTTCATCTCTATGAAATCGGTGTTAATCGATCGTGAAAATTATAACAAGAAAAAGTGTGAGTTAGTTATGTATAGTTTGTATAATTTCGTAAACACTTTACTTTGCGAGAAATCTGTGTTAAAAGCCCAAAAAAGGCAATATATTCCGTTCGTGGCTTAGCGGCATTCGCACATCGGAAACGATTGTGCTGGTAGCAACGTCTGGCTGAGACTTTGTACTGGATGGGTGTCCGTTTCTACGTGGCATTTGTTTCGGGTGCTTCCGTGTTTCGGATGTCAAAAATCAAACTCAAATTTTGTTTATCTGGGGGCACGGCAGTGCCCCCGCCAAGACGAGCAAGCGAAGCGCAAGGGCATTACCTACCTTTTCTCGAAGCGCTTCGTCGAATTTTTGAACCCTCACAACTTGGGTTTGGATTATAGCAGTTGAACAAAATTCTCGGAATATGGTGTCAGTAGTAGGCTAAATATACATAGAAAGTATATACATACTCTTATACTTATGATTTTGTTGATATCTAAAATACCGCGATTTCGTCACTGAGTCACTGATGATCATCAAACTTCTGAGGGTACTTCCTCAAGCTCTAGAAAGCTGAAATTTGGTATTTAGCTGTATTGGTATACAAACAACAAAAAAAATCTAAAACTTGGAATTTTTACCCCCCTAACCCCTTTAACTAGGGGATGACAGTTTTTATGAAACTTCCGCAAATTTTGATACTAGAGGTCTGAAAATTTATATTGAGACTTTTCGTTATGAATGATGAAATACATATTTCAGGATTTTAAGTAAATCACCCCCCACCCTTTAAATAAGGGGATGGAAATTTGTTTACGTTAATTTCATGCTAGAGATCTGAAAATAATACAAGCATACAGATTTCTTATTATATATACTCGTATTACAAATAAGAAAAAACGTGTTTCAGGCTTTAAAAAAACATCCCTCAACCCCTTAAAGTAGGGAATAGGGCTCTCGTCACTTTTCAGAATATTAGTATCTACATAATTATACGAATAATATTTAGAACACAAACAACAACAAAAATCTAAAACTTGGAATTTTTACCCCGTAGTCAGTCCGCAATTCGGAATGCTCACAGACAAGGGTTTTCGAGCGTCGGTTGTTGTTTTTTAATTATTTTCTCTGATTCTAATTAGAATTAAGGTTATTTCTTATAAATGTTCTATTGTTCTCTTCCAATTGCGCTATATTCGAATGAAATCACATCCAATGTGGCATTCAATAATTAGTACCATAAATTGTACTTGATTTACTGGAATATTTTAAAAATAAAGCTTTTTTGGACTTAAAGTTTGGTTTTAATTATGCGTTATCATGTTTTAAACTATAATAAACTCAAACACAGATAGCCTTCATACATCTATTTATCAAAACATAACTTTTTAAATTGATACAAAAATTGCCCCTATCGTAATCCACTCAAAAGTTGGTACACAATTTACAAGTGTTAATTTACATTCATTCACTAGCTACCCTGTTCCTTCACGTACATTTTTAACTAAGCTAGAAAGAGATTGGAATAAAACGAACATAGCAATGAGTGCGAAATTGCACCTGTAAAGTCATTCCGAATATCGGAATGCCCACAATGAGACAAAAAGTGACATTCCGAGATTCGGTTGCTCTCACAGCGGACCGGTTAACTGTTGCAAGCAGTTAATCTGGCGCGCGCAGTGCCTCTTAGACCCCGGCGCACCGAGCGATAGCCGGGGTCGACCCCCTGTTAGGCCGGCACAGCAGAAGGCAAGGAAAGTTTACAATATTGCCTTTTTTCCCACTTTGATTGAACTCTTCTAGCAAGGTATGTCGTTCACGGAATGTTTTTTTTTTTGCTATAATTTACTTTATCGATTGACAGCTGTTTTATCTCTGGCCGCAAAAATTAAGAATTTCAAAATGGTGGGTCGTAGGTATCGCATCTCCTTACAAAAATGTAAGAACCCTTTAAAGTGGTAGACAATTAAATATGCCAGGCGGGCCACTCAAAAAAGTTTACCTGGCTCAGTATAAATAGGGCGTTGTGTTGAATCTTCCTATGAAACATTATTTAGGGTGGGTTATGTTCTTTGCGATCATCGCTCCGACAATATCGTAAAACTGCGTCATCACTCATCATAAAGTATTGTCCCCTATGATTTGTAATAGGCAATTATAGGGGGTGACCTAAGGCATAATTTTAGGGTTTTCCTTAATTATTCACTAGAATATTGGATGGGAACTGGGAAAATTCCCGGCATCCTACACATCAGCGAAACTATAAATAAACCTATGAACGGAACACCCGCACAGCGTCGCTACCAAGTTTAACTTCACAACAATACAGCAGATACAATTAACTTAGACATGGAAAGTGAGCGAGTCATTATTTGAACCATTACCGAGACAAATGATCACTGATACCAAAGAGATGCCGTCAAATCAGATCCAACCACGGAACCAATTTGTATCGACTTTGTTCTTGTATAATTTGGTAGAAAGTCGCACGTGCCCAGTTAGCAACGGTATACCGAACCAATTGCCCATAACCCATGACCAGATGATGACCGCACCCGAAGAAGATTAACCAATTAGGAAGCGAAATATTTGCAGAATCTTGTGACAGTCTCCGAGTTTTGTGCACCCGTAATGAAGTCTGATACCTAAGATCTCCACTACAATTCACTACATCTTACTCTCACTAGCCATACAGAGAATAATCAGTGTATTGTAGCTTCTTCATATCGCATCGCGTCTTTAACAACGTTTTGAT
The DNA here is from genome assembly GCA_949825045.1 of Argyresthia goedartella. Taxonomy (NCBI): domain Eukaryota; kingdom Metazoa; phylum Arthropoda; class Insecta; order Lepidoptera; family Argyresthiidae; genus Argyresthia; species Argyresthia goedartella. The sequence continues at coordinate 12,901,109 of OX463820.1, read as the reverse complement.
TAACACCATTTGTGGTAAGTTTTTTCACCGTATTTAGGATCAATGTACTTCGAAAGAAGAGCAAACAGATGGCTGATACGATTAGCCCATTCTGCGGTCCTTCACGTACGAATGGCGATTGTATTGCATTATTTAACACCTATTTACTTCCGAACGTGTACCTATATACATGTACAATGTTGCTACTTGCAATGCTGATTCTGGCTTGCAGAGCGCGCCCTCTTATTGAGATGCAGAAAGGCTGTAGCGGTATTGTAACTTTGCCGTTTTGTCATTCATAGGGCTGTGGTGGTTGTCGGGGGCTTGAATAAATTAAAAGGTTCTGTCTCACTCAACAGCGGTGCTCAAATTATGAGGGGCTCTACCACGAATAACTGAAATGGCTCTACATTATGCACCTATTTAAAATAAGAGATGACTAGAGCGACAAATGACAATTAATTAACTCCTATAAGAGTGGAGAACAGGCGATAAGCCAGCGAATTACTCGTACCACTGGAGGTACTCCATTTTTACCTACACCTTCAGTTTGTTTTGCTGAAGCTGAAAGCGGATGTGGGGTCTTTGTGAGGTTGCTAAACTGTTAACCCTTTTTGGGAGGTCAGTCGGGCGTGAGTCGTGAACTGGGGAGGATGCCTAGATGGTAGGCGGACCTCCGTCGAAGGAACCACAGACCTCAAACCGAACTGGACTATGTAACCGACTGATCTACGTGCAGAAGTTTTATTCTAGAATGCAAAGGATAGCAATATCAGGATCACGTGATCAAACAACTCTTAGGCTGCCTACTCTGATTGTTGATCAAATGACTTTCGAAGTCTCACATAGGGAACCCGATTGAGAGTAGGTACGAGCATTGTATCGCACCATAATATAATAATAATAATAATAATAATAATAACTTGGACACTATTTACACACATTGATCTAGCCCCAAACTAGGATTCCCTCTTATATATATATATATATATTATACTTAGATATATAAACAACCATGACTAGGGTTCAAACATCCGTCCGAGCCCCCACCGGGACTCGAACCCGGGACCCTCGGCTTCGTAGGCAGGGTCACTGCCGACTCGGCCATTCGGGTCGCTAATAAGAACGAAAGTGACGGAATCCTAAAACAAGAAAAATGGGTTTAGAATCTCGAGCTTTAAACTTATGGAATCTAATCAAATGCTTTCTTTTTTGGATTGTATAAAAATAAATGGCATCAACGTGGTGTTTGTATCAACAACCCTAAGGAAAGCTGCCGGCGTGAAACCATTGGCAGAGTACAGTAAGAAACTCTTAGCAAGCCGACATTATCGGAACATTATATCGTAAATAGTAAAAAACTAATTATGCTGGCAAAAAAGGAATTGAGTCTCCCATTATGCAGCGATAATTGGTTGGAGGTGGATGACACCAGAACATATGTGACGTCGTTATTCAGGGTTCCACACCGAAGGGTGTCAAAAGGGACCCTATTAGTGAGCCTAAGTAAATTTGTCCTTCTGTCCGTCAGCGGGATGTATATCACGAACCGTAATAGGTAGAAAGTTGAGATTTTCACAGAATGTGTATTTCTGTTGCCGTTACATTAACTAATGAACGAGATTTATCAAAATAAATTAAAGGGGATTGCCCGTACAAAACACTTGTTTTCACACCCCCATTGTATATAACAAATCATGATTCAAATATGATCGTTGATTTTGCGGCTTACCACATGGTTATGGTGGCGCAATTGTTTAGGTATCGGTATCAAAATCTCAGGGTTCGGGGTTCGAGTCCGCGTTGGGACATATTATTATCCTTTTTTGTTTTATTGTTTTTAGTGGTTTACTTTTATTGTACGATGGTACGGAATCCTTCGTGTTCGAGTCCGACCCGCACTTGGCCGTTTTTTATTCTCAGGGATTTGTGTAAATCACTTTCACATATTTTTTACGTTGCGCGTGATTTGACAGCAGGCAGTGCGTTTGTTGGTTACGCATGATTTGCCTAACAAGGGTGAATTGTTTTCATTCTTATGTTAATTAAATTTGATTAGAGACCATTTATTTGCTGTTATATCTGTGACGTTTCTATTCGCGCATGTATAACAAAAACTTTTTTGTGAGCGTAAATTTTCCGGCTTACTTTCTCGTACCGTACCTACTCCTACCTACCTAACTCACAGTAAATATAGGAACTTGACAATACTGTACCGTACCCTGTAATCTAACAGTGGGCAAAGAACTTTAGTTTTTTCTGTTGTTGGTGTAATATTGCATAGAATAAAACTACGCAATTGCTGTGACATATAAAACACGCATTTACTACGTTAGGGTGCCATAGCGAGCAAATGGTATTCCAAGAATACCTACGCTTTTTCCATTACATTTTTATAGTTCAGTAGAAAGCTTTCTAAGTATTACAGACTTAACTCAGAACAAGTATTGCGCAAAAAAGCCTTTTCGTGAAGAGCTTAATCTAATAGTAATAAAGATAAAAGGAAATGCCAGTCATCCGGGATCATTTAAATCGCCTGCAATTTTGCGGGCGGAAGCATTAGATGGAAATTTGGAGTTAGGTAGGTCCTTGAACGTTAGCGAGTGTTTTTATTGAGTATCCGCGTGGAGGGCCAATAAAAACAATGCGGCAAAGTAATTGCAGGACTAAAGGGACACCCTTCGCTCCCGGGGGCCCTTATTGCGCGCCTGGAGACGTTTCCCACGCGATTGGGAGTACCTACGATATTGTACTGACTGTTTTTTGCGTCACAATGAAGCACCGCTTCTCTACATTGTGTGATTCCTGTTGGAACAGCAAGGTCAACGTTACACTAGTAGTTACAGATATGTTATGCTTTATGATAGGTATAACGAACTATTTTATGAGAAAATTAAGTAATAATTTCTCCAGCACAGTGCATTGGTCTGTACAAAACCTCAATGCCAAAATCCTCGCTTCTGCAATATCGTATGCATTCAAAATTGTTTAATCGATTGGCAGTCTCGATACGGTCGGTGCTTGAGTGCGGGCATCATGTGATCATGTGAACCAGAGTCAATAATTGGGTGCAACCGAGCAGCATAGTAATTGATATGCCGAGGTAGGTACCCACTAGGTAGCGGTTCCTTGCGCATGCGCAGACTACCGCCCTACGATGCCTTCGAACCCGAGTTCACTGAGGCAATCGCATAGCCTCGTTTGGCTTCTGGCATGTTTGGCGATGATGCAATGCATACAGTTAGGTGATAGTTATTGCATCGACTCGTAATGGGACGATGAATGCAGTACGCATCCGAACGTTATGTCACGTAATTAAATATACAATTATGTGTATAAAAACCGAGAAGCTGGAATGCTGGACGTTTCATGCAAGGGTTTTACTGGTTGATATCAATTAAAATTTGCGTGCGGAGATTTGAGTTTTAAACACGGCAATCAAAATGCTTCGCATAAGCGTATATTTAATTAATTCGTGGATTAACAAACACGATTGCGTAAGTTAATACGAATCACTTAATTCTTAGGTAATATTTGTTTTGTTTGACAACGCCTAGTTGTTTCAAACAAACATATATTACCTAACTGTAAAACATAAATTTTAGGGACATTTATTAATTTAACTAAATAAGTAGGTACTAGTGGGTCTGTGATCTGTAGACCTCGCGAGCATTTGTGATCAATATAATTGCGTTTTTTTTTTTCCACCCCCTCACACCCTCCTCGACCCCTGAAGTTTATCGAATGAAAAAGTGGCTTGGACAAAAAAATACGTTTTAGTAAAAATAAAATCAAAAAAGTTTTTTTTAGATTGCAACCCCCTTTCTCCGCCATTTTGAAAAAAAAAACGATAACTGAATTGAAGAAATAAATCCATATACTTAATTTATCAAACCCACATACAACATTTCACGCGAATCGGTTGATAAATTCGAACTGAAGTGATGAACATTCGGACAGACGCATGGATGCATTTTTGCCCAAGTTGAAACGGAGGCCCTTCGCGCTCGCTCGGTCAGTGCAGTTGACGGAATTGAGAAATTTACAAACTGGAATCATAGAGCTATGCCATAGACCACGTTGTTGCTATGATGACGTTGGATGCATTATTTACACGTAATTAGGCAACTGATTATTTATGTCTGTGATTCTCGAAACTCTTACTTTTATCGATAACTTTTCGCAAACACTATCACTGAGTTAAAAAAACGATCTTTAAATTTTAAAGCTCCGCAAAACGCTAATGGTCCTAACGTCAAGGCATGTGAACTGTCATGATTATTAGTATGTACTCAGAATAATGAGCCATATTTTATTAAAAAAACAAAATTTTATGGAACTGACACACCATTAGCAGTTTGCGTAGTTTTAACATCTCAGATGCTTTCTGCAACTGGCTTTAAGATGTATATTTGTGTCATAGAGATATTTATTTTTATTTATTTATTTTATATAGGTCTACTAACAATCTATGCACCAATTACATATTTGCTTATTCTTGGTTACAGGGTTGCTGAGTACATAAATTAATAACAAGTCAACACCACTTGCTCTATGGAGTGACACATGGGGCTTCACCCGACTGATCCCGACTCCAAGTAAGTAATAATAAATAAAAAAGTTGGGATTATAAAGTTAGTTTAGCAAAGTTGAGAGAGTGATAGTGATAATAGTTATATATGTCTAATAATAGTTGACAAAGAGTTAATTTCTGTTTTTTACACTTTTAATAGACATTCAACGAAATGGGTAGATAATTAATTACGGAGTCTGTACATTCCGGACACTGTTCACAAGAGACCGGCTGAATGTTCGGTTTCGGTTTCGGCCAATTTTGGCCAAAAAAGAGGTACTAGCTAAGGTTTCGGTTTTGGCCAAAAACCAGCTGAACCTTCTTGCTCAGCCGAAAACTACGTTTTAGTTGATATAAGTTCAGTATATCAACCGCCTGCGCTGCGCTGCGTACCTGCGCTGACGATTTGAGACAAATGGTTTATTTTTTATATACCAAGTACAAATTAATTTTTATTTATAATTATATACGTAGAAAATATATATATTATTTGTGGTAGTTACGTTGTCCAAGAAATTCCTATTAGAGTAAAGCTCTAAATTTCAGGGAATTGTGTACATTTTCACAGGTTTAACAAGCTTCGGATTCGGTTTCGGTTTCAGCCGGAACTATATAGGATAGAAGCCGAAGGTTCGGTTTGGTTTCAGCTATGAAAATCATTTTTTGGTCGGCCACTGTAAGTTAGGCTAGGCTGGGATAGGCTCACTATTTTTCGTACTAAGTTTTTTTATTTTTTATCCTTAGTAAGGACGCTACTTAGGTGGATTAATACAATTTGGCGCAATAACTAATATTGACGATTTGTAAGTTACACAGTAGTCAAATAGAGCTAAGATTGCATCGTCAATTTACACCTAAGATACCTCTTCAGTAAAAAAATACCGAGATAAACATTTTGACTTATAATCGACATAAACTTTATTGCTAAGTAACTTATGAATAGTTCCGATTTACTCAGGCAGCTAGATCTAGTAAAAGTCTCCCCTACATACATATATCTACGTAAAAAGAATGAAAATCCAAGACACATCAATAAAATGCACACCATTTATCATTGCCTGAATTTCATAGGAAAAATCGCTTACCAAAATAAAGCAAGCTACGGTGAACCACCGCAAAATGTTGACTCCGGACATCGTCATTATCACGTAATACACATAAAACTCGAACTTGAATCTCGTGAAAATTTAAAAATAAGCTACGAGTTCCCGCCAAATTGTTGAGAAGTTTTGATATCGCGCGCAACTGTCTTCGGTCGGTAAGCCCGCCAAACTGAAACGCCTAGAGCGGAGCCAAGCTTCGCGAACCGTCTGTGAATGGCCCTCTCCACTGCGACCGACGACGGAGGGATGGCGGGAGGGCAGACTTGTAGGGGAAACCACGACCGCCTCCGGTAATTCACCAAAGAAAAGTTATTTGACGATTTGCCTCAGTGATATACACGAGGGCTGTTCATATGCCGCAGACATTTTCTGATAGCTTTATGACGGTCGATAAAATAAAAGCTTACGGAGTAAAATGTAATCGCTGTGCGTTCCGTTGTGATTATTTGTATACTTGGTTCAATTATTTTTCGTTGTTATTCTATGCTCAATCAATACCTACATAAGAATGCTACAGTTTACTTATGCATGTACTGCAAAAGAATAATTCGGCCATTACCTACCTCTCTTATTATCAGACAGCCAGACATTTAGCAAAGTGCCAAGTGGTCCTAGTAATAGTGTGGAACCAAAGAGTAAAATAAACTTCCACCTTTTGCTACGGTAACATGAGTGTGGTCTGAGGACCGGAAAATTAATCGTTGTATTTGTGTGGCCCCTGAACTATTAATTTGGTTAGGGGAAATGATAGACAAGACACTAGAGATACAAATTTTATATAGCAAGCATCAGTACCTACCTCAGGGAATCTGCAAGTGCTCGACACTGTCCCCGAAAGTGGATTCATACATAATATGCAATCTGCTAGCTTAGCCGTAACGACAATTGGCAATGGCTTATTTTTAACCGACTGCACAGTATATTTTTCGTGGATGTTAATCGATTTCTCCAAGCTGGCTGGCCCGTTTTGGATAATAGTTTTTTTGTTTGAATGTGTTTGCGTTCCGATTGGTCTCAATTTTATCAGGCCAAGATCTGATGATGGGATCCTAGGAAGTCTTCAAATAATTTAGGCAATCCTATAGCAATTATTGTAATTTTCAAAGTAACTCGTGCATATACTCTCGGAAATCGGAAAACTATGGGAACTGTTTCATTAATGTGGGCAGGTATGTTTGTATTGAATAAGCTGTATTGGAAGTCGGTTTTTTCTTTAATTTTACTTTTTGCTAAATGATATCTATAGGTATACCTAGTAGTGCCATGGAAGGTAATCGTAGGAAAGTGAGGGACAGAGATAAATATAGCGCATAGCTCTATCCCTCACTTTCCTACGATATTAGCGTCCATGACATTACCTACATTAAAAAGGCCCACTGGTTACAAGATCCTTACATTACAATACGTACGCTCGCTTAGTTTGGTCTGTTCAATAGATTATAGCTGCGCCTGCGTATATCATAACGGCAAGGCGATAGGCGTACGATAGTGCGTGCACTAAGTACAACTAAGGTCATTGGTGTCCAACTTATTGCTTAACGATACGATTTATTCCTATAAGGCCAGATTCCTAAAAGACAGATATCTAAATGGACGGATGATAATAACAGAAAAAGCTTCCATAAAAAACTATTAGGTCAAGTATTAAACTCACCTTCTAGTAGTAAGTATTATTGAACTGATTTAAGAGAGAGCAATTTGCCCTTTTGCGGGTTTTGTACCCAAAAAGACAAAAAGGAACCCTTTTAGGAACACTTCGTTGTCTGTCTGTCGTGGCCCTTTTTCTTAGGAGCGCTTTAAGATATCAAGTTAAAAATAATGTCGATTAGTCGGGTCTGTGGTCAAAAAAAATAAACTTATAGGTTACAATCAATAGACACTGCCGTTTATGTCACAATTCTGCTGAATGAAATTAAAACCTACAGGATACTGCCCTTTGATCGAGAATCATGAAAGTTGGCACGAAGGGCACAAGTAAAGGAAAAAAATAACCGAAAACTTGTAGTTAAGTACTACACAAAAATAAATAAATTTGTGCGGAACCCTCGGTGCGCGAGTCCAACTTGCACTTAGCCGATTTTTTTCTTATATGGCCAGTATGTAGGTAGAACATTGAGCAACGCAAACGCCCATCCTGTGGCAGCGCAAGTCGCTCCAGAAAATTCACATGGCAAGCATTCTTGTCAAGTGTATCGATAAGACCTAGCTTGTGCAAGACTAGTAAATACTTACTTCCGTACTGTTCGCTTTTTAAAGGCATAAAATGCGTCATTTCTTTTAATTCCATCATGAAATGTCTATGGGTAGTAGGCACCCAAAACATAAAGAAATCTGACCTTATAGGATAGGAATAAATGGTTAAAGTTGGATGGGCCCAAGCGTAGAGGGATTAATTCGCGTTATGACTAAACTTCATATCAAATTAGCGTTATGTCTATGACTAACGCCCGGTTTCCGAAGGAAAATTAGATGGGACAACTTGTTGAACTGTTGTTAATCTCATTTCAGCCAATCACGTGCCGCCATTTTGAATTAATCTTCGATTAATCGGCTGTTACATTTGACCACTCTTTCAGAAACTGGGGTAAGTGTCTTTTGAACTTATTGTTTTCTTCATATTGTAGCTAAATCTGTTCATTCTAAATTTTCATCAGTAATCTTGTTATGCCTAAATCATAAGCAGCACTTGCAACTTCGTTACTGTAGGTATCTTGTACGAGTACCTATATTGTAGAAAACCCTCAATTACTCATAGTGGCAGCGATGGGCTAACCCCCTGTCATGTCAAATGGACTACGAGATGACTGGCTAAACATGTGCACAAGTGTGCCTTGCCAGTCAGGGAATGGGAAAAGGCGTCACGCTGGTGACGTATGTGATCGATCACATAGCCGAAGTACAAATCATAATAAAACGTCTTATGCACCAAATCAGAAGGTACAAGGATCACATAGCCTCCGCATAGCAAGATTTGAAATCTTGGAAAGCTGTGTGATCTTCATGCAGATGTGAATTCTTAAGTTTAGTCTTAAAATTTTCAACCAAAATTATTCACAACATTGTTTGACTTAAATGAAGCAAGTCCATAAATCTATTTGCCTTCCTCTCTTCTAACCCATATCGCTAAGCTAACGCTCTAACTATCTAGGATTTTTAATTTGAGGCCAGAAATGTTAACAAAGAGCTGTCATTTTCCAGTACAAAAAGTATAATGTGTGCGGTTTTGTTCTAGAAAATGACAGTTGTTTGTTTATATTTTTGGCCTCAAATTAAAAATCCTAGTATAGCTATAAGTATCCCTACTTGGACGTATGTCTAGTCATAATGCGATGTTATGTACATTTATGTGCCTTCTGATGAGTCGTTTTGTGTAAAGAATGATGAAACTATGATAAACCAAGTCCTTGTATGCTTGTAAATGTGTACGATAGATATTTTATTTGAATGTACGAGGGTTTATCAAAACAAATGCTACGAAACTAAAATATTGTAAATATGTTTAATAAAATAAAATTGTAAATAAAAAGTTGATTCAATAAAATAATAAAAAGTACCTATAAATGCCTTAGATAATACCCTTCATCCTTAATTGTGACAATACAAAATTGTTATATTTAAGACAACAAAACAATGCATTACTTCATGCTTCAAAGATTACTCTTATGCTTATCATTTACAAGTCATTGCCTCAATCTCTTCTTGAGGTTTTCAGCCAACTTGTCCATGAATGCGAATGTCTCATAGTAGTCGGACCGCTGAACGCCGTTCATACCCTTGATGCAAATAGCCAAGTCCTTAGTCATGACTCCAGACTCAATAGTATCGATGCAGACACTCTCTAGAGTTTCCGCAAAGTTGTGAAGAGCAGCGTTGTCATCCAGTTTGGCACGGTGGAGTAGACCACGGGTCCAGGCGAAGATGGAAGCTATTGGGTTGGTGGAGGTCTCCTTGCCTTGCTGGTAGAAGCGGAAGTGACGAGTCACGGTGCCGTGCGCCGCCTCAGCCTCTACAGTCTTTCCGTCGGGGCAGATAAGCACTGACGTCATCAACCCCAGGGAGCCATACCCTTGCGCGACCGAGTCTGATTGGACATCTCCGTCGTAGTTCTTGCAAGCCCACACGAACCCGCCCTCAGACTTCATCGCGTACGCAACCATATCATCGATTAGACGATGCTCGTACCAGATGCCGACAGCCTCGTACTGCGCCTTGTATTCTTTTTCGTAGATCTCCTGGAAGATGTCCTTGAAGCGGCCGTCGTACTTCTTCAGGATGGTGTTTTTCGTGCTCAGGTAGAGCGGGTACTTCCTGTCGAGCGCGAACTTGAAGGACGAATGCGCGAAGTCGATGATCGACGCGTCGGTGTTGAACATGCCGAGGGCGACGCCGGCTCCCTTGAATTCGTTGACGACATGCTTGATGGGCTCGCCTTTGAGAGGAGTCCAGATGAGCTCCAGCTTGCCTTCGCCGGGGACAACGAAGTCGGTTGCTTTATACTGATCAGCGTGCGCGTGACGTCCGATAATGATCGGTTTCTCCCAGCCGGTAACAAGGCGAGGGATGTTCTTGCAGATTATCGCCTCCCTGAACACGGTCCCGCCGAGGATGTTACGGATGGTGCCGTTGGGGCTCTTCCACATTTTCTTCAGCTTGAACTCTTCGACTCGATTTTCGTCGGGGGTGATCGTCGCGCACTTGATGCCGACGTTGTATTTCTTGATGGCGTTCGCGCAGTCGATCGTGACTTGGTCTTCAGTCTTGTCGCGGTATTCCATGCCCAGGTCGTAGGTGTGAAGTTCGATGTCGAGGAACGGTAGGATCAACTTGTCCTTGATGAGATCCCAGATGATTCTGGTCATCTCGTCTCCGAGGATGTCGACGACGGGTCCGGCCTTGATTTTAGACATGTTGCTGGGATCTGAAAAGAAGAAATGAAATCTGGTCAAAAGAGGTTGCTTATATTTTAATATGATAACCATATCGACAATCGAAATACGACAATTTCATGATAAAGCCACCTCAAACTGATCATACCACGAAATGACCTGTCCAGATCAATGAATGTTCAGCGTTTGATTATATGAACAGCGAAATGAATGACTTTTTCATTATGTGGTTAAACATTATTGATCATATCGTAAAATAATTTCAATACCGTTAGAGGCGCTGATGATAATTTGTTGTTGATTTTCACGATGGAGGCGGCGCGGCCGATAATTGTAATCATGAAATGGTCAACCATAGTTGAATTAGAACTTTCATTGAACAAAGAAATCCTTTAGGGCAAAACACTGCGGCAGCTTTGCTTAGTTCGACATGTATATCACAAAAAACATTAGGTAGTACTGAATAAAAATGTTTTTAAAAAGACATATTTTATCAAATTCAACACTTTCTAACCATTTCTTCATGAAATGATTGACCGTTCCATGAAACGATCATCAGTCGTCAGATAGCTTACATTGTTGACGATTTGGCCAAACGTGCACGGCCATATCGTCAAACGTTGATGTTTAAACGATCTGGTCAGTTTAAGTTGACTATTTCATGAAATAGTTATATTTATATACATATATATATATATATATACCCCCCCATAAATAGATGGATTACACAGATTATCCTATCATATAGAACAGAACTGAGCTGAGAAAAGATAAACAAATAACGCTCATGTCACCCTTTGCACACAACAACAACAAGAGCCGCGTTAAAGCTAAAAACCTGAGTCTTATCTTCGACAACCAGCTGCCCTGGTCATCGCATGTCACTCTGGGTCAGTCTCTCCTTCTCCCCACCTCATCGATTATGTTGATGCCTGTTGGGTCGTTGCTAATGAAGAACTACTGAACAATCTCGACCAACTTCTCGGAATTCGTTTTATCTGCGAGCTGCGTACGACCATGTATTACAAAGCCGCAAGGAGTTGAAGTGGCTGCCGAACCGTCTTCGCCGGGATTCCTTCATCCTCAATTTCCACTAGAATACTTTACGGAATCCACTCTATCCAACCTTTCTACGAGGCAGTTTTCCTTTCTTTCTTCCTCAGGCCTCGCAGAACTCACGTAGTTTTCTTGCTCACAACTCCACAGCATAACACCACGACCAATGAGCACGGGTTTAGATTCCGGGTCATTCGGTTGTGAACTGCACTCCCCCCCATACACCATTAGTACAACTATAAATATATTTAAAAGTCGCGTGAAGAAGCATTGTCAAGCCTCTCTCTTTAGAATTATAGGTACAGATGTAGTGAATAATCCTTTCCTATCGGCAAAACTCGGAACAACGATAACACCCGAATGGTGCCGATGTGTCTATGAATTACTGTATTATTAAATTACGTGTAGGTATCAAATAAATCGCATACTTTATTTATCAATGTCAAATGTCAAATTGCCCGTTTGACATATATTACACGGAGATGTTAAAACCACCACGATTCTATCATATAAAGAATTCGTTAGGTAAACAAAAATATAACTAGTTACTGAGGACGTTTTATTTCAATAAAACGCACTGATAAAAACCAAATTCCGGTTGGGATGATCTAATGATTCTATAAGGATTGGAACCCCAAAAGTCTAAGTATAAGTCAAAACTACAGTAGGATTTTGCAACCTTTTTTATAACAATAAATTTTTGTAATTAATTAAAAATACTATGACATAACAAAAAAGACAACTCAACATAAAACAAAACAAACCAGCAGAGAAATTAATATAAATAAATATGATTTTCTGATTGGATGAACGACTTCGATTATGACAGCGGGATAAGAGGAGGAGGAGCGGGGTGGACAGTGAGATGCGAAACAATACTTCCAACTTCCATATCACAGTCAGAATCAGAACTATTTTCTGGTGTATCATCGTCAGAGTTTTCATGAACGGTGATTACAAAACTAGCCATATAATTTTCCAACTCAGGTTCGTGTTTTCGGTACTCGTTTTCGCATTTGATGGCGTGGTCACATACTTTGGTCCAAACATCGGAACCAATCATATTACCTTTTCATATAGTATAGTATTTCATATAGTCATATTCATACTGATGTTTCTTTTGGATACGTATCCCTTTATTTGAGACCATATGTTTTCAATCGGATTGAAATCAGGATGATATGGAGGCAATCTAAGTACGCTGTGTCCATATTCGTTCATAAGTTTATCTATAGAGTATTCTACAAAGTCTTGTTTGTACTTGCAAATAATTTCATATATTTCAAGTTTTGTTAATGACGGATCAATCGGAACGTTATGTTTGGATAGCCAATCAATCATGTCTTGCTTCCTGGTATTTGAATTAGGAGGTTTTTTTACGTACTTATTATGATATGCAGCATTATCTACTACTAGTACCGAATGTGGAGCTAAGTTTGGAATGAGTTGATTACGAAGCCATTTTTCATAGTTTTCATTGTTCATCGCGTTGTGTTAGTCACCTGTTTTATCAGTAGACTGATACATTAACAATGCCCCAGGTATAAACTCCTTTCTACTACCAGCGTGCACTATTATGAGACGTTGTCCTTTAGAAATTAACTGTTTCACTCCGTTTTCTGACGAGTCGCCCAGCTTTTACCTGCCAAATGTGAGGTATGGATGTATGTTTCATCCATATAAACAATCTCTCTCCCTTGCGATCTGTACTTTTTTATCGCGGCTAAAAACTTTACTCTTTTTAAACGAACATCATCTTTCTCGATAAGTAATTTTCTGCTGTTTTCAACTTTTTTATACCGAAATCCCATTTTTCTAAGAATTTTTCTTAGCGTAAAGTCACATCCCTTAAAATTTATGGCTTCGGATAACTTGGACTTCAGGGCTTTAATTGTAGGTACTTGTTTGTATATCAAATGGAAATTATACACTAATCGGCGTAGTCAAAATCGTCAAGACCTAGACAAAATAATTTATTTGGTCTACCCAACGTTGCCGACCTTGGACTATTGGAGGTGGATTGATTTATGTATTCTTTTTGCAATATTTTGTTTACTGTTCGTTGAGAAATTCCACTGGCCTCCGAAACTCGTTTTTGGACTTCACAAAAGTAAGCAGTATAGTTGGTATGTTTGAATTTATCATTTTCAGTTAAGAAATATAAATAAATATTGAAAATAACTTCGCAGGCTTGCCGATCTAAACGTTTCCCTTTTCTTAGTGCTTTCGGGATGTCTGTTATAAATTATTAATGTGGATCGAATAAAATCAATGTTTATTATTTACAAAAATGACAGACAAGAGTGAAATGTAAAGTCAAAAAATAATAATATAGGTGGCCTGCATAAATACACGAGTCCATGAAGTTTATCACAAAATCTAACATAAATATCAACAAAATATTTCTGTGGTATTAACTACTCTATATAGATACTTCCTCTTGCAATGCGACCATTCCCTACGTTGTCTCGATGGGTACTGAGTGCGGTGAAGTAGTAAGACAAAAACCAACATTTCCGAGAAAATACGAAAGGAAAGGATTATTCACTACATCTGTAGTATGCATGTAAATATTTAATAGTATTATAATAGTAGTAATATATTATAAGTATTTAGTATATTATAATAGTAATTATATAATTTATTATTATGTAAGTACTCGTTTATATCGTTATATTGTTGGAAACATAGGTCTACCCTTGCTCAGCAATCAACCTTTCCCATCTTAAACTGGTTTGCGTGAAGAGATCTCTCAATAGAGATAAGCTCGCCTTTGTACACTATTTTCATGAAACTGCTGCTTTTTTATATGCTTTGTATGCAATAAAGAAATTATAAATTATGATGATTCACAATGAAACTAACACAAATAATAATTATAACTAGAGGGTGGAATTTTCATAGCAAAAATAAAATGTCACTAGAGATTGATGGTCTTACTACCAGAAAATAAACTCTCGTTCAAAAATTATTTAGACTAAAATTTAGGTATGTGATTTGACGTTTGGTTTGAGGTTAAACTAGGTTTAATATTTTTTGAAGTAGGACGGTAAGTGTTTATGGGATATGATTGATACAATCAATGGAATTAAACATTCAGGGCCTAACCACAAAAAAATAAACGCCTGTTCATATCAAACGTAGTTAAACTCAAACCAAACGTCAAACATTTTATTCTTTAAACAAGTGTTGAACTGGAGTTTATTTTTTGTAGTGGGACCAACCTATATATTTAATGGAACTGTATATTATATAACTGTATATTTAAACATCGTGTTAAATCTGCCACTGCCGGTGAAAACAAAAGTTTCGGCAGCCTTTTGCACAGTCAAAAAATAAACTCGAGCATAGCTGGACTGGACAGCCCCGCCGTAAACTTGAAGGTTGACTTGATGTCTTCTATAGTCATATATTGCTCACTTTCCAGCCACAATTCTGTCTTTCTACAACAATGAACTATTTCTAACAACTTACAATGAATATTCTTCAACAATTTACTGTTCTACTTGTGAAGGGCATTTAAACAACTTATTTTTATTGAGTAGAAAATTAACAATCAACAAAATAACAAATTCAATCTCTAGTGACATTTGATTCTTGCTGTGAAAATTCCGCCCTCTAACTACGAGTTTAACAAATAGCTACCTACTGAAAATATTTACATATCGAATTGAGCGTGAATCCGTGTAATAATATTCTGAAGGTCAATATATAAGTTGATATATAAGAAGATAATAAGATCAATATATAAGAAGATAATGGAAACCACAGCCATTTCTGTTATCTTTATTGTCCATACAGGGCATTGACCATATTATGAGATCAAGGCAAGACGCAGATATTAGCGATTAATTTAGTAACATCTTGATGCTTAGTTTGTTACAGTTAAATATGGATTAAAATGTCAATGAATAATATAACATGTTTGTTTTTCTGTTAGAAGGTCAGCTTCATACCAATAGCTGTGCCCTGCAGTTGAATTTGCGTAGGACATTACTTTGTGCTTGTTGATATGACAATTTGCTTCAGAATTCATACATTTATATTGTCATTAGCACACATGTTAGTATCCCCATAGCCAGGACCATCCCATCCCAGCCGCATTGGATATGTATGTAAACAAAGGGCTTACCAGACTAATGTGTTCTACCCAAAAAAAAATGCTGTATGGGTCAGGTAATCTCCATAATCCATAATATAAATAATCCATAATTTAATAAAAAACATAGCGTCTCGCCTGTTCCCATACTTGGTAGCAGAGGCACAGTTGTGCAAAATTCATAATTTGTAAAGAAAATTATCTAGATTAGTTACCTTAGTAATAAGTAGTTACTTAAATAAATTTATTATTTTAGAACTATTTAAGCAATTAATTTAACACACATAAATAGATACACACAAGTTTCGTCAATTTAAATTTAAACATAATAAAATTAACAATTACTCTACTAGTGGCTCTGTGAGCTGTAGACCTTGGGAGTGACACTTTCTCTTTTAATAATGTACATGGAGTATGAAAGTAACTAATTACTTTATAAAACACATTTTGCGTTTTTGAACCAAACCAAAACAAGACTTTACTAAAATGATATAGCCTGTTACTCTCAGGGTCTCTACAAATCCAACCACACCTCATTTGTTAAAATCCGTCAAGCTGTTGTAACAGTAGCGGTTTTTTGAAATTTTAAAACTGAATCCACAAAAAAATCTATCTTATTATCGAAAAATTCACGAGAATCAATTGGGAAATGCAGAGGATAACATCCAGGCACACATCCGGACACACGAAAGCATTTTTGCCCAATCCTTAAATGGAGAGATAAATCAAATAAAACACAAAATGTGAGATGATGATGAGATACTGTTTTAAGAAATGAGCAGTGGAAAATTCTAGCTGTGCGACCAAATTACTAAGTGAGCGACTAGAAATACAGAGAGGGCAACTTCAATATTGAACTGGCTAGAATAGATTATGTTATAGGTTTGGTTAGAACATTGAAGAAGCTAAACTGGAGTGGAGTGGAGACCAGCATATGCAAACAAAAACGACTGGCTAGAATAGGTTATTGTGGCTATTTTTCAATTGGGGTTGACACCCAAACAAATATTAGGTCGCTCAAATATTATGAAGCTTTTTGTATTTTTTGTATTTTGCATTCTAAGTAACTCAAAATAATGTTTGTAAGTTGATGTTCTGTTGATTTCTCATCACTCGCAGTCAGTTGCTCACTTAGTAAGTCAGTCACTCACTTAGTAATACAGTCACTCGTTTAAATACTACCCAAAAATAAACAATTAGCCGAATAAACCACCCCTGGACACTGCAGAGGCAAAGGATATATATAGATTCCTTGTATAACCAACATTAAAATTGAAATTAGGTACAATACTGTAAGTTAAAGTTAGGTACAAAACCTTAATTTTGTCCATAATTTGCTTAGTGAGCATCCATGTTTTGGCTCCACAGGTGAGGATAGGCAAGACACATTGGTTATAAACCTTGGTCTTCAGGCATTGTGGTAGTGACTTAAAGACTTAGTCTAGTTTCCCGAAAGCAGCCCACCCTCCTCCAAAGCATCTGTTGATCTCCTCTACCTGTGCATCTTGGTCGAAGGATGCCCAATATAGACATAGTCACTGCTGACCTGTATGGTGTCATTGATGATGATTTCTAATCTTATTTATTTTTATGCTTCTGTTGGTGGTAAAATTTCTTGACGAGCAGACCAACAGTAGTTTATTTATGGCATCAACAGTTTTTCTAAATTTTAGTTTTTTAGTAGGTACTTACAAATGCATGTAAAGCAGTATCAGATAACAATTTGAAACACATATTAATTGAAGTTGATTTCATTAGAGATATGTCAAATCTCCAGTCTAGTAGATCCTTATAATAACTAGCTTATTAATGTAAACTTGAATTAGAAATTACTAAGTAGGTAATTTACATACCAAGCCCCTGAATGTCACTGGTGCTAACATTAACTCCAAAATTAACAAATTCAACTAAATTTTTTAAGTTATCTACCAATAGCAAATTACACTTTCAAATTAGTGATGCAAGTAAAACCTTTAGGCCGGTTTGGTGGACAAACAAGTACAAAGGTCATTTACATGGCGCTAGCCTCCATTAAATACTTTATTAAGACAACAGGTGTCTCTACAATGATATCTTAATGGAAATAATTTTATCAACTCACTTGAAATATTACAGGGTTTCACTGAAACCTAAGCAGTAGCTACGAGCACTGCCGTTCCCTACAGCAGCCACTGACCAAATGAAATTAAAAAATGGTAAAATATAAATCCACGACACGACATTCTACGTTCATAAAGCTACGTCACGAACACGTCACGAATGAATGTCTAATTGTCTTTTTGATTGAGCTCCATCCATCCAACAAACCGGCTGCGGCGACGTGAAATATATGGCAAATGCGAGTGGATTAGGTTGGTAGTTTCTATAATACTTTAATTGATACGGATTAGGGTACCTGTTTTTTACGAAAATAATTACCTTCTAAACAAATTGAAGAGTTTCCAAATGGTTTCCAATGTAGACGGACGGGCCGATAGAACCATTAGCCAAGAGCAAAAGTTGAAAGTTGACTTGGAAATTTAGAATCACAGAGTACCTCGTTATCGTAGAATGAATGATAGATAGTTTTTTTTTTCTTGTAATACCTTACCTACGTCTCGTACTATCGCCAACGTGTTTTTTTTTAAATGTTTAAAGGTAAGGACATTGTAAAAGGAAAGGAATGAAATCGGAATTTGGAAATAGCACAGATTTGAATATCTATTTATATCGATGTATCATCATCAGCAGAAGTGGAAGCCCACTGTAAGAGTTCTTTTCCCATGCAGTCCAACACTTAAGTCATAAAACATGGTTTTGAAATTCGACATAAAGTTTAACAAAAGCAAGGGTTTACCGCTACATGCTAGCTGCAAGGGAAATAAGTTTTAAAGTAAGCTTCCACTTCTGCTACTGATGCACGTGAGAGGTATTTTGGTATAAACAGACACCCAGTACCTATATTAAATTATAAAAAATCACCACTTTGACTAAGACTTCAAAGTCAAAGTCAAAGATATTCATTTGCACATATAGGTGCTTAGGATGTTATGTACAATTTTCGAACGCTGGCGCGCGTCTGGACCGAAAAAAAAGCTACCTAAGAAGGATATGCGCCTAAAATTCGGCATCAATGAGGCGCACTGGTGGCAGGCCTAGCGATCCAACACCAATATTTTCGGACCTGGAGCAAAGGATGGTGGCGGTCATGGGCGGCGAAGAGTTGGCCACTGGTGATCACTACTTGGCGATTAACCCATTTCCCACACCCCAGGAGATGCAGGTTCGATTCCTGACCAATGAGATAATTAATTTATCTTAAGATTACGGATTAAGTTCTAACGGTGTTGGAAAACATCGTGAGGAAACCGTCATTACTACATAGCTGCGCCGATGGGCTAACCCCCTTTGACGCAAAATGGAGTATTTAAATTTTACTGGCTGAATGTGGGCACAATTGTGCTTCTGCCACCCTGTATGGGAAAAGGCGTGACGCTATGTTGTGTTTATATTTATTAATGCAGGTATGGTATGTGCTATATTTTGTAATTGTACTCATGTACTTTATTTTTTAAGCTATAATACTAGTTGGGCCTGAGGTCCATTATGAGGAAGAGTTGGCCACTGGTGAAGGCCTGAGTTGTAACCAGCTTCCCAATCTGGAGGTATATATTTAAGTTACTATATTATTTATGTTGTTATATTAGTGTCACCTTTTCTTGTTAATGTAATAGTGGAGTATTTGGCGTTCGGAGAATTATTTATAAGCTATTAAAGGTTTTTTTGCATCTGTACATGTATTTGTAGTTTTCTTTAAATTCCGCTTCCCCCATTTCCAAGCCTTCGTCCAAATAACGGACCATTCGCCACAGATTTCTGCGCCTCCGCAAATCCCTTCGATCCGCATTGCGCAAAATTGAAAATTGTAAAGCTAAACGAGCCATACTTCAATAACATTAGTCACAAATACCAATTGTCGCCACTCACAAGTTGTTCTTTTGTTCTTGCATAGGTGGCTTGCCATTATTCAAGAATGTACGCAATGACATTTGTCAAAATAGTGCTCGAGGGTACCAATTCACGACATTTAAAATTATTAACTCCCTAATTTTAATAGCTAAATCGAAAGTTGGTAGAGAGCTTAAGGGATTTTCATTTCAGCATTTTCCAAAATTTAGATTTTTCATATTTAAATAAATTTTGAAATTTTGAGTTTTTGGAAAAAGTTGATGTAGGCATAATGGACTATGATACCTTTGCCAGAACATAAAAAAATATCATTGTCAAGGTTTTGTCTTTGCCTGTCCCAGAAAGTTAAAAAAAACAAAGGCTGCGTTCAGTTTGAATGTCTCAGTCAACGCCCGCCATGAGCCCACATTATATGCTATCTCTTTTGCAGGCGTAGAACTTGTATAGTGCTATTCTTATATTAGTTTCATGCGGGTGTTTCTTTCTGAAAACACAAACAAACCGAACCGAAATGAGTGTCAGCTGGTATTTTTTTAATGCTAGGCAAAGGTATTTGTTGTCCTTCTGCCTACATCTTCGATATCTGAATTCTTTTCAAGGTATCTTTAAAACAATGAATGGATAAAATATATTTAAACATGTTTCGTTTAAGCATTCAAATATATCTCAATGGACATTAAATCTTTTTAACTAATCAAAAATCAAATGTTGTCAATTCACAAGTGAAGCGAGATTTTGTTTAGTTCCGTCGATAACCGCTCAAAATTGAATACAAGATGGCACCACCATCGAACCCGCGAGTACCAAATGACGAGACGGCAAGTTTGAGCCAATGCATTGCGTACCAAGAATAGCACTACTGGACTGACGTGAGTGACGTGATGTTTGTTTGACAGTCGACTTCACTCATATACTTGGCACTCTTTGGTTGACTTGATTGCCACTTTTTTTTTGTAGGCAAAGAAATTTGTCTTTTATTGCGTCTCTTAGTGACGTCACGTTTACTTTTAGAGGGTAAACTTTTAGCTTTGTTTTTTAAATATACGCAGTGAATAAAACCCAAAAATATTTAAATTAGTTTTTTAAAATGCTGTTTATTTTCAAAAATATATATATATATATATTAGAAAAATGCACGGCCAATTGAACCAGCACACTCTGATCATGAAGATCATGAAACGTCATATGAATCTGTTGAATATTTATATTCATAATGGTTTTATTTTCTATATTTTAGAACAGGTACTTACTTTAGTGGAAGATTATTTCATAATGATAAAAAATAATAGTAGTTAATGTGACTTCGATAAAGAGAGGCTTTAATATACGAGTGTTTCATGATAACACACGAGTATTTTAATGCCTAATTATGTACAGTTACATACACTGCTTTATCTCTACATATCACAAGCTCTCTATGATTGTTAATTTATAGTTATATTTAAAATGTAACTTCTAATAAGTTCAATTTTAAAATAAGTCATGGGTATACTATACTTAGTATACTTAGTATTGACCAGGTTTTTTATTTACCTGGGGCTTTACCTTTATTCACAACAGAGCGCGTCTAAATTCATCTCATATGAAGCAGAAACTTTGTTAAAAAACAGCACTAGCATCTGTAATGTATATTTAAAATGTCACCAATCATCGTTTATATCCCCAGGACATTGTCAAAACGTTTAGATTAATAAACTAAAAAAAATACTGAAGTCCTGTGGGGTTTATCATTCAATGTCATTGGTTCAGTAATTCTAGTTACAGCCCCACACTTAGCTTATATATTCAAAAAAAATGTTGACGATGGAGCTTTTCCAGACCTCATGGAACATAGTAAACTGATACCTCTGTTGAGGTCTGGAGACAAGGGTGATCCTTCTTTAAGACCAATATCTGTTCTTCCAGCACTAAGTAAAATATTTGAAAAGATATTACTCAATCAAATGCTCTCACACTTCAACCATTCAAAACAATTCCACTCCAAACAATATGGTTTCACTAGGCGTAAATCGACTGCGGATGCAGGTATTACCTAAGGCATTACCCTAATATCTCATATTTATTCTGAGAGTCTGTCAGAGTGAGACAAGGGTGATCCTTCTTTAAGACCAATATCTGTTCTTCCAGCACTAAGTAAAATATTTGAAAAGATATTAATCAATCAAATGCTCTCACACTTCAACCATTCAAAACAATTCCACTCCAAACAATATGGTTTCACTAGGCGTAAATCGACTGCGGATGCAGGTATTACCTAAGGCATTACCCTAATATCTCATATTTATTCTGAGAGTCTGTCAGAGTTGTATACGATCTGTCAAAGGCACTTGATTATGTTGATCATGATGATGATCGCTACTAATGAAATTAAATTATGACGGAGTTTGTAAAAGAGATCTTAAAATTAATCCGTGGCCCTCCTTCTCCCACAGTAAATATTTGTAAATATCTACAGTAAGTAAGAAATTGGACTTTGACTTTGACTATTATATTTTATTAAACCTGTGTAACTATCCACTCTCATTCCTTTCTATTTATTCATAGTCAACCGCTAACAGAACAAAGTTATATTTTTTTTATAAATACAATCCAGTCAAATGACACATGTACATTGTACAGTGACTATGACAATGGCTCAAACAGAAAAACCTGCAGTCAAAACGAATATTTTCAAAGATCATGATTCTTGGAAAAAACTACTGAACAGGCATCCCTAGAAAACATGATCCTCATAGAGAAGGAATCCAGCAAGTGGAAGCAAAGACAAGACAAAGTAAAAACTTATGGAAGAGAGAACGACTCATAAGGATTCATAGTTCTAATTATGGCAAGATAATCAAATGGTTTAAATAAACTGGCTAAAACCTAAAACATTAGTCAAAAATGTGTATGTATAAACTGCAGAAATCAAAGCTAGACTATGGTCTTAGATATGAAGACGAAGCTGTGCAACAATTTAAACTAAAAAACAAATCTGGCTGCAACTGAATGTGGCATAATAATACGGAAAGAAAATCAATCCCTAGCTTCCACACCAGACGGATTAGTAGGAGAAACCAGTGAACTGGAAGTTAAGTGCCCACACACAAGCATGCAATCAGAAGATTTCTTCAGAAAAAGTTACCCTTCTTGTACCTGTGCGAAGAGACAGGTCTATTAAAATTAAATGAAAGTCATGATTATTACGAGTATTATCAAATACAGAGGCAAATGATGTGTTTACCAATAAGTGATGGTGATTGAAAGGGACAATTGTTTTATAGAAAGCATGTTAAAAAACTAAAGTTTTCAAATGACTACTTTAGGGTAGCCATTGTGTAACGTTATAGTTCTTTAGATAATTAGGATTATAGGAAAATAAGTAAGCGGTAAAACGTGACTTGAAATAAAGTATATATTGGACTGACTTTTAATGACAGATGACGAGTTTCCCACACAATGACCACAGAGTAAGTATAGATGACACTACTTTACATCTCCCTTTCTTTGTAAACTAAAAACATATGTCTTATTTCTAAGCTTACATTTGACTCAACAGTTAATTTCAAAACAACAATATAATTATACAAAATTATAGAATTTTCAGAACATACTGCTATTTTAATAGTTAACTAATTATAACTGTAATCATGTATTGCACAGCAGAACTTAATATAACATATTTGATAATGTTGTAATTAATTACTAACTTATTATAACGTATAATGTTGAGGTTTTGTGTAGAAGAATAAGCAAACTGTTATTTATCACAAGCCATATTATATTCATAGAAACATTACCACGACACAATCTACATAACAAGAGAATGTAACCATAGCAACCAGTCAACATTACTAGTATGGAGACACGCAGCTAGTGCTGTACATCTCAACACTCCTCCTAAATGATAACATGGTTTACAGTTATTATTTAATACACAACTATATTTAACTTAACTATACAAAAGATAAACTAACCAACTAAGAATTAGCACAAGAACTTATCAATGCATTTATAAAACTTCTCTGTGCTCAAACTTTTAGTCATAACATCCGCTAAATTTTCATTGGTACAAATATGTTCTATACTGATCACCTTATTGACAACCAAGTCTTTTAAATAGTGAACCCGTATATCAATGTGTTTTGTACGCTTTGAATTCTCGTAATTCTTGGCCATTGATATCGCACTTTTGTTGTCAACAAGTAACACGGCATTTACATCACAATTTAAGTGTTTAAATATGCCTTTTAAATTAACGATTTCCTGTGCTAATGATGCAGCAGCTATGTACTCCCTTTCGGCAGACGATAAAGCTACACATTGTTGCTTCTTTGAAAACCAAGCAATGGGGTTTTGCCCTTGTAGGATAATACCACCGCTAACACTTTTTCTGTCGCTTCTATCTCCAGCCCAATCGGCATCAGGAAATCCGTATAAATTATTGTCATTTGTCTTTTTAAATAACAAACCTTTTTCCTTCGTTTCTTTCAAATAACGTACTACTCTTTTTCCAGCTTTCCACAATTCTTCGTTCGGTTTATCTAAAAATCTGCTCAGATATGACACTGCAAATGTTAAATCCGGTCTTGTTGTAACAGTAAGATAAATTAGACTTCCTATTAGTTCTCGATATGGTACATCTAAAACTTTTGTATCGTCCTTTATTTCTATATTGTAATTTCTTTCCATGGGAGTTTTAATTCCGTTACATTCATCCATTTTGAATTTAGTCAATATCTTTTCAATCATTTTAGTTTGTTTAAGTTCTAAGGTATCTTTATTTCTTTTAACTTCCATTCCAAGAAAGTACTTAATTTCGCCCATACATTTTGCGTTAAACTCCTCCTTAAGTGCTTTAATAGTATCTTCCCCGTTTCCAGTGATCAGGATATCGTCTACATAAATCAGCATCCAGCAATCTTCTTTGTAATACAAACAGTAATCATATTCTGATCTTTGGAATCCATTAGCTTTCGCAAATTCGTCAAGTGTTTCATTCCAACACTTTGGTGATTCAACCAATCCATACAATGCTCTCTTTAGTTTTAATGCTGTATTATTATTTTTTATTTCTAGTCCTTGAGGTATTTTGATAAATACATCAGACTTCAATTTTCCATTTAGGAATTCAGTAGGAATGTCCAGTTGAATAATTTTTAAATCATCTTGTTCAGCTTTTGATAAGATCATTCTTATTGTAGAATGTTTAGCAACGGGTGCATAAATGCTGTCGAAAATATCTTCTTTCTTTTGTTGGAAGCCTCTAGCTACCAGTCTTGCCTTTTTTGTTCCATCTTCTTTATGCTTAAATATCCATTTTGTATCTATGAGCTTTCTTCCATCGGGTATTTCTTGTTCTTCCCAAGTTTGTAATCTTTGGAGTGCATCTAATTCTTTATTAATTGCGTTTTTACATTCTGGTTCTTTAACAGCTTCTTCGAAAGTTTCTGGTGCATTTGCACTAAGGCATATAACAATGTTAGTTTCATTTATGTTTTCTACATTTGTCGCGTAATCTTTAAGATAAGCAGGAGGTTTTATTGTTCTTTTGGGTCTGGTTGGTTCTTCTTCAGTTTGGTCATTGTTCATTTCTGCATCTTTAAATTCATCTTCATCTTCTACTATATCTTTCTTTTCTGTATTGATTTCTTCTTCTTTGTCTTGAATATACCTTACTTGTTTCATTTCTTTGTTATTTTTGAACTTAATGTCGCTTTCATCAAATCTTACATCTCTGGAAATAATTATCTTATCTTCTTCTGAATCCCATAATCTGTAACCAACAGTTCCATAACCTACCATTCTTGTTTGTTTTGCTCTCTTGGCTAACTTGTCCGGTTTGGGTACTATAGTAGCCCAAGCTTTGGAACCAAATACTCTCAATCTCGATAGGTCCTTTTTACCAAAAAATATTTCGCTGGGTGTCTTGAAGCATATGGCCCATGATGGCGATCTGTTCAATTGGTAAACTGCACATTGTATCGCTTCGCACCATAGATGTTTTGGCAAATCGGTTTCCGCTAATAGAGTCCTCGTTTTGTCGCATAATGTGCGGTCCATCCGTTCTGATATGCCATTAAGTTGTGGCGTGTACGGTAATGTATATTCTAAAGTAATCCCTCTATTTCTGCATAGAAGTTTCAAACTATTGGCAGTGTACTCTCCACCATTATCGCATCTAATTTTTTTTACTTTATTCCCCGTTTCGTTTTCAATTCTTAATACATAGTTCATCAGTCGTTCTGTTGCTTCAGATTTGCTCTTCAGGGGATATACTACGCAAAAATGAGAGAAATCGTCAATAATTGTCATTAAATATTTCTCACCATTAGGTCCTGGTTGTCTGATAGGTCCAGCTATGTCTGTGTGAAGCATCTCGGCTATCATACTCGTTCTAGGCTTTGGGACAGGCGTGAATTGGCTTCTGGTGGCTTTACCCTCCATACAAGGACTGCAAATTCTATCAGATACAGGTAAGTTTAATATATGTAGGCTTTTCCTATTCAAATGACCTAAACGTTTATGCCATAGATCTGTTGCATCAGTAACATTACAGACTTTGTACTTACATAATTCTGCTTGTAACTTATACAACTTTCCATGCACGTTGCCGCATAAATATGTCTTTTTATTAAATATTTTAACATTGTTTTTATTAAAGTTTACGTTAAAACCTGCCTCGACAATCTTTTTCACTGATAACAAATTGTATGAAACATCTTTCACAATTAGAGCTTCAATATTGATCTTAGTATTTTGGTATTTTATTTTAAGTTTACCACTTTTATTGGTTGTAATACATTGGCCGTTAGCTACGAATATTTTTACATTTTTATCTAAGTACGTAATATTCGTCATATAATTTTCATATTTTTCATTTATTAAATGCTCCGTACATCCCGAGTCTACAATTAGTTCTATGCTACCACACTCACCCACATTAGCAATAATATCACTAGCAATGAAACCTATTTCTTCGTCTTCTGTGCCTGCTGCTGAAGCATGTTGATACGTTGTATGTCGTGCACCTGAATTTCCTCTAAATGAGCGTCCACGCGCCCTTTGGTAGCTCCGTCCTCGTGTCAATGACCGTCCTCTGCTCGGTCGTCCAGATCCTCTGCATTCAAACGACTTGTGTCCACGTTTCCCGCAGGAGTGGCACGTGAGGAAGGCGTTATTCTCATAACTTTTACTATTTCCGTCCATTTTTAACTTTGTCTCCATATCCAGTAGTCTTGCTTTAACAAATTCTATGTTTAGCTGTTTCTCGGAAGTCATAGTCTCTATTGATGTAATTACTTGATCGTATATCTTTGGAAGAGAAGACAGCAGATAGCAAATTTGGTCTTCTACATCGACGTTTACGTTGATTGCCGCTAATTCACTAAGAATTCCTTCAAATCTTAGGAAATATTGTTGTAAATTGCTTTCACTGTCATACCGCATTGTTATGAGCTTCCGTTTTAAATAAAATTTGTTACAGACTGTTTTCCGTTCAAATATTGCCTCTAATGACGTTAACATTCCTTTGGTCGTATTCGCATTTCTTACAATGTCAATATATTTGTCGCTCAGACATTGATGGTATCGGTACAAAACTAATTAAAATGTGTGCACATCTCCTTGCAAGACCTATGATAAACACATATCATAAACTTAACATTTTCAGAGGGAAAATTTCCAACACGACTTAAACAGTCAATTGTAAAACCACTGCACAAAAAAGGGGATAAATGTGACATGAATAATTACAGACCGGTTACCCTAATCCCTGTAATTTCTAAGATCTTTGAAAGGATGATGTATAAAAGAATATATAGCTTTGTGACACAACTTAACATACTAAAAAAAGAACAGTTTGTATTTCGTAAAAATTCCTCTACAACTTTAGCATGCTTTGTTCTTATGAAAAATGTCTTGCAAAGTCTTAATGACAAGAACTCTGTTGCCTCAATATTCTTAGATATGAGCAAGGCTTTCCATTTCGTGTCACATCCTATTCTATTAGATAAACTTTACAAGTGTGGTATCCGAGGTAACTGTCTAGAGTGGGTTAAAACCTATCTTAGTCAGCGAACTCAATGCGTCGAAGTAAGCAGGATTATTGATGGAATGAAACAAACCTTCCAATCAAACTATCGTGTTAATAACTACGGTGTACCACAAGGTAGCATATTGGGGCCACTATTGTTCCTGTTGTATATAAATGACCTACCTAACGTAACAAAAAATGACTGCGTACTATTTGCCGATGATACGACGCTTCTTATTAAATGTAAAAATCGAAATAAATTAGAGACTGAAGTAAACGAAGCCCTAAACGACATTGTAACTTGGTTAGAGAACAACAACTTAAAGGTAAATACAGAAAAAACTAAAATAATACAATTTCAGACTTGTTACAATAATCATTCCGCACCGAAGCTCTCCATTAACTTTAAAGGAACTAATATTCAAGAAGTCGATTCTACTCTATTTCTCGGGATAGTAATAGATAATCACTGTAATTGGAAAGCCCACATAGACAAGGTATGTCTGAAACTGGACAGATTTGTGTATGTGTTACGACGCATGAGAGAAGTGGCAACGAGATCTGCAACCCTATCGGCATACCACGGATACGTATCGTCGGTACTGCGGTATGGATTAATTATGTGGGGCAACTCTGTTGACGTTGACAGGGCGTTCAAAACCCAGAAAAAATGTGTCCGAGCACTATGTGGTGCAGGGTATTTGGACAGTTGTAAACCTTTGTTTAAAAAAATACAGATTCTTCCCCTACCATGCCTCTATATTTATGAGATATGCATTTTTGTAAAAAAATACCCAGGAATCTTTAAGAAAAACTGTGAAATGTTTAGTGCAAGAGGCAGATTCAAAGATAAATTATATGTACCACCACAAAGGCTACAGTTATACTCTAAAAGTGCATATTGTATGGCAATAAGAATTTATAATAAAATCCCTGATGACATTAAATACCTTACATTTAATCAGTTTAAAACTAAATTATTTAATTATTTAATGGACAAATTATATTATAGAGTAAATGATATACTTACAACGAATCAATCTATTTAAATAATTTTATATTAAACTCTATTTTTAATTCATAACTGACATTGTAAAATATTTGCACACCAAACTTTAGATGGTGAATATGTTGAAACTGATGAATACCAATAATTTTAAGATCACATGTACACATATTTAACAGCAAATAAACAATTTGATTGATTGATTGAATGATTTAATTTCGAGTTTTGGATTGTCAATTAGGTCAATATCATATTCATAATCTTTGTAACAGCCTAAGCCTTCGAAGATGTCATCTTTGCTTTCACTTTCTTTCAGTGTTTTCACTCTATTTTTGTGGTATTTGTTCTTAGTGCGGCACATTTTAGCAAAATGTCCATTTATATTGCACTTAGTACATGGTTTGTTAAATGCCGGACATTCTCTGCGTTTATGGTTTGTACCACATCTCTTGCAGTCAAAATACTCATTTTGTTTATTTTTGGGTAGTGTAGTTTTACCTTTATTTCTCACAGCCAACACTTTGTCTGCTTTGTTTTTGCCTTCAAACTCGTCGAGTTGTTTAGTGGCTTGTTCACTGGTTTTACAGATTGTTATAGCTTTGTTCAAGTCGAGTTTGTCTTCTGTTAACAATTTTTCTCTTACTTGGTTCGATCTTATGCCAAACACTATCTTGTCTTTAAGCATTTCGTCGAACAATTTGTCAAATTCACATTTACTTGCTTGAGTTTTTATTCGGGTTAAAAATTCGTTAAATTGTTCATCTTCGTATTGTTCAATCTTGAAAAATATATATCTTTCAAACGATATGTTCGTCTTCGGTGCGAAGTACTCTTCGAACTTGTCTTTGATGATTTGCAGGTCGTTTTTGTCTGCGTCGCTGAGGTTGAAACTATTGTATATTTCGATCGCTTCTGAACCTATCACTGCCATAAATGTTGCTGCCTGGACTTCGGCTGGCTTCTTATCTAATTGAACAGTGATTCCATACCACTCAAATTGCTGTAACCACTTTTTCCAGCTCGTTGGTTTATCGGAGTCAATTTGTAGGTTAGCTGGTGGCTTTATTCCTTTATTTATTTTTATTTAACACGTCTATTTATCATTCTGACACCATGTAACGTTATAGTTCTTTAGATAATTAGGATTATAGGAAAATAAGTAAGCGGTAAAACGTGACTTGAAATAAAGTATATAATGGACTGACTTTTAATGACAGATGACGAGTTTCCCACACAATGACCACAGAGTAAGTATAGATGACACTACTTTACACATTGTTAACAAATTTCTGTATTATAAAAAATAATTCCCTACCTTTGGGTTTCTCCCAATCACCTCCACCACCCATGGATTTGAGAAACACCGGAACAACCCGTTGCTTTAACCTGGTTTTATTGGATTGTTCTCGTATTCCTTAAATACATTGTTTTGAAAAGATAACAATGCCATACATCAGTTCCCGAAATCTTCCTTGACGTTTATTATTATATAAAAATAGTCCCGTTTGCCTTCACGGCAGCAAGGTTTAGTCAGGGTGGTTATACTAAAATTGCTACTATATTGGTATGAGACCGAAAATAATCTTTCACGCTAAATTAATAGACAAATATTGTTAAAAATGGGTAGTATTTAATTGAACATCAAAAAAGTCTTACCTAACCTAACGACTTAATAACTCAGCCAGCATCTAATTAAATAAATCAGTATCAAATTGAAAATTATACTTATCATCCAATTAAAATTGATACAAAAATTGATAACACTCGATGTTGGGTTTATTATTTCCAACTAAAAATTAGAAGAAAATAAAATTAGGTAATTTAAAAAACTAAGAAACTCTCGTGTATTTGTCACATTAAACAAATCAAAGGAGTCTAAACTCGAGCGGTTTACTAGTATTGAAGAGTTCCACTATCCACGTTCAGGTCCCATCATCAGACATTTAATTTGCAAGATATACATAGTTAATTCCTTAGTTACTTGTGAACCTAAGAAAAGTGTGTTAAAAAGCGGATCAAATTGTCATTCTGCCAGAACAGACTCTTATTCTTAAATAACTTTAATAGCATTTTTTGATGTGCTTATTAATCAAAAATTACAAGCTTTTATTTATTACCGTTGTCTTCTATCGTGTTATCAGACATTCAAAAAATAATTATATCAATTTACTTACCAACGATGACAATAATTTGTTTTCTTCACCAATAACTCCCAGTTGTTCTTTGACTTTTATTTATGTCACAATTATCACGTTATTTAGGTGATCTGCTAACTCAGTGTTTTTCAACCTTTTTCATGATGCGACCCCCTTGGTATGAAAAAACATTTCGCGACCCCCCGACCCTTCGCTTTTATTATCATATATGTACGTGTATGTTACAGCGTTACAAATATTCGTTCCATACGACGTATTTTTATGCGTCTCCATAATTAGGATTCGGATATAAGTACATAATATAGTATGTACTTAAAACACATTATTTTAAATCTATATACATCGAATACGTCGCAGAAATTTACGCACATACGCACGTACGACCAAGGCCGATGCCGACCGCCCGGCAAGTGTGGTGGGTGGCTAGCTGGCGAGTTGTTGAGAGTGAACGAACGAGCGGGACACAACGAGCGTTGCGGGGGAGGGGTCGCGGGACGACGCGATACTCACTCAATTCACGTCGACGTTTAATTGTTTGACGACCGTTAGACATTGTTTTTACTTTTATTTGTAAGAATTACGCATTTGTAGTGATTTGTAATAATTTAACATGGATAAATTCCTGAAAAGATCAACAGAACCGTCAACTTCTGGTGAAAGTAGTGGAAGTAAAACAAAGAAAAAACGTCTTTATGACGACAATTATTTGAAATTCGGGTTTACTGTGATTGACAATAAACCACAGTGCGTTATTTGCTTTGAAACTTTATCAAGAGAAAGCATGAAGCCGTCGAAATTAACACGCCACCTTAACACAAAACATCCAAATGAAAAAAATAAGCCCGTGGAATTTTTTGAGAGAAAATTGCAAGCTCTTCAACATCAAAAAACTGGTATAGTGCAAATGTCCAACCTAAATGAGAAAGCGTTGCTTGCTAGTTATCGAGTAGCTTTTCGTGTGGCTAAAGCAGGAAAACCTCACACTATTGCCGAAAATTTGATTTTACCAGCTATATTAGATATAGCAGATATTATGTTTGGGAAACAAGAGGTCGAAAAACTCAAAAGTATACCTCTCTCTGACAATACCGTTCAACGCAGGATAAGCGATATGGCTACTGACGTTCGTGATCAAGTCATAGAAAAAATAAAGGAAAGCACTTTTGTATCTTTGCAATTTGATGAATCCACGGACATTGCGGGATGTGCGCAGTTTGTAGCTTTTGTGCGTTTTGAATCCTGTGATAAATTAATGGAAGAAATACTATTTTGCAGAGCGCTTCCCACAAATACTACAGGTCAGTGTTTGCATAACATGTTCCTTGAAGCTACGCAAGATATGAATATCGATTGGGCAAATAAATGCATTGCTATTTGCAGCGACGGAGCAAAAGCGATGACTGGTGCGAAGAGTGGATTTATTGCTAGGCTGAAAGAACAGATGCCAAACGCTTGTTGGGTGCATTGCTTTCTCCATCGCCAAGCTCTTGCGGCCAAAGTCTTGCCACAGGAATACAGCCAAGTTCTAAATATTATTATAAAGATTGTAAATTCTATTAAAGGAAAAGCGTTGCAGTCACGATTGTTTCGGATTATTTGTGAAGATATGGGGGCACTCCACCAAAATTTACTCTACCATACAGAGGTTAGGTGGTTGTCAAAAGGTAAAGTACTGGCAAGAGTTATGGAACTTCGTGCTGAACTTTTAATATATTTACAGCAGGCCAAGTCAGAATACTCTGAATTCATTTGCGCCCCGGAATTTCTTTTGAAATTAGCTTTTCTTTCTGACTTATTTGAGCATTTAAATATCTTGAATAAAAGTCTTCAAGGGCGAAATGAAAATGTCATCACTGCAAAAGACAAAATACATGGCTTTACAAAAAAAATTGACTTGTTGTCGTCGTCTATAAATCAAAATAACTTCGATTCATTTTCGTCGACACAATCTTTTACTGAAGAAGTCGGATGTGAGATAAACATCAAGACATAAGTACCTGGTATGAAAGAGTTGTTAGATAATTTGAAAGAAGAATTGTGTCATTACTTCTTAGTGCAAGAGATATCAGAGAACACTGGGCAGAGGTGGATCTTAAATCCGTTTTTAAATGCAGCTATAAATGAGGCTAATTTATCAAATAAGCTCAAAGAAAAACTGCTAGAATTATCTGCCGATGGGATGTTACACTTGGACTTCAAGTCTTCTAATTTGGATACCTTTTGGTTAAGGAGAAAAACAGAATACCCGGAATTGACAACTGAGGCTTTGAAGTGTTTGATTCCATTTGCCACCTTGTACTTATGCGAGTTGACATTTTCATCGATGGCCCAGATAAAGAGTAAGCAAAGAAATCGCTTAAATTTGGAAAACGATTTAATTCTATGTGTCGCAAATACAGATCCACGATGGGATACATTAATTAATAAAAAACAAGCACAAGCTTCGCATTAATTAACATGGGTCTTCGGATTTAATTTTTTGTTTCTCTTACTTAATAAATAAATAAATATTAATAATCTTTATTGTCTTTCTTTTACTAAAGCACCTAGTTCTCTCGACCTCTGGCGACTCCCCTACAGAAGCTTCGCGACCCCCCAGGGGGTCGCGACCCACAGGTTGAAAAACACTGTGCTAACTGATACTGACGAAAATAAATGCTAGTCCACACTTCGGGTAGGTGATTAGAAATCACTGATTATGGGGCTGGACTGGAGTAAAACAAAGAAAACCAGATAGGCGTTGACCCTGCAGCTGCATGAAAACAAAGACGAAGACAAAGACGAGGGTTTTACAAAAGGCAGCGACTGACTTCATGCATATAAAGTTTTCTTGAAGTACCTACCTTACGTAGTGTTTTAGGTATTATTCATAAAATTCGAAGTGTCGGGTCCCGGGTTCGATCACCGGCTGGTGGTAAAAAAAAACCCAGGTCTTGGTTGTTTTTAAGTGTTTCTGGTTCCTAGTGTGGGGCTAGAAGCAATGCAAGTGACCCGGGACCGCAAGCCTAGTATAGCATAAAAGTGAAGGACAGAGTTATTTATAGCGCTTAGCTCTATTCGTCACTTTCCTTTTGGATCTACTGATATTGATGTTGGAAATTGGAAGGAAAAACGTGTCCAATGGGTCCTTCCTTTCTTCTTCCTTTCCTTCAGGCCCCGGCCTTCGTCCAATATTATTGTCAATAATTAATTTTCCCATCGGTTTTATCCCATCACTATTCAAAGACAGATAAAAAAAAGAATTAACAAAATGGCGTAGTAAGGTTTTGTTTTGGCTGGATTTTTGCTGGTTGTTTGCCTGCTTGTTTTAGTGTTTTCGTAAGAGTATAAGCTGAATTACTAAGTTTAAGTGTGAAATGTGCAAAAAGAATATATTTAAATGAACATGTGATAAAGATAAAGTTTATTTCCATTCAACAAAGTTGTTCTACAGCGCCATGAAAATGGTAGTGCAGAAGAATTGGAACATTGTTGAGGCATCACAACAAAGCCCGTCTACTGAAGATTCCTCAACTTCTACTTGGAGTTTCCAAGCACCGGTAAAGACAGTCACTGTTCGTCCAACTGCTACGTACAATGCGCAAGCCGTAAGTTGCTGTTTTGACTAATGATAGTATGATTACAAGACGATCGAAACCTTGACCTATAGTTAGGTAGCCTTGATTTTAAATGAAAACTATAGAAATATATGTCATGGCTAGGATCTTGTGCATCACGTAACAAGATTGTTGTTATAACTGTATCCTGATTTACGGATATCACTGTCTGCAAACTATGTTATATATAATAATATGTATTTATTTATAGGAACCTACCTGACCTGATAAACTTGTTAGGTATAATAGGTTAGGTATGATAAACTTATTAGTTGATGGTTATATTCATCACGTATATACCTTGTGGTATATACGTGATGAATATAACCATCAACTAATAATAAATTTAACCAATAGTTACAATCAACTATAAAAATATCATATCAACTCCTCGGCTCAGAGTCCGCTCCGGGAGGGAACATAACCATCAACCATTAACACAATGTATATATATATATTATTAACTTCTCCGCTCATTCTGAGTCTAACAGGAGAATTGACAACATCACTCGTTCTCTCGCTTGGGTTCGAATTAAGAGCGGCAACCTCACAGGAATCATAGGAGCATCTGCCCCCTTATCAAAAATTGATTTATTTATTTATTTATTTGGTTTACAAAACAGATAACAATCAAAAAATTACATTATTAAAGCATGTACTGAATATGTACTGAATATGGTTTCCGACTGCTCTCCAAAGTATGTAAACACATATAGCGACATATGGGAGGCGGAACACAATTAATCAACATTAAAATGCTAGATATTTTACAATAAAAATTTCAGTAACGTGCATCAAATTGGCAATTATTCATAAATTAATTCATTACATCATTCAATTAGGTATCACATAAGATACATTAATTATAAAAAATAAAGATAACATTAAAATTAAATAATTAAATTTAGAGTGACAACAAGCAAAGGATTGATAATAATTTTTGGACTAATTTATTATAACGATTATTGTCATATATATGTATCTCATCACATACTTCAATAGTTAATTTATTATATAAACAACACATTCCGTACCAATTATATGCTCTATTGCTCTTACAATAGCACACATTTACTCATTACTGTTGGGGATATTTTATTCTAAAAAAACGGAGGTGATATTTCAGTCGGTTATTAATTGTATGCTCTTTGATATTTTTATTCTTATAAAAGGAAGAGATATTTCGGTCAGTGTGGTCGATGGTTGATTGTTTAGTACTTGAATAAAAATATAATAATAATAACAATAATAATAACACAGGAAAACACTAGTTTTTTTTTTATGGAATTTCTTACCTGATTTTGTATGATTCTGCCACGCTGATTCCAAATCTGTAGTCAGTTTTTCTCTAGCAGCTCTAGTTTTCAAGATATGAATATAATACATTTTTAGCCAAAAATACTCTTACTTAACATGAAAAAAACTTTCTTTTATATGATTTTCTAGCATGAATTGAAACTTCAGTCTTATTTTGAATGCTCCAGCAGTAATCAGCCATCATATTTGCATTCCAACGACCCTGGTATCGCTCTTCCATTGTGCGAATATCCTGATGAAAGCGTTCTCCTTGTTCTTCGCTTAAATCGCCTAAATTTTCTGGGAAGAGGTCTACATGGCTGAAGAGAAAGTGCATCTTGATGCTCATGTTACATCCTAGTCTCTGGTAGTGCAACATGAGCAGCTCAATGTGTTGAATGTAGTCTGGAGACTTTTTATTTCCTAAGAAATTTTGCACAACCCAAGTAAATTCAATCCATGCCGATTTCTCTTTATCTGTCATACATTCAGATTTTGGTACTTTATTAGTTCCCTGATTTGAGGACCGTCAAATATACCAGCTTTAATTATTTCTGTGCTCAATTTCGGGAATATTTTACTGATATATTTAAAACATTCCCCATCCTTGTTTAGAGCTTTTACAAACTGTTTTATCAGACCTAACTTTATATGGAGAGGGGGTAATATAATGCGGTCTCTGGCTACTAGAGATGCATTTATCACATTCATACTACCCGGTACTAAATCCACTCTCAAAGGCCAAACTTTTTTAATCCAGTGTTCTGTCTTGGCTCGGCTATCCTATAAGCACATAAAACAGGGGTATTTGGTATATCCTCCTTGTTGACCCAAAAGAAAATTTACCATTTTAAGATCGACGCATATCAGCCAGTTATGTTCTAAGTATTTTATTTTCCCCATAACCAAGGCTATCGTGGGATATTCCTCGGGTAAATCTTTGAATCGATATAGCTAAGGAGGGGGGTGGGGGGGGAGAGGGGCGGGGGGTCCCCCTACCCCCCCCATATAGTTTTTAAAGTGCGGAAATGTATACTTTTTGAGATATGATTTTTTTAAGTTTTGAGGTTAGATTCATCTGATTTGATAGGAAAATGAAGAAAAACACCATATTTATGATACCAATCTAATCAATTTTATAGACCTATCCTTAGTATTTACACAGGAAGTGACCTAAAACAAACATTTCGGTTTAGTGAAACTAGATGGGGTCGCCTCGCTCCGCTCCGCTTCACTCGGCTCCGGGTCGTTCATAACGTTGTGATCCAACACAACCTATCTTTAGTATTTACACAGAAAGTGACCT
Organism: Argyresthia goedartella; assembly: GCA_949825045.1. NCBI lineage: Eukaryota > Metazoa > Arthropoda > Insecta > Lepidoptera > Argyresthiidae > Argyresthia > Argyresthia goedartella. The sequence goes on along the minus strand of OX463820.1, from coordinate 12,864,091 downwards.
AAAACAAACATTTCGGTTTAGTGAAACTAGATGGGGTCGCCTCGCTCCGCTCCGCTTCACTCGGCTCCGGGTCGTTCATATCGTTGTGACCTAACACAACCTATCTTTAGTATTTACACAGAAAGTGACCTAAAACAAACATAGTAATTGCGAGCAAGCGTCCAAAATACAAGCAGAGGTCGGTCGGTTGTAGGATACACAAAACAAGTCTAAAGGGATAGCCAAAGTCGTCGTAAATAACAGAAATAACACGGAAAAGTACATTCGCGTAGCTACGAGAGAAACGGAATGAAGATGCATCATTTTTCGACCACAGACGAACATTAATGTCAATACCACAGACAAAACGTCATAATTTTGTCTGTGAATTGTACTATTTTTGTCTGTGAATGGTACTTTTGCGTTTCGTTTCGCCGATTTTCGTAGTAAAATGCGTTTCTTTCACCAATCTTCAATGTGGATTTCCAGAAAAACTATGCATTTCCGCGCAAAAAGAAAATCACTTTGGTATGAAAAGCGAGTGCCAGCTATCCATTAAGCATATCATTTTATTCAAAAAAAGCTATATCGGTTTAAAAACCAACCCCACATTTAAGACTATGTTTCGACGAACCAATAAATAAACGCCAATCTCTTGGATCATAGTATGTTAATCCCATTTCAGCCATCAAAAGGGACCAACTGTTTTTCTCTTGTACGGTAAACTGATACTTTAGTCTCTGGAGTTATCAGATACCGGGACAGCGAGGGGCCTATTATACAGGTTGGGACCCCTTGATGCACATACGGTCTGATATTCCGGTTGCATATCAGCAGCCGAGTTACTCCGAGGCCGACGGAGGTCTCAGCGGGTTCGGATCCCGCGGAGGTTCCCGCTAGGGACACGCCGCCCACTTACAGGGTGCCGCCACTCCACGGTCATGCTCCCCACCGCCTCTGTGATAGCGTGGAGTTCGGACGGAAAATCATGTGTGGCACGAGCACTATTGGACTCGGGGGCCCAGGAGTGCTTAGTCTCGTGCAACCTTGTAAGACGGTTGGGCATTTCGGTAAGGGAGTATCCACATTCCATTCGGGGAATTGGGAACACGGAAGTCGGTTCCGTTAAGGGAGTATGTCGGATTACTCTCTCGTCACGGGTGGATTCATCGGTGAATCTGACGGTCACGGCATTAGTCATGCCTAATGTGATGGGCTCACATCCTCACGTACGGTTGTCGCCCTTGGTGCGACAGTTGGTCGCTGGGTTGTCACTGGCTGACCCGGAGTTTGATATTCCGGGCCCAGTAGACATTTTATTGGGTGTCGATGCCTTGGGATACCTGTTAGTGCCAGGTGTCCACGTGTTGCAGGCGACTGGTCTGGTTTCGGTCAACACCAGACTGGGCCATGCGGTAATGGGTCCGGTCATGCCGGCTGCCCCACGCCTAGCGACTAGTAGTCCCTTATTCGGTTCTGTACTCTCGGAGATGATACAGAAGTTTTGGGAGGTGGAGGAACCACCTACGGTCTGCCGGTTGGACCCGGTTGAAGAAGAGTGTGAACAGTTTTATCGGAACAATACTGGTCGCTTTCGGTCAGGTCGATTTATCACACGCCTTCCATTCCGGAGTGATCGCCCACCGCTGGGCAGCTCACACCATGCAGCCGAGGTAACGCGTGGACTCATTGGCCAATCCGATGCGGCTTGAGTCAACCATTTTGGACCCCACCACAAGGGATGTCCAACTAACTCCGGAGCGTGACACCCACGAGACGCACAGTCTGCTGGGTTCATTTCCCCTGGAACATGTCTCCAGATCAAGGGAACCTCCGAATTCAAAATCTGCGAAACTTTGAGTTTTGAGTTTTGAGTTTTTTTTGAGTTTTGAGCGAAACCCGATTCGCCACAAAAATCTCCAGCTGGTGAACTGAAGCCTTCAGCCAGCATAACACGATCTGGCTGTCCGTCCAAGCGTAGACCGTATCTTCTAACGCTATTGACCCACGAAGAACCGTCATCGTGTGGTTGAGCAGACGAGTCAGGAGAGCCGCTCCTGAAAGCTCTAATTTGGGAATGGTCAGGCGAGTGCGCAACGGCGCAACCTTGCTCTTGGCCATGACCAACCGCACATCAATCTCCCCCGAGGAGTCGACCGTACGCAGATACACCGCGGCTCCGTAGCCCTTCTCCGAGACATCGCAAAACCCATGCAGGGTGGCGGTGTATCGTTTGGTGGGGACCAACCTCCGTGGCAGTGAAATCCGATTGATGCCAGGGAGGGTCGAAAAGAACGATTCCCACTCTGAGCTCAATGACCCGCCGATCGGGTCGTCCCATTTCAGCTCAGCAGACCACAATTGCTGCATAAAACACTTGAGCTGAAATGTTACCGGGGTGATCCACCCGTTTGGATCAAATGTCCTAGCCACCGTTGAAAGGACGTTCCATTTCGTCCAGAACTTCGGGGAGTCCAACTCGACCCGATACGAAAACATGTCTGACACCGGCTGGTACCGACAACATATTCGGATTTTCCAGATTTTCGAAAATGTGGGGATCCTGCTGGTATTCATCCGGAAGACCAGACAGTAACTCTGGAGAGTTCGACATCCATTTCCGGAGCTCGTAACCTCCACCCCGTAAGAGCTCAACTAGCTAGTCCCGTCGAGCGAGCGCCTCCTCTACGGAATCTGCACCGGTACAGATATCGTCCACGTGTATGGTGGGAGCTTGGGAGACAAGTAATAACACAGGTTGCTGGATATCAACTACTCCTTTATTGGTTATAGGTAGGTGCCTTATATACTAACGAGCCTAGGTACATGCTACATCTCCCATCGAGAATTAAAAAAAAATACAGATATAGTTTTTTTTTTTTTTTTTTTCTTTACATTTATTACATGACTAAATTGATTATGTTTTACATACGGTTTACCTTTTGGTTTAATATTACATTGTATATAAGTAGATTATAGTTTGGTTAACATAATTTTATTGTAAATATAACTTAGTTCTATTCTTATGTACTATTTCATGTTTTCCATTCTTTAAAATCTCTACATTTGGTTGAACATCTTTTAATACTAAGTAGGGCCCTGTATAAATAGTATCAAGCTTGTTACCGGTTTCACTTTTTATTAAAATTAAATCATTAGGACTATACTTTATAGGGTTTATATTTTTATCGTAATTAGATTTACGAACTAACTTACTATTTAACAAATTACTTCGAGCTTCCTTTTGAGATAACTGCAACCGATATCTAAGTTCTTGTGGGTAACTGTCGTGGTTATATAATGGATCAACAGATTGTTTACATAAATTACTAGGTAACTTACATACTTTACCGAATACCAATTCATATGGTGTGTATCCAGTTGACGAATGGACGGAGGTGTTATATGAGAAACACCAGTATGGTAACCAACTGCTCCATGATGTAGGGTGGTTACCGGTCTGGATACGAAGGAAATTACCTAAACTTTTGTGCGAGTTTTCCAACGCACCTATGCTTTGATGGTGGTAAGCTGTTGAATTTAATTTACTAATATTTAAAAGTGTACAAACCTCTTTGAATATTGCAGACATGAACTCGGCTCCTCTATCCGTTGCAATCTCGGAAACTAATCCGTACCTTAAAATGAAATTATTTACAAATGATCTCGCTATCTCAGCGGATCCTTTCGTCACCAACGGGTACGCTTCGACATACTTTGTTAATTCGCATTGTAGCGTTAGAATGTAACTATAATTATTGTCATCTCTATCTAGCGGACCTACAATGTCAAGAAAAACTTTTGAAAAGCTGTATGTGCCGTTGAAGTAACCTCCATGGGTTCTTTTATGTAGTGATTCGTATGTTTCTGTTTTTGACACTTATCGCATCTACGTACAAATTCTTTTATATCTTTCTCTAATCCTATCCAGAAATAATATTTCCTAATATTATTGTACATTCTTCTAATGCCGGCGTGGCCACTTGTCGGCAAAAGATGGAAATCATTTAAGATCACTCTTCTATCGTCTTTGTTTTCTACCTTTATAGTATTTTTTAATATACACATCCGTGGACCGGTCCAACGATCACCTAAATGCTTTATTTCTTGAGCGATATTTTCTACAATCACCTCATGACCTTCAGTCTTTAATATAAATATTTCTTCAATATCACATTGTTTACAAAACAAACCTAGTTCTCTCACAAATGCGGCTCGCGTCAATTGCGATCGAGTACGAGGGTGAATATAAATCTTCATTCTGGAAGGAACGTATAAAAACCATTTACTCTCTCTCTCTACATCTTTCATAATTATTCGACGTAACTCTTTCTCATCCATCAAACACAATTCTACTGATTCTATCGGTTTTTTATGAATATCAACGACCTTTGGTTGATCAGACCTCCTGTTTGTTGATACTATATCGACCGGCGAATCAGCAGAATTCAATCTTCTCTTCTGAGCCCTCGTCAAAACATTAACTACACACTCACTCATCTCTTTCAATTCCTGCGACGTCACTTTTATTCTAGACAATGCGTCGGCTACATTATTATCACTACCTTTTACGTATTCCACTGTGAAATCGTACTCCTCAATGATCATTCTAAATTTTAATAGCCTACTAGATGGATCTTTCATATTAAATAAATAAACCAATGGTTTGTGGTCCGTTAAAATTTTGAACTTACGCCCATACAAATAAGGACGAAAATGCTTCACTCCCCAAACAATCGCCAACAGCTCTTTTTCTATGGTAGGATAATTAAGCTCTGCTTTATTAAGGGTTCTACTGGAATATGCCACTGGCCTACCATCGTTATTGCATAAGACCGCGCCAATAGCAAATCCAGATGCATCGGTTTGAAGGATGAACTCATTTTGTTCAGAAAAATCGGGGTATTGAAGTACGGGGGGTGACATGAGTGACTCTTTTAGAGCTAAAAATGAATTTTGACAGTTGCTGTCCCAAACGAAAGGGATACTTTTACGACAAAGTCTATTTAAGGGATAGGCCTTCTCGGCGAAGTTTGGAATGAATTTACGATAGTAGTTGGCGAATGCTACGAATCTCTTTACTTCTTCTAAATTAATAGGTGCTGGGTAATCTTTCATGACTCTAATTTTTTCAGGATCTGGCAAGATTCCGTTTCCAGTCACCATGTGACCAAGATAAAGAATTTCTTTCTTTAGGAAATCACATTTTTCAGGGTTTAATTTTAAATTTACTTCTCTCAACCGGCTAAAAATATCACAAAGATTTTTATTATGATCCTGTAAATTACGGCCAAAAACAATCAGGTCATCTAAATAAACAAAACACTTTTCATATGTTAAACCAGACATAGCAAGGGTTATCATTCTTGAGAAAGCATTAGGACTTATCTTAAGTCCCATGGGTAATCTTTTCATCTGATACTGCCCTGAACAAAAAGCTGTATATTTTTTACTATCTTCTTCTAAATTTAACTGATAATATCCTGAAAATAAATCTAAGTGGGTAAAGTATATTGAGGAAGACAATGAGTCTAGAATCTCTGTTATGTTGGGAAGAGGAAACTTATCATCCTGTATCTGGTCATTTACTTTCCTATAGTCTATAACTAGGCGCCACTTTTTACTACCATTTTTATCAACTTTCTTCGGCACTAACAGTATGGGACTAGACCATTCCGATTTCGATGGTTCTATTATCCCATCTTCCAACATTTTGTCAATTTGGTTTTTAATTTCAGATTTTTGTGAATGGGGTAATCTGTACGGTTTTACGAAAACTGGGGTGGCATGAGGTTTTAAATGGATTGCTTGTTTTAACAAGCTTGTTGAAGTTAACTTGTCTGAAGGCAAGTGAAATATATCTGAAAATTTTGCACACAAACTCTCTATTGACTGTCTCTCCTCTTTATTCATATGATTTAATTTTAATAAGGGAAATAAAGATTTCACTCTTTCTGAGTTCCTTGGTTTCTTGTCAAAATGACACAAGTTAAAATCATTTAAACACTCTACACTGGGGTTAAAATCCTCTAAAGTTACACTTGCTTCAGTGGTATTCAGTATTTTTACTGGAATTTTCCCATCCTGTGGTTTAACAATCATACTGGCCAAAAATATTCCTGGCTGAATCTCGTTCTGACATATCACACATTCATCTGTCAACATAGTTTCTATGAAATGTATAGATTCTGATCTAGGTGGAACCTTCAGCGATGTATTTCTATTACCGTTCAATATCGCCAAATCTATTTTCGTACCATTCATACTTGTCATCGATAAAGTCATTGTACTCATATTAATAACACATTGATATTTGTTTAAGAAATCGTGTCCTAATATAGCGCTTGCCTTACACGGCAGCGATGCAAATACATAAAAGGCATGTTGAAATACTTTTCCATTAGCTTCTAACTGTAAACATACATGTCCAATTGTTTCAACGCTCCCGCCAATTCCTTTTATAACTATCTTCTTCTTATTGAATGGAATATGCAATCGAGTTACAAGATCATATGCAATGGCTGATATGGATGCGCCTGTGTCAATCAACCAATGACACAAATAGTTGTGGATGTTTAATTTTACGGTGAGTGAACTGTTACACGCAAAAATTACATGACTATTTTTATTCTCGAAAAAACTGCTGATTTTCTGAGTTGTTTTGTGTGGTTTCAGGGGTGTTTTCTGACATGACATTCAAACTTTTATTATCGTTGTAGTTCCTGTGCCCTTGATTATTGTAGTAAGACCTACCTTGGTATCTCCCACGTCCTCTTGGTGGTCCACGCCAGTTGTTACTCTGGTGCCCGCGACCGCCACGGTACTGGTGATGCTGTTGATACTGGTGGTGGCCTCTATAAGCGGATGGACCCCGCGACTGTCCTCTCTGGTATCGCCCACGGCCATTTCTCTGGTAACGGTTCCCTCTGAAATATCTGTTATTATTATTAGCGTTACTCATACCCATTATTTCTCCTTGGACCGATGATGATGAGACTTCTTCGTCCTGCGCCGCCTGTATAGCCTCCTTGAGCGAGCTAAAATTCCGGGCAGCTATTATGGTACTCAACCTCTGATTTCGCAATCCGTCGGAAAATTTTTTGATTGCCGTTTTTTCATTCAGTGATTTTAACACCTGATAACTTGATGTGTTGCCTTCGGCTTGCGAAATAGTTAAGTCTACCATAAGCTCTGATATGGACTTACCAAACTCTCCTATGGACAAATTATTCTGCCTCATATTTTGTAATTTTGTTTGAATAGCAGTTGCCGATTTCCGTGTTAAAAGGTGCAATTTCATGTCCTTAATTAATCCGTCAATGGTTGTATAATTCGTGTTAAGTTTTAATTTAGCTGACTGCGACAATCTGCTTTTCAAAACAAATACTATCAGATTAGCATGATCTTTTTGTTCAATTACCGATCCATAATATTCAATACCATCGATTAATTGCTTTGTATTATACTCCTCATCCGTCATAATCGGTAACAAGCTTAATGCCGTTTTCAGGTTAAAAGTCGCCATCTTAATTGGTTTACATAAATTTTCTATCTCAGAATACAATGATTGAAATATCTCACTTAGCACCTCAATAGATTGTATTTCTCTCTTATCAATCTTACCAGATTTAACTAATTTACTAGTCTCATCTAAGACCTTATTATGAAGTAATACCAATGATTTCGCTTCACCAATTTTTTTTTTCTAGTATATCACCTTTCCTACGACTTGGACCTAGTTTTATTAAATATGTACGTATTCCTTTTAAATCTTCATTTATCTGTTTGAAATTTTCTATCATTTTACATTAACTAAAATCAATAATAAATGTATTTTTAAATAAAATATATGGATATGCATAGTTCATTCATAGTTCATTGTTCATTTTAATGTTCATCGTAAGCACTTACTCACGCGGTACACTCCTATTACACACGCATTTTTGATTTCACTTTTGCACTACACTGTTTCACCCGGCTGCATCCTCCTGAGCTGGAGCTGACCGCTGGCTGCAATTCTTTGCACCCTCTTGTTGAAACATATATTCATATACCTCGCTACGAAGAACAGTCCCAAAATAATTACTGCCGACATCAACCAAAACAAGTAATCATTTGTGTGTGTCATATGGAAAATAATATTTTCGTTTTGTTGATGCACTTTATTGATGTACCCGAATTGCGTGATAATGTCCTGCTGGGGTGGTGGTTTCGCGGTGGTAGTTGAAGTATTCCCCATTTTGTATTATTTATAATTTCACTTTTTCATTATAATAGTTTTTAATTTTTGTTAGATGTCCACACGCGCGAATAAACTGAACTGAACTTAATCACCGCCTCTCGCGCAAGCCCGAAATGGCAAGGTCGCCATGTATGGTGGGAGCTTGGGAGACAAGTAATAACACAGGTTGCTGGATATCAACTACTCCTTTATTGGTTATAGGTAGGTGCCTTATATACTAACGAGCCTAGGTACATGCTACACACGTAGAGATCCTGCTCCAGGATCGCTGCTCCTCTAGTGAAATTTAACCGTTCTCGATCCGCTAACTCCCGCAGAGTGCGAATCGCCAAATAAGGACTAGACCGTAGCCCGTACGTGTTGGTGTTCAGCTCGTACACCTTGATGGGCTGATCTGGGCTCTCTCGCCACAGTATCAGCTGATACCGTCTATCGTCAGGGTGAATGACCGTCTGCCTAAACATCATCCGGATGTCAGCTACAAACACAACATTTTGTCGACGGAACCGTGTGATAACATCCGCGATGTCATGGTTCAACTTCGGCCCTGAATGCAAACACTGGTTCAGGTTCATGCCGTTAGATGTTGATGCCGATCCATCGAACACTACCCGTATTTTGCCCTCCGGGGTCCTCAAGACCGCGTGATGAGGCAGGAAGCAGTGGTCTTCATGCTTCCAGTCGATACCCGAAACCGAAATGTGGCCGAGCGACTCGTATTCCCGCATGAAGTCGACGTACTTCTGCCGGAAAATCCCGTCACGCTTTATGCGTCGTTCCATCGACAGAAGCCGCGTCTCGGCTGCATGGTGTGAGCTGCCCAGCGGTGGGCGATCACTCCGGAATGGAAGGCGTGTGATAAATCGACCTGACCGAAGGCGACCAGTATTGTTCCGATAAAACTGTTCACACTCTTCCCACTTCAACCCAGCGACCAACTGTCGCACCGAGGGCGACAACCGTACGTGAGGATGTGAGCCCATCACATTAGGCATGACTAATGCCGTGACCGTCAGATTCACCGATGAATCCACCCGTGACGAGAGAGTAATCCGACATACTCCCTTAACGGAACCGACTTCCGTGTTCCCAATTCCCCGAATGGAATGTGGATACTCCCTTACCGAAATGCCCAACCGTCTTACAAGGTTGCACGAGACTAAGCACCCCTGGGCCCCCGAGTCCAATAGTGCTCGTGCCACACATGATTTTCCGTCCGAACTCCACGCTATCACAGAGGCGGTGGGGAGCATGACCGTCTGTGGAGTGGCGGCACCTTGTAAGTGGGCGGCGTGTCCCTAGCGGGAACCTCCGCGGGATCCGAACCCGCTGAGACCTCCGTCGGCCTCGGAGTAACTCGGCTGCTGATATGCAACCGGCATATCAGACCGTATGTGCATTAAGGGGTCCCAACCCGTATAATAGGCCCCTCGCTGTCCCGGTATCCGGCGAACGGCGCCTTGACAGTCGGTGTCTGTACGACGCAACCAGAGCCGGAAGAGGAGTTCAGCCTGCTGGAACGGTACAGCTCGCTCGACAAACTGGTCAATGTGACCGCCTGGATCTTCCGATTTGCACGGAATTGTCGCAATTCTGAGGCGCAACGGGTGCGGACACAGGTCCTGACACCACGGGAACGGAACCATGCGTTGTTCGCATTGGTACGGAACGTGCAGACGGTGCACTTTAAGTCCGAACTGGACATTCTGAGACGCGGACGCGTCCAACTGAAGGGAGCTGTGGCTCGGCTCAACCCGTTTATTGACCCTCAAGGATTGCTCAGGGTAGGAGGTCGGCTGCGGAATGCCAACCTGCCTTATGCGGCTCGCCACCCGTTGTTACTCCCTAGGAAAGGGAAGTTGGTCGAACTGTTGATACAGGATCGACACATTCGGAATGGGCATGTCGGATGCCACGCCTTGATGGCGTTTCTCCAGCGCGAGTTCTGGATTCTATCGGGAAGACTCTTAGTGCGTAGCGTCGTATTTCGGTGCCTGCCTTGTTATCGGGCCAAGGCGGCTACGATGCAGCCCCAGATGGGCGATTTGCCCTCGGATAGGGTTAACGAAATCCGGCCCTTTGCGGGTGTCGGAACGGATTTCGCGGGACCATTCATGGTCAAGTCTTCACAGCTGCGGAACGTCAGATTAGTGAAGGCATACCTGTGCGTCTTCGTGTGCTTGGCCACGAAGGCAGTCCACTTGGAGGTGGTCAGTGACCTCACTACGGAGGCATTTATCGCATGTCTAGATCGGTTCGTCTCACGAAGGGGCCTCCCGACATTAATCCGTTCGGACAACGGCACAAATTTTGTCGGAGCCAGGCGATATCTGCAGGAGGTCACTCAATTCCTGAACGGTAACCAGAACGCCATCGGTACGGCTTGCTCCCGACGAGGGATTGAATGGGTTTTCAGTCCGCCGGGATGTCCTCATTGGGGAGGAATTTTTGAGGCTGCGGTTAAATCGGCTAAGTCGCACCTGACGAGGATCATCGGTGAGACCTCTCTACGCTTTGAAGAGCTTGCGACGCTGTTCTGTAAAATTGAAATGACACTGAACTCGCGTCCGTTGTGCCTGCTCAGTTCGGATCCAAATGATTTGGAAGCGTTGACGCCGGGTCACTTCCTGATAGGTCAGCCCCTTAAAGCCCTGCCAGAATACCCATTCGGTGATGTTAAGTTAAGTCGGTTAACTAGGTGGCAGATGTTGCAGCAGATGGCTCAAGATTTTTGGAAACGGTGGTCCCTTGAGTACTTGCACATCTTGCAGCAGCGCCTTAAGTGGACTGACCGGACGAGCCCCCCTCAAGTCGGTGATTTGGTGCTGATTAAGGTTGCGAACGTGCCATCATTGAGGTGGAGACGAGGACGGATCGTCAATTTGTACACGGGTCGGGATGGCATGCCTCGATCAGCAGAAGTCAAGGTGGGGGACTCGGTTCTCAAGAGAGCGGTCGCAACACTTTCTCGCCTTCCCATTGATTAGGGACAGGTTTGGGCCTGTCCGGGCGGGTGACTGTTTAATATTTATGCTTCGGAACGCATCTCGGTTTTTGTTGCGCGGATCGACCGCGAGTGAACGGAACATCAATAGCTAGCTGTCACTTGCATAGAAAAAAAAAACTAGCTAATGTCACTTTGCACGTGGTAAAATTGTCGGCGTCAGGCATCGGGGCCTTGGCTGAATGTTATTTATAATAATCACGGAACAATCGTCAAGAAATAAGTAGATTTCACGTCATCGTAGTGAGTGCTTCGTGCTGTGAAGGTTGAAGTGGTTCGGTCACCAATTCGTCGCGTTCGGATAGCGACCCTTGTAGTCGGCACCATCACGACGGCACCGGCGGCGGACTACGACAGGAGTAAGATTCGACTCCCATCACCCCCCACCCTCGTGTTCCTCATCCCGTACTCCCGCCTCGAATTGAGCTTTCGAATGCCGGTCCACGGCGTCAAGGTCAGTACTGCTTGTGACATTCCATGGAAAAACAACCCTACCAAGATTCCACCCATTTCGGTTGAGGCGTGGATTTAACACATTAAGTAATAAAAAAATCTACCAATAATCTCATTTCTACTGTGGTACCCATTGGGGGCTCAGCTTTTGAATATGACCGCGTAGCTAGGACTTCATAGTTGGGGTCATTCTAAGCTTAATCCTGAGTTTCAGGTTGAGGACCATTCGTTTTTAGGGTTCCGTACCCAACGGGTAAGAACGGAACCCTATTACTAAGACTTCGCTGTCCGTCCGTCTGTCACCAGGCTGTATCTCAAGAACCTAGCTAGCTAGAGAGTTGAAATTTTCACAGATTATGTATTTCTGTTGCCGCTATAACAACAAATACTAAAAAACAGGATAAAAGAAATATTTAAGGGGGCTCCCATACAACAATTCTTTCAATACCACATACAAACATAGGGATGCACCTGGTTACGTACATGGAGTGTGAAAGTAACCGCACCAATAACTTTGTAAACAATATTTTGCTGTGTAAAATCCAAACTATTCACTCCACACCATCGCTTCCATTGAACGGTGGTACGGAACCCTTCATGCGTGATTTAGACTCGCACTTGACCGGTTTTTCAGTATTTCTTTTTTATTAGTAAAATTTGTCCAGTAACAAAATGCAAAAATAAAATCAAAATACTTTACATTCCATTGTACACTTATTTGTAAGATGACAATACATAGTGGTAATATTGCATTATCCTCCTAACACCAAGACTTTTTTGCCCTAGAAGTGGTACACACCCTAAGACATTCGAAAATGCACCTAAAACTGATCGTACTAATGTGGGATTTTTTATATTGATAAATGATGGATAAATAGTGTTTCTAGCTAGGAAAGATGTCAAAACCAAAGAACCTTTTAAAAGACATCTGGGTCGCAATCACTAATGAAAACAGTTTATGTAAAATTGGTATTTTTAAGTTAATTGAGTGTATGTTCTGCGGAATAGATAGTTTTTTACGAAACTAAAGGGATAAATTGTATGAAAATAAAAAATAACCAATATGGTATTTTTTTCATTACAACCTTTTTAAAATATCAGAACATTAACTACTAAAAAGATATTATTAGTCTCATGTTCAAGTAAAAGTGGCATTATATATTTATCAATGCATAGCTGAAATGTCAACCTTTAAGGTAAATAAAACTCGAAAAAATGCATTAAAGGTAATATTTTTCAATTTATTAATATAAAAAGCTCACAAAGCTATTAAGCTTGAGAAAGCTATTAAGAGAGATCAGTGATGCTGGATTCCACAACAAGGAGTTTGCCGAATACAACTTGCTTGGATAGCTCGGTTGTAAATCTACTAAAAAATCAAATAGAAGTATTACAAATAGAATTAGACAGCGCACATCAAGAAATAAGCAACTTGAACGATGATAACAGGATGCTAAAACAACAAATTAAAGAGATGAGTAAAAAAATAGACTTACTGATAAAATTTTCAACACAAACCCCACCAAAAATTACTAGCACACCCGGCAGTACTCCAAAATTACGACAACATACTTCAAGAGTAGCACAAACACTGCAACGAAACCTATTCGTTAATAGCACACCCACTTCTACTAGCAAAACGGTAATACGCCAGGAACCAAAGCTGAATAATCTGTCACCAGACGAAGACAAGAACGCCATTACACCTTTAGCTAAAATACAGGCAGAGAAAAAAATAAAGAACTCGTTCGAATCGCCCACAATTCAATCACAAAAAAAAAAACTTCTAAGATAGAAGATAAAATGAAGCAAAGACATATATACATCGTAGGTGGTAGGCAATGTGCGGGAATGGCATCAAGACTGATAGAATTAAGACAAGACAGCTGTTATGGAAAATATAATATAACTTCCAAGGTCAAGACGAAGGCTTCAACTGTGGAAATATGCGAGTCAATCCATGGCATCAAGTCAATTACAGAAAATGACAAGATTGTCCTATCAGTGGGAGAACATGATTCAAACCCCATGATGGTCAAGATAGAACTTAGCGCGGCATTGAAATCTCTAAAAGATAAGCAGGTCTTAGTTTTAGGTATACATAAGAGCGATTACTTAAATGAAAGAAAATTAAATAGCACTTTAAAACTGATAGGTAAAAATTTTCCGAAATGCACTTTCATTGATGCGGAAACAAAGTATATGCATTTCAAAAATACTTGTAGTGAAATTAATGCTGTGGTAGACCAACGAGACTATGAAGAACTAATAAAACAAAAAATGTCGTGTAGAACGGTCAATACTAATATTAATACAAAAACACAAAGCCACAAATAACAAACAAACCAGAACAATGTCCCTAAAAAAGGCACGATACCATTTTATTTCAATAGATCAAACGATAAAGAAATAAAAGATACAATTCATAAAAATTATTCAACTACAATAGCAAACATCTGACAATCAAAACATGAGCCCGAAAATTTAAAGTTTAGAGTATTGCACCAGAATATACAGAGTATAAATTCCAAGAAAGAGATAGTAGAATTAACGATGCAAGAAATGAACGAAAGGAAAGAGGAACCAGACGTAATCTGCTTATCAGAAACATTTATTCAAGCGGGGCAGGAACATCTCGTAAAACTTATAAATTACAAAATGGCAGCGTCATTCTCGAGAAATAAAAAAGAGGGGGAACCTGTATCTTTACAAAAAAAGAAATAGAAACTAGGGAACTATCTTGGGTCCAAAATATGGCTATACCGAATATATTTGAATGCTGTGGAGTTGAAATATCAAAACATAAACTGATTATTATCTGCTTGTATTCATTTAGAACTCAGAAATTCAAAATAGAAATGTTTTTCGAAAAACTGAACAACCTTCTACACGCTTTAAGCAAGAAAGAAAAATATAATGTAATTATTACAGGGGATACAAATATTAATATTTTGGTACACAATAAATATACCAAAGAATTATTAGACATAATGGATGGCCATAATTTGAAAACAATAATTAATACACTGACAAGAGAGAACTCTTGTCTGGACCTTATATTTAGTAATATTAAAGACTCGCAGGGGCAAACACTGCCTATAGCTTTATCAGACCATGACACAGCGCAAATGATTACCTTCAAAGTAGAATCAAAAGCCTCTACAAGAAAGTCTTGGTTTATTATAAAAAGAAACTTTGACAAAGATAATCTCAGGAAATTTCAGGACGCGTTAGCACAATTATCATTTAATGAGGTCTATGATGAACCAGAGATCAACATGGCATTTAAAAGATTCCATGAACTGTATTGTTTGTTTTATGAACTATGTTTTCCAAAAATAAAGGTTAAAATAAACTCAACAACGAAGCTGAAATGGATGTCACGAGGATTGAAAATAAGTTGTAAAACAAAAAGAACTCTACGTTATAAATACTATAATAATAAATCAATACAAAATAAATTAGGATACGATAAGTACACTAGACTGCTAAAGAAATTTATATCGCAAGCTCAAAGAGAACAAAACAGTAAAGTGGTTTTAGGAAGTAAGAATATATGCAAACCTTCGTGGAGAATAATAAAAGATGTGACACATAAAGAAAGGGAGTATGAAAATATAAATAGCATTAAAGAAAACGATAAGATAGTAACTGATCCACTCCAAATAGCGTTTTTTTTTAATAAATATCTTATTGACCTGACAAATAAAACCAACACTAACATTAAGAAGAAATGCTTACAAAACTGCATCAATAATGGTTCCAGTTTTTTCTTAAAACCAGTAGACGAACTAGAGATAAGGAAGATTATTGTTACACTTAAAAATACTCAAGCAACTGGCTATGATGAAATAAGAACCCAAATTATTAAAGATTGCCGCTACTCTATAAGCCTGGTTCTTGCTCACATAATAAACCTATCATTTGAAAAAGGTACCTTTCCGGAAAAACTAAAGCGCTCTATAGTTAATCCGCTTTATAAAAAAGGTGATAGAGACACAGCTGGAAACTACCGTCCAGTTACTCTAATCCCAATATTCTCTAAAATCTTTGAGAAGGCAATGGCGAGTAGACTTAGTGACTACTTTTACAAACAGGGAACTTTCAAAAAAGAACAGTTTGGTTTCAAAAAACAGAAGTCGACTACCCTAGCAGCATTCAATTTAGTAGCAAGTGTAGCTAAAAGTTATGATTTAAAACAGAACACCTCAGTCCTGTTCTTCGACATGACTAAGGCATTTGATTTTGTGTCTCATGAGCTGTTGCTAAACAAACTGGAGCAATATGGTATACGAGGCCCACCGGTACAATGGATCCAAACCTATCTACAAAATAGACAACAAAGTGTTCACATAAATAGGCTAGACGATAAGGACATAGAACGGACATATGAGTCAAAATATAAAACAAATAACTATGCGGTGCCTCAGGGGAGTGTTCTAGGGCCACTGTTATTAATTTTGTATATAAATGATATTCCTGACGTGACATACCACCAATCAATTTTAGTTGCGGATGACATATCTATCATTGTGACTAATACAAAGAACAGTCATTCTAATGCCAATTATAATCTCATTAAAAACTATCCCCGTTCTAATATCAATTCAATTGACATCCACAAAACGGACATACATACAACAAATTTCGATAATAATCTTAATAAAAATAATCATAATAATTTAATTGACATTCACAAATCTGACATACATATAACTATAGAAAAGGTAGTTGACTGGCTTAATGATAATAAATCTACAAATAAATGTTAATAAGACAAATCTAATGAATTTTAATAATGTGAATGACATGATTATAAACTATAAAAATCAAATAATTAAAAGTGAAGATAATATTATATTTTTAGGTATTACAATTGACAATAACCTAAATTGGAAACCGCACATTGCACAAGTATGTAACAAAATTAATCGGTTTGTGTATGTACTCTCCAAGTTGAGAAAAACCACGACTCAACAAACAACACTGGCTGCATACCACGGTTATGTTGAATCAATACTTAGGTATGGTATAATTCTATGGGGAAATAGTACAGATTTCAGCAGAAATGTATATGGGCCATGGTGGGAGCTGAACCGCGGGAGTCGTGCAAGCCGCTATTCCCTAAACTAAATATACTGCCATTACCGTGTTTATACATATTTGAAATCTGCAAATTCGTCCATCAAAACATAACCTTGTTCACAACAGCTGAACAAAAGTACCCAAGAAATACTAGGAAACCAAACAGACTAGTTCTTGATCACAAGCCACCAACTGCAAAATATCAAAATAATTGTTACGCAATGAGCGTCAAAATAACAAAGTACTAGATGACCTAAAACATCTACCAACAAATCTCTTCAAACATAAGCTCTTCTCTTGGTTACTGCAGCATAATTTGTATTCATTAAGTGAGTTTTTTATACTAAGAAATCAAAAGTAAATGACTAAAGCGTATTGTAAATAATAATAATAATTTTATAACTAAAATATTTGCATATATATAGTTGATTAAGGAACAACATGATATTTAAGAACTCTTACCACCTAAATCATAAGCAAATAAATGAATCTGAATCTGAATCTGTATAAATATTGTTTTTATTTCCATACGCTCCGGTCTTGCTTCTTCTAAGTTCCCCACTTGTTACTAGTGTTTGATAAAACGATCAATTTTGTTTAATAGGGTTTGACCTTATCTTAAAGTGTTAAAGTTCAAAATCGCGATCCAATTTTTAAAAATCCAGTAACATCTGGGTTAACCCAGATGTTACAGACTAACTTATAATAACCACAACTTATCTTTTGACCACAATTATATCTACGATGAAATACATTAGAGAAGAGTAAAAGTTGCGTTCCATTTCAGGCATAAAATAATTATTTTGTTTTAAGTACGTATTTTAGATTAAAAACAAGTTTCCGACAATTACGACAGTTACGACTAAAAGATTGAAGAATAATAGCCAAATATCCTCCTAAATATCGCTAATAAAATAATTTGTCCGTGATCTAAACCAAACCCCTAAAAGGTTTAAGAATAAAGCCAACTATCCTCCTAACTATCTCTAGTAATTAAAATCACGAGTCCGTGATCTAAACCGAACCCCTGGCGCCAGCGCTAATGGCTTCGTGTACCTTTATGCTTGGAAGAAGTTTGCCTTCATTTGTCTCGTCTTCGTCGTCAAGCATCGTCATCATCGTCAAGCACTAATAGTAATTTTAGTTTCTAAATAATAATAATAAATAATAAAGCGTCACGCCTTTTCCCATACTGGTTGGCAAGGCAAAATTGTGCCCAAGACAGTTATTAATTTCAATTTCTGTGTGCCAGAGGGCTAGCCTAACGCCGCAGCTATCGAGATTGAAGGTTTACTCAGTGTTTTCCATCACCATTTGGAACGTCAGTATTACTTAAAGATACATTCCATATCTCATTGGTACATGGTCAGGATTCGATCCCGCATCTCCTGCGTGAAAAACAGCATGAAACTACTTGACCACAGAGCATTTTACTTTTATAAAGTTTGTGCAAATAAAGAATAGTGAAAATCTATACAATGCTGTTCTTTCGGGGCTCTTATTAAAACCATTTTATTCCAGAAGCAACCAATCAGCAGACAGATTGCCATCAACACTCTAGCGGCAATGCACAGACGCTTTAGCCTCCCAGGGCCAGTGCAGCCGCACTCAAGACCTATTGCAGAGTTCCGAGCCAGCGCTAACAAATCCCTTGACATGTTGCGGCAGACCATACAGTCGTCTGTCACTAAGGAGATTGATCAAGTCATCAAGAAATATCTGGAAGTAAGTGTTTTAATTTGTTTGTCTCTGATCAAAATTATAATTTTATTAGATTTGTCACTCGGATTTGAAATATTCTAACTTTACATATTTTAAATAATGCATATCATTCTTCTCTTTCAGAAGTTTTTTGTGCCTGCTGTAAACAATATAAGGCTGAACTTGGGCGAAGAATCAGTCAGTGAGGATCAGGTAATTTTCATTATTTTATGCAATGCGTCTTGTTTGAAAGCCTTCTTTTGAAGTCCCCGCACATGTAATTATGTTTGTGCAGGCCTCCTGTTAAGGCTCATATGACGTACGGTACGCGGGTGTATTTCCAATTGATAACATTCAATAGTGACAATAATATTCAAAGTATCAATCGGTATAAGCCAGACAGATGGGGAATAATGCCAGAGATCGCCCATTGGATCTACACGGCAATCATTCTACTAAGGATCCTTTACGGATCAATTGTATGGTGGACAAGAACAGAACTAGCAACGACGGGAAAAGAGCTTGGTAAGGTACAAAGATTGGCATTTTTTATGATGACAGGAGCCATGATTTCTACACCAACGACATCTTTACTAACAATGCTCAATCTAAATCCATGAATGAAAATGAACAAAGAATGGAATGGCAACTCTATAGACTCAGGCCATGCCTCCATTGCAGAAACGTCGAAATGCTATTGATCAACAACGATCTGATAAAGAAGGAAATACGATTCGATAAGAAAAACCAAATCCATATAGGAATAAGAGAAAACTGGGAAACAGAAACAGACCAACCGGGTGTAACTTGCTTCATGGATGGCTCTAGAAGAGAAAGCACAAAACTAGCAGGAGCTGGCTTTTGCATCATGGTCATCAACAAACAAGTCAAATCATTCAATCAATCAATCAGTCAATTGCATTTGGGGCTATAAGCCAGCGTGTTCCAAGCGGAAATCTATGCCATAATGGAATGTGCTAAAGCACAAAGGGAAACACCATAAATCAAAAATAAGACCGTAGTCGTTTATTCTGACAGTCAGGCAGCTTTAAAGGGCAACCAATGAAAAAATCTGCACTAGTCAAAGAGTGTAAGGCAAGTCTTAACTCTTTGGGAGTTAAGACTTGCCTTACACTGTTTGAAAAACATCAGAAATAATTATCGCATGGGTCCCCGATCATGAAAGGATTCAACGTAACGAAAGGACGTTCGAGTAACAAACGAAAATGAGCTGGCAAGAAACGGCGATAATGAGCGTTTTATTGGACCAGCACCCAGATTACCTATATCAGCGACTGTCACAAATAACATCTTTAACATGATAGCTACGCGAGTCAAACCTAGAGTGGAAGAACACCAAAGACTGTAGGCAGTCTAAGATGATTATCTTAAGAAAATACCACAAGGCTAAGTATTTACTTAATCTCATACAGGTCACTGTAAACTAAATAGACATCTATCATTATTAAGGCTCGTACAGGACCCATCATGCCCTCACTCACACATCATGGCCAAGCAATGACACCCTGTACTTTACCTACAAAGCTACAATACACCCGCGTCCGCGTTTGTGACGACAGATTCAGTCAGAGGGTCGCCGAGCGCCACCGGGATAGCACGTCAACTACGGCCAACGCGCCGCTCTCGCTCGCTCGCTCCGCCTCGCATTTTTCCTAGTTACCTACTTGCAAATGAAGCCAAAGACTATCGCACTTTGCTGCCTCAATAATATAAGCATACGAACCTTACGTTTTTCACACTTCCGAAGGACATTAAAAGGTAATTAAGGAAACGATTTCTACCGATAATAACCTATGGGTACCAAATGTTCAATTTTAATTAATATTTACTTTCTATTTAGTTTCGTATATAGAACATAATAGTAGGTACATGCCTATCTACTTAGTTTACTATACCTATAGAGGCATTAAATAATAATAATAAAGCTTTTATTTCAGTCCATTTGCACAATAGCAAAATTAAAATAGCTAGTACGTATCCAAGTTGATTTTTATTAATAAGTAATACTCAACTAACAGAGTCTATATTTAACTAGAAACTCAATAGTAATCGATACAATTAAAATTGAAGGATAAATAAAATAGTTAAAATGGTAGTAATGAAATGTTATAATGAAAGTAGGAATGAAATGTTGTTGGGGATAGTAATCTACACAATCTACGGGAATTTTTGAAATGTGTTACCAAATAGTACATTTTCAGTGCTGTCATAATCAAGTTCCAGAAGCCAGATTCTTATTGTTTGTTTGCAGTGATATTTCGTGAGATGTAATAGTGTTTTAATTTTGTTTATTTTAGTGAAAAGGAAGGGCCTAAAAATGAAAAAGTTCTCTGTGCGAATAACGTTCGGCAGAAAGGGACGTCCCAAGAAGGAAATCTTATTGATCTACTTAGATTACGAATAGAAAAAAGCGGCGTTTTATGGAAGCGCAACAAGGTCATCGTGATAAATAGTTGTCGCACGCTTAGGAGTTTGCAGTCTTTGTATAACTCATTTGTAGGGTAGCGGAACGGTTTGTAATACGCCACCCGCAGTACCGCGCGTTGTGCTCGCTCAACGGGAATCATGTGCGTGTTGGCGGCAGTACCCCAAGCAATAATGCAATACGAGAGAATTGACTGGCATAACGCATAAAAGATCATTCGGACAGTTATTTCGTTTGCTACCATTCGAAGCCGTTTAAAGACGTTGATTAGTTTTTTAACTCTTATACTTAGCGAGGTAATATGTTTTTTCCAATTAAAAGCATCTTCAGTGGACCTACCGCTGCGAAATCCATACTAGTTCTCGGACAACAGCTTGAATTGTTCAAGATTTTCTCGATAATCTTTGACACCCCACTAAAAAGTGAGATGGGCCTGTAATTGGCTGCTATTGTTGGGTCAGAAGGTCTAAGAGCACCAGATACCATTACCGGATCGTCGAAGGGCTGCACAGAAACCTGCAATCCTGAATCTCAAGAGGGAGAAGAAATCAGGGACCCTGGCGTCGGCGAACAAACCCGACGCACTACAGTGTCGCGGTAGTCTTAGTAGAACACGTAAGGCGTTGTTGTATTGTACTCTGAGGACGTTATAGGACCCTCTGGTAAAATTTGTCCATTAATGACAGGTATAAAAACACTGGCAATATGCCTTAAATAGTGTAATTTTAACGTCCTCAGAGCATTTGCCAAATCTACGTGCGAGCATATTGCACCGCATAGCCATGGCCCTACGCTCCCTCTCGAGATCCAGGTCATCACAGAGCTTCTCAGTGAGGATATGCCCTAAGTATTTGAACTGCTGCACAACCCGAACTGGCCAATCATAAAGATATACTGGGGGCACCGTCTCCGGACCCCCACCTGCCCGGAAGACCATAACTTCCGTCTTCTTGATATTATATTTCATGCCATGACTAGTGGAATATTTTTCACAAACAGAAATTAATTCCCTAAGGCCACTGATTGAGGGGCTGAGAAGCACCATATCATCCGCATAGCTCAGGTTATTTACACAAATTCTATCAATATGACATCCGACTTTTGAGCTCCTCAGCTCCCCATCAGCCCATTCATATATAGATTGAAAAGGTCCGGGGAGGTAAGCCCCCCCTGACGCACGCCACACTCTAGTCTATATTCACTAGAGTGCGCGTCGCCCCATCTCACGCTGTTAGTCTGGTTCTCATACCAGTACCTCAACAGATCCGTTACGTGATTAGGTACATTTGACTGCCTCAGTTTGTTCCATAAAATCAGATAATTGACAAGGTCAAATGCCCGACTAAGATCAAGGAAACACGCGTACACTGACGTGTCCCTATTCATATAGTAATTGGCAGTTTACTTTCATGCAATAATAGCGGAATCTGTTGAGAGATCGGGACGAAAACCAAACTGCGCGTCGTCAATTTTCAAATTACTGCACAGTTCGGGCTGCAGCTGCCGCTCAAACACCTTACCAACAATGGTCCCCAGCGATATAGGTCTATAGTTGGTTAGGCTGGACAGGTCACCGGTTCCGTTTTTTATAATAGGTACAATGATCGACTTCATCATATCCTTAGGTAGGTACGACTGGTGGACACAAAGATTAAAAATTCTGGTCAAAACATCAAATACCATATCACTCGCATAGAGAATGTGCTCGATGCTGAGGCTGTCATGTCCAGAGGACTTACCGCGCTTCATGTTTCTGACGACCTTAACAACCTGTTTTTCGGTGAACACGCGCGGTTTACCTTCGGCCAGACATTCCTCAACAACGGGCACATCTGCCACGTTAAGTGGTTTATTTCTAAAATGCGAAGCAAACATATCCGCTATCACAGTGGGATCCTGCTGACTGTTCACACTGTCGGGCAGCCCCTGCTTATAATTTAGTTTTTTAGTGGCTTTCCAAAACTTTATAATTTTTTTGTTCTTACGATGTAGTGCTATAATGTCCAATTTAATCTCCTCTTGGTAGTTTTAACACCACTTTCATTTCTTTTTAAAGATTCGTCTACTTTCATTCATTTTATGATAAATTAAACCTGAGCAGGGCCTGCCAGCCAACATCCAACATTGATAATGATGTCTAGCGATGTCATGGCTTGCCTTGACATGATAATTCCAGCCGGTGACCTGAGCAGCCCGCCTCTGTGCATCGACCCGTGATGTACTACTGTGAATGGACGCATTTTGTAATATATTAATATAGCTAGTAAAATTCAAAATTACTAGATTCGTTACATTTACGGTCAGAATTACAGACTAGGTATTGAATTTCGCTAAGTAATTTAGGTAGATTTTTAAAACAGTATTCCCCATACATGTTAATTTGATCTGTGTCCCGTTGTCCACAGCGCACCTTTCTATTATTATTGTCACAGGGTTTAAACATCGAGGTTTTACCCGCGACTACGTCAATATTGCAGTTAACGTATAACGGTAAATGATCGGACCAATGCACGTTATAGTCGACAGTCACACTTTGCACAGTACTAAACGCTGCACTTGTGGTAAGGCAATGATCGAGCCACCTGCGACTACCGTTTATTTCACTTACATAGGTGTATGTGTCCGAATCAATGCCTAAAATATTGAAATCAGCTAATAAGTTGTTCTTCACAGTAGTCGAGCATCTCGTTACCAAACCGCGTACACGGGTATGCATTCAGGTCTCCCAGTATGAATACCGCTGCGATTCCTCTCTCCTCGATGATCGCACTTGCACAGGCCAACACATCGGCGAACTCAGGCAGGTTGTCCTCCTTATCCACGGGCATGTAGACCGAAAATACAATTGATGACCATCAATATTCACTTTGATGGCAGCCAATCTGTCACTCTCGCACTCCACAACCTCGCAGTTCGGAAACAAGCTCTTTCGTCATAAAATGGCCACTCCACCATGTGGGCGTCCCTGTAATATTCTAAATTAATATTAAAAATTGTTATCTGATTACTAAGTAAGTTTATGTTATTGTTCTCAAATGGAAAATAATAGTAATTGATTCGTATGTTACCAGCTATGAATCAATTTACAACTCTAACGCTACACACGCCCGGTCAGAAGAGATAAAGTGAAGCGAAAGAAAGAGAGGCAACTTGTAGGTGAATATCCGAAGTTCAAGCGCCGCACTGTGCAGAATGAATTGCACTTTATTGCGTTGTAGCAAGAGTCGCTATTTAGTTGAATGTTTTCCAGAGAGTCAAATCTGTTCCTAACTCTTTCTTAATATGTGCTGTGGCTTGGAGGAAAGTAGCCATCCCTTCTTGAGAGAATGCGCAATGTATTCAAACATAAGATGGCGAACACTAGAGATGGATAGCATCAAAGTTTATGGCTTGTCAAACTTAAAGCTTCGCGACATCCTAGAATTCATTACGCGAGCAAGAAGAATGACTAACTTGCATCACCCGCCTGTGGTTCAGCGGACGTCCCACCTCATCATCATCATCATCAAGCCAGGTTGTATTCTAATTTATTATGTAGACGGGCACAGCTGTTTCGGCTACTTACTGTCCGTGCCATGTCCACGCCCGCGCCAGCATTAATGTTATTATAACTGTGTTAACTGTATTTTGGTCCCAGGTGCGAGCAGTCTGCCGCGCCATGTTGGATGCCACTCGGTTACTGTACACGACTCCGCCGCGGTCGGCGCCGTCCCCCTTCGAGAACAGCGACTCCGAGTGCAGCAACGGGGCTGACCCCAAACTTGCCAAGAGCGTAAGTTACAATCGTAGTGAACACTTAGTACTACTTAATTAAGTTGCGTAAATATATTATCATTTGCTTACCTCTTTAAGGTTATATCATGTGAAACTGAAATTACATATTCAGCCACCGTAAGGAAAAAAGACGCACTTTTTTTTCGAAAGTGTATATCCATTAGCAGCGATACCCCAAGGAAAAGGGGGAAAACCCATAACAACTATTGTACACCTAGGACAGACACACGAGTGATCCTATAATGGTTCCGTTTTTCTTTTTTAAGGTTCGGAACCATAAAAAACTATTTGTGCGGAACCCACAGTGAGCGAGTCCGTCTCGCACTTGGCCGGTTTTCATTCTCTGTTCTACCCGAAATTTATATCCAATTTACTAGTTGGATAGAATTTATCGACCGTGCTTTCAACGTGGTACTTACTGGAATTGCCCAGCAAGAGAGTTGTGACAGCGATACTGCAGAAATCTTACAGGAAGACAACGATCAACAAAATATCGCTCAAGATGATCAAGAACTAGTGGTAGAGCCAAATATTAGTAATCAAGATGATTAGGCCAATCCTCAATCAGGGGCAATAGAAATGCCTGGATGTTTGCGATTCCCTAATAACTCCACTATATGTATTATTAGGGTCATTCCACAGTGATTGGTGGGACAGTTGACTCAAGAATTGCATATGTTTTGACTTATAACTATTGATTTAGATATATATTTTGAAATAGATGATGAACAAACGTATAAAAGTTACACCGAAAATAAATATTAATGTGTATATTTGCGTGATATTATAGATTTTAAGGAGTGTAACTGGCGGGACGCTCTAAATACCTCACCTCCGCGTACTGTACTATCAAATCATATTACTACAAATATCCAGATATAATTCACTGTGCTACTACATGGTTAATTAAACTATGTGAAAAAATGAGTACTAATATCATAGAGTATCTAATATATGACGACCCGAATGGCCGAGTCCGCAGTGACCCTGCCTACAAAGCCAAGGGTCCCGGGTTCGAGTCCCGGTGGGGGCAAATATTTGTTTGATGAGAACGGATGGTTGTACCCTAGTCATGGTTGTTTATCTATCTATGTATAATATTGATCTATATAAGTATGTGTATCGTTGTCTAGTACCCAAGATACAGGGAATCCTAGTTTGGGGCTAGATCAATGTGTGTCAATAGTGTCCAAGGTATTATTATATAAAGAAGAGTGGCCATCGCCATACAAAGCACCGTACATCGAAAAATAATTCATTGGTAACAACCTAGATGTCGCTCGTAGTAATTTTCATCATTAAATTGTAATTTCAGTCTTCACCACAATCTCAATGCTTTCATTGCCGAACGTATTTGTAATATTCGCCGTTCTTATCAGCAAGGTGGATGGCCGAACGGTTCATTTTCAGACTTTCAAGCGGTTGATCGTGGTTCGATCCCAAGTGCGGACAAATTACCTTTTGTATGTTGTTTATAAGGTTTTATTTATTGAGACAATTTTTTTATTATATTTTATTTATTTAATGTAGTTACTGCAAATAGTATTGCTTTCTAACACGTGTACGGTGCTTCACGCGTATTTTTGGGGTTTCAAAAAAGGAAGGTTACCTTAAAAAGGAAAAATTATACAAATACATAATGCAAACAATCCCATTACACTGGCAGTGTTACCGCGCTGCACAGCGAGCGAGATCCTCTGGACCAGGAAAGCCCCAGAGCCATAGTTTAATCAGAATAAGAGCAGTTGTCAAAACCTCGGTCCCTCAAATGACGACTCCCAATGTCCTTGTCCTTGTCATTACTTAAATATTACAGGTAAACTGTAGAGAAATCTATGGTCTAAACAGAGGGGCACAATACCTTTTCAATTCTTACGATACCACATACAAACTTATAAATTTATGGATGTATTTTTACTTGTTTGCCTTTACGCCTGTAATAAAATTGATACAAATTTTATTGGAGAAGTTTTGTCGAAAAGGTTTAAAAAGCCGGTCAAGGACGGGTCGGATTCGCACACGAAGGGTTCCGTCCAATTTTACAAGAAAACTTAAGCACTAAAAAAACAAGAAAAATACTTGGATTTGAACCCAGAACATTCAGATTGCGCAACTGATATCGAAACAATTGCGTCATCATATTGTTTCGATAAGTCACGAAATTTACGATCGTATTTTGAATTATATTGAGATCTAATCTGAGTCTGGTGGCGCTAGTGTATTCTTATAAATCTGACGCCACCTAGGGAATTATAACATACAAAAATCATTCAGCCGTCTCTGTCTAAGCAAGCAGCAAACAGGGCTAACGCCATCTGTGTCTGGTCGGCAATTTTAGCTTTCTTCCGGAGTACGATTTTTTATTCGGGATGGCTAGTCTCCTTGTTTTATTAGTCTATGCTAATATTACTTTGTACAAAAAATATAGGCACTTTAAATTGTGACTGGTGGGACATGGTTTCGTGACTGGTGTGAGGAGTACGAAAATAGCAAAAAATCAAACACGTATTTTATGTATTAAAGATATGGTGACTCGACGAACAGTGAGAAGATAATTGCTCAATTTTCAAATAATAAACGAAATGGACGATTCCTTATTTTATTATTATTTAGTAAAACCCAAGTTATGAGATAAAAAAATAAACGATTTTTTTAATAATGAAAGGCACGCGGCAATGTCTGTTGAACGATTTTGTTCCACTCCACATGGGTTTGGCTGGATCACTTCACTGAGTATTCGTGAGCAGAATATATCTATACCTAATCAGCTATTTGGGTACCCGGAGACCCCAATAAATGCCCAATAATGGAGAGCGGTTGTGATTGCCGAAGAAGATAGAAGAGTCTTGACAGACACACAGACGGACAACGAAGTGATCCCATAAGGATTACTTTTTTCCTCCCTTCCTTTTAAGGTACGGAACCCTAAGAACAAACAACATATCTCACGCCTTTTCCCATACAGGGAGGCAGAGGCATAATTGCGTCTGTGTTTAGCCAGTAGTTCAATACTTCACATTGCGTGAGAGGTGGTTAGCTCATCGCCACAGCAATGAAGATTTGAAGCAATGTATTTATTTATTTTGGGCCTGTTGTTGAGTTCCACTGCTGGGCCAACGGCTCTCTCCCCGTTTTTCACTCTTGACGGTCTTGAGCGGTCGTCCACCAGTTCTCGTGCCAAAGATTTTGCATTTTTCTCTTCTTTGCATTTTTGGACCCATTCGGTGGCTTTCTTGGTCCAACAGTTTGCTTGAATTCGAGCAAAATGGCCGGCCTAGTCCCACTTCAGCTGGGCAGCCTTCTAAGTCGCAAAGTGAATTCGAGCAACGTGGCCGGCCCAGTCCACTTCAGCTGGGCAGCCTTCTACGTCGCAAAGTGAATTCGAGCAACGTGGCCGGCCCAGTCCCACTTCTGCTGGGCAGCCTTCTACGTCGCAAAGTGAATTCGAGCAACGTGGCCGGCCCAGTCCCACTTCTGCTGGGCAGCCTTCTACGTCGCAAAGTGAATTCGAGCAACGTGGCCGGCCCAGTCCACTTCAGCTGGGCAGCCTTCTACGTCGCAAAGTGAATTCGAGCAACGTGGCCGGCCCAGTCCCACTTCTGCTGGGCAGCCTTCTAAGTCGCAAAGTGAATTCGAGCAACGTGGCCGGCCCAGTCCACTTCAGCTGGGCAGCCTTCTACGTCGCAAAGTGAATTCGAGCAACGTGGCCGGCCCAGTCCCACTTCTGCTGGGCAGCCTTCTACGTCGCAAAGTGAATTCGAGCAACGTGGCCGGCCCAGTCCACTTCAGCTGGGCAGCCTTCTACGTCGCAAAGTGAATTCGAGCAACGTGGCCGGCCCAGTCCCACTTCTGCTGGGCAGCCTTCTACGTCGCAAAGTGAATTCGAGCAACGTGGCCGGCCCAGTCCACTTCAGCTGGGCAGCCTTCTACGTCGCAAAGTGAATTCGAGCAACGTGGCCGGCCCAGTCCCACTTCTGCTGGGCAGCCTTCTACCTCGCAAAGTGAATTCGAGAAACGTGGCGGCCCAGTCCCACTTCAGCTGGACAGCAGCCTTCTACGTCGCAAAGAAAGAAAGTCTCAACGTATGTTCATATATTTTTATGTTATCTCAACAGAGTCCGCTCAACAAGCGCAAGGAATCCGACACAGAGTCGGACGGCTCCACTCGCCGTAAGAAGGGGCGTGCGGACGACGAGGCCGCGCCGGTGCTGCGCGACCCGCGAAAGTGGAGCCCCACGCGGCTCACGCAGGACACGCTGTTCATTATGGGCTCGCACGCACATAAGGTACCATTTCGTCATCATCATGATAACGGCCTCTTAGAAATCCGATCTTCAATCCAATCCAATCAGACGTGTCAGTCCGTGGCACACTAGCGGTCAAACAGGTGGATGGATTTTAATTAAAAAAAAACTGTAAATGGTAGTAGACTTCCATGCGATGGTTCTGGTTTAATTAAAATCGAATTAGTGGTACGAAAGTTATCAGCTTAACAGGGAGAGAGATCAGAAAAATTTTAGACTTAATTCTTTTGCAATCCCTTCCAGGTGCTTGGTCTGGGCAACTCCCGCGGCCGGCTGTACACGAAGCACCCAGCACTGCTGCGGTACCCGGCAGACAGTGCTGATAAGGAGTGGATCGCGAGCCACAACCTCGTCAATGCTGTTGGCGGCAAGACTTACATTCTGGTATGCAATGGAAGGGAGGCAGTCGCTCACTTTCGAAGCAAATACTTGGGTCCTGCAGTCTTTCACGTCCTTACAGGGTAGTGCTAACGAGCAACTAATCAACACTAAAAATTCCAGGGTCTCAAAACAGAACCTGTCCAAATATAGTGAAATATATTAAAACAGATGACATTGGCAATAATAACCTAATTTTTTAGTCCGCCATTGATTGTTTAAGCATTTTTTGCCTCTGCAATATGGGAAAAGGCCTCAACTTTAATATGCATAAATGTCCTAGCCAAGAGACCCTCACTTCGGAAGTATCTCGTTTCGTCAGATTACTCCACATTAAAAAAATCGATCGATAGTTTACGGTGAACTTTTGCAGGTACTGGAAGACATCGAAGAACTAGCGACTAGCGAGGTCTATCGACACAGCTCTTTACCCATGCTCGGTGAATTGACCGGCTTCAAAGTACCAATGTTTATGCTGAAGAAGATCAAGGCATATGTCACAAAGCGAGCGCTGAGCGACGAAGCCAGCACACCAAGCAGTCCACAAGCCTCCACTAGCTTCTTCCAAGACGACTTCAAACTCGACATCAAAACCGAACCAGACATAGAAACATTTGAAGGAAGATCACATCAGACCGCCAGTGAAATGATCAGCAATATCGGAGGCAACATCGGAGGCAACAATTACGCTGAAGTGGGTGGTATGCCTCTGATGAAAGAGGATTCAGACTTCGATGACATCAAAGTCGATGGAATCAAGGTCGAAGATATCGATGACATCAAAGTAGAAGGAATGAAAGATGATGATTTGGACGACTTGAAAGATGACATTAAAGTTGAGGATTTCGATGTGAGCATCAAGGTTGAAAATCTGGATGATATCAAAGAGGAGGACATCAATTTGGAGTATGATGATACTTTGTCCGTTTGTAAGGAAACCGAAGACGAACAGAGTAACCTAGTTGATGGTTTATTGGAGGCTGATATAGAGTTTTTGAGCAGGAATTTGGGAAATATAGAGAGTGACGCTGACGCAAGGAAGACTATAGAGAAGTTGACAGGAGCCAACCCGGATTCAATAACTCTCGTTGGAGACGAATTCGACTTGGGCTCGACATTGAATACTAACAACGTAAGTTATCTCTTGTTTAATCATCACAATCCTTGTTTCGATATGAAAACGCTTCTTAAATGGCTGCGTCAGGTCATACAATTTAATGGAGCGGAAAAGTAATACTCCAATGTGACGCGAGTGGAAAACTAACCGTCAAGTTTAACTTAAATAATTTTCGATAATATATATAAAGATTCAGTTTTATCGTCCCAGAGACTCTTGCCTTAGTCTTCGTAGTAATATCGGCTTGGAGAAAGCTATATGTAACTAACAATCCTCACAGAAAGATTGCTCCGACCGTGGGAAGGCTGTGACTCCATTGGTTTTATCCGAAGATAAACCTATTTAACCTATATATAATAAAACTCATCCAACCAATTATTTATATTATGATCGAGTAAACGCTGGTATAGTTGCAACGCCTCCCTGTTCACAGTAAACATTTAATTTAATCCACTCTCACTTCTCTTCTGCCAACGAATCATTCGCTTCCCAGTTCGCAGACAGCCAGACCACCAAGTGCATTACAGTCGCGTCCAATAGCGGCGTCGTCCATGCCGTACCCGTATCTCAACTGCCGGCGCCGGCACGAGGCACCGTGCACTACTACAGCGGCGTACACCCGAGGACGGTCCACCATCTGCCGGCCACGGTGACCATACAGGCTGCCAGTGGTGCCGCCACGCAGGTCATACGCGGGTGAGTCTCGAGCATAGAGAGGGATTCACGCGGCGTAGTGCCGTGCACTACTGCAGTGGCGTAAACCCGAGGACGGTCCACCATCTGCTGGCCACGGTGACCATACAGGCTGCCAGTGGTGCTGCACGCACGTCATACGCGGGTGAGTCTCGAGCGTAGAGAGGGATTCACGCGGCGTAGTGCCGCGCGCTACTGCAGCGGCGTACACCTGAGGATGGTCCACCATCTGCCGGCCACGGTGACCATACAGGGTGACAGTGGTGCTGCCACGCAGGTCATACGCGGGTGAGTCTCGAGCATAGAGAGGGATTCACGCGGCGTAGTGCCGTGCACTACTGCAGTGGCGTACACCCGAGGACGGTCCACCATCTGCTGGCCACGGTGACCATACAGGCTGCCAGTGGTGCTGCACGCAGGTCATACGCGGGTGAGTCTCGAGCGTAGAGAGGGATTCACGCGGCGTAGTACCGTGCACTACTGCAGCGGCGTACACCTGAGGATGGTCCTCCAACTGCCGGCCACGGTGACCATACAGGCTGCCAGTGGTGCTGCCATGCAGGTCATACGTGGGTGAGTCTCAAGCATAGAGAGGGATTCACGCGGCGTCGTGCCGTGCACTACTGCAGTGGCGTAAACCCGAGGACGGTCCACCATCTGCTGGTCACGGTGACCACACAGGCTGCCAGTGGTGCTGCACGCAGGTCATAAGCGGGATTCTCTCTCGCTACGCTCAGGATTCTATCGTAGAATCCTTCGCTTCACTCTGAATTCACTTTACCGCCCTCGCCGCAAATACATCATTTTGCTCCCTTGAGACACAAATAACTATATTCAATCTAAACATGACGGGTTGTGTTTGTCTTTTTTTCAAAGGAACTTGCTCTATTCAGCCTGCCAGTAGCAGTTACGTTCAGCGCGTTTATTTTAGTATGTAATAATTCGTATATTGAAGCTTGTTTCAAATTCAAAAGTCATTTAATCTCTAGGGAGTAAAAGAGCGTTTTATTCACTATTATCGATAAATCAAATGCACTTTTTCGAGGGGAAATGGTAAAAATGAATCATGTGACATTATTCGTAAGAGCCATCAATGTGTCATCCAAGTGCCAAAAGATCCTTGTATCACTCTACTGAGTGGCGTAGCATTTGACGTCATCCGCCGTCGCCGTAACAAATGGCAGCGTTTTAGCCGCTAAAAGGAGATGTGTCCTTTTTCCAAGAGAGTTGGTACTTTATTCGAAATAGTCATGAACCAAGTTAAAACCGTATTTATATGAAAGAATATAATTTAAAGGTTCTAAATACATATCGTGATCATTTTTTAAAACCGCCGTTTTTTTGTTACTGTGATTTTAAAATAATTATTATTTTAAATAAAACAGCCACCCAGAACAATAATTTATTATGGCAACACTGTTCTGTCACGTCATTGTCAAGAACCCCCTGTTCCGAGTCACGCCACAATCATCTACGAAGCCGTTCCGATTTAGCTTTGGCGATACAAAACGATGGCATCGTAGACGCTGTAATCGATTATTGTGTGACTCGGAACATGGGGAAAGTGTCAAAAATGACAATTGAATGAATTACAGTTTTTTTTTTGCTGCAAAGTTAAGCAAAGGATGCAGGTTATAAATCCTACCCATACAAATCATTTTTTCAAAATTAATAAAGAATGGCGGTTTTAATAAAATAAATAATTTCGTAGGCTTTATTTATACTCGTTTCCCTACCAGAAAAACCGCATGGTTCAAAAATCAGTACCGAAAAAATACATCTCCTTTACTCCGTGATTTTAAATGTGATTGTAATATTTGAAATGAAGAATCATACAAATTTAACAATATTTCTATTTTTTTCTCTATGGCTAGTCAGGATGTAAATAGCGAATTGAAAAGGAAAAAAATGCCTCTATTATTGATCTCTTGTAAATGCCTGCTTCAAATACAGCAATGCGGGGGGGGGGGGGGTACAGCGCCACAAAAACGATCCCATCGTGTTTTTGTTTGTTTGGCTCTTTACTTTATATTCCTATTCAGTAATAAAGAATCCCCTCGTTGCAGGATACCGATCAACACGAAGTCCGGCACGTTCAGCACGGTGATGTCGCAGGGCACCGCCAGCATCATCGGCTTCGGCACACGCACCACCACCGGGGCTACGCAGTACCTCAACGTGACCTCTAAGTCCTTCCCCACAGGGAACATCCTGCACAATGCCATCGTCTCGCGCAACATCCTGGCGAACCGAGCCGTCACCTCCGGCGTCACCTACAGCGTGACGACAGTCCGACCCGTCATACACACCACCGCGCCCAAAATCAGCACCGCGCCTACCAATTCCGACTTCGATAGCATCTCGACCACAAAAGACATGATCGACAACGCGTGTAATTCCTCGGTGATGCTCAAAAAGGTGCTGACATTGGGCAGCGCCGGCGCGGCCAAATCCTTCATGATGCACAACACGCAGAAAGTGTTGTCCACCGGATACGCGACTGGAGTGACGCCTCCTCCCAACGTTACCATCGTCAGTTCAGGCAATAACGGCAGCTTCGTTGCCAACGTGTCGTCCAACGTTCTAAGTCCTGCTACCAGCACGCTTAGTGCTACACATGCCACCCTGTCGGCACTGCTAGCATCTACCGGAGAACACGCCAAAACCAACAAATGATTACCGGATTATCACACCATTGATCTCACCTAGTAGTATATAAGCTCGAAAAATTCCGATTTTAATAATATCTCAATGTTTAGAGATAGAGTCTGATTTTGTGTCGTCTCGTTCGATAAGTTGCAATGATGCATTGGTACAAAAATGTTATTGAAATAATGGTTGTATCTAGAAGCTAGTTTATCATAGTTAGAAGTTACGTTCTCTGAAAACCGTGAATCTATTTTCTTGGAATGGTTAAGTGTTTAGAAAATAATTGTTTCAAAGTTTTTGAATCGATTAGTAGGAGGCTTAATAAAAAAATAATCATTAAATTTCGTCAATGTTGGTATATACAGCGATGGTAGAAGTGTGTTCGCTAATAATTCTAAATTTTCAGAATCACCTTTTGGTCGTCATAAGTAAGCGACATCTGTATGAGCCAATAATGAGGAACTCGTTCAAACATGATGTTAAATTATATTTTGGTGAGTAATTTTAGCATTCTTTTGCAGAAAGAATCTCGCTGTGCCAAACTATACAGTACAAAGATCTATTTTTATATCGCTATTATTTATGTTAATACTTAATTATTTTTACATCGTAGACCATGAACTGCCACAACTATAATGATAAATTGCTTACGTTTAATTTTGTGTGTTATTTTACACAGCTAAAATGTGTAGTTACTTGATTTTATAAGATTCATTGTGCTATTCTTATGAAAACATCCCACCAAAAGACGTTGTTTGTGTTAGTTAGTGTATAAGGCTGTCATAGAAAAAAAGTAGGACTTGAAAGGGTTGTGTCATAGAAAATGAGGGTTTTTGAAAGTGAAAGTGAAAACCTGTTGTTATTGTACCTATATATGTTTTGTTACTGTACCTGTTATGTGTTAGCTTGTTTTTGTTTGTGCAATTGGCTTGATGCAATATGATAGTTATTTTATCGCCATTTATATTTAATACCTTACGGCAAATAATATCCTCTGCCCAAAAATGCGTCAGAAATAGGCTTTTCACTCCACTTATAATGGGGCCTCAAAACAATGAATAGTTAAACAGGAAAATAAAAACATTTTTGGCTTGTTTGTTAGGTTATGTCACATGTCAAAGGATGGCAGTTCACTCAGATGAACGAAACTCTTTGGCACTTCAGGCGATGTCGGTAAAAGCGTGCGTCGTGCCGTCGCGTCGGCAAAACCGTGCATGGCTTATTCTGTCAATTGCGGAAGATGGCGAACTCAAATATATCAAATCAAATAATTTATCAAAAAAATACTTCTCTGTTTAATTAATTTTATGTCCTCGCAGTAGTCTTGAAAAGTACTATGTAATGTCTAAGGCAAAAGTGCTATAGATGGACTCGTCGCTTAGAGGGCCGCGCCTAAGGCTCACTCGTCCATCTATTGCTCACTTTTCAGCCTCTACTGTACTAGTACTATACTGAAGAAGAAAGGTTGTGGCGGGAGAACATTAATAAATGCAGCTCTGGCAGCCTTATTGGGAATACAGTAGTGTGCACGTGTATGTAGGAATGTTGCATCATTGTCACTTTAAATACTAGTTAAAATATCCTCCAACATGTTCGTGACACTGCAACGTTGCACGGTATCCTGATACACTTTACTATAGAAAATGTCGCGGGGCATGTTTCGGGAGACTGTGCAACATTGCAGCGTCACGTAGATTAAGGGTTGCGCGACATTTAGGGGGACATTCTGTCCCCTATTGCTGGGCCTTTAGGATAAACCTGAATCAGTGGGGCAAAAATCCATATTTCGGGAGCACTGGGAAATGATTCGCATTTTGGGTTACCTACGGATAATATGTGCCGAAAGGAGTTGATGATGCCTTTTGCTGCAATGCTTTTATTAAGTTAGGTATTTATTTGCGAGTTATTTTATTTCGCTTTAGCAAGCTTTTGTGCAATCAGTAAAATCGTCGGCGGTTGTCATCGATAAAAGATGTGTGAGACTATTCAAATACTAGCTTTAAATTCGGCTGTGCCTAAGTTTTATGTATTTTTTTTTGTTATTATTGCTTACCTTTATTTTGTATTTATTATTCCTAAAGTAGCGCGCTGTTTACAATCTGTGATAAAAGGAATGTATTCACAATAAGTTAAATGCTTCCGAATCTGGTATTACTGCTTGAGTGAGTAACATGAACTAAGTGATACACTGAAATAAATAACTACATCCATTGATTGATTACTAGAAGTACTCACGTAAGTGTCTAATTATCTTAGAAGAAATAGATCTGATATAATATTGCAATAAAAAAACATCTCCAGTTGTCTAATTAAAATGTACTTATGAGTGAGTAGACTTTAAATAGAATAAACTTTACTATTGGTGTTATATTGAAGCATATTGTTCTGATGAAAGATGATATGAAAAATGATATCATCTTCTATTTTAATGTCTAGTGATATCTATATAGAATTAACTCCAAATGGTTGTATTTCCATTCTAGTTCAACGAATTAATCTTGTGATCTCAAACTGTTCAACGTTGATGTTGTTTTCTCTAGGATATGCTTTCTTTGTATGCAGATGGTTACGGACTCTAAGCCTGTATATTTTAAGTCATATGTATGTTTTGATTACTTTTGACTGATGTTTACTAAGTGATAATTTTTGGCTGTATCCAGTTCCATAGCTCAGTATTAAACAATTCTATAATGTTGTGAGCTTGTCGTGTAAGTAAATAAATGTGTCTACAATGTACGGTGTTTTATATTTTCAGATACATTTAAAGAAGATCATTTATTTTTCACTTCTCATGCTCAAAAAGTCCTTCTTTAAGCTGGATGTAGGACGCATAAAATAGCATTTTAGGAACTAGTGCATAGCATAAAGTGTTGTCGTCATCTAGACCACAGATTAATAATCTAGACTAAAACAATTGAGACATTCAGCCTGACAGACGAGGTGACTGCATTAAATAAATATGCCCAACCAGGAACATAAAAAACCTGCGTGTCTACCGCCTGAGTCGAAGTCGATTACCATTGGCGAAAATCCAAGTCCGATTTTGGAAAAATTAACTTGGTGGTACCGCATAACTGAAATACATCTGTCAAAAAACTCGCTTTACATAGGGCTGGCGCAGCAGACGGTCTCAGATTGCCTGGCTAAGGTGACAAATGCCCTTAATCTACCGGATTCATCAGAAAATACATCCGGTTTCCTCGTACTGAAATCGAGGGGGCAGCCGTCGCTAGACATTTTTACGACAGGTTTTGCTTTCCGGAATTGATTGCATTGATGGCACTCACATAGCGCGGGACTTATAATTGAAGATCTTCGTAGATGAAGAGGCTTATTTTAATCGTAAGTATTACCCTTCCTTAAATGTTATGGTAATTTTCGATGCAGAGAATATTGTATTGTGACGCATCATTCGGTGGAGCCTGCCATGACTAACTAACAAATTCAAACTGTAACGTTCATAATTAGTATATATTATATATATATATATATATATATATATATATATATGTATATACTAATATTTATTTATTTATATATACAGTGGTGGCCAGATAATTTTAAACGCTCAGTACTAAATCCAATACACAGTTTGAATTGCTCTGGACTTTTTATAGTGAGCTTAACAGAATGTTGGTGGTGTATTTAAGTAGCCACGCCACTATTGTACTAAATAAGTGCAAAGGATATTTCAAAACACTTACAAAAAAAAAAAAAAGCTAACATTAACTTAGACCGAGCATAATTTGAATGGGCGTGTAGATGGACAACTAATTACAGATGTAGTGAATAATCCTTTCCTATCGGCAAAACTCGGAACAACGAAAACACCCGAATGGTGCCGATGTGTCTATGAATTACTGTATTATTAAATTACGTGTAGGTATCAATTAAATCGCATACTTTATTTATCAATGTCAAATGTCAAATTGCCCGTTTGACGTATATAACACGGATATGTTAAAACCACCACGATTGTATCATATAAAGAATTCGTTAGGTAAACAAAAATATAACTAGTTACTGAGACGTTTTATTTCAATAAAACGCAATGATAAAAACCAAATTCCGGTTGGGATGATCTAATGATTCTATAAGGATTGGAACTCCAAAAGTCTAACTATAAGTCAAACTAGGAGCGGGGTGGACAGTGTGATGCGAAACAATACTTCCAACTTCCATATCACAGTCAGAATCAGAACTATTTTCTGGTGTATCATCGTCAGAGTTTTCATGAACGGTGATTACAAAACTAGCCATATAATTTTCCAACTCAGGTTCGTGTTTTCGGTACTCGTTTTCGCATTTGATGGCGTGGTCACATACTTTGGCCCAAACATCGGAACCAATCATATTATAGAGAATGCCAAAAGCCTTCTGTTTGAGTCGGTCTCAAAGCAGAAAACTACTCGAAGACGTGATGGGAAGACTCAACGCAACCTGGACGACATAATCTGCCTCTTTAGAGAAACGGATCCCGAAGAAATGCCGATCTTCGTGGCAAGGGACCTTGCAAAACTACCCCCGGTCACTTTTGACCGTGTAGACGTCACTAGACTTCTAAAAGACATTGTCTTGATACAAAGGGAGCTTGGTGACATGCAGCAAAAATACGCAGTGGCGGCGGAGACAGAGTATGTTACTATTCACCAATTTGAACAACTGAAATCTGAACTCAACGAGATGAAACGACAGTGCGTTGTTACTAATGTCAATACGAAAAGAGGCGCATTCTGCTTGGAAGACAGTTACCAAAACAATAGTGGCCCTATGGGATTCCTTGCCGTGTCTGAAACTCATGAGAATCATGCATCATCAATATCCTCATCATCATCTCCGGAGGGTAGGCCAACGGAAACATTACCTTCGCGTATGACTGAGGCGCGCGGTCCGCTGTCTCTGTCTTTCGCGAGCGTGGTGACTGAAAAGGCTGCGGTGCCCGTGAAACCGGCCGACTCGGCGGCGGCGGTGGAGGGGAATGGTGCACGCGTGGAGGCCGGCAAAAGTACCGCGGTTTCGAACACTGTGGAACGAGTAGGCGCCGGTGAGGCCCTACGGCGCTCTCCGACATTAACCGTATCAGCTGTTAGAAATAATAATCTAGAATCTCAACCCGAGCAAGATGGCTGGATAACGGTGGAGAAACGAAAATCAAAATCTCGTTTTGTGGGGAAAAAGGGAAGAGCCCCTGTTGACCCTGAATGCAAATTTAAAGCCGCGGCCCCTAAAGTACCCCTTTTCATCTACAATGTCTCTCTGGAAGCCTTAGAAATTGATGTCGCTGAGTACATAAAGGAGAAAACTCAGATTGTTGTGTCTCCTGTGCGAGTAGGTATGAAAGAGGAAAAGGAGTACAACTCTTATAAGATCTACATACCCAAGGACAAACTTCCAGTGTTCTACAACGACAACCTATGGCCAGACGGGATCTTTTTCCGTAGGTATTTTATATTTAGCCGGACGGCTAGTAAAGACGCTGACAAACTTTCGGCTTCAAAGAGAAACTGAGCCGCAGAACTTGTAAGCTCGCAAGCTTCAATTGTAAGTCCGTGATGAGAGTCTCGGGCCATGTCAGAGAGCTATGCTTATCGATGGACGTAATTGCGCTGCAGGAGACTTGGTTGCTGCCCCACGACATACCTTATCTGAGTGGCATCCATCCTGACTTCGCTGCGACTGGAGTGTCGGCCGTGGATACTTCGGCGGGAGTAGTGCGAGGAAGGCCTTACGGCGGCGTAGCTATTTTGTAGCGTAAAAGTGCGTTTGATAAAGTCACTATTATCAATTGTAAAAGTGTGAGATTGGTGGCTATAAAGTGTGAAGTGGCTAGTCGGTCTGCTATATTTTTCTCCGTCTACATGCCTACGGACTCGAAAGAGAACTTACCAGTCTTCACTGAATGCCTAGCAGAGGTGAGTGCTATCGTCGAGGACAGCACCGTGGATAATGTGTACGTACTCGGGGACTTTAACGCTCACCCAGGTGAGTTATTTTGTAATGAACTACTCCAATTCTGTGCGGAACAAAAGTGGATTTGTGCGGACATTGAATCACTAGGTATTGACTCAGGCACATATAATATACGTACATAAGTGACGCTCATGGCTGTTGTCGTTGGCTTGATCATTGTATAACTAGTTGTGTAGCATATCAATCCGTCACAAGATTTGAGGTGAATTATGATGTGACATGGTCTGATCACCTTCCCCTGCTGATTGATTGTGACTTCAAAATACTTATGCCCAAAATAAATATATATAATCAGTTTGCATCTAAAGTTATATGGGGTACTAGAGATGAGGCACAAATAAATATGTACAGGGAGTCATGTCATAGCCGGTTACGTGACATTGACTTTCCTTTCGAGCTCAGACACTGTAGTGAGAAAATATGTACCAATGTGGAACACAAGGTAGTTATAGACAATTTGTATAACAGTATTGTCAACATATTGAGTGAGGCTGCTACCTGTAGTTATCAAGGCAAAAGTTGTGATAAGAAAAGGTATGTTATAGGTTGGAATAAGTATGTGGCGGAGGCCCATAGGGAGGCTCGACTTAAATTTCAAACTTGGGTACTGTTTGGCAAACCCACAATTGGATTAATCTATGATAAAATGAAACAATCAAAGAAATTATTTAAAAACAAGTTAAAATGGTGTCAAGATAACAATGAACGCATCAAAATGGACATAATTGCTACAAGTCATGAGGCTAAGGATTTTAAAAAATTTTGGAAGCAAACAAACAAGCTCAGTCCTAGGTCGAGCCTGCCTGTGGTTGTGGACAGTTTGACCAATAACGGGGACATAGCAAATATGTTCAGAGAACATTTTGCTGTGGTGCCTGAATCCGCGTCAGCCGCAGCCTCGGTAGTGTCCGGCGCACACCCCCGACGGTCGGTAGAGAGTGAATGCACTCGTTTTACCATTATAGAAGTAGAGAGGGCCATCCGTTCTATGAAGCGAGGAAAGTCGCCGGGACATGATGGTCTGAGCGTCGAGCACTTGAGGCATGCTGGTGCACATCTGCCCAGAGTTCTGAAGATGTTTATTAACGCCAGTATTGGACACTCCTACCTGCCTGAAATGCTCATAAAAACTATTGTTGTACCTGTTATCAAAAATAAAACAGGTGATGCTAGTGATAAAGGTAATTATAGACCTATATCACTAGCCACGATCATCGCGAAGGTATTGGACAGTTTGCTTGATAAGCAACTTGATAAATTGCAATCTTAACTTGCACGATGCCCAGTTTGGTTTCAGAACTGGGCTGTCCACTGAAAGTGCCATCATGTGCCTCAAGCAAACTGTCCGTTACTACACGGATAGAAAGACGCCTGTATATGCCTGCTTTTTGGACTTATCTAAGGCTTTTGACCTCATCAACTATACCATTCTGTGGGATAAGCTGGCGAAGGAGACTGACCTACCTGATGAGCTCATATGTATGTATAAGTACTGGTATGGAAATCAAAGTAACGCGGTCAGATGGGCCGGTTCTTTGAGTGATGAATACGGGCTGAGCTGTGGAGTGAGGCAGGGGGGCCTGACGTCTCCCAAGCTGTTCAATCTGTACATGAACAAACTGATCGAGGGGCTGTGCGACACCAAGGTCGGATGTTCAGTCCATGGCATCATGGTCAACAACATAAGCTATGCTGACGACATGCTGGTGCTTAGCCCCTCAATCAGAGCCCTCAGGCGGTTACTAGGGATCTGTGAGTCGTACGCCGGGTCGCATGGCCTTAGGTACAATGCAAAAAAAAGTGAAATGCTCATTTTCAAGGCGGGCACCAAATCACCATCGTTTGTACCACCAGTCCGGCTGTGTGGAATACCCGTGTCCAGAGTTTCGGAATTTAAGTACCTAGGGCATGTGGTCACGGAGACACTCACAGATGATCTGGACATGGAGAGAGAGCGCAGGGCGTTGTCAGTCCGCTGTAACATGCTGGCCCGCAGGTTTGCAAGGTGCACTAAAGAAGTGAAACTTACACTG
This sequence comes from Argyresthia goedartella, assembly GCA_949825045.1. Taxonomy (NCBI): domain Eukaryota; kingdom Metazoa; phylum Arthropoda; class Insecta; order Lepidoptera; family Argyresthiidae; genus Argyresthia; species Argyresthia goedartella. Next base: position 12,822,263 of record OX463820.1, on the reverse strand, counting down.
TTTAGAGCCTACTGTCAAACCTTCTATACCTGCAGTCTGTGGATTCGCTATACGCAGAGGGCCTACAGCTCCCTGCGTGTCCAATACAATAACGTGCTGAGGATTGTGTTGGGGCTGCCGCGATACTGTAGCGCGTCGACGATGTTTGCGGAAGCAAGAATAAACGATTTTTTCGCCATACTGCGTAACAGAGTAGCGTCCATGTGGAGTCGGACTCGCGGCAGCTCGAACTTGATCCTCAGAACGCTGGCTGATAGGGTCGACAGCCCTATGATGAAGCACTGGGTGGATGTGCACTTAAACAGGAATAAGAAGTAAGTGAATGTGTTGTGTGATGGATGTGTAATAGACATAATTATGACAGAATGACGAATGGGTGTGTGGACTTAACTTACATACTTAGATCTTGTTTTCTGTGTTACCAATTAATTTATTTTTTGTTTTGTGTCATTATTTCAATTAATTTTTCATTTTACCGTGTTTAATTATGGATGTATATCTGAAATAAATAAATATTATTATTATTATTATTAACCTTTTCCTGTACCAATTGTTTCACAGTAGTCATATTCATACTGATGTTTCTTTTGGATACGTATCCCTTTATTTGAGACCATATGTTTTCAATCGGATTGAAATCAGGATGATATGGAGGCAATCTTAGTACGCTGTGTCCATATTCGTTCATAAGTTTATCTATAGAGTATTCTACAAAGTCTTGTTTGTACTTGCAAATAATTTCATATATTTCAAGTTTTGTTAATGACGGATCAATCGGAACGTTATGTTTGGATAGCCAATCAATCATGTCTTGCTTCCTGGTATTTGAATAAGGAGGTTTTTCTACGTACTTATTATGATATGCAGCATTATCTACTACTATTACCGAATGTGGAGCTAAGTTTGGAATGAGTTGATTATGAAGCCATTTTTCATAGTTTTCATTGTTCATCGCGTTGTGATAGTCACCTGTTTTATCAGTAGACTGATACATTAACAATGCCCCAGGTATAAACCCCTTTCTACTACCAGCGTGCACTATTATAAGACGTTGTCCTTTAGAAATTAACTGTTTCACTCCGTTTTCTGACGAGTCAGCCCAGCTTTTACCTGCCAAATGTGAGGTATGGATGTATGTTTCATCCATATAAACAATCTCTCTCCCTTGCAATCTGTACTTTTTTATCGCGACTAAAAACTTTACTCTTTTTAAACGAACATCATCTTTCTCGATAAGTAATTTTCTGTTGTTTTCAGCTTTTTTATACCGAAATCCCATTTTTCTAAGAATTTTTCTTAGCGTAAAGTCACATCCCTTAAAATTTATGGCTTCGGATAACTTGGACTTCAGGGCTTTAATTGTAGGTACTTGTTTGTATATCAAATGGAAATTATACACTAATCGGCGTATAACGTTGTAGTCAAAATCGTCAAGACCTAGACAAAATAATTTATTTGGTCTACCCAACTTTGCCGACTTCGGACTATTGGAGGTGGATTGATTTATGTATTCTTTTTGCAATATTTTATTTACTGTTCGTTGAGAAATTCCACTGGCCTCCGAAACTCGTTTTTGGACTTTACAAAAGAAAGCAGTATAGTTGGTATGTTTGAATTTATAATTTTAAGTTAAGAAATATAAATAAATATTGAAAATAACTTCGCAGGCTTGCCGATCTAAACATTTCCCTTTTCTTAGTGCTTTCGGCATATGTATGTTATAAATTGTTAATGTGGATCGAATAAAATCAATGTTTATTATTTACAAAAATGACAGAAAAGAGTGAAATGTAAAGTCAAAAAAAATAAATATAGGTGGCCTGCATTAATATACGAGTCCATGAAGTTTATCACAAAATCTAACATAAATATCAACAAAATATTTCTGTGGTATTAACTACTCTATATAGATACTTCCTCTTGCAATGCGACCGTTCCCTACGTTGTCTCGATGGGTACTGAGTGCGGTGAAGTAGTAAGACAAAAACGAACATTTCCGAGAAAATACGAAAGGAAAGGATTATTCACTACATCTGTAGAAACATGAAATGATCTGGGCCTTAAGGTTAAAAACTAAAAAGTCAAAAGTCATAGTCTATGGTTGTGTTTTGACGCCATTTATAAATAATTTTTAATTGCGTTCTGAATTATATTGGTCTCATTTTTTAAAGAAAATGGGCCAATCTAAGAGTTGTGACCCCAATACCAGAAAGATTATAGTTGGTTCACATTCGAGACATAATTGGACATACAAGAAGATCGCAGGACATATTGGGTGTTGTCGTGTAGCGACAAGAACCTAAACAGAACCTAACAAGAAACAACAACCAGGATAAAATTTAGAAATGATAGTTTATTATGCGTATATACAGTGACTATTTATATAAAAATGAAAGGAAGATGAGGATGAATGAGGTGAGACAGGTTTTAAAAAAATACAGGTATCAAAATAAAAAAATGGAAGCGGAGGACACGGAGAGTAGGAGGCAGAAATACGTAGTGAAAATGATTTGTTATTGTGTTCTTATGGTTTAAAACGTTACAGGGTCCTATGAAAATAAAGGTGATACGAAATATCCAGAGATATATGAGATGAATACCGACCATCAACGCAGACTGGAAAATGCCATGTAAGTAGCATAACACTACAGTGTTCCGTAAAGATGGTAAACAATGGTCATTTTAAACAACATGAAACAACAAATAATGTCCCAAGAAAACTTCGCCCACGGAAGACTATACTACGCAAGGACAGGATGATGATGCGTTTGGCGGCTGAACTTGACCCTTTTAAAGGGCAAAAGACATAAAAAATAACTTTTCGGCGATAATAACCCACGGAAAGTATCCGCAAGATTTGTCCGCAGGAGATCAGTTGAGCATGGTTTACACGGAAGGGTTTGCCGAAAAGTACCGTTTCTTACCAAGAGGCATAAGGAAGCCCGTTTTTGGCTTTTGCCAGAAAGTACCGATTGGACCGATCAAGAGTGGAAAAAAGTAGTGTTTTCGGACGAAACGAAGATTAATATGAAAAAATCGGATGGCAAACGATATGTTCGTCGCCCTATCAACAATCCATTTGACCCTAAGTTTACAAAGGAAACAGTTAAACATGGTGGTGGAAAAATAAAAGCATGGGGTTGCTTTTTTGGACTCGGAATTGGTCCCATGAGAAAGATTAAAGACATGTTGGATCAGCACTAATACAAAAAAATATTAGAAGAGGTCATGATTCCTTATTCTGATGGACATTTGCCGGTGACATGGATCTTCCAACAAGACAGTGATTCGAAGCATACCGCAAACAGCGTGAAGGCCTTTAAAGAGAAAAATCATTATCAGTATTAGACTGGCCCGCAAATAGTCCGGATATTAATACAAATGAAAATGTTTGGCACATTCTAAAGAAGGTCTCGGATTCACGCTACAGCAATGAGGGTGCACTTTATGACGGATTTGTATAGGCATGGAACAGAATTCCTATGAGCACCTGCGAAAATCACCATAGCGTCAATGCTGCGTCGCTGTAGAGCCATATAATAGACAACAGGGGTAACTCTACTACTTGATTAAGTTTATTGTAAATATAAGTGATCTTGATCAATGTTTTTTTCCTGTTTCATTAAAAATAGTATTTTTATGAATGTCTTTTTATTTTGTTTCTAATTTGTTGTCCATCTACACGCCTAGTCAAATTATGCTCGGTCTAAGATAATGTTAGAAAAACGTTTTTGTTGCAAGTGTTTTGAAATATCCTTTGTACTTATTTAGTAGTACACTAATAGTGTGACTACTTAAATACACCACCAACATTCTTTTAAGATCGCTAAAATCGCGTCGTGCCGTGCACTACTGCAGTGGCGTAAACCCGAGGACGGTCCACCATCTGCTGGTCACGGTGACCACACAGGCTGCCAGTGGTGCTGCACGCAGGTCATAAGCGGGATTCTCTCTCGCTACGCTCAGGATTCTATCGTAGAAACCTTCGCTTCACTCTGAATTCACTTTACCGCCCTCGCCGCATATACATCATTTTGCTCCCTTGAGACACAAATAACTATATTCAATCTAAACATGACGGGTTGTGTTTGTCTTTTTTTCAAAGGAACTTGCTCTATTCAGCCTGCCAGTAGCAGTTACGTTCAGCGCGTTTATTTTAGTATGTAATAATTCGTATATTGAAGCTTGTTTCAAATTCAAAAGTCATTTAATCTCTAGGGAGTAAAAGAGCGTTTTATTCACTATTATCGATAAATCAAATGCACTTTTTCGAGGGGAAATGGTAAAAATGAATCATGTGACATTATTCGTAAGAGCCATCATGTGTCATCCAAGTGCCAAAAGATCCTTGTATCACTCTACTGAGTGGCGTAGCATTTGACGTCATCCGCCGTCGCCGTAACAAATGGCAGCGTTTTAGCCGCTAAAAGGAGATGTGTACTTTTTCCAAGAGAGTTGGTACTTTATTCGAAATAGTCATGAACCAAGTTAAAACCGTACTTATATGAAAGAATATAATTTAAAGGTTCTAAATACATATCGTGATCATTTTTTAAAACCGCCGTTTTTTTGTTACTGTTATTTTAAAATAATAATTATTTTAAATAAAACAGCCACCCAGAACAATAATTTATTATGGCAACACTGTTCTGTCACGTCACTGTCAAGAACCCCCTGTTCCGAGTCACGCCACAATCATCTACGAAGCCGTTCCGATTTAGCTTTGGCGATACAAAACGATGGCATCGTAGACGCTGTAATCGATTATTGTGTGACTCGGAACATGGGGAAAGTGTCAAAAATGACAATTGAATGAATTACAGTTTTTTTTTTGCTGCAAAGTCCGCATGGTTCAAAAATCAGTACCGAAAAAATACATCTCCTTTACTCCGTGATTTTAAATGTGATTGTAATATTTGAAATGAAGAATCATACAAATTTAACAATATTTCTATTTTTTTCTCTATGGCTAGTCAGGATGTAAATAGCGAATTGAAAAGGAAAAAAATGCCTCTATTATTGATCTCTTGTAAATGCCTGCTTCAAATACAGCAATGCGGGGGTACAGCGCCACAAAAACGATCCCATCGTGTTTTTGTTTGTTTGGCTCTTTACTTTATATTCCTATTCAGTAATAAAGAATCCCCTCGTTGCAGGATACCGATCAACACGAAGTCCGGCACGTTCAGCACGGTGATGTCGCAGGGCACCGCCAGCATCATCGGCTTCGGCACACGCACCACCACCGGGGCTACGCAGTACCTCAACGTGACCTCTAAGTCCTTCCCCACAGGGAACATCCTGCACAATGCCATCGTCTCGCGCAACATCCTGGCGAACCGAGCCGTCACCTCCGGCGTCACCTACAGCGTGACGACAGTCCGACCCGTCATACACACCACCGCGCCCAAAATCAGCACCGCGCCTACCAATTCCGACTTCGATAGCATCTCGACCACAAAAGACATGATCGACAACGCGTGTAATTCCTCGGTGATGCTCAAAAAGGTGCTGACATTGGGCAGCGCCGGCGCGGCCAAATCCTTCATGATGCACAACACGCAGAAAGTGTTGTCCACCGGATACGCGACTGGAGTGACGCCTCCTCCCAACGTTACCATCGTCAGTTCAGGCAATAACGGCAGCTTCGTTGCCAACGTGTCGTCCAACGTTCTAAGTCCTGCTACCAGCACGCTTAGTGCTACACATGCCACCCTGTCGGCACTGCTAGCATCTACCGGAGAACACGCCAAAACCAACAAATGATTACCGGATTATCACACCATTGATCTCACCTAGTAGTATATAAGCTCGAAAAATTCCGATTTTAATAATATCTCAATGTTTAGAGATAGAGTCTGATTTTGTGTCGTCTCGTTCGATAAGTTGCAATGATGCATTGGTACAAAAATGTTATTGAAATAATGGTTGTATCTAGAAGCTAGTTTATCATAGTTAGAAGTTACGTTCTCTGAAAACCGTGAATCTATTTTCTTGGAATGGTTAAGTGTTTAGAAAATAATTGTTTCAAAGTTTTTGAATCGATTAGTAGGAGGCTTAATAAAAAAATAATCATTAAATTTCGTCAATGTTGGTATATACAGCGATGGTAGAAGTGTGTTCGCTAATAATTCTAAATTTTCAGAATCACCTTTTGGTCGTCATAAGTAAGCGACATCTGTATGAGCCAATAATGAGGAACTCGTTCAAACATGATGTTAAATTATATTTTGGTGAGTAATTTTAGCATTCTTTTGCAGAAAGAATCTCGCTGTGCCAAACTATACAGTATAAAGATCTATTTTTATATCGCTATTATTTATGTTAATACTTAATTATTTTTACATCGTAGACCATGAACTGCCACTACTATAATGATAAATTGCTTACGTTTAATTTTGTGTGTTATTTTACACAGCTAAAATGTGTAGTTACTTGATTTCATAAGATTCATTGTGCTATTCTTATGAATACATCCCACCAAAAGACGTTGTTTGTGTTAGTTAGTGTATAAGGCTGTCATAGAAAAAAAGTAGGACTTGAAAGGGTTGTGTCATAGAAAATGAGGGTTTTTGAAAGTGAAAGTGAAAACCTGTTGTTATTGTACCTATATATGTTTTGTTACTGTACCTGTTATGTGTTAGCTTGTTTTTGTTTGTGCAATTGGCTTGATGCAATATGATAGTTATTTTATCGCCATTTATATTTAATACCTTACGGCAAATAATATCCTCTGCCCAAAAATGCGTCAGAAATAGGCTTTTCACTCCACTGCTCGGAAATATGGCAAAAGATGGCCTATAATGGGGCCTCAAAACAATGAATAGTTAAACAGGAAAATAAAAACATTTTTGGCTTGTTTGTTAGGTTATGTCACATGTCAAAGGATGGCAGTTCACTCAGATGAACGAAACTCTTTGGCACTTCAGGCGATGTCGGTAAAAGCGTGCGTCGTGCCGTCGCGTCGGCAAAACCGTGCATGGCTTATTCTGTCAATTGCGGAAGATGGCGAACTCAAATATATCAAATCAAATAATTTATCAAAAAAATACTGCTCTGTTTAATTAATTTTATTTCCTCGCAGTAGTCGTGAAAAGTACTATGTAATGTCTAAGGCAAAAGTGCTATAGATGGGACTCGTCGCTTAGAGGGCCGCGCCTAAGGCTCACTCGTCCATCTATTGCTCACTTTTCAGCCTCTACTGAAGAAGAAAGGTTGTGGCGGGAGAACATTAATAAATGCAGCTCTGGCAGCCTTATTGGGAATACAGTAGTGTGCACGTGTATGTATGAATGTTGCATCATTGTCACTTTAAATACTAGTTAAACTATCCTCCAACATGTTCGTGACACTGCAACGTTGCACGGTATCCTGATACACTTTACTATAGAAAATGTCGCGGGGCATGTTTCGGGACACTGTGCAACATTGCAGCGTCACGTAGATTAAGGGTTGCGCGACATTTAGGGGGACATTCTGTCCCCTATTGCTGGGCCTTTAGGATAAACCTGAATCAGTGGGGCAAAAATCCATATTTCGGGAGCACTGGGAAATGATTCGCATTTTGGGTTACCTACGGATAATATGGGCCGAAAGGAGTTGATGATGCCTTTTGCTGCAATGCTTTTATTAAGTTAGGTATTTATTTGCGAGTTATTTTATTTCGCTTTAGCAAGCTTTTGTGCAATCAGTAAAATCGTCGGCGGTTGTCATCGATAAAAGATGTGTGAGACTATTCAAATACTAGCTTTAAATTCGGCTGTGCCTAAGTTTTATGTCATTTTTTTTGTTATTATTGCTTACCTTTATTTTGTATTTATTATTCCTAAAGTAGCGCGCTGTTTACAATCTGTGATAAAAGGAATGTATTCACAATAAGTTAAATGCTTCCGAATCTGGTATTAATGTTTGAGTGAGTAACATGAACTAAGTGATACACTGAAATAAATAACTACATCCATTGATTGATTACTAGAAGTATTCACGTAAGTGTCTAATTATCTTAGAAGAAATAGATCTGATATAATATTGCAATAAAAAAACATCTCCATTTGTCTAATTAAAATGTACTTATGAGTGAGTAGACTTTAAATAGAATAAACTTTACTATTGGTGTTATATTGAAGCATATTGTTCTGATGAAAGATGATATGAAAAATGATATCATCTTCTATTTTAATGTCTAGTGATATCTATATAGAATTAACTCCAAATGGTTGTATTTCCATTCTAGTTCAACGAATTAATCTTGTGATCTCAAACTGTTCAACGTTGATGTTGTTTTCTCTAGAATATGCTTTCTTTGTATGCAGATGGTTACGGACTCTAAGCCTGTATATTTTAAGTCATACGTATGTTTTGATTACTTTGACTGATGTTTACTAAGTGATAATTTTTGGCTGTATCCAGTTCCATAGCTCAGTATTAAACAATTCTATAATGTTGTGAGCTTGTCGTGTAAGTAAATAAATGTGTCTACAATGTACGGTGTTTTATATTTTCAGATACATTTAAAGAAGATCATTTATTTTTCACTTCTCATGCTCAAAAAGTCCTTCTTTAAGCTGGATGAAGGACGCATAAAATAGCATTTTAGGAACTAGTGCATAGCATAAAGTGTTGTCGTCATCTAGACCACAGATTAATAATCTAGACTAAAACAATTGAGACATTCAGCCTGACAGACGAGGTGACTGCATTAAATAAATATGCCCAACCAGGAACATAAAAAACCTGCGTGTCTACCGCCTGAGACGAAGTCGATTACCATTGGCGAAAATCCAAGTCCGATTTTGGAAAAATTAACTTGGTGGTACCGCATAACTGAAATACATCTGTCAAAAAACTCGCTTTACATAGGGCTGGCGCAGCAGACGGTCTCAGATTGCCTGGCTAAGGTGACAAATGCCCTTAATCTACCGGATTCATCAGAAAATACATCCGGTTTCCTCGTACTGAAATCGAGGGGGCAGCCGTCGCTAGACATTTTTACGACAGGTTTTGCTTTCCGGAAGTGATTGCATTGATGGCACTCACATAGCGCGGGACTTATAATTGAAGATCTTCATAGATGAAGAGGCTTATTTTAATCGTAAGTATTACCCTTCCTTAAATGTTATGGTAATTTTCGATGCAGAGAATATTGTATTGTGACGCATCATTCGGTGGAGCCTGCCATGACTAACTAACAAATTCAAACTGTAACGTTCATAATTAGTATATATTATATATATATATATATATATGTATATACTAATATTTATTTATTTATATATACAGTGGTGGCCAGATAATTTTAAACGCCCAGTACTAAATCCAATACACAGTTTGAATTGCTCTGGACTTTTTATAGTGAGCTTAACAGAATGTTGGTGGTGTATTTAAGTAGTCACGCCACTATTGTACTAAATAAGTGCAAAGGATATTTCAAAACACTTACAAAAAAAAGAAAAGCTAACATTAACTTAGACCGAGCATAATTTGAATGGGCGTGTAGATGGACAACTAATTACAGATGTAGTGAATAATCCTTTCCTATCGGCAAAACTCGGAACAACGAAAACACCCGAATGGTGCCGATGTGTCTATGAATTACTGTATTATTAAATTACGTGTAGGTATCAAATAAATCGCATACTTTATTTATCAATGTCAAATGTCAAATTGCCCGTTTGACGTATATAACACGGATATGTTAAAACCACCACGATTGTATCATATAAAGAATTCGTTAGGTAAACAAAAATATAACTAGTTACTGAGACGTTTTATTTCAATAAAACGCAATGATAAAAACCAAATTCCGGTTGGGATGATCTAATGATTGTATAAGGATTGGAACTCCAAAAGTCTAACTATAAGTCAAAACAACAGTAGGATTTTGCAGACCTTTTTTATAACAATCAATTTTTGTAATTAATTAAAAATACTATGACATAACAAAAAAGACACCTCAACATAAAACAAAACAAACCAGCAGAGAAATTAATATAAATAAATATGATTTTCTGATTGGATGAACGACTTCGATTATGACAGCGGGATAAGAGGAGGAGGAGCGGGGTGGACAGTGTGATGCGAAACAATACTTCCAACTTCCATATCACAGTCAGAATCAGAACTATTTTCTGGTGTATCATCGTCAGAGTTTTCATGAACGGTGATTACAAAACTAGCCATATAATTTTCCAACTCAGGTTCGTGTTTTCGGTACTCGTTTTCGCATTTGATGGCGTGGTCACATACTTTGGCCCAAACATCGGAACCAATCATATTATAGAGAATGCCAAAAGCCTTCTGTTTGAGTCGGTCTCAAAGCAGAAAACTACTCGAAGACGTGATGCGCAACCTGGACGACATAATCTGCCTCTTTAGAGAAACGGATCCCGAAGAAATGCCGATCTTCGTGGCAAGGGACCTTGCAAAACTACCCCCGGTCACTTTTGACCGTGTAGACGTCACTAGACTTCTAAAAGACATTGTCTTGATACAAAGGGAGCTTGGTGACATGCAGCAAAAATACGCAGTGGCGGCGGAGACAGAGTATGTTACTATTCACCAATTTGAACAACCGAAATCTGAACTCAACGAGATGAAACGACAGTGCGTTGTTACTAATGTCAATACGAAAAGAGGCGCATTCTGCTTGGAAGACAGTTACCAAAACAATAGTGGCCCTATGGGATTCCTTGCCGTGTCTGAAACTCATGAGAATCATGCATCATCAATATCCTCATCATCATCTCCGGAGGGTAGGCCAACGGAAACATTACCTTCGCGTATGACTGAGGCGCGCGGTCCGCTGTCTCTGTCTTTCGCGAGCGTGGTGACTGAAAAGGCTGCGGTGCCCGTGAAACCGGCCGACTCGGCGGCGGCGGTGGAGGGGAATGGTGCACGCGTGGAGGCCGGCAAAAGTACCGCGGTTTCGAACACTGTGGAACGAGTAGGCGCCGGTGAGGCCCTACGGCGCTCTCCGACATTAACCGTATCAGCTGTTAGAAATAATAATCTAGAATCTCAACCCGAGCAAGATGGCTGGATAACGGTGGAGAAACGAAAATCAAAATCTCGTTTTGTGGGGAAAAAGGGAAGAGCCCCTGTTGACCCTGAATGCAAATTTAAAGCCGCGGCCCCTAAAATACCCCTTTTCATCTACAATGTCTCTCTGGAAGCCTTAGAAATTGATGTCGCTGAGTACATAAAGGAGAAAACTCAGATTGTTGTGTCTCCTGTGCGAGTAGGTAGGAAAGAGGAAAAGGAGTACAACTCTTATAAGATCTACATACCCAAGGACAAACTTCCAGTGTTCTACAACGACAACCTATGGCCAGACGGGATCTTTTTCCGTAGGTATTTTATATTTAGCCGGACGGCTAGTAAAGACGCTGACAAACTTTCGGCTTCAAAGAGAAACTGAGCCGCAGAACTTGTAAGCTCGCAAGCTTCAATTGTAAGTCCGTGATGACAGTCTCGGGCCATGTCAGAGAGCTATGCTTATCGATGGACGTAATTGCGCTGCAGGAGACTTGGTTGCTGCCCCACGACATACCTTATCTGAGTGGCATCCATCCTGACTTCGCTGCGACTGGAGTGTCGGCCGTGGATACTTCGGCGGGAGTAGTGCGAGGAAGGCCTTACGGCGGCGTAGCTATTTTGTGGCGTAAAAGTGCGTTTGATAAAGTCACTATTATCAATTGTAAAAGTGTGAGATTGGTGGCTATAAAGTGTGAAGTGGCTAGTCGGTCTGCTATATTTTTCTCCGTCTACATGCCTACGGACTCGAAAGAGAACTTACCAGTCTTCACTGAATGCCTAGCAGAGGTGAGTGCTATCGTCGAGGACAGCACCGTGGATAATGTGTACGTACTCGGGGACTTTAACGCTCACCCAGGTGAGTTATTTTGTAATGAACTACTCCAATTCTGTGCGGAACAAAAGTGGATTTGTGCGGACATTGAATCACTAGGTATTGACTCAGGCACATATACGTACATAAGTGACGCTCATGGCTGTTGTCGTTGGCTTGATCATTGTATAACTAGTTGTGTAGCATATCAATCCGTCACAAGATTTGAGGTGAATTATGATGTGACATGGTCTGATCACCTTCCCCTGCTGATTGATTGTGACTTCAAAATACTTATGCCCAAAATAAATATATATAATCAGTTTGCATCTAAAGTTATATGGGGTACTAGAGATGAGGCACAAATAAATATGTACAGGGAGTCATGTCATAGCCGGTTACGTGACATTGACTTTCCTTTCGAGCTCAGACACTGTAGTGAGAAAATATGTACCAATGTGGAACACAAGGTAGTTATAGACAATTTGTATAACAGTATTGTCAACATATTGAGTGAGGCTGCTACCTGCAGTTATCAAGGCAAAAGTTGTGATAAGAAAAGGTATGTTATAGGTTGGAATAAGTATGTGGCGGAGGCCCATAGAGAGGCTCGACTTAAATTTCAAACTTGGGTACTGTTTGGCAAACCCACAATTGGATTAATCTATGATAAAATGAAACAATCAAAGAAATTATTTAAAAACAAGTTAAAATGGTGTCAAGATAACAATGAACGCATCAAAATGGACATAATTGCTACAAGTCATGAGGCTAAGGATTTTAAAAAATTTTGGAAGCAAACAAACAAGCTCAGTCCTAGGTCGAGCCTGCCTGTGGTTGTGGACGGTTTGACCAATAACGGGGACATAGCAAATATGTTCAGAGAACATTTTGCTGTGGTGCCTGAATCCGCGTCAGCCGCAGCCTCGGTAGTGTCCGGCGCACACCCCCGACGGTCGGTAGAGAGTGAATGCACTCGTTTTACCATTATAGAAGTAGAGAGGGCCATCCGTTCTATGAAGCGAGGAAAGTCGCCGGGACATGATCGTCTGAGCGTCGAGCACTTGAGCTATGCTGGTGCACATCTGCCCAGAGTTCTGAAGATGTTTATTAACGCCAGTATTGGACACTCCTACCTGCCTGAAATGCTCATAAAAACTATTGTTGTACCTGTTATCAAAAATAAAACAGGTGATGCTAGTGATAAAGGTAATTATAGACCTATATCACTAGCCACGATCATCGCGAAGGTATTGGACAGTTTGCTTGATAAGCAACTTGATAAATATCTTAACTTGCACGATGCTCAGTTTGGTTTCAGAACTGGGCTGTCCACTGAAAGTGCCATCATGTGCCTCAAGCAAACTGTCCGTTACTACACGGATAGAAAGACGCCTGTATATGCCTGCTTTTTGGACTTATCTAAGGCTTTTGACCTCATCAACTATACCATTCTGTGGGATAAGCTGGCGAAGGAGACTGACCTACCTGATGAGCTCATATGTATGTATAAGTACTGGTATGGAAATCAAAGTAACGCGGTCAGATGGGCCGGTTCTTTGAGTGATGAATACGGGCTGAGCTGTGGAGTGAGGCAGGGGGGCCTGACGTCTCCCAAGCTGTTCAATCTGTACATGAATAAACTGATCGAGGGGCTGTGCGACACCAAGGTCGGATGTTCAGTCCATGGCATCATGGTCAACAACATAAGCTATGCTGACGACATGCTGGTGCTTAGCCCCTCAATCAGAGTCCTCAGGCGGTTACTAGGGATCTGTGAGTCGTACGCCGGGTCGCATGGCCTTAGGTACAATGCAAAAAAAAAGTGAAATGCTCATTTTCAAGGCGGGCACCAAATCACCATCGTTTGTACCACCAGTCCGGCTGTGTGGAATACCCGTGTCCAGAGTTTCGGAATTTAAGTACCTAGGGCATGTGGTCACGGAGACACTCACAGATGATCTGGACATGGAGAGAGAGCGCAGGGCGTTGTCAGTCCGCTGTAACATGCTGGCCCGCAGGTTTGCAAGGTGCACTAAAGAAGTGAAACTTACACTGTTTAGAGCCTACTGTCAAACCTTCTATACCTGCAGTCTGTGGATTCGCTAAGAGGGCCTACAGCTCCCTGCGTGTCCAATACAATAACGCGCTGAAGATTGTGTTGGGGCTGCCGCGATACTGTAGCGCGTCGACGATGTTTGCGGAAGCAAGAATAAACGATTTTTTCGCCATACTGCGTAACAGAGTAGCGTCCATGTGGAGTCGGACTCGCGGCAGCTCGAACTTGATCCTCAGAACGCTGGCTGATAGGGTCGACAGCCCTATGATGAAGCACTGGGTGGATGTGCACTTAAACAGGAATAAGAAGTAAGTGAATGTGTTGTGTGATGGATGTGTAATAGACATAATTATGACAGAATGACGAATGGGTGTGTGGACTTAACTTACATACTTAGATCTTGTTTTCTGTGTTACCAATTAATTTATTTTTTGTTTTGTGTCATTATTTCAATTTATTTTTCATTTTACCGTGTTTAATTATATTAAATAAATATTATTATTATTATTATTATTAACCTTTTCCTGTACCAATTGTTTCACAGTAGTCATATTCATACTGATGTTTCTTTTGGATACGTATCCCTTTATTTGAGACCATATGTTTTCAATCGGATTGAAATCAGGATGATATGGAGGCAATCTTAGTACGCTGTGTCCATATTCGTTCATAAGTTTATCTATAGAGTATTCTACAAAGTCTTGTTTGTACTTGCAAATAATTTCATATATTTCAAGTTTTGTTAATGACGGATCAATCGGAACGTTATGTTTGGATAGCCAATCAATCATGTCTTGCTTCCTGGTATTTGAATTAGGAGGTTTTTCTACGTACTTATTATGATATGCAGCATTATCTACTACTAGTACCGAATGTGGAGCTAAGTTTGGAATGAGTTTTTCATAGTTTTCATTGTTCATCGCGTTGTGATAGTCACCTGTTTTATCAGTAGACTGATACATTAACAATGCCCCAGGTATAAACCCCTTTCTACTACCAGCGTGCACTATTATAAGACGTTGTCCTTTAGAAATTAACTGTTTCACTCCGTTTTCTGACAAGTCAGCCCAGCTTTTACCTGCCAAATGTGAGGTATGGATGTATGTTTCATCCATATAAACAATCTCTCTCCCTTGCAATCTGTACTTTTTTATCGCGACTAAAAACTTAACTCTTTTTAAACGAACATCATCTTTCTCGATAAGTAATTTTCTGTTGTTTTCAGCTTTTTTATACCGAAATCCCATTTTTCTAAGAATTTTTCTTAGCGTAAAGTCACATCCCTTAAAATTTATGGCTTCGGATAACTTGGACTTCAGGGCTTTAATTGTAGGTACTTGTTTGTATATCAAATGGAAATTATACACTAATCGGCGTATAACGTTGTAGTCAAAATCGTCAAGACCTAGACAAAATAATTTATTTGGTCTACCCAACTTTGCCGACTTCGGACTATTGGAGGTGGATTGATTTATGTATTCTTTTTGCAATATTTTATTTACTGTTCGTTGAGAAATTCCACTGGCCTCCGAAACTCGTTTTTGGACTTTACAAAAGTAAGCAGTATAGTTGGTATGTTTGAATTTATAATTTTAAGTTAAGAAATATAAATAAATATTGAAAATAACTTCGCAGGCTTGCCGATCTAAACATTTCCCTTTCTTAGTGCTTTCGGCATATGTATGTTATAAATTGTTAATGTGGATCGAATAAAATCAATGTTTATTATTTACAAAAATGACAGAAAAGAGTGAAATGTAAAGTCAAAAAAAATCAATATAGGTGGCCTGCATTAATATACGAGTCCATGAAGTTTATCACAAAATCTAACATAAATATCAACAAAATATTTCTGTGGTATTAACTACTCTATATAGATACTTCCTCTTGCAATGCGACCGTTCCCTACGTTGTCTCGATGGGTACTGAGTGCGGTGAAGTAGTAAGACAAAAACGAACATTTCCGAGAAAATACGAAAGGAAAGGATTATTCACTACATCTGTAGAAACATGAAATGATCTGGGCCTTAAGGTTAAAAACTAAAAAGTCAAAAGTCATAGTCTATGGTTGTGTTTTGACGCCATTTATAAATAATTTTTAATTGCGTTCTGAATTATATTGGTCTCATTTTTTAAAGAAAATGGGCCAATCTAAGAGTTGTGACCCCAGAAAGATTATAGTTGGTTCACATTCGAGACATAATTGGACATACAAGAAGATCGCAGGACATATTGGGTGTTGTCGTGTAGCGACAAGAACCTAAACAGAACCTAACAAGAAACAACAACCAGGATAAAATTTAGAAATGATAGTTTATTATGCGTATATACAGTGACTATTTATATAAAAATGAAAGGACGATGAGGATGAATGAGGTGAGACAGGTTTTTAAAAAAATACAGGTATCAAAATAAAAAAAAGGAAGCGGAGGACACGGAGAGTAGGAGGCAGAAATACGAAGTGAAAATGATTTGTTATTGTGTTCTTATGGTTTAAAACGTTACAGGGTCCTATGAAAATAAAGGTGATACGAAATATCCAGAGATATATGAGATGAATACCGACCATCAACGCAGACTGGAAAATGGCATGTAAGTAGCATAACACTACAGTGTTCCGTAAAGATGGTATACAATGGTCATTTTAAACAACATGAAACAACAAATAATGTCCCAAGAAAACTTCGCCCACGGAAGACTATACTACGCAAGGACAGGATGATGATGCGTTTGGCGGCTGAACTTGACCCTTTTAAAGGGCAAAAGACATAAAAAATAACTTTTCGGCGATAATAACCCACGGAAAGTATCCGCAAGATTTGTCCGCAGGAGATCAGTTGAGCATGGTTTACACGGAAGGGTTTGCCGAAAAGTACCGTTTCTTACCAAGAGGCATAAGGAAGCCCGTTTTTGGCTTTTGCCAGAAAGTACCGATTGGACCGATCAAGAGTGGAAAAAAGTAGTGTTTTCGGACGAAACGAAGATTAATATGAAAAAATCGGATGGCAAACGATATGTTCGTCGCCCTATCAACAATCCATTTGACCCTAAGTTTACAAAGGAAACAGTTAAACATGGTGGTGGAAAAATAAAAGCATGGGGTTGCTTTTTTGGACTCGGAATTGGTCCCATGAGAAAGATTAAAGACATGCTGGATCAGCACTAATACAAAAAAATATTAGAAGAGGTCATGATTCCTTATTCTGATGGACATTTGCCGGTGACATGGATCTTCCAACAAGACAGTGATTCGAAGCATACCGCAAACAGCGTGAAGGCCTTTAAAGAGAAAAATCATTATCAGTATTAGACTGGCCCGCAAATAGTCCGGATATTAATACAAATGAAAATGTTTGGCACATTCTAAAGAAGGTCTCGGATTCACGCTACAGCAATGAGGGTGCACTTTATGACGGATTTGTATAGGCATGGAACAGAATTCCTATGAGCACCTGCGAAAATCACCATAGCGTCAATGCTGCGTCGCTGTAGAGCCATATAATAGACAACAGGGGTAACTCTACTACTTGATTAAGTTTATTGTAAATATAAGTGATCTTGATCAATGTTTTTTTCCTGTTTCATTAAAAATAGTATTTTTATGAATGTCTTTTTATTTTGTTTCTAATTTGTTGTCCATCTACACGCCTAGTCAAATTATGCTCGGTCTAAGATAATGTTAGAAAAACGTTTTTGTTGCAAGTGTTTTGAAATATCCTTTGTACTTATTTAGTAGTACACTAATAGTGTGACTACTTAAATACACCACCAACATTCTTTAAAGATCGCTAAAAACTCCAGAGCAGTGTAAACTCAATGTATTTGATTTAGTACAAGGCGTTGCTAATTATCTGGCCACCACTGTATATACAACCTATAGGTTGTTACATATAAGTATTGTATTATCTTGTTCTAAGTCAATTACATATAAGTATTGTATTATCTTGTTCTAAGTCAATCTTTCCCTAACCGCCCAACTGCAATAAATGCGTAACATTTCTTAAACTTGGATGGAAGATAAAGCCTTAAAAAAAGGAAGAAAAAAACAACAAGAAAATCAAGCGTAATTTTTTTGTTGTGACACTGCGTTTGCGTTTCGTTGTTGCTTGCATCAAGTAATGTACTTACGTTGTTTTGTAATTTAAAAAAATGCCTCTAAAATTTGTTTTAGTTATGAAATTTTATTTAAAAATTATAATTTTCATCGTAAAAAGATAAATAAACCATAATTTCCACTTTTCTTAACATCCACCACCACGAGTCACTCATTCAATCGAAGTTCATGTTCATGACAATGAACATGGATATCGTAGCCGGTAGGACTGGATGAATTTCATTGTATGAACATGGGCTTGAATCCCTTGCAGATTTGCCGAAGTTCATTGAGATAAGCGGTAGCTCCCGTCTGAGGGCGCTAAATAATAATAATAGTAATAATAATAAAGAACACAAAATATACAGACCTTGCCATTTAAATTAAAACACAGTGGCATGTACAATCTGTCAAAACCATCCCAATAGTCATCTCATCCACAGGAGTCATCCCATACACATTACACACTAGTCTCAAAACACTAAATATACCCAGATTCACACACATACTTCTTCAAAAAGCAACAATACTAAATACATGTAGAATTGTACGGAAATTCATGGGCAAAGACCGTGATCTTTAGTAGATAAGCACTTGGCGTAAGCCCGTGTTTCAGAACCTCTTTATTACAAGAGTGAAATGAAAAATTCATAAAAATATAATAATAATAATATCTTGGACACTATTTACACACATTGATCGAGTCCCAAACTAGGATTTCCTGTATCTTGGGTACTAGACAACGATACACATACTTATATACTAAATAACTTTATATATATCAATACTAAGTATAGTATAGCCATGCAAATTGGCCGCTTCGGTGCCGATCTTATTAGAAGTTACATTTTAAATATAACTATAAATTAACAATCATAGAGAGCTTATGATATGTAGAGATCAAGCAGTGTACGTAACTGTACATAATTAGGCATTAAAATACTAAAGTACTCGTTATTATGAAACACTCGTATATTAAAGTCTCTCATTATCATATTAACTACTATTATTTTTTATTATTATGAAATAATCTTCTACTACAATAAGAACCTGTAGTCGGTTAAAATATAGAAAATAAAACCATCATGATTATGGTTTTTTCTTGATTAGTCATCTAATTCAGAATCTAAATATTCCACCATATGACATTTCAAGATCTTCATGATCAGATTGTACTGTTTCAATTATTGACATATCAGACTCATTGTCAGTTGTAAGACTGGATGTTTCACTATTACTGTCGCCAACATTTATAATAATTTGTTAAATTTCTCCATCAATTACCAGTCCCCTGCAACTATATTACTCTTCTTGTTTTTTTGTATGCTCACAGCAATTATTCCATGTATCAGCAGTTATATCCTCAAACCGGTTTTGTATAAGCTGCAGGAACGTGTTATTATCTAAACCAACATTCTTTGTGGCAGTCTTTCCTTTTACTATGCCCCATATCATTTCATCGGATAGGTCACAATGATATAGAGGCAGTCGTAGTACTTTGTGACCATGCCACTACCATACACTCCTGTACTAAAATACCAATCTATGTAGTTTTATCAGTCGACAATAGAGAGCCCGTTGTTTCATCAAACAATATAATTAATGCTATATTCTAATTCTTAGTATCCTACAGGATGTTGATAACATAAAAAGGTTGACTGTAGTACTTCCACCCAGTTATGTTTAACGAGTAGTTTTAACTTTAGTCTTAGACGAACCCTCTTGAGAGCAGTACAAATTTTATCAAATAAAATTGTCTTTTTTAGAACTCCCGCCTCCCACCGCGAGAATTATCTGGCGCAGCCGGTGGGATTGCCGCGCGATTTTCATCGTGAACTATCGTGAGCATTTTGACGCGCTTTTACGGGAATCCTCGGACCAAAATAAATAAGATAAAGTGCGAGCAGAGTGCAACTAGGTGTCGTCTATTACTCAAGGAGGGAACTTTAGGAGACTGTGAATAGCCCAATCACTATATCAGTTTTTCCCTTATCCTTTTTCAACTTTAATGTAAAATGTCTAGTTATAGGTAGAGAATATTCTTTCAAGTGTTTCTAAACATCGAAATTTGTATTGATTTCTTATTGCAATTAATTTTAAGTGTGAATCAAATATGTGTTATAAATCGGAATATACACACATCAACACTGTCTAGGGATATAAGATTTTTGTTTGCATTTCTTAGTTTTTCAGAAAAACTACTCAGAATTAGGAAAACGTTTATATGTGGAATTAAATCTCCTTGTTCCATTTTCAAACTGACATTGAAAAAAAAACAACAAAAACTTATGAAAACGAAAGAAAGCGCGGGAACACGCATTTGATTCAGTTTACAGTGCTAGTTTTGTGTTGAGATTTATTTAGAAAAACATTAATTAACTAACTCTATCAATTGTTTTGGTGATTTTTACTCTTTGTGACATCTTGTTGGTGCCATGCAACGTCGCCATCTGACGAGAGACGAGATGATAAGAGCGGTAGGAATGTTGGAAGCTGGCGCTATCCAAAACGTTGTTGCGGAGACCCTAGGCACCAGCCAGAATGTGATATCAAGGCTTTGGTCACGTTATCGTGATACTGGGGAAGTCGCGGAACGGCATGCTGGCAGAATTCGGGTGACCACCCCTAGAGAGGACCGTTTTCTCCAAAATACCGCCAGGAGAGAACCTACTCTGACGGCCATGGAAATGGTACAGAGGCTCCAACAGGAGCATCAGCTGTTGGTTAGCGACCAAACTGTCAGAAGAAGGCTACATGAAGCTAATCTTCATTCTCGCAGGGCAATTCGTGTTCCTGATTTGCGACGAGGCAATCGCGGAAGGCGACTATTTTGGGCCCAAGAACACCTGTTATGGGATAATGAACAATGGTCGACAGTGCTCTTTACGGATGAGTCTCGGTTTGGATTTCATCCAGATTCGCGAAGAACACGAGTTTGGAGAGTTCCAGGCAGGGAAAGCCGGCTCCAGCATCCACAAGAGGTTCATTCGTACCAAGCAGGAACAATCATGGTATGGGCAGGAATTCGTATAGGCGCGCGAACCGACCTCGTTTTTGTAAGAGGCAACATGAATGCTCAGAAATATCGTGATGAGGTGGTGGAACCTGTTATTATTCCGCATAGGGTGCAAATCGGCCAGCAATTCGAACTCATGCATAATAATGCTCGTCCACACACTGCGAGGCTGGTATCAGCCGCACTTCAAGACAACGACGTCACGGTAATGAGATGGCCTGCGCAGTCGCCCGATATAAATCCCATCGAACATGCGTGGGACATGTTGCAGCGAAGGGCTATGCATGCCCTCCCTCCAAATCTGGCCACAGAAGAGCCACTTTTCTTGCACCTGCAACGAACCTGGGAACGCATACCACAGCAAGACATTGACACCTTAATTCACAGTATGAATAACCGATGCCAAACTCTTATTAACGTGAGGGGTGGCAACACTGATTATTAAGAGTTAAAATGTCTCACTTTAAGTTGTTTTTTTAAATAAAATTATCCATTTTATTCATTAATTTCATTCGTAGACTTAGCACCATTTTTAGTCTCTTTGTTATTTTATTTAAAAAAATATATTTGAAGATCTAAAATGTTTTTTATTTGTATAATTAAGTTGGGCATTAACTGAGGTTTAATTCCATATGTATATATGGAATTAAACCTCAGTTAATATACTTCTCTGAACAAAATATTTATAGTTTATCAAAAAATTTAAGAAATACAAAATATCCCTAGACAGTGTTGATGTGTGTATAATTGAATAACTTTAAAAGTCGCAAAATAAAGATGAATCATTTTAAATAAAGTATATAAACATTCTGAAAATAAATTGTGAGTAAGATGGAAAATCTCAGTCAACTGCCTAAGGAAGTGACTAATGTCATCCTGAAATTTGATGGAGACAATAAATTACTTAACCTATTTATACGCAAATGTGAATATGTAATAGGAAAGAGGAAAATCGTGACCAAGACGTCTACATATTTAATATAATAACTTCAAAACTCATTGGAATAGCTGCAGCTTTAGTTAGCGAAAGACAGGATCTTGACACATGGCAGAGGCTTAAGACAGCATTGGAACAGCAGTTTGGTGATCATCGTTCCATGGAATGTATGGCGTTCGAACTAGAAACATTAAAAATATCAGGCAATGAAAGTTATCTCGATTTTTGTAATCGTATCCAAAAACGTCAGAAGCACACTGATTTCGAAAGTAAATACGATCGACGAAAATATCAGAGCTAGCAAAATCAATATTAATGATGAACCTATTTCTATACAATTTACCCGAAGATTTCCTACGAATTGTCCGATTGAAAGGTTGTAACACCTTAGAAAAGCATAGTATTAGAGGAAGTAAACTTCTAATATCAATACAACCAGTGCAACAAAATGAACAAAACATCACAAATTCATCAAACAAAGATCCCAAATTCAGTATCTGTAATTGAAAAACCAGGAGGAAACCATCAAAGCTTTATCCCTATGAAGCCGTCTTTCATTCAAAACAACCAACAATTCAAGTTGGGCATTCCAACTAACAGAAGTGGACATTTTAAATATCAGCCCATACCCCAATTAGGAGCCCCAGTTGTGTCACACCCACAACAACACAAAGTATTTAAACCCCAATTTCCACTGACAGGATCCAGACCACAAATCCCTCAACAACAGCAATTTGGCTACAGGCCTAATTTCCAACCAAACCCCCAATTCGGTTTGAAACCGCAATTTCCACAACAAAATCAACAAATCGGCTATAAACCCAAATTTTCCCAAAATCCCCAACAATTTGGTTACCGACCAAATTTGAACCCAAAGAACATCACTACTGATGAGGACCAGCAAAACAAGGTTTTAAATTAAATGAACTATGCCTGAACTCGCCACTACAGATAAACTACTGGTTTGCGTAGTGGCTATATAGCAAAAGTTATATAGTCAGGTCATAAGTTCTGTCACACAATAAAAACTTTTGAATTTAGAACGCTGGCCACAAAAAAGTTAATTGAATTCGAATTTCGAATTTTTCATGAAAATAAAAATGTGTACTTTTTAGAATTTTCCTCATTTTTAAATATGGAGTGGACACTTAAAGAAGACCGTGTCGCAGTTATTGCGTTGCATCGTTGCGGTTACGCGCCAATTCAGATTTTCGACTTACTGAAAAATTTGAAAATAACCAAAAGATTCGTTTATCGTACCATAAAACGATACAATGTGTAGATACTCTAGTGTAGATGACAGGTCAAGAAGTGGTCGCCCTCGCTCTGTTAGGACTCCAGCAGTGATAAAAGCTGTGAAGGCGCGAATTCAAAGAAATCCCATACGTAAGCAGAAACTGTTGGCCCTTCAGATGGGGTTAAGCAGGACCACGGTGAAAAGGGTGTTAAATGAAGACTTAGGGCTTAGGGCATATCGAAGAAAAACAGGACATCGTTTGGACGCTCGTTTAATGGACCTGAGACTAAAGAGATGCCGCGCTTTGTTGAAGCGGTACGCGGGAAAAAAGCATCGGGAAATTCTTTTTTCGGATGAAAAAATTTTCACCGTGGAAGAGAGCTACAACAAACAAAATGATAAGGTGTACGCACATAGCAGTGAAGAAGCGAGCAACCGTATTCCGCGTGTCCAACGAGGTCATTTTCCATCCTCGCTCATGGTTTGGTTGGGAGTCTCTTATTGGGGCTTAACTGAGGTACATTTTTGTGAGAAAGGCGTAAAAACGAATGCAGTTGTGTATCAAAATATTTATTTATTTATTTATTCAGGGGTTACAAACAGGACAAGTTACATTACAAAAACAAACAGAGGATAAATATACAGTTAATTAAAATCTAACTTATCCCTTAGGGTATCCCACTTATGGCTTAAATGATTTGGGAAGAATTAGCACCGAATGAGCAACAACTAAAGTACTTAGGTGCTAAGAATATACATTCTTACTAAAATTAAAAACCATAAAAATTGGAAAAAATATGGGTTTACAACTTAGTCAGCGCGTGGGCCAGGCAATATTAAATAACTGTATGCCTGGCGCCACATATTCAAAAATATTAAACAAAGTGTTGTCATCGCAGTTTTTAGAACCAACCACCCTAATTATTTTAATTGGTAGAAGGGAAAATGTATCTAAAAATCTAATTACTAAATACTTTTCCAAATTAAATTCTTTACAAAATGTAGATAGAATAATCTTGTTTGCGTTTCCCTTCAGCCAATCTTTGTCACAATATGAAAATCATATAAGACATGATTATAATACATTTATACACACATTGACATGTCGTCATACTGAAAAATTTCATTTCATAGACACCAATATTTGTATTGGAAAATATTTTTATTTGACTAAGGATAGGTATTACCTATCTAGGTTTTATACAAAACAGATAGCGCAGTCACTATCTTATTTTATTTTGAACTCAGTCAAGTTTTTGACTAATGAAACGCCTGCTTCTATTGAGCAGTGTATTAATAATGACATGTACTCCTTGGAATCTGTTCCAAGCTCTTTAAATTAACCCATAGGACAACAGAGAGTAACTCTGGCAGTAATATTAATATTTGTATAAATATACCTTCATCTTGCCCATTAAATCAAGTTACTAGTAATGAAAAATGTAAAAGTAAGAATATTTTAAACGTGGTTCATCAAAATATACAGGGCATGTTAAGTAAAGAACTGGAAATTGAGTTATTCATGAACTGTAATAATATTGATATTTTATGTATAACAGAGCACTTTTTAAAGAGTTATCAGTTCATGTTCAACTTTAATAACCACCACGTTGCTAGTTCGTTCAACAGAAAAACAGCTGATCGCGGTGGCTCCTTAATAGTAGTTTTAAATATAAGGAACGAGTTGACATAGTGAGCCTGTCTGTTGAGCGTACCATGGAAATAGCCTGTATTGAACTTGAACAACTTATTGTAATGAGCGTATACAGACCACCAGATTCATCCTTTGATTTATTCGAAAAGAAAATAGATGAAGTGTTGATTAAAATCAGCGATAAAAACAATTTTTTTATAATTTGTGGTGATTTTAATGTTAATCTGTTAGAGGATAATAATATTTGTACTAGATTAAAATCTTTATTTTTATGTCACAACATGAACTATCTGTTTTTGGAGCCTACTAGAATTACTGCAACATCTGCTACCTGCATTGACAATATATTTACTAATATTACGCCCATTTTCAAATCGGTCATCAATAAATTAACCTCTGATCACTCTGGTCAGATAGGTATATTCAATATTAAAATAAAAAAGGACCAAAAAGAGGATATTACATGTGTGCCCGTTAGTGACACTCGGCTTGAACACTACAGGAATAATATTTTAGATAAACTATGGGAAATACCATACAGTGACGATCCAAATTTGTTGTACAACTCAGTATGTTAAATACTGAGTTGTACAACAAATTTGGATCGTCAAAAACTTGTCAAAAATGAATATGATACGGTATTTAAATCAAAAACTATAAAAGTTAATAACAAAGCTTTGTTTAGTGATTGGGCGACAGTTGGAATTCATAGGAGCAGACGAAGATTATATGAACTCTATGAAGAGAAATCATATAACAAAAATACGGCCTTTCTAGATTATGTTCGTAGTTATTCAAAAATGCTTAAACGCGTTTGTGCCGTAGCTAAATCTAATTTCATTAAAAACAAAATTGAATCTAGTAGCAATGTAATGAAAACGACTTGGCAAATTATAAACAGAGAGACTGGAAAGGCCAAAGCTACACATAATAACTTCAAGCTTAAGATAGATAATCAATTGCTAAGTACAGACCTAGAAGTAGCAAAAGCTTTCGAAAATTTCTTTACGGACATTCCAGTTTCAACAACCAAGTCTTTAAATTCATCTCCCGCTGCTGCTCAATCTATACTTAAACAAAACTTTGAGGAATGTAAAACAGATTTTAAATTTAGGCACGTAAATAATGAAGACATTGCAAAAGCGTCTAAATCCCTGGAAATGAAAAAGACAGCTGACGCCCATGGTCTATCAGTAAAAATTATTAGTTCCATTGTAGATTGTATTGCACCTCACCTTTGTTGTATATTTAATCAATGTATAGATAATGGTGTGTCATCAAGTCAGGAAGACTTGATGAAACTAAGTAAACTTATACCTTTATTCAAAGCTGGTAGTACATCAGACCCCACCAATTTTAGACCCATATCGATACTACCAACGCTTAGCAAAATATTTGAAAAACTCATACTTAATCAATTGCAAAGTCATTTTTATCTCAATAATTTAATTAATATTGCTCAGTTTGGTTTCACAAAGGGTCGTTCAACAGCCGATGCTGGTGTTGAACTAATCGACAATATTTTTGATGCCTGGGAAGACGCAATGGATACAATAGGTGTCTTCTGCGATCTATCCAAGGCTTTTGATTGCGTCCATCATGACACTCTTGTCAGGAAGTTATGCCATTATGGTGTAAAAGATCAGGCACTTGGCCTTCTGGAGTCATATCTAACAGATAGGGTTCAGATGGTCGATGTTAATGGGAAAAGATCACCTGGGTCTTCAATAAGTATGGGCGTACCGCAAGGTTCAATTCTTGGTCCTTTCTTGTTTTTAGTATATATTAATGATTTACCTTACCTTGTTAAAGCAAAACATGGGTTAGTATTGTTTGCCGATGATACTTCTTTGATATTTAAAGTTAAAAGACAGCAATCAAATTATGACGAGGTAAACAATGCTATCTCTAGTATAGTGAACTGGTTTACTGTTAACAATTTATTACTTAATGAAAAGAAAACTAAATGTATTAAATTCGTGTTACCCAATGTGAACCCGGTAACTACAGACATATTTATAAAAGGACAGAGATTGGACCTTGTGCAGTCGACTGTCTTTTTGGGCATTACTTTAGACGCCAAACTACAATGGGATCCTCATATAAATAAATTGTCGAACAGACTGTGTTCGGCAGCGTTCGCAGTTAAAAAAATCAGAGCTCTTACCGACGTAGACACCGCTAGACTTACTTTAGTTACTTTCATAGTCTAATGACCTATGGTATTTTATTGTGGGGTCACGCTGCGAATGCTAATAGTATATTTATTCTGCAGAAACGGGCTGTTCGTGCAATTTATAGATTAGGGCCTAGAGTGTCACTGAGAAAAAGTTTAAAGAAATCAATATTCTGACATTTGTGTCTCAATATATCTATGACAATCTTGTGTATGTAAAAAGAAATATAACTAATTTTCAGAAGTACAGTGATATACACAATTTTAATACTAGAAATAAAGACAAGTTGGTTGCTTATGTAAGCCGACTACATAAAATTAGTAATTCTTTTAAAAGCAATTGTATACGCTATTACAATAAGGTCCCTACTGATATTAAAAACTTACCTTTAGACAAGTTTAAAATAATAATAAAACAGAAATTGTATAAAAAAGGTTACTATAGGATATCTGATTACTTAGAGGACAGATGTCCATGGGAATAGATTGTTTGAGTAACAGGCTGTTTCGATATATAATTAGCATTCATTTTGTAATTTGACAATATTTTATTTAAAAAAGGAAACGCAAAAGATGCGACGACTGTGGAGTTTCTTCGGTGAGCTCTTCTCCACAGATTCCGCCATTGTTAGTGAACTCACCCAAAAAAAATGTAATGACGGATCTAAGTGATGTAACAACATCCTATGGAAATAAATGATTTTTGATTTGATTTGATTTGATTCACAATATGAGAGAAAAATGTGCATTGTTTACAATTAGGGTACATCTATTGCACAAACGTGCATGAAATTACCACACCACAGTCAAGGATTATTATCCTCAAGTTTTTTGAACAACAGCTTGCGTATGGAGTGCTTAAACCGATTGACAGATGAATCAAACAAGTCGACCTCTGCAAAGTTTTTGTCGTGGTCTGCACAGAGTCGACCTATTGGCGCCCTTTTACCAGCATTGGTGCGAGCGGCTTTCACGTGGAAGAGCCGTTTATGCCGCGGAGCTCTGAGCGGGACATGGTACCTTATAAGGGAGACAAGCTCTGGGCAGTTGTAGTAACTGGTGCAGATCCGCTTGAGAACAACGGGGTCCGCGAGGGTGCGACGATCGTGGAGGGACGTCTGTCTGTAGTTTGTAAGCAGGATATCATA
Source organism: Argyresthia goedartella (assembly GCA_949825045.1). Classification (NCBI taxonomy): domain Eukaryota; kingdom Metazoa; phylum Arthropoda; class Insecta; order Lepidoptera; family Argyresthiidae; genus Argyresthia; species Argyresthia goedartella. The sequence continues at coordinate 12,794,098 of OX463820.1, read as the reverse complement.
TGACCTCTTTGGAGCCCTGACACGGTAATTGAGACTACGGAGGAACTTCTTCTGTACCATTTTAATTTGTGCATCATACGTTGCATAGAAAGGATTCCAGATAGGGGATGTGTATTCAAGATGGGAACGAACGAGAGAGCCGTAAATCGTGAGGAAGGACTTGGGTTTCTTAAAGCTCTTAGTTGTACGTATGAGGAATCCAAGCATCTGATAAGCTTTCTTAGTTATGTATGCGATGTGTGCATCGAAGGTCAACTTTGCATCAAAGTAGACGCCAAGGTCCCGAATACATGTGACCCTTTGCAATGCATGTCCGCCTATATGATATTCACGCGTATTACGCTCTATCACCTGTTTTGTGAATCTTATATATTGACACTTATTGTATGCTAGGGATATACTATTAACGGTACAGTAAGCGTCAAGTCTGTCCAGGTCCTGTTGGAGCAACACGGTGACCATGTCGGAATGGATTTCCCTTGACCTTTAGGTCATCCGCGTATAGTAGGTAGTTACAGTGTTGGAAACACTGTGCTATATCATTTATAAAAATGACAAAAAGAAATGGGCCTATGATAGATCCTTGAGGAACGCCTGAGGTTATCAAAACTGCATTTGACAGTTTGCCATTAAGGGCGATAGATTGGTGCCTGTCTTCTAAGTAAGATGCAAACCATCTCAGTAAGTCTCCCTTGATTCCATTATATGCCAGTTTTTTAAGAAGCAGCAAGTGATCGACTTTGTCAAATGCTTTCTTGAAGTCGGTGTATACGGAGTCCATTGCGACATTCTGATCCATGTCTTCAAAGAGATCGTTGGAGTAAATAAGTAAATTCGTGAGAGTGGAGAGGAGTTTGACAAAGCCATGCTGTTTTGGATCAAGGAATGGTTCTAAAAGGGGATATACTCTGTTATGTACTAATTTTTCGAATGTTTTAGCTAGGGTGGATAAAAGGGAAATGGGACGATAGTTGGAAACCTCATTTTTTGGTCCTGACTTATGGATAGGCGTGACATAGGCAAGCTTCCAGACTGATGGTACAACGCCCTCTTGTAATGATTTGTTAAATATAATAGTAAGTGCTGGAGAGATATATTCATGCAAATTTTTCAGGAATATAGGTGGAATTTTATCTGGACCCGCACCCTTGGTGATGTCCAACTGTCGAAGAACTGAAGTTACTTCAGGTTCAGATAGGGTCAAGCTGGACAGGTGAAGGGGACTATTGGGATTGTTAATAAGATTAAGTTCGACCAAGTTAGGCGACACCCCTGAGTTTGGCTTAAACACGGACAAGAAATATTCAGAGAAAAGTTCGACTATTTCATCAATTTTGTGTGAAGTAGTGTCTCCCGACTTCATCACTGAAGGGTAGCCGGTATTGGGTTTTTTAAGAGCGGTAGTGTACTTCCAGAAGTTTTTAATGTCCACCTTAACAGACTCCTCGACATTACTTACATATTTTTTGTTGCAAATGTCCATCTCATGTTTACATTTGGCGCGTAACTTAGAAAACCGATTGTAGTCCACCAACGCTCCATAAACTTTCCACTTCTGCCACGCTTTGTCTTTCAGATTAAATAATTTTATCAGATGCTTAGAGAACCAAATGGGATATTTACGTGATTTAGTATTAACACGGGGGACAGTTATATCAATAATATAATATATATGTTTATAGAATAAATCTAAAGATTCTTCTGCTTTCAAGAGTGTCAATTCTGTAACCCAATCAATGCTCTGCAGTTTCTCGATAGCAGTGACGTAGTCTGTTTTATAAAAGTTAAGCTTAGTGATGTTTGCGTTCGGTAATATTTTTTCGGACATATTGGTAGATAATGATATTTCCAATGGTGGATGATGTCTATCAACGTTCAATACAGGTTGCGTGGAGGTAACGACATCAATGTCAATTATATTGATTAGGATTAAATCAAGAGTCCGGTTGTTTATGTTTCTGATGCTATTGAATTGTAGCATATTTAGAAGTGACATGGTGTTGGATAAAAGTTTGTTAACCTCGGTTATTAAGTACTGGTCCGGTAAGTTACAGCCTTTTATACCGAGCTGGAATTGCCAAACGATACCTGGGATGTTGTAGTCGCCCAATAAACAAAAATTATAGCCAGGCATCTCAATGAAGACGTCCTGAGCCTTTACTAAGTGTGATTCATAAACTTTATAGGGAGAAGAATCGGGGATATAAGCAGCACACATAATTAGGCCAGAGTGTTGGTTATCGGGGAATACCAGGTAGATCTCATCCACGCTCGGGGATTCCCAGTCCTGTCTGCGGTAAACCTGCACCGAGTTCCTCACTGCCACCATGACTCCTCCGCCATCCAACTTAGTAGTCTTGGTGAAGTCTCTATCACGTCGAAATAGTTGATAACCGCTGGTTAAAAGTTCGCCATCGTAGACTCGTTCATTCAGCCAGGTTTCTGTAATAACCACCACATCGCAGCTGTTGTTCATCAAACTTAATCGTAGATCGTGTAATTTGCCCTTCATTCCGCCAACGTTTTGATAATAAACAGTTAAATGGTTAAATACGAAGAAATTCTTTTAATTCATTTAGAATTTTGCAGTATACATGTTGAGAAGATTTATGTGCGTGTTGAATGAAAGGCGAGATGAAAAGCAATGCATTGTAGTATGGGTGGAATTTGGCAAAACAAGTGATGGTTTAAGTGACAGATGTGAACGTTTTAGACGGCTCAGTATGAGAGTGTGACAGATGTATAGGTAGGTGCTTGGTACATATTTGTGTAATACAGATAAAACTCGGCGGCAACTACAGCAGGCATGATACATGAATAACATTATGGAAATATGTATAGGTATAATAGGCAGTCATACAGATACAAAGCGTGCAAGGTCAGATTCACTTCGAATATAAAATATTTTACTGAAATCGGTTTTACGCATTTGAATCGCGAAGTTTCTAACCCATACATGTTTAAAGCCGGCATCTTTGCCCACCTTCCTGGCCATTGCAAAAAGTTTCTTGTTACGTAAGGTAAGATGTTCGGCAACAAAGAACCGGCGTGACTCCCCACCCATCTGCAGCTGGTCAGTATACAGCTCGCGGCGCACGCGCGCGGCCGACAGTACGTCATCAGAATACAGTCCTCAAGAACCTTGTGGAACCTGTTTCTCATACCATGTTTAATAACAGGCACTGGGTATTCCAACAAGATTCTGCGCCAGCTCATAGAGCGAAAAGTACACAAGACTGACTGGCGGCGCGTGAAATCGACTTCATCCGGCACGAAGACTGGCCCTCCTCTAGTCCAGATTTGAGTCCGTTAGATTACAAGATATGGCAACACTTGTAGGAAAAGGCCTGCTCAAAGCCTCATCCTGATTTGGAGTCACTCAAGTCATCCTTGATTAAGGCAGCCGCCGATATTGACATGGACCTCGTTCGTGCTGCGATAGACGACTGGCCGCACAGAATAAAGGCCTGTATTCAAAATCGCGGGGGTCATTTTGAATAAACTTTATTACCATAAGAATCTATGTTTGATTAAGTTCGTTTTGCTATATAAATGTTTACATAAATAATAAACATGTCTAAATTATTTCATATTGCACATGTGACAGAACTTATGACCTGACTATGTATATTGTAATTGGGATTATATATAACATAGATGCAGAAAAAAGCGACGAAAATGTCTCATACTATACAGAAGATAATAACGAATATGAATACGATAATGAGATCTATTCATACACTGATAACGACAATGTAGAGAACTACATGAACCATGAAAATAATGACAATGACGGATACTCATCATGAAGTCAGGATATGACTCAAGTTGAAAATTTTCCAAGCCTCCACCAAAAACCAAAAATATTACACCTAAATTGTGATCCAAAATTAAATTTAGCATACGTAGAGATACCAGATATCAACTCTAAATTCATGATTGACACGGGAAGTGCTCGTTCATTCGTCAGCCTAGCGAAAGCACATGAATGTTTTCAAAATTATATTCATCACGAACCTTTTCAAGTTATTAGCACGCATGCTTCTAGCTTGCATAGCGATGTATTAACCATACCGCTATTCCCCACATTCAACAATCACACAATCCACAAATAATACGTATACGATGTAGACGGTCGAGTCGATACGATGGATTAATTGGTGGCGATCTTTTAAAACAATTTGATGCCAAAGTTGATATGAAAAACAACATTTTGCATATGAGATCAGTCGAAATTCCCATGATATATAACCATCAACAGTCGTCATGTTAGAACCCAGATCTGAACACACAGTTAGGGTACCGACAAAACTTCAGATTGTCAGGCTATATTAAACTTTGTAACATTTCATGAAGGTGTTAGAATGCCCAGTGCGCTCGTTACAGGCGAAAACGTTTACGCCACCATAGTTATTCAAAATTCCACCGATGAGGACATCAGATTGACTATTACATTCCTACTTACGTGACGAGATATGACAAACATGACTTTAGCCAACTAAATTATACCAAAAACAACATAGAAATAGATGAAATTCTAACCCGAATTTTAAATAAACTCCAATTACACCACATGAATGAAGAATAGAAACAATAGATATATTAGCAGCTTTGTAACGAATACAAAGAATATTTCACACCGAAGATTGACGTTTACAAATGAGGTGAAGCATCGGATTAGAACTCGTAATGAAGACCCAATTTTCGTGCGACCATATAGAAAACCACAAAGAGTAACTGACTAAATTAACAAGCAAGTAAATAAAATGTAAAAAAATGAGATTATACAGGATTTTTTCTCGCTTAGGAATGCTCCAGTTCACTTGTTACCCAAAAAGGCCGATCCTCCGGTGAAAATAAATATAGATTAGTAGTTGACTTTAGAAAGCTGAATGAGGTTATTACTGACGATAGATATCCACTACCCAACATCACAGATATTTTTGATAAACTAGGCAAAAGTTGCTATTTTACAACATTGTATTTAGCGAGCGGTTACCACCAAATTAGAAACAAAGGATAGACAAAAAACAGCATTATCAACCCAAGCAGGAGCAACCCAATATTTTGAATTCGCCCGAATGCCATTTGAACTTAAAATCGCACCAGCAACGTTTCAGAGAGCCATGAATAACATATCACGTAGACTGCATGTAATACATTGTTTAGTTTCTCTAGACGATATAATAATATTTTCATCAAGTCTTCAGGAACACATTTCAAATTAAGAAATTATACCTCGGACACAAAATCACAAGCCAGGCACTTAAACCAAACGACGATAAGATAAAAGCCATGTTATTAGATTGCCCGTTACCACAAACAACAACAGAAATTAAAAGTTTCCTAAGGCTCATAGGATACTATAGGAAATACATAAAATACTTCGCAAAGGTTAAGGATTAAGAAAGAAAAGTGCCATGCCCATTAGCGATGAAAAGTATAAAGCCGTCTTTGAGCTTCTAGTGAATGGCCCATTCTTCGATACCCAGACCATGAAAAACCATTCATATTGATAACGGACGCCTCCGATTATGCGGTAGGAGCCGTTGTCTCTCAAGGTACAATTGGCAATGATAAACCCGTAGCTTATGCAAGTAGGACTTTGAACGATGCTGAAACTCGTTACAGCACCACTGAAAAGGAATTGTTAGCCATAGTGTGGGCAGTAAAACACTTCCGCCCATATCTATAAGGACGAAAATTCACAGTAATCACAGATCATAAACCACTTCAATGGTTAAAATCATTCATCATCCGACAAAGTAGGTGCAGGATTTGGGACTCTATTACATAACCGGCTTAACCAAAAAGTAACGAACATTTCCTGTCCAAATAGTTCATTTGTAGATCTAGTGAAGATGATTAGTCGCGGTATCTATGATGAGTACAGCACTATTGTAATTATGGTAGGAAATCATTCAAACATTAGTCGGAATGATTTGAATAAAAGTGTTGAAACACTTCTAGACATACATAGTAGGATGAAATGCAAATTTATACTATGCAATTTTCCATATGCCTGTAATTTGACAGAACTACAGAACAAATCTGTGCATAGAATGAATATTCATTTATTTAATTTAACATGTCATCACGGCGATGCTATTTTATATTTCGACATGAATAATTTTATTCATAACTTTACTCTGACACGGGATACATTGTACCTGTCTAATAAATATAGAAAATTAGTAGCTACATTGTTAGCTTATAATATATGCGACGCAGCTATAGTTGGTTTAACTAAGTTCAACTTGACATCAGCTTATTTTGAGAGTAATATGACATGCACCCCTATTGAGAATTCACCTGTTAATTATACTTTGCATGCAACATTGGAATCTGTTCCAAGTAATTTAAATTAGTTCATAAGACAATAGAGGAAATCTCTAGCATACAAGAGCCACTAAATATGTCAAAATGTAAGCCCCAGTTAAATATTGCCCATCAAAACATCCAGGGGCTACCTGGCAAAGAACTTGTATTAGAATTATTTCTAAAAAATTCAGACATTGATATTATTTGTGTTCCTGAACACTGGTTGAAGGAAAATATGATGTCTTTTAACATAAATAATTACAAAATTGTCAGTTGTTACAATAGAAAGACTGCTGATAGAGGTGGTTCTTTAATCTTAGTGAAAAATTATATTAAGGTGAAACAACGGAAAGATATTCTTGCACTTACTGTTGAAAGACAAATAGAGGTATCCTGTGTTGAGTTAGATAGCCATATTATTGTTTGTGTCTACAGGCCACCGAGGGATGAAAAAGGCCATGGTAATTTCGAAATATTTGAGAAAATTATGGAGGAAGCCCTCATTAAACTTTGTAATAACAGAAAAAAGTTAATTATTTGTGGCAATCTTAATGTAGATCTGCTTGTAGATACAACACTGAAGCGACGATTAATAACTCTGTTCAAATCATTTAATTTATGTCATGTATTTCTAGAGCCGACTAGAATTACACTTACCAGCCAAACTTGCTTAGATAACGTTTTTTGTGACTGTGCATTCACAAGTAAAAGTGTAATTAACTGCTTACCCTCCGATCACAGTGGTCAAACAGTTTCATTCCCAATTACTATTAAGGATTAGACTGGTCCATCATTTTATAGGCCTATTACATCCCATAGACTAGAGACATATACGAAAAACTTAGATATAAATTTGCCAGTACCGGATTTTAATGAACAGAACCCAAACAAAATCTACTCAGACTTCTTCAACATTATTCAGACAGAATTCAATAAAGTTTTCAAATTAAAGAAAGTCAGTGACTACAACGGTGAATCTAAATTTAATGACTGGGCAACGTTTGGAATTCGTAAAAGTAGAGTTATCTTGTATGACCTTTATGATCAAAAAACCTATAACTTTGATCGAAAATTTCATGACTATGTTAAAAAATATTCCAAAACTTTCAAGTTGGTTTGTAGAACTGCAAAAACTTTACACATTAATAGAAAAATTCTAAATTCAAATAATAGAATGAAAACAGTTTGGCAAATAATAAACCGCGAAACTGGCAAAGTTATACCAAGGGACAGTGATTTCTGCCTTAAGATAGGTGATGATGTTATTAAATCCAACGCTGATGTTGCTCGAGCTTTTGAAACATTCTTCACCAATGTACCCGTACTCACAACGGACCGTCTAAATTCATCTCCATTTGAAGCAGAGACTTTATTAAAAAATAACACTAGCGTCAGTAAAGTATATTTAAAATTTCATCATGTATATCCCCAGGACATTGTCAAAACGTTTAAATTACTTAACTTAAAAAATACGGAAGACCTGTGGGGTATATCAGTCAAAGTCATTGGTTCAGTAATTCTAGTTATAGCCCCACACTTAGCTTATATATTCAATAAATGTGTTGACGATGGGGCTTTTCCAGACCTCATGAAACACAGTAAACTTATACCGCTGTTCAAATCGGGAGATAAGGGCGATCCTTCAAATTTCAGACCAATATCTGTTCTTCCAACACTAAGTAAAATATTTGAAAAGATTATACTCAATCAAATGCTCTCACACTTCAACCGTACAAAACAACTCCACGCTAAACAATATGGTTTCACTAGGGGTAAATCGACTACGGATGCAGGTATTACCCTTGTATCTCATATTTATTCTGCATGGGAGGCTGCACAGGATGCTATCGGAGTTTTTTGCGACCTGTCGAAGGCGTTTGATTGCGTTGATCATAATACGCTATTAATTAAATTAAATCATTACGGAGTTAGAAATAAAGCGTTGGATCTACTAAGATCATACCTAAGCAATAGAATTCAAAAGGCAGAAGTTAACGGCGTAAAATCTGATGGATCGGGTGTTAAAATTGGCGTTCCACAAGGTTCCATATTAGGCCCTTTCTTATTCCTGGTATATATTAATGATCTGCCTTTCATGGTGGAGAAATTAACTGACATAGTGTTGTTTGCTGATGATACTTCAATGGTCTTCAAAATTGAAAGACAAAAAGGAGATTTTGATGATGTTAATGGTGTATTGTCTTTAGCCTTGAATTGGTTCACAGTTAATAATTTATTGTTAAACGCTGGTAAAACCAAGTGTATCAAATTCTCACTTCCAAATGTCAGGCAAGTTGAGACCAGTTTGGTGTTAGACAACAGCACGTTAGAATTGGTAAATGATACGAAGTTTCTTGGAATAACCATTGATAGCAAATTGCAGTGGGGACCCCACATAGATAAATTGGCTGGTAGGTTAAGTTCTGCGGCTTACGCTGTTAGGAACATCAGACAAAGCACGGATGTGGCTACATCTAGGCTAGTATATTTTAGTTACTTTCATAGTGTGATGTCCTATGGTATCTTATTGTGGGGGAAAGCAGCGGATATTCAAACTATTTTTATTTTACAGAAAAGAGCTATTCGAGCAATTTATAATTTAAAATGAACAGACTCCTTAAGAGAGCTTTTTAAAGAAATTGACATACTAACAGTAGCTAGTCAATTTATTTTCGAAAATATAATGTATGTACGCAAGAACCTTACAACATTTTCCAAACTTAGCGACAGCTGTAATGTTAACCTAAGAAATAATCACAGACTATGTGCGCCCCGTTTTAGACTCGCGAAGATTAGCAATTCTTTCAAGGGTCAGTGCATTCTCTACTACAATAAGATACCTCTGGAGATTTTGAAATTGCCATTTGAGAAATTTAAAAAGCATGTTAAAGCGACTTTGTCGAAAAAGGGATATAACAATGTTCAAGATTACTTAAATAACAGGACTGTATGGGGTTAATCTGGCTCAACACAGACCTTTCTGTTAATAATTTTGTAATTATTTATTCCTGCTTATTAATCATAACAATTAAATTTTTCATATTTGTATTAGTTAAGCACAACCTATTTTTAAAAGAGATCTAAAAATAAATCTGTGGGAGTTTCTACGCCCTTCTTCTCCCACAGTGGTCCAATGTAGAGAAGAGGCAAAAAATGACGTTTGCTAAGTATATGTAAATATCTACAGTAATAAAGTACTTTGACTATTGACTATTGACTATTGACCGACATAAACAGCAGATTAGCCAGATGGTGCTTAAGATTAGCTGAGTATGATTTCGAACCAATTCACAAGAAAGGCAAACTAAATTTGAATGTAGATGCATTGTCACGTATTAGGATAAATGCCCTAGATAAAGATGACATGACATCAGTACAGGTCAACATCGATAATAAATCATATAAGGAACAACAAAAGAAATCACAAAAAATGGTAATAATTTCAGATACAGACTTTGAACGTACTATGTCAATAGGACGTAAATCACCGTATTCTATAGCTAGCCCTTCAAGACAGCGATAGAAAGATCGTCTGGAACAGACATAATACATAAGACATAAGACTTTTATTCGTAATAGATTAGTATTACATGTCATTTTGGTATTAATATCAATACAAAAATAGCAAAAATAAGTCTTAAGTAATCTTGTACAATAAGTCATGGTCATCAAAAATATAAAAAATATGCAGTTCAAATGTCAAATAAGGCTACAACCTGTAGAGGGGGCTATACCTAATAATAAACAAAATTTACCTAGATCGTGAGTGCGTTACGATTTCCTCGTAGCTGTAGGGCGTCAGCTCAATAAGCCACCGCTTCAGTATGGCTTTAAATGCCCCGGTACTTGGAGCGGATGTGATGTGCTCCGGCAATTTGCTATAAATCGACGGACCCATCGCATGTGTCGATTTACATGTTTTTGTCAGACGGCGGGAGCTAGTGACCAAATTATTGGCGTTGCGTGTTACGTACCTATGGACATCTTTATGGGCGCGATAGGCGTCTATGTTTTGGTAAGCATACACAGCCACCTGGAATATTACCACAGCCGGTAAAGTCAAGATATGGAGCGATTTGGACAGCGGCCTCGCGGGTGTGTCCAGGGGCACTCGCGCGATGGATCTTACTGCTCTCTTCTGCATCCTGAATGCGCGCTCCCAATCAGTGGTGCGCCCCCAAAGCTCTGCGCTATATTGGAGCAGAGAGTCGACCGTAGAGGTCGCGAAGTAGCAAGACCGAACAACCTCCTTTGGGACAGTCCACGAAAGTCGATGACGCGCGAAACACGCACTTGCCAACTTTCGACACCCTCCCAGGTCAATCCCCTGTCCAATTGAAACCCGAGAAATCTCGCGATATCTATTTGTTCTATAGGAACCTCGTTAACCTGAACCGACAGCCGACATTCTTCATGGGGGGTTCCTTCCCAGCTGAAAGTGGGTTTTCTTAATTTTAAGGATAAGGCCATTTCGAGAGAACCATTCGGAGAGTTTAGCGACAGTGATATAAAATTTCTGTTCCAGCATGACCAGGTCTGGTACATATACTATTCCAGCAACATCATCAGATACAGCAAATTCAGCTCAGGAAACAGAATCAATAGGAATTCCGATTTTACAAGAAGCCATAGATACAAAACCCAATCAGGTTTAGTATACAAATGGTCTATTGATAAAATATCAATAAAAGACATTTCAAGACCTAAACGACGCATCTTAGAAGTACATCTAAAAAATCGATCGACCAGATCTTGCAAAAGACTTTTTAAAAGAATACTTAGTGTAACGGCATAAATAGCTAAGGTCGAGCTACCGTTGTAGAAGCTATGATCGTCTACCTACCTACAAGTTCTTATCTAACGACCCAAAGATAGTTTTGGAATTTGGGGTAGGTTGATTTAAAGGATAGGAACCGAGGTATATCTCGGCGCTTCAGAGACTCACGAAAATCCACTGTAACACGCAATCACAAGTCTTCCAATTCCAGACGCGTAAAACGGCAGACCGAACTGAATAGATTACACGAAAGACGAGTGTCACAGTAGTTTGACGTAGAGACTGAATACCTCCCCCATCCACGCTCTCGTATTTATAGACCCCACATGCCTGAAAAAAAATGGCGTCCTTTGCGTGACACACGCTGCCAAAGCGAAAGCTTCTTATCCCTAACTACACAGGGTCTAATTTCAATCAAACATGCCATGCAGGCCTGCTGTCTACAATTTTGTGTATGCATATTTTCTATGATCAACCGTCGATTATCACTCAAGTCATTTGGTATTGCCGATACACAAAATTTGTTGATCGCTGGCTATATAAGCGGTTGCAATTAATTAAGCCTACCCGACCGCTAGCGTCTTAGACAAAGATCACTAGAATGATATTCAAACCCGTGATGTCAAACTCGCCACATCGTACCAAACAAACGCAATTGTATATTTGCAGTCAACACATTAGCTTTCTCCGTATCGTTCCATAAGAACCTTTCATTATTTAGTTATTCATAATTTATTCAGCGCGCAACCAACTCGGCTCTGATTCCTACACATTTCGCAGGATTGCGACAAAAAAACCTGACTCGACCTTGCTTCTCCGAACCAACCACGTTCTATGGCTCTTTTTTTTGTCAACTTACTTCGAACTACTCGATAACCCAGCGTTAAAGGAACTGACGCAGCTAATTCAGATTCTCACTGTACACTGATTGCATTCGTTAAGCGATGTTCCATTACAGCCCCCTCCCAGACCTTGAGACACTGTTTATCTCAGTTAAACATGGCGCAAAGATCTCATTACCACAATGCTAACCCATGCTTTGTCCATATCTACTCTATATGCACGAACATCTCAAATCATGTACACAGACCGATGAATCTGTCAATTATGCATATAATATTTACACATCTCGATTGAGCTCCCTCCTGTCTTATCTTATTTATCTACCTAACTATACAACCTCGCACGCCCGCACCTTATCCTAATTCGTATTACTATATATATACAAAATTTTTTTTTCTCTTTTTTTTTCCTTTTTTTTTCTTTCTTTCTAAACCATGCAAGATCCTGAAATCTATAAGGTAGTTACTCAAATTTACAGACTAACGCTTACTTATATAACTTTTTATACCCTATCTTATTTGTCTACGCCCTTATTCGTCCTCATATAATACCTGGCTATATTTATAGTATTGTAGTTACCCAATATCTCATTTGAAACCGGATCTACCAAAGTATAACAGTTCGGATATACCACTGCCGAAATAACATAAGGCCCTTTATACAACAATGAAAATTTCCGCATGATTTAATGTTCTTTATTTGAACGCACAAAAGTCTTAATTTTCATATAATCACCTATACGATAGACTTCTAACTTATGCTGTTTGTCTGCCTGTCGCTTACGTCGTTCACTAGAAATTTTAGAGTTCTTTATCGCTACATTCCGCACCTGTTCCGTATCTCGCACACTATGACCTAATAACCATTCATCGCCTAATTCCTTGTCAATAGTTAACGGTTCCCGCCTACTAAACGCCAACTCATTAGGAGCAAAGCCGGTGCTCGTGTGTTCGATATTATTGTAGCAATTTTCAATGTCCGGTAACACGTCGACCCAACTTCGATTACTTCCGCCGCAATAAGTTCTAATTAGTCGACCTAGCTCGCGATTCACTCTTTCTACGCTATTCGAATTTGGACAATACACCGACGTATGAGTGACCCGAATCCCTAGCTGTTTGAGACCAAATTCCCAAACTTTCGATATGAACTGTGGTCCTGAGTCTGTAATTACAGTTTCGATAGGTATTTCCCTATGAAATCTCTTTGTACAAGCGAGCACGCTCCTACCTGTAGCTCTCCGCATTGGATACAATTTTATTACCTTGCTGTACACGTCTTGAATCACGTATATATATTGATATCCGAATTTACCTACGGACAATGGCCCATAAAGGTCCGAGAAAACTTTCTCACCCAACTTTTCCGCCAACACCGGTGTACAAGGACCAACGGTATTGTTAGTACTTGGTTTGACCTTTTGACGTATGTCACAACTTCTTATCACCGTGCTAATCACCCTACTCAAATGAAGAAAGTAATATCTGTCCTTCATCAGTGCTAATATCTTATATCTGCCGTAGTGACCTATTTCTTCATGTATGTGTAATATTAGTTCCTCCTGTAATGAATCCGGAATTACTAGCAACCGTACGTTCCGCTTCGGCACGTGAAAATATAATGTATCACCTACTAGCTTGTAATTATCAAACCCTCTCGTCTCCGTATCTACCACCCTACGTCTGATACAACCGCTAATTCGATTTAACCGCTCATCTTCGCTTTGTAATCTCGCAATGTCCCGTAAACTTGAAATAAAACTTGCGGAATTCGATGCCTGAAACCAGAATATTCCCGGCTGAACATTTATACTGTCATTCATACCTCCATGACCCGCTATTTGCCTGCTTAGCGTGTCGGCAATATGATTGTCAATCCCACGCACATACTCTATGTTGTAATCGAATTGCTCCAAAAACATAATCCACCTAGTTATGCGTGCCCCCAATAAAGTCCACGACTTAATGAACGTCAAACTTTTATGATCAGTTCTAATTACAACCTTCTCTCCTCGCAAAATATATCTCAAATCGCTTTAAAGTGTATATGACCGCATACATTTCCTGTTCGCTAACAGACCATCTCGTTTGAGCTCCCTTAAATGCCTGCGAACAAAACCCTATAATTCGTTCCTGGTCCAAATCATCTAATTGATAAACATAGCCCCCAATTCCTATAGCGCTGGCGTCGCACTGAACATAATACGTCTTTCCCGCCAATGGCTGACTCAATATTATACTTTCTGAGAATTGTTTTTTTTTTATCTCGTCAAAAGCACTCTGCACCTGCGCACTCCAAACGAACTTGACTCCAGACCGTAATAAATTGTATAATGGTTGCGTTAGCGTTCCAAATTTTTTTATGAATCTCCGAAAGTAATTTATGAACTCCAAAAACGCCCTCAATTGCCTGACAGTTCTGGGTGACGGATATAATTTAAGTGTTTCAATTTTGTCCGGGTCCATCTGCAAACCTTGTGTAGACAAAGTATGCCCCAATAACTTGACCCTTTTTTGTGCGAACTCGCATTTTTTTTAGTTTGCATGAGAAGCCCGCGTCTTTCAATTTACTCAGAACCGTGTCCACTTGAGACAAATGCTGATCGATGTCACCCTCAGTTAAAATCGCCAAATCGTCAACAAAATTTAAACAATATGACCTAACCTCTGGCCCTAAGATTAAGTCCATCGCCCTCGAAAATGAACCCACACTGGTTTTCAACCCCTGAGGTAACACGTTGTAAATATAACTTCTGCCTTGATATACAAAACCCGTGTATCGTTTTGTTTCGTCTGATAATGGTATAGAAAAATATGCATCTTTGATATCCAGAATCGCTATATAATTTATCCGGTGTCCCGACTGCAATATCTCACTCATTAAAGGTGTAGTTTCAACTTCCCCAACCATTCCCGTGTTTAATTGTCGCGCATCGAGTAATATCCGAACCTCCCCTGACTTCTTTAGGGCACAAGTCAACGGACTGCTGTAATCCGTAGATTGCCTGCTAATAATACCTATCTGTTCCATTTTTTCCAATCGTTTTGTTACTTTATCACGATATGCGAACGGTATGGGATAGCTTCGTTTTACGAAAGGCGTTTCATCTCTCAATTTTATCTCATGTATATATTTATTTGTCCGACCCACCCTATCGCTAAACAACTTTGCATGTTTATTTAACACCGGCAATAACTTTGTTTTGTGTTCAACAGGTATTGATGAATTATTCACATATTCCTCTATCATATTTCTACTGGTATCTTGGTTCTGCAATTCCATTGTACAACAACAAGCTTCCTGATCGAGCCCCGTACCTAATGGTATTTCACACATCCGCCCGGCGCTTCGTATAATTAGTCTATTATTTCCCTCACACATTAAACTGGCTCGCGTCTGTTGTATAAAATTAAACCCTAAAATTAAATCTTCGTTCCTAACCCAAATTCGTTTCGTGCCTTTGTTCCCGCGTTATAATTATTCCTACGACTCACCGCGTTATATATCGTATTTACTCGCAAAGCACGATATTGCCCTCGCATGTAGCTATTCCGACTTACATTGTTCGTATTCATTGTCTCCGAACTATGCAACGCACTTAATCCCCCATCGATATTACGTTCTGATTGCCGAAGAAACTCGACCGCGTCTCGTATCATCATTGGGTCCTTTCTAGCAAAAAACGCTACCTGAATATCGCGCGGCAACTGCCTGAAAATCGTGTTGATCTTCTCCGTATCAGTAAACGGTATCGTAAGCTCATATATGCTATTCAATTGAGAGGCAAAGAATTCTTCCATACTTTGACCTTTCTTGGAATCGAACTTCGCGGTTAGGAATCTTTGTTTTATTAATTCCTGTTCATTATCTCCCCAGAATACCTCTCTGAAATCTTTTTCAAAATCCGAATAAGTTCGCCATGAGTCTCTGTATATGCTCATTCGAACTTATGCAATTCCTACCAAGCTATCCGTTGCCCATATCAAAGCCCTCGAACTATCTCCCGAGACTTTAATATAAGCCTTTAAATCTCTTAAGAAAATCATCGGATTTTCCGAACTCCGCCCATCGAATGTCGGCAACTTCTGTGTCATTTTCACTATGCATGTTTGACGTTTTTCTACCGATTGTTCAAACGTCTCTAGTTCCTGTCTGTCCGTCTGTCTGTCCGAAGTCCTACTAGCATTGCTCGCACTCGAACCCCTTTCCAAACTGTCTAATCTATTCACTATTTCAGATAACAATTGAATCATCTGTCCTGACACCATTCCATTATTAGAAACACTTGTCTGCGAAAGTGAGTCGTCTTGTACAACCCGACTAACGTTTTTTTTTGGCCGGCCCATTATTCCTTAATACTAAACCGTCGGCTTGTCCGATGAATTGTGAAAACAATGCCCCTTTTTTTGTTGTTGCTTATTTCTTACTTACAAAAACTGAACTGTTTAAAATCGTTTCTACGTTGTGTTATTTTTAAAAGTAACGCGTTAGACCTTGATTCTTTTAGAATATCTAGGTATCAGATTATCTAGGATATCCTTCGGTCTCGGCACCAGAAAATCTGTAACGGCATAAATAGCTAAGGTCGAGCTACCGTTGTCAGAAGCTATGATCGTCTATTCTATCTACCCCAAAAAGAGATGTCCCGATTCAGCTATAAAATTTGTAAGTTAAGAATGATAAGTCTGAATTTCTCGTTCGTTGAGAAGTTCATTAGGCGTACAATAGTCGAACGGAAGATTGGTTCAGGAAGTTAGAGTTTCAAGTTAGACAGTGAAAGCAAGTATGTCCGCAAGCCGGTATTTCGAGTCAGTTAGCGGTGTTTTGCGCCAGATCGATCTTTGTTGTATTTTGTGTGATGGTACCATTTATTTTTTTGTATATATGGGCGCATTGAACTTCTTTTCGTGTGGTCGACCACAATTTATAATATTTGTTTGGGATGTCGTATAGATATCCGTCGTAGTGTTACGACGTGACTACTCAATGATATTTCATGTGCTCGCTAATAGCGGCTTGTGGTAGTTCCAATTATATAATTAGTTCACGGCAATAACAATCCGAATAGACCGGGTTTACACAATTGCGATTTAATTTTCCGAAATGGGTTTGAACAAGCGGTTTCCTCAAAAGGTCCGTAACGTTTTGAAACCTTCAACTCTGCGCAATTTGAGCTGGATGTTATCGAAACGTTTTCATTAGCGCTTTTGGAGATCTAACCCACTCCACAGCAAGTTACATACTTCGGGAAATACCGATTTATGCAACTAACTAACCACAGCTCTTCCTCGACTGGGCCCAGCAAATAAATACTTGACACAGCCTACACGTTAGACTCCAGCGAAATTTACATTTAATTTAAAGATGCAACTTGAATCCAAACCGATCCAAGGCAAAGCAAAACAATCTACCCGTTCCTAAACAATGAACTTTAGACTGTAATTTGATCTCTTCACGCGTCCCCGACAATACTCAAATGTCAAAAATATCAACGTGATAGGTTATCTGAGTGGACAACGTTTATACTTTGTTCTGAATTTGTTATTTTCATCCGCGGAACCTCATCAATCAAACAGTCTCCCTATGCCCTGACAACCTAGGTTTAGCCGAAACTAAACTCCTGTCTAGCCTAGTCCAAAATCCTAGTGTTATACCACGTCCATCATCGACACCACTCGAAAATGGTTGAGTTTGATTTAAATGTGTTTGTATGTTTAACGACTGTGTGTGTGGGAATTTCAAAACTCGCTACACGAAGGAAATGAGGAGAGGATTAGACCGCGAATATCCTAAGAGCCAATCCAGGAACCCTATGGTGAAGGAAAAAGGAAATTAGGGTCGCTCCAAGCCCAGACTCAGACTCAGATCAATTACCTACAAGTTCTTATCTAACGACCCAAGGATAGTTTTGGAATTTGGGGTAGGTTGATTTAAAGGATAGGAACCGAGGTATATCTCGGCGCTTCAGAGACTCACGAAAATCCACTGTAACACGCAATCAGAAGTCTTCCAGTTCCAGACGCGTAAAACGGCAGACCGAACTGAATAGATTACACGAAAGACGAGTGTCACAGTAGTTTGACGTAGAGACTGAATGCCTCTCCCACCCACGCTCTCGTATTTATAGACCCCACATGTCTGAAAAAAAAATGGCGTCCTTTGCGTGACACACGCTGCTCAAGCGAAAGCTTCTTATC
Organism: Argyresthia goedartella; assembly: GCA_949825045.1. Lineage (NCBI taxonomy): Eukaryota > Metazoa > Arthropoda > Insecta > Lepidoptera > Argyresthiidae > Argyresthia > Argyresthia goedartella. Next base: position 12,775,960 of record OX463820.1, on the reverse strand, counting down.
CCTAACTACACAGGGTCTAATTTCAATCAAACATGCCATGCAGGCCTGCTGTCTATAATTTTGTGTATGCATATTTTCTATGATCAACCGTCGGTTATCACTCAAGTCATTTGGTATTGCCGATACACAAAATTTGTTGATCGCTGGCTATATAAGCGGTTGCAATTAATTAAGCCTACCCGACCGCTAGCGTCTTAGACAAAGATCACTAGAATGATATTCAAACCCGTGATGTCAAACTCGCCACATCGTACCAATCAAACGCAATTGTATATTTGCAGTCAACACATTAGCTTTCTCCGTATCGTTCCATAAGAACCTTTCATTATTTAGTTATTCATAATTTATTCAGCGCGCAACCAACTCGGCTCTGATTCCTACACATTTCGCAGGAATGCGACAAAAAAACCTGACTCGACCTTGCTTCTCCGAACTAACCACGTTCTATGGCTCTTTTTTTGTCAACTTACTTCGAACTACTCGATAACCCAGCGTTAAAGGAACTGACACAGCTAATTCCGATTCTCACTGTACACTGATTGCTTTCGTTAAGCGATGTTCCATTACAGCAGCCTTAGAGTAAAATATTTCATTCATTTTGAAGATGTATCACACAGAAGACAATTTACAGAAGCAGTAATATTCCTATACAAAATGGAATCAGTTAAATTCTACGAATGTTCAAAGAGATGTAGATGACGAAACTGAACAGCTCAGTATCAGTAAAAAGTACCACAAAGGTATTCGTGAAACTTTGGCCCACATCAAAAGGACTTATTATCGGCATAACATGGAACAAATTATGTAGTTCATGTTTGATAAATTCTTGTAAAGCTTGTCAGAAAATGAAATACCGGAACCGCAATTAACGCCTTACCTTATACCTTAAAATCATCGATGCCTTCAGCAAGCTAGGACAAGCATTTCCGACCGAAAACAGATCTACACCCGAAGTAGTTAGAGCCTTACTAAAATACTTCTCCTTTTACGGAATACCCCTCAAAATCAGCGCAGATTCAGGATCCGAGTTTAATAACGCTCTATTGAAAGAACTACTATTTTTTATTTTTATTTTATTTTATTAATGAACAAAAATCACACAGCCATTCTTACAGCTAGTCGGAAACATAAACTTAAAATAAGGCCAATTACGGATTTCACTATGTACACAGTTTACAATAATTAAGTGACGGTTATGAAGTTGAGCTAAAAGAGCAACAATACCTAGAACAATGTATCAAAAAACAGTGATTGCGTGTGGATGTGGTAAGTATTTGTGTTGTGTGCGAGGGTGTGTGTGTGTGTGTGTGTGTGTGTGTATGTATGTATTTGCCGGTGAGTGCAGTGGAGAGGACAAAAACAAAACAAATGACTATACGTAATAAAAAAAAGAAGCGCGCGCGCCACGTTCGCATATAGGGAGGGTTGACATGGGACAGATTCCTGTTAAATCCTAAAGTGAGTCTACCTGTGATTCTCCCAACAGTTCTTGTGTAACTTGCCATTTAAATGGAGCCTTTGACGTGCAGAATGGGTCCAGGTCCGAAAAACGGTTATCAAAAGTACGGGGAAGCCTATGACAGGTACAGTTCGACGTATAATTGGTGCGACTGTAGAGTATAAAGAAAAGTTTAGTATGTCGAGTGCGTTTATATGAATACCTATCTATACAAGATAGGTATTCATATTGGCACCCCCATTAATCAAAATTCAATGGGACTAATAGAGAGATTCCACTCTACTGTCCTTGAAATATATAAATTGGCAAAATATGGACAAAAATATACAGATGCAGCATCAGTCATGACCTATACCGTCATGGCTTATAATCATAGTATTCATTCAGCGACAGGAATGACACCATTGGAATTATTGTAGGAATCAAGACATGCCTTTGATGCAGATTTTGATAAGAAATACTTACAACAGTTAGTTCAGGATCATGCAAAGAATACAAAATACTTTTATAAAAATTAAGCACATAAATTAACACAAGAAAAAGGCAAGGTAATCAAAAAGAGAGGTATTGAAACCACATTCCCCATAAAATCATGTGACAAAATATATGCAAAAAGAGTTAACAAAAGACTCAGTAAGCACAAACATCTATACTCAGAAGCCTTAGTGACAGGAGAAATAGACAAGAACATTGCCCCAATTCAAAAACAAAACCGCGAAGCTAAAGTACCAATAAAAAATAATAAACGTCCTGCGCAGGAATCAACTCGTCCTGGCGGCTGCTCTCATAGTCCAACTGCAAGCCGATCAAATGCAAGAAATAAATAAAAACCCAGGTATTCTCCCGATAAAAAGAGGATACGCCTTATTAAGTAAGGATCATTAGATGATCGCCAAACAAGTTGATAATAGCTGAAGACTTAAAAACTAATGTTTTGCGAACATCCGAATTAAGTAAGTTAGTAGATAAGCTTAATCTCACATATCACTTTATAGATTAGATTAACGCAAGTAGATTATATAAAGAAGCTCACCCTAGATAAGATGTATGTGTACTCAGATCCCCATTTCTATTGGAGCTTTAAAAGTTGACCCCCTACCGAGCAACCGATGGATCCTCTACAGTAGAGATAAAATTATACTCTCTACAACAACATGTACGAATGAAGTATTTTGGCAGAACATACACGGAACCTATATTACATTAGAAGATGACTTAGATTAGATGATCCAGGTGAGGTAGAAATTGGAAATATCAGTCTGAAGATGAAACAACTGAAACGACTGTTTAACCAAAGATGCCCATTGTAAATCTACCTACTCTACTAATCCACATGAAGGCAACGTCGTTGAAACCTGTCAAATTGGAAGACGTAGATCTCGCAGATATTAAGCTTCTTTCATACCTCCTGAAGAAAAGTGAGAATAGTGAAAGTGAAAATGTCATTATTTCCGTGAAAATCTGGACCATTGGACTCTATATTACTCTACTTGTGTTTTTGTGTATTCCAGCTTATACGTATGTGCATAGACTCTTAAGAATAAGAGCTCGAATTTCTCCTTCTTCAAACGAGAACTTCGAACTTAAGGAGGGAGGAGTTATGTCAGTCGAAAATAGAGAGCCCGTTGTTTTAGCAAACAATACAATTAATGCTATATTATAATTCTTAGTATCCTACAGGACGTTGATAACAAACAAAGGTTGACTGTAGCACTTTCACCCAGCTATGTTTAACGAGTAGTTTTTAACTTTAGTCTTAGACGAACCCTCTTGTAGAGCAGTACACATTTTATTAAATAAAATTGTCTTTTTTAATACTCCCGCCTCCCGCCGCGAGACTTATCTATCTCGTATACTGGGTTAGGTTTATTTTGTTTTACCAAAAACAACAACATACTTTTGGTGGCTTTGGTAGAGAGGGCAATATTATTTGATGTAAGCCATTCTGCAATTTCATTTTTTCTATTAACCGAGCTTGGAGATTTGTTAATTTGGCTAGAATGATATCGAGCATTGCCCATGACTATACATGGGTTCATTTAGATTGGATAAGAATTTATTCAATACCCATTTTTTTAATTAACTTTATTCATGGCATCATGGAAATCAGCTTTTTTTCTTTGTCGTTATAAATTAACAAATCATTCGGGACGAATCCAGTCTTGCCACCGTAATGAACAATTATGTATCTCTTTCCTGTAGCTACAGATTTAGATACGCCGGGCTGATTTTCGCTTTGCCAACATTTTGCATGATTGAGCGAAGTATGATATTATTGTCGCTGTAATGGTACACGAGATTCGGTACATTTGATACTTCATTCTGCGTGATAGAGAGCTAGCCCAACGCCGCGCTGTTTTGAATACGAGAATCGGTTCAGATAACGTTTGGGGGTTTTGCGTAGCTTACTGGCAAAGTTTGCAAAAAAAAAAAGACGCGTGGGTTCATTCGTGGAATTTCAGTTCAGGTCAAGTTTTTTTTGTCGCATTCCTGCGAGATGTGTAGAGATCAGAGCCGATTTGGCTGCGCGTTGAATAAAATTATGAGTAACTAAATAATGAAAGGTTATTATGGAACGGAGAAAGCTATTATGTTGATTGCAAATACACAATTGCGATTGAGGTATGAAATGGAGGGTCTGACATCTCTAGTCTGAATATCATACTAGTGGTCTTAGCTTCGCGCCCTAGCGGTCGGGTAATGCTTAATTAATCGCAACAAGCTTTTATTGGTCAGCGATCAACAGATTCTGTGTATCGGCAGTACCAAATGATTTGAGTGATCACTTACGGTTGATCATAGTGAATATGCGTACACACAATTTGTAGAACGGCGGATCTGCATGGCATGGTTGAAATTAGACCCTGTGTAGTTAGTGATAAGAAGCTTTGCTTGGGCAGAGCGTATTCGCAAAGGACGCATATAAATACGAGAGTTTGAGAGGGGAGGGCATTCAGTCTCAGCGTCTAGCTACTGTGACAGTCGTCTTCACGAGTTCTAAACAGTTTTGTCTGCCGTGTTACGCGTCAGAACTATACGAATTTGTGATTGCGGAGTTTCAGTGGGTTTTCGTGAGTGTCTGAAGCGCCGAGATATACCTCGGTTCCTACCTTTATATCAACCTACCCCTAATTCCAAAACTATCCTTGGGTCGTTAGGAAAGAACTTTTAAGTCAATTTATCTGAGTCTGAGTCTGGGCTTGGAGCGACCCTAAATTCCCTTTTCCTTCACCATAGGGTTCCTGGATTGGCTCTTAGGATATTCGCGGGCTAATCCTCTCCTCATTTCTTTCGAATAGCGAGTTTTGTAATTCCCACACACACAGTCGTTAAACATTCAAGCACATTCAAATCAAACTCAACCATTTTCGAGTGGTGTCGATAATGGACGTGGTATAACACTAGGGTTTTAGACTAGGCTAGACAGGAGTTTAGTTGCGGCTAAACCTAGGTTGGCAGGGCATAGGGAGACTGTTTGATCGATGAGGTTCCGCGGATGGAAATAACAAATTCAGAACAAAGTTAAACCGGTGTCAACACAGATAACATATCCTGTTGATATTTTGACATTTGAGTGTTGTCGGGGACGCGCGAAGAGATCAATTTACAGTCTAAAGTTCATTGTTTAGGTCCGGGTAGGTGTTTTGCATTGCCTTGGGTCAAGTTGGATTCAAGTTGCATTTTTAAATTAAATGTAAATTTCGCTGGAGTTCTAATGTGTAAGTTGAGTCGGTATATATGATTTGGCTCAGCCCAGGACGTGCTGCGGCTAGTGGAATTCATAGTTCGGTATTTATCGAACTATGCACTTCGCTATGGTGTGGGTTAGAACTCCTAAAACAAAAATGCTTGCGTTTCGATAACATCCAGCTCAAATTGCGCAGAGTTGAAGGTTTCAAAACGTTACGGACCTTTTGAGGTAACCGCTAGTTCAGAACCCATTTCGGAACTCAAATCGCAATTGTGTAAACCGGTCTTTTCGGATCGTTATTGCCGTGAATCAAATATATAATTGGAACCACCACAAGCCGCTACTAGCGAGCACATGAAATATCATTGAGTACTCACGTCGTAAAATTACGACGGATATCTATACGATATCACAAACAAATATTATAAACCGTGGTCGACCACTAAAACTAAAACTAAAACAAAAGATGTTCCAATGCGCTCATATATACAAAAACCAGATGGTGCCATCACATAAAATATAACAACGATCGTACTGGCGCAATACACCGCTGACTGATGCGAATTACCGGCTCGCGGACATATATGTTTTCTCTGTCTAACTTGAAACTGTAACTTCCCGAACCAAACTTCGTTCGACTATTGTACGCCTAACGGATTTCTCGACGAACGAGAAATTCAGACTTATCATTCTTACTTACAAATCTTACAGCTGAATCGGGTCCTCTCATTTTGGGATAGATAGAATAGACGATCATAGCTACTGATAGCGGCGGCTACGACCTTGGCCTGGTGCCGGTACAGAATTCTGGAGCCGAGACCGAAGGATATCCTAGATAGTCTGATACCTAGATATTCCTAGATATTCTAAAAGAATCAAGGTCTAACGCGTTACTTTTAAAAATAACACAACGTAGAAACGATTTTAAACAGTTCAGTTTTGTAAATAAGAAATAAGCAAAAAAAAGGGGCATTGTTTTCAGACGAGCTACGACTAGAAAAAAAAACGTTAGTCGGGTAGCACGAGACGATAGCACGGGTTGACGACCCGAATGGCCGAGTCGGTAGTGACGCTGCCTACGAAACCGGGGGTCCCGGGTTCGAGTCCCGGTGGGGGCGAATGTTTGTTTGATGAGAGCGGTTGTTTGTGCCCTGGTCATGGTTGTTTATCTATCTAAGTATAATATTTCTCTATATAAGTATATATAACGTTGTCTAGTACCCAAGATACGGGGAGTCCTGGTTTGGGGCTGGATCAATGTGTGTAAGGGGTGTCCAAGGTATTATTATTATTATTATTATTATTCACTTTCACACACAAGTGAAATGGCGTCAGGGCAGGTGACGCAATTGTTATCTGAAATAGTGAATAGATTAGACAGTTTGGAAAGGGGTTCCAGCACGAGCAATGCTAGTAGGACTTCGGACAGACAGACTGATAGACAGGAACTAGAGACGTTTGAACAATCGGTAGAAAAACGTCAATCATGCATTGTGAAAATGACACAGAAGTTGCCGACATTCGATGGGCGAAGTTCGGAAAATCCGATGATTTTCTTAAGAGATTTAAAGGCTTATATTAAAGTCTCGGGAGATAGTTCTAGGGCTTTGATATGGGCAACGGATAGTTTGGTAGGAATTGCAAAAGTTCGAATGAGCATATACCGAGACTCATGGCGAACCTATTCGGATTTTGAAAAAGATTTCAGAGAGGTATTCTGGGGTGATAATGAACAGGAATTAATTAAGCAGAGATTCCTAACTGCGAAGTTTGATTCTAAGAAAGGACAAAGTATGGAAGAATTCTTTGCCTCTCAATTGAATAGCATATATGAGCTTACGATACCGTTTACTGATACGGAGAAAATCAACACGATTTTCAGACAGTTGCCGCGTGATATTCAGGTAGCGTTTTTTGCTAGAAAGGAGACTATGACCATACGGGATGCGGTCGAATTCCTTCGGCATTTAGAACGGAATGTCGATGGAGGATTAAGTGCGATACATGGTTCTGAGACAATGGATACGAATAATGTAAGGCGGGATAGCTACATGCGTGGGCAATATCGAGCTATGCGGGTAAATACGATACGTTATAACGCGATGAGTCGTAGGAATAATTATAACGCGGTAACGAAGGCGCGAAACGAATTTGGGACGCGTGGTCGCGGTTATTTTCGCGGTAGAGGCAGACAGCTTCAGCCTAGCTTCAAGGCAATAGGGTTTCAGAGGGGCAATGACAGTTCAGGAGATACAGAGGCAGGGCAAAGTTCAAGTGACAGGAATAATGCGGTAAGTCAGAATTCAAAAAACTAGTGGACTCGCGCGGGTCGTTCGCGCTCAGATATTTATTACGGTTTGGGTGGACAGCCGATCAAATTGAAAAAAAGCATAGATTGTATGATTTGTGTAATTTGGATTCGAACGTGGGTGTGAATGAATTTATTCAATTACTAGCGCATAAAGCGCACGGATATGCCGTGTGTTTAGATGAAAAATCTAGATCGAATTGTAGAGATCGAAATGACAGACGTTTACATACGATATTCAGAGACGACGATTCGACTGAGTGTGGGCGCGAGTTATGTAGTACTTTGACATTACCTGAGATAGATGTGCGTATTGGGAATATTGTTGTAAGGAGTTTGATTGATTCGGGGAGCGAAATCAGTGTAATAAGTCGGAGAGTGTATGAAGAAGTGTGCAGTCAATTGGGAAAACCGACGGAAATACCGATTCCAAGTTTGAGAATCACAGGTGCATTTGGAGTCAGTAAGGAAAAGGTTGATAAATTAGTAACGTTACCATTAACAATAGGTGAATGCGTTATCGATACTCCAATGCTAGTTTTAACAAAGGTGCCTAAAGATTTAATTTTGGGGTTTGATTTTATACAACAGACGCGAGCGAGTTTAATGTGTGAGGGTAATAAGAGGCTAATTATACGAAGCGCCGGGCGGATGTGTGAAATACCATTAGGTACTGGTCCTAATCAGGATTTTTGCTGTTGTACAATGGAAGTACAGAACCAAGATACCAGTAGAAATATGATAGAGGAATATGTGAATAATTCATCAATACCTGTTGAACACAAAACAAAGTTATTGCCGGATAAACTACATAGGTGTTATTGATATCAAAGATGCGTATTTTTCTATACCATTATCAGACGAATCTAAACGATACACGGGTTTTGTATATCAAGGCAGAAGTTATGTTTACAACGTTTTACCTCAGGGGTTGAAAACCAGTGTGGGTTCATTTTCGAGGGCGATGGACTTAATTCTAGGGCCAGAGGTTAGGTCATATTGTTTAAATTTTGTTGACGATTTGGCAATTTTAACTGAGGGTGACTTCGAACAGCATTTGTCTCAAGTGGACACGGTTCTGAGTAAATTGAAAGACGCGGGCTTCACATGCAAACTAAAAAAATGCGAGTTCGCACAAAAAAAGGTCAAGTTATTGGGGCATATTTTGTCTACACAAGGTTTGCAGATGGACCCGGACAAAATTGAAACACTTAAATTATATCCGTCACCCAGAACTGTCAGGCAATTGAGGGCGTTTTTGGGGTTCATAAATTACTTTCGGAGGTTTATAAAAAATTTTGGAACGTTGACACAGCCCTTGTACAATTTATTACGGTCTGGAGTCAAGTTCGTCTGGAGTGCGCAGATGCAAAGTGCTTTTGACGAGATAAAAAATCAATTCTTAGAAAGTATAATTTTGAGTCAGCCATTGGCGGGAAAAACATATTATGTTCAATGTGACGCCAGCGCTATAGGAATTGGGGGCTATGTTTATCAATTAGATGAATCGGGCCAGGAACGAATTATAGGGTTCTGTTCGCAGGCATTCAAGGGTGCTCAGACGAGATGGGCTACCAGTGAACAGGAAATGTATGCAGTTATATACACTTTAAAGCGATTTGAGATATATTTGCGGGGAGAAAAAGTTATTATTAGAACTGATCATAAAAGTTTGACGTTCATTAAGTCGTGGACCTTATTAGGGGCACGCGTAACGAGGTGGATTATGTTTTTAGAGCAATTCGATTACGACATAGAATTTGTGCGAGGGACTGATAATCAAATTGCCGACACGCTAAGCAGGCAAATAGCGGGACCTGGAGGTATGATTGACAGTACAAATGTTCAGCCGGGGATATTCTGGTTTCAGGCATCGAATACCGCAAGTGTTATTTCGAGTTTACGGGACATTGCGAGATTACAAAGCGAAGATGAGCGGTTAAATCGAATTAGCGGTTGTATCAGACGTAATGTGGTAGATACCGGAACGAGAGGTTTTGAAAATTATAAGTTAGTAGTTGATACGTTATATTTTCACGTGCCGAAGCGGAACGTACAGTTGCTAGTAATTCCGAAATCACTACAGGAGGAACTAATTTTACACATACATGAAGAAATAGGTCACTACGGCAGATATAAAATATTAGCACTGATGAAGGACAGATATTATTTTCTTCATATGAGTAGGGTGATTAGCGCGGTGATAAGAAGTTGTGACATATGTCAAAAGGTCAAACCAAGTACTAACAATACCGTTGGTCCTTGTACACCGGTGTTGGCGGAAAGGTTGGGTGAGAAAGTTTTCTCGGACCTTTATGGGCCATTGCCCGTAGGTAAATTCGGATATCAATATATATATGTGATTCAAGACGTGTACAGTAAAGAAATAAAATTATATCCAATGCGAAAAGCGACAGGTAGGAGCGTGCTCGCTTGTACAAAGAGATTTCATAGTGAAGTACCTATCGAAACTATAATTACGGACTCAGGACCACAGTTCATATCGAAAGTTTGGGAATTTGGACTCAAACAGCTGGGGATTCGGGTCACTCATACGTCGGTGTATTGTCCAAATTCTAATAGCGTAAAAAGAGTGAATCGCGAACTAGGTCGACTGATTAGAACTTATTGTGGCGGAAGTAATCGTAGTTGGGTCGATGTGTTACCGGACATCCAGAATTGCTATAATAATATCGAACACACAAGCACAGGCTTTGCGCCTAATGAGTTAGCGTTTGGTAGGCGGGAACCGTTAACTATTGACAAGGAATTAGGCGATGAATGGTTATTAGGCCATAGTGTGCGGGATACGGAACAGGTGCGAAATGTAGCGATAGAAAACTCTAAAAGTTCTAGTGAACGACGTAAGCGACAGGCGGACAAACGGCGTAAGTTAGAAGTCTATCGTATAGGTGATTATGTGAAACTTAAGACCTTTGTGCGTTCAAATAAAGAACATAAAATCATGCGGAAATTTTCGTTGTTGTATAAAGGGCCTTATGTTATTTCGGCAGTGGTATATCCTAACTGTTATACTTTAGTAGATCCGGGTTCAAATGAGATATTGGGTAACTTCAATACTATAAATATAGCCAGGTATTATGTGAGGACGAATAAGGGCGCAGATAAATAAGATAGTGTATAAAGGTTATATAATTAAGCTGTAAGCTGTAAATTTGAGTAAATATTTTGTAGATTTAAGGATCTTGCATGGTTTGGAAACAAAACAAAAAAAAAAAAAACAAAAAAAAAACAATTTGTATATAGGTATATATAGTAATACGAATTAGGATAAATTGCGGGTAAGCGAGGTTGTATAGTTAGATAGATAAATAAGATAAGACAGGAGAGAACTCAATCGAGTTGTGTAAATATTATATACATAATTGACAGATTCATCGGTCTGTGTACATGATTGAGATGTCCGTACATATAGATTAGATATGGACAAAGCATGGGTAGCATAGTGGTAATGAGATCCTTGCGCCATGTTAACTGAGATAAACAGTGTCTCAAGGTCTGGGAGGGGGCTGTAATGGTACACGAGATTCGGTACATTTGATACTTCATTCTGCGTGATAGAGAGCTAGCCCAACGCCGCGCTGTTTTGAATACGAGAATCGGTTCAGATAACGTTTGGGGGTTTTGCGTAGCTTACTGGCAAAGTTTGCAAAAAAAAAAGACGCGTGGGTTCATTCGTGGAATTTCAGTTCAGGTCAAGTTTTTTTTGTCGCATTCCTGCGAGATGTGTAGAGATCAGAGCCGATTTGGCTGCGCGTTGAATAAAATTATGAGTAACTAAATAATGAAAGGTTATTATGGAACGGAGAAAGCTATTATGTTGATTGCAAATACACAATTGCGATTGAGGTATGAAATGGAGGGTCTGACATCTCTAGTCTGAATATCATACTAGTGGTCTTAGCTTCGCGCCCTAGCGGTCGGGTAATGCTTAATTAATCGCAACAAGCTTTTATTGGTCAGCGATCAACAGATTCTGTGTATCGGCAGTACCAAATGATTTGAGTGATCACCTACGGTTGATCATAGTGAATATGCGTACACACAATTTGTAGAACGGCGGATCTGCATGGCATGGTTGAAATTAGACCCTGTGTAGTTAGTGATAAGAAGCTTCGCTTGGGCAGAGCGTATTCGCAAAGGACGCATATAAATACGAGAGTTTGAGAGGGGAGGGCATTCAGTCTCAGCGTCTAGCTACTGTGACAGTCGTCTTCACGAGTTCTAAACAGTTTTGTCTGCCGTGTTACGCGTCAGAACTATACGAATTTGTGATTGCGGAGTTTCAGTGGGTTTTCGTGAGTGTCTGAAGCGCCGAGATATACCTCGGTTCCTACCTTTATATCAACCTACCCCTAATTCCAAAACTATCCTTGGGTCGTTAGGAAAGAACTTTTAAGTCAATTTATCTGAGTCTGAGTCTGGGCTTGGAGCGACCCTAAATTCCCTTTTCCTTCACCATAGGGTTCCTGGATTGGCTCTTAGGATATTCGCGGGCTAATCCTCTCCTCATTCCTTTCGAATAGCGAGTTTTGTAATTCCCACACACACAGTCGTTAAACATTCAAGCACATTCAAATCAAACTCAACCATTTTCGAGTGGTGTCGATAATGGACGTGGTATAACACTAGGGTTTTAGACTAGGCTAGACAGGAGTTTAGTTGCGGCTAAACCTAGGTTGGCAGGGCATAGGGAGACTGTTTGATCGATGAGGTTCCGCGGATGGAAATAACAAATTCAGAACAAAGTTAAACCGGTGTCAACACAGATAACATATCCTGTTGATATTTTGACATTTGAGTGTTGTCGGGGACGCGCGAAGAGATCAATTTACAGTCTAAAGTTCATTGTTTAGGTCCGGGTAGGTGTTTTGCATTGCCTTGGGTCAAGTTGGATTCAAGTTGCATTTTTAAATTAAATGTAAATTTCGCTGGAGTTCTAATGTGTAAGTTGAGTCGGTATATATGATTTGGCTCAGCCCAGGACGTGCTGCGGCTAGTGGAATTCATAGTTCGGTATTTATCGAACTATGCACTTCGCTATGGTGTGGGTTAGAACTCCTAAAACAAAAATGCTTGCGTTTCGATAACATCCAGCTCAAATTGCGCAGAGTTGAAGGTTTCAAAACGTTACGGACCTTTTGAGGTAACCGCTAGTTCAGAACCCATTTCGGAACTCAAATCGCAATTGTGTAAACCGGTCTTTTCGGATCGTTATTGCCGTGAATCAAATATATAATTGGAACCACCACAAGCCGCTACTAGCGAGCACATGAAATATCATTGAGTACTCACGTCGTAAAATTACGACGGATATCTATACGATATCACAAACAAATATTATAAACCGTGGTCGACCACTAAAACTAAAACTAAAACAAAAGATGTTCCAATGCGCTCATATATACAAAAACCAGATGGTGCCATCACATAAAATATAACAACGATCGTACTGGCGCAATACACCGCTGACTGATGCGAATTACCGGCTCGCGGACATATATGCTTTCTCTGTCTAACTTGAAACTGTAACTTCCCGAACCAAACTTCGTTCGACTATTGTACGCCTAACGGATTTCTCGACGAACGAGAAATTCAGACTTATCATTCTTACTTACAAATCTTACAGCTGAATCGGGTCCTCTCATTTTGGGATAGATAGAATAGACGATCATAGCTACTGATAGCGGCGGCTACGACCTTAGCCTGGTGCCGGTACATCACAACAAAATATTTTACTTATAAATACTGCAAATTAGCCCATTCACATTGCACATACTATAGACATACCTACCAGTCATGTCAAAAAGGCGTCCAATCCAGAGACTTTCTATCCGACAAATTTTTCGATATATTATGAATAACTTTTCTTACGCCACTGTTAATAGTTTTCGGCATTTTCACTCACAAAACATGAGAAATATACGATGCACAATCGACGCCCCACTTTGAAAGCAATCGACAGATGACATTAATTAATTTTTAAAGAATGTGTTGCAAGTTGAAGTAAATAGTTTCTTAGGTTTTCCGCAACATGGCGCTGTTTTTATATTCTTGGTTTGACTTTACTTTAATTTATTTGCATTCTATGTTGCGTAATAAAAAAAAGTAATCAAAAACTATTAAAAACAAGTATAATTTACAACATTAAAAAATCCAAGTATGACTCGGGCAGTCTCGCGTACGACCTAAGCTAAAAATGACATGCAGAAAATGAAAAAAAAAACAAAAATTAAAAATTAAAGACTGGTTTTTGACTTTTATTTAGTTGTTTTCTTTACAGAAACTTGTTGTTTTACGAAAGTTAATTAATATGTCGTCGAGTGAAGAGGAAATAATGGAAGCACATTAGAAAGCGGGCGGTTTCAGATGCTTTTGCCGATTTTTCCTATGCATTATAGGTGCAATTAGAGAAGATATCAAAAAACGCGAATTGTCGGAAATCATTATTTAGCGAGTTTATTTTTAAAACGCCAATTGCTAACATCCGGGACAGTGGGGATGAGGGAGTATTAGGGTGGAGAACGACGGATTTCGCCCATCTTTTGCCCACAATAACCTACTCTAGCCAAATTTGTGGGATTTCTTAAAGGTTTTAATCAAAGAAAATTATAGATCGAAAGCAGAAAGAAAGGTGCAAACCTCCATTCAATACAAATCTCCTTGGCGAAAATTGTCTGTCTATGAAAGGTTATTTTTTTTTATTTTTAAAAATTATCTGTCGTTCTTCTTTTGTTTGTAACAATGGACGTCTCGCAGGAAGCTTTTCGTGCTATGATTTTCTATGATTAAAAACGCGGGATGACACATAACTCATAAAGGTGAGAGAGTAAGAACTATGACTGGATTGGATGAACTATGTTAGGGGGTTTTTAGTACCAAAATCAAGTTGGGGAGATAAAAGCCAAAGTCGTCAGTAAGAACGATAACATATTATTACGAAAACGTAGGAATGAAGTGTAACTAACGGTAACACATGACAATTTGTATATTGCTTCTTTTGTTACTACTTAGTTTCTTAATTAAGGCCGTCCGAACTCTTTGGAGGTCATTAATTATGCCAGTGTCAAGTGTGATCACCTCTTTATCAGATTCACTTTTGAGAAGAGAACCTGAAAAGGAAAGGTTTCGTTATTGGATTGTTGCTTGTTAGCTCTACCCACGGGACACGTGCAGGGCAGGGCGGTGATGGACAAGAATATCCCGCGGAAATCAGTAGGTATAAGCCTAAACTCCGTGTTTTTTTTTATCCATGAATCCCCAGTGAGGTGGCACTGTATTAAATTCAACTGATTTAAATAATAAGTACTATGTGATGGTTTTACTCCGAATTCTTATTTTTATTTTTGAAAATATCCAACTAGTGTTATATGTTTTCAAAATCCTTACTAAATAGGCATTTTTTTAAATAGAGTATAGTATAGTGACCAAGTGACTTTTTTATTTTTATTTTACCAGACCTGCCTTATAAGGGTTTTCACCTGGTGCCCGCTTGACGCTGAGTTTATGGACAACCTGTCTATATCCCATAGTCTGAAGTCACTAATTCTAACCTACCCGTTTATCATAATCACTTAACACATTCAGTGCCCATGACGCGAACGTGCGTTTCTTACACTTTCATTGATTGCGCCCGGGCATAAATAATTCCTTGAATTTGCTGAGTGCCACACGACACCTTTGCGCGTAGGATTTCTCTGTACAGACTATTGTTTTCAAAAGGCACCCCCTTTTGTTTTCTCCTAATGAAAAGGTGCATCGATGGACATACACGAACTATGAGGCGTTTGGAGAACTTGGTTACAGTTTGCAGAGACGGGTTGTTGCGTTATTGGCACTGTTAAATGATATAATTATAGGGGCACGGGGAATGTAGCTCTTAGTGGGCGCTCAATGCGTTAAGTATCAATTCGTAAGCTATTCTATGTATTTCGAGGAGATATCAGGTTCACCACATAAATCCAGACAGACCAATCTAGACCAGATTGAGCCTAGCCTTTTAATTATTCAATGGGATATTTTTGTCTGAACTCAGGTGCGATCAATAACAGTGACCTGGATGCAGTGAGATCAGAATATATCGCGTCGAAGATAACTTAGGCCCGTATTAATATTAATCCACTCATCTCAGCTCTGAGAGGATCTGCCATTAATTCAAGAATTTTAGAATGCAATGGATGTAAAAATTGGGAAAATTAATGCATCTATAGGAATATTAAGATTATAGAACCTGAGAGACAGGTTAGTTACGTTAGTTAGTAAGATAGTTGTTAGGTAGTTAAGAGTAATAATACGATTACTACGATTACTTTAACGTTGCGGTACTACTCGACACTTCTCGGTTTTAGTCGCTGAAAGTGATCAGGATGTCCTGGAAACTTGAAATTTGGCACAGAGGTGTATTAGTGTATGGCCAAGTGCGAGTCTGACTGGCACACCGACGTTTAGAATATTTATTTTTAGATAGAACGACTTATTTACGTTTTTCGGATTTTTTCCTTTACTTGTGCTATATGACCTTGCTTCTTGCCAAATTCAATGATTCCAGGTCAACGGAAAGCACCCTGTAGTTTTTAATTCCCTTGCGAGTATCAAGCAAAGCCAGCAATATAGCGGCTTAAACGTCCGTATCTTTGATCGCGTTGGCCTAGAAGTTTGATTTTTTGATTGATATCAATTTCAACTTGATACCTTAATGTTTTTGTGAGACAAAGGAACAAAAGGACAACGAAGTGGGATAATATGTGGAATATGGGGGGGATGTGGAATTAGGAGAGTAGCTGTTGTTTTCCCCAAGTTCTTGTTTTCCTTCTATTTTTAGGTATTGTTGTTGGTTAATTTTCCTGAGTCGTGTTCTTTTGGGTTATCCGGTAAGCTCTCAGTTTCGCTTTCGCTGTCTGTATCTGGAATACGGTATATTTGATTCGACGCCTTCCTAACTTCGTCCCTGTTTTGTGCTGATTTTGTCCAGTACCTCTTTTCTTTACCGTAGTATTCGATGTCATGTTTAAGGGAATCTTTTCAGGTGTATATGGGGCGGCCGGCTTTTTTCTTCCTTACTTCTTATTTGAATGCGGCGTGGAGTGGGTGTTGTTCTTCTGGGCGTCGCAGAATATGTGAATGGTAGCATATCCTGTGGTTTTTGATTCGTTAGGTTATCATTTTGCCCTTGCCGAAAGTCGTGAATTTTTTGGTGTGTTGGATAGATGTATAAATCTGGTAGCCTGTATTGTAAATGGATATTCAACGGTAGTTGACTTTACGTTTCGAGGATTACTAGTTTCGGGAATAGGTACTTGTACAGTTTCTTGCCAAGATTCCGGTACCTCACTCACTTTGTAACCAAGCTTTTTTATATTCTACGTTATTGCTTTTAACAGTTGTACTGGTATTGATTTATGCAGTTCAGCGACTAACTGTTCGGTTCCAGGGAAGGCCTCGTTGGATTCTTCTGTGTAATTAGCGTCCGTGTTGTTTTCAGGTAGTAAGCCCATGCTTTAACCCTCATATTTTTTAGTTCATGTTGCCATCTGCTCATACGGATATAGCTTTGGAGAAGGTATGGTTTTTGTGTTTTCTGTAGAGTTAGTAAAGGATCTGCATACAGTTACCGGCGGTCGATAACGCACATCGACCAGCAGCGCCATCTCTGACGCACGAAGCTGTTAGTGCTTCGTGCGACAGAGATGACGCCACTAGCCGAGCCGCACTACTAACCGCCGGTCACAGTAAGTTTTCTCGGGTTTCTCTTTCGTGCGTAGATCTGATATGAAGTTTCTGCGAATGTTTTGATCGTATTATTATTTTTCAGGTGTTTTCTGCGCTATTAGTTGATTCGTTTATGAAGAATTGTAGATTCGGTAATGCTATTCGGTGTTCCCGGGATCGAATGATAAATAGGTTTGGAGGCTAATATTTCTTGCGCTGAAGCTTTCATGACGTAAGTGATTGTTTTTCATGGTAAAATTGGCGACTTTGGGACTTGCCTGACATTTTGAATTTCCGGCAGGATCAACTAGGGCTTGAAGGCGTTCGTAATTATAATTTTTATAGTTGAATTTACTGATGTCTATTGGTTGTTAGTAATGAGTTTTATTCAGTCAGCAGACCACCTGCCAGATGGTCCGATGAAATAGTGAGGATAGCAGGAAAGCAGTGGACCCGGGTTGCACTAGAGCGGGCCGAGTGGCGTGTGTATGAGGAGGCCTATGCTCAGCAGTAGATTCCCTGTCAGGCTGATGATGATGATGGTTTTTATTTGGTTCACGTGTTTCTTGTGCAAATCTACGTGAATATATTTCTCCCCATATAATTTTATGGTAGGAGATACATTTCTTGGCGGTCGGAGATAACTTTATCGTAGTAATAGAATCCAGAAAGTTGATGTGAATGGAGAGAGGTCATCTGGATCTCTCATCTCAATGGGTTTCCCTCAAGGTCCAATATTGGGCCCGTTTTTATTTTTGGTATATACCAAATATATATTTCACTTATTTTTAAGATTGGCTTGACGATGTTAACAAAGCAAGCACGCCAGTTCTTAAGTGGTTTACTACCAGTAATTTAGTGTTACATTGTAAAAAAACAAATGTACCCAATGCCAGAAGGGATCCCACTTTAAGTATTTTAATTAATGACGAGCCTTTAGACCTGGTACAGTCGACTAAAGTCTTGGGTATTAATCTAGATTCACAATTGCAGTGGGGTCCTCATACATCGTCTATAAGAGATACAGGACTTCAAAACAACAAACACGATGTTGCGCAGAATGCACGTATTTAAATGTGATGTGATATGAACTAGACTGGCGGGGGCGGGCGACCGCGACCAGTGTTCAGTGACCGCATTGTTGATTGAACTGGCGACCAGATAGGAGAGGTGTATTTTTGTAAATTGTTCTCATAATACCTATATTCTCGCGGAGCCCCTACACAGGATTTGCGAATCCCTAGGGCTTCACGGAGCACAATTTGAGTATGGCTGGTTTAGTTGATCATATTTAATTTATTTTTATCCATGTATGACTTAAGTAAGTGATGGACTTGTAAGGGTGCATTCATTATGTTTGCCTATTTGCAATAAAAACATTGAGTTTGAGTTTGCGTTTGGCCCAATCGCCCTGAATGAGTTTATACACATGGATGTTCCCCTTGATGGTTAATATATGATCCAGTTGTGATTTTGATTTCCCATTAGTCCAGGCGACTTTGTTATTGGTTGTTTGGTGCAAGAGCGTGTTTCCTATAGTACCTTTATTTCTAGCGTCAATTGCGTCAGTTAGGCCTAGGTGGACATTATAAATAAATAAACATTAGAGGAAATTCTTACACAAATCGAACTAGGTCCTAGTAAGTTCAATAGGGCTTTTGTTATGGGTATAGACGACAATATATTTAAAAGAGATAAATACTTATGTAAAAACATAGAAAACATCCAAGACTAAGAAATAAATTTTCATGCTCTTCACACAAATACTTGCTCTTACCGGGATTCGTACCGAGGACCGTCAGCTTCGTAGGCAGGGTCGTTAACAACTAGGCTAAAATTAGGTCATTAAAATGACCCAAAATATTTTTTTGGGTTTTCTCTTATTGATTTGAAGTAAGTTTAAGAAGAATTTGTCGCCGTCGCGTATGTGTGAATTTATAACGTAGAACTGTGGCAGCCACAGTGTCCATATCTCGGTTTATATACTCGTAGTATAAGATGATACTAATATTTTTTCTTACTAGAATGGCGAGCCTCTTGTAGGTTTTGCTTGAGTAACTGGTGAGATACCATTTACAATGTTTTGAAGAAATTGTTCCGCTAGTCGTATTAGTTTGCTGTAAGCAGGCAACGTGGTAATTAATGTCTTTGTGGGTTAAATGCGTGTCAATTTTGGGCGCATCCTCTGACGTTCCATGTAGAGATGGGTATATGATTGCTTGACATATTTGTGCGGTATCGTTGCATAATAGTGTATCATCGGTCATGAGCTAAATCTTCGGATGACGATATTTGTGTCTCATCCGTGGGTCTGGTGGGTTTGCTGAAGAGAATCGAGAAAGTTGTATGCAACCTCAGCCTCCACTGTCGTATTGATTGTTGCTGGTATAGGTTCGGTTTCCGTCGCGTTGATCGTTGTCAGAGGTGTGTTTATAAATTCTTCAAGATATGGACTATCCTAATGATTGTTCACGTAGCAAGGGTTGATTGTTCCAATGGCTTTGTTTGGATTTCAAAGTTTATATTGGGTGCTTACCTATGGAATTGCCAAAATTTTCTTACAGATTCAGGAGTTCATAATTCGTGTAATTTTGAATTTACATTATTTTTTAATTATTTAAATGTAAATTTTAAAGTTAAATTTAATTTTTCTTTTCATTTTCGGTTTGATTACCTAAATTTAATCTTCAAAATCAGTTCGTCCTAAATGTCATCCGTTTTCACGATAAGATTCGTATTATTATTTACAGCTGACACTTAAAAAATTACATCAAATAAGTTGTCTAATTTATACACACAAAGTTTTATTAAATTAGGATTTGTAGTTCCTAAAAATGCAAAAATGTTTGTACTGAAAAATGAGTTTCCTTCAATTTCTCCATACAAAACACTGGTTTCATCATGTCATGCTTCACACGGCATACGGAGTTTTTGAAGATCGTAGATGCGGTATCTAATTTTTTTCTTGGGACGGTTCGTTGATGGCCAGTATGATGTCCGGTTGCTCACAGTTATCGTTTGGTTATATTGAGGTGGTTCATGGAATTTCCCTGTGGCCTAAGTTACGGTGTAGCATCCGAAGGCGGTTATGAAGATTGTACATTTTTTGGGCTATTGCCTGGAACAGACAATCTCCGTCCGCAGGTATTTTAATTATCTCCAACATTTTTAGGTATTTATTTCCGCGAAATAGAAACGTTTTAGAGCCTATTGTTTATTTGCGTTATTGTAATATGCGTTAGGACGCTGAATCGGAACAGGATCTCCGGGTAATACTAGACAAAGACAAATACAAAAATGTTTATTTGTTCATAATTGTTTTTAACTAGGTTTTATATTATTTACAGTGTTTCAAATGATGGTACTGGGTCTACAAATATTAACCTTATTATAAAACATCTTAAACCTAAACATGTTTAGTGTAGTGGACATATTTACAATTTAAATCAGTATCAGTATAAATATTTTATTATAGTTTTATTTTATGACTCTAGCTATACCAATATTGCGATGCTACACCGCTTCACAAACTTCACAAACCGTGGGCTAAGACGAGAAAGAAAACTCCAGCCCATTTACTTCGACGCGGATTTATTGAGTAATCAGTTCTTTGTCATTAAAGTATTCATTGATATCATAGTACGTTTTATGTTTTAAGATTTTAGTTACGGTTTTTTTTTAATATGAATCCAAAGTTTTATAGCATTTGGTAAGAGGTTGAATATTTTTATTGCGACATAGAAAACGCTATTTCTATATAGAAATATATAGCACGCATTTAGGAGATGGAAGCACTATATGGTTTTTTTACGTAGATTTATTGTGTGAATTGTGTTTCGTTCAATAAAACGTGTATGATCGTTTTTCTTAACGATGCTCATTTAGATAAATAAATAATAAATAGTTGTCTCTGCAAGGGGCGCCTAGGTGCCTAGTGTGGTACACGGTGGCTGTGATAGCGGCGTGGCGTAGTAGTTTGTCTGGTCAGTGAGCTGGTGCTACGATCCTAGGTAGGGCGTAGCTCAGAGACTATCTAATTCACATTTCACGCACTGCAATTTCACACTTAAGCTAGCTACTTATGAAACATACACTTGAGCTTGACATTAAGGCAAAAGTAAGTAATCGCGTTTCATTTTTTTTTTCTTTATTGCACACAAATCATACAGAAAACAAGAGTTACATAAAAAAGTGTACAAAGGCGAGCTTATATCTAATAAGAGATCACTTCCAGCAAACCAGGTTAACATGGAAAAAGTTGATGGTTGAGCAGGGGTAGAGCTATGTGTACAAAATATAAAATAATAAATAAAATAAATTATAATATCTATAATAATATGCTAAATACTTATATACTAAATACTTATAATATACTAAAACTACTATTTTATACACTATACTAATATATAATACTATAACTCTAAAGGGAGGATGTGGGAATCCCGACGAAGACGAATCCGCAGCCACTTCAACGCCCTGCGATGTTGTGACACATGGTCGTATCGTATCGTTATTTAGAATCATATTGGAAAATAAATTGTAGAAGAATTGCTAAGTTTGCTGTCACTGTAAATGTAAAAAGGAACTTTTTTTTTTTAAATAAGCCAAATATTTTTAATCCGAGTGACATAGATTTAAAAAAAAAATACCAGACCCTGTATAGGCTGGGCTTTATCCTGGTGCCCGCTTGACGTTGAGTTTCGGCATATCCTGTAGTATCCGGCTTAAAACCATTGACATCCGTATTTTGCGGTTTTCTTTGAAATTGTTTCAAATTATACCCTGGTAGTATTTAACCTATCTAAACTCAACTGGTCCGTTTATCTACACTAATCACAAACAAATATTGGTCAAGTGCGAGTCAGACTCGCACACGAAGGGTTCCGTATTATCGTACAAGAAAAAACACAAAAACCATGTCTCTTTAATCGTTAGAGAGTTACCTATAGGTAACTCTCTAATTTTTTTAATAACATGTATTTTTAATTATATTTATTGATGCCGCTTCATCAATAAATATAATTAAAAATACATAAAATAACAGAAAATAAATAAAATAAAATAAATAAAAATAAGAAAATATCAACTCTCTAGCTTTTACGGTTCATGAGATACAGCCCGCTGATATACAGACTGTCAAGACTGAAAGACGGAAGGGCAGCTGAGGCTTACTAATAGGGTCCCGTTTGGCACCCTTCAGGTATGGAACCCTAAAAATGTGATGCGTGCGTTTTTTAGTTAAAACTACGTCTGTCGCTGTTGTGCAAAGCAAGGCCGACTACCTACTCTACACTTAAACCACCGAGAAGCCAGTTTTAGTAGTGTGAGTTCCGTTGTCAAGTGCTCAAAGAGCTTTGTGTGGTGCACAATAGAACTCAAAGGAACGCCGTGCCTGCCATCGAACCTCGTGGGTACTATGGCCGGCGCAATGGAAACAGGTAACAGTTATGTATTTATGTCTTACTTAAGGCTTATTTGTTGTGTTCCTAATTTCGAGTCCATTCCGAAATGGCTAGCACACACACACACTTTAGAAAATGTCTAAACAATACGTGGGTCGCATCGGTCCTCTGATTTCGATTATACAAATACTATAACAAAATACCGGAATAGATATTAAATTTGTCACAGAAGAAATTGAAAGGCATTGCTAAAAAAACATTATCTTATAAAGCATATTATAGGTTAGATGATTACATTAATCACAAAGAGGTATGGTGCTCTGATTTTCCAGCGCAGCACAAGAACCACGCACACGATTGTAACACAAGAACTATTTTTGAAAAAAATGAAACATCAAATCAATGAATCAAATGACGTTCAAAAAGTGTTCGTAAGAATCTATTTTGAATAAAAAAAAATAAGTTTGAAGTTGGACAAGTATCTATAGTTTATCGTCAAATTTATCGAAAATGGCCTCTAAGGATCAGACGTTTAAGATAAATTGATGAACTCTGTTCAGGCTTCTCAGCACCTAATGACCTCGTAGGGGCCCATCAGCTACGAGGTAGCGTAACGATCAGTTGCCAAGAAGTGTGAACGTCGGCGGTTCACCGAGCTGAAGTTAATTGGGGTCGATCTAACCTGGTCTGTGCTTCGGTCCCGTCAACTTCCTGTCTCTCTGCAAGGCCCAGGTGCACCCTAGGCTCTTCTTGGTAGACAGGTTCTTCAGCCAACCAGGTATGACTGGCGGGCCAGTTTCAATGAGCACAGTGTTCCAACACAGGTTATGTTACGTGGTAAAAACAATCGGGCACGAAAATGCGAACTTTATCTGGTTCGAGAAACAATAACACACTCAGCTATATTAACAATCCTGAGGGAAACCCGAATACATTCCAGATGGCCTGCGATTTAATTTTAATACCCTAACCAAAACGCGTTTATATTGCGAGGGCTTTCGTCCGTCAGTTGTCAAAAAACTGCTAGGTTGGCAGCTAACGTCAAATTCAAAAAGGCCGTTCAGAAACCATCGATCGAATATCGATTTGGAATCGAACAATCACCCGCCCGGACAGGCACCCACCTGTCCCCTAATCTACGGGCAGCCGAGACAACGTTGCTACCGCTCATTTTAGAACCGAGCCTCCTACTAGAACCTCTGCAGTCCCGTCCTTGCCAGGGAACAAGTTAACAATGCGCCCCCTGCGCCAACATAGTGGCGGTAGGTTAGCATCCTTAACCAGAACGAGGTCACCAACACTAGGGGGGCTAGTTTTGTCAGTCCACTTAAGGCGCTGTTGTAAGATATGCAGATACTCGAGCGACCAACGCTTCCAGAAATTCTGAGTAAACTGCTGCAACATCTGATACCTTGACAACCGATACAATTTCACTCCCTCGAAGGGGTGCTCGGGCAACGCGTTAAGTGGCTGTCCTATCAAGAAATGGCCTGGGGTCAGAGCCTCCAGGTCATTTGGATCCGAGCTGAGCGGACACAACGGTCGCGAATTGAGAACGGCCTCGATCTTACAAAACAATGTCGCGAGCTCCTCAAAAGTCAGCGCGGTCTGACCTACTATACGCCCCAAGTGCGTCTTAGTTGACTTAACTACGGCCTCAAAAATCCCACCCCAGTGGGGGCAAATCGGTGGGCTGAAGGTCCACTGTATACCCCGACGGGAGAGGGCCGTTCCAATATCCACTTTATTTACATTCAAAAAGTTGACTATCTCTCGTAAGTATCGTTCCGCACCGATGTAGTTAGTGCCGTTATCAGAGCGGATCAAAGTTGGAAGTCCCCTTCGAGAAACAAACCTATCCAAACAAGCAATGAAAGCCTCTGTCGAGAGATCAGCAACGAGCTCGAGATGTACCGCCTTGGTGGATAAACAAACAAACACACATAGGTACGCCTTGTATTGCCTAGCGGTACGCAATCGTGAACTCTTCACCATAAACGGTCCTGCAAAATCCGTACCAACACCTGAAAACGGTCTGACCTCATTCACACGATCAGGGGGCAAGTCCCCCATGAGAGGTTGCATCGTGGCAGCCTTAAGTCGATAACAAGGCATGCACCGAAACACGATGTTCCGTATGACACGGCGGGCAGATAAGATCCAAAACACCCGCTGGAGCGTGGCCAACAACGCGTTACAGCCGGCATGCGCGTTTTTAATATGACGATCAGTCACCAGCAATTCAACTAACTGTCCCCCCTTGGGGAGCAGAAGTGGGTGACGAGCCGAATACGACAGATTCGCATTGCGCAATCTTCCTCCTACCCGAAGTAACCCGGTCGAATCAACAAAGGGGTTGAGACGCGCGACGGCTCCCTTCAATTTCGAACGTCCACTTCGTATAATCTCCAATTCTGCCCCAAACTTCGAGGACTGTACCAACCGGACCAAATTCAATAGCGACTCGTTTCGCTCTGCCGGAGTCAGAATAGGGTTCAACGTTCGCTGATCGCGAGGAGTACGACAATTTCGAGCGAATCTCCTAATCCAAGTGGACACGTTTATCAACTTGTCAAGTGAGCTATACCGGTCCAGCAGAAACCCGGCGTCGGGGTCCTCAGCCTTCTGGGTAACATGCACGGCCGCTCTGGGGCCATGATCCGACGATACTACTACATTGCTGTGGGGCCAGTCCGATTCTCTCTTGGCAAGCCAGGGTGGTCCCCACCACAAATGGTGTCTAACGAGTTCAGGAGCCTGACATCCCCTGGATGCACAATCAGACGGGTTCAATTCTCCTGGTACATGTCTCCAGGTCAGTGGGACCTCAGACGACACAATCTGGGAGACACGGTTCGCAACAAAAACCTCTAAGTTATGGACCGAAGCCTTCAGCCAGCACAAAACAATCTGGCTGTCCGTCCAAGCGTACACCGTATCCTCCAAAACCACTGACCCATGCAACACTGTTAGAGTGTGATTCAAAAGTTTGGTCAAAAGAGCAGCCCCGGACAGTTCCAGTTTTGGAATCGTCAACCTTGTCCGAATAGGCGCTACCTTGCTTTTTGCCAAAACCAAACGCACGTCGACCTCCCCGGTGGAGGTGACGGTTCGCAAATAAACCGCTGCCGCAAACCGTCGTTCAGAGGCATCACAAAACCCGTGAAGGGTTGCCCTGTAATCCCCAGCAGGGACCAATTTCCTCGGCAGCGATACATTATTTAAGTCCGATAGCGAGGTGAACATTCGCGTCCAATCAGTCAACAAATCACCTGAGGTGGGTGTCCCAGGTCAACTGAGCCGCCCATAGCCTTTGCATAAAACATTTGAGAGCAAAGGTGACTGGAGAAATCCATCCATTCGGGTCGAACGTTCTCGCAATCGTTGACAGTACTGACCGCTTCGTCCAGGCCTTCGGTGTTTCTAAAACCACCCGATAGGTAAACTCATCATGGACGGGCCGGTACTGAATTCCAAGTACTGACAACATGTTAGGGTTGTCAGGATTCTGAAAAACGTGCGGGTCTTGTTGAAACTCATCTGGGAGACCAGCCATCAACTCAGGGGAGTTGGACATCCACTTACGTAGTTCATAGCCGCCTCGTTCCAGCAATTGAATGAGCTCGTCACGTCGGTCCAGAGCTTCCTCTACACTGGCTGCCCCTGTGCAGACGTCATCGACGTACAAATCTTGCTCCAGGATAGCGGCGGCTCTAGGATAGCTCACACGGTCACGCGACGCCAACTCCCGCAGGGTACGCATCGCCAAATACGGGCTAGACCGTAACCCATACGTGTTCGTGTTTAACTCATAGACCTTGACTGGCTCGGCCGTGGACTCACGCCAAAGTATCAACTGATACCTTCTGTCAGCCGGATGAATTACCGTTTGCCTAAACATCATCCGAATGTCTGCGACAAATACAATCTGGTGCCTCCGAAAGCTCGTGAGAATATCCGAAATATCACGACTCAACTTGGGTCCCGAATGTAGACACTGATTCAGGGACATCCCGTTCGAGGTAGGCCCATCAAAAACAACTCGAATCTTGCCGGTAGGGGTTCGTAGGACGGCATGGTGTGGAAGGAAACAATGATCCTCAGATCTCCAGTCCACACCCGATACCGACATGTGTCCTAACGACTCATACTCCCTCATGAAATCAACATATTTTTGTTTAAATACGGCGTCCCTTGTCATCCTACGCTCCATCGACATCAATCTCGTCTCAGCCATCTTCCTAGATTCTCCTAGTGGCGGTCGATCGGCCCTGAAAGGCAGTCGAGTTACAAAACGACCAGAACGAAGGCGACCAGTACTATTCTGGTAAAACAACTCGCACTCTTCTTCGTCTGCGTCGACTCGACGAACGGTGGGAGGTTCCTCTATCTCCCAGAAACGTTGGATAACGTCTGACAACGCTGAGCCAATAAGTATGCCATCTGACTCGGCAGGCCTAACCATTGGCAATGCCGGACCCATGATCACGTGACCAAACTTAGTATCCACAGCAATCAACCCGTCCGGCTGAAGAACTCGCTGATCCGACAACAGAAACCTACCCAGAACGTCTGCTCCCAGTAGCAGGTCGACCGGGGCTGGAGTGTCAAAATCGGGATCCGCCAACTTGAGTCCTGATGTCAGGAATCGAACGGCCGGATTCAACTTCACCAAGGGGTGTCTGCCCATGACATGCGTCATTACTAAAGCTTGCACGGATGTTTTTGTCAAAATGTCATAACGTGGAGAGAACGTGATCACCGATTGACCAACTACATTCGTAACCCTAACATTCCCCACGCCCCGTATTGATTTATTATACCTATTTACCTTGAGGCCCAATCATTTTGCTAAATCATTCGATACAATTGAGCCCTGAGCTCCAGAATCTAATAGGGCGCGAACGTATGTTGGGTTGCCCGCCAAATCCCAAACAAGCACAGAGGCGATCGGTAACACCACCGTCTCCGGTTGGGGGGCAATAAATGGTTGGGCCGCAAATTCCTAGCGAGGACCCCCGGGGCCCCACTGTGCCTTTAACCGATCAGGTATGCAGCTATACGCCAGAGGGTCCCATTGTACAAATGGCCCACGCGCCGGTTCCATTCTCAACCTACGATTCCCCGTAAAGGGGGGTGGGCGTGAATTCAACCGTGGCCGCTCCATGAGCGGGGGGGACATCACATGTGACCGACGAGGACGAGGCGACGAGCGGGCCGACAACTGAGGCGGCGTCCGAACCGCACCCGCATAGCTCGAAGGTGTCCCATGACACCCGCCCGTTACGGCCTGCTCAACACACCCAATGTCCCGCTGGGTCGGATGCTGAGTCGCAACCGAAAACTCAGGGCCCCCCATGTAATGGTCCTGAGTGCGGCCCTGCACCCTGGTACTGCCCTGTGCACGTGGGGACGTTGGCCCCTGAGTTGCGCTCCGAGTCGCAAACGAATTCTCAGGGCCCCATGCCGTGTCACCCTGGGTACGGCCCTGTGGAGGCTGTTGGCCGGACCGGTTCATGCACAACAGATTGTTGTGGGGCCCACCACAATATCCGCACATTTGTGTGCACGTGCAGTCCCTAGCCATGTGTGGCCCGAGGCACAGGAAACACCAACTCCGCTGCTTGGCCATCCGGCGCCGTCCCTGAACCCTAAGTTCCCCGAACTTATTGCAATTGGCCACAGCATGGCCAATCTGCCTACAACATGGGCAGGTCTCACCATGTGGGGTCATTTCACTCACAGTCCCATACGACTGCCGGTTGGTGCGGTCCTTCCTCGTCGGAGGGCCCCTACTCACAGCGCTCCCGGCAGCTCTCTGTGGCTCCGAAGGATGGGTGACCGTCAACCCCAAATTCTCTGCCCGTCGAGCCTCCTCTTCCAAGAATCCGACCAAGTCGGAGAAGGCGGGCAGGTCCTCGGCCGACCTCCCGTGAGACTGTTCGAAACGAGTCTGCACGTCAGCGGGTAGGCGGGAAAGTACAATGTACAACAGTAGGTACGACCATTCACCAACCGGAAGTCCAAGATTCTCTAGAGCCTTGGTGACGGACAACAATGGGTTCAAAACCTCCGTCTGTATGGCCCCGACCTTGTTCACAACCGGGATACTAAACAAACGGTTCAGTTGGGCATCGGCCAACCTCCGTTTGTTATGGTAACGTCTGACCAACAATTGCCTGGCCGTTTCATAGTTACCCTCCGTAACTGTCAAATGAGCGACCAGCTCCCTAGGCTCACCCCTCAATGCTGCCACCAGCTGAGCCATCTTGACAGACTTGGTAATGTCCGATCGCATGTGCACCAAACTGTCGAACAGATTGATGAAGCTCATCCATTCACCGGACACGCCGTCAAAAGTAGGCATAGTTATGGCAGGTAACCTGGACCCCGATCCCTGAAGCGGCAGAGGTGCTTCAATGTCACCACCATGGCTGGACTCGCGCTGTCTACGTATGTCCGCAGCCTTCTGCGTGATAGCAGCTGCCATCTCCATACATTGGTCGACATCCCCTATCAACCGTGACAGCCTGTCAGGTGCGCAACCATCAACTGATTCCGCCTGCGCGGACAATTCGAGCACCCTATTGTAACGTTCCTTAACGTCCATAGACCGCTCCAATACCACATCATGCCTATCTAAACGGTCTATCAGACCGTGTGCGGAGGAAAACCATCTGAGTTCCTTAGAAACACCCTTCTGGATTTCAGATAACGACATGATCGGAACGATACTTACTCACAATTTGCAGTAACTCAATTTTATTGGATCCTCCAGTCTACAACCCAAGCGAGGGAACCCTAAACCACAACTTAAACAATGTTGTTTTCCTTAAACAATAGGAACCGAGTTTTATATCTATATAAATTCTGTAAATACAATTTAGTTTCCCTTTATCATTATAACACACACAGATAGTCAATATTAGTTCAAGTTATAAATTGCTATAAACTGAAAACAATGTAATAGCCTGCTATCAATAGATGTAACTACCTATGTTAACCAAAACATTCATTCAATAGCATTACTAGACCACTAATAGATTGAGTAACTGGTAATTCAATGCAATTTTCAATTCAATATCTGTCTATCTACTACCAGCAATAGACCTATAGCTTACAATACTACCAATCTATGTGGATATAGGAACAACAACCAAGTTACCTAATAACCGCCTATACCTACAGATTGATAGTCCCAAATCGTGCCTTCCTGGAGCCCTTGACGGCTGCAAATCTCAGGAAGCCACGCTCTACTACCAAAATGTTCAGGCTTCTCAGCACCTAATGACCTCGTAGGGGCCCATCAGCTACGAGGTAGCGTAACGATCAGTTGCCAAGAAGTGTGAAAGTCGGCGGTTCACCGAGCTGAAGTTAATTGGGGTCGATCTAACCTGGTGTAAGGTTCCTATTGTATTTCCCTAATTTTCGGGTATTTTGGCTACAAGCATTACTGGCAACACAGTAGATACTTGGCAGAGCGTGGGCTCGGGCGTCGACTCACTTTGCTTTCAACGACCGAAACGCGCGGACGTAGTCTAAGCCGGCAGTGACAGCTGTTCACGAGTAATACATCTACTTTAATTGTGAGAACCTTGTGTGTTTTAATTATATGTACTACCGCTGGCGCCTGCAATAATATCCAGGCAGTTTACATCTCAGAAGCCGGGGGATGAACTAAAATTGTAAGTACACGCCTGCACCTTATTTTTATCGTGATAAGTTACATGGTTAAAGTACTAAATTGTCTGAGAACTTAACTCGTGGTTATAGCATCCAACGTCTGAAATATTATAGCTCTGTAAATCATAGCATCGATAAACATGCTCGGTTTCCCTATGTTGTCCTATGTCCCGAAGCACGTGGTCAAACACGTTCCGTAACCTTATGAATGCTTCCGGTCCCGTGACACGTGGTCAAACACGTGCCGTAGTACGTAACTTACAAGTAATTTGATTA
The DNA here is from genome assembly GCA_949825045.1 of Argyresthia goedartella. Lineage (NCBI taxonomy): Eukaryota > Metazoa > Arthropoda > Insecta > Lepidoptera > Argyresthiidae > Argyresthia > Argyresthia goedartella. The sequence goes on along the minus strand of OX463820.1, from coordinate 12,745,412 downwards.
TTTTATTATTAGATTCATTCAAATTTAATTTTAAATAATAAAAAAGTGGCATCCGAGTCATAGTGCTGCAGTTTCAGGGTTTCACAGGGGGTCAAAATTTCGTTATTTTTTGTGTAGGATGCACCGTTTTCGAGATATATCGGATTTTCTCTCGACTCTTAAATAATGTAAAAAAAAAAAAAAAAAAAAGTGGCAACCGGTTCATGGAGCTGCAGTGGGGGGGGATTCACAGGGGGTCAAAATTTCGTTATTTTTTGTGTAGGATGCACCGTTTTCGAGATATTTCGGATTTTCTCTCGACCCTAAAATATTTTTCCTATGAACCGAACTCACTTCTAATGCACCCAATTTCACGACACGAGTTTCAGAAGATGGAACCGGGAGACAATAACGCAAGGAGCCTAGAAACTCCTCGACGCAACCGTTCGCGCTCCAGGCGTAGCGTTGGTCACGACAGCAGCCGCCGAAGTTGCAGCCACAGCCGAAGCCACAGTCGCCGTTTGCTGGAGCGCGAAGTGGCGCTGAGGCAAGAGCAGGAGCGGGTTCGTCTGTTGGAGCTCGACCTACAACAAAAACGAGACGCCGAGCAACGCCGAAAACAGAGTGAGCTGCGTGGGTCCGGGACGAGGCGCGACAGCCGCAGCCGCCGCCGCGACGGTTGCAGCCGTAGTCGTAGCCACAGCGGCAGCCGCAGCCGCAGCCGTCGCCGCCGCAGCCGTCTGCCTGACGCAGACAACGAACACCGAGAAAAAAGGTCACGTAGCCCTTCTTTTTCCACCAAAGATATAACCCAAATTATTCAGTCTATCAAAGAAATCCTTCCATCGCAGCCGGGCCAGAGCACACAGTTTTCGAACAGAGACAGTAAAAACATTATTCCTGAGTTTAACCCTTCAGAGAAAAACCAGCGCATGGATACCTGGCTAAAGAAGGTAAACGAGTGTGCAAAAGTCTACGGCTGGGATGGAAGGACCGTAGTCCATTTTGCTATGCAGAAACTGTCAGGGTTAGCTAAAACCTGGTACGAAAGCCAGAGTTCGATTTTATTTAATTGGGAAGAGTGGCAAGTCAAATTGTTAAGCGCCTTTCCGTGCGAACAAAACTACGGACAGATGCTTGAGGACATGTTAAAGCGCAAGAGTAGGATTAACGAACCCGTGCAGAACTATTTTTATGAGAAGCTGGCGCTTCTCAATCAGTGCGACATTACCGGTAGACGTGCCGTCGACTGCATTATCCACGGAATTAGTGATAGGACCACAAGATCAAGCGCTTTAGCGTTGCGATGTGATGACCCCGATGAGTTATTAAAGTTCTTAATTAGCAATAATAGAGAGCTTTATGCTCCTCAGCCGTTTTCTAGAGACAGGAATGTAAATACGGGCGACGATAAGTCGAACATATGGGCTAATCACAAATTCAATACGAGCTTGTTCTGTTACAATTGCAAAGAAAAAGGGCACCCGTTTTCTAGATGCCCTAAGCCTCTAGTAAAATACAGTCATTGTAACCAAGTAGGACATAGACCTGAACTATGCCACTCTCAACGGGACACAGGATCAACGAAAGTTAAAGACACAGTGGCAAAAACTATGCGTATATCAAGTACTAAGCCATGCAACAAGTTTGTGAAAGAAGTAAGCGTGGAAGGGGTGCCACTCGAAGCGTTCATTGATCTTGGTAGTGAAGTCACTTTGATTGCACAGTCCAGCTTTGCAAAACTCGGATTAGCTCATGACCATATCCCCTCTTCTATGAAAGGTTTTGGTAACCACCTTGTATGCTCGGTGGGCTCAGCGAAATTGAATATATCAATAGATGCCGTAGGTGCAATCGTTTTGTGCCGAGTAGTAGAGGATCGGTTTTTGGAGAAGCCCTTGCTCATTGGTCAAAGTTTCACGGAGCAACCCCACAAAGTCATTTATAAGGACGCCAACAGGCTCCAGTTCATACATGTCAACACCGAAATACCTAATGATGTACAAGATGACGACGATGAGCCGCTGGAGAAAGTTAGGATACTAGCGTATTGTAAGCTCTATGGGACGGCTAGCGTTAGAGCCATGACTGAGACTCCATTCACAGGCAGCGTAATAGTCGCCACAAAGGTATTAGGTAAAATAGGTAAGCAATACGTCATCTGCGGCGGGGCTTACGAAGTAAAGAACGGTTCGTTTTTCGTAAAAATACAACCCTGCGCGATCCCGTGCTGCCTACAGGAAAAATCTTTGTTCTCCAGGGCTGAAAGGGTAGAATCCGTTTATAGACTTGTGAGCACAGAAGATTCTTCGGCTACGGTCACACGTATCGAATCTTCCCCAACTACACAGCTCGACGAAAATCTTGTACAATTAGGCGAAGCAGTTCCCAATGAGGCCAAAACAAAGCTACTAAACATACTTCGGCGCCACGAACAGTGTTTTGCAAATAACCTGATAGACCTTGGCTGTACAAACGTGACAGAGATGAACATTGCGTTGAGCAGCCAGCGCCCTGTAGTTTATAGGCCTTACCGCCTTTCTTACCATGAACGGGAAAAGGTCCGAGAAATGGTTGACGAGATGCTGAAAGCGGGTATTATCCGAGAGTCAACATCTAACTATGCTAGCCCGATCATACTCGTGCGGAAGAAGAACGGTGGCATACGACTTTGTGTGGACTACAGGTTGCTCAATTCGATCACCGTGAAGGAGAGGTACCCCATCCCAATAATAGAGGATGAAATAGCGAGATTATCTGGACAGGCATGGTTCATTACCCTTGATCTTATGTTAGGGTACTATCAAGTACCGATTGCGGAAGAGAGCAAGCATTTGACTGCTTTTGTCACGCCGGACGGGCAGTACGAGTACAACCGCATGCCGTTCGGCTTGGCAAACGCCCCAGCTGTCTTCCAGAGGATGATGAATCAGGTGTTAGGACAAGCTCGATTCAATAAAGCCGCTGTATACCTAGATGACCTGCTGATCTTTGGTAAGACCCCTTTTGAGTGTATGGATCGATTGGAAGAAATCCTCGAACTATTAGAAAATGCGCAACTTAGTGTAGTGTACAAAGTGTAGTTTCCTACAAAATGAAATTGACTACTTGGGGTACGAAATTAGCTCGGCTGGTATACGCCCAGGGTCAGTAAAAATTCAGAGCGTAATAGATTTTCCTCTACCCCAAAATGTGCACAACGTGCGTCAATTTTTAGGACTTGTGAGCTACTTCCGAAAGTTCATTCAGTCATTTGCTCAGTTGGCTCATCCACTCACCAAGTTACTAAAGAATAATGCTGCATGGGAGTGGACGACTGAACAGGAAGACTCATTCAAGACCCTAAAATCTAGACTGGTTGAAAGGCCAGTCTTGGCTCTGTACGATCCCAGAGCCGAGACAGAGCTCCACACGGACGCCAGCAGGGTAGGTATTGGAGGAATATTGCTTCAGCGTCCGATGGGAAGTCAAGGCCCTTTTCATCCTGTGGCTTATTATAGCCGCTAGACGACTCCTGAAGAAAGGAACTTCCACTCGTACGAGTTAGAGACGCTGGCGGTTATTTGCGCTCTAAAAAAATTCAGGGTATACCTCTTAGGAAGGGTTTTCAAAGTGGTTACTGACTGCAGTGCGCTGCGCTACACGTTTGAGAAGCGGGATCTCATACCTAGGATTGCTCGCTGGTGGATTGCGTTACAGGAGTTTGACTGCTGTATCGAATATAGAGCTGGGACGAAAATGAGTCATGTTGACGCTCTTTCCAGGAACCCTACTCATGATACCGATACTTCGGATCCCGTGAGATATCCACCAGTGCTGGTTATATCCAATGATGACTGGCTACTTACCCTACAAATGGGAGACCCTGAGTTATGTAGGATACGAGATATTGTCAGCAGCGACTTAGATCCCAAGGGGTTGGATTACATTAAAGACAATTATGTCATAAAGAATAATAATATAGGTACATTGGGGGTGATAAAGAAAATGTTCGGTGGGTAGTTCCGAAGGGTGCAAGGTGGTAGCTATGCAAGATGAATCATGACGACATAGGTCACGTTGGTTTCGAGAAAACCTTGGAACGTATTAAAAAGACTTACTGGTTTGCAAAAATGAAACGATTCATAAAAAAATATGTTAGTGCGTGTATCGACTGCGCGTATGCCAAGAAAACCACGAACGGGCGAGAGGGGTTACTACACCCCATAGAAAAGGCCGCGATCCCGTTCCACACCTTGCATATTGACCACCTTGGGCCCTTTGTAAAATCTAAGAGAGGGTTCACCCACATACTGACTGTCGTAGATTCCTTCACCAAGTTCCTGTTTATCAAACCTGTTCGTAATACTAACACCCAAAATGTAATAAAGGCGTTACAAGACATATTCGATATATTTCGAGCTCCTGATAGGTTAGTGAGTGACCGAGGTTCTTGTTTCACCTCACATTCCTTCAGAAAGTTCTGCCTTGACCGAGGTATAAAACACATATTGAACGCTGTAGCAAGTCCGAGGTCTAACGGTCAGGTAGAGCGTTATAACCGGACCATACTTGACTCTTTGACAGCGCAAAATATAAGGAACAACGAGAAGGAATGGGATAGCAAAATAGGAAAGATACAATGGGGACTAAACAATACAGTGCAGAAAACCATAGGTAAGACACCGGCTGAGGTTATGTTCGGGATAGCGATGAACAGCGAGGTCAAGCCCGCCTTAAACGCGGTTATAGGAGACTCCCGTGGAGCTACCGATCTGTCTTGCCTTCGCACTGAAGTCAAACAGAACATAGATAAAGCCCAAACCACCCAAAAAGAATATTACGATCGGGGTAGGCATCCTGCGCGTACCTACAATAAGGGAGATCTGGTTAAAATCACGAAAGTAGCATTCCAAAATAAAGGCCAAAGTACAAAACTAATGCCTTCTTACGAAGGCCCCTTCAAGGTTATTAAAGTATTAGGGAATGATCGTTACAAAATCTCCCCAATCGCAGGGTTTGCAGGAATTAAAAACAAACGCAAAACTACGGTTGCCGCTGACAGGATGCAGCCATGGATTCATGTAGCCTCCTTGAGCCTTGAGTTAGACGATACAGACTATGACCAAAGTGCTACTGATGAAGCTGAATGATTATTATTTCAAATATTACATTACCCTGTGTGTTATTCTTCGACTGTTCGGTGTTTGACATGTTCTGTGTTCAGTACGGGCGTCTGATAATTTTATCATAGCAATATAAACATGTCGTTTGTGTTGTTTCCCGTCAAGTGGGGGATGCCGACGTGTTCGTGTCTTGACCTGATACCACACAAAGCTCGGTCGCAGGAATTCAACAATGAATATTATGTTCGTGAACGAAATCGTGTTCCATTGCTGCCTGAAGTTTCATGCAAGCTTACAATACAGTATATTAATTATGTAAAGATGTCACTTACCTGTTAATTTTGTAGATATTTGGGCACAAGGAAATGTGTGTTAGTTGATTATTTGTTTACAAAGCTCCTATTGTTTATTATTATTTATTACTTGGTTATTTGGTTACAAGGTTACAAGGATATAATTTATTTGGTTACAAGGTTACAAGGATATATATAAGTTATTTGGTTACAAGGTTACAAGGATAGCTATAAGTATTTGGTTACAAGGTTACAAGGATAGATATAAGTATTTGGTTACAAGGTTACAAGGATAGATATAAGTATTTGGTTACAAGGTTACAAGGATAGATATAAGTTTTTGGTTGGATACAATGATAAATAGTAATTGTAATTTGGCTATAAGAACAACCTCTAGAATGTGAGTCAGTTTCTTAAAAAGAGTAACTTAAAATTATATTGTTTTAATGTCTGATTCTTGTTATTCTCTAGTTGATTTAACTTAACCTCATTTTGTTGACTTAATTGTTGTGACTGTAGGCTCTATTGTATTAGAATTAAAAACAAAATACCTCGTTCTGCCAAGTGTAAGGTTTTATCTGGTTCCACGTGGTGCATGTACGAGGACATACATGCCATCAGGATGGTCGAGTGTAAGGTTCCTATTTTATTTCCCTAATTTTCGGGTATTTTGGCTACAAGCATTACTGGCAACACAGTAGATACTTGGCAGAGCGTGGGCTCGGGCGTCGACTCACTTTGCTTTCAACGACCGAAACGCGCGGACGTAGTCTAAGCCGGCAGTGACAGCTGTTCACGAGTAATACATCTACTTTAATTGTGAGAACCTTGTGTGTTTTAATTATATGTACTACCGCTGGCGCCTGCAATAATATCCAGGCAGTTTACACTGGTCTGTGCTTCGGTCCCGTCAACCTCCTGTCTCTCTGCAAGGCCCGGGTGCACCCTAGGCTCTTCTTGGTAGACAGGTTCTTCAGCCAACCAGGTATGACTGGCGGGCCAGTTTCAATGAGCACAGTGTTACAACACAGGTTATGTTACGTGGTAAAAACAATCGGGCACGAAAATGCGAACTTTATCTGGTTCGAGAAACAATAACACACTCAGCTATATTAACAATCCTGAGGGAAACCCGAATACATTCCAGATGGCCTGCGATTTAATTTCAATACCCTAACCAAAACGCGTTTACATTGCGAGGGCTTTCGTCCGTCAGTTGTCAAAAAACTGCTAGGTTGGCAGCTAACGTCAAATTCAAAAAGGCCGTTCAGAAACCATCGATCGAATATCGATTTGGAATCGAACAACCTCATTACAAATCTGTCGCGAAGAATCAATCTCTGGGTAATACTATACTCCTACATTCTGCCGTTGGGATGTCACGATGATATATAAAGACTTACCTCTAATCTAGATATGTAATGGATAAAAATTATAAACATGTCCTTGCTGTCCAACTAAAAACAGTAACAGTATGCCTTAACCAGCTAAAATGTCAGAATATAAGGATTTTTGTAGTATTATAAAAGTTTCGACATCGCATTATCCCTTCAAAGGGCTAAGTGGCAGGTCGTTCCAGGCCGCGCCAAGTTTCTATGGCTCTGAGTAAACTGTAACTTATTTCTTGCATAGGTGGGGTGAGAGTGAGAGAGGTGACAGCTCGCTCAGAGCCAAAGAAAATTGACGCGAACTGTATATTTTGGTAAACTTGTGTATCGGGCGGCAGGAGGGTCTGCAAAAGCCTTAACCGCTTTGTAAAGCTATGTCGAAACACGTACAGATAATATCTATAGCATTTAATATTATTTTATATATCGGTTACATTTAATTTAATTTCATTACTCTGAAGTTGGCTAACCCCATTGCATAAGATAGAATATTCAACTTGGAACTATCTCAGTCCTTTACTTTACAGCCCTTACCTACGAATAAACGGTAACACCAACGTGCATACTACTATACATTCTAAAACATTCCATTTATCCACTAATATATTACCGCTTATACCTTCCAAAAGAATCCTAAGCCCGTCTCATGCATGTGCGACGTACTATCGGCTAAAGATCGACCTGTACATTTGCGTAAGGCAAACAAATAGAGTTCAGGCATGTAAAGGTTGATGTGCTTTTGATAGTACTGCCCACGCTAAGGGGCGGCTGGATTAGCGTTAGGTATATCCATGATCAGGTCGAGCTACCCCAATGTTACCATAGTAGTTCTTATGGTCACGAAATAAACACGGGACTAAATTAATGGGTTCGTGGACGACTGTACATTTCGCAGCCTCTTTTCAACATCTCCATTTTATGTTTTGTGTTTGAGACCGCTTACTGGCAGGAATACGGGCTGAAATTGGATATATGTCCAGGGAAATGAATCAGTTAACACAATAGTGGCTTTGGTCCAAATTGGAATGATTGTTTTACCACAGACAGGTTAGATATATTAATCCTTTGGTTTTAGTAATCGCCGTTAATTCGATCTTGTATGAAAACTGTGCCATTTGTAACAGAAATATTTGTGTTACCAAGTACAGTGGATTTGTATAATTCGAAAATATTCGTGGCATTCCAGACGAGACTACGCCACCGACTACGCGCGTAGTTCGCTCGTAGAGCCGTAGCTACAGGCTACGCGTGACGTCACCCGCCCACCGGACCTCGCTACGAATTATTTCGCGATGCGGCACATCCTCCGATAACGTTTACGGCCACTTATCGCGACCATTATCTACGCTGACGTTTATCATACCTGAGAGCCGAGTTTGCATCATGAAAAGTCGTGTTCGGAAAGTTTCGTCAGAATAGGAAGGATGTCTGTTGTGTTTGATTGGTATAGATTTGTTTGAGTGTGTGAAGGGTGAAAATTTGGCTCGTAGGTCGGAGGGCGCCGGTGGGAGGAGTGTCGCGGTGGGCGTGCAGCGGCGGCGGCGCGGCGCGCGGGGAGGCACGAGCACGCGCGCGCTCACGTGGCCGGCGGCGGCGGCGGCAGCGGCGCGCGCTCACGGTGCACGTCCTATGAATAATTGTGTACTCCGTGAATGAATCGATGCGCGGCGCGGGCGGCGGCGGCGGCGGCGAGGCGCGGGGCGGGCGCGGGGCGCGGGGCGGCGCTGCGTGGCGGGGTGCGCCGCGCTCAGTCTCGTGCCGGTAGTCGGTAGTGAAGCGAGTGAGCGACCCGGGAGCCGTCCCCGCCGCGAGCGAGTAGTCGTAGTGCACGCCGACGTAGCGCCCCGCGGCATAGATCCATGGACGCCCAGATCCAAGACGCGGCCCTCAGCCCCTCCGAGGTGCCCAACGACCCGGGGTACGTGCCGCCCCTCGCCGCCCCGACCGCCCCCGGCCTGTCCGCACGCGCTAAACGCACCGTTTCTGTTGCAGGAAGATGTTCGTCGGAGGACTCAGCTGGCAGACTAGTCCAGGTACGCTCGAGACCCACACCGCATGAGACACGCACGGTGCGTGGAGTGCTCTGCCGGTGTCGTGTGACGCCGCAGGCACCCGCTTCGATATAAAGTGTCATAATACCAAAATCGCCCCTGTAAACACCGGTAAACTTTGGTAATCAGCTGATTACCCGCGCGGCAGAAATCAACTCTACATGTTCAAGGGATTTAGTGCTCTTAGCCTGTCGGCGGGTTATCCGTGTCGGGAGCGTTCAAATCGTCACGAGACATGTGGAAAACCGATTAATTTCAGTGGAAATAGAGGAGTTTCAGGCGAGTCAGGTGTGCAATGCGAGCCATGCCGGCTGCGCGCGCAGCCCAGCCCTCTCCCTCTACCACAGTACATGCAAACGAATTTCGTCCTTGTTCCTTATTGTTTAGGCAGAAATACGCAGGTCCGGTTCCGTTACCGGCGTTTTCTCTATAACAACATAACCTCAAAGTCGGTAGGTAAGGAAGCGAGCTCCATCTACCGCACCGAGCCTCGCGATTCACGACCTCTCGCAAACATCTATTGGTAATTAACTACTACGTAACAGTTGTACTTACTCGAATTTGAGTCAAACGGAACGCAAAATTCTTCTTCATTTGTTTTATTGCAACTGAACCTGACCGCAAAATTTAGAATCGGAACTAACAGAATGACGTTAGAATCCCAAAACAAAACAAAACAATGCACACTTAACTTGATTGCATAGGAACCTAACTTGAATAGCAAATTTCATAAGTCGCTGTTCTAAAGGAGAATAGGAAACACATAAGATACTGACGAATGCGAAAATGCAATACCTACTCGTATTAATAGAAAATCTAATGAGGAGCTATAAAACTTTCCCGCAGTTTGCTCTGAACAGTTTATTGTTCATTTAATTGCCATCATTAACTTCAAACTGTATTATAATTGGGTCAAGTCTGAATTCTAAAAGAAAGAAAAGGCATCAACAGCCTTTTGAAAATTATTTTCGATAAAGTGACTTCAAAATCCATATACCAAGAGAGCATCCATGATCACTCGTTCCGAAATCCATATACCAAGAGAGCATCTATGATCACTCGTTCCGAAATCCATATACCAAGAGAGCATCTATGATCACTCGTTCCGAAATCCATATACCAAGAGAGCATCTATGATCACTCGTTCCGAAAGATGGTTTAGTTATAATCTATTACCCCATACCTAACAACGTTTAGTTTTCATATTTTTGCGACCCATTTTGAGACATTTGACAACGTTTTCAGAAGTTTCCTTGCATTATTAATCAATCGATGTTCAATAATAAATACCTCAAATTATTATTAGAAAGTTGTCATGGAGGCAAGCAACGTCCTGAACACACTTTCTTTATCCTGGCTGCGCAATGTTCGATGTTTCGGCCATGAGTTAAAAATGACCGCATTTAAGGATAGGTTGTCGCTACGCTCTGAATAAATATTACTGTATTGTTTACCGGATTGCCTGACTTGTAAGGAAATAGATATTTTTAAGTCTTCTTCTTCTTATGTCTTATTAATTTATTATATATACAAGTAAGTCTGATACTCTCGTTTATGTTTAGATTTTAATAATTAAGGGTCTCTACACAAGATGTCGGAATTTAGTCTGTCGGTTTAGTTCGTTGGTTAATTTTGACGCCGTGAGTATTCAACAGATTGTCAGATGCATTAAACGCATGCGCACAAAGACATGCGCCCGCGCTAGCATTTGCAGTGCGTGGTATTGGCTGGTTGGTATTGGGTCGCGCGCGCCCACATTACACATTACACATTACACTTTGAGCCTAGTATACCTATGCCAACTTTGTTCTTTTTATTATTGGTAATGCTGATAGGAGGTGGTCAATAGAAGCTATCAGGATCTTGTTCATCATGATCTTGTATATAGGGAGAAACAAAAATTAATCAAGCGTTGAGATCAAACATTGTTTTTACCCGACTGCAACGAAGCGGAAAAGAGGAGGGTTATGTGTTTGACCTGTTTGCATACGTGTATGTACAGCTATTGGCGGTTGCTATGGCACATCGGCTAGTAGCGTTATCTCTGTCGCACGAAGCTGTTAGTGATTCGTGCGAGAGAGATGACGCTACTAGCCGATGTGCCATATTAAACGCCGGTCCCGTTGTAACTCCGCAATGGCTCAACCAATTTTAATAAATGACACGTCGTTTGATTGGTCTTAATGACGCGAGTGTCACTTGGTACATAAACAAGTGCGATTTTTATGCGCTTAAATGTGCGTTTTTTTTTTCAAGACCCTCGGGTCAAAATAAAGGGCTTTAGAAGGCGAGCACGAGAATATTTACTAAACTTACATAAGCTATGAATAAAACACCCTTGTTTAAACTAAGCATAGAGACTGTTCATATTTTTTTACAAAAAAGCAGGAAACAAACTTAATTAAAATAACTATATAATAATTGAGAGAGGTGTATTCCTATACAATACCTCATGATAATCCTCTAAAAAAACTGAAACCCCGACTGCGGTACACTAAAAAACACAAAAAACCAAATAAGAACTTAACATAATTATTGAAATTCGCAAAAATATTATATTACAGTACATTAAATAAAATTTTAATGCCGGCAGGACCAATTAAATCGAATACAGTGGGTTCAGCTTGCATTTAAATTTAATTGCATTTAACACTTTACTTTAATGATTTTATCGAATCTCATTAATAATGTTAAGTCATATCTGCTTGTTTTGTGTTTTTGGTGTACCGCAGTCTGTTTTTGTTTTGTTTTTTAGAGGATTATAATGAGGCATTTATAGTTATGCACCTCTCTCAATTAAATACAATTAAACCGTAACTAATCAAATCGTTCATATTTAGATTCTGCTGTGAAAATCTATTTCAATATTATTTTCTTACAAAAACTGTATGTTAGTAGGTACCTCATAAAAGTGCAACCGCCTAACTGAAATCTGGTCGGCCAAAAACAGCAAAACTACTTTGATTTAAGGTATATTTTTTTCTTACAAATGTGTTTACTTAGGACGTTAGCCCGAAGTGTGAGAATAGTTCGTGATAAGGCATTTGAGAAGTTTACTACATGAGACCCAAAAGTGTTATCGCACGATACCAAACAACTGTTATCTTTTATCTAAGCGATATTGTGGCGTCGCGATGGCTTGGCCCGAATCTTGAATACTCCAAAATCAATCACAACTTACACGATAAAACTGTCAGGTAGGTACTCAAGCGTATAAATATTCACTTTGAATATCTTTTATTTTTTTTGGCCTCCACTTACGCCTCAAATCGTATGCGGAGTTCTCGGTGGTCTATCTTCACACAGTAAGTAGCTTATGCTTTGACAGATGTATCAAAGAACAGCTAATTTGGTTTCAATAACGAATCGAATGGTTGAGATTCATTTATGGCACAGATAAAGACGCTGCGAGTCAACAATCTGATAAGAAACTGTAACAGAAATACTTAGTGTAGTGTAGATGAGATACGAGACCGACCTTAGGTGATGCAATAAAAGTGATATCAACTAACTATACTTGAATGGGATTTAATATGTGCTGCACAATTTGTTTCAGTTTCCAATAGATTCAAAATAAGTTTTCTCATTAGGAAAAGGGTTTTTTTATCATATAATATTTTATTGATACTTAGTTAGAGTTGTTTTTTTGTTATGTTAGATAGCCGATATGTTTGAACTTCTTGCGTTCTAGGAGACTACAACAAGAAATGGGGATGAAGACTTTTTTATAGAATAAATTACCATCATCTCTGAACTCACGTTATCTCGGACACAGTGTCCGAGTCCAAGTAATATGGTGTACCGAGCAAATTAGCCCTAAATATTCTGGCATTGCAGCCCACGTGAGAACGGAAGAAACTTAATTATGTCCTCGTTTGTCGTTGTCTTCTTGACACGATCTCTCTGACTTTAATGACATTTTAACGACACGACACAAAAAAAAATCACGAGTCTACAGTATATTCTGTTGCAGCTTATTTTACTTCACTTTGGGACTCTCCAACTCCTAAGAGAATCAGTCTGGTCCTGGATTCCCTCGTAACTTCTCAACGGCTGAACCGATTTTAATAAATGATACGTCATTAGATTAGTCTTTTTAAAGCGAGTGTTATCAAGTACATTAAATAAAAAATAAATAAATGGCGGATTTTATGCGCTGAAATGTGCGGCATAAAAACATTTTTCAAGGTCATCGAGTGGGGTATCAAAATAAAGGGCTTTTAAAGTCGAGTATGGAAATATATACTAATCTTGCACAAGCTATGAACAATACGGATTCGTTGAAACTATTTTTGGTCGTAATTTTGACCCAAAAAGAAGGAAATACTTGCATAACGTAAAAATACTGAAAATCCCAACTGCGGTACACTAAAAAGCACAAAAAAAGAAGATAAGAATTAACATAATTATTGACATTCCATGAAATTTATAATATTTTTATCGAGTAAAGTGATAAATAGAATAGAGTAGGTTCCTTTTGCATTTCAATTTAATTCAATTTAACACTGTACTATAATAATTTTACCGAATCTCAATAATTAACCCCTCAAGACCCCATGGCATCATAAGATGTCACCAATCCCCCGTATAGGTTATGAATTTTATTTCCATGGCATAAGGTTCCAAATCGCGGTGCCTCAAAACAACTTGGGGTTTTGTACTTGTTACTGTAGGGATTTTTAGTGTTTCAGTTACGTTATTTATTCTGAGGAACGCATCAAGAGATGAAGTTGAAATTAATATCGATTACTTTGGTCTGCGATTTCTTGAGATTGTAAAAAAAAAACTTATAGTCGACAGTCAGTCAGTTTTGTTGAATTTGCTTGAAATCGGAATCAAAACTTGGAATCAAAACCTGTAGGAACTTCCATTGACCTAGAATCATGAAATGTGGCACGAAGCAAGGTATTATGGCCTAAGTTAAGTAAACTTTCTGAAAACCGTCAATTTTTAGTTCCTTCACAAACAAGTACGATTTGTGCGGACCCCTCGGTGCGCGAGTTCAACTCGCACCTGGCCGCTCATTAGCACAAGTGAGGACCACTATACGGTTCAATGCCCAACCCAGCTTTTGCTACCCGCCAGTGGACTGTGTTTTTCCCATTTCCAATTGGAAATATATGACTCTGTCCGTACCTATTCATCTTGCATACATAACCTACATCTTGACACTTTCCAAAATCTTCCATACAACATACACATTCCATATAACAGACTACCTACTTCACCATTAGAAGTAATACTAGTAAATAGGTTCAGCGTTGTTCATACGTCTCTGAACCGAGACAAAAGGTTGAACTACATTATCTCTTGCCGGGTGTGCAAGACAGTGGTATCATTGACACGCTGACTCGAAGATTTACAGTAACTACGGTTTACAAGCAAATAAAGGACGAACAAAACGTATTGTTTTGCATGTGAATACCGAGACCTACATACAGCTCCGGAGTACGCCGGGTAAATTCACGGCTGTGTTAAAATTCTCACGTTTACATCCGATGTTTAAAACTACTGATTGGCCTAATTTGGAGCGCCTCGTATAAACTGGACATTGTAATCTTTGAATTTGACGTCTGTGCGTATCTATATACTACTAATAATGTGTTTTTTCTTAACTCCTTTATTTTCTACCACATGGCCCGGTATTAAAGTCCAAAACCAATAAAAAATCTGCAAGCCTATGCCACCCAAGGAGTTAACTCGTTTTTGTGTTCACTTCTCTATTTCTATAGGCGTATTTTACGCACGAAATTGGCCGATGTTTGTGTACGTTCCTTGTAAAGTCTGTAAATTGTACAAGAGGTGCCACAGACAAGATTGATAGCGTAATCCAAGCGACATTGATGAGCTAATTAATTTTCTCTACAAATCCAGTTTAAGCCCATCCTTGGGTACTCAGGAAGGGTTATTCCACAAAAAGTGTGTTTCCTGTAAGTCAGTTGGGCTTAAAGCATCCGGCAGCGTGTCGGGCGGTACTGTCGCGAAATTGTGCAGTTACCTCTTCTGTACTTTATTTCGTGGATCATAGGGACGAGGATATTGCTGATGGTGAATGAACAGAATGGACGGGAGGTCGCAGGCGGTCAGCCATGCACAATACTGAGGGGAACGGGATCTTCGAGTAGATACGGTTATTAAGACGAATATTTGTCTAACCGGGACCTTACCTTGCTTACTACGTTGACTTGACTTGAACCTTGGATTCTGTTCTCAGCTTTACAATCTGTTAGACGTTTGGCTTGCTAATTTTTCCCATAGACGCGCCATAATGCTCAAAGTGTGATCAATGTGCATTATTTAGTTGAGCTCTGGAAAACCCACATGTGGCCTAATGGCCAACTATGTGCTTCTTCTTCCATATCAACCGACGACGTAGAAGTGATAATTTCTTATTATTTTATATATGTCACCGTAAGATTGTCAAAACCGTTAGTTTATAAACTAACGCGTTAGTTTGTAAACCATTGACAAATTGTAAACCGACTGACAGGGTTTAGAATTTACGTCTATTTTTTTCTTATATGTCAACCTAACACGAAGAATAAGTTCACCTAAGCTATCGCAGTGTTTGCCCTGGTATTTCGTTTGCAATTCAAAGTTTAAACCAGTTCAGAATTTAAAGGTTTTATTATAATCTAACGCGTCATATCGTAAGCAGTACGGTACAGTTTACAATTTATCGGTAGTTTGTAAACTAACGAGAAGAAAACCCATAGATTATAAACTAACGGTTTTGAAAATTTTTCGGTGTCATATGTACTTGTAAATCACCTACATAAATTATTTTAATATCGGGATCTTTGGACTTTTTATTTTATATCCCAATCTTTATGTTCTTTCGCTCTACAGATATTAACGGTTCCGCAGATTATTCACAATTTACTAGTATGATTCCCTTTGAACTCTTCCATCCATCTTTGAGCCAAATGAATCTTTCTCTCTGTTCTGTTCCATAATTTGTTAGCAGAATCTACGAAGCTTTCTATTTTATTATCTTTGTTCCTTAATTGTGTGTCGTCTCTTAATCATGTTGTATTTTATTAAATTCCTGAGATCATTTTTTATATTCTGCGGTTCATAGTTGTGGCTTGGCGCTAAGTAGGAGTTGGTTACTAGAGATGTGACGAATATTCGGCAACTATTCGATATTTGACCTATTCGACCACTTTTTCGTTATTCGGCCGAGTAGCAAACAATTTTTTTAGGGTTCCCTTATAGGAGGATCACTTCATTACCCGTCTGTCTGTCAAGTCTGTAGTTTCCTAAAGTTGTGAAAAAACCAAACTTTTAAGTTATCGCAATCAAAAGATACCACCCATAAATGTCACTATTTTGCTGAAATTGCTTGATATTTGCAAGGGAATCAAAAAATATAGCGCACTTCCCCTTGACTTAACATCATAAAATTTGTCACGAAGCGAAGTCTTATGGCAAAAATAAAGGGAAAAATCCGAAAACTGTACATTTCTGTTTGTCTGCCTATCTGTCCGTCTGTCAAGTCCGTTTTACTCGGGAACGCGTGAGGTATCAAGTTGTAATTAATTAATTACTCAGGTCTGTAGTCCCTTAAAACTGTAAAAATATCAAACTTTTAGGTCACAGCAATTGAATTATACGGTCGTTTATGGCGCAAAGGACATTAACAGAATGAGGACTAAGTGTGGCCCAAAATGAACACATAGTACATTTTGTTCTTCAGGCCAACACTAATAGTGAACCACAGCGCTGTCAGTCAAGTCTGTCCCAGTAGTAAAGAACAAAAACTGATACGAAATTTCGTTAACATCTAATTAAAAAAAAATGGGACTAAGCCAAAGCTAAACCTCTTTCAATAATTATTAATTTATGTAGCATTTACGCAATGTGCCAATTGAACACAGATCTTGATAAAATAATCGATTGTAAATGCATTAAAAAAGTAGCTTGAACAGAAAAGTAGCATTTTGCTCCCTCTCATCGTGGAGCAAAACTTACTTTTCCGAATGAAAGGTGTGAAAAATATATTTTCAACAACGTTTGCAACAAGATTTGCGTGGCGCCCATTTTTTTAATGGTATTTCCTTGCTGGCCTGCGCGATCGTTTTAAAAACATAACATAACATTGTGCCCACTTTGAGCAAGTTATTCATCACTCCATTTTGCGTGACCTGGGGCTAGCCCATCGCCGCAGTTATAGAGTAATGAATGTTTCCTCACGATGTTTTCCAACACCGTAGAACGTCCGTATAATGTACTTAAGATAAATTAATTATCTCATTGGTCAGGAATCGAACCTGCATTTCCTGTGTTTGTTTTTTCTTTTTAAAAAGAAAACCAATGTAGTGTGCCAATTTTCAACGTCTTCCCGGGGTCATTAATCAATATGAGAAAAAAAAAAGGAGCCTCGTTCGATTTTCAAATTTTCTTACCTCCTTTAGGGTGGTAAATCGCATAATTTTTACCTCCCGCATATCGAGTTATAGCAAATTGTTGCAAATTTATTGTAATACTTAGTTAATTATGGTTGTGAGATAAACCTACCAGATGCCTTCAACCAATTTTGTGCTGGAAGTCACAGTTCCTCGTGTAATGGTGCCAGCAATACAGCAGTTTTACCATCTCTTTACTGCTACGAGCACCAAATCCAAATTCAATGCAAAGCAGTTCGTAAGCCGCGAATCGCGAAATAGCGCGGGCTTAACCACTACCGCAGTCATTGGGGAAGTCATTAATTTGCTAGACACATTTGCAAAAACTGCTAAAACACACATTTGTATCAAACAAGCCTTGTATCCATAGACGAATATGAAAATACGCGTCAATCGCCAATGCACGAGTCTACTTTAAGCACGTATCCAATATCCTAATCCTGTGTCAGAAATCGTTAGCGTTTCTTGAGTTTTGTGAAGAGGCGGCAGAAGAGGACAGGACGTAATTCGAGCTGCCGACGAATGTTTCCCATACTAATTGCTGGTGAGGCGTTGGGAACCCACAGCTGCGTTTGACAGCTCGCCAGAAAAACATGTCGGTTGTCACCATGCGCGCTCTATGATAGCGAGCCCGACACGCGCCATGCAAACGATAGGGTTTCGGATAAGCTGCTAAGACACATGTCCTGCTAAGCCCAAGCAACTCCTAGCTAAAACAGCTTGTAGACACTTACAGCCTGAGGATTTACATGCATAAAAAATATCGCGCTCGGACACGGAGGGAGGTTTTGTGTACGTTTAACAATAGATAAAGGGATAACATTGTTGATCTAGTGTTCTTTTGCCGCTTTGTATGTCTAATGTCCTCGTCTCTCCGCGTTACGTGTGTAGGTATTGTGTCGCGCGTGAAACCTGACAACATAACTCGAGCCGGCTGGGCGTTATGACTGGCTCGGACTGTATTATCGCGCAGCTACTCGTACTTAATCTGTTAAACTCCTCCGAATACAATCCTCGTTGGCTTAATGCATCTTAGAGTCAGGATATACGCTTAGATGCTTGTTATTATTTTCGGCTTCGACCTATCCGCAAATAGACAAGTGTGCGCGTATGCGAACACTTCTTTAGCTCGCATAAATCAAGGGGGAGAAAAAAGAATAAATCATTGACCAACGTATAGCTTTTAGCGGGCATTATATGACCGGATTGTGTTATTATTTTGTTTGCTTTTAGTAGCCGTCATGGACTGATTGAGGGAGAGTGTGTCCTCCACAATTAAAAGGATTTAAATGCTTGTGTAAAGCGAAAAGATTCAAAGAATACCGGGCTATCAGACGTTAGCAGGTATTAGTTAGGCGCTCATTAAGTCCTTAAATTGGCCATTTTAGTGCCTGAAATGTCAACGTGTTAGGTACCACATTAAACTCTCCAGTAGATAGCCCGCTATACGGCAACGAGAATATTCTAGCCATCAACTTAATAGAAAAAATATTATCTAAGTGGAAGGCAAAACAAGACTATAGTCAAATACGTCATAAGAAGTACCTATAAATAAATAGAACGACAGTCGCTACGGTCACGCGCCAGTGCCGTACCGTCATAAGAATAACCAGTGCCAGTGCGCCTCCCCCCGCTACCCTCACGACCGACGGTCCCTACCGTAACATGACTATGACATTTTTTTTCGCTCTACCAGCCAACTAAGATTAGAGAAGCCACAGTACTCCGACCTTTACGCGTCACGATGACGCCGACCCATTCTAATGTTCGTAATCGTGATGCAAACATGATTGAGGATGAGAGTCACAGCAGCGTAGCCCTGCAGTTTGGACTCTGGTGGCGTATCGCAAGCTTGCAGCCGTGACCTCATTTTGTAAACAAGCCTCTTTCTACTAAGGTCAGGTACAAGTCATTAGTAGAGCGAGAAGGCTGACAGATTTGTCTGCCCCGCTTCCTGCACGTCTGTCAATGCACTGACATGTCACGAGCGTGATGCTCGTATATGCAACGTAATTTCCGTCACGTGGTGAAAGACCGCGTGCGCGACAGCTCTAGTTATCAATGACTCGAGTCATGTAATGTGCCGATCAAACATAAAAACAGTATTGATGCTTAAAGTCCCGGAGTCTCTTTATACTTGCCGGCAATTATATCTCAGACCGCATATTCTTATGGAGTTCCTGTCCTTAGAGGTTCGTTACTGCTGGCTGCATCCATCGTCACGAGAAAGCGACGAAATGTTACAGAGTGCGAGAAACAGCGGTCTAAATGCGGAGTGACGATTGATTCTCTTGATTCCTACGCGCTCGTCACGCCGGGTTTGACCGACTCAACGAACGGCCGGTATTTTTAGAACCATGATTTGTGAGTAGTGCACATAAAGATGAACGTTTTTACTATACTCTGCCTACTTTCCATTGAGTATTTGTACATCTTCCGGTACTGGAATACAGTCTGTTACGTTGAAATGGGCCTTCTATTCCTGTAGCCGTGTCGCGTACCTAGTGCAGGCAAATACAAAAGAGCTATGTTTAACGCGATGATGTTTAGCGATAACAATAGCAATTTATGCTTTCAACAGCCATGGTTTGACGTCGACGCGGTTAAATTAGTCATTTGTTCGTTTAATGTTGATTGACCCCAACTTAGAGCTAGTACACGTTGTGATTATGAACACGACACATGTTTCCGTTTACACTGAATAAGTTACTCCCTTCTTTCTTAAACGATCTCAAGTGTCCAATTGGAATACTCGTCAACACACCTTTTTTCGTATTACCCCTTAGCCTTATTACGGAATAATTGGAATAGGATTGAATATTAATCCGAATTTTAACTTAGAACAATATGAATATCTTTGTTTGTATCTTAAAGATACCTTTGTCTTTGGATATACATATTCAGCATCATTCGATTTTATCTTCAAAGTCCGCTAGTCTCCCCGAAGTGATTGCCTAAAATAGATGCATATGTGTAGAGTCTAACTATTGAATAAGAAAACGAAAACCCAATATCAATAAAATTCATAGGTATCTAAATTGAATGAAACTGTGATATAGCGTAAGTCAAAGTCAAAGTCAAATAAATTTTATTACTGTAGATATTTACATATACTTAGCAAACGTAATTTTTTGCCTCTTCTCTACATTGGACCACTGTGGGAGAAGGAGGGCGTAGAAACTCCCACAGATTGATTTTTAGATCTCTTTTAAAAATAGGTTGTGCTTAACTAATACAAATATGAAAAATTTAATTGTTATGATTAATAAGCAGGAATAAATAAATACAATATTATCAACAGCAAGGTCTGTGTTGAGCCAGATTAACCCCATACAGTCCTGTCATTTAAGTAATCTTGAACATTGTAATATCCCTTTTTCGACAAAGTCGCTTTAACATGCTTAATATGATAATTATTCCTCTTCTTTGGTCCACTGATTGATGAGATGTCAGTGGCGTCCTTTTATTTGGTTGTGTCCTATGGCTACCAGTAACTGCCAACCTGCCAGGGCCTGTGCGTTTGGCGTTCAAGCTGTCTCTCTTATCTTGTTTCATTCGCCGTCTCTGCTGCCTGCAGAGACGGCGAATTGCCTCAGTTCTTGCATCCTATTACGAGATGTGCTCGCACGCTTATGTAACTCGCAGTCTGTGCACCATGTCTGCACATCTGGTGTCGTTCGGGACAGACACAACTGACTGTTGTTGTCATTACTCATCTGCCGCGCACACGGCGTCACAATCTGCGTCTTGCATTCATATTTTCTAAAACGCCGCACGTTCGTGGAAAGGTGAATAATGCACCTTAAGCCGTGGGTATTAGGGAGGATGTTGAGTTTGCACGGCTGCAGTCGCGCTTGAGATGAGGAAACTCCAAACGACATGCTAATTGACGTTGCTGTGACGCAGGATAGCGGTTTATGTTTTTTTTTTTGGGTTCCGTATTGGGACGTTTTCCATATTTGCTTATTGATCAAGGGGTACCTACGTTTTATAAATAATACCTTTCCCTCCGCTACCAAGCGCCTGCCTTCAAATTATTATAATGTTAGGTTTTCTTGGTTCCTCTTGTAACCGGTGTCCTCCGGTCTGGGGAAGATCATCTTGAGATCTATGCCTATATATTACTAATTTCGCCTTTTCCACTAAAGAAACTCAGGTCGTGATGGACGAGTAACTGGAGAGTTGAGAAATTTTATGTAAGAGAATTACGACCGAGACCAAACTCAGCACATTATCAGGAAGAAATAGGATATGTTAAAATTGATTATTCATCTGATGGCATTTCTGTTGACATGTACCTAAAGAATTTATTTGATTATTACGATTTTTAATATGAATTTATTTGTTGATTATTTATTTTTATCATATTATTCTTATAGACATTTCAGCTATCCTGTCTACATACAGTATGTATACGTTCCCCACCATTTGATATTGTTTTACTTATTTTCTAAACACTACTTAATATCAACGGACATGTAATGTATATTTATCAATAAATTGTCTTGTCTTATGTGTACTTTAAACAAAATTTACTATATAATTGTTCCAGTTGAAAGTAAAAAATTACTTCAAACAATACATTATTAAATTTAAAAAATAATTAAACCATTTCACGCATCATTATCATCATAGGAAAGACCTTCTTTATATATTAATCATCAATACATCATCGACCCGAATAAAACCTTCTCTATTTATTCCCTTCCTTCGAAAGACAGTGTCTGTTTACGGAACCTTTGTTGTTCTAGTGCCTCTTCCCTTGTTAATGTCAACGTTTTTTTCCTAGAGACCCGGTGGCAGCTCGCCGTGACGTATATTTACTAATTTACAAAGCGACAGACTTCGTTTGAAGAAGCGAGTTTTTATACCCAAAGATGGCTCCTTATAACAAATACTTAGAGCTGAAGTGGTTGTTGTGGGAGCCGTTTTTACTACAGATAACTTGAAGGTTGAAGGAAGGGAATAAATAGAGAAGGTTTAATTCGGGTCGATGATGACTTGATGATTCATCTCCCCGCCAAGTTGAGCTAAGGTTCGTTATTCATTAGGTACACTATTACAATAAGTAATTCAGCTTACGCGATTTTCTACAAAACATTTTTTCCAGGATGGTCCCGTGTGGGTATGCCTTGCCTAAGGCCGCGACCGTAAAAGTGGCGGCGAAAACTTTTGGTGGTTGGAAATCCTTAAAATTTACGGACTTATTCCAGTTTTTAGCTCATAACTCGAAAACTATAAAAATTTCAACACAGTTAGTCCTACATTATTTACCCCCAGTTTCTAAAAGAGTGGTCAAATGTGACAAGCGATTGATCGAAGATTAATTCCAAATAGTGGCATGTGATTGGCTAAAATGAGGGTAACAAGAGTTTAATAAGTTGTCCCAGCTAATTTTCCTTTGGGAAATCGGGCGACAATTTATGTCGCCCGACATTTTTACTATAGGATCACTAATTTAAGATCACTTTGAATCAAACACAGTCAACACGGATGTTCAGTATAGAAATCGGTAAATGTTCCATCCATTGTGTTAACCGCGCCAGATCCGCGTAGTAACTAGTGCAACGCGATACTAGATCCCTACAGCATATTGCAGAACACCGTCCAGGTCCAAAAGTTTTTCGGACATGCCCATTGAGCTACCATTACTATAGAGACGCTGTCTCGAACCAAAGACGTGTCGCAACTAGATCACAAGCGGGGCGGGGGCGGGGGGGATGGTGCGACCTGCCGCGAGCTCGGCGTGTCGTCCATGTAGATTACACACCGCAGAAGTGACACCACTTTTATAGCTACAAAACTTCATTTGATTGAGTTCAGTCTATTACAAAATGTACCGATCTAAGTATTCATTGTAACCGAGATTTAAACAAAGGTTTATTTATTTATGATGACGCATTAGCTATGTCTTATTGTTATCTATACTGCCATAGTTTCAAAATGAACTGAAAAGTAAATTATTTTTACACCTTGTATATACTTATAGCCTTCTCCACTTAGGATGCTTGATCCTAGCGATACCACACACTTCGAAATTGGTTCAGGCTTTAAGAAGTTGTGGTGGAATTAAGAAAAATACCCACATGAATCCTGAAAACAACAGACTCTGTGTTTGGGGGCAGTCGTGTTAAAATATTACCAAACATATTTTGTTAGTTTAGGAGTCCTCTACCCATATTTACCACATTCATCATATCCCAATTATTTGTGAAGTGCTCTCTCGTATCACCATTAGGACCTACGAGTCTTATCTGTACGGTTCACTTTTCATATTCTATGGTTTTCATACAAAAGTCGGGTATAGTAGAAAATAATTTTCAAAATTAGTTTTGGATTATTTTGCCTACTTCTTTATGATACGTCACGCCACTATCTTTTTTCTTCGTACTAGTCGCATTTTTACAAATTCTCAAGACTTAGAAGGCATTTTTGAACTATTTTTAGTCACAATATCGGCATGCGGTCGCTATGAGCGCTGGCGAAGGACTAAAGGGAATAACGCCGGTTGGCGTTAGGTCATGGCGCAAAGAAATGGTTAGCGGTGTCGGTTCCATACGCTAGTAATAGTAGTTCAATGGCCATGCCATACCCGTTCAGGCCTTGTATACCAACTTGAATTTCTACTTAGGACTATAAATGCTAGCTATATCCAAGCCCGGTAAGGCCACTCCTGATTTGTCATCTGGTAGAGTAGTCCCTACGGCATGTTCCAGATCGATGGACCTGAAAATCCGTCTTGATTGTGTTTGACCCACTGTGCTCTAAAAATATTGACCCTACAATGAAATTCTGTAGGTCATATTTTGTAGAAAATGTGATATAGTTAACGAATGTATAGAAATAACTCCTACATAATACGTATTTTGGATGGTTTTCGAGGTGTGAGCAATAAGCTGGTAAAAGTCCTAAAATTTCGAGGTCACCAAATGGTGCCAAATGGTACTTTCGTATACTTATTGTTGGCATACCCACATGTGCCCACCCGATATCAAATGATCCTAGACGTATTTAATTCTTTTTCAAATAATGAACGCTGAAACCCCCCCATACACTGGACTTTGAAACCATTTTGCTTTCTTTATTTTCCGGAAAAAAAAAACAAAGAGGTCAGGTTAGGCTAAATTCTCATTGCTCAACCAGTGACCGCCCGACTAATTCCTTTTTATATAAAATTTGACACATCATTAAAATACTGCTCGCCATAGTTATGCGCGCGGGGAATGCGCTTCCGCTCCCTCTCTCGCTTGCTCTCGTACTTGAAGAGTCATAACGGACGCTATAACATCATCAGTTAACTTTGGCGGATAGTACGTTTCTATTCAGTCGGCGGCTGCTACTCAAAGTCAGTCGGCTCGCCTGCTGTCAGCTGTAGTAAGAACAAAGCCATAGTTTGAAAGCAATTTATCATATTCTGTTTTTTTTTTAAGACTGGGCACCCCGATTGCCAAACTTAGAATATCTTCTGCAGCTAATTTATAGAGGAATAGGATTCAAATGTTAAAAAACCGGTCAAGTGCGAGTCTAAATCGCGCACGAAGGGTTCCGTACCACCGTTCAATGGAAGCGATGGTGTGGAGTGATTAGTTTGGATTTTACACAGCAAAATATTGTTTACAAAGTTATTGGTGCGGTTACTTTCACACTCCATGTACGTAACCAGATGCATCCATAAGTTTGTATGTGGTATTGTTGTATGGGAGCCCCCTTAAATATGTATTTTATCCTGTTTTTTAGTATTTGTTGTTATAGCGGCAACAGAAATACATAATCTGTGAAAATTTCAACTTTCTAGCAAGCTAGGTTCTTGAGATACAGCCTGGTGACAGACGGACGGACGGACGGACGGAAGGACAGCGAAGTCTTAGTAATAGGGTTCCGTTCTTACCCGTTGGGTACGGAACCCTAAAAATGGCTCTAGAACATAACTTAATATTTTTTAGCGATTAAATAAATCACAAGTAAATAAATTGAAATACGGTGCGAAATCGTATATTTTAGGTTTAAACCGTAAAAAGAACAGAGGAACCATGGGACATGGGATCACTTCGTTGTCCGTATGTCGCGTAGCGGTAATAAAATAATCTAGTCTATCTAGTAGGAATCTTCCCCTTGGCCTAGAATCATGAGGGACGAAACAAGGTCTTATAGCACAAATAAAGGAAAAAACCTGAAATACGTGAATTTGTAGTTCCTTTACAAAAAAAAAGTGATTTATGCGGAACCCTCGGTGCGGCAGCCCAGTTTTTTTTAATTGTGATAAACAGATTTTGTGACAACTTTGGGAGACTTTTCTATCGATCAAAAATAATCAATTAAGTTTATGCGTTCACAAATGCAAGCTGATACTCATGATCAACAAGCTAGTATAAAGATACAACTGCTTTAAATATTCCTTAACTTAAAATTTACAAAAGGCCGTCCAGGTCTAATGCGTCGCCTTTATATTAAATCCATATGTTGGTAGCCATTGCGTAGGTATTGACTTATTCTGACACGCGAAAATGTACGCGAAGGTGTTAATTAGACTAACACGATAAACGGTCTTCTGCGTATTCCTCTACTTACATATTGAAAAAAGCAAACCAATTTTTTCCACTTTTTTCATTCGAAGAGTTACACTGACATGCCGTACGGTAGGTTTCTTTTAAAAATGTACGGTGCCTGTGATTGCAAGCCTCGGAGTGGAGAAAGTGATATGTAACTATGCAAATAAACAAGTGCGATAAAGATTTGATCTCATATTTTTTTTGTGATTTTCTATGAAATAATTGAGATACAAAACACTTTTTTCGTGGAATTTGATTCAAACTAAAGCGATATCCATAACTGCGTTGTTTGTATATTGTACTTATTTACAAAATTATTATTTAATTGGCTTAGGTATCTTAAGAAGTTTCAATAAATATTTTACAACGTGTAAAAATATAATTTTGGGCCGAGTGAAATTGAAAAATAATGTTTGTCTGATTAAATCGGTTTCATAATATAAGTTGTTGAGAGTGATGTCCCTAGCTTTAAATATGAATACACCTTTCTGTTACTCGTAACATATGCCTATGCCTCAGTCCCACTACAGTGGATTTCATTTATTACGACCTTGGTTGTAGCGACCATTTACCTATAGCGACGTTAAATCTAAGTCCCTTGAATTTAAAGCATACTTTAGTACAAAATTCATGTGGCTATGGCGACTTTGGATGTAACGCCGAGTTCGGGTGTAGCGACTGTTTTTAATGAATCATTTGTAACAAATTCCTAGAAATCCCATGCAGATATTGCGACCGGAGTCGGCCGCCAAAGACACAAAGATTTTTTTCTTTCACAAACATTTCTTATCTTTTGTTTACATCCATTGCACACAGATGGTCAGCAAGTGTGGAGACCTTTACCTTTTGTTTATAGATATCAACTAAGTAGGTAAGGGAAGCGTGTACGTTTCGGAGCTTTTATGGTTCAGTTACAAAGTGATATTCTGAGTAGCAACTGGGTTTAGTAAACTTTTGAATAAGTATGGCTGCTAGACGCACATTCACTGTTAAAGAAAAGGCGGAAATCATTTCAAAATTGAAAAACGGTGAAAACAATGCTGATTTGTGCAAAGAGTATAAAGTTTCCCATTCAACAGTATCTACGATGTGGAAAAACCGTGATAAAATATTAGAATGCTTTGAATCCAAATCCTTAAAAATTAAGAAAAACCGCAAACCGACGCATCAAGATATCGAAAATGCCCTTCTAATGTGGTTCAAAGCCCAAAGAAGCAAAAACGTACCTTTGAGCGGTCGTCTGCTGCAAGAAAAGGCTAATCAATTTGGCAGACTGTTTGGAAAAATGGATTTTGAGTGTTCGGAAAGTGCAAATATTTTCAATAATAAATGAATATAAACTACACATGTGTACGTGTCTGTATCTCTTTACCTTTGCCTGTAACGACTTCCGGATATAACGACGAAAATAGAGTGGTCCCTTCATTGTCGTTATACCCGAATTCCACTGTACTTTGAAAGCTAGTCACAACTTTCCCTGCATAACTATGACAACTTCTTTGTATCGAGTTGTCAAAGATATTCAGATGATAAATAATGTTATCTCGCGTTCGAAGAGGCCTTAATTACAATTTCTAAAAGGCTCTAGCCTAACTCACTTTGAGTAAATAAAAAAAGAACCTAGCGATTCCTTCTAGAAACTAGCTGGAGTGGAGTCGCCTCGACTGATTGCTAACAAAATGCGAGAAAGAACTCGCTGCGTTCATTTTGAAATAATTTAAAATGTCTCAGCAGAGAAGGGAAGTCAGATGATTTTCAACGACAAACATTTTTTTTGCGGTACACTTAATTATTCTTGCTGTTTGAAAGGGGTTTTATGGCTTACTTACTGTCTCTATTCCTTATCTGGAAATCATTTGATTCAAGATAGGAGTATTCAGATGCAAAATCTTCAATGAGAAAAATCCTCCGCAATGTCCGTATATTATTCGCCATTTCGCAGTAACAGAAAAATCTCTCAAAAACAGATATCGTTCGCATTATTGGGATCGAGTACATTTTATTGCAGATCATAGCCCTATTTTAGACGTATTTTATGTATGAAGCTCAGCCTGTTGCTAAGACTGCTAACCTTGACTTCGTTATTAGACGAATTCAATACATCTCTATGGAATTTGTATTTCGTTTCATCGAATATTCGAATGTTATGTAGATATTTGACGTCATGGGCATTATTTATATTCCCATTAATACGATTTGCTGTGCGGTCCGTTTTGAGCTGACAAAACTTATGGCATTATTGTAAGAGCCCTCTTCCTTTGGCCGGGTTACACAACCAACAACTCAAAATTTGACTGACACTTAAAAGTTATGCTTTCACTCGGGAAATGACGGCAATTTATTTGAACAGTATTTGGCCTTAACCCTTTGGCTGGCATAGACTTGCTGACTTTTCATTGGTGTTGGACGTTAATACCAAGCTATAAGGCTGACAATTTGGTGGCTCTCAGCTAAGACCAGTCTCAGCTAAGATTCTAGACAAAACCGCTGAAAATAGCTGGCTGTGGCTTTTTATTATTTATTTAAACTAAATTTACCGGCCTCATTAAAATATATGTTATTCATTTTGAGTTATAGGTATTTGCGATCATGAAAAATCCTAAACATAGTCAAGATTAAAAAGCAAATCCAATAATTTTGATGTAAAATTACTGATATTTCTCATTATTTTAATATCTATTTTATTTCTCTTTGCTCCATAACTCTATAACAATTACTACACATTTCGATTCGAGTAACAAAAAATACAAAACGAGTTTGGTTTTTGTTGTTCTTACATGTTCAACCTTAAATATATAATAGACATGAAATCTATACTGTTGTATTAGGTTAAGCCTGTTAAGATAGTTAAGTAAGGTAAATAAATAAAAATAAAACACGAAGCAGGGAGGGAGGGAGGCTTCGCTTCGATTACTCCCTTAATCTACCCCTACCCATCTACTCACCACTTCGCACAGAAAGTATTTATGTAGCCATTAAGCGGCAAATCAGTAATTTTGTCGCGCATTTCAGTATTTTTTTCGCTCATTTCAGGAAATTCCGCAGTTTATGGTCGTTCTCTCAATTAGGTTTTTATTCGGTCGTTTTATTATTTCCATTTTTTAACGTTGCCGGCTGGCCCGATGCGATTCCGCGTCGCCCGCTATCCCGCCAAAAACAGAAATATTATGTTACTACTACTTATTTTGATACCGTTATTGGAAACCTTATTAATATATGCGCATATTTTTCTGAAGAAAAACGTTTCAATTCTCATGCTTTTTTTAGAGCTATCACTATTTTTGACAGCTGTCACGATTTTGACAGGTGTGTGCCTATTTTTGACAGGTGACACAACTTATGACAGGTGTCACTAGTTTTGAAATGTGTCACTAGTTTTGACAGGTGTTACAATTTTTGGTAGGTGTCCTTGTACGTAACAGATGTTACTATTTTTGGTAGATGTCACTATTTTGACAGCTGTCACTATTTTTGACAGGTGAACCTGATTTTCAGGCTTGTCATAAAAAAAAATTACAGGTGTCACAAATAACATTATTTTTAATGCAATTGCAAACTTTAAAAATCATAACTTAAATTAATTTTCTCAGACAAAGATGAGCTTAAATTAAACATATATATTTTTTGGACTCTCGAGGTTTGGCTAACTTGAATAAGAAGTTTTATTTATTCATAAATATATCTAATTTACAAACTAAAATCTTCGTTTTACTAACGTTCGTAATGGATGTCATCATAAACACTAGGTAGAACACTCGCGAACCACTCTTTCCAGGCCACTCACTACAACAGACTAAGTCACACCTACTGCAAGTACATCTTAACTTCACCAGAAATAATTGTCACGCGATCACAAAACTCGAAAACGATCACTCGATGTAGGTTATCACATTCAGTTGTAGACACTACTTTAAACCCGAATATAATAGACTTCACTAAAAACTGGTCTAAATTATGCTTGGAAATAACATTCCAAAAATTTTACTAATCAAAATAAGACAGTTAGTTTGACATTTTGTTAGTGTCGGGGTGAACTAAATGAAAGAACGGATGCAAAGAGGTAAGCAGATAATAGATAATAATTGCTTTCTTGTTTCCTAACAGCACACAGTGGATCCTATTTAGGGTTCCGTACCCGAAGGGTTCCAAACGGGACCCTATTACTAAGACTCCGCTGTCCGTCCGTCCGTCTGTCACCAGGCTGTATCTCACGAACCCTGATAGTTAGACAGTTGAAATTTTCACAGAAGATGTATTTATGTTGCAGCTATAACAACAAATACTAAAAAACAGGATAAAAGAAATATTTAAGGGGGCTCCCATACAACAATTCTTTCAATACCACATACAAACTTATGGATGCACCTGGTTACGTACATGGAGTGTGAAAGTAACCGCACCAATAACTTTGTAAACAATATTTTGCTGTGTAAAATCCAAACTATTCACTCCACACCATCGCTTCCATTGAACGGTGGTACGGAACCCTTCGTGCGCGATTTAGACTCGCACTTGACCGGTTTTTGACGTGATAACGTCTTTAAAATCGTTTTAGTCGGGTGACATGTTCAGAAACTTGTGTCACACCAAAACCTCACGAGCGCGATCGCAGGTATAACGAGAGAGAGACGGACCGATCTCCCGTCTCATCTCGAGCGCTGCCAGTCATTCCGTGAAACTTGTCACGCGGAATCCTCACGAGCGGAGGCTGGCATAGCGTTCGAGTGAGTGGACCTATCTTCCGTCTCTCTCACTCTAGCGGCATACAAACCCATTATCACGTAAACATCTCGATCGTAAACCTACTTTACAAACAACCAATTTTTTTAATTATTGAAACAGTTAGTGAAATTACAATTATTAAAATGATACGTAGTTATAGTTGGTTTTTTAGGGTTCCGTACCCGAAGGGTTCCAAACGGGACCCTATTACTAAGACTTCGCTGTCCGTCCGTCCGTCCGTTCGTCTGTCACCAGGCTGTATCTCAAGAACCTAGCTAGCTAGAGAGTTGAAATTTTCACAGATTATGTATTTCTGTTGCCGCTATAACAACAAATACTAAAAAACAGGATAAAATAAATATTTAAGGGGGCTCCCATACAACAATACCACATACAAACTTATGGATGCACCTGGTTACGTACATGGAGTGTGAAAGTAACCGCACCAATAACTTTGTAAACAATATTTTGCTGTGTAAAATCCAAACTATTCACTCCACACCATCGCTTCCATTGAACGGTGGTACGGAACCCTTCGTGCGCGATTTAGACTCGCACTTGACCGGTTTTTTTTATTTTGATGGTACAGTCACCTCCATTTTTTCAGGTCGGAATATCGATCTAATTGTTTTTTGTAGGCCAAATATTAATGAGACAAACAATTTTTGGTTTGTGTAAACAATTTTAAGGGTGCTAATTTTTCAACATAAAAATATAAACAGATGACTGGAGTAAAGGAGGATGTGCATTCTAGTGCCCATTTCCAATAACGATGAGAGTAATTATTACATTTAGCGCGTTCTAAGATGCTTTATCACAACTCTTATTTTTTGGTCGGCGTTTCGAAATTGATCTGTTTGTAGGTTAGAAATGACAAATATCAGAAAATCACTACGTTATTATTTACGCTGTGCTGAAAAAGCAAATAAAAAAAAACTTTAGCACAAACTCAATTTAAAATTTGGTCCGTGTTTCAACATCTCTTTGGTAATTGGAGCAATCAATTAGAATGTAGTAGAAGTGATTATTTCCTCTGTACTGGCAACACAAATTAAAAAGTTAGTTTTCCTTCCAAGGGGTATAGTTACTTTGGTTCCTATTTACCGGAAATACCTCACGGCGCTCGAATGCGGTGCGCCCCCTGCCTCACCACCGAGAGGGGGAGGGAGCGAGCCAGAACCGGGTCTTAAGATGCAGGTCAAATCTCCCATCGGCCCATCTTTGAAACGTTATTTCGGAAACACTTTCCAAGACCAGAAAAAATATGTTATATATCCTTCCTACAATCGTAGTGTTTGAAATCATCATAATGTCAATGAGAAATATATAAAAATAAATCAGATAGATGTTTTACAGCTAAAACGTGTCAAATCCTGGGATCTAAAAGGAATATCGATATGTTTTTTGAGTCAAAAAATTGGTATTAAAAATATCTATAAATGTAGTGTTAGAAATTATAGAAATAATCAGTGGTTATTAACTATAAATAAAAAAAAACTCAGTTTTCGCACTTTTCTGCCGCAGGACTGACGTAACAGCCATATCGCAATGTGAGCTAATAAGAACTTTATTGTAATAAATTTATGTTTGTGTCTAAAATTTCCACCACCCCGAATGGAATTTCTTATTTTTCCGATACACGGGCCTTAAGGTGACGCATTAGGTCAAAACAGTCTTTTTTAAATTATAAATTACACAAAAAGGAGTTGTTTTGTTTATGATAGCTGGTTGAGCATCATGAGTACTTACGTGTAATTGTGATTTGATTATTCTTGCTCCACAGAAAAGTCTCCCGAAATTATCACAAAATCTGTTATTGAATATTTATTACACTTTCGCATCCGATTTGAATTTATGTATTTGTTATTTACATAATCGTTATAAAAATATTACAAAAGTTATGTTGCTCTGTTAGTTCTCATACATCGGATGATCACTTAAAAAAAATATGAATTCCTATTCCTCCGAAAAAAATTGAAGGTGGAATTCCAAGTTCCGCTGTCAGGGTGCCCAGCCTTAACTCGCAGACTCTTATTGGATATAATAGTGCATCAAATGGACCAGTCTAACAAGGTGCTGTTTTGACCTATCATAAAATGACAGATGAAATTTATTGAATGGGAGTATGGAAACAGTTCGATATTCAGATTCCGTTTTTTCGGCGACTTCCGGGAGGATTTATGGGAATATTTCGGCAGGGTTTTTGCAATTTGCATGAAAACCACCAGTACATATAATGAAAAACCAGTCAAGAGCGAGAAGGACTCGCGCACGAAGGGTTCCGTACCACCGCACAATGTTAAGGATGATGTGGAGTAAATAGTTTGAATTTTACATAGCAAAATGTTGTTTACAACGTTATTGGTGTGGCTACTTTCATACTCCATGTACGTAACCAGGTGCATTCATAAGTTTGTATGTTGTTTACAGATAAATGAAAAACCTTGGCCATTCCGGGCAGAATTCCCTGTAATTTTTGGGTTAAGTTCTATATTCTGTATTTTTTTCATAATTTTAGACCCTAGTTTCAGAGTTAAGAGGGGCGGAATGGTATTACTTTGCACTTTTTGATCATTATTTCTGAAGATTATAAAAACTAAAATGAAAAATAATAATGATTTTTTTCGTTTTGTCATTTTACCCCCGCCACTTTTTTGTATGCAATATTTTTTCATATTATACTTGAATTATGTTTCGGTTATCATAACAGGTTAGGTTTTGCAGACAACTTCAAGACTCCGTCTCTGATGGTACCTGAGAAAAGTGCCTGCGACAGACGGACGGACGGACACGCGAGTCATCCTGTAAATGTGCCTTTTTTACCTTTTGAGGTACGGAACCCTAAAAACAAAAATACGAGACTAAGAACTCTCACGAGAGAGGACTTCTACTGGTGTAACTCAATGACGTCAACTATTAGCAAGTCTTTGAAAAAGTCAATAGAAGTGTTAAATGTACCAATAACAACTAACGTTACTTTAACGTCACGAATTTGCGTTTGAATCATATCGCGATTCCCCTCTCAATTTAAATTATGATAAGATAACAAAATGACTTCATTCAGTGCGTTAATGGAGGAGATGGAAACTATTTATTATCATACATAGATTCATTCATGGATATACAATCCAGGTCAGGCATTAGACATTAGAACTCGTATCAGCTGACCCAATTCTGACAGTCATGCATCAAAATTGATATGTTCATATCATATTTGCGTGAAGGGGCTGAGATGCGACAATGCGCACGACTCGAGGGCCCTATTCCGGTAGAAAATTACGGTTATCATCTTTAACGGTAGTCAACTTTAGGTAACTGTATTAGGGGGGGGGGGGGGGGGATCTAGCTCGACACAGACCTTGCAGTCAATAATTTTGTAATTTATTCCTGTTTTAATAATTGTAATATTTGTATATGTTAAGCACGAGCAATTTTTGAAAGCGATCTAAAAAACAATCTGTGCGAGTTTCTATGCCCTGCTTCTCCCACAGTGGTCCAATGTAGAGAAGAGGCAAAAAATGACGATTGCTAATTCTATGTTAATATCTACAGTAATAAAGAGACTTGATTGATTTATTGATTGATTTACCACGAAAAAAGAAACTCCTGTTCAACACTTGTTTGAAGTCAAAACGGCCACTGTATAACATGACTATTAGTTGTCGTAAAGAGGATTATCTAAACACCAAATAATGAACATAAACATCGCCGTTCGTTATGGTCGTCGCATTGCAACTGAGCCGCCATCGTCTAGCGGAATAGGGCCCAGGTTGACCCCAGTATCAGTGAGGTCGAGAGTCGCATGGCAGATTCATGTCCGATGCTTGAAGATAACTGTTCTGACTAATCCACTTACAAAGCGATGTTGATGCGGTGAACTTGGCTACATACCTCCGGCTACATTTCACCAAATTCTCGATATTTTACCCGTTAGTTACGGGAGCTGTGTTTAGTATCAAACGAGAGTTGTATTTCGACCTTTGATATGATCGCGCTGCGTGCATGTTTCGGGAGACAGTGCTACCTATTTACTGTACATAACTATTGACGACCCGAATGGCCGAGTCGGCAGAGACCCTGCCTACGAAGCCAAGGGTCCCGGATTCGAGTCCCGGTGGGGGCAAATATTTGTTTGATGAGAACCGATGTTTGTACCCTAGTTATGGTTGTTTATCTATATAAGTATGTGTATCGTTGTCTAGTACCCAAGATACAGGGAATCCTAGTTTGGGGCTAGATCAATGTGTGTAAATAGTGTCCAAGGTATTATTATTATTATTATTCTTATGTACAGTCACGCACAATCTTGCTAAGTGCAGACTTTCGAACTTTGCGCTGTTTTTTCAGCAACTTAGAAATACTTGTAATATCGGTGAAAATTGACCTGAACATGACTGTATCTACATAATTTTCAACATAAAATTAATAGGGCTCACGGGACATTGGTCGCAGAGTTACAAGATCGGTCTTAAAATGTCAGAAGTGCATTAATCATTAGCATTTTACGAGTAACCGTAGACTTACACCACAGTTAGTGATAGGTACATCTGAAAATCTGAATACTATAGATGTATAACTTTATGAAGTCATATTGTCCAACACGTATAGAATAAATAATAATAAATATTAGAGGACGTGCTCCGTGGTCTAATGGGTTTCACGCTTGCTTCTCAGACAGGAGATGCAGGTTCGATTCCTGGCCATGTACCAATGAGATAACGTTGAAGGAAAACATCGTGAGGAAACCTTCCTTACTCCAAAGCTGTGGCGATGGGCTAGCTCCCTGTCACTCAAAATGGAGTATTGATAACTGGCTCAAAGTGAGCACAATTGTACCTCTGCCACCCCGTATGGGAAAAGGCGTGACGCTATGTTATGTTATGTTAAATTAGAGGACAATCTTACAAACTCGAACCAGGCCCATAGTAAGCTCAACAAGGCTTGTGTTATGGTTACTAGACGACGATATATTTAATAGAGATACCTAAATACATCGAAAACATGCAAGACCATGAAACAAATATTCATGCTCATCGCACGAATATTTGCCCTAACCTGCATTCGAACCCAGGACCGCCAGCTTCGTAGGCAGGGTCACTACCCGCCAGGCTAAACCGATCGTCATAGAGACATAGATGACGTAAAGAGATTATTAACTCTGGAGTTTAATACTAAGTACTAACAATAATTTCTTGTCGTTTCGAATCATTGTCTCATAACTTTATCGGAGTATGCAGTTACAGCGCTTTCGCTGATGGCCTTCCTTTTTGTATTATTTTCTGGTCTCCTTGGATTGTTGGCACTAATACGCGGACGTTTAAAGAAATAAAGTAACCAAGACTCAAGTCCATTCACTCTGTGCTGACATTTTCTTTCCTGCGCGGCGACGTCGTTGCCAATTCCACAGTGTTCCATCTTCATTCTACAAGAAACTGGGCGCCGATTGTGCTAATAGCAGCTCAGTGGCGCTGGAGTGTCACTGGCGGGTTGGGGCGAGCGGCGGCCGTATCTTGCGTTAAGGCCCAGTTCTGGCTGTTGAGGTGAGGGGCGCCGCATTCGCCCTTCATCTTCTGGGGTAGCGTAACTGGCGGGGTAGCGGGCGGCTCGGAATAGTATCGGTCCGCCCGGAGTCGTTAAAAATTAGGTGTTTTTTCGAATTGACTGAAAAACGGAAATAAGCTGATTGATGAAATTTAAGGATTGATACGGAGCTCTAATAAGAGGAAAATTTTGATATAAATATTATGAGAAAAATCAGTTGTTTTATATTAAAATTATTGTATCTCCTTTTTAATATTGACTATGTTCAGGATTTTTTACGATCAAGGCAAATTAATCCAATCGGGTAACGACATGGTATTTAAACTAGATTATCTCTTTGTGAATAACATATATATTTTTGAGACCTATGAATGTAGTGTTATTTTTTTTGCCAAAGCGCTCTTCATTGGTTTTGTGTGATCTTGGACCTTATATTGAATATATTGTATATTGCCTAAGACGATTATCAGATGGCTCGTCACAACACCGCTATAGTCGATACCTACAGTGTACTGCTATTTGCCACTCCGCTGACTCTATCGCAAGACAGCTGTTAATTAGTAGAATTGAGCCCCTGCACTTCACCAAAAAATAGAAGGATTTTGAATAATGTCCTCTATTAAGAACAGCCGACTCATTAATGTTGTTGTCGCTGCTGTGGGAAACAAGTCAAGTCACTCTGTTGAATTGTAAAATTTCAAGTTGGCTTACATTGGAAATTATAATTTGCGATGGAAGGAAAAACAATGTATCATTCATACTCGCATGTCTAAGGATGATAAGATAGAGCAGGGATGGGCAAGTGTCTATTGGGTAAGGTAGAGTAGCATATCTGCTTTACTCTGCTTTACGTATGGGAGAATGTGAAAAGTTTTGTTGCTGACTGTACGAGTACTCTTAATCCTAAATAAGACAGGGGTAAATATATTTCCACCAAATTTTCAACCTTATGGCTTGGTGATACATTCTAAAACCAATGAAAATTTCTCCATGCTCAGGTTTTATTAACGCGCTGACTGCGGGCTTCTGTAGGCTCACTTTCCTACGGTGCGGTCCATCAGCCGCACCCTGCGTTCTTCACCAGATGCCATGAGCGCTTTCAACCCCA
Source organism: Argyresthia goedartella (assembly GCA_949825045.1). Taxonomy (NCBI): domain Eukaryota; kingdom Metazoa; phylum Arthropoda; class Insecta; order Lepidoptera; family Argyresthiidae; genus Argyresthia; species Argyresthia goedartella. The sequence goes on along the minus strand of OX463820.1, from coordinate 12,708,268 downwards.
CGTCGATTCATTTTTTAAAATATTATATATTTTCAAAGATTTCATTTAATATACCTCTGGCCTTGCCCTGGGTTCCGACTAAGGAACATCGACAAAAAATGAAAAATTTGAATATAATAAATAATTTCAAAACATTGTAATTCTCATTGAATGTGATTTTTTGCAAACTAGACTGCGTGTTTTTGTTTTAAAAACAAAGTAGTAATACAAAAACGACTATGAAAGAGTTAGTCACAATTACTAATAATTAGATCACAAAACAATAATAGAACAATGGCAACATACATAGTCAGGTCATAAGTTCTGTCACATGTGCAATATGAAATAATTTAGACATGTTTATTATTTATGTAAACATTTATATAGCAAAATGAACTTAATAAAACATAGATTCTTATGGTAATAAAGTTTATTCAAAATGACCCCCGCGATTTTGAATACAGGCCTTTATTCTGCGCGGCCAGTCGTCTATCGCAGCACGAACGAGGTCCATGTCAATATCGGCGACTGCCTTAATCAAGGATGCCTTGAGTGACTCCAAATCAGGATGAGGCTTTGAGCAGGCTTTTTCCTCTAAGTGTTGCCATATCGTGTAATCTAACGGACTCAAATCTGGACTGGAGGAGGGCCAGTCTTGGTGCCGGATGAAGTCGATTTCACGCGCCGCCAGCCAGTCTTGTGTGCTTTTCGCTCTATGAGCTGGCGCAGAATCTTGTTGGAGAAACAGATTCCACAAGGTTCTTGAGGACTGTATTTTGATACACAACTGCATTCGTTTTTACGCCTTTCTCACAAAAATGTACCTCAGTTAAGCCCCAATAAGAGACTCCCAACCAAACCATGAGCGAGGATGGAAAATGACCTCGTTGGACACGCGGAATACGGTTGCTCGCTTCTTCACTGCTGTGTGCGTACACCTTATCATTTTGTTTGTTGTAGCTCTCTTCCACGGTGAAAATTTTTTCATCCGAAAAAAGAATTTCCCGATGCTTTTTTCCCGCGTACCGCTTCAACAAAGCGCGGCATCTCTTCAGTCTCAGGTCCATTAAACGAGCGTCCAAACGATGTCCTGTTTTTTTCCGATATGCCCTAAGCCCTAAGTCTTCATTTAACACCCTTTTCACCGTGGTCCTGCTTAACCCCATCTGAAGGGCCAACAGTTTCTGCGTTCACAGCTTTTATCACTGCTGGAGTCCTAACAGAGCGAGGGCGACCACTTCTTCACCTGTCATCTACACTAGAGTCTTCATTGTATCGTTTTATGGTACGGTAAACGAATCTTTTGGTTATATTCAAATTTTTCAGTAAGTCGAAAATCTGAATTGGCGCGTAACCGCAACGATGCAACGCAATAACTGCGACACGGTCTTCTTTAAGTGTCCACTCCATATTTAAAAATGACGAAACCTCTAAAAAGTACACATTTTCATTTTCATGAAAAATTCGAAATTCAAATTCAATAAACTTTTTTGTGGCCAGCGTTCTAAATTCAAAAGTTTTTACTGTGTGACAGAACTTATGACCTGACTGTGTATAATCATAGAAGTAAGCATAGCGCATCACTAATTCGATAAGTAAACATCCTTCACAAAAAGTTAATAAAGTTTTTTTTTTACGCTTGGGTGGAGTGGGTCGAACCAGCTCACATTAGATTTTTAGTGATTCTTGAAAAATGGAAGTAGACATGCTTAAATGTATATTTGTCTCTTTCCTACACCTTCTAGTTCCTTAGAAATGGCTTTCGCATCAGAGGAATGAAGGAGTTCTCCTGGTTTGCTGGAGGAAATCACTTATTAGAGATAAGCTCGATTTAATTATGAATATGTATTATGAGTATTTTGCTTCCGCACTAGGCGGCTGTACACATGTGAGGCATATGAGCCCCATATCGCAGCCAGCGTGTTAAGGGTTGTCTCGAGTGACAGAAAGTTTGGACTTGTAGTTGAGACGAGGAATTGAAGTATGGCCTTTGTTCAGTAGTGGCTGCAGGAGGCTGAACCATAGATATTATCATATATTACAGTTTGGAATATTTTGTTACTGTAAGCTCTCGTAATGCTCAAACACTGGCAACAAAATTATGAGCTGTCACTGACAAAACAGATTACGCACATCTCAAAATACTGAAAACGGGACGGAAATAAAAATACAGCGACTATTATTATGAAGCGGGAAGCTATTCGAAAATAGTTTTCTATTTGTCGTAACATTAATCTCTGACTAATAAAGCGTGGAAATCATTACTTTATCCGCTAAATAAAGTCTTGTCTTTATGTGCGATCTTTGGTCGATTTAAATTAATTACATGACGAAACTACTGTATTTCAGCAAAAAAATGGTTGATTCTCTTAAAAAACGATTTTTTAATTTCATTCGTAAATTATTAAATGATTGTAACCTATTACTGTACCCAACGAGTGGCACAGGCCTTATCTAATACTGGCCTATACTCCATCTCCATCACGCTGGCTCAGCATGTTGAAGGAGGGGTTTTACGACTACTGCTTCTAATACCAAGTAGTGACACCTACAGCTTAACGTGTCACCTGTAACATGGAACGTCCGATAATGTACTTAAGATAAATTAATTATCTAATTGGTACAATCATGGATTGATAAGGTCTGGCATCGTTACAGCTTTACGTTTAGCTTCTATTTGATAAATTACAGAGTTCACCAGAGTGTACCAGGAAGCTATGTTATGCTTTAACTGTCTTTGATGACGATGTACTCCGACCGAGTTTGGTCAGGCAACTATTATGGCTGGTGAAGGTTTAGGCCGCGTTTGGATTATTGGTGAAAATGAGATTGCACTGGCATCACGTCAGCATGCCATCTTTGGTAGTGGTAGTGTAGTTCATCTCGCTTGGCATCATGAGTAGCTCTTCTTTGGGCCTGGAAATTGAAGATATTTGTGTTCACCGTGTGTCGCTATTTGGTCCTGTCTTCCGCGAGTTCCTCCCACGTAGAATGGTCGAAACCACAACTCTTCATATGACGCTTCTGCACGTCTTTCAACCTGAAGAACTGACCGCCTTGTTTTTCATTCTGTAGCTCGCAGGACACTCCTCTTTCATCCGTCGCACGTTGCTGACGCCTCATTAAATAAGCTTCGATGCCACCAACATTAGAACGTTAAAAGCGTTCAAAATGTTTCAAAGACACCTTAGATGAAACCTGCATAACTTTCTTTATCATATATACTCGTATCATCATCCTGCCTGTCCGGGGCATACCCAAACTTAAATCATTACGTGTATCGTTTAATTGTCACAAAACAGCCGCGCTCATAATTCGCAGGAACTGTACATACTTATATTTAGTTGTTGGCGAAATTATCATCCTAATAAACGTTGATGAGCACATAGCGCACGTCCGATTCACGACTACTTCAACCCATTTGTTACCAACTACTATTTTAGCGATTCGCCATTTCGCCACCTACATAATTAGAGCAGTCAACTCAACAATACTGGTTTGAAGTTTATTTAACAGTTAATAAAATAAATTGAGTGCGTCAACGAATAGGTTTATGAAAACTCGGTTAATGTTATATACCACCAAACTCTCGTATGATAATTAAGAGTGATCCCAAACACCTGTAGTGCATTGCATGGCACTAACAGGTTAGCTTTTCAAATCTGTCGCTTAATGGGTAATGTCGTTACAAATACATACAATATTGTGTCACAATAAGAACTATGTTGATAGCACGTTGGCCCGCCAGTCATACCTGGTTGGCTGAAGAACCTGTCTACCAAGAAGAGCCTAGGGTGCACCCGGGCCTTGCAGAGAGACAGGAAGCAAGATTTCTTTAATAATTTCTCACCTCCTTCAATTAATCTGACAAGTGACTCCCGTAAAAATACCTTTTATGTTCCGCGAAGTATGTGTCTCAAAATAAGGAACGATTTTTATAAATCACTGTAATCTGAAGATTGTCATTAAATATTATAACTCTGCCATATGCTAACAACATTTTGCTGCGATATAATATAACAACTGTGTCCAAGGTCCTAAGATCTGCAACCATGTACTATAGGTAAGTCCTATGTGATGCACAGTAAGCTGAGTAACGTATACAGCGATAGAGTTTGGAATTAAACCTTTGTTATATTGCCGTTAGTATTGAAATCGAACTGCAACGGTTATGCTCCGGTGGTTGTCTACTGTCCACTGTATATCTAGCTAAGTAACTGCGAGTTTCCAATGAATGGGTCAGTAATCATCTGCATTTGAGGCCATTATCTCAATTGGCGTACGGTCAATGGGCAACCGGCGTATTCTAGTGCTTCTCAATACATGACTATCCTAAAGGGAACTCCCTGTTGATAAAACATTGTATGAAAACTCGTATTTCGATCGTCTGCATGTAAATTACGAGTCTACTTAAGGACCAATACCCAAAGTTTCAAACAACAATTAATCCGATAGCTCTACTTTTTGTCTGTAGGGTCTCTATGAATATATCTGATTGTCATTGCTTTGAAATGTTTAAAATGTGCCCTTCTTAGTTTAAAACTGCGAAATTCGCACAAGTTCATGTTATCTTACTTATATCGTACATAGTTGTATATCATTGTTGTTTTTGATTTACCTAAGTACGTAAATCTTGCATCAAGTACATTGTGTGTTTTTGCAGTCATTAATTATTTCGTGTTTTACAGGTGTAATGAAAAATCACGGTACATGCTCCACTAAATATTCTACTAACTTCCGTAGCGTTCGCTCTGTGGTTCGACAAAGTAGCTTAAACATGCTATAACGTATTTATTCCCAATTTTACTCTTACATTGTAATCTAATATCCAATTCTAGGTTTATAAACAAAAATTAGCCACAATAGTTGCTATTAAATGTTAGAAGCGTATCAACTTGTAGACAGAAGTACTTGTATGAGTATTCATATTGCATATGGTTTAAATAGTGTTCTAGCACCGAATAGTGGTATTTAGTTTTTTATTTTTCAGGTTTTTAGTTCTAGATTCAATACTTTAGTCTAAGATATCCGTGCCCTTATCTTTTAGGCAATGTAGTTCTAGAAAAATACTTTATTTCCTACCTATCTCACTGTCAATAAGTGCAATTGGGTTATTTTAATATGTCATCATTAAGGAGCATGTAAGAAATTTCAAGTAAAACTCACGTCCCATGCAAAAAGGAGTCTCTACCTACCTATATACTCAAATTATATCATGTATTTGCAGTCGGTGCCACTGCCACCAAAATACTAACGATCTTTTAAAAAGTGTACTTTCATATCACTGGGTTTAGTTCCGGGGTTCCGAGACTATGTGTTTGAGCAGGATCTATGCAAACTCGTTATTTTGGGATTACGGATATTCCCGAGGATTCGTCCCTACATGCATAAAATGTGAACCGAATGGTACGCTTCACGCTCAGATATTGAAATACACGGTAAAAGATCGTTGGGAACTTTTAGTGTAGAATGACCCTAAACTACGTGCAATTATAAATTCTGTGGATAGTACTCTCTGTTTTCCCTTAACATTGTCTTCAATATTTTAGATATTTTTAGCATTCGTGTCCAAAAATGGATATCAAAGTTCCAAAAATATATGGTTCAATTTTGTACTCATATTATAATCTTCAGTAGATCCTTGGTGTCGTCATACAGTGACCATTGTACCTGATTTGGTGAGTATAGTAGTTGGCGTATACTATGAACACATCTTGCTATATGTAAGAAATAAAATGTTGAATGACTGAAAAGTCTCAACAAACACAAGTTCAACTTACTAAAACGAGCAGGTGCTAATTAGCTAAATGTCATACAAGTGCGAATTATAATCAAAAGACCGCTAAAAAGCAATTGAACCAAAATTGATCTCAGACGAGTACTATCACACAGACAATTCGCACCAGGTAACTTTATGAAGTGTAAATAGCCACTGTATCTAGATTAACCTACACGTTAGATTCACGGAGACAAATATTTTCCCCAGGGTTACGCAAGCGGTAGTTGTGGTGGAGCACCTTAGTTGCCATCCCCCGAAGTTGGTAAGTGAGGCACTCCATTTGTACACAGTCTGCTCAACGTGATACCCGGAGAGAAATATTTTGTCGATTGTCAAACACTGCCACTTGACGCCGAAGTCCAGTGCGGAACATACAGCATAAATAGATCTTTCACGGGAACACTGGAAGCACGTCTAGCACAGTAGTTTAGTTGCTTAAACCAATATATAGCAGCTTATGTTAGACAGAAGCTAAACCTAATCTGTGTCACGCTATGCATGATTATGATAAGCGCACGATTTTGATTTATTAGTCATTGTACTTTGTTAGATGTTGTGTATTTTTGATGTTTCTACTTGTCGTTTTCATTCACGTTTATTTTCATTTCATGGCACATCTAATTGTTTTTTATAAGCACTAGGTCACTGTATCACTTACTGTGGATGAACAATCTACTTGGAATCTTCCGATACCGAAAAATCTTAAAGCAAAGGTAAAAAGATGATTGTCTAAATTTGGCCTCCTTACGGAATGACGCAATTGAGAAGAGTTTGTAAGATAAATAAAGATGCCTGTATTAACCATTAGTTCTACTGGTGACGCTCAGAACTCAACAAATCTTGAAGATCAAGGACCCCAAGCCCAAAGGTTGCCAAAATCGAAGGACATATCTTCATCGAGCGAAGTACACTTTGCTCAAGATTTCTTCAAAGACGTTCGGCATTTGACAATATTTCGTGGAGATGGGAGGTAATAGGTGTTAGATATGTAATCGGCGACTCCAGGAAGGGTTTGAGTAGAACCTGGGAGCAAGCTAGTGATGCGTGTAATGGAAGTCTGAGCACCGCCGCCGCCCCTACTTCGGTTATCGATATAATATCGAAATTGGTGACTTTTCTTATTTCCGTGGAATATTTTAAATCGAAATGTGATAGATCGGAGTTACTTTTCTAAATTGAGATTTCAAAAAAAACGCAATTTAGGTGGACCCTACTTTGGACTTTCACAAGTAAACATAGTGCATTATTCACATGGCTCACTTCACATTCTTGAGATTCAGTACCTGTGCTATTTCACCATGATGTGTTCAAAATAAATAACTTTAACGACGAGCTTTATTTCGAAAGAACAATTAAATGTAACTACTTGTACGAGGAGATACTTTGTAACAAGTCAATTGTAAAAAAAATACACCCACAAAAGCCAGTTGAAACACTCTACTAGAGATACTCTACGAGAATGATCGGAACCTATATTTAAAATAAATATTTACATACAGGCACATACATTACTTCTGGCCCCACACTAGGATACCCTGTGTCGTGAGAACCAGAAACAGCGACGTCACACACATATAAACAACCAAGACCTGGGTTATTTTTTTACCCCCAGCCGGGGATCGAACCCGGGACCTCTCGCTTCGTAGGCATAGCCACAGCCGCTGCGCCACAGAGGCCGTCAACATAGAAACGCTACGGGCCCTTATGTACCGCAGTGTCGCCATCACCCAAACTTCACAATGTGCCCGAAAGTCCCTTTCTTATTGACAAGTAGAATATAGGAATATTTTGAGGAAGTATAAGTATCGTTCATATCAAGGCGGTACAAGACACAAGATGCTTCACATGTCAACCTAGTAACTTTTTAAACGTTTTGCTTCTAGTAAAGTCAACAGGTTGAGGCTTTAAAATTTAATAACCGTCCATACCCTCGAATCGTAATTATTTATTATTATATTATTATAAGAAACTTTGTTAGAAAAAACTTACATATGTTCCCAAAATATTCCCGTCCAAATAATTTAAGACCTAAAAGCTACTTATCCTGTCCCCAGACCAAACTTAAAATGGTACAATGGCTACAAAAATATATAATAATTTACCCAAAAATCTCCAGGAAATGGAAGATTTAATAAAATTAAAAAAACTTTTAAATATTACCTCCCCGAAAAATGCTACTACGTGCTGCAGGAAATTCTTGGAAGATAAAAATTATAAGGAAAATAAATTTGTCTCTTTAACCTGTGAACAGTTGATCGGGTCAATGCAAGAGTTATGTGTGTGTATGTGTAGATAAATTTGTAATACCCTTTCAGGGTGTATGTGTACCATACATACATTTTCCACCTGTAATCTGTATTGTACGTGTTATATGCAAATAAATGAATATGAATATGAATATCGTCAACATGTACAGGGGTATAAGCTATTCAAAATATTTTTAAGAACTGAACTAAGAAAAAAGTATATTATATTTCCCAGTTTTGTTATTATTGTATTTTACATTCCCACGTATATATTGTAAGTCATCATAATCATTCAAGTTTAATTAAAAAGTCACAGCACTCTAATAAACATTAGATAATTACAAAGTTCTATGAAGCGGCTAATTTTCCAACATTTAAAATAAGAATACGTGTCACTTTCTGCCCCAGCTTCGCGACGTCCTCTCTGAAAAGTGCAAATACTAACCTTCAGCCAGCACCGAGGGTCGTCGGAGAGCAAAGTTTCGTGCCCTCTTGTAATCCGATTACTGGGCAAAACGCTGTGTGCCCTGATTCTCTTTTAGGGCGATTCTGACCTCATATGACATCGTAATCTCCAACTAATCTCGATATAGAAAGCCCTTTTGTGTGTCGCGCGTGCTATAAATTAGAGGCGCGGATTCTTATTTGCAGATTTTTTGGTAATGTGTTGTATTTCTACTTCGTAATTAAAAGATGATAAGAAGTTTTTTATCGATAGGGTTACTAGTTAGTTACAATTCATGACAAAGTTGTCGGATAGATGGGTAGTGGATAAATTATTTCCTACTTGGTTTAACATCTCACAACTTTTGACGGTGAAGGTAATGTTTTTTTATTGGATCTCGTTTATTTTTGTAAGTGTCTCTTTTTTTCGGATAATATTCAAGGCGGTATTTCTACGAGTAAACCTATAGTATGAGATACTCTTGAAGAATTAGTATTATTAAAGAGCACTTTATAATGACCTCCTTAGAAACTAAGGAGCGCAAAATTTTACCATTTTGCCAGGTTCACCACCGAATAGTATAGTGATACCAAAAACATATACATATATAAAAGAAATACGAATGTAAACGAAAGCGACAGCATGAAAGAAAAGTGAGTAATGCGCTCGGCTCAAATTAAAATAACGTAGCGCCATACCACCTAAATTTAAAATAAAAACTACGCTATTTTGTCAAAAAAAATTTCAAGGAGAGTTTACCAATGCATAACATTCACATTTGCAATGCAATTCCGCAATGAAATTAGCAAGAATTTCGGAATTACAGGAAAACATTAAACAATTTGGAGCTCATTGTGAGCCATGGCCTCAGTATATGCTGAAGGCTTTCTACCTGCAATTTGCCCTTTTTGGCGATATATATGTGTATATGATATATGCCTATATGGGAGGAGTTTGTCTGATTACCCGATCTTACGAGCGGACATCAGCTCATAGTCAGCGGGCATGATAGCGGCATGTTAGGGAAGCAGATAGCCCCCGCTACTACGAGAAGAAACGAAATCTGTAATTTTTTTGTTGGAGGGGAATTAAATGGAATTACCCATGCCCAGGAGTCAGACCTCCCTGCTATGTCCGGGTCCCCACATATTGGGCGGGCATCAGCTCGTTCGTAACGTTGTTGTAACAGCTTTATATGTCACAGCTGAAACCAAACCATATCGCGATTCAGGATACACCTCGCGACATCTATTGTTCACAAACCAAAGTAAAAATAAACATATGAAACTACTGTGTTCTGAAATTGCGAAAGTTTTCCCTAGCATTGTAGGCTAAAAACTAATCTTATTCAAAATTTGAAGCTTGTATGGCTTAGTAGACACTTCTAGTGAAGTACCTTAGAATTGTGAAGATCGGTGAGTCAGTGAGTGAGTGGGTGAGTGACTCAATAACAAAATTAAGGAATTTTGACTTGCCGTAGTTTAAAATCTACTGGTTCAAATTGAATGTGATTTGGGAATGTATTTAGTTATATTGTGCCCACTTGGTCACAAATTCAGCTTTCTAGCTTTATCCATAACTATGTTACAGGGGTTGGAAATGCCCTGAATGCCTTCTAGAAAAGGTTGGTACGGTTGTGCCTTGGCTCGTCTTGGCGGGGACACTGCTGTGCCCCAAGATATATATTGACTAACAAGAACTTAGTAAAATGGCGGGCTTATTTTAAATAAATACGCGCTCAACATATCTATAGTCCACGTCACCACTCATGTCCTGCGACGAAAAGTGGAACTAAATATGCTTATCTCAATGGCACGAAGACATGGTGGCGCCACTGCTATCGGACTTGAGTGTTGGCGGGGACTCTACTAATGCGCAGTGCGCATGTGCGAATAGCTTCCTCGTCGTCGTACCGCGAAAAGGCACTGGCAAAAATACGTTCAGCCAAACATATTTAATGAATATTTGAAATTAATTTAATGACCAAAATATAAATCTAAAGTAATTATTAACGCGTTTAATGGAGTATTAGTTTAATTCTTCCTTATATGAATGATAATATGTTCTTACGTAATTTGTAAATGTTTACTCAAAATATAAAAAATCTTTGCATTGGGCTGAATAATAAAAAATACTGAAAAATAAAAGCGCTGAAAAAAATGGCACTTTCCGCACGATTTGTCTACTTATAAAACGCAGTTTGTAAAGATTATTGAAATAAATTAAATAATAATTTAATTTAATTTAATTCAATTTTCCTGTTGTATTTGTAGGTATGGACCCAACCGGGTTTATTTTTTTTCTCTCTTAGCATTGCAGCCATTTTACTTATCTTTCATAAGAAAAATTACACATTTAAACACAAAATCACCAACCAAATAGCAACGTAATAGAGCTCTCATCTCGGACAAAGCCGGCTGCAACATAATTAACAAATAAGCTACTTCTAACAGGACGTCTTCTTCCTTGCGATAACAATGTTGTGTAGATTGGGTAAAGAGGGTATGGTATAGTCAGTGTCACAGAAATTTAGAATAATCATTCACTTATAAACAAGCACATACATTGTCTCTAGTCCCAAAAGGTTTATTCATGATGACTGCTTTACGAGTGGGAAATTCAGTGGGCTTAAAGTTTATGCTAGATCTAATTAATTGCAGAATATCATCTGATATTATGATTAGGTTTTGATTCCTTTACGAGTATCAAACAAATTCAGAAAATTTGCGGCATAAAACGGGTTTGGATTTAATTGAAACCAAAAAACATGAAAAATTATATTAAAAAGAACGAAAAAGCTAAAGAAAAAGAAACGCTATATATTCTTTTTCTTTCCTTAATTCATTGTTTTTCAACACGACTAAAAGGGACCACAAACCTGAGTATTTGAAATCAATTTATAATTTATACCACCACTAAGCGTTCGTGGTGACGGACAATGAAGTGATCTTATCATGGTTCAATTTTTCCTTCATGGTACGGGACCCTAAAAAGGACGACAGTAATCACTTAATATAAATTGACAAAATGGGTAGTTCCGAAAATCCCATGATTAAAAGATTATGATAATAATATCGCCCACCCGTTTTATCATACACCGCCATCTATATTGGAATGGCTGACGTGATATTTTGTGATTCAACATAAAAATTCACTCAACAATTAACCATTTTGTTATAAATAAATAAATGTTAGAGGACAATCTTACACAAATCAAACTAGGCCCATAGTAAGCTCAATAAGAATTGTGTTATGGGTACTAGACGACGATATATTTAATAGAGATAAATACTTGTATAAATACAAAGAAAACATCCAAGACTGAGAGATAAATATTGATGCTCACCACACAAATATTTGACCTAACCGAGATTTGAACCCAGGACTATCAGCTTCGTAGGCAGGGTCGCTTTGGGAAAATCCCAACCTGCCAAATAAGCATCGCAAGGAGCGGGGGTGACTTCCGATCTTATCTTATCCATCCTTGATATGCATGTTCTCTCCTATCTGGTCAATATTTTGCGAAATCCCCGCTACCCCACATATCTTCGAGAACGTTTGGAGTATCTTTTCCCCAGTAGCAATCGCAGATCCCACAAGGTGTCTCTCCTTTCAACTCCTCGGCATAACAATACCGTTATGATCAATCAGACTGTGGAACGCTATTTCCTGCGCTACTAGGGATAGTCCCTCAATTTTCACTTTTAAGAAAAGATTTTAAGTGCATTTCCTTTCTCTTCCGTAATATCTACGAGAATGTAGGTATATGTATGATACATTATAGTTTATATATATATGTGCATGCTATCTATTGTATTTCATAGAGTTGAGGTATATATTTTATTTATTAGGTATATTATATTGATATTTTGAAAGTACTTTTCGTGCATATGTTTACAGTTTTATTTCGCTATAGGACTGTATTGTTGCGTAAACTCTCCTGTCTTGGCTAGGTTTGCTGTAAGAAATCTCTCTTTAGAAAGAAGCTCTCCTTTGCTTATAACAATTTATTGAAACTGTCTGTATCTTCATATTTTCTGTACGATAAACAATATGATTATGAAATATGAACACGGGGACAGGGCTGGTGATGTCGAGGTTGCTTATACTGTACCTCCAGTCTGCCACTCCAAGTGCGTTGCGGCATGAGGATCGGAAGTATCTGTTAACGTCTCCTTTTAGAACTAATGAAGACGCTGATGACTGTGAGAACATCAACATCCGCTCACTTCCGCTTGTGGAGGCAGAGGTCTCTGATGCATGGCGCGAATTAGCTTTCTTTCCTCAATCGAATAATCACTGACGAGAGTCACTTGATGAGGCAGTGACACGTTAAAAATTTCCTTGCTATTTTGATGCTATTTACCTGTTTTTTAACACGTTGACTGTCTTTGCATTATAATTAATGCATTTATGTACGGGGGTTACCACAACGTCTTATGCCGAATCAGATTAGGAACCTAATTGGATCTGCAAAATTACCGTGACCGTTTTAAAACAAGTCTTGGTTTTAGGTAAATAAAGCCCATTATGGCGAATTGGAATGGAAATGGTTGCCATGGTGGTTCTTGTTTTGAACATAGTTTAAATCGGAAAAAGATTGTGGTGACCCCCCTGGTCGTTCGTTACCTGACATGGCATCGTGTTAATAAAGCTAATTTGAACTAAACAAAACATACACTAACATTATCATTGCTTAGGACTCTACCGTATTTGCGAAAATAAAGGAAATCAGCGAATTACATAGATTGATTGTTAAAAACTCAATAACAGAAATAGTTGCTGTATAATAAAAAGTAAAAAGTGCAGAATAGATAATATAATTCAGAAATTCTGAATGATCTATATATATGTCACCGTAAGATAGTCAATAGTTGATGTTTTTGTTCTCGTTAGTTGGTCAATTATCGAAAGATAGTAAACTGCAGCGTACTGCTTACTATATGACGTGTTTAAACTAACGGTTAAAACCGCTAAATAGTAAACTGGTTTACATACGGTGACATTTATATTAATTCGCTACAATATTATTCAATTATTTAATCAAAAGGAAAAACTTTCTTCAATTAAACTCTTTTTGATTAGCTAATTAAGGAGTCAATCGCGTCTCAACGCATACCTAGAATTGAGAGTAGCTCCGGTGACAATCTGTAGTCATCATCGTCAGTTCCACGTCACCATTAATTAGCTCAGTAGATTTTAACATTAAAATTGCAAAGCATTATGTAGTTCTGGTTTTCAGTACAGTTTATTCAAAGCATACCGCGAAATACTGCGAAATCTTGGGACTTTTTTCACTTTTTGCTCTAAAGATTATTAAATGTGTGTTTTACGACAACTATATTCTTCTAGTTAGTATTCTAGTTAATTCAATATTAATTGAAAGATAATTACATTGAATTTCATGTTATCATCAAACAGCTTTCATTAAACCTCTCAACGACCCACGTCATCATAGGATGCCATTTTCCCGTTTATTTTTTTGAACATTATTACCTTGTTCAAAATCGCGATGCCTTATAACGAGGTCGGGTCGTGGTGAGGTTAAATCATAAAACGAAGTCTGTAGGAATTATAGTTCGCTCACAATCTAGAAATTATAAAAATAAGGTAAAATGGATTATTAAAGAATTGAGATATTGGCTCTCGTTGCTCCGTAAAAAGAGCGCCTGGCCAAGTGGTTTCACGCCGCTTCTCACGCCAGTTCGAATCCAGGGGTGACCATGTACGACTGACAAGTACAAGTACATTTACGGACGTTGTAACGGTGATGGGAAACATCTTAAAAAAATCTTTGATATCCATAGCTGCGGCGATGGGCTAGCCCCCTGTCACGGGAAATAGAGTATAGAATAACTGGCTAAACTTGGGCACAGATGTGCCTTGCCACCCCGTATGGAAAAAATGTTACGTTATGTTATGTTGCGAAGTGAGACAAAGGAGTTTGAATATCTATTTGAATGCATAGTACCGTTTTCAAAGTTGCAATTTTGGATTAACATTAACTAAAATGGTCCAAGCAACATATTAAAAAACCAGAATGTTTTCCGATTTTAGCCTTTTTAGTGTCAATTTTTACTAGCGAACATGTTATGCTTCCCGAGAGTTGCAGCTTCAAATGCCTCGTGCATTTGCTTAAAAAAAATATCCAAATCACTGTCTTTTTTATTTGAAGATACTTTATGATCAGATCCTGACTGATCCTAATAAGTTGTTGAGGAGCTCTCCTGGTACGTCACCATAACCTCCACTTCCGCATAAGTATTATATTGAGCATGTAACTTATAGCAACCGTTATAAAGTAATCGAATCGCATCCTGTGGGAAACCTAGTATTATTTGTTTAGTTCACATCAGAAAATGATGCTTTTCCTAATGTCAATGGGACACTCTCGAACAAAAAATATTTTTCCGAATGGGTCCATTCTTCTAGGAGAAATCGCCGACTTACCTAAAAAAACGGTGAATTGCGGGTTGCACTCGCAAAAAATAATTAAGAAAATTAATAAATACATCGTAGAAGAATACCACAAAAAATAATTAAAAAAAAGCAATAAGAGAATAAAATCATGTCCGAATGTGGATGTTAAGCCAGAACCCTAAGATTGCGACCCGAATGGCCGAGAATTGCTTGATGAGAACGGATGTTTGTTCCCTAGTCATGGTTGTTTATCTATCTAAGTATAACATTTATCTACATAAATATGTTTATCGTTGTCTAGTACCCAAGATACAGGGAGTCCTAGTTTGGGGCTAGATCAATGTGTGTAGTGTCCAAGGTATTATTATTATTTATTGCGCCACCACAACAGTGTGATAAGCCGCGATATCTACGATCATATTATAATCATGATTAGGTTTGTTATATCACTGGGGACGTTAAAGCAAATGTCTTTTATGGGAACCCCCTTTCATACATAAAATCTCGCGTAGTTTATTATATCTAGTATTTAATCGCACAGCAAAAATACTGATTATCACAGCAAAAAAAGATCAGCAAAAGTACTTTTTGTTGTTCTTACATGTTCAACCTAATACGAAGGATAAAGGGGGCTTCGCATGGCTCACCCCCTTTACCCTTCACCTAAGCTACCGCATTAATTTGCCTTTAATTTGCTGTGAAAATCAGTATATTTGCTGTGCAAATCAATATTATTGATGTGCAGTTCAATATATCCCGCTAATTATTTGTTGCTGTAGCGATAACAGAAATATAGATTTTGTGAAAATTTCATCTCTCTAGGTACCTATAACGGTTCATGATATGCGCTGATGGACGGATGGACAGACGGACAGACGGACAGCTTAGGCTTAGTAATAGGGTCCCGTTTAGCACCCTTCGGGTAAGGAACCCTAAAAAGTGCAGAAAAGATAATATTTATTATATATAAATCTGCAACAATATTATTCAACAACAAATAATGTAGCGCATTTGCCCTATACGCTTTATGGGTTGGTAGAAGCACAGTTGCATAATCTTATTCAAACAAAAATATTTCGTAGTTTGACGTCGAGATTTGCAATCTTTAAGCTATTCTTAGAGCATACATCAGATTCTGATGTTTATCAAGAAAACCGTACACAGGTGCCATAAATCATCACATCTGTTACGATACTTACGATAGGACGTTACCATTTCAAGGACAATCTGTTATCAATCACTTTTTATCGCCCCATAAAAAGAGTACCAGAGTTTTAATAAAATGCGTGTTTACAAAGCAGGATGCCAGAGATTACAGGCACTTCCTTATCAAGAAACTTAAATATTTTCTCAGACAAGTCTTCCTGGGGGATATGATACACTGTGATTTCGACATTTTATCTTTAAAGGTTTCAATTTATAGGTACTGTGTGTTTCTGGGAGATATAATACCGTGCGACATTTCTAAAACGATATTATTTATACTCGGGTACAGTTGTTTCCTCGGTAGGTTCTAACCATTTGATTTCAACTAACACTGCGAAGGTCCTAGGGGAAACGTTCAGTACCTCAGTCTGCTGCAGAAATATTGTAGCATCACTGTAAGTTCTGTCTATCTCGACTCTCAAGTCGTACGCGCTAGATGGTGGAGATAACACATAATAAATACCTAACAGTTGTCAGGAACGTGTATACGTGATATAGTGGGTATGTGTTAGTGCTGCGATAGCGGTCATTGACCCGACTGCTACTGCGAACCGAATCATAGATGGTAACCATGGTAAAGGTCGGTGACCGCTACCATGATACGCTAAGCGACAGTATTTTCGAAAGTTTCACGCAATAAGTAATTATCGCTAACCCAATCATGAGCGTACAGTGGTAGAGATGAGTCGATGACCGCTAACGCGTACCTACTATAGCTAGGAATGAAGGGGTAACCCCTTTACTTTACTTATTATACTTTATGGCAAAATAAAGAAGATACGTCAAACTACGTGTAGAAAGGCGAGCTTATCTCTAAAAAGAGATTTATTCCAGCAAACCTAAGATGGACAGGACATATTAAAGAACAGGTAGACTTATGTGCACAACGTTAAATAATTTAAAATAATATACTATTTACCAATATGTATGCATAAGATCAATACAAATACATAAAATTATACTACAAAATATACATCAATACAAGATACTTTCATCAGTACATTAGGGAAGAGAAAGATAGTGATATTTTAAGCGAATTTTTATATTAAATGACGGGCTGTTTCTGATGGCGCTAGGACGTTTATTACTGAGTCTGATAGCTCGTAGTCTGTACGCAGTGTTGTGTTGCAGAGTGTAAGTAGTGACCGAGTGTGAGATATCCGAGGCCTATCCGAAGACAGAAATTCAAAACGATTTCGGAGGAAGCCAGGGTAGCGAGTATTGAATAAGATGTTGAAGACGCAGATGAGGTTGTGAGAATCCCGACGAAGAGGAATAGGAAGCCACTTCATCTCCCTGCGATACTCCGAGACGTGGTCATACATCCGCAGGCCGAAGACAAACCCAATCCCGAGGGTTTGAAATGGACCCCTTTTCTACTGCCGTAATAAACAGACCATGTTTTTTTTACAAACAAACGTCACACATTTTCCGATACAGGGTGATAGTGACACAGTTTTAGCCAGGTATACCTGATGCCTAGTTTCTTGTACCCTGGGTGCCGCCTGGAGGGGGTGGGAGGGGGGTGGGAGCAAGTGAGAATATGCATGGCTAGAGAGAGATGGTGGCCTCGCTCAGGGGCCAAGAAGACTTTTTGACTTTGGGTACCCTGGGTACCCAAAATGCCGTTATAGGTTTTGAATTATATTACCATGGCATAAAGTTCAAAATTTCGACCTGTTAAAATGTCAAAGTCAATCATGCTGTTATAACTATACCGTAACTGGAACCTAGAGCGCCAAAACATCTCTTTTTGGTTTGTCTCAACTCGATTTACTAATCTCTTAGCAAAAAGATAAACAGTGGTATTGCCTGAACCAAAAATAATAATGAAATAGTTAACTAAATAAATAAACAAAATTAAAAGATTTTTTTAGTTGTTTTTATGAGAACATCTTAAACTTAAACCCAGATTGATAAATATTCTGAATCTTACATTTTGCAGGAAACGTAGATAAAGTAGTAAATAATGCTAAGATAGCAGTTTTGTAGTAGTTTTCTATTTAAGATACTGTGAGTGATGCTATCGATGTTAATATCATTTTGTTCTTAATTAAGACTTCGAATCAGAATGCAGTTCTACTGACATAGAATAAATGTTTTCAATATGATTTGAAATTGAATATTTTTTATTGCTAAAGTATTATTATTTACTAACTTAGACCAAGTAAAAAGTTCAGATGGAACGCCACGAGCAACAGAAGTGGGGTCGCTTTTGATAATGCATACCTATACAAAATTCAAAATTTAAAAAGAGTTTATTTCCATAAGAAACACATAGGTTACACTTGGAGAATGTCAAATCTTGAACTAAAACACATATGAGGCATAGGGAAATATAGAACTCAATTTGAATTCCGTCACCAATGTTTTAGATGCTGGAGGCAAAGAGGCGACTAGAAACCTCCAGCTTTATACGTTATTTTTACAGAATTGGAGCAAACACCTTCCCAAGCTTTCTTGTCTTCTAAATAATCTGATAATTTGTAGTAAGCCTTTTTACATAAGTGATTTTAAACAACATTTTTAAATTTATTTACCGACAATTCTTGTAACTCAGTTGGGATTTTGTTGTAAAAGCGAATACATTGCCTTTAAAAGTTACATTAACCTTATGGAGCCTAGTAGTAGGTATAGCTAGTTTATTCCTATTTCTAGTGTTAAAATTGCGCCTGTCGCTATTCTTAGGAAATTTATCAATATTTTTGTGGATTTACATTAGGTTTTCATAAATATGCTGACACGGCACTGTGATAATGTTAATTTCCTTAAATTTACAACACAGTGACTCTCTGGGACCCACATTGTAGATTACACGACAGCTTAAACAGGCTGGCACTTTTAATGCTACCTGGAGGGAATGTTCTCTTAACAATGGAGATTTTATATATCACACAAAGTTAATCTTTTCTATTTTTGAAAAAAATATATGCAAAACTGCATTCAAATATTTTTTCAAATACGCTTCCCACACCCAGGACTCAATCCGGCTAATATTCGAAAAAACAAAATTGTGTACTTTTTAATGTCATCAATCGATAGGGTCAAGCATAAAATCAAATCTCTCTTACGAACATGGTAAATTAAATGAAAGGGAAAGCATTAAATCTAAACTTATTTTATCTTCACACGTATCATAAACCCTCTTTACTGCGTTCAAAAACCGCACGTTACGATCAGCATTATGTTAAACTACTTGGTAAAAACTCGTTTCGTATCTGGAAAACTACACATAATGGTCATTATGTGTAGTTTTTCTACATATAATGACATTCAAATTTCGAACGCCGACGCCCGTCTGCGTGAAGTTGGTACTAAAGAACAAGCTAAACAATTGCAGAACCACATGCCGGTCAAACATGCGGTTCCTGAACACATCAAAGAGAGCTTATGATATGTGTGTAGATAAACTAGTGTATGTAACTGTACATAATTAGGCATTAAAACTCTCGAGTGATATTATTATGAAACTCGCCTTCGGCTCGTTTCATAAACCCACTCTCGAGTTTTAATGCCCTCCATTATGCAGCAGTCACATAAACTACTATTAATATTCATTTTTTCGAATTTCAGCTGGTTTGATACTAGGAAGCGTACTTTAAAAAAAAATGAATGCAGTTTTGTTTCTTTTCAAAAATTAAGGAACGTTACATTTGAGTGAAATTTGCTATCTTCACTTCTTTAGAGTGGTTTCCCTTCAGGTGGCATGCAACAATTTCACCATGTATACTAGTATCGTACACATTTGTGTACAACAACGTAAAATGGTAAAACTAAGAGGGTTTTCTCTATTTGGTATGTGCTGGGTGGACGTTATATGCTTTTTTTCGACCTCAGTGCGCATATCACAACATCCGCTAGTCTATTTTTATTTGGTCTGAGTTATATAAAATAAAACATACCAAAAGGTTTAAAACTCCTGTAAAGTATCTTTGACACTGTAATTGCTTTATTTACCATTTTGCTACGAGATTAATGATTCGAGTACAGGCAAAAGAAATTTGTAGAATGATTATAATTGATTTGAATTGTGTATTTTTCTAAAATATTCGTTCCGTGATTTGGAAATATTGTAGACACATAATTGTTAGTGCCAAAAATTATGAACATTAATTTAATTATGTTATCATATCATAAACATTGATGGCACGTGCTGACAAAATATGTTATTCAACGGCTTATACTCTATGAAGTGCGATCAAAATAAACACTATTAAAACTCATAAATTTAAATTAAGTAGGTGTGTGTTATTATTTCGTTCATTTGAGGTTCACTTCTAATGGATCTAGTTTCAGCTATTAATGAATCTTTCGAGCGATCGCCAATACATATTTCATACATAAAGCTATTGACTTAACTACTTTCTATCTACTGCATCTCCGATAGCTAAATAAATTCACCAGCAGATGAGATTTTTGACATACCTAACAAACATACAGATGCCTTTTCCCGGAAGCGGAGTAGGCAGAGACTAAAGACCTCCACTTGCTACGAGATAGTTAACTGTCATTGAATATCCGACACTTTAGGCAGCCTACGCTCCAAAGTGTGACTGACACACGAGTTGGGAACGCTGAAATCGGGTTCTAACAGGACACATTCGGTACTTATGCAGTAAATTTGCATATCGCACCAAAGGTGTTTGCTCTACAACTTCGGCAAATACCGAAATAGTCCGACACTGTCTAGCACTGTTTCTCAAATGTCTTCGTTTAAGTTAGACCACGCCGTCTCGTCATTCTAGGTTTAGGTGTTTGCGAATGTTATGGCGTGTGTTATACGTATAGATACGTAGTGTACCTGCTTCAAGAATAATTTTAAACCTTAAGAACCTTTACAAGCAGCAGATATATTTTCGACAGTTCGACGTACACGCGGACAGTGTCATTGCGAGCCAATAATTTACAACGATTTGCTTAGTAAGATTGAGCTCAAGCTGGGATCAGGCCAGTCATTCGTTGTCTTTTTTTTAGGTTAACACAAAGTTTAAGAAAAATACTAATCGTTTTTGTTTATTCGATTGATTAAATTTTCCAAGATTCCAGTGCAGTGCTTTAGTGCAGTATAAAGTTCGTTTTATTAGATCAAAGGCAATTTCCAAGAAAGGAAGAAGGAAGGCGATTAGCCGTGATTAGCCAACTTTTGGCAAAGGTTCACAGGATCACATACTAATAAATTCAAAGAGTCGCGTAATCACGATACGCTTCAATGTATGCCTTCGTTTCCTTGTCGTACCAACTCTTGCGCAGTCATTACAGCGCAATTAATTAAAACTCTCGAGATCACATACACTACCATTTGGCACAGCATCATACGCATAAAATAGTCCATGAAATTAAACGGTACACGCTATTTTAGATTCGTTAACAGATTAAAATGCTATTGTTGCCTTATGTTAATTTAACAACTGCGGCGTAATGAAAAGACTAAATTAGAGTAGAGCAGCTGCATGCGGTTGTGAATAAATTAAATGCAATATCAATGCCAGATAGCTAGTGCAATTGCCCTATAAAGACGTGGAACGATGTTCCAGAGCCTAGCGAAGCAATTACACCCGTGGACATACTCTCACGAACTTCGATATGAGTGTCCGCAGCGCGACCGACTAGATGCCACGCACGAGACATCGACCAGCGTCCCCACTCGATTTTTTTCCAATTGAAACAGAGACAATCTATTTTCCGCTTTACTGAAAAATCTGTCACGGAGATATTCTGCTGCTGACTGCCGCGTCCGCAGAAAGATATTACCTTTTGCTATGTACTTGAAAGCGAACCGATTGTTTTCTCCCTGATTATGTTCGAAGATGGCGCTAGAGTTAGTTGTTTGCAATGAATTACCAAAATGCAATCCTTAAGTTTCGTTGCATGATTTAAACTATATAAATAGAACTGAGTTATACTTCATGATGTCTTTTCAGGGTGGGAGAGGACCAAATTTGCACCTAATTAATATTTAGACTTGAATTGCCTTTTTTCATTTATTCATGTTACGTATCTTTCGGGGTCCAGCCACTCCGCCGAGTTCGCATTTTCATCCCATAAAATGAAGACATAATTTTTTTCCTCCAGCTACATTAAAGCAGCAGTAAGCTTCAATAAGCCGGGGTAATACTGTGTTACCGAATCGATTGCCATGTGGAGCGTCTAGAGAACGCTCCCAGAAAATAGGATTCGAGAACATAAACTGACTTGACTTCATAACGGTATAACTCAAAAATTTGGCTGAAGAGCTCATGGGGAGCACAAATGGAAGTGCACGGAGTAATATGGTCTACAATGTATGTCAGATTGAGGGTATTCCCGAAGCTCTAGGAATATATACGGCGGCTTTGGAGCGTTTGAGTCATTCGGCTGCTGCGTTGCCAATACCTTAGTCCTGATATGTGGGACGAATTTGCATGTTATGTGTAATGTTCCTTTGGTCTAGAATTGTATTGTCACGTTTGACTTGTATGATACTCGTAAAATCAACAAATTATTGTCAATTAGTTACCTAGTATAACAAACTGACAGCAGCCCTTTATTATCGAAATATATATTTGTCCTCCTTTGTTGACTTCTAAGTATAACGCGTATATTTGTGACACAACGCAAAATTTCGCTTTTGTCTGGTTGTTAAGCGATAAAATTATTTGTTTGTGAAAATTCACAAAACAAACCTTAACAAAACATATGACGTCAATACACATAATGAGCCATTTGTTTTCTTTACAAACATCTTGAAAAGTGGTAAACTATGATTATATAAACGCAATTATAAAATGAATCGTATTTGATTGAGCAAGCTGGAAGTGGGGCACCAGGACAGATTTGAAAGGCTGAAAAAGAAATGGAAAAGCATTTCATGAGAATTTCATTCAAGTCTACTTTTGCAACAATTCTTGATAATATCATTCATTAAGCTTCGTCTCTCTCACTGTGTGGGCTTTATAAATCGATATTTCAAAACAAAACATATCGCTGATATCTTAATTAATATTTCTTAAGATGCTAGTGATAACAAAACACTATTAAATGAGCATTACCCATGAAATCGTGGCAAATAATATCAAATTACTTTCCGCACAGGATTAAATGTCAAAATATTACGAAGAGTCATTACCGTACACGGTTTATCGATCCAACCAATCATTCGTAATATTCATACGGTGATAAATGTATAACAAGAGATTCCAATGAAACACAATCTATTTTGTGACAATGTCCACTTGGCCGTAAATGCTAAAATATTCTATCTTTGGCAGGCATCGAAGACAAAGCAGAGTTAATCTCGCGCAGTTGAGTTATTCCGCGGCGCGCTGAAAGGCGAAGCTCAAAATTCGAAATAGACCACATTGAAATCTAGCAACTGCTTGTCGTGCCGCATTACCGACTCCGCCACTGTATTTATAAATATTCGGCTCACAATTTGCTGTCTGCTATGTAATAGGTCACGATATTTATGGCATAGGTAAAAATAACAAAAAAGATCACAATTTATTGCAACTTGTAAATATGTAGAGCTGTCTCTGCAATCTTTACGCGCTTGTATGGCAAACAGGAACATAATGGCGTTTCGAAAAAGAAATTGAATCTAGCCGATATAGCCTGAATATCATACTCCATTTCACGTGACAGGGCTAGCCCATAGTTTCCTTCTGTTCAAAACGTCCGTATCTCATTGGTAATGTACCAATTGGGCAACTGGTACATGTCTTTTCTCAGATGGGGTAGCATCACATAAAACAACTTTGTGATTTGACTAAAGTATATAAAATAAACTCGCTATGACTATGTTTTTTTTATTTAACATTCGTGGGATCGCAAATTGTAGGCAACGGATTGTCAGACAGGTTTAGAGACATCTTCGAGTACCCAAATACATATTATAGTTTAATAACGTCTTCTTGGCACAAAGCCATACACATTGTTACAACGGGAAATTCAAAGAAAAAATCAGAGTTATCAATATATTGGTATTTTTTAGGAAAATTAAATTTTAAGGTCATCATAGCTCAACGGGATGTTAAAAATTTCTTCGGTTCAAAATTTTGCAAAAAAGCTTACTTTGAGGCTACTCATTCCTTTGTTTTCCAATGTTTTTAAAACATAAATAGAGTATTTATTTACTCAACGAGTTCTAACCAACGATACCCCACTAGATGGTCAGTTTGTTTTACTTTGCCAAATACCAAATACCAAATGTCTTTATTACTGTAGATATTTACATATACTTAGCAATCGTCATTTTTTGCCACTTCTCTACATTGGACCAATGTGGGAGAAGAAGGGCGTAGAAACTCCCACAGATTGATTTTTAGATCTCTTTTTAAAAATTGCTTATGCTTAACTAATACAAAATATAATATTTAGTCATTATCATAATTAATAAGCAGGAATAAATAATAACAAAATTATTAACAGCAAGGTCTGTGTTAAGCCAGATTAACCCCATACAGACCCATCATTTAAGTAATCTTGAACATTGTAATATCCCTTTTTCGACAAAGTCGCTTTAACATGGATTTTAAATTGCTCAAATGGCAATGTCAAGATCTCCAGAGGTATCTTGTTGTAGCATTAACCCTTGAAAGAATTGCTAACCTTCGCGAGTCTAAACCGGGGCGCAAGTAGTCTGTGATTATTTCTTAGGTAAACATTACAGCTATCGCTAAGTTTGGGAAATTTTGTAAGGTTCTTGCGTACGTACATTATATTTTCAAAAATAAATTGACTAGCTACAGTTAGTATGTCAATTTCTTTAAAAAGCTGTCTTAAGGAGTCTGTGCGTTTTAAATTATAAATTGCTCGAATAGCTCTTTTCTGTACTTTACACGACGGACGGACGGACACGTGCGTAACAGCAATAGAGCTCTGTTTAGACCCTTCGGGCACGGAACCCTAAAAATGGGCAATTGAAATATCCTGTTGCTAGATTTACATTACAATTCACCGCTTTCAAAAAATAACAAAGCTGGTACCTATGGTAGCTTCGAGTACAACCTCGACACAACACGAAATATGATAATTAAATGAAAGTAATACGTTTGTAGTATGAGTTAGTTATGATATTTTCTCCCTAACTTTTGGGTAACACGCTTTTCAAACGTACTTCCAACATAACCTGATTCCTACGCACCAGAACCTTGCACCCACACACATCTTCTGGGAGATCGTCCTGTACAAACTGTACACTCACGTGCGTAATATAGATTTGTCTTACATTTGTATTGGTAATTAAGTGCCTGACTGCAGCTTATAGTTTTGGATTTACGTTTAGTAACCACTCAGCTCTGGGCCCATCAACTGTTGATCGCCTGCTGTTGTAGAACATTTGTCGACAAATAAATTACGAGATAAACAGTACAATATAAAGGATACTTTGTGGTTTACTACTATTATGCGCGTGGGCTGATTTTGAAACAATTTATTGCTTGGAGTAAACATAACCTAGTTAGTAGCGTCACCTAATTTTAACAGACTTACAAAAATGAGAGGTTCTCAATTCTATAAGTTTTTTTGTAGTATTATCAGAAACGCAAAATACAACATTTTATTGTAGGTTTGTATGTATGTTTGTCTTCGTGTTTATCCGCAACCATACGTTGGATTTTGACCATTCTTTTTAATTTGCTTATCCAATTAGGAAAAAGTTATCCAATTAGGAAAAAGTTACTCCAATTAGGAAAAAGTTAAAGTTTTATTAAAATCCGTTCTGTAGTTTTTAAGATATGGACTATTACGTGTAAGTTTAGTAGTCTAGATTGTTAATACGAGCTACATCGGCATCAAAGAGATGATGGTTGATTTTCTATCCAAAACTAAATAAAAATGCATGTTTTATCAAAATCGGTTCTGTAGTTTTCAAATTATGAAAAATAGGACTGAAAAACAACAGTCGGAAAACTTAGTTCAGATTTTGTGTAGTTACTGACGTCAGCGTCAGCTCGAGTTACTCACGAAATCTCCTCTTGTCCTCCTAGTACCTACTAGGGAAGTGAGCGAGTGTGCGTGTATGGATTGTCATTAAAATCAAATATTGGCCAGATTCCAAATCTTGCACTTCGTTTTCTCGAAAAGGGTAAGCCTGAGATCCTCAGACTTAGACCACATTGTTGTGATTTGTTTACGAGTAGCCAACCCACACGAAAATATTTTATTATTATACAACTTGGCACTTCGAAAAAGTCTTTTATAACTAGGATCTACATTAAAATGCACTTAAAAACTGCTTATGAAAAAATTGTACAAAATGAAGTTTGATGAATTTAGAACGCATAAAGCTCACTTTTCGCTATGGGTTATATATAATGTAATATATCCGGTTTCCTGCCCAATGAATCACATATGATACATATGGTACCAACGTTGGAAAGTTCATGAAAAAAATATAAACAAAATTACTAGCCACTTTGCAGGCTTATTTCCGTTGGACGTGGCAGGATAAATGCATTTTTTTGTGGGGACTTGGGGAGTGCATTGCCTTTTGATGAAAAATAAAAAAACTACCTGCTAAATAACTAACATTAGCCAAATTGGGGAAAAAGCGTTGGACATTACGGAATGAAAATCTATGTCGGGGACACGGAACTGATGTGTATATATTTTCTTAGATATTTAATAATAGTATAGTGCAATGTAGTATTTGACAGGGAATTATTCATATGTGATAATTCCTAAAAAGTTCAGACAAAACACGGATGTGGCTACATCTAGAGCTAGAACCTAGAAGTATATTTTAGTTACTTTTATTGGTAGGTATCTTGTTGTGGGAAAAAGCAGCGAATATTCAAACTATTTTTATTTTACAGGAAAGAGCTATTCGAGCAATTTATAACGCACTGACCCCTTAAGAGAGCTTTTTAGAGAAATTGACATACTAACTGACAGCTAATAAATTTATTTTCTAAAATATATGCATGTACGCAAGAACCTTACAACATTTTCCAAACTTAGAGATAGCTGTAATGTTAACCTAAGACATAATCACAGACTAGTTGCGCCCCGGTTAAGACTCGCGAAGGTTAGAAATTCTTTCAAGGGTTTCACTGCATTACTTAAATGACGGGGCTGTATGGGGTTAATCTAATTCAACACAGAACTTGCTGGTAAAAAATAAATATGCCTGCTTAATAATTATAATAATTAATATTGTAATATTTTTATTAGTTTACAACCAATTTTTAAAGGTGTCTAAAAATAAAAATCGATTTATGGGAGTGTCGTCGCCCCTCTGCCACAGTGGTCCAATGTAGAGAAGTGGCAAAAAATGACGTTTGCTAAATATATGTAAATATCTACAGTAATAAAGACATTTTAACGTTGAACTATCTATTTTGACTAGCTTTCAAACACCGTATTGTGTCTATCTTAAACTACATGGAATGTCGGCATATTTACGACATATCTGTACCCACCTCGTTAGACTGAATGTCATTTCAATCGTTACTTGTTTGTTGTTGACAATATGGTTACGAGTGATGTTTTTATTTGGTAGGTAAGTACAGTCGGCGGAATTTAATTTCCGACCCACCTGAGGTTGAATTTAGTATAACAAACTGGAACCATAAGATCTATGCCATTAGACGACGTTGCCTTTATTATTTACACGTAGCTAGGCAACTGATTAGTTATGTCTGTAATTAACTTTTTTAATAATCATTTTCCGCAAAGAGTTTATATCACTTTGAAAGCTATTGTATATCGATCCTAGAATTATTCAGTAACAAGCACAAGCAAACAGTTTCGTTATTCTGAGATTTTGAAAATGTATAATTGATATTTATACATACATTTTCGGGAACTACTATTTCAGATAACATTAGACAAAACGTCAATTAAATGGCATAAGGTTCTTTAAGTTATTTATGCAGAATTCTACAACAATAGGAAAGTAATTCTACAAAGTATAAGGCGAACAAATTATATCAGTAGATTTCAGCATAGATTTAGTATGAGAAAGAGTTGTTTTAGTTTTCGCCGTATTATATTATCTCATTCGTGACATTTGTCCGTGCATGACTGATTGAAATGGAGTAATGGTTGACATGGTGGAGAGATTTATAATACATGTTGGTGAATCATCGTCAGAAGACAGTGAAGATGACAAAGACAGTGATGTTGATAAATGACGATGATTGAACACATAAACAAAGTGTAATAAGAGAAAAAAATTATTTGTAAAAATCTTAATTTACATAAAATATTTTTGTCTTTGACTTTATTTTTCTTAATTAACTAGGTTATCATGTATGTGTTTACTCAATCTTCCCATTTTTATAAACTCTTCCTTTTTTCTCTTTTGCCTTTTAAGGTTAGTAATGAAAATGCTGTTTACCTCTGCTTCTGCTCTAACTCTATTTGACTTTCTGTCTAGTGTAGTGTAGAGTTGAGTTTGAGTTTGAGAGTATAGTAAATTTTTAGTGTCTATCGCGATAGCACCTAATCTGAAAAGCTCATTGCGCAGTATAATTGGGGACTATCTATCTGTAAAAATCGTCAAATTCTATTTACTTCTTCTTATAAAATATGGCATCCTAACCACATTTGAGGTTAATTTTGTCAGTGTCAAGAATACTTGAAAGATCACGTGACATGTTTTTGAACCGAAGCTCAGATGAATGAAACTCTTTGCCTGTTTGGGAGCAAAGGCGGGCATAGGTGCCTTTGCAACGAAATGGGTAGGAAGAAACTACCGAGACTACCATAATTTTGTAATTGAGCAAATACTAAACGTTATGGGATTTTTTCATGCCAATCATTTTGGCTACACCTGTTTGGAAATACAAGTAGGTAGGGTTTGAAATATAACTGGACAACAGGATCTGATTAACTTTTCATTATAACTATGTCCTAAGCTTTGGTATCAGAATGGGGCATAATAGTCACATGGACAAAACACTTCAACCCCTGGAATCCCTTTGAGTACTGTACCCTAAACTATAATTCTAGTCATTGGCTATTCCTCGAAAAAAATATTGAAAGCGCGCATTGCCGTCGCGTCGGCCGTCCAAAAATAAATGGTTCCTCCGATGATTGATGCTTCGTCCGCCGCACGCTTGTTTTTGACGTCTCGCTGTCAGGAAAAGGGAGTGCGTTTTCTTTCATATTCCACCGCAGCCGTGACGCTACCCTGCCTCTAGTCTAGTCACACGGAATTCGAAGTGCTATGTGGTGTCACAGCCACAACCCGAGACGCTTTCAGACGCGTTCAAACCGGATGCTCGTCGTCAGACCGAAATTAGGATGTCTAAACATTTTCTTTTCAGGGTCATCTAACATTGTTTTTTACTGAATTTCATTTCGTTCCGAGTCGAATCGCGATGCGCGAGCCCCGCGCGTTTAAGAGTTGCCGGGAGAAAGTTTTATTCGATGTTTTCACGCAGATGATTGAGTTAGACGGTTGCGCGGGAGGCTGGGACGCAATCTCCGGCGGCGCCGTTGACGCCCCGGGCGGAGGCTCCCTCGGGCTTCCCCCTGAGTCCTACCCTGTACTGTGTGGCAGTACAGGGTAGGACTCAGGGGGAAGCCCGAGTGAGGGGACAAACAGAAGTAAAACATAAACGCTAAAAATACCTCTGAAGTATATTGGGAAGAATCTAAAGCTAAACTCATAACGTACCTATCTATCCTCGATGTGTCTTACCGTCTAACAAAAAGTAGTTAAACGCATTGCGAGAAAAAATAAACGTCGGGCATCTTATGCTTTTGATCAGATGATAAATCATTTATACGGTGCTCGGTACGGTAAAACAGATACGGTGTTTTATTTAAACTCTTCACGTTTTTGGGACAAATTTTGATAGAGCTTTTAAACTATATCATACTTTAACCTCAAACCTTATAATATTACCAAATAATCTTGAATTTACCACATTTCCGTCACGGATTTCCCTAATTATTCTTCCCGTAATAACTTCGACAGTTCAGGGCTTATAAATTAACACTTTAAACGCGGTACGGAAATTCGGATGATATTTTGCGATCAGAGTTAGGATCTAGTTTCCGCAGTCGCGCGATAAACAAGTTATTGGCGTTAGGACAGGGTGTGTTAGGGGTGGAGGAATCAGGGGGGGGGAACCGAGGGGGGCACTCTTCCGTGTAATTAATAAACGAACCGAAAGGATGTTCCAATTGGATCCGATGGTTTGTGAAAGTGTTTACCTGTTTGGCGCATTGTTGCAGCAACTTGTATCTAGGTAAAGTAAACACCTGTTGTTTAATATGGTGTACATGAATTACTGTAGATATTCACAATAATTCTCATATATCTATCTTCTATACTTTAGGCCACTGTGGGAGACGAAAGTAACATAAAGAATCACTATAATTTAAAACGTGTCCTGCAAAACACGCACCAACCGGTCCCAAAGCCGTGTCTAACATAACTTCAATGTGTCGTTCCAATCTTCTTGCGACCGCAGAACTGCAGCCTTATGGCATAACTCTCTGAAGTTCATAGCGTGTGTCTATGGTTCATCTCATGCTCATACAATTTCATCGATTGCGGGTATCACCGCAGGCTTCTAGGCTTCATTCAATGAGCTTGGGTTTGGCCACCATTATGATGCTCCTTGCGTGATATCAATTTGACAGATGAAGCTGGTGCAAGGTGTCAAACGTAAAAGTCTATATGAAGTTCATAGCTCAATCGACTTACGCCATAAGGCTGCTGTTAGCAAAAGGGTGTGAACTACTTGTGTCGAGGCTCGCCTCGGCTTACACACATATGTTAATGTCGTCGGGGCTGTGTCAAATGTCTCGGCGACCGCCTTGTTGTGGCGGCTGCCTGCACAGAATGCATCTACATTGCGTTGAAAGGCGACCATTACCCCATTTCATAAAGCAACAACTTACAATTTCACATATATTTTTTTACATAACATAACATAGCGTCACGCCCTTTCTCATACGGGGTAGCAGCGGCACAATTGTGCCCACTTTGAGCCAGTTATTCAATACTCCATTTTGCGTGACAGGGGGCTAGCCTATCGCCGCAGCTATGGAGTAATGAAGGTTTCCGTATAATGTACTGAAAATAATTTAATTATCTCATTGGTACATGGTCAGGAATCGAACCTGCATCTCCAGTGTGAGAAGCAAGCGTGAAACCCATTAGACCACGGAGCGCTTTTGTTTTTAAATAATAATAATAATAATGTTTATTGAGGCACAAAAAGGTATACATTGGTAGGTAAGTAATTAACATTGTTTATGTGAGTGCGCTTACGTAGACTTATTTATAAATTAGTAACTTCTATCACCTAAACTTCTTAGTTTTCCGAAGTCCTGTATCATAGGAGACAGAGCCTTTTCCGTGAAATTTAATCATCATAATGTAAGACACGCTACCAGGTTGCTTTCCCCATCTACTCACTGATAGCATGGTAAAAAGGTGTTTACCAATGTTGCTGGTTTAGACTTGTGAAATTGTATCTTGTTGTTTTCAGAAAAGGGCCGCAGACCTTACCTCTATCTACGTTCTTCACGCGAAAAAACACTCCATACAAAAGACCTAAGAGTGCCTTTGCTATAACATCTCCCGCTCCTGATAGTCCTCGGTTCTCTAGTTCATTTGTTTCCGTAACCAGTCGACCGCTCCGTCAAAGTATCATATGATGTTGTCTTCATGATTAGAGACGCACGTTCTGAATAGCAAACAGCCAATGACCAATAAGAAGAATAAACAGCCTAACTAACAACAAATAGTTGCTGGCCAGATACAAATATTAAAAAATTCTTACCGGTGTCAAAATGATAATCACGTTTTTGAGCGCATAAAGTGTTAACTAGTGTTAGCTTTCCAAGAATAACGTAAGGATTGAGGTTGTTGACCTGAAACGCGCTACGCAAGCCTGACTATAATATGTAGGTAGCTATATAGAAAGTATTAGATTGTGCAGCATATTACTAATAGACTGTTGCTGATTTACCGTTTTGGTAAAACAATAAAAAGCTCTTGGGCCTAATTACCCGATTACAGCGAAGCGCAAAAGAGGAGGTTATGTGTTTGACCTGTTTGTATGTACTTTCAGTAGCAGAAGATGAAGCCCACTTCAAAACTTATTTCCCTTGCAGCTAGAATGTGGCGGTAAACCCTTGCTTTTGTTAAACTGTTTGTGGAATTTGAAAAACCTTTTAAAAACCATTTGTTTTATGACTTTTAAGTTTTGGACTGCATGGGAAAAGAACCCTTTCACAACTGCTGATAATGGTATGTTTACTCAAAGGCAGTAAATAAAAAAAACAGCCAAGTGCGTGTCGGACTTCGCACATTTGGGGTTCCAAATAGGGTGATAAATATATAAAGATAAGGATATAAATCAAAAATAAATAAATTAGGAAGGTACTCACTTCACATACATCTGATACACCTAGCTAAAATATCACTATCATTCTTCACCAACAAATAATAACATTGTTTTTCGTAGTGTTTGTATGAATGACAAAGTTATATTTACGGTTTTTAAATAAGGTTAAAGCTTCAAAACTGCTTATTTTATTTTGTTCAAACCAATTTTCGTTGAAAGTGTTTATTGAGATGCACAACATATTTTTTTTATACTTTCACCCTCTCTCTTACTTTAAAAGTTAAAGGAAGGGGGGGACACCATTTTTTCCACTTTGGAAGGGTCTGTCTCTTTATCGATTTATTTGAGGAAAAATGGTTTCAGGAACTTCAACGTCATTTTAAAGACCCATCTATAAACACTTCACATATATAGGTTTGATGAAAAAAATATTTTTTGGCTTCAGTTCCATGTATGGGGAGGAGCCCTGCTTAATTTTTTATTTTTTCAATTGTGTGTTAAAAACGTAAAGCGGTTCACAGAATACATCTACATACCAAGTTCTTACTGTGTAGTCCTAATAGTTTCGGAATAAGGTGCTGTGACTTACGGACGGACGGACGGACAGACTGACAAACAGACGAAATGTGCGAAGTCCGACACGCACTTGGCCGATTTTTACTGTCGGGCTGTCGGGTTTTTAGTTTTTTGATTACGTTATTGAGTACCACATTTTGGAGGACGTCTAGACACGTCTGTTTTCCTTATAAATCAAGAGAAATGATTAATTATTACTGGCTCTTTGTACTAATTGTAGGCATGCTAATAGAGAAAAGTTATGAAGTTGAAGGTAAATCACGGATTGATAATCATGTTCCAGGGATATTATAATATGAGGGACTTGATCAAATCCCAAAGTGATTTGATCAAATCCCGGGAAATGATAAAATAATGAAATTATTTTAACATATCCCTAAACAAATCTAGAGATTTGATCCAATCCCGAAACTGTTTTAGTGAAGTACCAAAAAACAAAGTTTGTATGTTAGCAAACTGCTGGTCGAAAATGAACGTAATATAAGCAATCTGACGACCCGAATGGCCGAGTCGGCAGTGACTCTGCCTACGAAACAAAGGGTCCCGGGTTCGAGTCCCGGTGGGGGCAAATATTTGTTTGATGAGAACGGATGTGTGTACCCTAGTCATGGTTGTTTATCTATCTAAGTATAGTATTTATCTGTGTAAGTATGTGTATCGTTGTCTGGTATCCAAGATACAGGGAAGCCTAGTTTAGGGCTAGATCAATGTGTGTAAATAGTGTCCAAGGTATTATTATTATAATCAATACGGTTATGCTTCGTTCAGCTCCAGGCTTGTGACCTAATACAACCTAACTGTATTCAGACAGAAAGTGAACAATTTGGCTCCAAATTCTACTTATTACTAGAAAATTCTAGTATAAACTAAGCGGGGTGAAGAAAGGGGCATGGTAAAAATAATAATAATTGACATATATTTTCGACATTTCACTGAAATTGAAAAGGTATTCTATCAATTTACTAGATTTGGTTAAGGTATTTGTTAAAATCATGTCATTATTTAATCATTTCACGGGTTTTGTTCAAATCACTTAGGGGTTTCATCAAGTCCCTAATTTTATCTCATCCCTGGGATATATATATCGCGGGCTTCATATCATAGGGGCGTATGCCCAAACACCTACTTTTCAGGAGAGACAAAAAACTGAATAACTTCTTAGGCAATGAAGCTAGCGTGCTAAAACTTGGCATATAGCATAGCAAAGCGACGTTGATTTAGGGCTTATGATAATTTTTGAGCTATCTAAGCTTTAAGATCAGTTTTTGGTATGTACGCCCATGTGACTTGACAAAAATTTCTCAATTTTAATCTTATTTTGATCATAAAGTGCATACGAAAAATAGGCGTATAAAATTCTTTTTATTTTGATAACTTATCCCATCACTAATGCCTTTGGAAATATCGTGTTTTATCTACAATTAATCTCACAGTAACTTTCGTCCCAAAATATTATTATTTCTATATTTTTCGATTTTTTTCGAATTTTTTACGTCCGTATGATATGGCACAAATATTTAACTTGGGCCATTTTATGAACATTTATACAGCTATGAGAATATATTTTATAGAGAAAATAGTTAAATTAAACACGAAAGACGTCTTGGGCTTTTATTGTAAGGTATTATTAATGTAATTATATCTATTTGAGATCAGAATGAACACGAAATATTATTTTGTCACTTACAATCATAAAATTAATAATACTAAATGCAAACTACTTAACACAGGAAGTGATATAGCTCACCCACAAATATTAATCAGATGAAATATTTATCACAATGTGAAATACTCACACGGTCGGTAGTCATTAACTCTTAAATAATAATCAACATCAGTGCAGTTTTGCTACAAATATTCATTAGACGACACATAATATCTAAGACACATATATCATAATCACAAACATAATCACATATATACTTTAACAAATAGTTCAAACTCTTTCATCATAAAGTTGACAATAGTATAAATATTGTAATTATAAAATAACCATTAACATTTGCTAGCTTAGTTCAGAGCCTCTACATCGACATATCTGAATTCTTACAACATTATTCCCTTGATGTCGAATGGCAGCAAGTCGAATAGCCTCGTCGTCATTTACTCAAACTACTACATCAAGGAAACAAATCCTCAACAACTTAGGATATGGTACAAATATTCTAAGATGCTAAAGTGTAAAATACCTAGCGTGTAAAAGTGTAAAAAAATACTTTATCTTGGTCACATGCGTAGAAGGCATTACCGAGAATCTAACAAACGAAATTATTGTGAGATGTGTGTGCTCGACCTTAGTAGCTTTTCAAAAATCCAAAGTATAGATAAAAAACAAAAACATTATAATAGACAACAATATAAAAACCTCTAAAAATTACTCGTACGTAACTATTAAGTCTCAATGTCTTATTCACATCCTCAAAGGACGACGCCTCAAATACGATTGCCTGGTGGCTGCCAGTGCTAACTCATCGTCGACATCGTCATTTGCTGTCCTATCTGCGTTGTTTCCCACAACGGGTAGGTTTTGGTAATAGCTGTGGTAAGTTTTGGGAATAGTCCCATCTTGGCACATTGCTAACAAATGTTTATGCTTTACAGCATTTATCATAATTTGTTCCGTGTACAGCTTTGGAATCAAAGGTTCGGAAATTTCTGAACGTCTTGTCTCAGGTCTGTTTCGATACTTGACTTCTTTGAAATCTTCCCAGTATTCTTGACAGAAAAAGAAGGACCCTGGAATATCTTTTTTTAGTTGCAACCATCTGACATCAGACCATTTCAGAAAATGTCCATCAGTAGACTTAATCTTAGCAGGGAACAACGTGTCACGCATTGGTTTGAAGTCCAGGAAATCCGTATGTTCCATAACCTTGACTTCGTAAGAACTATCTTTACGGGCTAAGCGTACAACATTTACCCAGTCTTCTGGAATATATATTTTTGCGTATTCTGATGCTCGCTCTATCGTCGAATGCATATTATCACACTCCATTTGCTTATGTCCCGGTTCGAGGAATTTATAGTCGATCGTTTTTATTGTATTGTCCGGTCACATCATGATATTCGCGAGCATTGACAAAACAACAGAATTTCTGTTCTGTCCAGGACAGCAGTCGGAATACAGGACTAGGTGATCCACGTCTCTGAGATGGGTAATATACCCATGCAAGCATGTAGAGACTTCGTTAGAACCTCTGTTCCCTTCATATTCTTGCCAAAAATAGCAATATCCTTGCCTGGTTGCTGCGTTGTGTACCGTAAAATTCATGTTTCCTAATTTTCTTTTATAAAATACAGGTTTACCTAAAACTAAAGGACAGTATAAGACTGCCTCAAAGTGAAAGGAGCAGACAAGCATCCTTTTATTAATTTTAGCTTTAGCAATGTCACTTTTTTTTTCAGCTTTGGCATAGTCCTTTCTATTTACATGTTCTTCAAACTCTTCCATCCTTTTTAATTGTTCCTCTTCAGAAAGGTCCTCAAATTTGTGACACCAGCATAGATCTTTCTTTGGCCTTAGAAAACCAATATTCTTCTTTATTATTAATTCTTTGTATGCCGTGTTGTGCCGGTTTGTTGTGTTGTAAACAAATAACTTTGTATAAATTATACATTTTTTATTTGTTCAGCATAGATTCCAAATAAATCTTCTTTGAATCCTTCCGACACCAATGTGATGGTACAGCTGGAAAAGAGTCAATGTGACTATCAGCAAACTCTATCCGGTCATCGTTATGTTTGATTCCGGGGGGGTGTCGTCCACGCTTGTCCCACTCCACTGTGTGCTTTTTTCAAGGCTGTTCGAACCATTTTTTCACTGATATTTAACGTACTCAGGAAAAAATGTTGGCACACGTTGGCAATGTTGTTATTTACAGAAAAACAGTAAATATGTGTGAATTTTCTTTTGGAATTTGGAACACGAGATTCTGTTGCTGTTGTTTTGGTCACATTCTTTCCTAAGAAGTCTCTCTGACGCTCAACATTACCCAATGCCCAGTATGAATTAAATAGACCTTGTTTAATTTCATCATCGAAATTTGTGTGGCAGGCTTTTTTGCATTTGCATGGAACATCAATGGTCTTACATTTTCTTGCAGATTTGGTATTTCCTGTAGCAGCAGTATATTCTAGGCCCTTATTTCTATTTGCTTTTCGTACGTTGCACTTCCAATCTTCCGATTTCTTTCTTTTATTTCTGCGCGATGGCTGCGTCAAGGCTTCTTCTTGGTGGGATATATCTGGGTCAACAGATGATGCTTCTATTTTAATAGAGCGTGGAGAGCGTGGAGGATCTAAACTGCTGACAGGATGTTCCTCTTGTTCAGAAGAGGTTGATGACCAGGGGATAGCTGAGTTTTGGTCTCTAGAGGAACGTTGTGCGGATCTGCCACAGAATCAGCAGAGTCTTCTGCGAAGACATGCTCAGTCATGTTAGATGGGGGGTTAGATGGTCCAATAATGCTTGGGCTAGATAAAGGTTGCAATGATTGTATCGGCGTAAAAAGAGGAGATAGCCCACTTACATTTTCGAGTTGTATTTGCTCGTCGTCTCCTACATCGACCGTTGCAAATACCGATAATGGCCCCGACTCCGAAAACAATGGTACGTCTGTGGCAACACCTCTGATTATTGTTGGAAAAAGAGGAGAAAACTCGCTGACATTTCCAGGTTGTATTTGGTCGTCGTTTACCACATCGACCGTTGTCAATACCGATAATAGCCCGGAATCCGAAAATAGTGGAATGTCTGTGGCATTTCCATCAACTGTGGTGACGTTGAGGTTGTCCATTTCTGCTGCGACTAGTTCTTGGTGCTCCGTGAGTGGTGACTCGCCACGGACCTTTCGTGATGACAATGTTGTGTCCGTAATGGACTCTACACTTAACTGTCGTAAAGTCATCTTTTGCATTTTTGGTCGCCTGTGGATTGGAGTCTCTCCAAGTACGTCTGGATCAGGCGGCGAGTGTGACTTCTCAGTTTGTCGGTCAATGGGCCCTCTGGGACCATCTTGATCTTGAATTGGCAAATTTTCATAATCCTTTCGAGTACCTTGAATAAATAATATAAAAATTAACTTTATAACAAATCTTAGAATAATTGTCGAGATGTGAAGAATATCTCATTAGTATTTCAAATAAAAACTAATAGGTTAAGTTTGCTTTAAGTACTGAATTATAAGACTCGTACCTTGAAGACACCATAACAGAAGTGGGGCACAAATCTTTGTCGATTTGTTCCCTTAATGTCGAATCGCACCACGTCGAATAGTCGCGACATCAAATCATTAACTAAAATTACTTTGAGCGAGAGTTTGTAGATTCGACGTCGAAAGAGGCTTATTCAACTTCAAAATAACAAATCCATTTGACACTTCTGCATTTATGCAGAAGTATCAAATGGATTTGTTCTTAATTCGACACCGTAACCTTGTAACAAATTTAACGATCAACAAGCTTTTAAACTCCCGTAATCTCTATCCCTTGCAAGAGAGACTTTTGATAGTCGCTAAGTATAGCTTAAACACAATTTAAATACAACATGTTAGATGGGAACCTGGCTTACAGATTATTGAACCTTTTCGTGCTTTACTAGGTAGGTACTTAACTTCCCTGTCTTGAACGTACCTACTGCCTATT
This sequence comes from Argyresthia goedartella, assembly GCA_949825045.1. NCBI lineage: Eukaryota > Metazoa > Arthropoda > Insecta > Lepidoptera > Argyresthiidae > Argyresthia > Argyresthia goedartella. The sequence goes on along the minus strand of OX463820.1, from coordinate 12,669,682 downwards.
TAAGTTGTGTTTAACCTGTATTTAGCGACTGTCAAAAATTGTGGCAAGTCGTTCTAACTTTGTCAAGGACCAACTGTCAAGTTAACTATAAGTAGTTCTCGCCTGTCAGATAAAATACGAATTACCAACTAAATTTACGACAATAATGCAAATTACTTACCATCACTCATTGGCAATTTATTGTTGAGTGCTAAACGTAATATTTTATCTTTTCTTCTCTTCATGATATCTCTCGTAGGTTTTTTAGAACCACCTCGTCGTCAGCTTCACCTTTTCACGCAACTGCTCTGGTTCGCGACGCTCTGAACACTGACTAGTGACGAGACGGTAAATGCGCCCACGCTATGACAGAAAGGGATATAGGGATGACATCGTATGTGCATACGCCCGTATGTCTTGTCACAAATTAAGCAAAGTTCTGAAATTTATAGGACGTAAACGCATACGCCTTTATGATTTGACAATTTTTAAGGGATATGGGAAAATTTGTCAGCTATATGTGCATACGCCTATATGTCGCGGCGGCGGTAGAGTGTTACTGCTCCATAAAGTTAGCTTATGCGCCCAATTTGCGCCTTTCTGTTTCAACAAAAAGTCGTTGTCTTAATAGATACGCCTTTCGAATTTTTATCAATAACTGAAAATATAATTGTTCAAAAAATATGAAAACAATACAGAAAATGCCTAATTAAAATTGAAATCGAATGACATAATAAAAAAAAATCATTTCTGGGCATACGCCCCTATGATATGAAGCCCGCGATATATGTCGCAGAAGGGTCAGGACCGTGGCTGAGGGCGTCCCGAGGATGGGTGTGATGGGTACTCGAGCATTGGAGGAAATAGTTTTGTTATAACACAGTTTATTAACTTTAGGGCACGAATCATGTACTAGACACAGAGTAATGACACTTGACACTGGGAGCACTAGTTACAGTCACACTAATCACGGGTAGTACTAGATACATAATAACGACACTAGACACGGGGACTGGCTAGTCCAATAATGTGGGAGGAGGTGCGCTCCGTACGACTGGTCGATACAGACTGACCCGCTGACTGGCGCGCACGCCCTTTTTATAGCATGCACAGCTAACCTCCCAATTATTGGCTTAACCTAAGCGAATGCATGTATCGCTTGTGTCACCTCTACTACCTCTACTACCTTACGCTATAGCTATAGCTCAATTCGTACACTACGACACGGCCAACCTGACACTACAGTCGTCCACGACTGTTTTCCACGACTGTGTTATCTGTGAAATAACAACTACATTTCGCTCGATCATCCTGACTCTTAAGTAGTATCTCGATTTTTCACAATAGTTTTAGTACTGTCTACCAAGCACACACAATTTAGAACAGTATTCAAATAATCAATTTCTCTCACTAAAATATTCTCACGGATTCTTTTCATCCCCGAAGCCCAGCCTAAGGTGTCCTGCCCACGGAATCTTTTACTAGTGTAGCCCCACCCTACCGTGTCCGTACCTACGGAATCTTTTAGTCTTGTCCGTGCCCACGGATTCTTTTCATCCCCGAAGCCCAGCCTAAGGTGTCCGTGCCCACGGAATCTTTTACTAGTGTAGCCCAACCCTACCGTGTCCGTACCTACGGAATCTTTTGCGCCATCTGTGCCAACCCGTGGCCAACCCCAAGATGTCCGTACCAACGGAATCCAACCCCAAAATCTCCGTACCAACAGAATCCAACCCCAACATCTCCGTACTAACGGATTCCAATCTCAAATGTCCGTACCAACGGATACATTTCAAAATACTATATTGTGAGTGCCTAGTCGAAAGTGACACTCGACTAGGATGTATGCTATTTGACTTAATTCACCATTCAGTGAGTTAACTAACAAATTACTAAGTAAACCATTAATAACTAAGGTTAAGATTAAGTATGCCTGGCAGTGGCTTCTGCTGAAGCTGCAACACAGCCATCATGTCCTTCTCGTGTAAGTTGCGCATTATCCTGCAACAATAAAAAAAAAAAACAGCACAGTATCCGTTCGGCTATTCCTCACTAAACCATAGTCAATTGATCACCATTCATTGATAAAGATCTATTCAGTCTCTAAGACCCAAGTTAATTTCAGTTTCAAAGTCAAACCATCATTTATTCACCGCATAAAACTGATATTCTACTCATGACTCGCACGTCCGGTCAACCAAGATAACCACAAGAATAGAAATTCAGACGATAGTAAGTGTCACATTCGTGCTCTTAGCTCACCAACATTTTCATCCTCTTCAAAGATCACAATCACAACAGTGTTCTTCAAGAATCACTTTACAGAGTCAAACCATAACCCTCTTTGGCATTTGACAAGACCCAACCAACTGAACCGCGCACACTTTACTCAATGATCACAGCATCATATAAATATAGACTTAATATCTGAAACTCTTGCATTTTTCGCAAACTATCTTGCAGCTTTGCCCAACAAAGCTCAACACTCTCCTTCCAGTCTTGCATCAGCAAAAATCCGTGTCTGAAGGACACGAGGTGATAAGAGTATCTGAATTTACATCAAATTTTAAACCCAATGTCTTAATGACAACAAACAAAATCCTATTCTAAATAAAAATACTAGTAACCCTGTGGGCAGTAGACCTCGCTAACAGGGGGGGGGGGGGGGGGGGGGCTGTGTACCCATTTTGAGGTAAGTATTTTAAATTCAATCAAAATCAAGTAGTAAAGTAGCCGCACCAATAACTTTGTAAGCTACATTTTGCGGTTTAAAATACAACCTATTGACTTTTCACGAAAATAATTATAGACTATGTCACTCACTCTCATGGTCTGTATTAATCCTCTTTCTTTACTAATCCGTCTCCTACTTCGAGGAGTCCAAACTTGGTATGTTTTAAAAAGACTTCTTGGATTTTTAGAAAACAGGCGGCCGAAAGGTAATGGTGTAGTATATTTTTAGAACCGGCTAATGAGCCGTTTAATTTGATACCCCACACGAAAGGCTTAAGAAAAAAAAACCCATACAAAAAAAATATGACGTCATAACTCCCCCCGTATTTAATCCCCCCACATAAATTTGCCACATCATTACGACTTGAACAGAATAACTCCACATCCCTCTTCTGCAAAAAGGCTGCATTGCACAAGCCTACACCAAGTAATCCATGTACGTAGAAAGACTAGGGCGTTCCCCAAACGTAGGCTGGATCATTCAACCACTTCAATTGCTGATCTTATGAAAACACAAATACCAAAATAATTTTACCAAAATAATTTGCGATAACAACGAAACAAGAATAGTTTCAGAAATCAGCTCGGACAATCTGCCATAGAATCAAAACAAACTGTCTAGAATAATAACAACTCAAAGAATATTACAGATCAAGAACAAGAGAGCCGCTTTACACCAAAAGATAAAATCAAACCACAGGCCCAACTACAATCTATGAACTTGTAAATTCAACAAAGTTTGAATTTACAAGTTGCTCCGATTGCAAGTTCTATCAGCCTTATCCGTATGCAGTAGATAACCATCTCAGTCGCGTAATTATCACTCAAAGGGCACTGCTACACTTAGTATGCAGCCAACCATTTATCATTAATCGTTAGTTATTCATTGATTGATATGACACTTGTTCAAAATGTCAGTACCTATAGTCTATCCATACTAAGAAGCAACTGGAAAGCTAACCTAAAACTTCATAAAATCCACTTTTTAAACACTAGGGATGTTACCAAAACAATCGGAAACAATCAAAATTGTTTATTCAGTTGAACTAACAGAAGAGTTTTCATCGTCATCACTGCTATCCGCATTTAGGGATATAATTAGTTCATTTTCAACTATATTGTCTATTCTAATGTCTCTTTGCAAATCTTGTAAAAAAAACCTTTGTTTTTAGTTATACGTAATAACTTTGGGTTGAGTCTTATATAAGACACATTGAAATTTGAAGATTGGAGTACTTAGGTGGTTAGGGGGGGTCCTTAGCTATCCTCTGATACCATTTTCTGATTTAGGAAACATCATTTTAGCACTTTAATTATAAAATATGTTTACGCGATTTTTACAACTTGGCCAATCTCGGAACGACAAATGTCAAACACAAAAGCTCCAACGTTGAATATTGGAACATGATTTTAGTACAAATTACAAGATTTTGTTGTAATGGTAGAAATTTGCGTCGGCCATTTTGTATTTTATGACTTAATGACTTGCTCATTTCATTCCGTTTCCTTCCGTGATTCGTGAATGTTCTGTTGCGCTTTCGTTACTGTTGCGTTTTATCCGTGATTCTCTCGACGACTTTGGATTTATTTACTTACTAACTACTTTATGGAGTTTTGATACCATGTTGCACCGGAGTCACGGAAGCAAATTTCAGTGTTTAAAAACTAAAGATAGGTTTGTTAGGTTCACACGTTATAGCAGACTCGGTAGCCGGAGCGAAGCGGAGCGGAGCGAGGTGACCCTCTACTCCTGGCACCCCTCTAGCCGGAGCAGAGGCATCCCCGAGCATGTCACATCAGAACCAAATTGGTTGATTTAGGTCACTTGCTGTTTAAATACTAAAGATAGGTTTGTTAGGTTCACACGTTACAGCAAACCCGGGAGCCGGAGCAAAGCGGAGTGGAGCGAGGCAACCCCCTACTCTTGGCAACCCCCCCTCCAACCCCTCTCCTCCTCCAACTCCCCCAAAATCCAAAAAATGTAGGCATTTTCTTCAATCTTTGGTCCTCCGTTTCCTAAAAGGGGGAGTAGGTGGGGGGGAACTCCCCTCCCCCTCCCCCCATCCTCCCCCATCCTCCAAATTCAATGTGTCTTATACAAGTACTTACCCACAACTTTCCCCATTTTCAGCAGAGCCATCATTTTACCGGTGCTGAAGGGTAGCTCGGTATTATTGTGTGTAAAAGTGGCCTACCGTTATCAGACTTAGAAATAGTCGTACAATTTCACCACTTATTCACGAGCTTGACTATTTAGCGTTTTTCCTCGTTTCGACATTATAAATAAATGGTAAAGCAAGCGGGGTCCAAATTATAGCCAGGTTATTATCATTGTCCAATAAGAAAAGCCGGGCCAGTAGAAAATTATAGAGAGCCCACAAAAACACACTTTGACCTCAGATCAATGAAACTTCTTTGACACTTTAACAACCACCATCACCACAGAGTACTTTTCTACCTGCTAAGGCCCGCCACACACAGACTTTCCGTCGTCGTACCGTACCGAAACGACGGAATCACGGATTTCGAACGCAATAAGCTTTCCAATTAATCAATCAATCTCAGTTTGGAAAGTATCGATAACATTGTAATTATCAAAGCCTATGAGTCTCTTTTTTTGTGAGTTTTCCTCTAATTTATTCGTAATCTTTGATTTCATCAGCGAACACGCGGTACTTAAGTCACTATAAAAAAAACAAAATGGCTCACCAAATGATTCAGTTTCTCGAATGGGGTCTCGACTATGGATCAACACGACCCTGGGATCTGGGGCAGATGCTGAACAGCAACGTCACGAAGTCGACAGGTTCACACCACAACCGAAGCAGAAGATCACACCACAACCGGCTCATGGCCGGCTGCTTCTTGGTCCTGGTCCTGGTACCTGATCACTGCACTCTCAATTCCGTGAAAGTGGCAGCAATTGTTTCTAATCAGCTGATGATTTCTTGATAGCATTGATATGGTTCATCATCATCCGGTGTTTGAAGTTTTTCTGTGGCATATTTCTCCTGTGCTCGAGGTGATCCCGCTTCTGATGTCGCAGAAGGGTCAGGACCGATGGCGAAGCCAAGGTTCCCGGCTTCGAGTCGGGGTGGGGGCAAATATTTGTACGATGAGAACGGATGTTTGTACCCTAGTCATGGTTGTTTATCTATCTAAGTATAATATTTATCTATGTAAGTATGTGTATCGTTGTCTGGTATCAAAGATACAGGGAAGCCTAGTTTAGGGCTAGATCAATATGTGTAAATAGTGTCCAAGGTATTATTATTATAATCAATACGGTTATGCTTCTTTCAGCTCCAGGCTTGTGACCTAATACAACCTAACTGTATTCAGACAGAATGTGACCAATTTGGCTCCAAATTCTACTTATTACTAGAAAATTCTAGTATAAACTAGGCGGGGTGAAGAAAGGGGCATGGTAAAAAAAAACATGTATTTTCGATATTTCACTGAAATTGAAAAGGTATTCTATCAATTTACTAGATTTGGTTAAAGTATTTGTTAAAATCATGTCATTATTTAATCATTTCACGGGATTTGATCAAATCACTTAGGGGTTTGATCAATTCCCTAATTTTATCATATCCCTGGGATATATATATATATGTCGCAGAAGGGTCAGGACCGATGGCTGAGGGCGTCGCGAGGATGGGTGTGATGGGTACTCGAGCATTGGAGGCAACAGTTTTGTTATAACACATTTTATTAACTTTAGGGCACGAATAATGTACTAGACACAGAATAATGACACTTGACACTGGGAGCATTAGTTACAGTCACACTAAACACGGGGAGTACTAGATACATAATAACGACACTAGACTCGGGGACTGGCTAGTCCAATAATGTGGGAGGAGGTTCGCTCCGTACGACTGCTCGATACAGACATAACAAAGGTACTCTGTGATACAGACTGACCCGCTGACTGGCGCGCACGCCCTTTTTATAGCATGCACAGCTAACCTCCCAATTATTGGCTTAACCTAAGCGAATGCATGTATCGCTTGTGTCACCGTACTTATCTCTACTACCTTACGCTATAGCTATAGCTCAATTCGTACACTACGACATATATATATAGTCAGGTCATAAGTTCTGTCACATGTGCAATATGAAATAATTTAGACATGTTTATTATTTATGTAAACATTTATATAGCAAAATGAACTTAATAAAACACAGATTCTTATGGTAATAAAGTTTATTCAAAATGACCCCCGCGATTTTGAATACAGGCCTTTATTCTGCGCGGCCAGTCATCTATCGCAGCACGAACGAGGTCCATGTCAATATCGGCGGCTGCCTTAATCAAGGATGCCTTGAGTGACTCCAAATCAGGATGAGGCTTTGAGCAGGCCTTTTCCTCCAAGTGTTGCCTTATCTTGTAATCTAACGGACTCAAATCTGGACTGAAGGAGGGCCAGTCTTCGAGCCGGATGAAGTCGATTTCACGCGCCGCCAGCCAGTCTTGTGTGCTTTTCGCTCTATGAGCTGGCGCAGAATCTTGTTGAAATACCCAGTGCCTGTTATTAAACATGGTATGAGAAACAGGTTCCACAAGGTTCTTGAGGAGTGTATTTTGATACACAACTGCATTCGTTTTTACGCCTTTCTCACAAAAATGTACCTCAGTTAAGCCCCAATAAGAGACTCCCAATCAAACCATGAGCGAGGATGGAAAATGACCTCGTTGGACACGCGGAATACGGTTGCTCGCTTCTTCACTGCTGTGTGCGTACACCTTATCATTTTGTTTGTTGTAGCTCTCTTCCACGGTGAAAAATTTTTCATCCGAAAAAAGAACTTCCCGATGCTTTTTTCCCGCGTACCGCTTCAACAAAGCGCGGCATCTCTTCAGTCTCAGGTCCATTAAACGAGCGTCCAAACGATGTCCTGTTTTTCTTCGATATGTCCTAAGCCCTAAGTCTTCATTTAACACCCTTTTCACCGTGGTCCTGCTTAACCCCATCTGAAGGGCCAACAGTTTCTGCTTACGTATGGGATTTCTTTGAATTCGCGCCTTCACAGCTTTTATCACTGCTGGAGTCCTAACAGAGCGAGGGCGACCACTTCTTGACCTGTCATCTACACTAGAGTCTTCATTGTATCGTTTTATGGTACGATAAACGAATCTTTTGGTTATATTCAAACTTTTCAGTAAGTCGAAAATCTGAATTGGCGCGTAACCGCAACGATGCAACGCAATAACTGCGACACGGTCTTCTTTAAGTGTCCACTCCATATTTCAAAATGAGGAAAATTCTAAAAAGTACACATTTTTATTTTCATGAAAAATTCGAAATTCGAATTCAATAAACTTTTTTGTGGCCAGCGTTCTAAATTCAAAAGTTTTTATTGTGTGACAGAACTTATGACCTGGCTGTGTATATTCCTAACAATTTAGAAGTATTTTCTTTTTTACATGTACCTAAAATATAAAGTTTATACATTATTGACAGGGTTACAAAAAGAACAAGTAACAAAACAAGACAAAGTAGCCTCCTTGCAGTCATACTAATCCATCTCTGTATAATGGATTCCTCAAGATGTTAACACTGTCGTGGACAGGGTCGTAATTTTGCGGTGGTTGCATCAATCAACCGGGGCAAGACTCTGGAGGTATTCATCTTGATCTTGATGGCAAAGCTTGAGTGGACAACCGCAGGATTACGTCGTGAGGCGGTATTGGGTAGAGTAGGCGATGCTTTGAATCATCTATGTAACCTGTCAGAAAAATAGCACAGAAGTGGCGAGTCATCCTTATTATTTGAGAGATTCACGGGGCGTCACGTTCACGCTAATTAAATTGAGTAATGCCGTTTTTGAACTAGTACGGGTATTAAAAATAGGCTAGTATTTAATCGCACATCAAAATTGCTGATTTTTTACAGCAAAAAAGGACCAGCAAAAACACTTTTTATGTTTTAAGTATTTTGGTTGTTCCGACATGTTCAACCTAATATGAAGGATAAAGGGGGCTTCGCTTCCCTTACCCCCTTTACCCTTCACCTAAGCTAACGCAGTATTTTGCCCTGATATTTTCTGCAACTTTTGGTGGTCATTTAGCCATTTTGGTTAGGAAAAAGATATTTTGGTGGCTGATATTTGCTGTGAAAATCAGTATGTTTGCTGTGAAAATCAGTATTATTGAGGTGCAGTTGAATATTTCCCTTAAAAACAAAACAAACATTTTTATACATGCACATACATTGCTTCTGGCCCTAACAGGATACCCTGTGTCTTGGGAACCAGAAACATCGTCATCACACACATATAAATATACAAGATGCCCACAGGGTTTTTGTTTTCTATATCCCCAGCCGGGGATCGAGCCTGGGACCTCTCTCCTGGTAGGCAAAGCCACAACCACAGCCCCTCAGGTTCGTCACCTTACCACAGATTGTATTGCACAGATGTGCTAACCACTTTTCAAGCACAATGTTGCCTACACAACGTCACAACGTTGCCCCTGCAACACCGTCTCGGTAAATAGAAGCGCACACCAGGAGCCGTAGACTCAATACGTAATCATTGAATTTGAATTCTTTGTATGACGTTATATGAAACCGTGCACACCCTGTCAGCTGAGCACCGTCCACCCGCAGACCCTCTCATACGCGCACGCGCAGTACAACATGGGTTCAACAGTCTGCAGGTCCTGCTATATGTGCATCCACCTAAAGCCGTGATGATTTATTGTTGTCATTAGAATTGTAGTAATATCAAAACTTTTTACAGTCGATTTTTGTGCATTGTATGTACTAAAGCACAGACTTTGTGTACTAAAGTCATCCTGGCAAAACTAAAAAAATCTTCTGACGATTGTTCCATCCCGAGATAAACAGTCAGATAAATTTATTTGACATTTTACACGTACAGATTCTGTCCAATTCCTCTGATAAACAGGCAGATAAACGTTATCTGAGGATGGAAAAACCTATTAAAATTATGTCAATAGTCTATAGTAAAATATCTTTATTGCTGTAGATATTGACATATAGTTAGATAACGTAATTTTTTGCCTCTTCTCTACATTGGACCACTGAGGGAGAACTGTAAACTGTACTGTACAGAACTGAATGGGTTTAATCTAATTCAATACAGAACTTGCTGTTAAAAATAAATATTCCAGCTTATTAATTATAATGTTTGTATTAGTTAAGCACAACCAATTTTTAAAAGAGATCTTAATATCAATTTGTGGGAGTTTCTATGTAGAAACTCCCACAAATTGATATTTAGATTGACATTACAATATTAATTATTATAAGTAATAAGCAGGTTTTTTTATTTTTTTACATCATGTCTGTATTGAATTAGATTAAACCCATACAGTCCCGTCATATAAATAATATTGCACATTGAAGTATCCATTTTTTGACAAAGTTGGTTTCACATGATTTTTAAATTGCTCAAGTGGCGATTTCGAAGTCTCCAGAGGTATCTTGTTATAGTAGAGAATGCATTGACCCTTGAAAGAATTGCAAACCTTCGCGAGTCTAAACCGGGGCGCAACCAGTCTGTTTTTATTTCTTAGGTTAACATTACAGCTATCGCTAAGTTTGGAAAATGTTGTAAGGTTCTTGCGTACATACATTATATTTTAAAAATAAATTGACAAGCTACAGTTAGTATGTAAATTTCTCTAAAAATCCTGTGCATTTTAAATTATAAATAACTCGAATAATAAAAATTGTATGAATATCCGCTGCTTTCCCACACAACAAGATACCATAGGACATGACACTATGAAAGTAACTAAAATATACTAGCCTAGATGTAGCTGCATCCGTGTTTTGTCTGATGTTCCTAACAGCGTAAGCCGCAGATCTTAATTCACCAGCTAATTTATCTATGTGGGGTCCCCACTGTAATTAGCTATCAATGGTTATCTCAAGAAACTTCGTATTATTTACTAATTCTAATGTGTTGCTGTCTAATACTAAACTGGTCTCTACTTGCCTTACGTTTGGCAGTAATAATCTGATACACTTGGTTTTACCAGGTTTTAACAATCAATTATTACCTGTGAACCAATTCAAGGTTAAAGATATTAACACATTTAACATCACCAAAATCTTTTTGTCTTTAAATTTTGAAGACCAGTGAAGTATCATCAGCAAACAACACTATGTCAGTAAATTTCTCCACCATGAAAGGCAGATCATTAATATACACCAGGATAAGGAAGGGCCTAATATGGAATCCTGTGGGATGCATTTTTTTACCCCCGATCAGTCAGATTTAACACCGTTGACTTCTGCCTTTTGAATTCTATTGCTTAAGTATGATCTTAGTAGATCCAACGCTTTATTTATAACTCAGTAATGATTTCATAGGTAGAGAAACATGATCAACACAATCAAATTCCTTCCACAATTCGCAAAAACTCTTATATGTATATATAATATAACATAATATAAGATATAAGGATAATACCTGCATCCGTAGTCGATTTACCCCAAGTGAAACCGTATTGTTTGGCGTGGAGTTCTTTTGTACGGTTGAAGTGTGAGAGCATTTGATTGAGAATAATTATAAATATTATGTTTCATAATACTAAGTACATCATTCAAGTTACATTTCTCTGGGCGCTATAAATTCAAAGCTCACTCTAACCTTCATAGAGTTCATGAAGTTAGAGGGGTTTTGAACTTCATAACTAAGCCATAATTTTGAAAATCGCGAGCCATTTTTCGATGTCTCATTGACACAGGTTTAACCTAATATTAATAAAGTTAGATAATATGCAATCTGTGGCTAAGCAGTATGTGATGTGCAATGCGTTACAACAATGTAGCATGCTGGCCACATTGCTGGATACCAACTACTATTGTTCAAGATTTAGGGATTTAGGGTCACCATTGGTTTGTTTGATTGTTATTTTTAGGTCACCATAGTCAGACAGAAAAACAGCGACAACACAATCATAATCAGGCAGGTTTATCTTAAAAAGGGTCACATATTTTTATGAATTTAGCCAAAATTTCTATATGTATTCGCAAATATCACCTATATACTTTCCACTATTTGTTCATAAATAGATGGCAATGGAGTTGCACCTAAAATAAAAAAAACATATTTGCATTTTTAAATACCATTTAGGTAAATATGAACCCTTACTCAGACGCAGTAAAAATGTCTATCCTTCAGTTTTTTTGTTTGAATTATTGACAGTCCCTTCTCAGCGATGAATGCATGGTGGGACTATTCTGTTGTGATATATTAGTCCATAAATTGTCCTAACAATCGGCCCAGCTGTTTGCAATTCCCCCCAGCCGTTCAAGAGGCCTCCAAATCGAAATACCGCAGAAGAAATTCAGATGAATCGGCTTATTTGCATTCACTGACGTAAATAATTAGCTCAACTTTTATAATAGTGTTATACGGGTAGTGATTTATTGCACCTCCTTAAGGGCTTGTTGAGTGTTCCCACCTTTTTACATCTTTCGAAATTCCGGAGTGTAACATCCTTATTCATAAAACTTATCAAACCTATATAGCTAAAATGTGCTTTGTCCTTTCCTCACAAACACAATTTTCAAAGTGACAGACAAAGACAAACGAATTATAACGGCATTATAGTTAAAATAGGTTTATTAGAAGTTTATGAATAAGGCGGTAAGGGTTTGCTTTCTAGTAATGCCAGAGTTGCGATTTATACTTATATATAACTTAAAGGTGTAGTCATATTGTAGGTGGTTGTTATATTGCATATTGTAGGGACGTCATCCTGAAAAACTTGCACTATGAAACTGATTTAATCGGATCAACTTTGTTTTTACTTCTCTATACATTTTGGGCCATCAGCTGATTTGTGCAAAGAAGTGAAAAAAAAAGTTTCTCTGATCAAATCGGTGTCATAACGAAAGTTGTTACAATAATTTCCTTAACAAGACCCTGAAACATGGCTATACATTTAGGTTACTTCCTGAAGCAATCTGATGAATATCTTAGTAAAAAAATATATGTATCACTACGAGGTACGTAATAACACAGGTTTGAGCTTAATTTGTACAAAACAATATTTGAATTTCAGTAAAACAGAAACAACTGAACCTGAGAGTATATTTAATAAGTTAACGGCCAGACTCTTCACGGTAGGTGTAGTTACAGACATGCTGCAAGTTATTACTATCCATTGCCCGTTCCGATAACATATTTAGTTGATATAATTTAGCGTTTCAAATACAGTGATGTTCTGGGAATTGTATTTGATTATACGATACAGTTAAATATAGTTCAATATTACGGTTTCGTGTTAAAACAGAATATTGAGTTCAAGGAAAGTGTAAAAATTGCAACAAAAATTTGAATAGCAACAGTTCTCTTAACAACCACGCACTCAAATTTTGGATAAGTTCCTAATTAACTAACGAAGATATTTAAAGCATGTAAATGACTACTTGTCTCAGACTTCCTCTGCTGGGAATCTAATCTGACAAATCTGATATAGAAAACACAGCCTCCTTAGCTGCGGCGCCTTGTCTCGCGAATTTAATTACTCGAAAAGTGTGGTTAAGTCAGAATTTGTTCATTTTCTACGTTTGTAAGCCGTTTTTTTTTGCCTCTTTAGATTGGAATAGGGGGAAAGAGACGCCCTGAGATAGATTTAAAGCTCCTTTTTAAAATTGGTTATATTTGACTGATGCAAATATTACAATATTAATTATTATAAATAATATGCAGGAATAAATAAAGACCAATCTCGAATTCTAAATCTCCAGAGACATCTTCTTCACAAAGAGAATACCCTTGAAATAATTCACAATTCTTTGTTGCACACAAATATTTTACAAGTTACGATTAAACGAAAATATGCGTACAAAAGCGAGCTTATCTATAAAGAGAGATTTCTTCCAGCAAACCAAGACATTAAAAGAAATATTATTATAAAAGGTAGGTAGGCAGTGCACAATAACCAGTATAAATAACCCCAAAACCTCTTGCATTTTTCAAACATGTTTGTACATTATTCATATTTATCATAATTACTGTGCCTATTTATTTATTTATTTATTTATTTATCGTACTTCATACCATTATTTACATGCCACACACAAACTCTATACTCATATACCCTACATTTATATTATGCTATTTATTGTTTATATCTCTTATCTATGCATATTACGTAGTCTAATCAACACCGTACAAAACAACACACTCAGTCACACCGGTTCCGACAGAATACCAGCGCTTCAGGTCCTCCTGTAGGCCCTGTAGCATAATGCTGAGCCGGAGCCGTTTCACCGTCGCCGTATACAACCAGCACACTACGCTGTTTTCTTAAGAAGCCATTTACATCACATAATATACCCACTTTTGTTGTTGTCCATGTGTATTCCTATTTTTGTATATTCCTATTTTGTGCTATGTGTTGTGTATTGTGACGCTTGAATAAACGCATATTCTATTCTATTCTATTCATATTCTAAATAAATTGCCAAGGAATAAATTAAATACTTATAAAAAACTCAAAAAAACTCAAAACTCAAAACGTTTATTCTGTAAATAGGCCACAAGGGCACTTTCACATGTCATTTCATTTCATTTTTTACAGAACATTTGGTATTATTATCATATTATCAGAAAAAAAAAAGTACTTAATTATTGTTTCTGAGAGATGTAAAGAGTCTCAAATGTCATAATAAAATAATTAAAATATAAATAACAGAGATGTATAGTCTCTTTAGTCAATAATACAATGATAATAGGAGATGTAAATGGTCCCCACAGTCAAGTGTTGTATAATTAAATTAATCTTTGGAGGTGTAAAAGGCCTCCAAGTGTCCAGTAAAAGAAACTCTGGCAGTGAGGATGCTCACAATTAATTAGAACAATTCAGTCCCAAGCATTTTTATCGTCTATGTACTCTTTAATACTGTAGTAAGCTTTAGAAATAAGCCTTTGCTTGATGTATTTCTTGAACTTATTAATTGATAGATCTGTCAAAGTGCTTGGGAGTTTATTGTAAAATCTTACACAATTACCCTTGAACGAGTTTTTTATTTTATGGAGCCGAGTAGTGGGCACTGCAAGTTTGTCCTTGTTTCTAGTATTAAAGTTATGTATATCACAGTTTCTTCGAAAGTTAACAATGTTCTTATGGACATACATAATATTCTCGTAAATATATTGACTATGGACTGTCAATATATTTACTTCTTTAAACTTATTTCTAAGAGAATCTCTATTATTCATTTTATAAATCGCACGAACAGCCCGCTTTTGCAGCACAAAAATAGTATTTATGTCAGCAGCACTGCCCCAGAGCAGAATACCGTAGGACATAATACTATGAAAATAACTAAAATAAACTAATCTGGCTGTTTTTAAATCTGTCAAGTGACGGATTTTCCTGCATGCAAAAGCTGCAGAGCTCAGTCTGTTCGATAGCTTATCAATATGTGGACCCCATTGGAGTTTGGAATCCAACGTTATACCTAGAAACACTGTGCTGGTTACCAATTCCAATTCCTCATTTTTAATTGTTATACATGTCTGATTATTTTTAACGTTAGTAGTAAGAAACTTAACACATTTAGTCTTTTTCTCATTTAATAGCAAATTATTAACATTAAACCAATTTACCACTCTTGATATGGTATTGTTCACGTGATCATCAGTAGCGTGTTGGTTTCGCTTTGTTTTAAAAATAAGTGAGGTGTCATCAGCAAACAGTACCATATCATGACAGTCCCTTCCTAGATAGGGTAAGTCGTTTATATAGATGAGGAATAGGAAGGGTCCCAATATTGAGCCCTGTGGCACGCCCAAAGAAACCAATGATCCTGGTGATCGTTCTCCGTTTACGTCTACCCTTTGTATTCTTCCGTTCAGATAAGATTTTAACAAATTCAATGACGTGTCTCTAACTCCATAATGATGTAATTTCCTGATCAATGTTTCATGACAAACGCAATCAAAAGCCTTAGATAAGTCACAAAAAATGCCTAGGGCATCTTGTGACTCTTCCCAGGCATCAAAAATACTTTCAATGAACTGAATTCCGGCATCTGTTGTTGAACGACCGCGAGTGAATCCAAACTGTTTGTTATGCATTAGCTTATTTGATTCAAAATGATGTAATAGCTGTGATAAGATTAATTTCTCAAAAATTTTACTAAAAGTTGGTAGTATTGATATAGGTCTGAAATTGGTGGGGTCTTGAGTACTACCTGCTTTGAAGAGGGGAATTATCTTACTTTGTTTCATTAAATCAGGAAATTCACCGCAGTCTATACAATTGTTGAAAATGACCGCTAGGTCAGGTGCAATTAATTCGATCAGGGATTTAACGACGTGAACAGAGAGTCCCCAAAGATCATTCGTTTTCTTAACATTTATCAATTTAAATGCCTTTACGACATCTGAACTTGTGACGTGCTTAAAATTCAAGTATGAAGCACACTCTGAGACATTATCTTTTAATATTGCAACAGCAGACAAAGGTGACGAATTTAAATACTTAGTCGTGGAAGCCGGTGCATTAGTAAAAAACGATTCAAATTCAGTTGCAACTTCTAAGCTAGAACTCGTAAGCTGTCCATTGATTTTTAGTTCGTAATCGTGACTCGCTTTTTTACTACGACCGGCCTCCTCATTAATTATTTTCCAAGTCGTTTTTATAACATCGGAACTATTCTTAATTTTACTACTCAGAAAATTACGTTTAGCTGTATGACAGTCTAATTTAAATTGTTTGGAGAACTGTTTGACTTGTTCTTTAAATTCGTCACTCATGTTGAACCGTCGTTCCTCATACAATGCATACAATGCTTGCCTGCGTTTATGCAACTCTGCAGTAGCCCACGTACTAAAGTCGTTTGAACCACTAACCACAACCGATTTTGAAGTGAATATCGCGCTGTACTGTTTCATAAAGGTTTCAAAGAATAAGTTATACATTATATTAGGAGACTGTTCAGCAGCCAAAAACGGTAGTTCCTGGGCTAAAGAGTATCTCATTCTTTCTAACCGGTCAGCAGTTATTGGCACAAACGAAATTTTCTTTTTAATGACAGGTTCTCTAATAATAATAATAAATAATAATAAATTTCTTTATTTCCATTTGAAGTTTTACAAATAGGTTAAGCCCTAGGCCCCACACTAGGATTCCCTGTATCGTGGGGTCTAGTCTCTTCCAGACCATTTACAAATACATATGGAACTTAATTCTATAAAAAATAAAATAAGAAAGGCAAATTCTGTAAGACAAGAAAAATATAAAAT
Source organism: Argyresthia goedartella (assembly GCA_949825045.1). Classification (NCBI taxonomy): domain Eukaryota; kingdom Metazoa; phylum Arthropoda; class Insecta; order Lepidoptera; family Argyresthiidae; genus Argyresthia; species Argyresthia goedartella. The sequence goes on along the minus strand of OX463820.1, from coordinate 12,652,726 downwards.
GGGAAGTGTTTAGTGTTGGTGTACCTGCTAGCCCTGCGACTACGAGTCTTGGGGTCGGACGTTAACCGGGCTTTTGGCCACTAAGCAGGTTGAGTAACTGTTTGGTGTTAGTGTGGAGTGTAGTGAGTGTGTGTAGATAGTAGTGTATAATGTATGTGAGTGTTTGTTTGTAAATAAGTAGATTTGGTTCATCTGGTGTTAGGGGGTTCATCTGGTGTTAGGGATAATAATAAAGGGTTAATAGAATCAAATTGAAATAATTGACCTAAATGATCTGAATCCAATTCACTGATAACACTTTTACTGATTGGAATAACATCAGTAAAAATGTTGTCAATGCATGTAGCACTAGTAGCAGTCACTCTTGTTGGCTCCATAAATAAATGGCTAAGCCTAAATGATGAGAAAAGATTTATTAATCTAACGCTGAGAGTAGTTCTTTCTAACAGATTAACATTAAAGTCACCACATATAATTAATCGTTTCGTACTGTGTGATGAAATAGTTAGGACGGATTCCATTATTTTCTCGAACATTTCAAAGTCGCTCAAGGGTGGCCTATAGACACATATAACGATGAACTGTTCTAATTCCACAGCTGCAAGTTCTATAGTTCGTTCAACAGATAAGGAAACAATGTCCTTACGTTCCTTGAATTTCATATGATTGTTTAGTATGATTAATGCCCCACCATGTATTGAATTAAGTCTGGTGAACGAACTACCAACCTGGTGATCTTTAAAGCTAAACATAATTTCATTAATAGTTAACCAGTGCTCTGTTATGCACAAAATGTCAATTTTATTACAATTTAAAAATAACTCTATTTGTAGATCTTTGCCTCTAATACATTGAATATTCTGATGAACCAGGCTTATATACTTAGCATGTGAGCTTCCCTTATTCTTAGGGTTTTCTAATATACTAGAACATATGTTGCCAGAGCCTGGGTCCTCTGTTGTCCTATGAACTAATTTAAATGCATCCTGTTATTCTGGTCTGATACCAGATTCATATTAGGCTGCTCAGTAAAAGCAGAGTTAGAAGCCAAATTTTTGGCTGTAATGTCATATAAATATAATAGTGACATAGCTATTTGTCGTTTACAATAATTTGAAAGGTAAAATGTACCTTTAGTCATAGTAAAATAATTACTAACATAATTGTTAGTGTCAATAATATCAAACTTATTATTATATGTACATAAATTGTACATAGTTATATTCATATTATGTCTATATACATTTTCATTTTGTGTCAATTGGTTGCAGTAGGGAAATGTGAACAATATAATTTTTTTCACACTAAGACCATTCAATGTTTCATAAAATTTTATTAAATTATTTTTGTTCACATCTCCCCTATTGCCCATGAAAATTATCAGTGTGGCACTGGCTGTGATAGTGCTGTCATTCAAAATTTGATTTATAATATTATCTACAGTGCTAAACGGTGAGCAATTACTAATAACACTATGTCCCTTAGAGTATGAGTGGAGTGCTGAGCCCATGCCACTTCCAATCTCATCACAGTACATTATAATATCAGGTGTTGTGGTCATATCAGACTTGGCAGAACTATTATCAGTAACACCTTGTGTTGGTAAACTGTCACACAAGCCCGGAGAGTTGCCCGCTGTCAAACAACCACCTTTCTGCTCACAGCGACAAGTATGGTTGTTGGTCAGCGACTCAAACCGCTCACAATAATGGTTCATTTCTTGAATTAAATCATCCATAGCCAATGAGTATTCATTTATAACTTTCTCAGAGTTCAAATATGCACTGTTTAGTGATCTCAATGAATCCTCCAAGCTTTGGATTTTCAAATGTAAGTTTTGTGTGTCAGTTTCATACATCAACTTAGTACTTTCTAATTCTAATACACACATATTCAAATCATGTAATAAGTTTACATTTTTCTTGCTTACTTTTAAGTTTTTAGTACACAATTTATTATGTTTTATTAATTTCTGAGTTTTCCGTATATACCTATTTATTTTACCTAGTTTGTTATTGCTGCAACTTAATAACCTTGATGTGGGCAATGTGTCATTAGTTAAATCAATGACATCATCAAGGCTTCCAGTTGCAACAGTAACCAGCTGCGGGCTGATCCCTACGACTTCACTGTAGAGGCTCTGGGTCTGCAACGCTGCGGTGTTTTCCTTCTCCTCCTGGAGTGCATGTATTTGTTCATGGGCATCGAACAATGCTTTCTCCAGGGAATCAATCGATTTCAGGGCTTGCTCGTACTCTGCACTACATACAGTGAAGCTATCTACGGTGACCTGCAGCTTGTCCCGCTCAACAATTACATCACTACATTCTTGTTCTAATACACATAATTGTTTCTTTAGCTTATCTCTACTTTCAAGTACTGATAATAGCTCTTTCTCATTTTCCTCCCTTTCACAGAGTAATTCGGTGACCATTTCCTTTGATTTTTTTAATTCTAGTAAGGTAACTTTGAGCTTGTCATTTTCCTGCTGTCGGGAGGCGACAGCAGCAGCTCTGCGGGTCATCATGGTTACAGTTGAGATAAGAATCAAGGAATTGCACACCAAAACAATGCGAAATTACTTACGTGGAATAGTAACGTTTTTCAGCGTTTGCACATCACTAATTGCTATGAAATATATTTTAAACGTTGTTAAATATAATAATTTAACAATAAGGTAACAAAAAGCGCCGAAAGTGTACGGAAATAACAAATACTTTTAAATTTATAACCTGCAACGTTCACAAATTTAACATGTTTCGAGACACTAGTAAACGTCACTAAAACACACTGCAAACAATAGAAATACTTAACATTACACTATAATCCTAAAATAACACTAAATTGGGCTCAGAATTACACTAAATCATATTAAAATATAAATTTTTCTAGGGACGTAGTGAAATCAATATATCAAATAAAGTCATTAACTACTAAATAAGTACCGAAGTACACTTTAATACACTTTACATATAAATACATACAATAACTTTTACAAAAGAGAGAGGTAGTGCTCTTTAATACGTTTCTTAAAAGAAAAAATAGTGGTATTTGAAAAAAGAACTGCTTTTTTTTTCAAATCCTATCCCACTTACGCGAGTCTAAACCGGGGCGCAACTAGACTGTGATTATTTCTTAGGTTAACATTACAGTTATCGCTAATTTTGGAAAGTCTTGTAAGTTTTTTGCGTACATATATATTATATTTACGAAAATAATTTGACTACCTAAAGTTATTAAGTCAATTTCTTTAAATTGCTCAATGGCTCTTTTCTGTAATATAAAAAGTAAAAAAAAAAATAGTTTGAATATCCGCTGCTTTCCCCCACAACACGATACTAAAGGATATGATACGGTGAACAAAATAACAAAAAATAGGCTGACCTAGCATCCGTGTTTTGCCTGATGGTCCTGACAGAGTAAGCCGCAGAACTTAATCTACCAGCAAATTTATCTATGTGCACTGCAATTTGCTGTCAATGGAGATTCCGAGAAAGTTGGTATCATTTGCTAATCCTAACGTTTTGATGTCTAACAATAAACTGTGTAGGAAGCAGGAATAATTACGTATCGAAAAAGTATGCGAATCGAACTGTCAGTGACTCTTGTGTACAATCACATAAAGTTCATTTTATTTGACTCGAACAGTTTTTCACTTTGGTAATTATTCCTGCTTGAGCCACATTGCCTGACATTTGGAAGTGAGAATTTGATACACTTGGTTTTACCTGCGTACAACAATATATTATTAGCTGTGCACCAATTCAAGGTTAATGACAATACATTATTATGATCAACAAAATCTTCTTTTTGTTTTCCAATTTGAAACCAATGAAGTATCATCAGCAAACAATGCTATGTAATACCCAGGAATAAGAAGTAGCTCAATATGCAATGTCTTTTTCGTCCCTGTGAGGTCTGTAGACACCATCTCTGCCACTCGTCACGGAAAAGGCGTGGTTTTTAATATACTTCAATATAATGAGTCTGAGGGTTTATCCACAGATTATACATAGAAGTAGACGCTACCGTAGCCACCCCAATCTGTACGCGAACTAACCGTCTCATTTTTTATATCAAAATAAAACCGGTCAAGTGCAAGTAGGACGTCGGATCCGCACACGAAGGGTTTTATACCATTGTACACGTCGAAAGTCTTTTGCACGAGTATACCTTTCTAATTTTTAAACAATATAATATTAAATACTAGGTAGGACTGGGGGACTACATTCAAGGTATAGATACATAATGTAGTAAGTATTGAACTATGTAATCAGGTTAACGAAACTCTTTGCTGATTGAAACTGGAAGTGGATAGAAATTGAATAACTTATTTACAGAAATAAAATCAAATATGATAAAAAACTCAATTTTATTTATTATTATTCGAATGAGCAATTTTTTATCGTATAAGACAAATAACTAATCACAAAACTCAATACCTGCAATTAAAGATCTTTTTCGATAATATCGGGAGATAAATCAAAATGGCTAAGAAATGGCCATACCAATAATTTCTTGTATGGGAACTTCCTTTATTTCTTAAAACCCGGTATGTTTCATTATTTTTTGTTAAAGCGGCATGAGAAATACACCCACTGTGAAAATTTCACCTCTCTTCCTATTTTGGTTGATCCGGTAGAGCCCGGTGATAGACGGACAGACGGACAGACGGACAGCGGAGGCTTAGTAATAGGGTAGGTTTGGCACCCTTCGGGTACGGAACCCTAAAAACGTCTTACTTAGTGACTTAGAACTGTAACTAGATCAAAAGCTGCTGAGCGGTTCGTTAGGTGCACCACGGACACCAACATATGACATGCCAAGTAGGAGTAGAATTTTCGGCGTCGAATCTACAGTAATGGTCTGTAGGCCTATCCAATCTTGGAACGATAAATCTGAAGGTAAGGGGATCATGGAAAACATGGAGGGAATGAATGTTTTTCTGCGATTACAGTGAATTCGATCCGTCTTGCGCTGACATGCAGGTATATTGTTTTTCCTACTAATTTTTCTAGAAGAGAAAAGAAACGTTTACTTAAGCTAAAATCTTCTCAGCAATCGATCACTGTCGGGATGTTTAAGTACTTACGACATTATTATTACAGTACATTGACCTGTTTAATGAAATTCGTAACTCACGACGAAACCATATTGTGTACATAGCGATATGATAAAAGCCCTTGTTCCTTGGAGATAACTATGGTCAGGTAACTGGTTATCTATGAAGTTTTTTTTCCTCAGAGATAGCTAGTTATCTCCAAGGATTAGTTTGCCTCGCAGATAACTGTATTTTTAACAGTTATCTGCGAAGAAAATCTATTCGTGGGAGGTAATTAGTTATCTCCGAGGAATAGATTTTCGTTATAGATAACTGTAAAAAATACAGTTATCTGCAATACATCATACAAATACATCATATGAAATTAAAGTATTCAGACAAGAGAGGGTCCAGAATAAGATTGGATTCAAAATACACTATTCAATATGTTTGTAGGATCGATGCAAACCTTCAAGGGAAGTCTGTACAGACCATTGAGAACCATTTAGGCTGAACTTGTGTAAGCCGAAGTCTTACAGTTCGTTGTTGTCGATATTTTATTATTTTTGACGAAAGAACCCAGAATTTTTCAGCTAATTGGTAATAATTGCAATTTTAAATAAAAAAGATTTATTTTTCATTAATTTATGATTAGTTTCAGTATACCATTTATCTTTACCGCTCACTTCTCATATTTAGTCGCTGAAAGTAATCAAGATGTCCTGAAAACATGAAATTTTGCACATGGCTCACGAAGAGTATATTAAGGGAAATATCTGAAATCAGTTGTACTGAAAAATTATTTACGATTAAAATAATAATCAAGAAGCTGCGAAGTGTCTGGCGGTAAATTTACAATAATTGTACTGAACCGTTTAAGTTATCTAACAAAACTATGTCCTAAGATTTGAGACTTTGTTTTTACAGACCTTTTAAGTGCTAGAATATTTCTCCTCCTTTTAAACAAGGTTTTTTGATTGTATTTTTTTAAGACAGGTGAGGTTTTCGCTTGCAAACCTTTTAAAATATGCTTAGAAATTTTTATATCTTTTGAAGTTATATATTTTGAAATTAGAACCTCCGAATATGAGGGAGAAAATTTCAAACTTTAATTTCTTTCTTCAAGCTAATGGCGCACATTGAAATCTACTTTCATCGACTCAAGACCATCAAACTAACAAAAAATGCCATGTATGACAATATCCTATAGGGTCACGTTTGCAAGAAATAAGGTTTCAAAGAAAACTACTTTTGCCACTCTTTCCCATCAAATGCCTCGCATATGAGATACTTTAGGACAATTTTATTTATGACGTGATTTGTTGGTGAAAGGGCTTTCTATTGATTTGTTCAAGTTTTAATATGCTGAGCCAACTTCAAAAAATGTTTCGAGGCATTATTACAAAATATACATATCTATTATATCTCTTAGAATGTTTCTCAAGATGAAATTGACATAAATTGTACATTAAAACTAAGATAGATCAATAGGAGGTTCTTGTATCAATAATCGTCCTTAAGTAACACATTTGAGAGGGAATTGATGGATAAGACTGGCAGTTCCACAAGTTATGTTTTAATAAACCTAATTTCTCGCAAACGTAACACTCCCGAACATTATGTTACATGTCATTTTTTGTTTATTTGGTCCACAATCGATGTATCTAACTTGAAGGACCAATTGAAAGATGGAATTTTGCTCCTTGAATTTGGTAAGGAGATAAGATAAAGCAATGTATTTAAAAAAAACTTCACACAAAAACCTCCTCTTCTTCTTCTTATTGTGCCTCTCCACTACTGGAGGTTGGCGGTCAGCTCCTCATATTCCTTCTTGTTCATTGCCAAGCGCATCAGCTGTTCTACGCTGGCCACTCCCGTCCATTCTCTGATTTTGCGGAGCCACGATTTCCTCTTTCTGCCAGCGCCTCTTTTCCCCTCGACCTTGCCCATCATGATGACTTGAAGAAGTCGGTACCGTTCGTGTCGAAGCACATGTCCCAAGTAACTTATTTTCTTCTATTTAATGATCAAAGTGAGTTCTCGGGATCGTTTGGCGCGCCGTAGAACTTCTTCATTCGTGACCCTATGGACCCAGCTTATTCTCAGCATTCTTCGGTAACAACATATTTCAAAGGCGTCCAGTTTCTTAATGGTTGCCTCCTTCAAGGTCCAAGCTTCGCAACCATACATTACAACTGGCCAGATGTAACATTGAAGCATCCTACTTCGGAGGTGTAGACTGATTTCTTTGTTGCAGAGTACCTTTCTCATTTTGTTGAAAGACGCACGAGCAATTTCGATTCGGACCCTTACTTCAGTTTCGGACTCCCATGCTTCAGTCACCCATGTGCCTAGGTACTTGTATTTAGTGACTCTCTCCAAAATAGTACCTGCCACCGTGATTTTTCAGTTCAAGTCTTCTTTTCTGGAAACCACCATAAACTTAGTTTTGGCGAGGTTCATTGATAGGCCCCGCTTTTTGGCTGTTCTCAAGGACATGGTGAACTATACTCTGTAGATCTTCAGGTGTTGTTGCTACTAGAGCAGTATCATCGGCGTACCTCAAGTTGTTAACTATCTGCCAATTGATCTGAATACCCCATTCTTTCTCTCCCAGTGGTTCAGAGATAATTGCTTCGGAATATAGATTAAATAGTAGCGGGGACAGAATGCACCCCTGCATCACTCCACGACAAATCGCAATTAGTTCGGTTTCGTCAACATCCACTCTCACCGTGCTGGTTTGGTTCCAGTAGAGGTTCTGTATTATCCTCATATCCCTGCCATTAATTCCGACTTCTTGCAGACGACGCATAAGTACCTCGTGTTTAACACGGTCAAAGGCCTTTTCGTAATCAACAAAACATATAATGACGTCAGTCTGCAGGTCTCTACATTTTTGAACAAGAACATTCAACGAGAACAAGGCCTCTCTAGTTCCTAGTCCAGATCTAAACCCAAACTGGCTGTCCGAAATTTGTGCATCGCATTTAACTCTAAGAGTTTTAAGACCTGACTCATGAGGCTTATTGTGCGGTGTTCTGTATATTTATTAGCCGGAGGTTTCCTCGGGAGGGTAACAAACGTTGATATTAACCAATCTTTCGGCATCACCCCAGTTGTTGCGTAAATACGGTTGAGGAAATTTGTTACTGCATCCACAAGGCGTTCCTCTATTAGTTGTAGAATCTCCACATGAATTTGTTCTGGGCCTGAAGATTTTCCGGTTTTGGCTCTTTTTAGAGCTTTTACTACCTATCATCTTAATAAAAGAGGTCCTGTTTCATTGCAAGGTGTAAGTGTACTTGCTCTAGTTGCATCCGCGAACATGTCTTCAACATAGAGTTTCCACGTAGATTTCTTGCTCTCAACGTCTAATAGTACACTACCACCATCGTCCACCAATGTGTTCCGGTTAGTCCTTTTCCGCAATCCAGCCATCTCTTTGATCTCTTTGTGTAGGTTAAAACTGTCATGTTTGATGTTAAGCTCTTCCAACCTTTGTCCTCATAAAATTTAGATCGGGCTGCGATTACGAGGTCGTGCATTTGGCAGAACTCAATGAGCGCTTTGCCGCGATCATTTCTTACCCCTAATCCATTTACCCCACCTTTGCGTTTAGATCTCCCATTATAATATTTATGTTATGTTTCTTCGTGTATTGTAAAAGACTCCTTACGTGCATTCATAAGTTATTATGTGTTATTGAAATATTTTTTGTATGGGAGCCCCCTTAAATATTCATTTTATTCTGGTTTTAGTATTTCGTAATTTCTTTATTGTACTACACAACACAGTCATATAGATAACTTATAATAGAAAAAACATGTACAAAGGCGAGCTATCTCTCAAAAGAGATTTCTTCCAGCAAACCAAGATGGTAGGAGAAGTGATGGTTGAGCGGGGGAAGACCTGCGCGTACAATAAAATTCTATAAATACTACTACTAATATATACAATGTCTTGTAACAATACGAACGACTTAGAAAGACCACGTGTCATTGATGACGACGAGGAACAAGACAACGAAATCGTAGAACGGTTCAGAAGAGACCCAACCACTTCGACCAATATTGTTGCCCGTGAACTGGGCCTAACTCAGTGGAAAGTGTGGTTTACGGTTCATACGGCAGGCCTGTATCCATACCACTACACGCCGGTACATGAAATTGAAGAAGGAGATCCCGCGAGACGTATGGACTTCTGCAGATTTATGCTCAATGAAGATATCGAGGACCCGAATTTCCTAAAATTAATATTGTGGACAGATGAATACAAATTCGATAAGGACGGGATTATTAATTATCATAACGCACACTTTTGGGCTCCTAAAGAACTAGGCAATCCAAATAAGAAAAGAGTAAAGGGGTCACAACGACGATTTAGTGTAAATGTGTGGATGGGCATCATTTCCAACCATTTGATTTGGCCTTACTTTCTTCCAGACAATCTCAATGGTGAAACTTATGAAAATTTCTTAAGAGGTGACAATAATACAAATACAAATACAAACTGGAAAGGGAGAGATAGTATTTGTTGTTACAGCGGCAACAGAAATACATCATCTGTGAAAATTTCATCTGTCTAACTATTATACGGTTCATGAGATACAGCCTGGTGACAGATGGACGGATGGACGGACAGCGGAGGCTTAGTAATAAGGTCCCTTTTGGCACCCTTCGGGTACGGAACCCTCAGAAAAGACCTACGAAATAGCATCTACATATACATTAATGCTGGTCTGTGGATTTACCGATGTAGATAATATAGGCTATGGTAGCCATTGGGTTCTTAGTGTTATATAGACTAAGGTCATATTCAATGTCGTGAAAATAAAAAGGTCAAAATGCGATCTACCCTTTGTTAATTTAGGCTATAGATCGTGCAGCAGTCAACAAACTCCTTGGTTAGGCCCCCTTGTGGCAAGATTTATCTATATTTGTCTCACTGTAAAACTGTTAAAGTCGTTTCTAATTCATTGCCAGACAGCAGACTTACAGTAATCGCATGCATCCATCTCTCGGTAGATCAATAAAACGGTGCATTTAGAAGTGCAAATCGCACGGATGTTGTTACTGGGTTACCGCACTGGCAGGCAAGCTTCGATACTCGCAACTCTCGTGAGCCTAGCACAACAAATATCGCGATGACGACGCGGCTCCCGGTAGTCCTGATATTACTCTGAGCATGTTCTAGGGCTGCCAAGGAAGTATATTACAACCCTTTCCAGCAATATGGCCCTGAGATGTTTTCTGGAAGGGATCTATTGTTAGAGATAGGCTCGTCTTTGTAACCAATTCCTTAGTTATGAAATTATGAGTATATAGGTACATTGATGCTTGGACATATTATCAATAGGGTGTGGGAAGGTTGCAAGAACTATTTCACATACACCTCCGGCAATAATAATAATAAGGAAGGACAATCAGTAACATTTTTCTAAGTTTCTTAGCTATCAGTACATTAAATTTGTCAAAACAAACTTAAAATCAATAAAATTTCAAACCTCTAATCAACACTAATTGAACTAGGTATATAAATTAGATATAAAGTATGGCGCGCTGTTGTGAATTTTTCACTTTTTGGTCGTATTCTAGCCAAGTATTATCAAAAGGTCATATTACCATTTTCAACGCACAGAAGCTACAGTTGCAGAAGTAGAGTTATAGTTATTTATTTCAGTGCAGACTAGACTGTAGTCTGGTAAGCCTCCATTCTAGCGGCATGTCCCACTAAGTGCATGCTTAGTGCGCTGTCACTAAGACCGATATATTATTCACCGCTTACCTGCGTTTAGCAAAGCTGGTTATCTAATAAGCGTCATGACGTTGGAAGCCGAAATTGATATCATAGTTTCGGGTATGTAATAACGTCAGGGGGAATTAGGAGATGGGAAGCAAGCGGTAAATCATCGGAGTCTCTTTTGCGGGAGGCGAGGAGCAAATAGCGTGGTTTTTTGTCTGACGAATTAAGCTATAAAATATGATTGGCCTGACGAAGTTCTCTGGATAGAATTAAAAATAAGTACTAACAAGAGGAAATCTCTTCTTTGCTTTTAGACTAACTTTTTAAATTAATCAAGGTGGGCATTTCAGTAGTTAGCAGATGCAAAGCTAGCTGTCAGGCCCATGGCTCAATAATTCTCACCATTTCTGTGACTTCAAGTTCACGTCAGTTAACATTCTTAAACTCAACTCAACTCAACTCGAAATTTCTTTATTGCTGTAAATATTTACAACAAATCAGCAACATAATTTTTTGCCTATTTTCTACATTGTACCACTGTGGGAGAAGAAGGGCAGATTGATTTTTAGATCTCTTTTAAAAATTAACTACGTATGTAAATGATACAAATATTACAATATTAATTATTATAAATAATAAAAAGAAATAATTAATTACAAAGTTATTAACAGCGAGTTCTTTGTTGAGTTACATTGACAGTATCATTTCAATGTCATTCCAGTATTATTGAACATTGTAATATCCTTTTTAGGCACAGTCGTTTCTAGATGGTTTTTAAATTGCTCAAATGGAAATTTCAAAATCTCCAGAGGTATCTTGTTGTAGTAAAGAAAGCACTGACCACTGTGTTGAGCCAGATTAATTATATGGGGTTAATCTGGCACAACACAGACCTTGCTGTTAATAATTTTGTTCTTATTAATTGCTGCTTATTAATTAAAATAAGTCATATTGTTATATTTGTATTAGTTAAGCACAAGCCATTTTTAAAAGAGATCTAACAATCATCTGTGGAAGTTTCTATGCTCTTCTTCTTCCACAGTGGGCCGATGTAGAGAAGTGACAAAAAATGACGGTTGCTAAGTATATGTAAATATCTACAGTAATAAAGAGTTTTGATTGATTGATTGATTGATTGACCCTTGAAATAAAATACGTGGCTATGCAATATTCATCAGGACCAATGACAAGCGCTACTAAAATAATCCAAAACAGATTCAAAATAACCTGTTACTGTCACTGCGAGAGTGGGTCACTTTAGAGCCCCGACTTATATTTGAAAATAAATATAGCTCCAGTACACAGACCTATGTCCATTAAAGTTGCAGTGTCTGCTTGCCTGGGTAGACATGCTAACCGGGTCGGTTATACTTGGACCGGTCGAATCTGGCTATTACTGGAATGTTCCAGACAATCTCTACTGGAAACGAGGCCAATTTTCCCTATCAGCAGCATTCACGATTTATTTATTTTTAGGGATATATCACTTTTTACACATACACTCAGCGCAGCAAATGTGGCTCAAATGCTCATCGCAAGATTTTACACAAAATTAGCGTTAATTAAGGGATGTTTTAATGAAGGGATGGGGGTAGGATAAAAGAGACCGCTTTTGTTTATTATATTTATTTTATCGTTAACATATGATGAAACTGAAGATATTATAACAGTTTTATCATAATACTCTAATAAAAACTACTGGATAATCTATTCATTACATAATCTTATATAATAATATTACATAATCTATAAAAAAACTAATTTACATTTTTTGTTAACTTACAAAACAACTAAGTATCTCATATTAAAAATCTGCACTCTTTTTTATTAACCTTTTAAAATGCACGGAAATTTTTGAAGCATCGCGATTTTGAACTACATATCATGGTTATAAAATTTAAAACCCATAACGAGAAAATGACATCTTAAGATGCCCGTCGGCGATGACCGGTCATTAGCTGAAGTTACTGCTTGAGTATAGACAAGTAGACCTATTTTTTCAAAAAAGAAACTATATAATGTGTAATTTACTGGTGGGAAGTAAAACTACTCATCCTATACCACAGGGTCCGTTGCTTTATTACGGAGATGAACTTACTCAGTAAACATCCCTTAAAACAAGAAATTCTACTGTATGCTTTTTACTGAATAAATAATAATAATAATTAAGATATTTAGGAAAAAACATAAGACCATTCTTAAAATTTTCTTAAAATATCCAACCTGAGGAGCCATAAGATGCATCTCAATCATCAATAAAAACCCATAAAATATTTCTACAACGTTAAGATCAAAAAACTCATGTTCAACTTATTACGGATTTACGTATAATTCAACAGACGATTTTAAGAAAATACGTTATGGACAAGATTTCGCTAAAATCCAGCTTCTGTCGCTGAGTGTATGTACTTATTTTTTTTATGTTATGCATAAGCATTACCACAACACTAATACCTTTTTAATCTTGTTCCAGGTAGAATTATGCAATAAATTGCACGAGATATTTGTTACCCAACCCGATGTAGAGAAGAATGAAGAGTAAGTTGTCATAATATCTATAGTTAACATATTGAATTTGTTTCTTGTATTGCTCGAACGCTTGCTACGCTTGCTTTGTTTTAGGCTTCTGAATTCACATCGAAATTGCGATGAGGACTTATCTTACTCATTAAGGGACCACTATCAGTCAAATAAGCAACTCGAATCGTGGTGGTCGAATTTTTAGATACAACAACGAGTATATTAAAATAAACATTACCTGGCTGTTACGCCAGTCGCTTTGGCAGATCATTGCGAAACTTGTTTTTTTTTATTTATTTCTTCAAATCCAATTATTATTTCTTAATTTCAAACGAAACGGTTTTTGGATATTTTTAATGCCTATTTTTGAACGCAAGAACCATCAATATCCTTTTCAGATCGCAAGAATAGCAAGTTTTTGCAAGTGTTAGGTGAAAAACATCCATTAAGGTTTTTTTTTTTCATTTGGTTCCATTGACTTATGATGTTTTCAAATACACAGATTTGAGAAAAGGGATATCTTCATCACATATATTTTTTTGGGATTTTGAAAGTGTTTATTTTAGGAAGAATTTTACGGTACCCAGCGTCTGAAGTTGAAACCATTTTATGTAGTGTCATTTATAACCAAAATACCCCTAAAGATAATAACTGCTTGTTGTGTTTAACGTAGCTCCGGGCTGGATTACCGGCTATTACAGCGACTTTTAAACATAAACGAAAACCTACGTTAATGAGCTATGAAACCGTAATGTTATCAGATTTACTAAACCTTTTTCTCCAGAAGTATAATGTAACATTTTAAACTCTGAGAATAATTTCCCATTGCCAGCTTCTGCTGGGGGGTACGAGCAGTAATAATAGGACATAATATATTCAGGGAGAGTCAAATAAAATTAGCACGGTGAAAAATGTAAACGGCCTTCAGGACGTGTAAGCATTGTAATGGAGCTTCTCAAATAATTTTGACCTTTTCGTCGGCTTCCTCAAACGTGTACCCCACATTTTTTTTAACTGCTGCTGAAGTTCTCTTTTTATTAAATAATATATTTTTCGCCCCATAATCCTCCCAGAGTACACTACGAGCTTTATGTTATTTTAATGGTAAATAAAGGTAATGTTCATCGTAAAAGCTCGAAGTAGGCTCTGAAGTGAACGGAGCTTTTGTTTTCGATTATCACGTATGCTATCGATTCTTTACGATGATTAAAATGATAGGAGTTTATTCCAAAGACCGCTAAGAATACGACAAAAAGTTGTTCCCTCTACACAGTTTCTGCACAGAAAAGGTTAATACAACGTTTGTAGCGCCAACTTTATCTCAAAAAAAGTACTTTTGTATTACAAAGAGCAACTTTATTTTTTAAGTTTCCATACATTTTGACCGGGCGGTCAGCTGATTTGTAAAGAGGAGTGAAAAATAAAGTTATTATTATCTTTATTATTATTAAAAGCCAACACTGCTGGGCAAAGGCCTCTCTTCCCTTCCTCCAACTTTCACGCCTCTGGGCTCTTTCCCACCAGTTCTTGTCACGGTCCCTCAGCTCGTCACTCCAGTGCTTCTTGGGGCCACCACGCATCCTCATTTTGCATTTGGGATCCAGAGAGTTGTTAATTTGGCCCATGGATGTGGTTGCATACGAGCTACATGGCCGGCCCAGTCCCACTTCAATTCGGCCGCTTTTTCCGCTACCACTTTTATTTTAGTTTTGCAGCGTAACTCGGTATTCCCGACTCGGTCCAATGACCGGACCCCCAGAATACTGCGCTCCATATTTCGCTGGCAAATTTTAAGTCTGGACTTTTGGATATCAGTCAAATACCAAGTCTGGCTCCGTAGGTATAAATGTAGTCACTCTGATCAAATCGGCATCAAAGTAAAAGTTGCTCAAAATTATGTCCCTATCCACTCCTAAAACTATGGCCACACCTTACTAATGTAACAGCATCCAAAATTAAGCATTTATTATGTAGTATAAAAGTGCTTTCAAGAAATAATGGCTGACTCTACACAAAAAGTTGCAATATAACCTTTTCCTATTCTTCCCTCAAAATAACAACTTTGCCGCTCGATATTGGGATCTAACGCGGAAAAATTCTATTCCTTACTCGTTCGAAAAGGCTTCTTTACAAACCTCGCTACGACCCACGCCTTCGGCTCGTGCGGTAAACTTCTCGGTTCGTAAATATAAGCCTTTGCGAACTCGTACGAAATCTACTATTTCTGTGCAGAAACTGTGTAGCCACATTTTTTGAATAGTTACTGATATAAATAGGAAAACGTTTTGTTATTTTCTGGCAAGACTCGACTGCAATATTTTTAAGAGTGCCACCATCGAAATTATATTTCTTGAATGATATTGAGACTACTTGTAATGTTGTAATTTGTAATTTATTTATTGTACTACACAAAACAGACATACAGATAACTTATGATAGAAAAAAAAAACATGTACAAAGGCAAGCTTATATCCAAAAAGAGATTTCTTTTAGCAAACCATGATGGGTAGGAAAGGTGATGATTGAGCGGGGGAAAATCAGCGCGTACAATAAAACTCTATAAGTACATCTACTTCATACAGTTCTATCATCAAGGAGCCCACATATGTACATTTGAAAGCCGACCAGCATGCGTTATCGTTTTAGTTCATTCTGTCAATGGGTTTGGGTCTCAATAGAAATCGACTAGCTCGCCGGAAGCAGAAATCTGGAAATGACGTCACGTACGAACTCAAAGAATTAGTTTGAAAATATGGAGAGGCACTGCTAATTTTAAAATTCAAATCGCTGCAGCCAGACACATTGTCGCATGATTCACGTGGCGCCCCCTAACAGAACTCAACCGAACGGTCGGTTATCGATCATTAACAGATAATTTCGCTGCATTCGAATGCTGTTATTAATTGAAATGCGTGCCGGAGTCCGTGCCGCTAATAGCTTTGTCGCGACGTGATGGCTCATTTCAATATTTCAATGAATATTGATATGATTTAAATGATTTTCGTTATTAATTATTTCAGTGAATTTCGATACCATATTCGATAATTTTTGAATTTAGAATGCAAAAGGATTTTGTGTTAATTTTCATAACACACTGCAGCCTTCTATTCTAACTTCCAGTAATTGTAATCGCATTTAACAAAATACCAATCAAAATACAATTATTTCACGAGGTGTCTTTTTGGTATTTCTTTCAAAAGCTTCAGAATTGCATGATAAAGCTACTGTTTAATATTGTGGTTACCTGCGGTGCAATCGTTCGGAAATGACATAAGGATATATAGTTGAAGATCAAGACACTTAACCTGTTCCAAGGTTTCTAGGTTAGGTTTAGTATTATATATCGCCCTGTTTAGGGCTAACGCGTGCGAGCAGCTGCAACGTGGATTAGACGCTATATTATATTCCGCTACTATAAGTGCATTTATACCTATTTTGAATGGGTATCTTAATTTCTGCCATCCTTGAATTGTGTGTCGCCATATTTGTTGTGCCAGTATTTATTTAATATAAACAACATTCCAGAATCTTGCACAAGCTATCTCCTAAGCTAAAACTTGTATATTGCAATTCCTTTTGCATGTCGGTATCTTTAATATCTGTCTCGTAGCAACACATGTTGAAATCTCAAGCTAGCAGCATCTCATCGCGTTTCATCTCACTAAGAACCTAGTTCGAGTTGAAAGAATACTTGGGATTATAGTTTTTGGCAGTGGACATCTACCAGAGTAAGGCATATCTGTCCTATTTTAAGTTTTCACCGGATCTGCCAGCATGTACCAGATTGTCAAATTCATAATGCGTTGCAATAGAGGCTATTTTTGATATAGACGACAATATCGCGCAACTTTGGGAAGGTGTCTTCTAACTTTAACGTTAAAAGTTCTTGTTACGATGGGGCGATGCAATGTCGATGTGTGTTCTTATGTTAGTAACCAGTATCTTGCTCTGAGCATATGTCTAAAATAGCTGTATTTTTATGCTTATATATTAAAATGTAGCAAAATATGAGGTATACTATAAATATAAGGTATTCTAAACACTGTACCATCACATTGTAATACGTAAACGGGAAGTAACGTAACGGTAAATGCATATTTCAGGGATGACATTCGCATCAACCATTCCAACCCCCAATCAAAAATACTTTGAAACAAGCCAACACACCCAAAACCGTCAGCTTTGCGTGAGAAGCATCTCTAAACATGTTTTGCCACTGATTACTAGTCTAGACGCACTAAAGCCACCCTAAAAAGGCTCTTCCCGGCAAATGCTTAGAGTCACGACACATGAATGAGGATAATTGGACAATCCGCCCATTGAGGCGTGCTGTTTGGCTGACAACGACGCGGCCCGTGCCAGTTGGCTGTGTCCCCCGCCCGCTAATCAGTCCGCGGAGGACGGGGACTGCCGCAGTGGTCTCCTGGGCCCAGGAGGACAATAAAATACACATTAAACATACGAAACATATACATATAAAACAAAGAGTTACTCCTTTTCATATACGTGGTAGCAGAGGCACGTTGCGCCCACGTTCGGCTTCCAGGCCTAAGCTTGAGACTCCTTTACTGTCACTAGATGATTGAGATACCACTAGCTTTTTTGTTTATCTATTGGGCTCCAAATCCTGATGTGATGATTTGATGTCCTCCAAGTTGATACGGCCACGGCGACTGCTAAGGTCTAAACCGGTCGTCGCTGGTGTGCCCGGACTTGGCTTTGAACGTTCTTCCACACGTTGCACATTAAAGTGTGCCATTCCCCCTTTGGTTTCATCTCGATTCTTGTCCAGTTAGGATCAGCGCTGTGCTTCAAAATCGAATATGTTCTTTTGAACGAGATGCCTCCGTTCTGGCCGCTGGGCTCCAAATCCTATAGCTATATTGGCCAGCCAGAAGGCCAAGCCAATAAGAGTGTATGGCCAATTGGTGCGTAGCCGACAAATCAAATTTTGGGGGACACTCAAAGTTGATGTCACTGCATAGAGGTAGGGCGAAGTAGTTTCTTGAGATTTGTCACTGTCTGACATATAAGCAGTACGTTATTTGGGCAGAAATCGGTGGGTTTTAAAATGCAGCAGCAACGAGGAATGCACCTCCGCGGTTGTCCGCCTCCCACTAGGGTGTCGCTAAGTGCTGATTAAAACTTACATATGTTGGCAATGAGATTCCTTCGTGTAATAAGGGCCTTGTTTTGGTCCCATCGACTATGTCTATGAGCCCAGAAGGTACATTTAGTGTACTATGTAGGGCTGAAGTTTTGTTCTCAAGTTGTCTTGTACGAGCATAAAGGCTCAGATAGATCTCACAACATGTTGCTGCAAGGTGACGCTGCAACGCTGCATAGTGCAATAAAACATACCCCGCGACATTTCACTCATGGGACATGTTTCGCGGGACACTGTGCAACGTTACAGTTACCTTGCAGCGACATGTTAGGGAAAATTTGTCTCCTTGTGTATCTAAGCCTTAACACATTGCACCGTATTGCCTTTTCCTATATGTCAGAGGGACATACTAGTCTGCATGGTAAGGTGCCAGCCCATTTCCCCCGCTTTAGTGATACTACGAATTTAAATACAATAAATGAAATTATTATTCTTCTTCTTCAGCATGTTCTTGTCCACTGCTGGACATATGCCTCCTCAATTGACCGCCAATTCGAAAGCTCTGCGACCATTCCCGTGCAGCCGGGGCCGGCTGTTCCTCTAATGTCATCGGACCATCGTGCCACAGGTCTTCCAACACTTTTCTTTCCTGTACGGGGCAGAACTTTACAATGAAAAAAGAAATTATTATCATCCCTAAAAGCGGACAGATTTATAATACCAATCACATGTTAGCTCCAGAAATATATTCTGGTTTCTTAATAAGAATTGAAAGGTAAATACACGTACAAACACAAAACAAAAAGCCGATCGTTCGTCGTAGTTACGAATTACTGTTGCGTCCGCTCAAGCGAATTCGCGTGGCGAAAACGCCAGAAGATTGGGGTATTAGGGCGAATGCGTACTGCGTTGTATATTTACAGCTAGCGATGGTAAAAAGCAACAAGACATAGCGTGACGCATTTTCTTGTATGAGGTGACATATGCACAGTTGTCCATGCCCACGTTTAGCCACGTTTTTACCTCGAAATAGATATCTGTGTTAAAAATAATAATTATAGGGATGCTCTTTTTCGTGATAAGATTTAGTAATATCTATCTAACTACCTATGTGTGATTAGGTGGAGGGTGTCAATCAGGAGCAAGTCAAACTGGATTAATAAGAACGAAGTCTATCTTGAGTTGAATGACCGAAATTTGTAGCATTGAAATTTCGAATCCAGTACGATTTGTAGGCGCAACGCAGTACCCAGTTCAATATCCCTGTTGTATTCGCAGTTTTGAGGCAATATTGGAACAGCTCTATATCTATACAATAGAGACGCAACAGTGAATGCCTGTTTGTCTATTTGTACTGCAATCACTCAGAAGCCCCTATCTATACTATTCTCATCGTCCGATTCCATCAGATATTGAGAAATAGAATGGCACCGCATTCGCAATCAGCTTCTCAATTTTTTGACGATCAAATGAATGTGGCGGTTGTATGGCTCAGAAATCTTCACCGATGTAATACATGTACGGTGTAATGAAACTGGGTAGTCAAAAGGGGCTATTGGAAATATCATCTAGAATAAATTTCACTAAACAAATGATAACAGCATTGTTTCAGTTCTCGATGATTCTTGATCTAGCGGCCGAACGTTTTTTTTTGGTATGGAGATGTGAAAATAAAGTTGCTCTGCTCACACCGATGTCATAGTGACATCGCTCATGCTTAAGAAAGGATGTCAGAGATACTCGTAAGTATTCGCTTTTACTAGGAGAGCAACCTATAAGTAGGGACAAATGCGGCTTCGGTAAACATACTTAGTAAAGGTGCGAGATATAATTTTACGTTGGAAATGCGAAAGACAACAAATAGAGGTATTTCCTATACCTGCCTATGTATACGTGAGTTTTGTTTGTCTGAGATTTATGAGGTTTATTGTGTAATATACTAATGGTGCTGGCACCGTCATTTTGTGGATCCCGCCATAAGTGCTCTTTCAGTGTCGTACGTATTTTTCATGCATGCGGGACGCGGGGCGCCATATTGACAACACCCGCACGAGCGGTCCCATACTGAAAGCACCCGCACGCGGGGTCCCATACTGACAACACCCGCACCCGGGGTCCCATACTGACAGCACCCGCACGTGGGGTCCCATACTAAAAGCACCCGCACGCGGGGTCCCATACTGACAGCACCCGCACGCGGGGTCCCATTCTGACAGCACCCGCACGCGGGGTCCCATACTGACAACACCCGCACGCGGGGTCCCATACTGACAATACCCGCACGTGGGTTCCCATACTGACAGTAATCGCACGAGGGGTCCCATACTGACAATACCCGCACGTGGAGTCCCATACTGACAACACCCGCACGTGGGGTCCCATACTGACAACACCCGCTCGCGGGGTCCCATACTGACAATACCCGCACGTGGGTTCCCATACTGACAGTAATCGCACGAGGGGTCCCATACTGACAATACCCGCACGTGGGGTCCCATACTGACAACACCCGCACGTGGGGTCCCATACTGATAACACTCGCACGCGGGGTCCCATACTGACAGCACCCACACGCGGGGTCAGTCTCATATATCCCGCGTGCGTGATCAAATACACATGACACTGAAAGAGGCCTTATTGTGCCTTTTACCACAGATACTAAAATAATTTTACTTATGATCTTACTACAACTATCCCATTCAAGGTGAGCTAAGCTGCTGCAGTATTTTAATCCATCCGGAGCATCAAATAAGAACTCCCACCTTGAACCAGGTTTTTGCCGAAGCATTATGAATATTTCTCCACTCACAAAATACATTAGTCTATCACGTTGAGATCGTTAAACTGTTCCACTTCTATAAATAATTTCGTTACTCACATCTTCTAGGAGACGAATGCGGCATTTATTCGGGAATTTATAGTATATGCGTGCTTTGGACGTAATAAAATGCGGTTTTGTGCTGATTTTCATTTGTATTAATTTCGTTGTGATCTTAAGAACCGCAATAAAGAGCGTCGATTACGAACATTTTCGACTTTTAATAGTAGTTTATGTGACTGATACATAATGGAGGGCATTAAAACTCGAGAGTGGGTTCATAATAATATCACTCGAGAGTTTTAATGCCTAATTATGTACAGTTACATACACTAGTTTATCTAAACACATATCATAAGCTCTCTTTGATGTGTTCAGGAACCGCATGTTTGACCGGCATTGTGGCATTGAGTTGTTTAGCTTGTTCAGTAGTACCAACTTCACAGTCAAAGTAGGGCTGGCACGCAGGCGGGCGTCGGTGTTCGAATATTGAATGTCATAATATGTAGAAAATTTACACATTATGGTCATAATGTTCAATATTTAGATGAGAAATGAGTTTTTACAAAGTAGTTTAACATTGTGCTGATCGTAAGGTGTGGTTTTTGGACGCATTAAAGACGGTTTATGATACGTGTTTAGATAAAAGAAGTAAGAGGTTGATATGGAACTGACTCTTACTTCATTGTTTTTAAGAGTCGCACGCAGTCAGCTCGGTTCAACTACTTAAATGATATTGTTTTTTTTTTGTTGAATTTCAAATGTTACTCTTTAACATAAACAATAAACATAAACATTTACATATAGGCACATACATTGCTTCTGGCCCTACACTAGGATAATCTGTGTCGTGGGAATCAGAAACAGTGACGTCACACACACAGAAACATCCAAGACCTGTTTTTTTTTTACCCCCAGCCGGGGATCGAACCCGGGACCTCTCGTATGGTAGGCAGAGCCACAAATGCTGCACCACAGAGGTCGTCACGTCTTGTTGTCCATATATCATTGTTCCTGGTGAGCGTCGAGTCTTAGAATAGTAGACCAACTTTACATTTATATTGGTATTTAGGGTTTTTGCAAATCACTTAAATGCCTGCCCTATGTATTAGCTTGGCGTCTCTACACCTAGGTATAATATTCTGCGTCGCGTAGCTATTTTCTGTTTCAATGACGTTCATATTCTATGTACATCTCTACATATCTCTGTGATAGATAACACCTATTGCCAATTTCTAAATAGAAAGTCACCCAGTAGAAATTAATTTCACAAGCCAACCAGTGAACTAGACCAGAAATTGTAAGTTGATAATGTAGATACCTGATCCTCCAACCGTGGCTGGTTACCAAGACGGTGGTTTTTACACTCTCTGCATTAAGGAACGTATTCTCCAGGATATTCAAACTATTTTTATTTTACAGAAAAGAGCTATTCGAGCAATTTATAATTTAAAACGAACAGACGCCTTAAGAGAGCTTTTTAAAGAAATTGACATACTAACTGTAGGTCAATTTATTTTCGAAAATATAATGTATGTACGCAAGAACCTTACAACATTAACCAAACTTAGCGATAGCTGTAATGTTAACCTAAGAAATAATCACAGACTATGTGCGCCCCGGTTTAGACTCGCGAAGGTTAGCAATTGTTTCAAGGGTCAGAGCATTCTCTACTATAATAAGATGATACCTCTGGAGATTTTGAAATTGCCATTTGAGCAATTTAAAAAGCATGTTAAAGCGACTTTGTCGAAAAAAGTATATTACAATGTTCGAGATTACTTAAATGACAAGACTATGCCTATGGGGTTAATCTAGCTCAACACAGACCTTGCTGTTAATAATTTTGTAATTATTTATTCCTGCTTATTTTTTTCATATTTGTATTAGTTAAGCACAACCTATTTTTAAAAGAGATCTTAAAATCAATCTGTGGGAGTTTCTACGCCCATCTACTCCCACACTGGTCCAATGTAGAGAAGAGGCAAAAAATGACGTATGCTAAGTATATGTAAATATCTACAGTAAAAAAAAAAAAAACTTGAACAAGCTCTGTGAGCTACTGCTGGCCTCGCGAGTTTGCTGGTGGAAAACTGAACTGACATACAGACATACAAACTTATGAATACACCTCGTTACCTACATGGATTATGAATGTAGCCGAACCAATTAATTTGCAAAATACATTTTGAGATCTAAAATCGAACCTGTTGACTCTTTACCAAAACTATGACCTTTTGAACTCTCAGAGTCTCCATAAATCCAACGACACTTCATTTGTGAAAGTCCGTAAAGCCAACGTTAACATTTGCAATCATATATCACCGCCATATTGAAAATTTTCCAAAAACGAATCGACGAAAACAACTCATATAATTATAGAATCTGCTCACAAAATGACACGAAAATTGGTTTACGACCGAACTCTAGAGGAGAACGGCCTGAAATCCGGACAGACTGATATACGAAAGAGTTTTGCCCAACATGCCCAACGGAGACGCTTCGGTCGCTTCTCTCGCTCTGTCAATAATGGCGATGAATTATTGGGTGAACGACGATGACGGAAAAAGTGGTCTCACTTGACACAACTCTACCTGTAGTATTCATAATTCTTTATTGCACACACACATATTAAATTTAAAAGGTTACAGGAGAAATCATATTTACAAAGGCGAGCTTGTCTCTAAAAAGAGATTTCTACCAGCAAACCAAGGCATGAAAGGGAAATGTATCATGAAAGGGTAGGCAGTGTACAATATCTAATATCGAATCTATACTAAAATACATATAATATAAAATATGGAAAATATAGTAGTTTATGTGACTGATACATAATGCCTAATTATGTACACTTACATTCACTAGTTTATCTACACACATATCATAATCTCTCTTTGATGTGTTCAGGAACCGCATTTTAGACCGGCATTGTGGCATTGAGTTGTTTAGCTTGTTCTGTAGTACCAACTTCACAGACAAAGTAGGGGCGGCACGCAGGTGGGCGTTGGCGTTCGAAATTTGAATGTCATAATATGTAGAAAATTTACACATTATGGTCATAATGTTCAATATTCAGATAAGAAATGAGTTTTTACAAAGTAGTTTAACATTATGCTGATCGTAAAGTGCGGTTTTTGGACGCAGTAAAGAGGGTTTATGATACGTGTGTAGATACTTATATACAATATACACAATTTCCAAATTCGATCGCCCTTACAATCATCCGCTTCTGCCTCTTTGTGCCTAAATTGACGTATGTCCTCCGCTGCGCCCCACTATCGAAATACCCTTCTTCCCTTTTATTTCTCGATCACCTCATACAAAAAACCCTAACAGACATCCTAAATTGCAGTTTCGATGACAATAGCTGGACGCAGGCATGCCTGCCTATAAGACTCGGTGGCCTGGGGATCCGAAATATATCAGATGTCGCGCTTCCAGCGTTCCTGTCCTCGGCCTATGGTACACGTGACCTCTTCGGTAAAATAATTAACCCTTCACTTGGTGATGTTGAGGTTACGTGCCTAGCCGATGCCAGGAGCGCTTGGTTTCTACGCCCTTGAGTTTCTTGGAGTTTCTACGCCCTTCTTCTCCCACAGTGGTCCAATGTAGAGAAGAGGCAAAATTGACGTTTGCTAAGTATATGTAAATATCTACAGTAATAAAGTACTTTGACTTTGACTTTGACTTGGACGCAAGCCTGTCCGGGTCAAAATTCCCCACTAAACTCAAAATCCCAAAGGTTGTGGGATGAGCCGCTCTGCCTCCAAAGGCGCGAGAGCCTCCTTAACAATAACAAAACTAAATGTATTCGGTTTATACTCCCCAATGTTAAACAAGTCTCGGCTAATGTTAATGTTAAAGGTGAAAATTAAGAAATTGTAGATAGCACGGTATTCCTAGGAATCACCTTAGATAATAAGCTTCAGTGGGGCCCACACATAGATAATCTATCAAAAAAACTCAGTTCCGCAGTTTATGTGGTTAAAAAAATCCGTCTTTTTACGGACGTGGAAACAGCTAGACTAGTTTACTTCAGCTACTTCCATAGCATTATGTCTTACGGCATACTGCTGTGGAGGAACGCTGCAGACATTAACATAATATTTGTGCTGCAAAAGAGGGCTGTTCGTGCAATCTACAATGTGGGTCCCAGAGAGTCACTGCGTTGTAAATTTAAGGAAATTAACATTATAACAGTGCCGTGTCAGTATATTTATGAAAACTTAATGTACGTCCACAAAAATATTGATAAATTTCCTAAGAATAGCGACAGGCACAATGTCAACACTAGAAATAGGAATAAACTAGCTTTACCTACTACTAGGCTCCATAAGGTTAATGCATCTTTTAAAGGGCAATGTATTCGCTTTTACAACAAAATACCGACAGAGTTACAAGAATTGTCTGTAAATAAATTTAAAAATGTTGTTAAAAATCACTTATGTAAAAAAGGTTACTACAAAATATCAGATTATGTAGAAGACAAGAAAGCTTGGGAAGGTGTTTGCTCCAATTCTGTAAAAAACAACGTATAAAGCTGGAGGTTTCTAGTCGCCTCTTTGCCTCCAGCATCTAAAACATTGAGGTGACGGATTTCAAATTGAGTTCTATATTTCCCTGTACCTTATACATGTGTTAGTTTAAGATTTGACATTCCCCAAATGTTACCTATGTGTTTCTTATGAAAATAAACTCTTTTTGAATTTTGAATTTTTTGAATTTTGTAGATATTTACATATACTTAGCAAACGTCATTTTTTGCCTCTTCTCTACATTGGACCACTGTGGGAGCAGAAGGGCGTAGAAACGCCCACAGATTGATTTTTAGATCTCTTTTAAAAATAGTTTGTGCTTAACTAATACAAATATGAAAAATTTAATTGTTATGATTAATAAGCAGGAATTAATAATTACAAAATTATTAACAGCAAGGTCTGTGTTGAGCCAGATTAACCCCATACAGTCCTGTCATTTAAGTAATCTTGAACATTGTAATATCCCTTTTTCGACAAAGTCGCTTTAACATGCTTTTTAAATTGCTCAAATGGCAATTTCAAAATCTGCAGAGGTATCTTATTATAGTAGAGAATGCACTGACCCTTGAAAGAATTGCTAACCTTCGCGAGTCTAAAACGGGGCGCACATTGTCTGTGATTATTTCTTAGGTTAACATTACAGCTATCGCTAAGTTTGGAAAATGTTGTAAGGTTCTTGCGCACATACATTATATTTTCGAAAATAAATTGACTAGCTACTGTTAGTATGTCAATTTCTTTAAAAAGCTCTCTTAACACGTTGAGCGCCAGTTATCTTTAATGATACACCATAGGGTGCTTTGTCACAGGCCAGTGTATCCTTAATGATACACCACACTGCCCGACTTCGGAGGCCGGTGTATTCCACAATATACACCATTTCATACATTTTAGTAGCGCATTCAAAAGCGTTGGCCCTGGAGAATGTGCCTGTGTTTTTGTGGTGTAAATATCTTAAAATATAAAGAAAATATGGGGTTTTTCTTAAAAAATATACTATAAAATTATAGGTATACACTGGCCTGTGAGAAAGCACCCTATGGTGTATCATTGAAGATACACTGGCGCTCAACGTGTTAAGGAGTCTGTTGGTTTTAAATTATAAATTGCTCGAATAGCTCTTTTCTGTAAAATAAAAATAGTTTGAATATCCGCTGCTTTCCCCCACAACAAGATACCATAGGACATCACACTATGAAAGTAACTAAAATATACTAGCCTAGATGTAGCCACATACGTGTTTTGTCTGATGTTCCTAACAGCGTAAGCCGCAGAACTTAATTTACCAGCCAATTTATCTATGTGGGGTCCCCACTGCTACATGCTATCCCCTCCAGACAGCTCGGCACGTTGCTTGAAAGGACCACCCTGTCGCTGGCCGTCTGTCTACGACTGGGGGTAAAAACTAATAAGATACATCGTTGCCGCTGCGGCGCCAGGGTGTGCCAACGTGGACACCACGGCCTGTCCTGCAACTACAGCGCTGTCCGTCTCTCTAGACATGCTGCTCTCAATGACGTCATCCGACGGGCCTTTTCCAGCGCGGGCTTGCCATCTGTTCATAGCCCGCGACGACGGTAAGAGGCCCGACGGAATGACGCTCATTCTATGGCAGCATGGGAGGTCGCTGGTGTGGGATGCGACATGTGTTGACACACTAGCGCCATCCCATTTATCAGCGACTTCTTCAAGGGCCGGCGCAGCGGCGGACTCTGCGGAGGGTCTCAAGCGGCGCAAGTATGCCGCCCTCGGGGAAGACTACATTTTTGTGCCGTTTGGCGTGGAGACCCTCGGGCCGTGGGGAACTGACGCACGGCGAGTCTTTAAAGAGATTGCGAAAAGACTCGTTGAAGCGTCGGGTGATCCAAGAGCTGGCACCTTCCTCGCCCAGCGCATAAGCCTGGCTATACAGCGAGGCAATGGTGCCAGCATGTTGCGCACTCTGCCTCTCGACGGCGGCGATCTGTGAGATATTTTTTATTTAATTTAATATTTGTACATAAGTTAGGTTATTTTGTGTTTATTACTACCAATTTTGACAAAATTAAATACTCACATATACCTGCATTATATATTATATATTATAATTATATATACTATAACTCTCACGAAAGAGAGAGGAAGTGCCCTTTTAACCGGTTTTTGAAAGAGTCAAGAGTGGGACTGTCTCTTACCTTGCAAGGAAGTGCGTTCCACAGTCGGACCGCCTGCAACCTGAATGAGTGCTCATATGCGTGTTCTCATATGTATTCATGGTTAACTTATATTTTGACTTTTGAAACACTCACGTGCCTTCTAAAGTTCAGTTGCCTTGATCGTGTAATACTGTACCTCATTATAACTCAACCAACTCTACAGAACTCCGCTTTGGTACAATTGATCCTTAACCCGTAAATTCAAGACTAGCATATAAAGTTTCAGTAGGCTTCGTCAGGTAGAGCCTGCATTCAGGTTATGCTACACCATTGCAGTTCGAATCGAACATTGTTCGTACGACAAGAGACAAAAGTTATATTCATTTTCATTTTATATCTATTGCCATAAATTGCAAGTTTTTATAGGTCTTAAGTATCAGTGTCATTTTACCCATTTGGATATAGCAGCTAATTTAATAACAACGTGCAAGGTAAAAGATGTGAAACATGACTTACTTGGTGGGAAATACAATACAATAAAGACACATAGGAAAAAAACAACTATTTTACTAAAATAACTTACAAGGTAGTCAAATACAGTTTCCACAGTCACAAAGTCCAAAAAAATACTTGCACACGATCATTTGAACGATAAAATCCTAAATAATAGTAATTTATATACACACGTATCATAAACCCTCTTTACTGCGTTCAAAAACCGCACGTTACGATCAGCATTATGTTAAACTACTTGGTAAAAACTCGTTTCGTATCTGGAAAACTACACATAATGGTCATTATGTGTAGTTTTTCTACATATAATGACATTCAAATTTCGAACGCCGACGCCCATCCGCGTGCCGTCCCTAGTTTGTCTTTGAAGTTGGTACTGACATTCAAATTTCGAACGCCGACGCCCGTCTGCGTGAAGTTGGTACTAAAGAACAAGCTAAACAATTGCAGAACCACAATGCCGGTCAAACATGCGGTTCCTGAACACATGAAAGAGAGCTTATGATATGTGTGTAGATAAACTAGTGTATGTAACTGTACATAATTAGGCATTAAAACTCTCGAGTGATATTATTATGAAACTCGCCTTCGGCTCGTTTCATAAACCCGCTCTCGAATTTTAATGCCCTCCATTATGCAGCAGTCACATAAACTACTATTATATGTGTTATTGTGGAATTTTATACTATCATAATATTCATTGGATAAAATTGGGTCAACTTTTATAATTCAAATATTCATGTAAGTCCTAGGGAGTCATATCTATCTTTTCTATTTATTAAGTTTAATATCTTGAGGCAGCCTATTGTACACTTTAATTGCGGTCACCTTTCTACTACGTGTAGGTATGCGACACTGTTCTGCTCAATGGGACTTCTAAATTCAGTTTGTTTCTATTATTCTTTCACTTGTACCAGGCAGCCTCTGAGGTATTTTATTAGGATTACGCCTACGCCTAACCAACTTGCATAACTCTGTTATGTAGAGCGCTGTGTGGTTTGAATCCTGACGTTTTTGAATAACCAGCGGCACGTATCCATGCTGATCATCAAGTGTACGAACGGCCTTTTTTATAATATAAAAATCTTTTTAATATCAATGTCGCAGTTGGTTGGTGAAATCAGACACTTAACTAACTCTCTAGACCGTTAATTAAATTCCGACGTTTACCAAATCGCTATTTTGATTTAAATAAAGCATCTTCGAAAACGTTTAACAATCTGTCTTACCCAAAGCCAGAAGCCATCTTGTTGGAAAACAAGATGGCTTCACGACAACAGCTGATTTGCACAACTTATTCCAAATTCCAAATTCCAAATGTCTTTATTACTGTAGATATTTACATATACTTAGCAATCGTCATTTTTTGCCACTTCTCTACATTGGACCACTGTGGGAGCAGAAGGGCGTAGAAACTCCCACAGATTGATTTTTAGATCTCTTTTAAAAATAGGTTGTGCTTAACTAATACAAATATGAAAAATTTAATTGTTATGATTAATAAGCAGGAATAAATAATTACAAAATTATTAACAGCAAGGTCTGTGTTGAGCCAGATTAACCCCATACAGACCCATCATTTAAGTAATCTTGAACATTGTAATATCCCTTTTTCGACAAATTCGCTTTAACATGGATTTTAAATTGCTCAAATGGCAATTTCAAGATCTCCAGAGGTATCTTGTTGTAGCATTAACCCTTGAAAGAATTGCTAACCTTCGCGAGTCTAAACCGGGGCGCAAGTAGTCTGTGATTATTTCTTAGGTAAACATTACAGCTATCGCTAAGTTTGGGAAATTTTGTAAGGTTCTTGCGTACATACATTATATTTTCGAAAATAAATTGACTAGCTGCAGTTAGTATGTCAATTTCTTTAAAAAGCTGTCTTAAGGAGTCTGTGCTTTTTAAATTATAAATTGCTCTAATTCTAACGTATTGCTGTCCAACACTAAACTGGTCCCAACTTGCCTGACATTTGGAAGTGAGAATTTGATACATTTGGTTTTACCAGCATTTAACAATAAATTGTTAACTGTGAACCAATTCAAGGTAAAAGATAATACTCTATTGACATCATCAAAATCTTCTTTGATGACCCGAATGGCCGAGTCGGCAGTAACCGTGCCTTCGAAGTCAAGGGTCCCGGGTTCGAGTCCCGGTGGAGGCAAATATTTGTTTGATGAGAACGGATGTTTGTACCCTAGTCATGGTTGTTTATATATCCTAGTATAGTATTTATCTATATAAGTATGTGTATCGTTGTCTAGTACCCAAGATACAGGGAATCCTAGTTTGGGGCTAGATCAATGTGTGTAAATAGTGTCCAAGGTATTATTATTATTATTATTCTTTTTGTCTTTCAATTTTGAAGACCATTGAAGTATCATCAGCAAACAACACTATGTTAGTCAATTTCTCCACCATAAAAGGCAGATCGTTAATATATACCAGGAATAAGAAAGGGCCTAATATGGAACCTATGATTTAATTTCATTAGTAACATGTCATGATCAACACAATCAAATGCCTTCGAAAGCTCGCAAAAACACCGATAGCATCCTGTGCAGCTTCCCATGCAGAATAAATATGAGATATAAGGGTAATACCTGCATCCGTAGTCGATTTACCCCTGGTGAAACCGTATTGCTTGGCGTGGAGTTGTTTTGTACGGTTGAAGTGTGATAGCATTTGATTGAGTATAATCTTTCCAAAAATTTTACTTAGTGCTGGAAGAACCGATATTGGTCTGAAATTTGACGGATCACCCTTGTCTCCCGACTTGAACAGAGGTATAAGTTTACTGTGTTTCATGAGGTCTGGGAAAGCTCCTTCATCAACACATTTATTAAATTTATAAGCTAGGTGTGGGGCTATAACACGTATTATTGAACCAATGACTTTGACTGACATACCCCACAGGTCTTCAGTATTTTTTAAATTAAGTAATCTATATGTTTGGCAATATCCTGGGGATATACATGATAAAATTTAAAATCTACATTACTGATGCTAGTGCTGTTTTTTTAACAAAACCTCTACTTCATATGGAGATGAATTTAGACGCTCTGTTGTGAGTAAGGGTGCATTGGTGAAGAATGTTTCAAAAGCTCGAGCTACCTCAGCGTTGGATTTAACAACATCATCACCTATATTTAAGCAGAAATCATTATCCCTTGGTATAACTTTGCCAGTTTCACGGTTTATGATTTGCCAAACCGTTTTCATTCTATTATTTGAATTTTGTATTTTTCTATTTATGTGTAAAGTTTTTGCAGTTCTACAAACCAACTTGAAAGTTTTGGAATATTTTTTAACATAGTCATGAAATTTTATATCAAAGTTATAGGTTTTTTGTTCATAAAGATCATACAAGATAGCTCTACTTTTACGAATTCCAAATGTTGCCCAGTCATTAAATTTAGATTTACCGTTGTTGGCACTGACTTTAATTTTTTAAATTAAATTTTAATTTAAAAACTGTATTGAATTCTGTTTGAATAATGTTGAAGAAGTCAGAATAGATTTTGTTCGGGTTCTGTTCATCATAATCCGGTACTGGCAAACCTATATCTGAGTTTTTCATATACATCTCTAGTCTATGGGATGTAATAGGCCTATAAAATGATGGATTAGTCTTATTTTCACTAGTATTTTGGAATGAAACTGTTTGACCACTGTGATCGGATGGTAAACAGTTAATTACATTTTTACTTGTGAATTCACAGTCACAAAAAACGTTATCTAAGCAAGTTTGGCTGGTAAGTGTAATTCTAGTCGGCTCTAGAAATACATGACATAAATTAAATGATTTGAACAGAGTTATTAATCGTCGCTTCAGTGTTGTATCTACAAGCAGATCTACATTTAGATCGCCACAAATAATTAACTATTTTCTGTTATTACAAAGTTTAATGAGGGCTTCCTCCATAATTTTCTCGAATATTTCAAAATTGCCATGGCCTTTTTCATCTCTCGGAGGTCTGTAGACACAAACAATAATATGGCTATCCAACTCAACACAAGTTAACTCTATTTGTCTTTCCACAGTAAGTGTAAGAATATCTTTCCGTTGTTTCACCTTAATATTATTTTTTACTAAGATTAAAGAACCACCTCTATCAGCAGTCTTTCTATTGTAACAACTGACAATTTTGTAATTATTTATGATAAAAGACATCATATTTTCCTTTAACCAATGTTCTGTAATACAAATAACATCAGTGTCCGAATTATTAAGAAATAATTCTAATACAAGTTCTTTGCCAGGTAGCTCCTGCATGTTTTGATGGGTAATATTTAAGTGGGGCTTACCCTTTGTCTGAATATTATTTAATATTGGGATATTATTAGACTTTTTTGACTTATTTAATTCGGGCAAGATATTACACATTTTTGATCTCCTATGCTTGCTTGATATATTTATTGGCTATGTATGCTAGAGATTTCCTCTATTGTCTTATATATATCAGGGCGGTATTATTGCGGGAGCTTAGGTGAAGGGTGAAGGAGGTGAGCGAAGCGAAGCCCCCTTTATCCTTCGTGTTAGGTTGAACATGTATGAACAACAAAAAATACTTAAAACATAAACTTAAGTACACATAAAAAATGTTTATATTGTATATGTCTTGTTGCCTAGGAACGTTTAGACAACTCGTTAAACGTTTCGTTCACTCACTTGTCTGATGGAATTTTAGTGACTTGGTTAAACGTCGGTATTAAATTAAAGGTCTAGAGAGTTAGTTAAGTGTCTGATTTAACCAATCTACTAAACCTTAGATCTACCCCTACATGTCGCCCCGCATCTTACCATAGTAAACTCATGTTGCAGCAACATGTTGGGGACATTTTGTCCCCTAGTGTATAAGAGTATATAGGTACAAAGCAACTTGTAGGAAACGCGACACTCAGTACTCAAATCTGTCATGTCATGTCAAGGTGAAGACACTTGCGAGGCGAACGCGACACCCAACTTGGACAACCTACAATAAAAGTTTCCCTTTTGTTTGCGCAAACAGGAGCTAAGAACAACATAATTAATTTGCATAAACACTTAAGTATAAGACATTTTATCTGAATAACAATTTCTTAGTCTACGGTTCATTGTGAAGTTGGTTCTTTGTGGTTTAGTGCTTGTTATGAGAGTTTTGACTTTAAAAGTGTTTTAAGTGAGAGGATAACGCTTTACACGGAGTTTTGTAAGATATTATATAATATCAATTTCGCTTACTTACTTAAGGTAATAGAAAGGTCGGGAGTTTATAATTTAGTTTAATTGACTACTTAAATCATGTATTTTAATTGACTACCTCTGTGGCGCTGTGGTTATGGCTCTGCCTACTATACGAGAGTTCCCGGGTTCGAACCCCGGCTATATACGGGATAACGAAAAAAAAAGTCTTCGATGTTTATGTGTGTGTAATGTCACTGTTTCTGGTTCCCACGAAATAGGGTAACTTAGTGTGGGGCCAGAAACAATGTATGTGCCTTTTTACAAAACGTTTAAAAAAAAGTAAATTTCATCTCTCCACTGCAAGGCACTTACTTGCTTTACCCAAAAAATTGGTAAATCCAGAGCTACAGGAACACTCTATGATCCCATATCCCATGTATGAGTTTTTATATTCTACTAAACAAAAAATGGCGTCACGACTTTTCCCATACGGGGTGATAGATGCACAGCTGCAACCACATTTAGCCGGATATTCAATACTCCATTTTGTGTGACAGGCGGCTAGCCCATTGCCGCAGTTATAGAGACGCCGCAACAAATCTAGACTTGGCGCAAGACCCAGTTTTTGTCCCTCAACCGCTAACTCGCACCCGCATCTCGCGTCTGCAGAATCCGCCGAAAACAAGCGGTCTAGTTGCACCATCACGGTTTAAATCAGCAGTTAGTTAACCGGGGCGTAAATCAGTGGCAGCCTTCGCGCCCCCCCCCCGCCCCCCGTGCACCCGCACCCCGCTCCCCCGGCAGAATTAGTCGCAGACTGCACACTCGGTTAATAGCCTTGGTGGCAAAGAAAACGTTCTATTAAATTAATGGCCGTACGGGATCGGGCTGTAGCGGTTAAGGCCAAGTAGTGTCCGTATGTTGTATTTATGGCACTTTTTTTTTTCTCGAGCAAACCAATATGTTGTTAATATAAACCGGTTGATCGATGGTATTAATGTGGATACGGCGCACGTTTAATTTGATTAAAAGATAACATGAAAATGATGAATCTTCGAATTTTGGAAATGTCAAAACAGCGGTGTCTATATGTAGTTGGAACATAATGAGTGATAGCAGCAGCAATTTCAGAATTCGGCTACCAAACACATAAAGTCGCGAATTTTCTCACCCGAAGCGGTAGGCACAGATTAGTCCACATCTAGACAGTTATTCAACAAGAAGTGGAAATAAAATTGACTAACCTTACTATCGGCTAGCAAAAGTTAGAACTTCATTTGTGGGTAAACAATACTAAATTTGACTGAGAAAAAATTTAAAGGCATTGTTAATAAATCATTATGTTATAAAGCATATTATAGGTTAGATGATAAATAGGTGTGGAGCTCCGATATTACAGCGCAGCACAAGGATCACGCATACGTTTGTAAAAAGACCTATTTTTGAAAAAAAGATACATATAGAAAAAAACAGCCGCTTCCACTCCGCTGCCGTAACCCGATCTGAAGAGCCAGTTGTTTGTCTTGCATTGTATAGATTCTATGACGTTCAAAAAGTGTTTTCAAAAATCTACATTGAAATAAATGGTTTGAAGTTTGAAGTTGGAAGTTTAGTACTCCAACTTGCGTGACAGGGAACTAGCTATCTAATCATCATGATAACAACTTGATTGTAAACATTGATCTAAAAAAAGTTCTCCTTCGTCCTCATCACCTCGGCCCCGGAATCGCAACCATTACATTATGAATGACCATAATGTATAAATTTTCGACAAATTATGACATCCAAATTTCGAACTCCGACGCCCGCCTGCGTGCCGCCCCTAGTTTGTCTGTGAAGTTGTTACTACTGAACAAGCTAAACAAGTGTAGAGCCACAATTATCAATGCCACAGTGCGCGTCGAACATGCGGTTCCTGAACACATCAAAGAGAACTTATGATATGTGTGTAGATAAACTAAGATAACTGTACATAATTAGGCATTACATCTCTTTAGTGGTATTATTAGGAAACGAGCCTCTACCGAGTTTTAATGCCCTCCATTATGTAGCAGTCACATATTACTACTATTATGATCATCCAGCCTTTTTGATTGAAAATATCTACGAGTTTATTTTTAAAACTTCAAATACCTTCTACTTTTAGGACTGTAAGCCAACCCTTAACCCTTTTCTGCAGTAGCTCAACTAGTCCTTGCACCGAGTCGGATTGCGACGTCATTTGTATGGTAATCGCATTTAGATGCGTGAGTTATGCCACCGACTGCGGGATGCTATGACGAGTGCTGACGGAGTGCCGACGGCTTACAGTTCCGTAATACCTCAACGCCTCGATACATCAAGCATAAGATTGTAAGATTCGTCATCACCAGAGATCGGATATTCGGATAAATATTTACCTAAAGCAAATTTTTCGCTAAAAACTTATGGAAACCGCGTCTTAATGTTTCTTTTAAAAATACTTATCCTGATAACCGCAACATAATTCAAGTCTAATAGGAAGAAAAATGCCTACAAAGAAGTGGAGGGGGTAAAATGACAACACGAATAAAACACCGTAATAATAAGTCATGTGGGGCATCGTTGAAAACTTTTCATTATTCATTTTAGTTTTGATAACTTTAGAAGTATGATCAAAAAGGGCATAAAATGACGAATCCTTCCCCCCTTATCTCCGAAACTACAGAGTCTAAAATGAAAAAAATACAGAACCTAAGCCAAAGATTTCAGGAAAACTTACCAGGAATTGTCAAGTTTTTTTAATCTGTAAACTACATACAAACTAATAAATGCACGTGGAGTATGAAATAGCCGCACTGATAAATTTGTAAACAGCATTTTGCTATGAAAAATCCAAACTATTCACTCTACACCATCCCTATAATGGAACCGCAATGGAACATTTAAAAAAAAAATCCAGCTAGGACATCCGGGAATGCATTACTAATCGCATGCGTAGCATGGAGGCGACATTTTAAAATGAGAATTTTTTATATTTGTTTCAATAGGGACATGAATTATTCTTAATATAATCTATCTTATCCTGACGTTGTTTGTTATGTTAGTTTAGTAGCTTTACAATTTAAGATAGGTAAACTTGCAACCGATTAAAAAAACAAAAAAAATGTCGAAATTATTCGACTCCGGAATCGCAGGATTTTCACGATCGATACACACATGCATTCCATATAAGCCAATACCTGAACGTAGGTACGATTCTATAATCAGAATAAAAATTTTTTTGATCCCAGAATGGCAGGATTTTTTCGATACAAAAGTGCATACCATAATAGCAAACACTTCAACATTAGGTAAATATCGACTGGGCTCTTAATAATAATAAAGACATATATATATAATTTACTTTTAATCCGAAACATATACTTAAAGTAAATTATGTTTGAAGGTATATTACTTAGTACCAAATTATCTAGAAGACGTAAATCCTTGGGGATAAAATGCATTTTCTTCCGTTGGCTATCTTAAAAATTATTAGTTATAGTATGAAATGAATGACGTGCTCTAAGACATATGTAGTTATCCAATAGAATAAAGAATATTTTGATTGATTAATTGACTAATATAACCGATTTCACCAGATCAACCGAAATTTTTCCACTTGTCTTTCATCTATTAAAGTTTTTCATGTGTGCCGGTCGACTATGTTAGTCATATTTTCACGTAATGTTAGGGTAAGTTGACGACCCTCACAGATAAGGTATATTTATATTCATCACGCACTATGTCTTATGCACGTCATTAATAACATGTACCAACCTAGTATATAAGCTAGGATTCCCTATAATAAAGTAGTCTAGTATAGTCTCGTATTTGCGCGCATCTCAAGCCTTTTACTTTACTCCCGAAGATGTCGCTCTCCTTATAATTGCCTCTGGCAAATCATGATTATTCTGTTACGCCGTTCATTCAAATGTACCCAGCTTCGCAGGCACTCCATGCTCAGCTGGTTTCCGGTGTGGCGCCTATTGTTGGCCGTAGATTTTTTTGTGCGCGCCATTAACCGTCACTGCGCGCGCACAAACACGAGTTTCCCACACCCAGATGATGAATGGGCAGTGACGGTATAACGTGTCTGCTCATTCTATTTTGCAATGTATGGACAATTTGGCAAAATAAACTCAGTAATTTTATCTATCGGGATATGTAGGTTATAGAACGATGTTAAATTATATGTAGTCTCCCAACCTCTTCCCTTTCTGGGGTCGTCAGCCCCCCGTGGCCCTGAAAGTGTTCCGAAGGTTTTTAAGTTATAAAAAAACTACACACAAATTCACACAATACCCGAAACGCTAGTTAGAACGAAAATATCCCTGATTGCACATATATTTGTATTGAGAGTGTACCAGGTGCCATCCGCCATTTGCCACATGAATACAAACATAAATCACAGATTGACAAAATCTCCTAGAACGAACGTTTCCGAGTTATAAGCTGTCAAAGATGTAGTTGCGCCACAGATGTTTTACTTTATTGTCTTTATTTAAGTATATTTTTAACAATACCTTAAACATCCTCAATAAAATAGCCTAAATATTGATTTTTACCTGCTTCTTCATTCCCATGGAGCTGCATACCTGCATTAATTTAATTACAATGATAATTATGGTTTCTGCACTTTTATGGCACCCTGCTTGTCCGTACCACCCATACCCTCGCCGTCTGCCTGCGACTCAACGTAAAGACAAATAAAATCCATCGCTACCGCTGCGGAGCTAGGGTGGACCAATTAGATCACCACGGCCTCTCTCTGCTAACGCAGAGCTGGTCGGTGGTCCCGTCATGCCAGTCTTAATGACGTCATCCGTCGGGCCCTTGCCAGCAGTGACGTGCCAACAATACTTGAACCCAACAGGCTGGCATGCGACTATGGCAAGAGGCCGGACGGAATGACGCTCATTCCCTGGCAGAGCGGGAGGTCCCTGGTATGGGAAACTACCTGAATAGATACGCTAGCCCCGTGTCACCTACCAGTGAACTCGGCCACAGCCTATAGCTGCCTTCCCCGACTGACGCCGACCATCCGCGCGGAACTTTCAAGAAGTTCATAGAAGACTCCTTGACTGGACTTAGCTTAAATCGTGATCGTCGAAAACCACGAGTTATAATCGACGTGTCCATAGAAGAAGCATCAGCACAAGACGATTGGCTGCACAACATGGCGTCTCTCAGAGAACTGTCTGGCGAATTTTGAGGAAGGAGGATCTTCATCCTTACCATTATCAACGAGTGCAACATCTCCACCGAGATGCGTCATGTCGGCATGGGTCCGAAAGAGGACCTCTGCCGAATCCGATTTTTTAAGAAAAGAAAGAAAGAAAAAAAATTGTAGTTGGACGAGGCAACAAACTACCGAAACCAGCAAGTTGAAAAAATCCTCCTCATTCCAAGTGAGGTTTTATATTAGCGTATGGATAGAGCCCATAAACAACATGCTGATTGGTCCTATAATATTACCAAGTGATTTGAGGGGTCAACGTTTTCTGCTGCTTTTGCAGGACGAGTTGCTGTTATTGTTGGAAGAGGTACCAATCGTAGTAAGACAAGAAATGTACCTACAAATGGACGGCTGCCCAGCCCATCACTATACGCCTGTGAGGACATATTTGAATGAACCATTCCCAAATCGCCGGATTGGTCGGCAAGGGCCGGTAGGATGGCCTCCTCGTTCGCCAGATATGACACCACTACATTATTATTATGGGGCACGAGGAAACAAAATAGTAGTTTATGTGACCGCTACATAATGGAGGGCATTAATACTCGAAAGTGGGTTTTAATGCCTAATTATGTACAGTTACATACACTAGTTTATCTACACACATATCATAAGCTCTCTTTGAAGTGTTCAGGAACCGCATGTTTGACCGGTATTGTGGCTCTGCAGTTGTTTAGCTTGTTCTGTAGTACAAACTTCACGCAGGCGGGCATCGGCGTTCGAAATTTGAATGACAGTACCAACTTCACAGACAAACTAGGAGCGGCACGCAGGCGGGCGTCGGCGTTCGAAATTTAAATGTCATAATATGTAGAAAAATTACACATTATGGTCATAATGTGTACTTTTTCAGATAAGAAATGAGTTTTTACCAAGTAGTTTAATATTACGCTGATCGTAACGTGCGGTTTTTGTACGCAGTAAAGATGGTTTATGATACGTGTGTAGATAAAAAGTATAATGCCCCCATCAACACGGAGGCAGATCTTCTAGATCGATTTCTAAGTTGCGCTAACGTCATCCGAAACGACCCAGACATGATTAGCAGCAAATTGTGTTTCGCTCAGCATTGTGTCTTCAGCAACATTAATGTCTTTTTTATGTAATTATTTTGCTTATTTTCCTAAGTTATAAATTATAAAATGATAAGGATATTTTTATTTTATTTTTATTATCTTCGCATCAACCCGCAATG
This sequence comes from Argyresthia goedartella, assembly GCA_949825045.1. Classification (NCBI taxonomy): domain Eukaryota; kingdom Metazoa; phylum Arthropoda; class Insecta; order Lepidoptera; family Argyresthiidae; genus Argyresthia; species Argyresthia goedartella. The sequence goes on along the minus strand of OX463820.1, from coordinate 12,612,708 downwards.
AGCCAGCTTGATGAGGTCCCCGCTTACGAGCCGCCAGCCACAGCCACAAAACGCCGCTTCCGGCATATTACCTGTAGTTTTCATACATTGCATATGGACTCGCCGCACACAGTTGATGCCGGTGGCCGCCACACGCTGCAAAACGTCGCTGCTCGTTTCTTGTGGCCCACACCGGCCACAAAATGCCGCCACACGTCACTCGCCCGATTCCCCAGCTTAAGTGCACTATAATACGGCGCGCATGTGTTAAAAAAAATAGCAGCCACCGGCCACAAGTGGCTGACGCTTCTTCAGCTTCCTTTATGGCCGCTTCTAGCTTCTCGTGGCGGCATTTGTGGCTGTGGCTGGAGCCCGTGTGCGGCAACACTTAGCCTTACGCCTTTTCCCATTCAGGTGGTAGAGGCACAATGAGCCCACTTTTAGCCTGTTATTCAACACTCAATTTTGCGTGACAGGAGGCTAGTCCATTGCTGCAGCTATGGAGTAACAATCAATCAATCTTACGCATATCCATAAAAGGCCTGTGCCTCTCATTGGGGACATTAATGTGGGCTAAATTTAATTATTTACTATCTTATGACTTTACGGTATATCACTAATCTCTAGGTCTTATGATTAAGCTTGGCTCCGAAAAGTGAAAATAGGTATCATGTAATGATTTAAAATAAAAAGTCTATTATTTAGAAACACAACTTTGATGTCTGAAAGCTAACAAAATCAAAGCTTCAAAAGCATCTAAAGCAAAAAGCATCAAACAAAGCGAAATTTTAGTTTACAGTTACCACTTTTTCTGCAAGTTTTTGTTACTGGCAGCACTGCGTATCTTTCATCATGAAGAATCAGTCAATTTCACTACGAAAATCCCTTCCGTTCCTAAGTTATATATTTTTTGCACTTGGTACCCAGGTAGCGCATTTTATTATTAAAATGGCTTTAAAAAATTGTGAGGGAGGATTTTTTTATTTTTTTATTTATTTGTCGATGAATTTCGATTTTCTTCAACCCTGATCGTTATGTGCACTTTATGAAGATACACACTGTAGAAACTTCAAATGAAAGATTAGGTAATGACAGTAAAGTATTCTAAGGAAGACTACGAGTATACTCGTTGGACAGTTCTGTCTGAGTCAGAATTTCCTGTAGTCTTAATAGAATTGAAGATTCGACCGCGCCTTTTTCATGTTATAGGATGATTAATTCTTCAACAGTGAAGGTTGTAGCGTGGCGTGGTCTTGGATGCTATATAGAAAAGGTTATGGAATAGCAGAGCCATAGTGTTTGTGATACTTTCAATAAAGCTATGAAATTGTCATGGTTTTTCATACCTGTACTCAATACAACAGCAACACGATGTAATGAAATGTGTTACATCGTTTCCCTCAAGACAAGTACCAGGTTCTTTAGACCTGGGAATGACTCAATTAACCACGGCAAACATTGCCTTCTTCTGTCGCAATCGGGCATACTGGTAGAATCTGATGAGGCTATTTTGCGCGTTATCAATAAACACAAACAAACATAAACATTTACGTACAGGCACATACATTGCTTCTGGCCCCACACTAGGATACCCTGTGTCGTGGGAACCAGAATCAGCGACATCACACACATATAAACATGTTAGACCTGGGTTTTTTTTTATTTTTAAAAATTAATATTCGAGCGTGAGCTCGGTACCTATTGGATTGATGACCAGTAAAGTAGGTAATAATAATTTAAAAAAAAAACATGGAATCGACGTCGACCCAGGATTCAATCTAACATAAAAGTTACCGGATTAATTAATATTATAATAGATATGTTGAATATATAACACAAAATTCGATACAGCCAATGCACGGCAGTATAAACTAGCAGTAGCCAATAGCATCATGTAAGTGTATCTTCCCCCATATAGACTTTGTACTGTTTATTTCGAGCGTCATAGGATCGTGCTGCAGGTAACTCAATCTGACCATGACTGTACAGAGGTGCTTCGGACTGTGACCAAATTGTCTATACCGATTTTGATGCCAAGTTTGGGCTCAGCCTTCAGGCGAAGCCCTGGCGTCAGCGAGGAACACCAAATTGCGTTGAAGCTATTGCAATGATGCCAACATTGCCAACTTTATAGTTTATAGTGAAGCGAGCATGTAAGAGGCGTATGTGTGACGCAATTACTCTTTTGTATAGACATATGGATTTATACATATGTACATAAGTAGTGTTTCTGCTTAGGTATGGAACAAGGCGACTATTGAATATCAGTACTAACATACAGTAGTAGTAGATACATCAAAATAGTTGTGTGTGAGTCATGTAATAATTTATAAGGTATTATGTCTGTCTCTTTTTTATCTACTTGTTCATATTTTAAGTAATTTCTACTACTTATCTCTACTATTTATCTGTAACATGTCACTGTTTTGCTCCCACTCAAATCTTTTGGTCTTTAGACTGTAAATGTGACCCGTAAATATCAATAAATCTTTAAGCAACTAATATTGTGATGAAATAAAAGTATCTTTTCTGTCGGCTTGAGTTACTCAGGATTAAGACAGTATCAAATACTAGTGCCCCAAAGAGTTGTGATAAAAGGTGTTCATGTTTTCTGACCCGATATATTCGATACAAGGATGTTAACTCACTAGTTTACTCTATTTAGATTTTGATTCCATCGAAATGGTATGTATATACAATATTTTTGTTTTTAAACATATTATAAACAAAAGTTTGTACGACGGTCTTACTACGAAAAAAACCTAAAGCGTTTTTTTCGTAGTAAGACCGTTCTACTGCAGACCGTTTTGTTTAATACGAAACAATTACATCGCAAATTCTGTGTTATAACTAAATGCCTTTTAATGTCAGTTATACCATAAACTATCAACATAAAATTCACTTGATTTATTATGTGTCTCGAAACCTTGCCAGAACAAATTATGTCATTGACTATTGCCAGGCGTAGCCAGTGACATAGCTTCGGTTGATCCTTGACGTACACTCAACCAAACTTCGAATCCGGTTTTTTCCTCCCAATTTGATCTTTATTTTAAATACATTATCACACGACAGTACTAAAGAGGATGTCGTCTCTCGAATCCCACTGTACTACACGTCGAAATAAACTTCATTGTTACAATGTTGCATCAAATGTCTTTAGTATTAACACACTACGCTATTACTATTACTATTTGTTCTTGCCGTTGTTTCACTTTGGATTTAGCTCAAGTCACGGTTTCAAATGGGATTAGATTTATGCCAACCTAGAGCTCAACACACGCTGAGTAAGTAGAGCGTATGACGCCCTTGAGTCCCCCGACTTAGTACAAATAACTAGCTTTGGACGTGGTTGGATAAAAAAAATGCTAACTATTGCTAGATCTATTTCCATTAGAACACTTGAAATATAATAATAACAATAATAATACCTTGGACACTATTTACATACATTGATCTAGCCCCAAACTAGGATTCTCTGTATCTTGGGTACTAGACAACGATACACATACTTATATAGATAAATATTATATTTAGATAGATAAACAACCATGACTAGGGTACAAACATCCGTTCTCATCAAACAAATATTGGCCCCCACCGGGACTCGAATCCGGGACCCTTGGCTTCGTAGGCAGGATCACTGCCGACTCGGCCATTCGGGTCGATTTGAGAATAACAGAAATGGTTACCTATTTGAATAGCAACACAGAGGCCGGCTACGCAATAGTTGTCATGACAACTACTCTCGTCTCGGGCTAGCAGGCTTAGTCACATGGCATGCAGGCTCAGGGCCACGTGACCCCAGCTAACTCCTTATCCACGTGCTGCTAAATGCCCTCACTAAAACCCCGATCCAGCAGTGATCGTATACACGCAAAGTATACTAAAACTATTGATTGGAATTACTTTAATTTGTCACCATTTTTTAACAATGAATTAAAGCATATTTTGTTATTTCTATATTGCTAGGAGCAGTGAATTGGCTCCCAAACATTTCCAGGATTTTTAAGGTACCTATCTAGCGAATGATTAATCATGTCACATCACAGTATAACCACATGTTGTGTATTTGGCTGTCTCATCTGGAGAGCACGTGTCAAATTTAGGAGCGACAAAAATAATTAATTTTGTCTTAGCCGTGGCGACTTAAAATCCATCTTGAGCTACATTATAATTTCCTATTTTTGACAAATGCTTGCTTCGTCTTGCGACTTCTTAGAAAGAAGTGTAAATCTGCTATTAATCATCATCAGTGGACGAGAGACTCTTAAAGAGTATCATTCTCATTTCTCACTATTTAGATACAAAGGTCTTGTCCGCCGACAGTCTTAGTACAGTCGGTGGAATGTTATTTTGGCATGAAGGAAACGGTCTAAAGTAGAAAAATCGCGGTAACTAAACAAATACGAATGCGAAAATGTTGGTACTTATTGGAAAATATCAAAATTAATTTGGCAAGTGATCAAAGCTGGGCAGGCCCTGAATCAATCTGTGGCTACCTTTTGTAGACTTTTGTATAAATATAATTGGTATCCTTGGTAATTTAAATTTGGATTCTCGTGCACGTGTATCGGTTCTCTAAGTCACTTTTCTGCGTTTTAAAGAATTGCATCAAACATTTCGAGAGAAATGGACAAAATCTTCATGTATTGACATGTTAACTTTAAAAAAAAAACCTATATTAAAATTGATCTAGGCTCGCCGTTATTTGCCGTAGATTATACTAACAAAAAATGTTGTAGAGGAAAGCTTAATAGATGACGAATAATAAAGTCAAGTTTTGCAACACGTCTAGTAGAAACAAACATATGCATAAACATACGTTTTATATCCGCTATTCCTATACTTCTATATTATATATCTTTATTTGTTTAGTAAAAATACTTATTCATATTTCTAACTTGTATCTCTGCACAAATGCCTACCTGTCACTGCTATCAAAATCCTTTTCATCTTGGGCTTCCTGAAAGAAATCTCTTGTTAGAGATAAGCTTGCCTTTGTAAATGTCTTTTCTTTATGCTTGTGATGTAAATTCTCTTAAGCAATAAAAATAAAAATATGCATCCTGTGAATTTAAATGCCAGTTAATAAAGATTGAAAACTAGACATTCGTCGCTTTTGCCGATTATACCCACTCTCTTAAAGACTCCATCTGGAACGATCTCGAGCGACGGTTGCTAGGTCGACCCAGTTAAGACTTACGGTTTTAGCCTCCTTTGCCTCAGATTGTCGCCTAGAAGTTTTCTTAGGTTGCGGCCACTTATGTCACTCTCTACATTTCCCTTTTTTTACCGAAGGTCTCTTAAATAAATAACATTTAAAAATAGGTTAAAACAAAACTAGATAAGGTATGTTTCATGAGCTTTGGGAAACGTATAAGTGTACCGATAAAATCTTGCAAAATTTAGATTTAACTTACGGTATTTAAGTACCTAGAGTTGTTATGTTAAACTGAAACTAAGAGTCGGGCTATAAAGCGTCGATAATACTTGTATTATTTTATTACATAGACTGTTTAATACTCTTCTTCAGTTGATGGGCATGATCCCAATGTTAGATATCTGAGTCAACTCTAATTCATAACAAACTAATCTCCATTACTATTCTGTGAACATATAGTTTATGTATTTTCTCGTTATTATTTAGACTATTCTACAGCAATATCGATTATTCACATAACAACTGAAACCGCAAGCCCACAAACGATACACGATGTTCTGCTTTCTAGAATATTCTCGGATTGTTTAAAATATTTAGTAAAGCTCCGAACACACCGCAGCGCTTCCAAGAGTCTGTAGGTTAATGACTCGGCAGAGGTCGGCCATTGTTTTTGTAAACAATGCTGTGCAGCGTCAAACCTTTCCAGTTATTCGCTTCGCAGGTGGAGTGACGGCGCAACCCTTTTAGTGACTCGGCTGCAGACTTGAGCAGAGATTTGGGATAGAACGGACCAACATTTTAGCTTTTTTTTGTTGGGGAAAAAAAATGGTATTACCCATGCCCAGGAGTCGGACCTCCCTGCTATGTCCGGCTCCCTAGACATTGAGCGGGCATCAGCTCGTGTGGTATACGGACTAATGACAACCTCTTTTGTTGTGTTGTATGACAGTTATCGATTTACAAACCATGTTAAAGAGACTTTGTCGAAAAAGGGATATTACAATGTTCAAGATTACTTAAATGACAGGACTGTATGGGGTAAATCTAGCTCAACAGAGACCTTGCTGTTTATAATTTTGTAATTATTTATTCCTGCTTATCAATTATGATAATGATATTATAATATTGTATTAGTTAAGCACAAGTAATTTTTAAAAGAGATCTAAAAATCAATCTGTGGGCGTTTCAATGCCCTACTTCTCCCACAGTGGTCCAATGTAGAGAAGTGGCAAAAAATGACGATTGCTAAGTATATGTAAATATCTACAGTAATAAAGAATTTGGAATATAACTGTGTGCCAAGGAGTAAATGTGAGCCAAGGAGTAAGCACATGGAATATTTTGGCTGTCATCATTATTTGGGTAAAAACCGAACAGATAATAAAATAAAAACCAAGTCTAAATTAAAAGGATTCATACTCATGATTCTTGGTCAACATAACTATTGTGCGGTGGTTCGCGTCAGACTCGCGTTGGCCGTTTTTTTGCGGTAGGAAGTACCATAAGTACCAGTAGTAAGCTTTGCTGACGATTCTCGTTCCATCTCGATTTACATCTATGGTAGTGATAAATGTATGCTCGGTTTTGTTCCTCGGCGGTAATTAAAGATGGCTGAAATAGTTTCGTTCGAGTACATCATCCATGAACTTAGTAACTTAATCATCATAAAAAATACTCTCAAACACTTTTGAACTTTGCTTCTTGGTTATACAGTAGAAAGAATACCCTTCAGTTCTAGCTGGTAGTACTCTTTTCGAATAGTTTAGGAAAGTGCCGTTTTTGGAGACTGTCTCCGTGATGCAATGACAATAACCAATAGGTTAGAAGTAATAGGTAACAGCGATTTTCTTTGTTCAGTACTCAACCATGAATTATGTAGCATCAGTAGGTAGCTGTGTGAAAATAGAACAAAATCAATAACCTGTAAATATGGAATGTTTTCGTGCTATGCTCGATTGTTGGTAACCATTAAAGATTAAGTTTAATTATTAATGTGTCAAAGCTTACAATACAAGGACTTGTAGCCATAGAGTAAAATATTATTTTTAAGTGTTAGTTTTAGGCTTGTATTAAACGATTACCAAAAAATTCGAAAATTTACTACCAATAAATTCGAAATGACTGCCAGAATGGCTTAATAATCACCAAATTGTGTTTGGATAAATGGTCACCAAACTTCTTTTTATGTTTTGTGTCCTTAAGTTTATGTTTTAAGTATATTTTGTTGTTCTTATATGTTCAACCTAACACGAAGGATAAAGGGGGCTTCGCTTCGCTCATCCCCTTTACCCTTCACCTAAGCTACCGCAGTATTTTGCCTGATATTTTCTGCAACTTTTGGTGATCATTTACCCATTTTGGGTAAGAAAAAAATATTTTGGTGATCATTTAAATTGTTCTCCTAGTTTTACTTTTAAGATTGTTATTTAATTAAATTCATTTATAATTAATATTAAAGCTCCAAACAGACTTATTTAAGACTTTGCCACGGATGCAACCCAGTAAAAGTCATTATTTAAATTATTAATATAGTTTTGGTAAAATTACTTACTCTTTTGCCTTTAAAAAGGCAAAAGAGTAAGAGAAGTTTACAATTTTACAGGTTATCCCACAAGTTAAGTCCTATAGCGACGCCGTAGGTAGATCTGCCTTAGATGCATCGAATAAACCTGACATGACCTCAGTGAAAGTTTCATGTAATTCGAGATATAATCCGCTTAAAGTTTTTATTCAAATTCCCCATTTTTACACGATTAGTACTGGTACTAAATAGCTGGCTATTTCATTAACCTTTAGTTTTTTATGTCTTCGCTATCGTGAATAGTTACATAAGATGACACGAGTATTACTTTGTCGATACCTAATGTAAAATTCTAGAATTTGATGGCTTCGTCTTAACTAAATAAATAAATAAACTTAAATCTTCAGCAAAATTAACTAACATTAACTTCGCTTTTGATCACCTGCCGTGAAAAAAATACTAGATACAGTTTGAAAAATATACCTTCAAAAATATGCCTATGCTATGCCAATACAGCAATAAAGCCATGAATGAGGAATAAATGATACATTTTCTCATCAAACAGGGCCTACGCCTAAAACGACATTAAGAAAACCGGTCAAGTGCGAGTCTTAATCGCCCACGAAGGGTTCCGTACCACCGTTCAATGGAAGCGATGGTGTGGAGTGAATAGTTTGGATTTTACATAGCATAATGTTGTTTGCAAAGTTATTGGTTCACTTTCACACTCCATGTACGTAACCAGGTGCATCCATAAGTTTGTATGTGGTATTGAAAGAATTGTTGAATGGGAGCCCCCTTAAATATTTATTTTATCCTGTTTTTTTAGTATTTGTTGTTATAGCGGCAACATAAATACATAATCTGTGAAAATTTCAACTCTCTAGCTAGCTAGATTCTTGAGATACAGCCTGGTGACAGACGGACGGACGGACGGACGGACGGACAGCGGAGTCTTAGTAATAGGGTCCCGTTGGGAACCCTTCGGGTACGGAACCCTAAAAACAACAATATCACATTTGTAGTTGGAAAATGAGATATTTTTCTTCAGTCATTTAGTAGACTTTTTCATTACTATAACATGTAAGAGAACAAAAAAGATGGATAGATTAATTAAATTCACCAGTGAAACCAATTCTAGAGGCGTCACAACGAGTTTTAAGGTAGAATCTATGGATACCACATAAAATAAGTCAGATTTCATGCCGTCAGTTAAGTTCGCTAGTTAACTAGTTACTTTTGACGCCTTCAGAATTATAAAACTTAACCTAAAACAAACTAAACGAATCCAATTAACCCTAACAAAACCTAACATAAGCATACAATGATAGACCTTACCTTAGCGAGCCGCTAATGAAAATGTAATTCTGAAGTCGTCAAAACTATCTAACCAGTGGACTTATCCGACAACATGAAATCCGAAAGCTCTTAAGTGGTAGCCATAGATTCTACCTTAACCTTTCCGGACCCCCGTGTTGGCGGCCCAAAGCCCACGTCATTTTCGCGCCTGCCCGCCTTGCAGCGCTTGACTGACATATCAAGTGATTCTGTTTGAATGGTAGCACTTAGAACTATAAGAGTTATACTTCTGGGTAGCTGAAAAAACCTTCTCTTATTGTGTGTGAAAAGAATTTCATTGTAACGTCAGTTTTTTTTGTACAGGTCTGAGAATCGAAGAATACTAAGAAAATGCTGCTTCTCGACACAAATCGGCTATCATGAGAAAAACAACAACAACAAATAAACGTTGTTTGTTACCTACGTAATCTTCACTAGATTACCTTTTCAAAACGATGAAACATTAGTGTTTTCTCATAGAAAAAATTAAATATTTCAGCGTTTGACATCATGCGCGCGCACAGAGTCTGAGGTTGAATGAATTCGAGTGTTTTTTCTGGTATTTTGACTATGAAAGGACCACAGACTAATGATGAAACGATTGAGGTTGGTAAATCAGGCGTCCACACATATACCAATCTCGGAAATATAACGCCTGTGTATGGGCGTTTTTTTTTTAAATAAAAATATCTTGGCATCATATGATGCCTTGGGGCCTTCACGGAATATTTTGCGGGCATCATATGATGCCTGGGAGTCTTGAGAGTTTAAAACTCACTGGCTAAATCAGTTGAGTTGTGACGCCTCTGCAATTACAAATGAGTAATGATATGGTATTCTTTCTCCTTTCTTACTAGGCGGAGCCCCGGTTTGATGAGTACAGATGGCTTTAATAACACTTTCCTGGCATTCTGCATTGGAATATCATAGGCAAGTTTTGAAGGTGTTTCATTGTACCATATCTAGTTTTTTTTTCGCGGCTGTTGATCAAAGCTTTGACAATGTTTTTGCTGAAGCCTTAAGTAAAGTCTAAGTCATCAATTTCTAGTATTCTACATGATGTATCGACATCACATACGGGACAACGTGTATGTGAAATGTTACATCCTGTACATTTCAGCGCTCTGTGCTTCCAACAAATCTGTTTACCACGTCGTTATGACCAACAAAACCTTCAATTAACTTTCGACAAATTAAGAGAATAGAGAGTAATGGCCTGTGGGCGGGGCCAGGGTGAAGGGGGGTGGCGGAAAAGAATAACTGGATCTGGTGAATTTTCCTATAATTAATAGCTTTATTAATGTTTCTGCTCTTGAAAATATGTGGCGTTGAGCTCGGCTGCTTTTTAGGATTCAATACAAGATGTTATTTAAATGATGATGATTTCTTGATTCTCAGGGTCAGGGATATTGAAACACATCTATCGTATATTTTGTTAAATCTCCCTTTTATTTACAAAGTCTCGCGTAGTTCATTATTTTTTGCAGTAGCGGCAACAGAAATACACATTCTGTGAAAATTCAAATGTAATCTCTAACCTCTTAAGAAGTTCATGAGATACAGCCCCCTGACGGACGGACAGACAGACGGATGGACGGACAGACAGCGGAGGATTAGTAATAAGGTCCCGTAGGGCACCTTTCGGGTACGGAGTCCTGAAAACTAAAGAGGCCTCCATACAAGTTACGTTTTACTCAGTTTTGTTCTAAAACATTTTCGTTTTTTGGGCATAATTGTTGGGTCGCGTAATGAGGTGTGCTATGATTTGCTAATTACCAATTTCGTTGATGATGAAACATAAACAAAGCTGGATATTACTGAACATACTTTACTGTTGGGACTTGGTCATTAGAAGCTTTTTGGACTATACACGATAATTTTTTAAGAGCTAGTAAACTTCATGCTCATACATTGTACATTAATTGGCTATAAGTAGGCACAATTGCGCCTCTACCACCCTTTGTGAGAAATGACACGCGTTATATTATGTTATTTTACATTATACGGACGTTCTAACTGTACAGGAAAACATAGTGAGGAAATTTTCATACCTCCATAACTGCTGTGATTATGCTTACCATATCACAGGATTTGTCCTTAGATTTCAGGATTTTGAGGCTCTTCTCAGGATTGCGGCCGGGTTAGGGAATCTCAGCATCTTCAGAATTTTCAATAAAATAGAGTAGATTTCAGATATTGAAAAAACAATAATTACCTTCATAATATAGAAACAAATTCAAAATTAACTTTTTTCATGTGAATTGCATAAATAAAAACATCACTTTTTAATCTAAAGAAACCTTCAAGTATTTATTCATCTGTTTTATCATACGGGGTGTTTGGCAGCTCAATGCAAAACCTTAAAATGAATATTGTACAAACCATTTAGAACCATTTAGGCCAAACTTGTGTCAGCGTAAGTCTTACCGTTTCATTTATATCGATATTTTATCTAAAATATCCGATAGTAATAGGAGATAATTGAAAGAGAAATCACTTATTGTTCAAATTAGCAATAATTACCTTTTCCGCATTCTGACCTCAAAATAGCACCTTCACCGCTTGATTTTGGTTTCTCAGGCGGAAAAATTCTATGCGTAACTCGTTCGGAAAGACTTCTTTACGAACCTCGTTGCGACGCTCGCCTCCGACTTGTGCAGTTAACTTCTCGGTTCGTATAAATATAAGCCATTGCGAACTCGTACGAAATGTACTATTATCTACACACGTATTATAAACTCTCTTTACTGCATCCAAAAACCGCACGTTACGACCAGCATAATGATATACTTATATATTGGTATATATAAACTCATCTGAATATTGATACATTGTGACCATAATGTATCAATATTTCGACATATTATGACATTCCAATTTCTAACGCCGTCGCCAGCCTGCATACCGCCCCTAGTTTGTCTGTGAAGTTGGTACTACTGATCAAGCTTAACTAGTGCAGAGCAATGATCAATGCCACAATGCCGGTCGAACATGCGGTTCCTAAACACATCAAAGAGAGCTTATGATATGTGTGTAGATAAACTAGTGCATGTAACTGTACAAAATTAGGCATTAAAACTCTCGAGTGACATTATTATGAAACCCGCCTTCGGCTCGTATCATAAACCCACTATCGAGTTTTAATGCCCTCCATTGTGTATCAGTCACATAAAATACTATGATTAAATTAATTGTAAAATTTTGGGTATTATAGTCGAAAACAATAAAACATCGATAAATCGAAACGGTAAGACTTCGACTACCACAAGTTTGGCCTAAATGGGTCTAAATTGTTTGTACTAAGGCTTTTAAGGTTTTTAAGGCTTTGCATCGATCTAATCGATCTACCAAACAGTATGTAAATACGGTGCATTTTTGTTTCCCGAATTTATCAGTAGTACTGTCGATTTATAAGGTAGAAAATAATTACGAACAAATTGAATTAATTTAATAAAAAAAATACAATCTCGAAACTAAAAGAACAAATAGTGGTTCCTCATCGCAGAGACTACAGCTAGCCCACCATAAACTAGACAGTGCGCGACAGTGCGCGGGAGCCTCGTATCCGTTACACATTAGATTATTTTCGCGTATCACGGGGGACGAGTTTACGGCGGCGCGCGGGGCGGTCCAGCTAAACCTACTACTACAGATAAAAAGCCGATGCGCCGGAGGATTCCCCGTGCGTGCATCTCACTTGCAGTGGTACTAAGATTTCAACTCGATCTCTACTCAATTTTTGGGAATGCCTTCTCACTTAATTTTAATTTTTAATTTAAACTGTCTCTACAAACCAGTGGAGTTCACGGTGTAGTACATATTTTGCGATGATACCTTTTTAAGTGAATTGAATCATCACATCAATCACTGTGATTGGCTATGACGCCAAACCCCTTAGCTGACAAGGCGTGAAACTATGTTCGTTTTCTTTTATGCATTTCATAATGCATTGTAAAAAAACCCTAAAGACGACTCTTGCCGGGAGCTTCGCTTATACGTAACGGAAGGATTTTCGGGTCCATAGTTTTGGCATAAAAGGAGGCTAAAAGTTATTGAGCAATATTGTTATTTCTTATAAAAACTTACAATTTAACTATAGTTTGCTAGTTTAATATAGATACTCGTAGTTGTTAGTTAGTATTTGCAACTCTTGTAGTAACACAGAGACACGTAACGAATGTGGTGTACACTTGTAATTAATTTGTGCATATAAGCTCTGTTTAGTCCTAATTCTTATTTATGTAAGTAATCAATGTTCAAATTGTTAGTGAAACAAATAAAGAGAAAAAAATACATAATAATCTTACTTTCACCAAAGCGTACTGTAGATTTTAGATATTGACTAGTTAATGTGGGAAATTCTGCCTTATTTCTCACTTTGACCAAGTAAGGCGGTCATTATTTATAATAAACGGATTATTAACTTTGACCGTAACATATACATAAAGAAGAATGGCTGTTATTAAGAAATTTCTAGTCTTGATATCTCGATGCAATTGATATTCGCCCCGCGTACGGAACTGGGGACAACATTCCGTCCTAGTAACCCTCACCGGTTGAACTCCATTCAAGCTGTGATTGTATTGTCAATATAGCTCTTTCTGTTGCTATATCAGTATATGGGTTCGAATTATGTTGTCAATATATGAACTCTGTGGCGCAGCGGCTCTGCCCTCCATGCGAGAGGTCCCGGGTTCGATCCCCGGGGTAAAGGAAAACATACACCAGGTCTTGGATGTTTATAGTGTGTGACGTCGCTGTTTCTAGTTCCCACGACACAGGGTATCCTAGTGAGTGGCAAGATGCAATGTATGTGCCTGTATGTAATTTTTTATGTTTATGTTTAATATTTTCAATTGGTGCTCCTCTATACAACGATATCGCGCAGCAACTACAACAGAGACGTCAGTTTAAAAATAATAAAACGTTATTCGATATAACTATGTTTTGCACATTAAAAATACCTCCCACAGAATTAATTAAACCTTAAATATAATATTTTCCTGACTTGTTTTCTTGTTAAGCTGATAAATTTCGAACCATTGAACTGAATATAATAAAAATGGCTAACAACGATTGCAGGAAAGTTTCCTACCATTTGCAGAAAACAGCTATGTTTTGCACATTAAAAATACCTCCCACAGAATTAATTAAACCTAATAATATAATATTTTCCTGACTTGTTTTCTTATTAAGCTGATAACTTTCGAACCATTGAACTGAATTTAATAAAAATGGCTAACAACAATTGCAGGAAAGTTTCCTACCATTTGCAGAAAACAGAATCCAAATCCGTCCACCCGTTTGAGCGCTAGAGTGCCACGGACGGAAAGACAGCATATGCCTCATACTTATATCACCCCTCATTTATTTTATTTTTTTCACAGCTTCAAGGGACCACAGGGACTACAATCCCGTGGTCCCTTGGAGCTGTGAAAAAATCTGACTTCTACGACACTGCTATCAAAAGATACGGCCCCTTTAGTTATTTGCTTGATACTAGCAAGGGAATCAAAATCTATAGGATTCCCGTTGACCTAGAAACAAGCAATTTGGCACGAAGAAAGGTCTCATAGCTTAAGTCAAGGGAACAATCCGAACACCGTAAATTTGAAGTTTCTTCTCAAAAAAAGCAATTTGTGCGGAATCCTCGGTGCAAGAGTCCAACTCGCACTTGTCCGTTTAATAAAATAAAGTGCCCTTTGTTTTTACTCAAGGAGTGGATCATCAAATACAGAACTTCTTGAAGAGCTTTAAAATCAGTCAACCGCAAAGGTTATCACAACGTAATTTAATGGTGGTAGTGGTTTATTTGGTTACTGAACTTTATGAGGTCTAATAAATGACAAACATAAAGCCCTTGTTCTAATTTGGCATAATGAAATGTAGTTTCAGAATAAAGTTTGGCGGCTATCATTCTCGCGCTGAAATGTTTTCCGTCACCTACTTTAAATAGTTGGTTAATAGGCACGTCCTTAATTAGAAGTAGGGGTTGGCGAAATCGGGGCTCTTCCTCTGATTTGATGTGGGGGGGATAGTTTGATCCCTTTCGCACAGATTTGGCTCCGCCCACCGGGAGCGCTGAAAATCAATAACATTCAGCAGAAACGTGCTTGGTGTCCTACAGAGCTGACGTGAAGATTGCGATGCTCCGAATTTTCCCGAAAAGTTTTACACACATGGCGTCACGGCTTTTCTCATACGGGGCGGCAGAGGCACAATTGTGCCAGCTTTTAGCCAGTTGTTCAATACTCCATTTTGCGTGATAGGTGGCTAGCCCATCGCCGCAGCTATGGAGTAATGAAGTTTAAGTTTTCTGCGAAAGTTTTCTTTGGGAAATAATATACCCATTCTCAGATGTAATTTCATCTAACTCATCACCAAAAAACTGTAAAAACAGCGGCAGTTGAAAATTCGCTGCTGTTTTATTAATTTTAGGGCTGAGTTTTTAATTGGTTAGACTTTTTTTGATGTCCTATAAAATACTATTAGTTTTTTTTCCCTAATGGTGAAAGAAACACGTGTTTTTATTTGTTATTTCGTTTTCTTGACGAGGAAATGTTTGAAAATGTGGGCCGTTAAATTTTATGCTTCGAATTTTGGGTCAACGGTTCTGTTTAGTTTGATGAAAGTCAAACTCTTACTATTATTTATTATTACTGTAGATATTTATATGCACTATTGAATGACTGGTTTATTGTGGGAACAACTGTGCATCTTCCACCACGCATGGAATAAGACGTCACGCTATGTAATGCATCATTAAAAAAAAAACAGGAGTTAAGGCTGGCTCTGCTGGACTGATTATAGAGGTGACGTTTAGTGAAATGTCCAAGTGGCGTGGAATGATAGTAGCCATCATTATAAACATTTTTGCACGGCCAAAACATATATTTAATTCTCAGTACATCGGTCCAATCAGTTGATATGATGAAGTTACACGCGGAAATTTGTTAAAACTATGGTTAGTAGAGATACGCCTAATTTTGGTCTGCTAATTAAATGGCAATGTTTTTAGAAATCGGTCAAGTGCGGTTCGGACTAGCACACGAAGGGTTCCGCACCATCGTACAAGCCAATAACTTAAAATAATAAAACTAAAACAAGAATGTTTATGTCAGAACTAGGTTTTAAACCTAGGCACCAGCCCTAGACAGCACGTTAAACCAATTGCGCTAGTTACCGAAACGATTTGTAGATCACGCGAAATTACCTTTTATATTTGAATGACGATGATTTTGTAATTCTCAGGGGCAGGGATATTGAAACACATCTTTTATATGGGGACCCCTTTACTTTATAACATTTGGTGTAGTTTATTAATTAACAAAATCTGGTGTAGTCTGTTACTTTTTGCTGTAGCGGCAACACAAAAAAATACACATTCAACTCTCTATACGGTTCATCAAATAGAGCCCGGTGATGTACAGATAGAAAGACAGACAGACGGACAGCAGAGGCTCAGTAATAGGGTCCTGTTTTGCAAACGGAACCCTAGAAATCAGTTAAACAAAGTTGTATGATTACATTAATATCTGTGAACCATGTGTTACAGCTGTCTGACTTTTTATGTCACTGATTCCTCGTCCTTGAACGAAGGGCTAACGAGCTGTTAGAAGAGTAATGATGATGACAGAGTGTAATAGCTATAAAAAATAAGTAATTTGAATGGTAGATAGTGAACAGGCGCATTTTGCCTGATATAGTTGGTGATGGAATTAATTATTCAGAAAACTCTGATCCATGCGGTAATTCTCTACCAGAAAACCAAAAGCTATGATTTGATAAAAATATATTTTATGGTGATTATGTATTCTAAAATGCGGCGATATATCGAGCGATTCGTGTTTTCATTTTAGAGGCTCGATTTTCCGCAGAAACTTCAGATATCTCACAAATATATTTTCTCAATTATCGAGCCACCTGCAGCGAAACTCCCGAGTCGTGTAACAGAAAGCGAGTTCCCGATAATTGCCGAAGATCCTGCTTCGAAGGTTGCTCTGCAAGGCGGGCATCTGCATTAATTACAAGATTTAGCCTCATCCCTTCCATTAATAAGGAATAGAGCGCCACTCTTGCCATCACTTTTATTGTGTCGCAGATGCTTGCTCGCTATTGCGAGCGAATATTCTGTTTGGCTACATACAAGACACAGCTTTTCTGTAGCTTTAGATAATGGCGAACGTTGATTGATGATATACCCACTCCTGAATATTGGTTTGGCCATCTGACCGACTGGATGAAAGGAGATTGACGATACAGATTAGCGGGGCAGTGTGATTGGAGATGCTGGATAAGCCTATAAGTTCATGGAGGTTGCATAGATATGTGTATGTTATATATCGAAGAGGAAGTGATCACTGATTGCCAGGTTTAAAGAAAGACGGCCCACTTGCACAGTATTCACTTAAATCAGTTTAGCGTCTTCAATCGATTTAGCATCTGTGAATTTTTTTCAAATATGTCGAAGATATAATAATAATAATAAACGCTATTTTACACACATTAGTTAAATCAATTTAGAGAATACTGTGCAAGTGGACCTTATTCATGGTCCAGTTTCTGCTTGCTTTTTTTGGAGATAAATTTTTGCTGTTGGGTCCTTTAATATTTTTGATAAATTGTTCTGAATTTGTTAATTTACCATCACGTGGAAAGATAGTTAATGTTCTTGCTTAGTTCCCAAAACTGCTTTCACTTTAACCACTTCCTTGTGTACAATGTGCTATAACCGGCGATTAATTACAGACCTGTATTTTATTTAAGAATTTATAACCGTGTCGAGGCGGCGGTATTCAAAATTTAATTTAAAAATTCCAAAGTTGAACGAGACAGGTGAGGCAAACTGCTAAGCGCGTTATGAATTTTGCTTCGTAGTAGTTTTGGGCATTTTTCTGTGTACTCCACAAAGTTTATGGCTTATCCTTCACGTGAATTGAACAATTATTTACACACACCGCTCTGCCAAAGGTTCGTTGAAGAACCCGATATTATTTTCTGACTAAGGTTAGCCGGTGAGATAGATCGTCTTTAATGTACACATGGAGTTTGATGTGTACATTAAAAGACGATGAAATGATGGACACATGTTTTTGTTTAATGGAAGTTAGCTTACAAAGAAAGAACAATGATAACCACTAAGCCTATTGAAAATATCTCAAATTAGTTTGTACTAATATAGGCAAGGCATCAAAATACTATTTAACTGTCCAAAAGTGGAGTTAACTACACACTAGAATCAAGTGTACATCAGAATTACTTTATCATGTTTTATGATTGATTGCTTTGTCAAAGTTCCTTACTTGAAGCGTGGGTCATGTTAGTACACACTGAGCCAACTCCTGACAGAGGGGGTACATACGTCAAGTTAGTTTAGTTAGTAGCATATTCAAAACTACTGTAATTAAACCCCACTCATGCTCGGAGGGTAAAATAACTGGGGTCAATGATTGGTCCAGGACGAATTCTGTGTTTGTCTTGCTAGTCGATGACTATAAGATAAGATTTTCAGTCAGTTGAAAAGGCCACCTTTCTGGTTTACCGACTAAAAACTAGCAACTCTTTTACTGTCAAAACTAGTGTAATTAAATACCACTCATGTTCGGAGGGCAAAATAACTGGGGGACGAATGCTTGTTGGTCTTGCTTGTGGAAGTCTAGATTTCATCTAGATGGAAAATTCAAAAGCAGAAAGTTTGACTTTGTTTGGACTAGTTAAGAGAGAAACATAAACAATCTTGACCCATCTGAGCTCTAGGCGAGGAGCACAAAGTAGTTTTTAGTTTTTTGCTTACATCTCAAAAACATTGAATCATATGACATTTTAATGTACTACATAATGAAAGGTGATAAAATGTTCTACAATTTTAATTCTAAACGCTTTTTACCTGTTCCCAATCATTTGAAAGTTATCTAGGATTATGAGCTCCGGACTTTTCAACGGAAAATCACCAATTAGCATATACAGTTGTGGTCATATAATTAAGAACGATTTGTAGTACCAGATATTTTTTTTCAAAACTATGCTATGTGTACTTTTAAGTTCCTTCTTAAAAGTAATTAGTTGTGTTATGAAATAGCTACATCGATAAAGTAAACGGGATTAGGAGTAAATATTTAAAACATTTACTATTTTTTTTACAAATTTAATTGATTATCGATAATTACAAATTCAAGTAGTAAAAATGCTGGACAAATAATTAAGAACGATTCTTAAGCTGCTCGAGAGTTGTTTCCGTAGATACTTAGATTTTACAAATCACATTAAATAAGACAGTGACAATGTTAAAAATTATAATTTAATACATTTTATTCTAAGTTAATCGTTTGTAGCGTGACCATGGCTTTTAATAACTGCCTTACACCGTCGAGGCATTGATTCTATCAATTTTTGACATTTTTCAAGAGAAATAGAGCGCCATTCTTCTAAAAAAACGTTATATAACTCAGTTAGGTTACCACATCGTCGATTTGAAACCTTTTTCTTGACTTCGCACCAAAGATGCTCTATGGGATTTAAATCTGGGCTGTTCGGTGGCCATTCTAAGACAGAAACTGATTGAGATGTGAGGAATTCTATAGCGGTGCGTGCAGTGTGCTTCGGATCGTTGTCGTGTTGGAATGTCCAAATAATCGGAAGTACGTCTTCAGCATATGGTAACATAGTTTCTTCGAGTATATTTTTGTACTGGAATTGATCCATGTTTCCTTCTATCAGTCTAACAGGTCCAACACCATGACCAGAGAAGCATCCCCAAATTTTCACATTTCCACTTCCATGCTTTAATGTCATTTTTGTGTACTTGGGGTCGAATGCTGTATTCGGAGGGCGTCGAACATATCGTTTCCCATCAGAACATACTCTGTTAATTTTTGTTTCGTCAGAGAAAAGAACATTTTTCCACTGTCTTGCTGTCCAGCTTTCATACCTCCTAGCAAATGCAAGCCGGGCTTGCCTATGACACTGTTTCAACATGGGCACCTTTCTTGCTATCCTTCCGTTCAACTTCGCTTCTACCAATCGCCTTCGGATAGTGCGCGCTGAGATCGCTGAAGGGTTATTTTCACCAAAGTATTCTTTTTTTAACTCATTAGACCCCTTAAAAGGGTATTGTTTTGCCAAACGCACGATATTTCGATCGTCTCGCTGAGATGACTTTCTCTGTTTAGGTACACGAGGAATATTTAAAGTTGTTTGATGTGTGTTAAAATGCTTCACAGCGTGGAATATCATCGTTTTTGAGCACTGCAAATGATTGGCAATCTTTTTATATGACCAATTCATATCGCGAAGTTTTATTATAACTTCCCTTGTAGATGCATCACAACTTTTATTTTTTCCCATTTTTTTATTATGAAACGATCAACTTTTTGACTTTTACAGAACTAAATGGCGCCAAAATTACTCGAATAGTGGCCTAGTTACAGAGTGTTCTCTATTTAAATTTGAATAAAAAAATAAACTATCCAGCGTTCTTAATTATGTGGCCAGCCAGTAAGTTTGCAATAACATGTTAAGATATATTATATACAAAAAGTTTACTTATATAATAATATTGTTGAATTTATCATATTATAACTGTATGCTACGATTGTGTAAAACAGTTTTACGATACCGAGAGAGATACAAAACGATATGCAATAAGTGTTATTCTCGTAAGTTTGAAAAAAGCTTGTTTTCAAATAGTCGTTCTTAATTATATGACCACCACATATGTTTTCAAGAGCAATTTAATCTGCTCGCAAGCTTAAGACAGATTAACTATCTAACTTTCTTTGGGGCACTACTGTTTTTAAGTTAAAAGGCAATGTATGTCAAAAATAGTAAGAAACCCCTATTTTTTTTCGGAGCTCATATCCTCTACTACGTTGGGAATAGATAAAAGTTTATGGAAACAACGTTGTAGATAATTTTATCAGCTTTCATTTTGTTGCGCAACAAAATTTCCTATGACGCGTCGTTTTCGAGATATTTTTTTTTTGTTTTTTGCAAAAAACAAAACTTTGAGTAATCTTGAACATTGTAATATCCCTTTTTCGACAAAGTGCTTTAAAATTATTTTTAATTTCCTCAAACGGCAATTTCAAGATCTCCAGAGGTATCTTGTTGTAGTAGAGAATGCATATTTGAATACAGCTCGAAAAAGCGCGAGATTTCCCTAGAACATTTGATTACGTGACGAAAACCTAAGACCCGCTCCCCCCGGCCGTGACCAAGCGTGGTATTTTGAAGACCCCCTACCCCCTTAAATGGATCCCGTCGTGTGTTCCCCTACCAGCATTTTTATAATATTACATTTATATGTAGAGTGGAATAAAAATGTTTTGTTTAAAAATGAAGAATCGGATTCATAATAATATACCTAAATAATGATAATGCGCATGTGGGTACCTTTATTATATTTTGATATACCTTGTATCTGTATTATTGGCATATGTGATATTATACTGTATTTCATTTTTCAACTAAGACCTACATATGTAAGCAGAAATTACATAATATTCATGTAAACCAGGTAAGTGCACTAAAACCTAAGTATTTATTTGTTGTTTATTTATTTAGATTTGTTGAAATATATATTCAGTTCTCCATTGGCCGGTTTGAGTATCCCTCGTCTCCTCTCATATTAGCTTCATCATCATTCACGCGCACACATACAAAATAGTGACCCCGACGTGATAAAACCACACTGAAGAATTAAGACACTGAAAAACAAGGAGAAAACCGGCCAAGTGCTAGTCAGACTCGCTCACGAAGTGTTCCGTACCATTATCTATAAAAGCGGCCAAAAATCATGGGAGCCCCCATTAAATATTTGTTTTATTATAATTCGGTTATTTATTTTTAAAGTCAATATATTATTAGATTTTCTGTAAATATTTCAAGCATCTACCTGTTGCCGTTATCAACATCGAGCAAAAACGAGCAAAAAAATCATATTTGTTGTATGGGAGCCCTCTTAAATATTTATTTTATTCTGTTTTTTTTTGTATTTGTTGTTATCGCGGCAACAGAAACACAGTATCTGTGAAAATTTCCACTGTATAACTATCACGGTTCATGAGATACAACCTGGTTACATACGGACAGACAGACAGACAGACGGACAACGGAGTCTTATTAATAGGGTCCTGTTTGGCACCCTTCGAGTACGGAACCCTAATCATCGAAATATCGAAGTCATAACAAATCGCTGCTGAAAAACCTCTACGCCGAAGATCGCCGACGAAGAAAAATCACGACGCAAGAAAGTCTCGACGCATATTTTCGGTTTATTCGCCGCAGCTAAGGAGATATGAAGGTTTCATCACAATTTTTTCCATCACCTTTAGAACGTCCACATAGTGTACTTATGTACTAATAACGGACTAGCATTATATAATAAATAAATTAAGTAGGCTGGCTGGCGATTTAACTCCGCAATGCCTAACTTTTTGTATTTTCTGTGTTCTGTTTTGTGTCATACATATCTCCTTAGCTGCGAAGAGGGGCTAGCCCCCTGTCATGCAAAATGGAGTCGTGAAAACCTGCTAAACGGGGGCGCATCTATGCTCTGTCACCCCGTATGGGAAAAGACGTAACGTATATGGATGTTGTTGTTGTTATAGCGGCAACAGAAATACATCATCATCATGTGAAAATTTCATCGTTCTAACTACCACGGTTCATGAGATACAGCCAAGTGACAGACGGACGGACGGACGGACAGCGGCAACCTTCGGGTACGGAACCCTAGAAACTGTAGGGAACTGTCTAGCGCATTACCATGCTGCGAGGCTTATAACAGTTGTTCAGAACGATGTGTTCAGAATTATCACTCCCTGTCGGCTCTAGAGTGAGTGGCAGTTCGTGAGATAGCATATAAAAAAGGTAGCGACGTTTATCACGTGAGGTTCATATTTTCATCCAAATTATTAAACGCTCAAAAAGAACATCTACCTCAAATATTTGTCAACACGCCGCCATCTACTCCCAAAGCGACGAACTATCTCCCAACCCAGGTGTGTGTAGCTTTGTCAAATAAAGGGCTGCCAATTAAGAGACTAAAGCCTGATCCTCCCATTTAATGACGCGTCGGTGACATAGGCCGCGGCCACCGAACTTTGCTGGTACAGCCTGCCCTTGATTGATTTCGGTAAACATTGGACCTATCCATTTTCGTTAAACCCAGGTACTTGGAGAAGATCCTTAATGTCGCTCGGGTATACAGTGTACGTAGTATAGATAGATTTAGGTGCGCTACTGGGAGTACATACAAACATACATTTAGAATATTATTGGCCTAATTTTTGTCATAGGCATCAAAGAGACCTGTTGTTTGACCTTTTAACACGACATAACTGTTAATTATGTGATAATTCATATTTACACTTTTCGCGTTCCTTTTATATTTCTTTGTTGTCAAAATCTTTACTATAGACATAGTTTTATAACCTCTTCTGAAATTTAAGACTGTGGAGAATAATCCACCAATCTTTGTTTTACCAGTCAACAAATTTGTGTCGTAAGTGATAACCATAAAACCAATTTATACTACTCAAATTGTGACAGTGTATTACAAAAAAAACACTGAGAAAGACACCCTTTCGTTGCATGTTTAGTACGCCCTGGGTTTTAACATCAAACTTAAAAGGGCTCGTTAAAACGGCCGTAAATCTCGCTAACAGTTTAGTAGTTGTAAAGCTAAAAGACCATTATTATACCTTCATTTTTTACCTGCGATTGCTGACCCGAGCGCCAATTTTATGATTCACGTTCAAAAAATGTAGGTGGGGCGCAGTCAGGAAAGAAATAATTAACATGTCATAACTTGGTAGTAGCGAGTGAGAGTGAATATGTCAAGGTCTTAAAAATGAGATATTTTCTGAACTGGTTTAAAAAAAAAAACAATAGATGCCGCTGTAGAAAACCTGTCGTTTTTTCTTTTGCTTATGGTAAATGTGGTTTAAACAGGTAGAGGACACTTAGAGCAAAAACCTGCTCAGAAAGTATCTTATCAGGTTATTAGTCGCAATATTACATATACCCTGATAAAGTTTTGGGGATATCTGTCCCCAACACTGTGTTGACCATCTTTACAAATATCTGACTGTCCACTGTCGGGGGATAAAGGTATATCAATCAGCACCCAGATTGTAGATGATCTAAAAAGGATTTTCAGTTGAAATATTAGACGTCATTGCTCGGGATTTGGTCGAGAATCCGATGGGATTAAAATTCAATCTCTTTCAGCAACATCGGCCGGACTGAAACAATTATTTTGTACCAACTGGACGCAACTGATAAATGGCATTGGGATCGGATTAAAGATAAAATTCGGTTGCGCCAAAAGCAAGGTCTCGTTGGGAAGCATTATCAGTTTACCCACTTTAAAAACATGTTATTTGAATCAGTAAATTGAGAGTAGAATTAAATATTCCCAAAATTGTCAATTTCTACGCTAACGCTACAAAAACATAGCGTGTCCATTCTGGAATAATCCTGAACTACAGTCGATATTCTAATTTCAAAGTCAACCAATAACGATCTTCCCTTTTTTTTCTATTTGTAACATTGTACAGCTAATAAATTTGCAACTGTGGTTTAGTAATAAAATAAGATATCGAGTATTTGTATAGTTTATTCAAGATGGATGCTGAGGACGGAAGTTCTCATCGTCCTAACACGTGTTCCATCCATGTAGCGACTCAGAAAATAAAGACAGGGAAGATTAACTCGCCCACTGGGAAAACATCTCGAAACATTACATAGTGCAAAAAATGTCTATGTATGCATGCGTGTAAAAAATCTCATTAAAAGATTGGCCGTTCCGAATAAAAACCCCATTTTGTCATTTATTTGCTGCATTTATACAGTTTACGAAAAAAAATAAAAGTTTTTCGGTAAATCAGGGTCATGTCTCATTGTCCACAAAAAACCGCAATCCGGAATAGTTTAGTACATTCATTCACTATCTCTTACGGGTACAAACGTACTAGTGTTTTATTTGAGTGTGTGCGCAGTTTTTTCCGTGACAATATTTGCGCGTTGCCATGTGATGTGTGATGTGTGATGTGTGATGTGTGATGTTGCATGTGGTGATGCTGAATAATGTTGTACTATTTATTATATGAGAATCTCAAAAGATAAGGCTACACTATTGCTATCGTTGCATATTTTTATTAATGTTTTTAAGGCATAATTACTTTGTATCGTTACCAATTAACTGACTAACAAGATTAAGATTTTTAAGATTTAAAATACTGTTGGTTTATTAACTTTCTTAACGACACAAGAATTAAATTATATCTCAACTACAACTACAATAGACTAAAAATGGCCTATCGATCGATGAAGCGTCGAATGTTTAACATTTTCACATTTTCATAAGCTTTATAAATCATCAAAATCGATTCATAGTTGACGAAATAATCGTGTAACATAAATACAAACAATACATCCGAAATGATAAACTCCTCCTTTTTAAAGTCGGTATTCACGTTTTAAGAATTTCTGTGTAGGTACCTACTTCATAAAATAAGAGGTTTTAAGAAAACCATTGCTTGCGAAATTATTTCTATTAGTGTACAAGCAATTTAAATCACCATTACTACGCCTGTCACAGACACAAATATAGTCCGCACGTTTGCGTAGTGTCGATCACGTGGTAGTCTGAGTTCGTGAAATATCCCGTGGTTTAAATATTAGATGTGTCAGATCTTGCGTTAAGCTCGTCATAATGACGCAATGACGCACGTGAGCGTCGTCGAGCCGGCGCGGCGAACGGATTCTGCGCGTCACATGAGAGTCGCCTTGCTCGACGATCGAAAATATCAATGTTTTATTGCTATTATGGGGTTTTTGTTACTAAAATCATGTTCGAGTTGAATAAGGAAAACGCTAAAGTAACGATAAGCCAATTTGCGACATTAAATATTCCATATGGGTGTGTGTGTATAACTTTGACAGTTTCCTAGTTGGGTTTCTAGGCGACTTATATAACTACAATAATACTCGAACAAATCTGTGCAGTTGTATTTATCTATATAGCAGTCGCGAGTGTGTGCCATACGTCAGGCATCAGGCAGGACGTTAGCCTAGTTAGCTTGTGCCGTCCGTCATGTGACTGCCGGCTAATTCCAGCAGTTACTTGTTAATGTTCTGTCAAAAACCGATCGGGAAATTGCGTTTCGTTTGGGAATTCACTGCCGCTTTTCCAGTGCGCAATTCGGTTTCACACGAATGTACCTTATGCGAGTTCTGAAATGAAACTTTTTTGCATTTCTTTCCGTTTCCAAGCAGCAACTTTCGCAAATTTCGCCAAAGTGCTGCCCTTAATCACTAAGCCTAAAGGGTGTTCTCAAAAAAGTTAAAAGAAAGCGTATTATCGGGGCGTTCCAGGCGATGGCGATACCGCTCAGATGCGTCTCATTATTCCTAGCGGCGTGTGATTAATGAGCGGATTCGAGCAGGCCTTGGCACGCGTCACGATCACGACGCACGATGACGTGGATAGACGTATACCTAGATAAATGAACTCCACAATGTCTGTTCGCACCTCCGCCTAACTCTCAACTGAAAGATCTAACTGATCAGGAACACAATGCCTGTCTGAAAGTCGTCTTTTTTCATTCATTTCGCGACAAGCCCAAGTTAGACGCCTAGTTGAGATGTTTGGCATGTGTCCAGCGCCATAAATTAACGTTTCCTTTCTTTATTTTCAGGTAAATCGCTGAAAGAGCTCTCTCGGGAACGAGTGGAAACTTCAGGACATGGTTGCGATTCAGTGGCGACGAGACGTGGCGCGTTACATTTTTAAGATATAGCAACACGTGTTTGCAAGCGTAGACCAAATATGGAAGTGTGGTTGTCGGCTTCATACTATCATTTGTCGATTAATTCCTTTTGATAATGGAAGTCATTTGTCTCTACCTAGAAACCCTCCGTCTTCTAGAAAACAGGCTAGATAAAGGAAAATGTTATTACAGGTAGAGCATGCGCTCCTGCATAAATGGATGTGTATATCTACTTTGATCACTATTAAGAATGGTTTGTTTAGTTGTTAATAAAAGTATATCTTTTTAACAGTCATCTATACATGATCTAATTAAGTTTATTAGTAGAGGTACCTATTTTCAAACCGATTATTCTAGTAGTATGCTTATACATAATTACCGTAATTAATAAGACATTTTGTTTTAAGAAACTTTGAGAATACACTTAAGTGGTAACACTAAATATAGATATTACGCAAAGCATGCCATTCTTTTCTATATAAAGTAGTCAATCAGTATTTTGCTTCAATTTATTGTAATAAGTGCAGGTAAATATTTAGATTGCAGGTGTAGGTGAATTAGTTGAGAAATTAAAACTCTTCCTAACGAAATTATTTACGGCACCTTGGCCTTCCTGCCATTATTCACTAAGTAGCAAAGTCTAAGAAACCAAAGTAAACAGTATTATGATTTATTATTAAGGAAGCAAATAAAGCTTACACTCCCAGTAGAGCGTTTTTATTAAATCTCTCGTATTTTAATACAGTACTTTTTTTTTGCACGGGTCTTACAGACTTCCTCTACGACTTTGGTATCTACCTGCGTAAATATTGCTTAATTTATATTTTGTCTATATTTATATATAATTGTAGAATTTTGCATTGCTACTGAAAGTCTCCTTGTAATTGTTGTGCAGGTACAGAGCCGTTTGGTATATATACTGGTAAAAGTGGCCAGATCTCAGTATTAGTAGACTTATAATCTAGCTAAGTATATTCACTAATCGTTGCGATGCTACTAGAGATAACTAGATAGATGTAGATTTAGATAAGATGCCTATCCTGACATAAATTCGATATTACTTTTAGTCTGCATTTAGCTCTAATTTTACCCAATCAAATACAAATACATACAATACAATTCACAATTCTTTGTTGCACAGAACATTAGAACAATATATTTTAGACGAATTTAAAAGGCAAAGGCGAGCTTATCTCTCAACAGAGATTTCTTCCAGCAAACCTATCAGGATAGGATACGTATAAAATGAAAAGGGTAGTTTAGTGCAATTAAATAATTACCAAATACCAATAAAATATATTACTTCCTATAAAAATATAAGAATACAATAAAAGAAATAGTAGATAAAATAAAATAAGAAAAAAACAAATAATAATAATAATAAATAGATATATACAATTACATACTTATATACACAATACCTATGATGAAAGAGAAGGTAAGTGCTCATTTCAAGCGATTCTTAAAGGAGAAGAGAGTGGGACTGTCCCTAATAGTGCAGGGGAGTGGCTGAGGGCTGTGGGAGTGTCCCTAATACAATACACTCATTATTACGTATCTCCAACCTTATTGATAGAAAGATCACGAACTGATTTTAATTTTCTCACACCTGAACACAGCCCTAAAGATGCGGTAGTTTGTTTTACAGTAGTCTAGCTAGAGTATCATGCAGTTAGCCGCTCTTGCGAAAAGCGCAGTTGAACTTGTACGTAAACACCGACAACCACTTAAGGTGCAATTATCAAACTCTAATATTACGTGCCCAACAACTACGGTCTGGCGGAACCATTGCATCAGTGGGCTCAAGTGGTTTTGGCAAGACACGCGCGAATGCAGACTGCTGCTTAATCACGAGTGACTTCAGACTAGTCCGACTTCTCAACCGATCAATGTTCCCGACACGATTTTACACCTCATTTTGCTGCACATTTCTATGTCTAAAGTAAACAGCCGTATGCAAAGGGGTGTCGTTTGTGTTCAACTAGTGCAGCCGACGTGAAGACGCTGTGCCCGTCTTCCAAACAGTCTTCGTCAACTTAAACTAGTTTTGCGCTGACGGATCTCTTATTTCATTCTTTGAAACGCAGACAAATGAAAGAATCGTTAAAAGTGTCTGTGATTAAGGTATTAAAATTGGGGAAATGTTAAACTGCACATCAAAAATACTGATTTGCAAAGCAAATATACTGATTTTCACCAGTAGCTTAGGAGAAGGGAGTGAGCAAAGCGAAAGCCCACTTTATTCTTCGTATTAGGTTGAACATGAAAACAACAAAAATACTTAAAACATAAAAAGTGTTATTGCTGATTCTTTTTTGCTGTGAAAATCAGTATTTTTGATGTGCAATTAAATACTAGTCTTAAAATTGTAGTAGTTTAGAGTGTGTTAGTTGTAGTGGCGCTCCGTTGCTAGTTTCTATAATCATCTGCCTGCTGGAGGTAGTCTTTTGCGAGTATTGTCGATGTCGAAGTAGATCTGACAAATATCAATAATGTATGCTTCGATTGTATGTACTGTAATTAGACGACCCGAATGGCCGAGTCGGCAGTGATCCTGCCTACGAAGCCAAGGGTCCCGGGTTCGAGTCCCTGTGGGGGCAAATATTTGTTTGATGAGAACGGATGTTTGTACCCTAGTCATGGTTTTTTATCTATCTCAGTATAATATTTATCTGTCTAAGTATGTGTATCGTTGTCTAGTACCCAAGATACAGGGAATCCTAGTTTTGGGCTAGATCAGTATATGTAAATAGTGTCCAAGGTATTATTATTATTTAAATCAGGTTCATTTAAGTTGGTCGTTCAGGAACAGGTAGCGCCGCACACGTCGTCGGCGAGCATCGCGCAAAACTCCTAATGAGACGGCTCCGATGAGCGCAGCCTTAACATCGTTTTACGTGCTCAAGCACTGTTAATAGCCCGGCATCCCCGGCCCCGCTGAATTTTAATATTAAAGAGCCGTGATAAGCTGCTGACTCGTGAAGTTTCCGCAAAAAACCGGAACTAACGCCTTTCGCAGTCGGGGGGCGGGGCCGCGGGTGTAATTCACCAACGTGTTGCTCGTTTATCGGACTACCAAACTGAAAAACTAACGGGTCGGAGTCGCGACTCCTTCAGAACAAGCACCGGGCAATATTACTGAATTGGCTCCTGAGCCGTTTGCGGGTCTTATTGGGCTATCTATTGTATACTTTTAAAATATTTTAAATTTTGTCTCTGTACGTTTGTCATTAAATATGTATGTCAATATGAAAAAATCCCTAAAAGAACTACCTGCCATATAACAGCTTCATAGGTCAAGTAGTTTTTTATGACCATACAAAGTTCAACCATTTTAAATTTTAAAAATCACTGGCATAGTTGGCCTCTGATACCCATAAACTACCTACCCGCCAAATTATAACAGCTTCATAGGTCGAGTAGTTTTTGATGTCCATACTAAGTTCATCTCGCCATCCTCACTTTAGCGGAGGGAAAATTGAAAAATCACTTACTTAGTTGACGTCTTATACCTATAAACTAAGTAATAACATAAGTTTTTTTTATTTTCAATCTTTCAATTTGTATTTTCCTTGTATTTTTCAATTTACAAACTGTAACCCGCCATTTTCCACCCTTTGCCACTAGCTAGAAAGCAGAATATAAACTTTGACAACTCCGTATAAATTTGTAAAGAGTTGTCAAATTTACTCGAGGCAAGTCTACGGAGAACCTCTACGGACGAGATAAGGGATGCTAAACACCCTACGACACACAGCGTTTGAAAAATCGGCTGCAACGGCCAAAGCCAACCTTGCCCGCCTCCCCCCTACTAGAGAGGCTGCAAAATATCATTGTACCACCGGGTGAAAACACAGTTAGGGGCCGATAAATACCCGTTTGACTGGGGATGGGCGACTGGCGAACAAGATCTTATGCCTCTCGCTATACAAGGTGACATTTAATTAGCTGACCATATTTTGGGGAATGATAGTACCCATTATTATGAACACCTTTCCCCAAGAAACATGTGGTCGTAAACGAAAAAAGTTTTGGGTCTCCCATAGTAACTTGTAATCAGCTGATCGGGTCAATTTACTGAGGGACGAAAAATATTTTACATTTGCGACCATATGTTTCTTTGGGAAAGTTGTTTATAATGATCGGTGCTATCATTCCACAAAATATGGTCAGCTAATTAAATTTCACCTTGTATGTGCAGGGTCCGCTCCTCAGACGCTGTTCATCTGAGACCTTGCTCAGAATTGTGGCTAGCTAATTCAAGAAAGGGCGCTCAGGCTCGTGCACTTGAGCTTTCTCATACGAGACGACCCGAAAGGCCGAGTCGGCAGTGACCCTGCCTACGAAGCCAAGAGTCCCGGTTCGAGTCTCAGTGGGGGCACATATTTGTTTGATGAGAACGGATGTTTGTACCCTACTCATGGTTGTTTATCTATCTAAGTGTAACATTTATCCATATAAGTATGTGTATCATTGTCTAGTACCCAAGATACAGGGAATCCTAGTTTGGGGCTAGATCAATGTGTCTAAATAGTGTCCAATGTATAATTACTATAATTATTATATTACTTATTCTGTGTTCCTTTTGTCAATAATCTTACAGATACATTTTTACTTTTTAGAAAAAGGTTTTCGTGCTTGACGAGCTCAGCAATTGTATCTCCGCAAACGTTGGACATAGAGAGCTTTAGTTGGACTCAATTTGAAGCAAATTAAGTTAACTTAAAAAAATAGAGTTAATATACTCTATTAATGATTATATCATCAAATTAATAGATTGGTTACCTAATATAGATAGGATAGGTAACCAATGTATTAATTTCATGATAGAATCGATAATAGAGAATAATAGATTTTTCCTCAAAAAAGTAGATCGATCATCTAAATAATAGGTCTTTCATCAAATAGATTGGATACCTATTATACATAGGATAGGAAATCAATCTAATATCTTGATGATATATCTATCAATTTGTCTATCATCAAATTAATAGATTGGTTACCTATTATAGATAGGATAGCTAACTAATCTGTTAATTTGATGATCTATCTATTATTTTGATGAAAGACCTACTTTTAGAATAGAAAACACGTAATGAAACTATTTTTTCTCATTGATTCTACTTTCATCACTTTTTTAATATTTATTTATACATAATTACAATTATTAGATTATTATGATCCATTAGCACAGTTTATATATAATCGAACTTCGGAAAAGCAAAATATGTTGTAAGTACCACTGCGACTAATTTGTACCCAAGTTGCAACCCCGAAAACCCTGTTCTAATCCCATGGTGCGAAATGCTGGAACTTGCTGCATAATATTTTTTTGTCCGAGAAATATACCTATTATAGGTATGATAGGTAACCAATCTATTAATTTGATGATGATGTACTTTGGATGAAAAGCCGCGCAATAGAAAAAACTGATGAAACTATTCTTTCTCCTAAATAATTCTTTCGTCACTTTTTTCTAATATTAATAAATATATTTACAATTATTTGATGATCCATTACTCTATTAGTGATGAAGGGTACATTTGTCACCTAATAACACATAACATATGCTGAATTGCAAACCAAATATCAGAGCGAAGTGACCCCTTTAGCCTTAGTGTAAGTTTACATGTAAGAATTAAAAACCCTCAATTGGTGAACAGTTTGTAATTGTTTGATGATACTTATTTGGTGAAAGAGGTAAGGCTGGTGGCGGTGTTGCTATTTACCTTCGTTCCAACATTTCTTGCAAAGTCATCAGCCACTCACCTAGTGTACTCTGGCTACGCTGAACGCCTCTTTCTCGAGTTATGCCTGCATCACAATAAGTTCCTTCTGGGTGTCTTCTATAGCCCCTCTCTACTCATCGACTACTTTGATTCTTTTGAAAGCATTCTTAATGATCTATCTCCTCTTTACAGTGACACAGGTATTGAAATCAACTAGGATGGTGATTTCAATACCTGTTTACTTAAAAATGATGTTCGCTCAGCCAAACTCCAGTCTATCATCAGCTCCCTAAATTTAAATATTCTTCCCTTGAGTGCAACTCACTTCCAGCCCCACTGCACCCCCTCTCTTCTAGATCTTATGATTGTTTCTAACATATCCAAGGTTGCAACGCATGGCCAACTTAATGCCCCCTTCTCCTTTCACGATTTGATTTATCTCTCGTTCAAGTTAAGGCCTCCCAAGCGCGCAGCAAAATTCCTGGATATTCGCAGTTTCAAGGGTATGGATCTCAGCTCCCTTAAGTCTGACGCCGCTTCTATAGACTGGTCTCCTGTCGTCTGTAGTGAGACCGTTGATGACAAAGTCCAGCATTTCAACTCGATTGTCTTAAGTTTGTTCGACAAACATGCTCCTGTCTAAAAGGTTAGGGTCAAACATCTCCCTGCGCCTTGGATTACCGACACCATCAAGGGTCTGATGGCCCAGAGAAACCGTGCCAAATGTAGATATAAGAAGGATCCGACGGACGATAATCTCCTTATATACAAACGTCTCCGTAATCGGTGCACCCGTCTTTGTCGAGATGCCAAACGCCGCCACATCTACGAGAGTATCGAGAGTTACTCTCCTGCACAGGTTTGGAAGTTCCTGAAGACCCTTGGTGTTGGTAAGTCCCAGGACGCAGTTGCCGGTAGTGTCGACCTCAATGGTCTCAACAAATTCTTTGCTGTCTCCCCTGTCGTGATGGACCCCTGTGTCAAGGATGCTACCCTTCGTAACTTGCGTACCAGAACGACATCCAGTTGCTTACCTTTCAACCTCAGGTCTGTCGGTGTTGGCGCAGTAAAGAAAGCTATTCTAGAAATCTCGTCCAAGGCTGTAGGTGATGACAATATCTGCTCTCAGATGCTATTCAGTGTACTCGATAATGTTTTACCACCCATAACGCATATAATTAACGCCTCGCTGAGCGAGTACTGCTTCCCAAGCCAGTGGAAAAGAGCATTAGTGATACCCCTGCCTAAAACTTCTAACTCGTCCTCCTTCAAAGAGTTCCGTCCCATTTCCATCCTACCAATCCTTTCCAAAGTCCTTGAATCAATTGTCCACTCCCAGCTGTCCTCGTACCTTTTCTCCATGGATTTACTGAACCCTTTTCAGTCTGGTTTTAGGCCAGGGCATAGCACCACCACCGCACTGCTCAAGGTAACTGATGATATCCAACTGGCAATGGATAAGAAGCAGCTCACAGTCCTGACTCTCCTTGACTTTAGCAGCGCCTTCAACTGCGTCGACTTCGATATACTTGTTGAAATCATAAAAACACTCAATGTCTCTTCACACTCGGCTCGCTGGTTTGACTCCTACCTGAGAGACCGCCAGCAGCGCATCAAGTCTGAAGAAGTTACTACGGAATGGTGCAAGCTCTCTACTGGTGTTCCACAGGGTGGCATCCTTTCTCCTCTTCTTTTCTCAGTTTTCATCCATTCCATCTCGGATGTATTGTCTTCCTCGTATCATCTCTATGCAGATGACCTTCAAATTTATCGGCATTTTCCCCTGTGTGATCTGACTTCGACTGCTGACCTCGACAACATCAGAAAATGGGCTCTTTCGTATGGGCTATTAGTCAACCCGGATAAGTCTCAGGCGATGATACTGGGTACACGGCACTTACTTAATTTGTTGCAGCATAGGTCAGTTGCTCCCGTGCTTTATGAAGGTACCATTGTCAAGTACAGCGAGAAAGCCAAAAATCTTGGGGTTGTTTTTGATACTCTTTTATCCTGGTCGCCCCACGTTTGTGAGGTCAGCAGACGAGTCTTTGCATCCTTTCATTCCCTTCGGCGTTTACAGTACTTCTTGCCTAGGCAGACTAAAATCATGCGAGTTCAGACCCTTCTTCTGCCTTTAATTGACTACGCCGATGTTTGCTGGGCCAGCGCGAACGAAGATCTACTGAACAAACTCGAGCGACTTCAAAATCTCGGGATTCGGTTTATCTTCGGTCTCCGCAAGTACGATCACGTGTCCCAATATCGCAGGGAATTAGGCTGGCTCCCGATCCGACTTCGTCGTGATATGCACATTCTCTCCTTCCTCTTCAATATTTTGAGAAATCCGCGCTATCCCGCATATCTTCGTGAACATTTTGAGTTTCTTTTCTCTGGGGATAGACTTCGGAGATCTCACACGGTGTCACTTTTGTCAATTCCTCAGCACAACACTGTTGCTTACGAGCACTCGTTTAGGTTAAGGGCAATACGTTTGTGGAATGCACTTCCTTGCGCTATTAGGGATTGCACATCCTTGTTCTCTTTTAAGAAAAAGTTGAAACATCATCTCCTCTCTTCCGCATAGTGGGTATCTTATAGTATGTATGTGTATCTATGTATTTATTGTATTCTATTAATTTATTTTATAGTATGTGTAGGATGTATTGTGATTTATCTGATAGTATATTGACTTTATTTCTTTCTTTTAAATCTTAATTGTACACTAGGACTACCTCTCTATAAATATTTTTTCCTTTCCTCACAGGTAAGCTGTAAGAAATCTCTTTTTAAAAATAAGCTCACCTTTGCATATTGTTCGTTGTATTTTTTCCATTGTGTTTTCTGTGCAATAAAGAATTATTATTATTATTATTATTATAAAGATCTACTATTTAGGTGACCAATCTAATAATTTGATGACCAATATTATTTTTCAATGATTTTTAAATAAATTATAAGCGACCAATTTTATATTATTAAGTGATACAATTTAAGTGACAGATCTGTTATTTAAGAAACCAACATGATTTATTAGTAACTCATATATTGAGTGATCTGTAATAAACTCCCCTAATTATTCTTTACTTTCGGCGTTTCCAGCGGTGTTCATGCTAGCCGCCGCGCTTCATCACTCGCGTTCACAGCAAACGACACATCATTTCACAGCTTCTCGCTGTCGAGCAATCCCGAGCAGAGTTCGATCGGCGGAAAGCGTATCGCTTCTCGATTCACGATGCTGCAACAAAGCTCGCGGTAATTTGCTACTAGTTGGAGCTGCTGCGTCCCGCGAGCGATCAACAGGCGTTCGAAATTTGAAAATTACCATCCATTCCAAGCAATAAATCTGTTGCTGTCGCTGCCAAGTGGCGTTCGCGATTGTTGATTGATTCGTTGATTGAAGACACCCATTCGTTTCAGCCTGTACGTTCTGGCGCAGTCTTAATTGCTATCGGAGATTGGCGCTCGGCTACCGACGTACTTTGCAAATGCACCCGTGTATTAGCCTTATAAATCGCGCCCGTGTACGCTGAAGTGGCCAGTATTGATACAGCGGATGCCAGCCAAACGACTCCACATGCTGCAGATTTACTCACAGAATTTTGGAGTCTCTTGAGGAATTGCCGCTTTACTAATATAAGGAGTAGTTTAATTCTTGTGTTCAGTCACAAGAGCAGTGCTTGTTCTAAGCCCGCATGCCCTCTCGCTTCGCGGCTCACTCATGCGCCACATGGCGATTTTTTCGCAGTATTCTTGCAACGAAGCAAACTACATGTCACTTTATGGGTTTACTGTATGGGAACTAAATTAACTAGAGATTACTACTAATATTTGACTAATATTACAAAACTGCAAATGTTTTGAAGTAACTTATTTAATTGTTGTGATTATATGAATAAAACAAAACAAATCCCACCAATTCATAAATAGGTAATCCATTTTCAAAACGCGAACAAAGAACTTATACCTACAGGCGAAAACAAGCAGAACAGGCAGTGCTTGAGTGGCGCTTCGAACGTATACCAAGACCAGTGGATAATGGTCTTTGTCAGTCTGTCACTATTCGCTGACGTCTTCCGCACAGCTTTGAATCCCGGTAGGAGTAGAGCTCATCATCCACTGGTCGCTGGTAAGTACAGTGCCGACGCCTGTCGCCTATTCATTGCTCGATGATACTTAAAAATTCTTTGACAGACACGACGCGGCTCAGCAACTTCATCGAGCTCTCAAGAACGCGATGCTCACGAATGTAATTTTGTAACCCGCGATGAAAGATTTGTCTCTTCTCACTACATTTGATCTTAGAACGAAACATGTATTTTTTTTGGTTGACTAAATTACATAGCAAGTACCTCGCTTTCGTCTATAGTATACCTTCTACGAGACCAAATGCAGAATACTTCGTCTATGGGGTCTTTTACGGAGTCGAAAAAAAAAACCATTTAAAAAGAAAACTGAATAAAGACAACTTCCCGTCTAAAATTATTCTTGCATGTGTCTTCTGAATTAATTAACATAAAAAACAATGATTTCCTTACTTCGTAAAATGCAAAGAAGTTTGTCCCACGCACGCAAATTCGTCTACCACTCAATAGTGTCTCTTCTATCCGCAGTAGCACTGTCGCCACATGCATACATGGAAATCCAAACTGCCTGAAGCTTCTGTTTTAAACCATTTTCTGATATTACCTCAATATTTTCTTCATTTTCCACCATAAAGTTTAGATCGGGGCAAGTCTGGGCTGCTTGGCGGCCAAATCATCGTAGGAACTTGCTTAGAATTAAGCCATGCCTTCGTTGTCCTTGCATTGCAAACTGTGAATGGCCGGTATAGACACGTTTTCAAAATTTCCTGGTATTTTGTAGAATCAACATTTTCCTTGACAGATTGCAGCCAACCCAAAACCCAGTACTGACATGCAACCCCATATCATTACTGATGCTGGAAACTTCACTTTTCGCTTTAAGCTCCTAATTGCACCGTCCTTATGATAGGCATCACTTTTATTTCTGATGATCTTTTTTCGTCGATCACCAACAGTCACCTCAAATTTCGATTCATTGCTCCATATTATTCGACGCCACTGATCTGAAATCCAGTTCTGATGTTCACGAGCGAATAATCTTTTTTTCTTTTGCAGGGCAGTCAGCAAAGGCTTTTCTTTTTTGTGCTAAAACCATACCCCATCATCTTGAGAACTCTATTGCAAGTGTCAACTGAAACATCTTTCTGGTTCATATCCTGCCATTGCACAGTGAGTCCTCCTGCTCGGGCACGACTTCTTCAGAACCCTGTTCTCTGCGTCACTTGTGATTCGGGGACGGCCGGTCTTCTTCAAACATGCGACCGATTTGTGTTTTTGATAATGCTGGTTGATTGACTGGATGGTAGTCCTTGGTGGTAACAGTTCTTTGGACATTTGGTATGTTGACTTTCCTTCATTAGTATTATGAAATAAGATTTTTCGGACCTCCTCAGAAATTGGTTTGAGATTATGGATGAAGAATAGTGACCAGAAACCAGTTAATTCTTCCTTTTTATACCACCTGTCAGCGAAACTAACGACAGGTTTTATTTACATTCAAATATTGGACAAAAATCCCTAGTTACGTCTAGTTTTCTGCATCGATTAGGAACTAGATGAACTATTTTGCTCGCACCGAGACTAGGTTAAATCGAGGATTGAATTAAATCTACAGGTTAAAAAAAATAAAAAACACGCTACACCATTTCTCATAGGCCCAGTTGCGCCGAGTCAAGTCAATCGATGAGACTGTGATATCTCATCAAGTAATGGAACAATCAAGGCAACTGCCCGCATATTGTAGGCAACTAAACTTTTTGCTCGTTGAAATCTTGAATCAACTCGACGATTGGTCGTTCTCTGCAAAACAATAGACCGCAGTAAACTTTGATGCCAAGAAGGGATACTACAAACAGCTGACGCAAAGCTCCCAACAAGGGATCCGCCCGCATAAGGACTTGAGTACTTTTGAGCGTCATCGAGATTTGAAAGGACTGCCAATGCTGCGGCCAGGAGTTCGCTCCGATACCACCGATCTTAACGCACATAGACTGGCAAATACTTTGATCTACCTAAATAGTTTCTAAAGTTTTAACATTTCTTTATTCTTTATCTTTCTTTATTCTTTATTGCACAGAAATCTTAATAGTAAGGTAACAAAACATTTTATGAGCAAAGGCGAGCTTATCTCTAAAGAGAGATTTCTACCAGCAAACCTAGGCAGGACAGGAAAAATTGTGCAACAGGAGAGTCCTAGTGCGCAATAAAACTGTACACATCTAATTGTTTAAAACTAAAACATAATAAATGATATAATAAAAAAATGAATGAATGAAAATAAAATAAATGATATAGTAAATGATTTACACTAAATAAAATACAAAAGCAAAAAATAAAATATATATCAAACATATGCTACTTATATATACATATATAAAAGTACCTATCACGAAAGAGAAAGGAAATTATCAGAATTTAAACATTTATCAGAATTTTCCTATTCATTTTGACGACGTAAACAAAATTTTTGCCATGGTTTTCTTTCTGCTGACTAATAAAAAAAATACAACTAAGAATACATCAAAAATAAAAATCAATGTATTGCGCTAAAAAACTAATTGTTCTTTAAAATAATCACGTACATTGAAGGTTGCATCTGATGTGTTTAGAGTACTATCGTCAATACGATTCTTACCAGTTATCTCGGCTCACTTCAGCTGATGCTAAGTAGTGTGATCAAGTTACTTGAAGTAAGTAATGCCGCCCCGTTTTCTTTGTAACATAAAGGTTCTTAATTGGCCTGAGATACATAATTTAAAACGTTTTTCTTAGGGGCGATTGTTCAATCCCCAGATAAACAGTCAGATGACTTTATTTGATATATCACGTCCAAATTCTGTTAAATTTCTCAGATAAACGAGCAGATAAAAATTCTTTGAGTATGAATAAAATCGGCCATAAGTTAAATGCCGTGGATTCAGTTGACAAATTACCATTTACATACAGACACATACATCTTGCATATTGCATTGCTGGCTATTAAATTTTTGGAAGAAAGTTAACAAAGTCATGGAATGTTGACTGACTGACTTTTGAATTTTTGGCGCAATTACCGCCCCATGTGGGAATAAGCGCAAGCGTCAAATCAGAATTATCTCGGCTTCATTACAGTCATAGCTCCACGCATTATGATAGCTGGGTTCAGCTTAAGGGCTGAACATAGGCCAATGGCATTGATAATTAGACAAAGAAAACAAATACCCGTCGCATCGCGTCGAAGCAGACTGACGCATGCTCCCGCGCAGAGCCCCGCGGGGCAGCCCGAACTCCGAGACCGAGAAAATTATAGAAAATATTACTAAACTCCTGTAATAATAACATTAAAAATAAAATAAAACAACCAAAAATTTTCCATTTTTTTACCTATTTTTGCGTGTAAGTTACATATAGGAAACTGATTTCGTGTCCGAGCGCTTGTTCATTTAGTTGAATAATAATGAATTGCGAAAAATATTTTTAAGTATTAAATATAACAGATATCCGGTAATTTTAAAAGTTCATTGTTATCTCTAATAGACCTTTTATAACATATATTTATCCTACATTTTTATGTTGTCTAGTTTAGCCTAGAATTGAAGCTAAAGATGCATTTCTGGCCATATTTAATCCCTTAATGGCGCGACGGCAAAGAGGAGACCGCAACTAGGTCGCGGGTCAAGTGAGACAGTCACCATCCTAGCATAAACCTTTTAAGTATTCATATAGTCCATCGTTGCCTCCTTACGTTAACCGGGACGTTTTGGTTATTCATTTGCTGTTTGCACTTGTTGCTCATGCTAGGCAACCGAACACAAATTAAAACTAGTAAACGTCCGATCAAATAGTAAAGACGGTTATTTATTTATTTTCTACACGTAAGTATTTCGGTACTTAGATAATTAAAGCTCTGAAAGTATATAAACCAACACCCTGCAGTTAAAATCTTTCTGCATGCCATACGAATAATTTGAATTCAATTCGGCGCTCATTCGCGGAATTCCACAAAATCATTTTCAATTTTCACCTCAGCATAAGCGAGTTGAGCCCGCTGCGATACCATATGAAATTGCAACTCAAAATGTGTTTAGCCGATCGAACATTCGGCCATGGCGGGCCTGACGCAGCAGATTCTGGTGATT
Organism: Argyresthia goedartella; assembly: GCA_949825045.1. Classification (NCBI taxonomy): domain Eukaryota; kingdom Metazoa; phylum Arthropoda; class Insecta; order Lepidoptera; family Argyresthiidae; genus Argyresthia; species Argyresthia goedartella. Next base: position 12,572,003 of record OX463820.1, on the reverse strand, counting down.
CTATGCCCACAAACGCCATTACGCGCCCTGGTAGGATCGCTGCAAAATTAATAGTTATAACAGCCGCTTTAATGCGATTTGGTCACAGTGCTATCCAGTGAATGTTGAAACGTTACGTAATTAACAATAGAGCAATTAAGTTCAGCGACGCAGCGCGCACCAAAAACGAATGCCATTCGCCATGGCGACGGCGGCCCGCTCCGCTCGGGCGGCCGGCCGCGCCCGCGCCTGTCCGCCCGCCCTCGCCGCCGCCCGCCCTGCGTTCTGCTCCGCCGATGGACAATGCATGTCGTTGATTTCGCTGACGACGCTTTTGCTGAATTCTACCTTTGCACTCGGATCGATATGAATAGTCGCATAAAAGGAATAGCAGCTGTTTCACTCTCAAGTGGGTCCGGGAAATAGTTGCACAATCCTCTCCAACGATAGCTTAAATCTCGGCACAAAGAGGACGCTACGGTGGAAGATAAATAATTGTTGGATATTCAAATTATCTGTTTACTTCTAGAGCTTCGCTGCAACCTCATTTCTGCGGAGAAAATAATAATGGTTTTAATTTTCCAACCGTAATTGCCACTTCATATCTGGGTTGCATTCTTGGAGCTGTACTGGCAAGTTTAATAATGAAATGAAGCTTTAGACGTCGATAAACTGTTTCCATTTATTAGTGCCTAAAACGAATTTATATTTATTGGCCCATGGCTAATGACGGGGCCGCTTGCACTACTTCCACGGGTAGTGTTTACAGAGCTATTAGTGAACAGCATTCCATTATTATTCCACGAGCACACCACTCTTCTACTCGTAAAACGTTTGAGTGTCAATAAGCATTCTTAATTTGAAATTGACAAAATAACACGCCATAAGCTATCGAAGGCTCTGAAATATTTATTTTCCCTGCCCATGGTTCGATAAGCCATTAATATGAAGTCAAACAAACGACGAACGTCGAGAAATTAATTTTTTTTAGACAAACTATAGTTATTTGTCACAAAGGAGCAAAATGATGTATTTACGGCGAGGGCGGTACATTGAATCCAGAGTGAAGCAAAGGATTCTACGATAGAATCCTGAGCTTAGCGAGGGATTCTAAGTTAGAATCCTGAGCGTAACGAAGGATTTAAGCGTTCACGCCCATGACGAAAATAATTTTGCTCCTGAGTGACACATACAAGTTTTCACACCGACTATGAGGAAAATTCAAATAAAATACTCTAAAAATAATGAAATAACTATCTTTACTTTGCATTATACTTTCACTACTTTTACAGTAATTGAACAACGAAAAATTTTTTTTTTTTAATTGCAGATTGTGAAGGATTACGGAAAGGTCACCACAGATAAAATATTCCTGTGCTGCTTTTACCAAAGTGTAAAAATAATCGAATCGAATATTACAACGTTACCGGATATCAATATTCATTACATCACAATAACAGTCATCGATAGTTTTGATTTCAGGAAAAAATATAATTTATTGTGACATTTTTTTTAAATATTACGAAAAATTTATAAATTTTCATATGAAACATGTTCGTTTTTAATCAACCACGATGAAATTACAATCGATTATTTTATTAAGGTCTGCGTTCAATTGGCACATTGCGTAAATGCTACACGCCAATGAATAAATTACAAAAGTAGCTTAAACAGAAAAGTAGCATTTTGCTCCCTCTCGTCGTAGAGCAAAACTTACTTTTCCGAATGAAAGGTGTGAAATAGTTATTTGTCACAAAGGAGCAAAATGATGTATTTACGGCGAGGGCGGTACATTGAATCCAGAGTGAAGCAAAGGATTCTACGATAGAATCCTGAGCTTAGCGAGGGATTCTAAGTTAGAATCCTGAGCGTAACGAAGGATTTAAGCGTTCACGCCCATGACGAAAATAATATTGCTCCTGAGTGACATATACAACTTTTTACACCGACTATGAGGAAAATTTAAATTAAATGCTCTAAAAAAAATATATGTATACTTTGAATTATACTGTCACCACTTTTACAGTAATCGAACAACGTTATTTTTTTTATAATGGCGGTTTGTGAAACATTAGGGAAAGGTCACCACAGATAAAATATTCCTATATACTTTTACCAATGGGTAAATCGAATATTTCAATGGCTTCGGATATCAATATTCATTATATAACAATAACAGTCATCGATAGTTTTGATTTCAGTAAAGCATACAATTTATTGTGACATTTTTTTAAATATTACGAAAAATTCATAAATTTTTATATAACGTTGTTAAAGTTAAAACTTGGAACATGTTCGTTTTTAATCGACTAAGATGAAATTACAATCGATTATTTTATTAAGATCTGTGTTCAATTGGCACATTGCGTAAATGCTACTTGCCAATGAATAAATTTAAAAAGTAGCTTGAACAGAAAAGTAGCATTTTGCCTCTCGTCGTGGAGCAAAACTTACTTTTCCGAATGAAAGGTGTGAAAAAATAATTTATAAAGTATTGAACTTGTGTCACATGTACGTTTGGGTGTTGTGTAAAAATAGCACAACTCTCCCCCCCTCCCTCCACCTGATGTTTCACTCCCCCTTGCCTTAAAGTGTGCTTTAGTAATTGTTCTTAGGTCCCCGTCAAGAGGTTTTTCACTTTTTTGGGAAATTTATAATATACCTATAGATACGATAAAAGTGTCAAAGGAAGAAATAAACAAGATAATATTTCCTATTCCTATTTAAGTTAGCCTAGTAGCGTGCGTTTTGGCTAAAAATACATTTCCACACCACCACATAGGAGTGAGTGGCGCATTTTTCAAGCTTCCTTGGCCAAAAGGGGACCCTAATACTAAGCCTCCGCTGCCCGTCCGTCCGTCATTCTGTCCGTCCGTCCATTCATCCGCATCCGCGTCATTCCCGTTCATTGATTATTCAGAATGACTGCCATACAAAGTGCTTCTTTTTGTTTCAAGACTGACATGCCATCGCTGCCTTAAACTCATCAAAATAAAGTACTACCGACCTCCCATCGCGGGGTATAAAGATACTGTTTCTAGCATAGAGGTTGAATGTAGGCGAGGCGTGGCGATGAAGGCTGCGTTCTGCTAAGGCCCCAAAGATAGAGAAAGCGAGTTATCACGAAGTCAACTCGCGAATCAATTTTGAAATTCTATATTTAATACTAATGTTTATCGACGGGTGAAAGAACTGGTTTATTCGTGTTTGCGACCCAGCTGAAACCACGTAGAAAAAAACGTGAATCCGAATATATATTATGATATGACACTGTATAATTGTGAACACCGTTGGTTTGTAATCTCACAAGATTTTTGTATTTTAAACTATCAATAAATTGTGAACGTACGTACTGGTTACAATATGTAGTAGTTTATAATCTATCGTTAAACCGACAAACGACAAACGTTTAAAACCGACAAACCGTTAAATTGTCACGGTACAATATTGCTCACAATGTAACGTATAAATATTCGTTAGTCAAACCGGTGCACAATCTAACCGCTAGATTTTGAAATGGTTTATTACACTTTGATTGCACACGAAACATCAGGGCGAAGTGGTGAGCCAGGGTAGGTTGAGTTCACAATTTATCGAAAGGTTATCCTACGATAGATTGTAAACTAAGCTTTTTACAATCTTACGGTGACATATATATAGGTAGTATATAGGTAGGTATATAACTCAATAAATAAAAGAAATCGCATAGCCAAATGTGCCTTTCTAACATTGATATAATAATACATAATGTATGTAGCCCATAAATGTCCCCACCGACGGGCACGGGCCTTTACCCGGATACGAGTAAGATTGAGCCATCTTCACCACGCTGGCTCAGTGCGGGTTGATGGAGGGGTGTCGGGCTAGTCGACCCGACTGTCAGATGTATTCAAGCTGCCCTATTAGGGCCTCTGACCAGCTTTACGACTACTACCACCGAGTAGCAATAGTAGCCGGGACAAATAGCTTAACGTGTCATCCGAAACACGGAAGCACCCGGAACAAATGCCACGTAGAAACGGACACCCATCCAGCACCCGCCTCAGCCGGATGTTGCTACCCGCACGATCGTTTCCGAGGAGCGAATACCGCTAGGCCACGGACGCTTCATATATCACCATCGATATTGTGCTTACTCACTCTCTAACTGCCGGTCCTTAGTCTATTATAGATCAGAATTTGGAGGTAATTACTAAAATGCAGTATTAGTATTAGTGCTGGGTAATCGCAATAACAAATGTGTAATTTTGATAAATTTCAGTGTGGATTAGTCTGATCGACTTTACCGATGTCCTAGCATTACAATCTCAACTAATTAACTTTCTCCTTGATAAAGATGGAACCCTTTCTGCCTTTGAACATAATGTACGTTTATACGCTCGATAGGTTTTGCAATTTATTATAAACACTGCATAAATTTTAGTTGTAAATGACTCAGCAAACTAAATTGTAATGACGGTCCATGCATGTAGCATTCAAGGATGAATAAGCATTTCATCAAGATATGAGATTTGTAATACAATTAGGTACATATATAAATATATATAAATCTACATTAAGGCAAAGCACGTGGAAATCTGTTATTGAGTCAAATTAATAAAGTAAAGTGTCACCTGTTATTGGAAGCAATAGTTTATTTTTGGCGTTCGCTCATACTAATAAAGATATGTTTTTTACAAATATAGAAATAAAGTTTTCTTTATTAATTCGGTCCATTAGAGACTTATAGGGTTCTAATTGATATAAACTATTTTCTTAAATTTAAGACCATTATCCGCTCAGTTTAAACTATGAATCAGTAGTCCCGGTTTTTTATGACCACCACTTATAGCGCCGGTTTCTGGATTGTTTTTTTTGTGACAACTGTTGAGACAGCAATTGATTAGTGAAATTCTCAATTCAGAAAACGGAGGATAGTCAACTCAACTTATCGAAGTGCAAGTGCACTATTTGCGCAGGCTAGCTACGAGTAGTTAGTTGAAGACCTCTGCGGAGTTGCTGGTCGAGACTCTGCCTCCCAAGCAGAGGTCTCGGGCTCGAATCCCGGCTGAGAAGAAAGAATAAAAATCTCCGGGTCTTGGATGTTTAGACGTGTGTGACGTCACTGTTTCTTGTATCCTAGAGAGGTACCACAAGCAATGTAAGTGTCTGAATATAATGATTATGTTTAGGACGATCAGAATGGCCGAGTCGGCAGTAACCCTGCCTATGAAGCCAAGGGTCCCGGGTTCGAGTTCCGGTGGGGGCAAATATTTGTTTGATGAGAACGGATGTTTGTACCCTAGTCATGGTTGTTTATCTTTATAAGTATAATATTTATCTATATAAGTATGCATATCGTTGTCTAGTACCCAAAGACTAGACCAATGTGTGTAAATAGTGTCCAAGGTATTATTATTATTATTAGATTCCTTGGCTACTTGACAAGGACTACTCTCATAGGCCTATACATTTTATGAGCTGTCAAAACACTTTTTTATTCGTCAGTTATAAGGAAACATTGTGATGTGACGTGACAACAGATTATTGTAAAATGGTGGTCTTTTTTATACAAAATTATGCTTTTAGAATACAAATGCTGAATTTTTACCATTCTGATATCGACGAGCGTTTTTGTTCACAAGGCTTTCAAAATTTAAGTTTTTTTTTTATCCATTAATCCACTCACTCCAGTAGCTAATTGTATCGGATAGCTTCAGACACCCGGGACTCCATTTCTTAGAATAACAAATGAAATGATGCGATAAATTAAAGATTGCGTGGTTGTATTTTTGGTTTTTTACTGCCGAGTCGTTTTATGAACCATTAATCCGATTCCAAATTAGAATACATACAAAATCGCTCACTTAGTGATCCTTAATTAATCACATCATTAAACGACTCGTGGTTGGGTATGGCGGTTGGGCCCAGATGCACAACTGACAACTCAAAGTTAGAGAATCTCTCAAGTCAAGCGGCTGTCAGTCTCTCGCTCGGGAACTGTCATCGCCAGTATGACATTTAAGCGGCATTTAAATAGTAGCCATGAACGAGCAAAGTTAAATTAGTACATTTCCCACGAGTTCGCAAAGGCTTATATTTACAAACCGAGAATGAGCCGAAGGCGAGGTTCGTAACGAGGTTCGTAAAAAGGCTTTATGACCGAGTTAGGGATAGAATGTTTCCGCCTGAGACCCCAAAATCAAGCGGCGAAGGGACTATTTTTATCTCAGAAGGCGGAAAAAATAATTATTAAGAGATAATGTAGTGACTGTAGCGGATTTGTAAGTGGTAGCGAAAAATCAAATGATCTAAACATTACACAAGCTAAAAGCGTTTGTTGTTAAATATATGTTACACTAGCGAAACTATTTTAAAATAAAAACCATTTATCAAACAATCAACACTTCGCGCTTTGACTTGTCTAAGAACAGAACGTAATTATGTTAACATTTTACAAGGAAATTTCACTTATCGCATGCATTATTTGATGCATTCTCACGCAAACGACTCAATTACAAGGAATGCATTTTTAAAGAAGCAAAGCGCCTGATTTTGACCCGTGAATCCCTGGTAAGAAGGACTAAACTCGAGTTTGACGTGCCGGCAGAGCAAAACTTTGCATGTGAATAAGTTAGTAAGGTTTTTTAACGCTAATTACAGCATGTTGTAAGTGCGATATTAATTGTTAAATTGAAATTAGTGTGCGAGAAAGCGTCGCTGTGTAATTTGTCCGGACTTTATGCATAGTAGGTGGCGTGGTACGAACATGGAGGGTATGTTTGACTCTATAGTTCGTTGGGGTGAAGACCGTAAGCTTTTTTTTATTTTATTCCTTCGTGTATTAGTCCGCTCTTCGTAAATCGATCGTGATCATACTAAGCTATAATTGGAATACAACTCGTACACAATAAGAAAATCTTAACCATTCTTTGGTATTTGCATTTGTACAGAAAATCGAGAAGACATGTGCAAGGGCAAGTTTGTCTAGTACGATTTGTGTACGAGTCAGTATTTATGTTTTTCCGCTTCGGTAATGAATATTCGGTTTCGCTTAATGACGAGAGTGGACAAGCGGTTTTGTACAATGTTGTGCAATTTGTTGCATACAAAAAGCAGAGGACAAAACCAACGTTATTCATCGCGGCGGACATTAAATATTTTTGTAAGTGAAATGCAACTTTTTACTTGTAGTTCATCTATGTATGTACAGAGTGTAACTGTAGTATAGGTCTCCATTAGTTTGGTATAAGTCATATGAGGGCACATGATCGACGCTCCACAACCCAACCAGGGACCTCAAAAAGCAGTCGCCGTGGCCGGATACGGCTTGGAAATCATCATCATCCATATATCAAAGTTCAAAGTTCAAAATTGATATCAGCTTGTCAATATTTTGTGAAGCACTGCAAACACAAATAACTATCACATTTTATTGAATCCATACCTTCGCCTCAAAAGAAAGATTTTATAAAAACGTATGAATTATCTGACATGCTTAAACAAATACACATTTCCTAGCGGATTCATCATATCCTGAAGATATCCACTCGTCAGTGGGCTGTCATTTTGAAGAACTCCCCTCTCTGTGTGGCCAAATCTGCCAATAACACAGACAGGGTTTTGGACGCCCCATGTGGGATTCTAATTGGAACTTATAATATATCTACTTACAATGTAAAGGAAACATAGATTTTTTCATTTAATTTGGCCAACATGTAAATTTACAAGCTGTTATAATTAGATAAGATTAGATTCAATATAAAACACCCTTAAGTTCAGGATTTACTACAATAACTTAAAAATTACTTAATATCTGATTGTTATTTTATATTTTAATGACACGTTGTTATATTATCAATATACAACAGTTTTAGACATAATAGGTCTCTATAAATTTAAATTACGTAATACTTGTCCAAAAATAGATGCGTGACCGGCTTATAATTTGTAATATTTGTAAAAATGTAAATTGTAGCAAGGAACGTGTCGAATTAATTAATGAAATCGATGATTGTAGATTATGTTTGGAAATAAACTACAGGAAAGTACGAGTGTGACACACGGCGACTCCAGTCAGATATGCATATTTTAAACTCATCATTACAAAGTATTACACGTAAATATGAGTCAGCACAATACGAAATTAAGGAACATGTGTCGGCTATGAATAGTTTGTTGGAGACGTGTAAGTATAATTATGACACTTTCATATCTTTGATCGACAATCACATCTGTGATTGTAAACAAGCTCCAGCGGACTGTTCCGTGCCGACCATGTGTCCTGCCGAGCAGCCGGCCGAACAGCTGATACTGACCCAGGCGCCGCCGTCAGTCGACTTGAGTACTAATAGTGTTATCAATAAAGCCTCCTTCTCTCGGACAAAGGATAGGTACATAATGTACAGCGATGAACTTGGAAAAAATATGGGTTTACAACTTAGTCAGCGCGTGGGCCAGGCAATATTAAATAACTGTATGCCTGGCGCCACATATTCACAAATATTAAACAAAGTGTTGTCATCGCAGTTTTTAGAACCAACCACCCTAATTATTTTAATTGGTAGAAGGGAAAATGTATCTAAAAAACTAATTACTAAATACTTTTCCAAATTAAATTCTTTACAAAATGTAGATAGAATAATCTTGTTTGCGTTTCCCTTCAGCCAATCTTTGTCACAACATGAAAATCATATAAGACATGATTATAATACATTTATACACACATTGACATGTCGTTATACTGAAAAATTTCATTTCATAGACACCAATATTTGTATTGGAAAATATTTTTATTTGACTAAGGATAGGTATTACCTATCTAGGTTTTATACAAAACAGATAGCACAGTCACTATCTTATTTTATTTTGAACTCAGTCAAGTTTTTGACTAATGAAACGCCTGCTTCTATTGAGCAGTGTAATAATAATGACATGTACTCCTTGGAATCTGTTCCAAGCTCTTTAAATTATCCCATAGGACAACAGAGAGTAACTCTGGCAGTAATATTAATATTTGTATAAATATACCTTCATCTTGCCCATTAAATCAAGTTACTAGTAATGAAAAATGTAAAAGTAAGAATATTTTAAACGTGGTTCATCAAAATATACAGGGCATGTTAAGTAAAGAACTGGAAATTGAGTTATTCATGAACTGTAATAATATTGATATTTTATGTATAACAGAGCACTTTTTAAAGAGTTATCAGTTCATGTTCAACTTTAATAACCACCACGTTGCTAGTTCGTTCAACAGAAAAACAGCTGATCGCGGTGGCTCCTTAATACTTGTAAATAATAGTTTTAAATATAAGGAACGAGTTGACATAGTGAGCCTGTCTGTTGAGCGTACCATGGAAATAGCCTGTATTGAACTTGAACAACTTATTGTAATGAGCGTATACAGACCACCAGATTCATCCTTTGATTTATTCGAAAAGAAAATGGATGAAGTGTTGATTAAAATCAGCGATAAAAACAATTTTTTTATAATTTGTGGTGATTTTAATGTTAATCTGTTAGAGGATAATAATATTTGTACTAGATAAAAATCTTTATTTTTATGTCACAATATGAACTATCTGTTTTTGGAGCCTACTAGAATTACTGCAACATCTGCTACCTGCATTGACAATATATTTACTAACATTACGCCCATTTTCAAATCGGTCATCAATAAATTAACCTCTGATCACTCTGGTCAGATAGGTATATTCAATATTAAAATAAAAAAGGACCAAAAAGAGGATATTACATGTGTGCCCGTTAGTGACACTCGGCTTGAACACTACAGGAATAATATTTTAGATAAACTATGGGAAATACCATACAGTGACGATCCAAATTTGTTGTACAACTCAGTATTTAACCTTGTCAAAAATGAATATGATACGGTATTTAAATCAAAAACTATAAAAGTTAATAACAAAGCTTTGTTTAGTGATTGGGCGACAGTTGGAATTCATAGGAGCAGACGAAGATTATATAAACTCTATGAAGAGAAATCATATAACAAAAATACGGCCTTTCTAGATTATGTTCGTAGTTATTCAAAAATGTTTAAACGCGTTTGTGCCGTAGCTAAATATAATTTCATTAAAAACAAAATTGAATCTAGTGGCAATGTAATGAAAACGACTTGGCAAATTATAAACAGAGAGACTGGAAAGGCCAAAGCTACACATAATAACTTCAAGCTTAAGATAGATAATTGCTAAGTACAGACCTAGAAGTAGCAAAAGCTTTCGAAAATTTCTTTACGGACATTCCAGTTTCAACAACCAAATCTTTAAATTCATCTCCCGCTGCTGCTGAATCTATACTTAAACAAAACTTTGAGGAATGTAAAACAGATTTTAAATTTAGGCACGTAAATAATGAAGACATTGTAAAAGCGTTTAAATCCCTGGAAATGAAAAAGACAGCTGACGCCCATGGTCTATCAGTAAAAATGATTTGTTCCATTGTAGATTGTATTGCACCTCACCTTTGTTGTATATTTAATCAATGTATAGATAATGGTGTGTTTCCTGACTTGATGAAACTAAGTAAAGTTATACCTTTATTCAAAGCTGGTAGTACATCAGACCCCACCAATTTTAGACCCATATCGATACTACCAACGCTTAGCAAAATATTTGAAAAACTCATACTTAATCAATTGCAAAGTCATTTTTATCTCAATAATTTAATTCATATTGCTCAGTTTGGTTTCACAAAGGGTCGTTCAACAGCCGATGCTGGTGTTGAACTAATCGACAATATTTTTGATGCCTGGGAAGACGCAATGGATGCAATAGGTGTCTTCTGCGATCTATCCAAGGCTTTTGATTGCGTCCATCATGACACTCTTGTCAGCCCACATCACAAACTCTGGTCTTGACCCCCCTCAACGTGAGTGTTGCAACGCCCACTGCTGTCCCGACCAAGAAACAGCGTCGCCGTCGTCGTCGAGGAGGCACCTCACAGCTCATCAGCGCGAGCGCCGCGCCGTTAAGTGACGCGCGTGTCGCGCTGCCTGCTGAGTCGAGTGTCATGCTGCACGCTGCCGCGAGGGCCGCGCCGCTCGCCGTTACACGCGTTGCACCGCTCGCTACCGCGACTGCCGCGCTGCCCGCTGGCACGTGCATCGCACCGCACTCCAACACGAGTGTCCCGCCACTCACCTCAAATCGTGCTCCGAGAAGAACAATAGCAAACAAAAGAACTGTAGTTTATTCAGATAAGATAGGTGTAGATTTTGGTATGTTTTTGCATTATGGCCTTAAGCAACAAGTGACAAATAATTGTTGTCCTAATAGTTCCTTTGAGGATATTATAAAAAAGGTAGCTGTAGGGAATTTTGATGAAAATACTACCATTGTTATTATGGTAGGAAACCACTCAAACATTAGTCGGAGTGCATTAGATACTGGTATAGAGGTACTGCTCAATTTATATAATAAGACGAAGTGCAAGTTTATTCTATGTAACTTTCCTTATTGTTCTAATTTATCGGGGAAACAAAATAAAAGTGTACATAGAATGAACATGCATCTATACAATATAACGTGTCATCATAGTGATGCTATTTTATATTTCGACATGAATAATTTTATAAATAACTTTACTTTGACTCAGGATACTATGTACCTGTCTCATAAAACAAAAAAACGAGTAGCTACATTGTTAGCGTATAATATATGCGACACAGTTGTAAATACTATAACGCAGTCGCCTTCAGTTTTAGTTAGTATTAGTACTAATAGTAGTGTTTTAAACTAGATAGTTCGACAAAAGAGGACCCCTCAAAACATAAGAAAATTTTACAAAATAAGCAGGGGTTTTCTGGCAATCAAATGAAAAATAGTAGGACAAAGGGTAAGCCCCACTTAAATATTTCCCATCAAAACATGCAGGGGCTACCTGGCAAAGAACTTGTATTAGAATTATTTCTTAATCATTCAGACACCGATGTTATTTGTATTACAGAACACTGGTTAAAGGAAAATATGATGTCTTTTAACATAAATAATTACAAAATTGTCAGTTGTTACAATAGAAAGACTGCCGATAGAGGTGGTTCTTTAATCTTAGTAAAAAATTATATTAAGGTGAAACAACGGAAAGATATTCTTGCACTTACTGTAGAAAGACAAATAGAGGTATCCTGTGTTGAGTTGGATAGCCATATTATTGTTTGTGTCTACAGACCTCCGAGAGATGAAAACGGCCATGGCAATTTTGAAATGTTCGAGAAAATTATGGAGGATGCCCTCATTATACTTTGTAATAACAGAAAAAAGTTAATTATTTGTGGCGATTTTAATGTAGATTTGCTTGTAGATACAACATTGAAACAACGATTAATAACTCTGTTCAAATCATTTAATTTATGTCATATATTTCTAGAGCCGACTAGAATTGCCAAACTTGCTTAGATAACGTATTTTGTGACTGTGCATTCACAAGTAAAACTGTAATTAACTGCTTACCCTCCGATCACAGTGGTCAAACAGTTTCATTCCCAATTGCCAGTAAAACTAGGACTGATCCATCATTTTATAGGCCTATTACATCCCATAGACTAGAGACGTATAGGAAAAAGTTAGATATAAATTTATAGGTGGTGTAGTGGGTACCTGATAGTTTTTCGTCCAAGGCACAATGAATGAATACACTCACACTACTTTCACAATGTTTATAGTTTATTAAAGCAGAAGGGAGTAGGAGAAAGCACAGTAATAGATCACAAGCAATATAGCACAGAGGATAGCGAGAAGTAACAGTTTGAGCAAGCGAAAGGAAGAAAACGTCACACGAAAGCGAGGGAAACTCAAGCAAGCGAGCGTAGCTTCGCCGTGAGAGATAGATCACGACTGGTGAGGGCGGTCGCCACGAGGCTAGGTGTCGGGCGGCGGCGCAGGAGCCGGTTTTGTAGTTGTTTCCATAACGCGCGTTTCACACGGTCACGCGGTGTATCGTGGCACGGCACTCATCCGTCATTATGTATTATGTGGGTATCAATGTTATTTGTATGTTTTGAGTATGTGTAATATTATGTTGTTATGTAAATTTATACTTAGTAGGAATATATTTGTTTTGTGTAAATATATATAATTGTTGTATATTTTATTTGTGTGACTGTGAATATAATAATTGTGTAATTGTAAATGTATTATATATATGTATAAGTGTAATATAAATAATTATGTATGGGTGAGGAGCCCACATCACTCCCCCCCAGAGACCGTCACTACGGGCGATAAAAATTCGGGAATCGTACCTGGCGACCTGAACGTGTTGTTCTCGGCTCGGTGAAGTTGTCGACCGGTGGTTCGGGTTCAGTATGGTCGGTTTGGTCTGACAGTATGTAGGCCGGCTTAAGGCGGTCTACCGTTACCGTATTTTCCTTTCCCTTTACGAGGACTTTAAAATATTTGTCCCCCCTGTCAATCACCTCGTGTGGTCCAGTGTAAGGTGGATTTAATGCACCTCGCACCGCGTCTTCTCTTATAAAGACGTGACTAGAGGAAGCGAGATCCTTGTAAATGAATATTTTACCTTTGGTATGGCGTGAAGCTGGAGCAGGCTGTAATTTATGGGCGAAAGAACGCAGGCGTGTGGTGAATTCGGTTACGTCGGTAGAACCCGTATCGCCATGTTCGAAAAACTCACCTGGAAGTCTTAGTGGTTCGCCATAAAGAAGTTCTGCGGAAGAGGCTTGTAGATCCTCTTTAAAAGCGCTGCGTATGCCAAGCATGACTAGGGGTAGGGCTTCTACCCAATTTTCATGAGCGTGACACATGATAGCGGCTTTTAGCTGTCGGTGGAACCTCTCGATAAGTCCGTTGCACGCCGGATGGTAAGCGGTTGTCCTTCTGTGTTTGAAACCAGCAATTTTAGCCAGTGATGCAAAAAGAGCGGATTCAAATTGTCGGCCACGGTCCGTAACGATATCGGTCATACAACCGAAACGGGCTACCCATCCGAATAGCAAAGCTTTGGCCACCGTCTCTGCCGTTATATCGACTATTGGGATTACTTCTGGCCAGCGCGAGAAGCGATCAATAGCTGTCAGACAATAGCGAAAACCCTGTGAATGTGGCAGTGGTCCGATAAGGTCTATATGGACAAATTTGAAGCGTGCGCGTGGTAAATCGAATGTGCCCAGTGGTGATGACACATGGCGATTTACTTTGGCACGTTGACAAGCCAAGCAAGTTCGAGCCCACTCACGACAGTCTTTACGTACCCCTGGCCAGACGTAACGCTCTGCTACTAATTTGGCAGTGGCATTGGCTCCAGGGTGGCTAAAAGAATGTAGGCTGTCAAATACTTGCTTGCGTAGTGGTTTGGTGATAAATGGTCTGGCGGTCGGTGTGCTGACATCACAGTACAATTCTGCGCGACTGCCGGGGATGACCATCTTTTTGATGCGAAGTGAAGAATTTTCACCGAGGAGTTTGGACAGTTCTTGATCGGAGGCCTGAGACTTGGCTAGCACGTCAAAGTCAACTGGTACCTGCAGTTCATCAACGCGGGAAAGTGTGTCTGCAACAACGTTATCCTTCCCTGCGATATGGCGAATGTCAGTAGTGAACTGAGATATATAGTCCAAATGCCTATATTGACGAGGCGAACAGTTGCCTTTCCGCTCGTGGAAAGCGAAACAAATAGGCTTGTGGTCAGTATAGACTATAAAGTGCCTAGCCTCTAGCATGTGCCGAAAATACTTAATGGCTTCGTAAATTGCAAGGAGCTCGCGATCATAAGGAGAGTATTTCTGCTGCGTTGGGCTCAACTTACGTGAGAAGAATGCTAGGGGCTGCCATGTGTCGTCCTTGTACTGCTGCAAAACTGCCCCTAGGGCCACGTCCGATGCATCTGTGACCAGCGCGAGTTTGGCTTGGCAGTCTGGGTGTGCTAACATCGCAGCATTGCAGAGACTGTCTTTGGTATCCTCAAAGGCTTTCAGCGTATCACCTGATAATTGTACTGGATGTGAAGCTTTCACTGATCCAGCTAATAAACCGTTCAGGGGGGCTTGAATTTTGGCAGCGCGGGGTAGAAATCGCCTGTAAAAATTAAGCATGCCCAAATACCTCCTGAGCTCCCTGATGGTTTTGGGTGCGGGGAAGTCGCGGATGGCCTGTACTTTAGTGTCCAGGGGTTTTGTGCCTGCTTCGGAGATACTATAACCTAGGAAAGTTACCTCCTTGGCGCCAAAAACGCACTTTGAAGTGTTGACCAGTATGCCGTACTCCTTCATCCTGGCAAACAGTTGCCTTAGGTGCAACTCATGCTGCGTCTCATCCTTGGAAAACACGAGAAAATCATCGAGGTAACAATAACAAAAGTCGAGGCCTCGCGTCATCTCGTCCACAAACCTTTGAAAAGTTTGGCCTGCGTTCCTCAACCCGAAGGTCATAAAGGGGAACTCATACAGGCCAAACGGTGTTGTTATCGCCGTTTTTGGAATATCCGCCTTGCAGACAGGGATCTGGTTATAGGCTTTAACTAGGTCTATGGTTGAAAAGACTCTACATCCGGCAATACTATGTGCAAAGTCATGTATGTGCCTAATAGGATACCTATCTGGTATGGTGCGCGCGTTGAGCATCCGGTAGTCGCCACAGGGGCGCCAGTCATTGTCCTTTTTAGGGGTTAAATGCAGCGGCGAAGACCATGGGCTCTCGGAGGGTCGCGCAGTACCACAGCTCAACATCGCGTCGAACTCCTTCTTGGCAATCTGGAGTTTGTCCGGAGCTAACCTACGAGGAGCGCAAGATACGGGTGGTCCTGCTGTAGTACGGATGTGGTGTTCAGTGTTGTGTGTGGGGATGAGTGGAGTGCCAGATGGTCGCGTTATTTCTGGAAATTTACTAAGTACATTGTGAAATTTTGTATCACCAGTCGAGACCTTTACAGAAGAAATTATATCTGAAGGACCAGCTATGGCGGCAATGGATGACAAAGTTGTTGTATTATCAATTATGCGTTGATTACGACAATCTACAACCAAATTATACCATGACAAGAAATCTACACCAATGATTGCCTTTGTTACATCAGCAACGATGAAGCGCCATGAAAAGTCTCGGCGCAGGCCGAGATCTAGGTTGAACTGGACGTATCCGAAAGTGTCAATTGTAGTCCCGTTGGCCGCACACAGTTGATAGGTGGTCTTCGTACGCCGTTCGCGAAGTGCAGATCGAGGGAAGACGCATAAGTCGCTTCCGGTGTCTACCAGGAACTGGGTTTTAGATCTACGGTCAGTGACGAACAGGCGACCGGTGGAGACAGGGCAATCGTCAGTCGCCATTATCGACTGCCCGGGGAGTTTTCCGCCTTGAAGTCGCATGGGCGGATGCATTTCGACGCTTTGCTGCCGAACTTGGAGTGGTACCAGCACGTGGGGTACTGCCGGTAACTGGACTGCGATCTGGTTGACGTTGAACCGCTGCGCTTTCGGCGTGGTGCGCGGTGTCTATCCGCTGGTCGCGATTGGTGTTCGACCTTGGCAGTTAGTGCGCTGACCTGCTTGGTCAATTCGGAAATCTGTCTGGCCATGGTCTCCAGCGTCGTTTCGGTCTTCGATGTAGAAGCTGCTGCCACTTGTGGCGATGAAGGCGCTATGTCGTGTACCTTGTCGGCCATTTCCGATAAAAAGTCCAACTTGGCGGAAGAAGGTTGGCATGCGAGGATGGTCTGGGTCGCATTTGGCAGACGGCTTGTCCAGATCGTTTTGATGAAATCATCTGGAACATTGTTGCCTGCCAAACTCTGGAGGTGACGCAAAAACTGTGATGGTCTGCGATCCCCTAACTCTTCGTGCATGAGAAGTTGCTTGACCTTCTTTTCTTGTGATACCGATAGGCGCTTGATCAATTCGGTCTTGAGTTTGATGTATTTGTCGACCGCCGGTGGGTTTACGATTATATCCTTCACCTCTGCTGAGTATTTCGGTTCCAGTTGTCCCAGGACATAATAAAATTTGGTGCTGTCACTGGTAATTTTGGATATCTCGAATTGGCCTTCTATCTGCGCAAACCATATTTCGGGTTCTTCAGGCCAAAAAGGTGGTATTCGGATGCCTACTCGATATACGGAATTTGACGTACCGGACGGGTCAATGGAAACGCGAGATCTTCTTTGTCGTTGACCATTGTTCACGGAGTCTTCGTTACCGACGTTCCTGTTGACCGTTTTTGTCGAGTCATCGCTGCTACTGCCTCCAGCATCATTGCTCATCTTCTCCAATAAGGTGTTTGAAGGGGTCACCAGTATAGGTGGTGTAGTGGGTACCTGATAGTTTTTCGTCCAAGGCACAATGAATGAATACACTCACACTACTTTCACAATGTTTATAGTTTATTAAAGCAGAAGGGAGTAGGAGAAAGCACAGTAATAGATCACAAGCAATATAGCACAGAGGATAGCGAGAAGTAACAGTTTGAGCAAGCGAAAGGAAGAAAACGTCACACGAAAGCGAGGGAAACTCAAGCAAGCGAGCGTAGCTTCGCCGTGAGAGATAGATCACGACTGGTGAGGGCGGTCGCCACGAGGCTAGGTGTCGGGCGGCGGCGCAGGAGCCGGTTTTGTAGTTGTTTCCATAACGCGCGTTTCACACGGTCACGCGGTGTATCGTGGCACGGCACTCATCCGTCATTATGTATTATGTGGGTATCAATGTTATTTGTATGTTTTGAGTATGTGTAATATTATGTTGTTATGTAAATTTATACTTAGTAGGAATATATTTGTTTTGTGTAAATATATATAATTGTTGTATATTTTATTTGTGTGACTGTGAATATAATAATTGTG
Organism: Argyresthia goedartella; assembly: GCA_949825045.1. Lineage (NCBI taxonomy): Eukaryota > Metazoa > Arthropoda > Insecta > Lepidoptera > Argyresthiidae > Argyresthia > Argyresthia goedartella. Next base: position 12,554,234 of record OX463820.1, on the reverse strand, counting down.
TAATTGTAAATGTATTATATATATGTATAAGTGTAATATAAATAATTATGTATGGGTGAGGAGCCCACAAATTTGCCAGTACCGGATTTTGATGAACAGAACCCAAACAAAATCTACTCAGACTTCTTCAGCATTATTCAGACAGAATTCAATAAAGTTTTTAAATTAAAGAAAGTCAGTGACTACAACGGTAAATCTAAATTTAATGACTGGGCAACGTTTGGAATTCGTAAAGGTAGAGTTATCTTATATGACCTTTATGAACAAAAAACCTATAACTTTGATCGAAAATTTCATGACTACGTTAAAAAATATTCCAAAACTTTCAAGTTGGTTTGTAGAACTGCAAAAACTTTACACATTAATAGAAAAATTCAAAATTCAAATAATAGAATGAAAACGGTTTGGCAAATAATAAACCGCGAAACTGGCAAAGTTATACCAAGGGACAATGATTTCTGCCTAAAGATAGGTGATGATGTTGTTAAATCCAGCGCTGATGTTGCTCGAGCTTTTGAAACATTCTTCACCAATGTACCCTTACTCACAAGAGACCGTCTAAATTCATCTCCATATGAAGCAGAGACTTTATTAAAAAATAACACTAGCGCCAGTAATGTATTTTTAAAATTTCATCATGTATATCCCCAGGACATTGTCAAAACGTTTAAATTACTGAACTTAAAAAATACGGAAGACCTGTGGGGTATATCAGTCAAAGTCATTGGTTCAGTAATTCTAGTTATAGCCCCACACTTAGCTTATATATTCAATAAATGTGTTGACGATGGGGCTTTCCCAGACCTCATGAAACACAGTAAACTGATACCTCTGTTCAAGTCGGGAGATAAGGGTGATCCTTCAAATTTCAGACCAATATCTGTTCTTCCAACACTAAGTAAAATATTTGAAAAGATTATACTCAATCAAATGCTCTCACACTTCAACTGTACAAAACAACTCCATGCCAAACAATACGGTTTCACTAGGGGTAAATCGACTACGGATGCAGGTATTACCCTTATATCTCATATTTATTCTGCATGGGAGGCCGCACAGGATGCTATCGGAGTTTTTTGCGACCTGTAGAAGGCGTTTGATTGTGTTGATCATAATACGCTATTAATTAAATTAAATCATTACGGAGTTAGAAATAAAGCGTTGGATCTACTAAGATCATACCTAAGCAATAGAATTCAAAAGGCAGAAGTTAACGGCGAAAATCTGATGGATCGGGTGTTAAAATGGGCGTTCCACAAGGTTCCATATTAGGCCCTTTCTTATTCCTGGTATATATTAATGATCTGCCTTTCATGGTGGAGAAATTAACTGACATAGTGTTGTTTGCTGATGATACTTCACTGGTCTTCAAAATTGAAAGACAAAAAGGAGAATTTGATGATGTTAATGGTGTATTGTCTTTATCCTTGAATTGGTTCACAGTTAATAATTTATTGTTAAACGCTGGTAAAACCAAGTGTATCAAATTCTCACTTCCAAATGTCAGGCAAGTTGAGATCAGTTTAGTGTTAGACAACAGCACGTTAGAATTAGTAAATGATACGAAGTTTCTTGGAATAACCATTGATAGCAAATTGCAGTGGGGACCCCACATAGATAAATTGGCTGGTAAATTAAGTTCTGCGGCTTACGCTGTTAGGAACATCAGACAAAGCACGGATGTGGCTACATCTAGGCTAGTATATTTTAGTTACTTTCATAGTGTGATGTCCTATGTTATCTTGTTGTGGGGGAAAGCAGCGGATATTCAAACTATTTTTATTTTACAGAAAAGAGCTATTCGAGCAATTTATAATTTAAAATGAACAGACTCCTTAAGAGAGCTTTTTAAAGAAATTGACATACTAATAGTAGCTAGTCAATTTATTTTCGAAAATATAATGTATGTACGCAAGAACCTTACAACATTTTCCAAACTTAGCGATAGCTGTAATGTTTACCTAAGAAATAATCACAGACTATGTGCGCCCCGTTTTAGACTCGCGAAGGTTAGCAATTCTTTCAAGGGTCAGTGCATTCTCTACTACAATAAGATACTTCTGGAAATTTTGAAATTGCCATTTGAGCAATTTAAAAAGCATGTTAAAGCGACTTAGTCGAAAAAGGGATATTACAATGTTCAAGATTACTTAAATGACAGGACTGTATGGGATTAATCTGGCTCAACACAGACCTTGCTGTTGATAATTTTGTAATTATTTATTCCAGCTTATTTAATAAAAATAAAACATAATTGTATTAGTTAAGCACAACCTATTTTTAAAAGAGATCTAAAAATCAATCTGTGGGAGTTTCTACGCCCTTCTTCTCCCACAGTGGTCCAATGTAGAGAAGAGGCAAAAAATGACGTTTGCTAAGAATATGTAAATATCTACAGTAATAAAGTACTTTTGAGTTTGAGTTTGAGTTTGGAAGTTACGCCATTATGGTGTAAAAGATCAGGCCCTTGGCCTTCTGGAGTCATATCTAACAGATAGGGTTCAGATGGTCGATGTTAATAGGAAAAGATCACCTGGGTCTTCAATAAGTATGGGCGTACCGCAAGGTTCAATTCTTGGTCCTTTCTTGTTTTTAGTATATATTAATGATTTACCTTACCTTGTTAAAGCAAAACATGGGTTAGTATTGTTTGCCGATGATACTTCTTTGATATTTAAAGTTAAAAGACAGCAATCAAATTATGACGAGGTAAACAATGCTATCTCTAGTATAGTGAACTGGTTTACTGTTAACAATTTATAACTTAATGAAAAGAAAACTAAATGTATTAAATTCGTGTTACCCAATGTGAACCCGGTAACTACAGACATATTTATAAAAGGACAGAGATTGGACCTTGTGCAGTCGACTGTCTTTTTGGGCATTACTTTAGACGCCAAACTACAATGGGATCCTCATATAAATAAATTGTCGAACAGATTGAGTTCGGCAGCGTTCGCAGTTAAAAAAATTAGAGCTCTTACCGACGTAGACACCGCTAGACTAGTCTACTTTAGTTACTTTCATAGTCTAATGACCTATGGTATTTTATTGTGGGGTCACGCTGCGAATGCTAATAGTATATTTATTCTGCAGAAACGGGCTGTTCGTGCAATTTATAGATTAGGGCCTAGAGTGTCACTGAGGGAAAAGTTTAAAGAAATCAATATTCTGACATTTGTGTCTCAATATATCTATGACAATCTTGTGTATGTAAAAAGAAATATAACTAATTTTCAGAAGTACAGTGATATACACAGTTTTAATACTAGAAATAAAGACAAGTTGGTTGCTTATGTAAGCCGACTACATAAAATTAGTAATTCTTTTAAAGGCAATTGTTTACGCTATTACAATAAGGTCCCTACTGATATTAAAAAATTTACCTTTAGACAAGTTTAAAATAATAATAAAAAAGAAATTGTATAAAAAAGGTTACTATAGGATATCTGATTACTTAGAGGACAGATGTCCATGGGAATAGATTGTTTGAGTAACAGGCTGTTTCGATATATAATTAGCATTCATTTTGTAATTTGACAATATTTTATTTAAAAAAGGAAACGCAAAAGATGCGACGACTGTGGAGTTTCTTCGGTGAGCTCTTCTCCACAGATGTAATGAACTCACCCAAAAAAATGTAATGACGGATCTAAGTGATGTAACAACATCCTATGGAAATAAATGATTTTTGATTTGATTTGATTTGATTTGGTTTCGAGCACACGCATCTTTCGACTGGCCTGTAAGAGAAATAAAATACGTAGGCGATTTCAATGATTCTTTGACTAGTAAGCCTGCTTCTTCACTAACGTCTTAAAATATGCCAAAAATATGACCATCAAAAAAAATAAAAAAAAACCATAATCTGTCATTAACACAGACACGGGAAAAGTGACATTGGCAGATTCCGCCAATTACACTGACTAGGCTACTGTATCTCAAACTAGGTTTACCAGTGAAAGGTTTAATAATTCAAAGTTAAAACAAATATCCAACCCAGTTTTTGCTTTACAGGCGGTTACGTTCAGTTTAAAAGTTTATGTTTTGAAGTCTGTGCCAGTACTGAAGTTTAAAAGAAGCCCTACATATTTTACGATATCTTCATTCGGATTTTTTCTTAATCTTTCATAAACGAGATCCTTATTCCAAACGCAATGGACTGTCTTTCAAGAAGTAACATAGAGAGGTCTCATTCACTCGAAGGCTGCCTATTGCAAAGAGATTGTAACAAGAAAGTTTGTTTCCAAGCAACAAACTCGGGTACGGCACATGTACTTTAAGCCGCTGAAACAAATTGAAAAGCAAATAAAAAGCCTTTCCGATAAAAACGACGTGAACTTTTTCAATTACCAACTTGCATGGCGCGAGTAAATGTAAAGCACTTTAGACAGGCAGTTGAGACTATCAGATAGAAATAGTTACCTTCTTAAAAGGTCCTAACTATATTAGGATCTTTTCTCGCTGCAAAGTTCATCATGATTATTATTTTGAGCTCCCACCACGCATTCCGTGTTTCTCGGGGACACATATGGAGAATACTCCTATCGGCCCTAGACCTCACGTAGGAGAAAAGGACCTGTAAAGTTAGTACCTACCTTTAACCTCGATCTTAAAACTTTGAACCATCAGTGTTGCCAGGTTACGACTGTAGTGGACTGTAGTAATGCAACTACTGCACATCCCTCTACGTGTAGTAGCGTACCTCTAATTGGAATAGAGAGTGCAATACCGCGGGTCCGCTCCAGCGATGATTAGTTGAGTATACAGCGGGAAAAGTACCAATAAGAAGCATTTCTGAATCGAAAAGTCTAGCAATCGTCGCCCTAACCATGACGCCGGGTCGACGTGATACTCTATCAAATAAAAAACCAAACATTTCAAATAGACGTCTTCGTCTACCGGTTTCAGGCGGAAGGTGGTTCCCCGCTAGTTCCGTTATCTGTGGCAGTTAAGACACTCGCGAAAATTAAATCTCTATTAAAATTTCAGAAAGGGTCTCCAACTTTTATCAGTTAAGAACTTCCATGACATTTCTCTGAGAAATATTATCACGCTATCTTCTTAAGCAGTTTTCTTGCAAGTTTCTATGATCTTTATTTTCATTTGAATTCATTGGTAAGTTAAGTTCTAGTACAATAATTGTGCTAGTACTTAACTTACCAATTGTCAGCGGAATCTTTTATTGGAAGATTTTATGTCGAATCTCATAAATTATGTTACTTTAAAAATGAATTGTATATAACACAGTTTCTACCTATTTCTACGCGTGTTTTAATCCACCTCTGCATTACCGCTTAGCTTGTTTAAGGGGCTTGGTAAAAGAGAAAAATTGTACTTCCAATATCGGCTTTGGGTATAAACGTCGATAATTAGCGTGAATTCAAGAGTCATCAGACTCAATAAAAGCTTTCAAATACCTCAATACAGCTGTATAACAACATCAACTGAAGTTCATAAAAAACCGCTAATAAGTTGCTGAAGCTATTGAAAAGCTTTTCAAAAGCTCACGTTCCAATGTCACGTCCCATTTTGATTGGACGTGCTTTGATACCTATTGTGGGGGCTCAGGGTTTAATTTTTTCTTTCTCATATTCGATTCCCTGCTATTACTGTTTGGAAGTTTTTTGACATTGGTTTTGTTAGAATATCCATTCGGGTTTAACTGCTGGCATTTATTTACAATGGCCGATTCATTCAAAGGTAACATGAAACGAAAATGAGAATAAAGATACGTGATGGAAATACTCCATTATATTGAGCAACTTTATTATTTACCTCCCTCCAAAATTTATCTGCATTCGATAAAGTTCTTCTAAGTAAACCGATTTCACAGTCTTTAAGAATGATGTCTTTAAAAATCTCATAAAAGGCTACACCTTCATGTTTACAGAATATTCAGATATTATGGCCCAGTATGTGACCAGCTTTAAGGCGTGACGCAAGTCGCGATGACGCTCAACCTCCATTCATTACGCGGCGACTCGTGAATGCGCTGCGATCCGCTTGGATAAAGGATCTCTAATTATTTCCGCGCTCCGTGGTCGTCAACTCAGTGCGGTAGCCTGATTCTCGATTGTTCTGCGAAGGGCTCTTCTACAACTCAATAGGGATTGATTGGTCAGCGGTCCCGGTCTTGTCAAGATGCTTTGTATGTACTCAAGTTTTGATTTGATGGAATGTCTTTGCAGATATTACCCTCACGCAGCACTGTTTATGTACCGCAACCGACAACCGTAATCAACCAAAGTTTCCATTATGTTACAACTCCAAGTTATTGAATCTCCTGATTTGGACCCCTACAAAGTAGTTCCAATAGTAAACAGCTTAGCCATAACATTGGAATTGTGTGCGCGAAGCCTGCGTCAACCAACCAAGCGATATCTTACAGTGTTTTGATATACTCGTAAACCACTATTAAATCTGAAAGATGGTTGACGTCGCAAACATGAACGGCGTCGGTGCATTTCATGCACGACATTGTTACCCTATATCGACAAAGAGAGATCACTGTGTCCGTCCACCGCAGCCACACTATAAGTGTTCAGAATTAGTTTTCCAGGATATAAATAAGTGCAGAACAGGTGTGCGGAATTTGCGAGCGTCCATTATAACGATAGCCATCGGTAGTGTAGGACGTGTACTGTGTAATGATTCGGGCTTAATTTAGAGTATTCAACGTCAGAGGTGAAATATGTTGAGGACTTTAATTGATAGTAGAATGAAATTTAACAAATATTTTTTGGGTATTTTTATATTTATGGTTTTATATTTTAATAGGTATACTAGTACATAAATATACATAACCTCAAATAGTACTCAGTACATGAGTAACAATCATGAGTTACACCGTTTGATGCTGACTTCGTACACCGGTGTACAGTCAGCGTAAGAGAAACGTTTCCATCATAGTTTTACGACATTAACTTAGCAAGGCAGAGAGATCTTGAGGTTCAATACTCTGCCAGTGATAGTCAAAAAGTCGACTTTGGCCTATTTCATACAATTGCTTTTTTATTATTTTAGTAAGTATCTCTCGTTTGGCGTGGGCGTTACATAAAACCATGATATTATTGCAAACGTGTAAGGTGCGCAAATAATTTACAATTTAAGAAAACTAAATATGATATACCTTGTAATATAATATAAGAAATCAAAACTTATCCTAAATATTCTTTCAACAACATGGCTTTTTTATTGCGTAACTTCCGCATGCGATCTGTGCGTTTAACACCCAGAATCGCTCGTTGGCAAACTTGAGTTTGGACTTCTGACGTACGGTCAATGACCACGTTTGAGCACCGTAGGTTAGGATCGGCAGGATGCACATGTTGACGAGTTTGCGCTTCAGGGTCAACGGAAGGTTGCTCTTCATCCTTCATGGACCAGTAGCTTCTGGTATTATTCTGGGTGTTAACCGCACAGATCGCATCCGAAACACCACACTGCGCTCCAAAACTGGAATCGCGTAGGAATTCAGACTGCCAAACTCAAGTGGACCTGGGCCCGATACACCAACTGAATGGGTGCCTACAGACGGACACCGGCGTAAGGGAATGCCCAGAAAGAGATGGAGAGACGACCTGGACAAGTTTCAACCACGATGGGGCAGTACTTCTTCGGATAGGGATGTGTGGGCTCGAAGTGGCAAGGCTTTTGCCCAGCAGTGGGACACCGTAGAGGCTACTTTAAAAAAAACCGCATTAATACAGTAAGAAACAATTTAGCAAGAACTGCTACAAAAAAAAAGATTCCGCTGCCGTGGAATCGAATCCGCGCCCAATTTGGTAGTCCAATTTGATAACCACCGGACCAACTCGGAATTTACTCAATGTATCAAAAATCTTATACTCTTCTATGGCAATACCAGGGGGGACTGGAGGGGGGTTACTTTAATCTGACGCTGACTGTAAAATAGACTATAGACACGTGCAATTGTGACCTCAATTTTCTCTTAAGAACTAAGAAGCGATGAGCCCTCCACATGTGAGCGTTACTCTTTGGCATGCTTCGAAATACACGCGACATTCTCATTTTGTGTCTAAACTGCAATAGCTCTGCATCGCGTATTGCGCTTCATCCAAACGCAAATTCGAAGACGACCTGTTATTTGTCAACGTCGGTCGTTATTTCTATTATAGACTGAACATACTGCGGTAAATCTGAACTTAGCTACACGTGAGGAAACATCTTGTCCTGACATCTTGCTTTATTTTCTGCTGCTGTTAATTTATGACGTGGAACACATTGATGTCCACACCACAATGTATCATCCAAATCGAAATTGTCATCCTCATTGAATGGCATACCGGACGACAACGAGCAAATATTAGCTCTTATCTCACACGGATATCACGACAGATTGCAATATAGTTTCATAAAATGGAGTGGAATCAAATTTTGTCGGATCCCTACCCAAACACGAATCAGCGAAACCTTTAACGTTTACTTTCTTAATTAACCAGTCCGTTGTTTCCGGGATTGCTTAATGTAAAATCCCCGATGTGGCTTCGAGTGCTGCCTGCTGTATCGACTAGTTTTGTTTTAAAGATTCCTAGAGTCGGTAGCGGGAGTGGCGGGCCTCGCTTCGCCACTCTTCTCGATGTCTATTTGACTGGCTTTTGAGAAATGTAAACGAAAGTGCTTGCATATTATTGGGAAACACTCTTCGAGTTTTAAAACTGTTCCGATTTATAGTGTTCTCTCTATTCCAGGAGATGGATATTTGAGGCACGCTGCGGGCACCATACGTCACTGTCGACTGCTTTGATGCAATCATACAAAGAGTAATTGCTGTTGCAGTGCACGGGTAAAGTTGCTGGATAGTGTAATGGCGCATTCGGGTGTAACGTTTGAGATGACTTTCAGTTGTGTCACACCATGTGCCAGCGGAATTCTGAAAACACAACTTGTAGTCTTCATTTTAATTGGGAGCCATTGCGACACATGATTAATTTATTAGCAGAGTCAAGATATGATCAATATGCCTTGCTGTTGACTTGAACAGAACAGATTTCAGAAACGTTACGAAGGACCAAATTTTAAAATTGAATGAACACAATGTCGGGTATAATATGAAGAGTGTGAAGAAACGATTTTTTTAATTATGTGGATAACGATAATTGTTAAGTCACAACACCAGATAAAATCATCAAAAGGCATTGTGCTATCTATTTGGATGTAAAGCATTCAGTGATTCAGGCATCATACGTACGACTTCGTCTGCGAACTAAGGGTCTTTTGTACCGGCGGCCCTTTTCGACTTCAATATAATTTGAGGCTTTGACGCATTCGCACAGGTCGGCTTTGTGATGCACATGAGTATAAAAAACTACTACGTAAGTAGGTATTGTGAATTGTGAAGGAAGCTTTGTGGGCTTTGGAATACTGCTTTACATTATTGTGCGGTGTTGCGCCGATTCCGCACTAGGTGAAATTAAAACGTGCATTGCATGTTACATTGGTTCTTGAAGTTAAAAAAATATGTTTTGGAGGATTTTAAAGTTAAAAAAAACACAGCTTAAATTACATAAAAGCATATTGAGCAGATGAAACAAAAAGTAATCGAACTGAATTCAGAAAATTGCGCATCTTGATTGCGTCAGTAGTTAGAAATGCTAACTAAATTAGGCACCACTCAGCTCTACATTAGCCGTGAAGTCTTTTGTGTTTTAATTGCAATTCTCGGATTGAGCCGTCTAACAAGCCAACAAAGAGAACAATAGTTACAGCGAACTGTCACTGATCGCTCCAAAAATAGTCCAGAGAAGACGCATAGTGAAGGCAAGAGAAGAGCCCGTGAAAGAACAAAGTGCCTTCTGATTTGTGATCGTGTTTGCCTCAACTCAATTCCTAGACGGTCGAAGTGGGTACATAGACGGACATGCGTGGAGTGCGGAGCAAAAAGATACTTGGCTCAGACCCAACCAAGTGTACTTGGAGCTAGTTTCTACGTCACATTAAATAAGCATCAAAAGGATTTCCACTTCAGACGACTTGTATGATATTTATATGATATAGTATTAAAGCAATGAAGGGGATCCCGTTGGATTATCTGAGCGATATATTCAGAGGATGGCCATTCTTTGTTGTGTTGTTTCTAGTAGATCGTTGTAATGATTGTTATGATAATCTAGGACAATCTCATTACTGTGGTCAGATACTTCTGCTAAGCCTTTTATTAAATCCACTAGGTCTCAGTAAGGGTAGGTGAGGTGCCATAAAACTTGTAGATAAGTGACGTGTAATATATAAAAGAAGGCAATCAATAGACATTCGGGATTGCCTTTATCCCCTAGACGCCGTAAATTAGGATCGCAAAGACCAGAGCATGTGTCTCAATAACGTGCGCGCTGCGATATGCAAAAAGTGCGCGTTAAGTGATAAGAGGGACGAGTTGAACCCAAACCTATGATCAAACTGGCGCAATCGTGTAAAAAGAGGGAACGCTGTAATTACTGGCTATCTATATGTATGATGAAAAGCATTGCAGCTTTTTAAACATTTTAAAAAAATACCAATATAAATTGCAGCTATTATAATAAATACAGTGCAGCTTTTTGAACAATTTTTAAATATACTAATATACATTAACAAGATTTTACTCAGGATTTACATGATTTACGTGTAAAAAACTCCCTTGCTTTAGCCCTTAACTCAAAATCATAAAGCCAGAGCTATAATATAATACTCGTAGTATTCTCCGATTCCTGAATTGAAAAATCCAGTGAGTGCCGCAGATGTCACAAAAAATAATGTGACAGAACGATACTTAAGTATTAATTTTGTGAATTTCTTCATTCAGAAATCGGAAGTAATATGTTTAAGTCCGATAGTACATATAGGTATAAACTGACCGTCGTCGTATGATATGGCGGTAAGTTTGTATTATATACTATTGGACTAAAACATTATTTTTTGTATGAGGTAAAAAAAAATGGTATGAACCATGCCCGGGAGTCAGATCTCCCTGCTATGGCCGGCTCCCTATACATTGAGCGGGCATCAGCTCGTGTAGTATACGGACTAAAAAATAACCCTAGTGTTTGTGTACATTTATCGATAATCGATTAAACTGTGAGCCATGGGGTTAATCTATCTCAACACATACCTTGCTGTTATTAATTTTGTAATTATTTATTCCTGCTCATTAATCATATTTTTTTTTTATATATTTGTATTAGTAATCACCACCTATTTTTAAAAAAGATCTAAAAATCAATAAGTGGGAGTTTCTACGGCCTTCTACTCCCACAGTGGTCCAATGTAGAGAAGAGGCAAAAAATTACGTTTGCTAAGTATGTATATGTAAATAACTACAGTAATAAAGTTCTTTGACTTTGACTTTGACTTTGACATGGCCTCGGTATATGCTTTGAAGGCTTTCTACCTGCGATTTGCCCTTTTGGGCGATATATATGTGTGTATGTGTAAGTATGGCAGGAGTTTGCCTGCTTACCCGATTTTACGAGCGGACATCAGCTCATAGTCAGAGGGCATGATAGCGGCATGTTAGGGGGGCAGATAGCCCCGCTACTATGAGATGGTTATATATTTTTTTTAAATATCCTAATTCTAACCTAATCTATATTTGGGGCATTTAGGGGGGCTCTAACCTGAGTCCGGGAGTTCAAACAGGGGTGGAGGGAGGCTGTGTGTCCGGCAGATCAAGACGGCAATCTCTTTCGATCCAAATTTGGTATCTGATACGCTGTAATGCTTCGGGAACATAGCCTTCGTCGAATTAACGTGCCTGAGGGGCGGGGGGTGGTTGGGCTTTAAGGGCTATCGTGATATCGTGCTCCGGTTCTAGGAGTACGCCTTTGGGGCGCCTTTTATAAAGATGTTTCTTATTTATGTCTGGGGTCGGTTCATAGAGGGATGCTTGTAAGATAAGCGGGTTTGATTGGCTAGATGCATTTATCAAGTAGCGTTCGGATGCTTCTTTCATATATTGTTTTACTGTGGGGAGTCTAAAGTTACTATGGAGGTCTACGTTGCGCATGTACGACGGAGCACCTACGGCTTTACGCTTAAAGCGGTTTTGTAGAACCTGAAGGGGTTTAAGGGATTGGGAGCAGTGTGCAAAGACTGGACTTGCCTACGTGAAGGCCTGGCGGATGCAAGTTTTATACAGAGTTATTTTGCAGCGCAATGGTAGTTTGCTGTTAGTTCTCATGAGCGGGTGAAGCCTCCCCATGTAGAAGGCTGCTTTGTCGCGGACCGTCTTAATGTGGGATTTGAAGTTTAGTCGGGAGTCTAATGTCACGCCTAAATACTTCACATTATTCTCCCAGGGGAAGGGCGGGTGGTCAAAGAGGGTGATTTCGGGTAGTGAGGAGGGCGCGCGGTCAGCTTGAGTCTTACGCCTTGAGAAAAGCACGGCTGCGCTTTTCTCGGGGTTCATCTCTATTCTCCATTTGAATACCCATTCACCGAGGTCGGTTACTGCTTTCTGGAGTACTTGACCAACGCGCGCCCTCTTTCTACTGGTGTAATAGAGCGCCATATCATCGGCGTAAAGAGCTCGTCCCCCTCACGACGTACGTACGCACGACGTACGTACGAACGACGTACGTACGCACGACGGACGTAGAGTGAAAAGAGAGTTGGGGAGAGAACAGAGCATTGCGGGACTCCGGCGGATATGGAGTGGGGGTTAGAGCGCGATTTTTCTACTCGATAGCAAAAACTGCGCTCAGTGAGGTAGTCTTTGATGATGAGTACTAGCCTTTCGGGAAGGTCCAGTTGTTAAAGTTTATAAATAAACCCATTGTGTCAAACTTTGTCAAAAGCTTTCGTTACGTCAAAAAATATGGCACCGGTATCTTTGGACTTTGCCGTTGTGTGGAACCCTTTGTAAATGTGCTCCGTGATGCGGTGCGCCTGTTGAACGCACGAGTTTTTGGGTCTGAAGCCAAACTTTTTATCTATGTAAATGTCTTTGAGCCGGTTGAGAAAAAGACGTTCGTAGACTTTGCCTATGGAAGACAGTAAATTAATAGGGCGATAGCTAGTGGGGTCGATTTGATCTTTCCGGGCTTTATGAAAGCCAATAACGTCGGCTTCTTCCAAGCGGTTGGAAAGGCACAGAGTCGGAGGAAGACATTGAAAATTACCGTAAGGGTGGTGAGGAGTCTGAAAGGGAAAGATTTTATTGCCGTTTTAGTGATTTTATCAAGCCTTTTCAAGGGCTTTTTTAGGTTTGAGTTCCTTTATTACTTTTGGCACTTCCTCAAAGGTGACCTCGGGAAGGGAGTCAATGGGGGGAGAGAGCTTTTGTTGCCAACTTCAGAGTTGACCATATCAAGGTGATCAGGGTCTATTGGTTGTGAGGAGGGCGTGCATTGTGCTTCTAGGCAAAACATTCGGTCTTTTCGTTGTCATCAAAATCTGCGGGTTGGTCCACACGTTTTAGGAGGGGCATGGGAACAATCTCATTATATTTTTGAGATATTTAAAAATGGCAGTGTGACTAGCGGTTATGCTGGAGACAAAGACATTTATGAGAGTGCCTATGAACTCTCGCGAGCATCGAGTTTTTGGGTCTGAAGCCAAACTACTCGTTGGGTATGAGGTTTTTATTTATATAAATGTCTTTGAGCCGGTTGAGAAAAAGCCGTTCGTAGACTTTGCCTATGGAAGACAGTAAATTAATGGGGCGATAGCAAGTGGGGTCGATTTGATCTTTCCGGGCTTTATGGAAGCCAATAACGTCGGCTTCTTTCCAAGCGATTGGAAAGGCACAGAGTCAGACGGAGGCATTGAAAATTACCGTAAGGGTGGTGAGGAGTCTGAGAGGGAAAGATTTTATTGCCGTTTTAGTGATTTTATCAATCCTTTTTAAGGGCTTTTTTAGGTTTGAGTTCCTTTATTACTTTCGGCACTTCCTCAAAGGTGACCTCGGGAAGGGAGTCAATGGGGGGAGAGAGCTTTTGTTGCCAACTTCAGAGTTGACCATATCAAGGTGATCAGGGTCTATTGGTTGTGAGGAGGGCGCGCATTGTGCTTCTAGGCAAAACAGTGTGACTAGCGGTTATGCTGGAGACAAAGCCATTTATGAGAGTTCCTATGAACTCTCGCATGCATCTGGTAACCTCTCGTTGGAGGCGCCGCATACGTTCTTTGTGGTTGTCTGAGGGACAGTTGCCGTAGTCTCTCTGTGCTGCATTCTTTACAGTAAGCAGCAGTCTCATATCCTGTGGGAGTTTGAAGCGTTGGTTGGCCTATACCGGGACCTTACTAGAGGCGCCGGTTAGGGCTTCGTTGAGACTGCTGCCTATATTAGAGATTTTGGCTTCTAATTGGGCCCTATTGTTAATTTCTGTTGTGATATATAATCTTGGGTCTGGTTTGCTGAGGGCTTGCTTAAATTTCCGGCTGTTAATAACGGTTTCCTGGTTGCAGTCGGTCGGTTGATCGGCCTGCCGAGATGGTATAAGACTGATCTGTCATCCGAGTGAAGCTCGCTAAGCACAATTATGTCTCTCTTGGAGACTAATGTTTTCAAATACGCAGTAGGAGAAAATGTCTGGTCCATAGTCACTTGTGTAAGGGTAATGGGTCAGGGTACAGGGAGCTATAAATTCGCAGTTATCGAGGGATTCGAGAAGTCTGTGCATGGTCTGTCCGTTAGTATTTATCTCGTAACAGTCCCACTGCTGCTGCTTGCTGTTGAAGTTTCCGGCTAGGATAACTGTACTACCTAGTTCTAAGAGGGCTTTGATATCATTAGCTATCATCTTCTCTCCGGCCGGCAGATAGAATGATGCTATGACTGATCGTGACCTGATATTGTAATGCGGATGTTTATAGGGGATACGTGCAATGATCGTTTATAATAGATGGCGGTACCGCCTTTGCGGTCTTTGGATCGGTCCTAAGTCGGTAAGCGGTCAGTATGGAGGAGACTATAGTTTGCTATATTAAAGTGCCTATTTTTGGGTTTAAGGAAGGTTTCTTGGACCACGAGGTTATCTATTTGAAGAAGTATAGAGAAGATCCGCGACTTTTTTCTCTCTGTTTAACAAGGCTTTCGGCGTTATAGAGCGCTAAAGTTAAGTAATGGGGCTTTGTCCGTCCGTTAGTCGTATTAATTTGAATGGGGGGTACTATCCATGTAAAATTAGAAACCTGGTGGTCGGGGGAGGCGATAGCGGCGTATCTTAGGGGAGTGTTGCCGGGGAGTCTGTAGGAGGTGAAAGTTGGAGGATGACATTGTGGGAGGTCTAAGAGGCTTGGAATGTATGGCCTTAGTCGAGGAGAGGGTGGTCTACGGGATTGGTGGCGCTTTATGAGTTTTTTGAGAATGTGAGGCCGAGGCCCGTAACCTTGTCCTAGGGGGAAGGTGGTTCGCGGCGGAAAGTGTGGTCTAGTTGTTGGGGCAGTAGGGGGGTATCGAATGGAGGGTGTTGGGAGCGTCTGTTGGAAGGATCGCTGGACTAAAACATATTTACCCAGTCAACTATTAAGAATTTGGAGCTAGGCGCAGACGTCGTGTTGCGCGAACGATGCAGCGAGTGTAGTTACTGCACCTTAGGCGAATTCACAAAATTTGTTTGTCGTAGAACAACTGTGTGTGACAGTTGTTCTACGACAAACAAGTTTTGTGAATTAGCCCAAATATATCAAGTTCAAAGTATTTTTATCTGATTTATAGTCTGATTACAATTGCAAAGGGATAACATTTCCGCGATAGAAAATAATCACAAAGTTTATTCTTACTTTAAAGGAGAATCAATTTTTATGTTAAAGATTACTTTACTTTATCTAAAAAGATTCTTCTTTAAAGTGAGAGGTAACTTTGTGATTATTTTCTATCGAGGAAAATTAATCCCAAATGAAATTCGCATATAAAATTACTCCAATAAATTCCAAGTGACTCGCCTAGCGATTTTAGAAAATCAATTACACTATAAAACCTGTTCCCTTATTCAATTACTCAAGTAGGTCAAATCAACGCAGTTAGTATCAAATTGACGTTTAGTATTGTCACGTTACGTAGGGTTGGGGTGAATAACCCCCCGTAACGGAAGCATAATGAAAGTAATTTAGAGAATAAGTCCAAAAGAAATGAAAGAAGTGAAATTGAGTGAGTCAATTATCTGAGACTATTTATCCAAGTTTTCTTGTTTGGAAGTAAAGTAGTGCCTGAATTTCCAAAACTTGTCCTATCTAACCAATTTTATATGTAAAAACCTGGAAACTGACCCCTGGGTGTTTTAGTGGCTGATGTGGTCCAAAGATGGGTAGGCGGGCAGCACAAGATTGATGTCGTCGGCGGTCGATCCGCCTTGTGGGATGGGGAGACGGAGGTGGACAGCGGCTAGTGGTGTTGTGGCCGTGTTGCGGTGGTCAGCGCCGTGAAGCTGTAAGGTTGAAAGGGGTGTAAGCACGCACCGTATGAGTTAACTGATTGTTTTACTTCCGTACGCACAATCTACACTGAACGTCGTCCAGTGGACGCACAATTCACTTTTAGGCAGAGAGAGAGAGAGAGAGAGAGAGAGAGTACTTCTTCAAGACACTTAGTCGTTGTTCTCTCTTTAGAGAGCTGCAGAAGACCCTCGTCTGGGTTTTTCATTTCTGAGGAAACCTCTGGTCGATTCCAATATTCCAAGATTCAAACATGATTTTGAATTGACATTTAACATCCCAAGGTGCCAGCAAAACCATAACCGAACTACATGGAGCGTAAAAAAGAGAGAAGGAGAGAGGTGCCGATATATCTGAAGGTCATCTGCGTAGAAATGATAAGAAGAGGTAAGATCGTCAAAGATGGAGTTAATGAATACCGAGAAGAGGTGAGGAGAAAGGATGCCACCCTGCGGAACACCTGCGGAGATACCTGGAGTCAAACCAGCGCGCCGATGTATCCTTGTATTCAAAAAGACCTGCTCTGAAATAATCCCATTGGCCGTTTTTCATTCCGATGTCGTGACATACTGTGTTGCGCGTTAGACGGGAGATAACATTTGCGATGTATAGCTCAGTCCCCTCTTTCGCGCGACACAGTATGGCACGACATCCAAATTAGAAACGGCCATTATAAAGGTAGTATAAGGTTTGTTCATACTATTATATATTTTTTTAAATGTTATGCAACACTATCTAAAACAATGGTAGATTAAATTTTGTATTCGAAAGTGGTGGCCGCGCTAAATTTATGTTTTGAAATTTGGCTTATGGTTTTTAAGTTCTTTTAGGGTGCTATTAACTAAGTAGTAATTATAATGCAAATATACATAAATTATAGTCTCACCCATATTGCAAAACATAAAATTGGCGCGGCCGCCATCTTAGAATGCGAAATTGTCCCCTTCGTTATCAACTACCTAAAAAATCTTGAAAATTATACGGTGTATTGCAAAACATAAATTTGGTGCTGCGGATATTTTGAAATGCAAAATAGACCTTAAATTGGTTAAATACGTTCAATCAACCATTGGTCTAGCATAGTATAGCATCGTAAACATTATTTAAATAAGTAGGTGTCAGCAAACCTTTTACTATAATAGGATACTCTGTCTTACGTCTGTCGGGTCAGGTAGTATTATTATTATATTTATTGTAATACATATAGTCACCATAGGCAGCTTGTTTCAACCCACTGATGTGTATAATTTTCCTCATTTTTGTGCCAACTTCTCTGGTCCTGTGCCAATCGAATCCAGGTTTTCCCCGCGATATTAGTAACGCCATCGAACCATCTAGTCACTGATTGACTCACGCTTCTCTTTCACTCTTTTGGCCACCACTCGGTCAGGGAGGGATCTACTTCACCTGCCATCGCCGCGCCTCGCCCAGTGTCCTGCCTACTTCCATTTGAGACTAGTATACTGCTTCCATCCGGCATCCTGGATCTTAGGCTATCGACGTATTTCCTCATTGCGGACCTGATATAGGGGTGTGATGCCTATCATAGAAGGCACCACGGCCCTATATGCTACTCTCATTCGTTTCACAATTTCCTTTATAAGCGTCCATGTTTCACCACCATTCGTCATGGTGGGCAGGACACATTGATTGAATAGTTAGGTCTTCAGATATAGCGTTATCTTTTGATTCTTGAATATATTCCAAAGCTTCTTGAATGCTGCCCTTCCTGCCAAAACATAAACAATTTCTGAGATAATCATAGTGATCAACAATCTTTCGAAAAAGTTGACGAGAAGTGAGGCGTAAGAGATGGTCATCCATCATAAACTTGGTCTTGGATATGTTAACCTTTAGGTCAACTTTTAGAGAAGCACTATTCAAGTCTTAAAGCATGACTTGAAGGTCCCCAGGATTATCAGCAAACAGGACAGCATCATTAGCATAACGGAGATGTGTCAAGAGTACACCATTGATATCTATGCCTTAGTGATTCCATATAAACGTCTTTATTACGCCTCTCAATATGAATACAGCTCTTCAAATTGTAAATTCGCACTTGCATCGTTGCCGACCTTTAGAGGAGGAAATCTAAGTACTGTGCGCCGATCTGGCAGCAATGGAGAGTATAGAAGACGGCCCAGTGTTCATCCCTGTCGAAAGCCTTTTCGTGAATGAAGGCGAAACACAGGGATTGATTCCATTCCCGGGATTTCTCCATCAACTGCTTCACAGTGTAGATGTGATCGATAATGAAGTATCCGCTACGGTCCTGCCTGTTCAATGGGTTGGCTTTCGTCGACTTGGCGGGTGAGTCTGTTGAACAACACTTTGGTAAAAGTTTGTAGATTGGTGAGAGGAGACTACTTGTGCAGTATTACCACTACCGCATTCTTTCAGGGTTCTGGTAAAATGCCGCCATAAAGACTTTGTTAAATAGTTTAACATAGATCTCCAAAACAGGTTCACCACCGGCTGTCAGGAGCGCAATAGATATTAACACATATAATCCCTAATACAAAATTTGTTGTATGGTTTATCGGTATCAGGATCTAAACTCATAGACGAAAAGTGATCTTACACTTAAACCGTACAACAATATAAAGCAAGGAGTATTATTTATCTTATAAATTTTGCTTGTAGTATGCTACCTAACCTAACCTAACCTAACCGCGCTTGATTTCAAGCGAGTTCAACCGCGTCGTATTGAAATGAGCAGGGTAGGTTGGGGCGAGACGTGCGGGTGAAATGAGCAGGGTAGGTTGGGGCAAGACGTGCGGGTGAAATCTGATTTTTTGGCAAGGTACCCGTTCCTAATTAACACCTAGCGAATTATTTCTCATGTAGCCATAACCCCCCTCGCCTTTACTTTGAACCACACAACCAGCTCTGAGTTTGCAGGTGGAAGCGAGTCGCCATTTACATGTGGGGTCAGCCGGCAGTCTAGCTATCTCACTGATTTACAGCCATATTCAATTGTTAGCAAGACGCGTATCAACAGATGTCACAACTGGTAAAAAAATTGATAGTTTCCCTCTTTCCCTTCAGATTTAAACTATTTGTAAAAAAGAAAATTTAATGCGTAAATGGCGCTTTATAGTTTGGAGTTACGGGCCCTTTGGCGTTTATACCTACTTAATAATTGATACTTTAGCCTGCCATGGCCCAGAGGAGTTTAATAACATAATGAAATCAATCCTCCTCCTCTGGTCTGGAGCCTCAAGTTGTTTTGTTGTTTGATTCCTTTTCTGTTTTCATATTTTTACACACAAAATAACAACCCATTTTCGTTAATTGTTAATTACCTTGCCTATCAGTCCACGCCGCTTAGACCATTACTTAAGCTATACAGGAGAACTAGGCTGAGTTTTCTTTTGGCTGGAGTAAACAGGGTGCTACGATTTATGCAGGGAGTTTCAGCGGCTTTCGTTCTTTGTTTCAGGTAATGACCCTGCTTTCATCGCGCCTTCAATGGCCGCCTGTGCAGCGTAAAGCCCACAGATACCAGGCTATATGCTTCTTGACGAGACGCACTACCTATAAACGTGTGTTCGCTTTTATGGAGATTAGAAACGTTTTTGCTGGGGCGTAATCTTTGCAATAGAGTTTTTCAAATAAATGGAGTATTGAATAACTGGAAAATATGGGAAAACGGTGAATCTGCCGCTTCATATCTACTAAGCAATAACGTTCTAAAAGTAGAAATCAACGGTGTTAAATCTGATGGATCGGGTGTAAAAATCAGGTTCCATTAGACCATTTCTTATTGCTGTATATGGTATATATGCTACGGGTAAAGCTAGGTGTGAAACTAAACTTAAGTTTAGCCGGCTAGTCTTAAGATTCATTTCGAGCCTCGGCTAATGTCCGAAATAATGTTCATTGCGGTAAATGATTTCAACATTAGTCGGCTAAACTGCAGTTTAGCCTCGACGCTGTTGAGGCTAAACTGCATAAAGGGGGTGAGCGAAGCGAAGCCCCCTTTATCCTTCGTGTTAGGTTGAACATGTAAGAACAACAAAAAATACTTATACTCGTCTTATTATAGTTTTTGGTTATTCTTACATGTTCAACCTAACACGAAGGATAAAGGGGGCTTCGCTTCGCTCACCCCCTTTACCCTTCACCTAAGCTACCGCAGTTTTTTGCCCTGATATTAGAAATAGCTTTCTCTTTCTCTTCTGAATAAAATCACCCCGCCCCGCTCCCCGCAGTCGCACGAATTCTTCGTTTTCAACATTAGCTAGCTAATGTCCAACATCAACCGAAACGCATCGGCTGGTGTGCAGTCTAGCCGATTAAAGATGACATCCGTTATCACAAACGAACAATACTTCGGACATTAGCCGAGGCTAGCAATTAATCTTAAGACTAGCCGGCTAAACTTAAGTTTACACTTCAGTTTCACACCTAGCTTTAGCCGTAACATATACAAGAATACGAAATACGATCTGCCTTTTATGGTAGAGAAATTGACAGACAATATTTTACTTATGGCGTGGCAAATGCATTTCGTCATATAATGATTGAATTCACGATCTGGTGTAACGCACAAGATAAAATCCCGGGGCTACAGACTGATTGTGTTGACCATGATATGCTAATGAAATTAAATAATTATTGAGTTAGAAATAAATGTGTGTTCAATCTACTAAGCAATAAAATTAAAAAAGTAAAAATCAACGGCGGTAAATCTTATCGGGTGTAAAATTGGCTCCTTTCTTATACCTGCCTGGTATATATTAATGATCTGCCTTTTATGATACGAAATTAACTGACACGGTGTTGTTTGCTGATGACATTTAATTTGTTTTCAAAATGAAAACCAAAGAAGATTTTGATGATGTTAATGGAGTATTGTCTTTAACCTTGAATTGGTTACAATGTATAATTAATAATTTATTGTTACACACAGTTAATAATGTATTGTTAAACGCTGGTAAAACAAAGTGTATCAAATTCTCACTTCCAAATATCAGGCAAGTTGAAACTAGTTTATCGTTAGACAGCAACACGTTAGAATTCGCAAATGATGCAAAGTTTCTTGGAATAACCATTGATAGTAAATTGCAGTAGGGACACCACGCAGATAAATTAGCTAGAAATAAGTTCCGTGGGTTAAGCTTTTAGGAAAATCAGAAAAAATATGGATGTAGCTATAGCTCTAATCTATTTTAATTACTTTCATAGTTACATGTTCTATGGCACCTTGTTGTGGAGGAAAGCAGTAGATATTGAAACTATTATTATATTGGAGTAATGAGCTTTTCGAGCAATGTGCGATTGCTCGAATAGCTCTTCACTGCAATATAAAATATAGATTGGGACGCACAAACTCCCTTAGAGAACTTGTTAAAGAAATTGAGTCTACTAACTGTAGCTAGCCAACTTATTTTTGAAAGTATAATGTATGTTAGCAAGAACCATTCAATATTTAAAAAAAAATTGCCATTGCTGTAATATTAATAATCACTTATTCAAATAAATTAGAATCATAAATAAGAAATTTTATTTGCGTATTATGATATAACTTATTATATAGGTATGCAAATTATATAGTATTTACGCAACTTAATTACCAGCTACTTATTTATTACCAAATTGATATAAGAAGTTAGTACTTATTTGTCTTATTTATTTAAAATTATTGGATATTTATATTACATTACTTTATTTGTGAATTGTCATGGATGGTTGATGTAGGCTAATAATAAATAATAATAATAATGCTATGTTTGTATTTATTTAATTTTTATTAAGAAAAGTAGGCAATATATTATTAGGATATGCAACTCCGCTTCGTAAAGCCGTGGGTTTTCTGGTCGAGAAAGAAGCGGTAAGAAAACTCAGGCCAGCCCAATAACTTTTACTAGTTTAAGTAGTAAGTAATCAATCCTTTATCATTTAAGTATACTCGTCTGTTATTTTTAGGATTGTAGTGATATATTATTTGAAGGAATTAAAGTATTTTCATTAAGTTATAAATTCAATATTTTAATATTTTTCTTATTTCACATTTCATATTCATTCCATGGTTTTCACACCTGCTTCTCACACAGGGGATGCAGGTTCGATTCCTGACCAAGTTCCAATGAGATAATTAATTTCTCTTAAGTATATTATAACGGTTATTGTTCACGATGACCCCTCCGTGATGTGCGACAAAACTTAAATAAATGTGTGCAATACCTAAGTACCTTATAGCTCTGTAATGTAAATAATTCGTAAATATTTAGTAATTGTTATAACGTGTAATAAGATGTACCTACCCCCTATAGAGATAGGCTGATAAATAAAGAGTCCGCTTCTGTTGTTGTTACTGTCAGGAAATGAGTAAAGATAGCAGATAGGAAAGTAAATAGAGACGTAGTCACTCAGACAGTATGTCATAGCAACATTTTAGTAGGTAACAACCGATTTGTCTGTAACTCGGTGTAGAGGTAGTTTACGCATAGTTATGCCCTAGAGTACACGATGTTATCGCTACGGCGTCTCGCTGGCTTCTGGAGCGCGATTTCCAAAACCCTCCGTATTTACGTGAGGGGGTGAGGAAGCGGGGAAGCGCGCGTCCGGAGGCTAGCGGGGCGTCGTAAACGAGAATTTTAGTTCTAATAGTAAGGATTCTAATTAGAATTTGTAAATGATGATAGTGTATATAAACACGGCAGGTGTAAATAGCCATGTATGTAGCCAATTTTAAGGAAATAAAGATTTTAGCTAAAGCGGGGGTGAGGGGAGGTGAAATAGGTGCGTGCCTGCCCGCGTCGCTATAAAAGCGAGCCACCGCGTTGGTTCGATCCCTTTTTTTCCACGCCCGAACGTCGTCGAGTCAACACACCACGCACCTCGCCTACTCGCCTCGCCCACGCCCAAGCCGCCATTTTGTTCTGAGTAACTTGGTAGTTTTTCTGCACCCCAAGCTCGCAGCCCCAGGATCCCCCAGCCCCCACATTTATGGTCCTTCGAGCCGGATCCTGCGAAGATGAGCGAGAAGAACGCCAGGGTCACCAGGAGCAAGGGACGCCGAACCTCAAGTGAGTGTGACATTCCCAGCGGTAGCGCATCAGACGCGACGATGCGCACCGCCACCGACTCGACGGCTACGGGCACCACAGCGACATCGAGCGCGTCGACGGGCACCACGGCCACGTCCGGCACCGCGGAGACCATCGTCTCCTCCCACTCGCCGGGCGCTGCGCCCCCGAACCCAGAGGTCGCCCAGAGGCTGCCATTCGCGCCTCCGACCTCCCCTATAGGCCCGCCGCCGCCGATGCCGCCACAGACGCTGCGCCCCGATCGACCCAGGCCGCCGCCGCGGCCTCCCGCGTCCATCGCCCGCAGTGCAGCGTCCCGTAAGAAAAGGATGATGAGAGCAGAGATGGAAGAGAAGCTCGCCGCGCTGGAACTTCGAGAATTCCAGATTGCGGCCCGGATAGAGCGCGCAAAAATGGAAAAATGCAGGTTAGAAGAAGCATCGTCCGAAGACGAAGCCCATGAAGAGGAGGAGCTTATGGAGCGCCGCGTGGAACAGTGGTTCGAGCAGCAGCCGACGCCCGCGGAAGCTGAGCGTCCCCCCTCTCCTCCCCGGCCCCCCGCGAGGGCCATCACGGCGCCAGCGTCGGTCGCAGAGCCGCCGCCGCGCCCCCGAGAAAACCATGAGTACCAAAGTACGAGGTATGTAACTATGCCCATATTAAGTGATAACCAACCGCGCCCGGCGGCGCCCGCCCACGCTCAAATAGACGCGCTCGCGGCGCAGGTAGCGTCGCAGGTGAATGCGCGGCGCGCGCCGCACTACATAACAGAGCTGCCCAGCTACGGGGGCCGGGCAGAGGAGTGGCTGTTGTTCAAAGCTACTTTCGAACAGACGTGCGATCGCTTCGCACCTGGCGAGAACGTGGCGCGCCTACGTCACAGTCTCCGGGGGCCCGCGCTAGAAGCAATAACCTCGCTACTTATCACCCAGTCGGCGCCAGAGGAGATAATGCGCGCGCTGGAGCGGCGCTTCGGTAGGCCCGACGCGTTAGTGATGGCAGAAATGGAGAAGCTAAGGACGCTGCCGCGAGTCAGCGACACGCCACGCGAAGTGTGCGTGTTCGCAAACAAACTGAATAACATAGTGCGGACCATAGAAGTTTTGCACAAACCGCACTATCTACACAGTCCAGAAATGCTGCGAGCGGCAGTCGAGAAGCTGCCGCCATTACTACGCGATAAATGGTATGAATGCGCCGCTAGCGACCGCAGCGGTCGCCCCGAGTTGATCACACTAACAGAATTTCTAAACCACCAGGCAGACATGCGCGCCCCCTACGCGCCCCCGGAGCTGGAGACGAAGCCCGAGGCGCCCCGTAACCCGGCCAGGCAGAAGAAGATGGAACGCACCTTCGTGACCGAAGACACGAAGGACGAGTGCCCGATGTGCGCCCGTCCGCACGCACTCCCCGATTGCAAGCGTTTCATCGAGGCCGACGTAGAGAAGAGGTGGGAAGTAACCAAGAAGAACAAGGTATGTTTCCGCTGCCTACGCAGCACCCACCGGAGAGACTCCTGCCGTGCACGCGTATGCGGCGAGGCAGGCTGCACGCTGCGCCACCACCGACTGCTGCACTACAAGCGACGAGAGCTGCCGATCGCGCCGCCACCGCCGCAGACCGAAGAAATACACGCGTCGGCCATCGGCACCGAGATTGCGAACGCGGCCCAGACGCGGCGCCGCGCCTACCTAAAGGTCGCACAGGTAACGCTAATAGGACCCAAGGGGAGTCGTGACACGTATGCGCTCCTAGACGAGGGCAGCACCGTGACGATCATCGACCAGCAGTTGGCGGACGCAGTAGGCCTCGAGGGCCCCACCGAAGTTATGAAGGTGCAAGGCGTTAGCGGAAAGGTAACAACACACGCAGACAGTAAGCGAGTCACGGCGCACATCAAAGGCAGATACGAGACGGAGACCCACGAAATGAACGACGCGCGAACCTTCGGGGACATGAACTCGTTCACACAGTCCGTCCGCCCCTGCGACATAGAGAACTGCACCCACCTCGACGACGTGAAGACGCAGCTGCTCTACGACAGCGCCACGCCCACAATACTAGTAGGCCAGGACAACTGGGAGTTGATTGTATCGCGTGAGGTACGTAGCGGACCCCGCCACCAACCCGTGGCATCACGCACTCACCTCGGCTGGGTTCTGCACGGCTGCAGGACGACAACCACCTACCCTATGGTATTCTGCGGGCGCCTAGACGCCGCCCCCGAGGAAGACAAGCTGGAGGGCCTCATGCGCCGACACTTCGAGTTAGAATCGTTGGGAGTAGCACCGCGCCGCCAAGCCAGCGACCCCGAAGAACGCGCCCTAAGTATTTTAAAGGAGAAAAGCCGCCGTCTGCCCGACGGCCACTTCGAGACCGGCATGTTGTGGCGCGATCCCAGCGCCCCCATCCGCCATACCGGGTACGAAGACGCCAAAAAGAGACTGGTGAGTTTGGAACGAAAACTCGACAAGAACGAAGATTTGAAACTGCAGTACAGCGAGCGGATAGAGAACTTGCTAACGTCGGGCTACGCCGAGCGCGCGCCAGCGCCCCCTATCGGCGGGAGAGTATGGTATCTCCCGCACTTCGCCGTAGTAAACCCCGACAAAAAGAAGATCCGCGTCGTGCACGACGCCGCTGCGAAGGCGCGCGGCGTCTCGCTGAATGACATGCTGCTACCCGGCCCCGACTTGCTACAGTCCCTGCCGGCCGTAATAATGAAGTTTCGTCAACATCGAGTGGCAGTAACATCCGACATAAAGGAGATGTTCATGCAAGTGAAGGTACGTGAAGAAGACCGCGACGCGCTTCGCTTCCTGTGGAGGGGAACACGCCGCGACGCCGCCGCCCCGCCCGAAGAATATAGGATGACATCAATCATCTTCGGGGCCTCGTCGTCCCCCTGCAGCGCCCTCTATATCAAAAATAGGAACGCAGAAGAAAACGCGCATGAATGTCCAGCCGCCGCGGACGCAATAGTAAACAACCATTACATGGACGATTACCTCCACAGTTTCGACACCACCGAGGAAGCCGCCCACATCACCACCGCCGTCGACCGCATACATCGTCGAGCTGGTTTCGAGCTACGCGGCTGGACGTCGAACGACGAGGCGGCCATACGACACTTCGCGCCGCGGCTGGACAGCGCACATAGCGACACGGTTGAAATCGGCGGCAACGACTACGAAAAAACGTTGGGCCTGTTATGGTATGTCAAAGAAGATTTATTAGGGTTCCGTGTGAACCAGCGACGTGTCCATCCCGATGTACTCAGCGGCCTGCGCGAACCGACCAAGAGGGAGGCGCTCAGCCTCATTATGTCGATTTTCGACCCACTGGGTCTAATCTCGCCCATAACCACTCCAGCGAAGCGGATAATGCAGGATACGTGGAAGTATAAAACCGGGTGGGATGACCCCATCCCGCAGGCGCTTCACGACAGATGGCAGTCGTGGCTCATGGGTCTACGTGAGCTACACACACTACAAATCCCGAGATGCTACGACAAGGAGCCGGCAGCTGAGTACGAGCTACACACATTCGTCGATGCGAGCGAGGAGGCATACGCAGCGGTCGTATACATCCGTATACAGCGCGCCGACGGGTCCATACAAGTAAGCATAGCAGCCGCAAAGAGTCGCGTCACGCCCACGAAACCCATCTCCGTGCCACGCCTCGAGCTACAAGCAGCGCTACTGGGTGCACGCCTCGCACGGTCGGTACAGGAGGGCCACAACTTCGACTTCGCCCGCCGCACGTACTGGAGTGACTCGCGCACCGCACTGCATTGGATCCGCGACGAGCCACGTACCTACAAAACGTTCGTAGCACACCGCCTCGCTGAAATAGAAGATTTAACCAAGAAAGACGAGTGGCGGTGGGTCCCCACCGCTGTGAACGTCGCCGATGACTCCACGCGTGCCACCCCAGCTGACATGTCGCCGCAACACCGCTGGTTTACCGGCCCCGAGTTCCTGCGCAGCGACCCCGAGGAGTGGCCGCGAGAGGACAAGAAAGAGGTACCTACAACAGGAGAGGAACGAGCAGCGGTCATCGCGCTCCCCGTAGCTGCAAACGTGGCCCCGCTCATCGACGTCGACCGCTTCTCAAAGTGGAACCGACTGTTGCGCGCCACAGCCCGCGCGTTGCAGTTCATAGAGCTATGCCGGCAGCGCCACCTGTCGAACGCCGCGCGCCGCAAGCGTACGAAGAAGATTGAAGGCGATGACGACTGGAGAAAACGTCCCGCCAACAATAAGGCGGCCAAAAGGCCCCCCCCCGATCGTCGCTGCCCCCCGCGAGTACATCCCACTACCCGCGCGCCATCTATATGCGGCGGAAATGTTACTCGTCCGAACATCGCAGCGAGACATGTCGAGGGCAACGAACAAGGACAGCCCCCTCGCCGATCTCAGCGTGTTTACAGATCCAGATGGCGTCCTACGACTACGTGGACGCATACGAGAGGCCAACGACGTGAGCTTCGAGGCGGCCAACCCCATCATTCTGGATGGCAAACACCGCTACACGCGACTATACGTGCAGCACACCCACGAGCGACTACACCACGGCGGCGTCGAGATAGTCGTAAACGAATTACGACAGCGAGTATGGATGGCGCGAATTCGGCCGACGGTGAAAGAAGTCCTGAAGAGCTGCCCGCCCTGCCGCCTGAAGAGGGCCAAGCCGGCCCAACCGAGCACGGGCGACCTGCCGTCGGCGCGCCTCGCACACCATAACCGCCCCTTTACGTTCTCAGGTCTCGACTATTTCGGCCCGCTGGAAGTCACTGTGGGCCGGCGCCGCGAAAAGCGTTACGTCGCGCTTTTCACCTGTATGACGTCGCGCGCCGTACACCTGGAAGTCGTCGCGTCGCTGAGCGCCGACTCCGCCATCCACGCCCTGCGCCGCATGATTGCGCGCCGGGGCTGCCCGACCGAGCTATGGTCGGACAATGCAACCTGCTTCCGCGCCGCCGACCGCGAACTCGCGGAGGCGTGGCGCGCCCTAGAAGACGAGGCGTCGCGACGCCGCATCAACTGGCGTTTCCTGCCCCCGAGCGCCCCCTTCATGGCTGGCGTGTGGGAACGCATGGTGCGGACAGTAAAAGAAGCCCTACGAGTCACCCTGCACGAGCAACGCCCGAGCGATGAGACACTCGCCACGCTGCTCGCGGAAGTTGAAGCCACAGTCAACTCCCGCCCTCTGACGCATGTACCTGTCACGCCGGAAGACCCACCCGCGCTGACACCCAACTCCATCCTGCTTGGGCCCGACTGCCACATACCGGCCCCCTGCGCGTACGAAGAGGACGAGACCGCCGCGCGCACACACTGGAGGCGCGCCCAGCGCCTTGCCGACATCTTCTGGCGGCGCTGGGTGAAGGAGTACATGCCCCTACTCCAACACCGGCGGGAGCCCCACGCTACCGGGGCTCCACCCAAGATTGGCGACGTCGTGATGATCTGCGATTCGAACCTGCCCCGCAACACATGGCCCCGGGGACGAGTAACACGAGTCTACCCCGGCAAGGATGGCGAGGTGCGAGTCGTCGATGTCACCACCAGCAGCGGACGAGTACTCCGGCGGCCGACCAAGAAAGTCATCGTTCTGCCGACGGGATCGCCTGCAGCGACGGCGGGAGAATGTTCACGATGACCCCTCCGTGATGTGCGACAAAACTTAAATAAATGTGTGCAATACCTAAGTACCTTATAGCTCTGTAATGTAAATAATTCGTAAATATTTAGTAATTGTTATAACGTGTAATAAGATGTACCTACCCCCTATAGAGATAGGCTGATAAATAAAGAGTCCGCTTCTGTTGTTGTTACTGTCAGGAAATGAGTAAAGATAGCAGATAGGAAAGTAAATAGAGACGTAGTCACTCAGACAGTATGTCATAGCAACATTTTAGTAGGTAACAACCGATTTGTCTGTAACTCGGTGTAGAGGTAGTTTACGCATAGTTATGCCCTAGAGTACACGATGTTATCGCTACGGCGTCTCGCTGGCTTCTGGAGCGCGATTTCCAAAACCCTCCGTATTTACGTGAGGGGGTGAGGAAGCGGGGAAGCGCGCGTCCGGAGGCTAGCGGGGCGTCGTAAACGAGAATTTTAGTTCTAATAGTAAGGATTCTAATTAGAATTTGTAAATGATGATAGTGTATATAAACACGGCAGGTGTAAATAGCCATGTATGTAGCCAATTTTAAGGAAATAAAGATTTTAGCTAAAGCGGGGGTGAGGGGAGGTGAAATAGGTGCGTGCCTGCCCGCGTCGCTATAAAAGCGAGCCACCGCGTTGGTTCGATCCCTTTTTTTCCACGCCCGAACGTCGTCGAGTCAACACACCACGCACCTCGCCTACTCGCCTCGCCCACGCCCAAGCCGCCATTTTGTTCTGAGTAACTTGGTAGTTTTTCTGCACCCCAAGCTCGCAGCCCCAGGATCCCCCAGCCCCCACAGTTATGAAAAATAATGTGAGGAAACCTTCCTTACTCCAAAGCTGCGGCGATGGGCTAGCCCCCTGTCGCGCAAAATGGAGTAATGGAGTTCATATAAAAATGCAATAGTAATTTTAGTTCATTTTATTACATAAGTTTCTAGAATGAGTTGTATTGCGCTCATTAAAACGCGTATTTTTTCTTTGTAAGCATTAGACATGCTAGTATGAATATTGACGTAAATGTTAGGAAATCTTATTTTTTTAATAAGGTCTGCAACTTTTCGAGGACTTTATTCCAGGCTCTGATGCATTTTTAGCAATGTTCGTTAGTCTCCTTAGTTGGTATATAAAGCTATTTATTTTACAGCATAGTTTCTCTATGCTAAGTTTCCATCCACAATTGTGGACTAAGTGTAGACCGAAGAATTTTATTTTTGTTACTATTTCTATGTTTTAGTTATTATAGGTAACCGAGCAATCATCCGAAAACAATACCGTTTGTTGTCGGATACTTTCTGGCTGATCATTTACATAGGCCAAAAATAGTAGAGGCCTCAAATACTACCCAGTGGTACGCAATACATAACAGGCCAAGTGTTGGATGCGTAGCTTTGCTCTTTACCGTTTACATCTTTATTATTAATAAAACAAAAATGTTTTCCATTTTTCAGGCATGAATTTAATAGGTTTTGTGTAGATGCTCTTATACCAAAGCTTTCGAGTTTCATTATTAGCTGTTTATGATCTACGAAGTCGAAAGCCTTGATCATTTCCATTAAGATCACTGAGACATGTTGTCTATTATCGATGCAGTCATGAACATGTATTAAAAGGTATCGCCAGTATTGTGTTTTTTTTTAATTTGTTCCTCAGTAAAGATAATTATCATTTCAAGATAATGATTTAGTCTTTTATGTTTATTGCTTGACTTACAAAAGTGAGCAATTCTTTAAAGGGTCAGTGCAGTCTCTACTACAACAAGATACCTCTGCCATGTCATCATTCATTCAAACATTAGTCGGAACGATTTGAATAAAAGTGTTGAAACATTCTAAACTTACATTGTAGGATGAAATGCATATGTGTTCTATACAATTTTTCATATGCCCGTTATTTGACGGACAACAACATAAATGTGGGCATAAAATGAATATTCATTTATTTAAAAGTCAAAACTCAAAAGTCAAGATTACTTTAGATATTTACATATACTTAGCAAAAGTAATTTTTTGCCTCTTCTCTACATTGGACCATGTGGGAGAAGAAGGGCGTAGAAACTCCCACAGATTGATTATTAGATCTCGTTTAAAAATTGGTTGTGCTTAACAATATTACAAGATAACAAATATTACGATATTAATTACTATGATAATTAATAACGTAATATTTATAATAAGCAGGAATAAATAATTACAAAATTAATACCAGCAAGGTATTGAGCTAGATTAACCTCATACAGTCTTGTCATTTAAGTAATCTTGAACTTTGTAATATAACTTTTTCGACAAAGTCGCTTTAACATGCTTTTTAAATTGCTCAAATGGAAATTTCTAAATCTCCAGGTGTATCTTATTGTGTTAGAGAATGCACTGACCCTTGAAAATATTGCTAACCTTTGCGAGTCTAAACCGGGGCGCAACTAGTCTGTGATTATTTCTTAGGTAAACATTACAACTATCGCTAAGTTTGGAAAATTTTATAACGTTCTTGGGTCCATACAATATTTTCGAAAATAAATTGACTAGCAACAGTTAGTATGTCAATTTTTTTAAAAAGCTCTCTTAAGGAATTTGTTCGTTTTAAATAATAAATTGCTCGAATAGCTCTTTTTTGTAAAATATAAATTAGTTTGAATATGCTTGTGTTTATAGGATTACCAAAAACGCACCTGTTTTACTACCAATAAATTCGAAATGACTGCCAGAATGGGGAAATGATCACCAAATTGTGTTTGGATAAATGTTCACCAAACTTCTCTTTATGTTTTGTGTACTTAAGTTTATGTGTTAAGTATTTTTTGTTGTTCTTACATGTTCAACCTAACACAAAGGATAAAGGGGGCTTTGTTTCGCTCATCCCCTTTACCCTTCACCTAAGCTATCGCAGTATTTTGCCCTGATATTTTCTGCACCTTTAGTGATCATGTTCCCATTTTGGTAAGAATAAAATATTTTGGTGGTCATTTAAATTGTTCTTGTTTGAATATCCGCTGCTTTCCTCCACAATAAGATACCATAGGACATGACACTATAAAAGTAACTAAAATATACTAGCCTAGATGTAGCCACATACGTGTTTTGTCTAATGTTCCTAACAGAGTAAGCCGCAGAACTTAATCTAATAGCAAATTTATCTATGTGGAGTCCGCACTGCAATTTGCTTTCAATAGTTATTCCACTTAAAAATAAACTACGTATCATTTACTACTTCTAACGTGTTGCTGTCTAACACCAAAAAGGTCTCAACTTGCCTGACATGTGGAAGTGAGAATTTCATACACTTGATTTTACCAGCGTTTAACAATAAATGATTAACTGTGAAAATACGCTTTTACAATAAGGTCCCCGACACTATTCAAAGCTTACCGAATACACATAAATACAAAACGTTTAATAAAAGTAAATAATGTTTGAAGGGATATAACTCAGTGTCAAATTATCCAAAAGATGTAAATCGTAGGGGATAAACTGTTTGTTCTTCCATTGGCTGTGAAGTCAATGTATTATTGTTATAAGTATATCCTTTGAAAACCAGCTACCTCAGAGTTTCTTGTGCGTTCTCCTCTGAGAAGTATCTGCTTCTGGAACCTACACCTGGTATTTAATGATTGACGTGCTCGAGAATTGTAGCTCGAAGATGTAATTATCCAACCAAAAAAGGAAATTTTGATTGATTAATTGATCTGGAGATTTTGAAATTTCCATTTGAGCAATTTTAAAACCATGTAAAAACTGCTCTGTCCAAAAAGAGATATTACAATATTCAAGATAATATAAATCAATCTGTGAGAGTTCCTTCGCTCTTATTTTCTCACAGTGGTATAATGTAGAGAAGAGGCAAAAATTACGATTTCTAAATATTTGTAAAGATTTACAGTAATAAATAAATTTTGACATGACTTTACTTGACTATTATGAAAAAATATGGTCTCAGAATTCGAAATTTCTGTCTAAAATAGGAAATTTAACCAATTTTCTTGGAAAAACTGATTACTTTGTTACCGGAAAACTAATAAAATCTTTTTTTAGAAATAATGTATCTGGGACACTAACAAAGATATAAATAATGTTTGAAATCATCATAATGTTCATGTTATATGAAAAAAGCAACTAAACAGATGTTTTTCACCTTTTTCAGAGTTTTCTTGCCGTTTCTCTCTTGACCTAAAAGTCCATAGCTTTACGAAACGGAGTAGTATTCCTAAAAATACCTTTTAAATTAATATATTATAATAATAAATAATATATAATTAATAATAATATATACAATCAAGGTAAATTTTAAATAAATCACTAATAATATAAAGTTAATACTAAATTCTCATGTAGATATGAAAATAAATAGTAATGTAGTAAAAATCATTTGCTTACCTTATTTAGGGTTATTTAAATAACATTAAACAATAAATTGCAATAAATTGCAATAAACTATTATGAATTATGAATTATAAAATATTTAAGACCAAATAAAAACCATGGCACGCAAAAGATAACTTAGAAGTCCGTTAATTTTTGGGGAATGCGGGTATTTTTTGCGAAGAACGCATACTACAGCCAAAAATCAAAAGTTATTTTTTTATTACAGTAGATATTTAAATATAAGTCAATTTTCGCCTCTTCTTTACATTGGATCACTTTTATTAAAGTAATCTAGAACATTGTTATATCCCTTTTTAGACAAAATAGTTTTTAGAGGCTTTTAAATTGTTCAAATGATAATTTCTAAATCTTCAGAGGTATCTTGATGTAGTAGAGAATGCACTGATCCTTGAAATAATTGCTAAATTTCGCGAGTCTAAACAGTGTGAATATTTACATTACAAAACAGATTAGGTCATACTTTAGCAGCCATCTTCAACAAAATTAGAACTTAGTCACACATAAGTCATACATTTAAAATCGTAAGCGAACAATCAGCGCGGTATTACTGTACCTAAACTGGAAACGAAAAGTTGCGCTACGCGACGCGGCAGTAAATTGTGTGCGGCACTACTTCTATTGAACCACTGTAGCCAATACCGAAAAATCCTTTACCACAATCTCAGTCAAAACAAGACAATGGGCCAATACGTGGACGAGGCCACATGACGTAATCCCTCCCGTTCGCGCTGTAATGACCCTATAACGGTCGGCATTATTATTTATGTTGTGTAGCTGCGAACGGCATAATAGTGCCATAAGAATGAAATAAATTCTCACAAAGGTTGAGTTCTTGGCTTCACTTGAAAGCGGCGATAGCTGGTTATTGTTTCACATTTGTGAAAATGTTTTTTCGGACCTTGCTGCTTTGCGTGCGGAAATGCGCCCTAAACCTAAGTATTTCGCGTTCGTTCTTTGGCAAACCCTGAGGGGGCGGTAATTTTGGTGGGAGATTTTATGGTTATTATTACATGTAAAGGTTATCCAAGATTAGACAAGTAAGTACTTCATCGATTTATATGAATCAGTTGAAGAACAAGGTGGTAGAAAAGTTGTGTTGTCGTTTTCAAGACAAAATTAGTAAGTACAAGCTAAATAGTTACAGTACTATCAGTTTATCACTAATGTAATTTAAAAAATGTTAACCTTTCCCACAGTACTGAAATTCGAACACCACCTAAGAGATGGCGCTAGCGGTGCTGAATCAACAAATACCGCAGCCTCCATATGAAAACAGAGATATACTCGTAATAGGTGGTGATAGAAAATTAAGTACTATACATCCAAAACATAACTTCAATTGTAACACCACCGTTGTACAAGTTATTTTGTACAGTTATTTTTCAAGAAGTTATGTATTTTTACAAAAAATGTGATGATTTTGCTGATATAATAGATGTAACAAATGTGTTATCTTTTCGACTCACAGAATGAATACCCATGATATTTGTAATGCAAAAAAATATCTCATGCCGGTTAAATTTGAAATTATTATCAGCAACCTTGGCTCTAAAATAATGCTGAAAATATTCATCATAAGGTAAGTAATAGTCATATTGGCACAGCGCCTGACAGGTGCCGGACGTGACGTCACACCGGTCGTGGCTCGATTCGGTCCATCGATCCTTGCCGGCTTTTTAGGGTTCCATACCCGAGGGTGCCAATTGGGACCCTGTTACTAAGCCTCCGGTGTCCATCTCTCCGCCTGTCTGTCTGTCAGCGGACTCCATCTAATGAGCCGTAATATAATAAGTATACAGATTTGAAATTTTTACAGTGTGCATTTGTATTGCCGCTGCATCAACAAATAATGACTTCTGGTTCGTTTCAAAAACTTTAGGGGCTTCTCATATAAAAGATGTATTTTTTGCGATTTTAAAACATTTTTTAAATTACACTGTTGTAAAACTGGCACTCATTTCCAAGGACAATTAGAGTAAAACTGCCACACTATCACACTTTTTGACACACACACACATTATGACTTGGTATTCCACGTAGCACAGTTCGATATAGACTGAATTCGCAAAAATGGCGCTCATGCTCACAATTAGAGTATAACTGCCACGTACTTTACAAGAACCTGTATATTTCTCGGACTTCTGCACGTGGCGACTGTCGACTCAAGAAAATGCGCGAGACTCGGAACACAATGTTTTTTATGTCGAATTTGGAGCGCATGGCGGTTTTGTGTCCGAGTTGGCGCGCTTTACAGATTTTATGTAATTTGAAAACTACTACTTGAAATTTATGACCATGACTATAATCCAGCATGAATATCCATCAAATAAACAAGGGGTGAAAAACAAGATATGTTTTTTGTTCGCGCGCCTTCATTCAAACGTGCGCGAACGAGTTCAAATAACTTTTTAATCAGATTGTGATTTTCATAAATTATATAAATCAAGGAAGCTAACACAGTGTTATGTATTGTTAGATGGCACGGAACCCTTCTGTGCGAGTCCGATTCTCACTTGGTCGGCTTTTCTACAATCGAAATAGGTCTTCGGTTTTGTATCCACCGGGTTCAGAGGTGAAGTGGTCTGGTGTCTATTTTTGTCTGCCTAAAAGGTTGGCTAGGTTTCTTTTATTTTTCGATGGAAGGTAAATTAAAGCAGGCTTTGTTTTCTACTGAAACCTGTTAGTTGTTAGTTAGTTGCGGGTGCGTTCTACGGTTCTCAACAATCGCCAAGTTGGTTAAAGGTATGACATGAATCTGGGGAACAATTTTGTTTGTGTTTGTTCAAAACAATAAAAGACTCAAATAATAGGTTTCTTCTCATACCATCAGACAGTAACTAATAAAAACGACTAATTACGTCAGTTTCTTATTACCACGGTGACCTAGCTGTGACTCTATTTCAAATCCTCTTAATTGACTTATTGTAAGGTTAAAAATGGTGACAGTTTCTTTAAACAAATTAATTACTTGAGTGTCACGAAACGATGGAATTAATTATGAATGCGTCAAAACTAAGTAACTAAATGACATCTTGAAATTTAACAGTTTTTGTCCGATTACCACAGGCTCTATTTTCAAACACAGTTTATGAATTCGTTTCGTTAATTTAGTTGCGACTATTATGCTTCTCTTAACGTATCCCGATTTCTAGAGCTCCTTGGTCTAGTGGACCTTTGCTGCTCACGCTGGAGGTGCAGGTTCGAATCCCGGTCCTGACCATGTCCTAATGACATAATGATAATAATATATATTTATTTCTGGCCGCTCATGCCCATAGATTAAATAAGTAAATAAGGACGTTCTAACGGTGATACAAATCATCGCGAGGAAACCTTCATTACTAAATAGCAGCGGCGATGGGCTAGCCCCCTGTCACGCAAAATAGAGTATTGAATAACTGGCTGAAAATGTACACAATTGTGCTTCTGGTGCCCCTTATGGGAAAAGGCGTGACGCTATGTAATGTCATCCCAATTTATACTAATTCAAATTTCAGTCTTTCTTCCGTATATCGGATGACACGTTAAGCTGTCGGTCCCGGCTACTAACGCTACTCCGTGCTAGCCAGTCGTACAGCCGAGTCACAGGCCCTAAAAGGGCAGCTTGATAACTTCTGACAGTCGAGTCGGGCCACAAGTCCGACACCTCTCCATCAACCCGCACTAAGCCAGGGTGTTTGGGTATGGATCTATCTTACTCGTATTCGGGTAAAGGCCTGTGCCCCTCGGTAGGTACATTATTGGGGTACATTTATTTATTTTTACAGCTCATGTGAAATCAATTGGAAGTGGATTGTGATAGATGTCAGAGATACAGAATAGGCCTACTGGAATCGGTATGACTGTTACCGGTTTTAATGTTTCCATCACCAGAGTGGAGTAGAGTCGCGAGTGGGACTCACAGAAGTTTTCCTAAGTACCAACGTACAAAAAACGCAAAAAGACGTCCTTTGAATGGGGATCCACTTACTTTACGTGTAGTTCATTATTGATTGCTGTAGTGGCATCAGGAAGACACATTCTGTGGACATTTCAAATTGTCAACCCGGTAGTGGTATAACGGTTCATGACACACAGCCCACTAACGGACAGACAGACAGACGGGCAGCGGAGGCTTAGTAATAGTACTTTTTCACATGAATACTTTATAAGTAAATTCACAGCACGGTCGCAACGCCATGAAAGCTCTCAGGTATATAATAATACCTAGGACACTATTTACACACATTGATCTAACCCCAAACTAGGATTCCCTGTATCTTGGGTACTAGACAACGATACACATACTTATTAAGAAAAATATTATAATTAGATAGATAATCAACCATGACTAGGGTACAAACATCCGTTCTCATCAAACAAATATATGCACCGGGACTCGAACCCGGGATCCTTGGCTTCGTAGGCAGGGTCGCTGCCGACTCGGCCTTTCGGGTCGTATGATGCTCATTAGCTCAATACTACTTTACACGGCGCCGTGGACGTGCCGTTACCGTGTGCCTGTGAAAAGGCACATAGGGTCCCGTTTGGCACCCTTCGAGTATGGCACCCTAGTACGGGGGAGCCGCGCATTTGCGTTAGGGAAACCTTTCGTTGTGACAGTAGATGAAAACGTACCAATAACTACATTAGTAGATACTGCCCGTAGTGTTTTTGTAATAACATCGTGTATTGTTAGGTTGTGATCACGTTGGCTCCATATAAATAACGTTATGAATACCCGATGAGCCACGCACCGGTAACCGAATACAATAATGATTATTCTGATTCGGTATGAGGTTATTGAAAAACTACCTGGCTTCTTTACTCACTTTCTTGTACGAATTTAAGGATTCCGTAGCGAAACGTCCGTTGTTCCACTGTCTGTCAGGGTCTGTTTTATGGAATTATGTGGGGGTTGAAATATGACGACATTTATGACTTGCTTTTTACTCGTAATTGATCACAGTATACTTAGGGCTTCAGTCTTCATCGACATCATTATTTTTATGGAACTCACAGCGCGAATAAGACTTGCATTGCATTTTATAGATTGTTTGTGGTAATGCAAAGTTTTGCCATCTCAGGTCAAAAAAACTTAACATACTCCAATGAGTCTTGTTGAAAAGAGAAATAATTAAAGTCTAAAGTCGGGATTGTCTTAATACGAGTATTTATTGGAAAAGAGCTCCGTGGTCTAATGGGTTTCACGCTTGCTTCTCAAACAGGAGATGCAGGTTCGATTCCTGACCATGTACCAATGAGATAATAAAGTTATCTTAATGCATTATACGGACGTTCTAACGGTGATGGAAAACATCGTGAGGAAACCTTCATTACTCCATAGCTGCGGCGATGGGCTAACCCCCTGTCACGCAAAATGGAGTATTGAATAACTGGCTTAAAGGGGGCACAATTGTGCCTCTGCCACCCCGTATGGGAAAAGGCGTGACGCTATATAATGTTATTGGAAAAGAAGGCAAGAAAAGTCATATTCAGACTTATTCTAGAAAGTTCTGTCACCTGGCATTACAATAGACCAAAGTAAACATAATTTATTTGTGAAACGTTACTAATCATCGCAGGGAGGAAATTAATGATACAAAGGGCTTTCCGTTTTACTTATTCATAAGCTGAAGTCTCGGGTCCGTTCAGTAGCTTTCTTGTAGATGCATTAAGAATTTAGCCGAGCGCTCAAAAAATCTTGACTGAGCTGTTTCCGTCATTATCTGGTGCTGATATTTATAAAAATAGTTTTCGGATTTCCGGCAACCAATCAGCGATCAGCTCATTTATGATTAAGGCTCGTCTATCTGTAAAATTAGCAACTGGTAGTAGATGAAAATTAGGACACAACCATATTTAAATAAAGTTCATAACAGCTCACACTGTAACTTGGCTTTTACGGCAGTTCCTGCGGTTACCTATTTATATATTTTTATAAGTTTACGAAACGGATAAAATTACATTATTAGGATTGCGAAAATTGTGTGTTTTTAGTTACTTCAAAAACACAGTTTTACGATATTTTAAATACCTATTTTTTGACCCAATAACCAAATCACTATTATTTTTAGATCTCAAGAAATGAAAAATTTTAGGTATAAACATCTTCATTTTGATTTAGTTTTTCTGAATCTATAGTTTCCATTTTACATTACATATGAAGTTTTTAAAAATACAGATTGAAGAAAAAGGATGCCATAATAACATATATTTTTTTGGGATAGAGATCGCTATTACCGTTTGAGAAATAGCGCTTCAAAGATTGGAATTTATCCTAATTTGGCGTTACCAAGCGTGTTAAATAGAAAACACGAGAAATGTATAACAGCTAGCTTACTCTGGAAATCTTGGAGTTGATATAATTAAAGTTTAACGTGATCACTTGAACTTTAATTTTATCAACACCAAGATTTGTAAGATACTTAAGATTTTTTTCATAAAGATGAAGTTATCTGATTATTTAGCCGCATCTTTGAGATGTCGAGTGAACGTTGAAGTATTGTGACAAGATAAAGTCAGCTGCAACTACAATCACTGAAACATCAAATAACTAATGGGGAATGATAAACAAGCGGATAAAAAACTAATTGAGCGAACGATCATCAACAGAGGAACATGCGGGATAGCATAGTATATAGTCATAGTACAGTAATATTTGTAAGTTAAAAGTTTATTATTTTATTTATTTTATTTGCGTATATATTTCTATAATAAGTATTTATGGATATTTTATTTGATGATATAATTATAAAATTAGTTTCTTTTCTTGCTCTTCAACCGACAACGTTGATGACTTTTTGAGTGCGGAAAACAGTGTCTCATCTCTTGAGGAAAATCTGAACTTAGTGCATATCATCGCGCAAAGCATTCATTCCAGCTACCCGGATCTTATCGAGACTTTTAGTGGCCAATGCGTGGACGGCATCCTTGTCTCTGAGTCGTTCCTGAAACCCTCGCTGCCATCATCATTATACTCTCTTCCCGGTTACAGGTTATACAGGAATGACAGAGTCGGTAAGGCCGGTGGGGGCGTTGCTACATGCGGATATTCCGTGCAAGGTGATAAGTGCATCCCCCAGTCTATACTCCGAGTCTGCTGAACATCTCTTTCTCGAAATCATTCTTCACCATAACAAGGTTCTTCTGGGTATTCTCTATAGCCCATCTCTTCGCATTGACTACTTCGAATCGTTTGAATACCTCCTCAATGAATTGACGCCGCTTTATAACGACACCTTAATTCTCGGTGATTTCAACACCTATCTCTCCTAAACGATTCACGGTCTGACAAACTCACATCCATAATTAAATCCTTTAACCTTCATATTTTGCCTCTTGCTGTCACTCACTTTCAACCTCACTGCAGTCCCACTCTTCTTGATATCATGATCACTTCTAATCTAGACAAGGGCGCCCTTCATGGTCAAATGAATTCACCTTTCTCTTTTCACGACCTTATCTTTCTGTCGTACAAGATTAGACCTCTGAAGAGCAGAGCAAAGTTTCTTGGTCTTCGTAACTTTAAGGACAATGTCCTTGATTCTATTAGGTCGGATGCCCTATCGATTGATTGGTCCCCAGTCATTGCCAGTGAATCAGTAGATGAGAAAATTGTGAATTTCAACGCCATTGTCCTGGGTCTCTATGACAAACATGATCCAATAAAAAAAGTTCGTGTGAAACACCTTCCTGCCCCTTTGCTAACAGACACTATCAAGCGTCTAATGGCCAAGAGGAATATAGCTAAATGTATTTACCGTAAGGATCCGACAGATGACTATTTCTCTTCTTACAAATGCCTCCGTCATCGCTGTAACCGTCTCTGTCGTGATGCCAAACGCAAGCACATACACGATTGCATTGAAAAGTACAGTCCAGCCCAGGTATGGAAGTTTCTGAGAACGCTTGGTATAGGTAAGACCCAGGACCTTTCCCCCGGTAACGTTGATCTCAATGACCTCAACCAGTTTCTTTCTGCCCCACCTGTTGTGATGGATCCGACCGTCAAACAAACCACTCTTCAGAGCTTGCGCTCTAAACCCCTGCCCAACACTACACCATTCAACTTGAGTGGTGTTGGAATCGACGCAGTTAGGAAAGCGGTACTAGCAGTTAACTCGAAAGCAGTAGGTGATGACAAAATTTGCCTTAAGATCTTGTGCTCAATCCTGGAAGAACTTCTTCCTGCAATATCACACATAATTAATTTTACCCTGCTCAATGGCTCTTTTCCTAACGTTTGGAAAAAAGCATTAGTGCTCCCTCTACCTAAAACCTCGAATCCTACTTCCTTTAAAGAGTATCGCCCTATCTTCATCCTGCCCATCCTCTCAAACGTCCTCGAGTCCCTTGTTCACTCCCAATTGTCATCTTACCTCACTACAAACGATCTTCTGAACCAATTCCAGTCAGGATTCAGAACAGGCCATAGCACCGTCACTGCTTTATTGAAAGTCACGGATGACATTCAGCTAGCCATGGACAGCAAACAGCTCACCGTGTTGGCTCTGCTGGACTTTAGTAGTGCGTTTAACTGCGTTGATTTCGAAATCCTCGTTGAACTGCTCAAGTCTTTGAATGTCTCCTCCTTATCTGCCAGCTGGTTCGATTCCTATCTGAGAGGTCAGCGGCAGCGTGTCAGGTCGGAGGAGGCATCCAGCGAATGGTGTAGTCTCTCTTCTGGTGTTCCCCAAGGCGGCATACTCTCTCCCCTTCTGTTTTTCATTTTCATTAACTCCATTTCAGACGTATTATCCTCTTCCTACCATCTTTATGCCGACGATCTCCAGATTTATCGCCACTTCTCTCCTTGTGATATTGATTCTGCGGTGGAGGCACTGAACGCCGATCTTGAGGGTATTAGGGTCTGGGCTTCTTCCTTCGGTCTTTTGGTTAACCAGACCAAGTCCCAGGCCATGATTATTGGTACCAGTTATTTTCTTAATCTGATGCAGAATCAACCCATTTCTCCTGTCACTTTCAATGGCACTATAATCATGTACAGCAAGAAAGCTAAAATTCTGGGCATTATCTTCGATAACCAACTGTCCTGGTCACTGCATGTCAATGATGTCAGTCGTCGAGTCTTTGCTACCTTTCACTCTCTAAAGAGACTTCAGAACTTCCTACCTCGACAGACCAAAATCACCCATGCCCAGTCTCTCCTTCTACCTCTCATTGATTATGCAGACGTCTGTTGGCTCAGCGCGAAAGAAGAACAATTGAACAAACTCGAGCGACTTCAAAACCTCGGGATTCGGTTCATCTTTGGGTTGCGCAAGTATGATCATGTTTCGCTGTATCGCAAGGAGTTGAAGTGGCTCCCGATACGTCTTCGCCGGGATACTCACATCCTCAATCTGCTGTTTAATATTTTACGTAACCCTCGCTATCCTTCCTTTCTTCGAGAACGTTTTTCTTTCCTTTCTTCCAGCAGGCTTCGGAGAACTCAGACTGTTTCCATGCTCACCCTACCACAGCATAACACCGTGTCCTACGGGCATGGCTTTAGAATCCGGGCCATCCAGCTGTGGAATGCACTCCCCCCACCATCAGGGACAGTTCAACTCTCAACATTTTTAAAAGTCGAGTTAAAGAGCACTACCTTTCTCTTCAAGCATAGATATTGTGTATGTATGTATTTTCATTTTATTTATAATTTATATACATATATATATCTTAAGTTTATTATTCTTATACAGTATTTAAGTAATCGTTTATATAGTAAGGCTTAGATGTTTATATAAACAGGTTTAGGTATTTATTTTGAAGTGTATATTATTATGTTTAGGTATGTAGTCTATGTAGTACAATTGTACTCAATTAGTCTACCCCCGCTCAACAATTACCTCTTACTCGAAGAGATATCTTACTTAGAGATAAGTACGCCGTTGTGCACTGTTTTATCTACAATGTAATTTTGATTTATATTTTGTGTGCAATAAAGAAATTATGAGGAAAACCTTAAATGCGCGAAAAAGTTACGGAATTCCGCGACAAAATAACTGAATTGCGAGAAAAATTACTGAATAGTTTATTTAGTCAACGCTTATTGGCTAAATAAAGCCTGTCTGGGCGAAGTGGTGGATCAGGGTATAGCTGAAGGATAAAGAGGGTGAGCGAAGGGAATCCCCGTTTATCCTTCCTGTTTGGTTGAACATATATGTAAGCACAACAAAATCCAACGCTCTTTTTGTATATAAGTTATTCGAATCATTATTTTCAAGTTGAAATTTTTGAGATTTCTTGTCGCGCAATTAGTATTTTGTCAGACAAAACCAGTATTTCTAGCCAGGCTCAGTTTGTCGCGCGATTGTTGTCAATTAAAAACTTGATTTCCGGTCATACGTTTCAATACTACCCCTAAGTGCCCGATCGTTGAGCGCTGATGCAGTGCCCTCCCACAAAAAAAAAGTATTTCTTATCTTATTCTCTGGGGTAATATCGTAAAAGCTAACGACTTGTTTATAATGCAAAAGAAATGTGTCAGAATCATAGCTAATATTCAACATCTAGACAGTTGCAAACCCACTTCCAAAAAGATAAGATCTTGACATTATCATCACTGTAAATATTTGAAATAGTCACCTATGTCGAAAGACACCCCCCATCAATATCAACACAGCACAAAAGCTACACGGAAAAATAACATAATATTAACCTAACCCAAACTACATTTCTCCAAAAAAGCCCATATTATATGTCAATCTTATTAAACAATAACCTAGCAAATGATATAAAAAACCGGTTAAGTGCGTGTCGGACTTCGCACATTCAGGGTTCCGTAATAAATGTAGAATATAATCCAAAAAAATATATATTAGGAAGGTATTCACTTCACATGCACCTGATACACCTAGCCAAAATATCACTATCATTCTACAACAGCAAATAATTACTTTGTTATTCGTAGTGTTGGTATGAATGACAAAGTAATAGTTGCGGTTTAAAAAAAATGTTTTATGTTTTAGACACGGCTTATTTTATTTTGTTCAACCCAATTTTCGTCTTTATTGAGATACACAACATAAGTTTTATTTTTATTTTGCACTCTTACTTTAAAAGTTAGAGAGGGGTTAGAGTTTTGGGGGGGTTACAATTTTTCCACTTTGGAAGGGTCTGTCTCTTTAACGATTTACTTTGAGTAAAATTATTTTCCAGAACCTTAACGTCATTCATAAAGACATATATATATATATAGGTATAAGAGAAACCCTACACATATAGGTTTAATGATAAATTAATTTTTTTGGTTTCAGTTCCATTTATG
Source organism: Argyresthia goedartella (assembly GCA_949825045.1). Classification (NCBI taxonomy): domain Eukaryota; kingdom Metazoa; phylum Arthropoda; class Insecta; order Lepidoptera; family Argyresthiidae; genus Argyresthia; species Argyresthia goedartella. The sequence continues at coordinate 12,509,521 of OX463820.1, read as the reverse complement.
GGGGGTCATATTTTTTTTTTTTATTATTGTATAAAAATTGTAAAGCGGTCTACAGAATACGTCTACATACCAAGTTTCAACTGTGTAGTCTTAATAGTTTCGGAATAAAGTTGCTGTGACATACGGACGGACGGACGGATAGACAGACAGACAGACTTGACGAAACTTTACTTACTTTGGGTTCCGCAGAGAAACAATGAACCCATTATTTGTCTACGGAACCCAAAAAATTAACCAACCATTAGTATGTTCAGTCAAAGACAAAAATAATTATTAGTAACCAAAAGCTACTATTTGTTAGCAAATTTCTGACTGGTTTTAAACAATGAAGATAGATAGATAGACCCTCAACTTACCCAGTTCTATGATTATAATACAAGATATTTTTAATTAGTTTTATTGTTACTTTTGATGTTTTTTTTATTTAGATATAATCGGACCATTTCAGGGTTCATGTACTTACTTTATTTACTCCTCCACCTGTAACCCCCATGAACATGTTTGCAAATAAAATTAATATGAATATGAACTTTGTACGCGTAAGAAATAATCTCTAATATAGGGTTATAAAGAAATTAGGGTTTTAACCAGTTTAGGTTATAGCCAAACTATTTTCTATGCAGTTACAGCTCACATAGTACCTACAGAGATATGAAAGATGTTCGGCTGCCGAGCGCCATCTCTGTTCGCTCGGCTGACCTATTTGCTCCTGCAATCTTTCTTCCGGGAGAGCGAGGCTTGTGGTACATTTGTGAGCGAGTACGCGTTTGAGGCTATACTTTCCCGTTGAAAGGTCTATTACTACCACTGTACTGTATGTACTCGCAAAATGTATATTCTATGTTTTGGATGAGATAATATAATGTATAATCAATAGTAGAACTCAATCTGTATCTATTTACCAAATGCTGCGTTACCAAATAAGCTCACCTATGTAAAGTTAATATTAATGTTAAAGCGTAGGTTATAAATATAAGGTTCCCAGGGCTAACACAAACCTTCAATATTTAAGTTCCAGTTTAAGTTACATGTGTGATACATGCTAATAGTTTTTTTAAATAGTTTACATACTATATAAAAAATACATATTTGTAATGATTGCGGTACGTTACTTCTTTAACAACTCAACTATTTTGGAGAATTTGTACACAATTACAAATAGGAAATATTAATCTGCACATCAATAATACTGATTTGCACAGCAAATATACTGATTTTTACAGCAATTACTATGGCAAAATACTGTGGTAGCTTAGGTGGAGGGTAAAGGAGGTGAGCGAAGCGAAGCCCTCTTTATCCTTCGTATTAGGTTGAACGCGTAAGAACAACAAAAATACTTAAAATATAAAGTGTTTTTGCTGATCCTTTTTAATACTAGTCATTACAAATATGTAAGTTAATGCTTTAGGGTCCATTATAAGGCTGTTTGGTCAGCGAATCGCTAAATATAAAACTCTAAACCTCTTCATCACTCCATGTCATTACATAAGCGCAGTTCTAAGAACAAGCTGAATATAATTTGCAGTGGTATCTTATTCCTATAGCAGAGTAATCTCAGATCGTCAGAAATTAAGTTATATTCCAACTCAGTATCAAATGTATAATTGTCACTAGAAGAGATTTATACAGAGTGCACTGACTCGATTTATTTGCATCAATAATATACCCTCGACAGAATATAAATAAAGGGTCCTTTGTTGTCAAGGAGACAGCCATTCTCAGTGATCCGAGTATGAATAATAATGCTTGTATTAGTAAATTGCTAATACTAATTGCCTGTAGGCAGAGACGCGTTCGGGTCAAGTAACCCTATTGCAGTACAAAATCCAAGATGTGTAACTTTGACGGGAACGCGGCTGTATGTCTGTAAAAGAATGAAGAACGCGGCTGTATGCCTGTAAAAGAATAAAGAACGCGGCTGTATGCCTGTAAAAGAATAAAGAACGCGGCTGTATGTCTTTATAGTAGTTTATGTGACTGATACATAAAGGAGGGCGATAAAACTCGAGAGTGGGTCTATGAAACGAGCCGAAGGTGATTTCATAATAATATCACTCGAGAGTTTTAATGCCTGATTATGTACAGTTGCATACACACATATCATAAGCTCTCTTTAATGTGTTCAGGAACCGCATGATTGACCGGCACTGTGGCATTGAGATGTTTAGCTTGTTCTGTAGTACCAACTTCACAGACAAAGAAGGGGCGGCACGCAGGCGGGCGTCGGCGTTCGAAATTTGAATGTCATAATATGTAGAAAATTTACACATTATGGTCATTATGTTCAATATTCAGATAAGAAATGAGTTTTTACAAAGTAGTTTAACATTATGCTGAGAGTAACGTGCGGTTTTTAGACGCAGTAAAGAGGGTTTAATATTGCAACATTTTCGAATGCTTTGCCGATGTGGACTATTGGTATATAGTATGTTAGTGATACTCTGCCGTAAGATAGAAAGTGCTAGAGGCTTTCCTCAGGCCAATATTTTCTAAATTTCATCTCTGGTCACCCTTTATTGGGTACATTAATGTAAGAAAGAAAGTAAAGAATAATGTTTATTGTTATTCACACAGGAGATGCGGGTTCAATTCCTGACCATGTACAAATGAGATAATTAATTTATCTTAAGCATATCATACGGACGTCCTAAAGGTGATGGAAACATCGTGAGGAAACCTTAATTACTCCATAGCTGCGGCAATGGGCTAGCCTCCTGTTACGCAAAATGGAGTATTGAATAACTGGCTCAAAGTGGGCACAATTGTGCCTCTGCCACCCCGTATGTGTTTGTTTATTGTACTGAGCCAGTACTTAGTCACTTATGAGAGAACCGGGGAACTACTACGTACGTACGTTGTAAGGAAAGTTCATTATATTTTGAGGGGTCTATGGAAGTAACTCTAAACATACACGACACGTTTCGTTCAGAATAATGCCCCCCCATTAACCGCAAATACACACATACAACTTCGTACTACACGAGTTCGAGTATATCCTGCCAGTTCTCGAGGATTCTAATACTACACCCGGTATAGAGGCGATTCTATTTAAACACAGCGATGTGCGATGACCGGCCCATTTCGTCTCTACTGCGAACAACAGTCGATAATTACCTTGTCAGCTGACTAAAGCAAACGGACTACGGGCCATACAAAGGGGATCAGGGCCGGATCACTAGCTTTTTGTGCTACACAAAGGCCATTACGCGATCCGTTTCCGAGCGTAAAGTCAACACTGTTATGAAGTTTCCCACTGAGTTTTCACGGAAAATCGGCTCCGTGGGAAAGCGCCGCTGCGATTTGAATGGGTAATGAGCATCAGGGTATCCGTTAATTGAGTTGATGTGTAAATAAATAGCTGATTCGAGTGACTTGTCGGGGGTCGAATTCACGGTTGAGTTCAGTCTCCCGTTTCGACAAAGTTCTCCGGTTGTTGAAACGATTTTGGCCATGCCCCGCGTGAATGCACAGGAAAGCTGGCCGAACAGCTATTTGATTGAACACAACCGTAAATATGAGATTTAATTATCACTGTACTAAAAGTGCTAGGTTTTTACGTTTTATCGTAAATCTGTTTGCATCGCAATAGGCTGAATGTGTGCAGCAGCATCTGTATTTCACAGCATTCCAGTGTGTACACGCATGGAGAATGTCGGCATAACAGATATTATCATTTGTGTTTTTATAACTAAAACCTACCAAAGGTACGATAGCATATACAGACTCGTATAACACAATAATTCATAGGCAAGATCTGCTTTTACTCGATGAATAGGATTTTTTTAATTCATGATCATTAGGCCTATACATCTTGACAGATGGTCCAAGCAACGTCTGTTTAAAAACGTTACCGTCCGTAAAAACTTGCCGCTCGTGGCTAAACAATCAGATCTGTGAACGGCACTTCCTGCTTATTAATTTATGACTACACAATCAACAAAGAATTCCCTTCTCACCCCAAAGTTTCAGCCCTCGAGAGCACCTGCTGTTTGGGGTCATACAACCTCATACCGTGAGTCACGTGACCAGCTCGTAGTAACCTCGGCGCGGCCGAAACTCGCGCCAGCCCGTTAATATAGAAGCGTATCAATTAAAACTGTCTCGACTGATTTATTTTATTGGTTCGGCAATTGATTACATTACGGCAAATTGACCACAATGAATGGCCGCCTCACGATGCGTTGCTGAAAAACCAATAGGTTTTATTGATGTGATGTCTAACTGAGAGTTGTAGTTGGGAATATTAAGACTATTGAAATAAAAACAATTACATTAATAAGGGGCGAGTTTACACCTGAGTTGAAAGGCTAGTTTTTCCAAATATGATTTATCTGAATGCTTAAATTCTGCTACTTCAATCCTTTTTTTTATTTAAAATCTATAATTTCGTAAATAGCAGCTGTATATTTATTATGTGTAACGCTTTTACCAACTCGTCATAAAAGCCAGTTTCCTAATGCGTCATGTTGCGCCCCGTTTGCCTCCCTGGTAGATCTGTTGGCACTAATGTCAATTTTAATCGGAACAGCACATTCACGGAATTTCCACCAGTGACGAAAGCTGTCCCGAAATAAAAGATATGTTTGATCTATAATTATGTCACATCTTCTCGGAACGCTAAATTGAAAATTGTCACAGATAATAACTATCGTGGTATGGATGTCCTAGGATTTTCCAACTAGGTCAAGCATGTGGTTTATATGCCCAATCCTATTACTAAGATATGAGATCTGATTATCGGAAAATTGTGGTGATTCGAAATGAGAATACGTTATCTTATCGGGTTGGGGATGTCACTTTGTGTTACTGTGCGACAATTATATCGCGAGTAGCAAAACCAACATAGACATATTTCATGATCACTTGACTGTTTTTAGGCATTCAATTAAAAAAAAATACTTGCATACAAAATTCTTAAATTTTAAATGTTTAAAGAATATTGTAAATTTTATTAATTTAATACCTAATATTAAGTTTATTTATTTTTACTACCTTAGCTAAATTACTTAAACATTAGGTTTATTAGTTAGTACAAAAATGGTCAATGTTGTGCTCATCTATAATAGGCAATCATTTAAGAACTATGCCGCAGAATTTTTATTGTAATAATATATATATGTGTGCTGTTGATGTGCCTTAATAAATAAATAAATAAATAAGTTACTTTGTGTTACTTTGTGTTCTTCTTATTAAAATATTTTATGAAATATATTTTCACTCGATTTTAATTAGAATATACAATATATCTAAAGTCTGACGTGCCCAGTGCAAAATGCGAGTAGTCCAAACTTCTGTCATACCTAGATGTTTGATTTAAAACTTAAAATTGAGAACAAAAAATAGCAAACGAGTTAGCGCTAAGCTCGGGGTAATTTTGACATTTCATATATATTTTACAGTTACCGGCGGCATATTGGCAATATAATCTCTGTCGCACGAATCACTAACAGCTTTGTGCGACGGAGATGACGCTTCTAGCCGATGTGCCATATTAACCGCCGGTAAGTGTACGCATGGTTTGAAGTGGCTGAAAAAAAATCCAAAGAGGTTTGGCAGCGGCTGACCTGAGGCTGCGCGGCCGTGTCCGTTGCCTAAATGTTTTTAGAGATTTCGCACTTGCCTGAGAAGGGTCGCTGGCCGGCAACCCACCCGGCCGCCTCAAGAATTATGGCGATTGTGATGATATATGGCAGCGCATTATTTTCTTATCTTTTCTCTTTCTCACTCCACCGCTCATACTTCATTCCTCCTCGTATTATAAACGTTTTACTTTTCATATCTCGTAATAGACGCCCCAGGCCCGAATGGTGTTAGTATTACGTAAATTTCTGGTAATATGTTATAGTCGCTGAGCCTCTCAACGCTCTCGTGATGATTTCATTCCGAGAAGAACGGTATAAAATAATTTTTGCTTGAGCGCCGCTCAAAGGGAAATTGTTTCACGAAAATGGTATCGTATATTGCATTGTGTGTTTACAATGTTAGCTTACATATACAGCCTTTATGTGATTTAACATGATCCCTACATTATCTTTTATTCATTTTTAGATTATCAAAGGTACGAATTGTTATCGGGAGAAACATCGTATTCAATGGAATTAAATTCATTTTTATTTCAGGTGACGAGACTTATAGATAAATATTTAAACAAGGCAAACATATTATATGTATAGCTTAAAAAATAAACACAAAATATTATGCCTCGCTAGGCATTTTATTCTTCGGTCTTGCTTCCCTATAGAGTCGGTAAACAATGCCCTTCGGTCAAATCTAGTCAGTAATCTTTGGCCAGGAATACCTTCTTGAGGTTCGCCGGCACCCTAAGTTTGAAGGACAGGAAGTCCTTGGATCTTTCTGGATCCTAAACCTCCGTCTTTACCTTCAACTCCTTTACCGACAACACGGCGGATTTTTCTTCAGCCTTTCCAGGATGTGATGCTCAACGTCCTCTGATAGTCTGCTAACTGGCGTAGAAAGGGCCAAAGGTGTGTCAGACTCCAGTTACCTATAGACAATCAAATAACATCACATCATCATTAACTTCAACAGCCGATTACTAAGTCGCATATCATCATTAGGTAAATTTAAACTGAATACGACCGACAGTTTACGGTACCTGCCTACTTATGCAAGAGAGACATTGCTAGTCAACAAGTCGACATCTCATGCCTCATGCATGCAGGGATTGTAAACAAGTTCACCTTAGTTCACCTTGACTTGTATACGTATAAAATATTATTGCGTAGGTACCACAAATCGTATGTGGATATATGACGTATAGTGTGATCCGGCTTCCAAGCAGATACGAGCACAGGGTGTAAAATAATTTAGAAACAAACGAACAAGTCTTTTTCCCTACAGGTTATCAGAGGCAAAGTTGTGGGTGGCCATCTCTTTTATTAAAAAAGTTAAATATGTACTGATAAATTTAACATTTTACATTTAAACAAAAACATCACGCCATTTTCCATACAGGGTGGCAGAGGCATAGCTTTGCCAAAGTTTAGCCAGTTATTCAAAACTCTAATTGACGTACTGCCCATAATCGCAGCTATGAATATTTCATCACGATGTTTTCCTTTAGTACGTCCGTATAATTAATTTAAGATAAATTAGTCAGCACTGAATTCGAACACGGCATCTCCTGCATGAGAGGCGGGCATGTAATCATTAGACCATGAGCCCAACCGGAACAGAAACCAGTAAGCCGCCGACCGTGGAAAATAACCTGAAAAATTGTCGTTAAAATGATCAAAGCTTAATTGCATTGGCGGAGCTTCGGTGGAGGACATCCGGGATGGTCTTCGCAAACAAAGAAAATGGATTAAAATAATATTGCTCCAACTCTATTTTAAAACATCGTTAAGATATCTTGTTCATCCTCTTTGTGTTATCTTTGACGTCTCGAGTGTAGTGAATGAAAAGTAGATAAGTACTTGTAAGACTCAGAAGGCATTATAATAGTAGTTTATCTACACACGTATCATAAACTCTCTTTACTGCGTACAAAAACCGCACGTTACGATCGGCATAATGTTAAACTACTTGGTAAAAACTCATTTATTACCTGAAAAATTATACATTATGACCATAATGTGTAATTATGAATATATAATATAATTTCGAACGCCGATGCCCGCCTGCATGCCGCCCCTAGTTTGTCTGTGAAGTTGGTGACATTAAAATTTCGAACGCCCGAAGTTGGTGCTACAGAACAAGCTAAACAACTGCAGAGCCACAATGCCGGTCAAACATGCGGTTCGTGAACACATCAAAGAGAGCTTATGATATGTGTGTAGATAAACTAGGTATGTAACTGTACATAATTAGGCATTAAAACTCTCTAGTGATATTATATTGAAACTCGTCTTCGGCTCGTGTCATAAACCCACTCTCGAGTATTAATGCCCTTCATTATGTAGCAGTCACATAAACTACTATTATGTGACTGCTACATAATGGAGGGCATTAATACTCGAGAGTGGCGAGTTTCATAATAATATCACTCGAGAGTTTTAATGCCTAATTATGTACAGTTACATACACTAATTTATCTACACAAATATCATAAGCTCTCTTTATTGTGTTCAGGATCCGCATGTTCGACCGGCATGGTAGCATTGATAATTCCTTTGCACTTATTTAGCTTGTTCAGTAGTACCAACTTCACAAACAAAGTAGCGGCGGCACGCAGGCGGGCGTCAGCGTTCGAAATTTGAATGTCATAATCATAATGTGTAATTTTTCAGATAAGAAATGAGTTTTTACCAAGTAGTTTAACTTTATGCTGATCGTAACACGCGGTTTTTGTACGCAGTAAAGAGGGTTTATGATACATGTGTAGATAAAAAGATTAAGCGAAATATTGACAGAAAAAAGAGTTTGATTTATTTTATCTAACTCGTTATATAGAGTAAATTGATGTTAAAGAAATCTCGACGCCGACTCTAAGTTTTTCTATCCAATGCAACATTAAATTAAGTTAAGTTCGTAGTCTAGATTATGCCAGACAGACTTTTTAGCAATACCATGGAGCAAGTATTGCTCCTTGGAAATACCGAGAATTCAACACGAAAACGTTTTCGTTTAATACCATTATAGAGCATAATACAATGTCCTTACGATACTGGATAACAAGTAGCTGTTGTTATTCGCAGGCATTTGAGTACTTTCCGATACATGAGAATAATTTCGTAGTAAAATATTGATGCCTATCTTCTTTTCCTCTATCTATCTTATTCGATTCAGAACCTACAAAAGACAACAAACAACCACGCCATCTCTAGGAAATAAGTGAAAACTGTCGTTGGCTCAATCGTCTTAAGCCAGATACAGGCTAGTGGTAAGACTGTGTTTACAAGCGAAGCGTCGAACCCGGTCGACAGTAGCATCCTCGGTAAAAGCCGCAATAGAAAATAAAATTGATATCGCTGCGCCCGCGGGCGCGTCGAGAAAAAGGATTTCGAAATAAATGACTTTTTAAATTTCATCGTTGCACTCAGTTTCTCTATCAACTGTCGAGGCGGTCGTACAGTTCAGCCGCACTCATGGTTTAAGCTTTACTGCTGCACGATTTTGGTCCCTATAACTCACGGGGTAGGATGTACTCACACATTTAGGAAGGTATATCCTGCCTAGAGCGTGGCTCTACCGAGCTACAAGTAAACGAATTTTCAGGTTTTTGGACTGACGTTCATTGTGTGTGATAAACAAGATTTTAAATCACGACTATCAACGTGGATGGAAGTAGAGTGGGTAATTTCAACTGTGATTGACGTTGTAATTAAGTGTGATACGTGATTTTCTGCAGTTAATGCGAAAATGATAATGCGGGTTGTATGATTGGCGTTTTACAGGAAATTGTATGATGTTTTAAAAACCTGTCATATCGTGTGATGCCTTATTTTCAACCCTCACGCAACCAGAGGGGTGCGCCTTGCTATAAGTTTAACGTGTGCATCTGTGTATCTGCCTTTTGCACAATAGCACCGAAACGGATGAAGCGATATTGATTTAGATTTAAGTAGGTGTGTAAAAACTTTTAAACAGCACAGCACTTTACCAGAGGGGTCGCTGAAGGCATACCACAATATATCCTGTAGTTAGAAATCTCAAATCCTATGGCCGCCTGATTCACCCCAGTTCCCCTACCATGCAATAGTTTGGAATATAATTATACTTGGTACTGCATCGCGTAATTTCTATGCACGAGGTGCAGGAAGAAATTGTCGAACGCCATCTCACTAGTGTCACTCTAGCACTAGATAGGATGCAATTCCTTACCTTGCCTATACTCAGGTACAGTCAGCATCAGATATATATGCACGCAAGCTACTCAAATAAGTCTACTCATCCTAAACAACCAGAAATATCTTCACCTCAAAATTCTTAACATGATGTTAACATCTTATTGCCAACGATGTTATCATAATTTTGAAAACTGTAAAATTAAAAAACTTGATCCTTGACCGAACATCAGAAGTCCAAGCTCAAGGTTTGTCAGAGAGCGATGGAGCGCAGCATCTTGGGAGTAAAACGCACAGAGCGCATCAGAAACCCCATACTGCGCTCCAAAACTGGCGTTGCTGATGTAGACGTGGAAACTGCGAAACTCAAATGGAACTGGGCCGGACACGTGAGTTGAATGCACCTAGACAGATGGGCGAAGATAGTCACTGACTCGGTGCCTAAAGACGGATACCGGCGTAGGGGAAGGCCCATAAGGAGATGGAGGAATGACCTGGATAGGCTCCAGCCAGATTGGGTTGGCATGGCGGCCGATAGGAATTTGTGGGTACGATCAAGGGAGGCCTTTGCCCAGCAGTGGGACACAGAAAAGGCTATTTAAATAATAAAAAAAATGTAGTGGGGCTGTAGAAAGAAAGATATGGTGGTGGGGCGTAGTAAGATATATCAACGATTTTCAATATTGGAAACGGCCATTAGTCGACACTGATGACAGGCAAGGAAGAATATGCATGCTTACGCAAGGCAGTATTCTGTCTGTATCCCAGATAACCACAAGAGAAATACATTACGATGCGATGTAACAGGATAAGCCCTTCGGTCTTTCGGGCGATAAGCTCTGAATGCGTCTAGAATTACGAGTGGTTCGTATACCTGTGAGTGTTACGATGACGACGTACGAATATACCTTTACACTGAATTGATTATAGCATATAACGTTTCATGACACTTAATAATGACGATGTGAACGTGAGTGAAATTTCAGAATTAAAGTATTGGGTATCATGAGAGATTTTGATAATGGTGTCGTAGAAATTGTAGAATACAGATGCTTGGTGTTGTGGGTAATTTTTAACAGGTAATGTGGGGTAAGTTCATTTATCGTTGTCTGATTAGCCAGTCCCAGACGGGATCATAATGGGTTAAGACTGACGTAAGGTTAGAACTGTTTCTTTTAGCTTGTAGCATGAATTAATTAAAATAAATTGTTATTAGTAATGTTCTTTATTGTACTACACATAACAGACTTACAAATATGACGACCCGAATGGCCGAGTCAGCAGTGAGCTTGCCTACGAAGCCAAGGGTCCCGGGTTCGAGTCCCGGTGGGGGCAAATATTTGTTTGATGAGAACGGATGTTTGTACTCTAACCATGGTTGTTTATCTATCTAAGTATATTATTTAGCTATATAAGTATGAGTATCGTTGTCTATAGATATAGGGAATGCTAGTTTGGGGCTAGATCAATGTGTGTAAATAGTGTCCAAGGTATTATTATTATAAATAAATAGTTTATCATAGAAAAAACAAAGCGAGGTTACCTCCATCAAGAGATGTCTTCCAGCAAACCACGATGGGTAGGAAAGGTGATGGTTGAGCGGGGAACAGGGTTCGGGTTTCCCGGACTTTTTCTTAACCGGAAAAAAATGTATTTCAAGGGAATTCTCTGGTCCCGGGAAATCATAAAAAAAATTTGAGTTTGGTATTGTTACCTAACAGAAATGCTGTTTCGGTGACGTAATTGAAGATAATTTTTCAAGTTACATATCACACTACTTATTATTCTATTCTCAAATCTATTTATGATTTTTGTTGAAATTATGCTGACTGATGAGCTGACTCAAAATTTACCGACATTGAATAAGTATCTCTCAGTTGATGTGGCCATGAACGGGAAATCGGAAAGTTTTCCTAAGTGATCAATGACACAACACAAAATCAACAATTTTGACTCAGAAATACATTCAAGTGACACGATTTAAGTCGATGTAGGTCAAAACATTTCCTAATTTTACTGAAAGATTATCTGAGAAATTATGAAACACAAACAAAAAAGGCTTTTTGAAGAATGTCATATATTATATCATTATATATCTGGCCCACGAATATAGATTATGATAGTTTATGGTTCTTATCGACTGGGTTAATTCAACCAAGCTTTATTGCTTTTTAGAGCATTTCATCATACTGTTGGGAATTCCCGGGAATCACCAAAAAAAATTCGTGTTCGGGAATGACTTGTTTCCGGGAACTCTCGTTCTCGGGTTCCCGGGACCGAAATCCTAGCGGAGTAAGACCTGCGCGTAAAAAAATACTACAAACAATAGATACTCGAAGAATTAAGAAATTGATTTGCAATGATAAGGGTGAGAATAAAGTTCTTATATAATATAAAAAGAACGCCATAACGATAACCCTAATTGCTAAGAATATACTGCATACATAATTAATTACCTACTAATTTGTAATTGTTATAGATAAATATTTTATTTTAAAAGCCGCTTTTTGTTACAAGATTCGATTTGGATTAAATTTTTATAAAACTTTAACTTATTATACGTCCTGTATCAGAATGTCCAGATAAGCCATAAATTTCAGATCAATCGTGATTTTACTATAACGATTTATGATTTAGTTTATCCAGACATTGTGAAATAGGCAATAAGTCTTATATGAAATGGTTCACCGGTAAACAAAACAAATGAAATCATCTCACAATAAATTGCGTCGTCCCCACACGCCCTAATGTTTAAAACAAAAGTGCACCAAAGTACAGGCCGCGCAAAGTTTCTACGGCTTTGAGCCAGCTCTGACCCTCTTTTTCTTGCATAGGGTAAGGTGGGGTGTGAGAGAGAGAGAGACAGAGAGACAGCTCAATCAGAGACAGTTGAACTTGGCGCGAACTCGGTGCAAGATTGTCAATTTCCAATTCAGAACAGGGCTGCGTACTGCCCCTGTCAGTCACTCCGTTCAAGATCATGGGCTCTCTTGGGATTATGTATGTGCCTTGAATAACAATCAGTCGAGGACTGTATCGTAAGAACTTGAATCTAGGTACTGAGGTTAGAAGCTTAAAGCAGAGTTTGTACACACTCTACTCGTAAGCTGGAAGTGTTACCTAAAATCTATACAGAAGACAGCCGATATGGTTTCTATATGGCTGTTACCTTAGTAAATACCAAAGCTCAATTAATGATCTTGAGTAACTTTCATCATGATGTGGTTGAATAGGGAAATCGTAAGTACTTTGATTTGATTTTATATTACGCTATTACCCTTGAAGCGTGTTCGTTATCCGGCCTAGGGATGAAACCCCATTATAGGTTTTTAATTTGATAACCATGGAATAAGGTTAAAAACCATGATTGATGATGAAGAGTTAAGTAAACAATTTGTTTTTGATACCAGAACATACCTTAACGAGGGTGACAAAAAGGTGAAGAGGACATCATTCCGAAACACTTTCATCATCAAATCAGTTTCACAGTGAAAGTTGTTGAGAGTGATGTTCGTAGCATTCCTATATATATGTCACCGGAAGATAGTCAAAACCGTTAGTTGATAAACTAACGCGATAGTTGATCAACTATCGACAGATAGTAAAACAGACCGACAGGGTTTAGAATTTACGTTTCTTTTGTTCTTACATGTCAACCTAACACGAAGACTATTCGGGGGCTTCGCTGCGCTCGCCCCCTCTAGTCTTCACCTAAGCTGCCGCAGTGTTTTCCCTGGTATTTCGTTTAGAATTCAAGTTTAAACCAGTTTACTATTTAACAGTTTTAACCGTTAGTTGATTAACTAACGCGTCATATAGTAAGCATTACGATACAGTTTACTATCGACGATAGTTGATCAACTTACGTGAAAAAAAAAACGTTAGTTTCTCAACTAACGGTTTTGACTATCTTACGGTGACTTATACACACATAAATAGCTCATGACTTTAATATCCGTAGCAAGCCCTTACAAAATGTTACTCCTTTCTATTAGGTACACCCTGCATATCGGATGGTGTAACACCCCTTTATTTTTAAGTCAGTTTGGTACGAGTAACAACATTTGTTACAGCGGAATTATAGTTGTGGGCGCTTTCTAAAGCTGAAGGTGTAGGAGCTGAACTACGTGACCCAGCGAACTTTGCTAACGAGACGTGTTAGTTCTTATGGAGCTAGACATAAAGGTTAACTTAAAGTGTGAACTTTGTCTGACCCACTGCGGACACTAAGCTGGATAGGGATCTCAATAAGTGGGTGATATTTGAAAGGGCGTGACGTAACACAACCGCGTGGGGTCTCATCCTAGAGAGGAACCCAGCAGCGTCTACTCAATTCGGTGCCTTCAAACAATGGAATATAGTATGTATTACAAGATGCCTTTTGTTTTGTCAATGGTGTAATGTAAATTAAAGCACCAGCGTGAACGGGCTCAAAGACAAAGTGTTGCGAGCGATAAAATTGTATAACTTGATATTTAATATTATCCCATAGTCTGAAAGAACCCTCACTTACTGTAGCTCGGATGCACAACCGACACCAAAAAGTTTGACAGAAACTCAAAGTAATGCTTTCATAGTATGACATTAAAGCGGCACTTTATTCGCGCAGAAGTTGTGTTTTTGAGCATCTATTACTGCTAATAACAAACAATATCCAATAATCCAGTAATATAAGTTTTTTTTTAATCTAGGCCGGATGTTAAACACCTATATAATGCGAACAGCTCATCGAAAATGCCTAACACACAAACACACTAACAAAACACCTCTGCTCTACCCCCAAACGCATATACCTCCTACGTTCCGTTCCGTCCGTTGCGGGCAAACATACATACACGCACTCACACACGCACACACATACACCCCCAAACGCATATACCTCCTACGTTCCGTTCCGTCCGTTGCGGGCAAACATACATACACGCACTCACACACGCACACACATACACCTCCAAACGCATATACCTCCTACGTTCCGTTCCGTCCGTTGCGGGCAAACATACATACACGCACTCACACACGCACACACATACACCTCCAAACGCATATACCTCCTACGTTCCGTTCCGTCCGTTGCGGGCAAACATACATACACGCACTCACACACGCACACACATACACCTCCAAACGCATATACCTCCTACGTTCCGTTCCGTCCGTTGCGGGCAAACATACATACACGCACTCACACACGCACACACATACACCCCCAAACGCATATACCTCCTACGTTCCGTTCCGTCCGTTGCGGGCAAACATACATACACGCACTCACACACGCACACACATACACCCCCAAACGCATATACCTCCTACGTTCCGTTCCGTCCGTTGCGGGCAAACATACATACACGCACTCACACACGCACACACATACACCTCCAAACGCATATACCTCCTACGTTCCGTTCCGTCCGTTGCGGGCAAACATACATACACGCACTCACACACGCACACACATACACCTCCAAACGCATATACCTCCTACGTTCCGTTCCGTCCGTTGCGGGCAAACATACATACACGCACTCACACACGCACACACATACACCTCCAAACGCATATACCTCCTACGTTCCGTTCCGTCCGTTGCGGGCAAACATACATACACGCACTCACACACGCACACACATACACCTCCAAACGCATATACCTCCTACGTTCCGTTCCGTCCGTTGCGGGCAAACATACATACACGCACTCACACACGCACACACATACACCTCCAAACGCATATACCTCCTACGTTCCGTTCCGTCCGTTGCGGGCAAACATACATACACGCACTCACACACGCACACACATACACCTCCAAACGCATATACCTCCTACGTTCCGTTCCGTCCGTTGCGGGCAAACATACATACACGCACTCACACACGCACACACATACACCTCCAAACGCATATACCTCCTACGTTCCGTTCCGTCCGTTGCGGGCAAACATACATACACGCACTCACACACGCACACACATACACCTCCAAACGCATATACCTGCTACGTTCCGTTCCGTCCGTCGCGGGCAAACATACTTACATACACTCACACACACACACACACAAAACAACCTCTAACCCCAATACATACTTGACGACTGGCCGAGTCGGCAGTAACCCTTCCTTCGAAGCCAAGGGTCCCGGGTTTGAGTCCTGGTGGGGGCAAATATTTGTTTGATGAGAACGGATGTTTGTACCCATGTACAAACATCCGTTTGTACATGGGTACGTTGTAGTCATGGTTGTTTATCTATCTAAGTATAGTATTTATATATAAGAGTATGTGAATCGTTGTCTAAGTACCCAAGATACAGGGAATCCTAGTTTGGGGCTAGATCAATGTGTGTAAATAGTCTCCAAGGTATTATTAAAAAAAAAAAAAACTCTGAGATCTAAAAATCAATCTGTGGGAGTTTCTACGCCCTTCTTCTCCCGCAGTGGTCCAATGTAGAGAAGAGGCAAAAAATGACGTTTGCTAAGTATATGTAAATATCTACAGTAATAAAGTACTTTGACTTTGACTTCCAATCCGTTCTTAACGTCGTAGGTAAAAGTATTTCTGTAACAGCAGTTCTGTCCGTTATCAAAATAGGCGCAAGAGTAAGCTGCAGTACCTCGTAGAACAACGAGTGGGTACAAGCAATAAACCATAATTACCTTCTACTGAATCTGATTGGTCAGGGGTTAGAGAATTTGTCCTTTTTAGGGTACCGTAGAGAAACAAGGAACCCTTATAGTTTAGTCAAGTCTATCTGTCCGTCCGTCCGCCCGTATGTCACAGCAACTTTATGCAGAAACTATTAGGACTACACAATTGAAACTTGGTATGTAGATTGTAGTGTTATGTTACTTACATGTTATTCTTGCTTCCTATTTCTTAGCTCCAGCTCCATCATCAGTCCTTTTTGTTTGTCCGTCAGGGTACCTTGCTCTATTACGCTGGATACTTGGTGAGCTGTGCGGCTTATTATTGGTCATCACTTTTATTTCCATAGGAACCTGTAATGTTTTAAACCATAAGAATACATTAATAAATCATGTTCGCTCTGCATTTTCATGTTATCAGCACTTCTAAATCGATAGGGAAGGGGCTTACCTTTGGTGACCTTGTTTTTGGCTTTCTCCGAAACTCTACAATCTCGGGCTTCGTGCGCGCTGGTGCGCTACTATTTTTCCTTTCGTTGTTATGTAATTTTGGCTATGTGAACTGGTTAAATTTTATATTACGAGCCTGAAACCAACATTTGACATTTGATATATTGATTGTTTATCTGGTTGTCATGGCAATGTCCTTTCAAACTCGTTAGCGGTCTGATATGTTTACTTTAATACTTTTACAAAAATACTCTTTCTCTCTTGGCCACTCTCAAAAATTACGTTTAATTTAAATAATTTTTAGAACTCTCCAAAAAGGGTATAAAAGCAGAACATTTCTTCAATTCTGGGAGTCTCACGTCAGTTTCTGAACTGGAAGTACCAGTAAAGGCCTTATCCCGGGGTCGCTCAACCCCGGGATCCTGCGAAGCCTTCAAACTCCTTCAAATCTCCAAATTCTCCATCTACAACGGGATCCTGCGAGCCTTCAAACTCCCTCAAAACCTTCAAATCAATCTTCAAACAACGGGATTCTGCGAGCCGCGCCTACGCCGCTACCATTCCTATAACGAAGATTTCTACAACGGGATTCTGCGAGCCGTGCCAACGCCGCTACCGTTCCTACAACGACGATTTCTACAACGGGATCCTGCGAGGCGTAACTACAAGTACGCCCGCTACTGTTCCTACAACGACGATTTCAACAACATTTACAACAACAAATACACCTGCACCCAGGTCTCCGCTTCCTTCTTTCTATCCAGACATCTGTATTTTATAAAACCTGTTTCACATCTCATCCATCCTCATCTTCGCATCATCTTTTTATATAGACTTCACTGTAAATACTATACTTCTAATAAACTGATACTACTAAATTTTATCTTGGTTGTTTGCTGTTAGGTTCTGGTTAGGTTCGGATCCTCACACGACAAGATGTATTCTGTAAACCGCTTTACGATTTTTATACAAAATTTTAAATAATTAAAGGCGGCTCCCCATACGTGGAACTGAAACCAAAAAATATTTATTTCATAAAACCTTCTATAATATGTGTTTATAGATAGGTCTTTAAAAAGACCTATCTATAAACACCCCCCTTCCCCCCCTCCAACTTTTAAAGTAAGAGAGTGAATATATGTTGTGTATACACACTTTCAACGAAAATTGGTTCAAACAAAATAAAATAAGCAGTTTTTAAGATATAAAACATTTATTAAAAACCGCAAAGATAACCTTGACTTTCATACAAACCCTATGAAAAACAAAGTTACAACACAAACATCCAGTCACATAATTATTTGCTACAACGGAACCCTTCATGGGCGAGTCCGACTCGCACTTGTTGTAGTTATTTCAGGACTAAGGTTTCCTTGCACGACGTTCGCTGAATCTGTCAAACATGCCAAATATCAAGTCACGAGTCCGCCAGCTTTAGACGGGTTTAATGTCGCCGTATTTGACAGTCGCTAAATAAATTTAAGCCGATAACATATTTAGTGAATTTAGTGCAAGTGGACTTGAGGGTCTCATAGCTTAAAAGCCCACCCCACCGCAGTTGCACTAAAACAGGGGCCCAATTCTGCTATCACAATGACCTTTCATTGAGAATGAAACGACGGCGACGGTCAACTTTAGGTGTCAATTATTTGGCGATTGTAGAATATATTTAGGTGGCAGAAATTGAGGTAATTTATATGATTAAATTACCTCAATTTCTGCAATTAGTTATAAACTAAAGAGAAAGTGATTACAAATACATCAGATAAAAGATTACTAAAGTTGACCGCCGTCGTCGCGTCATTGTCAGTGAGCGATCATTGTGTGCGGGAATCGGGTCCCTGGCAGCACCCGTCAGACATGATCGCATTACAGCCGACTCGTCAGTGAAGCACAAGGAGGGTAGTGATGCGCTCAGCATGACGGCATCACGAATCAATTAGGTACGGCCAGCGGGCGCCTGGCCGTATGAATTACTGATGATGTAAAGGAAACTGCAGGACATGGACTCCGTTAGCACAATGACGGCTCAGTGGCAATGACGTGACGACGACAGTCAACTTTTGGGATTAATTATATTGCGTTTGGAGAATCATTTTTGAGGCGATTGAGGCGAATGTTATTGTCAAATGCCCATCTTTGAAGCGTTATTCCTCTTTAAGGAGACACTTCCCAAATCCCTAAAAAAAATATATGTTATGAAGGCATCCTTTTATCGTATCGTATATCGTAGTTTGAAAACATTGTTTGTCATGAATACGAAAAAAAAACTAAATAGATGAGATGGGATCTTTATGTTGAGCACATTTTTCGGACGTTCTAACGCTGATGGAAAAACTTCGCGAGGAAACCTTCTTTATTCTGCAGCTGCGGCGAAGGGATAGCCCCATGTCATGCAAAATGAAGTACTCAATAACAGGCTAAAAGTGGGCACAATTGTGCCTCTTCCACCCCTTTATGGGAAAATGTGTGATGCCATGTTATGTTTATGAGATGAGATTAAAAAAAACACCTAAAACTTAAGACATGCGTCATAAATGAAAAGCGTACAAAAATATCTTTACTTTATTATTTATTTGGAATTAAGAAATAATCAGTGGTTTTTGAAAAATAAATAACAAACACCCTATTTCGCAGCCGCAGCGACTGACGTAACAGCAGAGTGTGAGCTGTTATTTTTTTATTTTACAATTGTTGTTTAAAAAAAATCAACACCACGTATCGAGTTTGCAAATTTTACCGAGACACGAACCTTAGTGGGAGAAATTAAGGTAATAATAGTAAATATTAGTAATAGTAAATAGTAATTAAGGTAATATAGTAAAATACTAATCACCTAAATTAGATATTCACCCCAAGTAAAAGGACGTGACGTGCTTGTGCGTCACAAAATGAAGAAGTTGGCCATCTTCGCCGCGTCATTGTAAGTGAGCCGTCATTCTGCTAGCGGAATTGGGCCCAGTTGTATTGAGTAGGTTCTTACAGTTGCGAGTATACCTCACCAGATCCGATCGAACTGAGATGCGGTTGTTTCTTTGTTTGTATTACTTAGAAGATTTAAGACGCGACCAGGGGAAATTATCCGAGAATGATCTAGAATCAGGAGGGATTGGTGTAACTACGAATCAATTGAGCACGGTCTGCGGGCGCCTGTCGTATCAATTACCCATGATGTAAAGGAAACTCAGTTGTACTGAGTATAGTATAGTAGTGATACTACCACACCTATTGCCATTTGAGCAATTTAAAAAGCATGTTAAAGCGACTTTGTCGAAAAAGGGATATTACAACGTTCAAGATTACTTAAATGGGATGGGGTTAATCTGGCTCAACACATACCTTGCTGTTAATAATTTTGTAATTATTTATTCCTGCTCATTAATTATAATAATATTTGTATCAGTTAAGCACAACCAAATTTTAAGAGATCTAAAAATCAATCTGTGGGAGTTTCTACGCCCTTCTTCTCCCACAGTGGTCCAATGTAGAGAAGTGGCAAAAAAATTACAATTGCTGTGTATGTAAATATATGTAAATATCTACAGTAATCAATAATTTTGACTTTGATTTGGTGATGATTCAGTTTGATAAACTCAGTTAAATTAATGACACGGCCTTACTAATAATAGTAGTTTATGTGACTGCTGCATAATGGAGGGCATTAAAACTCGAGAGTGGGCTTATGAAACGAACCGAAGGCGAGTTTCATAATAATATCACTCGAGAGTTTTAATGCCTAATTATGTACAGTTACATACACTAGTTTATCTACACACATATCATAATCTCTCTTTGATGTGTTCAGGAACCGCATGTTTGACCGGCATACCAAACTATGCAGAACAAATGCAGGCAAGAGAGCCCCATTGTACAGACTACTGCACTCTTACAACGAATTCTTCTTAGGTGTTGATATATTTTCTTTGTCTCCTGGTAGATACAAAATGGCAATATTGAATATAATTTATAATAAAGATAGTTAAGTGGTCCAGCTTATATACTTGGATGTACCTACGTAGTCTATAATAACATTATACATTCCATATTATTTTTACTATTAGTTATGTATGTGTAGTTTATAGTACCTATATCTAGTTACATTTATTTGTTTTTGTGAAAACAGTATCTTAATTGTTTAATTCTGTGTGATTTATCTGTGGAAAACGGTGCTGGTTGTACAATTACCTAATTTTACTTAATGCTACTTCGATAATCTAGTACTAACTATTGTACAATTGTTTGTTTTTCCCAATAAAAATAAAATAAAATAAAATAAAAGGCATTGTGGTTCTGCAATTGTTTAGCTTGTTCTTTAGTACCAAATTCACGCAGACGGGCGTCGGCGTTCGAAATTTGAATGTCAGTACCAACTTCACAGACAAACTAGGGACGGCACGCGGGTGGGCGTCGGCGTTCGAAATTTGATTGTCATTATATGTAGAAAAACTACACATAATGACCATAATGTGTAGTTTTCCAGATACGAAACTAGTTTTTACCAAGTAGTTTAACATAATGCTGATCGTAACGTGCGGTTTTTGAACGCAGTAAAAAGGGTTTATGATACGTGTGTAGATAAAAGAAGTTATTCACGGTTTAACTTATACAGTGTTTTGTCTTTGACATTTGACATTTACTCGACGTATAAAAACAACAAAACACTGAATAAGTTAAACCATGCATAACTTTTTTTATTAGTAAGGCCGTGTTGAACTTGAGTAATAACAAAATTGTTTTGTTACGTAACAAAAATAAACAATTTGGTTTGTTATAAAATTCAAAGATAGTTTTCCCATTGTAATCTACCGAGGATTTTTTCTCTTAACGACTGGCTAATAATAATTCTAGTGTAACTCTATTTCAATTAAATTTCCAGTAAGAATTCATTGCGTTTTTTGTAAGCAGAATCATTAATTATTAATTTTTACTTTTTATTCTCGCACCTATATTCCAGAGTCCGATCAAATTAAATGTGATTCCAAATTCCAAATTCCAAATGTATTTATTACCTACTGTAGATATTTGGCGTATATTGGCGTAGAAACTCCCACAGATTGATTTTTAGATCTCTTTTAAAAATTGCTTGTGCTTAACTTATACAAATTTTACAATATCATTACATCATAATTAATAAGCAGGAATAAATAATTACAAAATTATTAACAGCAAGGTCTGTGTTGATCCAGAATAACCCCATACAGTCCCGTCATTTAAGTCATCTTGAACATTGTAATATCTCTTTTTCGACAAAGTCGCTTTAACATGGTTTTTAAATTGCTCAAATGGCAATTTCAAGATTTCCAGATTGTCATATGTTTTCATTGCTTCTTTGTTTGAATTAAATTTTTTAGGCTATAAACGTATATGAGTTTATATCTACAGATGTGACGAGGGTGAGTATGTGATAAAGTTCTAGAATTCCTATAATAGTTACGGCCATTCGGGGCGCCTGCTGTTTGAATTACTGATGACCTCAAGGAAAATACGGTTTTATTGAGTAGGTCTATAGTTTTATTGGTTGGGAGATTGCGAGTGATACCTCACCAATTATCAGAACCGATCAAACTGAGAAGAGTTTATCATCACTCATCAGCGATGACTCACTTTGGCACTCGAAGCGGCAGTGCTTGGAAAAATATGTTTTTAGTTAGATCACTTTCATTATCATTTAGTGCGTGTACAGACAAGGCGATGGGGGAGTATGTGAGTAAATTCTACAATTTCTGTACAGTTGTGATTAGTTAAACTAATTGCTTGAAATTAGTAATTCAGGCCAATTTACCACAAACCCTCTGGATCCCCGCTTCGCAGCTTAATCATAATTTTGCCGAAACCAGCCATTAAATCTACGAGGGTACTGCTATTTTCTGAGAACACTCGTTTCGCTTGTTCCTAGTACAATAATAATTACGGTTGGAGTGATGTCGACACACTTAGCTGCGCCGTGTCGCGAGTTCGACACTGGCAGTGATTCTAGAGGTCTCAAAACTAAACTAACTAATAAAATAATCGGTCGAGTTCGGGTCGGACTCACACACGAAGCGATCTGTACCATCGTGCAAAATAAAACTTAGTGAAAAAAGATAATAAAACAAAAACAATAACCGAGAAAGCGTCCGTATCCCAGACCTAGGTACAGGTATTCGCACATCGGAAACGATCGTCCGTTAGAAGGTTACTGGATGGATGTCCGTTTCCATGTCGCATTTGTTTCGGGCACTTTCGTGTTTCGGATGACACGTTAAGCTGTAGGTCCCGGCTACTATCGCTACTCGGTGGTAGTGGTCGTAAAGCTGGTCAGAGGCCCTAATAAGGCAGCTTGAAAACATATGAAAATCGGGTAGCCCATCACTAGCCCAACAACCCATCAATCCGCACTAAGCCAGCGTGGTGGAGTATGGCTCAATCTTACTCATTTTTCCACTTTGGAAGGGTCTGTCTCTTTATCGATTTACTTTGAGGAAAATTGGTTTCAGGAACCTCAACGTCATTTTCAAAGACGTCTTTAAACAGATATATAGGCATATTAGACATAAAGGTTTGATAAAAAAAAACAGTTCCATGTATGGGGAGCCCCCCATATATTTTATTTTTCATTTTTTTTATAAAAATAGTAAAGCGGTTCATAGAATACCTCTACATACTAAGTTTCAACGGTGTAGTCCTGGTAGTTTTGGAATAAAGTTGCTATGACTTACGGATGGATTAACGGACAGACGGACAGACAGACTTGACGAAACTATAAGGGTTCTTTGTTTATCTACGGAACCCTAAAAAGGGCGAATCTAACTGTAATGTTGGTCAAGTTGTACAAAATTCAGAGTTTAGTTAAAATTCGAGTTTTTGTCTACGACTAAGAAATATGAAGAAAGTTTAATTCTATCACAATCATACTTTACGGAAGAAAATCCATGTACTCGTACAAAGTCGCTAAACGAGAGATTTCTTCCTGCAAACTTAATTTTCGTAAGTTAGTTTTAATACAGAGATTCTTTAATCTCTGTCCATGTTTATGTCTTGTACACCGAATGGTAATGTCGTGAATCGGGAGAACTCTGCAGAGCAAATCAGGATTAAAGGTCCATCCACTCGCGTCAATTGTTTGTGCTCCGTGACCTTGCAAGGCTGAGCGCTAATTAAGCGTGACGTCACAGCCCTATCGCGTCAATTTTGCGTTCTGTGCGAAAAGGTTGTCTGTCCCTGCCCCCACGACGCGATCGTGGAATTGGGCATATTCTCATTATATTATCTTAATATACTTTATCTACACACGATCATAAATCCTCTTTACTGCGTCTAAAAACCGCACGTTACGACCAGCATAATGATATATTACTTGGTAACATCGAATTTCTTATCTTTCGACATATTATGACATTCTAATTTCGAACGCCGACGCCTGCCTGCGTGCCGCCCCTTGTTTGTCTGTGAAGTTGGTACAATTGAACAAGCTAAACAAGTGCAAAGCAATGATCAATGCCACAATGCCGGTCGAACATGCGGTTTCTGAACACATCAAAGAGAGCTTATGATATGTGTATAGATAAATTACTGTATGTACATAATTAAGCATTGAAACTCTTATTGCACTATTATTGCACAAAAACAGAAGAAACATCAAAATGGAAACTACATGTACAAAGGCGAGCTAATCTCTAAAAAGATATTTCTTCCAACAAACCCAGAATGGACAGGACACATTAAGGAACATTTTATGTTTACATTTACATAAAGGCACATGCAATGGTTCTGGCCCCACACTAGGATATCTTGTGTAGTGGGTACCAGAAACAGCGACGTCACAAACATAGAAACATCCAAGGTCTGGGGGTATTTTTTTTCTTTAATCCCAACCGGTGATCGAACCCGGGACCTCTCGCATGGTGGACAGAGCCACAACTGCCACGCCACAGAGGTCGTCACAGAGAACAGGTAGACCTATGTGCACAACGTTAAATAATAAATATAATAAACTACTTACCAGTACATAAATACATAATATCAATACAAATCGATAAAATTATACTACAAAATATACACCAATACAATATACTTACATAAGTCTACTATAGAAGAGAAAGCTCTTTTAAGCGACTTTTAAAAAGGGAAATATTAAACTGCACTTCAATAATACTGATTTTCACAGCAAATATCAGGGAAAAATGCTGCGGTAGCTCAGGTGAAGGAAAGGTGTTCGAAGCGACTATACAGGTGAACGAAGCGAAGCCCCCTTTATCTTTCGTGTTAGGTTGAACATGCAAGAACAACAAAATATACTTAAAACATAAACTTGAATACACATATAATATTTAAAACATAAAAAATGTTTTTGCTGATCCTTTTTTGCTGTGCAAATCAGTATGTTTGATGTGCGATTAAATACTAGCCCTTTAAAAATATTAGGTAACGGTGAATATTCATATTCTTTATTGCACAGAAAATATAAAGGTACAGACAATTGCAAGAAATGTTAAAAGCAAAGGCGTACTTATCTCTTCCAGAGATTTGTTCCAGCAAACCTTGGCGAGAAAGGAGAGTTAATGCAAGAGGATATAGTCCTAGTGCGCAATAAAACTGTATAGTATGCGTATGCCAATTCTCTAAAAATAACATAACATAGCGTCACGCCTTTTCCCATACGGGGTGGCAGAGGCACAAAAGTTCCCACTTTGAACTAGTTATTCTATTTAGCAGGATAAAATAGCAGCAATAAAAGGCAATATAAAATGGAATGTGTAAAATCGAGTTAAAGTTGCAGTGATAGGGGGCTAGCTAGGGGGCCGCAGCTATGTAGTAATGAAGGTTTCCTCACGATGTTTTTCCATCACCATTAGAACATCCGTATAATGTACTTAAGATAAATTAATTAACTCATTGGTACATGGTCAGGAATCGAACCTGCATCTCCTGTGTGAGAAGCAAGCATGAAACCTATTAGACCACGGAGCTTTTTCAAAATATAAATAATATATGTACTTCAACTATATAAAATATAATATATATAATATATCATAAACATACCTACATAGATACAGAAGAAGAGAAAGGAAATATACTTTCAATCTTTTCTTAAAAGTGAAAATTGAGGGACTATCCCTAATAGCGCAGGGAAGTGCGTTCCAAATAGTCTGATTGCCCTTAACCTAAACGAGCAGACATATTGTGTATATAATATCCATGTGTGGCTTGCTTGAAGATATTTTCCATTATAGATAAGCTTGCCTCAGTATTTCTATATTTTTCTGTCATTACTAAGCAAATCACAGAATTAATTTATTCCTCAGAAGTAAACATCAGTGTCACGAAAGTACTTCTCGAAATGTTGGCTTGATACCACAGTAAGCAGTTGCCGTTTTTAAAAAGCACGAACTTTATAATCTTTATCTTGCAGTTGGCTGTCGCAGGTTATGAAAAATGAAACAGCTTAGCTTGGTGGACGCCCGGTGCGGATGTTTTTTTTATCGCCCAACAGCCGACACTTACAAGTATCAACATCAACACA
Source organism: Argyresthia goedartella (assembly GCA_949825045.1). Taxonomy (NCBI): domain Eukaryota; kingdom Metazoa; phylum Arthropoda; class Insecta; order Lepidoptera; family Argyresthiidae; genus Argyresthia; species Argyresthia goedartella. The sequence continues at coordinate 12,483,179 of OX463820.1, read as the reverse complement.
ACCAAAACAACAATTCTAACGTTCTTCGTTTCTCATTTATTGGTCGCACATTTACGAGGTATACTGAAAACGAAGTATTATAACTTGAGCCAAAATTATTTTTGAAATCTGTCAAAATGCACCAAGGTCGCGGTTTATCTTATTTATTATTATTATTATCTTATAAATTAACACAGCACTTTTTCTGTTCTGTCTGTTACATCTGTTACATTTAATAACATAACATAGAGTCACGCCTTTTCCCATACGGGATGGCAGAGGCACAATTGTGCCCACTTTGAGCCAGTTATTCAATCCTCCATTTTGCGTGACAGGGGGCTAGCCCATCGACGCATTTAAGGAGAAAATGAAGGTTTTCTCACGATGTTTCCAGCGCCGTTAGAACGTCCGTGTAATGTGCTTAAGATAAATTAAATATCTCATAGGTACATGGTCAGGAATCGAACCTGCATCTCCTGTGTGAGAAGCAAGCGTGAAACCCAATAGACCACGGCTCTCTCTTCTACACATTTAATGCGTTGCATAATATATATAGGAAATCTGGACCAGTGAATCTACTTCAGTTACAATTCAGTTCCAGTGACTGGAAATTGGGTGAAATAGTCACGATAGAGGACCGATCCCCGCCTGTGGTTCAGCGGCGTCCCACCACATAATCATCATCATCTACTTCAGTTAGGTCTATGTCTGGCCCAGCATCAGCGAGGATGGGGCCCAAGTTCATAACCGAAATAACAAACAAAGTAGTAGTAGATTCATCAAAAAGTACATCATAGCTTTTGCTGATAGTACCGCGCATTCCCGTAGGTGTTACCTTCGTAACTATCAAGAGTTTGTCGCGCTTCCACTCCTAGATTTTTCCACGAGAAGCAAAAAGAAGCGTTCCATTTCTTTTTGCTTCTCTCTCGCCACGGGTTTCTTACACAAAGTGCTTTTTGCGGCCGCCTAAGTTCTGGGCTAGGTAGGACGGAACGCACCAGCACATACGAGCGGTGCAGTCCCGCATTTCGCACGTGCATTTAGGAAGCTAGTGAATTACGAGTGATTTATGTTTAACCTCTCAAAAACCGGGGGTAGTTGGGACGGGTCGCGATTTCGAACGTTATGCCAGGGTAATAAAATTTAAAACGGAAAAGTGGCGTTATTTAACGCCGTTGGTGTTCAAGAGGTTAAGGGAATCGTGGGATATTTCTGGCAGGCCTTTATCATACTAATTATATTCGTTAGTATGCTTGGCAGGCGTAAAAATGCATATAGGTATTATTAATTTGATATTATACTAAACGTTTAACTTGACATGTTACGTGATTTCAAAATTTTGTCTTTGCTTTTTAGAATGACTGTTAGTCATCAACTGGATGGAACTAGAAATTTATGGTTTTGGTTTGTTCTCTTTACTTGTGCTAACCTTGTCTATTGCCAAATTTTAGAATTCTAGGTAAACGGAATGTGGCCTATAGGTTTTGAATCCCTTGCGAGTTTCAAGCAAATTCAGCAAAAATATGACGTAACAACGGCGGTATTTTTTGATCGCGTTAACCTATAAGATTTTTTGATTGCTAGGGTTCCGTACCCGAAGGGTGCCAAACGGGCCCCTATTACTAAGTCTCCGCTGCGTCCGTCCGTCCGTCCGCCCTTCTGTCACCCGGCCGTATGATGATGTATTTCTGTTGCCGGTATAACAACAAATACTAAAAAACAGAATAAATTATAGTAGTTTATGTGACTGCTGCATAATGGAGGGCATTAAAACTCGAGAGTTTTAATGCCTAATTATGTACAGTTACATACACTAGTTTATCTACACACATATCATAAGCTCTCTTTGATGTGTTCAGGAACCGCATGTTTGACCGGCATTGTGGTTCTGCAATTGTTTAGCTTGTTCTTTAGTACCAACTTCACGCAGACGGGCGTCGGCGTTCGAAATTTGAATGTCAGTACCAACTTCACAGACAAACTAGGGACGGCACGCGGGTGGGTGTCGGCGTTCGAAATTTGAATGTCATTATATGTAGAAAAACTACACATAATGACCATAATGTGTAGTTTTCCAGATACGAAACGAGTTTTTACCAAGTAGTTTAATATAATGCTGATCGTAACGTGCGGTTTTTGAACGCAGTAAAGAGGGTTTATGATACGTGTGTAGATAAAATATTTAAGGTACAAAAATTATTTCAATACCACTTACAAACTTATGAATGCACCTGGTTAAGTACATGGAGTGAAAAAGTAGTCGCACCAATAACTTTGTAAATAACTTCGTAAACAACATTTTGCTATGTAAAATCCAAACTGTTCACTCCACACCAACCGTACCATAGTACGGTGGTACAGGACCCTTCCTGCGCTAGTGAGCCTCGCACTTGGCCGGTTTTTACATTTTCACGAAACCACAGAACTGAGAAATCATTTTAATTTGATACTTCAAAGGTTTTAGCCTTTTAGTTCAGTCACAGAACAACAGATATGTTTCATTACCACTCAGGGTGTCTCTCCTAACTGATAGTTGCTAAGAGGGAACTTGGTTCCCTGAAAATGTTGTAATCTGCCATCCGTGTAGACCACGGAACAGCGTGTACGCCGTTTCGATGAGTTTGGCTCACAGACAAAATGAATATGGTAAAACTCGACCGACAAGTTATCTCTCATCCCTTGCTGGAAGTGCCGTCTGATAGATTGGCGTTAGAGACTAAAGTCGACGTTGACGTCGGCTTATGGGAAAACTTTTATTGTATTTGTCAGACAGGTGCCGCAGGATTGGGGAAAGATTTTGAATGATATAAACCTATACTATAGCTGCATTTACCTGATGAGATAGACTTTTATATCTAATTTTCTGATGATGTATATATGTCACCGTAAGATATTCAAAACGCGGTTGTTGATCAACTATCGTAAACAAAACCGACAGGGTTTAGAATTTACGTATCTTTTGTTCTTACATGTAGACTTAACACGAAGACTATTGGGGGGTTTGGCTGCGCTCGCCCCCTCTAGTCTTCACCTAAGCTGCCGCAGTGTTTTCCCTGGTATTTCGTTTGCAATTCAAGTTTAAACTAGTTTACTATTTAACAGTTTTACCGTTAGTTTATCAACTAACGTATCATATAGTAAGCAGTACGCTACAGTTTACTATTTGTCGATAGTTGACCAACTAACGAGAAAAAAAACGTTAGTTTATTAACTATCTTACGGTGACCTATGGTATCTAACATTGCTTCTGGCCTCATACTGTGAGGATACCCCGGGTCCTGGGAACCAGGAAACTGCAACCCGACGTCACAAACGTGTATACATTCAAGAACGAAGAATAAGTGATATTAGAATATTTGAAGACTTGGTGATCGCCATCCGGTCGTAATTCAGTAACACAAAAGCTTTTCTTTAGATAGCAGCGAAACAAGTTTAGTTAGACGGCCTCAGCCTCTAAGACTGTCATTACAGAACAATAGGGTGAAAGTGAAATTATTTATACAGGAAAGCTTAAGTTCAAAGAGTCTTTTACATAAAAATAAGGCGTATTGTAGTACCTAAACAGAAACAAGGTGGAACATTGTTTTGCATAACAAAGGACAAAAAAAACACCTAAAAGAAAACATAAAGCCCCACTTTATTCGCGGAATACTTATTCAAATGATGCGGTCCCTTGTCCTGAGTTTGTTTTCAATCAAAAACTCTGGCAGCTTTGTCCCGCTAAACTTTATAAATGAGACGATTATCCGCTTGGGGCGGGCGGCCGGCGACTGGGCGGGCGGCGACGGCCTGCGACACTCGTGTGCCGGTCACTGGAGTGACCTGGGCGGATTATTCTATCACATGGCTATGATCAGCTATGATGGCTATGGGAATATGTTCTATGCTATTCTACCGTATAAAAGTGTTATTAGTAGTCACTAAACAATGAATTACTAGTTAAACGTATGCCTAAATGTATCTTTACCACACGAATGGGAAAAGTGACAACACTATGTATATTTTCATCAAAAAACCACCTTTATTCCATCGAAGATGAACTTGCCATTTTAATGTTAATACCATACATATAAACCTAGGATTTTTTTTCTTAAAACTGTTAACTGTACCTCTGAGACCTTACCTGTTACAATGAGAATTTGGTAAGCAACACTTGCATCACGACAAAAACCCCAGAGCATTCCAGAATATTACTTTCCTGCACAGTCTGACGTGTCCAGCGCTCGCCAGCCCTTGGCTGCACGCTGCTGATAAAGCGCTTCTCACCTGCGTCCCAGTGAATTGCAGCGCTTTTTAACTCTCACCAGCTAAGCTGTTTAAACTTCTTCCACTTTAACTTGTCTATTTAAGTATGTGCTTGATTTAAAATGTCAGGGCCATTTGGAAAATGAGGGCGAAATTGGGTAGAGAAACTAAGAAGTTGCGCTGGCATCAGTGATGTTCCTTGTAAGATTTTATAGTAATAGTACATTTCTGATTTCTAATAAAATTTTCTTTAAAGGATTTTTATAAAACAACTATCAACCTCACAAAATTGCGTATTCATAATCCAAACGCAATATGTACCTATGTATTGATTAAAATGTGTGTTTTCAATAACATGTGTTTTTCTACGTCTTTGAAAGCGCATTGGTATGCGAGCTCTATAATAATGTATGAAAAGAGTTGCACAGTACATCATAAACACGAGCACTACCTATACTCGTACATTCCTTATAGCAACGGAGGTACAGTAACCTCTCACCTCCCCATTTATTGAAGAAGAAGAAGAAGAAGAAACATTTATTGCAATATTACTTACAGTTAGCTCAAGTGCTTGCTTATTGATGTCCGGTGATGTGATAGTGGCGATGATGTCTGTATTAGTCTTAGACTGACGGCGTTATTTATATTAAAAAGCTGCACTTTTGGGACCATTGAGATTATATCATCAGAGAAAATAAAAAAATATTCACTGGTTTTTTTTTTATTGTTATTGGGGTGTCAATCAATTTATAGACATCTTTAAGATTAAACACTTATATTCCCCTATAGAAATTCATAGTCTTTGCCGGCGCAGTTGTTAGACAAACATATTTCTGTCAACCTTAAGTCCAACCGATTTTGCTGCTACCGCGTATACTAATTTTTACTCATCGTTTATAGGCTCGTGTGTGGCTTAGGCCTTTAGGAGCTAATCTTTTTTATGAAGGTCCTGAAAATAAATTTTACAAACAAACATTTCGAGTAGTACCTATTACTCTAATTAGTTGCAGAAGCAGTCATACTTCTGGGCTAAAAAGGTGTACACGAGGTGATGCTGTCCATAATAATTTAAGAAACAGATTCATGCATGAGACCTTTTGATTTCTTTACTACAAGTGATCTACGGTGATAAAGTGATACAATCCGTAATAGAGCATCACACACCCCTTCACCAAGTTATGTTTACCAAGAAGTCATAGCTCCTACACTGTACATCGTTTCTACTAGCAGCTAGAAGTTCGTCGAGATTAGCTCGAGGCTGCAGTCTGATTACGTCCCGACTTCCCGACGTAAGAAGAGAACTCCAAGCCAGCCTCCGATGCACTAAGATGAAAAATCTACTATATATACTTGTATGCGCTCTTTATGAGCGCATTCAAATATAATATAATAAAACATCACTAGAAAGAACGCTCAAAAAGTGTTCTTTGGATTTTTGATAATGTACTTTGGGAATGAACTTATACTAAAGTATTCTGCCAGCCATCCTTTAAGTGCTCCAGTAGTATTTTTATTTACTAATTCTTTAAAAAAATCGGATGAAAAACTGATCATTGCAATTTTAACCCGTTCCAAAAGACAATAGCTTTCACGCGTGTAATTGTTCGTACAAAGGTTGTTATTCGCGGATACGAAACGAAATAATAAAATGGCGAACGAAATGAATCACAAACAATCATATTATTTTGGTAGGCAACGGTTAAACAGAAAGGGAATGATGTGGCAGCTTTTTATACTGCAATTTTTGTGTCCAAACAAAACGAATTTGCCGCGCAATCAAAGCGAGTAGCCGATTGATGACAGGGCGGGATAATTGTTTTGTGAAATTGAAAACATTGCAGGCGGCAACCAGTGTAACGCCTTGTAAAAGGGAGATCCAAATTTTCGGACTCCGATGAATTGTGAATTGGATCTACTAGCAAATAAATAAAAATATACGGTAGATGTACATGACGTTACGTTTTTCGTGTAACAGGTTAATACGTGTCATAATGGCAAATGTGAAATTTCTGTATTTCTATTTAAAAAAAATGGACAGTTAAAAGTACTGTACGTGCAACAGTATGAAAACTCAGTAAGAATCATTTACGCAAGTCATAGAAGAATTGATAAGATAAGTCGATAATTTTTCGTGTATTTTGGATCAATACCTTGGATCATATGTGGACTTTCTATCAATAGAATATAATGTCCCTCCGGTAATTTTACCCTTTTCAACCCATCAACGCTTTTCTTTTTCTCGCCTCGTGAGATATTAATTTGTGCCCGGCTAATTATGCCGTCTCCCGGCGAATCCCGCTAATGACTGGACGAAGCAGGACAAGTTAGCTGGCCGATGCGATTCGTCACTTGTCAGCCTGGTATGTGCCAATTGGAGCCACTCCATTACGATAAAGGCTTCCACACAATAGACTTAAGTATATCTCAGAATATATAATATACGGAAGTACGGGTTGAAAACACTGAAATGGAACAAAACAAATAATTATGAAAAAACACGAATTTTGTGTTAAAACTGTAGGTCAGGTTAAGATAGGTTGCATATTGGGTTACTTGACTGAAATACCAATTAAAAGTTATACCAGTATTGTGATTTTACCCGTTTTGAGGTTACAATATAGGTTTCCGTAGTTTTGTTAATAAAAATGAGATAACTTGCAATGAGAGTTTTCTCCTGCACCAGTTTTCTAAGTTTCAACATTAAGGATACCTTCATGGTTGCGGCGATGGGCTAGCTCCTGGAGTATTGAACAGCTGGCTTAAAGTGGTCGCAGGTGTACCTCTCCATCCCGTATGGGGATAAAGTTTGATGTTTTTATATTTATAGCATTTCATATCGATATCATGTTATTTCAATGGAGGACCCCACACTGTACTATAAATATATTTTATCTCCAAATATCTTATGATTCTGCGACCAAACTAAAAATCGATTCGATCGATTGGTTCGATCAATCATAGTTGTGTTTTTCATATAGTCGCGCTGTAATGTATATTTTGATATTATAGTCAGTGTGTCAACGGCTTAAAGGGATTCTTGTGATAATCTGGCTTCGTTAGACTTATTAGCGGATGGTGTTATCTGATGCGGAAAATCTTCGGTGTTATACAACAACGTGTTAATTCGATAAGCGTAGGTATGAGGAGTGGACACTCAAGTGTAGATTATTAATATTTTAATAGATATCTAAGGGGAAATTGGAAAACATCGTGAGGAAACGTTATCTTCCTAGTTGCGGCCATGGGAAATGAAAATGTATAAAACTGGCTAAAAGTCGGCATAACTGTGCCACTGCCACTACGTATGAGAACAAATGTGACGCTTGTATAGTTTTGTCTAGTTTTATGATGATACTAAAGAAGTAAACGAAGAAAATGCACACACATTTAAATATTTTTCAAAAAATATAAAAATTGCAGGTCTGTTGCAGTTACTGAATTCTACCGAAATCTTAATTGAAATTGCGACAAAACGCGTCAAAATCTGTTTGTGATAACCATAAACCACCACGGAATCAGTAGATTGCACCAAAGCGACAATTTTTATTTTATATCACCATATTTTCAAATTTGTAAAATTCTCTAAAATCACTTGATCAAAATGTAAACATTTTTGTGTGGGCATATTTGTGAGGTTGAAGGGCTCAGAATATCTAGTATTCAACCGTAACATTAACGTCATATATTTACAGCTTACCGTAAAATAGGCTTTTGAATAATATAGTGAAAGCTACGTAGGTTAACAACCAATAGAGACACATAATGTAGGTACTGTAGTAAATAACAGTGAATAAAAGGCGGCAAGCCACGAACAGTTCTAGGTAATAATTAATGATGACTGCTTCTTTCCTTCAACATGACATTCTCAACCGTAACACAATTAGAAAACATCGATATATATTCAGTCCTATAGTTTGTTTTCGCTTGAATTTCTTTAAAAAAGGAATATGTTGGGAGTATTTTTTAGCGTTTTATCTAATCTTTTAATCTTATCATGGTATAGGATTGGTACCCCAGAGGATATCGGAGGAGAGGTGGACCAGTTAAAAATGGGAGGATGACATAACAGAAGCCGCCGGCCCTCTTTGGAGGAAAATAGACAGAGATAGGAACCACTGGAAGTTGTTAGAGGAGGCCTATGTCGAAAATTTATAGATTTGGACATCTGAAACATCAAGAACTGTTTGCTGTCAAATAATGCTTGAGCGGGGCCCATCCTTGGTCTGTGCTGATTTTGTTTATCGCCACATTGACGGAAACGTCAAAGTTGGAACGCAGCTTTCAGTGAGATTTGCCAGGTGAAGAAGAGAATGGAACGCAGCCGGGCAAATATAAACAAAGAGGTGGGCGGCCTTCTTGAATTAAATTTGGAGAAGCGGTTGAACAGATGCAAGGGCGAAACTCGCTAAATTTCAAATCGTGCTATATCTAATAAATCATTAGTATAAAAGTTGTACGATTTGCGTTGCCTAATTGTAAATCTATAAAGAGTTATCATAAGAGGATTAGTTTCAGTCTCCTATTGAAAGACAAGACGTCGGATGGTGACGAAGTCGGGGATGATTAAGGTTCAGCTCCGCTCTCCCCAACGCTCCCGCTGAAATCAGAAGTGGGATTTGTTCCTGCTGTCCCACGCCGTGGACCTAGAGTACAAAATCTAGGTAACACAGATAAAAATTGGCTTTTGATAGAAAAGCAAAACAGTAACTTTATGACGTTACTAGAGACGATGAAAACGTCCTAAAATAAATAAAAGACAAATTTACTTACCCGTTTATCCCGGAAAGCATGGTGAAGCACGTGTATGAATGACAACTGCAGACTAACTTATGACAGAGAGTAAAGTACAAAGCGCTGCTTTTGTTCCTGACATTACATGAAGTAATTTCAATGCATCATTATTGGCACACTATGATAGGCAAGAGACTGGGGCTTCCTTTCTGATAAATTTGACAATACAATGCCTACAACGCTTATTTCACGATGGGTAATGAAGCCCCGATTTCAGCCTCAAGACAATGCAAAGTGGCCGAAGATAGTGCTTAACTGTAAAATACTGACTGAGTTCAATAACACAGTGCAAAGTGGACGAAAACCAACTATCAATTTGAACGGACGGAATTTGAAACAGACATATCGTTCCAATTTTATTTTTTTACACATTCTGCCGGCCACTAGCCGAGCCATCTTTTGCTTCGGATGTGGTGAATCTGAGGAAGTCCTGACGTGCTGTCCAGCCCACGCCTTTGCCCCAGGCCTGAGCGACGTCGTGTCGAACCGTGGTAAAGAGTGCAGTGTGCACTACTGCGCTAGTATACCTAATATATATATAGTATAGAAGTTACGGCTAAAGCTAGGTGTGAAACTAAACTTAAGTTTAGCCGGTCTTAAGATTAATTTCGAGCCTCGGCTAACGTCCGAAATAATGTTCATTGTGATAAATGATTTCAACATTAGTCGGCTAAACTGCAGTTTAGCCTCGACGCTGTTGAGGCTAAAGATGGGTGAGAAAATATGGATGACATTAGCTGACTAAACTTAAGTTTATTTTTCAGTATACCTAGGCTAATGTTGAAAAATTACCGTCTTAATCTGGAATAAGTGATGATAATGATTCGTTAGCCGTACACACTGCGGTAGCTTAGTAGCTTTATCCTTCGTGTTAGCAACCTAACACGAAAGATAAAGAGGGCTTCGCTTCGCTCACCCCCTTTACCCTTCACCTAAGCTACCGCAGTGTTTTCCCCTGATATTAGAAATAGCTTTCTCATCTGAATTAAATTACCCCGCCCCACTTCCCGCAGTCGCACGAATAGTTAGTTTTCAACATTAGCTAACTAATGTCCAACATTAACCACGCATCGGCTAATGTGCAGTCTAGCCGATTAAAGATGACATCCGTTATCACAAACGAATATGACTTCGGACATTAGCCGAGGCTCGAAATTAATCTTAAGACTAGCCGGCTAAACTTAAGTTTAGTTTCACACCTAACTTTAGCCGTTACATATATAATATACCCCTCGTGGCAGGAGGCGGTAAAGAGCGCGGTATGTTATCTACCCCTGGTGGGACGTCGTAAAGAGTGCAATGTGCACTAGCGTATTCTCTTCCTGAGTATCTACATACTCAGGAAGAGAATACGCAAGTGTTAAAATAATACTTACTTTATTTAAGTTATGAGATTGGAGCTGGTGAGGCAACGCTGAATAAGCGCGAGGTAGAGTAATTATCTGCACTGCCTCGTATTCAGGCAGTCACTCAAATGAGACGATTCAAAGGCTTTGGCAGCTAATACAAAAATTGTCTCGTCTCATGACCTCTACATCATGTAAGACTCAGTTCTAATGGACTGTCAATGAGTGCAGTGATAAAAGTGATCGCAAACTAACGTAATTAAACTTGTTGGTTGATTTTGATGTATTGTAGAGATAGGTGATTGTAGAGCAACGATATCGCGTTTTTGATCTGTATATCCGTTAAAGGGTTCGTATACCAGACAAGCAGTTTAGATGATTCGGCAGTTTGGGTGAGCATCTGCATAAAGGACGCTATTTTTTTCATCCTTGGAGGTGATGCACTGATGTGATTGTGATCCTTAGAGCATAGTGCATCCTGCATATATTGGTGAGCTAGTGTAGCCCTTCGACCACGAATGTGACATTTACTATTGTCTGAATTTCTATCATTGTTATTATCTTATATAAGATTGGTAGAGGTGGCCAACAAGCTTTGTTTGTTTGGTGGTATTGGATTCTCTGTGCATTGCCTTTAATATTTAGGTTAATTTGGCTCTAAAAATGTCATCATGATGGGTGTTGACTGTTCAATAAAGTGATGTAATGATGATTTCATGATCCTGAAATTTATTTGTGTTGTAGATCCGGTAGAGTCTGAATAGATCTCTATCAATCAATGAGTGGTGATCAATTACCTGGGAGATTGTTTTTTGTTACAAAACGATGAACGTAATCAGTTTGAACTAGATCCCCAGTGCAAAGGACCTTTGAAGGTTATCAAACTTATAGAGGGCGATTGTTATGTTCTGAAAGCACTAGACTTTAGGAGGACTTACGAATTGGCTCATGATAGATTAAGAAAGATGCTTCAAAACAATGAGCTAGTAGAAGATTTAAGTGATACGGTATTGAAGGAACCTCGAGGTTCCTAGTTGTTTTGGTAGTCTGCAGAATATTTTTTAGTCCTGAAATGTGAGATGTGAGTGATGTAGACGTGTAGAGTTTAATTAAAAGTGTATGCTTGGAGCATGGCAGAGGTACTCTTGGAGCGTGACCTGAGTTTGAGGTTTCTACTTGGATCGCTGCAGAGGTACGCTTGAAGCGTGACCAGATTTTAGCGTTTTTTTTTTTGGAGCACTACGGAGGTACCTTTGGTCCGCAACCTGAGTTTAACGTTTTTGCTTGGAGCACTGCAGAGAGGTACGTTTGGAGGGTGACCTGAGTTTTAAGTTCGTGCTAGGAGTACTGCAGGGGTACGCTTGGAGCTTGTACCAAGAACGAGGTTATTCTTGAAGCAGTGTAGAGATGCGCTTAAAGCGTGGCCTTGGAGTGGCTTGAATAAAAAAAAACAACTGAAACTATTGAGAGCATTTTTTTTTAAATTTATTGTCGAATATGTAATCTAGGTGCTGTATATATAAATATGGGCAATCCTAAGATTTCATGCCGTAAGTGATATGTTTAGCTGAACGAATAATTATTGTGAATATTATCTTTCCCTGGTAATCAGGTCTGGCCGAGCATTGTAGATTGCATGTTTCTTTGCAGGCTCACTCGAGGACATCAGGACTTGAACGAGGTCAGTCCTTGGTCTGTGCTGATTTGTTTATTTACCAGTAAGGTTTGTCAGGTGAAGACAGAAAATGGAATGCATCCGGGGCGAACATAAATGAATAAAGAGTAATCGTGAGAATCAATTCAGTCTTCTACTGAAAGACGAGATATTGGATGATGACACAGATATCGAGAGATAGGCCCTTGGCGCTAAGCTTGTATCGGAACCAGTGTCGCCGAAAACTAAGAACGCGCATACATTTACACCACTCATGCATCAATCCCTCCGCTTTTATTGGTCAGTGCAATTTCATGCACCTATCGTCCGAACACACCCACACTACCGCAAGTATACTAGCTAGCCGAGCTAGTGTTGGGACGATGCAAGGACAGCGTGTATCATCGATCGATTATAATTTATAGACACTGGTATAGACAGTCGTATACAATGCCGGGTCCTATAAATAAAATAGTAAATTGTTTGTAAATACGACATATTTATACGACATACGACATACGAGACCCTTAGCCTCTCTTCTTTTTTTCAACAGAATCTTTAAAGCTAGAAAGAGAGGCAAAGAGGTTTCTGAAGGTAGAATAACTGTGAACTCTTCGGACCTGACTGAAAGCATCGGAATTTCCGATCAATACTTATAACACCCCATCATCCTTCGTCGGGCGAGATTTTAAACAAACTTAAAATCTAAACTGCCTGTTTGGCAATCATTGGAATAACTAACAATAAACTTACGTATTATGAGCAATAAAATAACTATATTATTACATTCACTATATTAGTAATTGCGGAATGATAAAATCTATCGATTCAAAAACATAATTCTCCTATCACTATCCCCATCACTATATGTCGTCTCTGTGTGCGTGTAACAGTTCGCCTCCGTATCACGATGCATCTTTGCTGTCGTACTTAGATAAGTGTGAAATATTAATTGCGTGTTAGCTTGGCAATAAGTAGTGAAATTAAGATACAAAACAAGCAATGCATAGTAAACTTAGCGAGAACAACATGACATTGTCAATTTAATGTCAATTTGTGATGAATTTTCCGCGAATGATTTATTTTCGTAATAACGTTTATTTCTTGTGTTTTAAGAAGAAATAATAGTTGGAATGAGACTTATAAGTGATATGTGACACCGGCGTTCTTGGAGTTCACAATCTCGCTTTTATTTTTGCACGTGAGTATTGCACAGGTCGGCATTTTCGAAAAACAACGGAAATGAATTCGTCACTGCGGTTGCCCGGTGACTACCGAGAATTTTTAATATTTAACCTGTCGGAGCTACATTTGTTCGCACGTGCCACGCCCCTCAACCTATCTCTCGATATCTGTGGATGATGATTAAGTCGAGGATGATTAAGGTTTGCCTCAGCCTACCTTAATGCACCCGCTGATATGTATAGTTATATAGGATTTATATAAATAATTATAAGATAGATAGTTAAGTAAATGTTAGTAACATTCAATCTAGAATCTTATGAATATGCATTTCAATTCAAAATATTATGAACCTATATCATATGTCAGCATCAAGGCTAAATAAATAAAAATCGAAAGAAGTTATCATTGACTGAATACTCAGTATGTTGCACCAACAATATAAGACCCTGGAAGATATCTCTAGCTTTCATTTTACTGCCCCTGAGTATCGGTTTCCCTGCCTCTGAAACAGCAGAGCTCCAACCGCAGGCCACAGAGGTAACTCTATGGACTTTATAAACAAAACAAACCAAGGTTCACGACCTAGAAACGCACAAACCTCAAATTAGGTAACATCACATTTCACACTTTACGCGACGGTTTACCTACCGCATATCTCTGTTGAGGACATAACATGTTGTTAACATTAACGTAGCGAGCGTTTCGTAGTCAATTGACGTATTCATAAAATTAGGGAGCCGCATGGAGATGTGTTCAAACATCCGCTTAAAGAATATTTGTGACGGAACCAAGCTTGGAGGGCGCTTCTAATTTAATCCGGTTTGTTAATATCATAACTTATGGTTAAAGTTATTTTTATTGACATAATATTAACTTGAACTTTAATATCTGTCTATAGTGTGACCATTTAACCCCTCAGTTACCACGCCACTAACGACACTTTTCCGTTATAGGTTTTAAATTCAATTTATTCTCAATTTAAGTTCAAAATCTTGATCAGTCCCAACTACCCTCGGTTTTTGAGTAGTTAAGAGTTCTCAGAGTTTAACTTAGAAGTCCGCCACGTCCTGGTACAAAAGTATACTCGTAAAGCATTCAATTTTGTATATATGTAATAGTCATAGTCATAGTACTTTATTACTGTAGATATTTACATATACTTAGCGAACGTCATTTTTGGCCTCTTCTCTACATTGGACCACTGTGGGAGAAGAAGGGCGTAGAAACTCCCACAGATTGATTTTTAGATCTCTTTTAAAAATAGGTTGTGCTTAACTAATACAAATATGAAAAAAATAATTGTTATGATTAATAAGCAGGAATAAATAATTACAAAACTATTAACAGCAAGGTCTGTGTTGAGCCAGATTAACCCCATACAGTCTTGTCATTTAAGTAATCTTGAACACTGTAATATCCCTTTTTCGACAAAGTCGCTTTAACATGCTTTTTAAATAGCTCAAATGGCAATTTCCACATCTCCAGAGGTATCCTATTGTAGTAGAGAATGCACTGACCCTTGAAAGAATTGTTAACCTTCGCGAGTCTAAAACGGGGCGCACATAGTCTGTGATTTTTTCTTAGGTTAACATTACAGCTATCGCTAAGTTTGGAAAATGTTGTAAGGTTCTTGCGTACATACATTATATTTTCGAAAATAAATTGACTAGCTACTGTTAGTATGTCAATTTCTTTAAAAAGCTCTCTTAAGGAGTCTGTTCGTTTTAAATTATAAATTGCTCGAATAGCTCTTTTCTGTAAAATAAAAATAGTTTGAATATCCGCTGCTTTCCCCCACAACAAGATACCATAGGACATCACACTATGAAAGTAACTAAAATATACTAGCCTAGATGTAGCCACATCCGTGCTTTGTCTGATGTTCCTAACAGCGTAAGCCGCAGAACTTAATTTATCAGCCAATTTATCTATGTGGGGTCCCCACTGCAATTTGCTATCAATGGTTATTCCAAGAAACTTCGTATCATTTACCAATTCTAACGTGCTGTTGTCTAATACTAAACTGGTCTCAACTTGCGTGACATTTGGAAGTGAGAATTTGATACACTTGGTTTTACCAGCGTTTAACAATAAATTATTAACTGTGAACCAATTCAAGGTTAAAGACAATACACTATTAAAATCATCAAAATCTCCTTTTTGTCTTTCAATTTTGAAGACCTTCAATGGTCTTATCATCAGCAAACAACACTATGTCAGTTAATTTCTCCACCATGAAAGGCAGATCATTAATATATACCAGGAATAAGAAAGGGCCTAATATGGAACCTTGTGGAACGCCAATTTTAACACCCGATCCATCAGATTTTACGCCGTTAACTTCTGCCTTTTGAATTCTATTGATTAGGTATGATCTTAGTAGATCCAACGCTTTATTTCTAATTCCGTAATGATTTAATTTAATTAATAGCGTATTATGATCAACACAATCAAACGCCTTCGATAGGTCGCAAAAAACTCCGATAGCATCCTGTGCGGCCTCCCATGCAGAATAAATATGAGATACAAGGGTAATACCTGCATCCGTAGTCGATTTACCCCTAGTGAAACCATATTGTTTAGCGTGGAGTTGCTTTGTACGGTTGAAGTGTAAGTGTGAGTGTAGTGTTGGAAGAACAGATATTGGTCTGAAATTTTAAGGATCGCCCTTATCTCCCGACTTGAACAGAGGTATCAGTTTACTGTGTTTCATGAGGTCTGGAAAAGCCCCATCGTCAACACATTTATTGAATATATAAGCTAAGTGTGGGGCTATAACTAGAATTACTGAACCAATGACTTTGACTGATATACCCCACAGGTCTTCCGTATTTTTTAAATTAAGAAATTTAAACTTTTTGACAATGTCCTGGGGATATACATGATGAAATTTTAAATATACATTACTGACGCTAGTGTTATTTTTTAATAAAGTCTCTGCTTCATATGGAGATGAATTTAGACGGTCTGTTATGAGTACGGGTACATTGGTGAAGAATGTTTCAAAAGCTCGAGCAACATCAGCGTTGGATTTAACAACATCATCACCTATATTTAGGCAGAAATCATTGTCCCTTGGTATAACTTTGCCAGTTTCGCGGTTTATTATTTGCCAAACTATTTTCATTCTATTATTTGAATTTTGAATTTTTCTATTAATGTGTAAAGTTTTTGCAGTTCTACAAACCAGCTTGAAAGTTTTGGAATATTTTTTAACATAGTCATGAAATTTTCGATCAAAGTTATAGGTTTTTTGATCATAAAGGTCATACATGATAACTCTACTTTTACGAATTCCAAACGTTGCCCAGTCATTAAATTTAGATTTACCGTTGTAGTCACTGACTTTATTTAATTTGAAAACTTTATTGAATTCTGTCTGAATAATGTTGAAGAAGTCTGAGTAGATTTTGTTTGGGTTCTGTTCATTAAAATCCGGTACTGGAAAATTTATATCTAAGTTTTTCGTATATGTCTCTAGTCTATGGGATGTAATAGGCCTATAAAATGATGGACCAGTCTTATCCTTAATAGTTATTGGGAATGAAACTGTTTGACCACTGTGATCGGAGGGTAAGCAGTTAATTACACTTTTACTTGTGAATGCACAGTCACAAAAAACGTTATCTAAGCAAGTTTGGCTGGTAAGTGTAATTCTAGTCGGCTCTAGAAATACATGACATAAATTAAATGATTTGAACAGAGTTATTAATCGTCGCTTCAGTGTTGTACTTTATGCAATAAAGTATATAATAATAGTATCTACAAGCAGATCTACATTAAGATCGCCACAAATAATTAACTTTTTTCTGTTATTACAAAGTTTAATGAGGGCTTCCTCCATAATTTTCTCAAAGATTTCGAAATCGCCATGGCCTTTTTCATCCCTCGGTGGCCTGTAGACACAAACAATAATATGGCTATCTAACTCAACACAGGATACCTCTATTTGTATATCAACAGTAAGTGCAAGAATAGAAGAATAGAAGTAAGTTTCAGCTCTCAAAAGCGAGATATATATTATAGCTACACTCATATCTTATCAATATAAAATCGAATCATCCCACTTTTTCTATATGGAGTAGCAAGGATTTGCACAACTGCTTAGCCAGTTAACAAAACTCTTTTGCGGGACAGGAGCCCAAATTAAATAAAATATTTTTATAACCACGCGTCACTCTCCCAGCGGTACACAATATTCAAGGTTGAGTAGTTCTGGGTAGGCACACGCCAACTCATTTTATACGATATAATTGTAATGTAATATTCAGATTTCCATGATTGCACTGGAAGTGCCCCAGCTAAGCTGGGTTCTTCGGTGGTGCTCATAAAACATAACTGTTTTATTGCTCTCCCTTCCCTCTTGCCTTCCACCTGCTGCGGAAAGGCAAAACTAACTTTGAAGATATAAAATCCTAACAATTTTAATACAAAGCTTACATTTAAAAACATTCTGATGAATTTTTATGTCTACTTAAATGCGACACTGGGAAAAACTTGTAGGCGCTAAGTAAATCAGGGGGAAATGTTGTTTTGCTTTCATTTTGTACCGCAATTTTAGAACCGGTACTAGTATAATACTATAGGTAGAGCCTTGTACTAAGATCTTAACTTATCTTATAAAAACAAACTTAAACATTTACTTACATGCACATACATTGTTTCTGGCGCCACACTAGGACCCTGTGTCGTGGGAACCAGAAACAGCGACGTCACACACATATAAACTTCCAAGACCTGGGTTTCTTTTTCTTTACCCCCGGGATCGAACCCGGGGCCTCTCGCTTGGTAAGCAAAATTCAAAATTCAAAATTCAAAATTCAAAAAGAGTTTATTTCCATAAGAAACACATAGGTAACATTTGGAGAATGTCAAATCTTAAACTAACACAGGTATAAGGTACAGGGAAATACAGAACTCAATTTGAATTCCGTCACCTCAATGTTTTAGATGCTGGAGGCAAAGAGGCGACTAGAAACCTCCAGCTTTATACGTTATTTTTTACAGAATTGGATCAAACACCTTCCCAAGCTTTCTTGTCTTCTACATAATCTGATATTTTGTAGTAACCTTTTTTACATAAGTGATTTTTAACAACATTTTTAAATTTATTTACAAACAATTCTTGTAACTTAGTCGGTATTTTGTTGTAAAAGAGAATACATTGCCCTTTAAGAGATACATTAACCTTATGGAGCGTAGTAGTAGGTATAGCCAGTTTATTCCTATTTCTAGTGTTGACATTGTGCCTGTCGCTATTCTTAGGACTCTATTCTATTCCTCTGTGGCGCAGAGCCACAACCGCTGCGCCACAGAGGATGGAATATTGGATATGGATGAATTATGAGGAGGAAGTAAGGATATAATTATATTACGAGTCTATTATGTCCCACAGCTGTCCCAATGGCCTGTCTACCCCTCTTACACTCTGTCCGATGTCCAAAAAATGCATAAATTTGAGACTACAGAGTCATAGTCCGAAATCGATAACAACATCTACGAGTAGAAGGCATGTAAGGCATTATACAGGGTGTAACAGAAACAGGGTAAGTAGTCATATTTAAAAGGGTTGTAAGGGGATTCATTTTGAAAAATTTTCACTATGAAACCGATTTGATTAGAGCAACTTAATTTTCAATTTCTCCTTTCAAGTCAGCTGACCGCTCGGCTCAAAATGTATGGAGAAGTGAAAAAATTAAGTTACTCCGATCAACTCGTTTCTTTATTTGCTCTTCATTCTAGGTTTGATGGAAGAAATCTCTTGTTAGAGGTAAGCTCGCCTTTGTAAATGTTCATTCCTTATATTTGTTTTGTATTCACTGTTTTGTGCATCGAAAGTATATTGAACACAGTTTTATAGTGGATGTTGCCTAGAATGATGTCCGTAACTACTACATACAATTTTACTAGGAACACCTTTTTGTTAACACCCAAATTAATATGCGAGACATATTAATTTCAATCGCTGGTTTCATATTATTTACCCAATATAATCCAATATAACAAGGACAAAGCGTTAAATACATATGATATTGACACAAGTTACATTCCAAGCTCTACCTACGATGAGAGGTAACTACATCAGAAATAGCTTGAAAATCCAATTATCTCTTGCACAATGGCTCACGAAACAATCTAAACTAAGAAAATTAATCTCGCGGAGTCCAGATAGTTGTGCAAACGGAGACAATGGGTTTGTTGCTCATCGATTTCGCCTATCGGTACTCAACTGGTGTTACAGATCTCATATGGTGATTTGTAGGGTTGGAAGGCTAGGCTAGAGTATTCGGAGGGACCAAGCCTCCGATGTCTGTCTGTCTGTCCGTCCGTCGGCGGGGTGTATATGAACTGTAATTGACGACCTCAGTGGCTCTGCGGTGTGGCTCCGTCTACCATGCGAGAGGTCCCGGGTTCGATCCCCGGCTGGGGATAAGAAAAAACAACCCAAGGTCTTGGATGTTTATATGTGGGTGATGTTGCTATTTCTGGTTCCCACGACACAGGGTATCCTAGTGTGGGGCCAGAAGAAAGTATGTGCCTGTATATGAATGTTTATGTTTATATTTATGTAGGTAAGACTTGAAATGTTGCTTGGGAAGGTGTTTGCTCCAATTCTGTAAAAAATAATGTATAAAACTGGAGGTTTCTAGTCGCCTCTTTGCCTCCAGCATCTAAAATATTGAGGTGACGGAATTCAAATTGAGTTCTATGTTTCCCTATATCTTATGCATGTGTTAGTTTAAGATTTGACATTCTCCAAATGTAACCTATGTGTTACTTATGGAATTAAACTCTTTTTGAATTTTGAATTTGAATTTTGTTAACAGATGTGTATTTCTGTTGCTGCTACAGTAAAAAATAATGAACTAGATGAGATTTTATAAATTAAAGGGGCTGACTGACCATACAGGAGACGTGTTCCAACTCCCCCTGCGATATAACATACCCTTGATTCAAATATAATAGTAGATTTCGCGGCCTTTCGCATGGTTGTGGTGGTGCAATTGGCTTGATATCGGCAATATAATAAACGCCAACTTTAAGACCTGGGTTCGAATCCACTTTCGGATATGATATTTCTGTCTTTTTGTTTTATTATTTTTGGTGGTTTTCTTGTTTTCGGTGGTACGGAACTCTTCATGTGCGAGTCCAACCCGCACATGACCAATTTTATAGTAGTTTATGTGACTGATACATAATGCCTAATTATGCACAGTTACATACACTAGTTTATCTCCACACATATCATAAGCTCTCTTTGATGTGTTCAGGAACCGCATGTTTCACCGGCATTGTGGCTCTGCAGTCGTTTAGCTTGTTCTGTAGTAAGTACCAACTTCACAGACAAAGTAGGGGCGGCACGCAGGCGGGCGTCGGCGTTCGAAATTTGAATGTCATAATGTGTAGAAAATTTACACACTATGGTCATAAAGTTCAATATTCAGATAAGAAATGTGTTTTTACAAAGTAGTTTAACATTATGCTGATTGTAACGTGCGGTTTTGGACGCAGTAAAGAGGGTTTATGATACGTGTGTAGATAAAATTATTAAGGTATCAAACGGGACACTGTTCTGAGCCTCAGCTGTCCGTCCGCCTGTCCGTCAGAGCTGGAATATTCACCGAATGTGAAATTTAGTTGCAGTAACAGCAACATAATAACCGCAATAAAGGCAAATTAAATGGGTTATAACATGAGACATGACTTTTTTGCGATTTTTCTTATACGATGATACGGAAACCTTCGTGTGCGAATCTAACTCGCACTTGAGGGATTAAAAAATGTTTTTAAGCAGATGTTACATCAGAGATAAGCTGATATCTATCCTCTTCGTTTGATTGAATCATTGTGTCTGAACTCTTAATTTGTATATACAGAGCGAGGACAATCTATGGGATAGCCCCCTGTCATGCGGAGAGGAGAATATAATGATATAATTGGTTTAGAGGTTGCATATTTACATACTTACGTACCTCATGAATGAAAAGACAAGGCGTTCACTGTGCTTTTTGTTGTTAAGGTACATAGTTGTTACTTTTTACCAATGATTTGACGACCGAATAGCCGAGTCGGCAGTGACCCTGCCTACGAAGCCAAGGGTCCCGGGTTCGAGTCCCGGTGGGGGCAATAATTGTTTGACGAGAACGGATGTTTGTACCCTAGTCATGGTTGTTTATCTATCTAAGTATAATATTTATCTATATAAGTATGTATATCGTTGTCTAGTACCCAAGATATAAGGGATTCCTAGTTTGGGGCTAGATCAATGTGTGTAAATTGTGTCCAAGGTATTATTATTATTATCATTATTATTTATGCTGAAAGGGAAATAATAAAATAAATAAATCGATGAGTTTCTCAAATCTGCGTAGTAGTATCGAACAAATATTTTGACACTGAGTAAATTATAATGGAAATGCTTGCTCGCATTTCAGAATTTGTTTTATTTAACGTTAAATATTTCACGATTGGCAGGCAATATTAAAAAGCGGTTGCCGAATGAGTATTTACAAATTGATGATCCTGCAAAATTCAGACCAAACAACGTTTGCGAGCTGCTGCGATTGTATAGCCATGAATTCAATCTAGGGTTTGGAATTTCAATTGATAACAAAAGTGGTGATTAATTAGAATTCTAATTAAATGCAACAAAAAAATATTAAAATTAATAAATTAAACAACCTATTTATAGGTACTCTCATTACAATCAATATCCTAATTTGATCTACTAAACTGATCATCAAGAATTTATACATCGAAACAAAAACTTATACCACAACTGTTAGCTCACACCTTTCTTTCTATCACACTCATTCCTCTGAAAACAACCCTCGCCGACGATAAAATCGAAGCAGCGCAACTTTAAAATTCCCGTATAGACCTGTTGGTCAATATTCAATTGTCTGCATAACTAGATTGCCTACAGTTCCAGTAACTGTCTTCAGCTATCGTGCCGATGTTTAATATTTCAGGCAGTCGAGGCACGCCTCCTCCTCACCAGTGCTCTGATTGCCGCCAAATTGAACTAAAAACCCGTTCAACGCTTCCAAAACGTTTCAATTGTCTTCGATATTTATTTTTTAGGGGAGCCCGGTTATGCAGTTATTGGGTTTGATATTATAGGTTAACACGTCGATGTCTATTCGACGCTTGAATTAGTTTGGCTTCTGTTGACACGGTCATGGTTTACATGAGACCTGGGCTCACTCAGGTCGTACATCTTTCGCACTATATTTAAACATAACTTTAGAGGATCAATCATTTTTTCAAGTCTATTTTCCGCTTTGACGTAAAATCCGTAATGATAGTTCTCACTGGCAACCAGCACAATCCATTAAAAAAAACAAAAACGAATAGTACCAACTTAAAAATTATTTTCCTTACTGTAAAGACCATGATTTAAACAGGTAGCGATAGCGCCATCTATTAGAAGTATGTAAACTAAAGACCTATTTGCAAGGACGTTAGTCTGCTTCTATTCTACCGTGAGGCTTACACTTTATTGACTTGAATATACTTGGAATTACAAAATAAAAAGTACTAGCTAACCCGATGAACTCCGTACCACCTAAAATTTGATTGTAAAATAAGTAATATGGTACATACACTAAAATGTCGCGTTGGCGAGAAAATTAGTAATAAAATAGTTGGTCCTTAATTAAAAGTCGTTATTAATTTAGATGTAGGCATGAAATAGATCCGCCACTAACGCCGTCTATCCATTGCGTAGTATCTTAATGAATTGGACAGCTGCGGAACATAAAGTTCGCTGCCATTAAAGAGGTTAAGGGCCTTAGCACAAAAAAAATTACTGCTCAACACTTGTTTAAAAATTAAAAACGTAGGTATGGGATTTGACGTTTGTTTTAAGGTTAAACACTGTTTTTTTTGTAGTAACACGGTAAATGTTTTACCTAATTACTCAATGCCTAACGAGTTTTAATCATCTATGGCTACCTACGCCATCTAGCGATAGGAAGCTAAGATTTCTCCACTTCCTCGCAAGTATGTTGAAAAACGTCGTATCAAACTTATGTGCATTGGTTATTATATTACAAATTTGGCTACATTATCGCGCTAGCCAAAGGCTCGTATGAAGATACAAACTTTGTAAAAAATAATTTAAAAATAATTTAAAAATAAATAATTTGATGAAATAATCATAAAAATTTGATGATTGATCGATACTTTATTTATTAAAAAAATAAAAATTCTCACGATATGCTCACAAATCAAAACAATTTTATTTCCACCTACGATCCAGGTGTGGACCATAGCTCAATAAGTCTGCGTTTACAATATTCACCCCATCTCTACTAGTGTAGGCCCTAACCCATTTTTATTTCTCTTTGAATTTGCTTGAGAAACTGTTTTTCTATTTGTTAAGTACATATTACCTCAATGTGTAACCTCCTGTTTTATGTGTTAATATTAAACTATGGCTAGTATTTAATCGCACATCAAAAATACTGATTTGCACAGCAAAAAAAGATCAGCAAAAACCCTTTTAATGTTTTAAATATTTTATGTGTACTCATGATTTATGTGTGTGATTTATGATGTTTATGATTTTAGTGTTTTTGTTGTTCTTGCATGTTCAACCTAACACGTAGGATAAAGGGGGCTTCGCTTCGCTCACTCCCTTTATACACTTCACCTAAGCTACCGCAGCATTTTGTCCTGATATTTGTTGCGCAAATCAGTAATTTCTATGTGCAGTTTAATATTTCCCATAACCGATTAGTATTTGTATACCTGCCGCACCTGGCTGTTGATTCCCTCAAAAGCAAACCTTCACCCACTACACTACATAGTACAGAGATACTACATATAACTAATAATAATAATAATAATATAATAATACCTTGGACACCTTTTACACACATTGATCTAGCCCCAAACTAGGATTCCCTGTATCTTGGGTACTAGACAACGATATATATACTTATATAGAGAAATATTATACTTAGATAGATAAACAACCATGACTAGGGTACAAACATCCGTTCTCATCAAACAAACATTTGCCCCCACCGGGACTCGAACCCGGGACCCTTGGTTTCGTAGGCAGCGTCACTACCGACTCGGCCATTCGGGTCGTCGTTATACCTATTATAACTATATTATAACTATTATACCTATAGGTATAATGTGTGACTTTATTCCCTGTCTAAACATCAGAACAAGTACCTACCCAACAACATCACGAGAGCTTTAACAATGCGGAATAATCCCCGTTACACTCCCGTTTGTTTGTAATCGGGAATGCAGATCCCATTTCGAGATTAAATTATAAGTTTACTTCGTAGTTTGCTATAACAATAATTTATTACTCCGACGGATTGCGAATAGGGGTAAGAGGTTTCCAATAGTGGACTCCAACAACGATGAGAAGTTTTGTAATAGTGCACGTTGGCTCCTGTAATTACTATGTAACTTGAACTGATTGGTGCTTTGTCGGTGGGATGATTAAGAAAGTGCTTCAGGAAATCGTTATACAGGTGATAGAGAGCTGTTGGCAAATATTTAGGGGTTAATAGACTTGGTGGAAGGCATCGTTGTCAAGCCCTTAAAAGTGTCTTCTTTTTTCTTTGGCACTTTGTTTAATTACTCGTTGATTGATTTCCGACAGCTTTAAAATATTTTCAGCAATAAAAGCATTAAACATGATTTCATTTTGTTAAGATGTCTTGGGGACTATCGGTTTAATTTGTACCCGTGTGTTCTGTCATCTGAGAGGACCTTAACAATCAATTTTTAGATATGGTAATGACAACGAATGGCGGAGATTACGCATTTTTTTGGTGTTTGTGGGCACTGTGTTTTTAGATAATATCAAACATTGATACTGATTCGAACTCTTTGCTTAGAGGAACTTACAGCAAAGAGTTTAGAGTCAGTATTTTCTGACTCTGCGATTAATTTGTAACCTCAGATGAAAGAAGCTCTTTGCTTACTTACTCTGTGTTTATTACAAACTTAGCGCCCTATACGTGGAACAACTTTGACAGTTTTCTTCCCCACACCCCGTACCTGGTTTTGTCATGGCTCCAAAATATTTGACAGTTCCGTTTTTTGTAAATAAAGCTGTAACAACTAAAATATCATCACCCAAAATGCAAAGTTACAAGAAAATTATTATAAGTACCCACATAGTTATGTAGGAAATTTAAATAAAACATCAATTCAGTGAACAAAATGACCGCGCGCAGGAACGTTAGCACGCACGTCATGTCTCGGAAGTTCCGGACTATTCGGGTGTTCGAAATTTAAAATGAATCCGTTTATAAAGGCATTTGCCGGGGTTCGCATTTTCGATGAGGCAGCGGTGGCAGGTGAGTGAGTTGTTTGCCCCACGCTGCCGGACGGTCCGGGCAGACTCAGGCAACAGGAGTAATACGGCTGCCCGCGTCGGCGACGTCGCAGTGCCCTCTATAAATCAGCCTGCAATTGATGGCTTCCTACAGGGAATGATCTATTCTGCGATCCACTATGCAGCTTTAACGTATTTTTCACTGATAAGTTCCCCACTTACCTACGGAGCTCAGACTTGGTCTTTGACTGACATCCAAACGTTGGGGTTTGGAAAAAGCGGTCGAATTGAAGGGGGACAAGGCCGGCCACGCCGCCCAACCACACCGATGTGCCAAGGTCGCCCCAGGAAGCGCTGGAGTGATTAGCTGAAGGGCTACGACTTGAACTGGTGTGAAAGAGCCGAGGAGCGTGGAGAGTGGAAGAGGGCAAGAGAGGCTTTTTCCCAGCAGTGGGAAGACCGTAGCTATTAATAATAATAATAAATAGTTCCCAACTCAAAAGTAGATATTTAATTTTAGTGTGTTTTTTAGCTAATACAGTTTCTATATGTTCTGCCTCCTTAATTTAGATTGATCACTAATCTGCTTTACCCTAATTAAAATATATATTCCTTAGATATTTCTAAGGAATATATATTTGTCATCAAATTAGCCAAACAGGTCACTAAATAAGTGTCACCAAATGATCGTAAATTTGTATCCTAAATAATAGTTTGTCAAAAGTCAAAAAATTAGATTAATCATGATTGTAAAAGTCAAAAAAGTAGAATCAAAATGATAGACAAGTCATCAAAGTAATTGATCTGTGAACTCGAGTTTACGGCGGCGGTCAAGCTTATCACTGAAGGCTTAGGTGGTGAGCGAAGCGAAGCCCCCTTTAGTCTTCATGTTAAGTTGACATATAATAATTAAAAACCCTAAATTGATGACTATATCTATGATACGAAATAGGTGAAATAACTACTATTTTGGTGACAGATCTACTATGTATTTTGATGATATTATTTCTCAGTAAGTATAAAACATTTTAGGTGACCATTTTTACATCGTGACATGTAGGTTTCTATGTAAGTGACAGATCGACTATTTTAGGAACAAATATGATTCATTAGGTCATCGAAAAATTATTTATTAGGTTAGCGATAAAATCGTACCCAATACATCCAACAATAGTTTTATGAGGGGAGAGTAATAACAAAACTTTGTTTGTTTGTTTCAGGTAAGCTATCCGGTTCGTCTGAGGCGTATGGAAGTTTATCGGATCAAGACACACGGTAGTTGGGATGGAATTAGACAGTGACCCGGTAACGTTATGTAACGTTATATACAAACATGTCACCGTAAGATTGTCAAAACCGTTAGTTGATAAAACAACGTTTTTTCTCTCGTTTGTTGGTCAACTATCGACAGATACTAAACTGTAGCGTATTGCTTGCTATATGTCGCGTTAGTTGATAAATTAACGGTTAAAACCTTCAAGCAGTAAACATGTTTAAACTTGAATTGCAAACGAAATACCAGGGCAAACACTGCGGTAGCTTAGGTGAAGACTAGATCGGGCGAGCGCAGCGAAGCCCCCGAATAGTCTTCGTGTTAGGTTGACATGTAAGAACAAAAGAAACGTAAATTCTAAACCCTGTCGGTCTGGTTTACTATCTGTCGATAGTTGATGAACTAACGCGTTAGTTTATCAACTAACGGGTTTGACTACCTTATATATTGTATATATAAACTGATGAGGAAGGAAAAGACATCCTAAAATGACTGATATTGCAAATGTTTCCCCAAGAGTTTCATGAAATATAAAATTATTTGCTTGATAGCTGTTAGCAAAATTACACAAGGTGTCTGAAATCACTTAAAATATACGAAGCTGTGATTAAATGCCTCCAGATGGATTCATTTATAACGGCGTTCATTTAATTACCATCTTCAAATCGACAAATACATAACTAATCCATCATAAATCGTTACCATGATCACATAATACAGTAATTCAGCTAGGAAAATTCCTTTTGTTTAATAATACATAATGATAATAATAATAATTCCTTGGCCACCATTTACACACATTGATCTAGCCCCAAACTAGCATTCCCTGTATCTTGGGTACTAGGACAACGATACACATAATTATATAGATAAATATTATACTTAGATAGATAAACAACCATGCCTATGGTACAAACATCCGTTCTCATCAAACAAGTATTTGCCCCCACCGGGACTCGAACCCGGGACCCTTGCCTTCGTAGGCAGGGTCACTGCCGACTCGGCCTTTCGGGTCGTTGTACAAGGGATGTAGTTTTTTGATACGCTTTAAAATTATTATTAGTAGTAATTTTAATTAAATTAAAATATATAAATGTAGGTAGGTAAAATATTTTATCTACACACGTATCATAAACCCTCTTTACTGCGTACAAAAAACCGCACGTTACGATCAACATAATGTTAAACTACTTGGTAAAAACTAATTTCTTGACCATAATGTGTAATTTTTCTACACATTATGACATTCAAATTTCGAACGCCGACGCCCGCCTCGTGCCGCCCCTAGTTTGTCTGTAAAGTTGGTACTGACATTCAAATTTCGAACGCCGACGCCCGAAATTGGTGCTACAGAACAAGCTAAACAACTGCAGAGCCACAATGCCGGTCAAACATGCGGTTCCTGAACACATCAAAGAGAGCTTATGATATGTGAGTAGATAAACTAGTGTAAGTAACTGTACATAATTAGGCATTGAAACTCTCGAGTGATATTATTAGAAAACTCGCCTTTGGCTCATTTCATAAACCCACACTCGAGTATTAATGCCCTCCATTATGTAGCAGTCACATAAACTACTATAATTTACATTTTTTATTTATATTTCCAAATAATAAAAAAAAACGTATATGTTCAGGCTTCTCGGCACCCAATGACCTCGCAGGGGCCCATCAGCTACGAGGTAGCGTAACGATCAGATGCCAAGAAGCAAGAACGTCGGCGATTCACCGAGCTATAGTAAATAGATTCTATCTGACCTGGTCTGTGCTTCGTTCCCGTCAAACACCTGTCTCTCTGCAAGGCCTGGGTGCACCCTAGGCTCTTCTTGGTAGACAGGTTCTTCAGCCAACCAGGTATGGCTGGCAGGCCAGCTTCGACTCCAACACAGGTTATGTTACGTGGGAAAAACCAATCGGCCACGTAAATGCGAACTTTATCTGGTTCGGAGAACCACAATACACTCAGCTATAAGACAATCCTGAGGGGAGCCCGAATACAATTCCAGATGGCTTACGATTTAATTCAATGCCCTATACCAATACGCGTTCCATCGCGAGGGCTTTTTCGTCAGTCAGTTGTCAAAAAACTGCTCTGTGGCAGCTCCGTCAAATTCAAAATGGCCGTTCCGGAACCATAGATCGAGTATCGATTCTGAATCGAACAATCACCCGCCCGGACAGGCACCCACCTGTCCCTTAATCTACGGGCAGCCGAGACAACGTTGCTACCGCTCGTTTTAGTACCGAGCCTCCTACTAGAACCTCTGCAGACCGGGGGGTCCCGTCCCTGCCAGGGAACAAGTTAACAATGCGCCCCCTGCGCCAACGCAGTGGCGGTAGGTTAGCATCCTTAACCAGAACGAGGTCACCAACACTAGAGGGGCTGGTTTTGTCAGTCCACTTAAGGCGCTGTTGTAAGATATGCTCTGCCAGGGTTCAGTCTCTACCGGAACGACAGGATAGGCAAGGCTGATGGCGGTGTTGCTATCTACCTACGTTCTGACATCCCATGCAAAGTCATCAGCCAGTCGCCAAGCCTGTACTCTGGTTCTGCTGAACACCTGTTCCTGGAGATATTCTTGCGTCACAACAAAGTCCTCCTGGGTGTCTATTATAGCCCCTCTCTTCGAATCGACTATTTTAACTCTTTTGAAACCCTTCTCAGTGACTTGACTCCTCTTTATAGCGACACCCTAATTCTCGGCGACTTCAACACTTGCCTTCTCAAGAATAACGGTCGCTCAGCGAAGCTGAATTCTCTTGTAAGTTCATTTAACATGCATATCCTTCCTCTAGAGGCCACTCACTTTCAACCACACTGCACCCCCTCTCTTCTAGATCTAATGATAACTTCTGACATGTCTAAGGTTGCTGCGCATGGCCAAATTAACGCCCCTTTCTCCTATCACAATCTTATTTACCTCTCTTATAAGATAAAGCCTCCCAAGCGTGCAGCTAAATTCCTTGACATTCGTAGCTTCAAGGGCATGGATATAACCTCCCTTAATTCAGACGCCTCCTCTGTCGACTGGTCGCCTGTCTACGGTAGTGAGACCATTGATGACAAAGTACGGAACTTCAACTCTATTGTCCTGAGCTTGTTTGATAAGCATTCTCCGGTCAAGAGGGTTAAAGTGAAGCATCTTCCTGCACCGTGGCTTACTGACACCATTAAGGGTCTGATGGCTAAGAGAAACCGTGCCAAGTCTAGATATAAGAGGGATCCGACCGACGAGAATCTTTTAATTTTCAAACGCCTCCGTAATCGTTGCACTCGCCTGTGTCGTGATTCTAAACGCCGTCATATCTACGAATGTATCGAGAGCTATACTCCAGGACAGGTCTGGAAGTTCCTGAAGACCCTTGGTGTTGGTAAGTCACAGGAATTGGCAGCCGGAAATGTCGATCTCCGGGGTCTCAATAGTTTCTTTGCAACTCCCCCTGTCGCGATAGACTCCCTCGTCAAGGATGCAACCCTTCGTAACCTACGGTCCAAGGCATCATCCCTCACCTCAGCATTTAATTTCATCCCTGTCGGAATCGGCGCAGTAAGGAGGGCAATACTGGCAATCTCGTCGAAGACCATAGGTGAGGACAAGATATGTTCGCAGATGATAACAACTATCATTGATGTACTGTTACCTCTCATCACCCACATAATTAATGTGTCGCTTGACCAATGTTGCTACCCCAGCCAGTGGAAATTGGCACTTGTGATTCCCCTCCCCAAAACGTCTAATCCCGCCTTCTTCAAAGATTTCCGTCCCATTTCTATTCTGCCTATCCTCTCCAAAGTCCTGGAATCAATTGTCCACTCCCAAATCTCCTCCTACCTTTCCTCAAAAATGTTACTGAATCCCCACCAATCAGGTTTCAGGCCGGGTCACAGCACTACCACAGCACTGCTCAAAGTCACTGACGACATTCAATTAGCTATGGATCAAAAGCAGCTTACGGTCCTTACACTGCTTGATTTCAGTAGCGCCTTTAACTGCGTCGATTTCGATATACTAGTCGAAATTTTAAAGTCACTTAATGTCTCCTCGCACTCTGCTCGCTGGTTTGACTCCTACCTGAGAGACCGCCAGCAACGCATTAAGTCTGAGGAGATCTCAACGGACTGGTGTGATCTCTCCGCAGGTGTTCCGCAGGGAGGCATCCTTTCTCCTCTCCTCTTCTCGGTATTCATTAACTCCATCTCTGACGTTCTTACCTCTTCTTATCATCTGTACGCAGATGACCTTCAAATATATCGGCACTTCTCTCCGTGTGATGTGAATCTGACAGTAGAGGCGTTGAATGCTGATCTCGATAACATCAGGAAATGGGCTACCTCTTATGGTCTGCTTGTCAACCCGGGCAAATCGCAGGCCATGATTTTGGGTACTCGTCACTCTCATAACCTAGTTCAGAAAATGCCCGTCGACCCTATAGTGTATGATGGTAACATAATCTCATACAGCGAGAAGGCCAAGAATCTTGGGGTTGTATTTGATAAATTGTTGTCCTGGTCGCCCCATGTTTGTGAGGTCAGCAGACGAGTCTTTGCGTCATTTCACTCCCTACGGAGATTGCAGCACTTCCTGCCACTGCAGACTAAAATCACCCTTGCCCAGTCCCTCCTACTACCTTTAATCGACTATGCAGATGTTTGCTGGATCGGTGCGAACGAAGAACAACTGAACAAACTCGAACGACTTCAAAACCTCGGGATTCGGTTTGTCTTCGGGCTGCGCAAGTATGACCATGTCTCACAGTATCGCAAGGAGTTGGGGTGGCTTCCGATCCGCCTTCGTCGTGATATGCACGTTCTCTCCTATCTGTTCAACATTTTGCGAAACCCCCGCTACCCCTCATATCTTCGAGAACGTTTCGAGTTTATTTCCTCCAGGCATAGCAACCGGAGATCCCACACGATGTCTCTTCTCTCTACTCCTCGGCATAACACTGCCGCTTACAAACACTCGTTTAGGTTAACGGCGATCCGACTGTGGAACGCACTTCCCTGCGCTATTAGAGATAGTCCCTCAATTTTCACTTTTAAGACAAGATTGAAAGAGCATTTCCTTTCTCTTTCGTGATAGGTACTTTTATATATGTATATATAAGTAGTATATGTTTGATATATATAAAAAATTTTTGCTTTTGTATTTTATTTAGTATATATCATGTATTAAATTATTATGTTTTAGTTGTAAACAATTAGATGTACAGTTTTATTGCGCACTAGGACTCTCCTGTTGCACAATTTTTCCTGTCCTACCTAGGTTTGCTGGTAGAAATCTCTCTTTAGAGATAAGCTCGCCTTTGCTCATAAAATGTTTTGTTGCCTTACTATTTCTATAAGATTTCTGTGCAATAAAGAATATGAATATGAATATGAATATGAATATGCAGATACTCGAGCGACCAACGCTTCCAGAAATTCTGAGTAAACTGCTGCAACATCTGATACCCTGACAACCGATACAATTTCACTCCCTCGAAGGGGTGCTCGGGCAACGCGTTAAGTGGCTGTCCTATCAAGAAATGGCCTGGGGTCAGAGCCTCCAGGTCATTTGGATCCGAGCTGAGCGGACACAACGGTCGCGAATTGAGAACGGCCTCGATCTTACAAAACAATGTCGCGAGCTCTCCAAAAGTCAGCGCGGTCTGACCTACTATACGCCCCAAGTGCGTCTTAGCTGACTTAACTACGGCCTCAAAAATCCCACCCCAGTGGGGGCAACTCGGTGGGCTGAAGGTCCACTGTATACCCCGACGGGAGAGGGCCGTTCCAATATCCACTTTATTTACATTCAAAAAGTTGACTATCTCTCGTAAGCATCGTTCCGCACCGATGTAGTTAGTGCCGTTATCAGAGCGGATCAAAGTTGGAAGTCCCCTTCGAGAAACAAACCTATCCAAACAAGCAATGAAAGCCTCTGTCGAGAGATCAGCAACGAGCTCGAGTTCAGGAGCCCGACATCCCCTGGATGCACAATCAGACGGGTTCAATTCTCCTGGTACATGTCTCCAAGTCAGTGGGACCTCAGACGACACAATCTGGAAGACACGGTTCGCAACAAAAACCTCTAAGGTATGGACCGAAGCCTTCAGCCAGCACAAAACAATCTGGCTGTCCGTCCACGCGTACACCGTATCCTCCAAAACCACTGACCCACGCAACACTGTTAGAGTGTGATTCAAAAGTTTGGTCAAAAGAGCAGCCCCGGACAGTTCCAGTTTTGGAATCGTCATCCTTGTCCGAATAGGCGCTACCTTGCTTTTTGCCAAAACCAAACGCACGTCGACCTCCCCGGTGGAGGTGACGGTTCGCAAATAAACCGCTGCCGCAAACCCTCGTTCAGAGGCATCACAAAACCCGTGAAGGGTTGCCCTGTAATCCCCAGCAGGGACCAATTTCCTCGGCAGCGATACATTATTTATATTGAGGCCCAACCATTTCGCTAAATCGTTCGATGCAGCCCTGAGCTCCAGAATCTAATAGGGCGCGAACGTATGTTGGGTTGCCCGCCAAATCCCAAACAAGCACAGAGGCGATCGGTAACACCACCGTCTCCGGTTGGGGGGCAACAAATTGTTGGGCCGCAAATTCCTAGCGAGGGCCCCCGGGGCCCCACTCTGCCTGTAACCGATCAGGTAGGCAGCTATACGCCAGAGGGTCCCATTGTACAAATGGCCCACGCGCCGGTTCCATTGCCACCCTACGACGCCCCCCGAAGGGTTGTGGGCGTGAATTCAACCGTGGCCGCTCCATGAGCGGGGGGGACATCACATGCGACCGACGAGGACGCGGCGACGAGCGGGGCGACAACTGAGGCGGCGTCCGAGCCGCATCCGCATAGCTCGAAGGTGTCCCATGCCACCCGCCCGTTACGGCCTGCTCAACATACCCAATGTCCCGCTGAGTCGGATGCTGAGTCGCAACCGAAAACTCAGGGCCCCCCATGTGATGACCCTGAGTGCGGCCCTGCACCCCTGGGTGGCTGCGTGCTTGTGGCCCCATTGCCCGCTGAGTCGGATGCTGAGTCGCAACCGAAAACTCAGGGCCCCCCATGTGATGACCCTGAGTGCGGCCCTGCACCCTAGTACCGCCCTGTGCACGTGGGGACATTGGCCCCTGAGTTGCGCTCCGAGACGCAAACGAATTCTCAGGGCCCCATGCCGTGTCACCCTGGGTACGGCCCTGTGGTGGCTGTTGGCCGGACCGGTTCATGCACAACAAATTGTGGTGGGCCCCACCACAATATCCGCACAATTTTGTGCGCGTGCAGTCCCTAGCCATGTGTGGCCCGAGGCACAGGAAACACCAGCTCCGCTGCTTGGCCATCCGGCGCCGTCCCTCAACCCTAAGTTCCCCGAACTTATTGCAATCGGCCACAGCATGGCCAATCTGCCTACAACATGGGCAGGTCTCACCTGCACCCCTGGGTGGGGTCAATGCACTCACAGTCCCATACGACTGCCGGTTGGTGCGGTCCTTCCTCGTCGGAGGGCCCCTACTCACAGCGCTCCCGGCAGCTCTCTGTGGCTCCGAAGGATGGGTGGCCGTCAACCCCAAATTCTCTGCCCGTCGAGCCTCCTCTTCCAAAAATCCGACCAAGTCGGAGAAGGCAGGCAGGTCCTCGGCCGACCTCCCGTGAGACTGTTCGAAACGAGTCTGCACGTCAGCGGGTAGTCGGGAAAGTACAATGTACAGCAGTAGGTAGGACCATTCACCAACCGGAAGTCCAAGATTCTCTAGGGCCTTGGTGACGGACAACAACGGGTTCAAAACCTCCGTCTGTATGGCCCCGACCTTGTTCACAACCGGGATGCTAAACAAACGGTTCAGTTGGGCATCGGCCAACCTCCGTTTGTTGTGGTAACGTCTGACCAGCAATTGCCTGGCCGTTTCATAGTTACCCTCCGTAACTGTCAAATGAGCGACCAGCTCCCTAGGCTCACCCCTCAATGCTGCCACCAGCTGAGCCATCTTGACAGACTTGGTAATGTCCGATCGCATGTGCACCAAGCTGTCGAACAGATTGATGAAGCTCATCCATTCACCGGACACTCCGTCAAAAGTAGGCATGGTTATGGCAGGTAACCTGGACCCCGAACCCTGATGCGGCAGAGGCGCCCCAATGTCACCACTATGGCTGGACTCGCGCTGCCTACGTATGTCCGCAGCCCTCTGCGTGATAGCAGCCGCCATCTCCATACACTGGTCGACATCCCCTAGCAACCGTGACAGCCTGTCAGGTGCGCAACCATCAACTGCTTCCGCCTGCGCGGACAATTCGAGCACCCTGTTGTAGCGTTTCTTAACGTCCATAGACCGCTCCAACACCACATCATGCCTATCTAAACGGTCTATCAGACCGTGTGCGGAGGAAAACCATCTGAGCTCCTTAGAAACACCCTTCTGTATTTCAGACAACGACATGATCGGAACGATACTTACCCACAATTTGCAGTAACTCAATTATATTGGACCCTCCAGTCTACAACACAAACGAGGGAACCCTAATCTATAACTTAAACAATGCTGATTTCCCCAAACAATAGAAACCGAGTTTTATATCTACACAAATTCTGTAAACAACAATTTAGTTTCCCTATATCATATAACACACACAGATAGTCAATATTAGTTCAAGTTATAAATTGCTATAAACTGAAAACAATGTCCAAACATTCATTAGCATTACTAGACCACTAATAGATTGACTATGCAAACTTCAAACTGCAAACATGATATGACTTCAATGCAAATTTCAATTCACCTACAATGTACCTGTAATGTAATTACTATTCTGAGTCACATCTCAGTACAACTGGTCATTTAGGGAAAACTGTTATATCTGTCTGTCTACTACCAGCAGTAGACTTATAACTTATAATACTACCAATCTATGTGGATACAGGAACAAAACCAAGTTAGCTAATAACCGCCTATACCTACAGATTGATAGTCCCAAATCGTGGGTTCCTGGAGCCCTTGACGGCTGCAAATCTCAGGAAACCACGCTCTGCTACCAAAATGTTCAGGCTTCTCGGCACCCAATGACCTCGCAGGGGCCCATCAGCTACGAGGTAGCGTAACGATCAGATGCCAAGAAGCAAGAACGTCGGCGATTCACCGAGCTATAGTAAATAGATTCTATCTGACCTGGTCTGTGCTTCGTTTCCGTCAAACACCTGTCTCTCTGCAAGGCCTGGGTGCACCCTAGGCTCTTCTTGGTAGACAGGTTCTTCAGCCAACCAGGTATGGCTGGCAGGCCAGCTTCGACTCCAACACAGGTTATGTTACGTGGGAAAAACCAATCGGCCACGTAAATGCGAACTTTATCTGGTTCGGAGAACCACAATACACTCAGCTATAAGACAATCCTGAGGGGAGCCCGAATACAATTCCAGATGGCTTACGATTTAATTCAATGCCCTATACCAATACGCGTTCCATCGCGAGGGCTTTTTCGTCAGTCAGTTGTCAAAAAACTGCTCTGTGGCAGCTCCGTCAAATTCAAAATGGCCGTTCCGGAACCATAGATCGAGTATCGATTCTGAATCGAACAGTATATATTAAGAAATACGCTTAGAACATTAATTTTCTTAGCCTCTTCGCTACTTAAGATCTATTATCATTTTATATTAATGTCGATATATTTAGCAACAGGGCCGTGGGGGGGAGGCGGGGGGGGGGGGGGAAGGCCCTGTCACTCAATCCGTTCCTTGTCGTCTATATTCAATGTATCCCTGATTCCCTACCCCTATACCACCTACCTGAAATTCAGCTTCAGATTTTTTGATGTTTATACACCCTGACTACTTTATATAAATAATAAATCATATAGCCAACTGCAATGAACCGACGCAAATCCTAATCGCACTTTAGCAGATCCGGCCAGCCAGCAGAAGTTGGAAGGTACATCAGGCAGGGAGGACTGGGCGAACACGTTTCGGCACATTTAATATTTTACCAAGTCGCCTCACGCGCTACCTTCAACTGGCTCCTGATTGCTGCCGAATCAAAATTATATTTCATTCCCACATTCAAACCTATCTGGACAAGATTGCCAGCGGCAATTCGAAACCGTTTATTTTGATATATTTCCACTGCTACAGAATCTTTGCGGCCAATGCTGTTCCGGATATCGGGTCTTGTCGAGTTCTGTTCAGGTGGCGGGGTGTTAATACCATCATTTGGACTGTGGGTCTGTGATTTGCCACATGGGTTTTATAACTAGCTAATACCGCGAACTTTGTACCGCAGTTACAATCAATGATGAGTGAGCTGCCAATTGAGGAAGATGGCGGAGTTACAATTCTAATTTACTTATTTAAAAAAGGGCAATATTAAATTGCACATCAAAAATACAGATTTGCACAGCAAATATCAGGGCAAATTGCTGCGGTAGCTTAGGTGAAGGGTAAAGGGGGTGAGCGAAGCGAAGCCCCCTTTATCCTTCGTGTTAGGTAGAACATGCAAAAACAACAAAAATACTTAAAACATAAACTTGAGTTGAGTACACATACAATATTTAAAACATAAAAAGTGTTTTTGCTGAACATTTTTTGCTGTGAGAATCACTATTTTTGATGTGCGATTAAATACTAGAATATTTTCCTGTCATTTTTTTCGACGACGAATCGAGATCATTAAAATCGTTCTTCAGTTATAAGTGGTGTTACTAACCCGACTTTGTTTTGATCTTATAACTTGATGAAAAACATCATGAGGGAAACCTTCACATCCCCAAAGCTACGGTGATGCGCTCGTCCCCTAATAGAGTACCTGTACCCTATAATTATGAGCCTTCTAAACCCTAACTTATGGGTCACTGCTCGACACCCTTACAAGATCAAAATAATAAACATCAAGATAAACTCGCACGACATCTCGCGTAACAACGGAGCGCTACAAAGAACAATCAATCCTATGATGGCTGCGAAAAAATTGCGGCAAACTGAATACCTTATTTTCCTCTGTCCATCATTTTGTTGTCGGGGATTTTCGCATGGCGCAAGCCAGTCGCGTGACCCGCCGCCGTACCTCAGTGCCGACCAGAAAGAGTACCCACACTGTTTGTTAATCCCGCTTTCATTGTACAAAATATTTCGGACGCCTTTTACTTACAATTTTGCGCGGCTATTTATTCCGCGTATCGTTTATATAGGCGCACAATGGTCTCCTAATTTTGTTTGATTAAAAGTGGCCCTAATTTTGAAATGGGAGAGCTTAAGGGAAATGCGTCTGTTGACATTATCGTGAGCGGTGCACGGGTTTTGGTTGGGGTGTAGTAATTACGTGAATGGCGGCGTATTTGATTATGGTTATTAGCTTTGTCTGGAAATGTTTCACAATTGTGATGCTGATACTCACAGCCTTGTTAGTTGACGATATCTCCATATTACATTTAATTTTTTCTTATTTATCATAAGTAATGGGTATTTCTCATCAAATTTCGAAATTTGATTCCCGAGTCATTAGTGCCGAGTCATATGTATTAACTACATAAGTCTTTTTTTTATTTCAATGCTTGCTATCAACACCACTATTATTTGAAAAGAAAACATATAACCTCTAAAGAAAAAATCGATATGGCTACTTTATTACCGTGAAATTCATTCTCTCACCTTGTCCCTAAGTTCAAAAACATTGCTAAAACGCCTACTCATCACAAATATATCAATATTCTTAATAATAAAATTGCTATAATATATTAGAAAGATGTTTTTTATTGTCTATGAAAGCTTCTATCATACAACGACGAATTTATTAAAACGATATCGCCAAAAAAAAATACATTCCCTCGCCCTATTACGAATATTCGATTTCTAAACGTATCGAACGATATTTACCAACACTTTCAAATGATTCAAAATGGCGATTTCTTCTCAACCGCAGGTGAGTTTGTGCAACAAAATAATATGTAAAAAAATGTTAAGAGTTACATTTATGGCGATCATTACCTCACTTTACATTTACCTTTATAGCATTGTAGTATATATGTATAAGTCACCGTAAGGTTTTTCTCTCGTTAGTTGGTCAACTATCGACAGATAGTTAACTGTAGCTTGCTATATGACGCGTTAGTTAATAAACTAACGGTTAAATCCGTTTAATAGTAAACTGGTTTCAACTTGAATTGCAAACGAAATACCAGGGCAAACACTGTGGTAGCTTAGGTGAAGACTAGAGTCTTCGTGTTAGGTTGACATTTAAGAACAATAGAAACCTAAATTCTAAACCCTGTCAGTCTGGTTTACTATCAGTCGATAGTTGATCAACTAATTATTTAGCTTATCAACTAACGGTTTTGACTATCTTACGGTGACATATATAATTTATTGTTTTTATTCGTTTTTGGGAGTAAAATCCATATTCGAAATGTAGCAAGCAATTTGAGGTTATGTGCCGGTGCTTTTGTTGCTTAAGTAAACATTCCTCATCCCCTTACTGCATTTACTGCATGACGGCTGTATGAGGAGTAATTTATACATTATTCTACAGTTCTTTTGGATATTTTATTGATTTCTTGCAACTTCTATTTCATGGTATTTAATTTAAAACAGTTACAAGTATGTGAAAGAAAAATGGCACGACCAAAAAAGTTGAGTGATGCAGAATAAAAATAAAATAAAGATTATGATGGAAAAAATCGGTCAAGTGCGAGTCGAACTCGCGCACGAAGGGTTTCGTCCCACCGTACAATGGTAGGGATGGTGTGGAGTGAGTAGTTTGGATTTTACATAGCATAATGTTGTTTGCAAAGTTATTGGTTCGGCTACTTTCACACTCCATATACGTAACCAGGTACATTCATAAGTTTGTATGTGGTATTGAAATAATATTTTTTCTGTTTTTTAGTATTTGTTGTTATAGCGGCAACAGAAATACGTCATCTGCGAAAATTTTAACTGTCTTACTATCATGGTTCATGCATGAGATCCAGCCTGGTGACAGACGGACGGACGGACGGAAGGACGGACCGTCATGCTTT
Source organism: Argyresthia goedartella (assembly GCA_949825045.1). Taxonomy (NCBI): domain Eukaryota; kingdom Metazoa; phylum Arthropoda; class Insecta; order Lepidoptera; family Argyresthiidae; genus Argyresthia; species Argyresthia goedartella. The sequence goes on along the minus strand of OX463820.1, from coordinate 12,443,401 downwards.
GTAATAGGGTCCCGTTTGGCACCCTTCGGGTACTGAACCCTAAAAAGGCGAAAAAAAAAAAAATGACACTGAATCTTTGGAAAAACTGTGAGAAAAACAACAAAATTTACAAATAATAATTGAAGATATACCCCACCAAGTGCAGTATCAGTTGTGCAGCAAATTAGAGAAGATCTAGCTTCTGTAATAATAAATACCCTCACTTTGTAAATCAGTCCCTCATTTATTTATTTTTTTAAACCCCATTTTAATAGATAATATACAAAAATATGGAAGACCAATACCCCTAAATAGATCTCTTAATGCAACTATTTTGATCTCTGCAAAAAATATATCGTAGTTTACCAAAAAAAATGAAATTTCAATAATATCTAAAATTTTGAAATTTCATAAGAAATACCCTTATATTTCTATAAGAAGAGTTTATAGACGGGTTGTGATATATGGATAATATACCTTTCATTTATTGTTCTGAAGCGTCCGTGCGGTATTCGTACATCGGAAACGATCGTGCGGGTAGCAACATCTGTCCGAGGCGGGCACTGGATGGGTGTGCGATCATTTGTTTCGGACGCTTCCGTGCTTCAGATGACACGTTAAGCTGTAGGTCCCGGTGACTATCGCTACTCGGTGGTAGTAGTCGTAAAACTGTGTCAGAGGCCCTAATAGGGCAGCTTGATAACTACTGACAGTCGGGTTGGTCACAAGCCCGAAACATGGAAACATGGAAACATGGAAACGTGAAGCATGGCTCAACCTTACTCGTATACGGGGGAAGGCCCGTGCCCCTCGGTGGGGACATTATTGGGCTACTTAAAAAAATGCTCTGTATCCCAAACTTCATCAGAGTGGTAAAATCTCAGGCACTTACGTAACGAAACACCCACTACAACAAACGTATAACTAAATTGGACATAAATTATCCTTAAAACAGTATCAAAATATCATAACTCCGGCTCAAACCAAGTCGTAGATATAAGCAAAAACAAAGCACCTGAAGATGTTTTTGCTACCCATTTCAATTTAAGGGCAAGCCAGATGCCGAAACTTGGCCGAAGCCAAAGTTTGCAAGAAACTCTGTCCTTAGTGGCATTGTCTATTAATCTACAAGATACACGAGCAGCAATGTTTCCAAACTGTTATACAATTGTTCATGTAAAATGTTAGGTGCCACGCATTCATTTAATGCATTTCTATGCAGCGTGTAAATTACATATGCACACACATTTCGTCCAGACATAGTCCGTTATCGTAAAAATCATATGAGAAATAAATTTACACAAAAACTTTATAAATTCAAGCGTTATTATTTTTTAAAAGTTCAATGGAACAGCAATGTATATCGTCCAAATAGATTTTCACGTCCACGTTTTTTGACATATGACAGATCATGTCAATGGGGAAGAAATCTGTCAAATGAGTTCTACAGAGGGCGCTAAGTTTTTGTAACAAGCACAGAGTAAGAAAGTTTGTGTTCAAGCATAGAGTAAATAAGCAAAGAGTTTAGTTCAAAGCTAGTTTATCCAAAGAGTTTTGTTAATCAGTGAAATGAATTGTCAATATCCATGATTTTGTGGATACAACTTTGATGTTTTGTTGTTTGTTGATATTAAATAAGTTTTTGAAAGAAAATGGCGCTGCGCTTGAAACTAGAGGTTGTGAAAAACCTGGTGTTACGAATTCCCTTTTCATCCGACTGTGGCGAAGCCCAAAAGGGTTATGTATTTGACCTGTATGTATGTCCGTTACTTAACATAACTTCTCAACCGATTTTGATAAATGATAGATTATTAGATTCATCTTGATGGCTTAAGTAATTCATATTAAAATAAAAACAAAATGGAGGATTATATGCGTGGGCCAGATTTTTTTTTATGATTCCGAGTGGAGTATCAAAATGAAGGGCTTTTAAAGGCTTTTAATTTTAAACTAAGCATCGACAAATTTTTGTAAATTTGTACTAAAAGGCAGGAAATAAATGACGATATTAATAAAATACTGCTGCGGTACACTAAAAAGCACAAAACAAGCAGATACGACTTAATGCAATTATTGAGGTTCGTAAAAAATATTATTATTATTTCATTATTATTATTATAAGCCTATATCGTCCCACCGCTCGGCAATGGCTTTTTTTCCCCTCTTCACGCCCTTTGGCTGTATCCCAGCAGCTCTTGGCATGGTCCTTCAGCTCGTCACTCCAACGCCTTCTGTGACGACCATGTCCTCGTCTTACATTCCGGTTCCACAGGAATGATATTTTGGCCCATTGACTTGGTGGCATCTGTAGTTGTATATATAATATAATAAATAAAATTTAGGCGGGACCAATTAGATCTAAAGAATTAGTTCCGCTTGCATTTCAATTCAATTGAATTTAACATATGTACTCAAGTAATATGATCGAATCGCAATAATTACTTAATGTCTTATCTACTTGTTTTGTGCTTTATAGTGAACCCCAGTCGAGTTTTTTAGTTTTTTTATTTCCTCACTTATTATGGACATTGTTTGATTGTCAAATGTCACCTGATCAAATTGAGATCTTTCAAATACACTTTACCCAGGCAAAATTAATCCCAAAAGAGGTAAGAACGCCAAATTAAAAGAAAAAGAAGAGGAATATTTGCGTAATCCTCCCTATTACTTGTTTATTTCTGTAAGGTGGGTAACCTACCATGCGTTACAGTGCGTGCTCAATAGGGAATATCTATGTGGTTTAAATTTGGCTGAAATTATATTTTCTGAAAGTTTATCGTCCTTACAACCTATCTATGACATACTTTTATTATTAAGTGTCTATTTAAATGTCTAAATTATTAAAATAAAATTGCAAAATAAGGACAGGAAATTCAAATTTGTAAAACGCATCAATATCGGGAGGTGACGTTAGATCACAGTTAGTTGTAAATGCCACGGCCTCATCAGCCGGGGCGCGGCCTCAGATGGATCATACTCCTTGCAGGTACTACTACGTATTCTGTGTCTTTACCTAACTCCTTCCTTGTCACTTTTTTCCCGTGTTCTTTCACGAGACTAGGATTTTTAATTTGAGGCCAGAAGTGTAAACAAACAACTGTTATTTTCTAGAACGAAACCGTTGACTTTGACATTCATATTACACTTTTAGTACTGGAAAATGACAGTTCTTTGTTTACATTTCTGGCCTAAAATTAAAAATCCTAGTATAGGTTGTATAGAACATAATTTTCTGTATCCTCCTTTCTTGAAAAACATTCAATAATACTTATGTTAATGTCGCAGATGGTTGGTGAAATCAGACACTTAACTAACTCTCTAGACCTTTAATTAGATACCGACGTTTAACCAAGTCACTAGCATTTTGAATGAAATAAAGCATCATCAAAAACGTTTAACAATATGTCTTACTAAAAGCCGGTGTGTTGGAAAACAAGATGGCGTCACTACAACAGCTGATTTTCACAGCTTACATCAGGGAAAAACATTGCGGTAGCTGAGGTGAGGAAAGGGGGTGAGCGAAGCGAAGCCCCTTTATTCTTCGTGTTAGGTTGAACATGTAAGAACAACAAAAAATACTTAAGACATAGACTTAAGTACACATTAAAAAAATATTTATATTGTTTAGGTCTTGTTGCCTAGGAACGTTTAGAGAACTCGTTAAACTTTTCGTTCACTCACTTGTCTGACGGAATTTTAGTGACTTGGTTAAACGTCGGTATTTAATTAACGGTATACACACACGAGGCGGTATTAAACGCGCGAGCCGCTAGGCCTGTGCGTTAAGATAGCCGATGTAATAATCAATGCACTCAACTACCATACGACATTTTTCAACTCACTTGCGAATAAATAAATAGACGCAGCCAAACTTCTAATAATATTCTAACTTTGGGCTTATATTTATTTGCCAATTCATTGAAGTAAGCCAACAATGCGTTCTCCGAAAATGACTGGGCATGTTTGCTGTTTATTATCTGTAGGAAAGTTTCGTAGGGCGCTAGGTATATTTCCCTGGATTTTGGTGATAACAGGCTATCAGTCGCTTTTCGTGATTCGCTGAGTATTTCTGACGGGGTTAAAGCTATTTGCTCTTCTTCACTACTTCTTGTTGTCGACATTTTTGACAATAAATTGCTAATCAACAAAAAGGCTACCAAAGATTTGTGCAAATTGGCGCGCTTTTTTCTTATTTCACGCGCCGGCGCGCTCAGTTGTTGATGAAAGCACAGGCATCACCGCTAAACAGCCTATAAAAATATGTAAATTATGGGTAACATATAGCGAAAAAATATAATTTGATGAAATAATGTTAAAAAGGTGATTATTTCATCATTATATTATGCTTAATGCTAAAATATTTACAAAAATAAACAATTTTTGTAGGCATAAAAACTCGCTCCTGAGATTTATTAAAAATGTAAAGTAAGGGTGTATTATGCGTTATTGTGGCCCTGTATGCTTTGCTAGGAAGAACCTGTTTACGAGCAGGTGTGTTGAAAAAAGATAAATAAATCATGTGACATTATTCGTAAGAGCCCTCAATGTGTCATCCAAGTGCCAAAAGATCCTTGTAGCACTCTACTGAGTGGCGTAGCATAAATGACGTAATCAGCCGCCGTCGTAACAAGTGGCGGTGTTTAAAATAATTTACTCCGTGATTTTAAATGTGATTTTTTAGTTGAAGTATTCTTTATAACAGTATTTTTTTTTTTTTTTCTATGATATTAGGATGGAAACAATTAATAAAAAAGGTAAAAATAACATCGATATTCTCTATTAATTTGTACGAAGAAAGTTATTTAACAATTTTGGACCAAAATGCTAGTAAACACGTTCCATAGCTTCGATGCTAGACAACTTCAGATATATGCCGTATGGTATTAAACGCTGTATACAAGCAACGTGTATACCAAAATTAGAAACTCTGAGATTATGCTAAGTTTCTGAAACGCATCCTTGTAAGTACCAAGTCGAAAGCGCTTGAAACTTTTAATTGCATTGCAAACGGTGACGTATAGTCGAGCCAGGGTATTGTGTTTTCCAAGAATGCAAGGGGGCATCCATTAATAACGCGAGGCGTCTTTGGTTATTTTCGGACACCCCCGCCATTCTGGTGAGATTTCGTGAGACCCAAATCTCACGAGTTTTTTTTTAAACAAGCGAGCCATATATCCCTATGTGAGATTGGGTAATTTTGGCTTGCCCCCTCTGATTACCCCACCCGGGGGCCAGAGAACTATGTTCTTGGCTGGGTAGCAGGTTGTGTGATATGATGGCATTGAATTCATTCTCCGTTCAGGCACCAATACACGGACGTTGACCATTTGCTCGCTGGCCGCGCTTCTGTAATCGATGAGGTATTTCAAGGAATCCCTTCTATTGCGGGGGAGGTAATAGGTAAATGCGTGTGTATAGGTCAGGCGCACAGCAATCTAGGATTTGATATGAGTTTTCGATTGCAATTAAAGTCATATTGATGGGCCTTTTCCGTTCAAGTTTTTTTAAATAATGAACTACCTACTTGAAAACTTACGGTCTTACCACAAAAACATAGACACGTTAAATATTTTTGTAGTAACACGGATAGAGACGCAGCCCTTCTGGGCACGGAAAGAAAGGGCTCGGCTCGAGAAAAGGACCCTAGGGCCCATCAGGGCATTAGGCCCACAGGCAATGTATGAGCCTTTATTGTTTATGTTTGTTAAGATATCACACTTATTCACCCAGTGATATCGAGACCCTATTTAAACCTGCCTTACGACAGAACAAAATGTCGTGCAAAAAATTCGCGGCCACTTTGTAAATGTGTTACAAAGTTAGCAAATTGGCTTACGAATAGAAAACCATATTGTATTACGTTGTTATACTATCAAAGTGTCGCCTTGAAATTTATTCAAAGTTTTATGGAAGGCAGATCACATCTTCATTGTTACATTTTAGACTCGTAATATTAGCGTTCCGTGCTTCACACATTGGACAATATTCCGATGAAGAGTTTAGTTAAGACAACGTAATAAGTATGTGACATTTAACTAACTGACCTTATTTTGGGGAATGATAGTACCCCTCATTGTGAAAACCTTTCCCCAAGAAACATATGGTCGTAAATAGAAAAAAATAAATTGTCCCTCAGTACATTGACCCGATCAGCTGATAACAAGTTACTTAAGGGACCCAATTTTTTTTCGTTTGCGACCATATGTTTCTTGGGGAAAGTTGTACATAATGACGGGTTCTATCATTCCCTTAAATATGGTCAGCTAATTAAATGTCACCTTGTATAACTACCATTTCTTATTGGTTCATTAATTGTGAAGATCTGTTCCTCCATAGATAAATGGCAAAATTTTCAACGAAATTGAAAATTTATAAATTTATCTCGTTATTCGATCGCACCAATACTATCACAACACATAATGCTAGTACTAACACACGCGGACTCCTTACAATGATCGAATAGATGAATTCCCTTAGCTACCTACAAATTGAAAGTCCTGCCACTGTTCATTCGGTTCTGTCGAAGTACAAGTGCAAGTTACCCAGTCGAAGATCCAACTCTACAGAGTAATCCCAGATGGTACTGTCATGACTTGGAGCAACCGCATCTCCATCCACTTAAACAAAGCGCTGCTCAAATATAGTGTAACCCAAATGTAATATTGGCGCTGATTCCATTAGGGAACGCGGCATCACTGTGAGCGGCACTCAAACTTGAGTTGGCAGTTGGACTTGTGTCTAGAGGAATCTCGGAACTAGGTGGGTGGGTAAGCATTGTGATTTCAATAGAAAATATTAGAAAGCAGAATTTGTAAGTCGCGAGCTGCACACGACGGGGGACGGATTGTCGCGAAAGGTGAGAGACAGAGTTATATAAACTGTATAGCACTGTCCCTCACTTTCCCGCGTCAAAACCCCCCCGCGGGGTCGGCCTGCTACGGGTGCTAAATTAGCTTTTCTTTTGCAGTTTTAATGATGTTTTTTAAGGAGATAATATACATGATTTCTTAACACTTACGTTGATAGTAATACATCGATATTCATCACTGACCTGACAGATCTAACTGGTCATTTTATTTCATTTCATTTCATTTGTTTATTTGCTAATTCACAGCATATGTAAATAAATAATACAATCAATATTAAAAATATTAAATGCCAATTACGAATCAGTGCGATCTATAAACTTTCAATAGGGTAATAAAGTAAAGTAGTTCCTAGTTCCAACTTCCTCTGTGGCGTTGCTGTTCAAGGCTATGGCTCCCAAGCAAGATATCCCGGTTTCGAATCCCGACTAAAGGGGAAGAAAAATTAAATCCCCTACCATGTTGCACCCCCTACGATGCTCAGGCACGGCCGTGCGTGAGACCTGCGTATCAGATCACCTGTGTAATTAATTGACCGAGCGAGCGAAGCTAGCGAAGGGCTCCATTTCAACAAGATAACAGGCCGGTTTTGCTTTCGTCTGTCTCTATGTCTGTGTGTCTGTCAGTTCCGGTCTAGGGGCCACAGTTTTCAAGCGATCCTCCAAAACTTGGCACACGTGTTCCTTGAATAAATAGTTTTTATTTTGTCGAGAGCTTTTTTCGATTTTCCCCCTTGTCTTATTTTCTGAAACCTATCGTGTGGGTTATCAAATAAAAGGGCTTCATGAGCCGGTTCTAAAAATATACTACACATTTACACCAATAACTTTCGGCCGCCTGTTTTCTAAAAATCCAAGAAATATTTTCAAAACATACCAAGTTCGGACTCCTAGAAGTCCGTCTCCTGGATTAGCAAAGAGAATCTATACAGACCACGAGAGTGAGTGAAATAGACTATAACTTTTTTCGTGAAAAGTAAATTGTATTTTAAATCGCAAAATGTACTTTACAAAGTTATTGGTGCGGCTACTTTACTACTTGATTTTGATTGATTGATTCTTTGTAGTGTTATGCTACTTACATGCCATTTTCCAGTCTGTTCAGCTGGATACTTGCTGAGCTGTACTGCTGCATATTTTGTGTCACCTTTATTTTCATAGGACCCTGTAACGTTTTAAACCATAAGAACACAATAACAAATCATTTTCACTTCGTATTTTCATACTATCAGCACTTCTAAAGCGATAGCGAAGGGGTTTACCTTTGGTGACCTTGTATTTGGCTTTCTCCAAAACTCTGCAATCTCGGGCTTCGTGCGCGCTGGTGCGCACCTTTTTATCTATCGCTGTTATGTAATTTTGGCTATGTGAACTTGTTGATTTCTCTATTACGAGCCTGAAACCAAAATCTGACATTTACTATGTTGTTGTTTATCTGGTTGTCATGGCAATGTCCATTCAAACTCGTTAGCGGTCCGATATGTTTACTTCAATACTTTTTCTCTCCTGGCTATTCACAAAAATTGCTTTTAATTTAAATAATTTTTAGAACTCTCCAAAAAGGGTATAAGAGCGGAACATTTCTGAAATTCTGGGTCTCACTTCAGCTTTTGAGCAAGAAGCATCACCTAAAGGCCTTATCCCGGGGCCGCACTGCCCCGGGATCCTGCGAGCCTCTGCTACTACGCCTCCTGTCTTGGCGAGCCTCTACCCTGGCCGGCGCTTCGTGGGTCTCCACTTCAACTGCCCGTTCCCTACTTCACCGTCGGTGACTTCAGGCCGACACGTTGCGGGCCTCTACCCTGGCCGGCGCATCGCTACCGGGGCCACAATTTCTTCTGCCCGTCGGTGCCTCCAGGGCACTGATGACCGATTGGCCGCCGGCCACGCTTTCTAACTGCAACTCCTACATCGCCCACTAGTGCCTCCACTGACCGGTTCACCAGACGTCTACTGCTTCATCGGCCTCCTACTCTCAGTGTCCTCCGCTTCCTTTTTTTTATCTGAATACTTGTATTTTTTAAAAACCTGTCTCACCTCATTCATCCTCATCGTCCTATCATTTTTTTCTAAATAGTCACTGTAAATACCCATAATAAACTGTCATTTCTAAATTTTATCCTGGTTGTTTCTTGTTAGGTTCTGGTAGGTTCTTGTCGCTACACGACAACTTACCTATAAATTGGTTCACAGACCCCCTTTTAACGAAGTCTACTGCCCACAGGGTCACTAGTATATTATGTAAATACATCTTTTTTCATTTTAATAGGATTCAAAACTGACGGTATCGGTTTTCCTCAAAAATAAAAGGATACTCAAGACCACAACAGCGACCGGACAATAAATGAACCAACAATAGCGCCTTCCATTTTTCCACTCCGAATCGCAGCAAATTACCTTTAACAACAGCATTATACTTCAACATAAACCATAGCTTAGCAAATAACACACAACTTCCAAACAATGTCGCTATAAACAAGGAAAACTTAATATTAGACCACGAGCACAGAGTTTATTCCTGTCACCAGGTGTGCTCAGCCTAACGCCGAAAGTTACCGCTGTATTATGTACCTAATACGATATTCCGACATTACATTCAACTTTATGACTCCAAGTGAGGTTATGCCTACGTTCATGAATCTTTAAGCATATTTAAAAATCAGACTACATGGCGTATTTTATGTCACCACACTTATGGACACCTATCACACAGCCATTGCGTGTAAGACGTAAAACGTGGGTAAATTATAGCATTGCGGTGGGGAGAGAAATAAAATTCTGATATGAAATGTTGAGTACTTGATGTGCCAAACTGACATGCCAGTACGAGACATAAATAGGACGACGTTTTGTGGCTTGTAATAAGCATTAAACTTATTTTGAATCACTAATCAATCTTACGACCGCTGCGACGACCTCTGTGGCGCAGCGGTTGTGGCTCTGCCTACGATGCGAGAGGTCCCGGGTTCGATCCCCGGCTGGGGTAAAGAGAAAAGAAAAAGCAATCCCCAGGTCTTGGATGTTTATATGTGTGTGACGTCGCTGTTTCTGGTTCCCACGACACAGGGTATCCTAGTGTGGGGCCAGAAGCAATGTATGTGCCTGTATGTAAATGTTTATGTTTATGTTATACTTAAATATGAAACGAATGAGAATTTTCGTATTTGTAGTGCAGATCGGCACCTAAAGCTTATGTCTAGAAAATAAGAAATATTTAACACGAATTGTAGGTAAATGTCGACTGAAGAATTGCTGTCAGTCGTTTTATAATACTCTTGAGCACTACTACCGCATCATTGATCGTAATTATGGAGGGATCTATTTAGTGCTGGGAAAATCAAATATCAACTGCACAAAGGAACTTCATACACGCTCAATTATTATGTCCTGCTTTGATGCGAGTACTAACGTGTGTCACATGTAAGCTCATTTCACTGTACCACTGGTTACAAGAAAGTGCACCGGATTGTCACGCGGCCATTGTCCCATGACTAATTGTTTGTTCCATTTTCAAATGCAGATAATTTATTTTAATTTATGCCACAATCTATTCTGCACTTCCTACAACCGCTGTCTGATCTCATTCATGTCTCCGAATAGCAAATGAATGGATGTCGCGAATTTAGAAGCACATAGCTTGCCAGCTCGTATCTCATCGGTAGACAGGGCCGGTTGTCGACAGGGATCAGGACAATTACACGGTATTACCTGATAATATATTGTGCGAATCAACAATCGGTTCATATCAAGCTTATTATGCGGAGAGGCGCGAACTGTGAGTTAATTGTCAGAGCGCTAACTCTGTAAAAACATTTACGATAAAACGTTATATCTGTCGCCGCCTTTTTGGTTAAATTAGGCACTTAGTCAACATCGCGGGCCGTTAATTGTGGGCCGGCGGCGTTCAATCAATTGGCTGAGTCAAATGGCTGCGAAACATCTAAACTGAAAAATGTAATTATATTAAAGGTGTAATTAACCTAATCGAGTTATGACATTTATAGCTCGGTACATACTTGCAAGCTTTATTGAGTTATAATTTTAATTGAAATAATTTTGCTTTTGAATGAAAGCCATGACTCTGTTAAATTAATGTTTTGAAATATTATTACTATTAAGACAAAAGACATTTTAAAATGTAGAGAGTAATTAAAATATATCGGAATATTATTTCTCATTAACTTAGGTACCTATATATCTCTGTATGTCTAATGTCTCCCAAAGAAGATTTTTTTCCGTTATAGGTTTTGAATTTTATTACCATGGCATAAGTTTTAAAATAGCAGTGACTCATAACCAGGTCCAGGTCTCCAGAAGTTAAGTAAATTCCGTTAAAAACCATTCAAGAAAATTAATTTAACTTAATATATCTTCACACATCACAGCCTATAGGTATCCTTGTAGTGGGCTGAATTTACAACCTTGCCTTATTATAACTAATTATTAATTTTTAAAACACCCCGGAGCCCCACACATGAACAAACAATTTCAATTGTCATGACACAACTATAGTAATTTGTGTTTGTTAAACGTTCCTGCGCTGGCGGTTTGAAGATTAGTTGACAATGTCGCTATGAACAAAGTTGCCAAGTTGCTCCAGTTCCTAGTTCGCCGACGAGTCGGCTGGGTCGCTCCGGGTGCCCTTAAATTCAAACTCTCGAACATCTGCACTCCTCGTAATAGTTATTGACTGTAATTATTTACCATCCTTGACACTGGATTCGGATATCATGAAGTAACTATTCAGGAACCTACCTATCACAAATGTTAGGTACAAATGCAAAAGCGAATCTGTTAGGTATACGGCAAATTGTGATCGGATATATAAACACCCGGGCAAAGAGGCAGAGCCGAAAAACCCGACCGAGCAAGTAAAGACTGTAAAATAAATATACAATGAGCAAACGCGTAAAAACAATATATTGCGGTTGTGCGCGTTATGGGCGAATCTGAATGTGTCAGTTGGTAATTTATCGCCAATGTGTTTTTTGCGGGGCCTCTCACTTGACCTCATAAAATACAGAGCCGGCTGCAGGGCTCAAATCGGTGGTAAGAGGGCTCTTGAGAGTGCCGAGCCTCTGTCGGGGAGTGAAAAACACGCTGTCGCCACTTGACGGAGGCGCCTCGCATCATGTTCGATGCGGCATACTTGGGACTCCGACAACGATCTGCACATTGTATTTTTTGGAGCCTAAATTACGGGTGACAGTGGATGTTTACTATGAGTTACGACAGCGTTTTATTGGATGGTTGGGCTTGTCAATTTTGTCGAGTCGGATGATAAGTGTCATCACTTCTTGGGACTTAAGAAGGTTCCGGCTTAGATAAATGGATATAAGAATGGGAGACCGTTCAGCCGTCCAAAGGTTAAAGCCTTATTGAAGAAGTATTTATTGCAAGAGATGCATGTTCTAATTATCGTATAACATTCGCAGTTCCACTTGGCTCACATTTTGCAACAGCCTGTTGTTTCCACTCTACCTAATGAACTTTTACAATATCGAGTAAAAGGGCAGTCTCTCTGTTTGCAACACGTACGAAGGGAGTGACGGGGGCTCTCCGAGATAGACTCGGACTGAACTGGATTCTGGCAACGAGCCAACTGTACTACACATTCAAACTGGACGATTTTATACACAGGACACAATTTTAAACTAGCCACTTTAAACCGTAAAAAGTAATAGTAAGCAAATAACCTATTTCCACCCGTCGTATTTTACTAACGTAACAAGGTACTACTCTTCGTGATTTAATTCTGAATAAAGTGGTTCGTTACTTGTTATGTGCCTCTAACAGTAATATCAAGTTTGGTTTCATTATTGGTGAAAATTGCGGATGAAATAGATTGGTGCTCCGTATTCCGCTGTAATTGAGTGCACGATAAAATGCGGTCACCGTTTGTTACAAATTCAATTGTTTACCCAAAGTTATAAAGTTCACTGAATAAATACCGCTAGTGTTGTTATTATTAATAACACATAGAGACTTTTTTATTATTATTAGTAGTGTTTATTAATTTCTAAATTCGTAATTTATTTATTGTACTACACAAAACAGACGAACAGATAACTTATAATAGAAAAAGCATGTACAAATGCGAACTTATCTCTAGAAAGAGATTTCTTCCAGCAAACCATGATGGGTAGGAAAGGTGATGGTAGAGCCGGGGTAGACCACGATTAATATATACTACAAACAATATCTATTAATTGTTTTGGAGCTATTTAAGCAATAAATTTACGGTGTTTCAGGCATTCCTTGGGTGCAATATTTGTAAATGCTGTCCATTAAAAAGCCCCAGGAATAAACATTTTAAACATAAACATAAACATAAACATAAACGACAAATACTCGAGCACTCTGGTTGAATAAGTTAATGACAGACTTTTTGGACTAAAATTAACAAAGACTAAAATAATATCTCTACAAAAAAAACGTATGCGGGATTAACAGGACGCGTCACAAAACTAGTGATGGCACATTTATTCTGTACAGTCAGCAGTAAAAATTTGCACCAGGCTAAATGCCAAATTTACTCTGGTAGCGGGAACGAAAGGTTTTCACACTAATTGGTTCGGTTTGGTAAGGACTGTTATAGATAAAATATGCAATGCGGATTGTTTTTCGTTTACATTCTGATTGATTGTTTCATTACGCGACAACGGTCTGGCATTGTTTGACGCTGTTCGTATTGATTTACCGGTCTATTTTTGACATAAATTACACGTAGTAATTAGGTGAAAGCTTCTCTTTTGTGTAAGTATTTGATGATAATTTAAATCGACCGCAAACATTTCGTATTTTTTCAGCTCCTAAGTTACTGCCCTGTATTTTGCTACCAGAATTTTTCTAAATATTTGCGCTCAGTTAGTTTGACAGTATTTTACAGAAAAATATGCGATAATAGATTAATTTTAGTTCATTATTTTCTTGTTATAAGTAGCATAACATCATTTCCGGTGTTATTAATATTAATTTACTAATCTTGTCTCTCCTCCTATACAATAATTAGGTATAGGAAGCGGGGCCTAATTTTCTTAAAATTCTAAGCAAAATACGATTCAACTCTAAACCAATTTTCTTTCTAAAAATCAAGGTTCATAACATAATTTCTCAAAACTATTCCCTTGTTTATTCTATGTTTATTATTATCTATTGGACACAACTATCGATGTTAGTCTTCAGAGACAAAAAAGACGTCTCCAACACCCAAAAAGACCCAATTGCCTAAAACCATTCTCATTAGCAGTGTAATGATTAAAAGCGTGTCCAGCCTGGCCGGCATTGTTGCTGGCCGGCGCAACCGCACTACATTGGAGTCATTTCGGCCGGATTCACTGGGCTAGTTTCCAATTTTATGGTGGTTGGGCATCGTGCTCCATACAGGGTGCCACGTGTGGCGTTGCCGTGTTAAAACTGGCAGGGGCATCATCGGCGGTTAGTTGGCGGTGATGAGATATTGGTTCATATTTTGGCTAAAACCTAAGCCGCAATCTAAAAGAGTTTTATTGAAGGGGTAGTTTTTCAAATATGTTGTACATGTTTTTGATAAAATAGAATGCCTTAGTCCAACAACTATTACGCTATTCGCTGTAGAAGTTACTCAATGATTTAGTTGCTGTTGTCTTTGAACATCCCAGTAGGTACCGTTTCACATAAATTATTTCGGGAAAAATAACCATAGGCAGTGAAGAAAATCCAAGCTTTTTCCAACCCTTATGTTTTTGCAGTCTAAATTCCACAAACGGCCGCAGCACGGCGTTACAAGCGACTTAGATAAATTGTCTCCACTTTTAGCGGGTTCCGCAGAAAAGTTGCCAGATTAAGCTGCCAATTAGGCAAGCAGTTTGAGGTCTGAATCGTACCAGAATTCTTGTAAACGTTTATGGATGAACAATTACGGAAAAGTAAAACGCATCCTTATCTTTGATGAATGGAAAATTATTATTTCAAAGCTCAACCATTGCTCTCTTATAATTGAGCTTTGAGAAACGTTTAATTAAAATTTAAAAAGTTTTATTGTCGGCTGACTCGATATTTGATATTTTTCAGACAGTTATACGGTCAGCAAATCTTTGGTAAAGCTATGCTCGGATGTTGAAGAAAGACGAGGTCTTTTCTGTCCTCAAAAGCGGGTGTTTGAGGGCTGATTCATGATGATGATGATGATGACGATGATAAATGATAATAGATGATAATAATAAAACCCAACGACACCACATTTGTTAAAATCTGTCAAGCCGTATGGGCAGTACATTGCGTGTTTTTTTTTTATATTTCCAACCCCATATCTCTGCCATTTTGATAACTTTCCAAAAACTGAATCGAAAAAAAAAAACAACCTGGGCAACTGATTGGGCAACTTTTGTAATTCGTTTTTGAAGAGTTATCTTTTATAAACTTTATGAACAAACAACTTATAACTTTGATAGAAAATTTAATGACTATGTTAATAAATTTTCGAAAACTTTCAAGTTGGTTTGCAGAACTGCAAACACTTTACACATTGATAGAAAAAAACGAAATTCAAACAATAGAATGAAAATGGTTTGGCAAATAATAAACCGTGAAACTGGTAAAGTTTTATCTAGGGACAACGACTTAAGCAGAAAAAAATAATATTATTAAATCCAACGCTAAAGTAGCTTCAGCTTTCGAAACATTCTTCACCAATGTACCCTTACTCAAAACAGAGCGTCTAAACTCATCTCCATACGAAGCAGAGGCTTTCCCTAGGAAATTTTTATAAAGTTAAGATTGCTTAACTTAAGAAATACGCAAGACCTGTGCAGTAGACTGTAAAACTCATTGGTTCGGTAATTTCAGTAAAGCCCCACACTTATCTTATATATTCAATAAAAGTGTCGACGATGGAACCAGACCTAATGAAACTCAGGTAACAGATACCGCTGTTCAAGACAACGGTAATCCTTCAAATTTCAGACCAATATCTGTACTTCCAACGCTAAGGAAAATATTTGAAAAGGTTCCTTCAATCAAAAGCTCTCACACTTCAATCGAAAAATAAATAATAAACATATCGTCGCCTAGGATCCATAACACAAGCTTTATTGAGCTTACTATGGGCCTAGTTCGATTTGTGTAAGATTGTCCTGTAATATTTATTTATTAAAATTAGAGAACAATCTTACACAAATAGAACTTAAATCCTTCCTAAGCTCACCAAGGCTTGTGTTATGGGTATTAGACGACGATATATTTAATAGAGATAAATACTTATGTAAATAAATAGAAAACATCCAAGACTAAGAATCAAATATTCATGCTCATTCATCACACAAGTTTAAGTAAATACTACAATAATAAAGAACTTTTGATTTTGATTTTGAACTGTATAATTATCGAATTTGCTCACAAAATTTTACGAGAATGGTTAGAGAAATTCGTCCTGTAGAGGAGAACATCCGGACAGCCGGAAATCCGGACCGACAGACATACCAAACCATTTTTGCTTGAACTGAAACAGAAATGCTTCGACGCGCTTCCCGCTCACTCGGTCAATGAGTAGACACGAACGAAACTTGGTATACCTGACGCCAAATTTCTTGGCGCCTGAGTGTCACCTGGAGGGGTCCGGTACCCCTCATGGGAACAAGAGTGATGCATACATGTGCGAGAGAGAGATGGTGGCCCCGCTCAGGCGCCAAGAAACTTGGCGTCAGTTATATCACTGTTACAAAGTCATGAAAACATTTTATTTTTTTTACGATAAAATACACGGCCATATGAAATTATCCTCAATAATTTGCAACGCACACATGACTATGGAGACTGATCCAATTCCGGGCGAATTTCAATTTTATGGTGACTGAACAATCTTCAGACGCCAAACGTTTTCCTGACTACGAAATACTTTCAGTTTCAAAAGACTTTCGGTGTTCCGTTGAAACACGTCGACTCTTGGTAACCGTCAGCATCGAGCCGGTCGCTTCTTGATGTTGCCACGCGGCAGGTCGTCGGGACGAGGAAAATTAAAAATACTTACGTGATTTTTTAAGCAATGCCATTTGTGCTTAAGCTGATAAGTAGATAACTGAGATCTTTACAACTATGCTTATCCAACTGTTATGATATTTTATCTACACACGTATCATAAACCCTCTTTACTGCGTTCAAAAACCGCACGTTACGATCAGCATTATGTTAAAATACTTGGTAAAGACTCGTTTCGTATCTGGAAAACTACACATTATGGTCATTATGTGTAGTTTTTCTACATATAATGACATTCAAATTTCGAACGCCGACACCCGCCTGCATGCCGCCCCTAGTTTGTCTGTGAAGGTGGTACTGACATTCAAATTTCGAACGCCGGCGCCCGCAGTTGGTACTACAGAACAAGCTAAACAAGTGCAGAGCTACAATGCCGGTCAACAATGCGGTTCCTGAACACATCAAAGAGAGCTTATGATATGTGTGTAGATAAACTAGTGTATGTAACTGTACATAATTAGGCATTATGTAGCAATCACATAAACTACTATTACTAGATGTCCAATAAAAGGTCGCTTTAAAGCCGTGGTTTAAAAAATATGAATAAGGTAAGGATCCCACAGAAATGTACAAGCAGCATGAATTTAGTGATATTTCAATAAACAATTTGCCAGCTTGCCCCTCCCTCATAATATATGAAAATAATGACCGTATCACGAGTGGAGATTAATTCAGTCGCAAGGTGGCAGCTCTAGAATGTTCGGCAAGCTCCAATTTAATGGTGGTTGAGCAAGAGCTGCGTTTGCCTCCGCTCCCCACCCCGCGCCCGCCGCGCCCGCGCCCACCGACAATATTAAAATTATTGCACGCTTTACATAATCCGTCACTAATTTAATTCTGCGCAGTTTTATACCCCAGCAGTGGCTGCGGTGTCGCGTTAAAAATCTAGACTAATGAAAATATATACAAATCCACCGCAACAGTTCACAGTTTTTAAGGCAAAGCCCGATTTCTTGGGAGGAGCAAATAATTCAGGTGCCCGCCACAAGTTGTGCTCGGATGAAAACGCTACTCGGCAGCCAAATGCTAATTTTATGGTGGTTGAGCAAGTGTGCCGAATCCACTGGCTCTGTCCTTCGCAGTATTGCCTACCGGGCGGCATCTAAATAAAATAACATCCACTACTTCTATACATGATAAGGGTCGCAAAGCGGTCACGCCCGCGGGCGAATCTTTGTTTTTAAAATGAATTCGTTCTGGAGGAGTCTTTGATTGACTTGACTTGTAATTTTCCGAGGCGAAGATTAAGGAGTTCGATGTCTACTACAATATAAAATTTATGATAATTAATTGATTGCTGTTTGCAATTATTATTCAATCTTTCAATTGTTAAATGAATCACGGAACATTAAAATAACCAAGGTATTTGTTTATATTCCACATGTCCAGCAGTGGTCACGGACATGCTGAAGAAGAAAAAGATTTTAATATTCCGTCAATTTGTACAAATAGTCTTTAAATGGATCTTTGAAAGTAAGCGACTTTGTTCCTCACATGCTAAAGCTGATTAATGGTAAAAACGGTACAGTCGGAATGCAGTCGTTACTTTTCATTACAGTTTCGAACTGCGGTGCTAGATCCTGGGTCCGACGGTCAGATTGGAAAAGTTAAGTCCGGAACAAGCCGAAAATCGACTTTAAAAGCGTACACCAACACTCGGTTTTAGAAGCCCCACCTATTGTCAGATTCGCGGCAAGTTTAATTTGTAATGTATCCCGCTATAAGCCGCTCAAGATTAGCCTCTTTGTTCCTAATTAGTATTAATAGACAAGTTTCGAAACATAAACTAGCGTGCGTTGTTTGGTTCAAAAGTTATGATCAGCCACTTAAAGTAGCTGTTACTAGCTTAGGAATCGGACGAGCAGAATGATAGGAAATAAAACATACGCTTCAGCAAAAGTACAGTAAAATCAGCACATTCATATTGAAGGGGCCTTACTCTCGCCCACCCTATACATTAGCGAGTCTTTTGGCGACGAAGGCCGCAAACAACGTCTCAGCGCTGTTTCGTGCATGTATTTGAGGCAAACATTCGAGACGTTTTAACAAGCCAACATAAATAGAGAAACAAGACACTAAATACTCGAGTTTCCTGTCGAATCAAATCTCTTGTGACGGGACAAACACGACGGAACGTTTCTGGCGCTGAGCAATCGCGTACTCGGGCCGCATGATGACTTTCTCAGTCATTTTGGGGAACGACTCTTATCGTCTTACTTTTATGGACTGCGAATCGAAAAGGCTTCGACGTTACAAAACGAGACCCTTCTATTGTGTGGAAGTGTTTAGTGAGAATACTATGGACATTCTTTGTCGTAATCGCAACCAATGGTTACTTTTCTAGCTACATTTTAAGTCGCGCCGACCCGAATTATTTTATCCATTGCGATCATTTTCATTGTGTAGAAACTAAGGAGATAAAGAAAGATATGAATTTTATGTCGAATGTTTGCCAAAGCAGAATTCCTTACAAGAGGATGAAATTACGCTTTATACATTTTGTTACCAATTAGTAATATTATGTATTTTTTTCTTTTCAGAAAGCCTTCGGGACTACTTTAGTAAATATGGCGAAATCACGGAAGTTATGGTTATGAAAGATCCAACGACGAGGCGGTCTAGGTGAGTCCATGAATTTTAATGCAACATCTAATAAAATAAACTTAAAACAATCATTGAAAGATCTTTCTTCAAACTTTTTAAACAAATCGCAAAATAAATCCTTTCGGGACCTTGGGAAAATTTATGTAATGAGTCGAAACTTTGCGCATTTGTCTCTATAGAATGCGACAGAAAAGGTTCAAAGTCTTAGTAAAACAAATATTTGTAAATTAGGAGCGTTAGGAGCGTAGGATAGTTTCGAAATAAAATGTAGTGGTTTGTCACCGTAGTTTGGGCTTGTGGCCGCTCCGGTGGGGGGCGGCGACCACGCTGAGGCCAGGCGGCCGCAGGGCGCGAACTCTGCATTTCTAACTCATACCGACCGACCCACCAAAAGTTAACGGATTGCAAATAAGTTTTGTTCTATAGAGTTTTACGTTTTGCTAGCGGATCTCTCCGAGTTGGAGATAATCTGACCGAAAGCTGACGGAATTCGATAGATGAGTTCGTAAATTCGTCGGCTCACGTAGCCGGACAAAAACTAACTACGTACTTGCTTCATTTGAAATTAACTTTAAATATATCCCACCAATAATAAATATTCCAAATGATATGTAGCTTTGCTCTGCAGTATGATAGCACAGAGTGTATCGTAAGAGACTGCTATCTATGCTTTTTACACGGTATAAATAGTTAAATGAGAGTTTTTTGTTATACTTCGTTTCACCTCTACAAATTTTCTCAACATTCGAGTTAGATAAACTATCAAACGCTGATAAGTGATTCCGCTAACCGTTTTCCGATTAAAACCACCATCACGTCGAGGTTCGAGCGTCGATCGGGCACAAACAAACTGACTGCGACTTAGCATCTCCCAACACAAGAAATAAGTTGTCAAAGTGTCGAGCTAAAGTTTCACGGCAAACAGCCCACTCCTGCTGTGTAAATTGTCGGTTTCACAACTCAATATTGCTCAGTCCCTCCACCCTGAAATAATATCCCACGGAGCGATATTGGTGACTGCTAAGTCCAATCTCGATGCAAGTTAATAGCATAATGTACACTGAAGGAAAAGATTTACAAATTGAATTACATGTTAATTATCGTTTATCAGTCGTATTTTTACATACTCGCGCTTATTAAGCGACCCAAAATGCAACAGGACAGTCAAAACTTTCCACAAACACAAACTTATAAATATATTATAAAGTACCTACCTATGTATAAAATAGACAATCCAATACGGCTAGTCGCTAGATTATCGCCTAAAAAGATTTACTTTATAACTTAGTTGTCGTAGAGAGAAAAAGGGATGAAATCTTCATGTTTTTCGGTTTTAAATCTTCCGAGACAGTGTTTCGCGCCTGGACGAGGTACGAAAGTTTTTAGGTCAAGACCTTATCATTACCGTAAATCAAGTGGACATTGGCTAGGGGACAGGGATCTGGTACCTACCGCTGTTTTCACAATTTGATAACAATTTCGAAGTGGCCGGTTGTAACAAACTGCCTCTTTAAATTGTTGTTCTGTAAAACTTGACGTGAAATGGTGTTTAACATTTTTAATTGTTATTAAAGTGGAATGTCGACGGTATTATGCCGCATGTAGGGCGTTGAAGACCCTTACTGACCCATGGTGCTCTTATATGGGACTATAGGCAGTAAGGTTTCATGGCTGCGGACTGCTCCCGAATACAGCTGATGCAAGCAAAGTAAATCAATATCGAAAGTCACTGAATCAAGAGTAATATATTCGGGTACATAATAAATGTGCTCTACCTGAAGGCAATATCTGAAAAATTTACCTGCTCGATTTTGCTTACAAGGGAGTTTCCCTGCTCCCCCAGAATTTAATGCGTCATTCGCATTTTTGTTAAAAGAAGTAGGCAAGTGAAATCATTTGCGGTCGGTGCTTTATTTCCTTTTATTTATTTTAATGGTAGGTCTCCTTTCTTTGTTTTTCTCGCTAAAGCTTAGAGGAAATGGGGGTTTTCTGCAAGAGGGACAAAACCCCGGAATTTGTGTATCGTTATAATAAGCGGAGAAATATTTGAATCGCTGTGAGGTGTGCAAAGGATGACAAATTGGCTTAATTATTTGTGCCTTGACTCCTTATTATTTATTTTTTTCCAAGGGGAGCGACAGTTTCTTCGTAATTAAACCTCAGACGCCCATTTTACTAAATTGTGTAACGAGGATAAATTCAAGTCATAAACCAAAATTGTTATCACAAAAGATGCCCGTTTCTTATTGGGAGCGAGCCATACGATAATTAATTTACTTACTAACTTTTAGGCTAATTAAGCAAGCGCGCAAATATCATGATTTAGCAATTCTTGAGTGGAAGCTCTACTTTATTCGTGAGCTCGGGCTTAATTTCTGGATTTAGGACAGAGCAAATATCCAGTGAAATGCAATATAAGTTCGCGTATCCAAGGTTCCGTACCGTACCATAACAGTAACTCATCGGAAGGTCAGCCGGTCGCAGATTAAGGAATCTTAGGACCTCGCTGAAAAAAAAGATTTTAGGATATGAGTTTACCGTTTCTAGGATTCCGTACCCAAAGGGTGCTATAATATGGGAGCCTACAATACGCCTCCGCTGTCGGTCTGCCTGTCTGTCAGCTGGCTGAATATCAAGAGCCCTAATAGGCAGAGACTTGTTTTGATTTACAGAATGTGTAGTGTGGAGATTTTGAATTTGTCATTTGAGCAATTTGAAAAGCATGTTAAAGCGACATTGTCGAAAAAGGGATTTTACAATGTTCAAGATTACTTAAATGACGGGACTGTATGGGGTTAATCTGGCTCAACACAGACCTTGCTGTTCATAATTTTGTAATTATTTATCCCTGCTTATTAATCATAACAATTAAATGTTTCATATTTGTATTAGTTAAGCACAACCGATTTTTAAAAGAGATATAAAAATCAATCTGTGGAAGCTTATAGGCCCTTCCTTCTTCTCCCACAGTGGTCCAATGTAGAGAGAGGCAAAAAATGACTTTTGCTAAGTACGTGTAAACATCTACAGTAATAAAGTACTTTGACTTTGTATATTTCTTGCCACTACAGCAATGAACTACACGCGATCAAAAAAATAAAGGGTGTCTTCATTTAGGAAACTTATCCTTTATTAGACTCTCACTTGGCATTTTTTATCTACTGAAAGGTTTTTTTTTGCAATCTACTCCAGACGCTATGGATATATCTGCGATTGAGCCCATAGGACCAAATGAAATTCAGTGGGTTCTTTCCACCAATTGAAATACAGAACACCGAAGTACAAAGGTGTATGTAATATTAGCGCTTCCTGGAATGGGTTCCCCTGAATAGGAGTTTATATCATCGCGACGGCTTACACAGGCATTCACCGCGTCTCCATTCAAGTCGTTTTCATTCGCATCGCTTTCCACTAAAAATCTAAAATCAATAAAGGATCACCGCATAAATGCAAAGATTACGCCGCGTTTCGTGCTACATGAAAAATGTACCGTTCGTGCTGAAATAAAACCGCGAATCACTATGAGGCGGTAAGTAGCTCTATAAAAGAAGGATTCTTGCTCGGAATCGCTTCGGCAAACACCTTCAGACGAATGAGGCGGTGTAAATGAGAGGGATTGAGTTCGGGCCGTCCGTCCCCTGATGTTGCACGTTAATGCGAGATTTGATCAGAACGCTCGGAAAGTGTTACTCGGGAATACGATCTGCCGCGGGAACATTCTCTTATAGAATTTCGTGTGCATCTTTCTCTAATTGTTACAACCAAAATAATTTTAGTACCAAATAGTCTTACTGCCCAATACTGCACATACCATAGAGAGCATCACGCCTTTTCCTATATGGGGCGGCAGAGGCACAGTTGTGCCCAGGTTTTCCGGTTATTCAATGCTCCATTTATGCGTGACAGAGGGCTAACCCATCGCTGCAGCTCGACTTAGGTCGAATGAGTTGACGGCCCGATTGGCCGAGTCGGCAGTGACCCTGCCTACGAAGCCAAGGGTCCCGGGTTCGAGTCCCGGTGGGGGCAAATATTTGTTTGATGAGAACGGATGTTTGTACCCTAGTCATGGTTCTTTATCTATCTAAGTATAATATTTATCTATATAAGTATGTGTATCGTTGTCTAGTACCCAAGATACTATAATATATATAATCCTAGT
Source organism: Argyresthia goedartella (assembly GCA_949825045.1). NCBI lineage: Eukaryota > Metazoa > Arthropoda > Insecta > Lepidoptera > Argyresthiidae > Argyresthia > Argyresthia goedartella. The sequence goes on along the minus strand of OX463820.1, from coordinate 12,419,780 downwards.
TTCGGCTAGATCAATGTGTGTAAATAGTGTCGAAGGTATTATACTTACCCGGCGGAGTCTCAATTGATAATTTTGGTATTACTTGTTATTTTGTGGGATGTATCTACTATCCATTGTTACATAAGAAAGATAAAAATGGCATTAGCAGCAAGCCCGCGTGCGCCGGCCATCTCATTATATCAATATTAATTTCCTATGCCAAATTAATGCGGGCGAGCCAGCTCCTCGATGCAGAGCAGTATCGTAATAACATTCGATACGCCCCAGGCAGCGCATTATTCTGACTGATCGCTTTTCCCAATATTTATACGCTGCAACCCTATTCTGAAATACACATACAATTTTCTTATTGTAAACAATATCTGCGTTTACCCAATAGCGTATTGAGCCTCCAAATTCACGGGATTTCTGTCTATCTATAGATTGATTTCTTAAGAGATAAATCCTTAAACTCCGAGCCTAGCAAAGCCCTCCTCATGAGTTGATCAATATCAATCAATCGAACATAATATTATTATTAATAGCCATTTTGTCATAAACTACATCCTATCATTATTATTATTATTTAAAATTTTATTGTATGTTTATGTTTATGACAAATAAATTTATTTTCTTTCTTTCTTTCTAATTAAACAATTTAATTCGGCACCACCACCAGGATAATTATGGTATTCAACTCACTACTACTACTACAGATCAGCTAATTTGTTTGACGAATTAACTTACACGAAGGTCTACTATATTGATATCGAAGAGATGTTCATTCACATCTTGAACATGTTTAATAAATTTTCTAATGCGATGCGACTAGCAGCTGTTTGAGTATATAGAGCGAAGTTAGAAATCAAAAACCCCGAACATAGCCTTAGGCAATTCCGAACATTTTCATGATGATAAATGGGGAATTCACAATGCTGATACCATGATAACATTATTTCAGCACAATTAAGCAAATTACTGCTGATAAATTGTCGTTTCAATAGCAGCTGCTTCTGTTAGTTGATTTTCAATTGAGATATTCGTATGTACAGAAATTCTCACAGATAATTTCTAGGTGACTCAATATCTCGATTGCGTGTCTCTTTTAATTTAGGTCGGGTTATACTAGCCCGTTTCACAATGCATCATCAAATAATGTTGAAGAAGATACTTAAGCCATTTTTATTCCACCCACACATACAAAAATGGTTTCGAGTACGGACATATATCTGTTGCCGCTAAAACAAAAAATACTCAAAAGCAGAATAAAATAAATATTTAAGGAGGCTCCCATGCAAAAATTATTTCAATACCACATACAAACTTTTTAATGCACCTGGTTAGGCACATGGAGTGTGAAAGTACCCGCACCAATAACTTTGTAAATACCATTTTGCTATGTAAAATCCAAACTATTCACTCCACACCAACCCTACCATTGTGCGGTGGTAAGGAACCCTTCGTAAGCAAGTTCGACTTGCACGTGACCGGTTTTTAAGTTTAAAAAGAAGGTAATAATTGGTGTTAAGCTACGGCATTCATATAAGTAAAATACACCGTAGAGATGTCGTCATCATCATCCCGTCACCCCTCAGCAGGGTATAGGCCTCTCAATACAGATTTCCATTTCTTCCGATCTTGGGCCAACTGCTCCAGCTCCGCCCAATCTGGTTCACAATGGCCTCTTTTCCCGTTGAACATCGCCACGTGGTTTTGGGGTTTTATAGTTATACAAAGTAATTTAAAAGAACGTAGATAATAGTAGTTTTTGTGACTGCTGCATAATGGAGGGCATTAAAACTCGAGAGTGGGTTTATATAATATCACTCGAGAGTTTTAATGCCTAATTATGTACAGTTACATACACTAGTTTATCTACACACATGTCATAAGCTCTCTTTGATGTGTTCAGGAACCGCATGTTTGACCGGCATTGTGGCTCTGCAATTGTTTAACTTGTTCTGTAGTACCAAATTCTCGCAGGCGGGCGTCGGCGTTCGAAATTTGAATGTCAGTACCAACTTCACAAACAAACTAGGGACGGCACGCTGGTGGGCGTCGGCGTTCGAAATTTGAATGTCATTATTTGTAGAAAAACTACACATAATGACCATAATGTGTAGTTTTCCAGATACGAAACGAGTTTTTACCAAGTAGTTTAACATAATGCTGATCCTAACGTGCGGTTTTTGAACGCAGTAAAGAGGGTTTATGATACGTGTGTAGATAAATGCCATTATGAGTGAAAATTACAATCCTATACAAAATTCACATACTCCTCCAATTTCTACTATGTCACAAACCTCCTACATCAAACAGATCGGCGCTAGAATTGCTTCATTACAACGCAGTTATATGTTACCATGTTTAATATTATAGCAGCGCAAGGGATGCGATTTATACTCGTAAAACCATTACAGCGATCTACGGAGCTCTAGCCTAGCTTCATTAATAGACTATCATATAAAGCTATCCACTTGGTACACGAATGCCTATATACGTACTGATTAACTAGTTTGCATACACTGGCACACAACGGGGTATACGTATTTTCAAATGGGGTTTTCAGTGCTGTGCTGCTGTGCAGAATTATCTGTGCAACAATCAGAAGTTGTTGATCAATATACCTTTAATTAGGCTATTTTGAAGCTACGAATAGTCGTTATAAACCAGGTACTTTTTTTAGGGTTCCGTACCCGAAGGGTTCCAAACGGGACCCTATTACTAAGACTCCGCTGTCCGTCCGTCCGTCCGTCCGTCTGTCACCAGGCTGTATCTCAAGAACCTAGCTAGCTAGAGAGTTGAAATTTTCACAGATTATGTATTTCTGTTGCCGCTATAACAACAAATACTGAAAAACAGGATAAAATAAATATTTAAGGGGGCTCCCATACAACAATACCACATACAAACTTATGGATGCACCTGGTTACGTACATGGAGTGTGAAAGTAACCGCACCAATAACTTTGTAAACAATATTTTGCTGTGTAAAATCCAAACTATTCACTCCACACCATCGCTTCCATTGAACGGTGGTACGGAACCCTTCGTGCGCGATTTAGACTCGCACTTGACCGGTTTCTTTTACTTATTTTGAAAGCTATAAGACTGATGCATTTGTCAAATAACTCGTGGACAATGTGGTGCAGCGGTTGTGGCTCTGCCTACCATGCGAGAGGTCCCGGGTTCGATTCCCGGCTGGGGGTACAAATAAACCCCAGGTTTTGGATGTTTATATGTGTGTGACGTCGCTGTTTCTGGTTCTCATGACACAGGGTATCCTAGTGTGGGGCCAGAAGCAATGTATGTGCCTGTATGTAAATATATTCATGTTTATGTTATAAGTACAGTACATCTACGAATAGTACGTATCAAAATACGATAATTATAAGTGTGTGTTGTGATAGTTAGTAGTTCCACTGGTACCATAATTGATACAACGAAGTAATTTACTGATATTTATTTAAAAGTGTAGTATACCACCATTCTTCGCTGGCATCAATAAACACAAATACCTCTCATAAAGAATTTCTTCCAGCCACCTATACATACTCAGAGGAGAGTGATATTCCTCATTGTGCCATTGCAACTTAGATAATCGTGAGATCGTGAGGCTGTGCAATATTTTAAATAACTTTCAAATCTACAAGAAAACCTGCAGACTGTACAGAACAGCCTCTGATAGTATCAACAATATTTCCCAGCTCGAATTCGATCTGGGAGCTGGACAATGCAACGCGGTGGTTATCGTTGAACATACCAATCATGGAGAGTGGAGAAGTCTCAATGCTATTTGGTGTAGAAGTATCGGTATCTATGTTGAGAATTGCCGGGATTTGAATCCCGATTTTGTGCGCATGTAGAAAATGCATATTTGAATGAGTCGACGACTGATGGGTTCATACATGTTACATATATATATATATCACATCTTCTAACAAGCTAAACGCTTAGCCATATGTCATCTATTTAACGAGGGCAATTTAAATCTAATAATAATAATAATAATAATAATACCTTGGACACTACTTACAGACATTGATACAGCCCCAAACTAGGATTCCCTGTACCTTGGGTACTAGACTACGATACACATACTTATAAAGATAAATATTTTACTTAGATAGATAAACAACCATGACTAGGTTAAAAACATCCGTTCTCATCAAAAAAATATTTGGCCCCACCGGGACTCGAACCCGGGACCCTTGGCTTCGTAGGCAGGGTCACTGCCGATTCGGCCATTCGGGTCGTCGAAATCGGTATAAAATCACATTTTTACAAGTGTGATCTTTAAAATCGGTAGAAAATCACATTTTTACAAGAGTGAGCTCGAAAATCTAGGCTATATCCACGCTTCCACGATAGTAAGTACTTAATGTAAACACAGTACCTACCATACATAATTTGAATGTAAATCGTACAAGCATCTGTGGCGCACTCTAGCTCTCTAGCACCTTTTGAAGGCACTATCGATGAACATACTAATCTGAGCAAGTGGCGAAGTCTCTCAATACCCCGGGTGCGCTAACAATACCATACGTCCCCAAATCATTCTTGCAGCGATGCAAGAGTGACTCGGATTGCAAGATGCATTCGCTGATGCACTCTGTAGCGTGTGTCACCTAAAATGGAACTACAGATTAATATGACGTAGCAAACTTCTGATACGACTATTAGGCAAGGCGTAGTATTATTATTAGTAGTATTCATGGTAATAGACTCTTCATTCGAATTCCTAATAATAATACAAGCAATCTAATGCATGAAGTATTATTTTTAAAGACTTTCTTATTTCCCTGTATGTGGTCATCACAAAGTTGGACGCGAGCGATCCATCACGATCTAACAGACTTTTCGATTTTTAGTCCCGTTGATTTAGATCCTTGTCGCGCTGAGCTCCTCTTTCCGTACCACGGGCACCACGCTGAAGTAGGTGGACATTCGTGCGCCTGCATGCCAGGACAGTGTTCTCGGCAGATATTTTTGCACGAACATGCCAGTTGTTCTGTGCCAAGGATTAACCGTGCAATTTGGACGGAAACAAATCGGTTCCATTACACATCGGCTATGTGATTGATTCGCGCGTCAACATCAGAACTATCGTGCTTGGCTATATTCTGTACTAGCTAGCTGCCTATTCATCATTGTATTAAACGCTGGATACTTGGACGGTTCGATAAGTGAAGTCGTAGCAATGATGCTGGCCCTACAAACTGTGAAATTACATTCTTGTATTGTCATTGAAATAAAAACCGGTCAAGTGCGAGTGGGACGTCGGACCCGCACACGCCATTCCAACTTACACGGAAGTTGTGTTTGTTGTTATAGCGGTAACAGAAATACATCTTCTGTGAAAATTTAATCTGTCTAACTGTCACTTTTTATGAGATACAGCCTGGAGACAGACGGACACAGAGACAGACAGACGGATAGCAGAGTCTTAGTAATATGGTTTTTTACCCTTTGGGTACGGAACCCTAACAAATGCTTTGTGTATGTAGTTGACCGAGCGAGTGAAGGGCTTCATTTCGACAAGATAGGAGGCCGATTTTGCTTTCGTCTGTCTCTATGTCTGTGTGTATGTCAGTTCTGGTCTAGGGGCCACAGTTTTCAAGCGATCCTCACAAAACTTGGCACACGTGTTCCTTGAATTAAAAGTTATTTTTGTCGAGAGCTTTTCTCAATTTTGCCCTTTTTGCTATGACGTCACATTTTTTTGTACTTTTTTTTTTGAAACTTAGGTGTGGAGTATCAAATTAAAGTGCTTCATGAGCCGGTTCTAAAGATATACTACACCATTAACTTTCGGCTATCTGTTTTCTAAAAATCCAAGAAATATTTTCAAAACCTAACAAGTTTGGACTCCTCGAAGTAGGAGACGGATTAGTACAGAGGATCTTTACAGACCATGAGAGTGAGTGAAATAGACTATGACTATTTTCGTGAAAAGTTAATAGATTGTATTTTAAATCGCAAAATGTAGTTTACAAAGTTATTGTTGCGGGTACTTTACTACTTCATTTTGATTGAGTCTAAAATACTTAACTACAAATTGGTTCACAGTCCCCCCTGTTAGCGAGGTATACTGCCCACAGGGCCACTAGTATGTAAGTAATGAGCTATACATATAATCAGGTTAACGAAACTCTTTGCTCATTAAAACCGAAAGTGGATTAAAATTGAGTAACTTATTTACAGAAATAAAATCAAATATGTTAAAAAACTTAATAGTATCTACTATAATTTGAATGAGCAATGAATTATCGTATAATGACAAATAACTAAGCTCACAACTCACTACCCGCAACTAAAGATATTTTCCCATAAGATCAAGTTTCAGTTCAGTTAACCTGAACTGGACTGGACTTTCCAGAAACTGGCCATACAAATAATCTCTTATATGGATACTCTTTTAATTCTTAAAAACCCGCAAGCTTCATTATTTGTTATTATGGCGGCAATAGAAATACAACCTCTATGATAATTTCAGCTCTCTACCTATTTAGCTTGATCCGGTAGAGCCCGGTGACAGACGGACGGACAGACGTACAGCGGGGGCTTAGTAACAGGGTCCCGTTAGGCGCCCTTCAGGTACGGAACCCTAGAAATGGTTTCTCAGTTAAATATATGCAAGTTAAAAATTAAAAATATTGTTAATAAGTGTATTTCGTTTCTCTGAGAACAGATAAAACGAAGCAGAATAAAACCAATAGCTACTCAGTCCCATCGCTTTATATTTATTTCTGCTTTAGCAATCTGTTTCGTGGGAAGAATGCCAATAAGGATTAATCTTGATAGTGGCATCCCCATAATGGCAATTGTTAACTAAGTCTTATTTCTGCCTGATCTCTCAAATATGTGTCCGCAGGAGTATGTGGTTTACATATGTAATCTAATGTTATAAAGAAGTTGAAGCGGTGACCCCCACGAAGAAACCTTGACCCTTTCAAACGTATACAAAGAAAACATTAATTGTGTCTAATCTAATCTAAGACTTTCTCAGAATTATATAACTTGGACACGATTACATGTCATAAGTTTTATGGCCCAAAAGTTTCCAAGTAAATTCGAACATCCATCGATAAATCTTGGGGACGCTCGGAACCATTTCATTTTCGAATTTCAGGAGCGATTGCCTTCACTGTTAAAGTTTGTCTGAAAAATGTTCGCGGGCGATTGACTCGGTATAAACGGAAATAAAAAGTTTTGTGTTAGAGCAATAGCGTTGTACCTACATTGCGCATATAAAGTTAGAGAAAACTCTAAAGAGGATCACAATTTGGAATGTTCCTGAATCGACTGCGGATTCGACTTTTTCTGCCGGCTAGGCGTTGTAAAGCACTTTTCTCTTCGCGAAACTTGCATTTTTATCGCCTCTTCCTCAAGTTTGGATTTGAGTAAATTAAATCAGAATTAAGTGTATAACTTCATTCGCGACTAAACGAGATTTCTTGAACGAATCACGGGAGTTATTTGTAAAATTTTATTCGCTGATGCAATAAGAATAGACAGGAAAGTGGCGCACAATTCAGTTACGCTGGCCTAGCGAGGGCTGGATCCGCATTAGCGTTACTAGACCGCATTTATTATTTCGCGATATTTGGCTAGAGGGGCCACACGCGCGCTAATGGAATAAAAAGTAAGGTCTCAAAGTAAAAAGATAGAGCAAGCCTGCCGCCCGCCGCCGCCGCGGGGCGCTCCGTGCGAATTTCGACTGAAAATTTTATACGTCCAATCTATTCCCGACGCCTTTATGCTATGTCTCGCGCTCCCGCCTCCGAACAAAACAGTTTCGTTTTCAATTATTGCCCACTTGTGGAACGGGATTCGATGGAGAAACAAAAACGTTGAAGCTAGAAATGATAGTTTATAGACATTTTACTCTGTCTGCACGACGACGCCGCCGCTCCGCGATGTTTGAAGCCCGATTTCTGCTTGCGCGCGATCTGATACTCGAATTATTGAGGGTACGTGCCAAGTTGATGTGATGGAACTGTACTCGTATCACTGAACAATCAGCCTTTACATCTTTTTTATTTCCCACCCGAGTTTTGTTTTTGCCGTGTCTCAAAATTGTTTGGACTTCGCGAAGGAAAACAATTTTCTTTCCGGAGTGATTTCTTTTATTAGGGTCCATAAAATTATATTGTTGCTCGTAAATTTCGAAAGGCGTTAAATTAATTAAATTTCAGGAAAATCGATCTAAGGTGACCTTTTTTTCCCCGAAATAGGGACTGAAGTGGGTCATTGTTGAAACAGCGAAAGACTAAAGTTAACTAATAATAACGCTATGTTTAAAATTCAATTTGAAGCAAAATACAGAAAGTTTGAATCACGAAAATAACGTATTGGTGTTGTTGGTTTTGATGCAAAATTATACATGCTTTCATTAGCAAAGTGAACTCGTTGCTCTGCACTTATTTAAAAGATTACATATTTCGCGCGCACTAATACTGCATAACGCTGGATTCCTAAACTCAGCAGTACTCAACATTTCTGTCTAAAGCCTTAGAATGAAGAAAGTATTATCTGTTACGAGGCAAATACTAGAGTCCAAAATGTTCTTCTCTTCTAGCCTAGAGCTAATAAGAAAGTGTTACTGGAGAATATAAAAAATATCGAAATATAATTTATAATAAAAATACACAGTAGGTACCTACTTATTTGCTACCGTAATTTATATCATCAATATACTTTATTGCACGGTAAATAATTTGTAAAATTACATTAAGCCGTCTGCGCAAAGGCGAGCTTATCTCTAATAGTAGTTTATGTGACTGTTGCATAATGCCTAATTATGTACAGTTACATACACTAGTTTATCTACACACTTAACATAAGCTCTCTTTGATGTGTTCAGGAACCGCATGTTTGACCGGCATTGTGGTTCTGCAATTGTTTAGCTTGTTCTTTAGAACCAACTTCACGCAGGCGGGTGTCGGCGTTCAAAATTTGAATGTCAGTACCAACTTCACAGACAAACTAGGGACGGCACGCGGGTGGGCGTCGGCGTTCGAAATTTGAATGTCATTATATGTAGAAAAACTACACATAATGACCATTATGTGTAGTTTTCCAGATACGAAACGAGATTTTACCAAGTAGTTTAACATAATGCTGATCGTAACGTGCGGTTTTTGAACGCAGTAGAGAGGGTTTATGATACGTGTGTAGATAAAATGATATTTCTTTCGGATATGACCTAGGCAGCATACGACAGTCTATTGCTAGTAAGGGCAGTCTCGTGCACATTATGACACACTCATCATCGGCCACTCAACGACCCACTGCAGGGAACGGGTAATTTTGTATGTTGTTGTATTATAATTAACTTGACTGTACCCTCTTTTGCAAAAAACCTGAATGTGTCCAGTTGGCGAAAACATAAAAGTGATTTAATTTAAGTTTCACTATGTAGACACGCGTAAAAATCTTGGCGTGTCCAGATGACGACATAATAAGTGATACTAATTCTGAGTTTCACCAACTGGACACATGTGTGGACAGATACAAGTCTCTTGCGTCGAGTTGGTGAAGAACCCTAATAAATCAAGTAACCTTCTTACGTATAAAATATAATAAGACTAATATAATATATTATAATACTTACATATATCAACATATTATATATGTATATTTAACAAAATACTTAAACTTAATACGGAAGGGAAAGTATATGCAGTTTCAATATTTTCTTGAAAATGAAAATGGTTGGACTATCCCTGATAGTGCAGGGAAGTGCATTCCACAGTCGGATTGCCCTTAACCTGAACGAGTGTTCGTAAGCAACAGTGTTCTGCTAAGAAGTTGAGAATACAGACACCGTGTGGGATCTGTGATTCCTGTCCCTGGAGAAAAGGAACTTGAAACGTTCACGAAGATAGGTGGGGTAGCATTGATTCATTAAGATATTAAAAAGGTAGGAGGAATCTGCATATCACGGCGAAGACGAATCGGAAGCCACTCTAGCTCATTGCGATATTGAGAGACATGGTCATACTTGCGCAGCCCGAAAATAAACCGATTCCCGAGATTCTGAAGTTGTTCAAGTTTATTCATTTGTTCTTCGTTCGCACTTACCCAGCAAACATCCGCGTAGTCGATTAATGGAAGTAGAAGGGAATGAGAAAGGGTGATTTTAGTCTACCGTGGCAGGAACTACTGTAATATCCGGAGGGAGTGAAAAGATGCAATGACTCGCCTGCTTAACTCACAGCCATGGTTCGACCAGGACAGCAGGTTATCAAAAACAATACCAAGGCTCTTGGCATTCTCGCTATACGAGATTATGGTACATTCCAGGAGAGTTAAGAGTGTGCCGTGTTCCCATAATCATAGCTTGAGATTTGCCCGGGTCGACCAGTAGCCCATACGAAAGAGCCCATTGTATGATATTATCAAGGTCAGCATTCAACGCCTCTAAAGTCAGAGTCACATCACACGGAGAGAAGTGCCGATGGTTGGAGGTCATCTGCATTAAGATGATAAGAAGAAGTAAGGACGTCAGAGATAGAGTTGATATATACTGAGAAGAGAAGAGGTGAAAGGATGCCACCCTGCGGAATACCTGCAGAAGGATTACACCAGTTCGTTGAGACTTCCTCAGACTTAATGCGCTGCTGGCAGTCTCTTAGATAGGAGTCAAACCAACGGGCCGAGTTTGAGGAGACATTAAGTGAGTTTAGGATTTCATCCAAGATATCGTAATCGACGCAGTTGAAGGCGCTGCTAAAATCAAGCAGAGTGAGGACCGTGAGCTGCTTTCGGTCCATGGCCGATTGGATGTCCTCAGTAACTTTGAGTAAAGCCGTGGTAGTGCTGTGACCCGGCTTAAAACCCGATTGGAAGGGATTTAATAAGTTCATTGAGGAGAGGTAGAGGTAGAGCAGAGAGTGGATAATCGATTCAAGTACTTTGCAAAGGATAGGCAGAATAGGTATTAGATGCGGGATTGGGCGATTTCGACAAGAGTATCACTATCCTATTTTTCCACTGACTTGGGAAGCAGCATTGGAAAACTTAATTATGTCCTAGACAGGAGATAGCACATCATTAGGGATGCTGGTCAACATCTGAGAGCAGATGCCATCGTTATCTACAAGCCTTCGATGAGATCGCAAAAGTAATTTGGACTTTAAATTGTCAATAGATGACTCACTTACATCAAATTATAAAATCGACCGAAAAATGTGGGAACATTAACACAATTCCCAATCAATAACGATTCATAATGATTGGTAATTCTTTATCGCACACAAATATTTTACCAGTTACATTAAAAGAAAAACGTATATACAAAGACGTGCTTATCTCTAAAAATAGATTTCTTTAAGTAAACCAAGGCATTCAAGGAAATAATTTTATAAGGGTAGGTTGTGCACAATAACTAGTATAAAGATAATGTCTAGGAATAAATTAAATACCTAAAATTAAAGAAAATAAATACAAAATAAGAACTGACACCAAACACTTTAAATACAATAACTTTTACGAAAGAGAGAGGTGTTATTTGAGGTTGGTTCGTGGTTTTGAATTTTATTACCATGGCAGAAGGTTCAAAATCGCGAAGCCTCAAAATAACCTGGGGCGATTCTTGAAAGAGAAAAGAGTGCGCCTGTCTCTTATAGTGCAAGGAAGTGCGTTCCAAACGTTAATTTGTGATATACCTCGTCGACTCGGCTGCAGATTGGAGTTACTGATAGATACCCACGGTTCCTACCCATGGGCACCAGCCCGCTTAATCGAAATAATCTTACGGCCTTATTCATAAACGTCAAATAAACATATTTAACTATAATGCCGTTATAATTCGTTTGTCTTTGTCTGTCACTTTGAAATTTGTTTTTGTGAGAAAAGGACAAAGCACATTTTAGCTATCATAGGTTTGATAAGTTTTATGTATAAGAAGGGTAGGTTACCAAGCCAACTAGACCCCCGCATCGTGTAGCCCGGCCCAGACGGAAGACTTAGACCACGTAAAGTCACCTGACCACGGCGCTCTTGTAACACACAGTTTGAGATCCGCTCAGCTACGTGCACCGACTTCACTCGCGACGCCCCGGTCGACATTCATTTCAATGCGCACTTTGTTTTCTCGTTTAAACCCGTGATACTTTGTCGACATGATAATATTGGCACGTTTTGAACGCCCGCCTTGCGATGTTTTTTACAGGCGTATCTGATGAGAACGCAGCTGTTATCTGCTGCGCTTACAAGGTAGAAAATGTCCGGGAAACTTCAGTATTTTTCGGAATGCTTTTAATGTTATTTTTAGTACAAGATGACAACAAAGACCGCTGTTTAGTTTATAACGAATTGTACGCTGCAGTAAATAATTAGGAATATAGTTTTTGTGTTGGATTCCTTTTAGAATGGACGTAGAAGAATGTTTTATTAATAACTTTTAATTAGTAAGAGGTATTAGTTATTAGTGGGGGTTAAATATAAATTACCATACGTTATATTTAACCCCTCACGACAAAAAAGTGGGGTGATAAAAGTTTGAAGCGTGTGGCTGTGTGTATGTCTATGGCACTCTGTGTTCAAACGGGTGGACGTTAGATGGTAGTAGACTGCCCTGCGATGATTCTTAGCTATATTTTATCAAAATCGGTTCAGTGGTTCGAAAACAATTCAACCAATACTTAAGGTTTGATTTATTTTTTTTTTACAAAATACAAAATGATTTATTTCACCTAAAATTACACGAATTATATACAGTAAAACATCTGAGGTAAAACTTATAGGCACGGGAATCAAAATATGATTAACTTGTGGCTCCCGCACTAGGCACAGCCTGTATCGCGGGAACCTCTACTGCTTATAATGTTTGGTATAACATAATGATAGCAGGTTAAAACAATTTAAGATAGGTGTATAGCAAATCAGGTGTTTTAATAAGAGGTGATTTAAACAAGATAAATTAAAATTACGAAACATTATGATAACATTATGATTGAGCAGCACAAAATTTACACAAATTTACACTTTACAATTAATTTTGCAAATGTGTGTGTACGTGTGTGAGAGGGTGTGCGTGAGAGGGTGTGTGAGGGTGTGTGTATGTGTGCGTGAGGATGTGTGTGCGTGAGTATGTGGTATGTATGGTATGTGTTTTTGTATAAGTAAATAAGTACAGGTAGAGTCTTTCTATAATTGTGTTCCAATGAAGTCCTCAGTCTGGTTATAGTTCATGCCGAGAAGCCATTGACGTATTTTGTGTTTAGCTTCAGATGGTGAGGCGTGTTTGATGTCACAAGCTTGAGCAACCTTGTTGTAAATATGCGGATGCAAAAATGGGCCGAATCTTTGCGCGAAAGATGTGTTTGTACGCGTTACTGGGAGTTTAAATATGCGACGTTTAAGCATGTCATTGTAAGAGGTAGAGCAGAGTGCTTGCCAATGCATGTTAAGGGAGACTCTAAGAATAAATAGTTGGCGGATCGACAATGTTTTGCATTCTTTGTAGAGACTTTCCGTGCAGTACATTTTAGGCTTCCTGTACGTAACTTTTAATATGGACCTCTGAGCTCTTTCGATGGCGATCATGTTTGTTTTGCAAGACCCTCCCCAGATCGAGATGCAGTAGCCCAGTACCGACTGACACAGGGATATGTATACAAGTCGCAAAATCTCTGCGCTGGCTCCATTCCTTAGGAGCTTCATAATCATTATGAGTCTCCTAGCTCTGCCCGACAACGATGCTATGTGTTTGGCGAAGGAGAGTTTTTCGTCCACAATTACTCCAAGGTACTTTATTGATTCCGCTCTTTCAATGATTTTACATGTGCAGGTGTTGCTAAGTCGGTTACATGTATGTATCTTGATGCAGGAAGATATTTCAGGGTTTGGTGCAGATGCCTTTGTTTTGTGGAAGCACAGGAATTTCGTTTTTGCGACATTAAGAGTGAGTAGGTTGCTGGTGAGCCATTCTGCAGTCCGGGCCATTCCGTTTTCCGCATGGGCAAAGGTAGAGTTCCAGGTATTGCCATGAAAAGTCATTGCTGTGTCATCCGCATAACAAATAACACTGGCATTAGCAGAGGGCAGCAGTTCTCCCAGGTTATTTATGTATACCAGGAATAAGCTAGGGCCCAAAATGCTTCCCTGTGGCACGCCGTATCCAATATGCATAGCATCGCTCAATTGGTCACCAATTCTTGTCCGTTGGGATCTATTACTCAGGTAACTATGAAACCAATCCAAAGCTCGACCCCTTATCCCAAAGTTTTCGAGCTTCTGTAGCAGTATCGGCACGGACACTGTGTCGAAGGCCTTTGCTAGATCGAGAAAGACAGTCATGCAGCAGTCGCCTTTGTCTAGATGTGATGAGATGGAATCAACAAGTAGTTTTGCAGCGTCTTCAGTTGATCTTCGTTGGCGGAATCCAAATTGGGCGGGCGAGAGGACACCAAATTTCTCCAGGTATGACATTAAACGGTGGTTAACGATCTTTTCTAGGATCTTAGAGAAGACATTGAGCAAGGATATCGGCCTGTAGTTACATGGGCTTTGCTTATCTCCTGCTTTGTGGATCGGTGTAACTCCCGCAACTTTCCACGTGTCGGGGAAAATGCCGTTTTGCAAGCTAAGGTTAAATATGTGCGTTAAAGGCGTGATGATATATGTGCTTATGCGTTTTATAAGTAAGTTGCGCATACCATCAAGTCCGGGGGCTTTGTCAGTTTTTAGTTTATTTATATGTCCAAGAATTTCAACCTTGTCTGTAGGTTGCATGAGAAACGAGTGAGGAAAAGGGGCAGCCCTAGCTAGTTGAGCCAGTTGAGTTTCCGATCTATTTGCGGCTTTGAGGATTTCTTCTGCAAGTGTAGAGCCAACGGTGGTAAAGTAACTGTTGCATTTGTTTATTGACTCCTGAGGCGTGGTACAACTTGAGAGTAGTTTGGCAGCGGACTGAGTTTTAGGTGAGATCTCACAGATGTTCTTTATTACCTTCCACAGTGACTTTGCATCATTTTTGTTCTCTTCAAGGATCTTGTGTTCGTAGGCAGCTTTAACTCGATGTAGTAGGTCATTGCAGAAATTACGGTACCGTTTGTAAATTATCTCTGCGTTCAGGTTTTTAGGATTTTGTTTACACTTTAGATGCAGCTGGTCTCTGTTTCGTATGCATCTGGCCAGTCCTGGTGTGATCCATGGCTTAATAGTAAATCTGGTTCGGTTAATATTCACTAGTTTGTTATGTTTAATTATGACGTCTTTAAGTTTTGTTGTGAATTTACAGGTCGCTTCCGAGACATCTTGTATAGAAATAATGTCCGTCCAGTCCTCCATACTCAGATCCGCGATTATGGCATCGTAGTCAGTCTTAGTTTTTTGCCTTTTCGGTAGGGTTTTTTTGTAGGCTGTGTTGATGGCAATCATGGGTAGATCATGGTCAGTTACATCAGTTGTACATACCAGGGCTTCAACTTCACATTTCGTCCTCACAAAGATGTGATCCAGACATGACGTAATTCTGGTCGGTTTGGTGATGGCAGCAGTGAGACAGTGTTCGGCCATCAAACAAAGATATTCTGATTTACGGGTGTCTGTCGAGTTTGGTAGAATATTAATGTTAATGTCGCCAGCCACAATCACACTTTGTCTGTTTTTAAGCGATGTAAGGTGTTCGTCAAGTGAGTTTAGAAAGGCGTCAATATTGGAGACAGAAGGTGATCGATATAGAGCGACGACAGAGAAGTTGTTTTCAAGTTCTATCGTGAGACAGTCAGCGTCCTGCAAATTAGGCTCCGTTACTGAAGCATTCAGGATGTCTTTGACGTAAACGATAACTCCTCCCGCCTTGTTTATGTATTTGGTCGTATAGTGGGAAGTGTAACCTTGTAATATTGTTTCGGGATTGTTTTAATTTTTTAGAGTATAGTTATTCCATATTAATCTTGTTTTCTTATCATGCTGGCCATGGTCACTAGTACTTATTGGGAGTTCATTCGTGAACTGTAATGTACTCCTACATTTTCACATTACCACATAAAAGTAATTTATTGTACCAAAAGGTACGCTACGCACGTTAGCATGTATATGCGTCATTTACAGGCTACTTTATATGCTCATTACTCTAAACTAAAATTGTAACGCTACCAAAAGCCTTAAATGGATCTATCAATCAACTAAAAAAAAAATTGTGAGTAGCCTAAACAAAAGATCCGGGTGGTTCGGTCCTAATATTTCTTTCCTGTTTTCAAATATCGAAGGAAGAAAGAGTGCAGGTAAAACTGGAAACCGCTCAATGTGGATGCAAAGATTTGAGTTGTAGAGAACCCGGGACGCGTCTTCTGTAAATATCGTGGGTACAGCGATGGGCCGCGTTGTGCCCCAAGGGCTTTTCAGAATTTCGAATCGCTCGAAAAGCGAGAGCGCCACAGCGCGAAGCTGCGTTTAACCACACGGGGTTTTTCAGTGCTTAAATTGACAATCCATCGTCTGAATAGCCCGTGGTGTACAACGCGTGCGACTCATGCACTAGGCGTGAAAGAGAAAGTGGATTAGCGCACCTAGCGCGTACGGTGCGATGCTGATGAGAAACGGCTTTAGTGATATGACATAAAGAAAGTTTGTTTATAACTGATGGTCCAAAATAAATGCCAAATAAGCAACCAACACGGTTCTGCGAAACTACATGGGGTCGCCTCGCTCCGCTCCGCTTTGCTTGGCTCCAGGTAGTACATACGGTTGTGACCTAACATAACCTTACTTTAGTATTTGGACAGAAAATGACCTATAACAACCAATTTGGCTCTAAATTCTAATATAAACTAGGCGCGGTGAAGAAGGGGGCAGGGCATAATACAAGAACTGACATGTATTTTTGGCCGCAACTTGAACAATATTGATCTATAAGAAGTATACATTTTGAATTAATAAAATTAGACAATACATAGGCGCGTTGTAGCGTTGTAGCGCTCTTGTTTTTTAAATAGAAGCTAATTCACGAAAAGCCAGAAGGACACAACGCCGCAGGCGCTGTACCCCAAGGGCTATTCAGACAAGAATTGTCAATGTGAGCTCTGAAAAACCCCGCGTGGTGCAACGCAGCGTCTCGCTGTAGCGCTCTGGCTTTTCGAGCGGTTCGAAATTCTGAAAACCCTGTGGGGCACTACGTCGCCCAGCGTTGTACCCCAAAGGCTTTCCAGAAGACGCTCCCGGGACGGCGGGACGGGCCAAGAGGCCGTACTTCTGATTATTTGTATTTTCGAGTCGACACTTATTTAGATGCCGGCGAAAAGATACTTTTGCATAGCTGTGGCGGTGGGCTTGTCCCCTATCACGCAAAATGGAGTGTAGAATAACTGGCCAAACGTGATCTTAAGGTAATCCGCACACGGGGCTACTCAACGGCGACGCGACTGTAACTCGAGGTTGAGACTACGTCAAAAGCATCATCGTACCGTTGAACCGTGTGAACAACAACGAATTTGTATGTATAATTTAACATTTAGCTCAATTTAAAAGTCAGAGGAATATAATTTAAATGTATAAAAAATGGTCTAGTGCGGATCGGACTCGTACATGAAAGTACTAAGCTACAACTTAAGGACAAAAAAATATATAAAACTAAAACCAAAAAAGTTTATGGCTGAACTAGGTTTCAAACCTAGCAGCACCCCTTACCCTACAGATAGTGGATCTGATATCACACCAATATTTTTTTTTTTCCCTTTCTAAAATACTGTGATAAAGAATCATTTACAAGAAACATTTAAAATTAGGGAATTTATTCTAGTAGCTAAAACGTTATGTCAAATGCCACGCCACCGGCCACACTTCATATTTGTTTTGTTTATTACTTATTTAGGTGATTACTTGTCCAAATCAGTTTTATTTCGGTGAGACAATAGTTGAAGCTAAAAAACCTTTCTATAGGTATTGCATCGTGACAAAGTGCAATAAAACAATAAGAAGTGCACCAGATAAAGGTTTTTTCAAGTTCCATTTGTTCAGAAAATACGAACACAATGGTGTAAAGTAATAAGATGAGATGACCAACATCATGCTTGTGTTGTTGAGAAGATCACTTTAACTTTAAGTATCTTTAATCTTTCTATATGTATAGTTAGAATGCGAATTCGTCGTTTGGTCCAAAGTAAGTTTTCCGTATGTTATACTTTGTTACCAGCTTAAAACCTAGTTTTCACAACAAAACTTTTGATTTGATACGACTAAAAATGTCTGTAGATGTATAATTACAATTTATAGAATTGAAAAACTGTACCTGTTTTGTCATCAAAGAGAGTGTTAACATAAGTATTATTGAATTTATTTGAAGTCAAGGCGGATACAGAATGCTATGTTCAATACAACCTAGTGATAGAACATGGGGAAAAAGTGGCACTTCGGCTGAAGAAAGGAGTTAGGTAAAGACACAGAATCAGTAGTAGTATAGTTATACCTGGTAATCTGCTAATAGTTTGATTCATCTGAGGCCGCGCCCCGGCCGCGCCCGTGACTTCTGACGTCACGTCGCGGTTTAAGAGATTGTGATCCGTTTTGCAAATTTGAATTTCCTGTCCTTATTTTGAAATTTTAATTTAATATTTTAGACATTTAAATGGAGACTAAATAATAAAATGATGTCATTTATCAAGATAGATTGCAAGGAAGATAAATATTCAGAAAAATATAATTTTAGCCAAATTTGAACCACATCGATATTCCCTATTGCGCCACCGAAACGAATGGAGCCCCCAAAATTATCGTTTATATATGAATGACGATGATTTGGTAACTCGCAAGGGCAGGGATATCAAAACAGGTCCCAATATTGAACAAATATTGAAATATGGGGACTCCCTTTATTTTATAAAATCTTGTGTAGTCTCGCGGCAACAGAAATACACATTCAGTGAAAATGTCAACTCTCTACCTATTATGGTTCACCAAAGATGCTCGATGACACACAGACAGGCAGACAGACAGACAGACGGATAGCGGAGGCTAACTAGGATCCCGTTTGGCACCCTTTGGGTACGGAACCCTAAAAGGATGATACTCCATTTACAGAGGACTAACAGAGCAACATACACTATTTTTAAAATGGTTAAAAAATAACAATTACATAAATTCCAATGCGGTGAAATTTTGTAAATGAAATTGTCGTGATAAACAGATTTTGTGATTGTGATGATGTGACTTTTCTGTAGAGCAAAAATAATCAAAATACGTTTATTTGCTGAATGTCATTCACACACACATTGTCATCAAGATACTGACGAAACCAACAGAATTGATGTTCAATAATTTGCGTAACTTAAGTTTTTCAATAGGCTGTTTTGGCCTATTGCGCCGCCTTAAGAGCACGCTTTGTAAACGCGTAAACTTTAGCCGCAGTCGCGTCATCGTCAAGTAGCCCCATGTGCGGACGGCCTTATTGTACCTCTGCCTACCTGCGTGGAAAGAGGCGTGAATCTCGTGTTTGTTAGTTAATATTACACAAACCCCCAGTTTCTGAAAGAGTGGTCAAATGAAACAGGCGATTAATCGAGGACAAATTCAAAATACCCGCACGTTATTGACAGACACGAAACCAGAGTTCAACAAGTTGTCACAGCATTTTTATTTTGGAAGACACTGACACCCCTAACAAGTGGAATCACTATGCAAGCAAATAAACCGGCTCCATTTTCTTTCTTATTTTTCGAACATGACCCGCTGCGAAATTGTCTGTTTTTTAATAACGGATATTACTTATTTTAATTTTATTTATTTATTAGACATCTATTTAACCAATTTTCATCTTGTTTCATAATACATTTTAAACCAGAAATGGATCCCGTGATTCAAGATTGCCTAGTACGGGAACCATAAGCTTATTTATAGTTTAACTCACCCTTTTGTACATCTGAACATGACTTGTGCACTGATTTTTAGGGTGAAATAAATGTTTTTCTATTTTGTATATTTTTAATACCATATACAAACTTATTAATACACTTGATGATGATGGCCAGACTTTGTAAACAAAATTTATTATCTAAAATACAACATGTTGTCTTGTTATTAAAATTAGGGAAACATTAAACTGCACATCAATAACAATGATTTGCACAGCAAATATACTGATTTTCACAGCAAATATCAGGGCAAAATACTGTTGTAGCTCAGGGGAAGGGTAAAGGGGGTGAGCGAATCGAAGAAAAATATATAAAACATTAAAAGCATTTTTGCCGATCATTTTTTGCTGTGAGAATCAGTATTTTTGCTGTGCGATGAAATACTAGCCTTAAAATTATATAGCTAATGACTCTTTCACAACTGAGACGAATCTAAAAATCCGTTGAGGCTGTTGCGCGTGCAAACAAAATGGTCATACATACAAACATACATACATATACCCTCGTCTTGGTGCAGTCGGGTAAAAACAGTAGTAGCAGCTTTCTGTCAGCTGACACGCTAGCAAGTTTTCACTGATGATTATTTCCTTTTACTCTTGCATTCTTTAGAAGTTTTATTTTAATATTAAAACTACGGGCACTGGGTATAAGCAATACCTTTATTTTATTTGAGCGGTGCGCCACCGAGCATATCGTGGCAAGTCCAGTTATAGCAAAGATTGCAATGTGATCAAAAATATCGTATTTGGGAGCACCTTTATTGCAGCAAGCCCAACCAGTGGTATGAGAGATGTAGTGAAATTGTATGAGTAATTCTCACCTTAACCTTTTGAGCGGCCCAGTCGGCACTGGCCGACAGTTGAAAGTCGTGCCACTGGCGCCACGTCGGCTATAGCCGACACAATTTTTATATTTAAAGTGACCTTATTTCGTATGAATTAAGTTATATTTTGCTTTCGATGTATGACGGTCAAAATGTTAAGGTTGTAAACACCATTAGTCTATAAAATCACGAAATTATCTGGTGCGATTGTAAACCGCCGATAAATTGCAAACTGTACCGGCTTACATTATAACTTTCGTATAAAATTTCGTTAGTTTATTATCAAACCGTTGAATTGTGAACTGAAACATGCATTTCAAGCGAAAAATCAGGTGAACTGGAGGGTCAGGGTGAACGAAGCGAAACCCCCTTTATACTTCGTATTAGGTTGACATGTAAGAACAAACTAAAATAAAACTTTAAGCCTTGTCGGTCTGGTTTATAATATATCGATAGATCATAATCTCACGTTGTATAAATAAACTAACGGTTTTTACAATCTTCCAGTAACAGTTGTAGTGTTATGCTACTTACATGCCATTTTCCAGTCTGCGTTGATGGGCTGCATTCATCTCATATATCTCTGGATATTTCGTATCACCTTTATTTTCATAGGACCCTGTAACGTTTTAAACCATAAGAACACAATAACAAATCATTTTCACTTCGTATTTTCATACTATCAGCACTTCTAAATCGATGTCGACGGGGTTTACCTTTGGTGACCTTGTATTTGGCTTTCTCCGAAACTCTGCAATCTAGGGCTTCGTGCGCGCTGGTGCGCTATCTTTTTATATTCATTGTTACTTCATTTACTTCAGTGATTTCTTGTTGTTTTCTCTATTACGAGCCTGAAACCAAAATCTGACATATTGTGAGGTTGTTGTTTATCTGGTTGTCATGGCAATGTCCATTGAAATTCATTAGCGGTCTGATATGTTCACTTCAATACTTTTGCAAAAATACTTTTTCCCTCTTGGCCATTCACAAAAATTGCTTTTAATTTAAATAATTTTTAGAACTCTCCAAAAAGGGTATAAGAGCGGAACATTTCTGAAATTCGGGAGTCTCACTTCAGCTCTGAAAGAAGAAGCTTCACCTAAAGGCCTTATCCCGGGGCCGCACTGCCCCGGGATCCTGCGAGCCTCTGCTGCTACGCCTCCTGCCTACTGCTGCCTACTTATTGTGATGCCTGCCTCTACTGCTGCTACGGCTGCTACTTCTTCTGCCGCCTACTCTCCGTGTCCTCCGCTTCCCTTTTTTATTTTGCTACCTGTATTTTTTTAAAAAACCTGTCTCACCTCATTCATCCTCATCTTTCTTTCATTTTTATAAAAATAGTCACTGTAAATACACATAATAAACTATCATTTCTAAATTTTATCCTGGTTGTTTTTTCTTGTTAGGTTCTGTTTAGGTTCTTGTCGCTACACGACACAGTTACATAGAACCACGCGTGATATCGTTAGAACCACGTATTAATATACGCGGTTCTGTAAATGAAACGGATAATACAAATAATAAATTATTTTGGAAACTGTTCTTCTATCTATTTTCTTAATAGATATTTTCGGTAAGAGATCATATTACTTGGATAATATATATCAATGTTGATGGATAAACAGTTTTAATAAATGTATTACAGTCCGCGATCTTTCAAAAAGTCTCGTGGTCTTATAACGTCATATTACGAGTCAGTGACGTTTTAAATGAAAATTCTGTATTAGATGTAGTTTAGTTTGTAATTTAATCCAGTGCCCTTATAGAGTTCACTACGGGACCTCAATTGTAACATCTTTGTTACAACAATGAAGCAGTAATAAATAATAATAAATATTTGTGGACAATCTTACATAAATCGAACTAGGCCTGTAGTAAGCTTGTGTTATGGGTACTAGACAACGATATATTTAATAGAGACACATACTTAGGTAAATACTTAGAAAACAACCAAGACTAATAAACAAATATTCATGCTCATCACACAAATATTTGCCCTTTCCGGGATTAGAACCTAGGACCGTCAGCTTCGTAGGCAGGGTCACTGACCACTAGGCTGAACCGGTCGGTTTGTCATACGAGTACACATACCGACGTCTCCCATACTACAATGAGCGTCAGGGAGGCTCCCTGTTCAGCTTTTACACAGATTGCATTCGCGTAAATGCGACGAGGCTACATTGTAAATACACTTGCCGATGGAACAAATTGAAAAATTTTCAATTCATGAATATGAATAAGTGTTCCGTCGCCGTGAATGGGACATCAATTATGCAAAATGTATCGCTCTGAGTGGCACTATAGTAATGCATCATGTATGTACCAGACACATTCGATGTTTCGGCAATGCATCGATGCCATTCCAAAGAACAAAAGCATTTTTTGAAACAAAACATCGTAACATCCTGTTTCTCCTTTAAAGGACTATACATATTTCTGTTTGTGTCTGTCGTAGCAATATTGTGGAATTTGATTATTACATGAAATAGCCAACCACGGATTGATTATTTCATGAAATGTCCAACAATTTCATGAAAGAAGGGGATGAATTCTATGAAAACATGTCTTTTAAAAATCATGTGGTATTTTTTGTGTCATACATGTCGGACTAACACGAAGACTATTCGGGGGCTTCGCTGCGCTGGCCCCCTTGCTACCGCGGTTTTTTGCCCTAAAATATTTCTTTGGTCAATCAAAGTTCTAATTCAACTAAGGTTGGTTATTTCATCATTAAGTCAACGATATGGTTACGACATTTCCATACCGTGCAAATGGTGGCTGTTTCTGAGTTAATAATCTAAAAGTGAAATTTCCTACGAAATTGAGGACTTAAAAATATTTTTACTTCTATCATGGACAAAGTGCGTAAATAAAACAGAACTTTGCCCCAGTTTTCGTGACAAAATCGATCAGAGATAAGGGTGAAAAACTAAGCAACACTAATTCCCAGCCGAGTTGCGTGGAGGCCTTCGCGGTAATGGGAGATTGTAAAAGGAGGCAATAAAAGCTTGGTATTTTGTGTGAGGACCGCGGGCAGCCCGCGAATTGTGTTCTGAGGCACGAGTCCGCCAACAAAATGGCGTCCCAGTATTTTTTTTTTTTTTTGTTGGAGGGGAAAAAAAATGGAATTACCCATGCCCAGGAGTCAGACCTCCCTGCTATGTCCGGGTCCCCACATATTGAGCGGGCATCAGCTCGTGTGGTATATGGACTAAAAACAACCCCTTTGTGTTTACAGTTGTCCTACTAAGACTTTACTGTGAGCCATGGCATGGCGTCCCAGAGTCAATGATGGGCCACTTATATACTATAGTTATCCAATTTCTGTAATCCCTCTCGCTGTGCTGAATTTAAATCCTATAAAAGGAAAAACACAGGCCCGAACGAAATGTTCCTCAATATAAAGAGAGTAATAAGTACATAACTATGGTAATTAAAAAAATATATAGTCAAATTCGATAGCTAAAGTATTTTTTTGCCTTCTGTCTTGTTGGCGTTCGTTCAAACTTATATTTTTTGGAAATTAATTTTTGTTAGAATCCTACGTTACCTAACCTCCTTTACGTTTCTACGACTAACTGCGTGGAAAGATATACCTTACTCCAAATAATTGATACCTAAATTGAACCGTCTCATCTCATGTCAGTGTCAGTGAACCGCCATTTTAGCGGCACTGGGCCCCCGGTCCGCGGAGGCCTCCGAGAATCGTCGGGCCGCGGTCAAATTGTACAGAAATGAAATTATCAAGGTACGCTGCCGATTTTCCGAACCAATGAATCAAGATCCAATTCCCTTTTGTAATAGAACATCGTCGCGAAGCGCGCTTGTGTGGACTGACCACTCAGTAGCGATGCCCACATGTCCCGGCGGGCTTTTATAGAACCTTTTTCTTTTGCTCGACTCGTTTGTGTGTTTCTGCGTTTATGTTTTGTGCGTATGTTAATTTTTCTGAACAATTCTGAAGTTGAAACTAAGTAATAAACTAGCGATTAAAAATAAAAACTTGAATCTTGAACTGTTACCAATTTATCATAGATTGCATTTTTAAACTAGTTTTTTTAATGATTAAGGCGCCTGAAAAATCGGATAACTTAGATCGAGTTCTCACTTTCTGTTTTGCATCACGATGCAGTTACTATTTGAATACTGTGAGTCTCAGAGAGAGGTCAAGCAAAGGTATGAAAATCGAAACAATTGAATATCTGGTTAACCGCAGGCACAACTGTGCCCTTCCACCTGGTGTGGGATAAGGCGTGACGCTAAACATACCTATATGTTTTTGTTTTCTCTGTAATCTTGGACATTTCGGGTACTCCTCGTATGTTAAACATATTTATTTTAAATTTACTTTCCCACATTTCGACTGATCGCCGTACAAATGACAGGCACATACGCAAGTGCAAATGTACCCATGTTCCCAACTAAAGTCGTTTGTGTAATGCCCTTGTTTATTGCAGTTACGTTATTGTAGTATGCCATCAATGAGTGAAATTCCTATTTTAATTAATATGCGGTTACAAATGGGTTTTCGATGTGCGCAAATAAAACGGAACAGCTTATTTTATGTAGTGGAGATAACGCTTTCAAGTTGTCTGATTTGTTTGCTTATAACAACCAGTTCCAAGGAGTTCAGATAATATTAAACAGATAAATCATACATTTAATATGTAAGATGACAGATAAAACTCTGTGGCGCTTCGGTTATGGTTCTGCCAACCATGCGAGAGGTCCCGGGTTCGAACCCCGGCTGGGGATAAGAGAAAAAAAATGCCCAGGTCTTGGATGTTTATATGTGTGTGATGTCGCTGTTTCGGGTTCCCACGACACAGGGTATCCTAGTGTGGGGTCAGAAGCACTGTATGTACCTGTATATAATTATTTATGTTTTTTATCGGGACTTCTTAAACAAAGCATAAATAGTATCGTTGAGTTAATCAGCAGTGGTTATATTTTAGTTAAATTCTTCGCAAAGTTTTTAGTTAATCTACGCTTTATTTTAATATTGATCCCGTAATTGTGTTACTGACCGTTAAAAACTTAATTTATTTGAACAGTAGGTGTACAAAAGGCGACTGTAGTGTACAGGATGACTATAGATCAATAGTCATCCTGTGCAAAGTACTCTGAATTAGCAATTTAGTAGGCACCGAGAATTTGCCAAAAGAATGTTGGTTGTCTGTCCCCAGGCAGCATTCCACTTCCACATCAGAGTATTATATTATCCAACCTGAATTGCACATGGGGCGTGGGGTGACTGTTATCATGTCCTTAGACAGCCCTACGCGATTCGTATACAATACAATGATTACCAAACCTCGTGTAATATTCCTGAGTTATTCCCCTATGAGTTTCCAGATTTATGGCAGCAGATATTTCGGCATTGTACAAATATCTTCAATACTTTTTCTAACGAGCCTTATGTGTTGGATTGTTGTAGTTCCTAAATCGTGAAGAGAATATTTGTTTCAATAGTTTCAAGCTGAAGTTAATGTTATATCTAGCCCCACCGACAAATATTCTGTCATTCAAACCATACCTTGATCTGGCATACGCCAACTTAAAGTATAAATTAGTGACTTACATTTTTTTTGTTAAAATAAAGACGAATAATTAATTTTATTCAAATTCAATTTACGAAGCTAAGAACTTTCAAGTATTTTGTGATCACAGAGTTGATAGCAAGTTATTATCCCTATTTGGCGATAAATTTAAAGTCATTTCCTGTCTTGCGGAACTTTGTTAAAAATATACTGCATAAGCCTTACCTACTTTGACTATTTAAAATTAATGAATAATGTTATCTTATAATGACTCTGGAAAGTTGAATTAAGCTTTCTTTTTGCTCGTTTTTCCTCACGTTTTAATCGCATGAATATCTTAATTATTTTGCTCAGTAGGCCGGGAGGGGCTGGTGTGTGCTTTTATTTTTTTTGCTTCAATATAATAGGGTACCTATATCAAAATATCGTCTTACTTTTCCCATAATTTTATCCGTGTCGTAAGCTTTGTTTGTTTATTATTGCTTGTATTTGAAGAAAAGGTATTCGTAGGTACATTTTGTGTTTGTAGGAATAAAACGCATTTCGCAAAGCCAAATATAAGTTTAGATCAAAAAGAGCGAAGCATTTGGAAGTCCTAATAAAATCATTCAAAGGATGAGGAATCGAAAGCTTTTGAGCGCCTTTGATTACGTAAAAATGAATGCTCTACATACCAGAAAAGCGAATAACATTTCGGTATCTACGAATTTAGTGCTGTTTATTGATAGATTTGGGACAAACGTAAAAAATGATACAAAGACTACTTCAAATAACTGGAAGCCGTGTAAGGGCTTCATCATTCAAAGTCAAAGTCAAAGTCGAAGTTCTTTATTACTGTAGAAATTAACATATACTTAGCAAACGCCATTTTTGGCTCTTCTCTACATTGGACCACTGTCGGAGGAGGGCGTAGAAACTCCCACAGATTGATTTTTATATCTCTTTTTTGGTTTGTGTGCTTAACTAATAAAAATATTACAATATTAATCACTAATTACAAAATTATTAACAGTAAGGTCTGCATTGAGCTAGATTAACCCCATACAGTCGCGTCATTTAAGTAATCTTGAACACTGTAATATCCCTTTTTTGACAAAGTCGCTTTAACATGGTTTTTAAATTGCTCAAATGGTTCCGGTCTCATTGGTTACATCTGGTCATATATGTGGATAATATTTTAATATACTGCATACTGATTACCGTGCCATTCTCGGACGCTGGAAATATGTAATGTGTATCCTATGTTGATGGGAATGGTTTCACACATGTACTGCTTGCAAAAAAGGCGATTGATAAACGAATGAATGAATTACAATAGTTTACAACAAAGAATACCCACGCATGAAACTAATGTAATATATGTAAGTTACCCTTAGTTATACAAAAATTCAGCCTAATAAATAAGAAAAATAATATGCTCAAATTACTTTATTTTGTACTGGCCCTGGACCGTGGTAGTTGATGATTACGATGCCATAACGATTATTTTTGGCTGTTGAGCGCTTCGTTGGTTTGCTCTCATATTGCTAATGTGATGATGATGCTGATGTCGTTCCTGACTCGCTTAGGCCATAGTGACTGGATCTGGTTGGCGGGATGCTATATAGCTGACTTGATCTAGTCTGATCATGTCATGTGGCTGTGACATCACACTACTAATCTCAGATAAACGAAACTCGTTGCACTAACCTTCTTACTTTGTGTACAAATTAATCTAACTATGGCTATAGCTAGTGGTGTGACATCGCACGATCTTTAATCATGGCCGACCGCATTTCAGAACACAAAAAACCGAGAATGATTATAAAAATAGTATTTATACATATATTGTAAAATTATTGTAATCGTTTATGGTACCATATCTAACATATTTCATTATTTATCTTTACAACTGTCTAGATACCAATTGATTTATCACTCTTCATTCTATTACACTTTTTGATTTTCGGATCACGGCTAAAGAAGTTATTCACTTCAGAAAATTAATTGACGTCGACGTTTGTTTTAAATTTTATTACTTTTTGCAGTTTTCTGTTGAGCTTGCTGTCGCTACAAAAAAGAACATAGATTTAAAAAATCCTACTTTTATCACCTACGTCTCGCTTTCGTTCTCGTTCACATCAACATAAGTGAATACACCTGTATAAACAAATTTTAACTAAACGCCATGTTCAAAGTGAAAAAAATACAGTCAGCCGGGCGGCCAACCGATCATGATCAGAAGTAAAAAGCAAAGGTGTAATGATAACATTGGTTTCATAGACCCGTTGATTACGATGTGCGTAATAACCACTTAAAATATAACTGCTTTTTGTAACATCCGTATTTAGTTAAAACGCGGTACGGGGGAGGGACCCGCGGTAACTGTCCGCAATTTGTAATGGCCGTGTGATTGTCGGGCGGAACGCTTGCTCCTAACTGTGCTATTTATTTTGTACATTTGATTAACGAAACTACTTGTTATGTTAATTATCTATCGCGGGGAAAGAATGCTCGTTTATCTGGTGACCATAGTCCTACTGTAACCAATCTTTTTATTAGTAGGGAAGTCCCTAAGCACAATAAAATATATCATAATTTCTTTATTGCACACAAATCATATAAAAAACAAGAGTTACATAAAATTGTGTACAAAGGCTCTAATAAGAAATCTCTTCCAGCAAACCAGGTTGAGATGAGAAAGGATTGCTGAGATGGGGTAGACCTATGTGTACAATATACTTACAAATAATAAATAAAATAAATTATATAATTGATAGTCAGTTATTTTATTATTTATAAAAGGGGTCCTTTCTTTGGTGGCTGAGCTTAAATAATATCTTACTTAAGCTTATCTTAGACACATGGTTTTTTGTACTACGATGCAGGATTGAGCCGTTCATCCATAATGGCTTTGAACCAGGACGGAGTCATAGAACTAATTTTGATGTGGAACCATAATTGAGGCGCCATGCGTGCTCTTATTTCCTTGAATTCAGTCGGAGCCTCGCCTCACTCCGGCACGGGGCGACCAAATGGCGGTCGACAGCCTCGTGGTCTCCGGACATACCTCCTGTCCCAAACTGACACGAGCAACCAGTTGTAGCGAATAAGTTGTGGGTCACTTCTTGCTTTATCAACATCGTCGGGGCGGTCACTCCAGCCGCGACTCTTCAAAAAAAATTTGTGTGCACGCCAACTGCACACAATTAAAATATCTGGAATGATACTCTTGGGCCACAGGACGTCACACACATATAAACATCTAAGACCTGGAACTTTTTTTTTCACCTCCAGCCGGGGGTCGAACCCGGGACCTCTCGCATGGTAGGCAGAGCCACTACCGCTGCGCCACAGAGGTCGTATGCCAGCTCCCAAACTTGAAAAGCCACATTACAAATCCGTTCCAATGGAAAGGTGGGGTCTGAAAATTATAAATAATTAAGTAACTACATTTCATAGCAAACTTAATGCAGTTTATGACAGATAGATGTTTAGGATGTGGGAAAACTATTGTTATATCACAATTTTCAGTAGATTCGAATAAGCTCTTATTCGAATATATATGAAAATTGTGATAAAACAACTAAAGGGGTAGGTAGGTCGGATTTTACTTCCGCAGGATTGACGGGTGTATGGCAGGTAGTGTTTTGTGGGCATAAACTGACTGGTGTATGGAAAAGGTGTGTGTGTGTGTGACTGTGTGCACGGGTTCTGAATGGTGTGCATGTAAGTGTGTGTCTGAGGTTATGAGGAGTTTTATATGTGTGTGTGAGGGGTTACCTAATTGCATCCCTACCACGTAAACAAACAATTAAACTACCGCTCCACATAGCGTGGCGAGTTATGCCAGTGGAACATAAAACGTCGTGTAAATCCGTGCGGAGGCGTGAACGTGTCACGTGACGTCATACAACGGTGGCATAATATGAGGAGATAGCATCGACACTGAGGTGATAATGGCGATAGATATCATAACAACGTTTAGCGCGTGTTTGTTTACTTTGTCATAGTAAGGGCGCACCTTCATGAGACATGCCATTCAATGTGTCGAGGAGATGCAAATTCAATCAGGTTGTAACAGAAAATCCGCCATTCTGAAAAAAAAACTTCTGTTATTGGAGAGACATGACAAAACGTTAGGTATTTCGGGACTGTATAATAGTGAAGATTATGCGGGCTCTTGAGTTTCTGAGGAATAATATTCAAAATGCTATCACAGATGTTCCCTTACCTTAAATTAAGTAGTTTCGTAAAATGCCGTCATTTTAAGCAAAATATCACAACGAGTTTTCCATTATTTCATTAAAATCAAGGTAAGCCGGCCGCACCCTATATTGACATTAATGTCACATGAGCAATAACAGCCCTGCAAAATATCACAGAGTATAACGACGAGGGCACTGACATATGGAGTGACGCGGTATCTTGTTATATGTATGCTATTTTAACGGTTATTACCTATATAATATTTCTATATTATATAGGTAATAACCGTTAGGGTATTTCTATACCTGGATTCAAATAACAAGTCCTGTTAAATGTTAGTAGTAACTGTAGTAACTTGGACACTATTTACACACATTGATCTAGCCGCAAACTAGGATTCCCTGTATCTTGGGTACTAGACAACAATGCACATACTTATATAGATAAATATTATACTTATAAAGATAAACAACCATGACTAGGGTACAAACATCCGTTCTCATTAAACAAATATTTGCCCCCACTGGGACTCGAACCCGGGACCCTTGGCTTCGTAGGCAGGGTCACTGCCGACTCGGCCATTCGGGTCGTCAAAATGTTAAAAACACCTCATGTCAAGCTTCATTAGTTATTTATACTGTTTTATTAAGATTGTTAACGTTAATTTATTTTCTTTGTACTTAGAGTCTAATTAATGTGTGTTGTAATAAGGAATAAAGTGATTAGATATGTATCTATCCATTACATACTCATGTCAATTAATTCTATGAAATACTGATTAAAATAACGTAGTCTATCAAAAGCCGATAAAAATAATCATAGCAATAGTTTCACTAAAAGGGGGACAAACATACATAATATAATAAATGTAGCCCATCAATGTCCTCACCAAGGGTCACAGGCCTTTACTCAGATACGAGTAAGATTAAGCCATTCTCCACCACGCTGGCTTAGTAACATACATACTTTCCACAGTATTTAGCTAGATGTTTCTGGTGGGAATGTACGCAGGGACTAAGGCAACTAAGGCCTAGGAGCGCATTAGCGATAATTTTTAGGGTTCCGTACCAAACGTACGTACCAAAGGGTGCCAAACGGGACCCTATGGTTAAGCCTCCGCTGTCCATCCGTCCGTGGTAACATGATTCAAACATGATCGTCGATTTCGCGGCTCAACACATGCTTGTGGTAGCGCTATTAGATTGATTTTAGTTTCGTGTTCGTAGGGTTCTGGGCTTGAATCCACTTTCGGTAATATAATTCTCTTTTTGTTTTATGCTTTTTAGTGGTTAAGTTTTCTTGATAGTACGGAATCCTTTCTTTGCGAGACCGACACGCACTTGATGGATTATATAAATAATTTAAAAATAACACCCCACTTAATCAAAATCTTTCAAGGGTTTATTTGCGCCTGGTGGTTTCTGAACCAAAACACTATTTTCTGGTATGTTTTATTGTTATGAACATTCATAACAATAAAACATACCAGAAAATCGAGCAAAAGACGGTAAAAAATAGCTCTTTTCTATGAAAATATGGGCTAATTACATTGTTTTACAGTTTTAAATTATATTTGGGGTAGTCCCAAATAATAACACATGTAAAACTGTATAAAATTCACGATGAAACCTGGAATCCATTTACTACACCTCGTCTGATCACCTTGTTCTATACTAAGGATTTAAGT
Organism: Argyresthia goedartella; assembly: GCA_949825045.1. Lineage (NCBI taxonomy): Eukaryota > Metazoa > Arthropoda > Insecta > Lepidoptera > Argyresthiidae > Argyresthia > Argyresthia goedartella. The sequence goes on along the minus strand of OX463820.1, from coordinate 12,387,705 downwards.
GAGACTTTATTATAATCTGAGATCTCACCACTTTATAAAAACTAAAAACTGTGATATCAATATTTGTTTACGGTCTGACTACTGAAAACTACTGAAACTTTTGACATTTGAAACTTTTACACGACATCCAACTTAACGACGAAGGGAATTCTACAAAAAATAACATACTACGCTTAAGAGGTCAAATGAAGGACATTCTGTTTTTACGGAGATTTCAGTAACAGTATATTTTTAGATGGAAATAACAGAGTTTGGTCAAGAACACAATTATCTCGAAATGGTTTTTTCAGTAAGGTCCCATTGTCCCTACATCCCAAATTGTCCCGACAACGTCCCTCCTTACTTTTTGAGGGGGATCAACAGATTTTACCTCTGGGTCGTATTTATAAGCTAGCTCTAGAGCAAGATAATTACCATACCGGCTGGAAAGTTTCTCGATTCAATCCTATCCCAAGACAAGTGACACTGCCTCTGAAGCCAATATCGACTTATTTCAATCCTGAACTCATTGGCAAAACTGTTCGAGTCAATCATGCACTGTAAAATCAATTCGCAGATTACGGCCATATTTGTACGAATCTCAACACTATTTCAGGAGCCTTCGCTCAATAACCACCAGCCTAGTGTCAATGGTCGGGACGGTTTCGGAGAGCATGGACAAAGGCTGTCAGGTGGACGTCGCCTATCTGGACTTCCTTAAGGTTTTGAGTAACTAGACAGTTATGAGGTGTATTACTAAAATAAAAATACTTATATGTATTGTAAAAATAAGAAATACCCAATTTCATTCACCTTAATTTAGTTGTTTTACCAAACAACCAACCAACGTGGGTATCTCATTTCGGGAAAATAAATAATGAATTATTCTATCAACTGCACATTTTGTATAATCTTCAAATTTATTAAATATCTTCGTTTTTGTGAATCATTTCAAATTGTTATTATTGTTTTTCTCCTTCACAATCTATAGATTGACAACCAATCAACACCCATCGATGTTGCATCATCGGCAAGTTGCAGCTCTAAGGACATCATTATTAGAAGGAAAATTCGTTGAACTCCTCGTAGATTGATACAAGTTCCAAATCATAATCTTTTCAGTTGAGGAAAAGGCTCGTTTGCGCCTTCTTTCCACAGAATCATTATTCCCTTATTCCCTCAGCAATCTTCAACTAATAGTTGACTGGTCCGTTAAACAAGCGCCATATTGTCAGGTATGCACTCTATCATATTGTTCAATAAACAAGCCGGGTCATACGAAAAAAAATCACATAAAAAAAGTGTAATAGGTAAAATAATCCTAGACGAACTATTACCAGCAATAACACACAAATATATCTTTAGCTAATGGCTAATTGGGAAGATCCCCATAGTGTGAAAAAAAATACTAGTCATCCCACTATCCAAAACCTCCGGTCCCACCTCTTTCAAAAGTATCGTCCCATTTCATTCCTGCCTATGCTCTCCAAAGTCCTTGTTTCCTTTGTCCATAACCAGCTTTCCCGTTACCTCTCCTCAACCAATCTGCTAAACATGTTCCAATCAGGATTCACGGCTCTGTTGAAAGTCACAAATGACATCCAGCTAGCCATCGACCGCTGACAGCTTTCCGTGTTGGCTTTACTTGATTTTAGTAGTGCCTTCAACTGCGTAGATTTCGACATTCTCGTTGAGCTTCTCAGATCCCTGAACGTCTTGTCTTTCTGTGCCAACTGGTTCAACTCTTATTTGAGGGATTGGAAACAGCTTCTCAGGTCGGAGGAGACATCCACTGAATGGTTCAGGCATCCCTCAATGCGGTATTATTTCTCCTCTTCTATTCTCGATTTACATGAATTCTGACTCGGACGTATTGTCTTCCTCATATCATAAAGATCATCAGCATAAAGATGCTGATGATCTCCAGATTTATCGCCATTTCTTTCATAACGATGTAAACTCTGCTGTGGAGGTACTTATCGCTGATCTGGAGGCTATGAGAAGCTGGGCTTCATCCCTCGGACTCTAGACCCCTAGTTTGTCTGTGAAGTTGGTACTGACATTCAAATTTCGAACGCCGACGCCCGAAGTTGGTCCTACAGAACAAGCTAAACAACTGCAGAGCTACAATGCCGGTCAAACATGCGGTTCCTGAACACATCAAAGAGAGCTTATGATATGTGTGTAGATAAACTAGTGTATGAACTGTACATAATTAGGCATTAAAAGTCTCGAGCGATATTATTATGAAACTCGCCTTTGGCTCGTTTCATAAACCCACTCTCGAGTATTAATGCCCTCCATTTTGTAGCAGTCACATAAACTACTATTATATATTTAAAAAAATATGCTTATATTGCAATTGGTTACTAAGGTCGGCAAATACATTCCACTGTATTCCGAAAGAATCACGGAACATAGATTACCGCAACAAGTTATAGACACTAGTTGGAACACTCAGGCATTGATTGCCACTCAAAAAATATTTAAATCGTCCTATTAAATAACATTTTTAAGCAAAAACGTATTTGACAAAATTCTTGCACACAGATTGTCGGAGCGTCCGCCATACTAATTCCGCCATTGTTGTTTACTACTTAGCTCAAATATACGAACACAGACTTTATGTTTGAAACTATTTCAATTATCTGTAATGTTGTGCGCTTTTACTTTCTTTACTTTGAATAAAATAATTCGCCTACTTGTTTTAAACTCTTACAATATACCTATAAAGGATGCATGTTAAACAGAAATCGTTAGTCTTCGATCCGAGTTCGATTCCAAATTAATGTCGAAGCAACCTGTCTGTCTGAAAAGTTTGGAACACGGAAGGGTAGAGCACACGCGAGTTATCATCCGCATACTACGTTTATTAGATAGATTACTGTATATTAAAGTATAACTAAAGCCTGGATGCACAAACAACAACTCAAAATTAGGCAGATACTTAAAGTCATGCTGACACCGTTCACCTTATCCTGGTCACCGAAAGTTGGATGACCAAATAGCCTCTCACCAAAGAAATTGAGTTAAAACAATATCCCAGTCGTTGAGCCGCTAAAGTTGATGTACCACCCAAAGGGAAAAGGTTAAACTTTAAAATATACCATCGTAGGGCAGGTGGAACTTTTGTTTACTTCCTTCACTCTTCGACATCAGAAAGAGGGGGCTCCATCAAAGGACTGGAAAGTGATTTCATGCATTAATTAAGGTCACAGAGCGAGATTTACAATAACACTGGCTTCTATAAACAAACTTGATTGCTTTACAAAAACTCAAATAACTAAGGCAGTGTCTCAAATGGAGGTTCATTTAAATATCAAAGTCAAAATTCAAATTGCTCCGTTTACAATAAAGGCTGCGTCGTGGGTACGAGATTACGAGCCGGAGTGAATTTCCGATACTCATTTCGAGGATCGAGTTTGGATGTCTTCGCGACCCTTCCAACTATTTAAAGTGTAGGCTTATGTAAGACAGGCATAAATCTTTAGTTCCTTGTACTTTAAATTGGTTGCTGTCTGTCTGGTGAGGTACTGCTTGGAGGCCGATACTCTCATAATGTATGGCCTTTAAAATTATGTAAATAAATAAAAATATGAAGTAACAGTTGTAAAAATTCTCAAGGCGTCAAAACTAACCATTCATTCCTTTCTAACCTTTATAAATTTTGTAGCCAGCAGAAATAATTGTCAAATTCTGTGTAACAAAATACATAAAAGGGTATGTTTAGATGTCAACCCCTATTATCAAATTAACCCAAAAATAAATAAATATATTGGCGGTTTGTTTGTTTATCGACATCAGAGCTGAAAAAAAACTTTTCAGTGTTTTATCTGAAATTTTCGTCACATTCATAAGATTAGAAAATGTGTTTAATTTTATCAGATGCCCACCACGACAAAAAAGCAAAGTCTAAAAGCGCAAAGTAAATGCTCCGCATATGTCTAAAATACTCTCAGAAGCGATTTAAAAGAAAAAGTCCTGAAATTCCCGTTTTATCTGTCCCTTCTGACCTACAATTTATTCAATGTCTTTACGGTTGACTTAAATACTAAAGCGGAGAAATAGGTAACTCGCAAGGATTTGTTATCTTGGTCCCGTATCTTGGACCCAACAATCTTAGTTGCTTTTGCTTAATAGTATTTCTTTGTTCTAGCCGTTGATTTGATTTACAGATTCTGAATTTATTATAACTTTCAGAAATTAATACAAAACTATAATGCGAAGGAGTGGAAAGTTGATATTGTCAAAGGCAATACTGTTAATCAGAAAAACTGATATTATGCCATGATTGGTGTGCTAAATTAACTAACTAGATGCATAGACATACTTTTAATTAGACTTTTATGAGTATTCATTGATTTTGATTTTAATTACTCCGTGATCAACGCTTAATTCTTAATGACTGATATCTTGCTCTGAAACCTTAATCGTTTATCATTCCAATAACGATTGAAACTCCACTAAGACAGCTACAAGTTACTCCTGCTACTACGAAGCAGCAATAAGGGAAACGATGCTGGACCCTTTTCCCACTTTTATTACCCTGTGCAATGCTTCCTGTTGCTTCCTTTTTTTCTCCATGAAATATTCTGCTAATTAAGGAAGGAGTGGAGGCTGAAGATTTCCTGCTGGTCTAGCAGATTACCCCTCCGTATCTCCGAGAAAAAACGTTACTCCGTGGTGAAATTCATTTTTGTGGCGCCAGTTTTTGAAGTTGTTTTTCTACGCGCTTAAAAACGGTTATATCATGACGTTGATGAACGATATTTGGTAGGGGGATTAAACAAGTAAATTACAAGTCTGTTGATGTCAATCGGCATGATTAGGTAGGTAAGTTGTTTTGTGCGAATACATTGTGTGTAACGGTTTAGTACGGTCGCTTAAATCGATTAACGTCTATAATGTTCTTGCTCGAATTGGTTCTAAGATAACAGACTCGGTGGCTAACAATAGTTCTATTATGTGAGTAGCTTCATCCCGCTGAATGCGAGTGCAGGAGCTAACGTGTATACATATGCCTGACTGTGAATACGGCAGCCGGACTTGCATTGAAATTGTTATTCCAGATTGGATTCTGATAGATAAATTCACTTGCAATCTGCGATTGTGAACGCATTTAATCGGGTTATGAAATTTAGCTGTGGAGAGTAGAGGATACACAATAGAATAGACAGCTAACCTAGAGGATAGATTTAGTAGACTCAATGCACTCACTCAGTTTCTTAGTGTAATCCGTTGCGGTACTTTCAAGCAAGCTATTTTTATTTGGGAAATATAAAACTGCATATAAATAATACTGCTTTTCACAGCAAATATACTGATTTTCACAGCAAATATCAGAGCAAAATACTGCGGTAGCTTAGGTGAAAGGTAAAGGGGTTGAGCGAAGCGAAGCCCTCTTTATCCTTCGTATTAGGTTGAACATGTAAGAACAACAAAAATACTTAAAACATAAAAAGTATTTTTGCTGTGAAAATCAGTATTTTTGCTGTGCGATTAAATACTAGCCTTTTTATTTCATTTGTAGTTAAAATTAAATAAAAATAGCTTGTACTTGTTAACTTGATGTGACGTTGACAAATGAATTGTGCGTTAGCCAATCATCTTCTAAATCCATCAGCATCAAAATCCATTACAATAAAACAATAGCAAAACCTCTCGAAAAATCCCTTCTCATAAAACCCTCAAGTTTTATCCGCCCTACTTGTGAGAGTTCGTAAAGAGGTACCGATAAGAATTCCTTATGCACGGGGCGCTCTTTGTTCGTCCTTCAAACGTCAAAGAGAGGAACTCCTACAGCAAATCAAGTTTGGTCGGCCAGTGGACCGACCGGTGCTTGGCCACGGCTCTTCACGGATGCCTAGAGCTTGGGACGGATTTATTGTTCCACAAGCCAGGGTCTGTAAACGTTTGAACAGCTACAGATTTCGGAATGACCGGCCGATCGGTCAGTAAACTCGACTTGTGAGTGTTGTAGATTCCGGGTAATGGGTGGAGTGGAACGGTCTGCTTGACGGCGTATGGAAAGGTGGATTTTCTACGATATTATAAGTTCTACATTGCACTTTTTAGATTCAGATTCAGTATTTTTTTGAGTAAATGTGGGAAATGTGAAATTGGCTACTTTGACAACTATAAATATGATTGTCATAATTATAGGTGTTTTTTCACCACCGCTCCATCACCCCACACTGAGCCAGCATGATTAATAACGGCTCAATTTTATTCGAATTCGAGTGAAGGCACATAGTCCCAACAATAAAATATCGAGGCTAACATATTATTTTTTCTCGTCGACAGCAGCTATTTTACGTATTTTCCCGTGGTTATCCCATCGTTCCCTTAGCTGCCTTTCTCACATCCACGGCAGTTAACATCGACTCTTGCAGATGCACGTCGGCTATTGAAGCCCTGCCAAATATAATATCGGCAAGTACGACTGGGCTGACCGCTCGTGTCAGGACATCGTCGGTACTCCACTGCTCTTTGTCTCCACTTGACGTCTGTAAGCGCTGCGGGCCGAACATATTTGCATGACAATACGGCGAAACTGGCGCAGGAGCGCAGCGCCAGCAGTTGGGAAAATCTGAAGAACCGAAACTTTGTGGAGAGACGTCACTGACGTTCATAAAATCCTCGAGCGTGTTTTAAATACGGAGTTGACGTGGAGAGGTGCTGTGGTGGATTCATTGTAGGGGTTCTTTCAACGCGTAACGCGGGCGTATGTCTGTCAGATAAAGTGTGTTTATTTATTTATCCACATTTCGTTGGATTCGTGAACAAGCGCAGATTTAGTAATAGTTCCTTTGACACCTAGCCTGATAAAATTCGCGCAGGTTACTGAAATATCTAAGTAACTACTACTCCGCGGACAAAAGACTCGTTATATTTAAATTGTTTTACGTTGCAAGAGTATTAAATGTATAGTATTTGTATACTTCTATTTTATAAAGTAGTTACCCTAACTGTAAACGATAAAACGACATGGCCAATCTCAACAGTCAACATTGGATGTAAAATAACAAAAAGAAGCTATGTTTGAAATCAACAAAATTTACCATGCTTTGTCATTTATGCTCATAAAGTGCACATTGTGATGTTATTTCTTGACAATGACGATATAAGAGTTCGTTTTTTCCCGCTAGCATAAAATAAAAGTCAGTTTACTGTGGTGGAGATATTAAATTCAACTTGTTAGTCTTGGCGGTTGTATCCGACTTTGTGGCATAGTGCGAGTTCACTGGCTGCTTATAAAACGCACAGAATTTCAAATGGCATTTACATATTTTTTTCTCGAGGGGCATCTCGGTATCAGTCGGATGCACAGCCTTGAGATGCAAAGTGTGAGGCAAAGGAGCTTTTTATATTTGCGGTTTCCACGTTTGGATTTGCATAATATTGCTTCCTTAACGTTTCAACTCTGTACTTCACCTATTCTTTAGGACTTAAGATGCTGGCTGTGTTGGGCATGAAGGTTGAATTTGGTATTAAAATACTGTTGGAATTATCTTAACGAAGGACTTATTTTAAATTAAATATTTCAATAATTTTACAGGGTGTTTGGTAAATGGATGCAAAACCTTAAAACGAAGATAGTTCAGACCATTCTGGACAAACTTCTGATAGCCGAAGTCTTACCGTTTTGTCAATATTAAATTGTTTTTATCCATTAAATCCATAATTTTACTGTTAATTGATAATAATTGCGATTTTGAACAATGATTGATTTCTTTTTCAATTATTTCTAATAAGATTTTAATTAAGTAATCTAAAATAACTTATTCTAGACATCTCTGACTTGAAAATTGGTTTTTACAGACCTTTTAAGTGCAATGTATGAAAGTTTTTTTTGCATGAGATCTTTGAGATTAAATGGATTTGTAAATTGTGGTATAATGTCTTGAAATTTTTATTGACTTTCGTATAGCACGTTTAAACTTAAATAAATCAATAGGCTCTTTTACCAACAAACCATGTCTGCTATAAAAATGTCTTAAGTATCATATGTGCGAGGAATTTGATGGGAAAGAATGAATGTTTTTCGAGTGTATGTATATATATATTATATATATATATATATATATATATATATATACATATGTATATATATTTCTTTGGTAAGCTCTGTTGCTTAAACGGTTAAATGGATTTTAGCTTAAGAAGTGTCGTTAGATTCGTCTCAACTGTCAGAGTGACACTGGGTATATAAAATAAAAGAAATAAAAAATTTGGGTCCTATTTTTTTTAAACCTATCGAGAGGGATATTGTAATAAAGGGTTTCTAAAATCAAAAATAAACTGAAAGAAAGTCGGGTTATTTGTGTTTATAATAATCCCACTTGTTTTATTAAACCTAATTTCTCTCAATCGTGACAAATTCGGACTTTAATTTTCATGACATTTTTTTATGACAAATTCCCTACATAGATAGAGGCCTCCATGTAAAAAAACCAGAAGCTTAATTTTTGTTGGCTGACTCAATAAGTTTATATCTGCTGGGAAAACCGCAAAGTCCAGTGACATATTCGATAACCAACCAGTATTTAATAACATCCTCAAGCCACAGTAAGGTAGCAAAGTTGCCAACTCACTTTGCTAATAGCCATGGTTTAACTGTCCTATTTGCATAATATTGCTTCCTTAATATGCCAACCAGGAGGGAAAGGAACAAAAAAGTGGAATTGCTTTTCCTCCAAGTGTGGACGAGTCAATGAAGTCAACTTTAGAGAATAGTGGAGAGCTGGGGGCCTTGATATGTTTTCCTAGTCAAATGCCAATGGTAATTCTGGCGCTCTCTTGCATTTTGGTTTGAAACTTTTCTGCCACTGTCTTGTTTTTGTACAACCAACGAGTTTTGTTTTTATACAACCTATTCAATGAAATAAGGGACAAAAAGACAAAAATAATCATAATACAGATATGTAGCAGTAATAATAATACCTTGGACACTATTTACACAAATTGATCTAGCTCCAAACTAGGATGCCCTGTACCTTGGCTACTAGACAACGATACACATACTTATAAAGATAAATATTATACTTAGATAGATAAACAACCATGACTACGATACAAATATCCGTTCTCATCAAACAAATATTTGCCCCCACCGGGACTCGAACCCGGGACCCTTGGCTTCGTAGGCAGGGGCACCGCCGACTCGGCCATTCGGGTCTTCAAGCAGTGATCGGTTAATCACTTACTATTTCATAAACTACATAAAATCTCTTGTACTCGAATTTAAGTGAACTACATATGCTTGGTTACTTTAACAACTAAACAAAACTAAAGATTCAAAGTTAAGTCAGAATTTATTGATATTTTACATCTGATACACGAGAGCGTGGTAAATACAACCAATGCTGGCACAAAAACCTAAAATACAATGAAAATTACTCACGTAGTCCGCCAGTCCACCTCCGAATGGTGTTTCCAATATAAAATCTTCTTACCCGTATACGCTGTCATTCGAAATTAACAATAGTCCAAGTTAGCTGTCACAAATGTGTCATATGAAAGCAGGTGCTCTCTTCCTGACACCAACAGATGTGAGGGCAGGGACGGTATTGGCTTAGGGTTTATTTATTCGAAACTTGCGCCGCTTTCGGACGACCAGTGCCCATTGGCAACCTGTCACTGTATTTCCCCTTTATTTTCACTTGACAAGAATATTCCGTTGCGTCCTCTTGATATTACATTCCCGTTGGACTTTTTATTCGTGATACATTTTTCCAATTGTCTACGGTGCGCGCCTCCGCATTGCGAACTGAAAGAATAGAATTTTGAAACAGTTTTGATTGATAAAGGTAGATGGGTTTTCGTTTCCATTGTTTGCGAAATTAGATTTGGAAGGTAGCGTGAAACTTCAGTTCCAGCTGATTAATGGTGATTCGGAGGGGTGGCTTGAGAAAAAGAGCGATTTCAGGTCACTGCGGTCACAGAAAAGCGTCTGAATTGTGGAGGTCTGTTTTGTCCGCTTTTAAGTTAATAAAAGGTTTTTAATGTTACATACTACATTAAAAAAAATGTAGTATGTAACATTAAAAACCTTTAATTTAAATCTTAAAAACCCTCTTAGCCGAAATGCTTCAGCGGTATTCTTAATATATGATGTGCTCTCGACTTTTCTCGAATTGAACGCGCCGCCGATTAGAAAGCGCTTGCAAGGAATTCATATGAATATTTAAGATTGTTTATTGTTCGTTGCCCTCAGTATACAACAGACTATGTTATCACTATACAATAGCATATACTTGAGATACTAAAGAAAATGCTACGCTATGAAGGAGTAACACTTTACGTTAGTATAAAGTCTCCGGCCGAGGTCAAACGACAAGAAAGAACACGTCAAACGCAGAATCGGCAAATAACGAATAATATCAAGAATGTAATTTCAATACGAGGGCTATCGTAAAACAGTAGCTATGAAGATATACCAATAGTGCTAACAAAATTCCCCTCTGTAAACCCCCCGGAACCCAGCGCGATGCGCTCCATACTTACTTACTGAGACATAGTTGCATCCGCAGGTTGGAGGATCATTAAAATGGCAGGATTACGTTTATAGCCCACTTTGTCCCCCTCATATCGGTAGCTAACTCCAAATTTTATAGTTTTAATAATAAAGGGGATTCAATTTGAGCTAGTCACCTGTTTTCTTATCCCTCAGGCAATAATGTTGGGAACCTATTTGTCTGCGACTGGATTGTAGAGATCGATATTCAATACGAATATCCCGTTAGCATTGTACGGTCCAAAATTGCACAGCGTAAATCTCTAATATCATATATGCCAACAGCACTTTTGTGACTTAACTAATATGTTTTTGTCTCAGCACTCGGGGAAAAGGTAGACAACAAATTAAAACACAGAAAACATTTATCAAAGTCATTCAATTTATGGTTCTCCAACAGATATATCTTAGTTGGAACAAGAAGTTCCGAAAGTTAGCATTCGCACAATCAGAAAGTGGGTTAATGAGATTCCCTCAAGAAAAACATCTCGTTAAAGCATACATTATTCAAGCTCCCGGCGAAGTTATGCGGCGTTCACGCGTTCATTAGACACACGAAAGAACAAACTCGAGATTCCCCCCAAAGCGCCCTGACACTCTACTTATCACCCACACAAACTATTCCCAAGTATTTCGGGACCTCGTGCAAAATACGCGTCGCCGGCTTGTTATTTAAATTTATCACTCAACTTTAATGCTCTAAATTCATTGTAACAAGTAATACTTCACAAGGTTATTAATTACGCAGCGCCGGCATTCTCGGTGTAACTCTTATTACATTATGTCAGTTGCAAATTGAAAAATTCCCGGAGCGTAGGTCTCATCCCATCGCTCCGAAGTATTTTGGCAAAATTATTCTCATTCATTAAGTCGACAAGTCGGGGAGTTGAGCTCGGGTTTCTCCACCTACCATTCAAGTTAGCCGTGTGAGAGTCCAACCTCACCTTTTTTCACCTTTTTATACGTACGTAATTTCCTCGGTTTATAGCTTTAATCGCTGTGTTACAAAATATTATTAATGGGTAACAGGCTCAAGTTTATCGCCAAATAGTTAGGCCACTCTTCAAGATTTACAAGTTTGGCTTATGCCACACGATGGGTACGGCAATCACTTTGCAGTTCAGGGCCCCTAAAAAAACTTTTTAATTTAATAAACAGCTGTTTTTACTTTTCTCGCTCTACGTACGTATTTACTGGGCCGCCCCTGTGGACCTTGCTACGCATATCTCCGGTGGTGTGTGATCCATTAATTAAAACTTATTTTGACATGTTTAGCTGAATTTCTACAAGCCCCGTGTAAATGAAATACCTACTTATCTGCCAGCGGCCAGCCACGATTTTGATACGGCTTTTATGGCAGTGAGGATATTATATATGACCGATAGCGAAGAAAATCAAAGATGATGAGCTTTTAAAATAGACTCAGAAATTACGTGGAAAACATTGTAGAAAATCAAGATAGAGGCATGAAGAACATATTTCGTATCATTTTACATCCCGTAGTCCTCAAATGCAATAAAAAGCAAGGACGAAAATATAGTAAACTAATAAACTTTAAATTGCAAAAGGGATTGTGGAGCAGCCCCTATTTCATCCAATACAATTCACGGAGGAGCTGCCACAAAGATGGAAAATCTCTCAAAAGGATAGCGTTTAGCAGGAGACAAAGAGTGATTTAGATCTCGTGCAGAGCGCTGAAGGCTTCTGGCGGACCACTATTTACTTTTCGGAAGGGACTGCACACTTTGAGCCGGCTCGCCTCAGCATACAGCGCGATTCTAAGCGCGTGTATCCTGCCAAAACACGCTCTCAGCATGTTATTTTATTTTATTTCATTGAAGCGCCATCGGCTCAGCACAGCGGAAACTCCAGGTATTAACATCGCCGGCAAACGTTAACGGTTCGCGTCAATGAGTGGGGCGGAACGTCCTCCGAGTGCCCTGGGCCATAATCCCAAAGTGTTCGTATGTACGTGGCGTCGTCGTCGCCGCTGCTGCCATTCGGCGATAATTCCTTCATATAATTCCCCATGCTTAACTCGGCGTAATGAAGTTTATTCGTCGCTACTTCATTGTGAGTCGTTTGGTGAGAGCACGCTATGCAGAATGTAATCAGTTACAAACTAATACGATGTCTGAAATGGAGGCTCGCGTATCAAAATGCCTCGTCGGGGCACCCGTTAGTTCTTTTCATTGCCGCTGCTCTTGCACGAATTAAAGCTAAGATTGGGCTCGGGCGATTTGGGCTAAATTAAAGGCACGTTTATTTTCAGCGACACGCCCCCAGTGTCGTGGAGATACTCCACGGAGGTTCCTATTAGAAATTAGTATTTCTCATTATTTTAATTAACAACTTATGTCGGCATATTGTTGTGCCGAAGACCGTTTCTGTTTACTTTAAACAGTTTGGTTAACAATTTCAGAGCGATATTTCGTATTCGTTGCCGTATAATTTACATCACTCAGAGATACACCATCAAAGAAAATGCAAAACATATCCGTTTCAGTCCCTGAAGTCTGATATCGCATGCGGTACGTTAAAGCTCACGCAACGTTCGTGTTGGTGTATTTTGGACTTTGAGTTTGGGGGGTAGGATTGAGTTTGTTGAGCTTGTCCAGTGTGTGATTAATGCATTTTATGGAAAGTTATATCTGTGATAAAAGACTTTGACTCGCAGAGCGCAACGGGACACCGCGATGCTGCGGTGACTTGCCTCGGACCACTCTGGAGGTTTCACTGAATTATATCCGGACCTAACTCGGTTTTGTAGAACAAAATTTTCTTTGACATCGAATTAAAACTTTTTGAAATATAGGTCGTTCGGCTCTACAATGTACTTTTACATGAATAATCAAATTGGTTACAGCAAATTCTAACCATAGATTCGTTTTTAAAACTAACATTTTTATATTTTGTAGCTAGCGGAATCGGCTTTGTTTACAATTTTGTAAACTATTTGACTTGACTTTAGTCACTACTCCAGAAAACTAAGTATCCTGCCAGGTGTCTTGCGTCTCATGTCACATTCACATATTTCTGTGAAACTAAACAAGCTGGCATGTATGACATAAGACGGAAGGTTCCTCACGGGTGTCTAGGGGATATACGTCTCATAATTAGCTGCAAAAAACTGCCATAGGCCTAAATTTGACATAGTGCGCGTTCAGATTGAAAGGTCCAGTTGCATGCGATTTTCACATTTCCTCTCGATTTATCTAAATACTATTGTACATTGCGACGATTCAAATTCAGCAGTAACAAGGAGCTGTGGCGAGCCGCCTTGTCGGCTTGTGGCCACACTACGTCGCGAACTTTTAAGCCGTCCATCGTTTAAAAGCTGCCGCCATTAGTTTTTAATATAGTTCACACTAATACGTAAATAATGAGAGGCGAAAATGTATGAAACCTGATACTCCCTTTAATAAAAGTGGAACATATTTTTTTGAAGGACTAATTCATGGGGAAGACTAATACCTATGACGTTGATTCAAACCGATGTGATGGGATGAAGTGTTAAAGTATTACCTACGAAATTTGTCTTCTGACAATCAATGCTACACAAACATGACTTTAACAAGTACACGGCACTTATTAATTATAACATAACTATTCTTTTTTTCCTACGACTACTATTCAAAATGAATTATAGTAGCTGTGTGTATGAAGCAATAGGCATAAAGATGTTCATCACCCGGTGATTCAAACCCTCGAACTAGCACCATTGAACCCAAGCCTAGTCCTATCTTATAAGAGAAAATATATGCTTATATGTGCTTCATCTTCGATTTCGGGTGCAAGAGCCATTGGTTCAATACAGGCCACGGTAGAGCTGGTCGATGAAGCAGTCCTACTTCTAGTGGTTATTGATAAAGACTATGCTGTTCGCTTGATGACTCCTGAAGCAGTTGCGAACGGGCCATACATTCCATGTTTATATCTTCACGTTCACTTCATTCATATGTATACGTTGCTTTTGAAACCATTTGGAATCTCTATTTGTGCAACATTTTTGTATGATCTTTCATGGTGAGTGTGGTTGGTGACCTGCTTCACCACGTTGAGTTGTCTTGGTTGAGATATGGATGGTGTTGGTGCTGTCGAATGATAGGAATTAGTGGATCATCGACTGACATGTTGAGTAATGCAGTTACAGATTTCAGTCACATGCGTATTTCGTAGTCATTTCTAACAAAGCCTGTAGCAATCGAATAAATGCGCCATGTTCTCTTCATATTCATTCTTGCTGAGTGAGAGTCGCTCCTGACATAGTGATAGCTGAAAAAGAGATCACTATCCTTATACTTATCTTTCTTTGTGCTTGTTAATAAAAAAAATCGTAAAGTGAGCACCCTACTCTTCGTTTTCCTTATACGACTTGAAATTTTGGAATGTTTTCTTGATATCCGTAGTAAATGGTAATAGATATCTCTAACGGCATTCACCATCTAAGAACAGTAACTTCTTAGATGGTGAATGCCGTGGAACCAGTTTATTGTTCATGAGCAATGTTTCTTTGATTTCTCGTTGTTCCTTCAAGATTTGTCCTTTTTGCCTTTAGTTCTTGAAGGATGTTCTGAAGCTGCACCCTCAGTTCAGAGACGGTGGCTGTAGCAGCATTACTCCGGGTTGTCATAATATCTGAAAAATTCAAAATTCAAAATTCAAAAAGAGTTTATTTCCATAAGAAACACATAGGTAACATTTGGAGAATGTCAAATCTTAAACTAACACATGTATAAGGTACAGGGAAATATAGAACTCAATTTGAATTCCGTCACCTCAATGTTTTAGATGCTGGAGGCAAAGAGGCGACTAGAACCCTCCAGCTTTATACGTTATTTTTTACAGAATTGGAGCAAACACTTTCCCAAGCTTTCTTGTCTTCTACATAATCTGATATTTTGTGGTAACCTTTTTTACATAAGTGATTTTTAACAACATTTTTAAATTTATTTACAGACAATTCTTGTAACTCAGTCGGTATTTTGTTGTAAAAGCGAATACATTGCCCTTTAAAAGATACATTAACCTTATGGAGCCTAGTAGTAGGTATAGCTAGTTTATTCCTATTTCTAGTGTTGACATTGTGCCTGTCGCTATTCTTAGGAAATTTATCAATATTTTTGTGGACGTACATTAGGTTTTCATAAATATACTGACACGGCACTGTCATAATGTTAATTTCCTTAAATTTACAACGCAGTGACTCTCTGGGACCCACATTGTATATTGCACGAACAGCCCTCTTTTGCAGCACAAATATTATGTTAATGTCTGCAGCGTTCCCCCACAGCAGTATGCCGTAAGACATAATACTATGGAAGTAGCTGAAGTAAACTAGTCTAGCTGTTTCCACGTCCGTAAAAAGACGGATTTTTTTAACTGCATAAACTGCGGAACTGAATTTTTTTGATAGCTTATCTATGTGTGGGCCCCTCTGAAGCTTATTATCTAAGGTGATTCCTAGGAATACCGTGCTATCTACAATTTCAAAATTTTCACATTTAACATTAACATTAGCCGAGACATGTTTAACATTGGGGAGTATAAACCGAATACATTTAGTTTTGTTATTGTTCAGTAAAAGATTATTAGCACTTTAGTGCTATGCTTTGCTAGTGCTTTGACGATGTGAATAATGCAATCTCAAAGGTAGTCAATTGGTTTACCAATTGACTACCTTTGAGATTGCATTATTCACATCGTCAAAGTTCAAACTGCGTCGTTTCATTTTAAACAAAAGTGAAGTGTCATCTGCAAACAGTACAATCTGGAGATCGTTTTCCATTAATGTCAACTCTCTGTATCCTGTTATTTAGATAAGAAGAGAGAAGATCTAAAGAGTTATCCCTAATTCCATAGTGATGTAATTTCCTGATCAATGTCCCATGGTCAACGCAATCAAAAGCCTTAGACAAATCGCAAAATACTCCTAGAGCATCAATGCAAAGACAGAACTAAAATAATTATGTACTTGTTTTACTTAGCTTACGTTTGTTGGTAGCAATGGTGGTCAGTAGGCAGGTAGGTTTAATATGAAATTTGATGTTTTGTCTTCTTGTGAAAACAATGTTTCCATAGTGTGTCAAACGCAGCAAGTCGAAAGTGCCTGTGTGTCTCACGAAGTAGAGATTTGATGGCATAGTATAGCGTTAGTTATGTGCACTATATAAGTGTAATCAATGTTATTAAATTGTAAAATCGGAATGTTTTAATCCCCGGTAAAAATGTGTTTCAAATTTGGTCCGTTTGAAATGACAGTTGGAGCTCTGTTTGACGGCTGCATACTGTTTTTGTCCACATTTCACTGTGTTATTTATCCATGTAACATGATTCACAACATTAATTATTCTATTATTACTATTTAGAATTAATTCAATAACATTAAACTACAAATATCGTCAGCAATTTTTTGACAACCAGCTAGATTTAATCAAATTATTATAGCAGTGTTAATTATATTGATCGAATTTCAATGAAGGCGGGACCTATAAAATCTAATACAGTAAGTTCCGCTTCGATTTACATTATATGAAATGTAACGTTTTACAATAATAATGTTATCGAATCTCAAGGCGCTACCTCGTCCGTGCAAAGGTCTCCGTTACTCCAGGCGGAAAGATCCGCAGTGTGAGAGGGACGAAATCGGGAAAAAATTAAAAAACGTAGCGCGAACCACAGAAAAATTGTTTGAAAATAAACCACGCTATTTTGTTAAAAAGTTTAATAAGGTGATTTTGCGAATACATAATATCTACATTTTGAACGCAGTTCCACAATGAAATTAGTTAGGATTTCAGAATTACAGGAAAAAATAAAACAATTTATAGGTGTTTTCGTAATTAATTTATATCAAGAAAATTTCATTTAATCGCGTTTTCCTTTAGTGAAAATCTTAATCAAATACTCAATTAATGTTAACCCAAAAATCTAATCTGTAGATGACTTCATGGTGAAGTAAATGGATTCGAAAAAAACCCCATTTTTTCGTATCACCCTAAGCATACCAGCTTGTGCTTTTTAGTTTACCGCAGTAGGGATGCAGCTAATTATGGAATAGACTTTTAGTTGGCTTTATAAGCAATCCTTTCTTACGTCACACTTTCCGCCACATTGAATAACTAGTAAGTCCTAATTATCTGGAAAATTGTTTACTGAGCCACATGTGCACACAAACATAGTCCACTATTTATGTTAAGGTTCCACTAACTTATGCAAGCACACCACCTGCCCGCCAGCGTCATTATAACCAACCGCCCTCCAGTACAAGGCCTTTATTTTGGCCCAGATACAAATAAAATTACCTATATACTCATGTAATGCTACAAACAATGATGTCTCACTTTATTTCTTTTGGAATTTAGTAGGTAACAACAAATTCACTCTAAACTCATTTGAAGAAGGAGTAAGTTTATAGTAGTAGTAGTATAGAAAGTTAGATTAAAGTTTATTTTGAGTATCTAGCTAACTCTTCATTCTGGGTGGAATCCGATTTCACTGCAGAAGCCTTAAAATTAAAAGTAAACACGAGAAACTAGGAGTTTGAGCACAAATTTTAGAGAATCATCTCTACCGAGCTTCTGAGAATCGACTCGCGAGCGAGAACTTCTCAGATTTATGTTTGTTTCGAAAATAGATAAAAAGTTAGTTATCGAACAATCCCCTGCATGGGCCATCAAGCGCACGCAACAGAATGCAGGCGCACTCAACCCCTCGGAGCCCGGATCCGCTGACCATTGCTCGGAGTAACCATCGTCTCCAACATCCCGGGCACAATAGCAACTTAAATTGTTCGTGAAAACGTTATGCACTCAGCGGGTTTCAATTTCCCGCGAACTAGCCACAGCAGATGTTCGCAGGACACTCATAAATATGATTTGAAAATCGTTTTATGTATAAGTCATAAACTTTTATCTTCGCTGCCAGCGTCGAGAGCCGAGGCTTTCGCTCTAAACGATTCCAGTTAGTTTTCCGTACAAAAGCTGCAGACGTTTTAATATCGGACCACAGTCTGGGGTGGCGCTTGGTATCTGCTTGTGTAAATTTCAACGAAGCAAAACTGCCGCCCTGCACGCCACCTCAGCCGGTCAAATAATGCGCTCCTAATGGTTTACTATTGCCTAATGTATTTTGGCGAAATGGAATAACGTAGCAGGGCTACTGCGCCTCGCCTGCCGGAGGTCGCTGTTTAGATAGTGTTCTAAGCACCCGTTACATCGGACTAATTAATACTGGACTTTATTGATTCCTGAACCGATTCCGATGTGCGTTTTTAGATATTGGTAACCAAGCCTAATACGCTTTGTAACACTAGAGTAGCTTTCGAATGCAACTACTACTTAATTCACAAATTTTATTTCTTTGACTATTTATTTCCAGCTTACTAACAAAAGTCATTTGAACGAAATGTAGTTGACGGTAATACCCATTAACACTCTTAATTTTACGTTGACGTGTAGAATTTACTTTGCACTGAAACCTTGTAGAAAACCCAATTTACAGATACAACTAAATGAGAACCTTTCTGACCAATCCACACAACACCCTACACCGAACATTTTGTGAATTCGTTCCAACCCGAAAGCTTCATGCCTTACTGACATCGTCAGGCCATTCATCATCTTCAACAACTGTAGTCAAACCAAACACGCCTACGTTGGCGTTGTGTGACAATACTAAATATGAATCGTTGATTGAACTTAGCAGTATATAGCCGAAAATTCGAACGTGAAGCCGTCGACTATAGTAGCATTCAATTCAATTATTTAATTGATTGAAATATATTAATTGGAAGGAATGATACATCTGAGTCCACGGTGAGTTAGACAAAAAATACATGTGATTTGTTGTTAGGCCGATTTGCACCAGACTTTTGACAGTAGCTTAATTTAGTTAAGCCATCACTAGGTCAACGATCTTCTCTACGTTAGAGACATATGGCCATAGGGCTATTAATGATAATACCCAAACTACAACCTAGTAACAATACTGAATACTAGAAAATAGTACCGCGCTATTTTGCAATTTACATCACATAAAATTTATAGCTATCACAGCTAGCGACCACAATTAATTACATTACAAAGTAGATTATGCGTAAGTACATCGAATTGTTCGAATACATTATCCGTTGTGACGCATTGTTTCCTACATAGTTTTAATTAAAACGAATAGTGGTAACAAATCGTTTTTCCATATCATAAATTATTAATTCCTTTAGACGCAGACCTCTGCATGGCGGTGGGGCATATGTATTGGTTGACTTGGGTGTTTGGTATATAGGGCGTGGAGCCCCAAAAAAAACATTAAAATGTGTCTGCCGATTAATGCATTAAAGAGGATCACATGTCACAGAAAATTTGTTACCTTAGTACATTGAGAGAGTCGTGTTCCTATAGCTTCTATGAACTATCTTTGACGCATGTGGAACCAACTCATAGTGCCCTCTTTCTGTCATATCGTCATCCTCATTGCCGCATTGTCATTGTTAGCCCATATTACTCTAGGTTCTGCAACAAATCATTCATTCATGCTCTGAATCATATATGATATTTTATTTCACTCCAAACTTCAGTTTAAATAGCACAGTAGCAACATTCGCTCCAACTGATGTGATGGCGCAATATAAAATAATTATTATGCTAACACATAAATATTTAATAAAGTAAATTCAGTTACAGTAGCTTTTCTGTATGAGTCCACAAACTGAAAATCATTCCGGTGGTTCTCATTGATTTGAGATTGCTGCTTGAACGAAAAAACTAAAAATAAGGGTTTTAACGGAGGCGTCTTATCGGAAGCGGAGGCGGAGCTGAAGGGCTTTGCTTCCACGGAAGCGGAGGTTAACGGAGGTAAAAAAAGATGTTTGTTTGATATATCAATGAAAGTATTCAATCAAAATGTAGATAAATATACAGAGCACTTTTGTAATAACTTCTACGGTATTCATCATTGAGAAGAGGAAAATTGTATTTCATAAATAATAGTTTTGCGGCTTTGTCAACTTCCAATCATTTCTCAAGGGTTCATAAATTAAACCAGTACTACTAAATAATTATCCGCTCGGTGCTAAACCTGAAGGCGCCTTGTTCCTTTGATGATATTGTAGTCCCATCTTTTCTTGAATATTTTTTTACCAAAGGTTTTGCTTTCCAAAATTATCATCTAACTCTAAAAAATACTGCCATATCGCACTTGTTTTTGGCTTCATAGTGAAATAAAATAAAAATAACTATTATATAGGAGTATATCTTTCAAAACAATAGAGGTTCAATCGCAACGGCGAAGCTAGTAAAAAAGTCGACAGGTTATTCCTGTCATTCAGTACGAACGCCCTCCCCCTCTGCACCTACCCACCACCCACGCATTCCAATCGCACAGATAATGTTCCCTTCATTCAGCATTGCATTTAGCCTGACTACATATAGTAGATTTCTACTTTTTTGGTAGATTTAAGGCTTTTTGATTTTGTAGTGTAGGTAGGTTTTGGTAGATTTTGGATCAAGTATATGGCAACCTTATATTTGGTAGTACCTATTTTCGGGGTTTTCTCGTCCATAACTAACCTTTATGCCCGTTTGCATACTAGGTATATCTATCTACAGACTATCAGCGCTCTCTTTCTTACAAAAACGAATTTACGGATATGCTAGAAAGAAACAAATATTTTGCACTTGGGGATGAATAACGGGTGGCATGAGTGAGGTGAGAGAGGGTGCGCGTACGTGTCAGCTCGAGCTTGACAACACAAGTCAAGGTTTTGGTAGAATTTGGTAGTTTTCGAAAGCTGCAAAAGTAGATTGGCCAATTTGAATGTGGTCACACCGATTGCGTTCTCAATACTAGCGACTTCGCCTAGCAACGCTTCTATCGCATGATATGTCAAATTTTTAACATAAATAAACTCTGTTAAAACTCTGTTCAGAAATTGCGGAGGCGGATGTACTATTTCTATCGGAAGTTCCGAACTTACGGAGGCGGAGGCGGAGACGGAGCTTCGTTAAAACCCTTCTTAAGATAATGTCTAAAAATGAATACTTAAACTTAAGACAACTAACATATTTTAATACAAACTTACAGGCTATTGAGTGTTATAACTTACTTTATATTTGAAATGCGTAACAAAAGATAATAAAAACTGTCACCACATAAGACCATCTAGACCAAGCAAACGCAGCTAATTAATTCAGAAATTAATCATAACGTCTCGCTATTAGGTATTTAGTTAATGCGACAGCTAACACGACTGCAAATACTGAATACATAATCAATAACACAGAATATGGACGTGGCTAATGTAATTATTAACTAAGCACACATTGGCTTCTACCGTGGTGGTATCCTTGTACAAATTCGGCAAACAATAACCGGGCATACTTTAAACAAATAATGCGATGAATTGCTGGACTCATTACTCGATCGGTTCGTTGCAAAATGTCCTGTTGATATTGGCGTACACACCCTATTCCGATTCCAACTATTCGATTCAAATAGTAGTTCTACCAGTAACCGCTAAGTTCCAAATTCAAAAGAAAAGCGAAGCAACTATTAGGGTTGACTTGCAACAGACTAATTAAAAGCTATGTCAAGTGGTAACCTGGCTACCTTGCCGTGCTTGACTGCGTAACTTAAGAGTGTTGCACTTAATTTGTGTTAAAACTATATTTGTCAAAGCGGTTGTCAAAAGGTGCAAATCGCCCTCAGTCTACTTGATCATGTTGTATTTCTCGGCAGTGAAACGTCTGAGCCCCGAAATTCGCAGCATCGTTAATCAAACTCGGCAGTCATGAGATGCGCACAATACGAGCACCAGACACCGTTTACTCTGCAGTCATATCTCCCAAGCAGCCCCGTCGAACTTGTGGCATATGTCGGCAGCCAGGCAGGCCCCACTACTACACTGCTAGATACTAATAAATAAACACAGCCTGTGTCGCCGCCGATAAGCCTACCAGTTTGAACGGGAGATGAGAACGAATGTACCCGTCCGTTTGGTGCTGTGAGGCAGGCTTCGCGCTTATTTGATATTTGGCGCATATCACCCTCTATCAGTGATGATTAAAATTGTTCTTGAGATTTTTAACCCATATCATCCTAGTATTCCATTGTTGCAAAGGTTCCGTTTTTTTTTTCAAAGTTTCGTATTCTTTATATACCTATATATAGGTATCCAAACGTGAGCTATTTTTAACTAGTTATTCAATCGTTCAATGAGAATATGAGATTAAAAAACCGGTCAAGTGCGAGTCTAAATCGCGCACGAAGGGTTCCGTACCACCGTTCAATGGAAGCGATGGTGTGGAGTGAATAGTTTGGATTTTACACAGCAAAATATTGTTTACAAAGTTATTGGTGCGGTTACTTTCACACTCCATGTACGTAACCAGGTGCATCTATAAGTTTGTATGTAGTATTGAAAGAATTGTTGTATGGGAGCCCCCTTAAATATTTCTTTTATCCTATTTTTTAGTATTTGTTGTTATAGCGGCAACATAAATACATCATCTGTGAAAATTTCAACTGTCTAACTATCACGGTTCGTGAGATACAGCCTGGTGACAGACGGACGGACGGACAGCGGAGTCTTAGTAATAGGGTCCCGTTTGGAACCCTTCGGGTACGGAACCCTAAAAATAAATAAATTGCAGTTGATATTTTTTTCTGCTCCTGATACTCCAAAAAATATATCTAAACAAATACAATAATTTTATGTTCTAAAACTAGACTGGAATTTTTTAAGATGATAAAGCCAGGCATTTTACCTAAACTATTTGACTGGCCAGTCAAACCGAATGAAATCTTTTATGAAGGTCGTATTCGAAAATTGTTTTTTATCTCAAATGTTTTCAAAATATAATATAACATCTTTCTAAAAATGCTAGTAAATGTCACCAGAAATTCACTGCCACCTCTCTTACAGCCTTTGTCGTATAATATAGAGCAATGAGACTTTCATCTTTCATCGATTTTGACAGGCTTGATTTGAGAACCAACCAAATGTGTCAGGTGAAAAAGGCACTATAGCATACAAGCAATATTTAGCCGGCTAAATTCAGATTTTAATCGGGAATTTGAGCCACCCTGCTTTGGGTAAACCTGACCAACTTTTTTACTAAGATGGTGCATATTTCTAAAAAACACTGAGATGTTCAGTCGAAATTATGGCAGTGGACCAGAATAGCATGATGATAATGACCTGAAGAACTGTCCCAGGTATTTGGAATAAGTTTCGAGAGTACCCATTGCAGAAGCATTTCCCGTAGCAGATTTCCTTCGCAGCTACGCATACAATAACAGCTAGATCCGACACAGAGCGGCACGGATGAGTAAGCTCAATAGAAAACGAATTATTCGGGAAAGTGGCTCGTTCGGAGATCGTGAGCAGCTAAACGCGTTATTTTTCACTTGGCTTTATTTTTGCGCGGCGGTAGGTACGTCGGCCGTCGGGTCCGGATTCTAATCTATTTAATTTATCAGGGATCTCCCTCGCGGCGTCGATTCACTTCATTTAATGCACGTATTTTGCGGGAGGGCTGATTGTTTTGAAGCATTCGGCTGTACGCTCCATTTAGATTAATTATTGGATTACTTAATTTCGATCCGGAAATCGATCTCGGTATAGGAGTTGGCGTTTCGTAAACAGAGGTTGAGTTGGTAATAGTGCCCTCTGATTTAATCCGGGTTTCGGGCTACCCGAGAGAAAGCTGTTATTTACTGGGATGTATTCTGAGTCTACAATTACTCACGGGTCAAACGTAACCTGTGAGTTAATTAAGTCACTGGCATTACGGATACACAGTTAGGGATAAATCAGCTTTATTTTGTGTACCTGTTTTATTTTGATAGATTGCCATTGAATCCAAAAGTAGACCAGGAGTTTCATTCGAATAACCGGAGCCCAATAACTACCCGATTTATGGTTATTTACGGCACCAGTCGATACTAAGAGTATAATAAAACTGACTGAAGTCACTAATGACTTCAGTCAGTTTTATTGTATATGCTGACCATCACTAAAAGTTACTAATAACTTTTAGTGATGGTCAGCATCGATTTTGGCTAAGGTGTTTGTTATTTAATGGTAAGTAATTATTGGGAAATTGTGTAAGAGGCTTCCAATGTTTTTCATATTAATAAAATTGATTACTAACTCCAATTCCTAAGCAAGCTAGCCAGTAACGTGGCCGCGTCAACAACAGAAAAGGCCTATACTAAGAGACTTAACCGCAGGCTATAATTACATCCAAGATTGGGAGCCTCAGCAATTGAAGGGCTCAATCGGGGTCGGAAAAACTGTGGGTATTTGTCTCAGCATCTAATAAAGTAGACAATATTGCACTTGAGACGTATAAACGTGCGAGCGACATTCCGACTCGATATTAATTCTGGTAATTATTGGATCGCATTTGTGTCTAGACGAACATTCAGAAGTAGGTACCACTAATCAGACCGTATTCGACGACTTGCATGATAAAACCTACGTGTGATCCTTTTAATATTAGTTTGTCTTAACATAAACTCAACAACTAATCTGAGCCACACTAAGTCTCTTAAGAACTTAGTCACAAATTCCCCATCCCCGTCCATCTTAAGACCACAACTAAGTTTCCAGCATGCGGTCAAAATCACATTATGAGAGCAACAGGACTTGTTTAATCGTAACTGACTAACTACACGGCACTATTCACAGTATCAAAATCTCATCATCCATAAATTAAGGGTGCGCGGTCGACGGTAGCACTGGCCGAGCCGTTTAAGCTCTATTGTGCATAACCAAAGAGGTACAGGAAACCACAACAGCTTTGCTGAGAACTGTGTTATGTAACTAGTGCTATGCTAGTGCTACAACATTGAAAATAGCGTCAATTAATGGCCAAGGAGGCTGAACTACCTAAATATGAGCGAAGTTATGGCTCGTAACCGGTTTAAGCTTAGGTTTGTGTTCAATTGTGGCGGGAGCCTCGGAGTTTCGGATATCACGTAGATTGGGAATTTCGTTGAACTTGTATCAGGCTCATGAAGAACCAGTAGTAGTTTAGTGTCATGCAAGATTTATGCTGGTTGAGTTACGTTTATCAGGTGACGAGGTTATTTAAATGTTTCTGGCTTTCGCAATCGACTTTGGATAATCCTAGGCCAACAAAAGATCACATACAGATTTCCTAACATGAACTTCTTCGAACTTATTTGCGATGATTGTAGTTGGGTTTTTTATATAATAATAATTTGGACACTATTTATACACATTGATCTAGCCCCAAACTAGGATTCCCTGTATCTTGGGTACTAGACAACGATACACATACTTATGTAGATAAATATTATACTTAGATTGATAAACAACCATGACTAGTGTACAAATATCCGTTCTCATCAATCAAATATTTGCCCCCACCGGGACTCGAACCCGGGACCCTTGGCTTCGTAGGCAGGGTCACTACTGACATGGCCATTCGGGTCGTCATCTTGACAAGGAGCCTGTTTGTACTTTAATCATCTCATAGGTGCCTTGATATAGATGAGCCTTCGCTTTTTTATGTTGAATTCGTCTGTCCTGTGTCATAAGCAAGTTTAATTATCACTTTCGCCCGCCAATGGGCAAGCTAAAATGGTAGGTCCACGTGAGCAGTTTTTTATAAACTTGTAGGTACCTTACTATTCCGGGGTGTCCCTCGTGTTCAGTATTTTTAATTGAATTAGCTGCAGATTATTTTGTGAAACTATAACAGTCCGATTAATAAAGTATAGTAGTTGTTCACTAACAAAGTCTTAGACATTTACAATGGCAGGCCTCTATAAGCGTATCGTACCGAATGTTACTTTAATTATAATGATACTTGAATGTTGAATGTTGGTATGGAATGGGTTGAACGTAGATAGAAATTTTACACTCCCTATGACTTTATTTAAATTCAGATCAATGCCTAGATTGATGAGGTAAGAAGCTTGATGATTGGTACCAAGGAAGATGTTCTAATCTTTGCCTAGGACTTACCTAATATTTTTTCAGCTTTTCGTACACACACATTAATTATACATCATCTTTTCAACAAACCGTTAAACGTTAAAAATGTTTTTAACGATCCGATTTACTCAAGTGGAGAGTATAAATTATGGGCATTTAAGAGAATACTCTTTGGTGGAGACGCCCATAGAGTAAGAGCAAGTTCACACTCTATATCAGACCGACTGTTTTGCTGGATCAGGCATGTGTCAGAGGCATATGAAGTCGGATCCGACAGCTTAATTTTCCGGTAATATAGCATAAAGGCCAGTGGGCAGACCACCTGCCCGATGTCCCGACAATATACTAAAGTCGACAGGATCCCAATATATAAGGTTGGCACAGGACTGTAGGGGTTGGCGCGATAGAGAAGACGCTCAGCAGTGGGTTGATGTGGGCAGAGCATGATGATGATGATAGCATTTTTAATTTGTCGTGTTATCCGGGATCGTGCATCCTTTTTATGCATCTTATATTTTATTTAGTCCTATTTATATATACTGTTATACTTCTTAGAGCACAACACATACAATACAAACATATACGATAGCGAGGCAAAGGAAAGTGGAAAACATCACACCTACATATGCGAGCTTGTCTTTATTAAACGTGTTTAACAGATATATCCTGCATTGAAGCTTCCACTCCCATATAAAATGGGTGATGGCAGAATCACCAGCTTTGTAGATATCTGCAGCCCACTGGCATGTACATGTTTGAATTTGCAAAAATTTTGCGAATTCCGCGCGCAAATTCCAGCCGCTACTTACTCCATAAAATCACTTGTTGGTGGCCAACTACTCATGCTGGTCCTAAATAAAATATATTATTAGAGAGGTGAAGAGATGCAGAGTATCATTATGTCAATATAAATACTTGTTCGAATCTGCTTTAAAGTTGATGAGTACTATAGTACCCAAAGTAAATATAGGCTTGAACGTCCTTGGGTACTAGAGTCCTAAAGAAACAAGAAGCGCGAATTTGGAAAACAATGCTTGAATCTTACAAGAAATATCCAAACGATGACCTTCAAAGTTACCTTAAAATCAGGATAATTCACAACACAAACACAAACCGCACCCGGCGGACATGATCTAACTTTGACTTGACTTTATTTAATAGTGTAGCCACAAAAATAAAAATTAAAGGTAATACTATACACACTAGTAATACTATACTATAACACTGTAAATACTATAAAGAAAGACTGAGTTCTAGTAGTATATATTTCTTTGTAGCGATCGATCCTTCAAATCCAAAAGGTCCACATCTCTTCGAGTGCCTCCGAGCACGCGCAAATTATGGTACTCTAGTGCCATAGGACATTTGACTGGGTATGTTGAGCCAAGGTCTATTCACTGTGGGAATTTGGGAATATACACATGTATAGCTAAGTCAGCTTACTTATACACTGTAGTCTGTATTAAGACTGTATATGTGTGTATTTTACAATAAATAAATTGATTATTTATAAATCTATCTATCTAAAACATATGACAATTTGCAAATTGTATCCGGCAAGACTGTCGGTCCGACATAGTGTGTAATGTCGCTAGCCAGTAACTTTTTGGGCATATAACAGCAACGCCATGGTTTAACTGCCAGCCCCTGTCATAACCGAGAAACTATCCAATTCCCACTTACAACGATGCGATGGACTAATATATGCCTCGGCGCATTCGGACCACAAAACGTAATCGTCCCCCCTCCCCCACTTCCTGTACTCTTCATACATTTTATAATGACCCGCCACACACGGTAAACGTCGGTGCCCGCCACATGCTACAAATCGCCGCTGCTCGCTTCCTGTGGCGCCAGAAAACGCTGACACACGCCACCCGTGCGATTAATCCATCCCTCTCTTCCTTCGCTTCAGTCAACCTGGACGACGACGTCGTTTAAAACACTGCAAGCAACGGGGTATTACAGTAGCGGCCACTGAATAAGAAGCACGCTTCAGCCAATTGAGGACACAAAAATATATTTTTTTTAGTAATATATAACCTAAAGTGTCGCCAAAGTGTTGCCAACGTTAGGTTAAATATTGAAGCCTCGTCAACAGCGCCATTTGTAGAATTTTGAATAAACCTGCTCCGAAAGTATCCTATTGATAACAATATTGATATTGATATTGATATTGATAACAATCTGTCTGTCACAATAAAATATTAGAATACCACCTGCGTGCGTCGCGATTGTTTCGAACGGGTTGACTGAAGCGCAGAGAGAGAGTAGTGACGAATGGCTTTTGTCAGTGTTTGGTGGCCGGTAGCGTCCATAAAAAGTGAGCAGCGATGACTTGTAGCGTGTGGCAGCCACCGGCGTATACCGTTCTGCGAGTCCATATATATTTTTAAGAGTACAGAAGAAATTTCGCGGTGTGTTTTGTGTCGAAATTTTTAATACGTGTGCGCCGAGGCTAAGTATTATTTTTGATGATGTGTTCACATGGTTTGTGCACGTAATCTTCATCGCTATACCTTGATTTTTACCTCAAGTGGTCACAGCCTGTCGCGTGCCGCGTTCCGTTTCTGTTTGCTATTTAATTTTGATTTTGAATTTGTTAGAAGCTTTTATTTTCTGTCCCCCAGATTTATGAAATTTTATAATAAAAAAAAACAAAAAAAAAACAAGAGTTACATGAAAATAGTAAACAAAGTCGAGCTTATCTCTAATAAGAGATATCTTCCAGCAAGCCCGGATGAGATGGGAACATTTGATTGCTGAGCAGGTGTAGACCTAGTGTACAACAATATAACGAAACAAACGAGTACTTACATACATATAAATATAAATCCTAAGCAGAAATAAAATACATTCTATAATATACTACTAACTATCTATCTACTTTATACAGAGGTGGTTGTTTAATCTTAGTAAAAAATAATATCAAGGTGAAACAACGGAAAGATATTATTTTACTCACTGTAGAAAGAAAAATAGAGGTATCCTGTGATGAGTTGGATAGACATAATATTATTGTTTGTGTCTACAGACCTCCGAGGAATGAAAAAGGCCATAGCAATTTGAAATATTTGAGAAAAATATGGAGGAAGCCATTACTAAACTATGTAATAATAATAACAGAAAAAAGTTATTATTTGAGGCGATCTTAATGTGGATTTGCTTATAGATAAAACAATGAAACAACGTTAAAAACTGTGTTCAAATAATTTAATTTATGTCATGTATTTATAGACCCGACGAAAATTACATTTCCCAGTCAAACTTGCTTGCGTTTTTGTGACTGTGCATTCACAAGTAAAAATTAAATTAACTGCTTACCAGCCGATCACAGTGGTCAAACAATTTCATTCCGTATTTCTTGTAAAGATAAGATTGATCCATCATTTAATAGGCCTATTTCATCCCATAGGCTAGAGAGGTATACGAAATCCTTGCTACTATAGATATAAATTTGCTACTATCGAAGTTTAAAGAACAGAACCCAAACAAAATCTATTCAGACTTCTTCAACATTATTTAAACACAATTCGTTACTGTTTTTAAATTAAAGAAAATCAGTGACAACAGCGGTAAATCTAAATTAAAGGACTGAAAATCATATGGAATTCGTAAACGAAGAGCTATCTTGTATGACCTTTATAAATATAAAACCTATAACTTTGACAGAAAATTTCATGAAAATGTTTAAAAAAATCTAAAACTTTCAGGTTATTTGTAGAACTGCAAAAAATTTTACACATTAATAAAAAAATACAAAATTCAAACAATAGAATAAAACAGTAAAGATAGGTGATAATGTTGTTAAATCCAATGCTGAGGTAGCTCGAGCTTTCGAAACATTCTGCACCAATATACCCTTACTCACAACAGAGCCTGAAAATTCATCTCCATATGAAGCAGAGACTTTGTTAAAAAACAGCACTGGTATCAGTAATTCAGATTTTAAATTTCATCTTATATATCCGCAGGTATCAAAACGCTAAGATTTCTTAACTTAAAAAATACTGGAGACCTGTGGGGTGTATCAGTCAGTCATTGGATCAGAAATACTAGTTATAGCTCCATACCTAGCTTATATATTCAATAAATGTGTTGACGATGGAGCTTTCCCAGACCTCATGAAACATAGTAAACTGATACCTCTGTTCAAGTCGGGAGACATGGGTGATCCTTCAAATTTCAGACCAATATCTGTTATATCAGCACTAAGTAAAATATTTGAAAAGATTATCCATCAAATGCTCTCACACTTCAACCGTACAAAACAACTCCACACCAAACAATACGGTTTCACTAGGGGTAAATCGACTACGGATGTAAATATTACTCTCATATCTCATATTTATTTTGCATGTATTCTGTCAAAGGCATTTGATTGTGTTCATCATGATACGCTACTTAATTATTTAATGAAATTAAATAATTACGGTGTTAGAAATAAAGCGTTGGATCATATTTATATATATAATAAAGATCATATCTAAATAATATAATTCAAAAGGCAGAAGTCAACAGCGTTAAAGCTGATTGGGAGTAAAAATTGGAGTTCTGGTATATATTAACAATCTGCCTTTCATGGTGGAGAAATTGACTGACATAGTGCTGTTTGCTGATGATACTTCCTAGTCTTCAAAATTTAAAGACAAAAAGAAAAAGAAACGGTGGTAAAACCAAGTGTATTAAAGCCTCACTTCCAAATATCAGATGAATTGAGATCAGTAGTGTTAGACAGCAACAGGTTAGAATTAGTAAATGATACGAAATTGCTTGGAATAACCATTGATAGCAAATTTCACTGGGGACCCCACATAGATAAATTAGCTGGTAAATTAACATATGTTAGAGTTTGGCTATTCTATCATGAACCTAGCAAAGCGTGGCAAATTCAAAATTTATGAAGTAGGCAACACAGAAAATAGTTGGAAAATACGATTTTGATACTTTTATAATAAATTGTATTGTATTGTACAAAAAATATTGAATATTGATTAATGGTGTGAAAAGACAACAGTTTGAAGCAAACTTGTATGAAAATCATTACTAGATAAATTAATATCACATAAATGGTCAGGAAAAATTAAAGTCATACGTTCAATAAAAACATGTATTTATTCGCTATAATCAAAGTCAGAATCTAGATATTCTACTCCCATATCTGACTCATCTGAGCTGCTCGACTCATCATCCCGGACGCTTATTATAAATTGTTCCATATGTTCGGTTATTCCATCCCTGGTTCGGTACTGGTCTTCAACACGCAGTACATGATCGACATTTTTTTTCCAGTCATCTGCTGTTATGCTTTGGAATTCTTCTTTTATGAGTTCTTCTAACTGCGCTGCTGATTAAGAAATATTTTTACTTGCCACTTTTCGCTTTCCAAGACTCCATATGAGCTCAATAGGATTGAGGTCGCAATGGTAGGGAGGTAATCTTAATACCTCATGGCCGTGCTCTTTTACGATTTCATTTGCTTCATAAATCGGCTCTGGTTTATGTTTTTGTACCAAAACCAATAGTTCCGATCTGGACTGACATTCTTCAAACATAATTTGATTAGCCCGCAGCCAGTCTTGTATATCTACTTTCCGAGTGCTGGTGTTGGGTGCCTTATTAATTTGAACCGTATGGTAACTGGCGTTGTCCATCACTATGACGCTATTTGCACTCAAATTGGGTATCAGTTTCTCGCACAACCACTTTTTAAAATTTGATGAATTCATATCATGATGGTAGTCTGCTTTGGTTGACTTAGTGCTGAATATTGACAGTGCATTGGGCACAAATCCATTCTCTGAGCCAGCATGAACGATTATAAATCGTTTTCCTGTGGAAATGTTGTCGATAACACCCTGTGTTATCGACAACATTTTTTGTGCGAAGGTCCTTGCCATGACATTTTTGGCTTATAGTTTTGATGGATGTATGTTTCATCAAGATATATTATTTGTTTACCTTCAGCACGTTTTGCAGCAATGGTCCTTAAATATTGGTGTCGCCAGGCTTCGAGGTCGTATCTTTCAATAAGTACAGATCGTTTATTTTTATTTTTCTTAAATTCAAAACCATTCTTTAGCAAAATTTGCCGTAGTGTTTCTCGGCATCCCGTAAAGTTTATGCTTTCTCTTAAATCAGCCAAAAGGCTTCTAAGGGTAGGCACTTGTTTTTTAACTAAATAGAATTCATTTATCTTGTTCCTGATAGCTTGAATATCAAAACTATCTAGATTGGATATTTTAGATGGGTGAGGTCTTTTTTTGCCTGGAGTTCTGAAGACACCTTCATTTGTTTTACCTTCATTATTTATTCTCTTTAATGTTGAACAGCTCACACCTACAAAATAAATAAATAATTATCACGCAACTAGGGTAGAATAACAATTTAGCCTATGTCCATCCTCGTACCTTAACTAATATCCATGCTAAATTTCTTCAAAATCGGTCGGGTAGCTCTGGCGCCAAAGCGTTAAAGACAGACACACAGAGTTATCTTCGTATAGGTAATAATATTAGTACTTATAGATTTAATTACCTGTCATAGAAGAGATATCTTGAAAATATTTATTCTGACTAAGTAACTCTTTTTGTTCCAATTCTTTGAGTTTGAATAGATTTTCCAATACCTCTTGTTTGGCTTCGGAATGTAGGTTAAGATTTTCTGTAAAAAAAACATTTCATGAAACATTTTCCAAGCATTAGTCATGTTGTCATTCAAACTTGGCTAAAATTGAAAAAGTGAATCTTCGTAATTCTAACATCATATAAGTTTAGTATACATTACTGTAACAAATAAAGCAAAATTTTGATTAATAGAAGTTAGCAATGAAAGAAGTCAATGTTTTCTTAAAGTATCAAAATCACTGTGCTCAACTAACCTATAAATTGTACGACGCTGTCTAAAAATTCCGTTTTTTGCTTGATTAAGGCATCTTTCTCCTCTTGTTTTTCTTTATGTTTGCTCATCATTTTAAAAAGAAGCTCTCGTACACTACTTTTAATCGGTTTACTCATGATTCAATTCGTTATTAACGCAAAACTCAATAAATGAACACAAACAACAATGCGATCACCGAGACGTTGACAGCACGTTGACAGAATGTGTCAAAACGCTGGTGTTGCAACTTTAAAAATTGGTGGGTTCGCCATTCCCTAGCCAAACTTTAAGAACATCGGACAAAACATGGATGTGGCTACATCTAGGTTAGTATATTTTAGTTACTTTCATAGTGTCATGTCCTATGGTATCTTGTTGTGGGGGAAAGCAGCAGATATTCAAACTATCGTTATTTTACAAAATAGAGCTATTCGAGCTTTTTATAATTTGAAAAGCACTTACTCCTTAAGAGAGCTTTTTGAAGAAATTTAAGTAAATTTCTTACTAACTGTAGCTAGTCAATTTATTTTCGTAAATATAATGTATGTACGCAAGAATCTAACAACATTTTCCAAGCTTAGCGATAGCTGTTATGTTAACCTACGAAATAATCACAAACTAGTTGCTCCCCGATTTAGACGGGCGATGGTTAGCAATTATTTCAAAGGTTAGTGTATTCTCTACTACAACAAGATACCTCTGGAGATTTTGAAATTACCATTTGAGCAATTTAACAAAAAGTGGCCAAGTGCGAGTCGGACCCGCCCATGAAGGGTTCCGTAGTAGCAAGTAATTATGTGACTGGATGTTTGTGTTTGTTTGTTTGTTTTGTTTTTCATGGTGTTTGTATGAATGACAAAGTTATCTTTGCGGTTTTTCATAAATGTTTTATTGGCACACATTTTCCACTCTAGAAGGGTCTGTCTCTTTAACTATTTACCTTGAGGAAAAATGGTTAAAATAACCTCAACGTCATTTTTAAAGACCTATGTACAAACACCCCGCACATACAGGTTAGAAGAATATTTTTTTTTGGTTTCAGTTCGTAAAGCAGTTCACAGACAGTTCATCTACATAGGTATCAAATACACATTTTAACTGTGTCGTCCTAATAGTGTCTGCATAAATTTGACATACTTGACGAAACTATAAGGGTTCCTTGTTTCTCTACGGAACCCTAAAAACCATGTAAAAGCGACTTTGTCAAAAAAGGGATATCACAATGTTCAAGTTTACTTACATGACGGGACTGTATAGGGTTAATCTAATTCAACACAGTACTTGCTGTTTATCATTTTGTAATTATTTATTCCTGGCTGATTCATATTATAACTAATATTGTAAGAATTATATTACTTATATACAACATTTTTTTAAAGAGATCTAAAAATCAATCTGTGGGCCTTTCTTCGCCCTGCTTCTCCCATCCAATCCAATGTGGAGATGAGACAAAAATGACGATTGCTAATTATATATACAGTTATAAAGGCATATGATTGATTGATTGATTGATTGAGCTTTTTTGATATATATATTTATTTTATTTTATGTTATTTTTTTTAGTTTTCGCTCTGTTATTATCCGAATGTTTCTTAGCGTATTAAAATGTTTCTAAGCCTGCTCATTTTATTTAAAGCGTCATTGTTGACTGTTCATTTTTCCGATATTTTAGTACAGTCTAATTCTTTATTAAGGAGACCTTCTATTGATTTGACTCTACTTAGTTACTTCGCTGCTGGTCAAGCGTACGTCCCCTACGCTCGACCAGCAGCGAAGAGCATAGAGCCTAAATAGACAACCGGGCAATATGATTGTGCCGGCACGTACGCCCGCCACAGATATGCGGAAATATCTTTTTCCACGTAATGTTAAAATAAGTTGACGACCGTCACAGATAAGGTATATTTATATTCATCACGTAGTTTTGTAGTTAGTTGTATATAAGCTTATAGTATTTCCTATAATAAATTAATCTAGTATTTGCGCGCATCTGAAGCCTTTTACTTTACTCCCGAAGATGTCGCTCTCCTTATAATTGCCTCTGGCAAAATGATTTCTGTTTTATGTCAAATTCACCAGACCTTTGCATACATCTACACTGTAACGCAACAATACCTTGGCCCCAGCGGATATTTCCAACTCCTTGCTTGTTTTTTGCGGATGGTATAATATTATTTAAAACCAAATTATAAAATTTTCGAGTATAATCTATAAATCTATCAGGACTATCAGGACATCTTTGTGACATATTTAAGGTATATAATGCATGAAGCACAGAAGGCAGGTTTTGAAACCTGTCAAACTGCAACGGCATGCTATAGCAATGTAAGAATTATGACACTTTCTTTACATGATATTGAGATAGTATAGTTACAATTCTACACAAGAAGGGAGTTAAGAGCTTGCATTGAGATCCCGCAGAACCTGAAGACCAGGGTTTACAACCAATGTGTCCTGCCCACACTTACATAAGGTGCCGAAACATGGACGCTAACAAAGGCGAATATGCACCAAATTAAAGTTGCACAAAGGACCATGGAGCGTTCTAGCATGGAATTAGTCTTCGGAATCGTATTTGCAATACAGAAATAAGACTTCGTACTAAGATCGTCGATGTCGGCAAGCGAATCACGAGACTGAAGTGGGGGTGGGCAGAACACTTGGCACGGACAGATGACGGAAGGTGGACCAAAGCGGTAACAGAGTGGCTACCCAGAACCGCACGACGACCAGTCGGCAGACCACCAGCCAGATGGACGGATGACTTCATTGCCATAGCGGGTAGGAGGCTCAGGACCGGATTGGAAGGCGTGGTAAAGAAGAGGCTTATATCCAGCAGTGGGTGAATGTGGGCTGATTGATGAGATAGTATCGTGTAATCTTCTAACGCCATAACTAATACACAGTGAAAATTTCAGTCGATTTCTACCTATATCGGTTCATGAGATATAATCTGCTGGAGTTAGTATTAGGGTCCCTTTCGCCTTAGTTTGCGTGCGTCGTTTGTATCTTATTTTTGGTTACGATTTTGGGATATGTAGGAATATATCCCAAAATCGTAAACAAAAATAGGATAGAAAGTTTGCTCTTGGAGCACCGTCACATTATGCGTTGCGACATGGTTCTGAGGGAACGGGGGTTGGATACCTACCTTTGAATTCAATATGAGGCTGTAATCTAATCTAAGACCAGAGTACTTGCCAAGACGAATTAATCGAACTCAAACTCGATATTGTCACGTCGTTTTGTTACAGTGTTCCCATGGTCACCTCCTGGCTCCAACATCAGATCATCTTCATGTCATGAAAATATTGGGTAGCACCAAAGGACATAACAAGACAAATCAAACGCGCCCAAACTCGATAGTATTGCGTAGTTTTATTACAGAGTTCCCAGAGCCACCTTCCGGCTACATCGTCAGATCAGCTCCATCAAAATATTGTATTGTCATCCAGTTAAGATATGTATGCAAAATTGCAGTTCAATCGGAAATCGGGAAGTGGGTAAATTTTGACCCGAAAGATTTGACCCGAACATTCAACATCAACATAAACCTTTACACACAGGCACATAAATTGCTTCTTACCCCACACTAGGATACCATGTATCGTGGGAACCAAAAACAGCGACGTCACACACATATAAACATTCAAGACCTGGGTTTTTTCTTTCTTTACTCCCTGCCGGGTATCGAACCCGGGACCTCTCGAATGGTAGGCAGAGCCACAACCGCTGCGCCACATAGGTAAAGTAACATACATTGCAAGTTGAATGAAAGCTTTTAAAAGTAACACGATCTGGCTTCCATTGTCATACAACTGAACTAAGTTTTGTCAAAACTTACTTAATATTTATTTTAGTTGTATACTTTTGATTTTAAATAAAATAAATTTTGAGCTGGATTAATTATATTGATTAATTATTTTTTATTTTATTGCCTCGCCTTATAAATTAATCTTTGTTGAAAGTTGTCACACAAGTGATGCAGTGTTGCCGCCCGTTCTACTATGTGACCGCATTTTATGTAAAAAAAATAACTGTTGCATTAATTTTGTATTAATCGTAAAATTAAACAAGTAAAATTTAATTTTCAATAATTTATTAATCTATTTGACCACTATATTAAACTATTTGACCGCCAAAAATCGTAAGGTACAAGTTTATACGAAAATGCCCTGCAATGATAGCTTAGCTTATTTCCTACTCTATTCCTACACGATTGTTCTTTATTATATTACAATTATCACGCGAACAAATATATTACAAAGTAAAACAGGATTGAATTGTTCCTCTTTCGTATCTAAGAAAATAAGGCATCGCCTCTTAAAGATAAGTAGGACGTAACTCCATTCGGTAAAGGGCCTCTCCACTCGTTGTAGCTCGTATAGCACCACCAGCTAAGTGAGGTCTTCCCAGCCTCTTGCGGGGATACAGATTCCGGTCAAGTGAAGGGTGGGGCAGGTGACTGTTAGAGGTCCTATCTCATTGGCTCCAATGTAGTCGGCTTGACGCGCGGCGAGAACGGGGCCTTCGTTATTTTCAATTTTCATACTCGAGCGCCCTTTTCTCTTCTGCATGTTTTCGTATATGAGTAGCGAGTATATTAAGCCGTGAATCTTATAAAGACAAGAACTGATTCGAAATGTTCACCGAGAAAAATTACGATTGTTTCGGATCCTTTGTTCGGTATCGGTGTACTTCTTTGGATTTTATTGCGTTACGAGGTTTTATTTATGAAACGATTTAAATTTTAATACAATCTAAACAGCGCCCTAAACAAGAACTTGTTCTAGCATAGGGCGCAGTCTAGATTATATTGAAAAACGAATCGGGTGACTTTACCGACTGTACTGCTTACCGAGGAATCTCTTTGCTATCTTCTGCTGCGAAGACATTTGCTCGTGTCCTGCTTAATCCCCTCATCCCTATTTCTGAATCCAACATACCACAATCCCAGCTTGACTTTCGCCCGGAGAGATGCACTTGCCAAGCTATCAGTACAGTCTAGAACAAGGATAACCTATGTTTCTCTGCTTTATTGACCTAGAGAAGGTTTTTGATTGTGACCCACGTGAAGCTCTCTGGATGTTAGAACAAAGTTGGGATGCCCTGAAAAATTCGTACAATTTATACGACTATTGAACAACAATATGAAGTGTTGTCTCAGCTTCAGTGGTGACCAATTCGAGATTTTCATCGATAACTTTGGAGTGAAGCCAGGTTGCGCATTTTACTTGCTCTCTACTTTGCTGCAGTCATAATACAATCGATCGATGAATAATCATCTGGTATCCATAACCGCTGTAGAAAGATCGAAAGCTATTTCCCGACTGAAAGCGCGAACCAGATAACCTGTGATACAATTAGAAGGATCATGTACACCGACGATCATTGCTTTGTGTTGGACTCTGTGGGGAAACTGCAACCGTGGATAATGACGTTCGACGAGGTTTATCTCAAATATGGACTCAAAAGTATTGTCAGTAAGACAAAGGTCATGGTGATATACACTCAAGCAGTCAACAGTTCGTCCCTCAACATAATGCTCGAGGATCATCTTGCAAAACGTCTCATGAATTGCAATTACAGAAAAAAAACGCAAACAAGGGGGTCACTTCTTGAGGTTCAAAGATGCGACACACGAAGATTTGTGGTATCGGCAATTCCGCGTGGGAGGAACTCACGGAAGACAGCGCCAAATGCCGACACATGGTCCTCACAAACATCTTCGATTTCAAGGTCCAACGAACAGCTACTCTTGATGCTTAGCAATGTGAACTACGAGGCAGAACATTTGCCGCAATATTTTATTTTATTTTATTTTATATTCTTAAGGAAGGTAACAGCTATAATTCTTAATAATAACAGAAAAAATACATACTTGTAAGCTAATAATAACCTCCCACAGATGAAAACCTAAGCATAAAAACTATAAACTACTCAACTACTAAATTAAGTGGCCTATCTTAAAGAACACATAATTTTTGGTAGAAGAAAACACAAACATCACACCACCACTAGTCATCCTTTAGAGAATTTACAAATTGCCTTGTAACATGAATCCTTACTGATTGAGCACTGCCACTAAATATGTCAACGCCATCATCACCCTTACCGCCACCACCACCACATACTTTATTGTAGGTAGAACACGCTCTCATCAAGAACGAATTCTTCCTATAATTACTAATCACCAGGGGCACCTGAAAGAGTGGACGCCTACGAGTACTGACGGTAGGAACTCTTAGGTAAATTTTACTGAGCAGGGATGGACAATCTACATTGCCTTTAACAATTTTCATGAGAAAAATTGGTTGTTTGTAAAGTAGGTTTACGATCGAGATGTTTACGTGATAAGCCTCCGCTCGTGAGGATTCCGCGTGACAAGTTTCACGGAATGACTGGCAGCGCTCGAGATGAGACGGGAGATCGGTCCGTCTCTCTCTCGTTATACCTGCGATCGCGCTCGTGAGGTTTTGGTGTGACACAAGTTTCTGAACATGTCACCCGACTAAAACGATTTTAAAGACGTTATCACGTCAAAAGAATGTCCGCAACATCCCTGCGCAGTTTCAGAGGAAGTAGATGCATTTTAAGACAACGTTTGTCGTAATTGAGCTTTGGCAGCTTGAACTTGAAGCCAAGATACCTTGTAAACTTCCTCTGAATACGTTCAAGTCTGTTGCTATAGACGTCATAGCATGGGTTCCAAACTTACGACGCATATTCGAGATGGCTGCGAACATAAGCACAGTACAGTATTTTAATTGTTTTCATGTTTTTAAACGATTTCGATGATCTCATTACGAAACCCAGTGATTTAGAGGCTTTAGTGACAATTGAATCAATATGACGATCAAAAATAAGTTTGCTATCAATAAAAACACCGAGGTCCTTGGTTTCAAACACTTTCATCAGTGGCAGGGTTTTTATTTGGTAGTTCGCAAGAAAAGGATTCAAACTACGAGTGAATGTCACAAAAAAACACTTAGCAGCATTCAAATCCAGCTTGTCGACAGCACAGTAAGTATCAAGCCTCAAGAGGTCACTTTGTAGGCGGTCAGAGTCACAGACATTATTCAAAACCCTGAAAATCTTCATGTCATCGGCAAATAGAAGAAAATTTGAGCTATTGAAACATTGGTAAATGTCGAAGATAAATAAAATATATATAAAGTGGCCCTAAAAGGAACCCTTGGGAGTACCTGATGGTACACTCGTCCATGACGATGAAAATCTATTGAGAACTACAGCTTGAGACCTTTGAGAAACATACGAAGAAAACCATTTAAGTAAATCACCTCTAATGCCAATCATATTAAGTTTTTTAATGAGGATACTGTGGTCAATCCGATCAAAAGCTTTGCTATAGTCAGTATTAATCGCATCAACTTGTTCATGATTGTCCATACGCTCACTTATGTAATCATGAAAAAGTACCAGGTTAGAGACCGTCGACCTACCTTTTAAAAATCCGTGCTGATTAGGACTAAAACTAGATTTAAGCGCCTCATACAGTTGAGTCTAAACGATACGGTCTAGTATTTTAGCAATAAGGCATAGTTTGGAAATGGGTCTATAATTTTCAACACGTTCACGGGATCCCTTTTTATGTACGGGAGAAATGAAAGCAGATTTACAGCGAGATGGCACCACACCTTCATTAAGTGACCTACTAAATAGAATAGAAACTGGGGTGGATAACGCCTTAGCACAGGAAACTAATAACTTGGCCGGTATAGTATCCGAGCCAGCTGATCTGGAAAGGTCAAGAGATTGGAAGATTTGTACTTGGGAAGTATTTACATGAATTTTAAAAATGTCACATAAGCACTGCGTTTCATCAAAAGTACCAAAATTCTCATCAGACCCGAGAGCATCAACAGATGGGCTAAGGAAGTTAGAGTTCAAGTAATTAGAAAAGAAATCACTGATTTTGTGACCTTCACCAGAGGTGACACCTTTCTACGTCATATTGGAGGGAAATGCACTACCATGTCGTTTAGATTTGATGTAGGACCAAAAAACTTTAGGATTTTTTACAATAGAGGTTTCTATAAAAGTTATATATTCTGCATAACAAGCACGCTCCATCCTACTTGACCTGTCACGCAAAACTGCAAAAGATGACTTGTCAGAGAGGTTACCATAGATTTTAAACTTTTTGAAATACTTGAACTTTTCTTTTAAGACTTTAATTAGGGCTGTGCTAAACCATGGTGGGTAATTAATTTTTGAAGAACTGCGAATAGGTACATAAGTATCACGAAGTTTAAAAATTTCAGTGTAAAAAACATCAACAGCATCATCTACGCTGCCAAGTCCAAGCTTGTTATACCAGTCAATATTGCTGATGTCATTCCTTATTTGTGCATAGTCCGCTTTAGCGTAGTTGTAAATGACGTGGGGAGTAGATTTCAAAGAAGTAATAACAGCTACAGGTATATGGATGTGCAGAGATTTATAGTATGGATCCTCAGGCACCAGCGGATCAGAGCACCACATTACCATGACATTTTGATTAGAAAGCACAAGATCTAAAATCCGACCATAGCTATTTTCCAAATTATTATACTGTTGAAGACCACAGACGTTAAGAGTATCAATGAGGTCCTTTACATGTTCACCTACCAGATCACATGGACGAAGAATTCCATCAATCGGCGACCATGTGATACTACTAATATTAAAATCACCGATTATTACAAACTTATCATGAACATACTGTGTCATTAGGGAAGTTAATTTGTTGCAAAAGTTATCAAGTTGAGTCCTACAATTGTTACCGAGGTTACTCTTGCATAAGTATAATGAACACAAGTGGAGGGTAGTACTAATTTTGTCGTTACGCTTCAAGGAAATAGTGAGCCATATGTCTTCCGCTGTAGATTGCCAGCTTACATTCATCGTTGAACATAGCACACGCTTAACAGCTATCAACACACCCCCACCTCTGGTCTGCTGTGTTGAGACATAATCCCGGTCACGCCGCCATACAAGGTACCTATCGTCATAAATTTCATTGTCATAGATCGCATCAGAAAGCCAAGTCTCAGTCAAAGCAATAATATCAAAATCGTTCAACATATATTTCGAATAAAAACATCAGTCTTGGTACGCAGTCCCCGGACGTTTTGATAGTACATGTTAAGATTACTCACGGCCACAGATCACAAAAACTAAATAGGTATACAACCAAAAGATATAGGACGAAAACGCCATCCCTATATTGCAATTGAGGGCAAGCCCATCGCCTGTCTTTAAGTGAACTCGCGAATTAACACGACTAAAATTATTAGTGGCTTCAAACATACGAGAGCATAGGTTTATATCACACTCGATATTTATTAAAGTTAATGCATTATAATTATAAACAAAGCATTGCAATAGGCATTGGTAAGCAAAAATAATTCGGCGCCGGCGTTCAAATTTATAGATAAAAATCTGGTTGGTGGCAGGGTAGCAGTTTATAGCATGCGAGTGCGGTGAGCGGTGGCGATAAGGCGAATCGGACACTAAATACGAATATAATATATAATATAATTTTCAACACACCTGCTCGTAAAGTAGGTCTTATTACAGCGTATTTACACTGATAATGCAGAATATTACCCATGCCGTGCCTTTTACATTACATTATCGCACTAGTGCCTTTTCATTAAATATCTTTTTAAATATTAGGAAGAAGTATTAATGTTTCGAAAACAGCTAAGTAGTAATTTGCGTAAATATAAAATTCAATTCAAAATGTGATAAATAATTAAAAAATTTCATGAAACTGCTTGTTAGCTTGTTGGTATTTATATTTTGACGGTGTATTTTTACCTATAAATACCCAATTTCAAAATTTATAAATATGTGGCCGATTAGCTACTTTGCCGGTGCCCGTACTTTGGTTATCTCAGAATTGCGCGCGCATGCAGCGCTGAGCGCGCGAAAAAATAAAATTAAATGGGTTTCTGTTTGTTAAGTTTATTCACAGTATTGCATTTCGTTAGTTTTATTTACTTTTCCTCGCAAGTGTGTTGAAAAACGTCGTATGAAACACGTGAGCATTGGTCATTACACTTCTCGTCTCCATTAAGCCTTCGCCGACTCGAGTGTAAGGACCAACATACCACACTTGTATCATTATGTACTATTATAAAGACGAATATAGTACCACTACCAAAATGTCGTGCTGACGTGAAGCCAGGCAACCACACTTTTAAAAATAAAGTAGGCTACGTGAGCCGTACGAGCGCACACCAATGACGCCAAGAGGGCGAAGCCTGTCGGAGAAAATCGTCATGTCTCATCACCTGTTTGTAAGTTGTGGAGATAAATCAATATTCAGTTCCCACCTACATAACACAAGACATTGTATTTTTACATAATAAAGGATGTTCGAAAGTTTCTTTCGGAATTTTCGGTAACAAAGTTTGTACATTCGTGACTTCACCGCGCAAAACTCGCAAAGTAATATTTTGTTCAACACAAAGAAATCCACTCAAAAATATTAAGGAAAAAGATGGTGTTATAATAACATACCTCCACCGACATGGGTATAATAAGGTGCGGGAGTGGGCGCCGCGGTACAATGAGAAAATTGTATTTCCATTTTAACAATTTCAATTTAGTATTAATTCGAGTCCCGGGCCCACGGTCGGAAGCCTCGCCACATGTAAAATATGAATCGGCTAAGTGAAATTAAAATGCTCTATAAATTGTGATTTTTGCAAGTCCTAAAGTGGAGAAAGCTTTTCATTATTTATCGCTGGCCCCGGCTCCAGGCCCGGGCGTCGTTTGTTGGAAATGTTATTACTCAATTTGGCTATTTGAAATATTTGGTGGATACGACTTTTAAATTGTTACAGTCAAGTGCTTGATTGGTTGGGAATGTGACCAACATTATCTTCTTGTTTAATAAAACTGTCTCTCAATCCCACCGATTTCAATAATAATAATAATGTCGTGAAACATCAACATATACATGATAGTTATTAATAAAGATGGTAATAAATAATAAATATACT
Source organism: Argyresthia goedartella (assembly GCA_949825045.1). NCBI lineage: Eukaryota > Metazoa > Arthropoda > Insecta > Lepidoptera > Argyresthiidae > Argyresthia > Argyresthia goedartella. The sequence continues at coordinate 12,343,352 of OX463820.1, read as the reverse complement.
GTCTAGTCTAGATGTTTTTAATATATGCCTCTGCCATCCGTAAAGAACAAATAATGTGTTAGGGCGCAACATGCGCCAATCAAGATTTTGTAGTTAATGTCAAATCCACCCATGCCAATTTTACTGCTCTGTATTTATTTACATATACTGTGGTAGTATAGTACTCGAGTGGCAAAACGTCTCGCTAGTCGCAATCAGAGTAACAGGTCCTATCGGGGCTGTCCGTTCGTACGTCCTACAATTCCTATGTAAACACAACGCTGCGCTCCTAATTTCATTTTCTTACCTTCTTCGTTGACAATGTAAGTTGTTGCCATTTCTAGAGTTTCTCAAGAAGCTACTTTGCCGAGATTCAGCGAGAATCTGCAATTGGAAGATATTTTGTGATACAAAGTGTACGCTACTTTAAGGTTTTCAAGCAGCAGACAATCATAAATGTTAATTTATAACCTACAATATCTCATTATTAAACCTAACATTATATAGGTAGTTACGATACTAGTATTTAATGACAATCTAATTAGATTGTTAGACATTTGAGAACAAACATTTTGTCGTATTCGTTTAACATAATATATCGAAGTATATCGACCAACACCGCAACACCGCAAAAATATGAAGACGTGAGTTTGTAACGTTTTGTTTTTGTTTCAGGGGCTTTGGATTTATAACATTCGGCGACCCAGCTAGCGTAGACAAAGTATTAGCACAAGGAACACATGAATTAGACGGCAAAAAGGTAAGTTCATTTTCAAAGCCACCCGCATTTCTAATAAACGATACGAATAAATGAATACGTAATATGGTGTACCGCGATGAATGACGCAACGAAATAGCTTGACGATAAGAGATGGTGTAAATAGGTATCTTTGGGAAAATACGAGTAGTGTTGTGTATCGTAATTGCTATTCGTGGACTGGACGTGGAATTCTTTATAGTGCAAGACTGTATAGAGAAACCTGACGCTGTCTTAATTTTCCAAGCTAAATCTAATTACTATCTATATGTTAAACAGACAATAGGAGTACTGTCATATTTTGTAATTTGACACATTGAAAATATTTGACATGAGAATTTTTCTTTGAAGGTAGTTTCTAAGAAACGCAAACAAAACTTTTGCTCTTTGATTTTTAATAAAATTCCATTATTACAACCATTTTATGTACATAATTTTAAAAATACTGACCTGGCCCCTCTTTACATCATAATTAATTGATCACCTCACAAATTCTTTATGATTAATCGAAGTTGCCTGTAAGTGAAGTTCTATTATAATTAAACGAAGGCTTTGTCCGAAGCGATTAGAAATCTTGTAGTTTGACGAACTGACTCGCCATTCATCCACTATAGTTAAAACACATAAGGTACCCAAAAAACATTTTCATAGAGTGTGCCTTAACGCTGCCTCACTCACCCAAGGAATAATTTAGTTCAAAGCGACTAGATTACTAGGTGTTCATCACAAAAATTAGCAGTTCTTTTATGGGACACTGTATACGCTTCTACAATAAAATTCCGCAAGAAATACAAAATTTGACTGAAGCTCGATTCAAAATAGTAGTTTAGGTGACTGCTACATAATGGAGGGCATTAACACTCGAGAGTGGGTTTATGAAACGAGCCGAAGGCGAGTTTCATAATAATATCACTCGAGAGTTTTAATGCCTAATTATGTACAGTTACATACACTAGTTTATCTAAACACATATCATAAGCTCTCTTTAATGTGTTCAGGAACCGCATGTTTGACCGGCATTGTGGCTCTGCAGTTCTGCTTGTTCTGTAGTACCAACTTCATGCAGGCGGGCGTCGGTGTTCGAAATTTGAATGTCAGTACCAACTTCACAGACAAACTAGGGGCGGCACGCAGTCGGGCGTCGGCGTTCGAAATTTGAATGTCATAATATGTAGAAAAACTACACATTATGGTCATAATGTGAAATTTTTCAGATAAGAAATGAGTTTTTACCAAGTAGTTTAACATTATGCTGATAGTAACGTGCGGTTTTTTTACGCAGTAAAGAGGGTTTATGATACGTGTGTAGATAAAATGTATAAAGCACACTTTGTGCACTAAGGCCTTCTACAAAATTAATTACTTTTTACAAGACACTGACATCTGGCATTAAACCAGTTCATTGCACTCAAAATATTATGTTCTATGTAATAATTAGGCACCTACTTAATGTTACATTATGCTTTCTTGATTATGTTATGACGTTCATTAAGTCTAAATTTTTGTGCTATTATAAATGAAAATCTTTTTAATATGATCGCACCAACTAATACGGCTTGAATGACGATTGACGTTCCGAATGTCCGAGTTGGCAGTTATCCTGCCTACGAAGCCAAGGGTCCGGAGTTCAAGTCCCGGTAGGGGCAAATATTTGTTTTATGACAATGGATGTTTGTACCCTAGTCATGGTTGTTATCTATCTTAGTATAATATTTATTTATATAAGTATGTGTATCGTTGTCTAGTACCCAAGGCACAGGGAATCCTAGTTTGGGGCTAGATCAATGTGTGTAAATAGTGTCCAAGGTATTATTATAATAACAATAAAAGTTAACAACCGAAAACAAAATTAGCACACGAAATTAGTGGTGAACGGCGGAGCAACAGGACGCGAATGATTCATTGGGTGAGTAAGGGCAGCGAACTCGACGAAAATATTTCTCAGTTTACCCTATGTATTTTAACTATAGTGGATGAATGGCGAGTCAGTACTTGCAACTACAAGTATTCCTAATCTCGAAGGAAAAAGCTGCAGCATAAACATCATTTCACTAATCATCCAATCACTTCATAATGGACGTCTATGCCGAGCAGCAATATACCATGGCCACCATCACGGAGACCTGTAGTGAGCGGATGGGGAAGTACGAGCAGGCGCTGTGTGTGTTCCAAGATTTCAAGTTGCTCGACTGGAAGAGCCCGAGACTGCTCAAGTCTTAATTTAAAGCTCCAGACCCTCGGGATTGACCGGCACGAGACTGCGGCGAGGCGCAAGGTACCAGCAGTGTTGAGGAGGCAGACAACAAGCAGCCAGACATTGTCCTGAGGGCAGGGCTCTTCGACCGCCTTAAAATGCCTCATGTGTGTCTCGAGGACATGAACCACCACAGCCAAGACCACGAAGTCACGCTCATTGCTTGTTCGCTTTGCTACACATTGTGAAGTCTGGGATCGGAAGAAGGTGCTTAAGGGCTCGGGCATCACGGTATCCGAGATTTTGATCAAACCCCGGCATGAGATCTTTAGAGCAGTGCGGAAGCTATTCGGCGTGAGCAGCACTTGGACATCAGATGGCAAGGTACACCTGCGGTTGCCTAATAATACGCGGTATAAGCTTGAGTGCTGGGTGGATTTACAGCCGCTCACAACTAAGTTTTCCAGCAAGGAGACCCCCTCGCCTATCGGTTAAAGGAAGAAACATGCTGGGGGAACTGCAACTGACTTTGACAAGGGCCTACAGTATCGGAGAGCTTCATTGAACACCTTTGTTAATAGAATCAACGCTTCTTGAGGTAGGCTCTTTATCAAGCACTTATAGATTTACCCTGGGGCTTTGGGAACCTTGAGGTTTCTAATAAGCCGCCGGACCTCATTAGGTTTCACCGGGATGAATTTATTATTAGTGGGATACAATTCAAGGATGGACATTGACTTGCTGATTTCGGAGTCTGCGTCCTCGCTGAACCAGTCCTTAGTTAGATACATATTGTTGAAGAAAGCTGAGGCAAGTTCTTCGCACTGTATATATGTAGTTATGTATATAATCATGTGAAGCGATAAAGCCAAAAACCTGGGTGTCATCTTCAATAACCAGATCTCTTCAACTGTCCTGGTCAACGCATGTTGGCGTAGTCAGCAGGCGAGTTTACGCTACTTCCTACTCTCTCAGGAGACTTCAAAGCAGTTTACCTCGCCTGACCAAAATTGCCCTTGCTCAGTCCCATCTTCTCCCCCTCAATCAGCGCCAACGAATAACAACTAAACATACTCGAACGACTCCAAAATCTTGGGTTTCGGTTCACCTTTTGATTACGCAAGTGCGACCAACATTCTTCTCTTGTGGAATCTTGTGGAATCCGCGTTATACTAGCTTTGTGCGTGACCACTTTTAATTTCTTTCTTCAAATAAGCCTCGGAGAACTCACATGATGTCTATGCTCAAAGCCCCCATATCTTTCTACCGCAGCTATCGAGCACGGGTTCAGATTTCTTGTGGAATGAACTTCCCTGCGCCATAAGAGACAGTCCATCACTAGATATTTTTAAATCGCTTCTAGAAGTACTTTCTTTCTCTATATAGTTAGATTGGTACGTATTTATATGATATATGTGTATATTAATATGCTGCATTTAAGTACTTGTTTATGTAGTCTTTTGTATTATATATATCTACATAGTCATATATTCAGTAGTTGGGGGTTTAGTTATAGAAGGATATATATATATATATATATATATACTATATAGTACAGTGCTACTCAAAGTGGGGTACGCGAACCCTTAGGGGTTCGTCATTTGATGGTAGGGGGTACGCGAAAAGATTTACGTAATGGCGGCTGGATAGCTGGCAAGCAATAATTACGACACGCATGGCAAGCATGACAGCGCGCGCGCGACAACTGAGAGCATAAATGCTGGTTTGAGTATTAAGCAACAGGAGTCATTACTAGAAATGTCCGCAGATGGAACTCTTCAAGCTGATTTCAGAAGGATGTCTTTGATTGATTTTTGGACAGTTAGACAGGAAGAATATCCCGAACTCTCACAAAAAGCGGTGAATTTTCTTCTACCGTTTGCAACAACATACTTATGTGAGAGTGGGTTTTCACATCTAGTAATGATAAAAACCAAGTACAGAAATCGACTTAATGTTGAGCCAGAATTAAGATTAAAATTGTCCAAAATTGCTCCTAAAATCAACTCCATTTGCGACAAGAAACAAGCCCATCCATCACATTAATATTAAAACATATTTATTTTTGTCACTGTAATGCCTTTTATTAAATATAAAAAACCGTGTTAACTAGACAGGAGCGGGGTTAGGGGTTCGCAGTCATTTGGCAACATTAACAGGGGTACGTGGGGCCATAAGTTTGAGAAACCCTTATATAGTATGTTTCTACTTGAACGCATAGTTGTTTCCCCGCTTGATCTACTTCTCCTGTCCGACCATGATTTGCTGGAAGAAATCTCTTGTTAGAGCTAAGCCCGCCTTTGTACACTTTTGTCTTATAAGTTTTCTGAATATGTTAATTGGAATACAATAAAGAAAATTATGAAAATTTGAATAACTTCTTAAGATCAGCGTCTCGATTCTACATCTCTTGAAACATCCAAATTCATTTGAAATTCAAACCATAGTCGTTTTCACAGTTCGTGTGAAATAATCACGTTCTGATTGGTCAAACGACAATTTGACGCCAACTTCAAAATCATCCTTCCAAAACATAAATTTGAATGCTTTAACTACTCAACGAACCAATCCAATTTTGAGGCATCGCGATTTTGTACCTCATGCAATGGTAATACAATTCAAAACCTACAACGGGAAAAATACTGATTTTGCAGTCCGTTGTCGTTTTAAGGTTAATCAGCATAGATGCCATAAATACAGAATGGAGCTAATGAAGGATCGGCATATGCCAAGGTATGTAGTTTTCCATTCATTAGCTATGCTTCTGCCACCCCTTATCGGAAAAGGTATGACGATATATTGTTATGTTATAGGCTGTTCAGCCACATGCTAACCAGTCTTATTTCCATACAGAGTATACCTATAGACGGAGAAAAAAAAGTCGATTACTCGAGCTCGCCACGAAATAATCTAGATAAATTACAGAGCCCGTCTCTGTTTACTTTGATTAAATTGTACTCGACTAGCAGAAGATTAGCCGAAGCTTCGCAAATCGGGCGGGAAGAGGGAGTATTTTCTCAATTTACATAAAACGAAAGCTGTAGATCGTGATAGTGGATTTCAGAGAATATGTTTACATCTACTGCTCTTATATTCGCGTCGCAGGGTCCGTTTTTCTGTTTCGACGTGTGTATTAGTTCTGCGACGGTAACTATTGCTTGGAATAATGTACTATTTTATAATTACTTACTATTTTATTTTTGGGGTTTACGATGGAAATAGCAGATTCAATTTGTATTATTGTTTATCCACGAGGCAGTTATACTTAAGGGCGTGAGAGCAGATAATAAATAATTCCATTTAATTGTTTAAATAAGACTATCCATTTCTTTAACTCGCAGTTAGACTAAAAATAATCTGTAACGTTCCACATGTAAAGGTACATTAAGGAGATTTATTAGCTTTGTTGTTTTGTGAAATGCCGCGAAAAAAAATTTTTTTTCGCTTATAACTTGACCTTTTTTTTACATTGTAGTTATAGTTATTGAATATTCAATATATCATTTTTTTCTGTTCTGTACTGTATCATTTTTTTTAAGATTTTGATCAAAATCTTAAAAATATTTTATCTCTACGAAGTTCTATGTTTTTTGATATTGATTGCTTATCAGGCACAGATTACCGGGGTATGCATAATTTCACCGACCATAAGGAACATTCACCTGTTGAACGTCACATATGATGTTCTTGCGTAGTATTATCTGCATATCCAAATCAAATTTATTGTAAATATATACAGTAAATTTACTTTGGAAAATCCTAAAGATTAAAGAATAAAGTTAGGAAATTCATGTCCATTTCAGAGCATAAACGAGCTATCTTTCGTAATAATAAGTCCAATATAGGTGCTTGAAGCAGCATTTTTGATTTAAAGGCAGGCTAAATGGTCAGCTAAGTTTAAAAGACTTGAAACTTGTGTCTAGGAACCAATTCCTTAAGGAGTTTTCTTTCCCGATTAATTTCTGTCTCTGGAAAGAACTTTTTAATTTATCAACGTAACGGAAACGTAAACACCATTTTTACAATTTAAAAGTTTTTTCACAAATCATTTCACTTGGAATTGAAAAACTTGTGAAATCGCGATGCCAATGTCGATTACAAAGTTTTTGGTAACGAAAAAACATTAAAGCTATGTCTGTTTCGGGTCTACTATTTGGTGCGTGAAAAACTTTGTATTGGTTCCGTTTGACCTATTACATATTTTAAATTTATGGAAGCGAAGGTAATCCATATAATTTATAATCTATATTCATAAATATGTACGTGTTTCCATACCTATGTGGACTCAGGGGCGAAATATGTGGCGAAAGTGCACAACGCAAGATTTTACACAAACTGAGCGTTAATTAAGGGACGTTTTGATGAGGATAGGATATAAGCTTCCCCTTTTGTATATTTAAGTAGATATTTATGGAAAAACTCAAGACCATATAGTCTTTTCGAAAAAAACATGTATCAGTTTATTTTCTTACGAAAATCCAAGCGGTAAGCTAAACATGGCTTGTTATAAGGGACGAGAGGATTCTTTACAACATATTCTAGAACCCAAGCTAACCTCACCTTCACGTGGTCATCCTGCTGACTAACGAACGAGGCTCTGGCAAAAACCCATCAATCCGCACTGGACCAGCGTAGTGGGCTCACGGTCCAAACCAACCCTATGAGTGTATATGTTACCGGAAATGTGTGCAAACCGTCATTGTATACAATTCCTAGAAAATGTATGTAATTCCTAAAATCGCACGGAAATGTGTGAAATAAATTATAATAGACACATTTCCTAGGCAATTTATACATTTCCTAAATGGCAATCGGAAATGTATAAAATTTTGGAATATTGATGGGTGTCGGGCATAGCGGGACGAAAGAGGGGAGGGTATCGATCGTCAGATCCTGCGATCGCTCGATTGTGTGAGTAGTGTCGCGTAAGCTGTCATTGCGTACGTTCGTACGCGTCGTTGTGGTACAACATGGCTGCCGAATCACGCATCGCGCTTATGAAAGAGCGATTTTATAGTGCATTATCGTCATTGAGAATGTTATCAAATGCTAAGAACACTGCTTATATTGAAGATGAACGTTATATAGAGTTAATTAAAGAAGTTTCTGTGGCAAAAACAACTGCTAGAAAGACTTCTCGTGATTATTGGTTATTGCGACGATACGATGTGCTTACCATTGACCAGAAAAGTAAACTTATTTTTCCTGTTAAAGAAGCTACAAGCACTATTATTTACTACGCATGTGATAGTGAGTTATTCGACATATTACACGAGGCACATATTCGAATAGGTCACGGTGGAAGAGATCCTATGATGAAAGAAGTATGGACATCACTACAAAAACATAACACGGAAGGATATAGAAACTTATCTTGAACTTTGTGAACCATGTCAACAGAAGCAAAAAAACATAAAAAAAGGTATTGTTGTAAAGCCTATTATATCGTTTGAAAATTATTCATGGTAAACCCAGGCATTCGCAAAGTCAGGGCAGTGTGGAAAGAGCGAATCAGGACATTCAAAATATGTTGACCACGTGGATGCAAGATAATGATAATTCACATTGGAGCGAGGGTTTGAGATTTGTGCAACTCATGAAAAACAGAGCTTTTCACGCTGGTATCAAGCAATCTCCTTATGAGGCGCTTTTTGGATGTAAAGTAAAAGTTAGTTTACAGTTACCAAATGATTTCACGCAAAATGTTCAAACTGAAGAAGATTTGGAGAAAATCATAGAGGACCTTACCAAAAAGGAAGAAGATCTTATAGTCACTGCATGTGAACTCTCTAAGGTGATCACGGATGCAGAGGCAAGTCAAGTTTCTGAAACCGATCCAGATCCACACGAAACCAACACGCAACCTCCAACTTGCACCCTCCAATGCTGCGTCTGTTCACAAGAAACTACAGGAGCTCATACATGTAGATAATGTGGATGTGCTATCCATGCTATATGCGCTGTTGCTGAAGAATCACCCGATGAAGGATTCGGATCAAAAGTTTTGTGTCCATTATGTTCAAAAACACATAATGTACTAGATAATCGTAAAAATGCTAAGAAAAACCTAGAAAAACAGGCTGAAAAAATGCTGAAATTTTGCTGCTGAAAAAAAAGTTTGCCCCTGTACCTATTGGCACTTCTGTACGAATTGCAGTTCCAGAGGTTGATAGAGGACGTGGTGATGCCCGTAATATTATAGGTGTAGTTTTGGCTAAAACCGATGATGGGCTCTATCAAATTGGCACTAAGAACGGAATCTTAAAACAATTGTATGCTCGATCTCAGATTAATGTGTGTCCAAGAGTTCTTCTTGATGCAGAGGATATACCGAGTACTGAGATTGCACTACGGTCATTTGCCAACCTACAATCCACTGGAACCGGCCAGGGGTTTAAAAAATGCCTTTGCAAGAAAGACTGTAATACAGCAAGATGTCTGTGCTTTAAAAATAAAGTATTGTAAACTTCCAAATGCCATTCAAGCTTACCCTGCAAAAATAAATAGCCATATGGACTGACTCGTTTACATTTAAGAAAGTATTAAGTATAATATTAAAACTTACTCTAATATTGTTACATTTACAATTACTTAAATAGTCTGATTGTTTACCAAATAAAAATGTTACTTTATAAGAATAATACCTTTTAGTTGATTTTGTGATAATTATGTTAAAAGTAAAAACTTGTGTTACAGTGTGTTATAATGTGTGTGTTACATGAGTGGTATAATAAAAATTATTATTCTTATTTTATCAACGTGTTTTATTACAGAAAGCATTCTTTTTATACATTTCCTAACACGAAATTGGAATTGTATACAATTCCTAGGAAATGTGCACATTTCCTAGGATATCTATGCATTAAATAGTTTTTGAAACAATATTTCATACATTTCCTAAATAGCTTCGGAAATGTACACATTTCCTAGGATTTGTATACAATTCCTAGAATTCATACATTTCCGGTAACATATACACAGAACCCCGGCCCCAAGTTCCCGGCGCCTCCAGCGATGAGGCCGGCGACGACGGTAGTCGGACTAGCCGCGGAGGCAGGGGTGAGAAGAATCTCCGGGCGAGAGCGATCCCCCATCACACCACTATGGCTAACTCCAAGATGGACACCGATACAATAAATATAGTACACCTACAATGTTTGTACTTTGATAGAAGACATCTTAGAACTAAATGCACTGAAACACATAAAGTGGGGCATTGTAGGTCTGGTAGAAATTAGAAAGGTTGGAGAGCAAACCGTCGAAAGAGAAAACGATATATTCTGTCACTTTGGAGTCACCAGTGGGTTATACTATACGGTTTAGAGTTCCTGGTGGCTTAGAAGTGGAAGGATAATATCATAGAATTTATCAGCTACTCGGTCAGGGTCGCTGTTCTCAAATTTAGGTAACAAAGACCCTAACAGTGATCCAGTGCTACGCTCCGACATCACGAAGAGACAGCGATGATGAGGTAGAGGAATTTTATAACCTTATAAACAAGGCTTGCCATGAACACCGAGGCACTTGAAACATAGTCCTTGGTGAGTCCTTGGAACTGGACAGCGACAAAATTGTTGGGCCCCATGGGCTGGGAAACCGTAACGATCGTGGCACTCGTTTGATCCAGTGTGCCTTTGGCCAGAGAATCAAAATAAGTTACACCTTCTTTCTTAAAAAACCTCAGCGTCACTGGACCTGGCGCTTTTTCGATGGCTGTACAAAGAACGAAATTGATTATGTACTATCCTCTGATCAATCTATAGTTAAAGATGTCGCAGTGCTCAATCAAATAAAATACAAGAATATAAGCTCAATCTTGCAAGAATTTCACATAACACTAAAATTCATCATAAAAATCTTCCTATAAAACGAATCAAGAAACTTAGCCGCAACAATCTAACATTTAATGCACACTTCTTTAATTTCGAACTCGCCAACCAGTTTCGATACTCAACAGATGACATATAATCACAATACAAAAATATCAAAAGTGGTATTAAGCTTGCAAGTAGAACAAACTGATAGACCGAGCAAATTCGTTCATTATTTACAATGAAGGCCAAAACACTTACTGAATGCTTATCAAAGCGCCGTTTGGTGACTAAACAACCAGTTTCATAGTTATTTAATAAATACGTACCCAGAATCAAGTTTTTGAGTTGAATTTTCAGGTCGGCAACGTCCTATAATACTGTAAAAATACCTGGCGCCAGCTTGGCGCCATCACCTATAAAATTTAATTTGGTTATGTTTAGCTGTGAGGCATTACAATTTATAGAAATGTTTTTCAGTACACAATTCCGATGAATAATAAAATAACACTGAGCGTATAATTGTAAAAATTACCTGAGCGTTCGATATAATTTCATGGTCGTGTTAGGAAATGTTGTAGGTTGAAGGGTAAACTAAAATTTTCATATTTAATTATAAACATCCGCATCCGTTTGTTTTGCTTACATTAGGATTTAAATATGATAGTGTATTTTTTATATATAGTTCTTGATAGGTAGGAAACTTTTGAATTGAGCGCTTCAGTAGTAAGTAAGGATAATAGAGAAATTAAATAAATCGTTCTTTCTGACAGTTGAAATTATCTACAAGATAAGTAGGCATTTAAAAAATTGTAAAAAAGCATATATATTAGTGACAGTTTTCAAAATTCTGAAGGCGCGAAAACCATAGCCATACCTTTTTCATAGATTAGTTTTCTATTGTTTTTACCCTGCGGTATCGGCAGACTGTATTTGTCATTATTTATGCTGTATTCTGTATCTTTCTAAGTCGCTTTTTAAATGGCCACCTTGTGGTGCTGCGGTCGAGGCTGAGCTTCCCAAACGAGAGGCCCCGGTTTCGCATCCTTTCGTATTTGTGTGTGTGGTCGCTGTTTCTCACGACAAAGGGTATCCTAGTGTGGGGCCAGAATAAATGCATGTGTCTGTATACAATGTTAATCTTTATATACTTGTAATAAATACTCGCTGACAGATTTTTAAATGGTGTATTTCTTTTCGTGGCAGTAACAAAAGTGTTCTCAAAATCAAAGCAGTCCTATTTATAACATCTATTCCCTCCATCTCCCGCGTTCGTTTTCGCGGTTAAACACACCCTTCTTCAGACTATCCAAAACCGGAAATGCAATTTACACGTATTATTTCTAACACGAATTCTATAATTACTACAAATATTCTGGATAGTTCTAAAATTGGCTTTAACATTATCAAGATTTAACAAATTATAAAACATTTCAATAAACCATCAGATTAATATTAGCATCGAACGGAAATGTCTAATACATCGCTAGTTACCATTTTTAATCATGTCACTTCCTGTTACAAGTCTAAAAGATTTAAATATGAATTAAACATAATAACGATAGGACCTTCATAAATGGCTCTAAAATCAGAATAGACTTTATTATGATTTTAGAGTTCAATTTTCAAAAAAGGATATAACCAGAACAGGGTACGTCTATAACGGAAGTATTACTACATCCGGCTATAGGTTCGACAAAGTTAAATTTGAAGAAACGAGGATAGATTCATGATTTAAACCAAAGACAAATATAAACTAAAGAAATGATGATTAATTACAATTAATGTCAAACATAAAAGGATTTTAACTATCATCATAATCCTTCAAATAATCTAAACGGAAATGGAAAGTTGCTTTACGTTAGTACAAGCCGGCTCCACTAGATGGCGTTAGATGTAAGTATAGTGAAATATACAAGGTGTAACTAACAAGAGCTAACATTCGACCGTCCTGACTCTAAAGTTTGTCTCTAAACTTATACAATTACTTCTACAAAACATTATTTCTGCAAATGTTATGTAGAGAACGATATATAGAGAGATGAACGTTATATAGAGTTAATTAAAGAAGTTTCTGTGGCAAAAACAACTGCTAGAAAGACTTCTCGTGATTATTGGTTATTGCGACGATACGATGTGCTTACCATTGACCAGAAAAGTAAACTTATTTTTCCTGTTAAAGAAGCTACAAGCACTATTATTTACTACGCATGTGATAGTGAGTTATTCGACATATTACACGAGGCACATATTCGAATAGGTCACGGTGGAAGAGATCCTATGATGAAAGAAGTATGGACATCACTACAAAAACATAACACGGAAGGATATAGAAACTTATCTTGAACTTTGTGAACCATGTCAACAGAAGCAAAAAAACATAAAAAAAGGTATTGTTGTAAAGCCTATTATATCGTTTGAAAATTATTCATGGTAAACCCAGGCATTCGCAAAGTCAGGGCAGTGTGGAAAGAGCGAATCAGGACATTCAAAATATGTTGACCACGTGGATGCAAGATAATGATAATTCACATTGGAGCGAGGGTTTGAGATTTGTGCAACTCATGAAAAACAGAGCTTTTCACGCTGGTATCAAGCAATCTCCTTATGAGGCGCTTTTTGGATGTAAAGTAAAAGTTAGTTTACAGTTACCAAATGATTTCACGCAAAATGTTCAAACTGAAGAAGATTTGGAGAAAATCATAGAGGACCTTACCAAAAAGGAAGAAGATCTTATAGTCACTGCATGTGAACTCTCTAAGGTGATCACGGATGCAGAGGCAAGTCAAGTTTCTGAAACCGATCCAGATCCACACGAAACCAACACGCAACCTCCAACTTGCACCCTCCAATGCTGCGTCTGTTCACAAGAAACTACAGGAGCTCATACATGTAGATAATGTGGATGTGCTATCCATGCTATATGCGCTGTTGCTGAAGAATCACCCGATGAAGGATTCGGATCAAAAGTTTTGTGTCCATTATGTTCAAAAACACATAATGTACTAGATAATCGTAAAAATGCTAAGAAAAACCTAGAAAAACAGGCTGAAAAAATGCTGAAATTTTGCTGCTGAAAAAAAAGTTTGCCCCTGTACCTATTGGCACTTCTGTACGAATTGCAGTTCCAGAGGTTGATAGAGGACGTGGTGATGCCCGTAATATTATAGGTGTAGTTTTGGCTAAAACCGATGATGGGCTCTATCAAATTGGCACTAAGAACGGAATCTTAAAACAATTGTATGCTCGATCTCAGATTAATGTGTGTCCAAGAGTTCTTCTTGATGCAGAGGATATACCGAGTACTGAGATTGCACTACGGTCATTTGCCAACCTACAATCCACTGGAACCGGCCAGGGGTTTAAAAAATGCCTTTGCAAGAAAGACTGTAATACAGCAAGATGTCTGTGCTTTAAAAATAAAGTATTGTAAACTTCCAAATGCCATTCAAGCTTACCCTGCAAAAATAAATAGCCATATGGACTGACTCGTTTACATTTAAGAAAGTATTAAGTATAATATTAAAACTTACTCTAATATTGTTACATTTACAATTACTTAAATAGTCTGATTGTTTACCAAATAAAAATGTTACTTTATAAGAATAATACCTTTTAGTTGATTTTGTGATAATTATGTTAAAAGTAAAAACTTGTGTTACAGTGTGTTATAATGTGTGTGTTACATGAGTGGTATAATAAAAATTATTATTCTTATTTTATCAACGTGTTTTATTACAGAAAGCATTCTTTTTATACATTTCCTAACACGAAATTGGAATTGTATACAATTCCTAGGAAATGTGCACATTTCCTAGGATATCTATGCATTAAATAGTTTTTGAAACAATATTTCATACATTTCCTAAATAGCTTCGGAAATGTACACATTTCCTAGGATTTGTATACAATTCCTAGAATTCATACATTTCCGGTAACATATACACAGAACCCCGGCCCCAAGTTCCCGGCGCCTCCAGCGATGAGGCCGGCGACGACGGTAGTCGGACTAGCCGCGGAGGCAGGGGTGAGAAGAATCTCCGGGCGAGAGCGATCCCCCATCACACCACTATGGCTAACTCCAAGATGGACACCGATACAATAAATATAGTACACCTACAATGTTTGTACTTTGATAGAAGACATCTTAGAACTAAATGCACTGAAACACATAAAGTGGGGCATTGTAGGTCTGGTAGAAATTAGAAAGGTTGGAGAGCAAACCGTCGAAAGAGAAAACGATATATTCTGTCACTTTGGAGTCACCAGTGGGTTATACTATACGGTTTAGAGTTCCTGGTGGCTTAGAAGTGGAAGGATAATATCATAGAATTTATCAGCTACTCGGTCAGGGTCGCTGTTCTCAAATTTAGGTAACAAAGACCCTAACAGTGATCCAGTGCTACGCTCCGACATCACGAAGAGACAGCGATGATGAGGTAGAGGAATTTTATAACCTTATAAACAAGGCTTGCCATGAACACCGAGGCACTTGAAACATAGTCCTTGGTGAGTCCTTGGAACTGGACAGCGACAAAATTGTTGGGCCCCATGGGCTGGGAAACCGTAACGATCGTGGCACTCGTTTGATCCAGTGTGCCTTTGGCCAGAGAATCAAAATAAGTTACACCTTCTTTCTTAAAAAACCTCAGCGTCACTGGACCTGGCGCTTTTTCGATGGCTGTACAAAGAACGAAATTGATTATGTACTATCCTCTGATCAATCTATAGTTAAAGATGTCGCAGTGCTCAATCAAATAAAATACAAGAATATAAGCTCAATCTTGCAAGAATTTCACATAACACTAAAATTCATCATAAAAATCTTCCTATAAAACGAATCAAGAAACTTAGCCGCAACAATCTAACATTTAATGCACACTTCTTTAATTTCGAACTCGCCAACCAGTTTCGATACTCAACAGATGACATATAATCACAATACAAAAATATCAAAAGTGGTATTAAGCTTGCAAGTAGAACAAACTGATAGACCGAGCAAATTCGTTCATTATTTACAATGAAGGCCAAAACACTTACTGAATGCTTATCAAAGCGCCGTTTGGTGACTAAACAACCAGTTTCATAGTTATTTAATAAATACGTACCCAGAATCAAGTTTTTGAGTTGAATTTTCAGGTCGGCAACGTCCTATAATACTGTAAAAATACCTGGCGCCAGCTTGGCGCCATCACCTATAAAATTTAATTTGGTTATGTTTAGCTGTGAGGCATTACAATTTATAGAAATGTTTTTCAGTACACAATTCCGATGAATAATAAAATAACACTGAGCGTATAATTGTAAAAATTACCTGAGCGTTCGATATAATTTCATGGTCGTGTTAGGAAATGTTGTAGGTTGAAGGGTAAACTAAAATTTTCATATTTAATTATAAACATCCGCATCCGTTTGTTTTGCTTACATTAGGATTTAAATATGATAGTGTATTTTTTATATATAGTTCTTGATAGGTAGGAAACTTTTGAATTGAGCGCTTCAGTAGTAAGTAAGGATAATAGAGAAATTAAATAAATCGTTCTTTCTGACAGTTGAAATTATCTACAAGATAAGTAGGCATTTAAAAAATTGTAAAAAAGCATATATATTAGTGACAGTTTTCAAAATTCTGAAGGCGCGAAAACCATAGCCATACCTTTTTCATAGATTAGTTTTCTATTGTTTTTACCCTGCGGTATCGGCAGACTGTATTTGTCATTATTTATGCTGTATTCTGTATCTTTCTAAGTCGCTTTTTAAATGGCCACCTTGTGGTGCTGCGGTCGAGGCTGAGCTTCCCAAACGAGAGGCCCCGGTTTCGCATCCTTTCGTATTTGTGTGTGTGGTCGCTGTTTCTCACGACAAAGGGTATCCTAGTGTGGGGCCAGAATAAATGCATGTGTCTGTATACAATGTTAATCTTTATATACTTGTAATAAATACTCGCTGACAGATTTTTAAATGGTGTATTTCTTTTCGTGGCAGTAACAAAAGTGTTCTCAAAATCAAAGCAGTCCTATTTATAACATCTATTCCCTCCATCTCCCGCGTTCGTTTTCGCGGTTAAACACACCCTTCTTCAGACTATCCAAAACCGGAAATGCAATTTACACGTATTATTTCTAACACGAATTCTATAATTACTACAAATATTCTGGATAGTTCTAAAATTGGCTTTAACATTATCAAGATTTAACAAATTATAAAACATTTCAATAAACCATCAGATTAATATTAGCATCGAACGGAAATGTCTAATACATCGCTAGTTACCATTTTTAATCATGTCACTTCCTGTTACAAGTCTAAAAGATTTAAATATGAATTAAACATAATAACGATAGGACCTTCATAAATGGCTCTAAAATCAGAATAGACTTTATTATGATTTTAGAGTTCAATTTTCAAAAAAGGATATAACCAGAACAGGGTACGTCTATAACGGAAGTATTACTACATCCGGCTATAGGTTCGACAAAGTTAAATTTGAAGAAACGAGGATAGATTCATGATTTAAACCAAAGACAAATATAAACTAAAGAAATGATGATTAATTACAATTAATGTCAAACATAAAAGGATTTTAACTATCATCATAATCCTTCAAATAATCTAAACGGAAATGGAAAGTTGCTTTACGTTAGTACAAGCCGGCTCCACTAGATGGCGTTAGATGTAAGTATAGTGAAATATACAAGGTGTAACTAACAAGAGCTAACATTCGACCGTCCTGACTCTAAAGTTTGTCTCTAAACTTATACAATTACTTCTACAAAACATTATTTCTGCAAACTAGGTATACTATCTCATTATAAAACAGGGAAATAATAATATCAAGACTTTGTAAGCATGCCTCTCATTCAAGATAGGCTTCGTTATCTGCACCTGATCCCTCATTCCTGAATCTATAGTATAATAACTACAGATTCATTAATCGTATCAGACTTCCAGATCTTCAGTTTTAATATCTGCACCTGATCCCTCATTCCTGAATCTATAGTATAATGACCATAGATCCATTAATCGTATCAGACTTCCAGATCTTCAGTTTCAATATCTGCACCTGATCCCTCATTCCTGAATCTATAGTATAATAACCACAGATTCATTAATCGTATCAGACTTCCAGATCTTCAGTTTTAATATCTGCACCTGATCCCTCATTCCTGAATCTATAGTATAATGACCATAGATCCATTAATCGTATCAGACTTCCAGATCTTCAGTTTCAATATCTGCACCTGATCCCTCATTCCTGAATCTATAGTATAATAACCACAGATTCATTAATCGTATCAGACTTCCAGATCTTCAGTTTTAATATCTGCACCTGATCCCTCATTCCTGAATCTATAGTATAATGACCATAGATCCATTAATCGTATCAGACTTCCAGATCTTCAGTTTCAATATCTGCACCTGATCCCTCATTCCTGAATCTATAGTATAATGACCACAGATTCATTAATCGTATCAGACTTCCAGATCTTCAGTATCTATCTATACTATTCTTTCTTTTCTATAAATTTTAAGCATTCTTCTCAAATCATACTTTCTGTGCAATTTATAAATTCTATGTAAATTACACATTTTATTTAAATTATGCTCGTAAATCATCTAAACACAATATGATACATTATTATCCAAATTAACTACAACTTATATGTTCATCATTTGTGTTGTCACTATCAGTATCACTCTCTACAGTCACTGTAATCCAAGGACGTATGCGATCTGTTGACCAAATATTACTATATTTTCCTTTAGTTATGTTGGAACCAGGAATACTTGATACCTCGTATCTATCATTTTCTAAAACCCTTGATATCTTGAACGGGCCCGTATACTTGGGCAAAAGTTTTTTACTCTTCCCATCATTAGAAGGAGTAGGTTTTAAAATTTTCACTAAGTCACCTATCTTGTATAGCGTAGCGTCTTTTCTAGTTTTGTCAAATCTCTCTTTTTGTTGAGCCTGATTCTTCTCAACGTGTTCATTAATCTCTTGTATAATTTGTTCACTAGCTTTCCCGTTTTGTCGTGTATCTACCACTGTATCTCCTAGTATACCGTCTCCTTTTCCTAACAATCTTTTCCCAAATAACGCTTCTGAGGGCGTCTTGCCTATCCCTTTATTGAGTGTATTATTAAGTCCCCATTGTATCTTCCCTAGTTCTTGATCCCATTGAATGATCTCGCTGCATCTTTTTGATCTTTACAAACATCCTTCAAATATTTGAATAAATCCTCAGGCTTAGAGAATCGAGCTGATGATGCACCTGCTCGTATAGTGCGATCATCTAAACCATGTATGATGCAATCAGCTGCTCGTTTGCCCGATATTTCGCAAGCATTCAATAATGCCGTTTTCTCAAAGTAGTATTCGTCCAAGTTATCCCCAAATTTTAATCGTTTTTCTAGCATATCTGACAAGAGAGTACCATAGTTGACTTCAGACGGAAACGCTTTGCATAAAAGGGTTTGCCATTCGTCCCAACTATGTAACACGGATGTTTGGGTTTGGTACCATTTTTTAGCATTACCTACCAGTTTGGGCAAAGCATAGTGTCTGATTTGTTTCTCATCCCAAGTATAGATTTGTGCACACTCGTTAACTTTTGCTAACCATATTTCAATTCGGCTATTTTTGATAGATGGGTCAAACTCTGGGATCATGTTTTCATTGCCTCTAGTGGATAAACCTGGTTTTAGTGACTGTAGGAGTTTATAAAATTCATCGAAAGTTACTAACATGCCTGAATTAGACGAGTCAGTTTTATTTCTAACCTGTACGTCCAGCACCGTATTACTCGTCGCTGTAGCACTCGGGTTCACGTTTTCTTCGTCTCGTCCGGTCGTAGAACTACTTGACATCATAGCAGCTGGGTCGTCAACTCCGATTGCAGAATTGCTCGACGTCATGGCGACTGGGGCATCTCGTCCGGTCGCAGCATTGCTTGACGTCATGGTGACTGGGCCATCTCGTCCGGTCGCAGCATTGCTTGACGTCATGGCGACTGGGCCATCTCGTCCGGTCGCAGTATTGCTTGAGGTCATGGCGACTGGGCCATCTCGTCCGGTCGCAGAATTTTCTGGATCATGTACTCGTATTGCTGAAGAAGTACCTGGGGTTTGAATGCTTGAAGATCGTATGGAATTCTCCTTTGAACGCCTGACGTCCTCATTGTGGATACGACGTCGTTGTGATGAAGTATCCCTGGCCGATTCACGAAATCTCTTTTTTGATGGACTAATATTTCGTTCCCGCGATCGGCTCGTTCTAGGTGTCCTGCGGCTTCTATCACGATCTCGACGTTTACCACGCCGATAGCTTCTAGATCTTGAACGTGATCTTCTGGATTTAGAGCGGTCCATCGTGGGGCAGTTGAAGAATTTGCTTCTTTCGTATCCCACTTCTGATAATAAATACTCGCTGACAGATTTTTAAATGGTGTATTTCTTTTCGTGGCAGTAACAAAAGTGTTCTCAAAATCAAAGCAGTCCTATTTATAACATCTATTCCCTCCATCTCCCGCGTTCGTTTTCGCGGTTAAACACACCCTTCTTCAGACTATCCAAAACCGGAAATGCAATTTACACGTATTATTTCTAACACGAATTCTATAATTACTACAAATATTCTGGATAGTTCTAAAATTGGCTTTAACATTATCAAGATTTAACAAATTATAAAACATTTCAATAAACCATCAGATTAATATTAGCATCGAACGGAAATGTCTAATACATCGCTAGTTACCATTTTTAATCATGTCACTTCCTGTTACAAGTCTAAAAGATTTAAATATGAATTAAACATAATAACGATAGGACCTTCATAAATGGCTCTAAAATCAGAATAGACTTTATTATGATTTTAGAGTTCAATTTTCAAAAAAGGATATAACCAGAACAGGGTACGTCTATAACGGAAGTATTACTACATCCGGCTATAGGTTCGACAAAGTTAAATTTGAAGAAACGAGGATAGATTCATGATTTAAACCAAAGACAAATATAAACTAAAGAAATGATGATTAATTACAATTAATGTCAAACATAAAAGGATTTTAACTATCATCATAATCCTTCAAATAATCTAAACGGAAATGGAAAGTTGCTTTACGTTAGTACAAGCCGGCTCCACTAGATGGCGTTAGATGTAAGTATAGTGAAATATACAAGGTGTAACTAACAAGAGCTAACACTTGTAATATAATCGTGTGTCATGGCGTCGTAAAATGAGCCATGCGCATGTTTCGGTAATAGTAGGTCTGAGCGTTATGGCTTTCCACATCATCTATTGGTGCGTTACGTTTGTATAAATACAATGTGTATTTACATTGTGGTTTATGAAATAACAATAAAACAAATCGAATAAAAATGGACAGATTCTACGGTCCACCTATCATCTTAAAATTGAGACAAATTATAAACGCAACGTCATACAATTATTTTTTGTCTGACAAACTATCAATAAATCAAGCAGGTTCCTTATTTTGATAATATCACAGCTTCCTCTTACATCATTATCATTACAAGCTATATTACCCCTGATCTGTTAGCAAAAATAGCAGTGATTTTATGCCGATTTTGTCGATATATACCGACAAACTACGGATTTATCAGCCTGCACTGAAACAATGTAAAAGGTTTTTTTGGAGACTTTAATATGGCATGGAAAACCAAAATGATATAATCGAGAAGAGAGCTCAGGCCCACGATCAAAAGACCATTGACGTGTGCTGAATGACATAAATCCAGCCCCTCATACCGGTTAAATAGCATTTACGATGCTCGTAAAGTGTTAAATCACGACGGGCGTTTAAAATATAGCGACGGAATTTTTCAAAAATTGAATTTTTCGCGTTCCTTTTCCCGGGAGCGTGTATTTGGTGTTACGTGCGGTTTTATTTATGGTCATTCAAATAAATATTTTGTATATTTTTGCCACAATTCAGCTGTGATCGTGGGCGATTTCGAACGCTTTTAACTGATTAAGTAAGCCTGTTCTTGAAATTTCCTTTAATTCAGTTTTATTTATGTTTTAAGAACAATATTTAGTAAGATAATATAAAATTGATTACACCGGTGATTCATTTAGAAAATCCTAGAGAAGGACATATTTTTTTCGAACTTTTATGGTCTGGAACCGGTTACAACAAACACTTAATCACTAATTTAATTTAATTTTTTATTTACTTACCTGATGGAATCGATTTCTTTCTATACGAGATGAGAAATCATTATTTCTAGTCAACAAAACATACAACTTTCTTTTCAAACTAACAAAATATGGTAGTTGCTCCTCAAAAAGGATATTTCTCAAGAGTTTTGAAGGCCAATTAAGAAAGGTCTTTTCCTGAAACCCGTGACACCGGATGGGCCCGGCTTTTATCACGGCCGGAACTGCGTGGGACTGGGGCTCGAAGAAGCCTCTTGAATTTCATCAAGTCAGCTATAAAATGATACTGTTACATCACCATACAATTGTGGAACAAAGGCTCATTGTGAGAAGTGACGTGCTTGTTAATGTTATAATGCCGTAAAGCCGAGCTCTAAATATAAAAATAGGCTACGGTGTTTGAAAGGCCCGCAAGTGTATGGCTCCCATAAATATTATTACAAGTCTCAGTTTTGGGAAAAATGGGGTAAAACTTAGAATGTAACCCCATTTGGGAGAGAATAGTTATTATACAGTTCAGTCATAATTTGCTGTACGTCAAATGACGTGATAATTTGGAGTGTTCTCTGAAGAAAGTATGTTTTTTACCTCCTACCCTCCGAAACGGACTGACGTGTACCGGCGAGCTCCGCAAATTTTATAATATATTTCCAGTGTAATTATGAGAAATACGTGTATAATATGGTTAAAAACTATAATATCAAGCCAAGTGAAGTGTACAATACAATCAACTAAAATCGTGTTGAATTTGCGTCCAAAACCAGCGAAGAAAAGTGCGCTTCGACCGTTAACAAAGGGCCGGTCAACGCCATTCGGAAATATGCCGGGCTTGTGCAGTATTTGTGATAAGATTGTGACCATTAGAGGAGATGCAAACTGCAACAGTGAATGTGGTGTTTGGAACTACTTCAAATGTATCAACCTGAGTGCGAAGGAAGTTACCGAAGCCAAAGCCCAATCCCAATCTGTCAGCTAAACAACACCATCGTGGAGCTAGATAAGGTAGACAATGACGACCCCGACGAAGCTACGGAGATCAGGGACAAGACTTCCCGTGCCATCCTGCTGCTGCAGAAGAGCGTTAAATCGTTACTCCAGGAACAAAGAAGGCTTACCACCGCTGCTGTGGTGAAAATGGCCACGAAACTAGACTGATTCTAAAATGCCTTTCCCGAAGAGGCCAAAAAGCTATTCTAGACGACGTCATCAAGGAGAGGGACGAGATGAAGGCAGAGATACTGGTTGTAACAAGAAAGTTTGATCAATTCAGACAGGATCATCGAGAGTGCAACGACGAGATCAAAGGCATTCCAGCTATACCAGATGAGGATGTCATGGCGTAGGTATTTAATAACCATACCTAACGTGGCAGGTTGTAACATTGGTCTAAGTGACATCTCGTACGTCCTTCGATTGCAGGGTCCACACCCATCACTTACTTCACCTCCTTCGTTATCACCGACACAGATACTGCGGTGCAGTTCATCGTGGTGCAGTTCAGAAACCTGGCAAAGCACGAAGAGTTCCTCTAGAAGGCGCGTAAAGTAAGACCGCTCAACTCAGCCAGCATAGGTATCAAACAAGAAGGTAAGCAGCGCAAGATTTTGCTATCCAAAGCGAGGCAGTTTGCTAAAGACATCGGCTATAAATATTGTTACGAGCGTGGGGTTCGTATTTGATAGAAAAACACGAATAAATCCACTAATTAAAACACTCACTTTATTACCCAAATTAGGCACTTACAATTCACACGAACTGTACATAAAATCCACCAAAACACACACACACTATTTCACTAATTATGCACTCACTATTCACACGAAGAGTCTTTCTCTCCGATTATCCTTGTACTAGCACTCGATCGCAGTTAAAATGTAACTAAACTCGCGCCGGCCGTCGACGCCTTTTATATCCCGCGGAGCCGCTCTGGACACATTGTCCACACATATCGCGAATATTCTAGTAAGGACCAGCGTGCGGGTCGAGAACATTCGAGACCATATATGTCTCTCTCTAATGGTGCACTCTCTCTGTCACTCCCTTCTCGAATGTTCCGAGTATAGCTATCTCTTTCTAGTAGTGCTATCTCTGTCACACACTTCTCGAATGTTCCGAGTATAGCTATCTCTTTCTAGTAGTGCTATCTCTGTCACTCCTACCGGATATTTCGCGATATAACGATTTGTGCTTCAGAGGCCCATAAGGGGTCCTGAAAACGCCTGAAAACGGGTTTTCAGTTTATGGCGTCATCTGATAGAGGGTGCCCTGAAACGGACTGAAAACATGTTTCAGGCGCCTGAAAACGACGGCAACTTGGGTGAAATTTCGATCTTTAGATATGTGATAGAGTAACTTCTGAAACGGCCTGAAATGACTTTTCAGCCTGCTGAAAACGCCTCTAAAGCACTGAAATTGACGTTCAAAGTTTTTGACCTAACCTACCGGCGTAACACTACCCCCTCCTAAGACATGCTCGTCCCGAGCATCATTATTTCCGTGGTATCTGGCCAGCCGGTCAACATGAACAATCTTGCTCGGACTACGAGGATTCCGCTGGATTCGATACGTGACGTCGTTTATTTTGGTGACTACCTTGTAAGGCCCTTCCCAATTCGGAGATAGTTTCGGGGACTTTCCTACTCGTCGCATAGGGTTATGTAGCCACACCAACGAACCTTCCTCAAAACCCACTTGATAAGACTTCCGGTCATATCGGGTTTTCATCTTTATGCTAGCGTGGAGCCCGTGTTCACGTACCAGGCTGTGAACATCATCAATCCGATCCCGCAAATCATTTGCATATTCCGTGATGGTCCTCGGTGTATCGGGCGGACGTCCAGTCAGGAGATCTGCAGGCAGACGGAGTTCTCTTCCAAAATTCGCATACGATGGAGTAACCGCCGTACTTTCGTGAGTTGCCGACCTATAAGACAACAGGAAGAGGGAGATATGCCGATCCCAATCTTTTTGATGGCTCTCAACGACCTTGGCTAGATGTCTCTCCAGTGTCTGGTTAAATCTCTCAACCATTCCATCTGACTGTGGATGATACGCCGTAGTCCTCGTCTTATGAATTCCCATTATGCGACAAGTCTCCTGAAAGACCGCAGACTCGAAGTTTCTTCCTTGATCACTGTGGATTTCGAGTGGTACCCCAAACCGGCAGAATACTTCGTTCACTAACTTTTCAGCTATGGTTACCGCTTCTTGATTAGGAATGGCAAATACTTCAGGCCACTTCGTGAAGTAATCCATCACGACAAGAATGTACTTGTTTCCGGAGTCCGATGCTGGGAATGGTCCTGCGACATCTAACGCAACCCTTTCCCAAGGGGCTCCCACGTTGTACAACTTGAGTGTTCCTCGGCTACGGGTATGCGGTCCCTTGACTGATGCACAGTTAGTGCATCCTTTACACCAATTTTCAACATCTTCTCGGCAGTGAATCCAATAAAAGCGTTGCCGAATTTTCATTAGGGTCCTTTTTACTCCAAGGTGTCCACCGGATGTTCCATCGTGAAAGCTTCTCAAAACATCTTTCACCCTTTTCTTTGGGACAACGACTTGCAGGTGAGCATCCTTCCCATTTGTTGATTCCCATTTTCTACATAGAACGCCATTATGCATAACCAAGCTATCCCATTGTGCCCAGTAGCTTTTTGTTACCGCACTCATAGGAGCTACATCACACCATCTTGGTTTAGGTGCGCCAGCATTAATCCAATCAAAAATGGGTCTCACGTCAGGGTCCTCTTGTTGCGCTTGCTGCATGATTTCATCACTCCACTCGTCGCTAACCGTATCAGTTCTTATCATTCGAACACATTCCTTGCCTTCTTGTCTTGAGCAATGTTTACAGTCGTCCGCACAAGGTCTACGTGATAGGGCGTCAGCATTTCCATGTGATTTCCCACTACGGTGTTCGATGATGAAATCATACTCCTGCAGTTGTTCAATCCATCTCGCCACTTGTCCCTCGGGGTTTTTAAATTCTAGCAACCACTTTAAAGCAGCATGGTCAGTTCTGATACGAAACTTTTTGCCCAGCAGGTATTTGCTGAAATGCTGTAACGTCTTGACAACTGCTAGCAATTCCCTCCGAGTTACACAGTAATTCCTCTCTGGTTTTGACAATGACTTACTGAAATATGCAATCACAACTTCGTTATCTCCTTTCTTTTGCGACAAGACACCTCCAATTCCAGTATTACTAGCATCTGTATCCACAATGAAATCCTCGTCCGGGTCTGGATACCCCAATATTGGCGTTTCACAAAGTCTTCCTTTAAGCTCGTTGAAACTTGACTCACATTGTTCGTTCCAGTCAAATGATCGCTTTTCTTCCGTTAGTTGATGCAAAGGCTTTGCTATATCCGAGAAGTTCTTCACAAAACGTCTGTAGTATGAACAAAGCCCCAAAAAGGCACGTACTGCAGTCTTGTCTTTTGGCGTCGGCCAATCCTTCACGGCGCTAATCTTCTCAGGATCTGTCTGGATGCCGTCCTTCGAAATCACGTGTCCTAAGTAATTCACTTTACGTTTGAAAAACGAGCATTTCTTCGGACTGAGTTTCAGATTTACCCCTCGTAATTTGCCTAGAACCTGCTCCAATTTATTCAAGTGGTCGTTGAAGTCTCTACCAACGATAATGATGTCATCCAAATAGACCAAGCAAGTTTCTCCTAGAAGTCCAGCTAATATTTGTTCCATTAATCTCTCAAATGTGGCTGGTGCATTACACAGTCCAAATGGCATAACATTGAACTGCCAGAGTCCCTTGCCAGTAGAGAAGGCCGTTTTCTCCTTATCCTTGTCCTTGATTTCGACTTGCCAATAGCCACTTTTCAGATCCAACGTTGAAAACCATTTCATTCCGTTCAATGTGTCTAAAGTGTCGTCGATTCGTGGAAGTGGATAACTGTCCTTCTTGGTTACATCATTAAGTCGACGGTAGTCAATACAGAATCTCATGGTGCCGTCCTTCTTCTTAACCAAAACTACGGGAGAACACCACGGGCTTGTTGAAGGTTCAATAACGCCGCTTCTTTGCATTTCCTCGATCATGCCCTCAACCTCCTTCTCCCGAGCTACTGGAACTCTCCGAGGGCGCTGTCGGATAGGCATAGTTTCCCCAGTGTCGATCTCATGCTGAACCACTCCAGTTCTTCCAATGTCATCATCATGCGAAGAAAAGACGTTGCTATATCGTAGCAGTAAGCTACGCGCCTTAAGGAATTCCTCCTCGGTAAGGTGCTCCCTGGAGTCATTTAGTAATTTTTCAACATCCATTGAAGGCTTAACATGACCAGGTTTCACGTTTACCTCAGATTCCCGGCAGCCTCTTATCCAAGAAATTTCTTGGCATGATCCGACCAGCGTTCCTTTATTGAGGACGCATTCCGTGTCGCTTGGATTAAGGATCCTTACAAATGCTGTAGATGCCGTGGTTACCATTGTACGGGCTGTTATCCACGGTTTATCAGCATCCAACCTCTCTACCACCACACAGCGGTGAGATTGCGGCCTTGTGGAGTTCGGCAATTTCACTGGAACTAAAACCTGTGACCTTGGTTGAAGAATGGTTCTCCTGGTACAGTAAACATTTCCATTTACTCCACCTTGTATAGGAATCTCATTAACTCCAAACTTTAGAACTCCAACCTTCAAGTCGATTTTACAGTCATGTCTCCTCATAAAATCCAATCCAATAATGCAGTCGTCGACGATGTTAGCAACGATCATTTTATGCCAGTATTCTTTTTCACCTATTTTCACAGCTAACTCTCGTTCTCCTTGGACGGAAATGTAATGGCCGGTAGCAGTTTGCAGCTGGAGATGCCTAGGTCGGACTAGATGATCTCTGGTCAGGTGTCTCAGTAGCCGAGAGCTGATCACAGTCCGAGAAGCTCCGGTGTCTATGGTAAGGAGACATGGTATTCCACAGATTTCTCCATTGACAACCAGACTATTCCCGTCGTTTGCCTGTAAGATCATAATTGGGACATTTCGACCGCCAGCCAGCACTCGTCCCATAGTCCTGGCTTTTATTCGTTTCCCTGTTGGGGCTCTGACTCCACAGAGCCTATTTTCCTCGCCATTAGAGCGGGGTCTCTGTCCCTCCTAGTCCTTTTTGGACAGCCTGACTGCAGGTGACCACGTTCTCCACAATGGTAGCAACGTGGCCCAAATTCGCGGCGGAAATCTACTGGCTTCGTAGTCGACACTTCTCGCACCCTGAAAGGCCTGGATGAATCCTGTCGTACAGCTTCCACCTCGAGAGCGTGGGCTACTGCATCCTTTAGGCTGCCATGATGTCCCAATCGCACGGCTGCCCTCACTTCCAGATCCCGGATCCCATCGATGAAGGCCTGCACCAGCATACTGTCCACAAAGGATGCTGACGTACGTTGATAGGCCTTCCTAACCAACTTCTCGATTTCCAGGGCCCACTGTTGTAAGGACTCGTTACGTCCTTGTGTCCTGTCCTTTAACTGAGCTCGGTACACGTGTTCCAGGTGACTGTCACCGTATCGTGCCTCCAAGGCTTCTAGAAGGCGGACGTAAGTCCGGTCGTTTCCCAGAGCCTCTAGTATGGTAAGAGCCTCGTCGCGCAGCGCCAACGTCAGTGCTGTCCTGGCTTGCTCCTTACTCCAACCATTAGCCTGGGAAACAGACTCGAACTGCAGCTTATAGGCAGTCCACGATGAGCTACCGTCAAAGGGGGGCACTTTGAACCTGCCGCCTCCGGACACCGATGCGTCGGGTACATAGGTACTTGGACCATTAGCCACTTTGATCTCAAGTTTTTGGAGACGGCTCTCACAGGTCTCAATTTTTTTATCGACATCATGGACTCGACTCTCCAGTTTTTCATCCATATCGGCCAGTTTTTCCTGGACCTCGAACAACTCTCTCTTCCATTCGGTCGTGGACTCATGTACCTCACGAAGCATTCGTGCCTGTTCCTCCTGTTTCCTGGCCCGTTCCTCCTGTTTTCGCGACTGTTCCTTTAGCTCTCTCGCTTGTTCCTTTAGGAGGACGAATATAACGTTGAGGTCTACTCCTTGTGCAGCTGGAGCAGGTGATTCCGACGTACCAGGCGTCGAGTCTCCAGACCCAGACGTTTGGCTTCGCGTCGTCACTCCTTTTGGCTCGGTTTCTCGTGGCATTAACGGCATTTTCTATCCCACTTCTGACACCAAATGTTACGAGCGTGGGGTTCGTATTTGATAGAAAAGCACGAATAAATCCACTAATTAAAACACTCACTTTATTACCCAAATTAGGCACTTACAATTCACACGAACTGTACATAAAATCCACCAAAACACACACACACTATTTCACTAATTATGCACTCACTATTCACACGAAGAGTCTTTCTCTCCGATTATCCTTGTACTAGCACTCGATCGCAGTTAAAATGTAACTAAACTCGCGCCGGCCGTCGACGCCTTTTATATCCCGCGGAGCCGCTCTGGACACATTGTCCACACATATCGCGAATATTCTAGTAAGGACCAGCGTGCGGGTCGAGAACATTCGAGACCATATATGTCTCTCTCTAATGGTGCACTCTCTCTGTCACTCCCTTCTCGAATGTTCCGAGTATAGCTATCTCTTTCTAGTAGTGCTATCTCTGTCACACACTTCTCGAATGTTCCGAGTATAGCTATCTCTTTCTAGTAGTGCTATCTCTGTCACTCCTACCGGATATTTCGCGATATAACGATTTGTGCTTCAGAGGCCCATAAGGGGTCCTGAAAACGCCTGAAAACGGGTTTTCAGGTTATGGCGTCATCTGATAGAGGGTGCCCTGAAACGGACTGAAAACATGTTTCAGGCGCCTGAAAACGACGACAACTTGGGTGAAATTTCGATCTTTAGATATGTGATAGAGTAACTTCTGAAACGGCCTGAAATGACTTTTCAGCCTGCTGAAAACGCCTCTAAAGCACTGAAATTGACGTTCAAAGTTTTTGACCTAACCTACCGGCGTAACAATATGTATGGCTCCAGAACGGTTAAATTCGTCTGTGTAAACTGGATAAGCCGCGGGTACATGTTCTAAGCAATGCTCAAGTTTTTTTTTTAATTAACGGTTTTAGTAATATTGTCCAGTAACATAAGTATCTATTTATTAAGATACAACACTGCATGTAATAAGTATCAAATGAAGAAAATCATGTTAACTGTACCTACCTCGCTTCGGTCGCTTGGTCAATTACTGTAAGTAGGTGCTGGCTTAAAATCAGTATCACAGATCACGGTCGGTGATCATTATCTGTGTATTAATTGCATTGAATACGCGTCAGCTGAGCACATCATTATATGTTTTAATTGCTTGTTTAACAACATTATAGTTCTAATTGTGTGTAATAAGTAGGTATTGAACTGTTTTAGGTGAATAAACGATGTTAAATTTTTAATTTCAATTTCAATATGTCGACAGCGGATATTCCTGAAAAATAATGTCCATATAAGACAACATCGCGTAAGATACAAAGATATATTAGTATGGCTAAAATTAACTCTTTTATTGACTAAAATTACATAAAAAGGACTGCATAATATACTAGAAATAATCCTTGGAACGTATCCGAGAGACTAGTCTGGAGACGATTGGTTGAATCCTAACAATTTATTAGAGTTGTACCCAGAAAGTTATTTTTTTACCAGGCTTCACACTCGTTCCGCCTGTGCTTTTAGTTCAATGAAAAAGTTAAGGTATATTTTATGTTTTAAAGCTTTAATGAGTTGCAAACGAGCCCAAACGCATCATCATCATTACATACATAATTTCCCCGAATATCATTGATATCTTATTCGCAAAAGGCAACAAATTTATTGTTTACCGCTATATGTTTTGACTCCATATATTTTCACAGAACCGTATTCGTTGTTATAGCTTCTGTCCAAATACTTAAGTTCGGTTTTTTAGGTCACTACTTCATAATTCAACCTGGAGCCGAAGCAGAGCGGAGCGGAGCGAGGCGTCCCCATCTAGTTTAATATAAAATAGCGTGTACAATTTTGGTGAAGATTTAGTTAATTTGGGATAAGATGTTCCTTAAATAATTCTTTTAAGTACATGAAAATATTTTGTGTTTTTACAAAGCTGCTTATAAGTCAAAATGACGACCAGTTTAAGTAATGCCATAGGTATATATATTTTATTGTTATTGATATGATATTAATTTTGTATTTTACTCACGCCACTTAATCTTTGATGTATAAAATATTCTTAAACTAAACGTCATAGTCTGTACTGGGTATTTTTAATTACCTGTCCACCACGGTAAATATTAATACTTTAAAACTCTGGTAACTCCAGTAAATGTACAGTCACAAACGTGCATTTTACTTACACATGCAAATGAAATTACACATTAAGCTTACCACTTAAGCCACTTTGTCACTAAATAACCTCCGAAATGCGGCGCGGCATCAGGAACCAGTGTGCATAATCCAAAGCTCAGCTGGAAAAAAAAGAGTATTAAATGCCATTGAGCGTTTAAACGAATCACGTACATACTCCTTTAACGCATTTATTTGCGATGATCATAAATTCATATTGTCACCTAACACGTTCCGCTCTCTCTGGCTGAATTCGAAAATACGAGTCGGCTACTAGTCACCGTAGTCCATGGAAATAAATGCTTTCGAATGCAGCCGTTGAAGTGTGTTACCGTGCAGCGGCATGCACTTGCTGTAGTTCGATATTTGAATTATTGCTTAACTTGTAAACACGGTTAAGACCACGCTAGTAATGCTCATGCATGGGGCTTTTTTGGTTAACTTTCAACACAATTGGAGAAGGGAAATATCCCTTATATTTGCTGCGGTAGCTTAGGTGAAGGGTAAAGGGGGTGATCGAAGCGAATAATATCCTTATCCTTCGTGTTAGGTTCAACATGTAACAACAACAAAAAATATTTAAATCATAAACTTAAGTACTCATTAAATATTTAAAACATAAAAAGTATTTTGTCGATCCTTTTTTGCTGTGCAAATCAGTATTTTTGATGTGCGATTAAATACTGGCCATTGGAAAATATGTGATGCTTACTGAATTTGAAGATCGTGTTTTATTTAGTCGTATGTGTTATATTCAACGGAAATCATCGTGAAAAAAAAAGCTTTATATAGGTCAGTCATAATCAAAAAATTTATGGTCTAAATAGGAGCACTATCGGGAGCGAATCAGAAATATTTAAAAAAAAGTTTTCCGTACCGTATCTTGTGGTCTGTCTCATGAAAGGGATTATTGCGAGAATCTGTTTTTTTCATACACCTGAAACGATAAGCTAAAAAAATAGGCAAAAGAAGACCATTCCCATCTCAATTACTACTTTAATGTTTGGGTGAGCGCACTGCTACGCCGACGCGACGGTCAAAGATACATTTTTTGTTTATGCAAGCTGTAATTGTGGTATTACAGCTTACATAAACAAATACATATATATTTGTTTGTGCAACAAACAAAACAAATATGTATATACATCATTATCATAATTAATAAATAGGAATAAATTATTACAAAATTATGAACAGCAAGGTCTGTGTGGAGCCAGATTTTGGAATTCTGTCGTCCTTTCCAGGTTTTGGAAGGAACACCACTTTCATCTCTCTCCAGCTTTTTGGTATATTGCCAATTACTATGCACGCCCGGTATATGGCTACTAGTCGCGAACTGAACAGCTTGTTTCCCTATTGTAGGAGGGCTGGGATTATGCCGTCGGGTCCCGGCGATTTGTATGGAAGAAACGAGTTAATTGCCCAGCTCACTTTTTCTTCATTAATTAGATTCTCTGCTCCCGCCCATGACTCTGGTGTGGGGTTGGATGTGTCTAATATCCCTGCATTTGTTATTTCTCCCTCAGATATTATTGTACAGTCTGGGAAGTGTGTCTGCAGCAGAATACTACAGAGTTCCATTTCTTTTTTTTTGTACGCGCCATCTGGTTGTTTAGTGATCCGAGCTGGTATTGCGGGTTTTTTCCTATAAGTGTTTTTATGCGGGAAGCCTGTGACTCGCAGTTGATAGAGCTGCAGGTGTTCCTCCATAATTATGTAAAGTTTTCTCTGGCTTGCTTTTTAAACCGGATTCTTTTTAGTTGGAAGGCTTTCCAGTCTTCCTCCAGCTTTGTTTTTGGCCCTGTTGAATAAGTTCCACATGATTTTTTGCGTCTTCTCTAGCTTGCTGCTTCACGAGCTGTATTTAGTTGGTTTTGCAGCTATTAGGGGACACGATCTATTGTAACTGCTGACGATTATCCTGTTTAGATGTTCGAAAGCTTCTTCTTTTTCCTCTGAGGTTCCTAGCTTTTCGCGAGTTCCTTCGAGGATTAGTTCGTTTGTAATGGAATTGGTTTTGGTTAGTATTCCTTGGGTTTCTAAATTGCCGAGGTGTTAGTTTTATTGTTTTTATTTCAAAGATAATACATCTAAGATCCGAGCTTGATACCTCAGTTAACGCTTTCCAGTTTGAAATTAGGTCTGCAGTCACGTAGTTAACCATAGTAATGTCTGGTATGGTTTGTGCCCTTCGTGTTACGAAAGTGGGTTCTGATTCTCTGTAAAATATTGACGTTTTGTATTGATTGATTTTGTAGTTCAGGACCAAATCAATTAGGTCCTTACCTCTCTTGTTCGTTTCATTTTCTCCCCTTAAGGTGCTGTTTGCATTTTAATCGCATCCTAATACCAGGGGAATATTGTTCTCCTCACATTCTTTGAATAGTGCCTCCAGCGCTCCCGTGGGCTGCACACCGTCGCCTGGTTGATACGCAGAGGCGAGGTTCAACGGGACCCCATCGTGTTATTAGGGTTGCATTGTAGTAGTTCGGGACGAAGATAGCCGCCTTTACTTTTGTTTTATTTGTATAGTGGGTGTGTATATTTCCAAATAGGTTTTTGAAGCTCCATATCCTTCTTCTATGTATCGTCTTTGGGTTCTCCTCGAGTTTACTTCGTAGGGCTGCTGATCCCGAGAACTTATGTTGTATGTTGGCTTGTATTATATTTGTGGTGTTGCCTTTATGTATATTTATTATGCTTTTCCAAAGCCGGTATGTCCCTTTCCGGTATCCTGAAGACCATTGTGGTTCCTCGGCCACCTACTTTGGTGACTTGAACTTCATCCTTGAGGAGACGCTATTGGATCAAGTTCGCTGTCCGTGGGTTTGTCCTCGTCAAAATATGCCTGAGCTTCTCAATGCCGCTATCCGCAACATCTGGAAATCAGACCGCTCCCTTAACGATTTGGAGCATTTCCTACGCATTGACCGCTGTGTACCCGCAGCCTTCTTCCCATAAGTTTCTCCGCCGTCTCTCTCAACCACGATACAGTTTCGTACCAGTCCTTCGGGATAACCACTATGTTCAGGTGCGACTTCGCTGCATGAGCATATGTGGTTTCGGGCTGAGGCGTCCGTTCGGATGGTCCCAACTTGCAGAGTCTCTTTTACGGCCCCCCTCAATCTAGGAGAAATCTAGGCGAGACGTCCTTACCCGTACCCTTATCCGTGACGGGTCGGGGTGCAGGTCGCTCGGCTGAGGGAAGCCCCGTGCCTGGGCCTACCTTTGGTATTGTTTGTGCTCCGTTGCTTACTGCTGTTCTCTCCCGGTCCCGTCTTCCTTGCGGAGGTTATGGCCTGGGAGGAAAAGGGTTTGGGCGCGGCCTGGGGCTGTGGCTGTGCCATTTGGTTCCCCATGGGGGCCCGGTTCTGTCGGTAGGTCGGCGCCAGTATTTTCCACGTATAGGTCACGTACGATAGAGGCGAGTCTTACCTCCTCTGCTAAATGTTCCCTGATGCGTCTTCTTTTCATCGCCCCGCTAGGGCGGTTCCTATGTGGTTTATTCCCATTTATCCTCTGAGACGAAGTCAAAGGGATGACCCCAGAATCGATCCGCCGAGAACCTGCGGAGGAAGGGTTAGCTCGCTACGCGTGCCGGCCCCACCCAGCGCAGGGAGGGATTCTCCGGATGTTACTCCGGTACCCTCCTGAGGCATACTGTCTTTAACTGCATCAATGGTTTCCCTTTCGGACCAATATCTGGGTTGCGCAGTTCATTAGGCACCAGCAACGATAATGAAACCGTTGCCAATGCCTAATTCCAATGTCCGGCTGGTTAGGTCGATACTGCGGGCGCTGCCCACGACCACCTGCAGGTCGTGAATATTTTAGGTGTACACGCACCGTACACCTTTAACAGGTTCTCGCCAACCTTGTTCCTTGAAAAGGCCGGATGGGCGTCGTTTCGCCTTTGATTTAAAGAACATATTTAATTTAAAGAACAATTTTAGAGAACACAACAATACGCCACTCGCCACTCGACATGGAGGAGGTCAGAGAGGTGCCCCTTGTCCGCGGCCACCTGCTCAGAGGACAGGCAGCTGACCTTCAGAAAGTAGGGCCATTCGCTATCCGCAACCTGCGACGCGCTTGGCCCCGTGGAGATGGGTCTTTCTAGATCACCATGGTTCATACCCTCCATCGTGCCTCGCGGTCACCTCGTAGGCATGCCAGGGGATATCGCTACATGTGCGGGTCCTTCAAGCAAGATCAATGATACCCTACATGACTTATTACGGTGTTTTTTTTGTCACATTTTACCCCCTCCACTTTTTTGTAGGCAATATTTTTTCATATTAGACTTGAATTATGTTGCAGTTATCAGGACAAGAATTTTTGCAGAAGATTTTAAGACTCTACCTCTTATAGTTCATGAGCAAAGTGCCTGTTACAGATGGACACGCGAGTGATTCTCTAAGGGTCCTTTTGAGGTACGAAACCCTAAAAATGATTTTTTTTATAATAATATATGACACACAATGGTAATATTCTCGTATATCAGGTGATCTTCTCTGTAATATGCTTTTAAAGTGTTTTTTATTGAAAAAACACTTTAATTAGTTCTTCGTTTTTGAGGTTTGTCATTGATTGATTTTATATAATTCATAATTCATAATTCTCATATAATGGTATGTTAATGTGATTACAATAATGTTGCTATACGCGCTGCCAACAGTACATTGGACGTTTAATTTTAGTGATTTTTATCTGTGGACGATTGATTACAAGCCAGGCGCGGACAGCGCGTGGAGCGGCGAGCATACACATTTTGCGTGGCACCACTACATAATGCAGCGAACGGCCGGCCGGTTTGTTTTTGCGCTGGATTACCCGTTTAAACAAACGAAGCGGCCGGAACACCAAATAAAAGGAAATACTAGCCGACGGCCGCGTTAAATTTCCAAAATTAACTCATAACGCCAAGAGCTCGTTGTTTTTTTCCATCCGTAATCTGCTTTAATGGGCACGAGGCCAGTGCCGTCCGTAAATCGGCTGCACGCGAATACCACGAAATAAGAATCTTTAAAGAGTGGACATACATTTTTTATGTCGCTTTAATGCCACGCCTCAGTACGATTGTGGCAACAATTAACGTTATAACGAGTTCATTAATGATGACCGATTTAAAGGCACTTCTGAAATGAGGGTTTAAATTGAGAACAAGATAAAAATTTCAGTGATCGTTAAAGCTCGGTGGCGCAGCGTATTTTCCGAAATGCAATCCGTCCTGAAGTGAAGAGTGGTAATCACAGTTTGAAAGACATTACCAAAAGGCAACTTTGGGTACAAAAGTCGAAATTCTTGCAAAAATCCTCGGAATTTAATAAGGGTATTAAAGGAGACCATATTTCTCTGAGACGAAGAAGAAAAACAAAGTCGTCGCATGTGGCCCCGAAATAATAAGTTGAACTTCAGTTTACGCTGCGAGGGCCCAAGCCCACCTGAGGAAGGGGGCGGGAGGGGGGAAGGCCGGAATACTTAATATAGTGGGCCCTTTACTTGCACCCGGTTTCCGAATAACATCGCCGACCAATGTTCCCACGCTGATTCTAATTTCTAAAATTGAACAACAGAAATGCTTCTCTTAAAATAATTTGCTGCGCCTTGATACACATAAGCATTCCCGTAACCCTAAACTATCTTTTGTGTTCGGGGTAGTTTGTATTTCTGTTTATATTTGCTTGACAGGCGTTCATTCCGTGCACCCGAAAGTTTTAGAGTCGTGTCAGTTGCGCACAAACTTCCGTACGTCCGACATTTGGTACCGACGTAGCTACGATAGGATATAGAAAATGGCTAGCCCGTTGGCATTACTCAATGTTGCAGGAGTCTGGTGACGTCACTGGTGAACCAGTCAGAGGAAGGCAGAGAAGGGCCCGAATTTGGAAAAATTTATTATTTGAGACAAGTTCAAATCTTATCTAGAGCGTTTTGGGGTAGGTACTGTTGGTTTTAAAATCAATTACCATTTCTCCAATTTGACAATGGAACCGATAAGGGTTTTTGGGTTCCAGATCATCATCGCAGCGTAAATTGTACGTTTTGCAGATATATACTTCGGAAGATATTCCTTCACCGACCTGTCTATTTTTTTTAAGTATTTATTCATGAAGTTTGGTATATAGAAAACTTATGATAAACTCTCACTGAAACCTGCGGCGGTTTATCTGGCTTGAAATAGGTTTAGGTAGTGATTTTTTAGAACTCTTCTACATTTGTTTTGTTCTACATTGGTCTGGTTGGTTTTGTTAGACTACACAGTCGAATAGTAGTGCGTGCTCGTTGTTTCTCAACGAACCGAGCTATAGAAAGTCGTCCCATCGAACCAGTTCCCAAAACGTCCTCCACCCTTTGTGTCTCAACCAAATCGCTTGATAACTTTATACCCTGACCTTTCAATTTAAACAAAGAGTTTACAAGGATTACGCTAAGCCCGCCAACGCGATTCGTTCCTTTGCCGATTCCACGCCCCTCTGCTCTAAACTTGTGATTTAGAGCAAACTTCGGGCCTATAAAGCAGTAAAGTGTATGCCAACGTAGAGAAAACTCCAGAAAACTCACATAAGCGGACTCGAAAAGGTCCTAAGAGGGTTTTGACAAGAAACGACTAAGCAGTGGGATAAATACCTATGTGATGAATAAAATACACCTTAATAGTTACTAGTCTGGACTACGCTGAGCACCCCCATTAGGTCCTAACAAATAAGGGGGCCTATTTACGTAACGAAAGGTTCACAGAAGTCTCACAATACTCTCTAGCGTACTTCTAAAGACCGAGTGAGAAAGCGACAACAAGAAAAGTTTCATCTTATATCTTGAAGCCTTGTGAATGTGAATAGGGTGTAAGGTTCGGCTGATGGATAAGATTACGTCCCTCCTTTCCGTCTAACGCTTTCGACGCTGGTATTTAAGAGAAAGTAATATCCAACAAAGTGAAGAAAATATATTTGGGTGGCACTTAGGTGCGAGGTCTGGCGAACCGGTGCTGGTTCCCACGTGGCCGCGTGTGTCATGTTACCGAAGCGAAACCTACTAACTTTTTTCTCAGAGAATTAAACGCGCGATAAAATTCTTCCGACGTCGCATGAAAATATACGTTACCTACCTGCCCTGCATATTTATGTGTGTCGCGGTAATGACGTTTGTAGAGCCTCTCCCCTGACGACATCATTACCTCCGCATACCTTCCTCCTGAGTATGTTCCTGTTATTGTTTTTACGTTATCCTCCCTCAAATAAATCGCCTTATGAAGGAGCTTAGATAATCGCAACAATGTCATTTTATTAAGCCATCTTTTAACAGAGCAATTTGTCTACCGGGTGAAGTCGCGGCTCGTTAACTCTCTCGAGGAGACATGTTGCTCTATCTCCCTCTCGCTTGCAAAGCAGCCGACGCAGCCTGCGTTCTCGCTCCACAGACTAGCACCTCAGATTATTCTAAGA
Source organism: Argyresthia goedartella (assembly GCA_949825045.1). Taxonomy (NCBI): domain Eukaryota; kingdom Metazoa; phylum Arthropoda; class Insecta; order Lepidoptera; family Argyresthiidae; genus Argyresthia; species Argyresthia goedartella. Next base: position 12,304,627 of record OX463820.1, on the reverse strand, counting down.
ATGCGGGTGCATAAGTCGTCACTTAACATAAACTCGGGCTAAACTGTGCAATATCATTTATCTCGGCAGCGAGGGTAAATATTGTTCTTAATTTAATTCAAGTTAGCAAGAGCACACGTGCAGTGGGTGTCGGGGTACAGAGAGCCGCATGTCGCGCGTTGCACATCAAATATTTCAGAGGGAATGGTTGGGGATATACTCGCAATGGCTCGCCCAGATCTTGAGCCAACTCGAGTGTTGCACCTGTAGCCAAATTCGTTCCAATTAGGAGGAGTTAGAGTGCGCCTTGCGAGCTGAACAGCAAATGATGCGGTCCGCACTCGAGCCACCCGCCTGCTCGCCCGACAATTCAGAGTGACTACACGTAAATTTCGTCACGTCATTAAACTTTCTTGTACTTATCTGGCGACATTTTTGGTAATAAATTTAGGGCGATGGGGGAAGTGATATTTTCGTCGGCGTAACGTACGCGATGGCGAATGTGGGACGACGCGGCATTCAGTTTTCCATACATAATTACCAAGATATATTATACATACCCGATTTTCTACATTCTCGCATCAATAGGGCCGAATAAGCTGTGTTATTTAGAAGAAACTCATTATTTGATGGGTGAAATGTACCCGTAGCATGGTGGCAAAAAAAAACTTGTATACAAGGAGAAAAGGAAGTCTATTCTTCACAAATAAACCTTTTTAACAGCCTAAATAAACATTCATAAATATAACATTCAGAATTTTTCAGACAAAACATCCCGGGAAAATCTACAAAAAAAATATCGAATGCGTCACAAATGTCTCGTCTCGGCAAACCTTACAAGACACCAATGCCACTGTTTGCGTAATATAAAATTTAACGTAATCGACTTTATGTCGCCTCGAGTAAGTACATAAAGCGAACATGCTCTTTTCCCAACCAGTATAGTGATATCCCACTAATGCGCTTTCTCCTACAATCTTTTCTTGCGATGACACGCTAAAATTTACCAACCCTCCGACTGAATATGGTCTTTGGTGCCTTGAGTATCTGGTTGAGTTTTGGCTGTAGACCTCCTTTTGACTTACGATAATTTGAAATTTAAAGGCAGTGATATCAATCTTTATCGCAGGGAAGTTGCAGGAAAGGGGGGCGGGTTGGGTGGAAGTCAGCTTCGGAGGGTGCGCCACTGCGTCGATAGCAATCACGCAAATGGCTCCATGTCAAAATGTCACATTTGTATTGATGTTTCGGTGTCATTTTTGCGCAGGAGTAGTTTGATATTTCAGCTTTATTACTCGCCTCTTGGTTTTGATGTAGACTGTAATCCAAGGCCTTCACCTTCACCTTGTCATATAGTTCTGACATCAAGGAATTTCGATAGCATTTCATTTTTTTTTAAATCACAACAAGTTTGACAACAACTATCTTTTGTTGCGAACTTGCGACTTTGCTTATTTATGCGGTGTTGTAATTAATACATTTTTCAGAAGTGATTGAAGTCCCTGCATATCAGAATGACATGATAAGGCTACTATTTATGCAGTTAACTTTTGATTTTCGAGTTCTGTCTTGCTTCTAAGTCATTGTCATTAAAACTTCATAGAGAACATATTTGCAGGGGGTGCAATAAAAAGCCCAAGGACGTATTACAAAGACTTTTCGTGAGTTTCGTTTTATTTTTCTATCGAGGCAGGCTGCCGACTCTCGCTAGCCACTGACTGCGATCGCCCCATTAAAATAACTCGTTAAAATTTATCATCGACCCGCTTAATCGCTTTAGCGCCACCATCTGGGGTTTTATGATTTTTCTGCTTGCTCTGTACACTTTTCGTGGTCATTTTATAACGTTTACAAAATTGCTTGCGTGCGGTTAAAAGCCTTCCGATTTTTTTAAAACCTTTATTTTTTCGCACCAGCGAATATTTTAATAAAATCAATTGGTAATGTATACATATGCCGCGCGTTCAATTATCGGAAATTCGCCAGAGCTAAATGACGAGTGATGTCAAATTTAATTTTGTCTGTTTAGTGTCTCTCGGTAGGTTTTCCAGCTATCGTAGTTATTATTGTAGCTTCTTGTAGTCTACCTAGAGTAATCAATGTCTTACTTTTTTACTTAGTCACTTACTTACTTTTAACAACAGAAGCCTTTAAATCTGATGAAGTAAGGCTGTTACCCATAAAAGGTTTAGCTAAATTATCTTTAATATTTTCTTGCAGTGTTAGAGCACTTGAAAGATAATTAAATAATTAAGAATGTATGAATGACGCTGTAAAGCCGTTTTCCCTGCTGTTCTAATAATGCAGTCCTCCTGGGTAAAATCTTTTAAATTATTCTCTTACGCTCACTTTGTAATTATGTGGCTACGGTGCCTACGACTTTTGCTTAACTTTGTTAAGAGAGAAAATCGTCTAGAACCACAGCCAATGTTGACGTTCGCAATGATAACGTGTGCGATGACACCCACCTATGCAATTTTGGCATTTCATTGGTGATGTAATATTTAAAGATATATTCTCATTCAACAAGATGACACGGTAAGAAAACCACTAAACCGAGTGAAAAGTTTTACCGCTAAAAGGTCAAAGGCTCCTTTAGGTGTATATTTTGCGTCAAACGGTCAGCGTCGCCGCGAGGCAGGAGCAAAAAGACTTGCGGCGACTGCCGCCCCCACTACCGGAGAAAATCTGAGAGCTTAAACAGTGCCACGTATGAAATAGTAGCGCTCGGTTACATGAAAAAGACGAGAGGCGAAATCGAGTGACAGGACCACGGCACAGGATTTTCGGAGCGATGCCGTTTTTTGCAGCCAGGATTTTAGAAACGGACAGTGCACCCGTTCAGGCGATGTGAATTTATCGCGCGCGCGCCCCGGCCGGGCATGCGGTTCGTGATTAGTAGGGACGGAAGGACGGGCGGTCTAAACGCTTTTTTCTGTTGCAAGGGTTAATGAGGGTGTGAATTTTGCAACATGTTTAGAGTATTTTCGCGCGTTCTATTTTGCCGACACATTTTGACGTTAAATATTATTTTCTTTGCAGATTGACCCCAAAGTGGCCTTTCCCAGGAGAGCACATCCGAAGGTAAGTTTTAGAATAGCGACTTCGGATCGATTAAAAATCACCACGAGAAAGATGTAACTGACAGCTTAATAACCACGTGATAAATCACAGCTACTCCGCTCCACTCGGTCATGGACCACCGTGATTGAGTTTCAACGTTACTTGAAAGCAGTTTGCATTTTCAAATATTTAGGCAAAATATTATTTTAGGCTGGACATAACTTTCTTAGGCTATTAAGATGTTGGTTCAAGATACATAAATAACTAAGGGCCAACAATTTAGAATGCGAGACGCGTTGTCGGCGCGTCGTGGCCGGGACCCTTACAACCGGCTTGAGATTAAATTGTGTTGTTATAGGTTGGTTAAGCCAGGTTTGTCTGAGCTATATTTGAAGAGCGAATCAATGTTTAGTTAATTAGTGTAGTATGTCCGATAATTTGTTATATTTTGCATATTTCCAATAAAAATAATCCTATTGTATGATTATAAATATATCTATACATTTGTAAATAACTAAGTTAAAAATTTAAAAACAAGCTGATTAACTACTCACCGAGATGATTCTATAGAGCCCAAACTCGGTAGGATTGCGATATTTTATTACAGAGTTCAGCTCCATCATCAGATCAGCTCGATGGTATCCATACTATTACATTGTCACCGTACTTGCATAATTAATTTAGATTTTAGCTCAATCGGAAACCGGGAAGTCGGTAAAATTTTACTTGCAAGATTTGTTTATCTACTCACAGGTGAAGCTAATATGAGCGTGTTAAAAAGGGACATCATTCAAAACAACTCTCACTGTGAAACCATTTAATAACACTAAATAACGTGGTGTCACGCCTTTTCTCGTACGGGGTGGCCGAGGCACAATTGTCCCCACTTTTAGCCAGTTTTATTTTAGTAGACCACGGGCTGAAACCATTTCAATCAGATTATTATCTATATCTACCTATAGGTCTCTTACACCCGGTTTTACTTAGCTCACAGCACAAAAACATTTTAAAATGTGAAAGCTCAAATACAAAAAGCATAGTAAGTAAGCCAGTGGTTAAACGAAGAACCCTCTTTATGATCGCCTGAATTTTTTAAACTTCCTCATACCATTTTCAGAATTATTCAAATTATTTTACCGCCCTGATTAAGTTGTAAAGGTGGTTGGAATTTCAAAGCACAAAATTTACAAACATTTCAAAAGGTAAAATATTAGAATGTATGATTCTAATGGGCTACGAGCTATGCCCTTCGTGTGGCAAGATAGTTGCAAATTTGAATCTTCAAAGCAGCCACTTTTAAAACCGCATAAAATATAAATTTTGAATTAAGCTGCAGAATACTTGGTGCTTTAAACACACATATGTGTTATAAGTATACGTTACCAATAAGCATACATGAATCGACATAGCAATAAAGACTTTGCTGTAGGGAGCCCACTTCTTGACTGAACATAACAATGGCAAAATGATTTAAAAAAAATATAAAATCCCACTACGGTAGGGTTATGGATTGGTTATTTTATATTTGAATCAACATCAAAAAGACGGGATTTTTATGAATGCAACAGGAAAACCCCCCTTCTTGGAAACAGCACAAAACAAAGTGCTATTTCAGAAAGAGTCGACTTGGGGGCTTTTATTTACCTTTAAAGACAGTTGTGATGGATGGATTTAAAACATCAGGTTATATTAGTCCATCCGGCGGGACGGCGGCGGGTGGCCGGCGTTGCGTGGTCGGTCAAAGGGGATGCCAGCAATGCGAATTACATGAATACATTAAGGGAGCACTGCCTCGTACATGTTACACTGTAATGCTCACGAATAAATTTAGAGCATGTTCCTTCATCACGGTACTACCGAACGGTAGCTATGTATGTAAATTTGACGTGCTGTATAGATTCCGAAATGATAACTGGCAAATTCGGCTTTATCGTGTACCACCAGGTTCAATGGAACTGACGTTTGTCAAGGGAAGGGGATATAAGTTATGATTTATTTAGTGACATAAACAATTGCCTAAAGGAGATTATAAGTTTCTTGGTCAAACAATTAATTTCGGTGATTAACGGCAACCGAAATCAGATAATTATGTCGGTAGTCGGAGGGTAAAAATTTAAAATTCTGATTATCGTTGCTCGGCGTCGCTTCTGCTTTCCTCCTTCTCCTTACGCAAACAATAGAAAAAGGGGACACCATTCTTCAGGCGGAAGCCGAGAACAAAACAAACGAATTTTTAATATCGTCTTTATCGATAATTGAGACTCTCGCGAAAACCTCTTATTTTGAAAACTTTTACAGACTGAAAGAGGAATCGTGAAAGAAAATGGAATTGAAGAAAAAACTTTTTTCATCTTCTTTATTTGACATTGACAGTCACTAAACTTTGTGTTTTCACAGAAGATCTATTTAATTTAGATTATATTCACCGGAATTTAATTGTGTCGAACCAGATGACTCCTTGCGATATTAAATTCTGTGGAAAAAATCTCTATCCCCGAGTGAAGCAATGAATTTTCCTGGTGTCATTTTTCAATTGGCATGTATCGAGGTACTCAAAGTTTGATTGTGATAGATCGTTGGATATTTCGCGGTCTAGGCGCCGCGCCGCCACCAACTGCAGCGCGCGCGGCAGATTTTCATTCCCACTGGTGGTTATAACCACTGCTATAGCAGCATTGTACTCGGGTGTCTTGCAAGACAATACCGGTGGCTTGTAGAGCAGGGAACAAAGGCTAATATGTCATCGCGGGCAAGTTAATTGACGCGGTTTCCGCACCGGCGCGGCGGTACGCAGACGTCGACATTTCCTGCGCTTACATATTTATATGTAGAGACTGCGCTGACTCGTGGCCCATTAAATATTAGATACCTATTCGCTTTTAATTTCTGCGGATGCCACTGTTTTGAAGCTTAGGTAGATAAGCTTTTCCGCAAATTCGTTTGCCAACCCCGTGTTTACTGTTTGCGCGTTATTTGATTCGGTTTGCATCCTGTGGGGTGCTGAATTTAGAGTCGTTGTGGAATAAATATCAGAGATGGGCATAGGTTTTGTATTTGAGTTTGCATATAATAACTTATAAATCTTTCAATTTGTCGCTTGATAGACAATTAGTTGTAATATTCCGCTGTAAATAAAATAAAAAAGCAGATGTTCGCAGGAGTCTGTTCCAAGTTTGTGAGACCTCCCGCTGCGTTTGGCTCATCTCCTAATATTAACCCTACTATTACTTCCGTTTCTAAGTGTTCACATAACAATTCTACCATAATACAGTACCTATACCGGTTGTGCGATTACGCATCAAATTATTTCTCATGCTCTGTTGCGTTCGGTTGAAATTTCAGCTTAAAAAGTCTTATTCCATTACCATAACGTTCGCCTGTTAGGCGGGACCGGTTGCACAAATGCGACACGGCGTAAAGAGTTAGAAGTCATTGTCTTAACCAAAGTTTATCCGACATCATTTCAATTAAAAAGCTTTAATCGAGCCCGAAACGGTTGCCAAAATCTGTGGCATTTGTAATCACCGCGGTGGGTTTATACTCTTTAATGGACTTTGCAGAAGTTGTTCCAACTCTCCTTACGGCTAAGATATTTGAGGAAAAACTACCCACCTACCACAGTAAGTGGTGAAGTTGGCGACTGGAGAGCTCGGCGGGGAGTGCGGGGCGGGCGGGGAGAGGCTAGGGCGGGCGGCGCGAGCGGGGGGGGGGGGCCAGTTGGCGCGATTTAACGTGTTTCATTAAACGTTTTGTCGGTGTAATCGCAAGTAATTTAAGTGAAGAGAGCCGTGCTTCCGACTTTGTAAGCATTTTGTGTTTTCTTTTTTAATTAGTTCGTTTTAACTTCGTTGTCGGGCTTTTAAAAGCTGACTGACAGGGAAACAACCAAGTTTTTCGCAACTATTTAGGAGGATTTTTAACGAAACTTTAGGCTTAGTTCCTACTGCAAAGATAAAAAAATGTTAGGCTGACATTGTCATGCAACAGTTTGGATAACACTTCATTCATTAGTCTGAAGAACTTTAATACTTACTTAAAATTAAACTGACACTTTAACCTCGTGATTATTACTTATAATTAAACTGACTTCCTAAAAGTGATTACAGACTTGGAAATTATGCGGAAACTTGATTCTGATTCTACCTTTAGAGCTAGATTCTAAAAATATAAGTATCCTCTGACAGAGTCTGTGATTACCTATATTATGAAAGTACCCGTAGGAACCTAAGTAAGTTAGTAAATCTACATAGTAATTTTCCTACACCCCTGGCAAAAACGTAAAGGCCTAACACAAAGGAGTGTATAATATTGTAAATAGTCGAAGTTGCCTCTACTGCAGTCCGCCCATCAGTCTGCGGTCGGCAGCCTCGGTAGTTATGAACTGCCCCTAACATAACTTACAGCCACACCTGCTGACGTCATAGCTAAGTACCTAGTATCTACTATCTTTATTAAACTTGCCCAAAATCCCCACGTTATATGGACGGAGCTCTTTGTTTTGTGTTGTAAAAGTGATTTGTCGTGTTCTAGTTTTAAATGGGTTCGAACGGGAGCTATAATTAAAATTTAACTTTGTATTTGAAGCGAGTGCCAAAAATCAAAAATGTATTATCATGTTAACTCTGACGTTGTATATGATTACTATACAAACCTTCTCGTAATTTCCTTGCATACTTAAGTGATACGGGGTTGTAATACGAAAGATCTCCATAAGTAAAACAAACTTGTCGCTTTAGTGGTAACCTAGGCTAGAAGTAGGCAAACCAGGATTTGACTCGCACCAAAGGCAGTACATACCCACACACACACACACAATCAAACCAGGTATATACCTGCCTCACATCATTAGTATCTCCACACTAATCAGTTCCTACACACAAAAGATGATCCAACGAACATACCTCAAGTGAAGTTCGATCACTTTTATAAGAGTCGCTTCTTTCGAAGATATAATTATTATACATCAAGTATTCATTAATTATTTTTAAGCTGATTTAATCAAAAGATGTATGGCTTATAAAATAAATAAGATTAAAAAAAAAAAAAAAGTATTCATGATCCAGTGGGGCACATATAGGCACGGTTTAGTGAATATCTTTAAAAACACTTAAAAAATGGCATAATTCCTTTGGCACCATATATAGGCCAAGCCTTGACAGTTTTCCTCATTATTTTTAGAGACTCTACTTAGATAAACAAAACTTTATAATGTTGGGTATTAAACCATGATGGCATACATGTTGTCTGTGGTTTTATGGGTTTGGGAGGGTTATAATGTCTTTGAAGGAAGCGACTTATATAATAAGGATTGAACTTCACTTGAGGCAAGTTCTTTTTCTCATCTAAGATTCTTCGACGTTTCCTTCTTCAGATATTATTGGATAACAAAACGAGCGTGAATCCCGCTCGCTCCAGTTTGCTTTTGGTCAAAGCCTCAAAATAAGTGACAGCTTCTTCTACAAAAAAACACAACATCGCTGGACATGAATCTCACCAGATAAACAGACTAAAAACGAAATAGATTTTGTACTAGCCTTAAAACAAACCAAAATCAAAGATTATTAATAAATTCAAGTATACCTCTAACCATAGACCCTTGCTTGTAAGAGTTTATGTTGACACCAAAATTCAACGTTAAAACTTATTTAAACAAAAAAATAAAAAACTCACTAAATCAACATTAATCAACAACAACGAAAAATTCCATTTAGAACTTAAAATCATTACAAAGACCTAAAATTAGACATAGAAGATCCGGAAACCCTTTACGACAATACTAAGAATTTAATAGAGAAAGCGAGTAAAAATAACCATAAGAATAAACAGCAATAAAAGCTTCTACAAAAGCTCTTATAAATTAAAGAGAATCCCAACCAAAATGCTCCACAGGTTATTATTTATTGGACCGCAGAGTGAAATGTTACATACGCAAAGATCTTCGCGATTTTAATACTAACCTGATAAAATAGCAATAGTGAACAACTGATCTCTCCGAACAGCCAAACAAGGCTTTCAGAACAACAAAACATGGATCACAAGCTTAATGGATGAACAAGGCACAAAACTGGGAAGCAGGCACAAAATCATGGATATTTCTACTAAATTCTATAAAAACCTCTATTATGATCCATCAAAAACTTGCTTAACCGCAGAGTGCCCCCATCCTACTCCAGATAATATCTCCCCAATAAGTGGCCTTGAAGTCCGTCGTGCTTTGTCCACTCAGTAGTTCGGTAAAAGTACAGGGGAAGATGGTATAACGACGGAGGCACTAAAGGCGGGAAAACCCTATCCTATTTAACGAACCTTTTCAACTCTATTCTTTACACCGGCAAACTTCCAAAACGCAATCTAATATTATCTTGCTTCACAAAAACGGTGACAAATCTGATATAGCAAATTACAGGCCAATAAGTTTGATATCACACAATTACAAAATATTTATAAAAACTATAGAGACTCGTATAACCGGTCAATTGGATCGTGAACAAGCCCCGCGCAAGCGGGCTTCCAACCTGGATGTTCTATTACGGATCATCTCCAAACCCTGAAATAGATTGTTGAAAAACATCAAGAATACAATAAACCGCTTTGCCTTGCTTTTGTAGACTTTTGTCTCCAAAACTGTTTACCATCACCCTAGAATAATTCTTCAAAACCTTTGATGATTGATTTTGATGATTTTGGAAATGCTCCCGCTGACTTCAGCGCCTTTCTGTATTGGCGTTCAATTTGCAGAAGATTTTTGATTGACTTGTTGATTCTAGGTAATAGTTGCCATATTTCATAGTTAAAAATAGGCAATAAACACGCTTGTATAACACAACGAGTTTGGTTTCGACATTGGAATTTAGATACCATCCAATTTGGAGGACAGCATCCCATCTCTGATGTACTAAAGTATGTATAGTTTTTTCTTCTGTGGTGCACCCAGGTGTAAAGGAAAGATTTGTAATGGTCTTTTTAGTGATTTCTGAATCTTCCATATTATATTTCTATTATCTGTTGTATTTTCGATTATTTTTATCCAGGTCTGTTCTTTATACGTCTCTAATGATCGTTGCACTTGATGTTTTTCTTCGTTGTATAGTTGTTATGAGATAGGTTGTCCATGTACTTGTTTGATGTTCAGGTTTAATATATTTTTCAATTTGATTTGATCCTGGGTCTCTTTTGGAAGATTCTCTTTAGGGTCTATAATTCTTGGCGGCGGCGCTGTGGTATTTAGGGCGTCTGTTATCATTTGTTGGAACTGTATTTAGTAATCTAGTTTTTCATTTGTTAATATGATTACTGATAGAACTAATCTCTCTTCAATTAGTATTTTATAAATGTGTTATATAGATTCGTTTGTTAATAGTTGTTTTATATCTCTTGACATTTTTATTTCGATTTCTGTTTTCGTATTAATTGAAAAAAACATGGCATGTGGTCTGATGCTATAGAGTCGATTTGTCTACAGGTTTTGCCCGTTTATATAGTGTCAATTCTTACACATAATTGGTAAATAAAGTTAAGGAATGTGGGTCGTTATCGTTATTAAATATATTATAAGTTCTTGTTATTTAATATATAAACATCATAATTCTCAATATTTCGTTGATCTAGTCATACAGTGACTAGGTAGTTATTATCTGTTATGTCTACTCGTATATGGCATAATTTTAATTTTATTTAAGCGAAATGATAAACTCTTGAGTAATGCGAGTAGATGGCTTATAAATCGATGGAAGAACTTAAAATATTAATTTTATTCATACAAACCTTTTTCATGGTACTGGCTAATAGGTACATCTTGGCAAGGCCTAATGTAGCCCAGTGTCTACCACCTTTTGAAACTAAATAGTTTTTTTGGCATGCATGAAGGCATTTTAATACTGATTAGAAAAAGATTATTCATAAATACCATTAGTGATTAGTACCTAGTGTGGTACCAACATTTTGTGATCATGGATCATCTCATAAATGATAAAGTAATAACAGGTTTTTTCCACGTGTTTAGGCATTGCATTGGCAGTGGTTAGGTCATCATGAACTCTGCCCTCTACTCCCCCTCCTTTCTTTCAATTTGTTCCACAGTCAGGGAGGCAATGGGGTAGGTACTTGGATGTGAGATTCCTTGGAAGAGATCGTCCACAATTTGTGGATTGTTCGAATTATTATTGTTATGACCGTCGCGTTGTTATGACCGTTGTCGCGCAAGACCGCACTCAGGGGCCTCAACAATACGCATATCGGCCTGCCCGGGAAATCAGATCGTATACACATTAATGAGCACCTGACTTTGCAAAACAAGAAGCTTTTGAAACTTTGTAAAGTCAAAGCGAAGGAAATGTCGTATGTTTATACCTGGACAAAAAACTGTCGTATATATGTGCGGAAAGCCGAAAAAGCCCCCTACATACAAATATCCTCAGAAGCGGACTTGAAGAAAATAATAGCCTAAAGTCACTTGCTTTTACCTGCACCAATAGGTCTCTCCTTGCCCCCATATATTTACCTAATATTAGTATCTGTTTAATAAATAAATTCTCCGTCATATCATACCAACTACACGCTCACACACAAAAACACAATCACAAACACGCACTATACACATTCATTATGGTTACATCAGAGAGATATCTCAGCACAACATTGAGACTCAACTGTACTGGCGCGCTGAGCCCTCGTTGTCGTTTCGTCCACTTGCTCGATTATGACATGACTATTTTTATATGTTCTGACCATTATTATCGGCGAAATTATAAAAGGCAAAAATGATCATCTCAAAATGTTCTACCAGAACGTAAACGGACTACGAACTAAAACGACAACTTTTTACAACAATGTTGCTGCTCTGGATTATGATCTTATTTTTATCACAGAGACCAAGCTTTGCGAGGGCTTTCTTAATGCAGAGTTTGCAGACCCCGACCATTACAATATCTTCCGGCGTGACTGTGACTCGGAGACGGCTGGTGGCGGTATAATGGCGCTGTGTGCGCTGGCGCTCGGAGCCCGACCGCGGCCCGAGTGGGAACGAGCCAACCACGAGTGTATCTGGCTAACAGTACCTAGGGCCGCGCTCGGCTCTGAGCGAGACTTGCACATAGCGCTCGTGTACCTACCGCCGGGCGAGGAGCTACCGCTTCGCGTACAATGCTTTATAGAGACGTTAACTGACGTAACTCAGAAGCATTTAGAAGACTACTTTATGGTGATTGGTGATTTTAATTTGTCTTGTATAAGTTGGGATTCGGGCGCACCTGTCTGTATGAAAAAGGGTACCACCGAATTTCAAAACTCAGCTATTAACATGATAAATATCATGGATTACCTAGGTTTCAAACAACACAATACATTGAAAAACATCTGCGACAATATTTTAGACTTACTGTATACAAACTTTTCCATTGACGTACAAAAGGCCACATCCTCGGTTGTCAACGAAGATCGTTTTCATATTTCGCTTGAACTTGGAACTTTTGACCTAAGTATTAAAAACATACCCTGCACCAGGCGCCTTCAATATCAGTATCGTAAGGGTAACTACGAGGCTATAAGTGAACATCTCACTGGATTAGATTGGTCGATTCTGGGTAATGGTTCAGTCGATGATGCGGTCGGTATACTAACAGCAAACATCAAGGAAGCTATTGAGAAATTTATGCCTAAACTGACTACCTGCGGTTCCCGTCAGTATCCGTTGTGGTACAGTCGCTCCCTCATAAACATAATTAAGGAAAAGTACAAATGTCACAAAACGTGGAAAAAACACAAAAACCCAGTTGACTATCGCACATTTGCTCTTCTCCGAAGTAGATGTAAGACTGTGCAAGATGAATGTTACCGGAATTATATGAGATTGGCACAGGACGGAATCAAGAGAAACCCAAATCTCCTATGGTCATATGTGAAGTCTAAAAGTAAGGATGGCATCAGTTATCCTAATAACATGACATATGGCTCTAGGAAGCTAAAGACTGAAAAGGAAACTTGTGACGCTTTCAACTAATTTTTCAGTGGTATGTTTAGGTTACCAGCCAGCTCATATCCACATGCTGAGCTGCCGGAATCTTCATGTCAGCAAATTGCAAGTGGCATTACCGTCTCTGAGCAGTATATCTTGAAACTGTTGTGTTATCTTGATAATAGTAGGGGCCTGTTGAGAACTATAGGCCGATATCCATCTTAAACGTTTTTAGTAAGGTCATGGAACGTGTAGTGCATGACCAAATATACGACAATATCTCACGCAATATCCCTGGTGAGCAGCATGGCTTTGTATGTTCGAAATCTACAACAACCAACCTGGCTTTATTTGTGAATGGGGTTCTAAGAGGTATGGACAACGGAGTTCAGGTAGGCGCAGTCTATACTGACTTCGAGAAAGCATTTGATAGAGTGAACCACGTCATACTGATTCGCAAGCTAGAAAGACTTGGAATACAGGGGGATCTGCTTCGCTGGACCGAATCATATATTAATAAAAGAAGTCAGGCAGTTGTGATCGGAGAGAGTAGGTCTGACCGTACCTGCATACCATCCGGCGTACCCCAGGGTTCTATCTTGGGCCCTTTACTTTACGTTGCGTATCTGTATGATATCGGACACTGTTTTAAGCACTCAAATTTCCTCTTGTACACTGACGACAAAAAAGTCTTCATGAATATTAAATCCTTACAAGACTGCGTCATATTGCAGGAGGATTTGAATCGCTTGTCAGTCTATTACGATATAAACAGGATAAAAGTTAATGCAGCTAAATGCAATGCCATCTCCTTCACCAGGCGTATTAAGCCAATCGTCCATACTTACCTGCTTAACAACATCCCAATCCAGAAGGTGGACTCCGTGAGAGATCTGGGTGTCCTGCTGGATTCCAAGTTAACCTTCGAGGATCACATAGCGGCAATCACTAAGAAGGCCTATAGGAACCTTGGATTTATCTTAAGGGTGAGCAAGCCCTTCACGGATGTGAGTTGTGTGCGCATACTATATTATGCCTATGTTCGAAGTGTTCTCGAGTACTGCAGCACTGCCTGGAACCCGCAGTGTGCAGTGCACGGGGACATGATAGGGCGCATACAGACCAAATTTATTAGGCACCTAAACTCTCGCGGCAATTTTGTGAATGATAACTACACTGCATCGTGTCATCACCACAACCTCCACAGCCTCAGGGACCGGCGTAGTATCTTGGACATGCAGCTCCTTCACAGCGTCTACCACGGCTATGTTGATTGCCCCGAGCTGGTTAACGAGCTGCTACGACTTAGGGCACCTACTACTCGAACCCGACACGCTGTCTCTGCACTCCTACATGTACCCTTTGCCCACACTAACTACGCGGCCAATTCTCCCAGCTGCCGCCTGCCAAGAACGTACAACACACACTTCGCAGACCTGGACATCTTCCACCTGTCACGCGGCCAGTTCAGGGGGCTCTTAATGCTCCAGCTGAAAGACAGCAAACATCAAATGTACTGAGGTTTTCTCTCTCATTGTACAGTTGCGACTATATGTATATATTTGTATCTATCACTCACACATTGACTTCATACATACATACAAACACACTCCTAAACACATTCCCTTCCCATTCCTATTGAACTGTACCCGGTACTTCTAAATTGTTTTATAAATTGTTTAAGTTTACTGCCATTTTATGTTCGGCCTAAAAAATGAAAGCCTTTAATTGGCCTATGACTAGTTTAAGTTCTTTGTTTATATTATTTTTGAATTTGTGCTGTAGGCTTAGTTAAATAAATAAATAAGTAAATAAATAAATGAAAGTGGATCTCACGAACTTTGACCGCGATGCTTTTGATATTATTATTTTTTTCAGTTCTAGATTCTGCTTAGAGAATTTTGCAACCATTATTATTATTATAAATCATTTATTTCAGATCCATAGTTGAAGTTAGAAATAAAATTATTGTTAAAATATACAGTGGGGGGTGAATGGGCTAGCCCATCACTCCGAGAAGGCTTTTAGGTTTGTTGCTGTCCGTAATTTTGACCAGTTATGAAGTGGCCCTATTGCGCATTATAGATTTAAAACCGTCGTGCGCGCTCCGACAAACATTGCCGGTGCATTGCAGAAGCATGGCAACCCCAACAAGTGAATATCTGACCACAAAACTGCTGGTATAAATAGATTCACAATACGCATTACAAAGAGTTATCTTTACTTGCATTGAGCACCGAGCAAATCTGCGAGCCAGCATATTCCTTCTAACTGCCAACGCCCTACGCTGCATTTCTATGTGATATTCATCTCTCAGTCGTTCGTCCACTAAGATTTCAAAATATTTAAATTCGGTTACCTGATTCAGACAGCAACCCTTACTGAAGGTACATTTTCAAGCGGTCTCGAGTCTGCCCTAAATATGAACTATTCACTCTTTTTTACACTATATAGCAAACCATGACTACTTGCGTATTTTTCACACACACCCAACAGCTTTCTAAGTGAGTGCACCCGCCGTGGGGCTCAGCAGCAACATATCGTCTGCGTAGCTAAGATTATTTAAACATATACCGTCAATATGGCAGCCAATGTGTAAACGGCTGAGCTCCTCGATGAGGCCATTAATGTACAAGTTGAATAATATTGGGGAGGAAAGTCCCCCCTGTCTCACTCTACACTCCGACCTATAGCAGTCTGAGACGTGGTCGGACCATTTAACATAATTTATTTGGTTATTGTACCAATAGCGAAAAACAGAGATCAGCTTAGGTGGTAGTCCCGACTCTTTAAGCATGTTCCATAAGATATTGTAGGAAACCATATCGAAAGCCTTGGATAGGTCGAGAAAGCACGCATATATAGGAGCGCCTCTGTCAGTATAATACTTAGTAGTACTCTTTAGTGCTAAAATGGCACGTTTGGTTGATAGGCCCTGTCAAAAAATAGGTAGGATGAGTGCTTTCTCGACCTATCCAAGGAAAGCCTTGGATAGGTCGAGAAAGCACGCATTTATAGGAGCGCCTCTGTCAGTATAATACTTAGTAGTACTCTTTAAGGCTATAATGGCACGTTCGGTTGATAGGCCCTGTCAAAAAAATAGGTAGGTATCTAATGTAGGTATCCGGGAATGTGGCATGTGATAATTATGATGATGATTTTTCTTATGATGGATTTGTATTAAGTTTATAATCCTTTTCATAGTAAATGTGCCTTCTATCAAATTTCCTTCAAATTGTAGTTATCGTTCAATGTCGTCAACTTTGTCAGAGTTGACATAGACACTAGAGGTGTACATCAATAGTTGCAGGTAAGTAAACAGGTTGGAATGTGAACATATCTTATACGTCTCAGACATTTCGTGTAAGATTGTGTCGTTGGGGCTCGACTCTGATAAAATCGTTGAACACTCGGAGTAAACTCTTATAATGTTCGGGTTACTATTCCCAGTAAAGATACATCTAACATGAGCAAAGTGAATATCTTTAGTAGATTGCACTTATTTCATATGAGTTTTATCGTTGGAAATTGGCGGTAAATCCCGATACTAACATATTGATGAGGACAGATTTTTAAGAAGTAACAGAAGAATTTTCGTAGTTTTGAAAATATTTATGTAGTCGTAGAATTCTGATTCGTATTACAGCCGGTTTCTAAGCCCTGCTTTGGCAATTCAATGATAATAAAGAGAAAATATGTAAGTTAGACATACTTATCTTACTTAACGTCAACGCATCCCCTTTTTTTAGGTGCCAACGCGTGCGTCTATTGCCGTGCACGACAAAGGAATGAGGAAAACTGTCATGGCGTGGCCTATATAATTAAATGTGGCCTAAGGAACAACGCCACTTTTAAAGTGTTTTTAAATAAATTATCGAAACCGTGCGTACACGTGCCCCTCGGGATCGGGACTAATTGTTAAATAATAATTACAACTGAAGAAGAAAGCGACAAAATATAATACAAGACGAATGTCCATTGATCCTGATTCTAACCAATGTCCATCAAAATATTGATCGCAGTTTATCTTGAGCTGATAAACTGACCCGGTGAAGACATGTTTCTGTACTCAACCCAAATTGATGGTAAATTATGCAGATGAAACCCACATTTCATTTTATGTAAAAAGAACAACATGTAACGTTTTACCAACATGGCATGTAACAGTGCAAATCGCACTCGTGCGGCGTTCATTGCGGTCTTAGGACGTCCCGTTGTTGTTTTCTTTGAAACCGGTTAAGCGCTGTTGCAAGAGCTTGTTATAGTTTTTTTTATCTGTATTGATGTGTGGCGTAGTATTTACCGATAATGGATAGTGAAGGTGAGTCATTGCTTATTGGTAACGAGCATGATAAGTCCGAGGTAAACAATATCGATCATGGAGGTAGTACGGAAATTATGTCGAATAATATGCAAACGTGTGTTGGAAGTAACGGAAGGGGACGCGCGGAGAAGAGGAACCGAGATTTAGACAATGAAGAGGAGTGGACTACAGTGGCGAGAGGAAAGAAGAAATTCTTAAGATGTGATTCGGGTGGTAATAATATAGTAATACCAGTAGAGAAATTTGAAAGATGCATGACTGGAAAGGAAAAACTTCCTTAACAAATAGGACTGGCTCGGTTGTTTAAAGCGGATAATATAAAAGGTGTTATAAGGGTGAGATACATAAACGCCTACAAAATTATGATTGAATTCGACAATGAGTTAAATGCGGAGAGATTACTGTCATGTCAAAGTTTTATGGAGAAAGAATATAGATGTCAAAAAGCTTTTGAAGTAGGTGTATCCTCCGGAGTCATAAAAAATATAGACTTAGTCTCTCTGATACAGAAATTTGCGATCACCTGAAGTCTTAAGTAGAAATTATTGAAGTAAAAAGACAAAAACGTCGCAGCTTCGATGACGCTACATGGGAGCCTAGTGAAGTTATCCGTATTTGTTTTAAAGGTTCCTTGCTTCCGACAAGGAAGTATGGTCATCAGGTAAGGATGTGCCCTGCAAATAAAATAACATGTCCTAAGTGCGGCTACAATCATCCAAACTGTGAAACGACAGACTACAAATGCATTAACTGCTCGGGCAGACATATGGCCTTAGCTAAAATTTGCCCTAAGTTCCTAAAAGAGAAGAAACTCAGAGAGATTATGGCTGAAGTTAAGTGTACTTACAGAAGAGCTCTCACCATATATGTTCCACCATCGCCTCCAGCTTTCACCACACAACCTTCTAATGTAGCAAATGTTCGTCAAAGAAGTCCTACTTTGAATAAGCAATCTGGCCAGTTGGGATCAAGTTATTCAGAGGTTTTACAAGCCACTGTGAGCCAACAAGATGTGCAGGATGTCACTTATAGAACATTGACTAGGGCTACAATCTGTGCTAAAGCTACAAGTACATGAAAAACAGAACGGGACTGGAACAAATACAAAATCGAAAAGTCGTAAGCACAGACTCAAGGTTGATAAAAAGGACTGTGAGACAGAGAACTTATGTGACCCAGCTTCTAGCACAGATAGCTGTGAGGACATAGATGACATGACGGAAAAAACACACATACGCGAAGAGGAAAAAATAGGTGAGCTGATACAGAAGATAAAACATATCATCTTCTCTAACAGGTATGAGTCTTTCACTGAGAAGTTGATTGCAGGTGCTAAAGTACTCGGGGCTTGGTTGTTGGATTATATTGTGAAGCTAATATCTACGTGGCCTTTTCTCCCGACGTTATTGAACAACAACGGATAAAAAAAATAAACTTTCTGTGTTAAATCTTATTCAATGGAATTCACAAAGTTTGCGGCCTAAAGTGTTGGTCTTCGAGCAGCTTTTATCCCAACAAAAAGTACATATAGCGGTGGTTAGTGAATCTTGGTTGGAACCTGACAGTGAATTAAGAATTAGTGGGTACAATGTGTTCAGAAAAAATAGATGGGATGGGTATGGAGGCGTTGCTATAATAGTACATAATAGTATAAAGGCACATATTGGTAAAATTAATGTAACAAATACTGGTATTGAAGTGTTACATCTAAAAATTTTAAACTGTGAACTATTAGATAATATTATTGGAATATATTGTGCACCTAGTGTCTGTATCCACCAAAGTCATTGGGATTCCATATTTAGTGTCTTTTCTAGTAAGATTTTAATTCACACCATACCGTAACGGCATTAAAGGCTAAGGTCGCTATCAGTAGCTATGATCGTCTATTCTATCTACCCCAAAAAAGAGATGTCCCGATTCAGCTGTAAAATTTGATCTCTTCGCGCGTCCCCGACAACACTCAAATGTCAAAATATCAACAGGATAGGTTATCTGTGTTGACACCGGTTTAACTTTGTTCTGAATTTGTTATTTCCATCCGCGGAACCTCATCGATCAAACAGTCTTCCTATGCCCTGCCAACCTAGGTTTAGCCGCAACTAAACTCATGTCTAGCCTAGTCTAAAATCCTAGTGTTATACCACGTCCATTATCGACACCACTCGAAAATGGTTGAGTTTGATTTGAATGTGCTTGTATGTTTAATGACTGTGTGTGTGGGAATTTCAAAACTCGCTACTCGAAAGGAATGAGGAGAGGATTAGCCCGCAAATATCCTAAGAGCCAATCCAGGAACCCTATGGTGAAGGAAAAAGGAATTTAGGGTCGCTCCAAGCCCAGACTCAGACTCAGATCGATTACCTACAAGTTCTTATCTAACGACCCAAGGATAGTTTTGGAATTTGGGGTAGGTTGATTTAAAGGATAGGAACCGAGGTATATCTCGGCGCTTCAGACACTCACGAAAATCCACTGAAACTTGCAATCACAATTCGTCTAGTTCTGACGCGTAACACGGCAGACCAAAACTGTTTAGAACTGCTGAAAGACGACTGTCACAGTAGCTTAACGCCGAGACTGAATGCTCTCCCCTTCCCCGCTATCGTATTTATAGACCCCACATGTCTGAAAATAATGGCGTCCTTTGCGAACACGCTCTGCCCAAGCGAAGCTTCTTATCACTAACTACACAGGGTCTAATTTCAACCATGCCATGCAGATCCGCCTTTCTACAAATTGTGTGTACGCATATTCACTATGATCAACCGTAGGTTATCACTCAAGTCATTCGGTATTGCCGATACACAAAATCTGTTGATCGCTGACCATAAAAGCTTGTTGCGATTAATTTAAGCCTTCCCGACCGCTAGCGCGCTAGACAAAGATCACTAGAATGATATTCAGACTCGTGATGTCAAACTCGCCAAATCATACCAAACAAACGCAATTGTATATTTGCAGTCAACATAATAGCTTTCTCCGTATCGTTCCATAATAACCTTCCATTATTTAGTTATTCATAATTTATTCAGCGCGCAGCCAAATCGGCTCTGATCCCTACACATTCCGCAGGAATGCGACAAAAAAACCTGACCTGTAACCTTCCTCGAACCATCCCACGCGCTTGGCTCATTGTTTTTTGCTAACTTACCCTGAGCTACTCAAAACCCCAAACGTTATATGAACCGACTCTCGTATTCAAAACAGCGCGACGATGGGCTAGCCCTCTGTCACGCAAAATGAAGTATCAAATGTACTGACTCTCGTGTACCATTACAGCCCCCTCCCAGACCTTGAGACACTGTTTATCTCAGTTAAACATGGCGCAAGGATCTCATTACCACTATGCTACCCATGCTTTGTCCATATCTACTCTATATGTACGGACATCTCAAATCATGTACACAGACCGATGAATCTGTCAATTATGTATACAATATTTACACAACTCGATTGAGCTCTCTCCTGTCTTATCTTATTTATCTATCTAACTATACAACCTCGCTTACCCGCAACTTATCCTAATTCGTATTACTATATATACAATGTTGTTTTTTTTTATTTATTTTTTTGTTTTTGTTCCTTTCTAAACCATGCAAGATCCTTAAATCTACAAAGTAGTTACTCAAATTTACAGCTTACAGCTTAATTATATAACCTTTATACACTATCTTATTTATCTACGCCCTTATTCATCCTCACATAATACCTGGCTATATTTATAGTATTGTAGTTACCCAATATCTCATTTGAAACCGGATCTACTAAAGTATAACAGTTCGGATATACCACTGCCGAAATAACATAAGGCCCTTTATACAACAATGAAAATTTCCGCATGATTTTATGTTCTTTATTTGAACGCACAAAAGTCTTAAGTTTCACATAATTACCTATACGATAGACTTCTAACTTACGCTGTTTGTCTGCCTGTCGCTTACGTCGTTCACTAGAACTTTTAGAATTTTCTATCGCTACATCCCGCACCTGTTCCGTATCTCGCACACTATGACCTAATAACCATTCATCGCCTTATTCCTTGTCAATAGTTAACGGTTCCCGCCTACCAAACGCTAACTCATTAGGCGCAAAGCCTGTGCTTGTGTGTTCGATATTATTGTAGCAACTTTCAATGTCCGGTAACACGTCGACCCAACTACGATTACTTCCGCCGCAATAAGTTCTAATTAGTCGACCTAGCTCGCGATTCACTCTTTCTACGCTCATAGAATTTGGACAATACACCGACGTATGAGTGACCCGAATCCCTAGCTGTTTGAGACCAAAATCCCAATCTTTCGATATGAACTGTGGTCCTGAGTGCGTAATTATAGTTTCGATAGCTATTTCCCTATGAAATCTCTTTGTACAAGCGAGCACGCTCCTACCTGTAGCTTTTCGCATTGGATACAATTTTATTACTTTACTGTACACGTCTTGAATCACATATATATATTGATATCCGAATTTACCTATGGGCAATGGCCCATAAAGGTCCGAGAAAACTTTCTCACCCAACCTTTCCGCCAACACCGGTGTACAAGGACCAACGGTATTGTTAGTACTTGGTTTGACCTTTTGACATATGTCACAACTTCTTATCACCGTGCTAATCACCCTACTCATATGAAGAAAATAATATCTGTCCTTCATCAGTGCTAATATAATATATCTGCCGTAGTGACCTATTTCTTCATGTATGTGTAAAATTAATTCCTCCTGTAGTGATTTCGGAATTAATAACAACTGTACGTTCCGCTTCGGCACGTGAAAATATAACGTATCACCTACTAGCTTATAATTATCAAACCCTCTCGTTTCCGTATCTATCACCCTACGTCTGATACAACCGCAAATTCGATTTAACCGCTCATCTTCGTTTTGTAATCTCGCAATGTCCCGTAAACTCGAAATAACACTTGCGGTATTCGATGCCTGAAACCAGAATATTCCCGGCTGAACATTTATACTGTCAATCATACCTCCAGGTCCCGCTATTTGCCTGCTTAGCGTGTCGGCAATTTGATTATCAGTCCCTCGCACAAACTCTATTTTGTAATCGAATTGCTCTAAAAACATAACCCACCTAGTTACGCGTGCCCCCAATAAAGTCCACGACTTAATGAACGTCAAACTTTTATGATCAGTTCTAATAGTAACTTTTTCTCCTCGCAAATATATCTCAAATCGCTTTAAAGTGTATATAACTGCATACATTTCCTGTTCACTGACAGACCATCTAGTTTGAGCTCCCTTATATGCCTGCGAACAAAACCCTATAATTCGTTCCTGGCCCAAATCATCTAATTGATAAACATAGCCCCCAATTCCTATAGCGCTGGCGTCACATTGAACATAATACGTTTTTCCCGCCAATGGCTGACTCAATATTATACTTTCTGAGAATTGTTTTTTTATCTCGTCAAAAGCACTCTGCACCTGCGCACTCCAAACGAACTTGACTCCAGACCGTAATAAATTGTATAATGGTTGCCTTAACGTTCCAAAATTTTTTATGAACCTCCGAAAGTAATTTATGAACCCCAAAAACGCCCTCAATTGCCTGACAGTTCTGGGTGACGGATATAATTTAAGTGTTTAAATTTTGTTCGGGTCCATTTGCAAACCTTGTGTAGACAAAATATGCCCCAATAACTTGACCTTTTTTTTGTGCGAACTCGCATTTTTTTAGTTTGCATGTGAAGCCCGCGTCTTTCAACTTACTCAGAACCGTGTCCACTTGAGACAAATGCTGTTCGAAGTCACCCTCAGTTAAAATCGCCAAATCGTCAACAAAATTTAAACAATATGACCTAACCTCTGGCCCTAAGATTAAGTCCATCGCCCTCGAAAATGAACCCACACTGGTTTTCAACCCCTGAGGTAAAACGTTGTAAACATAACTTCTGCCTTGATATACAAAACCCGTGTATCGTTTAGATTCGTCTGATAATGGTATAGAAAAATACGCATCTTTGATATTAATAACCCCTATGTAGTTTATCCGGCGACCCGATTGCAATATCTCACTCATTAAAGGTGTAGTTTCAATTTCCCCAACCATTCCCGTCTTTAATTGTCGCGCATCTAGCAGTATACGGACCTCCCCTGACTTCTTTTGTTTACAAGTCAATGGACTGCTGAAATCCGTAGATTGCCTGCTAATAATACCTATCTGTTCCATTTCTTTCAAACGTTTTGTTACTTTATCGCGATATGCGAACGGTATGGGATAGCTTCGTTTTACGAAAGGCGTTTCATCTCTCATTTTTATCTGATGTATATATTTATTTGTCCGACCCACCCTATCGCTAAACAACTCTGCATGTTTATTTAACACCGGTAATAACTTTGTTTTGTGTTCAACAGGTATTGATGAATTATTCACATATTCCTCTATCATATTTCTACTGGTATCTTGGTTCTGCAATTCCATTGTACAACAGCAAGAATCCTGATTAGGGCCAGTACCTAATGGTATTTCACACATCCGCCCGGCGCTTCGTATAATTAGCCTCTTATTACCCTCACACATTAAACTGGCTCGCGTCTGTTGTATAAAATCAAACCCTAAAATTAAATCTTTAGGCACCCTTGTTAATACTAGCATTGGAGTATCGATATGTAACGCATTCACCTATTGTTAATGGTAACGTAACTAACTTATCAACCCTTTCTTTACTGACTCCAAACGCACCTGTGATTCCCTAACTTGGAATCGGTATTTCCGTCGGTTTTCCCAATTGCCTGCATACTTCATCGTACACTCCCCGACTAATTACACTGATTTCGCTCCCCGAATCAATCAAACTCCTTACAACAATATTCCCAATACGCACATCTATCTCAGGTAATGTCAAGGTACTACATAAATCGCGCCCACACTCAGTCGAATCGTCGTCTCTGAATATCGTATGTAAACGCCTGTCATTGCGGCCTATACAATTCAATCTCGATTTTTCATCTAAACACACGGCATATCCGTGCGCCTTATGCGCTAATAATTGAATAAATTCATTCACACCCACGTTCGAATCCAAATTACACAGATCATACAGTCTATGCTTTTTTCCAATTTGATCGGCTGTCCACCCAAAGCGTAATAAATATCTGAGCGCGAACGACCCGCGCGAGTCCACTAGTTTTTTGAATTCTGATTTATCGCATTATTTCTGTCACTTGAACTTTGCCCTGCCTCTGTATTATCTGAACTATCATTGCCCCTTTGGAACCCTATTGCCTTGAAACTAGCCTGAGGCTGTCTACCTCTACCGCGAAAATAACCGCGAGCGCGCGTCCCAAATTCGTTTCATGCCTTTGTTCCCGCGTTATAATTATCCCTACGACTCACCGCGTTAAATCGTATCGTATTCACTCGCATAGCACAATATGGCCTTCGCATGTAGCTATTCCGCCTTACGTTGTTCGTATTCATTGTCTCCGAACTCTGCAACGCACTTAATTCCCCATCGACATTCCGTTCTAAACGCCGAAGGAACTCTACCGCATCTCGTATAGTCATTGGTTCCTTTCTAGCAAAAACGCTACCTGAATATCACGCGGCAACTGTCTGAAAATCGTGTTGATTTTCTCCGTATCAGTAAACGGTATCGTAAGCTCATATATGCTGTTCAATTGAGAGGCAAAGAATTCTTCCATACTTTGACCTTTCTTGGAATCGAACTTCGCAGTTAGGAATCTTTGTTTAATTAATTCCTGTTCATTATCACCCCAGAATACCTCTCTGAAATCTTTTTCAAAATCCGAATAGGTTCGCCATGAGTCTCTGTATATGCTCATTCGAACTTTTGCAATTCCTACCAAATTATCCGTTGCCCATATCAAAGCCCTCGAAGTATCTCCCGAGACTTTAATATAAGCCTTTAAATCTCTTAAGATAATCATCGGGTTTTCCGAACTCCGCCCATCGAATGTCGGCAACTTCTGTGTCATTTTCACTATGCATGTTTGACGTTTTTCTACCGATTGTTCAAACGTCTCTAGTTCCTGTCTGTCAGTCTGTCTGTTCAAAGTCCTACTTGCATTGCTCGCACTAGAACCACTTTCCCAAACTGTCTAATCTATTCACTATTTCAGATAACAATTGAGTCACCTGTCCTGACGCCATGTCATTATTTAAACCACTTGTCTGCGAAAGTGAGTCGTCTTGTACAATCTGACTAACGTTTTTTTTGCCCGGCCCATTACTAAACCGTCGTAGCTCGTCCGAAGAATTGTAAAAACAATGCCCCTTTTTTTTTGTTGTTGCTTATTTCTTACTTACAAAATTGAACTGTTTAAAATCGTTTCTACGTTGTGTTATTTTTAAAAGTAACGCGTTAGACCTTGATTCTTTTAGAATATCTAGATATCAGACTATCTAGGATATCCTTCGGTCTCGGCACCAGAAAATCTGTAACGGCATTAAAGGCTAAGGTCGAGCCACCGCTATCAGTAGCTATGATCGTCTATTCTATCTACCCCAAAAAAGAGATGTCCCGATTCAGCTGTAAAATTTGTAAGTAAGAATGATAAGTCTGAATTTCTCGTTCGTTGAGAAGTTCGTTAGGCGTACAATAGTCGAACGTATGATTGGTTCAGGAAGTTACAGTTTCAAGTTAGACAGAGAAAGCATATATGCCCGCAAGCCGATATTTCGCATCAGTTAGCGGTGTATTGCGCCAGATCGATCGTTGTTGTATTTTGTGTGATGGTACCATTTATTTTTTTGTATATATGGGTGCTTGGAACTTCTTTTAGTGGTCGACCACAATTTATAATATTTGTTTGGGATATCGTATAGATATCCGTCGTAGTTTTACGACGTGAGTACTCAATGATATTTCATGTGCTCGCTAGTAGCGGCTAGTGGTGGTTCCAATTATATATGTAGTTCACGGCAATAACGATCCGAATAGACCGGTTTACACAATTGCGATTTGATTTTCCGAAATGGGTTTGAACTAGCGGTTACCTCAAAAGGTCCGTAACGTTTTGAAACCTTCAACTCTGCGCAATTTGAGCTGGATGTTATCGAAACGTTATCATTAGCGCTTTAGGAGATCTAACCCTCACCATAGCGAAGTGTATAGTTCGATAAATACCGATCTATGAATTTCACTGACCTCAGCACGACCTCGGCCGAGCCTAATCATATATATTTGACTCAGCCTACACATTAGACCTCCAGCGAAATTTACATTTAATTTAAAGATGCAACTTGAATCCAAACTGACCCAAGGCAAAGCAAAACAATCTACCCGGTCCTAAACAATGAACGTGAGACTGTAATTTGATCTCTTCGCGCGTCCCCGACAACACTCAATGTCAAAATATCAACAAGATAGGTTATCTGTGTTGACACCGGTTTAACTTTGTTCTGAATTTGTTATTTCCATCCGCGGAACCTCATCGATCAAACAGTCTCCCTATGCCCTGCCAACCTAGGTTTAGCCGCAACTAAACTCCTGTCTAGCCTAGTCTAAAATCCTAGTGTTATACCACGTCCATTATCAACACCACTCGAAAATGGTTGAGTTTGATTTGAATGTGCTTGTATGTTTAATGACTGTGTGTGTGGGAATTTCAAAACTCGCTACTCGAAAGGAATGAGGAGAGGATTAGCCCGCAAATATCCTAAGAGCCAATCCAGGAACCCTATGGTGAAGGAAAGAGGAATTTAGGGTCGCTCCAAGCCCAGACTCAGACTCAGATCAATTACCTACAAGTTCTTATCTAACGACCCAAGGATAGTTTTGGAATTTGGGGTAGGTTGATTTAAAGGATAGGAACCGAGGTATATCTCGGCGCTTCAGATACTCACGAAAATGCACTGAAACTCGCAATCACAATTCGTCCAGTTCTGACGCGTAACACGGCAGACCAAAACTGTTTAGAACTGCTGAAAGACGACTGTCACAGTAGCTTAACGCCGAGACTGAATGCTCTCCCCTTCCCCGCTATCGTATTTATAGACCCCACATGTCTGAAAAAAAATGGCGTCCTTTGCGAACACGCTCTGCCCAAGCGAAGCTTTTTATCACTAACTACACAGGGTCTAATTTCAACCATGCCATGCAGATCCGCTGTTCTACAAATTGTGTGTACGCATATTCACTATGATCAACCGTAGGTTATCACTCAAGTCACTCGGTATTGCCGATACACAAAATCTGTTGATCGCTGACCATAAAAGCTTGTTGCGATTAATTTAAGCCTTCCCGACCGCTAGCGCGCTAGACAAAGATCACTAGAATGATATTCAGACTCGTGATGTCAAACTCGCCAAATCGTACCAAACAAACGCAATTGTATATTTGCAGTCAACATAATAGCTTTCTCCGTATCGTTCCATAATAACCTTCCATTTAGTTATTCATAATTTATTCAGCGCGCAGCCAAATCAGCTCTGATCCCTACACATTCCGCAGGAATGCGACAAAAAAACCTGACCTGTAACCTTCCTCGAACCATCCCACGCGCTTGGCTCATTGTTTTTTGCTAACTTACTCTGAGCTACTCAAAACCCCAAAAGTTATATGAACCGACTCTCGTATTCAAAACAGCGCGACGATAGGCTAGCCCTCTGTCACGCAAAATGAAGTATCAAATGTACTGACTCTCGTGTACCATTACAGCACAAACTGGTCTTGTAGAACTGATGCTAAAGGTTCATGTTTGTTTGATAGCCTTTCTGACCATAATCTAGTTACCCTTAACGATGGTTCACCTACAAGAATAAAAAACCGGTCAAGTTCGAGTCTAAATCGCGCACGAAGGGTTCCGTACCACCGTTCAATGGAAGCGATGGTGTGGAGTGAATAGTTTGGATTTTACACAGCAAAATATTGTTTACAAAGTTATTGGTGCGGTTACTTTCACACTCCATGTACGTAACCAGGTGCATCCATAAGTTTGTATGTGGTATTGAAAGAATTGTTGTATGGGAGCCCCCTTAAATATTTCTTTTATCCTGTTTTTTAGTATTTGTTGTTATAGTGGCAACAGAAATATATAATCTGTGGAAATTTCAACTCTCTAGCTAGCTAGGTTCTTGAGATACAGCCTGGTGACAGACGGACGGAAAGCGAAGTCTTAGTAATGGGGTTCCGTTCTTACCCGTTGGGTACGGAACCCTAAAAATGGTAAATGGTTCTTTACAACAGTCGTCTCCTGATATAACTCTTACTACTGCAGATATAGCTTTAAGATTTCACTAGAATACGGTGAACGAGACTCTCGGAAGTGATCACGTAGTTGTTAAATTTAGTTCCTAATTTGCAATAGACAAAAGTTTTCAAAAGCGAAGGAACTACAGAAAGGCTGATTGGAAAAGGTATCATGATCACATTGAAACATTTTTCCCGGGTATAGTAACTTCTGAAGATACTCAAGTCGCTTATGATCAGCTTATTAAAGTAATTAATGACGCTGTAGATGTCAGTATCCCAACTATTAAAGTATGCAACGATCCTAAACGCGCGGTAAAGTTTGTACCTAAACCTTACTGGAATAACAAGCAATCTCTCAGGCAGTTGCAGAACGTAGATTGGCTCTGGCTAAATTAAGACGAAACCCAACCCCTGAAAATCTCGATAACTTACAGCTTAAGATTTCCAAAGCACAGAAACTGATTTGTGACGGGAAAAAAAATCATGGCAGGAATTCTGTGAGTCGATAGATAACGTGACATCATCAAGTAAAATGTAGCGTAAGATGAAGTGGATAATAGGCTACAGGACTCCAAAATTCGATGTGTCCCAAGATACAGCCATAACGATGTTACAACAATTGACCCCAGATTATGTCCCACATGACAGTCCCAATTTTTGTTAAGAAATTTCTGTGTTGTCTACACCCATCTCACTTCATGAACTAGAGCGCACTATCAAATGTAAGGATACTGCCCCTGGCAAAGACCATATTTCATTCTCTATGATTAAACATCTGCCGACAAATTGTAAAGTGTATCTTCTGTCCATATTTAATGTAATCTTAGCGACTGGTTTTGTTCCTCATCCATGGAGAGATATCAAAATTATTCCTATACCTAAAAGTGACTTGAGTTAGCCTGATGCCAGACCCATAGCTCTAATGTCCTGTCCCTGCAATATTTTTCATTCAGTCCTGTGTAAAAGGTTAGGGTGGTGGTTGGAAAGGAACTGTTGCTTTTCTGATTCAACTATAGGGTTTAGAAAGTCTCAATCGTATTTGAATAACCTATCGCGCATGATACTTTCAATTCAAATAGGGTTTGCGAAGAAATACCCAACTTTAGGGTGTTTTATTGATATAGAAAGCGCATATAATAATGAAGACATTAAAGCATTGTTGTGTATAATGGAGTCTTTTAAAATAGATCTTAACATATGCAAATATATTTGGATTTTTTTGCAGGAACGACATCTAAGAATAGAAATTTTTGAAAGCCGTCAAATTGTATGTCGTCAAACAGGGAGAGGTCTGGCTCAGGGTGATCCTTTATCTCCCATCCTTTTTAATGTTGTAACCTCTAAAATCTGCCACGAGATTACCGAAGTATTCATATCACAACACGCGGATGACTTTGTCATCTACGTGTCTGGTGATTCATATAATACATATAAAATTCAGTCCGCTTTAAATTGCCTTGATAAACTAGTAAAGGATTTAAGCCTTACAATTTCATCACGAAAAACAAAAGTATGCATTTTCAAGAAAGGCTCTAGTGGAGGGCGTACAAATGTCAAATTAAATGGTCACAAGTTGGATGTAGTCCATAGTGTGAAGTATTTGGGTCTGTGGTTAGATCGCGGTTTAAGGTGGGGTAAGCATATTGATAGTGTGCGAGAAAAAACTCAAAAATTCTTAAATGTGTTTAAAGTCTTAGCAGGCTCCAACTGGGGTGTACTCCCAACACATCTACGCAGATTGTATATATCTATTATTTGCAGCCGAATAGATTACAGTAGCTTCCTATATGGCACAAGCGCTAAGTGTCATCTATACAAACTTGAAAAGGTTCAAAATCAGGCCATGAGGGCGGTTGGTGGGTTTATAAATACAACTCCTATACATGTAATGGAAAGCGAGCTTTATCTACAACCTTTACATTTAAGAAGAAGATATTTGGCTGAAAAGTTTTGGTTACGTGCTAAGTCTTTAGAAAATAATTATACCATACGTTTAGTTGAGGAACTCTCAGTGGTTGATAGCACCAATTGGAGCTCTACAGCCAAAATACCATTATTAGTAGATATTCACACAAAAAATTTACAATCTTCCCATACACTCCAGTCCTATGTTGGATATGTTTTCCTTGGATACTTGGATGAGTAATATAAACTCAAAGAAGTTATATATTTATAGTAAAATTGATAATATAGATAAAGCCAAAAGATTACACAATGATAAGTACTTGGTAGATAGGTGCTCATTTTTATTGCAGACCAAATATGTAAATAGTTATCAACTATATACAGACGCGTCCAAAGATTGTAATGGTAAAATAGGAGCTGCATTTTGGGATCCTCAATCTAACTATAGTGTAAGATACAAAATTGAACGTAAAATATCGATAATGTATGCGGAATTATTTGCTATAGAAAAGGCCATCGAATATGCCTCGACATTGGATCATTTAAATATAGTTGTGCTTTCTGATTCAAAAAGCGCCCTCCAGCATTTGGCTCGATGCACTTAGAGCTGTCGAGGTGCACCGATAGCCTACCGTATTCTGGCTATCATGCATAAGTTGCAGCACCAAAATAAATTTGTTAAAATACAGTGGATTCCATCCCACATAGGTCTGACAGGGAATGAGATTGTTGATAATTTAGCGAAAGAAGCTTGTAAGGATGGATATCCCAATATCTCCCTCTCTTTTTACTTAGATTTAGTGAATGATGTTAAACATGATTGTTTTAGTCTTTGGAAGGATATTTTTGAAAAAAATTGCCTAGACAAAGGAATCTGGTATCGAACTGTACAAATTCAATTTTTACGACGGCCTTGGTTTGATAATGCAAACATGACTAGATTCGAAGTTGTTACTGCTATGAGAACCCGTTCGGGACATCTTCCACTTAATAGATTTGCACACTTGATGCGTAAGGTGGGTTCTCCAAATTTTTCGGAGTGTGACGTTATTGAAGATGTGTATCATTTGCTGCTGGAATGTGTTAGAACGGAATCTCAAAGAAGCCAAATTTATAATATTTTTTTGTTTTCTGTTATTAGTGCCTGTAATGTTGCATTATCTTACCCTACGTCAGACGATGCGCGAAGGTTATACAAATTAGTTATATTTGGAATGCGTGCTAAAAAATAATTGTTAAGTTTATATTAAGTAAGCTAATTAGATTTAGATTAAAATTGTAGCCCATTCGAAGGTGACATAGTCACATTGTGTACTAAACCTTCAATAAAATAAAAGATTATAAAAAAAACCAGTGCAAATAAAAATTAATATAATCTTTGATTAAAAAGGATGTTTAGTAGATTGATGCAAATACTTAAAGCAATGTCTTACCGTTTATCTTTTATTGATTTTTTATATTGTTTTTGGCGACAATTCCCAGATTTTCACAGTTAATCCATAAAAATTGCGAAATTAAACAAGAATAGGATATTTTTTAATTAAGTCTAACTAAACACTTAATTACTTAATTACTCTTAGTAAACACTCTAATCAATCCTGATTTCTGTATCTGATAGTTCTGACTTGGTTTTTACTAACTTTTGAAGATCACGACAAATTTCAATCATCAAAAATACAAGTTTTTCGTAGCCAATTTAAAAAAAACTGCTGCAAAGCTCTCATAATCCATCATTCTTTATTACACACAGGTATGTATGTACAAAGTCACATTGATGGAAAACATGGGTACAAAGGTGAACTTATCTCTAAAAAAAATCGTCCAGTAAACCATGGCACGACAGGAAAATTTACTACGAAATGGTAGGCAGGTCACAATATCTCAAATCTAATCTATAATAAATTAGAATAAGTAAATTAAATAACTATGAAATATGGAAAATAATAAGACCATGTAACAAACTACATACTATACTTGCTTATTGCGCCAAGGGTCTCCTGGAGGTAATAGCAGCTAGGGTAGACATCCCTTTATGAGGCATTTGGTTGCAGCTCATACACTGCCAGGCATAGATACGCTCCTAAAAATAATAAAAATGGTTTGCTCTGCACTGTATTATGTTTATGTTGTACTACTAACAACAATTGTAAGACTAATTATTAACACTCCTATATGGACTTGGTCTGAAATAAATTATTATTATTATTTACTGACACAAGTACGAGCCCGCCTTTTGACTTCTGTGGTCGTTATTTTCAACATCATCTCCTCCCTCATTGTCAAAAGCCAGTCTTATTTTCAACGTAGCTGAATAAAAAATAAAATAGGTGATTTTATGCCGACAGATTTTTCCTGGCAGTTAATAATGTCTCTTAAAAATTTACCCCATTAGCCACATTAATGCGCATTCACTATTGTAAAGTATACATATACACCATAAATTCCCGGCCTATTTCAATCGTGTACAATGTGTCTCCCCTTAATACTTCAACAATCGCTTCTATGCCCCTGCATAGTTCTGCGAGTACGCGGGACCCTGAAAAGCAAAAGTTTCACTGTGCCAAGGGAACGCTTCACAAAGAAATTGCATTTAATCATGTTGGGACCATATAACTTGGCTTTTGAATTTTATGAATTTCTCACATACTTTTCTACGTTCTCATTTAATATGGAAAGTTTTTTGAACTTTGAGCACTTTGGTTATATTTGGTTATCAGGTATGTGTGACGTCAGGAAATGTTGTAACTAGGTATTGTGGTATGAATACAAACATTAACAACATCATCAAGAAAACTTGCTCATCAGAAATAGCTATAAAGCTAGGGAGAATTAAAATAAATAAAAGGCTTAAAAAATGCGTATTATACTTACTACATTACATTTGTTGCATACAAAAATATTCGAGTGCGGAAGCCCAAATCTTTCCGTATAAATTAAAAGGTGGATTTTCTCAAATCGAAATGGAGAGGAAAATCGTACTGAAATTATTCCCCAGCGCGCAGTTGCGCAGCTTTGACAGGCAGATCAGGTGTTTTCGCCGTGGTAACACAATTTCACCTTGCATTCGTATGTCGTGATCGTTTTATACACGAGAGAATAAACTGTCCCGCATTTTCGTGAGATACAAAGTCGCAGTCCACCGGCAGTGGCTCGGAATGGTCACTTTCAGGTTGCGCCGTAAAATCGTCGAAATGGCCACAATACAATACAAGTAAACATTGCGAAGAACTGCTCGGGGAATACTCTAGAATGTGGTTTTGATTCAGTTTGATGTAACTGGTTTAAAAATGGAGAAGACCTGTTTCTGCCATGTACTAGAATTTGCCACAATACGAGTTCGTACTTACAATGATGATGAAGAGATATTTCCACTTATAGCAGTTGTATTTGCAAAGCAGACTGATGGCCAAAGGCACATATAAATGTAGCCCATTAATTTCTCCACTGAGGGGCCTAGGGCTTTACCCGGATACGAGTAATATTAAGCCTTACTCCACCACGCTGGGTCAGTACCGGTTGGAGGAGGAGTTTTTACGACCACGTAGCGATAGTAGCCGGGACCTACAGCTTAACGTGTCAACCGAAACACTGAACGTCCGTATAATTTACATAAGATAAATTAATTATCTCATTGGTACATGGTCAGGATTCGAACCTGCATCTCCTATGTGATGCAGGTAGCAAGATAGCAAGCATGAAACCCATTAGACCACGGAGCTCTTTGAGCACCCATGAATGCACACACTGCTGCTCAAATATAAAGTACCACTTAAATCACATACTGGCGCTTTGATTCACGAAGCGAGAGAGTGACCTTTGAGAGTCCATCAAATGTTGAGTTGTCGGTTGAGCATCCGGGCATGAGAAGTTTTAATAATCGTCTATGAACTTGTAACATGTAAGTATTACCACTAAAAATACGCCTGCACCGTGCTTGTGATTAGCAAATAATCAATTAATCTTCCATTTAAAACGCCACGACAAAGTCACGGCCTTACGCTGAGAGGCCTAAATAATAGGAATATTAATTAATAACTTCAAAGTCAACAGCCTTCACCCTGTCATTAATTTGAAGAGAGACATGTGAGTGTATGAATCATTAGTTATCGAATTTGGCGCGTCGCGTCGTGCCTTCGCGTAAGTTAGTAACAACGCGTTTGTTTGATGGAAACTGTGCTAATCCTGATCTGAAACTACATATGTACAAAGACGTTTATTAAGTTTTATTTTGTGAGTAGCTATTATTTATTTAAGTGAGCTGAGTTTAATTTGTGAGCACTCATTTACTAGCATGGGGCTGGTAAATGAGTGCTCACAAAGGGGCTCTAGATGGAAAAGTCGAAAGCAAAAAGTTTTACTTCTGAGCTTGATTTGGACTAGTTAAGAGACTAACATATAAAATTCTTGAATTTTATTCAGCTTCCATTATGTTGTACAACAAAATCTCCTATGATGCGTCATTTTCGAGATGAAAGCAAAAAACCAAAAATCGGCACCTTCTTTGTGCCCCCACCACGGCTCACCTCAGAGAGTACCTGACTTTTATTAGGTATTTTTGTCTCCTAACTCGTCCAAACAAAGTTACGAAGTAAAGCTTTCTGATTTCGACTTTTCCATCTAGAATCATTCCTTTACTAGTATTATGATACAAATACTTAGCTGTAAGCACTCTCGTGTTCAGGGATGTTCCTATATTGATTACCTACTAATAATTCATTAGCACGCACGAAAAATACACAAAATTAGCCCGCGTAACATAGTGCTGCTCGCTATAACACGGACGTTCAGGCAGATGGGACCTCTCTGCGCATGCCCCCAACCGTTACTTTCCATCCCGAAATTCCTAACCGCGAATTTAATATTTAATCTCACCCTTGTCTAGAATATTTACCCAGCGGCCGAAATACCTTTCCCTATATGAGGACGCGGTGCAAATTGGTTAGGTACAGTTTTTTAATCGTTCGCCCGCCACTTGACATCCTCGTGATGGATGGCCGGAGGATGTCGGTCACGTTTGTGATCTTATTAATACTTAAATTGGTCCCTTCATGACGTTAGCGGAATCTAAAAAGGACTAAGCGACTCGGCTGATTTTTTTACGGGGCATGAATGCTGCGGTCGGAGGGCTAACATGTGAACCGTGCATTCACATGTTAGCCCTCCGACCGCAGCCATCCATATTCGCAATATGACGTTATTCTTTTAATAAATTGAACGTTCTTTATTATTAGGTTATTACACGCCTATTGGATAGGTATTGAGCCTGATATTATCAGTAATAACCTAATTTGAAGTCATAGACCCTGTACTGACTTAATGTGATACAATATTTTGATAGTAATATTGTAAGTAGGGCTTTTTTATTCAATTTTTTTTTTAAATGCAGAGCCACTTCCTCTGTGGACAGCGGTAGTGACTCTGGCTACCATGCGAGAGGTCCCGGGTTCGATCCCCGGCTGGGGGTAAAGAAAAAAAACCCAGGGCTTGGATGATAATATGTGTGTGATGTCGTTACCCACCAGTAACTATCGACCAAGCTATGGTCAGAATAATGAAATTTCACTATCATCATTCTACCTATATTACGATATCGTTCATGATTCGATTACTTTTGATAGCAAAAACGACTCGTATTGCACCAGAGAGATGGAGAGCAGAGTGTTTGACGTCGCTGTTTCTGGTTCCCACGACACAGGGTATCCTAGTGTGGGGCCAGAAGCAATGTATGTGCTGTATGTAAATGTTTATGTTGTTTATTTGCATAACGGTTTTGGTTAATATGCATGTACGCTACCAAATAAAGCAATTAGGTACGTTCTACAGTTACATATTTCTCATCTAACACACTCCAAGTTGCTTTGGCATTAACGGTACCTTAACTCAATGACTCAAGACGTCACTCGCCGTCTAATGAACCTATCTAGTTTTCTTTACACAAAATAAACTTAGTTCGTTACCTATGTCTTCAATCACGTAACTAGACACACCTTGCCAACCCAAAACATATTAGCAAAGTTGCTGGAGACGAAGTCCTGGCGAGGTTAATAGAGTGTCATCGCGTATGATGGGTGGCCGGGCCTCAAGTCGCTTCGCTTCATCAGTAATCACATTCTCCACTAGCATTAGTATAGAGGTAAGACCTTCAGGGTGCAGAGAATCGTGGGCTTAATGCCAATGTGCCGTAGGTTAACTTCGGTTTGGCCGACTGGTACTTAAATGGGTTAGGTTGGGTATAAGTATTTTAGACGATGTTTAAGTGTCATATTTCTGCATAAAAAGCAGTTGAACTTTATTTTGTGATTTCTAAATAATTTCTTTGTTTTTTTTTTATTTAGGGTATCCAACACACCCTTTCGTTCCGACTACCTTACACTCGTAGTACCTACTTACTTGTCTCTTACTGATTTTAAATGAAGTGATATGGAATAGTTTATTTGATATTTCGGAGAAATTAACAGTAGTTTTTGGCGTTTGAGGCCAAACGTTCTTTTAAACTAGAAGCCGCTGATCATCGTGATAAGCTGTCATCGTGAGTCAACTTTAACATTCTTACAAAATATCTATGGAATGTTGAAGTTGACTCGAGAGTTCTTCTAACTAGCTTATCGTATTTTGGCTTTAACCTTTTGGGCCCTGGACCTGATTATGAGACATCGCGTATTTTAACCTAATGCCATTTAAAAAAAATTCTAAACCTAGCAGTGACACTACAGTGACGTCAACAGGGGTCAAGGGGTTAAGTACATTGAACCACTTTTAGGGTTCCATACCTTAAAAGGAAAAAAACATTTTAATTATTAACTCATACTGTCTGCCTATCTGTGAAGACCCTTTTCATCAGGAACGCGTGGCGATATCAAGATGAAATAATATGAATCACTCGAGACTGTAGTCCCTTAAAAATATTAAAAACAATCAAACTTCTAGGACTACGCAATTATAGGATATGGGCCTTTACGCTGCTAATTTGCTGAACTTGTTATATACTCGCAAAGGAATCAAAACCATGAAGGCTTTGTAGGTCGAGTTCGAAAACGATAAATTTGTAGTTCCTTCATAAAAAAATGCTATTTTTGCAGAACCCCTGGTGTAAGAGTTCGACTAGCACTTGGCCGGTTTTTCAGAATTTCAGGGATATCTACACAAGAGCCTAGTCAAGTCCATTTGTGTCCGGCCTTCAAGGGTCGGTAGCGGGGGGGGGGGGGGCAGGACTCGCGGTGTAATGACGTGTCAACTCAAGAGATGGGTCAACATCCCCTCAACCGATCACCGGAGTCACTTTACTGGACGGCAATAATACATTTATGTCTGTTGGGCTTTATAATATTGTATGTGTAGGTGGGCTGTGATAGGACATACAGACAGTGGGTGGACTTAAAGCGATAGATTTCAAGGTAAAGTAGGTAAGGTAGTAACCTATTTGAGCTTATGCCTCGCGGTGGTCGATAAGTTTTCAATAGATAAGGCATTCGATTAAACTTCAACACAGGTATGTAGGTAGAATACCTACTCTGTAAAATGTTGCTTACTCTGCTTAAATATAATGTCGCGGTGTTTCTTAGTTGAGATAATCTAAGACGGTTGCAACTAAATTTATTCCCAGGACTTTTAAGCAGTTCCGCTCAAAATGATTCTACAAATACGAGTTTACAGAACTCGCAGACAGAAAATAAATGCTGTAACCAAATAGATGGAGCTTACCTGAGGACTGGTGAAGAAAGTAGCAATCTAAGAATAAGTTTCCGTACGATTGCGATGCGGTGTTTTGGCGCAACGTTCGGCAAATAACCGGATGATCCGAAGTCCGCAGGGCGATGCGCTGACGCTTCAATTTTGTGCCGCGGCCGTGCGGGCGGCGCGGCGGCGGCGGCGGCAGCGAAGGCGAAGGCCGAGAAATTCTCGAATGCGAAAAAATGCTGAAAAGTGCAGGCAGTGTCGCCATTCGCTACGTGCAACACGAATATTGTCCTGTCTATTTTGTATCTTAGCTTCTTATTCTCAAAAGAAAATTGTATGACTTCACATTCGCGGAATAAAATGAAAATACGGTAAGTCTGTCCTGCATCAGAACCGCCGTTTCATACTGTCTCAATTTAGTTCCCTCAAAGGACTGCAATGTAAAAAATGTTAAGTTTAAACCACTGTCATGCCAAATAGCACAATCTCGCTCAACTCCACTTGAACAGAAGATTGTAGAGGATTAAGTCTTGTTTCTATTTTTGTTACCATCACGTCACAAAGTTGGGTAAAAAGCTCATTCTCGGGGACGTGCTTAACGTTACAAACGACAAGAACAGGAACCAGCGTACCGCTAAAAGTTGAGAGCGTATGCTATCTCATGCAAATTACGGTAGATTTATCATAAGACGTCTCCGTAATTGCGACGTGAGAAGATATGGCGGGAGCGCTTAAACCCACTCTCCAGAAAAAAGGCAATTAAAAGGATAAACTAGAGCAGTTATCCCCCCGTCACGCTTGCTCGTTATATCAGCGTACTGTTTGCCGCCTTGGGTGATGCGGTGGTGGCGGCGGCGGCGCCGTGCGTACTCGCGCCTCGTCTCTTCAGACCCCGCTGAACACGTAAAGGGCGTGGAGCAATATCATAGACTACAGCCCCGAGACGCGGGAACATCCGCCACTAAAGCTATTGCACTTGAACCTATACAAAGCGATACACCAATACAAATACAGTTATTTGATTTAAGTCGGTTGTACCGCCTTGTGGATTGTGTTTGCTCGCGTTTGGCACATGTCAAAGTATGTTTTGAAACAGACTCTCATTGTTCGAGTTGTTTGTTTCGCGGGTATTGCTTTTAGCGGGTGGTGCTCGTAGGTGAGTGTCTAGGTTTGCTTTGTGACATATGGCGGGGTAATTAATGGAAATCAATGGGCGGGACGAGCGACTGATTCCGAGCTGGTAGCCGATCAATTACGGTAATGAGCTCGGATCGGATCGCTGACGTTTCAATATTATAGGTATGCTAATATTTATCGTTTATTTGCGTACCTAGTGTGGCGATGGCGGTGCATCGTGAGGGCTCTCATCAGTCTGAGAGCTGGATTTATGGATCTAGTGATTAGCGATCAGGCGACTAGGGATTCGCTGATTGCAATAGATATGGCGATGTAAACTTGATGGGGAAATGTTGAATAATTGGCAAGACATTTTAATGAGGAGTGATAAATCAAAAGGCAGGAAGTGCGGCGGGATGAAAACTTTACGTAGAAAATACCATCATTCATATTATAAAATCCTGGCATGGTATCGAGGACCCAAATTTAACAAGTTAGATAACTGCTTAACATTATCGCAGCTGACTGCTTGCTGCTATCTACTTTTATACTAAGAGTTCTAAGGAATTTCCATAAAAGTTATCGAAAGTCGATACCTTTCTTTTAAAAGGCCTCGTAATGATGCAGTAATATGATCAGTGACGTTAATGAGACCCTTCTTGTGTATGAGCAAGTCTAATATTATGCAAATACTGCTCGGTTCATTCGTAGATCTCCCTAGAACTTTTCTGCCTATAACGTTCATAACAAATCAATATGAGCCTTATTAAAAGCCAATAAGGATCATATTGCACGACCATGTCGGAATAGATAAATCTCTAAGCCTGCACTAGCCCGATACGAGTACCGACTCCACGAGGCCTTAACAAAAGCATTTTCGATTTACGTAAGATTTTCGATATCGAAATTGGTGTGTACGTAATTGGCGAAAATGATGAGACCCTTTTACATATTATACTAGTAGCCCACATAAAAGCCCGATTACTAAATCTTTACGACAATAATTCCGCGTTGATTATGTGTGGAGAAACAATCATGAGAAAAGCCCTGAGAATTATATAAATACAGTAGCAATATTACCTTTCTCGCACATGTGCCATAACCTATATCAAACAAATAAAGCTGATGCCCCAAGTGTTTCCCGGGCGCGATATTAGGTTAGCAGCCATAAAAACGTTCGGTAAGATTGTAAACAGATAAGGGCAGGGCCCGCACCGCAATGCACCAAAAGTGGTGACGTGGCTCCTTGTGCGACAGATCTCGGCTCATTTATCAATCAAAGTCAATATTGGCGTTCGTACACGGAACGTATTGTAGCTACGTACAGGATAGCTGGCTGTAAGTTGAGCTACATCCTGTAGAAACTAACACGCTAACTCTAGGTTTTTAGAATATTTACGCTAGAAATGGAAAAGTGTATTTTTAGTATCATGCCTACCTAGTACCTATACCTAGTACCTAATACTGGCGTGGCGTAAAGACTCGTGAATTTTGGGTTAAGTTGCCAATAAAGTTCCATCTTCTGGAAAAAATGCGTGAGCATTTTTGTGTATGTTTTTGACTGTCTACTTCAAAATGCACTATAATACTTTAGAAAACAAAATGTTGTATTTGTAACACTGAAAATAAAAGCGTGAATTGAATAGAAGGCATATGATAAGAACTGAGGTATAATGTTTTGCACGTTTAAATAGCATGTTCTTGGAGCCACGTTCAGCAAAAAATTTGAAGCCAGGTGTAAAAGGGTAGAACTAACGGCAACGAGGATCATAAGGTATCGTCGTTTCCAATACAGGTGATTTTCCAAACTACAGCTTATGGACGTATGGGTGATAGCGTTGCGGTGTTAAGAGTGTCGCATTATTGACTCTGAGTTTAGTGAGTTGCCAGTTTCTCCCCACTCGTCAAGAGATACCTGTTCAGCTACATTCCAGTTGTCATATTTCATAAGTTTCCCGATGTATAAACAACACGTTCCCTATTCAATCTTGCCGCGATAGGTGGCGCCCTGGCGCGAATAAATCAACTCTCTCACTTTTTCACCTGCCACACACAAAGGCTTTCACACCGAAACTTGATTCGGGCTATTCTGACGAAATATCAGCCTATTTGTTATACTATTGATATCGAGCGGCACGTGCGCGGCACAAGTTTGTACTTGTTGTTGAGAGGGATTGAGTGAAAATTGCCTCCACGTTTCCAACATTGTGCATTGCAATTTATCCTCTCAAACTTGTTACAACATACTCACCTATAAACTGGAATGTTGTAGCTACAGTACAGGTCTACAGACGTTAAAGTAGTTATTATTTTAGCGTAAGAGTAATAACGTCTTTGACTTTTACAGTTGAAGCGCCGTCAAAAGCTTAAACACATTCACCTACAGTGAGGGAGAGTAATAATTCAATTATGCCGTGAGGGCGCCTCGTATCGGTTGTGATAGCGCAATCTCTCGGCTCGATCGGGCTAAAGAATCTGCGAAGCATCTCATTGTGGCGTCAGTAAGTGCCTATTTAATGCGGCTGCGTAACCACTTATGACGCGGCCCGATAGCGTAATCCGAATCGAGGCCCGAAGTCGACGGTGTATTGTGCTGCGCGATACCGCGAAATATTCCAGCAAACTCGAGCGGGGCGGCGCGCGGCGGCGGGGCGCATGGCTTCTAGT
Organism: Argyresthia goedartella; assembly: GCA_949825045.1. NCBI lineage: Eukaryota > Metazoa > Arthropoda > Insecta > Lepidoptera > Argyresthiidae > Argyresthia > Argyresthia goedartella. The sequence goes on along the minus strand of OX463820.1, from coordinate 12,262,770 downwards.
TCAACCCCAAACTCCCGCCTATTCTAGTACAATATTCCGTGGAAATGGATTTAATGCAAATCTGTCCTCGGTGGTCGCTCGTAAAGGTCTTTTTATAAGGCAAATTCGGGTTTAAATTGTACGAATAACCACAATATGTTACGCGATTGCTCTATTTCGTGATGTTGATGTTGTGTTGGTTTGACATTTGTTAGTTAAAAGTATCTTTGTTTAAAAAATAGAACAAAATGAAAATATATTATCGACATGGATTATTCACGCCAGCCATAAATAGTACGAGGAGGTAATACTGGATTAATTAATACTATGTAGTTAGTCACTCAACAAAAATAATGACTTAACTGAGAGTAATACTAGCAAGTTGTACCCTTGTTCCGCTAACACAACCCGCATCCATATCCGACACTAATCGCAACTAAATTTACTCGACCATATCTGATACTAAAGGGTATTGAGCTACATACTCGCTGCCTCCACCGAATGCATGCGATGTAACCGGCTAAACCGCATTACGAATTCAGGTTCTCCATACCACGGTCTTTACCAACCGTAATCAATGGCGGGTATCGAAGTCGGACGATCGTTAGAGACGGCCTGCACGTCAATCTACCGACAGACGATCCTTACACCATCAATCTTATCTATTCACAGTGGAGGCTTACCGTCGATTGTTCGAGAATTTGAATACTGCACCAACACGCGCTGCGAAGGGCCTCAGAACGCCCGGGCCTACCAGATGCCGACGTGCCTGCAATAACTGAGCGCCAAAACAACCGAACCATTAAGATGGTTGTAGTTGTTTTGTTACTGAATCTCGCACGATTCGCATTTATTCATCGTATGAATGGAGAAGGTTTTGCCTCAGTGTCGGATATGGGTATGGGTCTGTGTGCGAAACAGGGGTAGTTTTGTATTTGGTGGTATTATCCTCAGCCAGAAGCCTCGAGTTAGATCACGGTCGAGTGAACAAAAATCGGTTCTTGAATGTTTAATATCTGTGATGTCGCTGTTTCAGGAACTCAATGGTTATATGTGCTTATCTCAAAATGTACGTTAGCTATAATTGCTTAAACTAGTCTTGTGGATATAACTGTTTAAAAATGTAGATTACGTTAAATCGACTCAACTCCGCATGGCGTGATTTACTAATAATGGCAGCAGTAATTGGGAGTGTCACTGAATTAAATTTCAATTTCTACTTATGCCAATTAGAATTACAAATTATTCTGCCCCCAAAGCAGTCTTAGCGTTATAATAATTTATCTTTGTCTGCGGTATTTTGAATGGGGGATATATTAATAAGGGTAGTATTTAAATTTAGTTTTTGATTGACAAAATACTGATTTTGCTTGACAAACTGAGCGCGACTAGATATTCTGATTTTGTCTGACAAATTTTACTGAATTGCGTGACTAGAAATATGAAAAACAATAACTTGAAAAACTTAATCCGAGTAACATAAAGTACTAAACGAGCGGTGTTTTTTTTGTTCCTTACATGTTCAACCTAACTCTCAACCCCTTTATCCTTCACCTACTCTGCCATACCACTTTGCCTTGGCTAAAACATTGAAATTTGTCGCGTAATTCAGTATTTTTTCAGGCAAAATCAGTATTTATGTCAATCAAAAACAGTATTTACGGTCATACGGTTTAAATACACCGTTGTGAAGTTGGTCTGCCAACTTCACACCGGTGTATGTATAGTGTGTATAGGTTTTAAATACATTTATTTAGTATACGTCAACAATGAGTCAATAAGCCTTTCTGTATTTATTTTGCGCAATTCAGTTAAGAACACAAGCATCTGCCCATATACATTGTTATCTGAAGCAAAGTCATGTCTAGAGATGAGATCGGTCTTGTAAGAAAAAATCTTATTTGAGGCCATTATATAAAATATTGGTGTTTATTTATTTTGAGGTTCTATTATTTTTCGATTGGTAAATCTTAGATCAATAACTAAAAATAATTCGTTGGTATTTTTAATTAAACTCTTATATACTCTCTGTAAAGTCTAATTTGAAATAAACCTAAATCAAAGGTTTTATTGATTTTTCTGATCGTAATGTGCTAAAGATTAGTTTGAAAACTGAACTTTTCGGTCACACTTTTTTGGGTATGGTATTTTGCTTTCAGATCAATTAATAAAAACCCGCAGAACATCCAATACATCAATAAATCATGCATGCCGTGAGCGTGCTATTTGTAGACAGTAACGTTGTATGCAGCCAAAATCGGACCAGGGACGTATGATTGCATACGAAAATGAAAGGGAATTATCATAATACTTTCCAATTTATACAAAATATTGTATCTGGCCTGAAAATATTCCTAACTTAAGAGGAAAAATTATATTTATAAAAGGGTAGTATTCAAACGCCTGACTATAAATCCAGTTTTTGCTTGGCAATAATACTAGTTTGCCTGACTGAATAACTGAATACTGAATAGCTACAAAAAATGAGAGCGACTATAAACACTGGCTTCGTCTGACAAAATTACTGAATTGCGCGACTAGAAATCCTTAAACAGCAACTTGAAAATCTTAATTCGAATTTCAAAAAATACAAAACGAGCGTTGGATTTTGTTGTTTTTACTTGTTCAACCTGACGCGAAGAATAAATCCCCTTTATCCTACCCTGACCCACCACTTCGCCCAGACAGTTTTTATTTAGTTAATAAGTGGTGGCTAAACCATTCAGTAATTTAGTCGCGCCGTCAGTATTTTTTTCGCTCATTTCAGGTTTCAGGTAAGCCCACTGTATATGGCCATACGCTCAATTAGTTTTTTATTCGCTCGTTTTATTTATGTTAAACGAATTTATATTTAAACATACACATGACGAAATATTAAAGCTACAGGAACACATTTCTTTCACATTAACATAAGATAGAAGGTATTAGATACAGATAGATAGAGTTAATACCTTCTTACCCATCGGAGTGGGCAATAAACCCCACAGTTGAGATGATAAGGGTAGGGAGATTTTGGAAATCACTTCCTTCGGGTGGCAATTAGGAACCGAACGCCAAACGGTTATAAATATCCCATTTTATGGTAGCCCTCCCCACTTGCACAATTACTTACTACAGGCAAAAAAATATCACTTTAATTAAACGTGCCGATAAATCTCAGCGTCTATGATTAGCGCAGTAATTTGAAGGGCCTTTTACTGAAATTCGGCTTCACAGTTGCCGATAGAATCTTTCTTCTAAAAGTTCCATCGAGTTTGGTATAGAAATCAGAGAGTCTGGCAAATAAGGTAGAGCATTTTTTCGACGTCATTAATGCTGATCATTTGCCGTAAGAAATCTCTTGTTAGAGATAAGCTCGCCGTTGGGCATGGGTTTTTTCTATCATAAGTTCTCAGTAAGCTGTGAAAAGTCCACAGATGCACAGCCGCACGCAAATGTGGTCAATATCCTTATATGGACAAGATATTATCTTTGACAAGAGGCGGCACGTGCATAGGCGGCGCAACTGAACCTAAGCGAATGCATAAATAAATTACGAGTTATAATTAAGAACTTGTGAATAATTACTAAAATACAAAATATACAGGCTTAAAAAATCATTGTTCATTCAGGGAAAAGGCCCTGAGCCGCCTAATTACCTATCGGTTCCAATATTTTTTCAATGCGCGCTCCGATTTCTTTCTTACGGGTATTTCAAGTAAGGTAAGCATGATTACTTTTTAGTACCCCATTTCATTCTCTGCCTCCGCTGCTGACGCTCCGCTCCGCTAAAACCGATTCCTTGTTACTTGATTTCTGCATTTCGAAACACCGTAAATATTTTCCACTTGGGTGCTTTTGCAACGATAAAGAATTCAATGGCCGCTACTCCGCCGTGAATCCTTAATTGGCGTTGCGTTACCAAACAGGCTTTGTGTTCTGCCCAGATACCTCCTGTAAATATTACGTGTATTTACATTTCGGCTACGCTGTGGTTTGCGTTCTGCTGCTGAAATATGCACACAATGAATAAACAAATTGTTTTAAATGTATAAGCGGCAGAGTCTTCATTTTGTGGAAAGAGCATAACGTTGGAAGACTAATGAAGGAGTGAAGTGGATGTGGGGATTGATTACGCTTCATTTCTTTACCGATGGCTGTGTGGTAAAAGGGCCTATACATCAGCGACTGGCACGTTGGGCAGGCATTTCACTTGAGTAAGTGCCTCAGGAATACTTTACACTCCTATACTTGTAGGAACCAGTGAGAGCAGAGAATCCGATGCGGAAACTATTTTTATGGTTCATTTTCCTGTCATGCCTTGGTTTGCTGGAAGAAATCCCTTTTTAGAGATAAACTCGCCTTTGTACTTACTTTTTCCATTAATGTAATATAAATAATAATGAATAATATTTTTTGCTGAATTAAATAATAGTAAATTCTCACCGACAACAGGGTTTTGTAAAAAAAACTTTATAGCACAGGAACAAACGACTTAAGACGCTGATTAAATAAATATGGGGTGCTGTTTTCATGTGTTTTTCAGGAAATACTGGGCAAATCGTAATTAATTTCTGGTATATGTAATTTGACTATATAATCTAGAGATTCTTAATTGGAAAACATGTTTGGATAAAATTTTCTCGATAGAAAATAAATACAAAGTCAACCCTTTTTTTATGGTTTTATCCTATTGCACCGCAGTAGTAAGTGAATATGACTGTGTGATAATTGCAATGTATGAACAATTGTTATTTCTAACGATTTTCAATTTGAAAGTTAATTCCCTGAAATAGTTTATTTTTTATGATTTTTTTTTATGTTTTGGCGCTTACGTTGTTTCAGATTAGTCGCGAGTGCATTATTGGCATCCCGCTTTTTCTTATTCGCGAGTAATTATTGCATCTCACTTCCACTCGACAGCGCATTTTCATTCCATCATCGCCTTAATGACTGATTCATCAAAAACGTTGGTCTAACATTTTTAACATTTATTATGAGGCAAAAACTATTCCTAAAAATACAAAATCAGTAATTTTTCCATCACTGCAATAAATTCGTTAGATTTTCGTGTTAAGTTATGGCAATGCTTTATAGGGAAACAAAAATAGTAAAATGGAGGAAAAGCCTCCGAACAGGTTCTATCCATTTAATGATTGAAATGGGAACATCAAATTATGTTTTGGGCAGACACAAAATGACCGACCATCCACCTTTTGGGGTTGCTTTGAGCAGTTTTACTTTACTGCATGATGCAAGATTATTCTTGAAGGTTTTATTAGATTCACATATAAATTGCAAGAGATTTCTGTCAAAAAATGAATGCTCTGAAAATATGCATTACTTCGTAAAACTATAGTTATTTAAAAAATCCCTGGCTTTTGGATGTATATATGTGTATGTTGTCGCTGTTTCTGGTTCCCACGACACAGGTTATCCTAGTGTGGGGTCTGCATCTACGTATGTGCCTTTATATAAATGTTTGTTTGCTGTGGTTTGTAAGAAAATTATTACATTCGGCAAGTACTTTCGACCAGGATTCAAAATGCCCAGTACCAGTGTATTTTTTATAATAAACCAAAATATATCTACAGTGGAAAAAAATATACATATATAATAATTATACTGTATGTTAACAAATTGAAATTGAAAAAAAAACGACCTATAAACCAAATATATACCTGGAGTCAGCTTTAGATCGCCAGTAAGGGCACTCTTAATACGGGAACCCTTTCCAAACAGGAGAATTTGGTATTTGGTACACTGCCGAATTTTTCTTTGGTAAGAGATTGCGCTAAGTGATCACATTTCGATATTAAACCATTTGCCGGGGCCGGTGTTGGCTGCGTATTTCATTTTTCTGAGTGTCTGACGTGAGTTTCGTAGAGAAAAAAAGTCGCTTTGTCGAAAGTCAATTTTCGTGGCGGCCCCTTTTTGTCGGTGATTATGCTTTTCTCGGATGAAATTCGATTGGTTGATTTATTGCATAATTGTTTTAGTGCGGCTTTTGCCTATTTTTGGGTATGATAGAGTGAGTCGTTTGTTGATGTTAACAACAAGGCAACAAAAGAAAAAATAGCAATAATTTTGATCTTTTTAAAGAAACTAATCATGACTGAATTTAAAGCCGCCTTTTACAACATATTAAAATGGAGAAAACATTTCCTAGTAATCCCTGAGATATTTTGACACCCATTTTTCTTACGGCCCACGACGGACGGAAAGGAATGGAGGAGGTTATGCGTTTGGGGTTAAAGGTTGTTTGTGTGTATGTGGGTGTATGTATATATGTCCATACCATTTACCTGGAAAACTACTGGACCGATTTCGATGTAGTTTTTTACATTAAACGACTAGAAGTCCGGAGCATATAATTAAGGAGCTCCGTGGTCTAATGGGTTTCACGCTTGCTTCTCACACAGGAGGAGGAGATGTGGGTTCGAATCCTGACCATATAGCAAAGAGATAGTTAATTTATCTTAAGTATATTATCGGATGTTCAGTGTTTCGAATGACACGTCAAGCTTAGTTCCCGGATACCATCGCTACTTGATAGTAGAGTCGTAAAAGCCCTCCATCAACCCGCAGTGAGCCAGCTTGGTGAAGTATGGCTTAATCTTACTTGTATCCGGGTAAAGGCCTGTACCTCTCGATGGGGACACTAATTAGCTACGTTTAATTTCAGAGCAGGTTCTTAGGTATGTTATACGGTTGTGTACCTCCAGGGGGCAGAGGTTTGACGCTGTAGGGCTTCTCAGAACCTATTTAGCCATTTTCAATGCGGTTTTTTGCATTATAAATATTATCCGTAAGGCTTCATGAATATGTCAAGGGTGTTTTATTTATTTATGAGTAGTTATGTTTATTATAATGAAGTTGGTTTGTGTGTTTGCCTCTACTATGATGAAGTTACCAGAATGCAATTACTTTTCACATCTATTTAGTTCTTCTTCAAGTAGAAGTAGATATAATTACTAAATGTATCAGTAAACTTTAACGAAGAACTTCAAGTTTTATTCAAACAAAGTTTTATGCAGACTGAATAAAAAAGATGAAGTTGAAAAACAGGGTATCGTATTTATCTTACTGTAGTATGCACTTCATTTCTGCCCCGAGTCGCGTTCGTTCAAAAACTCTCGTTTCTTGGAAAATCACAGTGAAAGATCGCGGAAGATGTTGCCGACAAGTTTCCGTGCGTTTCAACTCAGCCTTTCTTTACTCATTAACTTCATTAGCAAGATACAGCGTCAGTTATTTTGATGCTCATTTTCACTATACAGAGTGGAAGTATAACAGTTGTCGATAATGTTATAAGCAGGGTTTATGGGGACTTGAACGACTTTTACTTCGAAACAGATTAGGTAAGATCAACTTTATGATTCACTTCTTCGTATTAGTCTGAATGGCCAACAGATGAAACTAATCTTATTGTATATTATATTTTAGTTTGGGTTTTGTTATCGTTGCAGATTATAGTTTTAATAAATACCCATCTAAAAAAGGTGTGTATCAAATGGTTTACATATGAAAGTTTAAATAAGTAATGAGTCAAATGATATCTTTTTGCTATAGCATAACTCTGTCACATCCTGTGTAATTCGTACAATTCACTTTGAATCAAGGGCCTGTGTAAGCGGAAATATTTCGGGCACGTTCTCAATGGCTATGTTTTTTGTTTGAGTCAAACAATTAAGCTCGCTTAAAGTTCTTGCTCTTGATTAACAGGTCCTGATGAGATTATTTAACTCCTATCTCCTGTAACATGGCTCCAACAATTTGTACCAAAAGGCTTGAATCAGACTTGGTAAACTTTATCAGAATTTTTTGGTAGATGCATGAATACAAAAAATGCTGTGTTTCTTATTCAAATCTTACTCGTATAATACAGTCGAGTGTACAACATAAACTCGCTCACTACAAACCGAGGGCAAGAAAATAACTTGAGAAATCCTTAGACGCATTCTACAACGGCAGGATTTAGACTTAAATTTCAAGATTTTAAATATTACAATGTACTTCGTCGAACTGCAGTGCAGGCTCTGTAAATTCCATTTAGCTAAATAGCTTTCGAGAGAGATAAGAATCTAGCCATAGAATGTTTCCTTGCACCGAACGGGAAACTAAGAAAATTGAAAAGGGAGTCGCCAAGTAAAATCGCAATGTCGATAGTCCGATTTCAGGAAACCTAAGTCGGTATTATCGGTCGTCGTAAACACTTCAGGTTTCTGGACGGCGATATATTTTTGCCGAGAGGGGATCTTTTGAAATCCTGGCTTTAATAAGTATATAACGTTCCCAAGATATACCTGTGAGGAGCGAATTTACATAATCATTATCATATCTGGCGCACTGGCGCGGGTATAATGCCCTGGAGGTTAATAATGCTATTTTCTCGCCACGTTTTCACGTAGCTATTTGACGTTATCGAGCACCTTTATCGGCACCGTCATTGTTACTGCCCCTCACCTCAGCTGGGTGGGCAGGCGGTGCCCAGCCCTTGCCTCTATTTAATCTCGGCTAGACCACCGCTGCGACAATATGGAATTAACATAGCCTTTATTTCTAATAAGTACTTGTGTTAATTAAATTGAGAACGGAATAGAAAAACATGTCTGCACGTGCTCGCGGAATGTAGAGTGATTGATATGAGTGGGCTTGTTTTGTTCTTCTTTAACCAACCCAGGAATTGGATTAATAGCCGTTTGAACGTACCAGATCTATTTGTAGACTAAGCCCTATACGAAAGGTAGAAAGAAGTCTGTACGCTATCTTTAGGTTTGCAGTTACAGTTAATCCTATGAAAATTCTAATTCGTTTAGATATTGCATCTTTTGAGCCAAATGAAGATGGATAATATTCTGTCGCCATTTAAGTAGGTTCCACGATAATGCATTAAAATGTTGTCGCAACAAACGATGTGTAGACATGCGTGACAGGAGCGTATGTGCGGAAGTCGGAGCTGTGTCTCCTTTTAACGGATTTAACGGATCAAGGATTACGTTATTTTCATCAAAAGTAGATAATTCAGCGCATCATCCGGATGCGTACTTCTTACTTTTTCCTGGAATAAGTGGGGGAATAGAGCCGATAAAGTCTCATTGTTGATAACGAATGTGTCGCTAACAGATGAAATACGTGATTCAATTTGAGTTTCAAATTGGATCGGAGTTTATTTTCATTTTCTTGTATGCTAAATTGCATGTTTAGTTAAATGTATAACGAAATGTTTGGAACACATTTTGCTCATTTACTAGATTATTACAAATAAAAAAAATCGAAGTAATTAACTGGTTCTGCTCACGAGAGTTGTGCTCATGCCACACTGAATAATCATGTCATATTATTTGACCAAATTAATGAATCGAGTTTATTGTACACAAAACCTTTAGCAATTATTTGCATATATAATAGATTTGTAACCACATATTGCTGAACCACACGATTATTACTAAAATATCCATAACATATGTATTTAAAATGGTAACCACTAGTTATTAAGCCAAATAAACAAATAAACATGTCGGTGAAACTATTCAAATTTATAAAATACAACCGTGGTCTAAGTGATTGTGGATGCAAATATTTAATTCAACATTTCATGGCGTAGAAAGATTTATATCAGGTTTCATCCATTCATTTGCACATCAGCAACGAAATGTTGTGTTCTTAGATAATTTGTGAGTGATTTTCTGCAGTTTTTTGATGCCACGCACACCTAGCCCGTTAGTATTGTCAGGATCACGAAGATGCGAACATGGTAGAATAACATACTATACATGGTCAGAGTCAGGTGTCCTAAGCGGATACAGTAGACCATGCCTTACAGTGCGGACTGATCAAAATGGCATGGCAATGGCTCTGGATGACGTCGTCCGGTTGAATCATATATATATATATATATATATATTATATTTAGACAAATTTAATGGTTATCAACAAGACTGAGCGAACTGGCATGAATACAGTAACAACAAAAATCGCCTTGTATTGTGAATGCTCAGTGGAACAGTGAATAAGCAGTGGCTTTTAAAATAATCCAGGATAATTTATGTTTCACAAATAAATACCCACGTAAAAAAATGTAGCAATGTTTTAGCTTTATTTTGTCGTAATATTTCTATGAAACACTGTAAAAATCTCTTTCCGTGTACATATAATGAGCAAATCATGCATTTCGTGCTGTGAAAACTCAAGGAATACATCAGCTCTCGTGTGAAAATTCATTGTTTACCCATGTGTTGCTTGACAAAGCACTTACGATTTTTCGATACTCGGTAGAATCAATAGTATCGATACTAGGATATTATAGGGCATGGGCAAGTCTTGGGTCGTAAAAATGATAAACGTAACATTCCTGATATTTATCATTTACATTATTATCTTCAGGTTTCTAACAGATGCTTCAGTGAAAACTGCCAGCTGGAGTTGAATTTGACTCAAATACAAATATCTGTCATGGGTGTATTGTATTTTATTGTTTGTTTATAAATAAATAAAAAATCATAGATTCTCTTTTATTCGACCGAATAAAAGAGAAGCGATTAATTTTTGAATGAAGGATTCTTTATATCGGGCATATTGCTCACATGACTTTATCGATAAACAGACTTCTAAAGGTTCGTCGATTTCATCACTATTATCCACAGATATGACAATACATCGACAACCCAAAGTTTGTCTCGTATTTCCACAAGTAAGTAACTAACATCTTTTGGTTTAATATCGTATAATGAACTTGAAATTTTCGCTACGGGCTCTTTTAGTATCGTGCGGATTTCAAAACGCAGGCAGGGTTGTCCCCGCGCGTTCTCTCCAGAATTGCGTAGCGCATCCCACCTGTGTATGCCACGCATTACCATATGCCGAGATCAGACATTTGCGGCAAGTTTTTACAGCCCAAACGCAAACGGAATAGATTTAATTGTTCCTGCCTGTAGTTAAAAAAATATATGTGTTTTTTAGTGTACTGTTGTCGTTTTTTTTTAATAAGTCTTAATTTTATTTCCTGCTTTTTAGGACATAATTACGAAAAATCTGTAAATGCTTGACTTAAAACTAATATTATTCATAGCTTCTGCATAAGACTGGTAAATATTTCCATAGTTGCCTTTTAATGTCCTTTATTTTGATACCCGAGGGTCATCAAAACCATTAAAAATAATACTGCAAACATCAAGTTACAGTCATCCGGACTCACATTAGACAGAGGTGTGAAACAGGGCGAGCATTTATCACCAAAGCTGTTTACCAGCACCCTCGAGGAGGTATTCAAAGAGCTAGCGGACCCATATCAGGACAAGGGCATTTTCTTCGGTGGCAGAAGGCTCACAAACCTCCGCTGCACAACTGTAAATTACGCTCCAACATCAGTGTTCTCAGCACGGCAAGCCTTAAGGTTGGACTGACGATGAAGCGGACAAAACGCAGCTCATGACCAACAGCAGGAAACGTAGGGTCGAGGTTGATGGGCAGGAAATACACATGTCGACGAATAAATCTACTTGGGCCAGTTAGTATCCTTTACAAGACAAGAAAGCTTGGGAAGGTGTTTGCTCCAATTCTGTAAAAAATAACGTATAAAGCTGGAGGTTTCTAGTCGCCTCTTTGCCTCCAGCATCTAAAACATTGAGGTGACGGAATTCAAATTGAGTTCTATATTTCCCTGTACCTTATACATGTGTTAGTTTAAGATTTGACATTCTCCAAATGTTACCTATGTGTTTCGAAATAAACTCTTTTTGAATTTTTTTGAATTTTGAATTTTAAAAACAGGCAGGATAAGGAAATCTATAGACGTATATCGAACGCCTGGATGAGCTACTGATCCTGCCTATTCTACTGACGGAGAACCAGAAGTCCAGAATGAACGCAAAAGAGTGATGGAGCGGACCGTAACAGGTGTTAGACTGACGGATCACGTTAAGAACATGACGGTACGCTCCATCACTGGCATTTCTGACGAAGGTGTAAAGACCGCCAGCTTAAAATCGGGCTGGGCGTTTGCCGCATGCACCCCCAGAAGTGGGGGCGAAAATTGCCACCGAATGGGTGCCAAGTGACGGACACCGGCGTAGGGGTAGGCCGAGACGTCGATGGCGAGATGATCTAGACAAGAGTTCCTGCCAGACTGGGCGGGGGCAGCACAGGACAGGGATAAGTGGAGAAAGGGGAGGCCTTTGCCCAGCAGTAGGACACAAAACAGGGTACATAAAAAAACTTGAGGGTCTTGAAAAAGCATATAAAATCCGCCATGTTTTTCATATTGTTGGTACTCAGTGACACTTGCACCATCAGGAAAAATATGACTTTTAATAAAAATCTACAAAAAAGCTATCCATAAAAATATACATACAGGTTAAACACATAAAATTTTTTGTTTCGTGGGTGTTACGCATGCGGGCGGCGATACTGCGTAAATGTTATAATCCGCACGACACTAAAAGAGTCCCAATGGATAAACCATAAACCTATTTGACCAATCAGTAAAATAATTAATTTAAGATATAGAGAGAAAGAAATATTTCTTCCTCGACAGTAACGCTCTCTCTCTAGGTTATCCTTTTCTCTAATATAATTTTTAAAGGCATCGCCCCTGACTTACTTAACTGACAATTTTAATCCGTCAGCTCTTAGCTGGTTGCTATAGGGTAATTTCGAACTAGTTTACGAAATAAGTTGAAACCGGTGGCGCCTCTGGAATCTCGGCTGTTTGTCACCCGCATCGTGGTCTATTAACAAAAACGTGAAGTCAAGTGTTCAATTATGCCACGTCATTAGTGCAATATAATTGCCATGCAATTTTGATATCACTGTACTGGTAACAGGGCCTTATGACGTCACACGGATCGGGTACGTAATTCTTTATTACCTTGCATCGTATTCCTTTTAGCGTGACTTCATAAATGCTGACGTAAAGTCGCGCCGATATGGAACTGCGGGTAGGACTGTTGATCCAGGTGTGCGTGGTTTCATATAACTTCATACAACGAATTAAAGTTGCGATGCCTTTAGATAGGACAGGCGCTGTTTGGCGCTTGTTTGGTGTGAGCCCATCTTAATTCTTAATTCACCTTGTTTTCATGCGTCAGCAATCGTTAATCATACAGATATGATTCAGTAGGAGGCTCTACCAAGCAAGTGACGCAATACCAAATAAATCAAAAACTTCGAGAGAAAGTAATTCCAGTTCCATGTATGTTGAAACTATTTTGTCTCGTGATAACAACTCTTCGAGAACTGCTGACTGTACTGCTATATAATACAATGACTGTAGTCACTAATATTTTTATTTTAGTTATTTCTATATAGGCATACATAAATTTAATTTTTCGGACTCATTCACTAAATATCTATTGAACCAAAAAAACGACAAAATCTACAGAGAATCTCATAAAACAGTCAATACATAGAAGTAACAAGAAACATTTTCCCAGACGAACAAACTGTCCTTTGTACAAACTTTTGTCGATTCCTCTCCACCAAAAATAGCGTCAAGCGAAATGCATCACACAAATAGCCGCCCACTTCAACAGTGTCAATTCAACGTCATACAATAACGCAATAAATCCGTTTCTCAACTGCACCGTAACCGCTATTTTCCGGAATTCTCTCTGTAGCTAAGGCAGGAAACGACCATCCAAAAGATATAACGTATGAACGCCAGGGCGCCCCGTACGGTTGATAACAAAATTATATCCAAACGACGCCATCTTTCTTTTAAATGTGCAACTTTCTTTCTGGACAGGAAACGTTCGGGGATGCGGGCACCTTTTTAGCGGGAGTCGCATTTATGGTACTAATAAGAATTTCTATCCTGCCACGATAGGGTTTCCGTGGAAAATACATCGACTTAGATCTAGCCAATGGAACTAAAGACGTGCCGAAGTATGATGACTATGATCGAGGCAGTATTTTAGGTGAAGAAATTAGAGCTGCACAAAAGATGATTATCATTATTAAGGTCTTCCCACTGCTGGGCAAAAGCCTCCTTACCACTCCACTTTTCATGCTCCTGGGCTCGTTCCCACCAGTTCTTTTCGTGGACCCGATAAAGATATTCTACTACATTCGCAATGTCTGCAAAACCACAAATCTCCACAAAGACACAACAAAACTGTGGTATTTACACAAAATGTATATCCACTGGACGGCAGCAAAGTTGTAATGTATCACAGTGTCACCAGCTAAGGTGTTGCCACTTAATTTGCGTCAATATTTGCCACTTGCGTCTTCGGGGTTGCAGTCTAAAGCGCATAATGCATTAACTGATTACTGAAGCGATCCATCTTGTGACGTGTTCCGCTCCACCCCACTTCGTACCCTCGTTAACGTGATGCGAGTGGCGAGTGAGACACACTTAGTACTGACCTGGTGATTTAATGTCTTAATTAACATAAACATAAACATTTAAATACAGGCACATACATAGCTTCTGGCCCCACACAAGGATACCATGTGTCGTGACAGCGACGTCACACACGCTGCTCTCCAGCTCTCTGGTGCAATAAGAGTCGTTTTTGCTATCAAAAGTAATCGAATCATGAACGATATCGGAAGATTGGTAGAAACCATGATGATAGTGAAATTTCATTATTCTGACAGTAAATCTACTGTCAGCATAATGCAATTTCACTACCACCGTGCTTTTTACCATATCCACCAGTAACTATCGACCAATCGGTCGATAGTTACTGGTGGATATGGTAAAAATCATTATAAAACCCGTTTATCGGTTCTTTAATTATTATTATTTTTGTTGATCAGTATACTGATTTGCTGCTTGTAAAATGTTGGTGGTTTATTTCCTATCGTACATATATATAAAGACATAGCCAACCCACTTCTTGAGATAGAACATCTATTACTAGTTGCAATTATCTTCTTGCAATATTACTTACACGTGGAGTGGAAATCGTTCATAAATCTATCTCCTCCTCTACTTTGCGAACTAAGTTGATGCGACTACGTAGTAATTTTAAGGTAAGATAGGTGTTCCATAATAACTTTAGCGCAAGTTTAATTTAAGCTAGGTGTGAGATGTGTAATATCTATCATCTTCTCAGTGCCCATTGTGCATTTTACTAACTGATAATAAGTAAAAAAGACTGACCTTTCTATTGAACACGAATAACTCTATCAGTCAAGATCCGAAGCCATGAGGGAATATAACTATGAAGGATTTTATCTATAGGATAAAGTGTACTTGGTAGTTATTAAAACCAATAGGTAACTATAATGTAAAAAATAATACGATTGACTCTAAGAGGATATCAATATAAAAAACCGATCTATTCGAGTATGAAGAACACATCCTCATAAATTATGTACCCGCAAAGTACTGTGAACGGCGGCAGTATTTCGTTAGAGAATTTCCTTGAAGATAAGGCTGTTTTGCAAAATTGCGAGGTTGTGCTCGTTATTTTTTGCAATTTTGACCCCGAGTCACTGACTCGTCGGAGGCTTGGGTATGTCAGGCACAACCTTAAACAATTTAAATGTGAACTGAAAACTCAGTGGCAGTCTGCGATAGCACCGGCTGCCCTTGTTTTCATGACGTCACAACTCAATTCCTTTTAGATCCAGTATTTATACTAGTATCTAGTGAGAAAGACAGAAATATACAGGTTCATAAATATCATATTCGTATGACGACCTCTGTGGCAGTCCGGTTGTGGCTCTGCCTACAATGCGGGAGGTCCCGGGTTCGATCCCCAGCCAGGGCTAAAAAAAAACCCATATCTTGAATGTTCCTATGTGTGTTATGTCGCTGTTCTTGGTTCCCACGATACAGGGATCCTAGTGTGGGGTCAGGAGAAATGATTGTGCCTATATACAAATATTTATGTTTATCTCTAGAGCTGCGTTGATGCGCTAGACCTAACAAATAATTGGCTAAACCTAGGCGCAAGTGTGCCTTTGAAAATATATGAAGATATGTAAGTTTGTTTAAAATAGGCAAGAGTAAGTAAAACCACCTTTACCTTAAACAGCATTTGTTACTGTGAAAGACATATTTAGGGGAAAGATTTCATTCGCGCCAGTAAACACTTTCCGTTTCGCGCCAAAATCAAGAATGTAAGAGCATTAAAATTGCGCACCTTTTTGTGCATATCCTTATACCCCACGAAATAATATTTGCGATCTAAATACATCACACAATCGCTGATGTTCACTGATAAAATGTTTCTCTCATCTTGTACTCTAATGAGAAAAAGCAAGGGAGGCAATAAATTGAAATTTATTTTCGCCTTGGAGCGCTTACATACACATAAATATTTATTACTTATTAAAGTCAGTAGCAATTCATTATACAGGCTATTTAAATAAGATTTATTATTTTGCACGCAAAACACTTTTGTTCCGCGAGAGATTTTGACGCATGACAACTTTGGCGCTTTTAACGATTGCGGGTTTTCCGCTTAGCTACTATCCGCTAGTAAACGCAGTATTTACTAGCGAAACTTATCAATCAATATCGACTTACTTAAACCAACGGTGAAGTTGTGATAAAGTTTCCATATGTTTAATAATATATAAGGGCTGTTTGTACAACTTTTGTAGAGCACACAAGATTATAAGTGGGGAGCACAACGTTTAATAGTTGGCGTCAGGCCGGAGGGCGGTTCGGCGTCGGAGGGAGGTGTTGGGGTGCGGGGTGGACCGGTAATCAGTCCGGACAGTAATTCGGGAGCCTTGAGGGTGTGATCGGTTCGCGCAGACAAGGGTACAACTCCACATCCTCGGAGAGATGAAATACTTAAGTTCTACATTTCCGATGTGGTTTTGTTTTGTAGCTCTTCGAGATTAGGAAATTTCTCAATAAACATGCGACCGACTTGGGCAGCTGCTATTGCGTAGTTTGCGAGACGTCTCGGGAGAAATTAATGTAATGTGGAGTATAAGTTGGGGCATCGTAATAAGATTGGGTTCGATGTTACTGTCTGTTACTGCTAGCTTATTTAGGAGTGAGATGTAATAATTGTTTCGTGCATTGGCTATTTATGTACAATATTATTTACTTATTTGTACAGATTATATAGCTGATATATCAGTGAATCATTGCATCTGATGAAAAAAAAAATGGTGATAGGCTAGCCCCTGTTATACAAAAAATAAGTACCTATTGCATTGCAGGCTACACATGCTGGTAAATATCTCAAATCATAAAAACCCAGGTAACACAAATATCTGGTTCTGTGAAACATATTCAGGCCATAAATCATAAAATAATATGCTCAACTCAAAACAACAAAAATAAATTACAAAACCTGCAAAAAAAATCAAAGCTGGCCCCAATTAAGGTGGGTTTGCATCTTTTGAACGTAGGAATATTCTAGAGCCCACGCACCACTCAAGCATACTGAGTACACACCAAACCATTCAAGGGCCCTCCAGCCCTACTCTTAACGGCAGCCTTCGGGTATCTTTGCACTTTAATTACACTCCAGCTAAGCCGAGTACGACACGTATAGATCTGCCTCCCTCTATCGGCAAAAATCGAAAGGTACGAATATATCCGAACATCGCGGTTCGGCGTCGCCTTACGTCACCGAGAGTCATTGACGTCGCCTTACAGTCACCGAGAGTCATTGACGCGATTTTGGGACATTTAAGTGAGCGATAGCTTTGATGTGATATTTTTAACCTAGTTTTTTTTTTCAATGGCCTTGGTTAAGTATTTTCTTGGTTTGTTGTTCAGGTGATTCTACCTAGGTTACTTTATATATTGTGCTAGTAAATTGAGAGGATTTCTAACAATTTAAAGCAGTCTCAGTCTCAGTGAGTTTCCATTCCCGAGTCTCAGTTATAATTACATTCATGTGCAAAATATACACTTCAAAACGAATCCCTTGCCTTCCCAAGACGGTCAATTTCCTCAACACCTCTCCTTCCTATCTCAGGGAATAAGAGGTTAGAACCTTATTAACTTTGTAATTGAATAATTATGAAGGATACTCTCATTAGTGGAGAGTTGTGGACCAAAGGAAATTCGGCCTATTTGGAAAATAGCGTCGCCAATGTCTTTACAAGCACTCCTTTGGGGATGACGTACAAGATTATATTGCCACCATTTAATAGGTTAATGTGAGATACTGTGATTTAAGACATTAATTTCGCTTTAGGGTGGCCGACCCTTAAATTATAATGAAATATCTCTTCTACAATTTCATTACTACTGGTTTACGTAGTGGCTAGATAGCATTAAGTTATATTATATTGTAATTGGGATTAATAAATAGTTTTAAACAAAGAACATAGTTAAATGTGAATATTTGTCTTTTTTAATCTTGATTATTGAAATCCTCACGAGAAGTCTAATTTAAATCGTCATAACCTCGATATCTAATCAGTAAATGCTTAAAAATATTTTGAAAATCTTCATGAGCCCTAAAACGGTTATATTCATAATCATATCACTCAACATGATCCAACCCCCGTACGATGGCAATATTCCTAGCCAAGTTGGCCCGACCGGCTTTATCCGACTTTTGTATCATCTGCCGAACTCTTCCATAAATTTGAGCCCCCTACCCTACTTACGCTTATCAAGTCAAAACTACTGGGCGTCCATTTTATTTGTTTCCATTTTCTGAATCTGATTGAGTCACGACAACTCTCGCGTAAGAACCGTGGACGCCTACCTGAAATACAAGCTCGCTTCTGATTCAAAATCAGCTAATGTAAAAGTTTATTTTTATAAGTAAGATTACATGAGGAGTTTGTGTAAAAGTTTCTTTCGAAATCCTACGATGGAGGGATGGAGGGATGGATGCGCTGCTTCCTCGGATCGGAGATTAGTGTCAAACTTCAAAACATCTTAATTCTTGTAGTATTTGCTTTCCTACGACTTTTTTAAGTTTTAACTCTTTTATGACATCGAATTTTGCTTACCAAAATTAAAACGCATGATTAACCTCTTCAGACCTAGGTAAAATAAAATTGAGGTCCCGTTAACACTAGGTTCGATATATTTTTTTTGTGATTTTTTGGCAAAATATAAATATATTCTTGCAATAAAACAAAATAAAGTGCACATATTTGTACATCAAGCCTCTGGTGAGTTCTAAACTCAACTGTGAGAGGAATGCCTATAATATTTAAAAGCATAGAGTAAATTTCAAAAACACGCCCAATATTGTTTGAATATCAAGGTACACGGTACGTGTGTTGAGGGTCTGAAGAAGATGTACATAAACAAACATACTAAACCACTGAGTA
Source organism: Argyresthia goedartella (assembly GCA_949825045.1). Taxonomy (NCBI): domain Eukaryota; kingdom Metazoa; phylum Arthropoda; class Insecta; order Lepidoptera; family Argyresthiidae; genus Argyresthia; species Argyresthia goedartella. The sequence goes on along the minus strand of OX463820.1, from coordinate 12,243,594 downwards.
TCCTGCGAAATGCAATTACGAGCGACGCCCTTTATATCACTGTTATCGCATAGGCGTACTAAATCCTGAAAATTTATGTACACTTCCCGATGGAGCTCATAAACTTTGTAAAACTTCCGGCAGATGGCGAGCGGCATCCGCCCGATTATGTACCCGGGTGCATGGACATTGTGTCCTCTGACCAGCACATGGTGCCCTCCATCGCCACATTATTTAATCGTCGACAAATTCAGAATCGCGGCCCCCTTCGAGCCAACTTTGACGGAAATCGCCGCTAACTCAATTTGTAATATTACTTCTAACGTTTGTCGCAAATTGGGTTATTGTAAAAGGATTAAATTTGTCCCCATTGATTACAGCATCCGCAAATTTCAAGAGCGATGTCTTAGAATGGCATAAGCGGCTACATATTTTTTAATGCCACCATCCACTCTGTCATAATCATAATACGCCATTAACGGGTGAGCGACGCAGGCTCTAATTCGCGTTTAAAAGCCTGCACTTGAGTCAAAGTCGTCTGTAATTTTGTCTCAGCAAGCAATACCTTGCAAAAATCTAATTTGTCAAGCAGTATGCGGCTCCTTGCCTACCTACTGTATATTTTTGATATTCCTTGCACGTTTGAGGCTAGAAACTTTCTTCATGAACAGACCTTTAACAAGATTTTTAATAAAGCTCTTTTCGTTTGTTTTTAGTAAGGAAACTAATGGCAATATTTAAACTGTGGATAATAATAACAGCATTCAAAATAGTCGTTGAAGTTAGGTTAGGTCTTTCCTTATAAAGTTTCCTCTTTTGTCTTTCAATATCTGAAACCTATAAATTGTTAAGTACACGAATTCTCATCTGTAACTTTAAATTTTATCTCTTTGCGGTGTATAATATTGTTGTAAAACGGAGTAGAAATTTATTTCACAATGCCTTATTGCAAACATAACAGGATAAAGTAAGGAGCATGTTAATACTGTTGACAGTCTACTGATTTGCTGTCAGTGCTTCGAGTGCTTACTGTCAAAATCACGGATTTGCAAAACCGCTGATACCGAATATCGAAAAAACCGTGTTTTAATAAACGGGGCATAAGCAGCCGTTAAAAAGCACAGTTGCAGTCACTATAAAATCTACATGCAGCAATATTCCGATTATAAATATTCAACTCCATCACTGTTGATAGTCCATAACAAAACTGAATTATTTACGTGGTTACGCCTTTTCCCATAAGGTCAAAAGTAAAAATTAAAAGTCTCTTCATTTCTATAGAATCTATATATATTTAGCAAACGTAATTTTTTGCCTCTTCTCTACATTGGACTACTGTGTGAGAGAAGGGCGAAGAAACTCCCACTTGATTTTAAGATCGCTTTTAAAAATTGGTTGTGTTGAACTATACAAATATTATGATATTAATTATTAAAAATAATAAGCAGAATAAACGAATGGCTCTGTGGGGTGTTAACCACTTTCTTTTAGAGTGACACTTTCTTTTTATAACATGGAGTATGAAAGCAGCCGCACCAATAACTTTGTAAACTTCATTGTGCGGTCTCAAACCTAACTATTGACTTTTCACCAAAAATTATATAATCTGTTACTCTCATGGTCTATACAAATCTAACGATAGCTCATTCGTTAAAATCCGTCATTCTGTTCGGACTGTAGGGTTTTTTTGAAATTTTAAAACCCCTACATCTCCGCAATTAAAAAAATAATAAAAACTGAATCGACAAAGAAAACTATTTAATTATCGAACCTGCTCACAAAAATTCACGAAAATCAGTTGAGAAATGCGGCCTGTAGAAGATAACATCAGGACATGCGAAAGCATTTGTGCCCAAAACTGAACCGAGACGCTTCGCTCACTCGGTCAATAATTACAAAATTATTAACTGCGAGTTCTGTATTGAGTAAGAGTAACTCATACAGTCCTGTCATTTAAGTATTGAATCTTGAATATTGTAATATCCCTTTTGAAACCTTATTGTGGTAGAGAATGCACTGACCGTTGAAAGAATTGCTTACTTTCGCGAGTTAAACCGGGGCGCAACTAGTCAGTGATGATTTCTTAGGTTGACATTACAGCTATCGCTAAATTTAGAAAATGTTGTAAGGTTCTTGTATATATACATTATTTTTTTAACAAATAGTATAATTTACCAGCTACAGTGAGTATGCCAATTTCTTTAAATTGTTAATTGGGAGTTTGTGCGTTTTTAATTTTCAATTGCTCATATTTTATATTATATAAAAATAGTTTGAATATCCGCTGCTTTACCCCACAAAAAGATACCCTAAGATATGACACTATGAAAGTAACTAAAATCGACTAGCCTAGCTATAGCCACATTCGTGTTTTATCTGATGTTCCTAACGGCGTAAGCCGTAGAACTTAATCTACCAGCTAATTAACTATGTGGGGTCCCCACTACTATTTGCTATCAATGGTTATTCCAAGAAACTTCGTATCATTTACTAATTCTAACGTGTTGCTGTTTAACATTAAACTGGTCTCAACTTGGCTGACATTTGGAAGTGGGAATCTGATACACTTGGTTTTACCAGCGTTTAACAATAATTTATTAACTATGAACCAATTCAAGGAAACAGACAACTGGCTGGCGCAATTGTGCTAACATTTAACCAATTTTGAATACTCTATTTTGGACAGGGGGCTAGCCTATCGCCGCAGCTATAGAGATAACTGTCTATGTAACTGTTATTCTAATTTTATCTAGCACCAGAACAGGATCCGATTACGCCCATTTATATGTGTGTATTAAGTGTACAATACACACAGACAAAGGCAGGCGATAGTCGTAAATTACACTATAACGTGGGAAGATACAAGAACACTTTGCAGGATATAACCTAGCTTAACAACAACGCATGTTTAACACGTGAACCCTCCAGTTACTCTCCACAGTTAAGTTACATAATTATATAACCCAACCATCCTAATACAGGTGCAAAGTTACGTTAAATTGTAATAAAACTGAGACAAGCGAATCATGCTCGCTTGGATAGACGACTAACTTACGCACTTACATGTATCCTCGTAAAACTTGGTTATGTTGGGGGCTATTTGAGTAGGGAATTAGAGTAAGCGTGCTTTCTTTAATGCCCATTTTTGAATTTTGTATGTGAATTTGAACTGTTGACCGATTAAGTTTAACTTTTACAGGAAACGGGATTTCACATATCAGTTGAAGTCTTGATTATTTACAAGCGTGTTTATTAAATGTTACAATTATAATTATCTTGAATCTTTCTGTTGATAGAATCTTAGTAACATAAATAAGATATCTCAACTAATTAACATTTTTTTTTCCAGGTAAGCCAAGTCACAGTCCTAAGTCATCAACCAAATAAAGAGGTAATTGTTACGAAATGCCATTTCTTCTCGCATTTTTCTTTTTCCTTTTATTTTGGTACTAGAACAATAGACGTATTTAACTCTACCTTAGAATCGTTAAAGTGAAGATAACAATGGAGCTCTATGAATTGTTCTAGTGGGCGGAACAGTTCTGTTAGGTACGAGTTTCTGTTCTAAACGGTGTCCAGAACTTATCGGTCAAAATTGTCCTCCAACAAATAAGTTGACTTTAGCAACGATAAGCTGCATACATTGAAGTTATGGGTAATTATGTGAACCCGGACCGCTGTCGTTTTGTTAGATCTATCTTCTGACATCTTATTTATCCCAAACTTATTTGTTGCGTAGCAGAACGTTACGCATTATCGCCGGTAACGTTTTATTGATGATTCCCGATATTGCAAGGACCGTGGTTGCAATATGGTTCGCCGTTACATCGTCATAAAATACGTTTATAAGCCTTTTTTATTCGCGATACGATCCCACCTTCTTATATTACACCTTTGGATGTTTTTACTACATATTTGTGATTTTACTTAGAGCTTTAATGTTTGTCATTTTATTGAGTCGATAATTGGATTGCACAGCTTTTAGTACCTTGGAGAGTAGCTCTAGCAGAGCGCGGGTGTACAATTATACCATCACACTTATCTTTGTTCTTCAGACCCCGAACAAATAAAGTAAATTAGCTCTAATAACGAATTTCCATTCGCTTGACAAAGTCTTTACTTGCAAGAATCATATCGTTAATCCTTTAAATGGATTCCAAAGGAAAGAAGCAATTTCATTTGTGAGAACCGGCTCCTCCTTATAATCCGTCCGAGGTAATAACATTTCATATTCTTAATAGAATCACTCTGCGTCGTCCGGGAAGTTTATAGTCTCATTTTCATTGAGAACGTTTAGTAGGAATAAACTTGTAGAATATTTGATGTATGGCCAAGAGTAGGCTGTAGGGCTCCAGTAGTACGGCACAATCTCCGGAGCTCATCACGCCAATCGACATTCTCGTCATGGTTCGCCGCTGTCTCTAAATATTACATGAATTTTCCGCACGCAATTTTGTTCCCTTTTATTTTGAGAATGTATGGAATTAGCATGTGAAAGTCAGGTGGAGTTCAGTTGTTGATTATGGGGTGTGGCAGTGAATACTGCGCGTGTTTTTTTGATGATATTGCGCACTTTTCAAGTTGATATGCGTATTCTCTGCTCACTTTACTTATCTCTGTGCAGCGACCTGTATGCAGTAACTCTGCGGGAATTGAAGTTGAATGTGGTAAAACACTTTTTTCACACTGTGAGATAGTCGACAGTGTTTTGCAGTCCAAGTTCAGTGTTTTTTCTTTCGTGAATGGGCACAAATACAAATTATTGCTTATAATTTTTTCTTCTCTTTGACTAGTTCCACTTTTTCACTAGTCGTGTCTGTGTTAGGTATTTGTGTAAAATGCGTCCTTGTGTCAATGTGTCAATTTGTATGAATAATGTTATTTATTTATGTTACCTTACCTCTGTGAATTCGTTCGATGGCATTACAATCAAATGTTTGTACTTATTCTTGTCTTGATGTTACTGATTTTGTAAGGTAAATATCTCCATCATCATTCCATTTATGATTGGTCTAGGTAAAGCATGTGCTTATTCAACCAGTTAGCTAGATAACTAGATAATATATCAGAAATTACTTAATTATTTCTATATTTATTATATTATAATTAAATATCTAAATAAACTGCTCGACCAATGTTGACGATTTTCTGAGTGCGGAAATTCCGTGCAATGTGATGAGCGCCTCCCCTATCTAGTATAGTATGAGGTGCTATAAATAACACCGAGGAGGACCTTTCTATGGTGAAGAGTTATGTCGAGAAAGAGAGTTCAGCAGACTCGGAATACTAGCTAGGGGAGGAGCCTAGCTAGTATTCCGAGTCTGCTGAACTCTCTTTCTCGACATAACTCTTCACCATAGAAAGGTCCTCCTCGGTGTTATTTATAGCACCTCACTTCGCATCGATTACTTTGACTCATTAGAATACATAAGGGAGGGCCGATCTTGCATGGAGAAAATAAATTGGTCGTTTTCTTTCGGGCTCATAGTGAAAAAGATGCTAAATATGTTTGCGATCTGATATTATCTTCTGCCTCCGGATTTGCTTTCAAATTTGTCAAAAATCGGAAAAAATGGTATATCTTAAGTCATTTCAGCAAAATGTAAAATATCATGCTGGTAATATAAATCTCAACGGTTTCATCCAGTTCCTTCCTGCCCCGCCTGTTGTGATGGATCGAACGGTCAAACAAGCCACTCTTCAGAGCTTGCGCCACTTTTCTCCTAACGATGCAAACTCTGCTGTGGAGACACTTAACGCTGATCTTGAGGGTATACGAAGTTTGGGCTTCATCCTTCGAACTTCTGGCCAATCTGAGCAAGTCCCAGGCCATGATTTTAGATAACATACATTAACCAAACTTGTTGCAGCAACAACCCATTCCACCTGCCACTTTTAATGGTACCACATGCCCAGGCCATCGCATATCAATGAAAGTCGGCGAGGATTCGCTACATTTCACTCTCATAGGTCACTTAAGAACTTTTTGCCTCGACAGACCAAAATCGCTCTCTCTCAGTCTCTACTTCTCCACTTCATCGATTATGCTGATGTCTGCTGCTGTCTGGGTCAATGCAAACGAAGAACAAATATCAAACGATTTCAAAATTACGGGATTTCGGATTATCTTTGGGCTGCTGGCTGGCTGGATTATCTTTAAATGTATCACAACATAGCAAGGAGCTGAAGTGGCTGTCGATCCATCTTCTCACACCCTCAATTTCCTTTTCACTTCTTACGAGACAGTTTTCAATTTATTTCTTCTAGTAGGCCTCGAAAAACTCACGCAGTTTCCTTGCTCACAGCTCCACAACATAACACCGCGTCATATGAGCATGGGTTCACACTCCGGGCCATTGGGTGGAATACACTGCCCTGCACCATCAAGAACAGACAAACTCTGAATAAATTTAAAGTAGCGTGAAGATGCATTACCTCTCTAGGTAGTATGCGTAAATACTGACGTATTTATTACTATATACTTATATATATGGATGGATATGATTTATTTTATTTACTGATATTTATACTCCTTTATTTCGATATTTTGTTGTACACATAGGTCTACCACTGCTCAGCAATCAACCTTTCCTACCCTAAACTGATTTTCTATAAGAGATCTCTTATTAGAGCTAAGCTCGCCTTTGTAGGTCGTTTTCATGAATAAATAAAATAAAATATTTATTCATGACAATGGTGTTCAAAAACAAGCTTATCTCTATCTCATTTTCATGTAACTCTTGTTATTTTTATTTGATTTGTGTGATAAATAAATCCTGAAATGATGTACTATAAATATGTATACTAATGTTAATTTTACTTACAAATGTTGTATAGGTAAATCGATAAACTTTACCTTAAACCTTCAAACTTTTCGTAATCAAAACTAAATCACAAGTCCTAAATCCGCAAAGAGATTAAAGCCGTGAAAGCGATATTAATAAAATAAATCATCTATGATATCAATGAATGCTTTGTCTTCTACTGAGGACGTGACACAAAGCGAGTCCTGTCTTAATTAAATCTGGGTGCGTAAGTGAAGGTTCTCGGCGGAGATAAAAGTTGCGCTGAATATTCAGTAGTGGGTTATAGATATGTGTAAGGGTGAGATGGTGAAAATGGAAGGGAGGATTTGCGAATATAGAGCAATTGTATATGCATTTATATCTAGAGGTATGTCGTTGCGTATGCGATTGGATTTTTCATATGTTATTTACATAAATTCAATTAATTAATAACATAAAATGCAAGTACTTTTTCTTTTGACTAGGAAAAAGTTAAGATAGTTATTTGGATTGTATCTTTACAACTCTGTTTTTTAGGGTTCCGTACCCAACGGGTAAGAACGGAACCCTATTACTAAGACTTCGCTGTCCGTCCGTCTGTCACCAGGCTGTATCTCAAGAACCTAGCTAGCTAGAGAGTTGAAATTATCACAGATTATGTATTTCTGTTGCCGCTATAACAACAAATACTAAAAAACAGGAATAAAGAAATATTTAAGGGGGCTCCCATACAACAATTCTTTCAATACCACATACAAACTTATGGATGCACCTGGTTACGTACATGGAGTGTGAAAGTAACCGCACCAATAACTTTGTAAACAATATTTTGCTGTGTAAAATCCAAACTATTCACTCCACACCATCGCTTCCATTGAACGGTGGTACGGAACCCTTCGTGCACGATTTAGACTCGCACTTGACCGGTTTTTTAATGGAGAGCTGTTAATTAAAAAGAGATACAGTTTGTTTTTTAACATTAACTATAATATGTAGCAAAATTTTACTTCCGCTGGACATAAAACTTTACACGACTTACAAACACGATTACCCATAATAACCTGTATTGTAGAATTTCCAACGATAACTTGGTAAAGTGTATTACGTTGTTATACAAAGTAAATATTTTTATCACGTTTTGTGTAGACAGGGGTGTAAATCGGTAGAGCAATTTATTGTGTTATTGAAAATACTGGACTAAACAACCTACATGGTCGGAAACTATATATGATTATAAGAAAAAAAATGCCGCAATCTGTTGTTGCAGTTGAGAATTTCAAGCCAGTGCATTACGTGTAAACCAGTTCTATGCGCTCCCACCCCTAGGACACATACAACCATCGTTTATCTATACACTCCTTTATCCTGAGATAAGCGAAACTACTCTGTGCCCTTATCCCTATCAAACAAAACAGTACCTACCTTTTGTTTCCACCCAGCCAGTACTTCTTTACGAAAAAAAATCCCTTGAAAACACAATGCACAGGCAAAGCACACATAGAAGTTACTTTCCTCTTTCGCAATTCCTCGAAATAGACACATCATCTGGCGTGGATGAGTTTTTGTTGCGTGAGATGGTCCATTGTCTACAGGCTGGAAGTCGGAACTATTCTAAGGGACATACAGCACCTAACGTCTCGTCGCGTAGTTATTGTTGAGCAAAAAATATATGTTTGTGCCCCGATGGTGGGGCGGACCCAAACGCAGCATTAAGCAAACGCAGTGTTAAGTAATTAAAACTGTTTGAGTTTAATTAAAAATACCTTACCGACCCGATAAACTAAAATAGTTGCTGAAGTGGCGTCTGGTTTTCATTTTAGCGCGCTGTGATTTTGTGGGATAAGGAAATAAGGATAAAGATAAGAAGAAAGGGCAATGTACTTAGATAAGAGCTTACCTTGCGTGACTTTGTCGACTGTTTTTTTTTTTAAAAGAGAATCTCTGACTTTCATGCAAATAAAATTTAAAGGCAATCCTGCCACCTTAAATTTCACATACATTACCGCAACCTATCTTGACATCTCACAAGTCTCAACTCTTTCTCACATGCATCCTCCAGGACACAATGTAACAAAGTCTTCTAGTTATTGCCACAATTAATCATAACTTTGCGTTAGTGAAATTTCTCCAGTGGGTAGAACATTGGTGCATGAGTGCAGGATGCCATGAAATTGGATCGCTAAACTAGGGCAGCGACGATTTCGGGAGCGCCGGTGCAGCGGTTTTTGTGTTGTGTGATAACGACAATGGACAGACAGAGCTCGAGGCTTCTTGTTAGCTACACCGGCCCTCTTTGGTTCTGAAATCAACTGAATATTATGAAATAGTAACTTAAGTAACCTCTGTCGACGGAGTTTTTGCCCCACAAATGATATCATTCACTAAACACCTCGCCGAAACGCTGGCGGGCCGCTGGAACCGGACCCCTGCCACAATAATGGGCTGGCTACGAGCAAGAATTCAAACCGCCATCATCAGGGCTAGCAGCATGTGCATCCGCGGCACCCGCCATAGGTGGAATCGCACAGGCCGATATGAGGATGGAGCGGCAGTCCCACACGTCTTGAACTAGAATGAATATATTATTTATATTCTCTGTACTTATTTTCATGAATCTTTTGCTTAATAAATTTCTCCAAACCTTAATAGTAACTGTCCCATAATTTGACGACCTGCTTTACTAGCGAGAGGTCTAGAGTTTGAATCTTAGAGAGGAGTAAACATAATCGAAGTGTCTTGTTTTTTTTTGGTTAAGGTAGTTTTCTGACGTTCAGAACCACTAATTCAGCCAGGATGACGTCACTCCAATCGATTTTGGTTAATCTGTCGGATCCTTACTCATTCAGATTCAGACTTGGTCACTTCGTCTTTGTTTTCGTAATTATTTTCAAAAGTTTTGCAGCATCTTTCCCAGATCGTTGTTGTAACACAATACTCGGAAAAAAATCTTGCGTTCACCCTGAAGCGAACGCACCATTAAGATTGTAGATCTAAACGAGGAATTATCGCAGTTTTAAACTGTAGGGCTGCGTTATAAATTCTACATTCCAAGCGACAAAGTTGCACCGGAGCTGCTCTGACAGAATGTGAACATAGAATTATGATGATAGTTTTAAAGAGTTACATGCAGCAAATTGTTGAACAACCCCGTCGCGAGGGCTGCTACGTACTACGCCGGCGTAGTACTCACGTAGCGAGTACTACGACGAAGACAACACCTTGATTTTGCTTTTAATTAACATGGCTTTTGCATTTTTGGTTATCGCTAATACAGCCCTGAAGAATCTGTTTTTAAGACAGCAGTGTTATAAATTCCTTTTTTCACAGATTGATTCAACCGTAAAAGGCTGTGTATGCAAAAATGCGTGGCAAAACCACTACACCATAAGAGTTAGCTGATGACAACGAAACTCTCACAAACCTGAAATGGACACGACAGCTAGAAAACCCTTTCTGAGATAATCACAGCACCGACCAGGATACCTCACCCTTAGAGACTGACGCGTTTAAAGCCATTAATTTCCAAGTAACTCGAAAGCCAGATGAAAGACGCACATCAGCGCAGACGAGACGCTGCACTCGTATATCCGGGACTCATTCGTGCACTATATTATACACGGTGAATCTAAATGTCACCATAACGTAACCCGGGCGGTATACCCGGTAGATTGTATTAAACAAAGGGGTATTAAATAGCAGACAGCGCGGTGCGCCGGGCCGCGACCAACGTGAAGTATGAGCCACTTTATCCCACCTTCCAGTTGTGTGTGCCTCCCTGGTACGTCACACGTTGCAATTTTTATTTCTGGTGGCGGGAACGTTGGGGTCCTTTTTCATAATTTTTTCAAGTTTAAATCTTCCAAATCTGAAAAACCGACTTCAAGGCCCGTCTTCCTCCCGACTGGGATGCGAATGTCGTCTATATACACGAAACCGAGTCTACAAAATCTGTCTTCTGACAATCAAGTCAACACTACACGACATTAACGAATGTACGGTACTTATAGACATACAAATCCTTGGAGATAACTAGCTATCTCTAAGGAAAAGAAATATTCATAGATAACCTGACCATAGTAATCTCCAAGAAACACGGACATAATTCATGTCATGACAATGGTCGTAAGCATCACGGAAAAGTAATAATATGTAATTTTTTTTACATGGATGACATCACAATTCCCTGCTAGACCGATTTCTAATATTCAAACAATAGGACTAAACTGGAAGTCTTTAATTTTTTTTTTCTAAACACTACAACCGAATTGAGAACCCTGTCCTTTTTTCAAGTCGGTGAAAAACAGACTATTATTTAATAGAATATCAATTAAAGTCCTTTAGCCGAAATAGTAACTTGATTACTGTTTACAACTAAGAAACTCACTTTAACGACTGCGTCAGTATTATAGTGGGCCTATAAGTATTTTAGTTGCTATTGACTATTGGCTTGAGGTTTATAATTTTCAGGTAGAAGCTGTGGCAGAATAAAGAGTACGGCTATTTCAGGACAGCCATGCACATACCTGTCTATTAGATACTCAAATCGTGTCATCGATTGAGTAAAAAGACAATGGATCATGAAATAGTTGGAAAACTTGCGATATTCTGAAATCGACGGCCACTTTCAAAAATTCGTTTCAGTTCCAACAACATTCATTTACACATAATAATTGTGTTGGTCGGCGGCTGCGTTCCCATTATCATATAAATGAGAGAAAAAGCAATGGTCGTCCATTAATCAAGGGAATGGAGCAAAAAGAGCGGCTAATACACTTATCAACTTTAATTCAATAACCCTGTGGTCCAAGCCGCCCTGGCTAGCATTTCAGACGTGAAAAATATACGACAAATGCCCTTTCACTAATTGCAATTATTTCTGCCGTATTACGATGGTAAAATAATATCTACCTCACATCCATGCCTTACATGATAAAATAACTGAAATTATTTGTTTCATTGTTAGTATGATGATTATGGGAAATGGTTAATTATAAACTGATTGTAAGGGTGGAATTGGCATAATTAAAAATATATTTTTTATAATACTTAGTTGTTATAGGCTTGTGTTTAAACGATTACCAAAAAATTCGAAAATTTACTACCAATAAATTCGATATGACTGCCAAAATGGATGGATGTCCACCAAATTGTATTTGGATAAATGATCACCAAACTTCTTTTTATGTTTTGTGTACTTAAGTTTATGTTTTAAGTATATTTTTTGTTCTTACATGTTCAACCTAACACGAAGGATAAAAGGATAAATTACCGAAGGATAAATTACCCTTCACCTAAGCTACCGCAGTATTTTGCCCTGATATTTTCTGCAACTTTTGGCGGTCATTTTGGGTAGGAAAAAAATAAATTGGTGGTCATTATATTTGTTGCCGTTGTTATATATAGTTGGGGTAGAATTACTTACCCAATGTTACTCTTATAATTTCTGTGCCAGTCGATCCAAATTCATGAAGTCAGAACGGGTTCCACGATAAAACTCTTCCGCTTTCAATATCGTTAAAAGTGCCATAAATTCTAAATCCTGGCTCTGAGGGACACTATCGAATATGACGTCAAATTCGATAGTGTCCCATTCTGCTAAGCCTGCCTTGAAAAGACTGTCAGTTGCGAATGAATGCATTTATTACAGCGATAGAAGGCCGCTATCGTTTGAAACTGCCGGCCCAACGCATCATCGCGGACCGCAACGTACACTGCGACAACTGCGAATCGGGCGCGACATAGGAAGAGTGGATTAAAAGGTTTCCATGACTTTTTTCTCTCTCTACCTCCATATTGACCGTCGTGTTACTGTTGGAGAGAATGCAACAGCAATATTTTATGTACAGGGATTATCGGGCCGTATTGTGATTAGAGTATGATTCTACAATTGTAAAGTATTAGCTCTGCGTTTACTCGCACATGGATCGAAAGAAATGGTGTTTTACAAAAAACAGCTGTGTCAACGTAACTCATCCGAAATCAAAGTCTCAAGTAGTATTCACACTCACGTCCATCACTATCGAACTTTCCATAACAAAGCACCAAGAAAAAGGTAAAGACCATTCCCAAATATCGTGCTCGAACAATGGCCAACTTTATCTGAAAGGTCGGTGGAACTGTTACAAAAAATATGACGTTTGAAAAATTACACGCATTCAGAAATCATGCGGGCTCTTTTGTGAAACTTTCGAAGCTTACAAATAAGTTTCACTCGTTCTTATGGCGTTTAATCCTCGATGTTGTTCTGCCCGTATACAATGCTTATTTTTTGTTTGAGTTGTCTATCTTCACAATAAACACGAACCGGAATTACGGGCACGTGGTGCGTAACGTTTAACTGTGCATTAAATAAATCGCGCGGTTCGAAATATAAAGCAGTGTTTTCGAAAATAACAATTCGGCAGCGGCGCAAAGTAACCATAAATCAGGGAGTCCATAACACACCTGAACGAGTGTAGTGCGGCGCGAGTAAAAACGGCGAACGTTTCACGAATCGAAATACAAAATTCCATTTTGTGCCGTCGAGAGGAAATGAACCAATTAATCCGGCAGATGGCGTCGCCGTGTGCCTATTAATCATCGACTAATCGTAACTGCAGTCTTCGATTAAGCGGAGCGGTTGTTGGTGCCGATACGATCGTGTGAGACTATGAGGAGACGATCCGTAGGCCATCAGTGGGGTCCACTTGAATGTTGGATCGACGTAGTCAGCGTATTGAGCTATCTTGTGACTATTATGAATAATAATAATAATAATAATAATAATACCTTGGACACTACATACACCCATTGATCTAGCCCCAAACTAGGATTCCCTGTATCTTGGGAACTAGACAACGATATACATATTTATGTAGATAAATATTATGCTTAGATAGATGACAACAATGACTAGGGTACAAAAATCCGTTCATATCAAACAAATATTTGGCCCCACCGGGACTCGAACCCGGGACCCTTGGCTTCATATGCAGGGTCACTGCCGACTCGGGCATTCGGGTCGTCGAATGTCGAATGTTTATTTCGAATGGCAATCTTTTTCATAAAATCATACTTCATGATTTTTGCCATACTTACGGTGTGACTGAGGCAAAGACTTTCGCCTACATTTGGCCAGTAATTATACTCCTTTTTTATTTGTAGTAAACTTTACGTTAATGTGATACAGTTTTTCCCAGGTATTTGATTTTATGATGCGATTCCAAAATGAAGCCTTCAGTATTCAACAAGCGGTTGAGTGAGACGGATCGAAAATTCAATTTAAACAAAGAACTGTCTTATTTACTCTATACATATAAAATAGGGTTCAAATCTCACCAAACCTTAATCCCAGCTTTATCAATAAGAAAACAATTAAGTTGGGATTCTACTTTCTTTAATGAATTATCATGATGATACAATCTATTGTCACTTCGGCGACCTCAGCGACTTATCGCGATCATAAATTTCTGTTCGCAAATTTAATAACAGGACAGCGAACGGGCAATTAAAATTGGATTTTGAGTAAAACGAAGCAAATGCTGTATCAAACAGATGAAATCCAACGTAAAGCGAAATATTAATCTCCAAATTTATAACTCTTACTGAGTGCCACTCAAATTTGTAGTTCACTTAAATGCCATACTGACAGAAAAATGAAGTGTTGAGTTTTAAGATGCTATTAAAATAAGACACTGGTTGTGAATTCGGGCCTTAGGTGCTAGCCAGGCCAGATTATTGTGTAAGGCAGTAGTAATGAAATTCACCCCCAGGAAATAGCGGGATTTAAAGAAGGCCTAGTGCACTAAGCTTCACCCAGGCAGTCTCGTTGGGCGATTGTGTTTGATGAGAGTTTTATCTGTTTGGTACAATCGTGTTGCACGATCGTAGGCTTCCGTTGCGCAATCTTGATTATCAGGAAACTTTATTAATGATCCGAGGATTTGCGTTTTAATCGATGTAGCGGACCTTGAGAACTTATTCCATTTTCGAATCGGATTGCTATCTTTTGAGGTCACGATTAAAATCTATTTACAGTACGAGGTAGGATTTTCTGATACAATAAATATCTATTACTGTATAAATACTTTAGATTCTCGCAACAAGCCCTTTCATATGACACATCACAAGATACGTTTTGGAAGACTGTTTATTTCATTTTTAATCTGCTCCCCAATTATGCAACCAAGGGGGGTATCAAAACCATACATTTTTCGTGTAATATATATGTAAATACCTATATTTTTATTTTTTTATTTTAGGATCCGTAGTTTGAGAGGTAATTGGAGGGCAATGGTCTTTAATTGCCTATTTTCTTATTTTAAAAAGTATTTCAGGTTGATTAAAAATTTATATTTAAGATCCTCCATTTCATTTGACATGTCACACGGATACGGTTTCGAAAACTTTGGCTTTTAATTTCTGAATTGCCCCCCAATTGTGCCCCCTGTGTAAACCATAAATTTTTCATATTTTTTTTCAAATATTTAGGTTTTGAAAAAAATATACTATATCCTCGCAACAAGCCCTTTCATTTGACGTGTCACAAGAAAAAGTTTGAAACTTTTTAAATTTAAATTAAGATTTGTCCCCTAATATTGCCCGCCAAATTCAAAATGTATTTGCTTACGTCACACGATCATGTTTGGGTTACATAAACATACATAATTGTACCAAATTTCAACTTATTGGTTCCGAATTCAATCGTTTTATATTTCTATTACACACCTAGGACAGACATACTCGTGATCCTGTAATAGTCCCGTTTCTTTTTTTTTTAAATACGGAACTATAAAAATAAAACAAAGTTTATGTTTTTCACCTGAAACGTGTTTACCTGGGATTTAAAAGGAACATTGTGGTTCTTGCGGCGAAAAATACGTATTCAAATATCTCAAAACTTAGTGTTTAAAATTATAGAAATAATCGGAGATCTTTGTAAAATAAATAAAAAGTCGATCAAGTGAGTATCGAACTCGCACACGTAGGGTTCCGTTGCATTGTACAAGGAAACTTAAGCACTAAAAATAATAAAACAGAAACAAGAAGAAATAGAATAATATTATGTCCGAACGTATCATATATTCGAACCCAGAACATAAAGATTGCACTACCGTGATCAAACCGATTGTGCCACCACAACCATGGGATAAGCCTCTGAAAACTACAGTCATTTTTAAATCATCAGATATTTTGTTATATCGAGGGGGGGTGTTAAAACACGTCACTCGTATGGGGACCCCTTTTAATCTATCAAATCTCGTGTAGTTCATTCTTTCAAAATTTCAACTCTCTACCTGTTATGTTTCATGAGGACGGCAGGATGGATGGACAGACGGACAGCGAAGGATTAGTCCTTCGGGTACGGAACCCGAAAATTTATTACACAATTTGTGTACTGTTCTGCAACAGCAACTGAACTAACATCCATGTTGCAGTGTGACCTATAATGAACTTTATTTTAATAACACGTCCAAAATTTCAACCACCACGAATAGAGTTGCTAATTTTACCGATACACGAGCCTCAAGACCTTAAACAGTACGCATTAATTAAACGGATTGTAAACGACAAGCCATCTGACGTCACAATCTTCCCCGTACCGAAACGCTACATTTGTGACGTGGCAGTCAAAACAGCAGGCACATTGTGACGCAGCAGTCACTACGGGGCGGGCACATAATTAATCACGCAGAGACCCAACGGGGCTATGCATGTATGTACCGAGGGAACCCTTTCAACTGTCACATTATAAAAAGTCAGGTGACACATCGAGTTTGTAAACTAGAGAGGATTTTACGAGAATCTTCAGCCACCACTCTCCAGTGTGATTGGCAGATACCGCCAATTTAAATTTTTACCTAACAGTGGGATACCTAGCTCCTTTTTTTTTTTGAAGTAAAACTTCTATACGTACGCTTGACTTGGGGAGTAAGCTGGCGAATGCGTGACGAGAGCGTTACGAAAAATGTGATCCGGTGAGGCGAACGAAAGGCGCACATTTTCTTTCTCTCTTCCTCTCATAGCCAGACACAGTGCAGGAGTTGTAATTTTGAAGCATTAGAGTTAAAGAAGTTTTACTTTAGTTGTGTGGTCCAAAGCACACTATTTTTTTTACAAAACGCTGAGAAAGGAACAATCTAGCTAATGAATGAATAATTTCATGCTCGTCCTCATATTAGGACCCCCAAAAGACAGGATCAGATAAAATACGATACACAGACAGGGGAGTTTTTCAAAATGGCGGCCCACTGGCGATTCGGGAGAGATCCTTAAACCAAACTCTGTTCTGTTGAAGATTTGATCTGTATACATCCCAAAATTTTAACTGGCTTGTTAGATTTAGTAGGAGCGGCTAACAGTTTAATAAAGATGAAATGAAAAATAAAGGTTCTGATGAAATCTATTCTATTTTGAAAGTTGTTCAGAACATAGTCTTCGATAACTCAAAAACTTTGACTCACCTTTGTATTATACTCTGTAATCAGTTACACATCTCGAACTTGGTAACTGAAAGAAACTTTTTTCACAGGTTCTCTGGTAAGAAACACCTCTTTCTGTGTAAATTAGTATTTCGCCCCCGCTAATCGCACGCCCGCATTTCCGGCGGCTGCCACGCAGGTTTCGACCTATTATTTTTCATATCGCCGCTTCCGTGTCGGGTGTACCCGTGATTACTTTTAATATCTCCAGATTGTTTGTGAGGTATGCAATATTTTTTTTTTTGAAAACGTTCGGTTGTTGCAACTTTCGCAGGAGTACTGAGAACTAAGGATTAACTAAGGAGCTGAACTTTGGAGTAGACTAACAAAACTGATCTTTAAAGTAATGGTTCTTCATTACTGTAGAGATATTTACAAATATGTTTAGTACAAGTAATTTTTTATATTTACGTCATTCTTGCGCGGTACGCTCACGGCTGGAAGGCGTAGTGAAATAAAAGCCCTGCAATGGGTTACTGTGGGCTGAGGTTCTTAAAGCATATCTTTGATGTTTGGGAGAAGTCACAAAATGCAATTAGTGTCTTTTGTAACCTTTCCAAAGCATTTGATTGCCTTAATCACGAAACATTAATTGGTTAATTATATCTTTACGGAGATCAGGCAAAGCTCTAGAACTTGTTTTCTTTTATCTTAGTAATAGAATCCAAAAACCTTTTGTGAATGGAGAGAGGTCACCTGGATCTCTCATCTCAATGGGTGTCCCTCAAGGTTCAATATTGGGCCCGTTTTTGTTTTTGGTGTATAATAACGACCATGCCTTTTTTTAAATTATGTAATATTGTTTTGTTTGCTGATAATACTTCACTTACTTTTAAGATTGGCAGAACCCTGAACAACTGAACTGAACTTTGACAATGTTAACAAAGCAAACATGCTAGTTCTTAAGTGGTTTACTACCAAACATTTAGTGTAAAATTCGAAAGAAAATAAATTTATATAATCCTCGCTACCCAATGTCACAAGGGATCCCACTTTAAGTATTTTAATGAATGACGAGCCTTTAGACCTGGTACAGTCGATTAAATTCTTGGGTATTAATCTAGATTCACAATTGCAGTGGGGTCCTCATACATCGTCTATAGCTGGAAGTTTGAGCTCTGCAGCTTTTGCTGTATGAAAAATTAGACAGTTTACTGATGAAGCCACTGCAAGATTAGTATATTTCAGTTACTTTCACAGCATTATGTCATATGTCATTCTTTTGTGGGGTGAAACTGCAGATATACAATCGGTGTTTGTGCTACAGAAGAGAGCAATTCGTTCCATAAATAATCATATAAAACCCCGCGATTCCTTCCGGGAAAGATTTGAGGAGATCAATATTCTTACAGTGGCTTGTCAATACATACATGAAAAGTAGTATGTTCGGAAAAATATTAACACCTTTGTCAAAAATTGTGATGTACATAATTTCAACACTCGAAATAAAATAACTGAATGTACCTAGATTTCGGTTACAGAAGGTTAGTAGTTCATTTATGGGGAACTGCATACGCTTTTATAATATGTAACGAGAGGGAATAGGTCAAATACCCATGCAAAGGTTTAAAACATTTATTAAGGTTAACCTCATAAAGAAAACCTATTACATTATTAATGACTATGTAAAAGAAAAAAACTGAATGGCCTCAATGCCCCAAGCTTTACATTCATGTAATTTAATAGTCTGGTGATAAGATAAGCTTACAAAAGTGCACTATGTAGGGTACTCATAACAATTTAATTAATTTATTATTTTTAGTTTATTTATTTATTTTGTTAGATTGTTATTTTGAGACATAATTTCATAATTTCAGACATCTTATTGGCACTTATGGATAAGATGTTAGAATATTAATATTAAATTTAATAATATTGTCATAAGATTAGATTATTTGTATACTGTACATTGTATGATAACAAAAAAAAATATGACGAAAATAAAAAAAAAATACATCGCCGTAGAGTTTCTCGGTGCTATCTTCTCTGATGGGCGTATTTCCGATATACTGGTAGAGTTTATAGAGTCTCCTCCGTGGAGTGGACGGCCGGAGACCAAAGATGATAATGAAGAAATGAAGGCTATTGTGGAAGCGGATCCATCGCAAACCACGTCCGAGTTAGCTGCAGGCTGCGGTGTTAGTGATAAAACTGTTTTAATCCACTTCAAGCATATTGGGAAGGTGGAAAAGCTTGAAAGGTGGGTACCTCACGAACTGAGTGAAGCAAATCAACAAACGCGCGTTGATTGCTGCGTTGCATTACTCACCCGGCACAATAATGAAAGGAATTTCAATAGAATCATTACCTGTGATGAAAAGTGGATCCTGTATGATAATCGGAAGCGCTCATCGCAATGGCTGAACCCTGCCGAACCAGCCAAATCATGCCCCAAGCGAAAATTGACTTCAAAAAAGTTACTTGTGAGCGTTTGGTGGACTAGTGCTGGTGTCGTTCACTACAGCTTTCTTAAATCTGGCCATACGATTACGGCAGATGTCTATTGTCAGCAACTGTAAATCATGATGGAAAATTTAGCTGCTAAACAACCGAGGCTGGTCAATCGCTCTAGGCCACTGCTGCTTCATGATAACGCTAGACCACACACTGCACAACAGACGGCTACCATATTAGATGAGCTTCAATTGGAATGTCTAAGACATCCACCGTACTCTCCGGACCTTGCTCCAACAGATTTCCATTTTTTTTCGAAATTTGGATAACTTCTTGAAAGGGAAAAAAATCATTTCCGATGGGGCAGTCCAAACCGCCTTCAAAGATTTTATTGATTGCCGTCCGAATATTTTTTTTAGTAAAGGGATCGAAGAACTACATATGAGATGGCAAAAGTGTATAGATAGCAATGGTACATACTTTGATTAAATAAATATTATATTAAAAAAAAACGACTTTTTGTTCCTCCCATGCAAAACGCCAATTTCATATGTAAAGACCTAATATTATACACAGTCAGGTCATAAGTTCTGTCACACAATAAAAACTTTTGAATTTAGAAAGCTGGCCACAAAAAAGTTTAATGAATTCGAATTTTGAATTTTTCATGAAAATAAAAATGTGTACTTTTTAGAATTTTCCTCATTTTTAAATATGGAGTGGATACTTAAAGAAGACCGTGTCGCAGTTATTGCGTTGCATCGTTGCGGTTACGCGCCAATTCAGATTTTCGACTTACTGAAAAATTTGAATATAACCAAAAGATTCGTTTATCGTACCATAAAACGATACAATGAAGACTCTAGTGTAGATGACAGGTCAAGAAGTGGTCGCCCTCGCTTTGTTAGGACTCCAGCAGTGATAAAAGCTGTGAAGGCGCGAATTCAAAGAAATCCCATACGTAAGCAGAAACTGTTGGCCCTTCAGATGGGGTTAAGCGGGACCACGGTGAAAAGGGTGTTAAATGAAGACTTAGGGCTTAGGGCATATCGAAGAAAAACAGGACATCATTTGGACACTCGTTTAATGGACCTGAGACTGAAGAGATGCCGCGCTTAGTTGAAGCGGTACGCGGGAAAAAAGCATCGGGAAATTCTTTTTTCGGATGTAAAAATTTTCACCGTGGAAGAGAGCTACAACAAACAAAATGATAAGGTGTACAGACACAGCAGTGAAGAAGCGAGCAACCGTATTCCGCGTATCCAATGAGGTCATTTTCCATCCTCGCTCATGGTTTGGTTGGGAGTCTCTTATTGGGGCATAACTTAGGTACATTTTTGTGAGAAAGGCGTAAAAACGAATGCAGTTGTGTATCAAAATATAGTCCTCAAGAACCTTGTGGAACCTGTTTCTCATACCATGTTTAATAACAGGCACTGGGTATTCCAACAAGATTCTACGCCAGCTCATAGAGCGAAAAGCACACAAGACTGGCTGGCGGCGCGTGAAATCGACTTCATCCGGCACGAAGACTGGCCCTCCTCCAGTCCAGATTTGAGTCCGTTAGATTACAAGATATGGCAACACTTGGAGGAAAAGGCCTGCTCAAAGCCTCATCCTGATATAGAGTCACTCAAGGCATCCTTGATCAAGGCAGCCGCCGATATTGACATGGACCTCGTTCGTGCTGCGATAGACGACTGACCGCGCAGAATAAAGGCCTGTATTCAAAATCGCGGGGGTCATTTTAAATAAACTTTATTACCATAAGAATCTATGTTTTATTAAGTTCATTTTGCTATATAAATGTTTACATAAATAATAAACATGTCTAAATTATTTCATATTGCACATGTGACAGAACTTATGACCTGACTATGTATTATATTTATGTATATGAGACTTAGGTAAGTGTTTGACTTGTTAAATTGCATTATTTTTGCCTATCTGCAATAAAAAAAAATAGTTTGGGTTTGAGGTTTTACAATAGATGACTTGCACTCAAGGTATGATGCACAATTGAAACACAACTGTAGTCTCTATTACGAATGAAATAGAGTGTTAGAGAGTACAAAAGGGGAAACGTCCTTAGAACGCTGCACTGTCGACAGCAATTCTACCTTTACATTTTATAGCAAACTCGCACGTAACCCAAGTAAATAGCAAAATTAACCTCAAAAGACCTCTTTTGACATTAATTTGCGGTGCAAACGTCATTTATAAAAGAAGACGTAGAAGAGTTCTAAAGGATCAACTGTACAGTCAGCCTTAATAGTAGTTGAGAGTATATTAGGTGTCAAAAGACTTCACTAAGTTTCTACCTTTCTCTGGAGAGAATAATTTTTCACAACATACGTTATTACATCTTCATATACAATTATTTTCTAAAAGAATTAACTTATCAGCTACATTTGTTGCTGACTGTACATGGTTCGGTGTGATATTCTGATAAGTCTGGTTGTCGAGAACGTTTGGTGTCAATCTGCAGGAGATGCAATATTGTGTCAGATCAGACGTACAGCGGGCAACAGCTCGAGCCTCGTCTATTGTGAGAGGCGAAACAATAAATCAGGGCTGTGTTCAATTGTTTCGAGATACACATGTGCATTTACTGGGATTGGTAGTTTCACCTACGAAGTATGGTTTCTATACAGGGTGATTGGTTAATCGATATATATGTGTCACCGTGAGATTGTCAAAATCGTTAATTTATAATCTAACGTTTTTTTCTCGTTAGTTCAAACTATCGATGAATTGTAAACTGTACCGTACTGTTTACGATATGACGCATTATAGTTTATAATAAAACTGTTAAATTGTGAACTGGTTTAAACTGAATTGCAAAGGAAATACCTGGGCAAACACTGCGGTAGCTTAGGCAAAGAATATAGGGGTGAGCGCAGCGAAGCCCCCGAATAGTCTTCGTGTTAGGTTAACATGTAAGAACAAAATAATCGTATATTCTAAACCCTGTCGGTCTGGTTTACCATTTGTCGATAGTTTACAAATTAACGCGTTAAATTATAAACTTATGGTGACATAGTTATATATTATAAGGGGTCAAAGTAGAGCAAATTTAACTATTTACCATGTTGAATAGCTGATAAAACCAGAATGGTTTTTAATCAATTAGTACGCTTATGTTACATAAGTATATTATTTGGACAAAATCGCTGTTATAATTTTAAATCTGTTTAAGTTTTATCATCACTTGAGTTGATGGGCTCACTGCTTCAAAATTAAGAATAAAGTATTCGACAGTCAAAAAAATAACCAAAGTTATTTAGTTTTTTAGTATTTATTAAATGTATGGCCAATTTTGGAAAAAAATATAAAAGGCTAAAAACCTAAATTACTCGAAGCTCATTCATCTTCGGATAAAGTATCATAGGGTTAAATGTACTGGAAATGGGCTTTACTATAACCAAACTCAAACTCAACTATTTTACTGCAAATAGGCAAAAATATTGCATTTTTACAAGTCAAACATTATACATGGAGAAAAATTAAAATTAATGAGATATGATCAACTAAACTAATGATTAAGTGATTACGGTTTGAGTGAGAGGAGCAACCCGCTACACAGAACCGCAGTAAGCAAAGACATTTTAGTGAGCAGGACCATAAACCCTTTTTTTTGTAACAGACTGGTATTCTACGTTAAAATTAATAAATTATTATGAGTCACAGACAGCAATGTTGCCCCAGCTCTACACATGAAAACTCCTAAAGTCCGTTCAATAGACAACGACACAATGTCATTTTTCTCTCCTTAAATTGGCAATTCCCAACGTAAATTAATGACCCGCCATGGATAGATTTTTTCCTATTAAAATAACTAGCAATCTAGTAATTCTTAATAGATTGTAACAAAGATTTTTTTCTGAATCAATCTTCACTTTAAGAACCATTTACTTAAGTCAATTCTAGTTCAAGTGCTTTGCTGGAAAGACCCTGTATATTCTGATGGAAAATATGAAGGCCTTTCTATTGTCTTCGCAATCAGTTTATAGTCCTACCTATGTCCCATTAATTTGGTTATTAGCTAAGGGATTGTCAGGATAATTATAACTATGTATAACAGGATGATATATATTAAATCCTAGCAATTTAGCAATGGTCAGTATGTCTTTTTGCAGCGATATAAAGGTTCTTTGTCGATTCGAAACGAGTGATTAAATGATTTGATTCAAAATACAAAATGTAATTTTTGACTATATGTCAATTTATAAAATTTCTGATTTAGGTCATGAACATGACTATTTAGAGATGGAGTCATTTTATTAGAATATGGAAGAGAGCAGATTATGATCTTACCTTTACTTTCTATAACTATTAGGGTCTATAACAATAAGCCTCACGATATCACATTTATTGATTGCTAAACTATCACCTAATAGTATCACAATTGTGGTATTTTTATCATATATGTACATTGTTTTTTATTTCTGACAATAAATCCTTCAAAGGCAGACCTGAGAAACTATTACTGCACACTGTTTCAGTTAGGCAGTTTATTAACTGTCTGGCCTTACCTACTCCCAATTGGTCAACGGTTCTCCTAGAGCACTTGGACTTCTTTGATATACAATCAGAACTCACTGGAGAAACTTCTGGACGGCGGGAGGAAGGTTTCTTTTTGCACAGGTGAATTGTGCTCCGGAACCAGGTCTAGGGGACCACTCTCTGTTAAAGTTGTACTTTGAACTGCTGAAGGCAAACTAGAGTTAATATCAGAATTGCTCTTATTACAGCTAGGGCTTTGAGCCATCAAGTATGCCATGGCCGCTTTATGGCCTTTTCTTTGCTGATTTGATGATTTATACTTGTCGTTTATGTCACATAATTGACGACTTCTGCGGTGCAGTGATTGTGGCTCTGCCTACCATGCGAGAGGTCCCGGGTTCGATCCCCGGCTGGGGGCAAAAAAAAAAACCCAGGTCTTGGAGGTTTATTTTGGTATTTGTGTGACGTCGCTGTTTCTGGTTACCATGACACAGGGTATCCTAGTTTGGGGCTCGAAGCAATGTATGTGACTGTATGTAAATTTTTATATGTTTATGTTTAATTGGTTCTGTAAGCAATTGGTTCTACTATCCATATAATATATTTCCCTATTGTTAAGGCCTAACAAATTGTAACTTTCATCTTGTTCCGTAACTCCTCATCGATTAATTAATCACCCCATATAAATAAAAACCGGTCAAGTGTGACTCGGGTTCCTTACCACCGTACAATAGTAGGGATGGTGTGGAGTGAATAGTAAGGATTTTACATGGGACAATATTATTTACAAAGTTATTGGTGCCGCTACTTTTATACTCCTTGTACGTAAGCAGGTGTTTTTATAGGTTTGTATGTAGTTTTCAGATAAATAAAAATCCTAGTTTTAAAGAGGCCTTTCAACGAAACCCTACATGACTTATGATCATGATATTTTTTCGTTTTGTCATTTTATCCCCTCCACTTTTTTGTTTTCCCAAATTTTAAGACTATCTCTCGATAGTCTTGAAATTTGGGAAAGCAAAATTCAAACAAATTCAGGAACTATAACAATAGTTCCTGAAAAAAGTGCCTGTGACAGACGGATGGATGGACACGTGGTAATCCTATAAGGGTCCCTTTCTTACCTTTTGAGGACGGAACCCTGAAAATGAATCCCAAAATGTGATGATATGCGCAAATCTCGCTAACTACTGCAATGATTTGGATCAACTTTTTTAAAACTATGCATCTCGAAGTCTTGGGAAGGGAAGGACATTTTAGAAAAATGCACAAGAAAACTCAAAAATCTGAAAATCATTTAGAGGTGGCGGTGGACGTTGG
Source organism: Argyresthia goedartella (assembly GCA_949825045.1). Classification (NCBI taxonomy): domain Eukaryota; kingdom Metazoa; phylum Arthropoda; class Insecta; order Lepidoptera; family Argyresthiidae; genus Argyresthia; species Argyresthia goedartella. The sequence goes on along the minus strand of OX463820.1, from coordinate 12,218,150 downwards.
ATATTTGCGCATGCAAAACTAAATTCGATTTTTGTTTTTTCCTCCTAAATTTCAAACGGCCAGGTCCTTTTGAAACTTGTACGTGCTGCGCCACGGGCATAATAATAATTTTTATTTTATGGTTGTTCGAGTAATGAACTGGGGGGTTACCACAATCTTTTTCCGATTCAAATTAGGTTCAAAACAAGAACATCACCATGGCAACCATTTCCATTCCAATTCGCCATAATGGGCTTTATTTACCTAATGCCAAGACATGTTTTAGACGGTCACGGTAATTTTGCGGATCAAATTAGGTTCCTAATTTGAATCGGCATAAGACGTTGTGGTAACTCCTCTGGGCTTTTTATACCTTATGTGAAAAAAAGGCTATTATGTTAGTCTAGCCATTAAACTAGCCAGTTATTTGGCAATTATATTGTTTACAAACATCTATGTTTTAAACAGCTGAACATTTATTCCCCTGAGCTCGGTTTATCACCTGTATTTCAGGAGTCAGGTCTTTTCTAAGGTTAGGTACTATATTTAATCACTAACTTAATATTTGGCAAATGGAGAGGATAGAAAATGTGGAACAAATAACAATGAATGTACATACTGTTTATGTGTGGAGTGTATTCTTGGTTCGAGTCCCGGTGGGGGTAAATATTTGTTTTTATCTGTCTAAGTATAATATTTATCTATATAAGTATGTGCATCGTTGTCTAGTACCCAAGATACAGGGAATCCTAGTTCTAGGGCTAGATCAATATGTGTCAATAATGTCCAAGGTATTATTATTATTATTCTCTTCGAGACCATTTTTATTTAGATCATATTTGTCAAAATAATTAACAAAATAACAAACAAACGTAATATTATCAAAACAACAAACCACAATACAGGATTATCGGGACTTTGGCGAATTAGAAATTGAGATAGGCACTTGGAGAGATTCAATAACTTTGCCTCAAGTTTCAATTGAGTAAGAAAACAGTACAAAGTTTCATTAAATTTCGAAAGAATAAAGAAGTTGGACGTATTCCGTATCTTTTCCTCGCATTACATTCGTCAGCGTCGTAAGTTTTATTGCAACGGATATGATAAACAGAACTGCAATCTCACAAAATAGCCAACTTTGTTTCCTTTCGCTGAGATAACATATGAAACAAACCAGTTGCATGCATGCTGCTGCTTGAACAATTTGAAAATGGAACGATGTTACATAAAACTTAGTCGATTGGCCATGAAAAAAAAAAGGTACCAAACTGAGAAAACCATTTTGAGATAATTGCTTTCCTAACTAAATTCCGTTATTCCCATCAAAAAATGTAACAGAATTACTGAAATATACCTAAAGACATAATGTTCTTCGTTTGTCCTTTACAGCGTAGCTTGCTCAAATGCCCTTCGCCGTTAAGTTGGCTGTTCTGTAAAACAGTCAAGTATCAGTTTTCCTGTCAGTCGATAATGCAGACGTCAGTCGTAAACGTGAACCAATATTGATATTATAGTTCTTAGTTTTATAATCGGCAACAACCAGCTTCAAGTTCAACCGTTCCAAAACGGTGAGAAAAAATATTTAAAAAATAACTAGAAATCTACAAATCAAAATATTCAAATAGTTTCTTGAAAAAAGGCTAAATTTCAAGAAATCACGTGGATAATAAAATCCACATGGATTTTAAAATATTTTTATTTTCATGTGTGGAATAAACGATATTAAAATACATCTAAAAAGTATTTAATTGATTGACAGCTAAGGATTTTATAACGGGGTATAAGACCAAAGCTATATTTATATTTTGATTATTTAACAGTATGCGCCAAATATTATTTTTCCAGCTAAACTTTAAGAGCGCGAACACTTATATGTTATAGGAAGGTAAAGGTATGATGATGTAAGTAAACTAAACCGCATGTGACCGCATCTTTGCTACGACGTAGCGCGCTACGCATTCACTCTGTCGTGTTACAAGTACTCACTACGAAATCGTGGGCTGTAGCTACGGCGTAGTAGCTCTTACGATTTGTGCGGTGTTTTTCTGTGGAATTCAGTGCATTTTACGTAAGAAATATTTCCATATAGTCTTATCTGTAGTAAATTATGGTTTGCAATAATGTTAACAATACTATGTTAAGACATGTCATTCAAAAATATTATAGTAGTTTGTTTCTCTGACGAAATAGCTTCAAAAATATTTTGATGTTCAATAATGTTGGATTAGAATGAATGATAAATTGATAATCCAATTTATCATCAATAGGCAACTCAATAAACAACTCAAACATCAATAACTGCATCCGCACATTCCCGTTGTTTTGATCAATCGCCGCTAATTGGGTGGCGAGCGATCGACGCCCAGTTTTATTGTAAGAATATTTCAGTGATAAATCAAACTAGAAACCGTAATGAAAGCGAACGGATCGCGTCGCGAAGAGGGAGGAGAAAAATATCACGGAAAAAATCAGGTGCGTCCCCCCGTCGGTGCGGAGAGAAAAACAGTGTGTCGCCCCCCCCTCGCGCCGGCCTGGCCCCCCTCCCCGCGGGCGGTCGATGCGGGGGGGCGGGGCGCCGGCGCCGGGAGCGCATGCGCGCGCCGCCCCCGGCGCCGGCCGGCACTCGAGCGACACTGTCGACGCGCGCCCGCCGCCCGCGAGACTCCTGTGTGCCCGCGCGACGCGAGTGCCCGCGCGACAACAGACCCACGTGCACCACGCTCTAGTACATGTCCAAAGTGATCGAGTCAGTGCTTCCGATTGCCAGCGCGAGAGTGCTCCCGCGACCGCTTTACGAGGATCTCACCCGCTCGTCGCTCAGGGTTAGTATCGCTTTTTGGGAGTGCGGATGCATGCTTGAGCTGCAGCTGAATCGGCGATTGACACAATAAACAGATCAATTGATCTGCTATGCTGTATACCGACAAATCCAACCCTGCGGTTTCACGGAGTTCACGTGATCCTGTCGAAAATTGCTGTATTTTGTTTCACTGCCTAAATATTGCGATAAGAAACGGGTAAACCTAATAGCTCGGAATAAAATTGTTGAATCGCATGCGACGGTGATATTAAACGTGAGCAGTTCAAGATTGCCTACTTTCTGAACAATCTGATATTTTACGTTACTTTTATTTGTGAATATATCTGAGGATCTGCGCCCTTGGCCTTGATTGACCCATTTCAGGAAGTAATTTAGAGGTGAAATTCCACCAAAAAATTTCCTTCACATTTTTAAGGTCACTACCCTCTTATCGATAAATGTCAAACCCAAATGGAGTTGCCGGATAATTAGAACGGTGTTTCATATTCTCTGATATTCGGTGTAAAATCAGGTTGTGATATTTTGACATTTATCGTTTGAAACATTATGATGACACGCTATTATAAACTTCAATTGCTTGAAAATCTTTCCTGCTAGAAATAAGCTTTTCGGTACATGAAATTGTTTTCAGTTTTTCCATAATTTTATAAAAAACACAAATTAGTTATTCACCCAAGATTTTTTAATGAAGCAACAAAAAAATCTCAAACTATATCTTTTCAACTTTCGAAATTGGAATTTAAAATTCTTCAAATTTTTTCTAGAACATATTTGTTCTGAACGTGAAAGTTTTCCATCCAATCGCTGTAAAAAGGCTGTATTTGAAGAGAAAACGCTGCACGTGGACTCTCCAGCCGTCGCGAGCTGCTTTACGATGTTGTCCTGCGCTGAAAAAGTGATAGTAAATTTTATTGCTTGCTTTGTTCCCTTAAAATACTGGCTTGGGCTACTTTATGTAGCAATCTTGACTTTGCTTTCATAGCGATATGATATGTGGCGGGTTTTATGCGGAATCACAATATTTATTTTGAAAACCAAGAATTATTAGTTTTTTTTTTAATGTATTGCTTTTGGGAATAATTAAGCAAAAATTATATAAATGATTAAAGTACACAATACAAAAAATTATAAAATTTGTCATCAAATCACTAATCATCCATGTTGTTCTATTGTTACAAAACCACAAATGATGACAAAAACGACTATTAGAAGTAATCATTTGAAAATAGGGTATTTGTTTATCATCATCCTCAGTCACAAATAAATAAATGTAGGTATCCAATTTTAGGAAAGTACGATAATAATAAACAATTTTTCGTTACCTGTGTAGAAGTTTTGGTGTTACTATTATGAAACAAATAAAGTCATGATCACCCTAAACATGTTTCATTTAATTCAGTATGCCAAACATTACAACAAACCATGGAAAAGTTTCATCTCTTCTGTAAAAAGTAACTTTTCGTTAATGTAAAGCCCATTTCCAGCAAATTGAACGATAATGCCCGATACCAAAATGAATAGGTGTCTTTTTTTTTTTAAATGTACTTTTATGAAAAACCCAAATTACTTTGGGTAAATCTTTGGCTCTCGCTTATTACCTAATAAACCAATGATGTAGTGTGATGGCTTAATTAAAAAAATACACTCTTCGTTTTGATACAGTGTCCACAAACACGCGTGTTGAGTTAACATCGATTTTGTCAATAAAATAGTATGGAACTGAGCTTTTCAATTTATATAAAACACCCTTTTTTATCAGCTATCCATATGGGAAATTGTTTTACACAAACTTTAGAACAAAAATGTATTGAGTAATAATTGAAAAGTAGTGAAGCGTAGCCCATAAGAATAAGAGTCACTTTTGTATGAACTCAGACCCACCCTTGTAGCAACTAATGAAGTATACCGGGAGAAAATATAAAATTTAAATATGAATAATTATAAATTGAATGGTGAAAACTCTGCGACGTGGCGGGAAAACTTGTTCCATTTTGAATTCTCCATACAAAAGTAATCCTCATTACTAGTGAAATTATTGTAACAGATTTTTTGTTCTAAATGTTGTTAAAATAATTTGGCATAGTGAATAGCTGATAATCAAATCGCTGTGTGAATTCAAAATAATCTAAGTTCACGTGAATTGCCGGGCTCAATACATCAAAATGAAGAGTGGTTTTTAACTTTAAGCAATTTTACAAAATTATTGATGTATTAGCTGTCAACCGTCAGTTAAAGAAAAATGCATTTTTTATTAATATAATCACACATTTTGACACTAAATTACTCGAAACCTATTAATTTTGACTTTAAGGGGTTCGTCACATATATACCGGTTTAGCCTTGCGGTAGTGACCCTGCCTACAAACCTGACGGTACTGGGTACGAATCCCGGTAAGGGCAAATGTTTGTGTGATAAGCATGAATATTTGTTTCTTAGTATTGGATATATTCTATGTATTTACGTAAGTATTTAACTCTAGGCCTAGTTCGATTTGTGTTAAATTATCCTCTAATATCTAAAACCTGTATATCTAAATTTCCAAATTTACATTCACATTTTTTTATCATCATATCATATCACCTACTTACAAAAATCACTATCAATATGTTTGGAGACTGTTGTAAACTTAGTACGTACAAACAATTGTCTGAAAGCGAACGTCATGAACTTCCGTCATATTTTTTATCCAAATAATCGCTAATATTAACCATATTAACTACAGTAGCACCGCCCATCCGGCTACAGACAGCGTGGTGCGGCCACACCTATCGTAATGTGAAACTAATATCACACAACTACACATACAACTTACTTAGTTCGAAATGTTGTCAGTGTTAACAGCAATCTGATGTTCTTGTCTTGGGCACGAGGTAAACAGAGATATGATCGAAGACCGTGAAATTATGATAGATGAAACTTAACTGTCGTACGCACTAAGCTTACTCCCTTGTCGGGTGGCTGTGTTCGTGTCTTTGTCAGGTTACCGGTACCCAGCTACTCCTTCGCTAATGGCTTTTTCATATCATTCGATTATTTATATTATTTCTGTGTTTGATAATAATATTTTTGTTCGGGGAATCTGACAGCAGCTGGGCCACCGAGTGATAGATCCTGTTATAGTGTATACGGATTAACATCGCGTTAGCATTGACTCTTGTCTACCATTGTATGCTCGTGATTGGGTAAGCGATACTTACTTATTAAGTGAACGTTCGAAATTACTGTCGATTAGCTTATCATGATAGCGGTTGCCGATCGCTACCGTGGTTACCATATGATTCGGTTGGCAGTAATAGTCGGGTATATGACCGCTATAGTTGCTGTACAAGGGCATATAATTACAATAACAAGATATAAGAAAATGAAGAGTGAAAAGAAGAGTATATATATTCTAACGGCCTCTTTAGATTAAATCAAGTTATTTGAGTATGAACGCCACACCACCGTAAGTAAATTAATTAATACAGCGCTAAAGGGAAACCTGGAACTAAAATAGAACACCAAAAAAATCAAATCAGTTATTATCAGAAAAATATACAAAAGATCCGAAGTAAAATATCTACAAAATCATATAACAAAATGTGAAGATTACCCTGGATTTTGGAATCGAAACTTAAAGTTTGAATATTGATAACATCTGTCTACTGCAAATCAAAGACGAAATAGTCCAAAAATTACAAAAATATAGTTTCTGACAACGGTAATGTTGATCACATTCAAATCTAAGTGAGCCGAATAATATAAGATATGTATTTTATCATCCTACTGGTCATAGTGTAGGGCCCTAGTGCAAGAAATGCTCGACAATAAGTAATGGCAACATAGTGGCAACTGAAAATGTAACCATCATTTAAACTATTACAAATGTACTCGTACTCAAATGAACGGCCTCTTTAGGTTCTACACTTCCGTTTTTCTTATTGCGTAGTAACAAGGCTGTTTTTCTTCCCTACACTTTCTTGTGTCTTGCTATTGCCAATATATTTTCAAATAATCTTAATTTTACCACTTACAAAAAAACTCATAAAACAAGGCATGTCTACAACATAAATAGATAGGTAATTGGAATATGTTATTGTTAAATTGGCATCACACTGGCAGCATTACCGCGCTGCACGGCGAGTGAGATCTTTTGGATCAGGAACGCCCGGAACGGTTATTGTCAATGTTGGTCAGAATTTTAGTTTGTCACCTGAGAGAAAGTGAGATTTTTTGTTTACGTACTAGTTTTTTTTTTTTAAACAGCCAAGTACGAGTTGGACTCGCGCACCGAAGGTTCCACACAAATCGTTATTTTTTTGTGAAGGGACAATAAATTTACGTAATTCAGATTTTTCCCTTTACTTGTGCTATAAAACCTTGCTTAGTGCCAAATTTCATGATTCCGGAAGTTCCCTATACTTAGGTATTGAGTCCCTTGCCGATATCAAACAATTTCAGAAAAATTGTGACATATACGGGTGTTGGGTAGATCGACGCACAGACTTATAGCGAAGCTAGTTCAGACAATTTAGAACCATTTGAGTCAAATATGCCTGTGGCGAAGTCGTACCATTTTTTTTTATTGATGTTTTATTGTTTTTAGCTCGGAAAATTGCCAGATTTTCGGTAATAACCGCGGAATTAAATAATGAATAGATTATTTTCAAAATCATTCCAATAAAACACCTAATAAGCATTTTTTTTTTACTTACTTCAGACTAAGTTTTTAGATTGCTGGATCGGCAGAGACGACCCATTCCTTGGCCCGCTCCTTCATCAGACCTGACCCCAATGGACATTTTTGTGTGGGGCAGGGCCAAAGAATAGCAAACCGAGCGATTAACACGAAAGAGAAGTTGGGTTAAAAAAAGACTGGCTTTTGATATCATGAGAGAGGAGATGATGATAAAAATTATGATTACAGAACCCAGAAGGCGGGCTCGAGCCTGTGTATGGAACCAGGTTCTCGTTTGAGTAACTATATAATAAGTTAAATTAATTGAAAACGTTCATATCAGTCTTTCTAAAAAAACTTTTCTTCTCCCTCGATCTGGTTTGTGTGTCTTAATTTCAAAAATGTGTAAGTTATCTGCGTAGCTGATACTTCGAATTATAAAGTAATAACCAAGCATATTTTTAAAATAATTTTCATATACAAGGTTTCACCGGCTTTTTTATTGGGTCGGAAAATCTTATTTTTTTGATAATTACAATTTTTCGTGCTCTTCAAAGGTCTGTAAAAACTTAGTCTGAAGTAGCAGATAACCAAAAAAAAAAAATTATTCTAATTCTTCGAATTAATTTTAAAATAATCCAATTATCGTTCATTTTTTCAGTTATTATCGATAAACTGTGAAAAACTGTGAATTTTCGCTAAAAAATAAAAATAAACGGTAAGACTTTGCCATAGGCATACCTGGCTCAAATGGTTCTAACACTAATGGATTCTTGCTTACTTCAAGAGACCTTATTAATCGATATAATTTTTAGCCTGATACCTACACGCGTTCCTGAGAAAAAGGGTCTTGACAGATGGACAGACGGACACCGAAGTGATCGTATAAGGTTTCCTTTTTATTTCTATGGCACGGAACCCTAAAATTAAGAAAATGTATCAGAAACAGTTGTGTTCAAAACATGCTATAGCCCAACTAATTAATTAAATCAGCTCAAATAATTTAATGTCACTTTTTTCATTCTATTTAAACATCTCATTAGATACATCAGATTAATGGTTCGTTAAATATCTCTGAGTACGTTGAATAGATAATAATTGAATAGCACTTTCAAGATGTAGCTATTAAAACTATAGTTATTACAACAAAGTGTGCACATACAACAAAAAGCCATTAATTTATAAACTATAGTCTGTACGCGTTAGCATGGCAAAAGCGGGAATTGACAAGACTGCTACTGCGAACCAAATCATAAATGGTAACCATGGTAACAGCCGGCGTGAACTACGCATTCATCCTGACCGCTGCCATAATACGCTAAACGTCAGTAATTTCTAACGTTGCACGCAATAAGTAAGTGTTACTAACCCAATCACGAGCGTGCAATGGTAGACAGGTGTCAATGCTTGCTATTGCCATGCTATCGCGTACAGACTTTACCCACTCAATACAAATACAAAGTCATTAAAAATATAAGGAATATGCCTCCAAACAAACTACTACTTCCACTCGTAAAGCCAACAACGTATGTTTGCTCTCTGTAATTGACCGTTTGTAAACGGTTTGTTTTACTCCGCCGCGGCCACACTAAACCTGTAGTTTTGACAAAGTAACATAAGTTGTTCTTGTACTTACTAATTACTTGTAGTTGGCGGGGCTTATTATTATGGCTCGCCCAACGCCTCCCCGAGGAGTCAAGGGTAGACTAGCAAATTATTTATTCACAACTTTCTCGGCCCGAAGAGTTAAGCCCCTACCGTACTTCACCTAATACTGTTAGCCATCGATAAATTCGGATTAAAACCATCAATTAAGCACTATTTAATGACCTAGCCACTAAACTAGTAAACTACAGTTTTACCAGGCGCTAATATTTAGAAACCAGTTGATTATTAGCATATATCGACTTCAAATTAGATTGGAATGCAAACATTTCGCATATCGCGATGTAAACTTACATCAGCTCAACACTTGGAGTCTCAAACTTCCCATATGATGGTATGACATTAATTACTAACCGTTGGCGGGGACTAAAACCCAATAGGACAGTCTATTAAGTTTAGCCGTGTAGATTTACGATCAACCCTTTCATTAAAGAGGTATCCATGAGATAGATAAGCCCTGTGTAGGCTCGCGCTGTCGCAGATGGTGTACCCGCATGAAAGCTTTATGCCTTTCACAAATGAAACTCCGTCTGACCCAAGAATTCACGTCAATACAAGTATCGCCTCACATAAATGTTGTGGTTTAATTTATTTAATACGAGCCTACAAACTGTCAAGACTGTATGAGGAAGGTAGTAGATACTAAGAAATCTTGGCAGCCACGCCTGTCCGTTCAGCTTTTGTGTGGTATTACCGAAACCCCAGCTATTGATCCAACGACGTCAATAGACAGCGGAGGAAGATTATTTTTCGTTAAAAATATACATGGATTATGATTAATTCACGAGAAAATTTATAGATGAAAGCGTTAATTCGGCTTTCGACGGTGTGATCGTCTACAGGAGCCGATCGTCTCGTGTTTCATTTTGCACTTACAAAAGAGCAATCGATTTTAAAGTTCGTTGGATTGAAAATTATATGATGAGCCTTAAAGAGCGAGTGGTGAGGTGTGCGGGGGGGCTCGTGAGCCGCCAATGCGCTTGCCTTTCAGTTCAGTGGGCTTTCTTTAAATTGGCGACGGCTTCGGCGCTGGCCGCTCTCTCCGTTTATTGCATCTCCCGCAGCCAGCCCCAGCCCGCAGCGATGCGACGACATCCCCGATATTGCCTCCATTCAACCTTTAAACAAATAGAATCTCCCAATCTGGAGACAGAACGCCACTAGGTTTAAATCTTTCGTATGTCTTTGCACCATTTCTGAGTAGAGGATAACACGAGCGTCGAACATTCTTTGTCGATGTGGATCAAGCGTGTATCGGGTATTGAAAGTTAAATTTAGCACAGCCAGTATCGATAATGAAAACGCAACTACTTTAGTTAGGAATGTGTGCGTGATGACGCCAATTCTTAAATGCCACTTGTCAAAAGATTGAAACATTTATGGGGTTTTCCGACGTATCATATCCGAACTCATAACTCGGTAGTACCGTACCTTGTTGGTAGGCAACATAACGAAAATGTGTTTTTGTGCTGACGAGTAAACGCCAAGAAAGTTGCGTGTCGTGAGGTTTTTCATCATGAGACCTATCAAAATAATAACAAGTCCGTCTTTTATACTGCGACGCTCCACCCAATATCGTGGCCTGATCTATTTAGTAATACAATTCATTTTCCATCTTTTGTAGTAGATTTAATAGATATAATGGCCGATGTTTTGAATAGCATGTTGTCTATATCTGTTTTAACAGTGGAGTCATATTAAATTAATGAATAAATTATATTTATAATTAATTACACCAAAAGAAACGAATACATGTATTCCAAGGAACATTTGGTAAATAAAGAAACGCTTCAAGTTTCATTTAATTTTCATGTACGAACAGATGTTACAAAATTCACTTATCTAACGGCTAGTATTTAATCGCACATCAAAAATACTGATGTGCACACCAAAAAAGGATCACCAAAAACACTTTTTACGTTTTAAATATTTTATTTGTACTCAAGTTTATGTTTTAAGTATTATTTGTTGTTCTTGCATGTTCAACCTAACACGAAGGATTAAGGGGGCTTCGCTTCGCTCACCCCCTTCACCTAAGCTACCGCAGCATTTTTCCCAGATATTTGCTGTGCAAATCAGTATTTTGTTGTGCAGTTTAATATTTCCCTTATCCCAACTAATATTATAAATGTGAAAGTAGCGATGTTTAGATGTTTGGATGTTTGTGTGTTTATGCCTTAATCACGCTAAAACGGCTGAACAGATTTGAATAAAATTTGGCATAGGAATAGTTCATGAGCTAGATTAACATATAGAATACTTTTTATCCGACTGCACCAGAAGGATGGTAACGTTATCTCGGTAAATGATAATTCATTGGAACACGCTTGTGAAGTTGCGGGCATCAGCCAGTAACAAATATGGTTAAAGCGTATACTCGTAGTTTGACTATGACTAGTTAGTTATACCAGACTTATCACCTGCACTATGTTTACTCGATGTATACAACTATTATATAGACATAAAGGAAGCACTGTCTGTATATATGGCGATGCCGGAATATCGTGGCCACGGTGAAATTTGGGTCCATTGTCAACAGAATGCCACGTCATCAGGAATTCTGCTCACGATACGTTCCATGGTATATTGTTATTTAGACAATTAGTCGGATTCACATTTTGTGTAAGGATGAAACTTATGACGATTAATTTATTTACAGTCAACTTATTTTGATATTTATCTAAAATATTCATTTCGGGTGTACTGTGAAACTGAGGTACCTACTTAAGTTCTTAGTAAATAGTAGTGTAGTTAGAATTATAAAGATCACATATTCTTCTACAATATTTTTTTTGGATAGTACCTATTCAAAAAATAGAAAACGTTTACTAAACGTTATTTTAGGGTTCTTTACCAGAGGGTCAAACGGAGCCCTATTGCTTTCACTTACGTGTCTCTCACACGTTTTTGCAGCCAAAATGTTTAAGCTGCAGTCTTCAAATATTCACAGTAAAAACATCTTGTTGACCTAAAGCCATACAAATGGTAAATAAATATTTTTAAATGTTGTTAATAGTGGTAGAACTAAAGAGGGGGGTAGACTTAGGAGGGAAAAATAAATTTGATCCCCCAATCGGATGGACGCATTATTGCAACGTGCTCTAAACAATAAAACCACAATATTTTCAAACATAAAATACTATATTTATCTAAAAACAGTATTTTTTGTATGAAAATATAATAAAAAACAAAACGTTGTACCTACCGAAGTAATGTTTAATTTCCCATTTGCGTGTGACCTTACAATTTGGTGACAATATTTATTATTACCATTGGTCGGAAAATCATAGAGCGCAACGAAAGCAAAAGTATGAACATGACTTTTTAGCGCTACTTAATTAAATATTGAAACTTTCTATAAAAACTTTTATCTACACACGTATCATAAACCCTCTTTACTGCGTTCAAAAACCGCACGTTACGATCAGCATTATGTTAAACTACTTGGTAAAAACTCGTTTCGTATCTGGAAAACTACACATTATGGTCATTATGTGTAGTTTTTCTACATATAATGACATTCAAATTTCGAACGCTGACGCCCACCCGCGTGCCGTCCCTAGTTTGTCTGTGAAGTTGGTACTGACATTCAAATTTCGAACGCCGACGCCCGTCTGCGTGAAGTTGGTACTAAAGAACAAGCTAAACAATTGCAGAACCACAATGCCGGTCAAACATGCGGTTCCTGAACACATCAAAGAGAGTTTATGATATGTGTGTAGATAAACTAGTGTATGTAACTGTACATAATTAGGTATTAAAACTCTCGAGTGATATTATTATAAACCCACTCTCGAGTTTTAATGCCCTCCATTATGCAGCAGTCACATAAACTACTATTAATAATCTAGTCTAAATTTTTAGAAGAAGTTATTTATTAATTTTCAGAAAATAAAATTCAGATAATTCAAATAATCAGAGCTTTTGCCGCTCAAAGCCTTGTTTCTTATATTCATTATAATCCGTCCACATTACACACAACTACACTCTTCATTCCTTAACAGTACCAATGCATCGTTGTCAGATATATCAGATATTTTTTACCTTCTAAAGCCAATAAAAATATAATAATGTGTTTCATTTATGAGTAACAGTAATAAAAATATTATTAAATATGTATTAAAATAGTAACGTTCCGATAACTGATTTAGCGCTACCGCTAAAAAGTATACTTTTGTAGTAAAGCATACTTTTGCTTTCGTTGCGCTCCAAGGTTTCCCAACCGCTGATTTTTTCATATTTGTTACTGCCAAATAGCAATATATTGATCAATCTGATTGTTTCCTTAAAATGTCCTCATTTTAAGACTTGTATTCTACATTTGCTATGGAACCCTAAATGTGGAAAGTCCGACATGCACTTAGCCGGTTTTTTCAATTCAGTTCCGCAAGCTTGCAAAATCAGCGAAGATCTGAGAACTTGTTGCCACCACCTGAGAATCATAGAGCGAGCGCAGCCATGCGCAGTTTACAAGATAAGTTATTCAACTTCTGCAGGAAATGGAGATAGATCACTTCGCTGGGACCATGGAGGTTTGATACTTCCTGAAAACTTCATTGGATATGTATAGCGACCACCTAAAATGCCTGTAATTCAAATGTTACTGATTACTTTAAGTGTATAGACGTCACGTCCTTTGCAGGACACCTATATTTTATGCCCTAACATAAACTTTTATTCACGCGGTTGACATTCAATTGTCGGTTAAACTATAACTGAAATCGAATTGCATTGCAGACACGAACAGAAGAACAATCATCATTTCTGCCCACATTTGTTCTGCGTAGTAACAGTACGAGCCACATTTTTCGTTTGCTGACAAGCCATTTTATTTTCATGGAATACTGCGCAAAATGCTCAGCAACTAGCCAGCTATTATGCGTTGTCCGTTCAGCACGGCGCGATCGATTCTATCAATGCTAGTTACTTGTGAGGGGTAAGCCACAATCTGGAGCTATAAGCCTATAAATGCAGCTAGTGTCCGAACGGCAGACAGGCACGGGATCGCAAGACGATGCTCGGCTGAGCGTCATATCAATCACCGTTCTACGTGAAGCTCGGCCGATCCCTTGGCACTTGGCCTAGATTCGAAATTACACAAATTTACGTAGCGGGCCTAACCGGCGCCGTTAGCCCAGCGCAGGGATTAGGCGCACGGCACAGCTTACATCGGGTAGTCGGGTGTCGGCCTCTGCGGGCCTGGCCCCACGCTCAACTACATCGCATCTTGCCCGGCAGGCCTACGCCACTTAATTGTTTAGGCCGATAAACTCTTGATGGGAATCGATCGACAGCGCCGCCGAAACTTTTCAACCCCTGTCTGTTAAAAAGGGAACATCGGCAGAAATAAGAAGCAAAGTTAGTAGTGATGTTTAATCTAAGAAATTTGCTTGAGCTCATCAATGACGCAAGCCATCAAAAGCGACTGTCTACTTTGGCAAAAGTTATAACAAAGTAGGATTTGTGTTAGACTCCTTTCTGCTTTCACGAAGGATTATTTTGCTAGCGTCCTATTAGGGATGCATATTTCAAAGTAGTATAATGAGCAGAGAGCACTAAAACCATTGAATGTCTCATTGAACTATCGCTGTGTCATACTGAATATTATTAATTAAACTATCAATAAGTCGACCTCATCAGGGTTACTAAACTATCAACTGTAGTAAAGAAACACCCTTTCATTTATAACTCCTACCGCGGCTTCTGATACGAGTCCTGCCTAATACCAACTTAATTAGTGACACGCAAGCCCCGTAATCCGAAGGCCTCGGGGATCCCAACCGTTCTTAAAATGGAGATTAGTGTGGCAAATATCTCGAACTAGGTATACAGGATGCAGCTAAAAGTTGGAGAGTTACAAACATATTAGAGGTATAACTTTAACGGCGGTAACGATACACTAAGGAACTTTTTGTCATTATCCGGTATTATGCCGGTATTATAAAAGTTAACAGTAGTAGTAGTTTAACGAGAGATTATAGTCCGTTATTATTTGTAGTATCGAAGAATATTCTAAGTAAAACATCGCCGATTAAAATTATGAACCAAATCATTGAAAAATTATGTTGATCTGATCTCTTCGCTATTGAAAATGTTATGAACTATGTCTTTTAAAATTATTTTAATCTGCTACACCCTGTTTGATATCCTCTGTCATTCCAGTTGTAGGTGGAACTAGGACGCACATATCAAGACCGGATTAACGCAAATCGCGCTGTAAACTGTTTGGCAGTTTGATATTTCGCTGTGAAGACTCTTCTCCCACGGCTTCACATAAAGCCACAAATATTGCATCTGGCTCCATACTTAACCTTCGCTATTTGTCATTCGGAAAATGAATGAAGTATTTTTTTAACAAATTAGGGAGTATTTATTATATTCATACAAATAAAACAATTTTAAGCATAATGCTTTAGATAGGCGTACTCTCGACAGTCGTCATTCACGCACACGTTTACATCCAGTATAAAATGTGCATATTTCCTGCGGCACCGTCGTCACGAAAAGTCAAGTCGCTACGAGGAATTCTAAAAGAACCCGACTGTACATAAACAACGTATTTTGTGTTCGGAAGTCCTGCACCGTCGCGTACATACAACGGATGTGCAGGAAAACGCTTGCATACTTAGTAGGCGTGCCTAAAAGACACTGCGGACTTTAATTCACCCAGAACGGATTACACGAAACCTAAACATGCCACCTGGCCGCGACAAACGTTACCAACCAAAAGGTGAAACAAGTGGATAAGGGAAACAAAAAAATACCTGGCACTTTAATATGAAAAACGTAGTTACTTGCGCTCAACTAATCGTCGCCGTTCGGTTGAGCCCTTGGTGAGCAAACCAGAAGCTCACCAAGTTTCTGATTAACCTAATTAACATTATGATTAAACTGATGTCGCTCATCGCGTATAAGTATTTTGAGATCGTCTCTCTCAACGTTCTCAATCTACAAATTAGCTGCGGCTTCACTCCTGTCAATCGACTGGAGATTTTATTTTTTAATGAGACATCAAACATAATGGGCTCACGATGTTGCGCAAAGCATGTTTACCAAATAGGAAGACACCGATAGGTCGAGTGCGTAATATATTTTATAACGCGGCATCGGTTTCGATTCGGACGTAATAATAATATATCGGTTGGGATATTGAAATGTACGCGTTGCGCCGGACTCGTAGCTGAAAATAGACCCTCATCAAAGACAAGCAGGTTTGCAGCTGTAAATCCATTTCAGTGTGGCTCGTCTGCATTATAAATTGAGCTGTGGCTGGTACAAGTTCTCATGGCAGCGCTATAAGAGCGATCTCGCTGTTTCGACTCAAGCTCTCGCCTTGTCATGTCACAAAACATTCGTTCGCGTTTTCTATTAACTGCCGGCACCATTCGCCGCAAAAAAGAAACTATTAATTTTTTTGCTACACCAAAAGTTTATAGACAGATTATTATTATACATGATATTTGATATCTACCCAATCCACCGAATTTGTGATTGTGGTGAAACGCTTTGATTGAAATTCGAGATTAGTCTGTGAAACATACGAATCAAACCCCCGCTACTTATGCCGCGGCACATGAACCAAGGTAGTCGGTTTTATCTCCAGGGAATAATTTTGCAGCGTCACCCCTTGACTAACGAGCTGTGGGTATGATAATTCGAGAAAGATTGCATTTGATGAAATGCTGCCCAGACCAAGGCGCAGGTTCGCTGAGCACTCGAGACGACCCCACTGCATAGATTTGCATTTTACGGTTTTGATACACGGGCGAATATTCAGCTCAGCGGTGTCGGGCACTTAGGTACTAGTATCTTTTAAATTGGATGCGGGGCGGTGAAGGGCGGAGTGCGGGGCGGGCGGGCAGTGCCGCTCGTGAGCTCTCGAGTGCCGGCGCGTGCTCGAGTGGCGGCCACCGATGCGCCTGCGCCACTCGCCTCCCGCTCTCGCCCACCTTGTTGTCTCACTCGGAAGACCCGCTGAAATATGACTTGCCACTTGAGTTTATTGATAAACCTCATTGTCAGTCGTTTTCCGTCCGCTCACAGATGAAAATGTTGACTGAATTTCCGAGAAAATAAAAATATTCGAGCTCAAAATTAAAGTAAGTGCTCCTAGTTTGTAGGGACGTGACATTATTTTCTGGTGTTGTGGCGCGCCGGAAGTCCGCCATATTGCGGTGTGTCAGCTGTGCCGAGGCGGGAGTCGGGACTCGACGTCAGCACTAACTTTGTTATGCTCAAGATTCCAACATTGAATAAACCTGATTTAAATACAATATTTTCAAACTTTCCATATGATCTGCATGTAACACAATTTTTAGTTTGTCTATTAGTTAATGAATTCCGTCAAGACTCACAAACCGTTAGGCGGTAGTAAGAAGAATAAATCATGCGTCAAATGCGACCAACAAAGGGGAAGGGAGGGATAAATCTGTCGTATCGTACCTACTAGGGATCTGGGATAGAGGGAACGACTTTGTCCGATCATTCATATCTTAACATATACGAGATTTTATTGAATTACGTCATGAAATGAATATAGACAACGCTCAGTTATATACAACTATAATAAATATCTCATGCACTCGCTTCATCGCGAAAATAACACAAAACAACATGTCTCTTAATCTTGGAGTATTTTGCAAGAATTTTCACAATATATGTATGAAAACAGGACTTCACTCACATATGATCCCCATTATTAAATTTCTAAAAAGATTATGATCCTTAATCTTGATGTATTACGTCCTATTTCAGCTAGCTCGTTCGGTATGAGCGTTAAAATTTATTGACTCCCGTCTTTCTTTTACCACAAAAGCATATAACTTTTCCCCTCGCAACGATGAGGATAAGAATTTCTAACGCATGCGTATAGATTTATTAGTTAACATAGTATGAACAGCGATGTTGGGCAAATGTACGAGTAGATACGTTAACTGGCTGCTCGTACGGTTTGTAATTTAATATCCAGCAAACTTTAATCCTGCAATGCGGTGTTTTCGAAAATACAGTATCAAATTAAAAGTAATAAAGCAATTTGGACATAAGGTAATTTCTGCTCCCATACCGAAATTGTGTGTTTAATAATGCAATTCAAATTATGGCATTAAAAGTGCAAATCGAAATCAGTTAACGGGTAATACCTATCAGTAATCCTGTATACCTAAGTATATACTCATTAAACTTCTGTGTAGTGAATAACTTTAATTAAATCAACCGACGCAGGTAAGAGTGCCTCAAAACCGCTATCCTTACACAATTCAAGTGTCGTATATATGTAGCAGAAACATTACACTTGTTACGTGTAATTATTCCCGAAAGTTACACTTCACTACACTACCTTCAGTATAATTAAACTGCGGCCAGAACCAGTTTAAGTTTAATCCTATGGCCTCTTGACACCGCACCCCTCACCCCTCAGGGAGGGAGCTTATTTTGTTCGTCAACACTGTCGGCTGAATACTATCGACTAAACCCGAGATAAAACCCAAGGCACACGAAATAACACTCTCAACACTACTCAACAAGAGTCATTCTACTCTGATGCGGGTTAACAAAAAACAGTGCTCTAAGACACATATTCGTATAAATAGGTACATAGAATTCATTCAGAGGACTATCATTCATATGGCTTGCACATTTCGTACGCGGGGCCCGTCCGTAGTCGTCTCGACGTTGTTAGAGTAGTTTGTATTTATTTACTCATACAAATTGTTGGCCATACATTTCCTGCGGCAGAGACAGTAACTACTGTACACGAGTAAGTTCTCTTCGGGATACTTAGACTGTCGTTACAACAAAAATGAGTTTATAGCATTTCATTCTTGTGTTGGCCCTTGGTGAAGTATTTGTGAATGACTTGAAAAAACGATTATTTTTTGGAAATAAAGACAACAGAAAAAAACTCAAATAGAAAACATTTTACTATGTTTATTTTGAGGAAAGCCATAAAGTTAATTAAAGCGTTGGAACACCAAAAAGCAGTTAAATTTATTTACTCAAACTGTTACACCGGAATTTGGTAATCACATTTTTATGGTAATGAAAAAAAATCGTTCGCTCGACCCCCTTGTTGAAGCTAGTCGAAGGTTTCGGTTTAAACGTGACCGATTTTTGGGTGGGTCTTTAATGAATGCTCTCAGCGAACCCACGACGACGGCTTACTACATTTAGGTCCTTATTACGCATTCTCGACATTTGCTTAATGTATAAAATTTGAAAAAGCGAACCATGTTGATGGCACTAGAAACAGAATGAGTGGTACGGTCGCGCGGTCCGGGATTCCGCCTGCGCATTCATTATTCACTTTTTTGTTTCGCCCTCCCTCGAATTATAATTTGACTCGAAACATAAAATCAAGTTTTATTTGATTAGGCGCGTAAGAAAAGTGAGAACTGAGGAATATCTTGTGTATTTCAAATTTAATAGATGAACCAATTTAAGTATTCCAGAGGGCGTTAATCAAAAGGAATTCGTTCTTTCATTAAACATTGCACAAAATATTTTTTTAACAATATCGTCTCTTATAACATTTTTTTTAAGATTTTCTAAAAGCAAGATTTTCTACTTTTTAAACATACGGCTAATACTCCTGATATACACCCCCGTCATATGCATATCCATAGCATCAGGGACAAAGGGCTATCTCAGTCAATCCCAACAATAGCCTGGGGTGGGCGCAGGCGTAGTTTTTCACATTTAGTGCAAGTAGGGGGCTGAAAAGGCGCGGTTGGCGTCTCGTCTAGCTTTCATCCACTCACTGGGCGCGACTGCATAAAAGAAAGCATGTAAATACGGCACTATCAAAGGCGCTTTTTTGTACGCATTCATTTTCAGATGTTTCGAACGATTTTCGATGACGAGTGAGCTACGGAGCTGAGTCGGTGCATTTTTGCGGCCTTTGTTGCGAGGATTTTCGAGTGGATGCGTGTTAGGTTCGGCTGTTACAGTATATTTAGAGCTGGTAGTGCCATTGAGTGGGTCTATTCTTGGAGCACGCTTTTATGCTTTGTTCCTGTCTTTTGAAGTACCTAAGTTTTCAGGTCTGTAATTAATGTCGCAATAATGGTAAATACGATTTACTTTTTTGACGATTGAAAGATGTGCGTGAGCGTGACATGGTGATTTCTGCAATATTTACAAATACACTAATATACACACAGACATTACATTATTTATAAATACTGTTTTCTTAATTTTTTCTTCGTCTCGCGGAAGAGAGTCTTGAAATGATTCACGGGCTTATCAACACATTGATCAGCCCTTATGTATTCAGCTCACGATCTAATTCTAAGAAGCTTGCTCATTTACATGCATTTGCCCTACTTTTTTCTTTCTATTTACATGTTTCTGCTTACTTTATCGGATATTGAATACACGAACCCTCCTTGAATTTTTAGGCCGCTTTGTGAATTTTAGCGACTCTCACTCAGCAATATTTTCGGCGTCGGATATGTACAAGAAATTTTAATTTTGTAATACGCAATCACACCAATTAAATCCGTGCTCGAAGTAGGCTTTCGTTTTATTAAAATTACGAAACTGTGCTTATTCAGCCGCAGATTATTATTCCACAGTCGCATATGAAACAATACAATGGTAATGCGAATTATTTCGCCGTATATCCCAACAATTAAGCCGGGTACTGGTGACGCCTAGACTACCGTACAGATGGCACACAGCACCAGAATGAGCTTGAGATTAATATTGAGGCAAGTGTAAGTGAAGCAGAGGAGCAATATCGTATCGTTAATGTCTACCATTTAGAAGTGCACTATGGCTGTGCTGTGTCGTGATGTCTCGCTGAATACCCCTCGACCTTCTCACTAAGCTCAGGAATCATTTGCTTTCCGGACGATACGATCTTTGTATTGTCACAAGCGGCGCAGGTCTCCGCCAAGAAGCCTCGTACGGTGCTTAATGACCTGTGAACTAGATAAACTGCGACATCGTTCGGGACAAGATCAAGCCCTATCTGCCTTTGAGAATGTTCATTAATACATACGGCTATTTTAGGGTCGCCCTTTGAACCTTCATTTTATCATAGACTACGTATAATGTCGACCTTGGCAACTTAAATTAAATATTTTTTATAAATAATAAAGTATATAATTAATACTAAAACAAACACAAAAACTCAGAATAATGATGTTCAAGTTTCGTGTAGAAATACCCGAAAACTTCCTAAGAAAAAACTAAGAAATAGAACATTCACAAACAAGCTGGTTTTGTTGATTTCTTAAAATTTAAGAACGTTTCACGCGACAACTTTGTAAAATGTTTTTTCAATGAAAAAACCCGACTCGGCTTAGCGTTAGAGCCATTAATGATCATCCTATACAAGTTGTGATGATGAAAAATTGGAACTTCAAAGGGCGTATTTATCCTGTCCAGGAAGACAAAGGACGTGCGAATATCAGCTCGGCAAATATGGAATGGAATACAAGGTCAATGGAATTTTGTTACTATCTCAAAGTTAAGACAAAAAATTATACTGTGTATTACTCGATAAACGACTTTACAATAAAATTATTTCATTGAGTGTTTGATAATGGTTGTCAGCATATTGCATATTCTTATCACTTATTAGACAAAAACATAGTTAACAAAAAGTGAATTGCATAAAGGCGATCTTACATCTTTAAAGAGATCTCGTTTGATTAAAAATCTCAATGTACATAGCTGCTGCTAAAGTTGATCTTAACATTTTAACCTAGTAAACGAAAAGTATAGCGCTTACACGTCAAACAGAGATTCGACTATATCCTTTTTAATAACGTTTCTGATTTACATTCCGAGTTACAAAAACGCTCATTTGTAAGTTTCGCGTCGACTGCTGTTGCATTTATGTTTAGGAGTTATTTTTAAAGTGCAGTTTTGCTGCGTGGAGGTGAAAACATAAAAGTTTCAGCGGGCCACCGTATCCTACGAATTGAGTTAGAGGGGCTTGTTCTCTCGCGAGCGTAAAGGGACACTGGCTCCCGTGTGCCGTAATTGATGTGTGTCGCTTTTTGTCGTCCGTGGCTGTTTGCTGTATGCCGTCGCCCGCGGTCAAGTTAGACGAAATTAAATTGTTGTACCTACTTTTTTCCAAAATGAAATGACTGCGGCAGACACGTACTGTTAACGAGGGAGCGGATAATGTCGTTGGCCTCGCGATGGCCGACTTCAGTGTTTAACGTGGTCAATATTTATGAAACATAGTACACTAGAGTGAACAACGAATATAGTTTTAATTACAGATTGTTAACTTACAAATCACCACCATTATGTCAGCCCGTATTATCCCACTGTTGGGCGCAGTCGTCTTCCAAAGAACGCCACTTGCATCCATCCCCCGCCAGTCTGGTCCACTGTCTACCAGCCACCTTGACAATATCATCAGGCCGGAGGTCTGCCCGCTGCTCTTTTCCCTGTACGCGGCCGCCAAATTTCAAGTTACAATTTGCCTTATTGCATATTTAATGCGAGGAACTGAATAAGCCGAGTCGCAAAATCTCTAAGCATGTCAATTAGGGGCGACACTTGAGTGACCCTCCCTCCACTCAGCTTGCGGGCAACAGACCGGACCACGATCTCGCGTCACGACTACGCCAACAATTAATTTAAGCAATCACAGGTAGCGTGTTCCAATTTAGAGCAAGCCAAAAATTGGATATGCGATGAATATTAATTCTCCCAACGGAGGCGCCTGCGCTGTCCATATTTAAGGTAATTGCCGACAGTTTTGGCTGACGTGGCCGGTGGATCGTTTAAAGCTGACGCAGCCGCAAATCCGCAGGGCCACCTTTTACAATCCAACTAACTAATGCTGGTTAATCAATTATAAACCGCAGTTGTGATAGCTTTGATTATTCTGCGATTTCAAATCATGCTGTTTAGTCGGCTACAAAGTTGCAGCCGGAGCGAACAGACTAAGTTCGTACAGATTCGACTGACAGAACTGCAATCGAAAATGGAACTAAAGCGGCAAATGCCGGCTAGGAGCATGGTTACCTTCAATTTCAGCTATGCAACTCAAACTCTACCTTACAGCCATTTTACTGGTACACAAAGTAGTAAACTAGGTAGTGAATAGTTGCGAAAACCTTTAATTAGGCGGGTTACATAATTTTTCATACTATTGCAACACTTCTTATTTTTTTTGTCAGCAATTTTCGTAAATTAGCCAGCTACAAGAATGTGTCTCTTAAAACGAGTACCTATTGTTGCTAGACTCATTGTTTTTTATGAGCCGAAAGCACGGAGGGGCGGAGGCTACCGCGCGCTGCTGGACATCGAGCGAGATAGTGGCCGAGGTTCGTCAACCAGCCTGCCGAGGCTGCGGAGGCGAGCGTGAGTGCATCGCCGCACCTTGGGCGATTTAGAAATAATAATGCGAATGTAGTATAGAAGATTCAGTCATAAATTACTTATGCTAACGTATAAAAATATAGGTAGGTGACTATATGAAATTAGAGGTCGTTGAAAATACTTTATACATACAGTTGCAACACTTTTTAGAAACTTTTTATTACAATATTTTTACCGGTCAAACACATAACCCTCCTTTTGGCGTATGTATGTATATAATGTAAGTTTGTTCCACCAGAAAAACCAAACTTCTTATGTAAATAAGTATGTATGTATATTCCTTTGTTTCACCAGAACATCTAACTAAACTACTAATCAGAAAATTATGAAATGAGTAATCATAAGAAGCGTATTGATCAAACGCTGGTTATTGGCTATGTGAAGTCATACTAAATTCATAAAAAAGTATAATTTAAACATGGTCGTTTTGGGTATCAAAATAAAGAGCTTAATTAGCATATTCCAAAAATATATATTACTAGTTCTTGCTTTGATTGCATTTACTTGTTAGTAGCTTATTGACCGCCCGATTTTTCGAGCGCGTTGCCTTTTCTATATTATAAACATATCATGGTTAAATCTCCGGCTAATTGTAGTTACCCGAAAAACACAAAGTTCCCGCAATCTTAAACGCAAATAAAAGCGCTATCTTATCACGTTTCCTGACAGTAAGACGTAAAAATGATCGATCAAAGAATCAATCACTTTGCAAGTTTTTCAGTGCACGTATTTTCCCGGACCCAAAACACATGCCTACCTGTTGTACGAGGATGAGATGAATGCGAGAGTGGCGTCCGCGTTTATGACCACTTCCTGTGTTTTCACTACGATACATCGAACGCCGGCCGGCAACCAACCATGGTCTTTCAACTCACTATGTTCACTCTTTTGTGACACATTTACGAAGCACATGCAATTTAGAATTTAGCAAAAAGCGTAAACAAATATTCGTCAAGTAAACATCCCAACTGATTGGTGATAGAGTGAAACGTGAATTTAATTTCCGCCGCGTTTATTAAAGTTTCCCACCCATCGCATGTCAAAGCACCAAGTTTACTTATTAAATACTGAAACAGATTTATTTTGCAGCCAGTTAAGATTTTCCTTAATCAATTTATATTGGCAACCCCGGCGGGATAGTACACGCAGTTAAATTAAACGGACGAAAAAGAAGTTCGCTTCGGAACGACTCTGTGACAGGGGTGTCGAGAAATGTTGTGACACTTGAGATTTACCGAAGCGGGGGTGAGGCACAGGGCTGGTGCGGGGGGGAGAGGGGCACTTGGACACGTAGCGGACCCTCCGCGCGCCTCCCCTTCCCCCGCCACTTACTCATCATTTATATTTGAGTGTGATTTCGTTTGGGATCGTCGTCGCAGAACTCCACCCGGCCCCTACTCACTTACATTGCGTTACCGAATCTTGCTTTATTCAATTTCCACTGAGCTATTATCTTTCGCCACTCATAGTAATAGGGCTTCGTTTCCGAGGCGCGTGATAATATTTCTTTGGAGTTTCGAACAGAGACGGAGGAACGGTTTCTTTTTTTGTTGTTCTCTCAAGGACTTTGTAAGGGTTGCCGGATGACCGTGCCCAGGCCAGATAAGTTATCGCCAGAATTCGTTTCATTAATTTAATATTTAAAAGTGATTAAGAATCATCCAAATCTATTGAAGAGCTATATTCATGTACCTGCATTTCTGTCTAACTGAGGATGTTTAAGTTACACTTATAATTGGGAATGTAACGGCTTATAAGTTATCGCCAGAATTCGTTTCATTAATTTAATATTTAAAAGTGATTAAGAATCATCCAAATCTATTGAAGAGCTATATTCATGTACCTGCATTTCTGTCTAACTGAGGATGTTTAAGTTACACTTATAATTGGGAATGTAACGGCTTATGCATTATTATAATGTTTATACGGGTGTCCGGTAGACCGATGCAAAGACTTAAGCCGAACTTAGTACAGACCATTTCGAATCATTTGAACCAAACATACAAGTGGCGAAGTCTCACAGTTAATTTTTTATTGATGATTCAGTGTTTTTGAAGAAAATTTCCAGATTTTCACAGTTACATGATTATCATTGCAAAACTAAACAAAAATTGGAATTTTTGACAATTTATTCTAATAAATCACTTAATAAGCTTTCTAATAAATCTTAATTTGTGCATCTGCTACGTCAACTTGGTTTTTACAGACCATTGAAGACACGGCAAATTTCAATCATCAATAAAATAAGTTTTTCGGACCTAATTTCACAAAAACAAGTGAAAGCTTTTAAAAAACATTCTTAGCTAATGATCTTTCATTTAAAGTATTATTGACGTAGATACCTCACACGCTCTTGAAGTTATAACTTACTTACCAGTTTGAGGGAGAAAAATAGACTTTATAAGTCTTTTTAATTCATTCAATTTATGCTATTCATGCTCGAAATGAGATCCTTGGTTCCTCACACAGACACGAGCCCGTCTTTGGACTTCTGTGGTCGTGATTTTGAGCCATTCTTATTTTTGAAATCAACTCTTCTTTTGTGATGATGGACGTTGGAAGTCAGGTCTGGTGAACGCTCAAATGATTCTAAATGGTCTTTACTAGCTTCGGTTTAATTCTTTGCATTGATCTACCGGACACCCTGTATTATCGTAAATTGTTGGCAGCACAGACCAGATATCGAGATAGACAGCGAAAGTCTACCTACTTCGCGTGTTTTTAATAAGCGGATTCCGCTCATCCCGGCTCAGTCGCTCTCTGGCTGTTCGAATGTAAGCCGTGTACTAATAAACATAAAAATGCCTTACTGTGCCGTTGTGAATTGCAAAAACTCAAGCATTGTTGTTTCCAAAGAAAACAACGGCGTTACTTTTCATACGTAAGTAATTTTATTTCTGAAATTCGCCTAATTTATTTAATAATCAATTATTTTTAATTTCGAGTAGCGTCTCCCGTTTTTACTGAGATAAGTTGAACCATAGCGTATATTTCCCATGGACTTCATCCACTGCTGCTTCCACTTTACAAAATTCATGGATAAAGTATTCGATAGCGAATATCAGGGCAGTATTTTGCCCTGATATTCGCTGTGAAAATCAGTATATTTGCTGTGCAAATAAGTATTTTTGAGGTGCCATTTAATATTTCCCATTTGTTAGTTAGATATCTGCTTATCATAAACCTGTCTATACGCGTATAGATTACGCATTTGATTTTAAACTAATTATTTTAAAATCTTACGTGGGCTTATACACATCAAAACCACGTAATTTAAGCAGATTTTTTTAAACAACCATCGTACATCCGCTTAGTACATAAATTCACGTCTGGTTGGAGCGCAACCGCGGCATACACACACACTCCGGATTTGAAACTCCGGAACATCCCGGCCGCACTATCTTGTGGGTTTGTTATGAGTTCTTCAGCAACACTCGACTCAACCGTGGCTTGAATAATAAGTAATTTGCAGTAATTGTGCGGCGTAATTATTCGAACATCGCGGTGCGCTGCGTATAACACTTCTGCCTTTTGGTAAAGTGAGGCGTTGGGCGAGATAAAGTGTCATTTCTAAATCATATGATTGTATATTTTTTATTAGGAGCCCACCACGTCCCACTGCTGGGCAAAGGCCTCTTTCCCCTTCTTTCACTCTTGGTGGTCTTGTGCGGTCACCCACCAGTTCTTTTCCCAAAGACCCAACTCGTCGCTCCATCTTTTCCTGGGTCGGCCACGCTTTCTTGTTATATTTGTAGGAACCCATTTTGTTTCTTTGTACGCCTAGCGGTTCCGGATTCGGTCAAGAAGCCGGACTCCAAGAATACTGCGCTCCATATTTGACGAACCCCGAAGCTGAATTTTGCACGTCAGTCAAAGACCAGGTTTGGGCTCCGTAGGTAAGGAAGGGGAGAATGCACATATCCATTAGCTTACGTTTTACGGACATCGGGGAGGTCTCCTTTCATCAACTCTTTCATGGACCAAAAGCTCTTCCAGATATTTTCGACTCGTCTGTCGACTTATTTTTCTTGTTTGCCTCGAAAGAGAGTATATGGCCCAGATAGATGTATTCCTGGACATATGCAATTCTTAATACATCCACTTCCACCATATACTCCTTGCTATTACACATTACCTTGGTCTTTGACATATTCATGCAAAGTCCGACCTATAGGCTTGCAGTGCTGAGTTGTTGTAGCATTAACCGTAGCTCAGAGGCTGTGTTAGAGAAAAGAACAATGTCGTCGGCGAAACGGAGGTTTGTTAGCCTCACTTCGCTGACGCCAATGACTTTGCTCTCCAATTCTAGCTCCAGTGTCTTAAAAGTCTCTTCCAACACGCTCATAAACAGTTTTGGGGAGAGAGGATCGCTCTGTTTAACGCCCCTTTTGATAGGGAAGGGAGTTTTGTAATTTAATTGATGCAGTACTATTTTTGTAAATTTCTTTAATTAGATAGATGTAGTAAGGGTTGATATCCTGGTTGCGGAGGGCACTAAATATTGATTCATGTGAGATGCTATCAAACGCCGTTGTATGATCCACAAAAGCGAGGTAAAGGGGAGATTATATTCCTGATAATTCAAAATTATCTGATTCAGTGTCTGTAAGTGGTCTGTGGTGGGTAACCGGGACGAAAACCAGTCTGCTCGGGTGGTTGAGCTTGGTCGTGTAGGCCAGATATGCGGCGTTCAATCACTTTGATAAAAGCCTTGTACAGGTGGGATGTGACGATGATTAGACGGTAGCTGGCGACATCTGATCTCTCGCCTTTTTTGTAAAGGAGTTAATACTCCTTTACAATAATTATCTCCGAGTGGCAAATTTTGTCTGGAAATCGCCCGTATGCATAATGGAATTGAAGAGATTAGTAACGTGTGGAAGCAAAATGGGTTCGCTCAAATTTAGCGTTTTTATTCATATGCCATCGTGGCCCAAGCTCTTGTTGTATTTCATTGCGCAAAGAGCACAGTGAACCTCGTGACCTGTGATCGGTGGTATATCATCAGGGCAACATAAATCTGGAGATGATTTTGGGTGTGGTTCGTTTGTATTCTCTAACCTGGAGTATAGTTTTTGGTGAAACTCTGTGCAAATGTTAACGATTTTGATCTATCTCCATACTTATTTCCGGTGATCCATGACTTACTTTGCATTATTCTTTTCTTGGCCATTTTCAGGGATTTGTTATTTTCTAATGCGGATTGAACTAGTTATGTATTATATTATCTGATATCTCTTTTTATTGTTCTTTTTACATTGTATCTAAAAGTCTTCACTATATCATAATTGTATTTCTGTCTTTCATCAATAAGTTGTAGGATTTCCATGTTAGTTTCTTCAATTTAGGTTTTTTTGCTTAATTTTATTGCTCGCGTTTATTGTTACGTATATTGTTCAATATTATTGTAATGTCCTTGTGAATCTTCCTTCTCGCCTGTTGCAGTAACTCAAAACTGTTTTAAGTGATAGTTTATATTGCTCTACATTAGCTATCAAAGTGTGTCTGTTCAAATATCTGGTTCGGGTTTTAGATGATTTGGTGCGGTGTACTTTTTTATTGAAAACAAGTTTAGTGCGTAGGGTTCTATGATTGGAGTAAAATGTAATGGTTTTAATTATGCTGACGTCGTGGACTATTGACTGATCCGAGCAGAGGGAAAAATCAATTTCGTTCCTCATACGACCATTTTTCGAAATCCAGGTCCACCTTCTTTGCGGCTTTTTAAAGAAGAAGGTGTTGCTGATAGCAAAATTATGACCAAGAGTTAAGCGAATAAGGCGTGTGCCTCGTCGGTTTTGGGTGCCTAGGCAGTACGTTCCCTGTAGGTGACAGTTGTCGTTGTCGATTCTTGGTCTTAATTTTTCATTAAAATCACTATGACAGTGGTCTAATGTCCTGGGTTCTCGTTGCAAACCATATCGAGAAGATAATAAAATAATTCTACTTCTTCGTCAGGATGGTCTGACGTAGGGGCGTAGGCTTGAACAATGGTTAGTATTTTATCTCCTACGATTCGGAATCTAAGCACAGCTGTATGGTCGGAGTACGCCTTAAAGTCTAAAATGTTATCAGCCCAATGCTTTACGATTAAGAAGCCCACTCCGAACAGGCTCCGAAGAGAAAAAAATGTTGTCTTTTCTTTCTAGAGTATCCTCACCTTCTCTCCTCACCTCATCACCTGATTGTAGATAGGTATTGTAAAACATTGTTTTCTCAGAAGAAGGAAATTTAATAACTATAAAATTCACCACATCACATTAGGATCAGAGAGTACATTTTAGAATCTAGATCGTATCCTCGAAATGATACGTACTCTGTGCAAGTTGTCCATCAATAGGCTTACTGTTACTATTTGTTACAGATGGTGACCAGAACAAAGAAAATCTTCGTAGGAGGGCTATCCGCACCAACAACACTGGAGGACGTAAAGAACTACTTTGAACAGTTTGGCCCGGTAAGCATGTTTTACATTATTTTACTTTTACAAGCACTACGTAATGTAGAAACTGACAAAACAAACAGAAAGCTCAATTACAAAGTCTCAAGCAAAACAACATGGAATTTATGTTTGAAAATTATAATTAGTTTAATATAACAGATTTCTGGTTTCCTGAGAATAAACCGCAACAAGTATTTGTGCTACGGCTACAACTACAATGTGCTAAAGCATACCTCATTTTGATAACTACTTTCGAACGTATTTCCACCATTTGCTTCTCTTCGCAACATGTCAGCCGAAACAGAACGTAGAGTGTGCCAACTCTCTTCTGAAATTTAATTTACACCAAACTTTCCGGAAAAGTGTACCAAATTCATCCCGTCATGTCTCAGTTGCTATTAGGCGGCGTTAATTCAGCCCCAGCTTAATCATTCCAGGCACATATTAATATGTCAACCTCCCAAAACGCTTTATCCTTCATTCAATTTAACAAAGTAATGTGGGTTTATTCGTCCTTATTTTATTTTTGCGAAGTCTTCACGGCGTAATTTTACTGTAAGCCCCTTGATATTGTTGTGGTAATTTATTGAAAAACCAATAAAGTAAAGCCTCAATCAAGGGACAATCACTTTGTCTTATTATACAATATAGTGTCTTGGGTAGTCATTGAATAAGACAGTCCTTTACCCGTTGTACTAATCCATCTCCCTAACTAACTCGAGGTAAATTGGGAAATGTGCTCTTACTCTATGGGGTAGAGTCGAGGTTCGCCCGTGGTGGGCCGCGTAGCCTGTGAGTCTGCGATAAGTTCTTCTTTGTCTGCCGTCCGCGAATTCTCACTGCAGGTGTCTATCTTTAAAAGTTACGCCGTAATTAGTTCAATATCCAGCGTTGATGTAGACTAAGGAGCTTTTCTGAATCTTACATGGCAACAGCCGCCGGGACGTCATTGTGCCGCCGCTCAAAGATGGCGCAACGTAATCATCCCTCGACAGTTGCCGTACGCCAAACGAATACCTCCATTACCTATTATGAGAGTTTAGAATAAAGCCGACTTTTTATTGAATTTGATTGATGCTGAGCGGGAATATGAGTTAGCAGGCAGAGATGAGTATAATGAAGAGTCTTAAGGGATGATAAAAAAATGAACGATTATTCTTCTGAATGGCCGGTAATGATAGAAGGATGGCCCTTTCAACTTATTCTTGAAGTCATCATAATTATCCTTGCTGGTTACCAGCGATTGAATTTAGGGTAGGATCACGTTGTAAGTATATTACCAACACAGCGAAATACATTATTACCCTCATTACATCCACGAACGCACGCCGAGAATTCTGATTACAAATTAATTCAATAACATTCAACCCGTGCACTGTGCTGCCGCCGGCTCAGCTTTATTCGGCGAGGGTGTCACACTTTGAATAAGTTTAATTAACAATCCAGTCACTTCTCTAGGTGCGTTCATTAGTGTAAGTAAACATTGCGCAATGGGCGGGGTAGGTTCGTGCGTTGCGTACGTGCAAGTGGGCTTTGCGGTAGATATCAAGCCGTATGCTCTCTAGTCTGTCTACTCGAGCTTGACATGAGTGCCCTGCCATCCGGGCTGCGCCTGCGTGCGTGCCCGACCCCGACTTCGATATCTCGATACGACACGGCTCCCGGCCACCCCACGTGCGAGCTTTCCGAATGCAAACTGTCTCAGAATATCAAATGAGCCACTTAAATACCGAGCACAATGACTACGCCCACCTGAATCAAAGGCCGCGGCGGGAGCGTGTGCACGCAACGCCGTCGTAAATGAAAGGAGGCCCAGCCGGGTCGGGGCCGAAGGGTGGGTGAGTGGTAAGGTAACGATTTCCTCCTGATAATGGAGAACTTTCTGATGAAAGTCGCTCAACAGTGCCCCTTTCAAGGATTCCGGAACCTTCGCATTTACGGGCCTGAACGGCCTGCGCAAATTTTGTTCGTCACGGCACATCGTTTCCTATCACTTGGATAATACCGATCCATTTGTAGGTCCTTTTCCTAGGGACATTCGCGCATGAATTTCTCACCATTTGTAAGTTTTAAGTTGGTCTATGAAAGTTAAAACTAAAGAGTTATGGAGATAACGTGCCTCTAGTAGTTTAATCTGCACAGCTGTGGCGGGTGCAAAAAGAAGCAGATTGCTGCCAGATAATTTAATGGCGCTGGACGTTTAAAATACAACACGTACGCGAAATTACTTCCGAGCATACATTTACAGGAACCGTTTTAAGGAAAGCGTAATTTTGTGTATCCAGTTGGCTATAATGTGCTGCTCACACAACCCTCGTTAAGTAGTACTTCTACCAAGAGCGGAATAGCATCATATACAATATAATTAACTTTGACAAATCAGAAACCAGGAGTAAATTAAGTGTGTTTCATGCGACTGTTAACACTTGGCAAAATGTCTCGTACACACAGATAGATAAAGAGGTGATCTAATAGATGTCCCTTTGAGATGGAGGGAACCAAAAAAAAACTAGTACTCGTAGAATGACATAACTCTACAAGTGGCAAATTAACTTGTTGCTCAACTTTTCAAAGGAAACACTCAGCAAAGTTCCGGATTCCCGAAATCGAATTCTCTTGTGAAACTCCGTGCTTGCAGCATCAAATCTCAACGAGACTACAATGACGCCACGATTGAACGTTTAACCAACAAACGGAACAAGCTCCCAGTGTTAAAGCAGTACCTCCTTGGTTAAAACGCCTGAACGTGTTAGCCCAGATTGACGAAACTCTTTGGTTAACTTACTTACTCTAAGATTAGCACAGTACGCTATGTCAATTTGATTATTGAATTGCAAGGTCACCCTGAGATTCTACTTCTCCGATTAGTCCATTGTGACGGTGCGTGGGCCCATTAATGTGGAATGAGAACCCTAAAGTCTTATTAGCAATCTTACTACTAAATCAGTTCTGTTTTGCTGCTATAATTGATTGATCCAATGGAAATATTAATGCTTTGTGACCACAGGACACATGAATAAATCAGATTTTTATATTTTCGACACACCTACCTATCTCCATATGTAAAAATGTTAATCCATTCTTACGCTTAGGTTATCGGCAAAAATTGGAGCGTCAACTGGGGATCTCAGCAAACGGTTTACCCGTAAAATTGACCCGATATTGATCATTGCGATATCTCGAAATCGCCTTGATATCTCCGCTTGAAGGAAGCTCGAGCTGTCCTATGAATGGTCATCTGACAAGGCGCGTCACTCGAAATTGCCGGGTGAATATCTTACATGGAATGCAATCTATCTTGGTTCCAGCTTGGTATAAATGGGTTTGTGTTTAGTTCCGATTGCGGTTGCGTCTGGCTGGTTGATAATATATATATTCACCCAATTACTATTCAATTATAGGTATGATTCTCTACTTGTAGAGAAAGCAAGTACCCACTTAGGTTTGTGAAATCAAAACATAAATACATATTTTACATTTTAAATATCACATAAGAATCACGTGGTTTTTAGCTTTACTTCCATCTAAATATCGTTGCTGATTTGGCTATGCTTCAATAAAACAAATGTGTTTCTTCGGTTTAGGTTTAAATTTACCGTAAACAAGCACTTGTGAAACAATAATCTAAATAGGATTTTCTCCATTTTAACGCTCGCAACCAAAACAGTCCCGTTTTCTCTTATATATTCAAATGGCAGTCAAATTCATTGCGAAGTCGGACGTTTGTTGTCTGCCAACTCGGCTGCGGACATAAAAATTAATTAGCCCTACAACCGGTGTAATCTCAGAAGCCTATGATGATTAAACGCTAGAAAATTCGAAAGGTACAGGCTCCAAGACGATTGTTCTTTGAATCTGTTGTTTATTGCTCGTCTGCATTTCATCTCGTTCTCTACAGAGACCTAGAATCTAATCTACCATTAATACGCATCTAAATTTCCTGTGCTTGACAGTTCGTAAACAATTTATTATAAGATTATTTTCTGTATAAAAATAAATAATAAAACAAATATTTTTCCGATATACCATAATAAATATATGTAACCATTGATACTTTTAATGTGATACAGAAACGAATTCTCGTTTACAAGGCATACTCGCACTTGGCCATATTTTTGTGAATAGCTGAAATCAACCAGTATCTAGTGTTTGGTAACAAAACACAATGAGTAGGTGCTCTAAGTTACGAAGGGATAATTACAGAGCAGGCTTTTTTTCAAAATCCAACAGATGGCATTGTGGATGGCTGACCTCACCATGTTTTTCCTTTTGCGCATGATGATATATGGGAAGAAAACACCTAAACAATCAAAATATCACGTGTAATACAGTATCCTAAAGTGTCAAGTGAGTGAGATAATTTTAATTAAATAATCAATGTTCTCAAATATTCATCTATACTTCCAATTATCTCGCTAACATAACATCAATGTTTTGTGTGTTTAGATGCCCTTTTCTTATATTTACCACATTCATCATGCGCCGAAGGAAAACATGGTAGGGCCATCTACAACGTTGCATTTTGAAGTACCCCTGCCTGTAAAAAACATAAAACTATCAAATGCAGGTCAGAAAAATCACACCGATCACCTTCATTCTAAGAAATATGAATAACATTATCATTGATAGAAATCGTCTAGATTTAGTTTATAATAAGAAAGCAAAGTAGTTTAACGGTATTGAAATCTGACGCCTCATATTACTAGATCAAGGCTTCCCGGCAGCTAACGACGAAGTTTCTCAACCAATATAAAGTTTGGGCGAGAACGCTCGCTAAGCATCGCACGCACAAGAGGCGGGCGGGTGTCTTTGACTAAGTTCCGATGCATGCTTGATTCGCTATTGTTTTAGCCTTCGTCAAGCGACTCCTAACTATGACCGTCGACGTCGCTATTTCACCCAATAACTTAATACGCAAGTGTGTTGCTTCTCCCTGCCTTCTGCTGCAACTTGTGCGATCACTTGTTATTAACTTAACATATGCTCTTAAGTTCGGTATCGGTTATCGACATGTTCTCTTGAGTGTTGCTTATTGAAATAGCGCTGCAATTAGCGACTGCGGAATTAGTTGTGTGTTTATATGAAGTGGGCAAGCTAAATATGTGCTCTATTTGTGTTGTAACCTTGAGTGCGCTGCATTTGCTTGGTGATGACGTCGGAAAAATAGGATAATTAACGAAAGAAACGTCTTCGAGCCACCATATTGAAGTTGAACGGAGAAAGAGCAAAAGTGGAACTGAAAGCAGCTTCCACGCACCAGATGAATGTAATATAAGACGCAATGGCACCGCGCCGGATACGCCCCATCATATTGAATATTGCAGTGCATTCATGGAAATACGAGAGCTGTTC
Organism: Argyresthia goedartella; assembly: GCA_949825045.1. Taxonomy (NCBI): domain Eukaryota; kingdom Metazoa; phylum Arthropoda; class Insecta; order Lepidoptera; family Argyresthiidae; genus Argyresthia; species Argyresthia goedartella. Next base: position 12,182,884 of record OX463820.1, on the reverse strand, counting down.
ACTTCTATCTACGACAAGGAACATGGAAAATTGAAAGTCTCGTATTGGATGGGGAGAAAAAGTTAGATTATTACGTTGCATCACAAAATTTTACCGGCATATTGAAACACTTTCCGATTAGGGTCCTCCGTTCGATGACATTCAAAAATTATACGGAAATTGCAAAAAGTTTGCGAAGTGGAAACAGATTTAAATATTCTAAGTCGAAACCGCAACAGACACACCAAACAAAGTTCGCAAGGCAAGTAAACACCATTGACTCAACATGCCGTCAAAAACAGCTCGTTTCATCGTGATTTTTCCTGATTGCAACGGGTACATCTATAATCGGTGGCCATATATCAATCAGTCGTTACTACGTGGTCATTTATCTTCGCAGTTCAAGGATTTCTGTCCAGATTCGTGCATTGTTTCGACATTAGCGGGGGCTCTGCCGATTCGGATGTCTGAAATGCCAGTGGCGGCGGCGGCGTTCCAGTGCTCTGGAGCTAGCCCACTGCGCCCGACGCTCACCGCTCGCCCGATAGCGTTTCCAATTTCCTGACTTAAATTGCTCTAATTTGGTTATGCGCTGACGGGTGATCGAAGGCTGCTGAAGCTACTACCAGCAACGACATTCGTGCTGCGGCTTGTAATTTGTGTTGCCTTTTGGATGCGACGTTTCAATCCGACGGTTTCTGAAAATAAAGTTATAACGTAACCGTTTCGGTCAAAAATCCTTTGAAATACATTTAACGTTACACATAACCGCCATCGGTATTTAAAAGCCCATTCGCGGAAGGCGGAATGTGATGGTCGCCACTTAACTACTTTTACCATCATTGATTTTTTCACAAGCTATAAATAAGGAAAATTACATAACTTCTACTTAGTAAGTTGCTTGACTTAATTTATTTCGAGCGCAAAGATGGTCAATATATTAAGTTAATGGTGACCTAATTGACGTTTTATAGGTATTAAGACTGGTGAAGTATGGCTATTACCGCACTCCTTAGAGAAAGTTGGACCTTTAATAATTTAATTACATCAACGTAGACAGATCAATACTGTTGTGTACTGGCGAACATACTGTGCGCTTATACAATCGTATAACTTAAGTGTGTGTGCTGTTGGAATGTCTTTATAATAAATAAAACAAAATAAAATATGATACATAAAACTAAACTATGGATGCTTTTTGCCGATGTACAATGAAATTAACCAGTAATTGTATATCTCAAAATTTTCCTTTTCCTCCTTACATCGCAGTGTAATGGCCAGCATTGGAGTGCCAATATATTAGTCTAATGGTGAACTAATTAGCCAGCCAAGCGGTTTAACAGCTCCAAGTAATGACCCTTCAAGGAACCGGAACTACTCCCCGATTTGGGGGAATTAAAGCATTAGATGTTTGGATTTTCTTTTTATAATGACCGCTGTTGAGTACAATGCGCTTGAGTATTATAATATTGCTGATGTTTGTAGGGTTTTCTGTACACTCACCACTGTACCCTGAAATTACTCACCAAATTCGGACAAGGTTTAAAAATTCAAAATCCTCAAGATTTAAAGGACCTGAAATTGCACTCCACTGAAACAGTCCAGCCTTGCAAACGACTTATGTATTTGACTTGATTTCCAATTGTGTTTATAGAAATATCTACTAAAATTGTTTGTATTTCTTTTTGTTCAATTTTCAATTCAGAATGCTTCCTTTTTATTCAATTTAGTTTCATAATTCATAATTTCTTTATTGCACAAAATTTAAAGTAAAGTTAAATTGAAGACAAAACAGTGCACAACGGTATACTTATCTCTAAATAAGAGATTTATTCCAGCAAACCGATATAGAGTGTGAGAGGTAATAGTTGAGCGGGGGTCGACTAATTGTGTACAATTGTACTACATAGACAAATACCGAAACATAATAATATACACTTCAAATTAAATAGCTAAACCTGTTTTTATTACTATCTAAGCCTAATAATAAACGAATACTTAAATACTGTATAACTATAATAAACTCAATACATTTATAAAGTATATAAATAAAATAAAATTATAAACATACTAATACCTATGCTTGAAGAGAAAGATAGTGCGCTTTAAGTCGACTGTTAAAAATGTAGAGTGTTGAACTGCATTCCACAGTTTTTGACAACATTCTATCTGGTATATTTTTTTTATGCATTCCATAGTCCTAAGCTAGGGTTTTGCTGGCTCCGTGGGATGGAAAACGTAAAAATTCAAAATCATGTTTGAAGCTTAGAATATTCTGATGGACCAGAAGTTTCCTCAGACTTGAAAAACCAAACGAATGGTCTTTCTTTGCTATTCTCTAAAGTGAGAACAACTAAGAGGCCAGATACCCGGGCCAGCAGGGCCCGGGTATCTGGCCTTAAGAACTACTAACCTTGAAGAAGAGAACCTTGAAAAAGTCTCTCTCTCTCTCTATCTCTCAGGAAGTAAAGTGTGTGTCTACGAAAAGGAAATGTTCTCATCATCAAATAAGTGATCTCATACATCTCTCGTTCCGTAGAGGTGGTCACTCTATAGGGCCCTAACCACCGCTTCATGGCCCTGACCACCATAAGACATAAATGTAAACATAAAATAAGAACCTTCTCTATTCTCTTCCTTAATTTATTTAGGACCTTCTCTCAAAATTGTTTTCATTAGGCTTCCGTTACGTTGTTCACCCCAACCCTTCGTAACGTGAAAGTTTTGGCGCTCAACGGGTTTTTATTTTACACAATTTTTTATCTTCTATAAATTCTAAAACTCACTCACTCACACAGATTCCTTACTTCAGTGCAATGGTTTGCAAAGGACAAATCCTTTGAAGGTGGTTTGTCACTTGAACAAAGCGGAACCTTAATATGATTTGCAAATCCGTTTGGAATCTTGAAAAATGATACAAAAACCTCCTTCTCCCGTCACTCAAAATACTCTACTCAATCAAAATACCTTTGAACACATCTATCGTTAACTCGAATCTAACACCTTTCGCTACATCTACTCTTCCTACACTCATTCAAATTCCAAATATTAACATGATAACCGAACTGAAAAGGATTTCTTACAATGCACTACTTGCTCAAAATCCTTTTTGATAAAAATAAATGAATTTAGCATTTCTAGGCAAATACCAAAGGAATAACTTGAGATCAGAGTTCAGAGTCTTAACAGGACTTCATTCGATAGCACTAGTTGCCCAAAATCATTTCTGATAAAATTAAATGAATTTAGCACTTCTAGGTAAATACCAAAGGAATATCAATACTTGAGATCAGAGTTCTTCACTAACAATGCACTTCATTGGTTTAGGTTCCAAAAGAACCGAAACACCAACTTGACTTGGACTAAACTTTGTGACTTACTAGTGAGTACTTCGGTGAGTTTGACTATCACTTGAAACTCATGACTACTATCAACACGTGAGTTAATCCAAGGTGAATCCGAGACCATCATCATATATGTTTCCATCATGTTTGGAATGTTTTTTCGCCTAGAAAACAAACTCAGCGAAGAGGAGCAACTAAAGATTTTGTTCAGGCACATTCGCCCCAGTTACTCTATGTTCGTTGTACTAAATAATGCAACTTGCATTGATGCACTCATCTCTGCCTGGTAAGGTAATGAACGCATTCAGGATAGAGACCGCCATTTCCAGGAACCAAAGCTGCTGATCTGATGACAATCATAGCCATAGGCTAGCCTGAGAAATTTATTTCATCACTATAAAACTTCTTCAATCCTGAGAGAGATTAAATACTCGTAAACAATTTCCTATTCTTCGGATTATAGGATAGTGGTAGTTCCATCACTATATTTGGTAATAATTCTCATTAAGAAATTTAATTGCTCTTTCACTGTTGCAACTGCCCACAAACATAAAATCAATTCTCTTGGTCATATTGATTTACCTTTAACTTTCAATAACCAGACTCACATTTTTGGATGTCACGTTTTTCCTGACATACACCCCTCGATAATACTTGGTGTAGACTTTTGGAAACAATTCAATCTTGTTCCAGAATTCTTGAATTTTACTTTCTTCAATGAAATTCATTTTAATGCAAATACCCCTATCGAAAAGAAAGTTCTTCCTTATGAATTTGTATCTTCCGAACAAAGAGTAATTGCTGATGATATGATTTCTCGATTTAAATCTATTTCTTTTGAAAAAAGTTCTTCCTTATGAATTTGTATCTTCCGAACAAAGAGTAATTGCCGATGATATGATTTCTCGATTTAAATCTATTTCTTTGGAAAAAAGGCGATCTAGGTCGTACTCATCTAATTAGTCATAAAATCGATACTGGTGATACTCCTCCCACTAAGTAGCGCTCTTACAGGCTTTCTCCTGAAAAACAAAAGGCTCTTATTAATGAAGTTGATAAAATGGTCGAATGGAAAGTCATCCAAAAGTGCGAAAGCACATGGCTCCCCCTGTTCTTATTAAACCAAAGAAAGACGCTTATTGGCATTTTTATGTCGATATTAGGAAACTTAATTCAGTCACTCGTCCTGACGCTTAAAGTCTTAAAAGAGCTCAATACATTTCTAGTATTGATATTGCTAAATCATTTTAACAAGTGCGTTTAAATCCTTCTGATACGAAAAAAACTGCGCTTTATGTACCTGGAAGAGGTACATAAAGCGCAGTTTTTTGATCTGTCCAAGGCATTTCACTGTGTAGACCAAAGTCAAAGTCAAAGTCAAATTCAAAGTACTTTATTACTGTAGATATTTACATATACATAGCAAACGTCAAACCACGAAACATTGCTCTTAAAGCTAAAACACTACGGCATAAAAGGCAATAGCTCTAAGCTTATGAGATCGTATTTAGAAGGGAGAGTTCAAAAAGCTGACATTATTAGAACAAAATCGTCGGGATCTCAGGTGAAGATGGGAGTCCCACGTCCACGTCTGGATCCGTTCCTTTTACTCGTACAAAACATGTCAGAAATAGTATTATTTGCAGATGACACGTCATTTTTTTTTTATGTATTTGTATCTTGCAATCAGTCTTTCGACTATAAACAGATGCGATGTAGTTTATATCGGGTAAGGTGCTACTCCCAGTGGAGTCTGCCTTTCTTATGTGGAGTCAGTTTATATGCTGACTATCCTGGTCAAATATATCACGCCGCTTTTTTAATCTGCGTATGGTTTCTGGTATTGTAAGCTGGCCTGCAAGTTGGTTTGGGTGCCTTAGAAGGCGTTGTTTATGCTTGTCACAACGCATCTTCATCTCCTGTTTGACCATAAGCATATTGGTACCATCATGGATCTCCGCTGTTCTGATAAACCAGGGTGCATTAGTTATTTGTTTTAAAATATAGTTTTGAGCTCTTTGTATTATCATTATGTTGGAATCACTAGCAGAACCCCATAGTTCTAAGCCATATGTCCAGATTGGTTTCAGTATGACCTGGTAGATGAGTAGCTGGTTGTCGATTGCTAGTTTCTTCCAAGCAGCAAATGTAGGCCTCTATATTTTAAATTAATTTCATCTCTCTTTGCTTGAACATGTTGCCTCCAGGTAAGTCTGCGGTCTAGGTGCATTCCCAGGTACTTAACAGTGATACGGTGTGGGAGATGAGTGCCATTTAGGCTTACTGGTGGACAGTCTTCTTTGCGGAGGGTGAAAGTTATGTGCACTGATTTGGATGCGCTTGCTGCAATTCTCCACTTGGATAACCACTCTTCCACACAGTGCAAACTTTTTTTAGTTTTCGAGATGCTTCATCTGGACTTTTTTTTGAGGCTAGAATAGCCGTGTCGTCGGCAAAGGTTGCGATTGTGACCTCTGGACTTTGTGGTAGGTCAGATGTGTACAAAGTATACAATCCGGCCCCCAATACTGAGCCTTGTGGGACTCCCGCAGATATGTCGTGGAAAGGTGATGTGCAGTAATTTTCTTTGATTTGAAATATTCTGTTTGACATGTATGATTGTAATACTCCATAAAATGTATGTGGTAATAGAGTCTTTATTTTGAATAAAAGCCCCTTATGCCATACTCTGTCGAAGGCTTGTTGCACATCGAGGAATGCAGCCGAACAGTATTCTTTCTTGTCGTAGGTCTTTCCTATAGTTCTGCAAACTCTGTGAACTTGTTCTTTTGTACCGTGTTCTTTACGGAAACCAAATTGGTGGTCGGGGACTATAGAGTTTTCGGTTAGAACCTTACTCTGCCTGTTTAGCAAGATCTTTTCACACAACTTGGATAAAATTGGTAGCAAACTTATCGGCCGGTATGATGTTATGTCGTGGACTGGTTTGCCCGGTTTAGGAACCATGATAATCTGGGAAACCCGGAAAATATCTGGGAAGTGTCCCAGTCTCGTGATGGCATTGAACAAAGAACAGAGATACACTATGCCCTTACGTGGTAGTTCCTCGAGGACCCTCTTGTCAATGAGATCGAAGCCCGGTGCATTGTTGTTCTCTAGATATCTTATGTGAATACAGAACTCTTCAGGTGTCACAAATTTAAGAGGTAGATTGAGTTGATAATCTTGGTTTAGAACCAAGTCAATATCTGATTCGTTTGCATTTGGTCCTGGATCATTGGGTTTAAATACTTGGCTGAGATGGTTGGCGAAGGCTTCAGCCTTATCTTGTGCCGTTTTTTCCCAGGTACCATCTTGATTCCGGAGCGGCGGCTTGTGGTGCAGCGGTCGATTTAATTTTTTACATGCTTTCCATAGAGAGTAATTTGAGGATTTTGTGGCGGAGAGAGTTTCCAAGTGAGTCTGGACAGCGACGTCGTCAGCTTCCGCTATCATGAGTTTTAGGTATTTTATGGCTTTATTAAGCGTTGTTTTGTCACTTGGATTTCTGCTATTATGCCATACTCTCCGCAGCCTTCTTTTATCCAGTATTTTTAATTTTATGCTATCCGAGTACACTTTACATTGTGGTGGGCGTTCAGGAAGTTCTGGTGTAGACGTCCAGCAACATTGTTGTATGGTCGTTGTCAATATTCTGCATCATCAATGTCAGAGTCACTTTTCAGCTTCACATTGAGATCTAGTCGTTCATAAGCTAGGTAATAGAGAGTCTCTGAGATATTTCTTCAAAGAAACCAACATCCCACCAGTTGCAAGTCAATATATGTATGAAAACATAATGAATGTGAGAAAAGATATCTGTAGCTTTAAAACCATATTGATATCCGCCACAATGTTCAAACTAGAAATAAACATAAGCTTTCTTTTCCAATGCTCAGACTCACAGAAGTTAGTAGTTCTTTTATGGGATACTTTAAACGCTTCTACAATGAAATTCCGCAAGAAATACAAAACTTAATTGAAGCCCGATTAAAACAAAATATACGGCATACTTCGTGCACAAAGGTCTACTACAAAATTTATGACTTTTTACAAGACATCGTTATCTGGCTTAAACCAGTTCATTGCACCTTATATATTATGTACTAATCATTAGGCACCTACTTAATGTTTTATTAAGCTTGCTTGATTATGTTATGACGTTCATTAAGTCCCAATTTTTGGGCTGTTATGAATAAAAATCTTTGAACTTGAACTTGCACTTGAACAAAAAGTCTTATAGACACTTTATTTACTCCTGAATTTCAGAATAAAGTATTTGGTTATTTTGATGACATCATAATCATCTGCTCAACTTTCGAAGTTTTCGAGAAATTGAATAATGCTAAATTAACCAGTAACTACGGGAAAAGAAAATTATATTAAAAATAACGCAAATACCTTGGTTACGTTACATCAATGATCACGGTTTACGTGATGATCCTGATAAAATGCATGCTATACTAGATTTTCCAACACCTACTAATAAAAATATGTTCGTCAATTCGATGGTACTTATAGCTGGTTCAGGCGTTTCATTCCCAATTTTAGGACCTTGGCTGCTCCCTTTAATAAATTATCCTCGTTGGGCAAGAATGCTTCTCAATTTCATTGGACACCAGAAGCAGGCGCAACCTTTCTGAAACTTATACAATCATAAGTAACTACTCCAGTACTTGCTTGTCTAGACTTTGATCTACCTTTCGCTGTTCACTATGATGCATCTAATCATGGCATTGGCGCTGTGTTTACTCAGATACAGAATGGAAAAGAGGTCGTTATTGCTAACATGAGTAAAACTTTTAACAAACATGAACGTAATTGTTCAACTACGGAAAGAAAAACTTTAGCATTCATTACAGCGCTTGAACATTGGCGTTGTTAATTAGATAACAGAATACCGTTTACCGTTTTTACCAATCGAGATGCTTTAAAATGGTTTCTTAACCCATCCAATCCCTCCGGTAGATTAGCTAGATGGGCCATTCGTCTTTCAGCGTTTAATACGGATCTGAAACGTAAACGGGGTAAAGATAATGTTGTCCCAGATTTATTCTCACATTCTTATAATTCTGATACGGTCATTACTACTGCTTCTATTGCTCAGAACAACCCTTCCTCTCGCGATGATCATTATAACATCCTTTTTCAAGGCTGTCAGAATAATCCAGATAGTTTTACTAACTACACTGTCAAACAAACTTTACTTTGACATACCTTTGATGCTCACTCTTACTGACGATTATCTTTGGAAAGAAGTATTACCTCCATCTGAAAGGGAAGTTTTTATTTTAAATCATCATAGCTCTTTATCAGAACCTCATTAAGGAATATTAAAAACTAAAATTTTGTTTATCTTGTGCATGGTATCTCTCAAACAATTTTAATTAATCTTTCAATTTCATTCGAGAGAATTTCATAACTTTCTAAGAAAATATGAAATTCTCTTTGCTAATTTCAATCCTCACTTCTGTCCACAAGTTGACCCTACTGAAAGGTATAACCAAACTGTTATCACTGCATAGCCTTTCTAGTTGCCGAAGATCATAAAACTTGGGATAACTATTAACCTACTATTCAGGCTGCCATGAACAACTCTTTAAATGCTTTCACAGGATTTACCCCTTCATTCTGAATATTCTGGATTTGGCCGTGAACCGGTTATATCTGGTTCAATCTTCTCTTAAAGCTGTAATCTTGATGAAATTATATTTTTGCCGAAGGAGATATATTTAACTAATATCGGTTTACTCTCGTCCATTAACGACAAAATTCAAGTTGCTCTACATCTAGCTCACATTAAAAGAGACGTCAATCGGTACGGCCGTTAACATGTTAATTATTTTAATACAATACATTGCCTTTGTATATTTTTTTAACTTTCCTTCCTTCCTTCCTTGCATAAAATGTCAGTAATGGTTTTTTAATTTAAATAGGCTATATAGCCATTTAAATATCTTTTAACTTAACTCCTTGTAGTTGGACCTAACAACCAATTACAGATCTAGTCTCTTGATTACTATAAAACTATCTAGTTTTAGCTTCTAGTATTCCCTCACTTAAGGAATCACCTAGGCATCTCTACTAAACATCTTTATGTTTACTTACAGAGAATTTTCCACAAAAACTTGACTCTGTTACTGTAAATAGCCTGGTTCTAAAAAACTGAGCGGGTGAAGACTCTTTGAAAGCCTACGTCAGGAGAGTGTGTCCCAATAGTGGCTTAGTGACGTTTGCTAAGTATAAATGACATTTGCTAAGTATATGTAAATATCTACAGTAATAAAGTACTTTGACTATACTTTGACTATTGGCTTCTCTGGAGTATGTGTTATAGAATGTGAACCCTACCCTAACCTAACCGCTGGTGATGCATGAAAGATGATTTTTGTTAGATAGTAATGCATGTGGAGAGCTGGTCACTTATTAGTTGTCCCTTGAACATCGGGACAACTTCTATGTAAATATGTAAAAACTGTAATTATCAAAAAAAAAAACTAGAGCATTTTTTTTTCTCGGGCCATTTTTGGTGTTTTCTCTACAGTAGCCGCTGTACCCTAAAATGACTCACCAATTTCAGACAAGGTTTAAAAATTCAAGAGAAATCCTTCAAATGGGACCTGAAATTGCATAGTATCGTCTGATAGATAGTCCAGCCTTGCAAACGAATATGTATTGGACTTGATTTCCAATTTTGTTTATTTGAATAACAACTAAAATTGTGTGTTTACATTTTTTTACAGCATCTTCTTGTTTAATTTAGTCTGATCTTATCTGTGTTTTTTATACGCTCCTTATAGTCCTTTGCTGGCCCCTAGGGATAGAAGCGTAAAATTAAAAATCATGTTTGAAGCTTAGAATATTGGAAGCGACCAAAAGTTTCCTCAGAGTTGAAAAACAATCCCTTGAAGAGCATAACCTCTCTTGAAGAAGTCTCTCTCTTTATCTCTTAAGAAATGTAGCGTGTGTCTACGAAAAGGAAGTGTTCTCATCATCATATCAGTGATCTCATATGGTGCGTCCTGACCACCGCTACACGGCCCTGACCACCGCTGTACGGAATTGATCACCGTTAACCGTGGTCCACCAGCGTCTCCATCCCACAAGGCGGATCGACCGCCGATGTTACTACCTACCGGCTCTGCACAGCACCAGGCGTCTGTCTCTAATCTTTTGTATATATTCGTAAATATAGTTTAATAAAAGGAACTAACTTTATCCTCTTCTTTCATTTCTTTAGGACCTACTATCAAAATTATTTTCATTAGGCTTCCGTTACGGGGGGTTATTCACCCCAACTTTTCGTAACGTGACATGTTACGGGAATGTAGTACTGATCTTTAAAATACGCTCGTAAGATACTCGTACAGCACAAACATTTATTTACTTTAGCGCCTAACTATTGTATAGCTCTGGGTTACAGATCTTTATGTACCAATTCTGTCTAGTGTATAAATAGATAAGACTTACATCTTCTCTCCAAAAGTCAGCTAAGCTTCGCAAGCAACCAATGCACCCGCATTCGCACCGAGCGCTCACTAAACTCCCAATAAATTCTTCGCACACTAGAAGCGCTCACGAAACAAGAATAGGCATTCGGCGGCAAAATGATGTAATAGTTTTCTCAGAGCAAACACGAGAGAAGGGTGAGGGAACAGCCTCGGATAAACGCAACCCCGGGCGACCGATTTGTATTAGCCGTCTAGTACTGTAGTCGTAATTGTCGTTGCCGGCGGCTGCGGAGCGGCCTACACTCCAACACTCCAGGAGGGGGGATCGTGAAGAAAAAAAGGAGAAATATTGGGAAGCGATCGATAGAACGGATGGAGGATTGTATAGCTTATTATTGGTAGAGACAGTATGAGACAGAAATGGATAGTATGATGTCTGGGATACCTACTTATATAAACGAACCCCGCTTGTTTTTATTTATACGGATTTTGGTTTATTAAAATTGTATTATAAGATGGTATGAATATTAAGAATCATAAAAATATACTGCGACGAATTCTTAAGGTGTCAAGAATGCTGACGAACTAAACCGACAGCTTAAAATGCTCTTGTCCGGTTGAGAAAGGTTCCATTTGCAAACTCGTATTTAAATAAGTCTTGTTGTATCGCCTTGTTGTATAGAATATGTTTCAATATCGACGAAATTAAAACAGTCCACTGGAAAACTCGGCAGTACAATTGACGCGTCAAGTAGTTCATCCTATTACAATACACGGGCGGGTCGATGGGGCGGCATAAGGCGATCATTTGCGAATATAACGAAATCATTTGAAAATGTAGACGTTTCCAATTGTGATTTGTATGTATTTTTAGGCATGGACTATGACGTCACGTTTTACAGTTGTAAAAGTACATTTACGCTCTTTGTGCATAGTATTCATGCCAAAGGCAGTAGTTGTATTGTAGCTTTTTGTGTGTGTTTTGAGTCGGTAATTTTAGGTCTAATTTTGATTGCCCCGATCCCTTACTGGATTTCTTAGATGATCCTCATTTTTCTTGTTTGAACAGACACTTTGGTATTGGTATATTTTATGATTGTAGATAAAAGATCGGGCGTTAGGATTTGGTACGAGGTTTTCGTATAAATGAGGGTAGGGGACGCCGCAACCAGGCTACTGGATGGCAAGGTTGATGTCTCACGGAGCGCTGTGGCTGTAATTAATGGATTGTGCGTGGTGTCTCGAAGGAATCTCGGATTTTGCTCTATGCTCCTTTTCTCCATAAGCCCACAACAAACGAATATAGGACAAAATTAAGAAAAATATAAAGGGGTTTATCATATTGCCGCAACTATATTATCAAGAGTTGCGACTGAATTTGCTCAGTGGTGGCAGAGGGACACAGCAAACATAATTAGGCGTCGTGAGAACGGCTTTGTTGATTGGACGAGACGCGCCAACACCTTCAGGAGGAAATTGCACGCGAAAGGTAATATTTCACTCGGAAAACAGCCTCTCCTACATACTGGGTCTTCAACTGTGGACTCAATGATGAGATTGGTTTTGCCAATTAACAAGCGGCTCAGTGTTTGTTTAAATAAATAGAGACGCTACGTGAGCGCTGTATGCGGTTAGACAGCATAACAAAGTGGCTGTGACAAATTTATCAATACTACTTTGAACGGAGCGCGACCGCTTAATGTGTCGGGTCCGAATGAAAAAGTATTTCACGGAACCAAACACTGTTGTTTTTCCACGCCACACTTAACACTGGGGAAATTTATTATATTGTTAACGTCCAGAGTCAGTACGCAAATAAAAGTGAACGCGTATCTAGCTATTTGTTTTATCATACGCATTACCATCCCCCGTGCGGAAAACTGGCGAAAAATAACAACAGGAATGGGCGGTGACAATTCAAACTGTCAAATAATTCAAGGTGCGGAATACGTTTCTCACAATCAACTGGATCTAGAGCCCGGCGCGGGCGGCCGTTTGTTTCCTCTTTTTTTCTATCCATTCGGTTTCTTTATTCCTCGTTTCGCCTTATAAATATAAGAGTTTGGCATCTCTGCACGAATTCCCAAGATGAAATGGTATTTTTCACACCCGGAGTACTGCGAGCGCTCTGCGCCTCTGAGATTCAAGTAAACAGTGCAAAGCCGTGCACTATCAATGCCTCACATAACAACATGTTAGTTTGTTACCTTCAGTCTTATTTCAAAAGTCAATTCCGAGCATCGATGCAATTCTTTAATAAAGTCTCAACGTCGTAATATAGATTCAAATTAGATGCTCTTTTAAAATCGACGACAGACGCAACACGCCTCGGTTCTTTAAAAAAAAATAAAAACAGAATAGCCGTAATAAAGCCGATTCCCGCTCGTTTGGATTTGTGAGAAAGAATTAAAGTCCTTTTTAGAAGAAGGTCACCCTAGATAAAGAATGTATCCAAAGTCCAAAGCGTGTAATAAGAATTCCCAAGCGGGGGGGCAGCCGGCGGAGTAAGACGCTAGAGAGACATGGGGGGTGGGACGAGGAGAGAGTGACTCGAGCGATGATGAGCCACGATCACGCCATGGCCAAAGCCTACTTGCGCTAGCCTGACAAATTGTCGAACATATTTTCAGTAAAATTTCTTTCCCCCGAATCCAATTATTGAGCCCCAATACCCCAGCGTAGTACTTACGTTTTGCTGCCGTATTCGTTGCTAATAATACACAATCGGTTTGTTACGGCTTTGCGTTATGTGCTATAAAGTACTTAAATTGAGAGTCTATACATGTTAATATTGAAATTGATAATGAAACTTTCATAAACGTTTAGTTTCTCAAGCTTGCAACGATATAAAAACGAAAAACAGTACCCTCACATTCGTCATTCCATCGACAGAAAATGCTGAAAATACCTGAAAACTGTTATTGTTTAATGTTTAAATAGTTTGTACATGTAGCTGTCACCTTAAGATAGTCAAAACCGTTACTTGATAAACTAAAGTTGTTCAACTAACGGTTAAACCGTTAAATAGTAAACTAGTTTAAACTTGAATTGGAAACGAAATACGAGCGCTGCGGTAGCTTAGGTGAAGACTAGAGAGGGGGCGAGCGCAGCGAAGCCCCCAATAGTCTTGGTGTTAGTTTGGCATGTAGGAACAAAAGAAACGTAAATTCTAAACCCTGTTGCTCTGATTTACTATCTGTCGATAGTTGATCAACTACCGCGTTAGTTTATCAACTAACGGTTTTGACTATCTTCCGGTGACATATATATCCCATAATATCTAGTAAACCAGTTTATTTGCTGTAGATACAATTTTTTATTTTGTCGAAAAATTGGTTGAATGGAGACTCTGCTTATGAGGCTCAGAGGGATAAGTGGAATTCGCAACTTAAAACAACCTGCACTCAAATTCCAAATGTATATTAAGTGGGTTGCAAACAAGGCTTTGTCAAAACTTGTGTCACCACTGCGAGAGTGAGCTTCAAAGTCTGGAATTACGCGACAGCACACGATAGATCCCTTCTGTAAAACAGTGCAGTTTTAAGTTAAGCCGCCTCTAGATTAACTTGCCAATCTCCACTAGTCCGGACCCGCGTTCCCTATTTGCCTCATACACTTGACTTGGCCCGGTTTTATTTTTTTACTCGCTCTGCGCGAGTACAGTCCGCATTTGCGCTCTCTCACGTAAATCTTATGCATTCAGCATTTGTTTACAACATTCAACTGTGTTACGAATATGAAAAATACCTCGAGAGACTAGCTAAATTACGTCTCAGAGGGAGACCGGCGGAACGGTTGATAGAGTAATATTTCCGATGTTCGTTGTTTTCAGTGTTTGAAATTTTATTTCAGTTTACGGTCCCTTCAATAAGATGTGCAATTTCGTTCAGCTGACTCGACCTAAATTGGCCTGTTTGCAAGCACAAAACCGAAGCCTGTATGAGCATTCTGTAATATCGCAGTGCGCTAAGTTTGCGAGACATTGTCGTACAATAATTGAGATTTCCCATTTATGTGTTTGTGTTATTTACTTAAGCTTATTTTACTTACACCATATTGCATTGTTTTTGTTACTTTCTTGTTTCATACCTTCTTTTGGTGTGGTAGGTTCTGATATTTTATTTCTGTTAATGTGTTCGTGAATTGGTTCAAGACGCTTTTAATTGATTTAGAAAAAAAATAAAAAAAATACAAACATATATTTTCTTTTGTTTCATGTTTTGTTTATTGTATGTGTTAAGCTAACTGCTGAGACTTGATATAAGTCTGATTGTTGTGTATCTGAATTAAATATAAATGAATTGTAATTATACAATTTATATTTAAACACAAACAACACCAAAACTACAAATAAGAAAGAAAATAAATACAAGGTTGATATAAGAAGACTCTTAAACAGCAGCTACCAAACACTCGTATTCGATACAACCGTGATAAAAGCTCAATTGTATGCAGTAAATAAAATATGACTTGGCCATATTTCCGCTTTCGTTTCTTCTATTATTTCTTCCAGTTTTTATGTCCCTTTTTCTGGCCTCCCAGGGAAACCGTTCATACAAATACCTTTCTGATATTGCCGAACTTTATTAGCATTGGGCACGTGTTTTTATATCTGGAATATCTTTCACTTCTGCGGCCCGCGTGAAATAAAGATTCAAGCACATATGCTCCAGCATTATATCAAGATATATGAGAAAAGTAATTTCTTTTGTAGCAATAATTTATTGAGTATTGTAACTGCCGAAGCTCGGATAGCCATTGAGATTATGAGTTCATTTCTACAACTGGTTGAATCGCAAATTCGAATAGCATTACCTTACAAAATGTACTTTGTATACAATACTTTGCATGCCACATTTTTATCTACTTAAATGGAGTGCTCATTTTGTGCACCAAAAAGTATGCAGTAAAGTCTCTCTCTCTCCATTATTTAGGTGGAACAAACTCGCAAGTATGCACAGTGTAACAAATTTCTTGCAGAATGTACGCAAAAATTTGTTGCATCCTTGTATTCATAGAAAACGTCGACATTACTCAGGGAGCGTTCTTGATTCTCGATTTAAACCTTCCCTTAGGCAGAACAGCACGGGGCAGGCGGAGGAAGACGGCGCGAAAATAAATAGCTCCTTCGAAAGCTTTCGCGAAAGCGAATTAGAATAATGCGTCGCGATTTGGCGTTTTAACCATCGAGAGCGAGGGAATGGCCCTCGGTGGATTATTTGGGTATAAATGATGACGTCGTGACTATGCCAGCCGCTATTGGATCAGCAGCGTCAGGACACTTAGAACAGACATCAAACGCTGTAGTCGTAGACGGAAAAAATATTCGTGTTTTATTTTGTACATAATTCTTTGATATTTATCGAAAAAGATATCTACCTCGATCGCACTGGATTAAACCGAATTGTGATAGTTTGAGTTTGTAGATAACAGTTTGCTTATAAACATTTTTTATTTGAATCACTATTTTTATGAAACTTCCAGCGGTAATTCTGACGATTCAATTAACTGACAAGCGGTAATATCTACTTCATATAGACAAAGTGCAGAATTGCAAAGAATATCCAAGTAAAATCATGTTTTGTGGGTTAATCAAATTTCAACGTTCAAATTTCTTTATTACTATAGATATTTAAATATACTTAGAAAACGTAATTTTTTGCACCTTCTCTACATTGGACCACGGTGGAAGAAGCAGGGCGTAGAAACTCACAGAAAATTGGTTGTGTTTAACTCCTCAAGTCATAGAAATAGTACAATATTTATTATTATAATTAATAAGTAGGAATAAATAATTACAAAATTATTAACAGCAAGCTCTGTGTTGAATTAAATGAACCCCATACAGTCCCATCATTTGAGTAATCTTGAACATTGTAATATCCCCTTTTTCGACAAAGTCGCTTTTACATGCTTTTTAAATTGCTCAATAGACAATTTCAAAATCTCTACAGAGGAATCTTGTTGTAGTAGAAAATGCACTGACCCTTAAAGAATTGCTAACCTTTGCTAAACCGGGGCGCAACAAGCCTTTGATTATTTCTTTGGTAAGCGTAATGCTTACCTAAGAAATGATCACTGCTATCGCTAAGTTTGGAAAATTAGCTATGGCTCTTGCTCACATACATTCGATTTTTGAAGATAAATTGACTAGCTACAGTTAGTATGTCAATTTTTTTAAAAAGCTCTCTTAAGGAGTCTGTGCGTTTATAATTATAAATTTCCCGACTAGCTCTTTTCTGTAAAATAAAATTTGTTTGAATATCCGCTGCTTTCCCCCACAACAAGATATAATTTTTCAAAAATTTTACTTTGTGCTGGAAGAACAGATATTGGTCTGACATTTGAAGGATCACCCTTGTCTTCCGACTCGAACAGAAGTATCACTTTACTGTGTGTCATGAGGTCTGGGAAAGCTCCTTCGTCAACAAATTTATTGAATATATAAGCTATGTGTAGGGGCTATAACTGGAATTACTGAACCAATGAATTTGACTGATATACCCCACAGGTATTTTTTTTATTTGAGTAATCTAAACGAGGGATCTACATGAAGAGTACTTTACAATGGTCAGCTTACTGAACCCATCCCAGTGACCTCCGAAGTAAAACAGGGCTTCTTGTTATCTCCACTGCTTTTCTTGATTGTGATGAATGACGTGATGTGTAGAGTGATACTCAATAGTCGTAGAGGTATAGCGTGGACGGAACATAACGACCTGGAAGATATAGACTTTGCAGACGATCTTTGTATACTTGCCACAACGCGTGGAGATCTCCAATCTAAAGAAGATGACCTATCACTTGAATCTGCTAAGGAAGGACTA
The DNA here is from genome assembly GCA_949825045.1 of Argyresthia goedartella. Taxonomy (NCBI): domain Eukaryota; kingdom Metazoa; phylum Arthropoda; class Insecta; order Lepidoptera; family Argyresthiidae; genus Argyresthia; species Argyresthia goedartella. Next base: position 12,165,283 of record OX463820.1, on the reverse strand, counting down.
CATCAACTGTGGAAAAGTAAAGTAAGTGGAAGCCCGCATCAACAAGGCTCGAGCAGCTCAACTCAAACCAGTGTAAAACTCCTCTACAATAACACGTCGCACCAAGTTGAGAATCTCCAAATCCAACATGAAGTCAGTTCTTCTATATAGATGCGAAACGTGGTTCGTTTGAAAGGAAATCTCTGGCAAGCTCCAAGTATTTGTCAATAAATACTTGAGACAAATATTGGGAATATTCTGGCCAAACACAATCACAAACGCAGCGTTGTCGAGTAATGGCTTTGCCGTTGAAGACAGAGGTGATCACCAGGAAGTGGCAATGACTTGCTTGGCCACGTGATGAAGAGACCTGACAAAAACCTGACGAATATAACTCTCAAATGGTGCCCAAAGGGAAAACGGAAGAAAGGTCGCCCCAAAACAACGTTGAGACGTTCAACGGAGAAATACGCTGCCATTGTGAGCTCAGATGACCCAAGATCGGAATAAATAGAAAGCTGGACTGAAAGCCCTATACCCCTGCTAAGGGATGACAGGATGAGATGATGACGATACAGTATTCTAAACGTTTTTATAATTTCCTGGGTACATGACGACATTTTAAATATACATTACTGACGCTAGTGCTGTTTTTTAACAAAGTCTCAGCTTTATATGGTGATGAATTTAGAAAATTTGTTGTGAGTAAGGGTACATTGGTTAAGAAGGTTTCGATAGCTCGAGCTACATCAGCGTTGGATTTAACAACTATGTTTAAGCAGAAATCATTTGCCAAACGTTTTTATTATATTATCGAATTATTTTATTTTTTTATATTAATACGAAAAGTTTTTGCAGTTCTAGTCAGTCTAGTCATGAAATATTCTATTAAAGTTTTAGGTTTTTTGTTCGTAAAGGTCATACAAGATAACTTTACTTTTACGAATTCCAAAAGTTGCCCAGTCATTAAATTTTTATTTATCGTTGTAGTCACTGACTTTCTTTACATTTTTAATTCTGTTTGAATAATGTTAAAGAATGTTTTTTGGGTTCTGTTCATTAAAATCCAGTACTGGAAAATGTATATCTAAGTTTCTGTACATATCTCTAGTCTATGGGCTGTAATAGGCCTATAAAATGATGGTTCAGACTTATCCTTACTAGCAATTGGGAATGAAACTTTTTGACTACTGTGGTCAGAAGGTAAGCTGTTAATTACATTTTTACTTTTGAATGCACAGTCACAAAAAACGTTATCAAAGCAAGTTTGGCTGGTAAGTGTAATTCTAGTGAGCTCTAGAAATAAATGACATATATTAAATGATTTCAATAAAGTTATTAATCGTTGTTTCATTGTTGTATCTACACATCAAAACTATATTATGATCACCACAAGTAATTTACTTTTTTCTGTTATTACATAGTTTAGTGAGGGCTTCCGTCATAATTTTCTCAAATATTTCGAATTTGCCTTTTTCATCCCTGGGAGGTCTGTAGACACAAACAATAATATTGCTATCTAACTCAACACAGAATATTGTCTTTCAATTGTCTTTCAAGTGTAAGAATATCTTTCCGTTGTTTCACCTTAATATTATATTTTACTAAGATTAAAGAACCACCTCTATCAGCAGTCTTTCTATTGTAACAAATGACAATTTTTAATTATTTATATTAAAAGACATCATATTTTCTTTAACAGGTTTTGCAACACAAATAACATCGGTGTCAGAATTTTTAAGAAAAAATACTAATACCAGCTCTTTGCCAGGTAGCCCCTGGATGTTTTGATGGGTAAAATTGAAGTGGGGCTTACCCTTTGACATATTTAGTGGCTCTAGTATTCTAAAGATTTCCTCTATTGTCTTATCAACTAATTTAAATTTCTTGGAACAGATACCAATGTTGCATGCAAAGTATTATTAACCGGTGAATTCCCAATAGGGGTGCATGTCATCGTACCCTTAACATAAGCAGGTTTCTGATTAGTATGTTCAATAAAAACAGCTGATGTCAAGTTGACTTTGGTTAAACCAACTATAGCTTCGTCGCATATATTATATGCAAACAATGTAGCTACTAATTTTCTATGTATATTAAACAGGTACAACGATATCCTGAGTCAGTCTAATACTTAAATGCCTTTATCAATATATCTATTAACAACATTGTTCACATCGGGATAGCTGTCAGTTTAGGAAAATCGCATTTTATCTCCTATTCATACGTTAAAACACCTTGAAGCCATTTTAAACCCATCAAGCCCCACACATCAATCTCAGTAACCGGCATTGTTAATTTTGACATCATAAACATAACACAAACGGACCAAAATTTATACTTTTTCGTAACACCGTTGAAGCTTTGTTCATTTGAAATAATTTTCTGTTAAAATTGTAATGTGGTAAAAAGGTTTTATAATTAGTAGCCTATCGCTTGTTTCATAATTTTATATGTTGAATATTTAAGGTTTTCTGTTTAGCTCCGCTATGTAAATTGTAAATGTTTTCGTCATTAGGATTCGGGATTGATTCGTGAGATAAAAGAGAAACCGTAATATTTTTATATCTATTGTATAGGACTTCTTTTGTGAAGGACATTGATCGTTCTTCGACTGATGTATTTCAGTAAGCTCATAGATATAGGTGAGGGCGATTGTCCGCATCCAACGCTCGTAATATTTCTTCCGAAATCTCCACCTCAATGGTGTCTCGTTGGAAAACTCTGCCAAGGATTTTGCTCCACGCCTTTTTTTACTTTATAGATAGATTTTGGATAAGATATGTTGGGCTACTATAACGGGGTGAAATATAGATTAATATCTGGAAGTCTATTGTTGAGACCATAGTGTTATAATTTCGTTATAGGTATTGGTTAAGTTGGTAATTTGACCCCATTATAAATCAAGTAAGTACGTTACAGTGTACCTTATTCATAAGCCTTCGCATGCCTTAGTATGTAATAATTAAAATGACCACAGCATAATCAAAAACATACTTATTCTTAAAACAAAAATTTCACACAGTGCGCCGTAGAGGCCATATTAAATATTTTGACTTTAATTAATCCTTAACGGCCTGCAAGCTGTATGCGCTCATAATTTGTAAATCTCGTTCTGAATCCACTTCTCTCCTTACCCAACGAAAGAAAAAACGATTTCTCAAACCATGCAGCTCGTATCTAAACTATAATAATACCTTGGACACTATTTACACACATTGATCTAGCCCCAAACTAGGATTTCCTGTATCTTGGGTACTAGACAACGATACACATACTTATATAGATAAATATTATACTTAGATAGATAAACAACCATGACTAGGGTACAAACATCCGTTCTCATGAAACAAATATTTGCCCCCACCAGGAATCGAACCCGGGACCCTTGGCTTCGCAGGCAGGGTCACTGCCGTCTCGGCTATTCGGGTCGTCAAACAAAAAACTATAATGTCCGTCAAAGATAAGCAACATCGGAGAGGCCTCAGTTCTGTTTGCTTTGTTTCAATAAAATGCCTGAACCATTCGGCAAAAAAATAAGATTGAACCCATCCAGATGGTCACTGGGCCAAATAACCTGTATGACAAACAACTATCGCCATGAAACTGTTTTAATCAGAGCTACATATTATTTTATTTCTCCAGCCTAAAATGTGCGAAGAAGTGAAAATTTAAGTTGCTCAAATCAAGCCGGTTTCATAGTAAATGTTGTTCAGAATGATGTCACTAACAATCTCCTAAAATATTACTACCCTTTTCTGTTACACCTTGTAAAACCAAGTCGAAATACACCCAAGTAATATAGTGTTGCATAATTACGTTCAAAATCCAGCAGGAAAAATATTTTCCAACATAATGTCCAAATCACCTAAAGTTTGTCCAAAAAAAATTAATAAAACGCAGAGCGATTTAAAAGTTTGCCGGTTGCGTGTTTCGACTGCTTCGATTAACAAAAAAGGTAAAGCAATCTAATGGCTAAATCTAATAGCTATCACAAGAGCTACGCGTTGTACGCATCTTATTCAAGATGGCATATTTCTAAATTATTAATATGTAAGGGGGCAATATAAGGCAGGGACCACATTACCACCTTTTCTCTACAGTATTTTTAATTTTGGCGTGTTCCGTTTGGGCGTTTAGTAGCTTTTTACAGATTTATACCTATGGAATAATTAAGATTTTTTTAGGGACTGGTAATAAGTATTGTTTATAGAATATCTATATAGTCATTCTACGAACTTTTAAATTGCTTTTATAGACAAACTCACCTTTTAGTATGCAGTGATGCAAAAATGTATTGTGATAGTAATTATCAGTAAAAAAAATGCCGTTTACAAAGCATTACGCTTACAATATATCACGTCGTATGCTCTATAAATCATAACGACCACAAATACGCTGAGATAAGCTTATCCCATCAAGGCAGCTTAAGTCGTTCCTGAATTATTGGACACTTACACAGGCAAGACGCAGCAAGCGCCCAGACTCAACATGTGTTTTATATCTTCCCAGATATATTTCATAATATCAAGCCACGCTCTGGTATGAGATTGAAAACACAGAAATATGGCTTTATGATGTTATACGTCTTCAAGTAACTTATAACTTACAAAGAATGTGGGTTGAAGACGGCAACTGCATTCGTGGAAACAGCAACATCTTATGTTATTTAAATAAAATAACCCTCTAGTCGAATATTTGTCACGGTTTTCTTTAGTTTGTAAGCTTAACATGACTTTAATAGAGCTATTATAATGACGGTCACTTCAATAGATTATAGTCTCCTTTAACAGTTAAACAATAAAGACACTAACTCAACGATTGCAAACCCACAAATATTTTAATCATAATTTAAAGCATTTATCCTCTCAGAAGCCTTAAACCGTCTTATTTTTAAAGCTACCTAAGCATTAAATGCTCTACTGCCATTATTAAATTCAATAAAAAAGGGGCCATTTTCATCACAGTGACAGTAATAAATGCTGCACAGCTTTACTGTCAGCCATGTAAAGAGAATCAGATAAAGTGTTTTTTAAGTATTTAAAAATATATATTCCTACTTTTAAAGTAGATTTAAAGCATTTAAAATTTAATTGGGGTAGGCTGTAAATATTTGGAGGCAGAAACGGATCCCCCGCCGGGCTCCGAATGTCGATAGGGCTTTGGCAGGAGTCCGCAATGCATGCCAATAAGACCGTTACCATTTCCAGAGGATCTTCGAAAATCGAATTCTTGTCATCACACATTTTGATTATTTGATTCCGATCACATCATTGTATTCATTGAAGAGCAAGTAAAATTTGTATTTTCATACTTAGAGAATTATGTTTACCCGTATTATGTTACAGTCCTTTGTTATGTTTAAATTACTTATAAAGAGAATTCAATAAGTTTAAAGGTATCGCAGGGACTTCTGATTATTTAATGGATAGCCAGATGATTTGCCCACCATGCTAGGGTGACGGTGTGTATTAATCTAGCATTACGAATATATCACCCCAAATCCGCTCTTTATTTCATGACTCTCTAATATCAAACAAGTAGCAGTCATGAAGCCAGAAGGTGTTTGTTGTTGTTTTGTATTTGCGGAGGAAGGGGGGGGGGGGAGGGGTGAGAGCACAAACAACACGTAGCTGTATACTTGCTTGGTCCAGATCGCCACTTTTCCAGGCTCGGTGGTTTACGATGCCGCTCTGTCATCCCTAATTAGTTTTTCGTTCGAAGTAATCGCTGTCGGTACAAACATGCAACGTTGTAGCTCCTTAATGAAAACGCTCTTAAGTGCTCGTGTTTAATGTTTATTTACTTCCACTTTGTTTTTTTAGCTCTCCTCCTTTCTTATTATGGTCTTCAATGTTGAATGAAGAGCTTGGGAACGGAGTTGCGATGCTCTGCAGACGTCTTCAGGCAGGATTTCAAATAACGCGGAGCACGATGAAGGGGTACATTTTGATTGCCCGAGTCCCGCTCTGCTATTGTTATATATTGCGTTATGTTATGAGTTTATGGCTCTTTACAGCCAACGGTATTGTCAGAGTAAGATACTTAATTTATCTTTCTATCCACGGTTATTTATACCAATATTATAAGCAATCACAACATTTTAGTTTCGCCCTGATTAGGATTTATTCATGTACATACATCAAGTTATAAAACAAATTCTCAAATGTGTCCTCGGTTGCTAAGAAAAATTGTTGGCCGAGAATTGGGTTTATGTCTCGATCGATAGACGCACCTAGTAACCGTTTGTAGAACACAAATAACGCAAGGAGTCCCGATAAAGCTTGCTGTTCTCGGTAGTCCACACCGCCCGTAAGATTTATACGACGTTTTTAAATATAGCTACCTACTTCTAGGTCAACCTCAGCTAAGGTACAAAGTTGAAAGTGTACAACTTTCCCAATGTTTCTTCGTGTGAATCGATATTGTCTTCGGAAACTCTTGTACTTTCTATGATAAACCTTAAAAAAGGAAAATTTAAGCCATTATAGGATTAATCGTGTATCTGCCATAGGTGTGTAAAAGTAATATTTAACAACCAAATTCTAAAACAATCAGTTGAAATTTGGTACACTGATGTATAACTTGGCGAAGAACTAAAAGTGATTACTAATCTTAACTACACTAAATAAAAAAACTACATAAAAACGGTTGATAATCTTAACAACACCAAATCTAAAAACTCTAATCTACTAAATATCAAATCAACTCCCGAGAACTCAGTAAACTATGTAAATACATTTTTTGCCAACATCGGTAGGAAGCTTGCCCAGGAAATCATCTCGGAAAAATCATATAATAAAATGTAATCTGAACCGCTAATGCCGAATCAAGTCATGTCTCCAGCCTCATCCTTTGTTCTTCTTGACACAGACCCACTCTTGTGGATTTGTGTCAAATGTGACTCTAGGTCTATAGAATCATCACAAATCAAAAAACAGGGAATTCTCCTGGTCTCGACGATATATCGTCACGCCATTGACGACCCGAATGGCCGAGTCAGCAGTGACTCTGCCTCCGAAGCCTGGTCCGAGTCCTGGTGGGGGCAAATATTTGTTTGATGAGAACGGATATTTGAACCCTAGTCATGGTTTTTTATCTATCTAAGTATAATATTTATCAATATAAGAATGTGTATATGTGTCTAGTACCCAAGATATAGGGAATCTTAGTTCGGCGCTATCAAAGTGTGTAAATAGTGTCCAAGGTAATTATTATTATTATTATTATAATTTTCTTAAACTTGCTAAAGTCAAAGTCAAAGTCAAAGTCAAAGTCAAAGTACTTTATTACTGTAGATATTTACATATCTTAGCAAACGTCATTTTTTGCCTCTACTCTACATTGGACCACTGTGGGAGAAGAAGGGCGTAGAAACTCCCACAGATTGATTTTTAGATCTCTTTTAAAAATAGGTTGTGCTTAACTAATATAAATATGAAAAATTTAATTGTTATGATTAATAAGCAGGAATAAATAATAACAAAATTATTAACAGCAAGGTCTGTGTTGAGCTAGATTAACCCCATACAGTCCTGTCATTTAAGTAATCTTGAACATTGTAATATCCCTTTTTCGACAAAAGTCGCTTTAACATGCTTTTTAAATTGCTCAAATGGCAATTTCAAAATCTCCAGAGGTATCTTATTGTAGTAGAGAATGCACTGACCCTTGAAAGAATTGCTAACCTTCGCGAGTCTAAATCGGGGCGCACATAGTCTGTGATTATTTCTTAGGTTAACATTACAGCTATCGCTAAGTTTGGAAAATGTTGTAAGGTTCTTGCGTATATATATTATATTTTCGAAAATAAATTGACTAGCTACTGTTAGTATGTCAATTTATTTAAAAAGCTCTCTTAAGGAGTCTGTTCGTTTTAAATTATAAATTGCTCGAATAGCTCTTTTTTGTAAAATAAAAATAATTTGAATATCCGCTGCTTTCCCCCACAACAAGATACCATAGGACATCACACTATGAAAATAACTAAAATATACTAGCCTAGATGTAGCCACATCCGTGCTTTGTCTGGTAAACATCTTCTAACTCTTATAATCTGTCATCTCGTTGATCTAAGTTTTCAACAAGGCATCTTCCCGTCGCGGTTGTAGCAAGCCATTCTATAACACTATAAAGATATCAATAATTTTAGGCCCATTTCAGTTCTCCCTTCTATATCCAAAATAGTAACCAAAAGATACTTAGAAAAATTAACATATTATAACGTCAGCCTTTTCTCATACGGGGTGACGGAGGCACAAGTATGCCCACTTTGAGCCAGTTATTCAATACTCCATTTAGCGTGACAGGGGGCTAGTCCATCGCCGCAGCTATGGAGTAATGAAGGTTTCCTCACGATGTTTTCCATAACCTTGAGAACGTCCGTATAATATACTTAATTTAAATTAATTATTTAATTGGTACATGGCCAGGAATCGAACCTGCATCTCCTATGTGACTAGCAAGCGTGAAATCCATTAGACAACGGAGCTTAGAATAAAAAAAAAAACAAGAAATCTCTCTCGCAACATGGATTTGGACACGCAAAATCTACTGAAGATGCCGTCTCAGACCTCAGTTTCTTAATAATTGAACATATTGTTAAGTTGTATCTATCTAACATACCTATTACTAGACCTAAGACTGTCTCATACAATTTATGTATATAGGTTAAATTGAATAAATTGAATTGAATTGAATATGTAATGTCTTATCTACATAACAAACTAAAAATATTTAAAGGTGTTCCTTGATCTGAAAAAAGCCTTTGACAAATTATCTATTCCCAGTCTTACACGCTAGAAGAGATTATCTAGCCTTCTAGCTCTTCTTAGAGACCATCTGAGCGGACGTAAACAACAAGTAAAAATTAAATCACATACTAGTGATGAGGATGACATTACATATTCAATTCAATTCAATTTATTCAATTTAACTTATATACATAAATTGTATGAGACAGTCTTAGGTCTAGTAATAGGTATGTTAGATAGATACAACTTCATGAACATCCAACTCCTAAACTAGTGTTACCTGTATTTTAGGAGTTGGGCTCTCTCTATTTGTTCTTATAAAAATAGACAATTGTCGCTTATTTAGGTTTGTGGTTTACTTATATGTATAAAATTACTAAGTAAGGAAAATAACACATGTATATAGTTATAAAATTTAGATAGTGTTCTTGAAGATTACGCGAAGTGTGTAGTGTATGAAGGTCCTCATTGTGAGTAGTGAAAAGTATATGTGTATTTGTGTACGGGTGTGTGTGGTGTGTGTGATGGGATGTGAGTGAGTGTCTGTGGTATGTAGTAAGTATGTAAAAAATATAGGTTTATTTATTAATATGTTTTTTTTTTTATTATTATTGTGTTTAGTTTAACTAGTTTATCTTAAGTAATAGTTGTAAGCAAATATTCGGTATCGTCGTAGTTGAGTTTTTTAAGCCATTTGAATAATACCAATTTAAGTTTAAATTTTGTTGGTGGATATATATTCAGTATTCTGTTAACCTTATTGTATATAGACTCGGGGCAAGGCAGCAGCAAAATCGGTCCTTAAAAGCATGTTTATAATTGAAAAGTTGACATAATCTATCAGTGCGTATCTGGAGCAAATTCTGTGGTTCAAATTTTAGTAGGGAGTGCTGTTTTAATAATATTGAAAATATAAATAGCTGCCTGACAGTGCATACTTCGCAAAATTCATAAACCAAATGTGTAGGATAAAGTCTTGATCGGAAAGTGCACACCTTCAGTACAGCTCGCTGTGCTCTTTCTAAGGGCAGTATCTAAGTTTTAGAAGCGCCACCCCAAGATGTGATACAATACATAACTATCGAGGCGCTCCCTAAGGAAGTGTCATAGGACCAATACATTAAAGCTTGAGAATGCTAACATATTTTCATATTCAGACGACACTGCAATTGTCTTTCATGGTCAATATTGGGAAGAGACTAGGGAACTGACTGAGATAGGGCTAAGAAGAGTTAATGGTTCGCTTATAAAACATGTTATCCCTCGACACATCTAAAAAAAATATTTGTTTTACTATGAACGAGAACCCAACCTAATTCAAACTTCAAAATCAAAATACAGGTGTAACCAATTGTCAGATGACGGTGATAGCCCGGTGTTAGTTAAGCTTCCTAAAGTAAAATACTTGGGTGTTATACTGGACGAAAGGCTGTTCTGGTTTGACCACATTGAATTATTAACAAATAAGATGATGATGATGTAGATATTCAAAAAGCTAAGGCATGTTACATCAGGTAAATCAAATATATACTGCATTTGTGCAATCTATTATTACCTACAGCATCCCAATATGAGTGGGGCAGCTAAAACGACATTCTTAGAACTTGAAAGGTCTCAACGATCTCTAATAAGAATAATGTATTTTCTAGCATTAAGATTCTCCACTACATAACTCTATCTAAAAACCAACTTACTTACGATAAGGAAAATTTACATACTGAACAAAATTATTAAAAAAACACAAAAAATTATCTTTTAACCCTCTATACTTGAAACTCGACAAAATTATATAGTATCAGAAATTGCTCCTTACAAAAACTGCCTTTGCTCAAAAATAAATTTAGATACAGGCATTTATTTGTACAACAATATAAATAAAATATGGAGTATTTAAAAATTTACTACAAGAGATGCAAATCAGTTGTTTTTAAAAGGGAAATATTAAACTGCACATCAAAAAACTGATTTGCACAGCAAATATCAGGACCAAATGCTGCGGTAGCTTAGATGAAGGGTAAAGGGGTGAGCGAAGCGAAGCGTCCTTTATCCTTCATGTTAGGTTGAACATGCGAGAACAACAAAAATACTTAAAACATTTGAGTACACATAAAATATTTTTTTGCTGTGCAAATAAGTATTTTTGATGTGCGATTAAATACTAGTCATTTTAAAATGGCTTCCAAGCCTGGACTATAATGAGGTTGAATCTTTGATCGAGTGTTCCATCTAAACAGTGAATTTTGAGTGGAATGTTACATAGTAACTTATATATGTATACTTAGTAACTATTGATAGCATAGAACGTATATGTAGCACATCTTACATGAAATTTAAAATATTTTATTAAGAATTATCTAATTACATACAAATTTGATAAAATCACATTAACCTTATTGTAACAGTAAAACCTAAACTATAATAATGTACTTCCTTTTCTAGTTTAATTAATATTAGAACTAATATTGATCAGAGATCGTGAAAATTCGGAAATTGTTCAATCCTGAATTTCCGTATATTTTTTTAATGTCCATTTCCATGAAGGATATTAATTGAAAATTTTAAAATTATAATTAAATCTTCTAGCAAATATCATCAATTTGATATGCGATTATCCTGGAAATAAATATCCAAACTCACTTCAAACACAATTTCTTCCGCGAAAACTCGCTCACATGAAATGCATTGCTAGAAAGCAAAATTTGTATTTAAAACCTGTTTGATGAACAAAGCTCAAAGAAGGATTAAAAATTGGCGATTCCTGAATTTTCCTCGATTTATGTGACCCAAACACGATAACATGTTCGTTCGTGTCGTAAGCCAAAACATTTTGAATTTGGTGGCCAATTTTGGGGTAAAGAGGTATTAATCACTGACTTTTGATTATCTCATTAACAGAGTGTTTTTACTTGGCGCAGTGGAAAAACTAACATCAACCCTTAATTTGTATTTTACTTAAACCTACTCCTAGAGTCGCGTACTGTTGTGCCTAAAATTACTGGTACCTAATTTGTTAGCATCTTATATTTTTCAACCTAATTTCATATATTATCGTGTCGCCTATTATTCAGCCCCGACGTCAGCCCACGTAGCACCTCTGTAACATTCACGTCGCCTACAACATACTCGTAACGTTTTCTAATGAAATCGTCCACAAACACCCGCTCCTGAAACACCCCGACGCCGACGGGTGAACCGAAAAAATTGTGGCTCCCGTTACTAATGGCTTCATTTATCACAGTCACTAACAGTGATACACCACAACGACGTTTTATATTTAATTTGGCTCTCTGTGGAATAAATTACGGCCATATCGAGACGAGGGCGATAAAGGACCAGCGAAGCTAGTGAGATATCGGGATAGCTCGCAGTATTAAGACGGTAACCTTGCTGGATTAATTTGTTCGTGGCTAAGTGATAAGTTTGATGTCGTTTGTAGCAAAACTTACGAGGTTCCTTGGACGGATTACATCGGTAAATAAGACTGCGTGCCTGAAGTGCCAGGAGCGTTGCTCAAGACAATGCCGATCGCAGCCATTACGATCGAAGAGATTAAATTGTTTTAAATGCACGCTGTTACTCGAGCGATAGGAGTATAAACGACTTCCAAAGCAATTCAGTGATAAAGATAACATTCACGTGGAGGTTAGTGAGACGTGTAGTAAATTAAAACAATAAGCTGTATTGCAAATGGAGTCTTGGTCTGGAGTGCTGGTTGGGGAGTGAAAATAATTCTTCGGAGTTAGATATTTAGGGCTGTGTTTTGTTTGGTTGGCAGTGTGAGGTGGTTCTTTAACAAGTCGGCTTATGCCTTGCCTAGTTCAAAGCTGTTGGCGCACTTATCGTGCTGGTTTACTGCAAATGATAAACGTATTCGCGCGGATGGGAGCGCCACCTATATACCATATACTTACACTCCCATACGAGTCTCACGACTTCTTATCCAGCTTTACTAAACACTTGAAATCCAATAATAAATCCTATAATCCTATCCTATTCTGGTGGTATGGTTCTCGTATATTCTATTGAATTATGTTATTAGTAACTCTAGTCTTGTTTATAAACTAAGCGTCAAACTCACAATTGTGTTAAAGCGCTCGGTCCGCTGTAAAAAGTTTCCGGATCGGATGAAATAAAAGCATTCGTTATGCCGTGAATTTCACCTAAGTACTGGTATGGCAGTACACTAATTTAGTTTGGCTTAGGTGTTACGGGGAATACATTTGCGATTACTGCCTCGGGTCTTGATGTAAACAGGTTGTTGCTGCCACGTGTTCTACCATGGGTACCTATTTTGGGGGTGCATGGTGCCTATTGAATGTGTTTGGTACAACAGCAAGGGACATCTAAGTATTATGGTAAATTGTGAGAAACCTCCTTACTCTATTTACTTTTGCAGGTTGTGCAAAATAAAGCCGTGAAAACTGCATTCAAAACCACATTTTACACCAATCTTTCTAAATTACACGATAGAATACTTCTCCCCACAGTTAAAACATTTTTATTAAACCAGTCTCGAAAATTATACATCGATAAAAATCCTAATCACAAAAACAGCCTTGTCTCATCCATTGGCAGGTCGCGGCTTCATAATCTACCTTATGTCGATACTTATCGGACGTTCAAGCTTCCCATGGCTATTTTCGCAAAAGCAAGTAATACTGCTCCCGTACCAAGGGTTGCTACTCGTCACCGTGTCCATTACATTACATATATTTTAATTTCTTCATACCTTCACTTATTAGTATGACGATGTATTAGTTTCAGTAAATTAGAGGCGATAAGTCTTTAACGTACCTACCAAGTTGAATACAAATTAATATTCTTGTGTCACGAAAGGCTCAAATTATTTATAGGTAATTACAAATATTTGTCATTACTGGACTTATTCCCAAGGGCACTTTTCAGAGATATCTCACTTGCGGTGTACTAAGCAATTGGAGATTGTTAACCAAGAGTTGTTAACTCGGTTGACAGTGACCCATTTCACCTGAGATATTTCGTGAGAGCGCCAATAGTTCGAGGGTCAAATGGGTCACTTTCAACCGACTTAAACACTATTCTTCATTTCGACTGCGAGGAAAGTAAAATACTACAAGCACTTTTTATAAAACAGGTATATTAAGAATAATCAGTTTAAAATTAAATTAAAACAATTTGAATAAGAAAAATTATGCATCGTATTTATTAGATTTCAGCATTCAGTAATTGCTCCAAAGCGTTGAAGGCTGTAATGTCATTGACTATTCATTAAAGTATGATAAAACACATTTTCCGAAAGGGACCTGACATTTTTAGCAGATCTCCAGTGCATGAAATGGTTGTATGCCGTAAGATATCTCTCCTTAGAGCACTACGGTTTGTTAACAAAAGTTTTTGCCTGTTATTTTTTCTAATCGGGAGTCAAATTAATGTCCATGTCACTGGAATCACTTTCCGATACCAATTTTAACCAAACAAAGCGGTATTTATATTTAATCTCGTGTTCACGGTTTTTCTACAGCAAAATTTCATTGTTTATTTTTACTAAATTGTGAATAAAAGTAAAAATACACTACTGCCAACATTAGAAAAGTTTGAAAAACGTATCTATTGGTTTCAATTTCGTTTTTTTTTAAATAATATGACGAAACTCAGTTATCAAGTAAAAATAAAAAAGGCCAATAAAATATACATAAATTGACCATGTATGCAGGTGAAGACTCTTATTTCTCATAATTATTCTGCATGGGAGGCCGCACAGGATGTTACCGGAGATTTTTGCGATCTAACAAAGGTATTGGATTGTGTTAATCATGATACTCTTCTAGTGAAATTCAATCATTACGGAGTCAGAAATAAAGCGTTGTATCGACTAGCTAGATCATAAATAGGCAATTGAATTAAAAATGCAGAGGACCACGGCGTTAAATCTGATGGAGCGGGAGTAAAAATTGACGTTCCACAAGGTTTCATATAAGGGCCTTTCTTATTCCTAGTATATATTAATGATCTGCCTTTCATGATGATGTTAATGGAGTATTATTGTCTTTAACCTTGAATTGGTTCACAGTTAATAATTTATTGTTAAACGCTGGTAAAACCAAGTCTATCAAATTCTCACTTCCAAATGTCAGGCAAGTTGAGACCAGGCTATTGTTAGGCAGCAACACGTTAGAATTAGTAAATGATAAGAAGTTTCAATGGGGACCCCACATATATAAATTAGGTGGTAGATTAAGTTCTGCGGCTTACGCTGTTAAGACCATAACACGGATGTACCTACATCTAGGTTAGTATATTTTAGTTACTTTCATAGTGTCCTGTCCTTTGTTATCTCCCACAGTGGTCCAATTTGGAGAAGAGGCAAGACATTACGTTTGCTAAGTATATGTAAAAATCTATAGTATTAAAGATTTTATGTGATTTGACGGATTCGTTGCATGCCAAAACGGAAGTACCTATAGGCAACATATCAAACACATTTAAAATTACTTTAAACTGTTCTTACACTCAGAGGCACTAATTCTAATGTTAAAAATTTATTCTAAATCTTAAAGTTCTGCTGACAGTACAACGCGTGAGATTAAAGTAAGCCTACATTTATACAGCGGGTCGCGTTATTTGGCAACTGAACTGTGATTAGATAGTGTTTCGTGCTCGTTAGTGTAAATGAGGACTGCTTATGTTGTGAACCTTTGTTTTCATCCCTATTTGATCCTTAGTATCCGGTCGTGATTTCATATAAAACAATATTATATTACTATTTTTACCCAAAAACCTGGATGGTTGCGTGGCTTGTGCAAAGGTCAGGTTTAATTCTGTAATATTCACTTTTTAAATGTTTATTTATTGAAGCCTTAAATGTGCCCTAAAACAATAGTATAGTGGATATCAATATCTCTATAAGTAATTTGTCATACGCCCGCGAATACTAAAATAACGGAGAGCGCGTTAACAGAAGTCAAACTCGGGTTCCGACTGGTAACCCTAGTTTCTTTCACAACATTCTTTCGGCGACACAGCAAAGTTTCGGTGTACATTTGCGGCGAGGAGTCGTATGTCTGCACGTACGTTCTTAGGTAAGAATTGTTTCCACGCTTTGGCGAGTTCGCCTTAGTATTTCGGAAGTAATGTAAATCGTCGCGGGCCACCGGCGAACTTGCCGGGATATCTCGCCAAAGGACCAGACGTTAATATATGCGTCCTCCTGCACTTACGTATTGTTGCCTAATGCAGCAGAGTACGTTGCAGTTGTTTCAATTTACGTGTCTGTCGCGACTTCGTGGTTGTAGACAGTTTTGAATTGCTTTTTTTAACGTACGATCCGCCGCGGACACATATCCAACTGTATATTTAAATTTTGTAACGGTCCTTTTTCCTGCTCCATGCGAACGTTCCCGTCCAACGGTTTCCGGAGTCACAAATAGCGCGAGTGTAGTCCGTACCAACGTTATTAATTTCTATTCATTACCCTTTTTCATTGTAATCACTGCTCATTGTTCTGACACACGAATAAATTTAATTTATTAGTACCTTCACACCACGTTCGGCTTCTATTTAAACAGGCGCGTTGCCGGCGCTTCTACGCATTCCTTCTGTTTCTTAGACCCCTCGCCTAGTTAATTCAAATTAATTATTTATTTCCTACCAAGCCTAGCAGGTAGGTCGTTAATTGTCATATTTCGCCGAATATTCAAACAAATCGGACAGAGGTGTATCTGTCTATGAAACAATACACTTTATATGTGCGTGTTTTTTGCGTATGAATTATTAACATGTTCGGGCTACTGCGTAAATAATATTAAGCACTGTATCTAAGAAGTGAATAATATTGTTGGATAGTGGTTATTAAGATAATGCACATTGATTTGAAATGAATAACAGTATATGGTTTTTTTATTGTAACTAATGACTGAAGAATCATGATTGAATACCAATGATACCGTGTATACAATACAAGGACATTTAATACAAAATAATAAAAAACTTGTAGTCATCATCAGAAAATAGCTGATAGAAAAGTTGACGTCGGATGCGCAAAGCTATAGTTCCACTTAGACCCTCCCAGGCAACGAAATCCCCCTCTCGTACATATTTATATTTATTCAGGCGTGGCGTAATTGTTTGCTTACACGTTTGATGCGTCGAAAGCAACACTCATTACGCTAAACAAGCTCTGGTTCCTCAACCCAATGTAGCACAATATAAATTGTATGTTTTTTATCATTTCAGGTAAGTCGCTATGAAATGTTTGTCGCTGGCTAATGGCTGCGGTTGGGTGAGGATTCCCTTTCATGTCATTACTTGCAGCTTCCTGCAATTCGTTTCTCGGAAATCTAGAGAAATGCACTTCACTATCGTCTTATACACTTCGTTTATTCTAGACAGGAAGTCATTTAAATAACACATCGAGTACTTATATAATGACAAGGTCTCGGCGTGGGCGGTAGAGACGCTTCTAACGATACAAGTATTAGACATACTACTTAGCCGCAGTAAACATTCATTACGTTTCTTCCCACACAGGCACACTTAATTGTTCATACAACAAGCCAGCCGGGAATTGGCTCTAAACGTTTTGCTGTCCGGGACGTGGCTTCACCGCAGACACTCCGCAAGAATAGTTCCCGTACATGCAGCGAACAATGCAAAGACGACCGCATTTTCTTCGCCACACGCCACCTTTTTGAGAGTTTTAAGCTTAGGGTTTTGGGTGCGTCCGGAGGTGGCCGTGATGAAGAGCGCAATAGGCGGCCATTTACACCTGCGATTCTTCTTCATCTTGCCCTAAACTGGCGCGCCACTTAACCTAACGTAATTATACTGCGCAACGTATTAGTCTTTTGGGAGCGAACGTGTGTTGGAAACGCTTAATCATTTTGCTTTACATTTGCGTACGCAAATAATCTGGTAATTTAATTTTGGTACGGTGTTTATGACGCTTATTTATTATCATATCAAAGCGAAGGCTTTATTTAGCAGCTTGTTTACCTATGCGTGTAGGTAAACGGCGATCATTCAATTAAGCGATTAGTGTCCGCTGGGAATGTCGAGGACAGCGAAAACTGCCGTGTCATAATTAAATTCTATGTTGCTGTTTAAGTGGGCGAAAACATGTAAAAACACAAGCTGAAAGTATTGGATTCACCGAGGTTGGGAGTTTAAAAAATAAAAACTAGTGAAGAGAGATTCGGACATGCACATGAAGGGTTCTGTACCATCGTACAAGGAAATACGGAAAAAATACGTCTCTTTGATACCTCTTAAATTTTTAACAACAAACTCATAGTATCAGACTGATGCAGTAAAACAAAATATAAAAAGTGTTGTCAATGCATTTGAGGGATCGGCAACAGCCTATCAGGTCGGAAGACACATCCACAAAATATTTTTTCTCATCTTCTATTCTCGTTTTTCATTAACTCCACTCGATCTCCAGATTTATCGCCATTTCTCTTCGAACGATCTGTTGAGGTCTGGAGGCACTTAACACTGATCTGGAGGGTCTGAGAAGCTAAGTTTCATCTTTCGGACACCTAGTTAACGCGAGCAAGCCCTAGACTTGATTATAGGTACCAGACATACTTTTAACTTGTTGCAGCAATAGGAATGAGCTGTCACTTTTAATTGTAAAATAAATATGTATAGTAATAAAGCTAAAAACCTAGTGGTTATCTTCGACAACCAGCAGTGCAGACAGATTAAAATCACTCTTGCTCAGTCTCTCCTTCTACCCGTCATCGATTATACTGATATCTGCTGTATCACTGCTTATCGCTTCAATGCTCACAACCCCACAGCATAACACCGCATCCTATGAGCACGGGTTTAGACTCCGGGCCATTCGGGGGAATGCACTCCCCTGCACCATCAGGGGCAGGGACACCCTTCTCTCAATATATTGAAAAGTCGCTTGAAGAAGCATTACCTTACTCTTTAGAACTGTAGGTAGTAAGTATGTGTTCATTACATAATACACACATATGTTTGGTTTGTACGACTATATTATATTATATTATATTAATATATGCACTTTTATATCAAACCTACAGAAATAATAAAAAACATTTTATACTAAATATTTAGTATAAATTGTTTTATATTATTTCTTTAGGTGTGTACTGGGTAAATTATATTGTTGTGCACATGGTCTACTGCTCAGCAATTGACCTTTCTCATCCTTATTCGGTTTGTTGGAAGAGATCTCTTATTAGAGATATTATCGCCTTTTCATACATATCTATGTAAGTCTTGTTATCTGTATATTATTTGTGTGCAATAAAGAATTTATGAAATACGCCGAAATTGAGTCAGTTTTTTACACAAATATAATAATGTCTGATACAAATTTTATTAAAATTCATACAACTAAGCTCAAACCTCAAATCCCGCAATTAAAGATTTTACAGATGAACGAATGGCCAAAAAATTAGGCAACAAATATAATGATCACCAAAATATTTTTTTCCTACCCAAAATGGATAAATGAACACCAAAAGTTGCAAAAAATATCAGGACAAAATACTGCGGTAACTTAGGTGAAGGGTAAAGCGGGTGAGCGAAGCGAAGCCTCCTTTATCCTTCATGTTAGGTTGAACATGTAAGAACAACAAAAAATAATTAAAACATAAACTTAAGTACACAAAACATAAAAAGAAGTTTGGTGATCATTTATAAAAACATAATTTGGTGGACATTAATCCATTCTGGCAGTCATTTCGAATTTATTGGTAGTAAAATAGGTGCGTTTTTGGTAATCGTTTAAACATAAGCCAAAAAATTATATGTTGCGTGGGTTACCGCATTTAATTTGTAGTAAAGAATATAATTCATCATAAGTTGTTATAGCGGTAATAAAAATATACAGTCTGTGAAAATGTCAAACCTATACCTATCACGATTCATCAGATAGAGCCCGCTGACGGACAGACAGACAGACGGACAACGGCTTAGTCGCGGGACCCCGTTTGACACCTTTCGGGTACGGTACCCTAAAATCTCACTTGTTGTCCACTTCCAATTTCAAAATTAGAAACAGTAAGTAAGCTTTATACACGCTTCCTGTTTTGAGTAAAGAAAAGATAGTGAGATTTCCGGCACGGCAAGGCACAGACGGAAATATATGT
Organism: Argyresthia goedartella; assembly: GCA_949825045.1. NCBI lineage: Eukaryota > Metazoa > Arthropoda > Insecta > Lepidoptera > Argyresthiidae > Argyresthia > Argyresthia goedartella. The sequence continues at coordinate 12,145,446 of OX463820.1, read as the reverse complement.
GCCATCCATTCAAAATGCATTCGGGTCTTTTTGGTCCTCGTCTTTCACGAGTAACTCGGATCATCCGTCCCTTTCTATCTGTTTACCCGTGGCTTAAATCGCTTTGAGGCCTCTTCACTATTGATATTTATGTTTTTTCGGGATTCTTCTTGTTCTCGGAGGGTAACTTATTTCGAAACTTTTCTTTTTGGGCGGATTCGCCGGGTTCACTGGATTAATGTAACTAGAGTGTTGTAATTGGTTGAGAAGTTATTACATTTCTGTTTCTCTTCAAGGGATAAAGTTTTGTGGGATCTTTTTTTCGTTTAAAAGCAATGTTGGAGCTTACGCTTCTTATTTTTTGTGATTTATTATTTGGAATCTTCTGGCATTCAAAAAAATATTGGGTTAAATAGGATTGCTGAAGCGTCTCGTTTGCGGTACTACACTTGTTGTTTATTTTACTTCCATTGTCGGTTGTGTGTAAATACTTTTATTTATATAGAAGTGCCAAGGAGCACTCCAGAGGGGGAAGTTGCTGGAAAATATTGAACTGGTCCAAATTCGCATAGTGTTTCAAAACCCGCCCCGTCGTCGTTACGTCACAAATCGTCCGGAGTTCGTGATGTAATTTCACATCCATTTTATTTATTCCACTACGCCGTAGTGACTACGGGAAGTAGAGTAAATGTGTTTTGGATTGACATTTTCATATATTTCGTACATTTTCTATATCCTTTGATGTCACGCTCACTTAGAATTACGTTCATGAAGATTTATAACATTTACTTTCTCTTCCCTCGCCGAATTTTCTCGTTTGCTTTTATTATCGTGAAAATTATTGACTGTAAAAAATCATGATAATTTAGTCAGATGTTTATGTAAAACATAAAGTCACATTTGTAGCTACCCCAAGATAAATCCATCTTGCCTAGTTCCATATTCGAGGTTAAGTCTCATATGATAGCCTCTACGTCGCCGCGCCCTCACATTTATTACAGTTTGCGTGAGGGACTTAAAATATCCGGATCGGAAAGTAAAACACCGAGGCCATTTTCCCTGACAGGACTGTTTGAAATCATAACAGATAGCCTTTTAGTAAACCGCATTCCCGGCCTAAAATGTCCGACAAAAAGGGGTTCGTAAACACATTACGAATCTTTGCATCGGCGTCGGCCGGTTAAGAGGGCTGTCAATGAAATCCCTGGCCCTTCCCGGCCGTTCGTCATGCGTCTTAATGGATTACATAGAATAAAGTACGCATCTGCAAAACAAAAGGCCGCTACCGGGAAAACCTCGCTACACAGTTTGCGGCCTAAAACTAAATTTATTACATTTGACCTCAGTAATTCTTGCCCGAGGTTTTCTAACGTAATGTGTATAGGTTGTTACGGCTTTGAAGGCACTACTTTGTTCGCCGGTTGTGGTTTTATATACGTAGCTAAATGTTTATTAGTTGCGAAATAGTTGCCGCAAACTTTCAGTTTCAACTTTCAACAAGTTCTGGTTTAGCAGCGCCGTCGTATCCATTTTTGAATGAGTTTTATTCGTTATTGTTTTCCAAACTATATTAAGTAAAGTGTATCTCTGCTGTGAAATCTTTACCCAAAACCAGATACTTCTTTAAACTCAACTCAATACTTGACGCAATTTTCTGAGAACTCGGTTAATTTACATTAAAAATTATTTCTGCACTGATCACCACGATTACCTGCCGAGTCTCATAAATGAAGCTGTTTTAAAACTTATTCGAATGTAATCCACTGTGAACGAGCTCATTTCGCGCCCTTTGAAGCCGTCGCGTTGTGAAAACGTTTGATTTCAACTCGGTCTGTTTAGAATTCTAACGCTTTCCTTGTAGAAACAAATGAGGAGCCGTAAAAAGCTCGCTTTTAATTCGCCTAATGCACAACGAGCAACGTGAGCCTGCCTACCTGGCTTTGAGTGTAGTCGGATGCCTTTTCCAAAAGTGCACTTTTCTAAGGCTTCATGGCAACGCGACGCTCGTTCTTGCGACATTGACTGTTGCATTATGAGCACTTTATTTAAAATGCCGTTATCTTGAAAACACTCCATTAAGGCAAACTTTTAGTCCAGCTATGGACGCATCTTTCCCGTAAACAGACGTTCATTGTTAGCAGCCGTAGCCAACGCTCGTAGCACTGCTACGAAACACGTGTTACGTACTACGTACATGCTACGGTAATGATGAGGGACGTTTTTGTGTCATACTATAATCAGCCATAATAGCTTCTTATAAGAATAAGCATATATGTGATGGTAGAAACACAAGCGGTTTTTTAAAGTGATCCGTCCAACTTCTGGCTGACATTCGGGACCACAACTTGGTTAAAGATTACAATTAATACAAATTGAATCAAAGGAAACTCAGTACAATCACTCCCCTGACTCGATAAGACAAGCAAAATTATAGTCAATTAGTTTTACATAGAAAACGCTAAGCAATTCGAGAGCTGCCTAATCAGACTATGATTATTTTGATTTGCATTTCACGCCGGAACGAGTGTCTTAATGAAAAGTCAAACTCCGGCGAATACAAATTCTAACATTAGTATGCAACAGTAAAGTTTTTATTCAATAAAACTTGGTACTGTTTTATCTTTCGCGATGTTTGTTCGGGCTTGTGATGCAGTAGTTGTCGTCTGAAATGTTGATATTTTAATAATTAAGTTGAGAAGCTTCATTTCTGGGTAAGGTTAAGCAAGCTATGTACACTCGCGGACCGAATTAGTCAGGATATAGATATAGACAGACATAGACATAAATCCAACCTTATATGTACGTTTAACGTGACTGTGGTGGGTACAGTATGTGAATAGAATGATTTTGCGCATGTGGTTTATGTGTATTGCAAGTCCATCCGCACGCAAGTCTATCTCTATAGCAGAAGGGAAAATCCGTAACAGTTTATACAGTTGTCATAGCTCAGATAAGTTAGTAGGTGGATTACAGTCCCGAGTTTCTGGGTTCGAGTCTTACCTAGAGGCACACTATTATATGTATATGTATATAACTTAGTGCTGCCATCTAAAGATACACTAGTAAACTAAGTAAGACACAGCTTGGCTAGGCAAGCTTCTAATTGTGTTTGAGCAATAAATATGGTTTGTAATAAACCAAAAATAAAACCACAACAAAGTGTAGGCGTGTCATAACTATATCGTAGAATTAACTATTACATGAAATAGCCAACCGTGGTTGAATAAGAACTTTCATTGAACGAAGAAATATTTTAGGGAAAAACACTGCGGTAGCTCAGGTTAAGACTAAAGGAGGCCAGCGATTATTCGCCGAAGACTATTCTTCCTGTTAGTTCGACATGCATTACAAAACACACCACGTAGTACACCACGTAGTGAATACAAAATCTTTTAAAAATACATGATTTCGTGAAATTCAACCCTTTCTGATCATTTCATGAAATAATTTACTATAACATGAAATGGTTGGCAGGTGGATAAGCTGTCATTAGCGCAAATAATGTTAGTTAGAAATCATCATAATTACTAACATTATGTAGCGGAAACATAATTTGCAATAAATCACTTACAGTGCAAGTCCTACAAATGGTTTTTTCATTGAGTATACAGGTTAGAACAGATAAGACACACCTATATCTTACAACCTGTAAACCTATTCTACTTTAAACTTACATTAGTAGCGAATTTACCCTCTATAGCAATATAACGTTCGCTCTTTCTTTTCCACAGTATTTTAAGGCCATCCATATCAGACTTTCCGTACAGTTTTCAGTGAAACGTCATGTGCTATTGCTGCTGGTATTTTAGAAATGGGTCATCGATATGAGCAGTAATAATATGGCCATGACTAATGCGTTGGTGTAGGCAATAGGTTTTCTACTATGACGGAGGCGGCTCACTTTCCTCGTATCTATCAGTTGCAACAGATGACCTCTGCGAAAAAAAGAAATGATACTCACTTTATTTCATGTGGGCACTTTCTTACTATAAAGCCATTTGATATGATTAATCATAACATAACATAACAAAACCTATTTGAGCTGTTACTTAAGCAATCACATATTTTTCTGTGAAATAATACCTTTAATAAAAGATCACGTATTAAAAGCGATTTCACGTACTAAACTGTTTTAAAAAATGCAACACAAAAAATTTAACTCTTTTTGAAAAGAGAAAGTCTTGTTCATAATAGCAGTGTGTATTATTAAATCTTCTATTCTAATGCAAAATCAAAAATGTAAGAGTAAGGCTATTTGACATAAACTAGCTACAAACCTTATACATAAATTAAAAGAGGGTAGTTTTTACTGTCACCGTGCTCTCAACAGACAAAAAAGTTTTAAAATAATATTATCAATGTTTTCGAACGAATTAAACAAGACAGAATAAATGTCAGGGGCTTACGTCGTGAGAAAAATGAATTTCTTGTGATTAACCGAGCGAGCAAAGAGTCCAAAAATGCATTTGTCCTTCTGTCTGTCTGTGTGTCTGTTCTCGCTTACAGGTCGCATTGCTCAACCGATTCTCGTGATTTTTTTTGAGCAGGTTTGATAATTATATTTCTTTTTTCTGTTGAGTCAGTTTTTAGTATTTTTTTTAAATGGCGGACTTATAGCCTCACAAATTTATACTGAGTTAGCGCAGGTGGTCGGGCATTTAACTCATAGCGCTTGGTGTCGAGCTCGGCGCGCCGGTGAATTTTAAAGTCATGGACTTTGGTTTGACTCGGGTCTGAGGGCGGCTTGATTCTCCCACTGAAAAGACTCTATGCCGGACCTCTTCATGTGCCGCTTCAGCATCTTTGCACCTGAGGAGTTGTCCGCCACGTTTGCGCTTGCCCTCCTCAAGTTTTGAGTAGAAGATGTGCTTCCCTCTTGCCCTCTGCCCTGCCATCCTTGACATGTGTTCGCACCACCGAAGCTGTCGCCGCATGAGGTAGGCCTCAATGCCACATGGGCACGTCGCAGCACTTCAGTGTTCCGCTGCTTCCAAACTCCATGTACGTAACCAGGTGCATTTATAATTTTGTATGTGGTATTGAAAGAAAATGCAGTCGGATTATTTTATTTATAATAATTCCAGTTGTTCAATCGATAAACTTCATGGTTTCGGGGTTGTGATGGGGGGAGTGTATGGTGAAAAGGGGAGGGGGAGGGGGAGATTGCTGTAGCAAACGAATACTACGAAAAGTATTCGTTTGCAACAAAAAGCGTTTACAGCAAAAAGCGGATTTCAGTTTCGATTTATTTCGGAAAATTTATACCTAATCAGACTACGCAGTTCTCTCCGCCTTCACGAGACAGACCCGTAAACACCAGATTTGACCTACTAGGACCAAGAAAACGCGAGTAGTCGCCAAAACGTATATCCCTATTTTACTCAAAAGTCTACATAGTAATTGGAAAATTCAAGCACCTGAAATTCAATTTAAAATTGGACTTTCTTCGTTAAATAGCTCCGTAAAATAAACTTGTATCGCATTATAATAAAGCCTTCTGTGCTTCATTCGTGACAATATGTTTAAGTATGTCTGTATGACGAAGGGCTTGCGAGGTCTACTGTTCTCACAAAACCTCTAGTTGTATAATGATCGTATTAGGAATTAATATTCAAAAATAATTATGTTATCGATTTAATTTATGAACTATAGAAAATAGGAATGTATCTTAAGCACTACCTTAAAATTAAATTGAATTTTTGTAAGATTGTTAAGGATTCACCATATTACTTAAGGTTCAAAATGACGGGATAAAGGTTAATTAAAAAAAAACGTCGCGATAATACTACTCAATTTAAAATAACTATTAAGGCCCAGTTCTGGCTATTGAGGTGAGGGGCGCCGCATTTGCCCGTCGTCGTCTTGCGGGGTAGCAGTGTGGGACGCCGCATTTGCCCGTCGTCGTCTTGCGGGGTTGCGGTGAGGGGCGCCGCATTTGCCCGTCGTCGTCTTGCGGGGTAGCGGTGAGGGGCGCCGCATTTGCCCGTCGTCGTCTTGCGGGGTAGCGGAACTCGCGGGCTAGCAGGCGGCGCGGAAGGACATCGGGCCGCCCGGCGACGTTTAAAATTAGGTGAATTTCAAATTTACTGAAAAACGGAAATGAGCTAATTTATAAAATTTTAAGCTTGATAAGGAGCTCTAAATCTCCGCATACTTTAGGCATAAAAATTAGGAGAAAAATCTGTTTTTTTATTATTTTGTTTACTTTTTAATATAGCCTATTTTAATTTTTCATGGCATATTAATCCAACCGTGTAACGACACAGTATTCGAACCAGATTATATCATTGTGAATAATATATATTTTTTCACACCTTTCATTCGGAAAAGTAAGTTTTGCTTCACGACGAGAGGGAGCAACAGCAACATGCTACTTTTCTTTTTAAGCTAATTTTTTAATTTTTTCAATAGCATGTAGCATGTACGCAATGTGCCAATTGAACACAGATCTTAATAAAATAATCGTTGGTTATTTCATCTTAAACGATTAAAACGTACATGTTTCAAATGTTAACTTTGAAAACGTTATTAGAAAATTTATGAATTTTTCGTAATATTTAAAAAATGTCACAATAAATTATATGTTTTACTGAAATCAAAACTATCGGTGACTCTTATTTTGATATAATGAATATGAATGTCCGATAACATTGTAATATTCGATTCGATTATTTTTAAACATTGGTAGCAAAGGAATAATTTATCTATGGTGACCTTGCCTTTGTCCTTCACAATCCGTCATTATATAAAAAATGTTTTCGTTGTTCGATTAGTGTAAAAGTTGTGAAAGTATAATTCAAAGCACAGTTATTTCATTATTTTTACAGCATTTTGTTTTAATTTTCCTCATAGTCGCCGCGAAAAGTTGTATGTCTCACTCAGGAGCAAAATTATTTTCGTCATGGGCGTTAACGCTTGAATCCTTCGTTTCGCTCAGGATTCTATCGTAGAATCCTTCGCTTCACTCTGGATTCAATGTACCGCCCTCGACGTAAATACATCATTTTGCTCCCTTGAGACCCAAATATCTATTTGAGACTGATGAAGTTATTGGCCTTAATTTTTTATTTTTTTGCCAAAGCTCTTTTGAGTGTTTTTGTGTGATCTTAGGCCTGAAATTACCGAATACGGTTTTAAAACGATATCGTTGAATATTTTTTCTCCAGGATGGTACCTAAACATCACATAAATAACATTCAATATTATAGGCTTGCCAATATAAGCCATCTTAAACTAGCAATAACATCCGTATTTCAAACAATTTTAATAACAGCCGGGTCAGTTCAACTGAAACTTCATAAAATAGCAGTTATAGTTCACTCGCGGCTTAGTCTCTCACTACCTAATTCTGATATGAATATGAAATCGTATGTAAATGTCGGCCGAATGCCGCCTCGCTACTTGACAAGTCGGCAGTGCCGTAAATATACAGTTGCACTGACTGTACGAAAACATGCGAGCTCACAGACAGTGCAGGCAAAATGTCTGCGAAAATTGTTTAGATCGTCAACAAGCAAGTACAGAACTCACCTTCTTGTACTCTGTTGTGCACACCTAACCCGGAGGAACTCCTCAAGTGTTGTAGAAGTCACAATTTAACCAACAGTAACGAAGTAAGCATAATTCCAGCATGTTTGCGGACCGCAACCGTCTAACGAGAGCCATACCACTTACTACGCTCAAGTGGAAGTTCCAACACTCCTTGTTTTAAACAAGAATACGATTCACGACAAGCAAGTCTACAAATGTACATTTTCTCGAGCGAGCCGGCACAAAGTTTAGTTTAACCACTTTCCATGATTGCCGATATCCACAGCCGTGTCAGGAATTATGAAGTCAACGTTCGGCAAAGAACCACATTATTGCCGACATTTCAGCCTGATTATCTTTAATTAAAAAGTTGTTTTTAGACATTCTGAAGATTTAAGTTAATAAAAAGAAACTGCTGCGAGGGGCCTCCGAAGTAGCAACTCTAGATTGTCATAATTACGTTAGGAGTTCTTTGTAAAAGAACAGACATTTAACGATAGGATCTCTGATTACTTTTAAACGATTACACTTGATGAATTGGTGTCAAGTGGTTTTACAGGATAAATCTCGTATCCTACTTCTACTCGCACCTCCATCACCGAGTCATATAGAGGTCAAGTCAATCCGTTATGTTATCAATGCAATGACAAAAATTGGGCACGAATCGGAATAAATACATTGAGTGCTTAGAAAAAAGAGTTTTCACCAATTTAAAACAAAGGAGAATGCAACTTCGAGTACGTAACGCATTGCAAACTCAACGAATATTGACAGATATGATCGCTTCAAGATTGGATCTTGGCCAACGCCTAGATTTTCTTAGCGATTTGTATTTCGATACTCTTACTGGTTCCGTTTAGAATAGATACGCCATTTTCGAGTGTTGCGTCTCTTCCGTATTCGACGTGCGTTCTCTGTTATTTATGACTGTATGCACTTCACGTATTTGCATGATATAAATTTGATTTCTAACAGTAGTACTGCGTACGTTGTTGATTTACATCCACCGTTCTTTCTGATATATCTTTATGTGCAATAACTTGGGCGTTTTGTGTGATTTGCTAGGCTATCTCTCTTTTCAAGGCAATCAACTATATTGTGAAAATAGGACGGTGATGGCAGAGGTACATATATTCACCAGAATGCCAGTAAATTAACATTCCTTTTAGCGATTTAGGGGCAAACGTCTACTATGCATTACTAACCCTTCAGAGCCTGATCACTGATCATCGCATAATATAATTGATTACAATGACGTTGTTAAAAAAAGGTAGACCATAGATGTAGGGTAATCAGGCTAGTAGCCAACCCGATTGTTAGAAGTTATCAAGCTGTCCTATTAGGGCCTCTGACACAGCTTTACAAATACTACCACCGAGGAAAAAGGTAGTTTAATTATATTGTTTTCCCAATTTCAACATGCCGTTTATGAAGGCCCAAGTATAGTCTCGCTCTCGGCCTGCCGCGTGGCGATAATACACTGACGAGCAATGAAAAAGTTCCAGTGACATAGCACCAAATTACTCCTAAAAGGGAAAGGCTAGATTTAGGCTTAATGACACCGTCTGCAATATTGAAGTAAAAACGTAAATATTGTAAACGTAATATTGGGTATATGTCTTAGGAGATATTAAGGTGTTTGTCGGCATTTTGTGGGTGGAACTTTTTCACTACTCGTCATTTCGAGTTTATTTATTTTGAAGGTACTTTCATGGTATAGATGTGTTGTTGAGTTGAGGTTTCCTCTCACGCCGGCCACTGTTGCTCTGTACACATGTACAGAGCAACAGCCGATGTCCGGTGTGCACTGTTGCACTCTTTACATACTCGCAGATGAATAGTTTAATATTTTACATATCCGTCCAATGAATGTGTTCGTCGGGACAGTTTGTTTTTTTAACATGGCATACCGCTACTGTTAGTTTGATACGTTTCTTTTTATATTTGAAACGTTCAATCTGTCTATAGAATACACTGAAGCAATTCTCACATCAATTCTGGAATTTAGGTGTGCAAACGTAAAAATAGTTAATAAAGCAAAAACATTTTTTTAATCTTTTTCTGATTAGTATCTGATAATTACTTTAACGATAAAACGTAGCAAACAGTTGTTTCGCACCTGTACCTATTTAGAGAATCTTTCATTACTTCAGAAGCAATCTCAGAGGGTTATAAAGCGTCATCGGAAAAACGAGAAACGCGTACCCACGCCGCCGGGATAATGAAAATCCTCGAGATTTTTTACTTCTTTTTTGTAATTGGTTCAAAGAGTCCTTTGTAGTCCTATCTGTGCGTGCGTCGGGCTGCGGTCCGGTTTTATAGAAAAGAGCAATCAACGGTCAGCAGAGATGATGGCGGGGAACTGAAAAGGTTGTGGCGGGCGGGGGAATGTAATCATTTAAAAATGCTAGCTGTGCATTCACTGTGAAACGCATCTCTATCGCGATTGCCGCTTACGTGCTACAATCAAATCGTCCTCCACCGTGACTCTCATATCGAGTTTTTCCGCCTCGTTTGTTGCACTGCTCACTGTGAATAGTTTTTGCTTCTACAGAACTAATCAACGCCAGACCGCGACTAGCCTATTCAGTTTTGTCATGCTTTTTCCTCTTCCAATGCAGTGATATGCGGCAGGTATTTTAAAATAGAATTGTGATAACAATGATGTTATCAGATAAAGATATCATTTAATTTGATACAATACTCAATTTGAAGTGCAGCCAATAATCTAAACATGTTTCGTTCATAAGCCAAATTGATGGCAAATCATGCAGATGAAACCCACATTTAATTTAAAGAAAAAAAGTATTAGTCGACGTCAAATTTACTCAAAAGTTAAAATAACATTTTGTACCTACGTTTGAATTAGTTTGGTGTTTAATTTCTCACTTTTGAGTTAATTTGCAGTTGACTTTTTATTTTTCTTTCGTAATTTTTTGTATTATCGAAATTCTTATTATGACTTTCATGGGTCCCCTGTATAATGTCTTGTAAGTACTCCGAAAATCTCCTAGCCTCCCGGGTTTGATGCACTCCTATTATATTCACAACTTTAGACAGGGATTAAACACCGCCAATTTGTAAGGTTTCCAGTTGTTCTTTTCAGTCCTAATTTTCATAATTTTAAAATTACTGAACCGATTTTGATAAAACTTGCATTTTTTCCTAGTTTTTTGTTATTATCTCTTCATCTCGTTGTTGCCCAGCTCGTATTAAAAAGCTAGACTACTACTTACACGTAATATTCCATATCTTAAAAACTGTTGAACCGATTTTGATAAAACTTGCATTTTTCTCGAAGTTGGAGTAAATGTAGGCCAATTAAAAATTAATGTTCAAAATCCGATCTTTAGTTTCAGAGAAACGCGAAGACAAACATACACACAAACAAACAAATACAAATACATACACCTTTGAAATTTAGTATTCTTGTTTGGAAGACTGAAAAGAATGACATGTGTGAATATTTTACGTTTCTGATAATATACGTATCGAGTCAAGAACCTCTACTTTTTTGAAGTCCGCTATTAAAAAAATATAAATCATGGAAGTAACAAGTAATAATACAAATAAAATCAATAATAATATATCTTACAGGGATTCGTGGAGACATAGGCTATATAATATCTAATTAGCTGAGCATATTTTGAAAGTTCCCATCATTATGAACAACTTTCTTGAACATGAAGCGCGACTTAAAGGTTACATCAGTCGCAGAAACGACGAAAGATGGGGCTCTGAAGTTCTGTCCTGGAGGCCTCATACAGGAAAGAAATATGTTGGAAGACCTGCGGCACGATGGTCCGTTGATATCAGGAATACAGCCGGTCCGACATGGAAGAGAATGGCAGCAGATCATAAGAATTGACGGTCAATAAGGAGGGATATGTCTAGCAGTGGATATATCCCTAACATGCTGAAGAAGAAGTAGAAGAAGCAGAACTATAGAATGTAGCTTTAATAAGACTAAGATATTTAACCAATGTGTCTTGCCTCACCTATGGAGCCGAAACATGGAATCAAATCAAATCAAATCAAATCAAATCAAAAATCATTTATTTCCATAGGATGTTGTTACATCACTTAGATCCGTCATTACATTTTTTTGGGTGAGTTCACTAACACAATGGCGGAATCTGTGGAGAAGAGCTCACCGAAGAAACTCCACAGTCGTCGCATCTTTTGCGTTTCCTTTTTTAAATAAAATATTGTCAAATTACAAAATGAATGCTAATTATATATCGAAACAGCCTGTTACTCAAACAATCTATTCCCATGGACATCTGTCCTCTAAGTAATCAGATATCCTATAGTAACCTTTTTTATACAATTTCTGTTTTATTATTATTTTAAACTTGTCTAAAGGTAAGTTTTTAATATCAGTAGGGACCTTATTGTAATAGCGTATACAATTGCCTTTAAAAGAATTACTAATTTTATGTAGTCGGCTTACATAAGCAACCAACTTGTCTTTATTTCTAGTCTTAAAATTGTGTATATCACTGTACTTCTGAAAATTAGTTATATTTATTTTTACATACACAAGATTGTCATAGATATATTGAGACACAAATGTCAGAATATTGATTTCTTTAAACTTTTCCCTCAGTGACACTCTAGGCCCTAATCTATAAATTGCACGAACAGCCCGTTTCTGCAGAATAAATATACTATTAGCATTCGCAGCGTGACCCCACAATAAAATACCATAGGTCATTAGACTATGAAAGTAACTAAAATAGACTAGTCTAGCGGTGTCTACGTCGGTAAGAGCTCTAATTTTTTTAACTGCGAACGCTGCCGAACTCAGTCTGTTCGACAATTTATTTATATGAGGATCTCATTGTAGTTTGGCGTCTAAAGTAATGCCCAAAAAGACAGTCGACTGCACAAGGTCCAATCTCTGTCCTTTTATAAATATGTCTGTAGTTACCGGGTTCACATTGGGTAACACGAATTTAATACATTTAGTTTTCTTTTCATTAAGTAATAAATTGTTAACAGTAAACCAGTTCACTATACTAGAGATAGCATTGTTTCCCTCGTCATAATTTGATTGCTGTCTTTTAACTTTAAATATCAAAGAAGTATCATCGGCAAACAATACTAACCCATGTTTTGCTTTAACAAGGTAAGGTAAATCATTAATATATACTAAAAACAAGAAAGGACCGAGAATTGAACCTTGAGGTACGCCCATACTTATTGAAGACCCAGGTGATCTTTTCCCATTAACATCGACCATCTGAACCCTATCTGTTAGATATGACTCCAGAAGGCCAAGTGCCTGATCTTTTACACCATAATGGCGTAACTTCCTGACAAGACTGTCATGATGGACGCAATCAAAAGCCTTGGATAGATCGCAGAAGACACCTATTGCATCCATTGCGTCTTCCCAGGCATCAAAAATATTGTCGATTAGTTCAACACCAGCATCGGCTGTTGAACGACCCTTTGTGAAACCAAAATGAGCAATATGAATTAAAGTATTGAGATAAAAATGACTTTGCAATTGATTAAGTATGAGTTTTTCAAATATTTTGCTAAGCGTTGGTAGTATCGATATGGGTCTAAAATTGGTGGGGTCTGATGTACTACCAGCTTTGAATAAAGGTATAACTTTACTTAGTTTCATCAAGTCAGGAAACACACCATTATCTATACATTGATTAGATATACAACAAAGGTGAGGTGCAATACAATCTACAATGGAACTAATAATTTTTACTGATAGACCATGGGCGTCAGCTGTCTTTTTCATTTCCAGGGATTTAAACGCTTTTACAATGTCTTCATTATTTACGTGCCAAAATCTGTTTTACATTCCTCAAAGTTTTGTTTAAGTATAGATTCAGCAGCAGCGGGAGATGAATTTAAAGACTTGGTTGTTGAAACTGGAATGTCCGTAAAGAAATTTTCGAAAGCTTTTGCTACTTCTAGGTCTGTACTTAGCAATTGATTATCTATCTTAAGCTTGAAGTTATTATGTGTAGCTTTGGCCTTTCCAGTCTCTCTGTTTATAATTTGCCAAGTCGTTTTCATTACATTACTACTAGATTCAATTTTGTTTTTAATGAAATTAGATTTAGCTACGGCACAAACGCGTTTAAACATTTTTGAATAACTACGAACATAATCTAGAAAGGCCGTATTTTTGTTATATGATTTCTCTTCATAGAGTTCATATAATCTTCGTCTGCTCCTATGAATTCCAACTGTCGCCCAATCACTAAACAAAGCTTTGTTATTAACTTTTATAGTTTTTGATTTAAATACCGTATCATGTTCATTTTTGACAAGGTTAAATACTGAGTTGTACAATAAATTTGGATCGTCACTGTATGGTATTTCCCATAGTTTATCTAAAATATTATTCCTGTAGTGTTCAAGCCGAGTGTCACTAACGGGCACACATGTAATATCCTCTTTTTGGTCCTTTTTTATTTTAATATTGAATATACCTATCTGACCAGAGTGATCAGAGGTTAATTTATTGATGACCGATTTGAAAATGGGCGTAATGTTAGTAAATATATTGTCAATGCAGGTAGCAGATGTTGCAGTAATACTAGTAGGCTCCAAAAACAGATAGTTCATGTTGTGACATAAAAATAAAGATTTTAATCTAGTACAAATATTATTATCCTCTAACAGATTAACATTAAAATCACCACAAATTATAAAAAAAATGTTTTTATCGCTGATTTTAATCAACACTTCATCCATTTTCTTTTCGAATAAATCAAAGGATGAATCTGGTGGTCTGTATACGCTCATTACAATAAGTTGTTCAAGTTCAATACAGGCTATTTCCATGGTACGCTCAACAGACAGGCTCACTATGTCAACTCGTTCCTTATATTTAAAACTATTATTTACAAGTATTAAGGAGCCACCGCGATCAGCTGTTTTTCTGTTGAACGAACTAGCAACGTGGTGGTTATTAAAGTTGAACATGAACTGATAACTTTTTAAAAAGTGCTCTGTTATACATAAAATATCATTATTATTACAGTTCATGAATAACTCAATTTCCAGTTCTTTACTTAACATGTTAAGTAAAGAACTAGTTTTCATTAAGTTTTCATTACTAGTAACTTGATTTAATGGGCAAGATGAAGGTATATTTATACAAATATTAATATTACTGCCAGAGTTACTCTCTGTTGTCCTATGGGTTAATTTAAAGAGCTTGGAACAGATTCCAAGGTGTACATGTCATTATTATTACACTGCTCAATAGACGCAGTTGTTTCATTAGTCAAAAACTTGACTGAGTTCAAAATAAAATAAGATAGTGACTGTGCTATCTGTTTAGTATAAAACCTAGATAGGTAATACCTATCCTTAGTCAAATAAAAATATTTTCCAATACAAATATTGGTGTCTATGAAATAAAAATTTTCAGTATGACGACATGTCAATGTGTGTATAAATGTATTATAATCATGTCTTATATGATTTTCATGTTGTGACAAAGATTGGCTGAAGGGAAACGCAAACAAGATTATTCTATCTACATTTTGTAAAGAATTTAATTTGGAAAAGTATTTAGTAATTAGTTTTTTAGATACATTTTCCCTTCTACCAATTAAAATAATTAGGGTGGTTGGTTCTTAAAACTGCGATGACAACACTTTGTTTAATATTTGTGAATATGTGGCGCCAGGCATACAGTTATTTAATATTGCCTGGCCCACGCGCTGACTAAGTTGTAAACCCATATTTTTTCCAAGTTCATCGCTGTACATTATGTACCTATCCTTTGTCCGAGAGAAGGAGGCGTTATTGATAACACTATTAGTACTCAAGTCGACTGACGGCGGCGCCTGGGTCAGTATCAGCTGTTCGGCCGGCTGCTCGGCGGGACACACGGTCGGCACGGAACAGTCCGCTGGAGCTTGTTTACAATCACAGATGTGATTGTCGGTCAAAGATATGAAAGTGTCATAATTATACTTACACGTCTCCAACAAACTATTCATAGCCGACACATGTTCCTTAATTTCGTATTGTGCTGACTCATATTTACGTGTAATACTTTGTAATGATGAGTTTAAAATATGCATATCTGACTGGAGTCGCCGTGTGTCACATTCGTACTTTTCTGTAGTTTTTTCCAAACATAATCTACAATCATCGATTTCCTTAATTAATTCGACACGTTCCTTGCTACAATTTACATTTTTACAAAATATATTATTTCTATTAGCTAGTTTTTGTGTTTTTTTATATAATTATTCAATTTAACATATTTCTTTAATTTATTTTTACTACAGCTCATAGTGGTTACTGATTGCGATCTATTAGGACTACCACACGTGAGATCACAAGCTGTTAGGTCAATAGTTGGTATGCCAGTTTGGCTCATGACCTCATTATATAAGGCCCTGGTTGTAGCACTGTCTCGCTATTCCTCCCGCTCGCTGAAAACTTGAAGCTCGTGGTGTGCCTCTGCAAGCTGTTGTTCAAGTGATTTTATGTGTTGCAATGCTACGTGGTGGACATCATGACACTTGTAAAATGAGTCGACTTGGTGTTGTAGTTCATCTCTCTGGGCACTGAGATCCTGGCATTGGATGTCCAACTCACTGAGCTCTTCTTTTAGCGCCGAATTTTTCTTAATTTGCTTTTCTATCTCCTCTTCACACTCATCTCGCTCTCGTAGAAGTATTTCACAAAGCTCTTCTTGAGCTCCAGCAAGGTCGCTTTCAGCTTCAACTCCACATCGCGTGTGCTCATCTTGCTTCGGGTCAGCATTGCACCCTTTTTGCCTGAAAAAAACCGCGAATAGGTGTCAGTGTATGACCGGGTGGAATACTAGCGAACACTAGGGAGTTTATTGCACAATGAAGGTGTTAAGTGTGTGTTTTTGTTGAATGTGGCAGAATGTTGCGTCTTCAACTTTGCTTCCGCTTTTGCCAAGTAAAGAGAGACAAAACGGTACCTGAGTGAGTGTACGGCAAGTGTTTCACTTATATGAAGGTTTGTTTAGTTAGTTACGGGTGTGAAAGGTGAGATTATTGATATAAATACAGAAATAAAGCGTTACTTCCCCCGTTTACGTCGTTGCTATTTGAACTGATTTTGACAGTTCAATCGGCCGGTACAATCGGTCTTGTTTTTTCCAAAGCTTGTATGTTTGCACAGCTGTTTCTTATCTACACATTATTTAATCACTAATTACTACTTAAATTAAGTTTACTCGTGCAGAAAAGTAATTTTGACTAATTTAATTGAAATAAAAACTACAGAGCTGTTTACATCGTCAGCTTTTCGGTCTGGGGTTGCCAGCCCTCTGGACGGACGCTCAATAAGCAAAATACACACAATCAAGGTGGCCCAACAAGCAAAGGAGCGTTCCATGTTAGGTATCTCTATCGTTGACCGCGTGCCAAACGTCGAAATTCGATGGAAGACGAAGGTCGAAGATGTAGGTAAGCGGATAACGAGACTGAGGTGGAGATGGGCGGGACACTTGGCTAGACGAGATGACGGACGGTGGACCAAAGCAGTCACAGAGTGGTGGCCAAGTAGAGCAACAAGGCCAGTGGGCAGACCACCTGCCCGATGGTCCGACGATATACTAAAGTCGACAGGATCTCAATGGATGCGGATGGCACAGGACCGAGGGGTTGGCGCTACAGAGAAGAGGCCTATGCCCAGCAGTTGGTCGATGTGGGCTGAGCATGATGATGAGAATATAATGAATTGCGATGAAAGTTGCGATTCATACATTTTGTATTTAAATTATTTGCAGCATAATAACACAATATGTATTAAATTTATTCGACATATCTATTAGATATCTGTAGTCCACTAAGCTTGTTCAGTGTTCATCGAATAATACTATTCATTGAGGGTTCGAAAGCTCGAACAGGTAGGTAATTGCGGTTATGGGATGCAAATATCGATTCAAATGCCACTGTATAATTTGGCGGCTGAATAATGTATTACCTTTCATTAGCAAACCAACCAGCCTCGAGGCTTATTTGCAAGTGAATTCGCTTAACCACACCCTCAAGGAGACCTCAAGTCTAGATTATCTCCGAGCTGATAGATCAGCGGCTCTTACTCAAAAAATAAAGTTGCGACAACTCACAGTAGACACAGTGACAATGTTCTAAATTTGAAATTTCAATCGAAACCTCTAAAAAACCGAGGGTAGTTGGGACGGGTCGCGATTTTGAAGCTTTTGCTATGGTAATCAAATTTAAAACCTATAACGAAAAAGTGGCGTTATCTTACGCCGGTGGTATTCAAGAGGTTAACCTCATTCATCGGCTTGATTCTTAAGAAATAAGGTGGAAATCTGCAGCGCGATAAGTAATTGGTTTAATTAATTAATTCATCCAACCGAAAAAATAATAACTTAGCCGATCGTTCATAAGTAAGCCTTAACCCAGATTTTACTGGATTTTTTAAAATTGGAACGCGATTTTGAACTTAAACACTTTAAGATAAGGTTCAAGTCCTATGAAACAAAATTGATCGTTTTAACGATCGGCAGTAATATCTGGGTTAATTGCGTTTAATCAAAACTAACCCCCTATTCGTGTATAATATGTCCTTGTAAGAGTAACTAGCTCTTGCATAACGCAACGCAAAATACAAAGATTTGATTTACAAACTCGTAACAACACATGGCGCGATAATGTCAGATAAAACTTTACCACGAATGAAATAGTTCCACCAGGCAATAGAACTTTAACAGGGAAAAATATGGGAGCGGGACTAATGAAGTCCAATAATACCATAATACCGGGCGGGTTTAATACAACACGCGCTGTGTATACGGAAACGCTCAACTTCATTAAAATATATAAGCGTTTAATTATGGTTCAACGTCGAAATACCCTTACTGATCCACTGAAGGCACTACCTGCGTAATCATGGCACCATGGATCAACCACTGCTGGCTTGATTAACACACATCCATACAAAGGCAATTTAGACTGATCAATGTATTTACAAAGTCGTTTTAGTTTTAATTAAGCAACATCGCCGTTAAGCTGGACCGCGCAGTAAAAGCCGCTACGCAGCGCGCGTGCGAGGCGTTAATAAGCCCGTGCGAATTTAACTCCGAGCGTGAGCCGTAAATGAGAATCGCCAATAAATCGGGCATTATAATAAACATTAACGTTATTGTTTCACGTTAAACGGGTCCCCGCCGCCCACACGCCGCGCGCCGCGCGCGCACCCCCGCGTGCCTCCCAGGTGCCGCCGCAACCATCCGCCCGGAATTCCAACGACTTCAATTATTGAGTGCCTGCGAAAACCGAACCCTTTAGTTAGAACCCTCAAGGGCCTACCGGACTGTCCATTTCGCTGCGCGATAATGGGACGTGGCACGCGCGAAGGATATAGAATAAATGCCCATTATAGCATCTCTTTTGTATTTTTATCTCAGGCAGCCTACGGAATTTAATTTCAAAGTTGAGAGCACACCCGCGGGCGCAGACTTCGACTGATGTTTTTCGATCGGGTAAATATGGTACTCGAACTTTGTCCCGAGTGACTTGATAATTTTAATGGGGATAACCCAGTTACCGGAGATAATCGAGGCACTGGGATTAATTATTCAGCGCATATACAATTCGCATTTCGCGTTGAACGTCAAATCTAATCGGTGATTTTAGTCAATTTGTGGCAGTCAAGCCTGCGCCTCGCTGCGTGATACCTGCCGTTTATAACATAACACAAATGCATTGGGAATTTGCGGTATACGTTCGTTCTACTGTTGCTAGACAGCCGACGGCAAGAGACCATGTAATCCAATTGAAGGTTTGCATAATTCGCACTGACATACGTCTTGCTGTCGGTAATTGTGGTGAATTGAACTTGATAACAGGGAATCACCTGCATAAATAGTCCAAGTAACTATGCGTAGTATAGTCAAGCAGTCAAGAGAAGTAGTTATTTAGTAATATTGCAGACAGTTCACCGATTCCGCATGCTTCAAACAAAACTAATAAATCTATGATCTAATTAAATGAATCTTGGTATGGTTTGAATGGTTAGTTTTATCTTTATTTATGTATCTTTTGACAACTGTTCCTCATACATTTGCCGGAAGCCTAAACAGCCTAAAAAACCACATCAATAATGAGAAAATGATTTTATTTCAATGAGATTTGAATTAACTTTTTGAAGTTTTTGGTACACGTTTCTGCAAAGCATGGGAGTAATAATTAAATCGTATGCTTCAGGCATAACTCGAAGCCAGCTCCAAGCCTTGGCGCACCCGAACCATAAGTGGCTGAAGCGCGCTTCAGCCACTTGTGGTCAGTGGTCGCCACAAGTGGTCGGTGGCCGCAACATTTTTACCCTGTTGCTTGCAGTGTCATAAACGACTTAACTCGGGTTGAAGAAAAGGAGAGAGGGATGGGTTAATCGCACGAGTGGCGTGTGTCAACGTTTTGTGGCGCCACAAGAAGCGAGCAGCGGTGTTTTAGCTGTAGCAGCCACCGGCGTTTACAGTGTGCGGCAAGTCCATATAAAATGTATGTAAAATTCAGTAAATAGGGGTACACGAACCACAAAACGCCGCCCGTTTTGTCGTTTGTGGTTCATGTGCGACGAGGCTAAAAATGAAACCTAATTCCAATTGTAAATGGACTGTACTTATTTTCAGTATATAGAATGTGTGTGTTTATAAACGACTTGTATTAACTAAACCGTGCGTTTTATAGGACTTAGTTTAGACTCATCTCGTTGTCGTCAATCGCTTCTGTTGGCACAATTTCGTCTATTCAAGTGAGTTAACAATGCCGCTGGTGGAACAAAAAGTAGGTAGAAAAGAAGGACCGGAAGATACGGGGGGGGGGGGGGGGGGTGGGGGTGATGCACCGCCGCATTATCAGGTTAGCGCCGGAAACACACCGGTCGTGGAGCCGAATCCTTTTGATAACGCTATAAACTGGGCTTTTATGCTTTCAGAATTCACATTGTCTAGTTTTGGGGTTCTAAACAACAACAGGTTAAAGTGGCATTCGTAAGTATCCTGGAAATAGGTAAAAAACGATTGGCGAAAACTTAAACGCAGTAATTCTGATTTATGATCCTAAAAATCTGGTTAGATCTGAAATCAGAATTACCTTGACGAGGAAATCAGGTATATCGGAATACTCACATTTGACGCAGTCGGCTTTTAAAGGCAGCTTACTCTTTCCACTAACAAAACATTAGATGTCCGTCTGTTTATAAGTGGTAGTCCTATCTCTATACGAGTATTTCATATGGACGCGCAGTATTCTATTCCTATTTTTATCGCCCTTTTACTTTTAGAATGCACACGTCTGTAGAGTTGTGCTCTATGAAATTCTACCGATAGTATTTTTTTATGATTGACAGCACACGAGCCGTGCTCGGTCTCCCGAAAGGAGTTCATTCGACCGTACCCGGTAACCAAGGGACATGTCTATTGTATGGCGAGCCAACATTGTGCCAGTTTACATACCAGAGAACATTCAAACATGATACGACATGATTACTGAAGTATCAAGCCCTGCAAAAATTTCAGAAAAAAGCGGAAAAGTTACTCACGACATTAAAATGAAAAAAAAAACACGAAGACCCTTCACATCTTATTATGAAATTGAAAAGGAGCTTTCATTTTCATCTCGTTAAAACTTTTGAGTACAAATATAAAATTCAGTTTCTGAATGAGCGCTAAAAATCTACAGCGTTATTTTTCGCGCTCACATTGCATCAACCGTTGTAGAATCCTAATTATCTTCCCCGGTTAAGCCTAAGTGAATTATTCTACCGCCTTCCCTCCACGGGGCGCTGCAGAAACAAAAAACCACTGAACTCGCTAGACTCGCAAGTCGAAAATACTGAAAACACTAAAGAGATTCACGTATAATGCATGCGCACATAAGCCAGAGCTATCTTGGTGCTTTGCTTTGCAGTGCTTTAGCCGGCTCAACTTTTAATAATACCCGCAAATCGCCTAATTAATCTGATTACGGAGAAAGGCTACAGTCGGCATTACTGCTTACTCTTGAGCATTAAATAGTGGTCGGGCTGTGTGGGTAGATTAGTCGCCCGATCTGTTGGTCGACCTGGGTTAGGGAATCACACGCACCCTTAACTAGGGACGGTCGTCTAAGTACTGTCCACTAATGGGGCTACCATCCGACGAGATAACATCACCCGCACGCTCAGGCTTCCTCTTATACATTACCGAAGACTGCCTATTGTTTTGTTATTCCACTTTCGGTAATGATACCTACGAGCACAAAGAAGTGTATTACAAAACGCAGGTTAGTTGTTTCGAAGTTGTCGTTCTGCCTGGAAAAACGGAGGCATCCACATAAGCATCTAGAAAAATCAAATCTACGATCATCTATGGCAAACCATTGAAAGTTTGCTGTTATTTATTGAAAGTTAACATTATTTATTCAAGAATACAATAAACATTATACACATAGTATTACCCCTTAGAAGTTATTACTATGTTATAAAAATAACATAACATTAACGTAAACTTTACATACAGGCTACTTTGCTTCTGGTCCCTGACTAGAATACTGGGTCGTGGGAACCAGTAACAAGGACGTCACACACATGTAAACATCCAAGACCTGGGAGTTTTTCTTGCTCTCCAGCCGGGATTCAAACCCGAGACCTCTCGCTTGGGAGGCACAGCCTCGACCGCAATACCACAGAGGTCCTCAAAAGTTATGTTGAAGCAATCATAATTAATACATAATTATGTGTAAAGCTGACATTAATGAATGTAAGAATCTGTAATTGGAAACTCTAAATAAATATTTTTTATGAAATTTTAGCCTATTTTAGGAAACTTATTTGATTATTTCGAGTAATAAATGTCTAATTACGATCACGATGATGCATAATAGTAGTTTATGGGACTGCTACATAACGAAGGGCATTAATACTAGAGGTTTAATGCCTTATTATGTACGTTTACTTACACTAGTTGGACGGCGTTAAACAGAAACGATCCAATCCACATTTGGTAGTTTTGAGATAATCTACTTTTAAGGTTTGAAGCGGTGTTTCTCAGTGGGTATGTACTTGAGACCGAATATGTGTTCTACATTTATTTGAAGGCTTTTTATGGGAACGAATTAAGTGTATTTTTGAATTCGTAACCCATACACTTTACGAGATATTCGGGATTGATTGGCTGGATCATTTTGAAATTTTATAATTTTATAGGCACAGCTGACAAGACCATGTTTTGCAGAAACGATCTAAAATATTTTGCCCATGAAAAAAGGGCTTTAAAATTAAAACTAGCTAAATAATCACTAAAAACCGGCCAAGTGCGAGTCGGACTCGGAAGGGTTCCGTACTATCACCTTTAATAGAAAAATTTAGGTAAGTATACAAATTTAACATTGAGCAAAAAAATACGAAAAAAAACATGTTTGTTGTATGGGGATCCCCCTTAATTTTTTTATTTTTTTTATTTTTAGTATCTGTTGTTATAACGGCAACAGAAATACATCATTTGTGAAAATTTCAGCTTTCTAGCTATAACAGTTTATGAGATACAGCTTGGAGACAGACAGACGGACAGACGGACGGAGGGACAGACGACGGAGTCTTAGTAATAGGGTCCCGTTTTTACCTTTTAGGTACGGAACCCTAAAAATTGATGACCAAACAACGTAAATATTATAAACATATCTTATGAAAGGATAAATCTTAAGAAAAAGGTGGTATCTCAAAAAAACATATCTAAAAATTTTATTTGCACAATAAAATGAGTTATCTGACAATATCAATAAAAGTATTTTACCTAAAAAGCTAGTATTAGTATTAAATCAATCTTGTAACAAATTACGCGTGATATAAAATCCAATACTTACTAATCAACGTACAACTTTAGAAAATATTATTCACTTAAATCTAGCGAGATCAATATAAAAGTCTTTTTACTTAAAATATCAGTCAAAAATTAAATCTTGTAACAAATTATTCATAATTACGACTAATCAACGTGGCGTATACATTTCAAAAATGTTATTTATGACTACTATGTTTATATGTACACACAAAAATACAAAAATAGGGCGAGATCAGTGAACAGTCTTTTACTTAAAAATCTAGTCAAATATTTATTATATTTTGTAACAATATCATGCATAAATCTATTATTAAACAACGTAGCGTTGTTAATTTCTAAATGTGTATAAGAATAGGTAAGTAGGTACTGTGTACTACTGTGTACTATGTTTACAAGCACAAAGTAAATAGAAAAAATCTGCGAGATCGATAATCTAGCGAGCGATAATAGAAGTACCTACCTGATACCAAATAATGTATTATATATTATTTTAATCATCACAGCATAGCAGTGAGACGAGGTTGTAAGTAATTAAATCATATTTTCATGCTCTACTCTTCTTCATCTTCTGCATTTTCAAGATCGAAATCCAGTCTATCACCAAAGCCATCCACATCATCTTGAATGTTCTTATCTCCCCTCAAGGATTTATAAAACTCCTGACAGTCCAGTGGGATATATACCAATAGGCTTTTTATGTCATCCAATTTGGCCTGTGCGATTGCCTTTCCCTTAGGCCAAAGTGGTTGTAGTTGCGACTTATTTATTAAAACGACCTCTTTTTTTACTTTTTTATTTATGTCCAACTCGTTGAAATCTTTTTCGAACGAAGTCCTCATGTATATGGTAGTATCATCTTTTTTTAACAAAATTTCTTTTGTTTTCAGCCAGTTCACTTTTTCGTTGTTTTTGAAAATTTTCCTGTTAACGATGTTTTTTTCCAGTATTTTAGAGCTTACAAAATTTTCCATTCGTATCACTTTTAGTGGGTTTTTTTTTTTACAATGTTTCATGACGTCCATGTACTCTTGCAATGTATATATTCTCTGGTGTCGTCTTAACCTTGATTCAATGTTTGAAAAGTCGGTGTCATTAGGCAAAAAAGTATGGCCTGGCTCCAAGTAGCGGAGGGATATTGTCTGAAGGCGTGGGTGAGCATCAAGCGTCACTTTCAGTATAAGGGTCAGCTTAATGTTTCTGTTCTGGCCCCCACAACTATCACTCCATAGTATTAGATCTTCCACAGTAGGGTCTAGAAAGTTGTCTATGTGATGTATGAGACATGAACCCACCTCTTGAGCCCCGCGTCCAGCCTCTCCCTCTACCCATACATTGCAATACCCGGTATCTGTTGAGGCAACATGAATTCCACTATTGTAAACCCATAGTTGCCTTTTATAAAATACTACATTTGTTGGAATGCGCGGTAGTGGTAGGGTTTTTTCTAAATCAAAAGTTAAGCATTCTCTTTTAGGATTATTCTTGGCGGTTGCAAAATCTTTTTCCATTTGTTGTCTCAGGCCCTCAGCTAAGTTTACATGTGTCTTGTGTTGCAAATCTATCTGTTCGTATTGTGGGTTAAGGCGGTTACTTAATTGTATATTGAACATGTCACACTTGTTGCAATTATCATGTTTTGCAGGCTTGCATCTAAGGTTGAATTTGGTGATAAAAATGTTTCGCACCTTGCTCAGTGACACACATTTTTTTGTTTTTCCATATTTTTTTTCGAACTCTTCCATATACAGGTTATAAATTTTTGATATAGTCATTCCTAGTTCGAGATATAGAGCATCATTATTTTTTTCTCTGGTGTAATGAGAAATGTATTTTGGTAGGCGTTCAATGATATCCGTTATAAATTTTACAGATTCTTCCGGTAATTTATTCCAACCTCCTTGTGCTTTCCCTCTCTTATCATTTGCTACTCCCCCATCGCGTTGTTTTTTCAAGCCGCCTGTAATTTTTTGTGGTGAAACCTGCAGTGTATTAAGGAACATATCCTTGCATACAACTACACCGTCAAGCATATACACTCGAGAAAACTGTCTATTAGTCTTTTTTATTGAACTAGTTGTGTAAGAACGCTTCTTAGGAATCTCTTTTACATTCGATATCAGATAGAATGTTTGAGCTATGTAAGAGCCTAGTGTGTTATACGTCTTGAACTCAATTTCTCTACGCTGCTTTGAAATCACTCGAGCACATCGTTTCAAGCAGGAACATGTGTAGTCTTTGAATTTTTTTGCCGGGACTACTTCGTTTTTGTATGTCGCATAGGGTAAATTTTGATACCTCATTGTTTTGTTAACTTCCCGATTTGTATTCATTTTAGGTTTGCGGCCTCTTTTTGGTCTTCCTTTAATTGGAGGTACACTTTCAAAACTCGTGTCCGTGTCGTGTCGTGTTGTGTCGTCTAGGTGTTGATTGCTTCTTTCAATAAGACTAAGTGATGTGGCTTGATTCAGGTTTTCATTTTCAAAGTCAGTATTCTCAATTATAATCTCATTATCTATTTCACTTTGTGCATGTTTGTTTAATGTTCGTTTTCTAGTTGTGATTTCAGCGAATGAACCTGAACCTGGTGTTGTGTTATTCTCATTGAGGTCTTTTTCCGGCTGTACTAACCACTCATTTTGTCTAATGATACTTCGACTATCTTCGTCCATCCTATGAACTGATACATTAGTAACAGTTATTACAGGCCCTTCGTCTTCGGAGCTACTTTCGTCAATTATGACGTTATAATCAGGATCTTTCACGCTATCGTCACTATTTTCGTAAAACTTTTCATCTGAGTCGTAACCTGGATTTTTTTCTACAACGTCTAATGGGCTGTTTTCCAGCTCGCCGATACTGCAGTCACTGTTCTCAATCACGTCAACAAGTAGGTCATCATTAATATTATCGTGTAGAATGTTGAATAGCTTTTGAGTTTCAGGCGTCATAGGTGCCAATGGCGACGATACAGGATCTCCTGTGCATAATACATTTTACATGTAAAAGAGCTAGGGAGCTATGTAAAAAATACTAAAACTAAATACGTAGGTAATAGTTGCAAATAGGTAATAATAATCTTATTTCAATGTGGGAACTAGCGTAGGAGTTATATATTATGAACTGAACTTAACTTGAATGGTGATCCAGTATGTGTATATTTCATAATAATTCGCATAAAGGTCAAAATTCAAAATGGGATACAAAATTGAGTAAAAGCCACAAAAAATACCTTCTAACGCAGCTGCAACATTTTTTGCAAAGACGCTTCTTGGATGCGGGGTTAATGGTGAGAAAGGTGGCGGTGAAATCGATCGCTGTAAGTACAGAGATTCAGCTGCTTGTTTATCACCTGAAACAATATCAATATGTATAATAATATATATATTATACATATAGGTATAATATATTCAGCACTACTATTAATATAATAATTTTAAATAAAAAAAACCTCCTCCTATAGTCCAATTACGAATAACGACGATATATGGATGGCCTATAAGCAGTGCTGCGTGTAATTGTGAAATATGTAACATTTTGAAAAACAAAACTATTTTGGTGGGACTGGGATTCGAACCACCGATCGACCTGTGTAACTACTACTCTTACCATACCCGTATACGTTTTCACTTGTATATCGTCTAGGTAAACACGGGTTTTTTGTCGTTTAATCAGGTTCTACTGAACCGATTTCAAAATTTAAAAAAATGGGACCATCCTTGAAGCATGCTCGTTCATATAAAAAAAGAATGAACCAAATCGGTTCACGTTTACTACCCAATTCGCAGTAACAAACATATAAAAATAAAATAAAAAAAATAAAAAAATAAATACAGGCGACTTGAGAACCCCCTCCTTTTGTGGGAGTCGGTTAAAAAGGAGAGTTTCGCTATCACAATAATAATCCCCAGGGAACCCTAAATCGCAACAAATGTGGGAAATACATGCAGTGTAGGTGTAGTAGGTAATCTGTAGATTTAAAGGTTCAATAATTAATGAAAACATTCACACATATTATTAATAGAATAAAAGGTATGTGCTTAAGTACTATTATTAGTCATTGTATATAAAAATGTATTAGGTACTTTTACCTTCTTTATCACCGGTGTCATTATTGCTATCTTTTCTTATAGTAGAATTAGACGTCGTGCGTAGAGATGTTGACGGAGGCTGAGGTGGACTCGGCAGTGGTTGGTGTGATAGCAACAACGTATTACTGAGAGTATTGTTTGTATCTGCAACAAAATTAGGTAGGAAAGTGTCAAAGGTCAAATTCTGAATACTAGGCCAAGAAGTTTCAAACAAAGGACTTGCTGAAATTATGTTCACGCTAAAAAAACGACGGTTGTAGGATAATACTTATGTAAATACTCACTCTCCGGCTCCTTTTTCGATGTTGTTTCGCGACATAACCTTAAAAGTTTATCAGCTCTCTTCATTTTCACATTGGAACACCGACTTTTGCACTTTGTAAGCACGAACTTTACATTCGTAGTAAATAAAACTTGGCTACTTCCAGCATGTTTTTACGTGTTGTTCACCCAGCCTCTCGTTACCAACAACAGTATTGCCGAGCGGCCAAAAGTCAACAAGTAGCAACAAGAATAAAAGGTCTTGCCATATGAGAAAAATATTTTTCCGGTCGCGTTCCGAAATAAACTTAAAGTGTGTTGTGTGGAATGGTTCAGCAGAATTAAAAACGGGTACAAATGGAGTCAATTTAAATGGCAAAAACGATTTAAGTGGCTTAGAACGTTTACTTAATTTGTATCTTAGTGACATGATTTTCCACATAAATGATCTATGTAGCTTAGATCATTTACGCAGAATAAAAATTGCAAAGGCAACCATCACTGTTATTTTGTAGAATCGTTCTTTGTAGCCTAGATCACTTCTGCTTAATTAACTTTAAACCAATTCAATACAAAACATAATAAACTGAAACGATCTATGTGGCTTAGATCACGTCTGCTTAATTAACTTTAAACCAATTCAGTACAAAACGTAATACACAGAAACGATCTATGTGGCTTAGATCACTTCTGCTTAATTAACTTTAAACCAATTCAGTACAAAACGTAATAAACAGAAACGATCTATGTGGCTTAGATCACTTCTGCTTAATTAACTTTAAACCAATTCAGTACAAAACAAAAAAACAGAAACGTTCTATGTAGCTTGGGTAACTTTCAGCAAAACTCAAAAAGGGCATTTTCATACAATGTGGATTGGATCAGTGTAGTTTCCAAAGGGCTGAAAAATGGGTAAAAAAAATTCTAGACACTAGTGTCTTTGCCAGATCCTAGATATTATTAAGATGTACTGTTTGGTGTACCTAACTCAATTTTGACGAAATGTGGATTGGATCAATTCTGTTTAACGCCGTCCAGTTTATCTATACACATATCATAAGCTCTCTTTGATGTGTTCAGGAACCGCATGTTTGACCGGCATTGTAGCATTGATCATTGCTCTGCAGTTGTTTAGCTTGTTCTGTAGTACGAACTTCACAGACAAACTAGGGGTGGCACGCAGGCGGGCGTCGGCGTTCGACATTTGAATGTCATAATTTGACAAATTTTTGTACATTATGGTCATAATGTACAAATTTTCAGATAAGAAATGAGTTTTTACCAAATAGTTTTACATTATGCTGGTCTTAACGTGCAGTTTTTAGACGCAGTAAAGAGGGTTTATGATACGTGTGTAGACAAAAGGTTTTAGCTGGCTTATTCTTCTCCCTGAGTGAATCTTGAGCCCATTGATCACACTAGGCATGATTGCCTTGTTCTATTTTTAGGAACTTTATAAAACTAACAAACTATACTATCAATATTTGTTCACATTTCGACAACTGAGTTACCGACTGACGGCAAAACTATTGACGTTTGGCAGTTTTCAGGTCAGCCAACTTAACGGCGAAGGGAATTCTACAAACATTGAGAAATTGAATTCTACAGACGCTGAAGAGGGCAATTAAATGTAATTCAATTTTTTATGAAAATTTCTGTAATCCTTTTATATTTTTAGACGGGAATAACGGAGTTTAGTCAAGAATACAATTATCTCGAATTCGTTTTCTAAGTTGGTGCCCTTGAAATATTTTACATCCCCAATTGTTAAAGGGTAGCCAGCACAGTTAATGAGATACAGATTTTAAGCCAGCTCCTACATACAGTAATTAGTTACATATTCCTACCAACAGTCACCAGATCTACAACTTAATATCCATACGTATATACTTGTCTTTGAAGATTTGATCTTGCCATTACGGACACAGTTTTGACATCTTATCATGCCTTATAATATGTATAATTCTATGCTTGCTTTTATTACGTTTTCTTACCAAGAATTAATTATAAAGGTACTTGCTACACATTTTCGATGTAACGCAACATCTCTACATATCGACAATATTCGTCGCCTAGTACACGCATAAAACAAGCCGTGCTTACTACGGGCCTGGTTCGATTTGTGTAAGATTGTTCTCTAAT
Organism: Argyresthia goedartella; assembly: GCA_949825045.1. Classification (NCBI taxonomy): domain Eukaryota; kingdom Metazoa; phylum Arthropoda; class Insecta; order Lepidoptera; family Argyresthiidae; genus Argyresthia; species Argyresthia goedartella. The sequence continues at coordinate 12,115,620 of OX463820.1, read as the reverse complement.
ATTGATTTATTTATCTACATAATGCAATCACTTTGTCTTTTTGAGCACCGTAAATTCACAAATACCGAAACATCCTGTACAGTACACGTATAATTATGCGGACCCCGCTTCAGTCCGGGTCTCCGCACACGATGAATTAGATCTGCTACTAATGGTGATCTTATCTTCTGCCTCCGAGATGGAGTGAGGTGACCGTCCTTAACGGCATAATCTTTGTTATGTACATTATGAGGACTTATCCATCTAAAGAGGGCCTAGGCCAAGTCATAAATAAGGAGCGGCTTTGATTTCAGGAGATGACCCTCGGTTTATGCGATTCTTGCGGTCGGTATAGAAACCGTTTCCTAAGCCCGGAGTATAATTCAGTTGAGTGTGTCCCGAGCACAAGGCGCCCTAATTACAAGAATCGCGTCTCGGAAATTTATATTACAATTACTGTGTAACCAGTTTTCTTCGCCAATTAAATATTTAACGCGCCAATTTGTGGTGCTTCCGTTTAACACGGTGCGACACAAAGAAAAGGGGGCTATTTAGTGAAAGTAATTTGCCAAATTATATCGTTCCTTCGCTTTAGATCTTGTAATAATTATCTATGGTCTCCTTTTAACAAAGAAGCCAAATTAAGCATCAATGTAGCGCTACAATGATGTTGGTGAATGACAGGATGTACCACAAAAACTATTACGAGATTTTCATTTTATCTAAACGAGTTGGGAATTCGAAGACAACCTGACGATCGGCAGCAATTCTCGCGTCCATAACTAAAATTTTGTCACTTACAATTCAGAACCGGGGCTCCGTACATTAGAACTGCTTCGCCGATAGGCAGCGCACACGAGTTGAATACGACATTTCAATTTGAGCATAGGTATATTATACATGGTAATGCGTTAAAAGCATCTCCATACAACTTGGGAGCGAGAAGCGAGTAATCACTGTGGAGTACCGTCGCGTAATCGCACGTGCTCTTCAGGTGGAGCAAGAGCCTTAAAAATATACGCTACACGCGCCATTAACGGCCTGCGATGTGTCTCGCCTGTTTACTAGCTCCGAAGCTGTGAATGCGGGTTTCTGAAGCTATTTAATTTGTCGAAAAATCATTTGTATTTGTGCAAAATAAAACTTACTGAATTACATTTCGTAAAATGTCTTATTCTGATAGTATTATTTTGATTCTAGAAACACCTATTTATTCCTGTATCTTTATTTCCCTGCTCGCTCGCGCTAGGTCTTAACAGAGCGAAATATGATACTCAACCTAACCTAGAAACCTACGAACTGGGCGAGAAATCTAAATTCATCTGTGTCTGGCCCCAACGAAACACAATAGGGCTCAAGAAATTAATGGCTTACCAAATTGCTGGTCAGAACGAACGCAATCAATATTCAAGAAACAAATATCCAATGGAATCTAAACACAATCCCAGATTGGGCTAGACATATTGAATACCGTACATAAATCTCACGAGCTACAGAGAATGCGACGGCCACAAATCATAGAACCACAAATGCTCAGGCGTGTACCCATACATATAGGAGACAATACAATATATTAGTTAGATAATGAAATATTTTCAAAAATACCCTAATCACAGTCTGCCATCATACCTTAATCAATAAATAAGTAAAATAAACAACAAAAATAAAGATTTAGCACCAATCTTGAATCGACTTTGGCATTCAAATTATATATCTATGAAATGTTAAATTTGACCCGATTAGTGTTAAGGCTGGGCACCCCAACAGTGAAACTGAGTATCACCTTCAGTTTATTTTTAGAGGTATAAGAATTTTAATGTAAAAAAACGCTTTTATGTATGTGTTTCGTACCGAAAAGACCAACGTAGTTTTTTCATTTGTCATAACATCAGAGCAATAAACGTTTCGGCTGTCGCCGTCGGCCACTACTCCCCCAGATGGCGTTGCCGTGCTACAGATGTTTGTGGTAAATGTACGGTTTCTTTCGTATCGAAAACGGGGTTGTAAAAAGTTACAGTTATTAATTTGATGCCATTTTGCGTTAATGACTTGTCCAAGGAGCTGTATAGCGACAAATGTTTCAGTTGTACACCTCTGGACATGCTTTAGTTATATAATCTTTGATGGTGTAAACCCCGTTCTCATCAAGCCTGCTTTTGCCCGACAAAGTGCAGTTCGGAATTATCGTCGATGTAGTTGGTCACCCGTCTTCTAGAAAGTTCGGTGGATTTCGTCGCCATATAAATACGGATATACTTTTCCTCTCGAGTTGATGTGGTGTCAGCCCCTGCCTAGAAGGCTAGGCCTATGTTAACCCGAGGCCCTTCAATCCCTGACCTGGTCTTAAGGCCCAGTTCTGGTGCGCTATCTACCCCTCTAGGTAGTCAAGTGGTGGGTGCGCCGCGCCGCGTCTATTTCACGGGATATTTGAATTTACACCGCGCTCTTAGTAAAATTTGCGCTTTTTATAAGTAGGTTCAAAACAGGTCTTCTTTGTAATTCATAAATATTTAACCAAGCGGGCGCGAAGCGTTTCCGTTCAGCTTGGGAAAAAATACTTTAGTATGTCGTCTGGATTTCCGGCTGTCCGGATGTTCTCCTCTACAGGTCGCATTTCTCAACAGATTCCCGTGAAATTTTGTGGGCAGGTTCCATAATTATATGTTTTTTTTGTTCGTCAAGCCCTTCAAGCAAAATCGGTGCCAATTTTATTTGAAGGGGGGTACCAGGGTTCCTACAGATTTGCCCATCACTTGACTTGAAAGATTTGATTACAGTGCACACAGAGCCCCGATAGGTGAAAGTGAATAAAAGCTTATAAATAACTGCACTAAGGATGATCTCAAAAGATAAAGAGTGAAACTGAACCCAATCTACTTGATTCGCAGCATAATCGGCAATGAACCTCAACGTATCAGAGCATGCTCTCTCGCTAACTCGCCGTGCTTGCGATTTGAACTCAAATCTTTAGGGTCGAAAATTTTAAACCAGTTTCTACCCCGCTCATCAGAGACAGCCGCCAAACTGACGCACGTCGCAGGCCCAACCGTCTATAATAGAATACTGGTCTGTCTTGAGGAACCCACTCGGTGGCAATCTTTGTCCACCTGTCCGGGTGCATGCGACAGACATCTCCGGCCCAGCTCCATTTGAGCTTGGCGCTCTGTGCACCCACGTCGGTAATACGAGTTATGGAGCGCAGTATGGTGTTTCTGACACGGACCGTCAATTTGACTCTTATCTGGCTACAATCGAAAGCCCTTTGGGCAAATCTTGATTTGGACTTCAGATTGTCGTTTTGGTCAGTGACCACGTCTGAGAGCCGTAGATGAGGATAGGCAGGATACACATGTCGACGAGTTTCCGCTTTAGTGTCAGTGGAAGGTCGCCCTTTATCAGCTCTTTCATGGACCAGAAGCTATTCCAGGCGTTTGAAATGCGTCTTTCGATCTCTTTGCTTTGCCTGTTTTCGAATAAGACTAACTGGCCCAAGTCAGGCATATAGGAAAGTTTAATTTTAAATTGCAATCTCACAAATAAAAGTATTAAACCTCAATTCGACGTCACTTTATTATTTACTTTACAAACCGTACATTGAAACCATTGGACTCGCCCAGCGGGACGTAACTACGAAATCTCCTTTACCAATATTTACTGGGTCGAACCTTTTTTCATTCCAACATTTGCTTCGAGAGCAATAAGAACTACACTGGGACATTACTGCAAGTGGTCGACCGTGCAATTGAGAAATAAATTCCCAGCGCTGCGATTTTTCCAATGCCTGTATTCCAACTTACTTTACTTTACATGCAAGAGATGATTACAAAAAATCGCTAATGCAAAAACTACTTTCTGGCACTAACACTAGGATCATAAATAAGCGTCGATAACAATGTGCATGTGTGTCGGTGGTGCCGTGTGGGTGTCGGGGGTACACTTGTGTGTGTGTGCAAAGAGGTCGAACTCAAGTTGCGGGGACATCTATTATTCATTGCCGAAGACACGGGAATGGAATTTGTGTAAGTGCGTTGTGATCCAGCCAATCTCGCCATCTTTATTTCATTCGCAATAAATGGATTACGCTGTTCACAACCCTGTTGCGTTATCAAAGTTTTTAGGGTTGTGCTGTTAAAACCAGTGTGCTTATTACGTTGTACATAAATATGTCTATAACCGTAAGCTTTTCTGCTGATCATATTTTATTATGACCATTTTGAAGCTTAACGAAACGATCTGCTAGAATATCTAGAACAGATACTAAAAGAAACTCACGAGAAATCTTGAGTGCGATTCCTAAGTAAAATGATCTAACAAGATGTCCATGACTCTACAGTGATAATTTTCCACTTACAATACTATACCTTCCAATCTGATCTCATCCAATTCACGCTAAAGATCTGCATAAGGACCTAACAACTGAAACGTGAAATTGACAGTAATCCGTCAAGCAGGGTCTGTTTACTTGTCGGGCGGAACGTGCGTGCGCATGCATCGTACTGCGGCTGTGAATGATGGATGGCAGCCGATATATCAGCTACAATGTTCAACGTGAGCCTCCCCCGTACACCCTCAGCCATATCTGAAAAATATTAATCAAATTCATTCACAACGCAGCGCTGTTGTATCGTTCTCGGCTCTAGGGACCTCTTGGTTTTCCCGACGACGCTAATAAAAATCAATTCTCCTCTCTCCTCACTGCGCGTTGTCCAAAAACTGTCAATGTCGTTCCCAGCCATTAACATCAATGATACGCCTTGTCTTTTTTTTAAAAACACACCGTTTCGGAGACGTGTCACCTGAGCCCATCTCCCCTGCCACCGTTTTATCGGTACCTTGAGACATAAATTAGAAGTAAAAGTAATCGTTGAAACTTTCCCGCGGCAGGCCGGCGCCGCGCGGCGGAGCAAGGGGACCTGGAATTTGTGCCGAATTACCTGCCACCGCTTTTAAGACTTGTAATTTATCAGTGGCGAAGGTTCGAGAGCTCTGATCGCCGGTGGCTCAGAGATAGCCAACCGCCCGGAAAATGGCGTGCTACGGAATTTTAACGGCCCACCCGACTAGTTTTGTTTTTTCGGAACTAAATATCGATCAGTTCATGGTTGTTCGTCGTTCATGATACGGAAGTAAACACGAGTTCGTGATTTAGATACGGATAATGGGTGCTCTGAAACTTCCAAAGTAATATTACTGTTTTGGTAAAAAGCAGCCGGTGAAATATGGGCTGGGGAAATGAGTTGAAGTACTTGATATTTTTGTGCGTACTGGATGTTGGGTGTCTCGGGTAAGGCAGGTTTTGATTGACGCTGGCAATTCACTTAATGTGACCTTTAGGGAAGTTTTGCGCGGCGCACAAACGACAGGTTAAATTCGGAGGTCTACACAAAGTGGCGCCATCGCTCTCCCGTCACATAGAGCTTCGAGCATAATTCATTTCCCTATTCATATTTGTCTTAGAAGTTGATACCGAGAACCTGAAAGGACCAAAAATCCAAAAGGCTAAAGAAAGGATGTAAAATGACATGATATTTCATGGCGGGAGTGTTATTGAAAAAGTTTTGCGACAATATGTTACCGTTAGAGTACGCCATTCGTACAAATTGAATTGAGTCCTATATTTAAAGGATATGGAGCCTAGCGTATGGTTTAATGTAACATTAACGTTTAAATTCGTGGTTCGATTACGTGACTAGAAATAGTAAAATCGGATGTTGTTGATAATCTAGGTCGTTATGGGCCCACGGCAATAAAACCTTATAGGTAAGAGATGGACTTATAAGAAGTAGGTCAGGGTAGGGCCTTGTTTTACAAAATGAAGCGCTTTTAGAACACTGCTCAAAACAGCTCGTAAACAAAACATAACCTACTCTATAAAGTCAACTACTAAATGGCTTGTGATTGTACCACGTAATGCTATTGATTTTTCCTCTGGAGAACTTTTCACTTAACTCTGTCAAAGGCACAAAATCGATGCAAAAGCTCTACTAATTCGTTCTCCATTATGCAAACAATACTTATTTAAAATACTGTTGGCAAGTTCTTTTCTGTTGGTTCCCTTTTTCACAGAGGAAGGGCGGAGCCAATCACACTAACTTTGCATTTGTTAAGTTATAGTGTCGTCCGTTAAGAGCAAAGTTACATGCACTCAGCGGAGCGGCGGCTCGGGCCGCTTAAAAAACTTTCTTTGGATATTGACAATGAAAGTACGAAAGAGGCCGTAACTTGGAAATATCGCTCACTTGTCCCGATCAAATGAATAATTATTAAAATTCTTATGAACTCTTATATTGAGTCGAATTACCAACTTTGGCGCGGATCGCACTTTTTGTATAATTAAAGAGCTTTCGATTTTGCGTCCAAAGTTTACCTATAAATCTGTAAAGATTTTTATGAGCTGACTTTTATGGACCAAGCGACCGAAGCGTCTACGTTTCAGCTTGGGCAAAAATGCTTTCATATGCCTGGGTTTCTGTCCGGATTTCTGTCCGGCTATTCTCCTCTACAGGTCGCATTTTTCAACGGATTCTCGTGAAATGTTGTGAACAGGTTCAATAATTATATCATTATTTTTCTTGAATCAGTTTTTGTTATTTTTTTTCATAATGGTGAAGATATGGGGTTGAAAATGTAAAAAGAGGCTACAACCAACGGCTTGACAGATTTAAAAAAATTAGGTGTCATAGGATTTGTGGAGACCGCGAGATTGACAAATGCTATGTATACAATTTTAGTAAATAGTCAAAAGGTTGGATTTTAGATCGCAAAATGTATTTTACAAAGTTGTGGTGCGGCTACTTTCATACTCCATGTACGTAACCAGGTGCATTCATAAGTTAAGTGGTTGTATTTAGCTAGTAGTCTACAGCTCACAGAGCGACTAGTTATAAATTTGATTTTTTTGGGGTTAATTTTTGATAATTATGTAAGTATAGAATAGCGGTTACCCAATATTGTGTCGTAAGGAAAGGATTTACGGTAAAAAGTCGGTGAGTGTGTGTTGTGGTTATTTCTAATTGGCAGAAGTTACGGTCGTGTGGTGAAGCTGGCAGCGGCAGGGTCGAAGTGCTACGAACATGACTCGGGAGAGAACCGTAAATTCATGATACCTTGCGCTGCTACTACTAAAAAATTACAATATAATCTTTTTCTTGATGATGTCGGTAACACTTTACTCTGTCGGACACATAAAACATGATGTCATAAATAAATCAACAAATCATAAATCGTACAACATTGCTTCATAATTATTTAATTATTTATTGCACACTAATATTTGTGCAGTTAAATTAAATGGAAACAAATATACAAAGGCGAGCTTATCTCTTAAAAGAGAGAATATACAACGATAGCTGTAAACTAAATAAAATATTATATTTCACAAATTATCCTAGGCATAATGAATATAATAAAAGCTTGATCTGAGTTACACTGGGCTTGCTAGGAAAGAAACAAAATATCATTACAAAATCACATAAAACTAACAAGACATTACAAAAAATCGCAGTCTGTAAACGACAAAAAAAAAGATGACCGTTGACTTGACTTGACAACAAACAAGATATAATGAGATTGTAGATTAGATTTGCCTGTCCGCCTGGAAAGTGTTGAACTGGCAGAAATTATCTGGTAACACTTATCCAAGAAAGATTGCCATGAATAAAAAGTGAAGTTGAATTAGAAGTGAGGTTGTTTTTTATATTGGGTGTTATTACAACATAAAACATGAAAATGAAATCTTCCTGCCTGCTGGAAGACAAAAACACGTTAATAAACCGCACCAATGAAGAGTATACTGCAGCAGGTTGATACGTACTTCTTGTCTCCCGGCAACGGTAGTAATTTTTGGTGCTTGACTCTGGGCATAAGCTTGGCTTGGACGGGCGCTGCAGCAACCGGTGACGCAGCAACATTCGCTTTCTTGGCAGGACTCTTCGTTCTCTTAGACTGAGGGGCGGACGGAGGGAATTTGCTAGTGTACTCCAGCAGCTCCGTTGTGCACTCCACCTTCTGCCTTGTCTCGTCTGGGAGTAATAAAACAACCAGGCCCTCTGTCGTCCAACAGTTTTAGATACCGAAGTGCTTCCTGGCGGCCATTAACACTGTGTGCCATGGTTTTGTGTGAAACTCGGTTATCCCGGTTTCGTTTTAAGGCAGTCTGGTCCTTCCAAGCCTCAGTCCGTGCCGTGAAAGATAAAAAACTGACAAGCAAGGGGCGGGCTTTTGAAGCCGTTTCTTTGGAGCCAAGTCTGTGAACTATACTTATGTCGGACTGATATTACGGGGCAAACTTCTTCTGCCTTCTCTGATACTCCGTGAAGCAGGAGCACTTTCGCCTGGTTCTCATTTCATGCTGGTCCTGACCTGCAAGTAGCAGCTCCATCTGCGAGCTAAGCATGTTGAGGCAGCCCCATGTCATTTACATTTGCATTTGCATTCTATATGAACACGCTGCTGATGGTTCTGGGATCAGGAGGGCTGCTGGATGTTACACGGTGGATGCCTCTCGAAACTCCTTCTCGTATCGACATCCGGGTATTGAAAGGGTCTTAACCATGCTTTCACTCAGTTTAGTGTAGAGATGGTGAAAATGTTCAGTCATTTCAGGTATGCGATGATTTTTTTATCCAGTGTGATTAGTGTTCAGGCCTAGTTTTAACGTTTTTACATTTGATTGATAAATGATAACTGTATTTATAATTAAATTTAATTTTAAAACACAATATTTTGGTATTGGGTAGTCAGGCATACCCTCAGTGAAAAAAGTAAGAACCAACATTAATTAGGTAGGTATTGCCATCGATTCAGCCGTCATCTATTGATAATTGAACAGGCCCAGGAATACATTCAAATGAACATAACACCCCTATATTTTCTATCGACTAAATATAAATATGGACACGGGTGGAGGGTAGATAAAAAATAAAAACCATGAACGCATCCATTGAGCATCATCTCGTTGGGTAGCTCGGGCAGCCAGCGGCGGGCGGGGCGGGTCGGGCACGCGGCAGGCATGTTTATGGGGCGGGTCATTTGTGTCCGTCGTTACAAACAGCCGGCGCCCGCCGTCGTCACAACACCACGCACCACGACCTCTTCATTTTCACACAGAATTTTACTCGTATAGTGCGCGTAAACCCTCACTCGACCCATTTTTCACGATTAAAAATCCCCAACATGCCCTCGGTAATAGCCGCGATAAATTCGGAATTTTCCACTCTAGTTTGCTCAAAGATGCCCCGAAACCAATATTGGTAAGTTTTGTCCGAAAACTTAACCTAGTTGCGGTAAAGTTCCGGTACCTAATTTACATAATAGAAGACTGGTTTTCGTAGGTCTATTGATCCCTTATCCGGGAACTTTTGTTGGTTTAGAATTGCATCGGCTTAACGGATATCGATGGAATCAGGGTGCTCCGCGGTGATAGTGTGGCATGATTATCGATATTCGATTTATATGCAAATGGGCAGTGAGGAGTGTCGGGTGGTATGACGTCACGCTGTTTGGTCTGTAGCCACTCTGAGTCCACTTTATCCCACTTTGCCTCCGTCTTGAACTTACACAAGAGAAATAATACGATTAATACTCGAGTACTCAGAATATCTGATATCCTCGTTGAAGTTTCGCGCACTTGACCCGGGAGTGACGGTGCCTCCATTGTTAGGATATAACAATTTCACCCGCTCCGCTGCATCTTACTGAGTAATAATAAAAGATGACAATGGATGATGACTCTGTTAAAGATAAGTGGCTAAGATGAGGAGCGTCACTAGCACAATTCAGTAAATCAGACGTCAAATAAATTATATTTCGAAGCGGTTCCTCTGGCTTTGATATTCAAGGCGTTTACGTTCTTATCGACGATATAGATTTCAAGTCACGATCATTTGATTAAATCGAAGCTCTTTAGATATTGGAAGACCTGTAAAATGTTACCAATGGCTATCCATTCATATCCATGATATTCAAAAGCACTCACTTAGTAAAACACAACACGCGCTTATTATGCTCGACTAGCTCACTAAACAATACGTGTACCAAAATAACTAAGTAATCTTGACAATGGACGCGGACGCAGAAAGTGCATGTTTCCCATTAAATATAAGTTTTTTATAACACCCTAGTTGTTGATTTTTTTGATATTTCCACGACGAAGTCACATGCAAAAACTAGTTTTTCATATTGGACCAGCGCCCCAGAAGCATTATGCCACGTAGATTATTATGCCGCAGTGAAAAATGGGCGTATGCGAGATCGAGCGAACATTCGAGAAGCATAATGACGCCGTGAAGTTTCACTCGTTAGTCTGATGTAGATTGCTGCCAGTCATTACTACCTATGGGAAATACTTGCGCTTTTGTGCGCTCGCCTCCATTGTCAAGATAACTTAGTTATTTTGGTACTCGTATTGTTTAGTGAGCTAGCCGAGTGAGGGAACTCCCGAAGAAAATGTCATGTTTTAAAACCCAGTGCGTAGTTTTTACAAGTCACAATTCTCAGCTTTGGGCGGTACTTAAGCTTTTTATCTTAATCGAAGCAAAATATATCTTTTAAAACAGGAATAGAGTCCCAAAATCATCGACCGACCTCGTTTCACTGGCTTCCAAACATTGCCGTTTTTTCTAGAAAAACTCTTTAAATTATAAGAATGTATGTTACGTTTAATTTCAAATATTCGTATATTCGTCAACTCGCAAATATCATAGGTATTTTTTTTTTGGCTTTTGCATTCAAGGTTTTATTTTTGATCGTAAAAGTATTTAAGTAGTAAATATGGGTCAGTATTTTCAGCAATTCACTGCATGATAGGTAGGTATGAACGTAAACTTTTGAGGGGAGTATAACAACTGAAACTCGAAACACCATTCATCTTTCGTCCAGCCTGTCAATTATGAGTTGCAGTTTTTAAAAAGTTGCTAATTAACACCCAGGGCTCGGTCGCAGGCCACGTCTGAACTTCTGAAGAGTTCATAATGTTGGGGGAATGCCCCAATCATTTACAGCGAGGGGCTTTATGTAGATTACATTATTTATTTTTATTTTTCGGCCGCATGAGCAGCTTGTGGTAGTATAATTAGAGGCTTAAACTTTTTTGCTATATATATATACCTTATACCGTAAATAAATCAAAATGCCACATGCGAACCCAAGACGTAATCATAGACCGACGTGAAAAAAGGTCTCAATGAATTAAAGTTTCAAGTGTGCGACTGTGCGTGATACAAAGGGAAGGAATTTCAAGTGAATTTTTTCAGCCGGAAAGTTGTCTCGCGACAGATTCCCCGAGGTAGCCGGCCGGCCACGCTGTCTCATGTTCAAGCCCAGGTCAATAAGTAATGAAGTGGATTGGGTCGAAATATGTTTGTTAAAGTGATTATTCAAATACGAAAAGCGTTTTCGGGATTCCCTAAACTTTGCTTATATTTTATTCAACGGTTCTTCACGGTTTGGGTAATCCGTAATTGTTGATAAGATTTGATTCCTGTCTGTCTGTTACTTTGACGGTTGCTGCCTTTGTTGATTGCTATTCATCAACGGGACGCAGCCATTCGTATTAAATGTTTACCTATGCGAGTTTAACGATAAACTCGTTATTATTGAACACCCTTTATTATACTAATCCAATTATAAATGTCAAAGATTTAATTTCAAACAAATTCATGCATCTTTCCTGTCTGATATTACAAGTTATTAAATTACTTTAGCTGTGATAATATACGCGCCGGAATGTTATTAGGCAGTCCTGATTCCGACGGAAATTTTGCTGGGAAAACTAATCCGGGTTTATTTTCCACGAGACTTCTAATCAATTCGTCTACAAAGGGCTACAGCACTGTTCTTACCCAGAGTTTGCTCTTCCCAAAATCATTATCAAGATACGACAAAATTGTCTCTGTCTCTGTTAAGGGGTCTCGCGGGGCGGGCGGGGGTCGCCGAGTATTCGAGTGGCTCTATTAGCTCAACTAATATTTTCTTCTTCAAGTTAATTGTTATGTCGCGCTTAAGGCCAGGTGGCTTTTCCCATTAGGCCGCCGTGAGCGCCGCCGCGGCCGTGTTGAGCCTTGAGCCTCGAGACTTGAGCATACCCTGCGCCCCGACGGGCTGCTCCGAGAACGCTACGGACTCGCGGAAATATTTAAACAAATTAAAACTTTTTCTTTAGGCTATTTCTCGAAAAGTGTGCTTACTCTGATTCATTTTCATCGGGTTCCCTTTTTATTTTTTTGTCGTTCGCAATAATCAGCAGGAGCTGTTTTAATGGAGTCATGTTTTTTGCGCTGCAAAATTTCGTTGCCGTCATGAATTTCAGGAGCTTTCCCAAAATTACAATAGCGGTCTTAATGTATGCGGACTTTGCAAGACTTAACTGGCAGCTGCATTGTTAGAGCAGCAGCCAGCGGTCTGCTGACGGACGTGCGTCTGACCGCCCCATCGGACTCCTTGTGGAACTGTTAACAAGTAACTTGTGACTACTTCCGAACACTTCCGACCGACCCGGACAAAGCTGAGAAAACGGTTGCATAGTTGTTGGAAGTCGGTACTTCCAATAACTGACAGGCGAATTGTAATTTTAGAAAGACAATTGATGAATGGGACTGGTCTGTGCCGTCGAACCTCGAAACCACAACAGGGCAACAGATGTCAAAGCGTTGTTCATGGAATTCCATTTAAGCAAACAATGGTGTAACTCGACGGTTTCTCAAAATAGTTGTACTTATAGCAACAAAATTTTGGTTTAATGAAGTATTGTTTAAGTAGGCGTACGTTATGCATAGCTCGGAGCGGTCGAATGATTTTCCATATATAAATGATACAGCCAAGTGCATTACAATACTCAATTAATTCATCTCAATCAGTTAATTACCATATTCAGCACAGTTTCAGCACAGTATACAAGTCTCGTTCGCACATAGACTTGAAAAATGAAAGTTATCATGAAAAAATAAAAAAATGACAAATGAAAATACTTAACCAAAGTTTCCTTAAACCTTAGCCATCATGAGCAAATGCAGACCTTATTGTACAGATACTCGTTGTAAACATTTTACTGATATCCATTAGTTTAGCTCACGATATCGCATGCTTATTTATGTATACGTTTGATAGATATCTAGACATGAAAAGCTTCACTTGGTTTGTTTCTCGTATTTACATTTAAACTTGAGAGAAAAACCAAGTGAACATCTCATATTAACTCTTGTGATTGTGCAAATTTATACATGTACTAAACGTTCAGGTATCACTCTAGATTAAATGATACAAAGAAAATTTTAGGTCATATTTATGGTGGATAGAGCACGCTTCTCGCACATTGTCAGTATGATTCTCATTTCCATACAAACCAATAATGTTATTCGTGATGTTATCTAGAGATTCACAATGATATTTTCAACAAAATAAAGATGTGGCTTCAAATTCAAAGCGCGTTATGATATAAACACTAATATTTATGTTAGCAAAGATAAAATGTCTTGGATTCTGCGCTTTCGTGTTTTAAATCTCGCAACAATAAACAGGAAAGCGGGAAAAATTAAGCGGACGACTTTAAACGAGAACAAGTAAATTACTTGGACACACTGAGACAGGTATCCCCAGGGTGCCCTCGGGAAGCCCTCGCCTTAAATAAAGTAATAACTGAAATAGCTGCTTAGTGGTGCGTTGTGAAATGATATGATATGCAAGGTGAAGGTTAAGGGGAAGTGAATTTAATTGTTTTTTCAGTTTCATTCAAGCTAAAGGGGCTCACGTCAGGTGCTTCTGGTTTTACGATTTTGTTGATTTAATTAACATATAACAAAAGAAGAAGTAAAAAGACGACATAGAGCAAATAAATCATAATTTGTGTACTTGTGTCTCTTATTGCACTTTTCCTCGACTTGACTCGTGCTTTTGTGATTATAGCCTAGGTGCAAAATGTGGCTAACAGAATATTCCGAACAACAAGAATATAACATCCCAAGCGAATGAACTTCTCCGCTATTACAAAGTCTTCTTTCTTTGGCCCACACAAATCAAATCTACGGCTCATCCCTCACGCATACCTCCGCGGAGGCTAGCTGTAGCAAAATATTTTACAAAGAGACGAGTAACTTTGCAAATGTCTGCCGAAACTTTTGTTTTATTCGAGCCATGTCCGAACTGAACTATAAAAATACCGTGCGTTTACTGCTGGATTGTCCCCAATTTCGCTCACTTACGGTGCACCAGCCGACAGGAATGATGCTTTGAAACTTCCGATTCCGGACCTTATTTGCTGGTCGTAAGATATTATTTCACAATGCCATGAGCATAGAAGATGGCGTGGTACGGCGCTGGAAAGTTAAATTTTTTGAGGAGCTATCTATAAATGAGTACAATTCTATATATGATATATGAGTATATGCTTTGTTAAAGCAATATTATGAAGATACAAAGTCATGTTGGGTAGAAAAGATTAATTTTAAAGTCTTATGAAGAAATCAAATATACATAGGGCGCACTGTAAGTTTCCGGAACTGGCCACTTACATAAACAATATTTAAAAATTTATTGCAACATTTGAAAATAGAACTCTTTGGCTGTAGAATGCAGTTTGTTTCATCTGACTGCCTTTTGTTTTTACCTTGTGGCGCCATTTAAAAAATTGTGTGTCTGCACCAACATGGATTTAACTCGGGAAAATTTTCGTAGTATGATTTTCTACGATTTTAAGTGTAATTTGACAGCTCAACAGAGCATCGCTCGGCTTGAAACAGCTTTTGGCAATGAAGCACCATGCAAGACATCTGTTTATAGCTGGTTTGCAGAATTCAAGCGTGGTCGTATCAATCACAGTGACGAATCTCGCAATGGTCGGCCGTCCACCGCTGTGACCAACAAAAACATCGATGCTGTGCGCCGTATGATTGAAACAGACAGGCATGTGACCTACCATGAAATTCGCGCATCCTTAGAAATAGGCATGAGTCAAATACAATTAATCCTACACAAACATTTGGGTGTGAGAAAGCTGTGCTCGCGGTGGATCCCACACAACTTGACCGAGGCTCAAAAAACGGACCGCGTCACTTGGTGCAGTGCCATGCTTACCAGATTCAACGAAGGTGCATCAAATTTGGTGTGGGACATAGTAACAGGTGACGAAACATGGATTTATTGCTACGATCCCAAAACAAAGCAGCAATCGAGCGTATGGGTCTTTCAAGATGAGCCGAAACCAACCAAAGTGGCGCGCGTGAAAAGTGCATCTAAGCGGATGATTGCTTCTTTTTTTAATAAAACTGGACACGTGGCTACTGTTGCTTTAGAGAATCGTCGTACAGTGAATAGTGACTGGTACACGACCATTTGTTTGCCGGAAGTTATTGACGAACTCCGTAAAAATAACCGTAAACGCCGTATCATCCTGCACCACGACAATGCTAGTTCTCACACGGCCAGACAGGCAAACGACTTTTTGAAGGCGAAAAATGTAGAACTCATGAGTCATCCTGCATACAGTCCCGACCTGGCACCTTGTGACTTTTTTCTGTTCCCAAAAATTAAGAACCAATTACGCGGTCAACAATTTTCATCACCAGAAGAGGCTGTCGAGGAGTATGAAAAACACGTTTCAGAGGTCACCACAGAGGAGTGGCACAAAAGTTTTCAAAACTGGTTTCATCGAATGAAAAAGTGCATAGACGCCAAGGGAGATTATTTTGAAAAACAATAAATTAATTTTGTACCTTCCGGAAACTTACAGTGCGCCCCACGTATAACCCGGCTCGAACCTTTGAATTACTCTCTTACTCAATGCAATAACTCCGGACTTCAAATTCAATAAATCCGCGCCGAGGCTTTAATATTCTATCGATTGAAATAATAGCAGCGTCTTGTGCGAATAACCATTCAGCGCTTGTCTTTTCAGTGCCATGAAAACCGATGGCACACTTCACACGTGTCCAAACAAACGCGCCGCAATTCCCGTTCAAACAAATCACAGCTAAACAAATGTTTCCACGGTTTAGAATAATTCAGGGAAAGGTCACCTGTTACCGTGCCTCCGCATCGATCATCGGGAGTGCGTTGCTCGACCTTCCGGTAATGTCACCCAGGGGACCTTCGCGGCCGCTCGCCTGAAGCGAAACTGACACAACCCAGCCACCTACCCTACACCCTCGAGCCTTCAGACCAACACAATCATACATACCTGCTGCGTAAATCAAAGCTTTATTTAGGCATAAAAGCGCGTATAATTAACCCAAACATGGCCGCCACGATACATTGGCCCGACCCATGAATATTTACCATGCAATTTTGTCCCCTGTCAGATTTCTCACTGTTTCAGTGGCTTGGTTTTAAAAAAAGTGTTCCTTCTAAATTGAGGTGTGCGCAAGGCTTGGTGACAGCGCATCTCGGTACGTGTGTATTGTTCGTGTCCTAACCGCCGACTTTCCATTTATTTCTCTATGAATACGTTATTACCTGCTCGCCCCCGCTTATCAAAGTTTATTTGCAGCGTGTGGTTTACTCTGTGCCGGTGCTTATTCGTTATTACGGCACCGGAGTGTTTTATTGCCTAGGCAGGGCTCGAACAGCGCGACGTCCTTATTTTGCTCTATTTTTCGTGCTCAAATTAGTATTTGTAGCTTATTTTGGTGTTCATTTGTTGCAGATCGAGGACGCCATGCTAATGTTCGACAAACAAACCAATAGGCACAGAGGTAAGCTTCTTGTATTTTAGTTTTGATAATCTAGTTTGAAATAAATAAGAAAAATGGCAACATAGTTATTTCTATATTAATTAAGCATATAAAATTTTAGCCAAAATTTTGTTTGATCAAAAATTATGGGTCAAATACAAGCATGACGGATTTTCAGTAGTAAATCGGTAAGTGTTACTTACATCCATTATGTTTACCGCGCCATATCGGCATAGTAATTGGCGCGGCGCGATACTATATCCCTGCTGTATGTTCGAGGACACCGGTCAGGTCCAAAAGATTTTCGGGCTACCCATTCAAGGTTTTGAATACCCATCGTGATAAGAAAAAATCTTATCAACGCTTTCCCTCCTAAGCAGTTCTTTACCAGGTCCCGACGACAATGAAATGACGCATTTACCAAGCCCGGCATTACAAGGCCAATTTTGTTTGCTCGCGTTTCCCGCTGCCCGACACTGCGCGCGACGCCGAGTCTCTCACGATGATCTGTGTTGACGCCAACAAACTACCTAACCCAACGTTATCACTCGTATTGATTAAAAAACTGTTTATATTTTTTTTAGAAAGAGTACGGAACTGACTTCATATCATGTCTATTCAAAATACTATACTCAACATATTTCACTAAAGATACCGTGGCTCTTTCATAGGAAGGAAAAAAGTATGACATGACATTCACCACAAATACGCTCAGAAAATAAAGATATTCTTTAATAATTACAATTTTCTGTACATATGTCACCGTAAGATTGTCGAAACCGTAAGTTTATAAACTAACGCGTTAGTCTGTAAACTATCGACAAATTGTAAACCATACCGACAGGGTGTAGAATTTACGTTTCTTTTGTTCTTACATGTCAACCTAACACGAAAACTATTCGGGGGCTTCGCTGCGCTTGCCCCTTCTATTCTTTACCTAAACTACCGCAGCATTTGCCCTGATGTTTCCTTTGCAATTCAAATTCTTTTGCAATTAACGCGTCATATCGTAAGCAGTTCGGTACAGTTAACATAATTTATCGATAATTGAAATGTGGTGCTACCGGCGGATGTTAAGTATTAGCTGGATCCAGAGGGTCACCAATGTGGAAGTTCTGAGACGAGTCGGAAAATCCCAAGATCTCATGACCACCATCAATAGAAGAAAAGTTGCGTATTTGGGACATGTGCTCCGCCACGATCAATACAAATTGCTTCAAGTGGTCATGATGGGAAAGATTGAAGGGAAACGGAGCGTCGGAAGAAGAAGAGCATCGTGGCTCTCCAACATCCGGAAATGGACCAGCATAGCCGGCGTCGAAGAACTTTTCCGCCTAGCTAAAGACCAAAAGGGATGCTCGGAGCTAACTGCCAACCTCCAGTAGTGGAGAGGCACTGGAAGAAGAAGAAGAAGATCGATAATTTGTAAACTAACGGGAAAAAAAGCGTTAGGTAATAAACTAACGGTTTGACAATCTTACGGTGATATAAACATAAAACAGTCTATTCAGTAACATAAAATAAGTCTACCCTTTCCATTTAATAAGTAAAAGACAAAATATTCTAAAGTACATGATTAGCATCACAGAATTTTAATGTTCCAAGCGGAGCCAATTGACCTTGGCTACTTAGTGTGTAGTACGATAAATCTTCAGCTTGATTGACAAACATGAATTGTATATACAATTTCTGATGAAATTACTGATAAATCTCACGAGATTTCTAAAGAATAATAGAAAATATCACTCAATGAAAACATTGTAACGTGCCCGTTACAATGTTTTCATTGAGTGATATTTTCTATTATTCTTTGGAAATCTCGTGAGTTGAACTTTTCATTCGCATTTAACAAATGAAGCTTATCAAAATAGTATTCAAAGTTGTTTATTTCTCATCTGTATAGTATGAATTATATAATAAACAATAATTACTTACCTTTTTATAACAATAACTATATACACTTTTTTCGTCCTAAACACCGAGCCACAACGTAGCATGTACAACCTAACGCAGTGGTATTGGGACTGGTCGTATTTTCGGAGAGTGAAAATTTGGTATGGCAATGTTGGTACCAATCTGTTGCTAGTTTATCGGTATTCGAATTAGAACAGGCCCAAACACATATTTTCTTGACTATAAAGCTTTTTGCGGCTGCACGTACCAGGCCGGCAATATGCGGCCCCGTCAAATGCGTAGAAAACTTTCTGTAGGGTTCTGTCAAACATGGGAGGTGCCATTTTGTCATAACCGTCCTTGGGTTTTAGGGTAACGATTTCAATACATGTAGTTGCACATATTATTGCTGTAGGAAATGGATTGTTCTACAACTTTTTTCTGACGATGTATCTGTAAAATGAATGAGTTAGGACCTAGATAGCTAAGTTTACTGTAAAATTTATCGCACACATTTTTTTATAATTTACCTACTTTGAATAAGGTAAGGTATATCTTGAAAACCATATGTCGTACCGTAATTATGTAAAGAAACAAAGTTTTTGGGAAATATACTAACTTAGAGTTAAATTTATGAGTGAAAAAGGGAGCTATAACCCTCCTAATTCTGTCGATTACTACACAAACCGATCGTAAACTGGCATTGCTAGAATATCGTAGTACCAGCTTTCTCGTAGGCCTTGTACCACGGTAGTTAGCGACACCAGTCTTGCGATGGGTTTAATTGGTAAGCGACATACATAACGACCTCTGTGGCGCAGCGGTTGTGGCTCTGCCTTCCATGCAAGAGGTCCCGGGTTCGATCCCCGGCTGGAGTTAAAAAAATACCCCAGGACACAGGGTATCCTAGTATGGGGCCAGAAGCAATGTATGTGCCTGTATGTAAATGTTTATGTTTATAAATTGGATATTGGTGAAGGTACTGTGACAATGACCTCTTTTGCCACGGTATTTGGCAGATAGTATACACAATAGGAAGATTTTGGAACTTCATAGGTTTGTGCCCTTTTTGGTTCAGTCTGCTTGGATTAAGCAGCACCCAATTACGAAGGCAAGAAAGAAACTATAATTATAGTGTACTGTGTCAACCAAGCTAAGAAAGGTCTCAAAATTATAAGATAACATCACGTAGTTACTACCGCTTGCGTATCGGATAATAAAATCGAAATGTATTTCCGTGGGTAATAAAAAGTATTAGTTACGTCCCACAAAGGGCGAAATCACGCACGAGTGCCGCGTGTCACTGTTTTTCCTTATATTTAACAACGGGCTCAGAGCTTCCGAAGTCCCTTGCATGTCACGGAGGCAAACATATCATTTTTGTGCGCGTCTCGCCTCATTTCACTGGCTGTCTTCGCCACAAAGTCGTGGCTGGTTACTTAGCAACGTATAAATACCGGCGCCGGGCCCCTATGAGCCACCGCCACCGAAGCGAGAGATGCGACAGTCCATTTGGGGTTACCCGGGGTGTGCTAGTCAGGGGAGGTCATCGTAGATTGGTCAGAGCTCAGACGGCGGTCCTGACTAGTGGCATCGTCGCTAAATAGGCTCGGCGTGTTCGCGCACCCCCGATACGACTACTGCCGACATAATAAATAACAAATCGACGTACGGAAAGATTATATGGTTTCCTTCGATTTAGAGATTTTGTAGAATCTGTCGGGACGAAAGAGAAATTTATTTTCGTTATGTATCTTTCTTATGTAAACTTTATTGCACAAAAATAGTAAATACCAAAAAAAAGGAATAAACATGTACAAAGGCGAGCTTATCGCTGGCAAGAGATTTCTTCCAGCAAATCTAGGATGGAGAAGATACAAGTAAACCAGTAGACCTGCGTGCAGAACGTTAATGCACAACCTAATGAAAATAATAAACTACGTAGCAATAATAACATAATACCTGTACAAAAATACTAATATATAAATGTTAATATACACAGATACATACTACGTACTTAATCAATTAATTTCTTTCAATATTTATATGTGATTGTTCCTCTATTTCACGGGAGATGTTCTCACGCTTCTCTTGCAAGTTAGCTGAAGTTGTATCAAATCAATTTGTTTTCATAATTGTTTAAAGAACTACAACACTCTGCAGAGCCTCGGCTACAACGCAAACCTGCTCGTTATCCCAGCAACGCGTAAGATTTTAATTAAAATTCACGGAAAATTTATCAAGGCCGGCCATCTTTTGTTGCCAACGATGGTACCCTTATAGCAGTTACAGCAAAATACAATGTTGAAATGTACGCCCGTGAACGCGTTTAAACAAAAACAGTTTGACCCAAATACTCAGTTTCAATGAAATACCTCTGTGGCGTCATTCATGCAATTCCATATACCTATAAACTGATTCTTGGATACCGCAGAAAAATTATCCGTATTTATTTTCTTCGTGTTTTATACAAATGGCCTTGAATTTTCTAGGTGAATCAAATAACACATTGTCACTTAATTATGTGATAGATCCAGCCAAAGTTCATTTAAATGCAAAATCAGGCCTAGAAGCGCCTTGAAAAGTTAGTCCAGTAATTTTGAAATAAATATCAGAAAGTCTCAAAGAAATCGCAAGCAACGTTTTTCCCTAAAGATCCCCTTTTGATGTAGTCCAAACATGCAATTCATGTAAGTAATATTTATTATAAAAATATTCGAGAACCCGCCCCTAATACTGCCCCGGTTATTATCCCGATTCGTAATCAGTTGGGTCGGGTTAGCCCCGCAAGAAATGTAAAAATATCCGCTGTTTATTTGTATCAAACTCCAGCAAGAGCCGACCCAAACGCGTATTCAAACTGAATATGAATGCAAACTGCCCCGGCGAACGGCCGGAATGGCCAAAATCAAATTAGGTACGGCGTGAATACTTCACGGCGACGTCGGGAAAAAAATTGAAATCAAATATTCATTGACTCTCAACCGGATAAGCAGGCCCGCTGCCATTTCAATATATTTTATTATGTATTTTTCGTAACGGGCTGCCTGGGTCGAGGAGCCGTGGCCCGCAAGACAACGGATGGGTACGAAAGTTATTCGAATAAACTAATTTTAATTTCACCTCCACTGTTAATACGCCTGTGCTCAGAAAATTTAAAATTCTTCTACATACCCAAGCAAAAGTAAGAAAAACAATATGTTAACACACGCCTACACTGCTTAGCTACCTATACAGCCTCTTATTTACGTTATCTCTACTCCATATATCAACCATTGTTGAATAAGAGACTTAATTCAGAGGGTGATATGTGGATATAAAAGCTTAGCTGAAAAATAAAATAAAAATCTTGTAACCTTTTTAGACATTAAATTCGCGAATGATGCTTATAATAGCACCATTACAAGTTAATTTATAGCCTCATTTGAAAAGGCAATTCAACAAAAACTTCTTCAACATTCTTTTGCTTAATTAAAATATTTCCGGAATAATTTACATGAGTTCTAGCCCAAATATCCCTTAGATCCAAATTCTTTGTTCGTAAAACATGTTTTTGCACCTTCGAAGCCTCTTTGAAGAAACATTTTGTCTGACATTTCTCTTCCTACAAAATGCCGAAAAGTGGGCGCCCAATGGCCGTGACAACGAAGTTGCTAAACATTAAAAAGAAACACAAACTAGCCAGAAAATCTCGGCGGGGAAGATTTTGCAAGTCGCCCCACGCACCGGTGGGAGACATTCCTTGTTGTGTGCGCCGGCGGCCCACGAATCCCTACCTTCACCTTCAACCTCTCACTTTGCATAAGCCTAGTCTAATCAATATTTCAAACGTCGCCTACGTTCGTGATGTGTAAAGAAAAGACACTTATCGCGTGAATCATAAATGGCGATCGTTTCCGTTGAGTGCCATAGAATTTCTCTTCGCCGAAAAAAGGCGGGCGCTTTCCCGAAGAGATATTAAAGTTTGTCTTTTGTTTATTGACGTTTCCATGGTTACGGTTCGTATGCTTTTTTAGGGTTCCGTACCCGAAGGGTGCCAAACGGGACCCTATTACTAAGCCTCCGCTGTCCGGCTTTCTGTCCGTCCGTCCGTCCGTCCGTCAGTCCGTCACCGGGCTCTATCGGATCAACCGATAGGTAGAGAGCTGAAATTTTCACAGAATGTGCATTTCTGTTGCCGCAGCAGCATCAAATAATGAAACATAATGATTTTCAAAAATTAATTAATTTCTTCTATGGGTACCCATAGAAGATATTATTGGTATGGCTATTTTCTTACCCATTTTGTTTTATTTGTTTATCGGTGAAAAATGGACATTCCCGATCTTATCGAAAAAGATTTTTAACCGCAGTTATTGAGTCTTATCCTTAGTTATTTGGCATTACATGATTAATAATTGCTGATTCGAATTATGATAAATAATATTAAGTTTTTTGTCATATTCGATTTATTTCTGTAAATAAGTTATTCAATATCTATCCACTCCTGTTTCTATGAGCAAATTGTTTCGTTAACCTGAGTAAATAGTTTAATACTTACATACTACATGCGTACGGCCTTGCATGTAGTCCTACTTGGTATTTAATATTTTATTATTAAAAATCAAATAGGTATATGTGCTCGTGCAAAAGACTGTCGTTTAGCGTTTTTCCGTGTACAATGGTATGGAACCCTTCGTGTGCGGGTCCGACGTCCTACTCGCACTTGACCGGTTTTTTTCTTAACTATAAACTATCAGAGACTCCTATTTGGAGAACAATTGGAGACAATCTTAACTTGACGAGCTACTTTCAGCCAAAATGCAGAGAGCTCTACATCAATATCTTGAAATAGAGCATTAAAACAGTCAGAGAATGAGCGATGCAAAATTATTCTCGGCTCTTGAGCGAAGAAATATCATCTTTAATGCATCGGGATAAGATTCTAACGGGACGGAAGGCACTGACGGAGTGCTAAGTGGTAGCACACAGCGCCCTCCCGTGGGATATTCGGGAACACACTGGATTTAGATGCGCCGAGAGTAGCAAAACACCCGTCCGCTTTGATATTACTTGTACACGAAAATTGATTCACCCTAAAACCGTGTTAGTGGTGTTTGAATAATGTAAACTCAGCATTGGTTATTCGCATCATGGTTTTAAGTCCAAACTTGCTGTCTTACTTAGCGTTTTCTTGTCTGTATATCCCTCATCAATATCTTTTGATGCAACACATTAAGGTTGGTAGATAACACTCATCGTTCTTTAAGATCTTTTATATTGATGATGACATGATTTCGTAATAAAACAATGGTTAGTTCCATTCCTCTCCTCCTTGGTATAAACTTTGTTTATGCCTATTTGTTTGCAACTTAGGGAGTCAATTACTATGGAATTTCTAGAAATGCCATTTCCCGTTATTGGTTTTGAATTTTATTACCACGGAATAATCGCAATACCTCGCGGTTAACGTGGTAATGGACCGGTTAGGTACCAACAATTTTAAAAAAGTGCGTTTGACAAAGGAATTGCGTTTAAGTAGCAAGGTAAATTTTACACTTTCTAACCCATTAACATATAGCTGAAATCCCGAATGCAACAAAAAAAACAGCCAAGTGGGTGTCGGACTCGCGCACGAAGGGTTCCTTATCACCGTACAATGGTAGGGATGGTGTGGAGTGAATAGTTTGGATTTTATATATATAAATGTTGTTTACAGAATTATTGGTGCGGCAACTTTCATACTCCATCTATGTAAGGGTACATTCATAAGTTTGTATGTGGCATTGAAATAATTGTTGTATAAGAACCCCCTTAAATATTTATTTTATTGATCCTAAAAAACTGCTTTAGTATTTGTTGTTTAAGCGGCAACAGAAATACATCATCTGTGAAAATTTCAACTGTCTAACTTTCACGGTTCATGAGATACAGCCTGGTGACAGACGGACAGACAGACAGACATATAGGCAGACAGCGGAGTCGTAGTAATAGGTTCCCATTATTACCCTTTGGGTACGAAACCCTAAAAACAAAGAAAAATCAGTTCGCATTTCAAGCTGCCACCGGTTGAGTGGTAACTTCTGTGCTACCCGCAGACTCGATGGTTGAAAATGCAATGGCGCGCACTCCGAGATGCATATTTGAAGCGCTGTTCAGAATACTACCACCCACGGGACCCCCTGTAATCACCTGCTTACGGAACTCTCTCTTTGTGGTAGCACTCCTTCGATGTACTGTGAATATCTTACTGTCTCGCTAGTAAGACAGGAGATTTGCGCGCCTTCTTATAGTAAACACACTACGTGCACTAGTTTCAATTGCTTCTCGAACGTTCGACACGTCTTATGTGAGTAAACGCTCGGGTTTCGTGAGTAGTTTTGAGATAGATTTAGTGAAATATTCCTTGATTTATTGACGGGACTTTATCGATGCCGTATTTTGATATTATGTTACTGCTCTGCACTTTAATGTTACCCAATGTCATGTTGCACAATGTACACAATTACAGCTCCATGACAATTACATGACGATTACGGTCAACTTTAGATATCCAATATCTGGCGTTTCGAGAATATTTTTTCAGGCAATTATGGTAAAAATCAAGTTAATTGGTTAGCATAATGATTTAGTTAATCAACAAATGGAATGGGATTACAAAATCTTCAGATATTGTATATCTAAAGTTGACCGTAATCGTCATGCAATTGTCATTGAGATGTCATTGTGTGCCGGAATTGGGCGCCTTGTATTATGTGTAAACATGAAGTAATAGCCAACGAAGTGAATACAAAGGGTTTCAACGCTCTCTTGAAACTACCTAAAGAGTAATTAAAAAGTTATGATCAACTAACTACAACAAATCACATCTTATAATATCAATTATTCGATACTAGGTCAAAAATTACTAAAATTTTCTTTTCTCTCTCTCTCGTCACACAAAAAAAACACATAACGTATTCCATTAAAATAGTGAAATCAAGAAACAAAAAATAATGCCTTCCTTTTTGTATACGGTCCATTTACACATCTTAAGAAGTGTGGAGGCTCCCAGAGGGGAGGTAGCGGGAAATAGCTCGGTGAGTATTTCAACCATCTCGAAGTCTCACGTGCCTTTCGTGATATACACAGCGCTGTCTTGTGCAGCTATTAGGTGGACCTGCCCCGGGGACTGTATGGACACGGGTACTCCGAACGCCTCTTATTTTCATGGTAGATTGTAAAAAAATAAAACAATGTAAATAATGATAGTATTTCATATGATCATTCTATTCCTTCACAATGTACGTAGACGAAACGTCAATTTGGCAAAAAATATTGCGCTGAACGTGAACGTGAACAAACAGCCGCTGAAATCGATGAAAAGGATTCCTTCTACATCGATAGTCATATATTGTAACCATGAATTAACCCGAGTAACACTAAGGCTTACACAATATGCACTAAGAGCGTATTTCAGCAAATCACTTCCTACCGGACGAAGCCTCAAAAAGGGATGGTTAAAAATAGTGAGTGCGGGAAATGACACAGTGGAATGGTATCAGACGACCTCCTTGCCCGCTAAGGTAAATAAAGTGCCAGCAATTGAAAAGTCATCCATTCTGCAAAGGAAGTGAAGTGACTATAGGCATTGTCATGTCGATAACAATGAGCTGAGCATTCGACGAACAAATACGCCAAAAGTGTTGTAATAACCAAGTCAACCTTTGTATTCTTGATAAGTTTTAACCCTTTTTCTTGGATGAATAACTTCTACTAAAACAATATAGCATATAGTATAATTAATTCGACTTATAAAGTAAAACATCCTAACCATACTTGTTACTCTTTGTACATCAAGATTGTACGCAGAAAATTACACAAATTCATCACCTTCATCCTTGTAAAGATCAACAGTGGGACATATCTGGAGCGGAACACAAATAAGCGCGATAAACCAAAGAACCCATCTCAATTACAATCCGGAAATAAGTGGGTCAAATTTTACTTGCTAAATTTGGTTTGGTATACAGGCAAACACCGGCAGACAGACAGTCAGAGCCCGGGACAGGTGAAACGAAATAAAACCTTTTAATGAATACCGAGTCATTAGGCTGCTCTACAGCGTCTCTATTATTAGAAAAGGTTAAATTATGGATCAGCAGTAATCAGCATAACTGGTCTGGTATTTAAAGCCAGGCTACGTTTACCCTATCTGAAATGCACCGGCACGCAGTCTCCCGAGGGACGGGCCGTCACAACGCCCGGTAATTATTTCCGTATGCACCACTATGCGATCACATCGACCTGATCATAATCCAGATCTATACTCACACAATTACCGACGGACATTTGTATCCAACGACCCAAAAAGTGTTATGGATTAATTAACATCGCCTGCAATTTACGCCATTTGTTTATAGACTTGCGGGTACGTGTTTCAAAACGGAACTTCCGCAAATTTGCGGCGTGTGCGGTATAAGTAAATTCATCAACTGGTTGATCACTACATAACCGGTCTATCTATCGCTTATAATAATCACCGCACACAAACACAAAATAATCATAAATTAATAACTCAATTGGACAATGAAAAAATACAAACTGAATTTTCCAAAATAGACTGGAATGCGGGCTTAAACCATGTAAACCCAAACGATATTTTGAACTTCATTATAAAAAAATTTACAGATGTGTATAATAATTGCAAAAATTTAGTTAAAGTTAAGATAGGCAAAAGACATCAGTGTATATGGATGACTAATAAAATAACATCTATGTGTGCTCAAAGGCAAAAACTCTTTCAAATATGGAAGGAGGATGAAAGTAACTTAAAAAATAGACTATTATATAATATTTACAGAAATAGGACAAACAAATATATAAACAACGTTAAAAACAACTACTATAAGAAAGAAATAAGTAAAAATTTTAAAAACCCAAGAAAACAATGGGAAATTATAAACAAATTAAGCGGCAAAGTAATTAAATCCATCGATGAAATAATAATTAATTCATTTAATAATACAGATACATCAATTTTGGTCAACAATTTTGCTATAGAATTCCAAAACAATGTTAAAAAAATCTGCTCGTACTGTGATAAACCATTATTAAACGTCGATACTTACTCTAAGCAACCAGATATAACTATGAGGTTAAAAAAAGCGAATAAGGATATTATCTTCTCCATAATAAAGCATATGAACGATAAAAAAGTCCCGGGTTCGACGGAATTAGAATGAAAGATATAAAGTTTATAAATTCACAAATAACACCCTTAATAACACATCTGATCAACTCTTGTATTGCATCGTCCTTATTTCCTGACAAACTAAAAGTGGGTTGCATACGACCTGTATACAAAAAAGGGCCTAAAAACGAAATTAATAACTACAGACCGATAACAATATTACCCTGCATAGATAAAATAATTGAGAGATACTTAGGCAATGAATTAAATAAATTTATTACAAAAAACCAAATTATTAACAACAAACAATTCGGCTTCCAAAAACAGAAAAATACGTCACAACTTCTTTCTCAATTTACCAATGAAATCAACAAACACATGAATAATCGACTTCACGTGCTTGCTGTTTTCATTGATTTCAGCAAAGCCTTTGAAACTCTAAATTATACCACACTTTTTTCAAAACTACAACAAAACGGCATACAGGGACTCTTCCTAGAATTGTTAAAAAACTATCATACAAACAGGTTCACCGCGGTAAACATAAACGGGGCTTTCAGCCAGAAGATCCTCACCGAAGAGGGCGTGGCCCAAGGGTCAATAACCGGACCAACTGAATATCTTCTATATGTCAACGACATGTGTAACATATTTACTGAAGCTTCGGTTTATCAATTTGCCGACGACACCTGTCTAATTACTGCACACAAAGATATTTCAATAGCTCAGACACAACTCCAACACAACTACAACCAGTTATGCAAATGGGCACATGACGTAGGTCTAATCATTAACGCACAAAAAACAAAATTATTACACATCCACTCACCATACTTGCACACAATGGCCACGCCTTCTATTACATCTCACTCACACCAATGCTTTCATTCGGATATCAACAGACCTATAGTTTGTAACTGTACTAAATTGGAACTGGTTAGGCAACATACCTACTTAGGCCTAATCATAGATAATAATTTTAATTGGAAACCTCATATCGAACATATATGTAAGAAACTTAGGGCAATATTGTCTCGGTTGCAAATCCTAAAATTTAAAGTACCATTCAACATATTGAGAATGTTGTACCTATCACTTGCAGACTCCATTATAAATTATTGTTTAAGTAGTTATGGCCGCACATTCAAAACTAACATAAATAAAATTTACGATTTGCAACACAGACTTTTAAAGACCATAGTACCTCTAAAGATAAAACAAAAATTCAACCAGAACGAACCAGGTTTGTTTCACTATTGTAACATACTAACTGTATACGATAAACTGGAATCGTCCATTCTGTGTGAGGAATATGGTCGTATAGATTCATTAACTAGAAAAATTAGACCTAAAAACCTACGAACTTTGTCCTATTTGCCTACCTATGTCATTCCCCGCTATAACAATACATATGGCCAACGGACCTGGGAATACATGCTTCCCAGTATTTTAAATAAGATACCTAAAATAACTATAGACAATTTACTAAATAATATATTCAAGAGAAAATTTATCTTAAAATCATATTACTTTTCCCGTTACGTTTAAAATAAAGTGCAATTGTAGCAATGTATACATAGATAGATATAGTCATAGATAGTAGATATGTAGATATGTATGTAGATATTATGTAGACATTGTTTCTATTGTATCCATAGTACTTACCGTCGAGTAGTTAAGCGATCTCACCATGTCGCACTTAAATCTAGTGGTTTCAGCGCATGGTTACTGTATTAACAAATGTAATTTATTTACTTATTGAATAAACAAAGTTAAAAAAAAAAAAAATACAAACACAAAACTCATTACTTCCTACTGTCGTCGCAAGTTTCAAAGCCACCGCTAAGACTTAACTAGAGTAAACCAGACGAGTCCTTCTGTCGCCTTAACACGAATTCTTACGCGCAAACTATTCAGGGCTGCTTAGGTTATATTAAAACATTCCGGGAATATCTCAGAAGCGCCTCACTACGCACCCATTTATTAACCATCTTAATTACAAAGGCTAAGTTAATTATGACGGGTTAAAACTTAGCGCGTAAAGATCATTATCCCTTAATTTAGTACAATATTGCTTTACTCATGAAATCGTTTTGCGTCATTCCCTTGCGAGGTCCCGAAATTGCTTTGGCAGATCTGTAAAGGTGATTTTAATGGCAAAAGTTTGTGAAGTTAATAAAATTATGGAAAAAAAGCTATCAAAGTATCACTCTCTTTATTCATTTATGGGATGATTACTTACGCGTTAGAATGGCAGTTGTCACAGAAATAAAATTTTATTTCCTCTGTACTTTGTTGAGTTTTTTATTAATTTGGATATCTACATAGTGTGTGTGTATATAGGTTAGGTAAATATGGCGTCAGAAAAAAGTTTATTTCAAACCAGCGTTACTTTCAACCAACAGATAAACCTCGCTACGAAGCGAATGCTCATCAAAATTGCAGTAGGACGCTGTTACAATGGCGTTAGGAAAGCACCTCTGAATTCTTAATACGCATTCGACATAACTCATACGAACTCGGTTGCTATTCTACTGATGTATAACTAGCACATTGCCCTGTCATTTGCCTGTTGCTGTGACCTTACGGACCATTATGTTTCGAATAGCGACCCAGACGTCAGCTTATCTTTGTGATTTTTATTAGCAGAATACCAAAATAAATTGTTATTTAGTGAGAGTACAGAGACAGGCCACTGATAAGCCTGTAAGGCAAATAGCAGGATTGATGGTTCGTATTTTATATAGGCACCTACTTCAGTACTGGCGGCTCCATCTCATTATCATGTCTAACCACAGGTGAATGATGGCTCGGTGCGAACGCTCTTGGGCTTTTGTTTGCGGTCGATTTAACGCTCGGGACAAATTGTGTGTTTGCGCCCGCAACTCGGACCGCACCCCGATCGCTGCAAAGTAACATAAAGCTAGATTTGTTTAACAATTTAACATCATACGATGATGGAGGAGGTACAACGCCGAAGGCAGGGAGGATATGGACAAGTTTCGGGAAGGAAAAATTCGGATCCCATTTTATTCCGTCGTCTAAGGCGCACTAACTCTTGTCTTCATCCTCTTAACAAGAAAACAATCTGTCGGACTACGTCGCGATAACGGGATTTTTATGTTAAAAACACCCGTCGCGCCTACTCCACCTAGCCCGGGGCCCTCAACAAACCCCCGTATTACACTCGCCTGCCTGATTCTGTTGAGAATTCGTCGCAATATACATTTTCCTGTTGCGAAATTACCGTTCTGTTTGCAACATAAAATCGGTGTAAAGGCGTCGCCATGAAAAGGCACGGGTGAAACATCCACGTACTGTGGTCTTTGTTTAGTTGGCTTCAATGTAACAATCCACTGAAAGTTTTACTACATACTGTTTTAGCGCCGCGGTTCCATAAGCGGAACGCTGTAAAGTGTAACAGGGTATGAGACATTGCACCTCGAACAAGACAGATTCGTTGAGGTGGATCATTGCCTTGCTGTTTTAAAAGGAGTTATTGTACATACGTTTTCTTAGTTGCTATGAGGATAAGGACGACATTTTCATGATTGCTTTATGGTGCTTTCACTATGATGCGATGATGAAAATGTCGTCTTTCAAAAAAGTCGTAATAATTACAGTTCCATCTTGATTTAAGCTTCTCCGGCCGATAATTTTCAAAATACAAAATAGCAACAACACGCAAAAACGAACTGTTCAAATGCTCACACGAATTAAACCATACATGAAAAGTACATTTATTAAATGTAATCATGTGCCATGTACTAATTAGACAATTATTTGACGCATTGTATTTTATCAGTCGCAGGGATTATTAGGGTCTAGTCTCGTCATTTTAGTACAGTTTATAACAACACAAAATATGGCAAACGCCGCAAATGCGCATGTATCTGCGATTTTTAGGGTTCCGTACCCAACGGGTAAGAACGGAACCCTATTACTAAGACTTCGCTGTCCGTCCGTCCGTCCGTCCGTCCGTCCGTCCGTCTGTCACCAGGCTGTATCTCAAGAACCTAGCTAGCTAGAGAGTTGAAATTTTCACAGATTATGTATTTCTGTTGCCGCTATAATAACAAATACTAAAAAACAGGATAAAAGAAATATTTAAGGGGGCTCCATACAACAATTCTTTTAATACCACATACAAACTTATGGATGCACTTGGTTACGTACATGGAGTGTGAAAGTAGCCGCACCAATAACTTTGTAAACAATATTTTGCTATGTAAAATCCAAACTATTCACTCCACACCATCGCTTCCATTGAACGGTGGTACGGAACCCTTCATGCGCGATTTAGACTCGCACTTGACCGGTTTTATATGTTGTTAAAAACCCTGTGTTACACCCGTAATGCTCGAAAAATTCTGGAATTAACTGGCATAAACACCCTTTTCCCCTTGTGCCCCCATATTATTAGTTTCCGATAAAAACTTTTCTGAACAGACGTCCCATATCTATTAACTAACTATGTTCAAAAAGGTCAAGTAGTTTTTAATTTTTGTACAAACTTCAGCCCCCATTTCCAACCCATAGGGGGCGAATTTCACCAAATCCCTTCTTAGAACAACCTTAAGCTATTTAAGGGACCCCTGTACAATGTCACATTGATATATCAGTCAGCCAGTGAGTCAATGAGTCAGTCAGTCAGGACTTTAACTTTTACTAGTCCAGAAAATTCCTTCACATGTGACGAAATGCAGTTTCCACAAGAGATAATTTAATTCCTGCATGCCATCAATGGATGAGACACCACCTCTGCCCTTTTCTAGCAAGGCAAGATGATATGGTGCATCGTCTTCAAAAAAAAACTCACACTTGATAGATTTTCAGCATTTTCCTTGACCCAAACTCCAACCGGAGGAGATAAAGGAATGCTGAACACCCTACCATAAACGACATTTGTAAAACTGCCAAACTCAAACATGCCCGCTTCCCCCACCACACAGGCTGCAAAATATCATTCTTGGAGGACCTACCACCAGGTGCAATAATGGTTGGTGGTCGACAAAAACCCGAGTGTTTAGAGGGATGCGCCACTAGCGAACAAGGTATTATACGCGTCGCAATGTGCACAGTGCCCGCTCCTCAGACCCTGTTCAGAATTATGGTTTGCAAATGCAAGAAAGAGTGCTTAGGCTTGTGCACTTGCGGAAAAGCTGGGCTTGAGTTTGATGACTGATGAACATTACCGATGAATGCTTACTGTTTAGAAAAATTGGCCATCTTTGACTGGCTATACCTCCGCAATTAATGGACCTAGAGACCTCTGGTTAGACTCAATTAGGGTATATTTATTATACTTTGTGAAAGTATAACTTAAGGTAACTTTCTCGTAAAAAAAACTGCAGCAAGTGCCAGAATTTCGCAGTTTCCGGGCACCGTGGCAGCACAGGGGTTTTAGGGTTGCAAACTTGGGTATAAATTACTCTCAGGGGTACTAACAACATATCAAAAAATCGTAGATACATGCTCGTTTACGATGTTTGATGTTTTTATAAGGGACAATTTAAATTATTTCCAAAATAAATATACACCCATCAAAATAATTGAATAATTTGTATTGGATATTATTTTTGCCTTACCAAAACGGATAAACTCTCATCAAATATTGTTTTACTGGAACAATAACATTACTATCAAAATTTACAGTTCTATCTATTACATTATCCAAGCTCAATCCGAAATATATTATATTGTTAAACTTTTATTTATTTACCCGACAACCCGCACAGCCACCACCGGCACGGGAGCCCATGTAGTTTCACAGAACTGAAATGTACGAACGAATGACTGATATAGGTCACTTTCTGTTTGGTAGGCTTTTTAGGTCATAACGTTATAACAAAACCCGGAGCCGAAGCAAAGAGGAGCGGAGCGAGGCTACCCTATGTAGTTTCACAGAACCGAAATGGTTGGACTGTTTTTGAAAACTATACAGAGGTTTTTTAAGACATATTGGTAACATCTATTTAGCGATAATATAAAATATTTGTTCCGAAATTAACTTTAAAGGCGTTTATATATTTTTATGGTCCCTTATACAACAAAAAGAAAAATAGCGTCATTTCTACAATACTTCATGAAACACGATTTGATGAGAATTCATCCATTTTGTAAAGGATTTCGAATTTATTTGTAGTAAATAGGTGCATTTCGGGTAGTACTTTAAGCAGGAGCCTTTTAATTAACTGTACTATTCCGTTATATCGTGAAAACAAGTTATATTTTCAAAATTCACAATACCCGCTTGGACATTTTGCTACATTGTGTTGAAAAGATTATTGCTAACAATGTCCATATTGCAGCGTTTGTTGGCTCAAGTAGTTTGCTCACATTTTGTGTATGTGACTTTATGCCGGCCACTTTGGTCGTCTAAAATAATCGAGCCTAGTAACACGTACAGTAGTTAAACTAAAGTACTTAGTTTCCAGCAACAGGTGGCTGAGATGAGGTTCAGCAACCTCCGGATTATCTTTTTATGGCTCAATGTGTACTCTGTACTTTTAAGAATTAAAATAGCTCAAGTACGAGTAGGGCTCGCGCACGAAGGATTAGTCGTTTTGGAGATATGGGGGCTTTTTGTATTTTTCTTTAATAAATTTACCTAAATATATTAAAGGTAGGAACTAAATCTATTTTGCATCCTCGCAACAAGCCCTTTAATTTGATATGTCACACGATACAGTTTGAATTATTTTTCTTAATTTTCTGATTTTCCCCACAAATTTCAAAACGAATTTGTTAACGTTACGTTCGTGTTTGGAAACTCAAACTCAAACTCAAAAGTACTTTATTACTGTAGATATTTACATATACTTAGCAAACTTCATTTTTTGCCTCTTCTGTACATTGGACCACTGTGGGAGAAGAAGGGAAACTCCCACAGATTGATTTTTAGATCTCTTTTAAAAATAGGTTGTGCTTAACTAATACAATTATGATTTATTTTTATTTAATAAGCTGGAATAAATAATAACAAAATTATTAACAGCAATTAAAGGTCATATAAGATAACTCTACTTTTACGAATTCCAAACGTATGGATTACATAAATACACAATGGAACCAAATTTCAGGCCAGATAAAAGGGTGATAATAACCTTTACTCAATTTATTTTCAGAAGTCAACTATATATTAATATAAACTATTAATGTAGCTGTATTTAAAAAAAAATGGAGTAATGTTGATCGGGCTGAACTGTTTCCCTAGATACAGTGTTTTAATATTTGGGAGACAAGGACCCATTTGTATAGAGCAAAGTAATTTTTGGAAATATTTTATTTTTATCAATGTATCGCTTTTATACGATATATTGAATATATTTTATAATTATCCTAAAATGGTCCTGTTTTACTTATATGGAACCCTAAATGTACACTTGACTATAATGTATTTATTTAATATTTAACACAGAAGAATGTGACTGTGATTTGCATCAGAAGCATTTTCGTGCCTCGAAAAGCACTGAAACCATCAGATTTAATCGAAAAGTTTCCGAACGATAGCTGAAACGCACGGATCCAATAACCGCAGGAAATTAACCTTCCATTTTAAATGTTCCATTTACAACATATTGGGATAAAGTATATTTCAATTAACTATTCGTGCATTATGCGAGATGTGCGGCCGCTGATTGTGAAAGCCTCGGTTGAAGAATGCAGCTGATATTTATTTGGTTTGATATTTTTGACAGTGATTCTCTCGTGGCCTCGCCGGGGCGGGGCGGGCAGGGAAAATGTTGTGTCGCCGACAGCGGCACTACATTAACAAGTTCTGTTCACTTCCCGATTAAATGTCACACACGATTCGTTGCAAATTGACTCAGTTGGTCGCGAATATCAACCGGCCAAATGGAAATTTACATAAAAAAGCCATTCGCGAGCGCTGAACATCCACCTGCCATTTATAGAGTGTGCGCAGCACAGTGCTCGGCTCTGTAACGGCTAAATCCTAATTCCCAAATTTATTTCAGTCAGAATGAATTTCCAACCGGATGATAGATTTAAATCCCGGGGAGGAATCATTTTTTTGACCTAATGCAGTTCGTTTGCGTGAACTTTCAGTGTTATATGTGATTATTGTCATTTATTTAAAAATCGGTCAAGAGCGGGTCAGATTCGTTCACGTAGGGTTCCGTAGCATCGTACAATAAAATTAAGAACTAAAATGAATATAACAAAAACAAAAAGCGAATAATATTATGTCCTAACCTGGATTAGAACACAGAACTTAAAGATTGCGCAACCGATATCAAATCTAAGGCGTCACCAGAACCACCGCGAAATCTACGATTACAGCACGGGGGGTGTTAAAACACGTATTTTGTATGGGGACCCTCTTTGGTCTGTAAAATCTCGTATAGTTCATCATTTGTTTCTGTATCGGCAACAAAAATACACATTTTGTGAACACTTCAACTCTCTATCTATTACGGTTTTAGGGTTCATGAGATACAGCCCGCTGAGGGACGAACAGACGGACAGACGGACAGCGGAGGCTTAGTAATTGGGTCTCATTTAGCACCCATTGGGTACGGAACCCTAAAAATCTGAGGTATATGTAAAATATGTCCTCAACGCATTGCCCTTGAAGAGAGATAGGTAGGTTAGGAAGGCTTTTTCAAATCAGAAAGTTGTAGTCTTAAACAAGTGTAAGGTCATTATTTGCCTCTTTTTAATAAATACCTTAGTTGCCTGATAAATCCCACTATTTTGGAGCAGCCAGAGTCTGCTTTTAATATTTCTATTTCATTGCAGTGATCAGTCTCAATAAAATCAAAACAGAATAAAATCTAACCCCGAAATGGTTTATTAGATTTAAAAATGCGGCCGCCACGAGGTGCGATGTGTCAGTTCAGAATTAATTTAAAATTTACGGGTCAAAACCGGCATCGCCCAGTTGCCCGAGGGAGCGGACGGACATCAAATCGAATAGAAGGTTATAATTGTCTCTCGTAATTCGAATAACAGGCTAAACGCCAGGACCACAACAATGAAATATGAACTCTAAACGGTATCACTAAGGACTGCTAAAATCAGCATCTTTCACCACTCTACCTCTAAGAATAATTTTCACTTGGGACTATAAGCTGCTGTCGTGGAGAGTCTAACACTCACTTAGTAGGTGCTTCGCAAAAGTAATTTGAGGGGTTCGTGGCCGATCGTTTAGATCTTGCCGTATTTACATACTTAATTAACATTCGCCATATACCGTTGTGCGCAACAGAGCAGCCCAGTTTCGCCACACACGATAAGTGGATTTATTGGCATTTGAGTGAGAAGTTACGTTCTCTGTTTATGATAATAGGTTTGTAAATGAAGCTGAAGGGTGTTATGTTTTCAGTGTGCTGTCACTTTACTGTTATAACGTTACTGTGGAGAGCACAGCTTCAATTATTATTGTCTGACAAATCCCTGGCTGTTTCGTGTCACATCAACGCCGGGAAGGCTTTTAATGCAGCGCATGCAATTGATAAATGATTGTTCTTAATCAATGTTTAGGTATAAACGAGTAAAAGGCAGCTGAAGCTATGTAAGCCAATTTGGTATGTAAGTGGTTAAATTTGGCTTGTTTACTCCAATTTAGGTTGGAGGTCATGTTGTTCATCGACCAAAATCGCTGCGCCGCCACCACCGTAGCATTATGCAATAAATTATGACTCACCTATATATTCGCAGGTAATTTCCGCATAGAAATTCCTATGTACGCCATTATTGGAGTAGCAATAGTAATACTGGGTAACAAAGCATTGCATTGCTAAGGATCAACTTACGTAGCAGTGCTCCCAGAAGCCTTATTTATTCACCCGGCTTCACTCAGATGCATGTAGGAGAGAGTCTAACAGACCGCGAACTATCAGGGCTTTCAAATAGTCCATTACGAGCCCTGAGGAGCTGACCTCTTCCTGTCGGGAGCTGACGTGTTTAGGCGCCTGTGAGACTTCTCCGCTTAGCTGGTAGGTAAGAGTGTTTATCGCTTCAGGCAGACGGACCGTGCAGTATGGGATTTAGTATCTGTCGTTGATTTTTGTTTGGAATTTTTAAATGAAATATTTAACCGGCAGGTTTGTTGAGGAAGCAGAACATCAGTGACGAGACGGTCCTTTTAAGTCTTTAACTAATTCTCTTGTGGGATAAAGACCTGAGCACAATATTTTCCTTCTCTGTGTAAGGACTTCCTCTTTCTGCGATGTTGCTCAAGCCAATGAAGTTATAAATCCTGATAAGCGCCTAATATCTACCTTGAGGTCGTTCAACTTCCAGTTAGTGCCAGTCTCCAGGCCTACCTGTTAAATTAAATATGTCAATCAGAGCAACTGATAAATCACAGTGAACATTATCCTCTACTATTAATTGCATCAGCTTAATTGCGCTCATCCATCCTCGTTTCATTGTAAGTAAATTAATGAAGTATCCTATCCATTGTGTATTCGCGTGAAATCCATTTTGAAGAACGCGTTTCGTTGTTGTGGCATTTAGAAAATAATATTCATTTTCCCGTATTTAAAATGGTTTCTAACTTCGGTTCGTAGAATGTATACGAAATTGTTTAGCATTCTAGGTAGATACGAATTTACTGAATCACACTTTGTTCTTTGGTTTACATTGATCAATTGATATACAACATGTAAATACCTGTATGATGCAGTTGCAACCAGTTTTTTGGTAGAACGCGTTTTGACTATTTAGAATCAGTTTTTACTCAATGTATTTGTTAAATCTAGAAATTACTGCTGGTTGAAAACCAAAACAGTTCTGTGAAACTACAGGGGATCGCTTCGCTCCGCTCTGCTTCGTTCGGCTCCAGGTTGTTCAAAAAGTTGTGACCTAACATAAACTAACTTTATTATTTGGACAGAAAGTGACCTATAATAACCAATTCGGTTCTAAATTGTAGATATAACTAGGACATTGTAGTTCAAACAAAGTTATTAATAACAAGATTTAACTAGTGAAATGCGAAATACTAACAATTGGTTTTCACTATAACATATTTTTTGTTAAAACTCGTTTAACATACATGTATATCAGATAATTCTAAAACTAGTTTTAACAAAGGCACATAAATACTGGTTTGAACTAGTGAAAACCAGTTCCAGCTAAAAACGGGTTTTTAGTTTTTGAACAGTGTGCATTTCCAATAATGGCAACCTACAACAAGCCACTTCCACAAGCATTCAGATGTTAATATGTTGGGGACTAAACCATAAAATAATACTGAAAAAGATAAGGGAAGAATAGAAACCCCGCTGATGTGAGGGTCGCTAAAATAAGCAAATTCGCTTTTCCCAAGCGTAAAAAGCCATTCCCTTACAGCAACAATGCCTCAAAGTGTGTTCGAATAATAAAAAATTAACATTCATTTTACGAGGTATTTTTGTAATAATTCCTAACAATGCCCTCAGGCCGTTTGATACCCACCGTAGATCTCGATTAATCTCGCTTTAAAAATGACACGGATTTTTTGGAATACGCTTTATATTATATTCGTTGGACTTATACCTATAGTTTAAAAAAGTTAACGTCTTTTTGTTAAGTTCATGGATCGAATGTTTAAGAAGTTTTCCATTGCAATTGTGAAGTTTCCGTTACTGTTTCTAGCACTGCTTTGACATTTGCCTTTGTCAGAATTGTACATTCAAACAGGTTGTCATTATGTATTCAGCTTTGTACCTCGTCTCGTCCACGGATTGTCGTCAAACCAAACCATATTACTGAAGTTTCACAGCATAATAACAATATATAGACAATCATTACGAGTATTAAAACCTTAGGACGAAATAGGATAACACAGGTTTTTTTTTTTGATAAAACGAAAGTCGGTCAAATTGATTACTTTCAAAGTGGAAGTGAGAATCGTTTATTCAGCAAAATTAGGAGGGTTGCTGCAATCAATATCTTGTTAGAGATAAGCTCGCCTTTGTTCTTATATTTTCTATTGACCAGTCTATCATACATTATTTTAAGTGCACGACAGTATAAAGTAAAATAAAGCAAAGTAAAATCAGGAAATATTTTTTTTAATAAGTATCCGTCATTAAGATTGATTGAGAAGTATAAAAATGTTCACTCGATTTGGCACTTGGAACAAGCTGTGATTAAGATTAGAAAGAAACATAAAAAAGTACAATGCATAATTTAGCACATTGCAACTCAACATATACCGCTAAATAACTTACTGTAATACAAACGTAAAGAAACCGTATGTTTTCACATTAAAACCAGCTCAGAAAATCTCCCGAACAAAATGTATCAATGCTCGTATACCAGCACGAACAGTTGCACGTTTAATAGTGTTTCTTTTAAGTGCCCGTCGGAGTTCACGACCTTAAGTAGCTATTTCCGTAGCTTCTTTCAAAAGTCATCAGTTTTAAATCGGTGCCAGAGCAACCCGCGATCCCGGTGTCTGCCCATTAAAAATTTACGCTACGGAGATAAAGCTTTTTGTGCACTAGTTTATTCTTTTTATAGCTCTTTTATTGTTTTCTGATCAGTTCGAGAGCACTACTTACGGAGGTTTGTTAGTAAATTGCTACAAACGTAGCAGTTGCTGGTCAACTTTGATGGATTGCAACTAGTGGTGGCAGGTCCTCGTTGTTGGCAAGTCTTTGGCGATTAGTAGTAGAAGACTACTTTGTTAGCGCTAGATCCTTGAGTTTATGGTTCCCGTTGACGTTGTAATGTTTGTCGTAACTGTTAACTGTTTTAAATTTATTTAAGTGATTTTAGAGTGACGAGTGCTTCACGTGATTTCAGTGAGATTTTCCGAATTGTCAGACGAGAAGCGAAAAGGGATCACTCTATCTAAGTTGGAGCACAACGAAAAGCAAATGTTTATTTTACCTGACCAAATTTCAGATTTAGCCCTTTCAAGCTTCGCTTTCTAACAGATATGCAGCAGCTGTGTCAATAAAGAAAAGTCGGTGTCTTACGTATTTTAACCTCAGCCATTCTTAGGGTCTAGAGGGCGGGATAACGAACAACACAAGCGGCACAATAACGAATACACTAGAAATAAACGATGTCTCTCGTTATGAGCCCCATGCATAAATGATACAGCAAATCTGACAAACGGCACGGCAGAGTATAACAATGCTAGTGCCTCGAAGTGGCCGTTCAATTATGCAAATAGGCTCGGCGATGTTCGTCCGGCAATAATAAAACTGTTTAACAGCTGTCAAACATGGCCAACTGCCGTTCTTTGTTAGAACATTTTGTTTTGTCCGCTCTCGCTCGACTCCCCAGTCTAAGCAATAAAACGAACGCAGGTACATCAGCCTCATGATGAAATGTCCGACGCTCATATTAAATTAAGCTACCTCCGGTCATCCTTTTCATTTTTGTTCAAACGCCATGAAAATATGTCCCGTGTTTTCGCGGTGTTCGCTTTTCGGCATCCGGCTGGCCGGCGACTTTTTATTCTCCTCCGCGAGTCAATGTTTGTGAGTTTAGCAATAAACACGCCGCAGTCGTCACTGTTACCTTTCCAATTTATGTGGAAATTCCCAGTGAAAACATTCGCCCGCCGCGGCTCGTAAATGTTATCGCTAATTATTCGGAGTGGGTTATTTGACTCGAATAAAAAGTAATCCGATAGTAATTCG
Source organism: Argyresthia goedartella (assembly GCA_949825045.1). Taxonomy (NCBI): domain Eukaryota; kingdom Metazoa; phylum Arthropoda; class Insecta; order Lepidoptera; family Argyresthiidae; genus Argyresthia; species Argyresthia goedartella. Next base: position 12,074,326 of record OX463820.1, on the reverse strand, counting down.
GATAAACGAGTCTTTTTTTACGAGGTCTCCTGCGGTCCTCAGTGGCGTGTGTCATGGCGTCTTTAGAGGGCTGTATCATGCAAGGAGCACATAAACGTTATCGTAGGGCGTGTGTCGCCGGGCTCCGTTATCAGCGCATTCGCCATTCGCTTCAGGACTCTGTAACAGACTGGTACGGTAAATGTATAGAGTTTTCATCGCATCAACCGCAGCTCAATACAGTTTCTCGAGTAAATTGTTGATAGGGTATCATGAAACCTTTCGAAGCGTTCCTCGACGAGATTATGAATAAATTAATCTGGAACAACGTCGGCGGTACGTCATTAAAGTGATCTAGCGCGGCCGGTGCTTTATCATCACTCAGTCAAATGGCGTTTCGCTTAATTTTCTTTTCCCGGCAGGTGTGTTCGACAGAGCAATTATTTACAGCGTCAGCGTGTGACGTCACGACCCCCGCCCGCCTCGATCCACTCCCCGCCCCACCTCGCTCTCCTTGGCCAAATAGTTTACAAAAGATATTCCAATTATTTACTTTCACCTTAAGCCAAATGCCACCTCCTGATTCTAATAATTATGCAAATTGCGAGTTTGTACTGAATAATTGTTTGTCGCGTTCGTAATTTTACTGTAAAATAATTTCGAGAGTAAAGCCATTATATCACTTTATAATGGGAGTGTTACGTGAGCATAATTAGGGAATCAACCCTCGCCCGCCAAACTTACAAGCAAGGTCTTTCAAATACTTGCTAAATGTCACATCTATTTGTTCCCCTCGTGTTTAGAAATGTCAGTGCGCCTGATACGCATGGCTATGGCGTATAGATTGAGTGAGGAGGTAGATGTCTAATTTGACAGTGACATGCAGGATTAAATAACAAAGCTCTCTTGCTTTAGAATGAAACTCGAAGCCGGATTGTCTAAGTCTATAAATGGATCCTACGTTGTATTGAATTTAATATGAGTTTGTCTTGAGTTACGCGATGATGATAGTTTCTTACTTGTAAATGGAGGGATACCTTCTTACTTTATACTACTTATAGGTAGTTACTCACAAACACCTTGACTGTGATTGGTTTAAAAATTCCTGCCCAGAGACGTCTATCACCCAAATCGCTTCAGACCAGAATTTATTTTCGAAACTAGAATGTATGTACGCAACCTTTTAACATGTTCCTAGCGTAGCGATAGCTCTAATGTTATACCTAAGAAATATTCACAGACTAGTTGCGCCACGGTTTAGACTTGCGAACGTTAGCAATTCTTTCAAGGGTCAGTTTATTCTCTACTACAATAAGGTACTCCGGAGATTTTTACAGCAAGAAAAATACTGATTTTTACAGCAAAAAAGGATCAGCAAAAACACTTTTTGTTTTAAGTATTTTTGTTGTTCTTACATGGTCAACCTAATATGAAGCATAAAGGGGGCTTCGCTTCGCTCATCCCCTTTACCCTTTTCGCAACCGCAATTTTTCTCTGATATTTTCTGTGAAAATCAGTATATTTGCTGTGCAATCAGTATTATTGATTCCCTTTTGAAATTGCCATTTGAGCAATTTAAAAAGCTTGTTATAACAATGTTCAAGATTATTTAAATGACGGGACTGTATGCGGTTAATCTAGCTCTACACAGACCTTGCTGTTAATAATTTTGTAATTATTTATTCCTGCCTATTAATTATAATAATAAATATTGCAATATTTTTAGTTAAGTACAACCATTTTTTAAAAGAGATTTATAAATCAATCTGTAGTAGTTTCTCTCCTACAATGGTCCAATGTAGAGAAGAGGCAAAAAATGACGTTTGCTAAGTATATGTAAATATCTACAGTAATAAATAAATTTGACTTTGACTTTGACTACGCTATACCAAATGCTTAATAACTCGCACCATGCTTGAGGCTATTGATATATTTTCTACCTATGATATTTGTAAGAAACCATAAAAAATAAATGTTGTACACACACATCTACAGGCAGTACAATTCGTCCTAAAACATTTCTTCGTTGAACTTAACCATGGTTGCCCACATCATGAGAGAATCATTTTATGACCTGGCCACGCACGCCATATACAAATATATGCTCACGACTTTTCCCCGGGGTTTAGGCAGAGACTAAAGTATGTAATGTATGTGATGAAGTAAAGTATTAGATGGATAGATGGATAAATAAACTTATTCACTGTTTTAATATATTATACACAAATACAAACAACTTATTATATAAACACAAACAACTTGGGTATTTAGTAATGTAACGTAACTGCACGATACATTACGAAATGCCCATGTACCCATGTAGAATGTAAAAAAATATTTAATAATTAATGATTGTACCCTGTTCGCACGAATTCCAGCATCACGCACAAACCTCCGTGGTTTATGTGATGTAAATGTATATAATGAAGATGTTTTTCTCAATTTGGTAAAAAAAAAAAATAAAAAAAAAAAAAAAAAAAAAAGTGGATTCTACTAAATAATTGTTATTTCTGACAAAAACACGCAGTGAAAGGTCATACAACAAATTGTTTTCTCTAACATTTCACATGGTGACTGCTCGCAAGTTTAATTCCTGAATGTCACGCAATAGCAACAAAAAGGTTACGTTCATTGACGTCGTCTGATATTTTACTGCCCAAGTGGTTACTTACAACTTTAGTGATGTAAATAATTTTACAGCACCTTATAGGTATATACCACACCCCACGCTGAAGTGCATTTAATAAAATAGTAAAAGCAAAATATTGTATGCCCTTAGTACTTACATAATTCTTCGAAATAACAGTTTAGCACAAAGGTTTCGTCAATTATTTACTGGACATCAGTGTTAGCGTTTTCAAAATCGTACGTAACAAACCAATTCGTTGTCGATTTTCAGAGTACGTTTATTCCAGTCAACAGTCAAAGGTTTCTGCTGTAATCCCACTGAATTCCTTATGGAAACGAGTGGATTCAATGTTACCCCACAAAAACCTTTTACAAACGCATCGGCCTCACAAAAAATGTCAGGTTACCGTAGTCAAGAGACCGTTTCATAATAAATTCTCTCGTTCGCGCACCACCCAGTGGGATTAATCGTCTTAGTTTTCTCTCTCGCCATAATCCTCACAGGGAATAGTGTGGCCAGGAGCCGTACCTACGAGTACGGCTGGTGCATACTACGAAGAGAACCGACCAGTTTCTGGACGGTTTTACTTTATAGCAGATACTTGTAGCAGGTTGTCGAGGGACGGCTGTAACAGTTACTGCGCTCTTAGGATTTATCGCATCACTAGTTGCGCTTAGATAACCATCCTCCGTGACGCTTTAACTTATGTAATGGGCTCTTGAGAAGCACTCCACGCGACGTCTTTGTTGACTAGATGCGAATAATTGCTTTCTGAGAACGGGTGAAAAGATGCAGCTCGTCTCTGTCTAATGTATTTTTTCCAATCGGACTCTAGATTGCATTTCAAGGAGATATAAATCAGATCAATAAATTAAATCCTGAGCGTATGCAGCTTTAGCACAAACAAAGTAAACAGGGACAGAGGGGCGCGGCTCGGCCGGAGCGAGTGGTATACCTATAATACTAGATGGGTCGCCCGCACCGCACCTGATAGGTTTAGAGGTGCCACCAGGCTTTACTCTGTGTCACAAACGTGCCCGGCCCGGCATTGCTGCAGCAGAATTAACCAACGCTTCGAATGTCACTCTTATTATCTTCTGACACTTCAGGATTACCTAGGATAAAATTGTTTTAACGTTTTGGAAGAGGTCAATTCACTGGCCGTCACCAACGGTTGTTATCTCGCGAATTAAAAACTCCTGGCGAGCAGACAGGGTACCCAATTTAGAGAGTCCTCTTTCAAAATGCTTTATTTATTTATTCGTTAGGGATTTGCGACCAGGTTAAATTTGGTTTTTCGCGATGTTACTTTTGATTCTACTACGTTTGTTGGGTGTTCAACAATCACACTTGCTGCGGAACTACTCGCTCGTGTGTACTTTGACGGACGAATGAAGTTTCACGGGAGTCGAGTCGGCTCTACGTTTGCTAATGCCATTTTCCGTTTGGCTAATAAGTTTAGCATGCCTATTAGCAATCTACTGGACGCTCCGCCGGCCAGAGCCGGCGAGCGCCGCTGCACTGCAATCAATTTGTTTAATAGAGGACGGACGTTCGGATTCTCCGATTCACGGGAATATGACAATTGACAGACAGATTGATGTGGTTTTGTCTTCTGCACATTTTGTGCTTGATTATCATTTGTTTTTTAAATGATGCTGTAATCTTTGTCGGCACAAAATATGTAAATTGGAGCCTCACTGTGCCGGGGCTTGGCCTCGATTCAGGCCTGAGTTTAGGGGTCGTGGAGGGTGCTACTTGAGTTCATTTGACATTCGCACCACGGTCTCCTCGAACGATGTCCCACAGCGGGTCGCTCGCGCAGATTACATTAATTTTATCATTTTACAAACGGTTTAGTACACAAACTTCAGATTCAACATTTATTATTCCCAGGAGAGGAGTGTGAAAAATTACAGTCGTTGGTTTCAGGTGCTATAGAGCGAGGTAGTTTATTTCCTTGCTTCATAGCGCACGATATCAAGCGGCGTGATGTGAATATCTACTAATTCACGAGTAGGTTTAGGCGGTAGGGAATGAATCATAGATTTAAGAGTATACAAGTCCAAGTCAGTCAATGTGCCGGTCGACTATGTTAGTCATATTTCCACGTAATGTTAAGATATGTTGACGACCGTCACAGATAAGGTATATTTATATTCATCACGTAGTTTTGTAGTAAGTTGTATTAAAACTTAGTATTAACTATAATAAATTAGTCTAGATTTGCGCGCATCTCAAGCCTTTTACTTTACTCCCGAAGATGTCGCTTTCCTTACAATTGCCTCTGGCAAAGTGGTGACCCGACTTCTGAACATCAGCAACCTTCGGTAATAGCAGCATGGACCCAGCGGCGAAGAAAACTCCGTGTGCTGCCACCTTAGAAGTGCAGCAAGAAGCACTTCGTCTAAGATCGCCGAGCCCCGACTTCGGTTTGCATACCTATTTCAAACCACGCTGCAGAACTCCATAATCAAGACCCCACCCAAACCAAGACGACATCAAGCAAGCCATGACCGGACCAGATTTGAAAACGGACCAGAAGCCAAAAGATTTCAACTGAAGATTTCCCGCATCGAACTCAAGATACTGCAAGAACAATGAACCGATAGTCAGCTGACTGCTGATTTATCAAAATGGAGCTCGCACCAGCAGAAACGAACGCGTCGGCAAATTCATTCACAGCAAGCAGCTTTTCAAGTTCAAGACATAGGAAGCCGTTCCAGCCCCCAGAAGAGTATTGAAACATCATCGATATGCCTAATTCAACGAATATTGAAACCATCCAGGAAGAACATCGCACGAAGAATAATCAAATCACTGAAGAGAGAGAGAGATATATATATATGTATATATAAACGATTGGTGTACAAGATGTGCCCTATGTTGCCAAATCCCAAGTTTTTTAGGCACACAAATTTCATCAATCGACAACTTAATATTCACTCAAGAGTGAAGAGCACTCACGTACATATGACGTACGAGATCATTTACTGCCTACAGCCAAGGTTACAGATTTAATGCTGACGCTGATTCAGCACAATCATCCTTGTGTAGGTACGGTCGCAATTATAAACAAACAGTGATTGTGTGAACTTCAACGACGTGCGATGTAAATTGACTCATCGATTCCTGAAAAACATGGGCAGCTGCAGCATCAGACGACTCTCCTGCGGATCTTTTCCAGTTATAGGTTAGGTTAGTTTACAAACCGCGAAGCCCCATTTTCCTAGTGTTTTTCTGTTTTTCAGTTTTTAGTTTATTTTATGAAGTATGCGGCCAGATACAAGACTTGCCTGTAGGTAAATATAAAGTAATTTTTTAAATTTATGTAGAATTCACATAACCGTAGTTCCTTTTTTTTCTAATTCGTGTAAGATTTACCTTTAGATTAAGTTGAAGTATGCACAATTACTATCTAATTTATGTTTATTAAAATCCTACTAGTTATTATTGCAGTTGATATAAGTTTGTTATGGTATAAACATTTTTATAGTTATTTCGATTCATTTAAGGTTATTGTTCGATTCTAACTTAGATTTTTGTTCATTGTTATAAGTACATTCATTTATTTTTTTCCCTAAAGGGGGGAGTCGAAATTCAAATTCCGAATTCCAAATGTCTTTATTACTGTAGATATTTACATATACATAGCAATCGTCATTTTTTGCCACTTCTCTACATTGGACCACTGTGGGAGAAGAAGGGCGTAGAAACTCCCACAGATTGATTTTTAGATCTCTTTTTAAAAATTGCTTATGCTTAACTAATACAAAATATAATATTTAGTCATTATCATAATTAATAAGCAGGAATAAATAATTACAAAATTATTAACAGCAAGGTCTGTGTTGAGCCAGATTAACCCCATACAGACCCATCATTTAAGTAATCTTGAACATTGTAATATCCCTTTTTCGACAAAGTCGCTTTAACATGGATTTTAAATTGCTTAAATGGCAATTTCAAGATCTCCAGAGGTATCTTGTTGTAGTAGAGAATGCATTGACCCTTGAAAGAATTGCTAACCTTCGCGAGTCTAAGCCGGGGCGCAAGTAGTCTGTGATTATTTCTTAGGTTAACATTACAGCTATCGCTAAGTTTGGGAAATTTTGTAAGGTTCTTGCGTACATACATTATATTTTCGAAAATAAATTGACTAGCTACAGTTAGTATGTCAATTTCTTTAAAAAGCTGTCTTAAGGAGTCTGTGCGTTTTAAATTATAAATTTCTCGAATAGCTCTTTTCTGTAAAATAAAAATAGTTTGAATATCCGCTGCTTTCCCCCACAACAAGATACCATAGGACATGACACTATGAAAGTTACTAAAATATACTAGCCTAGATGTAGCCACATCCGTGTTTTGTCTGATGTTCCTAACTGCGTAAGCCGCAGAACTTAATTTATCAGCCAATTTTCTATGTGGGGTCCCCACTGCAATTTGTTATCAATGGTTATTCCAAGAAACTTCGTGTCATTTACTAATTCTAACGTATTGCTGTCCAACACTAAACTGGTCCCAACTTGCCTGACATTTGGAAGTGAGAATTTGATACATTTGGTTTTACCAGCATTTAACAATAAATTGTTAACTGTGAACCAATTCAAGGTTAAAGATAATACTCTATTGACATCATCAAAATCTTCTTTTTGTCTTTCAATTTTGAAGACCAGTGAAGTATCATCAGCAAACAACACTATGTTAGTCAATTTCTCCACCATAAAAGGCAGATCGTTAATATATACCAGGAATAAGAAAGGGCCTAATATGGAACCTTGTGGAACGCCAATTTTTACCTCCGATCCATCAGATTTAACGCCGTTGACTTCTGCCTTTTGAATTCTATTGCTTAGGTATGATCTTAGTAGAGTATCTGTGCCGGTCGACTATGTTAGTCATATTTCCACGTAATATTAAGATAAGTTGACGACCGTCACAGATAAGGTATATTTATATTCATCACGTAGTTTTGTAGTCAGTTGTATATAAGCTTAGTATTAACTATAATAAATTAGTCTAGTATTTGCGCGCATCTCAAGCCTTTTACTTTACTCCCGAAGATGTCGCTCTCCTTATAATTGCCTCTGGCAAAGTCAATAATCGACATAAACTCTTATCTTGCTTTAAACTGCTTTAAACCGAATGAAGATCATTTTACTTAAAAGATTCGGTAAGATCACAGCAAAACAAATGCCGCTCTTTAATCTTATTTATTTACGTTTTGATATTCATTAGCATTGATCTCATTATTATCACCAAAAAAAATGAAGCCATTTTATTCCAATTCCACACATTTTTAGAAAATATTTACACCCCTAAGTTAATTCACGATGCTCGCCGAAGCAAAGTTTAATTCATTCATGAGGTTCCCGAGTTCTTGCCGATACCTCGGCGGCATAGTGTGGTGCGGGATGCAGAGAGATGACGTGGTCATTTCGAACCGTCCTCCGATACATCCTCGGAGGTATTCAAATCAATCTCTGAACATTTTCAATTTATTTCAGTGTCCTTATCTCAGCCGGCGTCAGCGCTGAATTAATCTGAGCCGAGTCCCTCCCCCATCCAGCGCGGCACCTCCTCACCGGAAATTAAACGAATTATCGCCATCCAAATGTACATTTTTCACTACGGAACTCGCGCGTCCTATCGACGGATCTCCAGTCTTTTTCATTGAAAAAGCAATCGGGAGATCTGTGCGTTTATCTATCTTTGCCGAGATTGAACAATTGATACATCAATGATGTACGAAGACTTGTAAATTGAAATCTGTATCTTTGTACCATTTATTTTGGGTAGTATTTCGAGGTGTTAATATGGGCATTGCATAATGCATCCGGCGGCGGCGGTTGTCTTCGTACAAGCTGGGTGCAATTGTAATGCCAATAGCACACCTGCTAGTCGACCGGCGATGCGGGTTTAATTAACGAGCCAGCCAATGAGCGAGCTCGAGAATACGATCACAGGCCACAAGCGCACGTTTGGCACAAAAATTACCGAACGAGTAAAACATGATGACATTTACGAATAAGGAACAGCTTGAAGATAGTTTTCAGACATCAACTTACTTAGTTAACGTTTGTAAACGATGCCTGAGTTAGGTTGGGTTAAATAGGTTAGTTTAAAGTTATTTAATAAATCTTAGCTACGACAATGTTATTGTCCAGTAACCAAGGACGATTGTAAGTATGTCGTATGTTTAAAGACATAAAAATATGTTTAATTTTAACAAGAATTTGAAAAGATAATCAAAGTACTCCTGCTTATTTTCTCACGACCACAATTAAAATAATGTTCTACAAATTACGAACACGTCCATTGATTCTGTGCTGGTTCGAATAATAAGACGCAATAAAACTCAATAATCAAACTTGCTACCTAACACTGCTACACACACTTACTTATGTAAATACATTAATATAGGACGTATGTATGGAGGTGTTTGTAATTGAAGGTGAAGGCTATAAACAGACGTAACAACTAAGTTTAACTAAAAGCTCTTGACATTGTTGCTTTAGATTATAAATTCTTTTTACAGTGCAAATTACTGCTTTGTAAACTATTAAACTGAACGAGCTGCGCCATTACGTATCAGGATTGCTGCCCACGTTTGGTGATATTGTTCGCTTATCATATAAAGACTTTCATGTTACATTTGATTAGAGAAAATATATTTTCCACTTCTTCGTCTATTTTGGTCAGGGCAGTCCGCTGCATTTATTTGTATGGGGAAGTAAAACATAATGTTGCTGTGATGAAATCTGTTTCATAGTAAATGTTGCTGATAAAGATGTCCCTAACAACCCCCTAAAATATAACTACACCTTTCTATTACGTCCTGTATAATAAAATAGTCGGAAAACATTCGTCAAGCGGTTCTTTTTTAAGAATTCTCATATTAAGTAAGGTATTTAGTAGGTAGGTAATACAAATACACCTAAGTGCTACCCGTAATAGGCTTGAATAGGCTTTAATTCTATCCACGAGAGGGGAACTAACACTACCTCTCTACAAGACTACCTCTCTTTCCAACTTAGTCTCTTTACTACTGTAACAATTCAAGGCAAAAAGCGGCCATTGTAAACCACCTTAAGTGTTATCGCACCCCGAGAGTAGCTGTCCCGATAACTAACAAAGATTGTACCCCTCATCCAACGTGTATCATTTTTATGCACCCGAGGATACCGTTGTGTTGAAATTGCGATACTTAGCATTAAATTGTGAGGCTTTTAAAAGGGCATTCTGCTCGGATTACGCCGGTCGAGGCCCCGCATTTCTTTCATTCTGCGGCAACAGCGCTTGCTGAAACGGCTCGAAGGTATTGGAGGACATAAACTTGTCCCCTATCCGTACTGACTTTAATGAGCCAGTCCCTTTTGCTATCGTGAAGAAGGACGGTTATATTCGAACGCGTAGGTACCTATTACGATTACCCGGGACCACACCCAAGCAAGAGGTCCCAGGTCAGAAAAAAAGTCCAGGTCCCAGGTATTGGGCTTACAAGCGCGCGATCTCGCTGTATCTGGTTCCCAAGTCACAGGTTGTCCTAGTGTGGGGCCGGAAGATGTATTCTATAATAATACTTATAATATACATGTTTACTTTTTGTTGAACTTTGTTGACATTTTAAATTCATCCCTGGACCAACGCCTATAAGTAATTGAATCTAAACCACGCATATATACGAATCGCTCACGGGTGAGCTATGTCGCTAAACGTAGTAAGAGGATCTTTGTCACGATTTTATAGAATAATAGCATGTAAACATATTAAGTTATTGGACTGCATATAAGCCTCTTACGTGAAGTTAGAAAACATCATTTGCCTCAAATCGACAATTTCAAAACGGCCTATCATCTACGAGTGTATGTGTGTGTGTGTGTGAGAGAGTACACAGAAATCGTATACGTAGTGATACATAGCACTCGTCAGCATCAGAAAGAGTGGAATACGATTACTAGATATTCGGCGACGCGTCCACTATGCGCAACTAATTTTATTATTAAAATTATACAGTGAATTTAAAACATATTCTCTTTGTGGCGTAGAGGTTTACATATTTACACCATTTCACGTATGGCATATTCTATTAAATTTGTACTTAACGACTACAACACATTTTCAGTATTTTATCTATGTTCAACATTTTCAAATACACGACGTACAGATACAGCGATCCGGCATTAACTACACTCATTTCTATCGAGGTACTTTAAGACTTATTTATTCCCCTAATACTGTCTATTTGCAAAGATAAGACAAGTTAATTTTATAAATGGGCCATTCCCATATACGAAGTTAATCTTGCGTCGGCCTGTTATCAGGCCCAATCGGCTAAAGACAGATAGCGGGGTCAACACGCAACGCAACCACGATTGATTAGACGGACCCATACCCGCAGTCTTGACGGGTTAATAAAACATCTTTCTACCCGCTGCTAGCCACCACCCATTCCACTATCCGCGCCAATTCTTAGAATGTATGTATTCTATCATGCTCACCGGATATAGCCTCATCTAATCGCATTATGATAGCCAGCTTTCGAATAACCGCTTCTATCGCTACAGACATTCTGAGAAAATCGCATTGTATTTAACCGACGGAGTTATTAAGTCCACTATCGTATACTATATAGGTGCACTATCATTTACGGATCTGATCACCACTATAAAACCTCACGTACGTTTACTTATAACAGTAGTTTATGTGACTGCTACATAATGGAGGGCATTAATACTCGAGAGTGGGTTTATGAAACGAGCCGAAGGCGAGTTTCATAATAATATCACTCGAGAGTTTTAATGCCTAATTATGTACAGTTACATACACTAGTTTATCTACACACATATCATAAACTCTCTTTGATGTGTTCAGGAACCGCATGTTTGACCGGCATTGTAGCTCTGCAGTTGTTTAGCTTGTTCTGTAGTACCAACTTCATAGACAAACTAGGGGCGGCACGCAGGCGGGCGTCGGCATTCGAAATTTGAATGTCATAATATGTAGAAAAATTACACATTATGGTCATAATATGTAATTTTTCAGATAAGAAATGAGTTTTTACTAAGTAGTTTAACATTATGCTGATCGTAACGTGCGGTTTTTGTACGCAGTAAAGAGGGTTTACGATAAGTGTGAAGATAAAGTTTATTTTGTATAGTGTTGTACCGAACAGTGATTCTGTTCTAAGCAAATAGATTCCAGTTGCATTATAAATTACTCAGTTGTTTAGCGTGAAGCGTTGCGAAGTGGAATGGGCAAGGCGGCATGGCGGACAAGCGGCCCAGGGTGGTCTGAGCGCCAGCAGTATAAGTTTCAGAACAAGCGGCGGCCGCGGATCGGATTAGGTCGGGGCAGCTTGCGGTCACTTGCAGGTTTCACGAACACGGTATACGTTTCACAAAGTTCTTCCGAATTAGAAAGTCACTCGGCAAATCTGGATTTAGCGGCGCGCTGAAAATGACATCTTTAAACTCTGCGAGTTGGATCGCTGAAAGCCCGAGCGCATTATCCGGGGGCACAAAGGGTTGCGTGGGATTATGCGGCAAAAAAAATGTGCGTGGATAATACCCTTTTTTGCGGGCCGATGTAACGTGAAGTTTCTTACGCTTGCTGCCGGCCTTGCGGACGACGCGGGTCCGCGGACTAATTGTTTGACGAAAATAAATGATTCTGAAAATAAAAATAAACGATACTTTCGCGTTGCTTTATAATTTCTAACGCAAAATTGCTTTTAGACTGTTGTCGGTGATGGAATTTAGGAAACATTTTCGGACGTCTTTAATAAACCTCATAACGTACAGAAGTTATGTACCCATGCTTATTAGAGTTCAAGAATCCTTTACCATCGACGTTTATAATCTTATAATAAAGCTGCATTGATATTAGGCTAGAATTAATTACATATTAAAATTTTATCTACACACGTATCATAAATACTCTTTACTGTGTCCAAAAACCGCAGTTGCGACCAGCATAATGATATACTACTTGGTGAAAACTTATTTCTTATCTGAATATTGATATATAATGACCATAATGTATGAATATTTCGACTTATTCAATATTTGTCAATATTTTGACATTCAAATTTCGCACGCCTGCGTACCACCCCTAGTTTTTCTGTGAAGTTGGTACTACTGAACAAGCTAAACAAGTGAGCAATGAGTATGAGCAATGATCAATGCCACAATGTCGGTCGAACATGCGATTCCTGAACACATCAAAGAGATCTTATGATATTCGTGTAGATAAACTAGTGAATATAACTGTATGTAATTAGGAATTAAAACTCTCGAGTTAAATTATTATGAAATCCACTCTCGAGCTTTAATGCCCTCCATTATGTATCAGTCACATAAACTACTATTATGACATCCTTACAAAAAACTTAACACTTGACAGAAAATTTATTTCATAATAACTCATAAATAACAAAGAGATACGAACAAGCACAATTATGATGTAGATTTGTTTACTTTACCACAAAATCCTTGGTAATTGTTTACAGGCAACCTTCCCCACGCAAATATAGGTCAGCATTGCTACCATGATATTACAGTGCCTTTATTCTCTGCAAACCCTTTTAATTAAAACAATGTGCAATCTTAATACAATGTAAAGGTTTCTATTTTATTCACAATACCTATACATACTTGTCTTATCTATGAGCAAGATAGATAATAACATAGCAGACCGAAAAGCAAACCGAAGTTTTTATAGACCAATCCACACATAAAAGTTACGGACCTCGTAAAACCACAGCAAACTTTCTATGGAAATCCCTGGTTACCCTAAAAATAAAAAGTCACGTTTGAAAATGAACCGGATATTGCAACGGAGCAGCGCAATTATTGTCAACCCATCGGAAGCTCTTTGCATTCGACACGACCGCAGATGGCTGCGTTGCAAAATTAACCAAAAATACCACAATATTTAAACAAGTGGTTCCAGTCTAGTTGGCAAGCTTGTATAGTCACGCGAAGTTAATCTGTCTTCATTTCCTATCTATCAGAACAACGGTCGAGCCTACAGGGAAACGCTACGGTCTGCGCCACGACCAATTCAGTTGTACCCTCATTACGAGCTAAAACAACTTCTACTGCCGCGCATTAGGTATCAGATCTGGTGCTAAGCTCATTTGGTAGGGCTATAAAGCATTAGCCGATATCAGGCAACTGCGCCGGTGAAAAATGATTTTCCACCACACCTTAGCGTTGTCTTTTACCATCTTTCACTGTTTGCCTTGTGTTTCAACGTTATCTATTGTTTCGTTTAATGATCCGCCTATTTTACGTATAACTAATCCGTTTTATTAATGAATGCTCGTCTTTGTTTCAGGTATGTATCCAAGTCTATATTGCGTCACATTTACAGGTTGTATTTTCTTTAAGGAAACATTCCTTTAACATCCAGGAAATGAGAAAGCGATTTACTTTCCCAACCAATATTACAACTCAGATTTTCAAGAATGAAAGGCAGAAAATCAGGCAATCAATATAATAAAATTGAATTCACCTTTAAATCAATTGTGACAGCATAGAGCGCCGCTCCCCCCTGCGACAGGGCTCCAAGGGCTATGGGGACTAAAGAGCTGACGATCTAACAGCGCCTTAATATTCACTATAAATTCGTAGACTAATCGTAGCAATTGCTTCATTCTCGTGATTGACACTTACCTAAACAGATTGTTGTCGCAATATTCATGCGTATTACTTTAGGTAGATATTCAAATCTATCTCCAGTCACTTTAGCAGATGAAAACGCGGTGTAATTGGTAATTTATGTATTTCGAAATCCGAGTACATTCAGACACAATCAGTGTGATTGTTTTGAACACAACTACAGATAATATAGTGTCACTAATTCGTAGTGTATTCGTAAATTCTAAACGGCAATATGAATACTTAAAAACCGGTCAAGTGCGAGTCTAAATCGCGCACGAAGGGTTCCGTACCACCGTTCAATGGAAGCGATGGTGTGGAGTGAATAGTTTGGATTTTACTCAGCAAAATATTGTTTACAAAGTTATTGGTGCGGTTACTTTCACACTCCATGTACGTAACCAGGTGCATCCATAAGTTTGTATGTGGTATTGAAAGAATTGTTGTATGGGAGCCCCCTTAAATATTTCTTTTATCCTGTTTTTTAGTATTTGTTGTTATAGCGGCAACATAAATACATAATCTGTGAAAATTTCAACTCTCTAGCTAGCTAGGTTCTTGAGATACAGCCTGGTGACAGACGAACGGACAGCGAAGTCTTAGTAAAAGGGTTCCGTTCTTACCCGTTGGGTACGGAACCCTAAAAAGCGAATATTTCTCATAACTATTTCCGAAACCGAATCAGGATTTGTGATAAAAACAATAATATCTTTAAATTGTTATTAATAACTTTTCTGTCTTATACCCCCATTCAAACCGCTACAGAAACCGCGTTGTAATTATCATTCAACCATACCCATATTAATAAACCCGTATGTAGAGCGGCCTCCTATTGTAGCTAGGCAAGCACTATCTCTCTATTCAGACCGCTGAAGGGATGTGAATTTTAATTACATTTTTATGATACTGAAGCATGCTGTGCAAACCTGTTTTATATGTATGAAAGTGGAGGGCTAGTACGTCATAGCATATGGCACTCCAAGGAGGGTTGCCGGAGCGTGCATATTAAATGAACAGCCCTTGCTGATGCAAGGTCTCGTTCAAAGAGTCTGTGGAGTGATGTAACGATCAGATTTAATGCTTTTAAGCAACTGTTGGTACTAGCTGTAGACTACACTATACGTCATTTTCATGTCATTGTGAAACTGCATCTGTAGATTAATACATTTAATTATGGGAGAGCAGAGAAATCAAATGGTATTAAAGATAGTGGTCAATACCACTCACTCAATTAGGAAATACTATGGGCAAGACAATTTAAATTCTAGGAACGAGTACTCATATTTAATATCGATATCGCCATATTATATCATATTACTGGTCTTTTCCGCGCACAAAAAAGTGTATTTTTGAAAGTATTTGTGTTGTTACATTTGTGTTTTTTGACTATGGTGTTGGCACTCAATACTTGCACATGCCGCGTACTCAATATTTTGTCCGGCAGAGTTTCGTTTACTTTATTCAGCCTGCAAACATATATCGAGCATTTTGTTGTCCTTGAGACATCCCAATATTTTCGAACATTCTCTCATTTAACGCCTGTTATGACTCGGCGAAACAAGTAAGCGTTTAGGCTGATTCCCGACAGGCACTGTTTTAACAATTGGAGTGTTCTGTAGTGTTTATTGGGAAATTTATTCGAAAACCGTCAATTAAATCCGGCTGGCAAGGATTTATCAATATAACCCTCAATGTTATTGTCACTAATTGGCTCTGTCGTGAACTTACTGATTTCTCTGAAAAATAGCCTATACACCGAGATAAATAATGGAACAATGTAAAAACCATACGTGAACTACATTAACTGCGATACAGTAGCGCTGAAATATCCCCCCAAAAATACGAAATAATATCAAATTGTCAATTTATAACTACTTAACGCGCTCGATTGCAATAAACCGTGAAGCTGAAATAGAAAAAAATATTAAATGTTGAAATGAAAATGGGCAACAACAATGAAACGTGGCTTTCCATAAATAACGTAGCAGGCTTTCGTTACGGATGTGGGTAGATTTCGCGAGTCTATATACCCGCCGAAGCGTGGCCGGTAAACAACGGGAGGAATTTGAATTATGAGACTTAACACTGAAATTGCCTGTATCTGTTTTATTTGAAATACCAATTTTGCGTAGGGCGTCTATCTCTCTATAGTGACGTTATATATGTCACCGGAAGATAGTTAAAACCCTAAGTTGTTAAACTAACGCGGTTGTTGATAAACTATCGACAGATAGTAAACCAGGCCGACAGGGTTTAGAATTTACGTTAATTTTGTTCTTACATGTCAACCTAACACGAAGACTACTCTAGTCTTCACCTAAGCTAAGCGCAGTGTTTGCCCTGGTATTTCGTTTGTAATTCAAGTTTAAACCAGTTTACTATTTAACGTTTTTAACCGTTAGTTTATCAACTAACGGTTTTTACTATCCTACGGTGACATATATAACGCAGTAATTTTGTCCTATGCCTATGCCCAGCAGTGGGTTGATGTTAGCTGAGCACGATGATGATGATGACGATGACTGGTTTAGCCTAGCGGTCAGTGACCCTGCCTACGAAGCTGACCGTCCTGGGTTCAAATCCCGGTAAGGGCAAATATTTGTGTGATTGGCATGAATATTTGTTTCGTAGTCTTGGATGTTTTATATGTATTTACATAAGTATTTATCTCTATTAAATATGTCGTCGTCTAGTACCCATAACACAAGCCTTATCGAGCTTACTATCGGCCTAGTTCGATTTGTGTAAGATTGTCCTCTAATATTTATTTAATATTATTATTATTTATTTATGATGATTTTTGTGTGTATCACTCCTAGTGATACTAAAATTAATACAGTATTGAAACTTGTGGCCACTGATAACTTTGGGTGTGGTGTTAAAATGGTACAACTCTCTCCCCCAGACTGATGCTTCATCCCCCCATCCAATCATGAAACGTGACCCCGTTAACAGTTTTTTTTTTTTTCACTTTTTTGAAAAAGTATAATAGTTATGATAAAAGTGTCAAATCAAGAATCATCAAGAGAAAATTTCCTACAATTCTTTTATCAACCTCTTTCTGTGAAATCAACAATTTTATTATGATATAACATCAAATAATTTATTAATATATAAGCTTGCTGCGAGATTGACTTGTGTAGATGCAGTTACCTAACTAATTAAGAAAATGTGATATTGTTTTGACAAAATATTCTCGTGATATTGCATTGACAGAAGATGTAACTTGCAGTTGCAACGATTGTTGCGAATTTTGTTGTGTAGTATTATTAGTTATTTGATCATTTGTAATTGAGGGTATACTGTACATTACCCAAAACAGTGGCGCATTTGCAAACTTGAACAAGGTCTTCAAGGGAACCAACCACATTCTTTAACACACGCTTTTCTGTGGTATGCACATTAAGGACCACACGCGTGGGAGTCGGTGAAATAGTATTTACTATAGTATTGCACGACTTCTAGAGATTTAGACGCGGCAATCAGAACAGCTTATTTATGATTTGCAAACATTGTAGTTGGAGACTCATTTAATATCATCCTAAGTTTTACAAAATGGGTAAAAAAGGTAGGTACGTAACTACATCTACACAAGTGAATCTCGCAGCTCTGATATCATAATAAATTGTTTTGATGATGGGTTTGATTATATTTAAAGTTATTTTTATTCATTTTAGAGCATTAAAACTTTTTTTTTTTACTTTTAATTTATTTTTAGATAGGAATAACGAAGTTTAGTCAAGAGCACTATGATCTAGAAATCGTTTTCTCAGTTTGGTGCGCTTTAATTTATTTGTATTAATTTCAATTTACATAGTTAATTGTTCATTGTCAACCTGAAATTCAATTTCCCGCAACCCTGGGCCTATATAACTAACACAAATCTGTAGCCTTCAACAATCACAACTCGATCATTCCAGACGAGCTGTCTTTTATTGCGACTTTGCTTGTCTATGCGATGCTCAGATTGATAATTTTTTCAAAAGCGATTCCAATTATTCAGTTTGTTGTCAGAATTGCACGATCAGGCTACTTGGCTCGGATTGGCCAGGCCGGAGGATGTCGCAATGACTCACTATTTCATATAGGGCGCGAGGATCACCGTAACCCAGCTTACAGACTCCGATCCCGCTTCAATATATTGACCGAGAAGGAATTATTATTCATCTCGCGTCCCTGTTTTTGCTTGGTAATTTTTTTGTAAAAAGGGAAATAATGACGTAATAAGTCCGCGTCCGAGATAAGCCTAAGCTGGTGCTGGAATGTTTATCATTATCACGATACGATTCCGATATTTGAATTTTGGACCAAAAATGTAGCTGGAATTTATGACTTCCTGTTCCGCTCTGTTTCACCTGTAGCAAAACCGCAAACAAAACACGTTTGAACTAAATTGAAAATAAATCGATGAGACCATTACAGTTATTGTAATTGTTAACTAAACCAGGAATGTTTTTATGCGGAAAATATGGCCTCTATTCTTTTGAACTAACTTCACGATTGACAAATGAGGTCGCCTTGAAGATAATGCCATGTACTCGTACGAACGTAAATGGCACAGTCATATTGAACATAATTTTCTTCCACAAACCAGCGGTATTTGAAAGTACTTTGATCACATAATGGTCCTACCCACTTACCAAACCGTGTAGGCACGCAATTTTATTCCACTGTAAGCCTTATCACTCACGTAATACGATGTGCCTGGTGGAAGTTATATAATTTTCGTACCGTGGGTTCAGGATGACAGCGATTTTATGAATTTTTAACCCTTAATCGGTTTACCTTGCATTTTAGACTCACGTTGTTTGTGGCGTCCGTGCGGAAGTAAAAGTTACCTAACTGCATTTTTCGTATAACATGTAAAACTTTACGGTCCGTTGATCCTGGATATGTTTAACACTATTATTTATGGGTAGCTTTACAAAAACAAGTATGTAAATTTAGTAATTCACAATGAACTAGACTAACTAAACGGCTTCAATACCATGATAATATCTGTCTTCCTGATAACTATAATATTTTTCGCCTAACTTCAGTGTAGCCCTTGGTTCTTGGGTCACGAACTGGTATAGGTATACTAGTGAAGTACTATTTACTATG
Organism: Argyresthia goedartella; assembly: GCA_949825045.1. Classification (NCBI taxonomy): domain Eukaryota; kingdom Metazoa; phylum Arthropoda; class Insecta; order Lepidoptera; family Argyresthiidae; genus Argyresthia; species Argyresthia goedartella. The sequence continues at coordinate 12,054,952 of OX463820.1, read as the reverse complement.
CAACCGACTCTTTTTCACAAAACATCGTTCAATCTAATCCAAAGAGGAATAAGTAAGTGTTCCTCTACCATGCAACTACACGTTGTTATGATAATACCACCCATCCATTAACTTCACTATCGGTATTGAATTTGTAATACACTCAACGATAACCATCTAAATTCATAATTTGACAAAACACCCTCGTAACTATACCCATCGGAGCACTTCAACCTGATAAAAACCTTTCAACAAGAGTATTTTACAGTTAGATTTAAGGGTGTATAAGTCACCCAAAGGAGTCGGTTTGTACTCGAAAGTCCATTACTTTTCTTCTAACTCTTTATGCTTCCCTGTCGGGTATTTATAATCTGCATTGTCGTTTACATGGACAATATTTTTTCATTCTTCGCAAAAGCGTTTATACGACTGGCGCGACCGCGGCTTCGTCGGTCCCGCGTACATATGAATATCATACTCGAAGCGTAGTTATTACATATAACATTTTTCGTGAAACAGACGATATGTTTGGGAATTGTTGCATTGCACCCGACTACTGTTGTTGTATTTATCTTATCGCTTTTATTGTCCACTATAAATACCGAGTATAAATTTTCTGACACGTACTGTGCGGTGGCAATAATTGCTCAGTTATTTGGCCTTCCAATTAAATTGCTTTTGGTAACGCCGCTTACTAAGCACATTGGCGTATTCACATTTTTAAGTCGCGGAATTCCTATGGCTGGCTGCTAAATTCCCAAGCAGATTAACCTGGCTTATATATAAACCACATAAAAATAGAAGGCATTAAAATGAATGAATCCAATAATCCGAGATACTCCGATAAATGCGACCGGTGGAGCGTGGAGATTAAAAAATAAGTAGAAGGCTCTATCGAGCTCGCCAGCACACTCTCGAAACTTTGACAGTCGAAAACAAGCCTTAGATCATGGTTGTTAGAGGCTTAGGCTATGGGAGAGGTAGACGTAGGTAGTTTTACGGAGCATGCTCGCAACCGGCGATGCGCTGGAGATACCCGCTACATGATATTGCTGGTTCTTATCTTTTGCACGGGAGTAGTGCATTTGATCCAATTTGCCAATACAATCGGATCGGGAGTATTGCAATGGCATTATCTCGGCGAGCGCTGTGCGGTCTCTAATGCGTTCAGGATAAAGAACTTTGTACGTTTCTGAAAAGCCTTCAGGAGGTTCTGCCGCTTATACCTTTTATTTTACTTTATAGGAATAACAAGTGAAGAAGCTATTACTTGATTCAGACTACATCCCAATATGCAATCTGTTTTGTAAAACTCATTGGTTAAGTTCTATTAGCAAATTGCGAACACGTTTTATTTTAGCTGAATTTATCGGCATAATGTCTTAGGGCTAAAAGTTGTGCAGGTAAATAAAAAAACTTTCAACAGAAAACTAGTCTAATATTCCAAATCAAACAGGAAAACTTCCCCTAAAAAATATTTGGACCAACAAAGATACAAAGTTAAAAGTGTGAATTCCTTTAAAGCCGGGAATACACGCATAATTGGAGCTTGTACCGTGAACCTTTGCGGTCAGGCACGCCTGGGAAATCCTCCAAGGTGAGATCCAGCCGGACACCGGAAAATCTTTCGCTCTCTCTTGATAAGATTGTCGAGTGCAACTCCCCCAACGCAGAGGGATTGGAAAGTTCCGACCGAAACGAAACCGAACATAACGTCCTCGGGGATCAATACATCCGGAAATATAATATCTGGATAGTTTACGCTCAACTTGAGGTTCTGGCGTTTTTGTGGTGAGTTTTTTGTTGTTTCTTATTCATCTGTAAAAGGAAACGACATAAACTTTCAGCTATTGAAATCATAATTAACGATATAAACACCATTTTCAGAGGACGTACTGGTTTCGTATACAGCAGACCTAAAATTTAAACGAAGCTCTTTAAAAAAAGTTAAGCTCAACATTAACACTCTCATGAAAACATATGTGGTGTAAATTATGGTGAATGTTATTAAATTTGTAGCATTTGTATTTACTATAGCTACAACACCTTCACCAGTACTAAGTCATCGTGTCAGTGTGTTTAAAAGTAGTTATTAATTATTTCCTTCTCAAAACTTTATTCAAAGCTTTTGAATTGTAGACGTTGAAGCTCTGAATGCGGTTAATTACCGTTTGCGAAACAGTAGTTCATTTAACATCTGTAAGTAGAGTTGCTAGGTAAAGGCTATGCATTGCGATTTTCCTCTTTAAATTGTATGAAATGTGAACTGTACAATAACACTAGATACTAGATACCTTGGACCCTATTTACACACATTGATCTAGCCCCAAACTAGGATTCCCTGTATATTGGGTACTAGACAACGATACACGTACTTATATAGATATATATTTTTATTTACTTATTTATTTATTTATTTATCATAAATATCTACCATTACAGGCTTAGACCTAATGCGGTAAATACTAATACTACACGACTACTTATAATCTACCTAAGTACCTATATTACCTTATCCTATCTTCCATATAACAAATAACAAATAGTGCTGTTCTTGTAAACTTATACTTAGATAGATAAACAACCATTACTAGGGTACAAACATCCGTTCTCATCTAACAAATATTTGCCCCCACCGGGACTCGAACCCGGGACCCTTGGCGTCGTAGGCAGGGTCACTGCCGACTCGGCCATTCGGGTCGTCTTTTACAAAGAATACAAGTTCCTTTTCGTCTTACAAACTTATCCTGCATATTTTGTTGCTACGTAAATAACGAAGGCTCATATTTTACTGTTAAAAAAATGGAGTAAAAAGTTACTTCCAAAAAACATATTTTCATCCCAAATTAACTTAATGTTCACCAAAATTTCACACCCCATTTTAAACTAAACTAGATGGGGTCGCCTCGCTCCGCTCCGTTTAGCTGCGCTCCAAGTTGTATAATAATGTTGTAACCTAACAAATCTCACTTTAGTATTCGGACAGAAAGTGACCTACAAATAGCAACCAATAAGGTTCTGTGAAACTACATGGTGGCACTAAATTTGGTGCACATTTAACATATTTGGCAGTCAAAACTTATACTAGTAAACATCATATTTGTTGCCAATAATAGAGATTTCAAACTAGTTTTTTGATGAATTAAAATGTTCCCCAAATTTAAAAAAACGATACCATCATTGACATCACGAGGTAAAATTTGGATAGGGTTGGCATTGGACCATATTTTAATATCTAGCAGTGGGCGGAAACAAGCTGCCGATGATTATAAAATAAAAATTACTCACTGAAAGTTAACGTAAAAATTTGACAAATCAAAATAACATAAAAGTTACCTTAAACTATACTAAATCTTTGCATTTGCTTTTTTATTTTTTTTTTATTTATTAGGTTTACTAACAGTTTGTGCACGAGATAAACAATTAGGTACATATAGGTACATATGCTTAATAAAACAATGCTAGGTGCCCAAGTTACTTATAAGTAAACACAACATAAAAATGGGAAACAAAGTACTTAAATACTTTGCTTGCACATTACTGAATCATTTTTTTCCATAACAATAACTCCAATATTCTTCTCTCTACGTACACAAATTTTCTAACACTATTTTGTTATCGCGTTGCCACTGTATACCTTGGAGACATAAATAAGTGGGTTTGCAAATTTTTCCTAGTAAAGTTGAACGTTTGCTTACACTGAAAGAGGCGTCGTTTGCTTTAGGGGGCTCCGGGGGGAGTCAAAGGCTTCGGGGGGCTTCAATGACGTAATTAGTATAGTCATCCTGAGAAAATAGGTCCGTTGTATCACGCTTAGAATCTATCTAGGCGACGCCTAATGCCGAATGCTTAAACTACTGCTTAAATAAAGAACCACCTAAATGTCATGCTGAAATCTGTGCTCCATACTTGCGACGCTTATCGGAAAATGGGTCTGCAAGATGCGGTTCATAGAATAAAGCGGTGTACAGAATAATAATAATACCTTGGACACTATTTACGCATATTGATCTAGCCCCAAACTAGGATTCCCTATATCATGGGTAATATACAACGATAAACATACTTATTTAGATAAATATAATACTTAGCTAGACCAACCATGACTAGGGTACAAACATCTGTTCTCATCAAACAAATATTTGCCCCCACCGGGACTCGAACCCGGGACCCTTGGCTTCGGCCATTCCGACTCGGCCGACTCGGCCATTCGGGTCGTCCAAGATATACCAGAAACGCAGACTGCCAGCAGTGTTCGCCTATTTAAAACTGAAAAAAAAACATGAGGTCCCAAACTGGGGGGGTTTCCCACCCTCAATTACGCTCATTTCAATTTCAGTAAATCAACAATGAATTCATTTAATATCCGCTCCTACCTTCCACTAAAATCATATTGAGTTTTTTCAAAGCATTTGCTGTTGCAGTGATTATTGAAATTTTCAGAATGTACTGGAATGTTTATTGAAGCAATCAGAAAGATGGAAAATACCATGTAGGCGTTTTAGCAAAACTGATGAAGCATTGAGAAATAAAAGGATTAGACTGTAAAAATGTCTATTATCGGATGAATAAACCATTTCAGACAATTTGATTTGCTTTTTATTTGCAAATCATAAAACCGGACAAGTGCTTGCCGGACTTCGCACATTTGGGGTTCCGTATAAATGTATACGGAAATAAATAAACAATCATCATTATTCGGTATTTGTTCGTTAATTATACATTATTATATACTGTATCACCAAATTTCAGAGAAGGGAAGTTAAAAATTTCTTCGGGACACAATTTTGTAAAATAAAACTGACACGGGCGGCTTCTCATTCCTTTGTTACCCAATATTTTTTTAAACTAAAATACATAATTTATTATCTCAGTGACTTCTAAACAACTATACCCCATTCGATGGGGTAGGTATTTTTGATTTTTGCGAACCCCCTTTAGCTTTGTGGGAGGCCCCTTAAAAACATTTAAAAATATTTTTTGACAATTGAGCTTTGGGTCGACAAGATGTTTAAACTGTTAAAATTTAACCGTTTTGTTATAGTGACAGACGACGGACGGACGGGCAGACACGTAGAGATAGTAATAGGGTTCCGCATGAACCTTTCGGGTACGGTACCCTAAAATATTTTATACGCGAAAAACCACCCAGCAACACAAGTGATGATTGCGAGTTGCAGCGCAATACTTTTAGGGGGCGATTAAAAGAGCAACAATTGTTCACCAATATAAATTTGACTCCCAAATATTTTAAATGTTCACCAAATGTTGTGCACCCTGTAGTTTGACGGCCACTGTGGCGCAGCGGTTGTGGCTCTGCCTATCATGCGAGAAGTCCCGGGTTCGGTCCCCGGCTAGGGGTAAAGAAAAAAACCCCAGGCCTTGGATGTTTATATGCGTGTGACGTCGCTGGTTCTGGTTCCCACGACACAGGGTATCCTAGTATGGGGCCAGAAGAAATGTATGTTTCTGTATGTTAATGTATATATTGTATATTGGTCACTTTCTGTCCGAATTCTAAAATTAGGTTTGTTATGTCACAACTATATAATACAACCTGAAGCCGAAGCGAACCGGACCGGCAGCCTTATGGCGTAACTCTCTGAAGTTCATAGCGTGTGTCTATGGTTCATCTCATGCTCATACAATTTCATCGAATGCGGGGTATCAGCGAAGGCTTCTAGGCTTCATTCAATGAGCTTGGGTGTGGCCTCCATTATGATGCTACTTGCGTGATACCAATTTGTCAGATGAAGCTGGTGCAAGGTGTCAAACGTAAAAGTCTATATGAAGTTCATCGCTCAGACGAGTTAAACGATAAAATAAGGTGTACATTTAGTCTAAAATTTAGTTATTTTGGAATGCAAATGTATTTTTTGGATGTAACTTTTCACTCAATAAGCTAAATAATGTTTTTCTGAAACATAGGCCGATTGACGACCCGAATGGCCAAGGGTCCCGGGTTCGAGTCCCGGTGGGGGCAAATATTTGTTTGATGAGAACGGATGTTTGTACCCTAGTCATGGTGGTTTATCTATCTAAGTATAATATTTATCTATATAAGTGTATGTGTATCGTTGTCTAGTACCCAAAATACAGGGAATCCTAGTTTGGGGCTAGATCGATGTGTGTAAATAGTGTCCAAGGTATTATTATTATTATTAAAAGTGACACGTCTTATTTCTCCAACCGAGCAGGGACATTCGATTACATTCCTGATCGTTTCTAATTTCCTGGCCTTCGAATGTGGCTAACGCAATTTCCGAGACTGTAGGTAGTGGGTACCTGGGGACAGGCGGCCACTTCCCAGACCATTATCGTGGAATCAAATAAGACTCTTCGGCCATTACACGGCAGAGATGAATTGTGGACGAGATCTTCCTTTCTTTTATGTCGGTTGAAGACCTCGGAGCTGTACTTTTAGGAGTTACTTAAACCGCAACTGTGCCACTGCCACTCTTATCGGAAAAGGTGGTACGGTTATTTATCTGTACTTTATTCAGAAGCATGAAATATAAATTAATATAGGTACAGACGATGTATAAACGTAATTGTTTTTGTCACTGATAAAAAGAAAGTGAAATATCACATCTGTCACGAAAATAAATTCTCTCTTCTATAAGTACAATTATTTTTATTAAGTTTCGTTCCAAAACATTTTAACATTCCGCCATTCCGACAGCCCTAACATTGACAAAGAAAATAAAAAGATAAATATTTGACTGGCGACCAAGGTTGTTGGGATATTTAGCACTTAAAACAATTGACAGTCTGAAGAGCATTAACGCGTAAAGACTTAAGATTTTCAAAAATAAAACCTTAAAACCAAACCAAACTTATTCACAGGTGATTTGGATAGTCAAAAATAATAATAAAAATAAATAATAATACCTTGGACACTATTTACATACATTGATCTAGCCCCAAACTAGGATTCCCTGTATTTTGGGTACCCAGGGTACCAGGGGTATAATATTTATCTATATAAGATAAATATTATACTTAGATAGATAAACAACCATGACTAGGATACAATGAATAGGATCCGTTCTCATCAAACAAATGTTTGCCCCAACCGGGACTCGAACCCGGGACCCTTGGCTTCGTATGCAGGGTCACTGCCGACTCAGCCCTTCGGGTCGTCAAAAACGGAATCTTGTAGAAAGATAATTCACATTGGTGATATTCTTGTCACATCTCACGCGGCAGCAAAATTTACGCCCAAGCCTAGATCCCGCGTTAATTTTCAAATTCACTCAGCTCAATCGACGGTGGCACTCCGCGATTCGTCCTCATTTATCATTGGCTTCATTTATTTTTGCGTCTTGAGGAGATATGATTTATCACACCGAGGGCAGGAGTGTGGGTTTGTTTTTGCTTTGCTCGGCGATATTAATCGTTATAGCGCGCAGGCCGCCAGTCGTCTGTTTTCGTTACTCTGGCACCGCACATTAATTATCAATGAAAGTCCGGCCGAGCTGTGATGAAGGTTTCGTTACATGTCGCAAGCTTTTTCAGGTGACAAGGCTTCTGGCTATCAACCCTTTTTAAGCCGCCAAATTTAGCGGTTATCACGTCATAAGTGTCCGATTCTGTTCTTCGTTCGTTATCACCCTGAATTTAGCATCGCTATGCATTACTTCTTTAACGGTTTTAATGGTAAAACAGTCGGTGAGAAGTTTCCAGCTTTCATTGCTTTAATATCAGGCCAATAATAATAAAAACAATTATAAAAACTTTATTAATTTATTTGTATTTAATATTTATGTGCATGGTGTCCGACTGCTGAGCACAGGCCTCCCCAAAAATCACTTACCTACCTTAGCGTGTGGTTATTCTAGGTTTTAATTTGATAATACGTCTCGCTAATTCTATACCGAAAATTGAGCTTAGGTTTGGTTACATGAGTTGTCAAAAACATAACCTTTTGTAATAACAAAAATTTAGGTAATCAATTGGGGATCTTGCGTGGTTCCGTGACTATATTTAATTTGCCAAGTGTCCATCACTTTTACCATTTGTCATCGAACACTATTAGACCCACAAAGAAAAGTTTCAAATTACAGGCAGCCCTAAAATTAAGTATCTAAACAAGCTGCAATCAGTTACTGCTAGGACATGAGTAGGGAATAGGAACAGAGACAAACCTTTGATGGAGCGTGCAAAATTCTTACCTATTTTAGTAGGGATGGCAAAAGAAAATAAAATAAATTGTTGAACGTGGCTGTTGGATTGCTTATGTGATCCTGCAGCTCTGGGTCCTGCTCCTTCGGAAACCAAACAGCAAAATATTTGTAGATTCACCCAATTAGTTATGTAATAAAATTCTAATAAAAATAAAGTACCTAACTAAATAACACGGTTTTTGTGATAGGTATTATCTGGTATTCATTTACTTACCTATAAGACTCCTGGGGATAAATGAAGTATGAATTATCTTTTCTTTTCCTCGTACTGTTCAGGCAAACAGTACAAACAACCATTGTACTATTCCAAAACGCACTTCTTAACACTTTAATAATTATTTGCTGTTTATTGCACTTAAAACAATTCGATAAGGTAGGTGAAGAAACAAAGACTACGTGATTTATGCAGTGCAGGCCCTCCGTTTGTCATCATCCCAGACGACCGTAAACCGCTTTTATCCGATGGCGGCGCGTACGCGACACAGGGGCTGTAGATACGCACACATACACCGTATGCTTGTAGCAGGTTACCTACAAACAGCGTGGTTGTATGAATCTTTGTCTCTGTTTCGTTACTTTACTCATGTGCTGCTAGTAGCTAAGTTGCTCTTATTATAACCAAACCTACAGCTAATTATCTTGATAGTCGTCGGATATCATGCCCCAGATAACCCGAGATTCATTTGAAGACATCCTAGATGACAACACTATCTTGTAATGTTTGACGATCTCTGTTACGTTGTGGTTATGGCTCTGCCTACCATGTGGGAGGTCCCGGGCTCGATTCCCGGCTAGGGATAAAAGAAAAAAAAAACCAAGGTCTTGGTTGTTTAAATGTGTGTGATGTCACTGTTTCTGGTTCCCACATAAATGTTTAATGTTTATGTTTTATGTCAATGATTCTTATTGCCGTAATATAAGGTTTTTGACAGTTGTTAAAGTTACGGTTTATTCATATTTAGGATTGATCAGATAAAACAATAACAATAATAAATAAATATTAGAGGACAATCTTACAAAATCGAACTAGGCCCATAGTAAGCTCGATAAGGGTTGTGTTATGGGTATTAGACAGCGATATATTTAATAGAGATGAATACTTATGTAAATACATAGAAAACAACTAAGACTAAAAAACAAATATTCATGCTCGCCACACATTATATTTGCCCTTACCGGGATTCGAATAGATTTACAAAAAACCAGCTTACTTTTAACTGAACCTCAAATCTATGTTTTTAATTCACATTGGTGATGACCCTAAATGCCTCGCATAAATCAAAAATTTATCGCACAAAACTGCACAGTATACTCAGTTTCAAAAAATAATTTACACTGCTGCCATCTAGGCCTGAGTGTCTGTTGCTTTGACATTTTGATAGATGGCGTTTGTCATCTCACTGATTGATCGTTTACGCCTCTATGAGTGACGATATTGTCGATGTTCCACCCCCTGTCAGCAGTGCAATTTTAATTTGGCTTTGAAATACAAGTGCTTACGTACCTACGTAAATGTACTACACAAGTAAGGGTATAAGTACCTACTTATACCCTTACTTGTGTAGTACATTTTAATCTTACAACGATAAGATTCAATAGAATGCTACCTATTGATATTCAACTTCTCAATTCGTATTTTGATGGGTTAATTAGGACGCCTATTACGTTATTTATAAAAGGAGAGAAGAGAAATCAAGTATAAGCTTTTCACCGTGAACGTCTAAATAGGTGGGAACATTTATTTCCGAATCAGTTCATTTGTACAGCCACCAAACGTTGAACTTCGGCCCTTAACGAAATTATAATAATTCCCGGAAAATAACCACAGGCAGCCGTCCCCGAAACTCATAATTAACCCTACGATCGATATGAATTGAAATTCAAAAGTTTTCTGTAATTGAAGACTCGATACATATAAGACGTCGGGTTAGGGTTGTCACTGGAAGCAATTTCCACGATTAATGGCGCGAGGGTAATCTAACTAAGATAGCTAACTTACCTAGCTTAATTGTTACCTGTCGTCATTCCTACGGTAGGGGTATAGGGTCGTTTTTTGAACAGCTTAACTTCAGGGATAATGTTGTAAGGTTGGTAAACGTGATGACTTCACGGAACACATCCGGGTTCTAACGTGGGTCGATCTAGCTACAGTATGGCTTGGCTTATTTTATATTAAGATCTGAACTGGAAATTGGGCTATGTTAGTGAGCACATGCTCTTAACAATTTTTTTAGCCTTCTCAATTACAATAAGTAATCAATAAAATTACATATGTACCTATTTTAATGCAAAGGCCGCAAAATAGGCAATTGCAGGTTGAGTATAAGTTTGAAGGCCGAGCCGTAGGCGAGGACTTCACTAATACGAGACACTCAATTGCCATTTCCGCCGAGGCATAATAGAGCTTTTCTCAAATTATGCAGGGAAATAAAACATATTTTTTTATTATACATTTAATTTAATTATTATTCCATTGCCAATTTGGCTTCTTTAAATCTGGTGGAGTACAATCAATCTCCATATCACTCTCTGAACCGTCGGAACTCATTTTAAATATTAAATGTATATAAAGTAAGTAAGTAAATAAAATACAAGAAGAATTTCCAGCTTTGCCGCCAATTTTCTATGTATCACCTGTGCCGCAAGACACGCATTTATGGCTATACAGCCACGTGAACGCAATTTTTATTAAGCAAAGAGACTTACTTTGGTATGCCAAGATTGATAAAAGAGATCCAATCAAAGAGTATTTAATAACTCCAGCACGCCGTTTCATACAACATTGCTGGAGCGTTGTAATGTTCCAAATTTAAAAAATGCTCCAGCAATTGATTTGATTTTCTTTGTCCGTAAATTCGATACTTCGCGTGTTCTTTTTTCCAGTATAATGACAATGTTTCCATGCATTTTTGATAAAAAATATGTGTATAAATCGGCAATACGTATATTAATCAAACAGTGGTGTTCCTAGTAACAAACTACTGGAACAGTTTCCCATAAAAGGAATTTGTTTTGCAACTGTGCTGCTGCCATGGGAAAAGGTTTAATGCTTATATTTGTTTACGAACAAATAACGAAGTAAAGAGCTCCTTGGTCTAGTGGTTTTCACGCTTGCTTCTCAGGCAGCAGGTGAAGGTACAAATCTCGGTCACATACTTCTCGGTCAAGGTCAGAGATGATCAAGATCACTGAGTTTTTTTGCTCACTTGGAACTAAGCACTCATTTTCGTGGACAACTTAACTTACAAGTGAGATACAGGGATCACTTAGATGTTAAGCTATTATGTATTTATCATTTGTTTAATTTTGTCCTGTAACTTATTCTGTTGTTACCCAAAATGAATAACAAATATATTTAAAAAATAAATCCTGGTGCTGACCAGGATATTAGTAATTTATTACTCCATAGCTGCAGCGATGGGCTAGCCTCTTGTCACGCAAAATGGAGCATCCAATAGAATAGCAGGCTAAAAGTGGGCAAAATACTGTCTCTGCCACCCCGTATGTGAAAAGACGTAACGCTATAATATAACATATTATGTAACAAAAATATATACCAACATGTCTGTATGACTTTTGTCAAAACTTGGCTCTCACAGGTACTTAAAGTGTATGAATCGGCTCTCGATCGCTTTTTATAGCAATGACCTATTTTAAAAAAAAATGCTGCTCCATTGTGCAGTTATTGTTTGAAATTATGCATTTGTTTCATCTAGAATTGGGCTTAAAACTTATTTGATCACGTCGAGATAATTATTTCAGTAGTAAATCATAATATACATACCGCAAAAAAACTCCGATCAACCAGATCTGTGGGGAAAGCGTACCTTAAAAGGACAACAGTAATATCAAAATGTAGGCATTAAAAAACACGGAATTACTTTATAAAATAATTACTTGACACGTGTTACTTTATGGCTAAATATAATTTACCACGCCACGTGGATATTTAGGTCTTCGGACTTATGCTGTATTTATAAAGAAAATACATTGCTGTCGTTATAAATTTATATCTTTACATTACATAATTACTGCGACTATTATTTATTTATTTCACTCCAGCCGACTGTCCTATTGATATAAAATAGTTACTTTGTCGCTCCCTACAACTATAAAGTTATTTATTGTTCTTCAACCACTAATCTTTTGTTATTACAATCATATGAAAACAGGAGGGAAAAGTGAGGAAACTGAAAAGTAAATAGTAGTTTATGTGACTGATACATAATGCCTAATTATGTACAGTTACATACACTAGTTTATCTACACACATATCATAAGCTCTCTTTGATGTGTTCAGGAACCACATGTTTGACCGGCATTGTGGCATTGACTTGTTTAGCTTGTTCTGTAGTACCAACTTCACAGACAAAATAGGGGCGGCACACAGGCGTTCGAAATTTGAAAGTCATAATATGTAAAAAAAAAAATACATTATGGTTATAATGTTCAATATTCGGATAAGAAATGAGTTTTTACAAAGTAGTTTAAAATTTTGCTGATCATAACGTGCGGTTTTTGGACGCAGTAAAGAGGGTTTGTGATACGTGTGTAGATAAAGTTCAATACTTTGTTTGGATAGTTTTCATTTCAAAACCGTCACACAAAATGTGGCAGTGGTATCGCTCATTTCAGGAATAATAAAAAAAAACTAGGCACGTATCATAAATGCTCCAAAATCGCCTCAGAAACCATGGGGCAATAACCTGCATATCGATGCGGATATGGTAATTTACAGACAAACATTAATCGACGCGTTAAAGTAAATAAAAAAAGTTGTCTGTGATCGTCGAATCGTCAAAATTTACATATGTCTTGACATCTGTAGAGTGCCACCAACTTAACTGTTCAGGTGGCTAAAACTCAAAACGAATGCCCTCCCAGTATGAAATGACATTAGTGTGACATAGACGCTAGCGTCGCTTTCAACTGAACAGTTTTGTTGGTGATACTGCTTTACCGACACGAAACATTCAAACCGCTATACCGACTTTAGTGGTACGCCATGACAGTTGTCATTTGTTTATTTGTTTGTTGTGTAATTTTACGAAGTAGAGAAATATATTTGTGAAAAGTTTTAATTTACATAATAAATATCCGACATCGATATAAACACTCCGCCAGATATCTTTAATGCAGCCACAATTGCAAAGAACATCTTGTTGCCAGAAAAATCAAAAGACAAATACGAAAAGGCGTAGTATAGCAATGCAGGTCATTTCCCTAAGACTTCTGAACCGATTTTCGAGCACTAATGATATGTGTTAGATAAAGTAGTGTATGCAACTGTTTATAATTGCAAGTGTGTATCCCTGCTCATGTATCTTTATATAAATAAATCAATAAATAATTAGGCCTGAAAACACTCGCTTCGCTCGTCCCATAAAAACACACTCGTGATTTAAGGCCCCTTATTATACGACAGTTGCATACACTGCTATAACAACACCATAAAATTATATTCCTAATTTGTAACTACCTATACCTAACTTAAGCAAAAATATAAAAATAAGATGAAACCAAAACTTAGCTTTGTAACGTATATATCCTCTATAAATGTAGCCCATTAATATCCCCACCGAGGCGTACAAACCTTTACCCGTTTACAAGTAATATTGAGCCATACTTCACCACGCTGGCTCAGTGCTGGTTGATGGTAGGGTTTTACGTCCACTACCACGAATCAATTGTAGCCAGGACCTAAAGATTAACGTGTCATCCAAAACACTGAACTTTCGATAATGTACTCAAGATAAATTCATTATCTCATTGGTCAGGAATCAAACCCGTCTTTCCTGTGTGAGAAGGAAGCGTGAAACCCTTTAGACAACGGAGCTCTTTTAGTCCTCTCCCGAAAAAAAAAGCTAGCAAAAGACAATGCATTTTCATGGCTCACATTGTACGTGGGAACTTCCATACGTGCACGAGTGCCTATGACGTCGGCACCTGCTTTATAACCTTATTTGCTTAACGTACCTTATAAGCGGTAATCTCCGTATATGAGCAATGTACCGTATACTTTCAACGTATGTGAAACCAAGCAAGAATTACGCTTGCCGCGTAAGCCCTTATTTTATCCATACAATCTTATCGCAAAATGTTGTTGTCGCAAAAATACACAATCCAACGAATTCTTTGTATCGTTTATATATGAAATTGTTTTTTGTGCTATTTAAGCGTTTGTAATAAGTATATTGACATAATCGAATTTCGTAGCGACTCTCGTAGCGCAGCTTTCATCGAATGTAGAACGTCCTTGCTACAAGCAGTGGCTACGACGTAGCACGACCGAACGCACCGCATTGCGTTGGCTACACTCCTCGCTAGGATAAATGTCTTAGACAGATTACAAGCCTCAACTTACTTCTTCATGACATAGTAATGATATGAGATAATCGAAAGTATTTTGATGTATTGTCAATATAAAATTGTTTTTGAAGCCATTTAGCGTTTGTAATAAGTATATGGACATAATCGAATTTCGTAGCGACTCTCGTAGCAACTACGTGTGGCTTTCATCGAACGTAGAACGTCCCTGCTACAAGCAGTGGCTACGTCGTAGCACGTCCGAACGCACCGCAGTGCGTTGGCTACACTCCTCGCCCAACTTACTTCTTCACGGCATAGTAATGATATGAGATAATCGAAAGCATTCTGATGTATTTTCAATATGAAATTGATCAACTTGAATGTTTCTCAAACAACCAAGGGACCAAACTATTTAAAAAATATATGATTTGATTCTCAACTCTGGCCAACTTGTACTTCGTGGCTTTAAAAATTCACCTTAGTTATTATTTACTCTCGTCGTCGCCGAAGTTACCTCTAACTTTAATAGAGTCGCTATAACTCTCGGAATACTTCTTTGACGACCATAGTCAGTTAACGAGCATCCTTAACAATGACTGGGCGGGCAGCGGAGTATCCTCCCACAAGGTATTAATATTTAATACGCAACCGTCGTGTACGACATTTTCTTAACGTTTTTTTATAATAATAATAATAATATTACGGCCGCACATTCGGATGCACAAGTGACGATTAAAAATTTGACGGACAAGTCAAAGTCATGCTGTCACTGTGTCTCGCACGGGAATAGATAGCGCCAGTATGACATTTAAGTGGGACTTTATTTGAGCAGGGTATTTGGTTTACTAAATCTTTTTTACATACCTATATTTTCAAAAGACTCTTCTTTATCGTTCTGCTGCTTACCATTTCTTTTACTCTTTTTGAAATCTCTGAGCGCCCAGTAACCTTCTAAGAACTAACTTTCTCAATACGTGTAGTTTGTTGCATCTCTTCATAACTTCTGTGCGCCTAATAACTTACAACAACAAACTCCGGAATTAAACTGGATCAAACAACGTCCTAAATAAATGACTGTACTTGGATCAACATACTTAACTAGAATTAGCGGTTAGCGCAGAACGTAAATAAGGGCCCAAGTTCTGTTTGGATTAAATATCGGTATACCGTAGTGGCAAGGGTCAAACGTGGGGAGGAATTTAGCAATAATCCGGAGCAGCGCAGAATAGTTTGTGTTCAATTACTGATAAACCTCTCTTAGATAATAGAAGTACTCGTAAGGAAGATTCATGCTTCGATAATGCTTTGTTCGCACCTCCGAACCCCAAAGAGGAGTCGTGTTTGAAATAATTGGTTCCAATTTTATAGCATCACATCAATTAATTAAATATATAGGATTTCCTCCGTGTCCATGTAAATCGGATTATCACGCGATCAATATTCACAAATAATTAGATAGTCGCAGGTGGATTGAAATAAAATTAATGATATCGTTGCGAAACTTCGTTAGCGGAGCAAGCAGAGTTTACGGGGTGTTGCAGCGTTTGTAACATTAATCCTTACTGCAGTATCACATTCAGATATATTGGGTATTGAAACTGTCATTGCGCATAGCATTTATTAATGATAACATATTACGGTAGCGGGGTGGGTGTCAATGTTGTCAAATGTACGAGTATGGTCCAATGGACGCCAAATTTAAACAACAGCGCCCTCTTTCAAATTTGGTGTGACATGCTTCAGAAAGTTTCTTGCATTTGACAGTCGATCCACTACCGACCCTCTGATGGTGTGCCGAAGCCTTTACGGTCGATTTTTCAATCCTCAGATTACGTTTGTCCGTCTGTTTTTCTGAGGAATTGTACCTGTGAATGAAGTGAGTGAGTGACACGTATGGATGATTCGTGTGAGTGAGAGGCTTGAAGCACTCAGCTCTCTCTCATACATATCGCTGACATGTGTCCCACCAAAAACAGTCCTGTTTTCTGGGGATTGGAAAATCCCCCTAAAAATATTTTTTTATGAAAAACTATATTTTTAGGAGGATTTCTTGATTTGGATCTGTCCGTGGCGCAGCTTTGCTTACGCGTTTTTCGATTTTTAATAGTTCCCGTCAAGAGAACTGGCCGCTTCGAATTTCAAAGGAATTTTTCGAAAGCAAAATTTGAAAATCCACATACTAAATGCTTATTCGGTGTTTTGGTTTTGGCTTTAAAACAATTGGTTGCCTGTAAAGTCTTACGGATGATATTTTATGTGGTAACGTCATAAGGCAAACGTTTAGGCCAATCGTGCCTCTCTATCGCTTGTTCCGCGCTCTCGCTTTCAAGCTCGGCTCAGGCGGAACGTGACAATGAATCATGCTTTTTCGTGCGTGCAGCCGGGGTTCATCGATTTATAAGACGTCATCACGTCAAAAAATCTCCGTAAGGATCATCCCAAGATTGAAACGAATAGTTTTAAAATGGTTGGTTGGAGATTTACGTTTACCTACCAACACATTTTGGCGGTCATTTTTATTAATATAGATTGACGCCGACGTTTACTATGATAATAATGAGACAATCTATAAATATTATACTTCATGCCGACAACACTGCATTTACGAATGATGAAATCCTAGGTTTACTTGTGGGCCAGAAAAAAAATAAAAAAAAATATGTAAAGTAAATATTTACATTCGTTAATGCTTCTGATTGGATAGAGACACTTCTAGAAGTTTTATTTATTCGAGCGTTTGTCGAACACTCGGCTCGGCTGAGAGTAACTTAACCGGGGCTCCACGGATTTGTTTATGCTAAACAACTCCTCCCCCCCCCTCGACCCGGAAACTCGGCCGCACACTGAAAAATAATTTACATATTTAAATAAAGAAGCCACACCATAACTTTCCGTTAATCCTTCGTGGGATATAAACTTGTTAATTCTGATTAGCCTCCATGCCTCGAAATTATTATTTCAGATAATCGCGAAGCGCTGTTTCTGGTCGCTGTTCATTAATAACTCAATATCAAAGAGTTAACTGCGCTTTGGATACATCCATTCTGACAGAATTCACGTTTCTCTCAAACCGTCTTATCGGCATCTGCGAACTCCTAAAGCCTATTGACGAATATAGCAGATTTATACAAAAGAGCTGTTTGACTTGACAGTGAAGTTGACTCTTAACCTCCTAAATACGTAAAGTCACGTTCTAGCGGATTAGGGCTTCACCAGGAACGGAGCTAGCTGTACTTGGGAAGAACTTAATTATATTTACATGTGCTATGTGAGCTAAGGTTGTCAGTCACAGATCGATAGACCGTCACTGTACCTACATAATATTGAATGAATCTAGTGAAGTGCTTAATTTCTATCTACCTACATTTGTATGTTTACCTGCGAGTGTTTGCGTAATCTGCTCGAATTTTAATTTAGTGCGTATGCAGATAGTTACTAGTGATCATGATCCTGCTTATAATTTAATACTGTTCCCTGTTTTTGTTTCAAAAGTTAATTTGTATTACTTCTCTACTTTCAGGTAAGAGTAAGAGGACGTAAATGGCCAGCGGACACGTATGTGAGATTGGTATCAATGTCTTAGAATTTATGCGCGCTATTTTATATTCCAACAAAACGGGAGTCCTGCATAAAAAGGTAGTAAAATGGAGCGAAATGAGTGAGATCCATAAAAATCTTTCCGTGCAATATTCAATAGAAAATATTTTATTATTCCGAGATTTGCACAAAATACCGATAAATTCGTCCTATATCGCCAGTTTTATATCCTTTGTTAGGCGTATTTGTTCCTTTCACCTCACTACAAACAATGACGCGGCTCTTGCGGACCCCTTGTTTACGAATTTCATATTATTAATTCATGTGATCTGGATAAATAAATGATCAAACGCAGGCTGCGTATACTCTGCTGAACGAATCCATTTTATGACAGCACACGCCGAAGGTTAACCAATAAAACCTTTTTACAGCCGTAACTATTTCGTTATAAGTTCTGAGTACGCAATAAAATGGCGAAACCGAAATAAATCTAGGGGCAACAATGCTCCTTCTGTGAGCGACTAAGGGGGAAATCAATCACCGGGGGGCGTGCGGTTTAATCGCTCCAATTTAAGTTTTTCCTTTCTTTGATAGAACAAATTGATGGAAATAGTTGAACGTTAGATATTGCAATTCGCCGAACGCGAGTAAACAAACTTCCTCTTATGTGTACGTTT
This sequence comes from Argyresthia goedartella, assembly GCA_949825045.1. NCBI lineage: Eukaryota > Metazoa > Arthropoda > Insecta > Lepidoptera > Argyresthiidae > Argyresthia > Argyresthia goedartella. Next base: position 12,036,264 of record OX463820.1, on the reverse strand, counting down.
ACGGCCAACCAATAAATCTCGTCCGCTCCTGCTGGCCGCTTCTCCCGCCTCGCGCCTCTCCCCGCCGCCGCCCTCAGCATCTTCAAGCGGAACTGCTCTCTGGATTTTCACAAAACTCAACACGCGAAAAACCATGATACCGCTTTAATATATCTTACACGAATGTTCTCTTTCTAATGCAGGTAACATATTGTTTTCACCTACATTGCTAGTCATTCATAACTCATTCATACGCATTTCTTTATCTCCCTTTAGAAAAACGCTTGAATTAGGAATAAGCCGTCACCCGCGTGAGGTTCTGTCGGAGACAAGCTTCATTCCCTAAACTAACCCAAAGATAAATTATTCCAGCACATTTCTCATCACGAGCCATTCTTTTCTCCCCCGGCAAAGCTTCAGTGAATCCCGGGGACATACGAGCGGCCTTATCCACAAAATAAAATGAAGTCTGCCGACACACAGTTGCTGCTTCACTAAGTAATGTTGTCTGGTGACTTTACGTATTAGATACGTAAAGGAGGCCCGGAAAATTTTGATATTGGGGACAGATTATTGTCCATTACTTTAATTCTATGTATGTATTACAAATAAGACATGGAAGAGATATTTTTTAAAGATACGCTTGCTTTATTAAGCTAGACAATTAATGTGATTCTTTATAATAGTAACTGTTTTTGTTGACTACACTTTGCTACATATGAGGACATGAATTAAAACTGATAAGCGGAGAGAGCACAGATTTGCAGCACCGTCCGACCGCACACAACCTGCCAACTTTCTTGCCTTACAACATTTGCATGATATGGTAACGTTTTTAAATATGACCTTTTAAGACTACGCAGAAAATATCCCGGCGAATGTAACACCAGGGAACTATTGTAGCTCTTACGACGAAATAATGTATATCCATAACGTAACATTTACTTTTTTTTTTTTTTTTACATAGCTTCTGGCCCCACACCAGGATACTTGTATCGTGGGAACCAGAAGCAGTGATGTCACAAACATGTATATGTCACCGGAAGATAGTCAAAACTGTTAGTTGATAAACTAACGCAGTAGTTGATCAACTATCGACATACAGTAAACCAGACCGACAAGCTTAAGAATTTACGTTTATTTTGTTCTTACATGTCAACCTAACACGAAGACTATTCGGGGGCTTTGCTGCGCTCACCCCCTCTAGTCACATAAGTTCACCTAAGCTTCCGCAGTGTTTGCCTTGGTATTTCGTTTGCAATTCAAGTTTAAACAAGTTTACTATTTAACGGTTTTAACCATTAGTTGATCAACTAACGCGTCATATAGTAAACAGTACGCTACAGTTAACTATCTGTCGATAGTTGACCAACTTACGAGGGAAAAAACGTTAGTTTATCAACTAACGGTTTTGACTATCTTACGGTGACATATACATCCAAGACCTGGTTTTTTTTTCATCTTCCCAGCCGGGATTTAACCCGGAACCTCTCGTTTACGAAGCACACACTCGACCACAACATAACATAACATAACTTGTGAAAAAGACTGTTTGTCTTATAAAAATACCAACGAATTCAGAAAGCCCATGCTTTTTTAAATGGATTAAAAATTGAAGTCTTAGGTTACTAAGGTTACTGTTCTAAGGATACGCTACACACATATTAATTCTGTTAAGTGGTCGTTCTAAGCAAATAAGTATTTTTTAATCAAAATACTAACTCAGAGAAAAATCGTGGGCAAAGACGAACTCATCACCGAAATGTCTTCTTTCAGCGGCAGTGTAATGGAGGGCCACGATAAATCAGCGTTTACTGGTAGCGTAAACAACCGCAGCTCGCCAAACATCCAATCATTACTCAAAGCAGCCGACTGCAGCAAAAAGCGGACTAATTGCGATCTTGATGGACAAGGGCCACTCTGCACGCCCTGTCGCGATTGTACTTAGTCGCATTTAAGAGGTTTTCTCCCAGTTACACAGAATTTCAGATAACTGCGAAGTTGCGAATGAAAACCAAGTTTCATTCGCAACGTGGGTTCATTAGTGGGATCGGACAAAGTGAAAACAGCAAGGCTCCAATTGTATTGAGAGGTTAAGTTTGCCGTACCTATGTAGAAATAACTTTTTTATTTGACAAAACTTTTGAAGCACGGAATTTTTCCTCCTTTTCACGTAACTTTGAGTAAAGATTTTGCGGCGTTTGCCTATGTTGCCGTTGGGGAACTTATTTTCAAATATTTTTCCAAAACTTGGTTAATTTTAAAAGAAAATTCTCTTATGGAGAGCGGGTCGAGGTTTAACTTTCCGTTCACACTGCACCGTCTCTGGGCCACTGTATACGAGTACACCTCAGAAGTTGCCCTTTCCGTAACTTTCACGGAATTGATATTTTTTTGCTGCCAACAAGTTGGGATGGCAAAACATTGAAAAAAATAACTATTCTAACGCAAAGTTAGAAATGGAATTAGTTTCAAGCGACAAGTTCATTTCAGTTTTTTAAACCAGCTACCCCGCTTTACAATCGCTTCGAGATTTCAGCGGAAACTTCCGTGCTGCAGATTTTGATTACACACGCTCTTTCAATAAACTTACAGTCGGATCGGAATATTAAATCTTACGTAAGTTAAACAGCACGGTGTTTGGCGTTGTTATTTCAAATAAGGTGCTTTTATGAAGCCCTTCTTTAATTACGGAATTTAAGCACACTCCACTCTTCGTTTGGATTTTCACAACTTTGAGGCCTTTCGCTTACTGAAGGTGACTCAAGCCATTTTGATGACGCGTTTGACGTCAGAACGCAATTGTATGGAGGCGATTTAAGACAATGGGTATTCTGAAATGCCTATTTTTGAAGCAATGTTCGTCCTCACTCACACTTAAAGTGCCAGGTTGTTTTGAAGCAATGTTCCTCCTCACTCACACTCAAAGTGCCAGGTTGTTTTGAAGCAATGTTCCTCCTCACTCACACTCAAAGTGCCAGGTTGTTTTGAAGCAATGTTCCTCCTCACTCACACTCAAAGTGCCAGGTTGTTTTGAAGCAATGTTCCTCCTCACTCACACTCAAAGTGCCAGGTTGTTTTGAAGCAATTTTCCTCCTCACTCACACTCAAAGTGCCAGGTTGTTTTGATGCATCGCGTCTTAGAACCTTATGCCATGTATTAGAATGAAAAACCGATAACGTGAAAATGGCGTCTATAGATGCCATGTGGCGTCGAGAGGTTAAGGAGACACTTCCCAAATCAGTGTTGAAAACATCAGTTCCAATTGGTACTATATAAAAAAAATTGAATTTTCACCTAAAAAGCTCTCTAGGGAAAAGTTTATCTGGGCGCAAACGCTGCGGGTGGGTCGCCGAAAGGGTTAAATCAGTGTTTAAATAAAAGAAATGCATCAGTTTTTGAAAAAGATGAAAAAATAATAATTTTCGCAATGTTTGTCGCAGTGACTGAGGTAACAGCCATGTTGCAGTGTAAGTTGTTATGAACTTTGTTATAATATGGTTGTGTCCAAAATTTCTACCACCACAAATCGATGCAAATTTACCGATACAAGACCCTTTACCTCTCAAATACCACCGGCATTATATAACGCCACTTTTCCTTTATAGGTTTTAAATGTATGGCATAAAGATTCAAGATCGCGACCCGTCCCAACTAACCTTGGTTTTTAAGCGATTAATAGTGATGCAGAGGAGATACGTATCAAACTGGAGTCACCTTCGAGCCTTCGGAAGGCCTTAGACTGACATGCGCAACCTGCGACAATAGCGAGCTAAACTTCGTTTAAATAGACTTGAATAGATCTTAGACGCAACTTGAGACTCATTCTCACTCATACCATTTATCAGCCTTTCCTTCCTTACATGACCGGCTCTAAGAGCAAATTATGAAAAAGTAACTTTCCTTTTGAAGCCAAAACAAACAATCTTGAAGCCCGACATGCGCCGTTTACAGCGGTTTATTTTAGAATCGTTCAAATTTTAACAGTGCCATAAAAGTACGCCTACACAATCATTAAGGGCTGTAATAGGGGCTCGGGTCTCTACCGTGATCTGGCGTGAGACTTGCTCACTTTGCTTAATAACAACTCACTGGTGTATATTATTTTCAATTTTAACGGGTATTTAAACCATACGTTTACCCACATAGGCGTGCGGTTCACTAGCTACCCTCCGATAATTTGAACGCTCTTTGACTCCCTCAACTCATCATACCTTAGCCCAAACTTTATTCTTATTACTTATAAAATATCCCATTCCTTTCTCCTCGCGAGAGCTGAAATATGATACGCACAACTCGGCGGAGTGAGTGGCTAAAGCACAAACCGTATTAACTTCGGAGTATGTAATGTATCTACAGGGTGTAACGGAAATTTTCGCCATATTTTCAGGAGTACTAAATTAAGAGTAGTCAGGAACACAGTAACAAGAACGTATATCCTCATCAATCAATCCTATTATGTGTGAAATGTTTTTTTTGGATTTTTCGTACAAGTCGGTCGGAGGGGCGTTGTTGCTTCAGGTGGATGCACATCTAACAAAACTGCGCTTGCAAACACTATTGTTGAACCAATTTTGTATTGCGCGCACCGTCCACCCGTCATGCGCGCGCAGTACAAAATTGGTTCAACAGCAGTGTTAGAAGCCGCAGTTTTGTTAGATGTGTGTCCGCCTTATCGCAAATCTGTAGCTAATGAGCGGTCTGTGTTTTTATCTTCTGAAAGTATGTCTAACCCGTAAAAAAATGTGTCTTTCACTTTTGTATACACCCTGTACAGGCCGGGCTGAAACGTTCTTTCCAAATCTCTCCACGGGCTCTTACTTACCGCCGTTATCTCATATTTCTAAAAGTTGTGTTTAACAAGTTATGAAGTTAATATAAGTCAGTCGTACGGCTGACAGGGAAAAGGAAGTCGAAAAATAGAGTTAGTGCGAAGGGGCGGGGGAGGGGCAATCGATGGTTGGCGCCGGAATGGCGGGGGTAGTGGCGGTGGCGCTCCGTACCTTCTTTCCGGTGTATTTTTGGTCCCCGGCGAACTTTCCCCTGGCATTGCATTGTCTGTGACGTGACGCCTACGGTCCGACCGTGGGCCGAGGTTGGCTTCCCGGACCATTCACTAGACGCGACAGCTCTACATGTTTGGCTGGAGCTTCCTGTTGTTTTCCTACCGAACTGGATTTGACACATTTACTCACTTTCGCAAGGGGTTGTTTTGATCTTGTCCCGGTGCTAGTTTGTTGCTACACAATCCAGGTAGTATCTGAGTTACGTATCGGACGTTATGGATTTTAAGTGTTTCTAAATAACAATCATAGCATACTAGGGAGTCAATGCTTAATGTTATAGTAGAATAGTTCCTCAGTAAATTAGTTATAATCTAAACTAATACTGAGGCACTAAGAAAACCTAGATACAGTATAGTTTATAGTATAGCAACCATGCTAAACGGAATGTTACTTAGCGTGTTGACATCGCAAGACTTTTCCCGTTGTATCTAAAATCCCTATTGACAAGATTGTTCGTTATTCAATTTATACAAACATTCTATTTAAATTGCCCGGCTTTTCTCACGCAAGAAAATTTGAATCGAAATGCTCAAAGTCACCGTAAACATTGGAGAACGGACCCTATTTCGGCATTTTAATTTTATTAAACCTCCCTCGGTATCCGAGATAAAGTTGATTTCTTTCTCCGCCAAGTAAGAATTTCGACTCTTATAATAATTTAGATTACGTAGCGAGGAGTGAACGTTCATTATCGTTCTTTTGTACCTGATTTTGTGGAGATCTCATTCGGATAGAGCCGGGTCCGCCGCGAAATGGAAAGTGCGAAAATGAAATTATAAAGCTCCGCGATAAAAATAAATTAAATCGGATCTCATAGTAGCTAGGGAGGACGAGTATTTTTCCGTCTGCAAATTCCATTCTTATACGCTCTCCGGTATTTGTTCTAACAATAAATTTTCGGTGTAATGGAAGAATACTCACTTTGTGTTTTTCGCGCTTAGTTCGAGGTATTTTCACTTCGATAATTTAATTTTACTGCAAATAATCCATTTTTAAGTTAATTGCCTTATTTTATTTACCTCTAGATTACTCTAAATGTATTGAAATAAGTTTATTATTATACAGACTTCGTACAGGCCGACGCGACGGTTCAACATCATATCGGCTGTACGAAACCCAACACAAACGTCACACGAAGTAATAAAAGAACCATTGCTTGAATTACAGCCCATAAAAACTGCATAAGTTAGAAACCGAAAACAAGTGCTCCCACTTTCTTAAATCGTCCTACTGCGGCAAATCACTCCGCATTCTCACCTTAGTCGCCGACGATTATTCAAATTAGGAAACGGTACGACAAAGACGAATGGTACAATATCGCGGACTGCGATCGCGCGGTCCGATACGGCACATGTACAATCGAACGTTCATGTAACAGCTCACTTACATTCTGAGCCCAAAAGCGATCGCAACAAAACTGCATATTAACAAGTATCCGCACGCGTTGCTGAGCGTACCTCGTAGTAAGTACCGCACACACGCGCGCGATCCCAGGCCGCGATAAAACCCGATTGATTCCAGTGATACGCCTCTTGCGTAAATACCTTATTCTGCTTTTATATGCAGTACTTTAGACCTACAAAACTGTTTAGTCTCATCATTTGCATAATCACATGTGACGTTTAAATATAAATCGGATTAGAGACGAGCGTCAATTAAACGTGTCACGAAGTGTGCTGGTGGAAATGGACGCCAGTTTACTTTTCTCTTAGTCCCTTCCTCGGTTTGGTACCCTGCACTCAGACAATGTACATTGTAATTATATTTATTGTGTTCATTGAACTTGTAGTAAATCTTGCCTGTGATCTCAGGAGCCATTTCCACCAGTCTAACCTATTAAATAGGCGCTCTCTAGAGCCCTCGCCAACTTTACGCTGCCCACTTTTGTTCATGTAATGATAAAGTCATGAGTGTAATTGCTAAAGTTACTTCATATTTGAATTTGTAATACTGGGCACTGTAGTGGGTAGTATTATTGTTACTGGTAAATTCAATTTCTCGTACTGCGTCACAGCTTAGAAATAGTTTTCTGAGCTTCTCGCATTTTTCTGTCACTAGACAGAAAAATGCGAGAGGTTTGAGTTATCTGTTCCACAAATAGAAGTGCATTACGAGATTGCTCCTATATGCCGCGTGCAGTGAACGGCGAGCAGAAAGCGAGTAGTTTTCCTGAAGTGACATCCAGTACAGTAATTTTGGAACACACCGGCAGCCGAGTGTCGCTACAAACATCACTGCATCACCGCACAATGCTACTCCACAAGAATTTTCTATACTATTCCACACACCTTGACTTAAGAGAGGATTTAGCTGTTACGAAAGCGCCTGGCAGATGTAACAATTTTTAAACTTCACAAAATTTGAACTGGATTTTCTCTCGGTAGCTCGGCAGCATCTAGTTTATTCCGCCATTTTCTCCTCACACCGTTACAGTTTTGTCGTTTCTCGGCCGGCGGCGACAGCGCGGTGGTGTAACCTTAATTCCAAATATAGAACGAGGAGACGCGCTGGCTCGGCCCTAAGAAAGCCGTGTTCTCTTTAATCTTGTCACAAAAGCCCCACCTGAATCAGCGAGGCTACGAGCACCCTTCCCCGGCGCAAACGTGAAGGAATGAAGCGGAAGAGCGGCCGGCACTCTGAATTACTTCCTAATGAAAAGAGCGGAACGAGTAGGACAAGTAAGAGTAGGGAGGCTGTCGAGTAGCAAGTTCGTCACGGCCGCGCCGCCGCCACTGCCGCCGAGGTGGTCTCGGCTAACGAACGTCCTCGCTCTCGTCACTACACCTCTCGAGAGCTCGCCAAACAGATACCACGCCGCGCCAACCGCTCACCTTCGACTTTCCGTAGGCTTATGAGCGCTACGAGTGTCGCGCCGTAAATTAGTGAATGGCGTGTAAATGAAATTGTTTTTGCACATTTCCGGCACGTTCCGCCAATTCAAACACACTCGGCTCGTGAAAAAGCCGAAGCTGACAATCGGCGTTTGTTTGCAATAAATTATTTCGTCGCTGCAAACAACAGCGCGGGGAGATAATGTTTCTTATTGCAGTTATAACAAGATCATTTCCCAGTTCACGATCAATACACAGTTTGAAGTTTTTACTTTGAGAGGCAACCGTAACACGTTTACATATAATGCTAAAAGTTTTCTTTGTTGAATAAACTGGCCATGCTCTCATGAATACTGTCCTCTAGCTTGCCCATATGGCGCATTTCGTACACCTGTAGCAGAAACAGCCAGTATGGTGTGCCATGAACAAGTTTATTAAGCTCATGCATTTAGTATATGCTTACAGAATTCCACCTGCCAAGTGAAAGGCGTATATATGGTCTTGGATCAAAATAAAACGAGAGAGGTTGAACATTGTCGCACAACAGGCATTTTAGGGATAAAATTAGGGTGGGATATAGACGTCCTGGGGTAGCCCGTCACTGCTACCTGGATACGCCATGAATTTTGACATTTCCCACTCAACCCCTGAATTATTCAAACTCTAAAAGGCTCTGCTTAATTGCTTCAGGTTTGTATGTGGGCCTGAAACCGGTTTTAAGGTAGAACCTTTTATAATTCATGGATGTTCGCATTGTGAAGGCACGAGTAAGTCAAAATTGTCTATTGTCTGGGTGAATATTTTTGGTGCACTGGAATCTATTCTGAGTAGGTCTAGACTAGAATAGTTATACTTGATCTTTTTAGTTAACTAAGATTTTTCGTCTCATTTTACGACATTCCGAAACAATCACTCGCTGTCGATTACCACATTCAGCTGTCGACATAGTTTTAATATAAATTACTAGATTTCATCAAAATTCTTCTTAAAAGTAACATAATATCCCAAAATTGTGAATTCGACGAAAATCTGAACCCAGATCATCAAAATGAGACAGCTAGTTTGACATTTCCTTTCGTTCATTATTTGAGATGGGCAAAGAAGTGACTAAAATAACGAATTAATGAAGTTATAATGTGTGTGTGTGTGGTTTGGTTATTTTTTTTTAACGACACAATAAAGAAAACATACATATGCTAAATTACTGGTCGAAATTTAGTTGTTTGAAATATAAATAGTTTTGATTTTGAACTGAAAAAATCGATACCTTATTGTACTCGGATTGTGGCATTATATCAATCTAAAACTCATTTAGCTTTTATGATATTCTGAATGCATTTAATTCATTCAGTCAAATCAAATCAAATCAAATGTCTTTATTACTGTAAATAGTGACATATAATTAACGACATATTTTGCCTCTTCTCTACATTGGACCACTGTGGGAGAAGAAGGGCGTAGAAACGCCCACAGATTTTAGATCTCTTTTAAAAAATTGCTTGTGCATAACTAATACAAATATTACAATGTTAATTACTATAATGAATAAGCAGGAATACATAATCACAAAATAATTAACCCCAAGGACTGTGTTGAGCTAGATTAACCCCATTCCCGTCATTTATGTAATTTAAACATTGTATATCCTTTTTTGGACATAGTAGCTTTTACATGGTTTTTAAATTGCTCAAAAGGCAATTTCATAATCTCCAGAGGTAAGTTATTGTATTAGAGAATGCACTGACCCTTGAAAAAATTGCTAACCTTCGCGAGTCTAAACCGGGGAGCAACTAGCCTGTGATTATTTCTTAGGTTAACATTACAGCTATCGCTAAGTTTGGTAAATATTGTAAGGTTCTTGCGTATATACATTATAATTTCAAAAATAAATTGACTAGCTACGGTTAGGACATGTGTCAATTTCTTTAAAAATCACTCTTAGGGAGTCTGTGCGTTTCAAATTATAAATTGCTTGAATAGCTCTTTTCTCTATAATAAAAGTAGTTTGAATATCGGCTGCTTTCACCCACAACAAGATACCATAGGACATGACACTATGAAAGTAACTTAAAAATACTAGCCTAGATGTAGCCAAATCCGTGTTTTGTCTGATTTTCCTAACAGCGTAAGCCGCAGAACTTAATTTACCAGCTAGTTTATCTATGTGGGGTCCCCACTGCAATTTGCTATCAATGTTTTTTTTTCAAGAAACTTCGTGTCATTTACTGATTCTAACGTGCTGCTTTCTAAACACTAAACTGGTCCAACTTGCCTTACATTTGGAAGTGAGAATTTGATATACTTGGTTTTACCAACGATTAAAAATAAATTATTAACTGTGAACCAGTTCAAGGTTAAAGTTATTAGTTTAAAATACTCCATTACCATCATCAAAATTTTCTTTTTGTCTTTTAAATTTCAAGACAGCATTGAGAGCATTTGATTGATGATAATCTTTTTAAATATTTGACTTAGTGATGTGAGAACAGATATTGGTCTGAAATGAGAAGGATCACCGTTGTCTCCCGACTTGAACAGAGGTATCGGTTTACTGTGTTTCATGAGGTCTTGGAATCCGTCGTCAACACATTTATTGAATATATAAGCTAAGTGTGGGGCTTTAACTAGAATTACTGAACCAATGACTTTGACTGATATACCCCACAGGTCTTCAGTAATTTCCAGCACTATGAAATATGACATTTTATTGATCCGCCATTGTTGTTGGTTTGGCTCAACTTGCAAACATAGAAAGATATGATCATTATAGTGTAAAAGTGTAGTATATACTAAGAACAGATACGATATTAGGTATGTTTCGTAGAACAGTAAAACAAATGCCAATAGTCTACACATACTCTATAGGCCTTATTAATAAAAAAGTTATTCAGTGTTTTGCCCTTTTCATACGTCGAGTAAATGTCAAATGTCAAAGCAAGACAAAAAACTATAATATACAGTGAATAACTTCTTTTATTAGTAAGGCCGTATGTAGATAATAATTGAAGATACTTATATAAACAAGAGTGTAAAGCACAACGTTTTGCTAGCGATAAAACCAAACTCTGCATTAGCACTATCGTGAAAAGAGGCTGTTGCTCAACTATCTTTTGCCATTCCATTATCTCAGACAATTCATATCAAATATTTGCCTATACGAGCAGGCTGCGTCCATTCGTTTGCAATAATTTGAATGTTACTCGAATCGCATAGCAGCGGCGAGATCAAATATTTATTTTTTTATTTGCTCACTCAGCTGTACAACTGAAACTAATGAAGAGGAGTTTCGATTAAATTATTAACTGTTTTATTTTCCATTTTCCTGCCTCGCCTGCCGCCGCGGTCCGGGCCGACGGGATTTTTACGGCGCGAATGCACCCAATCTCACCGTTTCGTTCGATAATTGATATAGCACGCTTCATTTGCTCCGAGTCCATTATTATTATTTCATTTATAGGCGATTTATTGCATTGCAGCACTGCTCTTTACACCACAGTTTTGAGTTTTTGATGGCATTTACCAATTTTATTGGCGTCTGATGGCCACCTATAGAAGGGGTAGAGCTGCGCATGGGTACTTGCATGCATGGGTGATAGGAGAAAGGGTGGCCTTGCTCACACGCCAAGAAACCTTGCAAAAGCTGTACCAGGAGTTCATACAACGTTAGAGCTCAACACGGATGAGAAGGTTCGACTGTCATCATAAAGAGGACGTATGTTCACAAGATCGTCGCTGTTCGTCAGCAAATCCCGTGCAGCGAGCCTTGCGTCTCACAAATTGTCGTTGCCGCGCCTCGGGCGGTCGACGGCGTCGCTTATTAAAACTGGGGATATGCAGGTAAATAGAAGTTACGTTGGATAAACAATTTGTTTCTAGCTTTCAAACTAGGGGAATTTCGGCTTCGTGAAGAAATGGAGGGGCAGAGTCAATGAGGTTTTTTTTTACTATTTCGAAGTGTCGATTTACTATTAAGTGGGTTATGGAAAACTATTTTATTTTGAACTATGGTTAATCAATGCTAAATCAACCCTGTAGCGATTCTACTTTAAAAGATTTTTGGGTTCTAACGTTTGATTGGTCTTGTTTTAACAAAGATTCTTAAGAGAGAGTCAATAAAACTTGCAAGGTTCTTTTAGGGAAAATGATCTAGTAATGATTATTAATTTATTAAGCTGTTGCGAGTAGGACAGCGCGGCATTATTAAAGATCAATATTTTACAATCTGAGACAACGTCTGTATTTATCATGATGCATTTAGTATCATACTAAAACAGAAATTACGGAAATTGGTAATTCTTGTAATTTCTTTAAGTCAAATAAGTTTACATCGTCAAGATAACAGGCATATCAGTAACAATACTCTCTAACCAATTATTTCTACTTAATTGCAAGACCGAGATACAATCTCCCATTTCGGCACTAATGAACACAAATGTAACAGATATTTTCATTGTGTACTTAAGAAAATAATGCCAAGTTCCCTGCAAACGAAGTCAATTTGGGCTTTCGTTAAATGATATAATAAATGTTTGATATTCCCAAAGAAAGGCGGAGGCTTTTTATTTATCAAATCGAAATTCAGATCCATTAACTTTTGATTTTTTGCAACAAATACTTCAGTATCTAACTGTCACTTAACTAAATACAAAACACACTGATGTGAAATGTTGGTTATCCTCGTACTAGATAATACTCAAATATACGCTGCAAGGACTCTCTATATGTTTACAAAGTAATAACGCTATATCTACGCCTATTACGAACCCAGTTTAGAACAATACCGGTTAATACAAACCAAGATTTTTACTCTAATAATTACACAGTTCGATATAATGAACGACGTTAGAGAATTGTTATCGACTGATCTTGGTTGGAAAACCGTTACAAGGGGTATGTTATGGGCGCGGGTCACGCGTCGAATAATTGCTCTTCGCCGCGTAAAGTGGCGGAAGTGGATAAAATATACCTTAACGCATACGTTCGATACCGGTTGGCGGGCGCGCTACGCTGGCGGCTTCCGGTGTGGAAACGAAGCGCACTATCTCGACTAAAGCTTTGCACTCGATCCATTTTCCTAGGGACCTATGAATGTGGGCTGAAAAACACTCGGTCTAGATCGAGTAAAACAACGGGAATATTTTTAAAACTAACACGGTGTTTAATCAGTCAGTTTGCTTAAATCACAGTGCCATACATTCGTACATTCATTTCTCAATAAATAAGCAAATCATGATAATGTGATACTATGACCAACCACTTACATAACATATATTTTTAGGAGACGCTCTTAGAGGCCAATACTGTGAATAACATCGCTATTTGCCACTTAAAACTGAACTGGACTGAACTTGAAGGAATATACTGCGCTACTAGGGATAGTCCCCCAATTTTCACTTTTAAAAAAAGATTGAAAGTACATTAATCTTCCCTTCCGTAAGCGGTACCACATTTTCTGTGCCTTAATTTATCTGTGCAATAAAAATATGAATATGAATAAAACAGAACTCGAAACTCTAACATGTTATTACCATTAAAGCTATGAAAACAGCCAATACCAATGAACTTTTAAACATACAGTATTAAGTGTTATTTTTTTACGAAAGTTGAATACACTGGAAAATGTACTGATTTATAGAAAATGCACATATTTCATTTTTAAACGCGAATGAATTATCATTGACGCGATAGAATTTTATTGATGCCTGCTTAAATCAGTTTGCACTAAATTGACATTTATTGTTTTATTACAGACCGGTCAAATCAATTGAATGGATTGTTTAAATAATTATGTTAAACAAAAAGAACTCGAGATTTTTCTTAAGTGTATTATTCGTGTCGGAAATCATAATAGTATAAATATGTTCTATGTTGACCTTGGAATGATGTCTAGCAAAAAAAAATCCAATTTTCTGAAGTATTTGTTAGTTTGATCTAATACCTTTTAAATTTTAGTTGAACCACTAGTCAAAAGCAGTAGGAAATCATACGCCGTCGCCATTAGTACTTACATATCCGTATAAACGGCTACTGCAAGATCTTGCAAGAATTCAGCATTATTATTTTTGTGGACAATAACAGTTCTCATTTTTTCGCTCTAAGAGAGTAGTGATTTGGCTGCGCATAGAATTGCTGAACAGCACGTTAGAGGTCTGCTAGTAACCTCCGTGGCACGAACACTGCCAGCTGTAACGCTCACGACGAGTTGTTCTAATCTTCACCTCCTTAGCCGAAAACTTTTGCGATTCTATGTAAACAAGGAAGCGGTAGAGAGGAAATACAGTAGCCCCTGTAGGGATTGGCAATCCGGTAAAATAAACTGAACTTGCCTGCAGCTAAGCTGGCTGTTTTATATCAATTTGCTTTGATAAACCACGGTAAATCTTATAGCAGGGAAACTTTAAAGCAATTATTGGTTAACGTGATATCAACTCAGTCTATCATCATTGTATGTAGGTATGTAGTTAGCTTTTAGCATAATAAAAGGCATCAGACATTTACAAAATCAAAAAAGTCCAGGACCAGATGGAATTATAAATGAAGCACTGAAAAGCGGAGAGAAGGAACTCTCTGGACTACTACACAAATTATTCAACAAAATTATGAACTCCAAAGAAATCCCGACACAATGGAATGAATCCGAAATTATTTTGATATACAAGAAAGGAGACCAAGGCGACGTATCAAACTATAGACCAATTAGTCTAATGTCATCAATCTACAAGCTTTTTTCATACTGCCTCACGAGAACACTCGATAACACAATAGACAGGAAACAGCCGATAGAGCAAGCTGGATTTAGATCAGGATACAGCACCATAGATCATCTTCAAACAGTCAGTCAAATTATACAAAAGCATAAAGAATTTAACACTGAACTCTACATAGGTTTTGTGGATTACTGCAAGGCCTTCGACACGATTTCACACAACTCTCTATGGTCAGCTTTGAACTTGCATAAGGTAGAGCAACGGTACACCGAGATAATTCAAGAAATCTATAAGAATAGTATCGGTAGACTCGACAAAACCGGCCAACGATTCAGAATAGGAAGAGGAGTCAAACAAGGAGACTCCATGTCACCTAAACTATTCATAGCGGTGCTGGAATCGATTGTCCATCGCATTGACTGGACAAAAAGTGGTATAAACATCGGAGGCAAGTACTTGAGCCACTTAAGATTTGCAGATGATATAGTACTATTTGCGAGAGAACCAAAAGAACTGGAAAACATGATGAGCGAATTAAGTTATCAAAGCCATAGAGCAGGACTCGAAATGAATTTCACAAAAACAAAGATCATGCAAATGCGGGAAAGGTCCCAATAAAGATCGAAAATAAAGAAATTGAATATGTAGACAAATACATTTACTTAGGGAAAATGATATCTTTCAGAAATGTAGACAAAGAAGAAATAGAACGCCGTATCACCATAGCAAGGAAGAAATATTGGTCCATGAAAGAGATTTTAAAAGGAGATATACCAATAAAACTGAAGTCTAAAATACTTAATACATGTATACTTCCCTCACTCACATACGGATGTCAAACCTGGACACTTACTGCTGAAAACGCAAGAAAAATCTCCATGTGCCAGAAGGCGATGGAGAGAAGTATAACCAATGTAAGGCTAAAAGATAGAAAACGATGTTCAGAAATAAGAGAAAAAACAAAAGTCATCGACGCCGTCGAACACGTGACAAGGATGAAGTGGAGATGGGCTGGACACCTGGCTATATTGAAAGACGGCAGATGGACTAGGGCAGCGACGGAGTGGAAGGGACCAGAAGAAGGACGACGACGACCGGGACGGCCAAACAAGAGATGGTCGGACGACATTGTGGAGGTCGCAGGAAAGGACTGGCTTAAACGCGCGGAAGATAGGGATGAGTGGCATCGCTTAGAGGAGGCCTTCACCCGATCAGGGCTCTCATAAAATTAGCACGACAACAATAATATACGACAAAAGATAATCAATCTGCTATAATACTAAAAATAATAATGTACCTAATTTAAATTTATTTAATGCATGAAAAATGAAATGTTAGACCCTATTTTTTTATTATGAGATATTAAAAGGCTTTTTATTTTATTTTATTTATGTAGTTAGCTTTTACTATTTCGAGCGTTTAGTTGGGCAAAGCTGTTTATGTCGCGACACTTTCATATAATATAGCATTGCTTGATAACTTGTGAGAAACGATATGTGTTGATCTGCTAAATCACCTTGATCCAGTTTGATGGAGTTTTTGTGGGTCATGGAGTGAAGTTACAGAATCAACAATATCTATCTTGGTTATTGCCGCTACTGTAGCCTCCACTGCAGCAGCAAACTCGAATACATTCTGCATCAACTAACCCAAAGTCTAACTCTGAATACGATTACGTGCCTCACCTGCACGTCCTCTTTGCCAACCTTTATTCAACTTTCGTACTTTTTCAACTCCTAATAGTGTAACATTGTGTGAGTTCAAAAAAGCAATTTCGTGCTTCTACCAGCCGACGGACGTTTTATGGTAATGCCGTACTGTCGCGTCTATAGTTTTGTTTAAAATTGTGCAATTCCCATTTCAAAAGCGCGGCGTTGGTTTTCAGGTGCCTTACACAATGGCTGGGAGTTAGTTTGGGAATCTTTGTTTGGTTCCGGGCGGATACTATTTCACAGCATAACCTTTGAATAATTTTTCGACAGTGTGCCAAACTGGAGCGTTGTTTTTACATTACGATTTGTTCTGATAGTGTACAGTTTGTACATTATTAATAACGACCTACTTTTAATTTGTTAGCGTTGCACTTAGCATGACGTTAGTACCTATACAAAAACAAGCAGTAGCAATACGATATTGATCGGGTTAACATCTACCAAGAAAGACTTGCCTAATTTATCTGTATTTCGTGTTATTAAGTGACAATATAGTGCTTTACTGAACTTTGGTGATCTTTCTCTAACTAACTACAACAACTACAAGAACCCATCATAGCTACCAGAGCTTAAACATAACTTCCGATAACATCTTCAAGAGTGCGGCCACTACACCGTACAGATAGCTTCTTCCTTTCTTTCTCTCTTTACATCTGTCTTTTTTATTGTTTCATTTATATTATCAAAGCAATCTAGTTATCACTAATCTCCGCTGCCATAACATAGATATACCTGGTATAGTGTACTATAATGTATAAATGTTTACGGAGAATTGGCAAAGCAAGTAGAAAGCGACTAATAATTGATCTCCAGTCAAGATTGACATCGTGTATAAAATTTCAAAGTTGACTCTCAATTAATGCTTACTCGCTTTCTATCTCAAAGACTTGCACAACAAATTCTCCGTTGTAAACGTCTCCACAGTATAATATACTATACCAGGTATACGTATGATATGGCAGCGGTGTTTCTACCCTGTTATTCGAAGTAGGCGCGGTGAGCCAAACCCGCTGTTCCGACCCAGTGAGCTCAAACCTTATCACCGGCGATAACACTCGCTCGCCACACACACATGCCCGCTATGAAAACATGTATCTCTTCAAAGGCTTGACTAGACAGCTACAATGAGCTGATTGGAAATTATTGTGGTATGTGTGGTAAACATTCCAGCGGGGATTATAGACATAGACACAATTTTATAAGCTGACTGAACCAAAGGCTAAGTTTAAGTCTAAGTTTCCACTAATAACTTTGTTGTTCGTTAAATATTTTTTCCTAGCAAAACATAACAGTTATATACAGTCACATACATTGCGCTGGCTCCACATTAGGATACCCTGTGTCGTGGTAACCAGAATCAGCGACATCACATACATGTAAATATCCAATACCTGGGGATTTTTTTTCTTCCTTCCAGCCGGGGTTCGAACCCGGGAGCTCTCGCTTGGTCTACACAGTCTCAACTTCAACACCACAGATATTGTCGAACAAAATAAAAATATTTAGGCTTAATGGCCTTACATAGTACATTTTATCACATACAATTCATACGTATATACTTGTAGTCTGTACTTGAACTACAAGTAAGTAGCTTGTTTATGTAAGAAATCTGAGTCTTCGCAATGCACTTCGTATTGGAGCTCGCAGTGTGTTTTATACATTTTCCAAGAAGCGCTCCTGACTATTGCCTCGAACCTTTTCTTCGTGGGCAACTATGCAGAAACTCAGAGATAGCCCCGCGCTTATTTTCCAAATTAGTTCCGAACTACAACGACGACGATATTGAAACTTGCACGCGCGCCGATTCGGCCAATCCTCGTAAGATTACACAAGTTCTTGATTAAATTTAATAAAACCAACTCCCGCCTAATTGCTCGCAAGAACTTCCATTAACGATTGCTAGATTGGAGAGCCGGAGATCGATGACGATTTTTGCTCCCGATTCAATTTACCAAAAAGCCTCGGACGTAATTTTAATTCTATTCCACGGTTTCTGAAATTAAAGATTCAGCAACTGAAATAAGAAATTGGAGATTGAGATGTTCTAGTTATCATTCGGTATCCGCTCGTATTTTATTTGCGGGATTAATAAATCGTCGTTTGTTTTGCTGCCCTCATATTTTATTTCATTTTTCGATTTATTTAATTGTAAACTCGTTCATGTGAGGTAAAAGACGTTTCTTCAGAAGAGCTTCGTAAAAATAGGTTACTCACTTACTTAAAAGAAGCATTCAAAATACCTAAGACCGTTCACAAATATCCATCCGAATACTAACAATCACCAAAACCAATATAGAATCTAGCTAGACATTACCGAAGCACATTGCTCGAATTGAACTCCGTAGTAGTTGGTTTACAAGCCGAGGATATGTGTGTTCGCACAAGTGAGCACTGAGAAGACGGGGCTTCTCCTCATCATACAATATTATACTAACACGGTGCTGCTTATTAAAGTTTGTATTTAAGTAGCTCCGCTCGTAATAAACGCCGCAACTGCACTGAGATTTCCTTAAAACTGCACTCTGGCGTAATCATTAGAATTTAACATGGGTTTGCGTGAAATTTTATTTGTCTTGTTGTTTTCTGAATGGTTGCTAACTTAATTTTTAAAAACACCGGGGTTTTGTAAATGTTAAGTGAATGTTTTTCATAACAGTGTTGGTTTATATATTTCCACTACGTGATTCCTTTAATAAGATAATATTTGAACTACTGAGAAATAAACTAAAAGGGATAAATAAGTCAAACTTGCTTATCAAAATGTGAGAGAAATGAAGCGTAAGAAATCAAACATTGAATCGCGTTCAAACACTGCAGTGCACAAATACGGTTCAGATTGGCTTATTTGTATGAAAAATCGTTCCGAGCTCTTCCTGCAAATTGGAGTTTTCTGCGAAGTGCCTCATTTTCCCATCGTTATTATATTGATAGACCATTATCGCTCCCCCTTTCTAGATACATTTTAAACAAGATAATTATGTTGAATTCTACGAAAAGAAAATAAGTAACTTGGAATCACAATAACAGTCGAGTAACTGGGAGACATTGAGTGTAGATAAAACCAGAGACCCCTAAAGGCAAATAGCTAGCTCAGCTCTATATAGTTGTAGCTTTTATTCGCGGCTTTGCCCATGTCCAGTCAAGTTATAGAGGGTTTATTAGATGACAAAAGTAAACCAACAGAAAAATCCTAACTTGCATTGCCCCCGCGCGAGTTGAACGCAAAGTTTTTTAAATTCGTCGCTTATCTCACTGTGGTGGGATTGTGTTTGACAGCTTTACATTCAACTCATAATATATTGTTGCCCTTGTTTTAAGGTGCAATTCTAAACCCGATCACAAGTGCAAACGACATGTCGTGTGAGCGTGGGAGCGAGGCAGCGAGCCTAGTTACTTAGCGAGTGATCGTGACAGAGGTTAGTACCTACTAGCAAGCTGTCTCGTTAACGCTCGGTACCTAATCGCAACTTTATGCTTACTATTGGGCTTTGTTGTAACAGATCATGTTAACTACGTATGTGAGAATTTGCAGCGCCAATACGTCCAGCTTCAGTGTCCAGCTGCTGTTTTTGTTTGACTTTTTATGGGTTTTTGCACTCTGATTGTGATTACAACTACAGAAAGGATTAGCGCGCCAAAACGTCTATGTGTCCAGCTGCTGTTTTGGCTTCCCCCATCAGCCCAACTTCTGTGGCGCTGTGGTTGTGGCTCTGCCTATCATGCGAGAGGTCCCGAATTCGATCCCTAGTTGGGAATAAATGAAAAAACCCAGGTCTTTATTGATTATATATGTGTTATGTTGTTGTTTCTGGTTTCCACGACACAGGGAATCCTAGTGTGGGTCAGAAGCAATGTAGGTGCCTGTATAGAAAAGTTTATATTTATGTTAAACCCCCCGCTTTTGTTGCACTCTGAATGTCATTACAATTTAAGATAGTATTAGCATGCTAATATTTATATGTGTCCAGCTGCTGTTTTTGTTACACTTTTAATAGGAGCACTGCCCCCCAACCCATGCTTTGTCGCACTGAGATTCTTCTTCAGGAATTATTACTGCCCAAGAAAGGATTAGCATTGGCAATAATGTGTCGTGCTGCTGCTTTCGTCTCTCTTTTAATGCGGGGGCTCTGCCCCCCAACCCCCCAGTTGCGCTCTGATTGTGGTTCAGAAAGATAGCCAGGGAGAATTAGCAGCACCAATAAGTCTAATTGTCCATCCTCTGTTTTTGTTTATCTTTCAATGTGAGCCTTTTATGGACAATTTACAGGAAATTCATTAGTTAAAAAACTAAACGCGCATTAAAATCCTTTGTAAAATGGCTCTTGTGTAAGTTAAGTAAAAATTTAGATAAAAAATTCATTTTCATACCAAATGAACTAAACTTTCACCAAAATTTTACACCCTATTTTATACTAATTTATATGGGGTCGCCTTGCTCCACTCCGCTTCGGTTCCAGGTTGTATTATCATTTTTGTGCACTATTAAACCTTACTTTAGTATTCGGACAGAAAGTGGCCTACAGCAACCAATACGGTTCCGTGAAACTGCATGGGGTCATTTGTGAACATTTAGCATATTTGGGGGTCAAAACTTACACAGTCAGGTCATAAGTTCTGTCACACAATAAAAACTTTTGAATTTAGAACGCTGGCCACAAAAAAGTTTATTGAATTCGAATTTCGAATTTTTCATGGAAATAAAAATATGTACTTTTTAGAATTTTCCTCATTTTTAAATATGGAGTGGACACTTAAAGAAGACCATGTCGCAGTTATTGCGTTGCATCGTTGCGGTTACGCGCCAATTCAGATTTTCGACTTACTGAAAAATTTGAATATAACCAAAAGATTCGTTTATCGTACCATAAAACGATACAATGAAGACTCTAGTGTAGATGACAGGTCAAGAAGTGGTCGCCCTCGCTCTGTTAGGACTCCAGCAGTGATAAAAGCTGTGAAGGCGCGAATTCAAAGAAATTCCATACGTAAGCAGAAACTATTGGCCCTTCAAATGGGGTTAAGCAAGACCACGGTGAAAAGGGTGGTAAATGAAGACTTAGGGCTTAAGGCATATCGAAGAAAAACAGGACATCGTTTGGACGCTCGTTTAATGGACCTGAGACTGAAGAGATGCCGCGCTTTGTTGAAGCGGTACGCGGGAAAAAAGCATCGGTAAATTCTTTTTTCGGATGAAAAATTTTTTACCGTGGAAGAGAGCTACAACAAACAAAATGATAAGGTGTACGCACACAGCAGTGAAGAAGCGAGCAACCGTATTCCGCGTGTCCAACGAGGTCATTTTCCATCCTCGCTCATGGTTTGGTTGGGAGTCTCTTATTGGGGCTTAACTGAGGTACATTTTTGTGAGAAAGGCGTAAAAACGAATGCAGTTGTGTATCAAAATACAGTCCTTAAGAACCTTGTGGAACCTGTTTCTCATACCATGTTTAATAACAGGCACTGGGTATTCCTACAAGATGCTGCGCCAGCTCATAGAGCGAAAAGCACACAAGACTGGCTGGCGGCGCGTGAAATCGACTTCATCCGGCACGAAGACTGGCCCTCCTCCAGTCCAGATTTGAGTCCGTTAGATTACAAGATATGGCAACACTTGGAGGAAAAGGCCTGCTCAAAGCCTCATCCTGATTTGGAGTCACTCAAGGCATCCTTGATTAAGGCAGCCGCCGATATTGACATGGACCTCGTTCGTGCTGCGATAGACGACTGGCCGCGCAGAATAAAGGCCTGTATTCAAAATCGCGGGGGTCATTTTGAATAAACTTTATTATCATAAGAATCTATGTTTTATTAAGTTCATTTTGTTAAATAAATGTTTACATAAATAATAAACAAGTCTAAATTATTTCATATTGCACATGTGACAGAACTTATGACCTGACTATGTATATTGGTAAAAAATATATTTGTTACCAAATCCTAACTTGATACTACTGTATTATTGCCTTATTATAGATTTTCTATCAAGTTCAGAAATAATTTGTAACTGTGGTTTAGGCTTTCTATACAAATTCCATGGGAATGCGACAGTAATCTAAGATTATCTAAACTTTTTGAATTAGCGTGAACTCTTTTACGTGCTGACGAATCATTAGGACCATAGACAGTATTCCCCTTTCATACTTGTACACTTTATGGCTAGAGATGTGCTGGGATGAGTGTCGATATAGCAACGGTATCGGTATCGATAAAAATATTGTTAATCAATACCGTTAAACACTTGACAGTCGTGATCGCCTCTGGATACCCCTTTTGAACTATTTCGTGCTTGTTTTGTGTGCCGTAAGGAATACAACCAGTGTCATCAACAATACAACACATTAGTATAGCCTTGTGTATTCTGAGGTGATCTAACAGTGTGTTTCACTGTTAATCACCTCAGAATATCCACTAACTTTTTATACAAAGTTGCTGTGTATTCTGAGGTGATCTAACAGTGAAACATCGACCGTTGTTACTCCGTCATAAATTCAACCAAATGTACTTATTTTTCTTTTTCTTCTTCTATGACGGCTTGAATTTAACCATTCTGTGAGGTCTTTAAGCAAGTGAGTTCTTTTGCGGCCAGGCCGGATGTTCATTACACCGCAACATGCATCTTGAGAATGTGCATTCGTATTAACACGGCGAATTCAAAAATAAATAAAGAAAATTGTGATGAAATGAATTTACATAAAACGACATGACTACGTGCATATGCTTATTGAAATAATTATTGATAAAAAAGACGTTTTACATCCCTACAAATATCTTTGGGAAATAATAAAATATAAATTGCAAAAAATTGATCAGAGCGCCAAAATATGACTACACCTTTCTGTTACAGCCTACTATTTTACCTAAAACATTTATTCAAGTTTATTTATATCCATAAAAAGCACTTATACGAAGAACATTGATTTCAGGTATGTTTTCTTAGGCATAGGTTCACTTTGAAATACAGGAAAAATATGAAACGGTACTTTATTGAAAGTTACCACGACTAGGGGGTTGTCACTTTGCAGTTTAGGTACGTTTAGCCAGCGCGCCTCTTCGTCCAATAGGTTGCGGCCTGGCTCACACGCTAGCCGCGTTTGAGATGTCACAGTAAAATAAGCTCTCAGTCTAGCCTGCACGGGCATGGAACTGATTCTGTTGGTTTGTAGGGACTATCGGGCGTAGCGCAGGTGCAAGTTAGATTGTGCTATATTTCTGGGCAGCTAAAAGTAGCTATTTATTTAAGTTTATTTGCGGGGTGATCTTTCTGTACCGCTAGGTACTACTATTTATTCTGTGCCAGCGGAACTTAAATTTTCACCTTGAGTTTACTTTTAGAGGATTTAATTCCTATAATGTTATAAAAGACTGATAGTCGATGCACGAGTATAATAATAATAATAATAATTGGACACTATTGACAAACATTGATCTAACCCCAAACTAGGATTCCCTGTATCTTGGGTACTAGACAACGATACACTTACTTATATAGATAAATATTATACATAGATAGATAAACAACCATGACTAGGGTACAAAAATCCGTTCCCATCAAAAAAATATTTTCCCCCACCGGGACTCGAACCCGGGACCCTTGGCTTCGTAGGCAAGATCACTGCCGACTCGGCCATTCGGGTCGTCAGTATAGATGACCAACAGAGCAACATAATTTGTTGTTATATTTTCGGGAGACTTTTCTATCGAGCAAAATAAATCAAGTTATGTTTATATGTTAGCGACTGCACCCGTGATTAAAAGCTGGTAAAGAAATCAACAGTATTAATTACTTTGCGTATATTGTGATTAAAAAAATATGGTTTCGTCTTAATGGGACTCCTTAAAACCTATCAACCTAAAAGCAAATAATTTTAACTCACGACAGAACCAACGTTTATCTATTGAATTCGTTAATTCGCGGACTCATAATAGCCCCAAAAACTCCACGAACGCAAAAATTGCTCACTTATAAGTTCTCAAATTATTTGCTATATTCATGACTTTTTACGATGTTTGTGCGTCCGAAAGGCGCGGGGTATCTGTAATTTGTTACAATCGGCGTATTTGAGCTGTAATATTTTATCACGATTACGTCTGTAATTCTTTATCAGAATAAGTTTAGTTAGTTTTTGCTTAACGAATATCATAAATCATACTGAGCTTAGGATCACAAACTTTAGGATACTTATAGGTATTTGTAACTTTAACTATCAGTATGTAAATCACAGACATATTTCTTATTTTATCTCGAAACTAAGTACAACTAACTAGTAGGTATATTTTAAACAACAGCAAGTAACCGGCCCCGGGGCGGGCAATAGTTCGAGAATAGTCTACTGTGTGTAATCACAGTTATCTGCTTTAATGTGGACTAGATTAAGACGTGTAAGTGAGTGTTTATTGTAATATTTGTATTAGCTAAACATAATAAATTTTTAAAAGAGATCTAAAACTCAATATGTTGGAGTTTATATGCCTTTTTCTCCCACAGAGGTCCAATGTAGAGAAGAGGCAAAAATGACGTTTGATACTTAGCAAACGTCATTATCGTATTAGCGTCACTATAACGATCTTACTAATCTCAGCTTATTAAACGCTCATGTATTTCCTTATGCTGACAACACCTTGCTTACTCTTTCACAGGGCCCCATGGTTGGATGTGTATACTTTAGCCGATAGAAGCCTACATTCTATAAGAAAATGCTATGGGTAATCTCACTTACA
This sequence comes from Argyresthia goedartella, assembly GCA_949825045.1. Lineage (NCBI taxonomy): Eukaryota > Metazoa > Arthropoda > Insecta > Lepidoptera > Argyresthiidae > Argyresthia > Argyresthia goedartella. The sequence continues at coordinate 12,011,250 of OX463820.1, read as the reverse complement.
ATAAATCCATCAAAAACAAAAAAGACAACGTTTTTTTCTATCCGAGACTCAACCTAAATACGTGCAAACCTTAACATTACAGCTATTAACTATTACATGACTATTTAAATCCCTCTAATTGCAACTGCCCAAAAATTTAAAGAGTCAACCATATAAAATGTCTTTGAATTTTATTTTACAAAAAATTATCGTGGTACTACAACTGAACAACGTTCAAAATTCAAATTTAAAATTTCTTCATTACTGTTGCGCGGCAACGACGCAGCCGACGCTGCGTCGTTGCCGCGCGAGCCACTGTGTAACAGTATTGTGGTTACATACCTCTGAAAGGGCTTGGTGACACTCGTATATAAGCCCAGAGCTGGTGGTGTTGTCTTGTAGGGCTTGCAGAACTGCTTTGCTGTCAGATAGTATGCGGATAGGGAAATCCTTTACCTCGATCTCTTTCTGCGAAAGCTGTAGTAGCCATTATGATGCCCATACACTCGGCTTGGAAGGTGGTGTTGTGGGCACCTAATGATGTTGATTTCCTCATGTTTAGATCTTACGAGAATGCCCCGGCGCCTGTACCTGAGTTTTTTTTAGAACCTTCTGTAAAAATCCTTAGTTCTCTTTGGTTGAAGCCCTCCCAAGGGTATTCTTGCAGTTGTATTCTATACCTTTTGTCGAAGATATATTGCGTGGACATCCTATCAGTCGCCGCTTTTAGTAGCGGCATCTTACCTATGTACTCATGGAGTATTTCAAGGTACCCTACCCATTTAAAGACAGCAAAAAGCAGGTGGATACATAAACTTATTCGTGCTCCTAACCTTTCTGAAGATGTAATCACAATCAGAGTGCGAAAAAAACAGGATTGGGTGGTGGGGAGAGAGAATTCGACCGTGCGGCATTATGCGAAGAATTTGAAAAAACTCGGCATTCAACTCGCACGCGGTCTATACTCGTACGCAGTGCAAGTTAGGATTTTTCTGATGGTTTACTTTTTTCTTTTAATAAACCCTCTATAAATTGACTATACGTGGGGCGAAAGATAGTCTATAGATATTAGTCGCATTTGTATTACATATTAATTGATTCAGTCTACGTAAACACACCTTAGCCCTTCTCACACTGTACTGTATATTATAATGCCTACAGTACATGAGTATATGAACAACAAACCTCTGAGTGTGACATTGAACGTTTTTCTCCTCAATACAACTCTTTAACTATACCCTATAATCCACATATTGCATGGCGACCTTGCCAAGGTTAATACTCATTTCATCCTTTGCAAATTACGTCATATAATCTAGTAAAAGGCACGTGCGAGTAAACATCAAAACTTCTAATAAAATGTACACAACTGAGGTAACTCAGTTGCCTACAAGCCACTTGAGGCTTCATTAGCCACGGCCACGATGCACCCATGGGACCAACGTCACATCACACGCAAGAAACGAACCAGACAACCGGATAGCTGGGCATTACGGAACCCAGGGCTGCCGCAAGCGTAATATATCAGGGACCGATCCCCGGGAGGATACAAAAATGGACGGTGTTTGTCCAGGAAGCAAATAGTGTTGGAACTGAGGTAGGTACTGAGAAGACTGGCACTTAAGGTCAAAACGATTTGGGTGTCTTACATACACACATATGCTCACGGCTATTTTCCAGAAGAGGGGCAGGCAGAGACCAAAGACCTCCACCTGCTACGATCCTGGTGTACATCTCTCGCTTCCTCAACATTCATAAGTCTCTTCATGCAAGCTCGCCGGTTACGGGTACTTCGATTTGGGTGTCTTAGTTCTTCCATTTACTGAAACAAATCATTCTGAACACAAAAAGCAAAACCTGGAATTCCGTAAACCAAGAACTCGAGGTTTATTACTCAAGGCATAATTTAGATTTGCAGCAAATGCTTCATGCGAGCAAATAGCTCTTACTTAGAACACCAAGTTATTACTTTGCTAATGAGTTTAAACACTTTCAGTAAACATGAAAGTTGAATGTTAGTGAAAGCTTGAAATATCAGCTTCATTTGTAATCAACGCCATACCAACATTACTTTAAATTATTTACAGGCAACAAAACCTTTTGGGATTGTGGTTTCGATTAGACTACATATAAACTATATTAAATCCCAAGTAGGTAATTATTTTTTCTCAAACGTGCAATGAAATGTCGTCATTACGTGCGTTATAACAGGCTTGGAAGTACCACGTTTCGGGCTGCACAACTCGAGAGAACTATAAAGGAATTTCATACAAAATTGCAGGCCTAGACCGGGAAGTATTTTTTAATTTTATGCTCAAAGCAAAAGATATCAACGGGCGCACGGAACTTACGAATTAAGTAGATTTTTAAACTTGAATTTGTTTTTTGAGTGGTGTAATTTTTTATTTAATTGAAAATGCTTGAAAAAAGCACTAAACATGCCTCTCTATCCGGCCTCCCTTCGTTCTCTAGCTACTTAGCCGGCAAGCCCTTCTTTACCGGCGTCTGCAGTAATATACTATAGCAGCCATCTTGTAAACAGCGTGTCTGGTAAAAAATTACCAGCTAACTTTCTGATCAGCTTCCTAGTTTAGAAAAATAATAATATCAAGAGAATGACGTAAAAGAGATGGAAGCACGTTGTAAGTAAATTTCTATGTAAGTTTTTTTTGTTGTTTTTCTATTTATTCTTTAGTTTCTATGGTATTAAATTCTCTGTTTCAAGGATCAGAGAATTTTATACCATAGAACACAGTCATGCAGGATATATTTATTAAAGTTATTTACTAAGCATACAGTTAAAACAAAATATTTCATAATTTCTACCATATAAAAACAAGAGTAAGATGAGAATAATTTACAAAATCGAAGTTATCTCTAATAACTCATCTCTTCCAGCAAACCGGAATGAGATGGGATAAGTTGATTGCTGAGGAGGGGTAGACCTATGTGTACAACAATTTAACGAAATTAACGAGTCCTTACATACATATTGATTAACAAAATAAATTATTTAATGTGTTTTGTATTTTATCCAAACAGGCTGTATTAAACTTGCAATGTTGCTCCACTTCAGAGTTTCACGTTGTTTCCACTTTCTTCAACTTTAATTGCATCTTGCTTCTGATTTGTTGGAGCATCGTCATAACATGTAACATAACTCTCGGGTGATTTTAACTTTCATATTCATGGGTTTAACTGCTGTTCTTAAGTTTAACGACTGTCGAATCATCCTCAGATATGGGTTTATTGGGCACGCTATTTTATTACCCGTTCACCTCTGCAGCGATCGTTAGTGTTTAATTCCTTATTGTATTTGTCAATATGTGTCGAACATTGTTATCGAAGGACATATTGAAGTCTCGAGAAAATCTCTCTTGTGAAGTTTATGAAACTATTTCCTTCGTTTAAACTTGTGGGAATGGGTTGCCAAGTTAAATCGAAACCACCATTTATGATAACAAATTCACAATTTCGCACCATATTTCAGAAACCCACCAAAAAGCCAGGTAGCTCAAGATCACCGAATTCACTTATTCCAACCATATAAGGGAACCTCATCTCAAGCCTCACCCCATCCCCCACACAATCCACCCTCCTTCGTCACACACACATACGTGCGCGTAATCCGTGGCGATATTAATATGCAGCAAATCATGCATATGCAGTCTGCACCAGGTGGCACCTCAAGATTAGGCCGCGTAGGGCCGACTTAATGACTCGTTTCGGTCCTGTGACACCCGCTGCCATAATGAGTTGCTATACAGCACTATAATATAAATTAATTTTCTGCATTGGCTAAGTCCGAAGTTTGCAAAATAAACTTAAAATATAAATATGTATATACGGTCACATTCTTCGACGTCACACACGTAGACATCCAAGACCGGGGTTTGCTTTTCTTCCAGCCCAGCCGCGATTTGAACCCGAGACCGGGAGACAGAGCCTCGATCCGCAAAGCCATAGAGGTCAATTAATGTAACATAAAATCTGTAGTAGTAACAATAATGATTCGATAATAAGTTTAACACTTTAAAATCTTCAGCATATTACGGGGGGAATCAAATCCACTCTCGAAGACCAATGTATTTAAACCACATGATACATCTCGCAATACACTTAATAGTGGAATCGCATAGAATTGGAGTAGCTAAACTACACTGAACACAACTGATATCAATTATTAACCTACATTGAAACCAAAATGGGAGTTATGATTCGCCACGAGTGAGCTGGTGTAGGATAGTTTGATGTATTACATTGTTTGTATACTATGTAGAGTAGCGATTGAATAAGTTGGTGTTTGGATTTTTGGTATTATATTTTATGATGTATGTTTGCAAATATGTCGACTAGGTTTGCTTTAATTTCTGACATCAGACTAGAAATGAAAAAAAAACTTCTAAATTTTTATTCCAACGCTGTTATTAGAATTCGAAATTGCTTTTCCGTCCGCCTTATCTAAGGCTAATCATCTCTGTCTCTGCTATCACCATGCATAAAGACATAGTCCAGCACATACCACCACTTTATCTCCACCACCAATTCCCACTTAGTTCTATAAGTACCACCGGGGCGCTGATACCAACGTCGGGGTGTATCAGGCAGCGCTTCCAGCTTATTCCGCATATTCCCTGGATTAGGCATATCTATAGGCCTATTAATGTCTGTGTTACGGTTAAACTCTGCGGTATGGTTGAGCCTAACGATATTAGAGCAGCTTTACTCACGCTATTCTCATCGGCGAGAGAAATTAGCGTCGTTTCTTTGAGTTTTCAAATAATTTATGTGTTTCTTCTTTCCATAAAAAAAATGTCACGTCAACATCGAAAATCACAATCAAAAATTCTTTATTACTGTAGATAAACGATTTAAAAATACGCTCAAAATACTTTTTCCCCGTTCTCTATAGGCACACTGTGGGAGAAGGAGGGTAATGAAAATCCCACATATTGATTTTTAGATCTCTTTTAATAATAGGTTTTGTTACAAAATATACGTATCTATAAGTTGGCATTTGCATTAGCATGGCAATGGAAGTTGTACCTTCATGAGCTCTTTCACGGACCAATAGCTCCTCCAGGCGTTATCAATTCGTCTTCTGACCTCTTTATCTTATCTGGTCTGGATGGAGACTATTTGGCCCAAGTAGATATATTCTTGGTCATATGCAATTCCTGACCCATCCACTTCCACTGTATGCTCATTGCTATTTGTTCTTTGGGTCCTTGACCTTGGGTCTTTGACATGTTCATCCGTAGTCCTACCTCAAGGCTTCCCACGGCCAAGCCCAAGGCTGAGGGCTTGCGGCTTGGACTGTAGCTCTCCTGCAGGATGAGAAACCAACACTCTGTCATCGGCAAAGCGGAAGTTGGTCAACCTCGCTTCGCCAACTTCGATCCCTTTCTGTTCCCACTCTGGTCTTATTTTTCTGAAAACTTCTTCTAAGATGTTCGTGAAGAGTTTCGGAAAGCGGATCGCCTTGCTCCATCCCTTTCTGAATTGGAAAGGAAGTTCCGGAGCATTGTAATTTTATTGCGGCTTTACTATTGCGAAAAATACGTTTGATAATGTCAGAGTGAAAGTTATGTATATTTTGGGTGCTTCAAAAATGGATTGGATTGTTTAATTTTACTTTTGAACATTTTTTCACGATAGATTATCAAGTTGAATTCAGTAAAGGTCCGAATAAAATTTAATATTATCAATAACGCCTATATCGCGAACTATTGATCGGTCTGAAGTTAAGGCGTAATCTGTTTAATTTTTTATTAGTCAATTTGGTGAGATCCATGTCCACCTTATTTGGGGTCTAAAGTTAAGGCGTAATGTGTTTCATTTTTTAATAGTCCATTTGGTGAGATCCATGTCCACCTTATTTGGGGTCTGAAGTTAAGGCGTAATCTGTTTCATTTTTTACTAGTCCATTTGGTGAGATCCATGTCCACCTTATTTGGGGCCTTGTAGAAGATGGTGATGCCAATCGAGAGATTCTGGTCAAATGCAAACTGGATGAGACGAGTGCACCGTTCGTTGTGGTCGCCCAAACCTTACGGTCCTTGAATGTGATAGTTGTCATTGTCTTGTCTCGGTCCGTCCTTTGCATTAAAATCGCCTATCACGACTTATCAGCTACCACGGTTCTTATCACAGGCTTTGTTAATTTTAAATTAAATGTGAATTTGTTAGTAAATCAACCTCTTGATCTGAATGAGTAGATGTCAGGGCATGAATAATGCTGTCTTATCTCTTGCAATCTGAAATTTAAGAACAGCAATTCTTTCGGAGTAACCTATAAATTCTATAATATTATTTGTCTAACGTTTTGCTTCTAAAAATCCTACCCCAAATTGTCTCCCTGCTATACCCGAATAGAAGATTATATTTTTCTCCCTTTCTTAAATATCTTCTCTCTCTTTCCTTACTTCTGCTTATCTCATTATATCCCAAGAAATATTATCTAACGCGTTTTCGAGTTCTATCATTATTTCTTCATTACTAAGAGTGCCTACATTGTATGTAATAATTTTAACCTTATCGGAGTCCATGATCGTAGCCATTGCCGTTCGACGGTTGGAGGATTCTTCGCACCCTCTGCTCCAGAGCTTGCTGGATCACCGTCACTGCTAGGGCTGCTGGAGCCGCTGGGGACTGGGGGCCTGGGGCTTGGGTTGTGAATTGTCATACTTTCTAATGGGGAAGAGGTTTAGACATATAACCCACCATGCTCGTCTAGTGCGGGTTGGCAGGCAGTGGCCTACTGATTCGGCCTATTGGCGCCGCTGTTGGTGTGCTCGACACTCATCCGCCGCTGCCCTACGTTTACAACCTACCCTGATGCGCCTAACCTATGTCCTATGGGTATAATTTTGTAGTATTGCTTCTCCTAGACGGGTTGCAGACCAAGGCTAAGGACGCCTATCTCGCCCACATATCTGGGAAAAACTTTGATTTATCCTTTGAAGAGTAAAGTTAAAAGCGTAGCCATATTGTCGCTCACAAATGTAACGTATAAGTGCAAAGCTCACCCTGTTAAAATTATTTCGATACTTGAATTTTGTACACGGCTCGTGAGCAACCTGAATACATTCCCAGCGTGAAGCCATCGCGTTATCCGGTTTAGTCGCTCTGTGCCCACACTCGATGCTTTAACCGTAACATACATATCGAGCAAGATAGGGAACGTCAACCCGACAGGTCGCATCATTATCGTAAATGTTAATGAGTTTGACAATTACGTCTCGCTTTGCCGAAGAGTCGGCCGCACGGTTGCGTATCCCTGATTCGATCATCGCCCTTGCATCAATTGTGATAAGGGCTACTTGCGCTACTGGGGAACATCGTGCGGATGGTATCTTCGAAATTGAGGCTCCCCGGCTCGGCTCGACCTCGATTTATCGAATCCAGCCAGAATTGGTAGTTTATGAACTCTACGAACAAGTTTAATTAAAAAGGTGGTGGCCACCGCTCCTTGCGGTTATCAGCCGGGATAATAAAAGTTTCAATTGATATTCTATTGTTTTGCGGAGCTGCGTGGCGCCTGTGGCCGGTGATTTATCTTATTGGAAAAATAAGTCACTTTGTAATTAAAAATGGAGCAAAAACTTCCTCAGAGTTGCCTTGTTAAAGCAATTTTTATTAAATTACAGTTTATTTTAGAATTAATAAAATAATTTTGAAATATGTAACTTTATTTTTGTATTTTTCTGCCACGTTTTATTAATTTATTATAAACAACTCCTCCCGTCACAATTGGATCGCAAAACTACCCTATTATTCGATAACTTTAAAAGGACAACAGGTTTTGCGAAGACTTAAAATATTGTAGCTCCGAAACAAAAGAAGGCTTCTTCGTTTTGCGTCAAAAGAAACGTTTCAACTAAAGAAAATGACTGCTACGCCGAAGACGTATAATATACAAAGAGAGGGCCACTCGAAGACAATAGACGGGAGAGGCTTCGAGCATTAATGATGCCTCGGCAGAACACAAACAGAGGGTCCACTGAGAGCCCCTATCGATACTCATTTACTATCGATTCATAAGTAATACCCTTTTACCGGACAAGAGCCTGGCTACTTTTCAAATTCAAATGCGGGGTTCCGAATTTGTAGGTAGCCAGGACATTTGCATGCCGTTTTCTTCTAGGCGCTTCTATTTGTGCATATTGCTGGACAAAGCAATGAAAACAGATTGGGATGTTATTACGTGCATTTGATTTGAAGAGCAAAATAATAATGTTATGGCGGGTATTATTTCTCGTACAGAATACACTATATATGTAATATGACTTGTATCTAACGTTTTGATGATATTTATTACATAATACCCATTTGTAACAATATTTTGCGGGCTTCAATGAAATTAAAGTATTATACATTAATTTAATTGTTTATTGGAGATCGTTTGAATCATATTAGTAAACCCGGATGTGTTTGTACTTCTAAATATCTATTAGACTTCACATTCAACAACATACATATCTCAACCATAGAATATGAACTCGATCTTATCCGTCAGTTGTATTTACTCAACCATATACACACAATTGGTATCAGTTGGTGTTGACAGTAGATCTAGATTATAATAGACGGGACGGGGATAGCTCTGCCATACTCACTATACATTGAATGTAAATGAAGTTATCATGCTTGGCCTATCACCTATGCCGATCTGCATAATCTGGGATTACCAGTTTAGCATGACTGACTAAAAGAGTAATGTCTATGTAGGGGATGGTTTTTAAAAGTGTAAATGGAAGCTTAGAAATGAGAAATAAGTGTAAACAAAACATATCAACTTAGTTATTTTCGACTGCAATGGGTAATAGCGACATGCAACACGTCTTTTACTTCATGCTAAACTGATAATGAGAACAATACGGGTTAATAGACCTACATTCTAATGTATCAACTCGTTAGAGGAAAGATATCCAGAGGAAAAAATAGACTGCATCTTTCCGCGGATCATAATGCATCAGTCGAGTATTTGAGCTGATCTGCATCCCGATTCACTTGGCTTCACGTAATCGCGCTCGGCAAATACGTTCAGCACTTATTGCGCGCCTCTCATAGATGGCGTGGTGTGTACTCAAGCCATCCAGACGAACAAAGGGGAAAAGAGATTTAAACACTGAATCGGGTAAAACCCGTGAATCTAACGATTCCCACTTGCTTAGAAGTTTTGTATCTAGGTGCCATTTGAAGAGATGAAAAGTTGGATTAACAAAGTCGAACACAACTGTACTTGCAACGAAAATAATGAACCCGGGAGCATACCTCCTCAAACACTGAAATAGCACTACCAACTACAGTATTGCGACGAAGCAACTTGGAAATAGCGGGCTTTGGAATAACAAAAATGTTGCCAAAATCAGCACGGAAACAGCTCTGTAGTGCTCAGTAAACAATTGTGATCGCGCAATAAACCGAGTGAGGAGCGGTGGGACCGGTCACTCGAGAACTCACCCGAGGACAGTTCGAAATACGACCCTCGCAACTTTAGCCGCCGATTCGGGTCTTTTCCATGAGAACTTTTGTATTTGGCTGCAACTGTAAATATTTGTTTTTCACGCTGCGGTCTTCTTAACAAGTGAAGCGTGGTGTACGTGAGCGAGGGTGGGCGTCTTCATTCCTCAATCCGGGCGGGCCGTCGCTAGCACGCTGTCCGCATCACAATGTGGCTGCGGGACCCCGGACACCCCGGACACCCCGGACACCCCGGACACCCCGCACCTCACACCAGGCCACCCACTTCCATTCGCAATTAAAACGATATTATCGGTATCATACACCCTCTTCTCAACTTCCCGCGCTGCAGCACTAAAGCTCCGCTCGGTGCAAGCGTTCTAAAATAAAATACACTTGATGAATATTTATTTTTTCTCGTGAATGATGAATACACGGACGTAACAGTCTCTCGTGAAACAATGAGATTATTTTGCTTGATAAATGCGTGTTTTATTGCGCAGTTCGCGGGCGGGATGAATCTGCACTAGACTTGAAGAAATGTTAGGTGATTGTATCGCGGGAGAAACTGAAAACTTTTCAAGAGGGCATCGTTTGTTTCGGTGGTTAACGGTTGAGTGGATACCAATGTTAATGACATGCTCATTTTTTAAATTATTTAGCTGCCCCATTATCAGTCTACGAATATTTTTAAAGGACACTTATTTATCTGAATTTGAATCGGGGTCTAAGCTAGATCACACAAACCTGCGCCGTAAATTGGATGAGATCAAAATGAGATGTTTATTACTGAATATGTTAGTACTTCAATTCAGCCAATATTTTTCATACCCACAGGTTCAACAATGGATCATCAGATCAGCTATAAATAAACGTAATCATCCCCTACGCCACTAGTGACGACACTAAACTAAACTTTAACAATTTGAAACGCAGTAGTACACTATTCGACAAACAGTTTCGTCGTCGCATCTCGTAAATCCTGTCCTGCGGGATCCGGACACGTCGTCGAGATCACAGTCCCGCGGCTATCTTGGTACAGCTCTATTTGCACGACCACCTACTCCCATAAGGAACCGTTGATGAGCTTACTACCAAGTGTTTCCTATGGTTTCTGAGTAGTAAGCAATTTGAAATTGTAAAATTTTTGTGAAACTTTGTCCTTTACTTGTATCATACTTACTTAATTTGTACACGTACTGTCAATGGCTAAGATTCGTCTCCTCCCGTGTTTTCAGAAACAATTAAAATTATACCGAGCACTAAAATCGAAGAGTAAATCCGTTCTCAGTTATTGTGATAAAATATTATCCTCTATGTATAATTTCCTTTTGTACAAGTTACCATATTTTCATACTGATAGCAGTAAAAACTGGTGATACAACAAGCTGAACAATAAAACAATAGAGAAGTCTCTATTAAGATTGGAGTGACGCGACGTCGGCGTAACCCCTGAGGTCGCAATCAAACGGCAAAGTGTGCCGTAAAATAACACGGCCGCGAACATAACAGACAGAATCTTATTAAAGTAAATATTTATAGCATCCCTATCAACTGATTGGACGAGGGTTCCGTCACCTTGATAAATTGTCCCACATCGGTCGGTCGCGGCCACTCTGGCAAATAATTGTTATGCTAACGCACCTAACGCTCTGAAGGAAATTTCTTGTAAGATATGAGTGTGTCGTATGATTTATCATTTTGCAGGGCTCCGTACACGTGGGTTTATCCAAATCTCTAGTCAGTTTAGTAAAATTAATGTCAATTGTTTGTTTATATTTAAGTATACGTACTGTATTTTATCTAACTTGCACAATGTGCTTGCAATGCACATACAGTTGATAGATGCGCTACATTATAATTAGTTACGTATACCGCTTAAATAAGGGTAGTCGGTAAAAGGGTTGTCTAGAAACTAGGACGTTTGCATCTATAGTTTCTAATAAAAATATCGTGGCAACCACCCATCGAGTAGTAGTAGTTAGTAGAGTCATTTCGTAGTTTTGCCTGGAAAGTTATCCGGGAGTTTAGAAAATTTGTGATTTGATAGATTTATATGTGCTCTTTCCAAATATCTTTGCTACATTTGCCACTTTGCAACAGTTTTGCCGCTCGCGCCGCTTATTGAAGAAATGGTTCAAAAGTTTTTTGGAAATAAGTCCTTTTGGGTCCTTTAACGATATCTTATAGATTTACTTTTTATGAAATAAACCACACATTATTATAATTATTGTTTCATCATCCTTTTAGTGATGCCAATAATTTTAGCTTAGGAGCGTCGCAAAGTCAATTTCAACATGCATTTTGGCCGTAAATATATTTCCAAGCACCACCCGGTAGGAAAAGTAGCGCATTTTTCTAGCTTACATAGCCAAAAGGCAATAAAAATACACCCTTTGTGAATATTTCAACTGGCGGACGAAAGAACGGTCGGACGAACGGAATGACGGATGAACGGACCGACGGATGGACAGACAGCTCTATGCGTGTCAAGGTTTCTTGGAGTCTGAGCGCAGTCATCTTCTCTCTCCCCTCCCCATTTCCCCGTGTATTCTCGTGCATTTCTCTTGTTCCCGTGCGCCGCTACCCCCTCCTGGCAGCTCACAGGCGGCAAGAAAATTGGCGTCAGGTATACGGGCAAAATGGTATCCCAAAGAGGACTCTTGTGGCGCTACGATAAAAATAATAATACCTTGGACACTGTTTACACACATTGATCTAGCCCCAAACTAGGATTCCCTGTATCTTGGGTACTGCGATACACATATTTATATAGATAAATATTAAACTTAGCTAAATAAACAACCATGACTAGGGTACAAACATTCGTACACATCAAACAAATATTTGCCCCCACTGGGACTCGAACCGGGACCCTTGGCTTTGTAGGCAGGGTCACTGCCGACTCGGCCTATCGGGTCGTCAAAAAAAAATATCGTCTTCACAAAAAGAGGTTGAGACACGAATTCTAGGAAATGTTCTCTAGTTTATTTTATAACATCACTGTTATATCGTCCAATAAGTTGTAGAGGAGATTTTGTCAAAAAACTATTTAAGGCGCCATTTTTCGAATGTGTGTGCGCGAGCGGCAAAGATACAAACTCGGAAACAGCTCACCGAAATCACTAAATTTCAAAATTCTGGCAAATCTCTCTTGTACGCCAATAAGCAGTCTCACTAAATGAATCTCTTTGGACAGATTGCACAACATATTTATTTATCGATCGTATCATAAGAAGATGAACACAACATCTTTGTACGTATATAAGAGCAATGTGTCATTTGAAGCCTCTTCTTATTTTTGTCCACTGTTGATATTTTCCTCCCTAAATGAGCTTCAAGTTCTTTAAATCGTACTTTCAGGGACTATGTGTCTGCAATTCCATTAACAAAAACCACATTCCGGGTCTCACACAGAAAGCCATTATGAATTGTTATTATTAGCCGGGCTCAGAAGTAATCTAGCAATTATTTATGTAGGAAACATTCTGTCACGATGAGTGCTCATAGATAAAAGTTTGGGATAACTGTGTACGTCAGCAAGAACAATTCCCGAGCATCTCTTAATTATGACGCTGCGTATTTCGTATTACAATAATGAAGAGTAACAATAATGAAAGTTTGGTCGGGGATTTGGGGGAAGGGGGGGTCAGCGGCAATCGCAAGCGGCAGATAACTTTGTCCCTGCTCATTTGAGTGCCTTGTTGAGCTCCCTTATAATGAAAACTTGCTATTTACTAGTTAATTTTATTGAGCATGCAACGCAGACAGCTAATGATACTTCGTACCAGTTCGCGTGCGCACTTCTTTAATCTTAGCTTTGTATTTCTCCTCACTCTTTTTATGCCGCACAAAGGAAATATGTTTATCGTTACACAACGCGGAGAAATATCTCTTTTGTAAAGCACGCAATGCCTAGGGTCAAGGTGGATGATATACTCGTACAGCCAGCCGCACTTTGATAGAGACTTGTGCTGTTCTATGTCAAACGTCCATAAAAAACTAGTAAATTGTTGCGAATTTGGCAAAATAAAGTGTGTTTGTGTTGTGTTTTACTGGTTTTTACGATGAGTTTCGTTTAACAATTATTGGACTGTTACCCGAAACACTGTCGCACAATTTTTGTGTCTCTTTAAATAACAAAATTCTGTAATACAATGAATAGCTGGCTAAACCTGGATAGAAATATGCCTCTATTATCTCGTTTGGAAAATATACAACTGCAGTCTGAAGACGTTGGCATATACTTTAAACAATTTAAAATTTGTACCTACCCAGTCGGGCAGCATTATACTTCACCCCGCCCCCTTTGCCCCCCGCCCCCTTTGCCTCCCGCCCCCCTTGTCAAGTCCATGTGCGTGCGACAGATGTGTCGACTAAAGACAACCGATATCGACGACACTTTCATAATCCCTCCCGAGCAACCTCCTCCTTATATTAAAAATAGGCTTCACTCGCAGGTGCGAATGGTGGATTAATAAAAAAATCTGCCCGGGTTTGGGTATCGTAATTGTGTGAGTTCCATTGAAGATATATTTAGAGTGTACAATACATGCTCACAAATCTAAATTCAATAATTCATCCACAATTATTTTCTTGGTACATTCTGGAAGAACGAGTGATTCTAACTTTCCGGCAGTTTCTGATTGTCGTTATTTTGTGAAATGTGAATTCCTGTAGGCTTCCATCCACCTATAACAAATTATTTGATTCACTAGACATATTTTATCTATAAAACCAGTATTTATTAACAAGTTAATAGGACTCTAAAGGGGTGACCATGATACTTGATAATTTGAGGTTGTTATTTTTTTTATTACACATTCTAAGGAATCTGGGTAGCCTAAATAAAGCACTGAACATTCTTATGCATTTTGGGTTTCTTTATTTTTGTTATTAAAGGATATATGTAATAGCTGTATAAGGTGTGGTTTATTATTATTCCAAAACTCAAATTCGAATTTAATTTTGTTAAGAATTCTTTATGTCCCAATATCAATCAAATGATTTATGACACAAAATCACTAGTAAATTCTGAAATTGAGAAAGACTTTTTATTGGCATATAAAGTGAACTGATCGAGACTCCGGGTCCCAAAAAAATAAACTCCCGTTCAACACTTGTTTAGACAACAATTAATGGGATTGACGTTGGTTTTGAAGTTAAACTACGTTTAATAATACTATTTTTCTAGAAATATGCAATTAGTGTAATGATGTCAGTAAATAAATTATTTGTATCTTCAAAGATTGATCAAGTGCAAAATTGTCATGTTCGCTGAGATCACAGTATTGCTGTTCAACGGGAAGTCATGATAGGAAGCTTATCAACTTGCTGAAATAAGTTTTACAGCTATTATCAACTGGTTGAGTGAAAATGTTATAACACTAAAGGTCTCCAAAACTAAGTACATTACTTTTAGTATGAGATCCAATGGACATCCAGACTTTGATTTTGGGATAAAAGCTCACACCTGCTACGATGCAACTACTTGCTCTTTTTCAAGGCCCCACTGCCTGCTCTCATATCAAGTATCTTGGAGTTTACATTGACCAACACCTAAACTGGAAGAAACAGATAATGGTTCTTGCGAGGAGAGTCCGAAAATTTATCTGTATTTTCAAGAGAATTACATATGTTTCAAATCGCTCCTTACACTCTTTTGCACTATTTGATATTACCGAGTAAGAAATAGAAACACAAATTCTTGACCATAGACCTGATTGCGTAGCAGGATGCGATGGAATAAGTGCTAAAATGATTAAATCAGTTAAAGATTTCCTAGTTCTCGTACTAAATCATATATTCCCATCCGATCTAAAGAAATTAAGTATCTCAATATCCATAAGGCTAGAGATAGAAGTGATGTTAGCAACTATAGACCTATCTCAATCCTACCTAGCTTATCTAAAATATTTTAAAGAATAATAAACAATAGATTAGTAATTTTTCTTTCCTTCATGATTCATTCATAATTCTTTATTGCGCACAAATATTTAAAAGAAAATGCATGTAAAAAGGCGAGCTTATCTAGCTCTAAAAAGAGATTTCTTCCAGCAAACCAAGGCATTACAGGAATTGGTATCATAAAAATCATCTTGAACAAAATAACTTAATATTAAATAAACAATATGGTTTTCGAGCTGGTAAATTTGCTGAAGATGCTCTTCTAACTTTAAAAAATTCAATTGCTTAAGACCTTGATGAGAAGAAAAAAGTGCATCAAAATATTCGTTGACTTAGCGAAAGCTTTTGACACGGTATTAATCCCACTTCTCCTGAAAAAGTTTGAATTTCTGGGCATAAGGGGAACTCAGCTGAGTCTATTTGAAAGTTACCTGTCAAATAGAACTCAACGAGAAAAAATAGAGGAACATGTTAGCAATGATCAACAAGTTTTTCACGGTGTCCCTCAGGATAGTATCCTAGGTCTCACCCTATTTTTATGTGATATTAATGAATTATTCGACCTTAACTTTGCACATTGTAAAATTGTCTCTTAGGCAGATGACACCACCCTCACTTTCACAGCTGACACCTGGGCTTTTGCCTTTTCCCTAGCTCGAAATAGGTTTGATATTGTTTAGCAGCTAATTATTACACTTAACTCAGATAAAACTACATGCATGATATTTTAAATTGTCAATCAGGCATTATGCCCAATAAAATTTGCCAAAACTCAATAATAATTTCCTATAAATGCTCCTACCAGCCTAACAATATCTGTACTTATCCTAATATTCTAAGTTCCCAATCAACAACCCAGGTAAAATCATAGATTGTAACCTGACGTCGAACAAGCACAAAATATATCCAAGCGTATAAGAAAACTAGCCAATATCTTTAAGCAACTACGAAATATTGCAAATGATAAATTAACTAAACAAATATACTGGGCTCTACTCCAATCATTGGTGACGTACGGAACTACATGCTGGGGATCCCCCCAAAGACTCACATTCTAGATGTCGAACAAGCTCAAAGACTTATACTAAAAATCAGCTCCTAAGTATTCAAGGTAATGAAAAAACAGATGAGCTGGCAAGAAACGGCACTGATAAGCGTTTTATTGCAGCAGAACCAAGATTAGCTATATCAGCGACTGTCACAAAGAAAATCTTCAACATGATAGCTACGCGAAATGTAAACCTATAATGAAAGAAAACTAAAGACTGTAAGCAGCCTAGTCTGATGATTATCTTAAGAAAAGTACTGAAAAAGGCTAAATATTTACTTGAACTTAGAAACACTGTTAGATGTGGTGACAGGTCATTGCAAACGAAATAGACACCTATCACTATTAAGGCTCGTGCAAGACCCATCATGCTCACACTATGGCTTGGAGGAAAGTAGCCAGCACTTCGTGGGAGAATGCGTTATGTATTCAAACATAAGATGGCGAATACTAGAGATCGATAACATTGAAGTAGATGGCCTTTCAAACTTAAAGTTTAGCGACATGCTAGAATTCATACAACACGAACAAGAAAATTTGGGGAAGGACATCTGTTGAACCAGCAGTAACCAGCGCTCAAACACTGGGAATTGGGTGAAATAGTCTCAATAGAGGACCGATCACCCGCCTGTGGTTCAGCGGGCGTCCAACCTCATCATTATCATCATCAAGACAAAAGAGAGCCCGAAAAGCTGTTATAAAAGTCATAAACTACAAAAATATCCTATATCCCATAACAAAAAAATAAACAAAGACGTTTTAGTGCTAACTGTTCGACAACTTTATATCAAGGCCTTGATAACCATACAACACAGACTACCTGCCCGGGACAATACTGAAAATAGACGTAAAGGTCTTGCTTACGACGTCCCCCGGTGTCGCACTACTTTTCTCAATCCTTCACTTATTATCGAGGACCATTGCTTTATAACAAAATGTGCCGTAATATTGCTACATTGGTTAAGGCATCTTCTTCCTCGTGTACTAAACTACTTGAAAAGTATCCGGTAACCTTACATTATGATCAATCGGAGAAGTTCCTAGAAACCATTAAGTGACGACATTATTGATTTTTATATATCTATACAAATATACACATTTATCTACAGTTAAAATTTATATAAATAATCTAAATCTACCTCTGACTACCTAAGTATCTATCCATAAATGTAATAATAACGTATTCATTCAAACACAATAATAACCTCATCATAACCATATAATAATGATACCTAAGTAATGTCCAATGGATTCTAATGGGAGACTTTACTTTGGATCACGTTTTTCATTTCATTTTAATTTAACTTTTGTTTTTTACTATATTTCCAAAATACTTTCACAGTGAATAACAACAGTATATTTACCTTGCATAGTCCTAGCTTAGTGCAACAATGCCGTAATACAGTACGGGGAGCTTTGTGTTTTCTACAAACTAAATGTAATGATTACTAACTAAGCATACCTTCTACGGTGAATATTTTGTTTTATTTAGTTAATCTTGTTCGAAATAAAATATTTTTCATTTCATTTTTCATTTTAATAAATAAATAAAAAGTAAATGTTTATGATGAAAGTCAGATATACATGCCGTATATATTCACAATTTCTATTCACCTGTGTGTGTATACCCATCTCTGAAGTCCTCATAAACAGAAGAAAAATAACAGTAATTTCTTAAGAGATGCTGCAGTACTTTCATTAGCGTTTCACAGGTACAATTGCGAGTTCAAATAATTGTGTTTACGGAATCCTTTTCTTACGCAGAGATTATTTATCATCTCCATTGTTGCGAGAGCTGACGCGAACGAATTTTGCGAAAATGCCCCATTTATCTAAACAAAGGCAACACGGAACCCAAAACTTTTTATGTGGTTAGTTACAATGCAATTTCTCTCTTTTCTCTTTACATTTCCTAACTTTTTGATGGGCAAGAAACGTTATGTTTGTTTGCCTCTGTGTGACAACAAAACATCCCCGCCGCTATTAGGAGAAGTTAATTTACTTTGATTCGGTCGTCCAATTTCATATTTGCACAGACATCGGAGCCCGCAGATAAGTTCACTGCGGCTGCCTCAGCCACGGTTGTCGTCCAGTAACTTTCTACTTTATTCAGTTTGCGGTCCCGCATAAATAAACGTGTATCGGCTCAACCTACACCGGATCGCCCTCCTCGCAATGTCCTGCACTCTATAGATGTCACTATTTTACTTATTGCCCAGTATCGGATCTCCCTCGTATTGCACATGGCTCGTGTTTTATGTTAGTACGGATTGCTTCATATCGCGCACTACGCAAAATCCATAAAGCTTAAATTTAAATCCTTCATGCTTGTTGTACTGTGCATTCTGGAATCGCTTTAAGAAAATAAGGTCAACTATAGAGCTGGAGTGAACCCCTATTTGTCTTTTTGGGGTGTTATTATCTTTGCCTCAATTGCCACGCAAAGCTACTCCGCGCGCGAAATACCAAATGCGCCCCAGTTTAAGTGAGCATACGAGTTGCTCTGTTTGTTTAGGGCAGCTTGAGCAACGAAAGGTTATGAACTAAATATTAACAAAGAGGCATCGTCAGCTTTCAGATTATAAATATCGACCTCCGTGAAAAGTGTAGCATTTGAAGCGGGCGATGTTGACTGCTGCCGTCAGTAATGTCAGGGGTTTATGAAAGGTTTTTGTCTGCTTACTAGACGTGTAAAACTTGTTCTTAGATTATATGTGAAGGTTTTAGGTTATAGGTTATTATGCTGACATCATGAATCTGGGATTCAACACGTGTACAGACTTGGAAGAAAGTTTTGTTGTGCGTGGGGGGATTGTTGCGTGTCAGCATGTTCACGACGACGGCGCGGCGCCAGCTGTTTACCCAGTGGCTCGCTAATGCTGTTTGCCTGACGTTGGCGCGTCTCTGGCTGGACGCACCCATCACCTTGCCATGTGTGTCTTTATCGTTAGCAGACAGAAACACGCCTGCTCCGAGCCTTGTTTAGTTTGTCACTTAAAGCGCGAACTTTGCCAACGTCAGGTGATTACGCGACTCGGAAATACGCGTCCTGACTACCGTGAAAGTTGGGAATTGGAGTGTCTCGGATATGATTGTAGATAGAAAACTTAGAAAAAGGTTCTTGCGACTAAAATGCAAACCATGAATCACATCATCAAACTTGTTCAAACTTGTCCGACACGTGGATATCTTGAAACGTTTAAATGGGCGAATATTGTTTAGTTTGTTCGCGCATGGTGTGCAAGTTTTATCAAATTGTGAGCTACAAAGGGCGCTGGTTGGTGCCAGGCCGCGCCAGCCCCCGCTCAGTAACCGCTGATAGGTGTTGTCGAGACCTGATAGACGCGCCTCTTTGAAATACAACTCGTGGAATTAGCTTTAATTAAAAAGGTATCAAACGATGAGACCTTTCGAATGTTGATAGTCCTGAACTGGCTCAATTTAAAAAGTTTCACCGCCTTTCAGCGGCGGCTTGTTTTCGCAATTCGCATAACAAACTAGCAGCCAATGACACCGCGTTATTTACTCGTTTATTCGTCTCTATTCGGAATTTGTTTTCATATTTTGTGTATCTAAACGTATTTTTCTCTTTGTTACAGGTTTCGGTTTTGTCACGTTTCAAAGTGAAGATATAGTAGATAAAGTGTGCGAAATACATTTTCACGAAATCAACAATAAAATGGTGAGTAATTTTAAAGATTTTCTGTCTAGCGACATTCTTTATTTTAACCTGTATTTCAACTCATATTTATACCTATATTATTTATAAGAGATAACTAATTCGATTATATCACAATTCTAGTCAAATCAAAAACAACTACACCGACACAGTTCAATTCAATCGCAGGTTGACAGATACTCTTCGTAGAAATATCAATTAGATACAAAGAAATCTTCAGTGCTGGCTTTGTGCCAAACAGCTCCAATAAAATTCTACTAGAGCCCGCTTTACGTGTTTAGATTTTCCTGCCACCCCACTTCACCCCCGTCCGTGAAACACCGGCCTTCAGTTGACAACTTCATTCAGAAGTAGTTATGGGCGCGTCAGCGCTTTTATTGCTGTGATGATTTACTGTCCCCCAGCTGTAATATAACTTTCTATAACATTACATTCGGCGCTCATGCCTTTTTAAACTCAAGAAATCGTATGACACAACACAATACACACAAAGTTTTGACCGCAACTTTCTAAGTCGGTTTAAACGTAAAAGTTGGTATTCGTGCTTGAAATTCTGGAAGTTTTAAAGTCACAAAAATAAATGCGTTTTCTACAGCTTATGCTGTAGCAAGAGAGACTTTGGGAATTATCGACGACCTAGATCTTGGCTAGGAGACAGATGATACCTAACATTTTCACACTTGCACGGTCATTGCAATTATGGGGCGTCATAAACTTGTGGACTTAGGGTACGATTAATTCAGGTGACATGCAACCACGGCCGCCCTTATCTGTATGGCTTTATTAATTCCCTGACAATTTGAGGACGTATGAAGAATTAATTAGTTAAATCCACGCGTTCGTTAAAGCTTGTAACATTAACCATAAAAAAGATAGTGAGTTTGTTTTACGACATGCCACATTCAGTGATTACCAGTTATAATAATTATATGGTTATTGTCGCTTTGGGAACCGAAAAAACACATGAAATAATTAAAAGAACGATAAATCCCTCAGGTTTATTATAGATTATAATATGTGGTACCTATTATAGCGATCTATCTATCTTCACCTATAAAAAATATTATGTTGGTAACGGCTAATCTCCCAATCAGCGTGAACGATTTGGATGAAACTTTTTTGTATTTGTTGAATAATAATAAATATTTCGTTATAAAAAGTCTTGAGAATTATGTTATGGAGACAAAAAACTGTAAAATGCAAAGAGAACAGCCGAAAAATCTAAGAATAATTAAATATTATGATTTTCTCTGAGAATTCAAGTGGGCGCGTGGCGGCGGAGGTCGCGTCGGGGGCCGCACATCTAATTCGAAATTTGAAATTTTGTTTATTCATCTAAAATTTTAGGCAGCCAGTTCTCTTGACCTTCCTCCTTCTTCTAATTCTTTCTTTCTTATGTATTTACTACATATTTTCCTCGCGTTCTGCTGTTTCTAACCTCGTACGATTTCATTGCATACATAAACCCAAACGGTGGCATTTATGAGATTTATTGATGTTAGTCTTCAAACCTTTCTATTAAAGGCACTGCAAAATTCTATACGCTTCAAAAACACTCGCCGAAGCTACTGCAATCTTGTGCCGAACAATACGACGAAACCTGCGTAATCAAAGGGCGGTGGAATATTAAAAAGTAATGCACATGCGAAGCAACACGTAGATTGCAGTACATTTTCGATCGTACTATCAACAGAGCGCCATTATCTTTTTTTCGACGCTGAAAAGACCCGACTAGCTGCTTTACCCACCCTTTGCCGTCGATGCATATTCCTGATTATTAATGCTTGTTTTTTGTCTCCGCACTCCCATTGTCTACCCCTGACGCCATAGGAAACCTGCGCACGTCGTCGGGGGATCGCAAGGGTGATATTTTATCCCTAAGTGGAGCAAACAATGAACAAAGACATCAAACAAATGGCTGATGTTTTAGAGTAATTACGCCTTGCTTTCGTGCGCACTGACGAATGCAAGACACTCTAAAGAAGCCTTTCATATTGGTGTGGCTATTTGCAAATTATGCACACAACCAGTGATACTTTGGGAACTTCATAGTTTTGAATACATACATAAATAGGTATGCAGGAAAAAATCTAGTCAAGTACGAGTCGAGTAGTAGGGATGGGGTAAACTATTTGGATTTTACATACAAAATGTTGTTTACAAAGTTATTGGTGGCTACTTTCATACTCCATGTACGTACAGTTGCATTTATAAGTTTGTATGTGGTTTAAAGATCAATAAAAAACCTTGGCAGTTCCGGGTAGATTTTTCTGATTTCATCGGCTTACGTATATCCTACAATTTTTTGCAGTTTTTTAAATTTTAGACTGTAGTTTCTGAGATAAGGGGGATAAATGGTCAAATTTGGCACTTCTTTGATCATAACTTCTGAAGTTATCAAACCTAAAATAAAAAATATATAATTGAAAAGTTCATAAAGATCCCTTTTCAACGATACCCTACATGACTTAGGTGTTTTTTTTTTCGTTTTGTCATTTTTACTACCTTTTTGTAGGCATTATTTTTTTCGTGATAAGCATTTTGCAGAAAATTTCAAGACTCTACATATGTATCTCTTATGGTTCCTGAGAAAAGTGCCTGCGACAGACGGACGGACGGACACGCGAGTGATCCTATAAGGGTTCCTTTTTACCTTTTTAGATACGGAACCCTAAAAAACTACTCGTAATATTAGCTATAATATAACGTAGGCAATAAACTGGGCAGAGAGTTGTCACGTCAGCCACCGTCAGCACAACAGGCACAGCGCAACCGCCACGCGACTCTGGAAGCTCGTAAAAATACGTCATCTCTTATATTAAAACGGTCGTTAAGCTAATAGCATCCCGGCCTCCAGTCTCGACATACTGGCAGGGCGACACTAAACCTTCTTTCCTACAAAATTATACCGCACCTCAGAAATCCCCAAATTTTTCAGGTGATTTTAACAGACTATTGATCACAGCTTTGTGCTGTGATCAATAGTCACTGCTCCGTGAAATTTTCGGCCGCAATCTATATCGCCATGAAATCTTAAAACTGTTGCAAGAGTAAAGAGGAGCATGATTTACGTCACGCTATATCTAAATTCGTATCAAAAGATGCATTCAAAAGATAAAGCGCGCTTCCATTAAAGGGCTCTTAGCAAATTCACGTCGCCCTAATACGCACCTACGTCCTTACACATTACTCCGTTAATTGCTTCCGCTCACGGTGAGTTTTGAACACAAAGAAGCACTGTAACTAAACGGGTAAAGTATTATATCGTTTGCCTCCCAACATCAATTTCTATTTGCTGGATTTAGGCTGTCCGACGGCGCACGCACACCTGCGACGGTACTTTATGGGGTCGCACCTGTAAAATCATCAAGTCACAAAGTAAACGACTCTGCACGCCAATGCTACTTTACGACGCGGGTTTGCCGGGAATTGCGGCGCTCTAAGTCGCATTTCAGAACTGGAATTTTATGAAAAATCGAGACGCCCGGCAGCGGACGCCGCTCCAAGGTGCTGCTGCCGTATCCATTTTGGAGCAGAATTTATTTTCAAGTTCTCGTGTAAAATATATCAGGATCGGTGTACAAGGCTGGGACAGAGTTACAAGTTTCGCGCGAAACGTCGAACTTCTCGCGAATAAGCAACTTTGATGGCGTACACCGAGCTAGCGAATTTCCAGACTTTTATTTTCGTGCGTCGCGTTACATTTTATTGGACGTTCAACTAATGGTTTTCCAAAACAACGTGACAGGACTCGATGATTCATAGGCAAGTTTTTTGGGAGTGCGGATTCGTATCAATACACTTTTAACATTTTATATGCGTGTTTATTCAGTTACGTACTGAAAATATTTCAACTCTATATTCGTTATTGGAGTCGCGTATTATTCGGATAAAAGGATATCGTGAAAGCGCGCACTGTTTTCCTGTAATCACGATCATGAAAAGCTCTTACATTCAAATTAAGCCAAAAGGCTATAGGGTCTTACCACAAAAAAATACTCTTGTTCAACACTGGTTTAAAGACAAAAATGTGTAGGATTTGACACTTGTTTTGAGGTTAAACTATGTGTAATATTTTTGTGTTAACAAGGATAGTGTTTATAATTTCTCATTATTTCAAATAAACAGCATTGCCTATTCGTCCCCTAATTTTAGATGATCATACATGAAAATGTGTGGGTTTTGTAAAGGTTGTTAAAAATACAGTGTTGTTTTCGTGTATCTACTAATGTAGAAAAGTGCAACAAAGACCGCATGCATAGCGAATATAATTTCTCAAAGCGGATTGCGTATGAGGCAAACAAATGGTTTCCATTTAGGAAATAACACTAAAAGTAGGCACATTCGAAACTGCCACTTAAATCTTGGGATCTTCAATAGCCATTTCTCTTACCGTCTTAACCGGTGCTAGGGCTGTCGGGAGCACCCTTGTCCTTAACGCCGCATTAAAGAAAGCCCTACACACCCATACCCGGCGGATGCCATTGTTGATAGCCCTGATAAATAGAGAATAGAAATTCTTAAGTTAGACGATCGACGGTTTTCAGAACTTTAACATTAGGGTTCGGGTATTGATTTTTAGGAACAATATTTTCTGTTACCTAAATTTAGATTTGTTTCTAAACTGCGATACCCTAATTATTATATATGTTGTTCAGAAATATGTTGATTTTCAAATTAATCAAAACGGTCACTAAATACGGATTACCAAATAATTGTAAATATGACTCCAAAAATGATAGTCGCTATTGTGTATTGCCCGGATATTAGGTTTTACCTCAAAACCTATCATCAATGTAAAGATCTGTCATCAAATTAATAGAGTGGGTTCCTAAATATCTGTCACCAAATAATGCATCAAATCTGCTGAATTGCAAACGAAATATTAGGGCGAAGTGGTGGGGTCTGGGTAGGTGAAGCCCTATTTAGCCTTTCATTTTAGATTGACGTGAAAAAATAAAATACCTCTAATTTGCTACAAATTTCTAATTAATTGATGATATATATGTGATAGATCTACTATTTAGGTGACCAATCTAGATAATAATTTGATGACCAATATAATTTTTCGGTGATTTTTAAATAAATTGTATGTAAAAAAATTATTGCATTTATTAAAAGGTTGAGACAATAATTATAGGTTTTTTTCTCTTATTCATTTTATTAGAAAACTGTTATATCGTAAAATAAGTTGCAGAGGAGATATTGTCAAACAACTGTTTAGGCGCCACTTTTCGAATATGGCGGGTCGAGCGGCAACGATACGAGGTGCCAAAGTACAAATTCAGAAAGAGCACGTCAAAACCTATAAAATCACCAAATTTCAGAAATCCACAAATATTTCTAGCTCGCCATATATCGGTCGCACTAAATGACTGGGTCATTATGGTATGTAAGACTAGCTTTATAAACAGCTAATACTTATTCGCTTTAAATTAGAACAACCTATTCGCTAAACTAATCCAGCAAACTGGTCGCAGCCGTGCCTTTGCCACCCCATAAAAGATTATATTTGTTTAACAAATCTATTCACTTGATTCGAACTCACTTAACTATAACTTAGTATAATATTGTAGTAACTGTGCTGTACCTTTAGAGTGACACGCATAAGGTAATTTGCCCACATAACACTGTTTTTTTCTTGCCATCCTTCCACCTCTCTCTGCCTGGGCTTGCAAAGCGCGATAGCAATTATTTCATGCAGCATCGTGTTTCGGAAGACAGGTTAAGCTGTTGTGCCTGGCTCCTGAGTATCTGTTTGTTGTTAGTTGTCCAAAGCTCTATATTGTACTAGCAGGCAACTCAGCTTTGCTATTAGCCTGATATTTGGTTGGTCCTTCGGAATATTATTGCCAAAGAAGTATACAATTAACAATTTTTAATTAATTCACTATAGTCTTCACAAAATAACAGGCCCGGTGACAGCGTCTGTGTCACTGATGTAATAAGGTTGGATTTAGTTTGGGCCAACGGTCCTTTTATTTTGTGAAGACTATAACTATGTGCTAGTCGGGAGCAAAAGATTTGGCGATGACTTTTTATAAACTTCTATGAAATCATCAAAACCTCCCGCGCCCGAATATAGTAGAACTATCCATAGACACGAAATACTTACATCCACATCTATCCATCTCATTAACAATTTTTTGTGGCTTGCCACAAATGATCCATCACGAGTATTATTCAACCATTATTACCATAAAGTTTCCGTTTCGAAGGAAAATGTGTAAGCGGGTAAGCTAAGCGCCCTCATAGCTATGCGTCCGAGGTATGCGCCCTCAGTATATCAATTGTATAAAAGAAGAGGGGCCTTAATAGTAGTTTATGCGACTGATACATAATGGAAGGCATTAAAACTCGAGAGTGGGTTAATGATACGAGCCGAAAGCGAGTTTCATAATAGTATCACTCGAGAGTTTTAATGCCTAATCATGTACAGTTACATACACTAGTTTATCTACACACATATCATAAGCTCTCTTTGATGTGTTCAGGAACCGCATGTTTGACCGGCAAAGTGGCATTGAGTTGTTTAGCTTGTACTGTAGTACCAACTTCTCAGACAAAGTACGCACGCGGGCGGACGTCGGCGTTCGAAATTTGAATGTCATAATATGTAGAAAATTTACACATTATGGTCAAAATGTTTAATATTCACATAATAAATGAGTTTTTACAAAGTAGTTTAACATTATGCTGATCGTAACGTGCGGTTTTTGGACGCAGTAAAGAGGGTTTATGATACGTGTGTAGATAAAAATAAAAATAAATGCAATCAACATAAAACTTAAATAAATTACTAATCATAGTAAATATGTAAGACAATCAAGAAACTCCTCGTGTAAACAAATAACTATAACTAGTAATTAAGCTGCGTAAAGAAATCATTTGCATACATATTTAGGGTTATATCGTGTGAAATTTAAATAACTTATTTAAGACCACATGCTGAGGTCCCGGCTACTATAGCTTAGTAGTAGTAGACGTAAAGCTGGTCAGAGGCCCTAATAGGGCAGCTTGAAAACATATGACTGTCGGGTTGGCCACGAGCGCAACAACCCTCCATCAACCCATACTGAGCCAGCGTGTATGGAGTATGGCTCAATCTTACTCGTATCCGGATTAAGGCTCGTGCCCCTCGGTGGGCACATTAATGGGCTACATTATTATTATTATTAAGACCAAATTTAGACCATAATATGCAAATAAAGATTCTCATTCATTTCTTTTGATATAATAACACAGAACAAGCTGTAAATAATGTTGTAAACAACTAACGGTTTTGACTATCTTACGGTGACATACGTAAATATCTACACTAATAAAAACATTTTTACTTTGACTTTTGACTCTCAAATTTTCCCATAATTTTTTGAAAAGGTTTAATCACAACGGGCCAAATCTGTACTAAAGGCTGATTTTCGCAAAGCCTATTTTTTCAGAGATGATCACGCGTTAATATCCACACGCTTTTGCATAACAGACGGGCGCCAACATTATAGACAACCAACACGCGCTCGCCTTGCATTGGGGATCCCCAAATATTCAAGAATTAATTTTGAACTCATTTCTTTAATGCCAACTCATACTGATTGATTTTTGGATCAGCCAGAGTCAGTTTTCGCTATTTTAAATGTTATCTGAGATTCATTCCTGAAATAAACATAAAACATAAACATTTACATACAGGCACATACCTTGCAGGCCCCACCCTAGGATACACTGTGTCGTGGGAACTAGAAACAGCGACGTCACACACATATAAACATCCAAGACCCGGGGTTTTTTTCTTTACCCCCAGCCGTGGATCAAACCCGGGACCTCTCGCATGGCAGGCAGAACCACAACCGCTGCGCCAGAGGTCGTCGAAATCGCCCTTATATGATGAGGATCGAGCTCTCACGGCCAATTTTAATTTATACTCAACTCACTTTAGTTTATAGAACATGAATCTCCGATCTATACTTCCTTCCGGACTGAACAATTTATACACACAGCGTGACACAAAATTTTAATCATTCTGTTTACTCCTCCAAAATGATCTAGACGGCTCGTCAAATAAAATAGAACACATTCGTACAAATTAATATAATAACAGTTTTATGTTGAGCTTCGTGGTCCAATGGGTTTCACGCTTGATTCTCACACAGGAAATGCAAGTTCTGAACCTGATGATGTCCGACGATCAGTGTTTCGGACGACACGTTAACCTGGCTACTACCGCTACGTGATGGTAGTGGTCACAAAACCCCTCCATAAACCCGCACTGGGCCAGCGCCATGTTGTATGGCTTAATCTTACTCCTATCCAAGTAAGGGCCTGTGCCCCCGGTGGGGACATTAATGGCTAAAAATAATAATAATAATAATAATAATACCTTAGACACTATTTACACACATTGATCTAGCCCTTAACTAGGATTCCCTGTATCTTGGGTACTAGACAACGATACACATACTTATATAGATAAATATTATACTTAGATAGATAAACAACCATAACTAGGGTACAAAAATCCGTTCTCATCAAACAAATATTTGCCCCCACCGGGACTCGAACCCGGGACCCTTGGCTTCCTAGGCAGGGTCACTGCCGACTCGGCCATTCGGGTCGTCAATAATAAATAATGTAGATGATATCTGCCTCCGTCCGTATTTAGGTATTAATGTAAATGTTGTACTTATGCACATGATGAAAAACCATTAGATATGTACGATTCAAGGATATTTATTGTGTCCTTATGTATGTGTTGGCGTAGTTAATTAACTTGATCATAATCAAACTTACAGGGCTATCATTTCGCCAGGTATCTAATTTCCGTTAAGTACAGCCCGATCAAAAAATCTGTAGGCGTGTGCGTGAGCAGCGTTGCCGGCACGCCATTCGTAAATGACGGACGCCAACAAAATTGGAACGTAAAGAAGTAAATCACGACTCAACAGGCCTTTCCTGCCGTTAACGATATCGACTCGAACTTGGAGCGAAAACCGTGAAAGTAAGTTAATTAATCACAGGTGGTACCGCTAGAACTACCGGGGGGCGAGGGGGGAACGAAGCCTGTCGTGAACCGAGCGGGGTGCGTGAAACATGCACACACAATACCCACTCGCGATCGAACGTACTCGCCCTTTAATTACGAAGCATCGTCTCAAGGCTCCCGAATTATTCAATTACCATAAAATATTGAAGTCGCACGTAATTGAAACGACTGCGTGGAGAGACAATAAAGTAGTGAGTGCGGCAGGCGAGCGCGGGAGTCATCAATAAGGGCCATACGTTACGGCAGGCCGGTTCATTACGGCGATGGCTCCACGTTATTGCAAGGGAGTTAGAGCGAGTGCGCGGTGCGACACTCCAGCGACGATAAATAGCACCGACCGCCTTGAAGCTGCTTTGTTTCTTGCGCAAATTTCATTTACATTAGAGGTGCTGAGCCGAGTCTCCTGAGAGTCATATGAAGCCGGCTTGCAGATTCATGGAAAACAAGTTACGAGCGGCGAGACCGCGTGCCGCAGACCTTAATCTAGTCTTGGTAGTTGCCGCCGCGCGCTGCTCTGCCTACTTAATTAC
This sequence comes from Argyresthia goedartella, assembly GCA_949825045.1. NCBI lineage: Eukaryota > Metazoa > Arthropoda > Insecta > Lepidoptera > Argyresthiidae > Argyresthia > Argyresthia goedartella. Next base: position 11,981,602 of record OX463820.1, on the reverse strand, counting down.
TCCAAATTAGTACAACTTATACCTATATACGTCACTAACTTTCTTGTTGGGGTATTACTTATCCGGAATATCATGTAATTTGTCATAAAACCGTGATTCGAGAGATGCAAGTTATGAAGGTTTTGATACATTCTTATTAAAATGGTTAGATGAATTTTACGATCGTTTAATGAGAATTGCAGGCTTCGGGCAAGCATTTCAACAGTCGAATAAAGTGCCTTGTCTAAAACACAGTAACATTTTCCCGCTCTAATGCATATTTTACATGTTACAAACTCCAAAATACGTCTATTGTAAAACTGATGTAAATAAGTAATGATCTCTGAATAGTTTAGTTCACAGTCAATTTAATTGTGTGATTCAATTGGTTGGCAGGACGGACGGATTGGTTAGACCACCAATTTTTATGATTCCGTACCCGAAAGGTGCCGAACGGGACCCTATTACTAAGTCTCTGCTATCCGTCTGTCCGTCCGTCCGTCCGCGGGCTCTATCTGTTGAACCGAAATAAATTTGCACAGAATGTCAACTGTACACAGAATGTGCAATGTACAGACGACCCGAATGGCCGAGTCGGCAGTGACCCTGCCTACGAAGCTAAGGCTCCCGGGTTCGAGTCCCGGTGGGGGCACATATTTGTTTGATGAGAACGGATGTTTGTACCCTAGTCATAGTGGTTTATCTATCTAAGTATAACATTTATCTACATAAGTATGTGTATCGTTGTCTAGTACCCAAGATACAGGGAATTCTAGTTTGGGGCTAGAACAATGTGTGTAAATAGTGTCCAAGGTATTATAGGTATTATTCTGTAAAACAAATAATAAACTACACGGGATTTTATAAATTAAAGGGCGTCTCCATACAAAAGACGTTTTTTAAAACAAGCCGCGATATAACAAACCATAACTTGATTCAAATATGGCCTAATTGGTTTGTTATCGGTTGCGCAATCTAAGGGTTCTGGGTTCGAATTTATGTTCGGACAAAATGTTATAATTCTCTTTTTCTTTTTTTTTAGTGGTTACCTTTTCTTGTGCGATGGTACGAAACCATTTGTGTGCGAGTCCGACCCGCACTTAAGCTTTTAAAGAGGCCAGTTGAAAATAACCGGTATTTTCAACTGGCCTCTTTAAAAGCTCGATACAAATTAGTTAAGCAGCGACTGCGCAGTAATGTTGCTTACAATTGCAAACGAGAGCTAATTCTGTTGAGTATCTGCCAATATTCGGTTTTGTTTGTTTTCTCTTGTCTCTGAGCAGTGGGGTTTTATTTGATAAAGTATTGCTCAGCTAACCTTGGGGCCGTGTGGTTCAACTGCTTGGTGTGGCTGTTCAAATTACCAGAAAATTTTTCTTTTCCTGGTGGTTAGAATTTTAAGACGAAGTCTTTAGATTTGTTGTTGATATTTTTGATACATAGGATATTTGGAGCATGGAGCCACATATTTTTTGGGGACTAGGGGGCATTACTTTGAACAACTTTCACTGCGATACCGATTTGATCAGTGCAACATTGTTTTTAACTTCTATATACATTTGGATCGAGCGGTCATCAGCTGATTTGTATGGAGAAGTGAAAAATCATATAACTGTGATGAAATCGGTTTTACGGTGAAAGTTGTGAAGAATGATGTAGCCTACTCCCAAAAATGTTGTCGCTCCATACTCCAAACATCCTATATCACATCTACTTATGGACGTCGACTGTAAAATCGTTTGGGTTAGCCCAAAACTTGCATTTAACTGATTTTTAATCCCAATCGGGGATCGAAACCGGGACCTCTCGCATGGTAGGCAGAGCCACAACCGCTGCGCCACAGAGGTCGTCTAAAATAAAATATCATATCTTTCAGACCGACCATCTTCAAATAAAAAAATGCTTCGTGAGTGAGTTTAATTTGAACTTAAGTATTATTTTCTTCTTGTTGTTAGTTAAGAAATGGTTTGCAATTGCAGGCGAAGTTTCCAACTCCGATATTATTTACAACTTTGATGTGAGACCACAATAGGTGTATAACACAATAAAAGTATGAAATATCTACGAAGTTCGGATTGAGACGATAAAAAATCACACGTGGAGATAATAAACCTTTTACAAAGTTCCAAACACGTTTGCCTCTACTGCTCTTCCTGGAATGAACTTTCGCGGACTACTTAAATCTAACTGGCATCATTATCAAATTTTGAGTTTGAGCTCTAAGTCGTCCAGTTAAGATTCAAAGCCAAAGGAAACTTTACAAACGATAGTAGAAACATATGGGGTAACGGCCACAAATGGCAATCGATTTTTCTGGAACATCTATAAGAAGACGCCATCATGAATGTTGCAGACCTCCCCACGATGTTCGTGAATACTGCCCCTTAATATTTGATGTCCAACTAGCATTTCTATGACGGTGAATTGCCACCCCACCAGCCAACGTAGTTACCACTGTAATTTGAAATACAACATTAATGTGACATGTATACGTTTCATGCTACTTTTAGCAAGCTAGTTTTTGTATTTGTACAACTCAACGGACTTATGTTAAGATGGAACTTTAGCGGGTCATCTTGTTTAGGTATTTGTTAACTATCTCACAAAGTCCACACATTTGCAATGGACAGAGCCTACGTTCGGCATATCTTCAAGTCCAAACATCTGTATATTAAACACCATATTGCTTTCATCATCAGCCGTCTCTGACGTTCCGATATTCCCTTCGAGTGTCTGCGAAATACGAGTGGCTAGAGGGCTATCAGGGGAGCGCGTTGTAGGTAACGTCGCCGCTTATCGGCTCAGCGACGCGAGGACTCGATCGCATATATCTGATTTGAATTTCGCGCATTACATCCTATCACTGAGACCCCGTTCCCCCAACTCTATGCCCCCCGCGCCCGCAGTAAACTCTCCACCGACAGTTTAAGTAACTGCACAGAACCCCGAGGAAAATTAATTATGCTTCTCTGTTTTAGGGATCCGTGTTCGAAGGGTGCCAAAGAGACTCTATTACTAAGCCTCTGTTGTCCCTATGTCTGTCCATATGTCATAGATAAAGAGTTGCAATTTTCACTGAATGTGATTCAGTGATTCAGTGATTCAGTAATCAGGCCTAAACAAAAACATTTACTTACAGGCACACTAGGATACCCTGTGTCGTGGGAATCAGAAACAGTGACGTCACACACATATACATCCAGGACCTGGGGTTTTTTTTTTATTCGTGAATAAAATAACAGTTTTAACAGTTCCAAAAAAGTATCTATTTTGATTAGCAGTCAAATACTGTATTGCGGAAAATTAATTTCACTTAAATCCTCATTTATAAATGTCACCGTAAGATTGTCAAAACCGTTAGTTGATAAACTAACGTTATTTTTCTCGTTATTTGGTCAACTATCGAGAGATAGTAAACTATAGAGTACTGCATACTATATGACGCGTTAATTGAATACCTAACCGTTAAAACCGTTAAATAGTAAACTGGTTTAACTGGTTTGGGTGAAGACTAGAGGGAGCCAACGCAGCGAAGCTGCCGAATAGTCTTCGTGTTAGGTTGACATGTAAGAAAAAAAGAAACGGGACCTCTCGCACAGTGGCAGAGCCACAACCGCTGCACCACAGAGAATGTGTATTTCCGTTGGCGCTACTGCAACTAATGATAAATTACGCGCAATGTTGAATATTAAAGGGGCTCCCTATGTAAACAACTTTCGTATGCGTGTCCGAATTTCACTTTACAGATTTTTTTGAACTGTTGCGTAAATCTCCTTCCTGTGCGAGGCGAGAAACATTTCACTATCCGTGACCTGTTGAGCATAATATCTCCAAGCGTCTTGTCGGGCTTTATGATTTTTAGCTCTCACCTGTCACGTACCTTCACAAAAGTGCATTTCGCTACATAGTGACTTTCGTATTTTTAACCAAGTTCAAGACGGAGGAGTTTCTCGATTCGGCCGTGTTTTTTGTATGCCTGTAAAGTGATTATTTCGCCAAATATAAATATATTTTGGTGATTCTTGTATTTATTGGTAGGTCATACTTTAGAGTTGGTCCTATATACATTTTATCAAAATTGAAATAGCACTTTTTGATAATATCATCAAAAACAAAATATATATACACAGATGACATTTGGTTTGTGGTTCCCCTCAGAAAAAGTTTTGGAGGACTTTTCCCAACCGGCGGGGAGGGAGAAATAAGGCTTGAACTTGAAGTCGGCTTTTTTAAGTTTTCAGCTTGGCGAATTATCTTGTAGAACAAAATTCGTGCGATAAGTTTTCTAAGCAACCTAAGCGTCTCGCAGCGTTTAATGGAGCACTATTTTTTATCAGCGGATCAGTATTCGGTGAACGCTTACCTCACTGGGAGGCTGGAGGTTCCCACGCCCCCGCTCTGCCGCCGCTCCGCCACCGCTCGACGGCAATCAGGGCGGAGGCGACGCGACGCTCTGTCAATACGAAGCCGAGGTTTCCCTGATAAACTTATCTAACACCCCCGCCCGCCTCACCCTGCGCACAGCTCAACATTGTCTACGCGTTTATCTCTCACGTATGTCCCCGGTAGGTATATACGGGAACGAATGCCAACCAGCTTAGCGCAGGAAACACCGGTGATAAACGGACCACCGAAATATCGTGACATTCTAAAACTTTTACACGAGAAAACTTTGAGACGTATATTTCAAACGTTTAGATGACGTTTAAGCATATAATAATTTGTTCGCTCAAAAGATTCGCTGTTTTTATTATATCCTGGTATAAAAGTTGTCTATTTGGCCGCATGCCCACAATTGTCCAGCGGAGGAATTTCGAAGGAAACAGAAACAGTATGAGGAATCAAAAGCAGATTCTTACAAGACTATAAGTTCAAAAACGAAAACCTGACTACCAAAAGATCGCGCTCTAAAGAGTATGAAACCTAGCTATATAGCCAACGGGCGGTCAATATGCTTCGAACGGCTAAATTCAAGCAAAACAGCAAACAAGAGCTAGTAAAATATATATATTGGAATGAGCTTATTAAGCCCTTTGATACCAAACACGGCCCTATAATCTATAAGCTTTTTTTTAATCCAGTACATTATGCCTATAATACATTTAGTGTGACACATAGCCTATAACCAGCGGATAATCAATACGCTTCTAACGATACCTCATTTGTCAAATTCTGATAAATAAATATGTACATACATACATACATCCACACTTCATACATACATACTACAGTCAAACACATAACCCTCCTTTTGGCTTCGTTGTAGTCGGGATATAAAATGCTGTTAACGTCAACACACATACGCGCGGGTTTCCGTGGGTTTTGTACCGCGCGGATTTCCCGTTCACTTGCTATATTTTTTCGCACGGGTCCTAGAAAAATCTCGAGTAGATTGTCGGTGCTAAGATTTCAACAGTTTCGGAGTGTCCAAGTCAGCAAAGCTACGAACACTTTACGATATCGTAGTTCCATAATCCGGAGACCGGGACGCAGGGCGGGCGGCGGGGCGGGGGGCCAGTCTCCTGTGCCGAAGGACCGAGTACAATAACTCATAGGTCCCCGCAAATACGCAGCCAATATACGCATTAATAAAATTCGACTTAGGCCTTAAATACACCCCAGGGCTTTCTATCGGTCCCAATACGCTTCCTGGTCTACGTTTGTTTTATTTCTCCTTTTTCGTTCCGACGTTTTTTATGTTCGTCGGATGGTCCGTGAAGGTGAATTAAAAAAACATCAAGAAGCCCATCGCTTCCGAGTTTAAATGTTTCAAGGAGGAATGATTGCGTAATCTTGCGCAACTTGTATAGCAACATTATCCCTTATAATCAACTCGGTCAGCGACTTTATATCTTCCTGCTTCACGTTTGCGACGCGACTTATGACTTACCTGAAGTAAAATTTAAATACCTGCTCAAAAATCATCGCTTTGAATAAAATTTGCATTGAGACGCGTTCGAATTCATTGACAGCAATGTTTTACCTTAAAAGGTTTTCGCTCGAGCCGATCGTGCGTGAATTTAATGGCCGCTTTCAGATTCGTAATTCTCGTTCACATGCGAATATTCTCGGCGCGGGGCTTAGGCGGTGTTTTGCGATGAGACAATTAAATTTCTCATACGCTGATGGGATTGGAAAAGGCGTCGAGGTTTCTGCGCGAGGGAATCCGCAGCTGCCTCTCTGCTCTCGGAGGAAATACGCGTGTTATGTCCGCTCGGTTAAACTGCGATCTTTTGCATCGAGCCGGCGTCGGAGCGAGACGATTCGCCCCGGATCGATATATCGCCTCTCGATCCGAGCCCAGCGGGGCTAAATACAATTTACCTTTGTTATTTTTCGTGTCATTAAACTGCGTTGCGATCACGAGCGCTCGGTTGGTATTCCGAACTCCGATGCGAATTGTTTGTAAGCTTTTGTTTCTCGCTCGGGCCGCGCGCGTCAGCGACGCGACATCAATTAACGTCGGAACCGGAGACTGAATTTCTCCGGCCGGCAGCCCTTCGAACTCTGCCTACGTTGAATTATACCCGATTTATTTTCGTTCCTCATTTAAATATATGCCGGTGTGATAAGTGCGGCAATTATTTTTTATTTTACGCCGCCGTGGAAGGTAATTATTTTGATTTACCGCCAGGCGTATTTATCAACACCGTCGTCGCTTTGTTTTATGCACGTATATTCAACTAACGATGTACTAGTTGAATTGATGAGGACGATCTCATCATCTGATCGTGTGTCGCGTGCTCGTACCTCGAAAATGTGTTAAAGCAAATTAGTTTTGGAGTCTCGCATTTATCTAGTGCGTCCATCCTGTGGGTTGCGTGTTGCTGAACAAATGGGTGCCGCGCGCGGTATTGGCGGCGGGCCCGGGTCGCGGCGAGGCGTACGCGCCGCTTCATTTGTAAGGCTTTATCTGATCTAAGTAATGGTGACACTCGCCATTTTTAGATAAATCTACAAAGTTAACTCAACCTCTCGTTAAGGCCCGTGTACACGTTTTGACGTGAGTAAAGAATTCCACTGCAGTAATAAAATGAAGACCTTCATAGGATGTGTAGTAAAATATTTAAACTTCCACAAATAAAGCGCATATGAAAGCGCATGCAAAAAGTTTTAAAAGCTTCGCCTTCGATGATAGAGTTTACGCCGCCGCCCCAACTTCTGACATCAGAGCGGTAGACTTTCTAATTAAAATGTCCCTGTAAGAATCTCCGTTTGCACGCATAAAACTTTCTAAAAACACACTCAGTCGTAAAGCCTGAGTACACTAGAAGATATGCATCTCAGCCAGCAGCGGCGCGTTAATGCAAAGGCACGTAGTTCAAAGACACATCGGAGCTAAAAGTTTAGCAAAGTGCACACACTGCGAGAGGCCGTGGCAAAGCCTTCATTTGTCGCCTGCTGACGGCCGGGTGACAAATGTGGCCGCGGCTTTGCGCCTCGCGAGGACGCGTCGCGATTATGCGCCGCCATGAAAAATGAACTCAAAACTTTCCATCTATTTATACCGCACCCATCCGCAAACATTGAGTGCTCAGTAGAAACGTTTGCGTAGTTCGGACCGCAACTTTGTCACGGCAAACAATGGTTGTGTGTTACTTTAATCCCAGAAATTATTGGTTCTCACAGCGCCATCAGTCTGTCTGGCTTAAACTTAATTTAAGCCTATGTACTTTTCCGTAATGATAAGACTTCGTTTCGAAAATTCCATCGCAAGAGGTTTGGGTTAGCGTAGATTGGGTAATTTATACTTGCCTCCTACCCTCCCTGCTCGGGGGAGGAGGGTGGAGAGGGGCAAAAGGGGGGAGAGGAAGCACTAAAGAACCATCGTGTTTGAAAAAATTGCCTGTGATTAAACGACTGGTTTAATTATAAACCTGCGTTGTCAATCTAGGCTGTAACGGTCGGGTTTTGTTTACGTTGTGCATTTTGATGAGATCCTAGACTTTGATTTATGAGTAATATTTTGGAGAGATGAAATTGATAAGCTTTTCATCCTCAAGGCTTTTGTCTACTGAGGTCATAACAGATGTTAAGGTCATAGAAACCGTAATTTTTTTAAGATGTTATACGAGTATTGTGAATTAAAAATGTTTAATGTTTTATACTAATCTTGTACGAAATAATTTCATATCTCAGGCCAGAAGCAACAGTTGTTTCAGGGGTGGCACCTCATAGAATTATCAGAAATAACTTGGTACTAAGAAAATTATTATTTCAAAACAATCTCTTCAGACCTCATAATGTTGTCCTACTGTACAATTAGTATTCGATGATAAGCTCCTTGATGTGATAAAGCGAATTAAAATTCAATTTGTGATTTGAGCCGTGAACCATAACCGACTGCCGGCCGGTCTCACCCCCCTCTTCCATAATTTCGAGACTCGCCGCGCCCGTTGTCGAAGCGAAATTCATTCCACGAGCTCGGCAGACTTTAATAATGGCACAATCGAGTCTTAAGCTCATTAGGCAACGACTCGTGTCACGATTTAAAGCTTTCGTCTCCCGTTTCAGGTGGAATGCAAAAAGGCGCAACCCAAAGAAGTGATGCTTCCCGCGAATTTGGCGAAGACGAGAGCCGCAGGGCGCGGCGCGTACGGTGAGTTGGTAGGCCCCGGCGGGGGAAGCGGGGGGAGCGGTGGGGTGCGGTACGCACCGTACCCCGCGCCGGCGCCTCTGCTGGTGGGCGGCGCGGCGGCGGCGGCGGCGGCGCACTACCGGCGGTCGCTGCTGGCCGGTGCGCTGCGCCCGGCCGCCCCGCGCGCGCGCCCTCACCTGGCGCCGCTCGGCTGCCCCCCCCTCGCCTACTCCGTGTCCGAGCTGCTCGGCGCGCACGCACTCGACCTCTCCTCCCTCTACACCCCGCTGGCGCACGCGACCCTCCAAACTCCGATGCCGCTTTGATCCGCGATCCTCTTCCAGCAGCATCCCCACCACCCCTTCTAACCCGGCGCACACACCGATCCCGATTCCCTTTGTCTGAGATGATCGCGCTCTATGTGGCGCTGGCGCTCCTGTCCATTCCTGATTATCGCTACATTCCTAGTTCACTCCTCTCAGGTCACTTAGCCGCACACGATTTAGGGGAACTGATAATATCTGAAGTGTCTTATTTTCAGTAAATGTCGTTAGCGATGCAGTTAGATAGCAGATTTTCGAATAATGTACTTACGATATTAGAGATTTTTAGTCTGCTCTCAGATTCGATCAACTTTTATATTTTAAATAAATGCAGTGCAGTGCGTTATTAGATAACGATTATCTGGATACATTTTCGTAGGATTCATAATAGTGAAAGATATTTTTGTACCAGGTAGAGACGCTTCATTCATCATCGACCAGAAAGTTACGCACCGACTCTGGTGTCCGATATTATATTGGTAGTTATGAAAAGATATAATCTAAGGAAGATAACAGTCCCACAAATTCTTGCCAGTATTGCTACTTATCCATCCATGAATATCTACAGTATTAGATGTCAATTATAATTTGCCATTATTGCAGGACTACTATTTGAAGAGAAATGAGGTCTTTGCAATAGATGATTACTGATTAGATTTTTTACGATAAAATAGCTTTACAGTTTCTTGTCATCTTTCCCAAATTAAACATGAGTGGAACAACAGAGGTATTATCAGATTGTACTTAAATTACGAGTTTTGTGGACGTACTTAGAGTAATATTTATGTCTTTTATTTATTTATTTTGTACTAAGGTACCTATTTTAGTGTTAGTTCTAAATGTGTTCAAACAAATAGATTTATTTATATACACAATTATTCTTTACCTTTTAGTTATTATAATTCTGAAACACAGTGCCAAACTCTGACAAAACTTTCATTGTAGATTTATTTAGTTGTACATGTTTTTACTCTTCCTATTAGTATATACTATTGTCGTATAAGTATAACAGTAAGAACTGAAATACTCATAAAATGTAAATCTTAGAAGTATTACACGAGAAACTAATATATATTAATTTGTATTAACTTTATAGGAAGCACTCATAGTACTTAGATTAATAAATATTGTTTCTAAAAGTATTTAAATCTGTCTGTTTGTTTAACATGTTTAGCTTTAGACTAACATGATGTAGACTAGAATAACAGTATAGCCGATATGTATCGTTTACTACAACGAAGTATATTCATTCATATATCTACTAATATTCCCCTGTAATGCCACTAGGAGATTTTGTTAAAAACTTGTGGCAACTATTGAATGTTTTTAAATCACAATTAACAAAAAATTACATTAAACTATATATGATATAGTATATCACATATTTAATCTCTAAATATATTCAAAATAACTCAAAATTTTCGCCAAGCAAAATAGTGTCTCAAGGCACATTCATTACTCAAAATATAGCTATATACTTACTTACATTAGGTGTTATACATGTAAGGATCGTTCGATTTATGTAAATGTTTTTACATTTCTAGATTTCATGTGGTCATTGGGTGCTCTTCCTGAGGGTAAGTTTTTGAATGCATTTTTTCTCAAGTCACATCCATTTCTAATACTTCTACACCCGCCCCATTCATTCCACTTATTGCTATGTATTGATTGCCTTTCAATTGAGCCGTAATGTAATTTTAAAACTACTATTACTTACCACCGTAACTGCGGTAACACAAATACTAGGACAATAAAACTGAATTGCTACTAACGAAATAATATGAAGTTGTATTAGAATTCGTGCATCGATGCGTCATTTAGGTGTCAATACCATTTAATTAATAGTTAATGGGATATTTGATTACCGGGATAGATTGTCGTACTACATGTGTGTGAATTTTGTGATGGATTGTGCTGCCGTGACAGACAGACACACTATTTTGATTGGCAATAATTTGATAAAGCATCGAGCGTAGTAATCGCATCAGAATTGCAATTCGGCCATCCTTCATTTTGCATTTTTGTTTTTTTTTTCTAAAGTCCGGTAATAGTTATAGTTATAGCCACACGAGTTATAGCCAAAAATGTAATAAATAGCCATTATTTCAGTATTAATCTAGTTGGTTTGTAAGTTACTTAGTAACCCGACACGGTAGTTGTAGGCGTCTTTAATATGAGTAGTCATTAAATAATGCCATTGTCGATCCACTCTTACAGCGTGCTACATTAGATGATGTTTACAAAATATCATCTTCTGGACAAAGTCCAAGGCGCTGTCGTACCTAGCCTACATGTACACATGTATGTACCATATACGACGTCTCTATTTTAGAACTGGGCCACCGTGACACTGTTCGATACCCTCAACGCGTCAATAACACAAGCGAAATATATCTCAATAACGCATCTACGTAATGAAGTTCTTGGCATGCAAATCTATAATTAACATAACCTTCGCTTTTCACCAAAAAATACTTCCTGAAATATATTTTTATAAAGTTGTTCTTTCGCCTGCAGGTTTCCCCGCTGCGTACGCCGCCTACGCGGCTGGTCGGAGCTATTCGGGCTATCCTAGCTTCGGGCTGCCTTACCCCGCAGGTAATTCGCTGGCGAGCTTGCACCACCAACTGTCCGGCAACTACCACCACCACCTGGCGACCCTCCTGCCGTACCACCCGCTCGAGCTGAGCGGAGTGTACAACGTGCACGCCATGCATCTGTGAACTCGCGCCGCGCGGCAATGCATTCCCCACACTAATCGCCGACGGCGAGGCAAAAACTGATTTAGCGTTAATATGAAGGGACCCTTAAGGTGATTCAACGCAAATCATTTTTGCTCATGCCAAATTCCTAAACGTTAACTGCCTTCATATACATAACCATCTAACACCTACTAATATTATCTGCTAATGTCAGGTCTTAACTAACTTGCCTCGCGCCAAGACCAAGTTTGGTGTGAACAACTTTGCAATCACTATAATATCTCCAGAAACGACAAAACCATAAGATAATGCACCCGTCAATTACAAAACGTCCATGTTTTGAACTACAACAAGCAATTTATTGTTTACCTTCAGAATTTTGTGTAGAAAATCCGGCCAATTGCGAGCGCCTCGCGTCGTGTTTACAGACGAGTCACCCTAACGATTCTCAAATGCTACGCGTCGAGCAAATACTTTAGTGCAAACACGATGCTCACCTCTCCCCGCGCCGCCCGCCCAGCAGACGTGCCCCGCCCGCCCCTCATTAACAAGGAAAGCTTTTAGAAAGATTTAAACAGATTCAAACAAAAGTACTGAAAAAGTGACGTCCTTTTTGTGGTGACTTCCATGTAAATCTCGGGAGCGGACCAAAAGAGAATTTCCTCCAATTATACGTAGTCCTCCAGAGCCTTCTAGTCGAGGTCGTCAAATGAGACAAGAATGTTAATATTCACGTGACAGTGTTTTTCGGGGTCAGCGTATTAGGAGGCGAAGGTTGGGCCGTAGAATGGCGTCTCCGGCGGGCGCGATGGCGGCGATGAGAGGGCAGGAGGGAACACAGCTGCACAAACACTCAGCTCGGTTTGCTCACATGTTTGATCCGAGCTGTAACGCTCTAGTTTCTGCATCGGGTAGGCCTAGCTGACTTAAAAATCGCAAACTCATTCATGAATCGTAATTGGCCGGGATCCCTGAAGTGGTCACACTCGCTCTCTGTTTATTTTGGTAAACTTCGGACATCAATTGATACTATCGGCAGTGAGTTGGTGACCGTGGTTAGTAGTTTTTATTGCGTATTAGTCGAACAAATTGTTCCGCGTTAATTACTTTGCATCGACCGTTTTACGGCACGCGAGACTAACGTTTCTAATCGCCAGGCGGTCCACAAAAAGCCCACCGATTGCGGGCGTTTGTTCAATTGTAAATATAATTGAACAATGGCGCGGCTCTATAATTACACAGGTGTACGTACGAGCCGTTGAAATTAATGGTGCTATCGAGCGACGAGCGCGTGTTAGATTACGTGTTGATCCGCCCCCGTGTATCCTTTATTGGCTCGCTGAAGTCGCGCTAACTTATTTTGTCGCTTAATACGTGAGAGCTGGTGCTGCAGCTTGAATTTTCGCGCCAGCTCATTGTGTAAGCCGGGCACTATTCTTGGCGTAGCTTAAGAGTTTACGCACTCGGAAACGGTGTTGGTCGCTGGCGATATGACCGCAGGCTGGCGGCAGGGCCCAGCGTTGCGCCGGCGCGCCGCCCGCCCACAATTAATGTCTGCCCATTACGGCTATTAGTATTCCTCCACTGACACCGCTGCCAGCATATTGGTATCGTTATTTCCAGCGCCAATATTTAGTCCGACATAAATTATAAAGCGCCCGAGATGTTTCGCTCTGATTTAGTTAATTAAATTTCGCGATTACTATAGTAATTTGAAAGGCTCCTCGGAAGCTGGGCTGCGATGCCGGCACACGCTGTGATTGCATTTTGTAAGAGGAGAGACGTGGTCCTTTGACACTGGCAGCTTCGTGCGATATGACAAAGTACCCGCGACTGCGCGACCCACAACTTCGGAGCAAGCTTTTAATATGGAGTAGTCTCCTACGTAAAGTTCGGAAACGTACACGTACCTAGGAATCTTGAACGTATAAATAATTCCTTATAACTTCTGAGAGAATTTGTCTTTGAAAAATCCTTTGAAAGATTGGTCTATAAATGTTACTGCGTCATGTGTATCAACAGCAACACGGATCACTAAAATATACTTTACATTTGAAAGTTGGTAATAGCTTGCTCAAATACTAGAGAAATTAAATCCCTCTTGCTACAAGCTAATTTGAAATATATCAAAATACTCTCCCTGAGCTGGCCGGGTTGCATAGATTATCTGGCAGTAGACCTACGCGCTGAAACAACCTACCCCACATCTAATCTGCATATTTATTGAAATTGTAGTCAGGAGTAGATTTTAGTATTAGAGATAGCATCGTAAAATTAGGTAGATATATTTTGACTTTTTCCTCTATATTCCTACTGGATTGAATATTCGTAGCATTTGAGGCCTGCATAGCAATACATTATAAACCGCTTAGGAATAGTAATATTTCGATTTTTCTCATAGTTGAAAATAGGATTTTAGAAGTTGAATTCTTATAGAAATAGGAAAGTTTGCTGAGGACAAACGTTTTGATAACCATACGTATGTACATTTGTACTGCAAAACACTGTCATTTCGTTTATTATTTTAAAATATATATGCACACACTGGAAAACCATTTAATATAAAAGCATGCAAGAAGGTACATTTAGATTTTTCCAGCTACTTTTTGTCCTCAGCTCACATTTGTAGTCACTTTATCATAATAATCGTAAACTATGCATTTAAATTAAATAAAGTTTACCTAGCTAAGAAGAATTAGGTCATATACTAGTAAGTAGAGCATTCATTTCGAAAATTACTAAGTTTAGAGGATGAGTAAAAAATAGATTATTATTTTTGCTGTAGTCATTTCTTATAGTCTTAGGTTAGTTTCATTTAAAATTAAAATTGAAGAATTAAATATAAATCTTATCGAGCTTGAAAAATGTTATTTCAATACCTAATTGGATATTTCGCAATAATTATAATAATTTATGTTCCGTTCTGATGTTATGATATGTTTTAATATTTACACTGCTTAAAATTTAAGCCTTAAATAATAATGTTATTGATATTAATATTTATTGTTGTTAGTGTCGGTCTTATATTTTTGGATGCGACTATTTTAATGCTATCAAATCCAAGATTTTATCGTTAAAGTGTCTTCTGTATAAACATACAACGAATCATATCGGGAGTTTTCCCTTTATAATTTATCGGTATAAAGCAATGAATCTGCTTTTATGATTAAAGACATTGCTTTTTAAACCACACCTCGCAATATTAATTTTCACAAAACAAAGGTTTTTGTATCGAAATGTATGCATAAGTTAGTAAATTGATCATTGCAACCGTCCTCGTATCGCCATCCTCTAAACTAGTCAAAATGATAAAGCTTCAATTAATAATGATATCGATTTTATAATAAATAAGTATAACTATATCGGCGGACAGCGGAATCTAATATTGAATAAGAAAAACCGGTTTACGATAATAATTCATTTTTAAAGTATTTTTCATTTCGTGAAATATTTCATATAAACATTATCATGAAATCGCTACCAAGTTATTATTATGGCAATTTAAGAAAATTACATTATACTCGAAGCAGCCATGCCGTGAATAACCCCACGCATGTGAAATAGTGATCGTGAGTGATAATGATCAATCCAACCCATGGAATAACACAATGATCCGTTTTCCGTATGGTGAATGTGCGTGATTCGTATACGATAGAGAAGAACATTATAAAAGTAGAGTAGGATCAATGTCTGTAGCGTGCAAACAATTTTAAATGGCCTGAAAACAGTAAACAGGAAACTATCAATTCCAAGTTTTCCCATAAACATTCGATGAGTAGAGCTCTGGGCTATATTCACCGGTTTTTGCTCTATTCCGGGGCGTAATGGCATATTTCTTTTTAATTTTGTTTTTTTCCTCTTGTCCTTTCATTTTGAGTAGAATAGTCTTATCTGGGTTCTCCGCGACGTTTTCTTATTTTATTTGACGTCGAGAGCCTGACGGAACCCCGTGTTCAGCGTAGCGGGCTTTGTAGCTTTTTTATTTTGTGTACGCAGGTGTAGTGGGAGTAATACCACCGGAAAGTCGTCTTTTGGTCGGTGCGGAGTACGTAAACGCGGGCCTGCTAGGGCAGAGCTCGTGAGCGCCACACCGACCGAAGCCGCTCCTCTACAGCCACTATCCCGGAAACAACCGCTAACGGCTCCCGGAAATTTTCTTTCAACATCTAAAGAAAATAAATCTCTTAGCGAACGAACAACTCTTTGGTATTACGCCCTGCGTATCTCCCCCCCCCCCTTTTAAGTAGCGGTAGAGGAATGCAATGTCGCTAGCTGCATAGACATAGACAAGGTCGCACGGCTTCCCAGATGCGTGCGTGCGGCAGATCGCCCGACTAGGTGCGCCCAATAGCCCGATTCGGAAAAAGCAAATAAAATACGCAATATGCGGCACCGCTCAGGAAGTCGAGCCAATTAGGTAATGCTAAGTTATTGTAGGTATCGTCTAATTCTGCCAAATCTCTATATGTTGTATGTGTACCCATGTGTCAAATATTCAATGTAATTGTCTTTTGTATACCATATAATAAGGGAATAGTATTGTTCTTTTTGCTGTTCAGACATATCGTCTTATATCATTATTCTTAAGCAATGGTATTGTGAAGCAGCTATATTTTAAAATAAAGGAAATTACTGTTGTATAAGCAAAATGTTTTATCGTTTATTGTCGAATCGAAATCGAGGTCGATCGTGGCTCCACTTATTTACTATTCAATCGCGTATCGATTACGACAAAAATAAACTAGAAGAGGATAGTGTGTTGTCGTGGGGTTGGATAACTTGCGGCGATCATCCATAACTCGACGTTCTTTTATACGCCGCCACAACGGCTTGTCGGTTACCAAACACGCGAGACCTTCAACTAACGTTTTAACGATTGTCTTCTGTTTATCTGACTCATCCAATACGGTTTACCCTCACAACAAAGGTACGGCTCCATTGTGAAAAGAAGGCTGCAGTATGATCGTATGTCTGAATCCAACCAGTCGAAAAATAATTCGAAGAAAGAAAGCGACAGCCAAAAAAATCTACATGCTGATGCCTTCGTGTGAAGCGAGCATGGCACGCTGAACATTTCATGTATTCAACACGCCCGCCCCCTGAATGCAAGCCGTGACTTCCACCACCGTCGGTAAACTCAACTATTTTGCTTAGTTCTCACCACGAACGCGTGAAACCAACACTACCACTTTAAGATAAACTCTAAATATCATGCGACATAAGAAAGTTAAACGTGCCTGCTTCGAAAAATATATTTTTAAATTTAAATTAATGAACAAATTTCTTAGTAGCCTAGTCATACGGACAGTCGACGTTGCTTTGAATCCAATAATTAGCTGGCAAAGCGACTGGCGAGCTCAGAACTGTGTCAACTCCATTTGTAATTTAAGATATTTGGCCTTTAATTGTGTCTGTGAGCGTCTAGTATGTTGCTGGGACGAGTACGACTTCCGACTTTTCGAACTTTCTTCTGCACTTTATTGCATTTTTATTGAGCCATGCTCTCTTTAGAATCATGTACAAATAATAGCAATAGATTGTACGGTACGTACATAGCCTTGGGCGGTCTCATCCGTTACTTAGATTGTGAGTGCTGTATTTGGATGCGTCAGATTATTTTATTTTATTACTCCTAGACATTTTATTTAATAGATTGTAACTACAGCGCTAGTTTAGTGAAATCCGCCGTATATAAAGTTATATTGTAGGTTCCACTAAATTGCATCGTGCCGAAAGCATAATGGGCACTATTAGCATACTAATCTCTTCTAGTTAGCGTTCAGGATGAGCGCGCAAATCCTGCGCTGTCAATCGGCCGTGTGCGCTTAGTAAGTCCTTCCTCCCCTGCATGGTGGGCCCAGGACGTTCCGAGAGAATTAGCTGAAGAGCCCATTAGGGCATAGTTCATATTAAGCCATAGACAATCTCGCACACCGCGACTGCAATATCCAATTTATCGATCCCTGGACCTAATCCCATTCAGGGGATAACGGAATTACTAACAGGGAATGTTATACTGTACTTAAATGTGCTTTAATGATAAAGTTACTAGTGATCATTTCACAAGAGATATGCAGTTTGGTGAGCAGAGAGTGACGTCACTACAGTCATAGGGCGAGTAATTTTGACGTTATACGTTTTCAGTAAGTCGATTAGACAATAGATTTTGTAATATGTAAAAAATAAAGGTACAGACGTGTGGTAGTATTTTTCTTAGTAAAACTTGTCTTTATAATACAGTAAACTAGAGAAGCTTAGACAATATACTTCTGATAGATTTTAGAACTCTAGTTAGGAAATTAGATTGTTGAAACGAAAACAAAGAAGTTGTAGATTTGATTTGGCCAATACTTAAGAATACAGAAGTTTGACTAGCAACATTTCTAAATAGAATAGACCTTAGTTATTTTTAAATATGATAAACGCTTTCAATTGTTTCCGACGCTAGTAAAATGTTAGGAAAACCAGACTCAATGGAAAAGTTAGAAATTACTCTTAGCTTTCGTAATAAATTGTTTTAAAATTAGATACTATTGTAAGATTTTACCTAGATGAAATTTGGTGGTAAAACAATGTAATTGGTGGTGCAAACTCTTTGATATTTGTGTTTTATGTTGTCTTAGTTTATAAGATTCATATTAGAATAGATATTTATTATTGTGAAACGTTAATTCGTGCCTTAGGCAAAATATTCAAAAAATTTAGAAAGCTCCAGTTTTACAAATTATAAATATTGACATCAAATTAGAATAGCTAATTTTGGAAATTTTATTAGAATAGAACAGTAAAATATTCATAAGTAATCGCAGGATTGTAATAAGTAGTAACGTAGAATGGAGAACAGTATTTTACTATTTGACTACATGGGTAGAATACGAGTACTATTGTAAAACTATAGATTTTTCGTAGAGATTTTATCAGAAATTTGACCGTAATTAACAAAGTTTGTGTGTGTCTTCTGAAATTCATGTAACTAAATTGCCATTCATTCGCTTCATTAATGTTGCTTTCCATGTTTTTACTGACTAACAGTCACGCCCATGACTGTCCTCGTTTTTCAAGTAATCGTGGTAAGCGAAATCGAAGTGGTGGCGGGACATCACCGTAAGATTACACATAGGTTCTTCGCTAGCCGATCTTTGAAAAAAATACGCGCACCTGAGTGCGTCTGAACCACAGAACATTTATGTTCTGTGGTCTGAACGCACGTTCCAATTTAAATTACAAAACAGCAAATAACACTCTATGCTTGTAGATGCTTCTCGCGTTTTGAGAGTCGAGTAATGGCATTGGAATTAATTTGCAATCCAGATCAACCCCAAACAGCTAAGCGATCTTTGAAACATTCAGTAAAGCCGCACTACACCTATCATGCAACCGGGAGTTATTGATGACGTCTATTAAATACACGTTTTCTTCGCTTAGTGCGTTCTAGCGATATCCACTCAAATAAAGCATTCCATTCGGCCGAATTGGGAAATTAAGTATCGGCTTTCGGACAAGGTGAGCGATGCGAGTACGGAACTTAAGATATCCGTATGCTCTGGAGTTTACCTACCAAACTTTGCTAATGGGTGCCCGTAATGTATCCGCACGCTTCCGAAAAACATATTTTGCGAAAATATCTGAATATTAACGGTGTTCGGGTATTATCGATGTTACGTCTCGAGTCTCGACTTTCTCATGCTACATATTCAGGACACGATCTTTCAGAAATCTTAGAGACGACTTTACTTGTCCGAATTTGGGTCCCTTAAAAATAGTAGTTGTGAATAAATATATTTTTGGTAGGTTTTGCAAATGATTTGGTTTGTGGATGGTGGTTGCGATTCAAATAGTCTTACAGTCTTGTAGGAATCTCTCAGTAAGGCACATTCAATAATGTGCCTTACTGAGAGATTCCTACATAGACGTAATGTACCTATGTGGACTGCCCGGGTTAAACCATACATACATGGCAAATCTGGTCGTACAAACTCACTTTCTCACTCTACCATGGTTCAAATAATGTATCCTAAACCAATATAACAACGTGAAAGTTGAGTAAGTATCTCATACTCCAAAATTCTGATATCGCAAAAATAAACGCTGAAAAAACTTGCGACTACGTCGAAGAAAGTGAAGTAAAATGTGGGTGATTCATAAAAAAGGAACCCTCTATGATATAATACTTTTGAAGGGCGGGACTTACGGCAAAAGTACGCTCCGTGAATATTCTCGCTCGGCCGTCATCCCACTTGTGAAGAAGAATTATTAAGTTCCTCGGAACTTCGCAATTATGAAAGTTCAAATAGCTCTCAGAGGACGACCGCTGAATTTATAGGTGAATGTGTGTTATACGTATGTTAGGAAACACCTGCACTAGGTAATCTCGGGAATATATGTTGTTTACTTTCTTTGATCACCGTTGAGGCTAATATTAGACGGTAATGTAACCTCTCTTCTTTGATACACGAACACCAAAGTGAAGTAAAAAATACCTAAAGTCGCCCGGTGATGCTCCAACACATTCCCAGGTTTATGCCCCAAAAATTACTCACTTTTTTATGAAGATGACACCATAGCGGAAGAGGGATAAAATTTTACCCACACACTTCCAGTGACCTCTACAACACATCACGCCATCTCAGCATCATTCACGTTACAAATAAAACACGTAACATGAAAATCTGTGCTCTACAAGTAATGCTTAAAACTTGCCCGTTTGAAGTTCACGTCCGTCGCAGATATGACTAACATTGAGCAACTGTCGGGGTACTTCACGGAGGCCGCCCCCGCGCGCTGGCTGGATTGTTCAACTCGTAAATTACATGAGGTCAGACACACGCCCCCAGTCAACTAAGTTCAGACTCGGACCGACATTTGTTTGTGACTTTGATTGCTCAACCGACGCGTCGTGACGACCAATTCCCCTAAAGAGTAACGACCTCACATCTCGACGGCATCCATCAAAATGCCAAAGAAAAGTGGTATAAAAATTTACATCAAGATACGTAATCAGCACGAAAAATCACGGTTCAATCAAAACTCGCCAAACTCCAACACAAATGGAAAATGAATGAACTTAGTCGATCGGCGCGTTAACGACCGCAAGACGTGTCGACCCTTCCACTCAAATTCGTATTTGCTACAGGGCGGCCCTAAAGTAAATAGCCTCTCATATCGCACCAAAATAATGTTATTAAAATGTGTCAGCAATTTTAGTGGCGCGAAGTGGGCGCGCGCGAGCGGGAGCGATTGCTTGCGCGTAAAAGGGACGGCCTGCCTGCCAAGCCATCTATCATTCATCCTCCATTACTTATATTGTACTTTTTTCGCAAAGTCACTGGCAGGCCGGTAATCACCTGGTGCGGTCGGTCCTCCATTTTTCACACTAAATGATAACTCGCGCATCTAACAAAAATAAAATTTGTCGTACAAGCCGATAGATCTAATGGTGGTGCTATGAGTAAGCAGATATGGTAACTAAATAACAAGTTGCAACGTTCAGATTTCTAAGCCAAATCAAAGTCTGGATTCAAGTTATAAGTGGAAGGGATATTTTGAAAGTATCATTGATAACCTCTTGAACTCATAGAATGATAAAATTTATCTCAACTAACAAAATTTTAGGGCAACTCATATCACTACCATACATTGTGGGATACAGGAATTTGCTAATTCCATGTCGGGTTTTGACCCCTTTTTGTTTGGGGATTTTAATTAAGTAATCTCGAAAGCAGCCGCCTATTGCCGGGTGGCGTCCGAGCAGTTGTTGTTAACATCCTGTAATGATTGATGTTAGCTGAATGCTTCCTTAGATGAGTACGTAGATCTTTCTTTTTTCCTTTGATTAGCGGCTATTAGGATAGCAGCAACTTAAACTACTACTCTCGCATTATAGATTTCTGGACGTTAATTTTTCAAGGTACTTCGCAAACCAAGTCCCGTTTCGACTAATACTCATAAAAGCAAAATTTGCCGAATATAAACAGATCTTCTTCGAATAAACGCAATATACACAAATTATTGAACCGCAATAATTTTCGTATATCCCCTAGAGCCGTTGCTTTTTGGAATACCAATATCAGAATACTCTTCAGAGGGATAAAGATGCTTCACTTCTTGAAATTGGTTTATTGCTTTTCAACAATTTATAACGGGAAATATACTGGATATTTATAACATTTCGGCCTCAATTCAAAGACGAAAAGAGACCTTTTCTATTTTGGAAGCTTTCCGCAATGAATACGTACACGTTCACTACGTGGTATTAATTGCAGATCAGCATGAAGTCACTCGGTTCTAGGGTAGGAAAGTCGGTAACGGAAACGCCGGCCGGCGGCGGCGCGTCGAGCGGGGCGGGCGCGGAGATGGCAGCGGGGCAGCGGCGTCAGACTTCGCGACGTGCGCCGTATGCTAATTCGCCCTTCCCTATTCAATAAGCAGACCGCCGCGTGCCAGCGAGAACTCACGTCGGATAATTTACTGGATATTTTGTAAAAGTTTTTTTCGCCCTCCGTGATTTATACCCGCGAAACTTCGAGCTCTCTTTTTCATTTGAATGCACGTGACATACGTGATATTTTTTGTTCCGGCATAATTTGCATCTTGGGAGTCCTCACTGTCCTCATTCGTCACCACGGCATCTGTCTCCAACGGCTAAATTATTCATGCATTTACGCGCACCAACTTTATCCTGGCACTGGAGAACTTTAATATTGAGTTGAGATTACATCGATAGTCACTTTACCGTTCAATATGCTAAATTCGGAAAAGATGAGGTGTCGCTCGGGCGCGGTAGTGGATTTTTGAATTCCAAAAACGGAACGGTTCAGTCATGGGCGTGTGCTATGTGCATCACTAACGAGTGGAGTGCGACACTCGTGGACGTGGAGAGAATGCGATCCGTGTGTATATTTTGCAGTGGACCTGACCAACGGCCAACTCACACCGAACAACAACACGCCGTTGCTCGCGCAAGCGCTCTCAGGTGAGGCCGCTACCAGCCATCATTCCATCACTAATTGGGAATCCATCACAGACTTTCATGTCCCCTGTCCTTGAATATTGCTTGTACGCTTTCTGGTGCATTTGTTGTGGCTGTGTTGACCCCGTCAATGAGTACATAAAATACACTTGAATGTCAGACATACACTTACAGTCTGATATAACACGCTGGACGTTGGTGCGTTTATCTGTTGTACATGGAAATCTGTCTGTTTCTACAATTCTTTAAAGGGTTCGCACGAAACCATATTTTCAAAACAAATCAAATGGAAATTTTACCTACGAATCCTTACTAAGTAGAAATGGATAGATGACCAATCTAGACTCTTTATGGTGTAACAAAAAGTATTATCATCTCATTAATCAACTAGTGTTTTCGAACGACAACCCAAAGCATGTTGATCCGATCAAAAATTATAAAAATAAATTATCGTATGTGACCATAATATCCTTGGGTATAATTATTCGATACTATAAAATAGGGTGCGTAGAGATCAAGCCATTGTACCTTTCTTATACACCCCTACTCAACTTTTTTACAACGATCTCTACTCAACTTTTTTCACAACATAGTCTGTTCGTCGGTA
Source organism: Argyresthia goedartella (assembly GCA_949825045.1). Classification (NCBI taxonomy): domain Eukaryota; kingdom Metazoa; phylum Arthropoda; class Insecta; order Lepidoptera; family Argyresthiidae; genus Argyresthia; species Argyresthia goedartella. The sequence continues at coordinate 11,958,444 of OX463820.1, read as the reverse complement.
CGATAGCTAATACTTTCTGTTACACCTCCCAATTCTGTGGCTACTCTTAACGTGTATGTCATCTTCCAGTGATGAACAACTACCAGGCGGCGGCGGCCGGGTACGGGCCGCCGGCGTCGCCACACGCCGCCGGCGGCCGCGCCGGCTTCCCCTCAGCCAGCTCGCCGGGCCCGGCCATGGACGTGTACGGCTCAGCGGCGGACAGCGTGGGCTACGTGCAGGCCGCCAGCCCCCAGCCCTCAGGGTTCCCCGCGATCGCCGTCAGCCGCGCACCCCTCAACTACAACCCGGTATGATCACGAATGTAGACGGCAGCCTTGATATAGAACGCTCTTTGAATGGAAGGACTGGCGCCCCCTTCACAAACTCGAATCGAATGAAAATTTTAAAACTAGCAGTTTTCGCATACATGCTTATGTGGCTTATGTAGCCCATTTATGTCCCAGCAAGGGGCACTGGCCTTTACCCGGATACGAGTAAGATCGAGCCATACTCCAACACGCTGGCTCAGCTCAGTGCGAGAGTCACTACCACGTAGCGATAGTAGCCGGGACCTACAGCTTAACGTGTCATCCGAAACACTGAACGTCCGTTAGTGTACTTAAGATAAATTAATAATCTCATTGTTACATGATCAGGTTTCAAACCTGCATCTCCTGTGTGAGAAGCAAGCGTGAAATACATAATAATTTAAACAAAAAGTAAATCTTTAGAAAAACCGACTTCAATTAAATCCTATTTAATATCCCAACCCCAACGGGTTTAACTAAACCTAGAATGTAGTAGTTCCGGTGGCGGTGGTGTAGTCTTCGTATTAAGTCCCACTTCACAAAATGTTGATTCCCGAGAAAAAAATATCGATATGGTCTAATAAATGAAGAGTTCCCCCGGCTTCTCCAGTATCCCATCATCAGATCCTGACCTGATGTCGGTTGGACCAATTGGAAGTTAAACCGTTATAAACAAAAAAAACGATTCAACTAAATCGTTCCAGCCAACTTTGGAAAACCGCTGAGCATGGAATAAAAAAATCAGAGGCATTGAGAATGTTCTCCTTTTTGAAGTGGGCTTAAAATTAAACGCTGTGTTTATAAAATAATTCCTGTTTTGTTTTATTCTCCTTTATTCGGACGAGGTTTAGGTAAAAATAAAATTAGCAAAGAAGCAACCGAAAAATCAAAAAGTCTTTTGTACGGAGGGTTTAGCCATAGCACAGCGTCACGCTTTTCCTCGTACGGAGTGGCAACGGCAAAGTTGTACTCAATGGTATAGGCCGATGCATAGAGTTATTGAACAAAGAGTTTCGTTAAGCGCTATGCATTTAGCGAGTCATATTATGCCCAACAACGTGTCGATATGGGCTGAGTATTATGAGGATGATCTTTTGATAGTTGCCTGTAAAATGAGAATACCAAAAACGCGTTGCAATGCCGCGACAAAGATAACTAGTTTTGTTTAAATATCTATAATGATAATAACGAAACTGATCTCACTGTGATTTAATCTGAAGTTACAGAATATCCTGCAATAGATGGCAAATGGTAGCTAGAAACTGCGAGCGTCATTTCCTTCCCCATTGGATTTTTTCATAAACTGAGTTGCCTAAGTTGAATATAAATAAGTTTTAGCATTGAAAGGTGAAGTTATACAAAATAACGCGTAAAAACAGTCATGGCCTGCTTTATTTCGTAATAAATGGTATAACATTATTAACTTTTGATTCCAACTTTTTTCATTTATTACGTCAAAAAGTTCAAAAATGTTTGTTTTAGTACGACTGCAAAATCTACTTAAATGGAGGCGTCCCGTGAATTTTCTTCGGCCCAGAAATTCCAACTGTCGTGGAATTCAAATGAATGTTTGTTTTGTTTTTCATGGACGCCGTTTGATTTCAAGCTCAGCTTCATTTTTTTGTCATTATCTGCGAAGTGGCCAAAGTATTTTAGCATATTTTTAGTATCCTCCGAGTCGACTAAATGATGAGGTCGGCGTCTCCGCTGTTAAATAAAAAGTTCATTAGCAGTTAGTCATAATATGCCAGCTAAGTCTGGGCGGCGGCGGCGCTGGCGGTGAAGGCAGGAGGGTGCTAAGTCGATAGAGACTCTCATAAACTACGGCCGCCGCACGCCGCGAGCGCAATTAGCAACCGGCGACACTCTAAAAATCTTCCGAGACGGTCCAATCTCATTACTGGGCCGATCCTCCTTGTAGCGCTTAGAGCGTAATCACCATAAGTTAGCGAACGAGTGAAGCGTGAGAAATGCGATTATAAAGTGTTCCGAAATATGAGCGTCGGTGCAGGGAGGGCACAATCTACGCGGTGCAACGCCACCGGGTAATGGCTTTTTAAAACTGCGACCGCGCTCCATAACTGCTTTCCTGAGACGCCATCAGTCTTCATTGCTTGTCGACGCCGCCGCCGCCGCCCGCCGCAGACGCCGCCGCCGCTCAGACCAAGAAGCTATAAGACGTTAGCTCTTCTCACGTTAGAATATTTTCCATACATTTCTTGCCACAAAATACGAGGATATATACGCTCGTATTTAACTCTCTCGGTATATTTGTTCGAGTTGGCCGGGACAGACCGCGATATCTTAATTATTTCGCTACTCGATTAGGCCGTTCGCAAGGCCACCCTTCCGTTGCAGGCGTGCTATATATCAAGCGGGATATTAACTCAATCGTCCGTAATCGCTGGGGCAAAACAAATACGTCGCTAATGAGAGAATGAACGGCCCGGGCGGTGCGGGCCGCGGGTCGGCCTCGGCACATATGCCAGTGTGCCCCTAGTGTAAAACGGTCTTATTAGGTAACGCGAGTACCCCCCGGGCAATAACAATAAATCAGCGGGAACAAGCGGTGTAATTACCACCGCTAGAGCCCCGCTCCCATCGCCCGCGTAGCCTTAACTCATCCACTCACTTTTTTTCCGTGTTTTGTTGGCCGGCACAACCGCTCTATCGAGTAGGAAAACTTACTACCTTTAAATCTGCCCCCATGGCGGTTCGCTCGGACGTTTTATGCCTTAATTCTATTATGGCTGTGCGGGTTTTCTCCGAATTCATTGAGTATCTAATCGTGTGCTTCTCTTCTATTTCAGGGACCCCTGATTCCTGCAGCATTCACCAACGGTTATCATTGAAAGTGTTGTAGCACGTAAAACTTACGTAAGTATTTTTGGTAACCACTAAATTTCTATAGAATTGGAGTCGTTTGCCCGGTTGTCTTAAAACATCTGAAGTTAAATGAAAGTAAATTTGATTCCACTTTGAAACCATTATGACTTTCATTACTACTTGATCGATTATATCGAGCATGCTGTGTTTACTTCCATCATAGGTGTATAATGGTACCAATCTCGCTCAATGGACTAAAAAGACGAATATTTAGCAACTACGCAATTTCGTTGGTTTTCTCCATATTTACTTCGTAAACTAGCAAGTGCAGTTATTGCCATAGTTTATTATTTTAAAGCACCGGGAGAGTAGAGTGTACAAGATGGTATTGCGCAGGTGGCGAGCGGTGTGGCGCATGCGCAGCTCGGCCGCCGCGAGACACGCCTTTCCTCCCGTGCCCCGCCGCCCAGCGCGCGACCTGCCTCGCGCGGCGATCCGTCCTGCTGCGAGAACCACCACGACATCGCATACACCAAACTCCTCACACAACCTCCTACGCACCCCTGAACGCCTAGTACCCCCTAGCCTTTTCCAATCCCGTCTCCCTACCCCCACTCCCAACCGAAACCCTAGGAGGACCTGTCTATTGTAAATAATAATTAATATCTACTTTTTATCGTGTGAACGAGAGATAGCCTATTACTTAAACAGGTATTTTTTCAAATTTTTCTCGCTTTCAGCTGTACCGTAGATGTGTTGTCAGAAATATAAAATAAACGATGAAACTACAAAAAAAAATACATTTCATAAAAACTATGTAATAAAAAAGTGCATCTAAACGATTTATAAATTGCAGGGATGGCAATATAGGTATATATTATATTGTATGAAAATAAAATATTTTACATTTCTATTTCATAGTAAGTTTAAACTACAGTTTAAGGAGTAACTAAATGTTCCCCTTTGGCATGTTAAGATTTATGGTTTCATTTAGATAGTTAATTTTTGCGCTCACTGCGTATGAATTTGTAAAATTTGTTGTAATCTAATTTGTATTCTGTGGCCCCGAGACCGGGAGGTCACTCTTGTACCAATTCGCAATAAGCTTGTTTGTCCCGGCGCGGGTTTGTGTGACGTCACAAAATCTTGACCACCCCCGCGCTGCCCCTCTCGTCCACCACGTTTTATTCAATAAATTTTGTAACTTTAATATCAAATATTACAATAATTACTTTATTATATAACTATATATGCATATGACTGTAATTATTTTTGCCTAATTCGATATTATAAAAAAACCTCGTCGGAGGCTTCTCGGTTCCGGTAGCTGACATTTCTCGATTATTTCTGTGTAAGACTATGTTAGTTTACGATAAATACTACGTATGCATACATTTCTAACATTATGTATTATGATATTGAAATTTTTTATCCTAAGGATAATAATTATGATCATGTATTTACGATTCATAAGGGCGTGAAAATGCTCAGTCGGAACATTTCACAATATCTCTCATCGCGTTAAGATAATAATTCATTTCTATCATGTACCTTTGAAAGTAGGTAATGTAATTATATAATAAATAACAATTTTGTGCATTACGTAATTGATAATTCATTGTTTCTTACGATTGTATCTACTGTAATGTAAGAAAAAACTGTTATACATTTTACGATACTCCATTTGAATGACGGGGTCGTACCGTACTTAGCTGTATTTAAAATTTTAATCAAAATAAACTAATATGAGCAGATAATTCCCGTGTCGGCCGTTCGGTCGCGCGACGCATATATTTCAATAAACTAAAGACAGGGATATAAAAAATATAATTCAGCCAAAGGCGCAGGTTCGAGGTAATAGAATAATGTGAAGTCAATTCAATAATCATACTCGTAAGATACGGAGATCGAGTCTACGGGCTGAGGCGCTACGGCGTAGCGCGGCTCGCTACGGCGTAGTCGCGCTCGCCGCTACGGCGTAGTCGCTCGCTACACACTTTGCACTTCGTTGCGTTCATTCGTTGTTTACTATTATTAATTATTATCTACATCAATTAAACATTACTATTATAAATCTAGGTATAAAATTTTAGGTAATAAACAATCTTTTAAATGCTATTATTATATAAATACGTTATAAATATAAATGTTTCCTGTTACAAAAATATTGAAAATGATACGAAGTAAAATCAATATTCTTTTTGGTAAAAAGGTGATTTATTACTTATGAGTATGTAGTTAATTGAATAATGGTGGGTTAGACGGAGTGCGTGCGCGCACTCGCTTCGCGTTTTTCGTTCGTGCCGAGAGATCGTTCGCCGGGTGTCCCGTGTGCGGCCGGAGCCCCCAGCCGCCCCGCCCCCGCCACCCCGCCCCCGCCCCCGCCCCCGCTGACCCCAGTGCCGGCAGTGAGTGCCCCCTCACCTGCAGGGCGAGCCGCACACAGCGCAGGAGACGCGACCGCGATTATATTGTTAATAAACATTAGCTAGGAAATTGATAATGAAATCGAAAGGTGTGAGTCTGTAGGACGGTCGGAAAATCGATATCATACCTAACAAATTAACGTAATTATTTGTTTTATATTTACGGTGTTATAGATAAATAAGACATTTTTTCTTAGGGTATTTAATTATTACGATGAGATGTTATACTTGTTAAGTCGAACCTGGCGGCTCCGTCGCCGGCTCTCATTCTCACTCTTACCTCCTCACTATATTATATTTTCTTACAGACCTTTTTAACTAATGAGAAGCGCACACGGCCGCTTGTCCCCGTGTGAGTACAAACATTCAGCTAGTGAGAGTCGTACTTACGAACTACAGGCGCTGAATGCGCTTAGGCAAGCGATCGGTTCGGCGCATCGCATCGAGACAATTGCTATTGTAAATACATAGTTAGCCGCATGTAAGAAGACGGGTAGTTACATCCATCTGGTCGATAAATTAGACTCATTCGAGCTGCAATCAATAGGTGGAGGACGTTACATTAATTGTTATTGGTTGTTCGGTTAGTGTCATACCTCACGTTGCGCCGGCGCAGGGCACCAGTCCCTAGCAGCCGGCGAGCATTTCTCGCTTTTTCACATTTACGTTTAATGTATGTTCAGTCGTCATTTTAGATGTGTTCTATATCAGAATTAAAGACTATGTACGTAATAATAAGCGAGATCTCAAATTTTATTTTTTAAATTTCATTAAGTGATCCTGATACGGTATCGTATGTATATTTAATGAAAGATGATTTATTATATTTTGTATAAATACATACTAAATTATTTTACACTCAATCTACTTTATATTGTTATTATGTAAAGATAATAATTATTTTAATCTAATAACGTGACAGACTGGTAAAGTTCGTAGAGTCGCTGAGGCGGCCTTAGATCAGTAGCTTTGCATATTCGGCAATGGCCAACTTAATGTTTCAAGGACCAAAGGTATACTTATTCGCGTAGGACCGGACGCGCACTGGCTCCGTACTGGCGCTGACCTGCCGATCGCTCGACTATGGCGACACCAGGGCTTGTCGATGACAATCTGTGTACGGCCGTTCCTGCTATCAGACAGTCCGCGTTACACAAACACATCTTACTATAGCACAGATAATATCAGCGAACGTTTGAAGTAACCTGCTCGGGATAGGGAGGATGCTCGGCGTCTGATAGTTCGAATAGTCTGTTGAAGAGGCGACATCGCTCGCCCCGTCTCTGTCACTCCCCCGCTCTGACTCGACTCGTCCCCTCTCGCTCACTCCCCCGCGTAACGCTACCCGCTTCCGGTTTCGTTCCCGCGGTTACTTCTCGATTGCGTGCTTCGCGTGCTGACTGATTTTCTATAGCAATAAAAAATCAATTACCTAAGATTTTACATTAAAATAAATTTGGAATTATATATACGTTTGAATTTGGTGTCATGTATATTTAAAATATTATAGAAAGGAGATTACGATAGGCGAACGAGCCGCGGCTCGAGATCGCGGTTTCGTCGCATTATTTTCGTCATTTCTGCGTGTATTATATGTTACATGAATCTGTATACAATATGGATATAAATCACAATGATGAATAAATTAGTTTTTACGGCATCTCTTTATTAAAATAATGATAATATCAAAACATTTTGTAAAAAGCGGTTGGTATGTCCGCCGCCCCGATTCCGTGCACCAGTGCACTATAACTTATTGGAATATAACATTATATAAACGTACATAATACTATGAGATATATAATCATACAGCCTCTCGGGGCGCGCGTGTATGGCGATGTATGTATACACATTGTGCAATGTACATATACCTATTATGATACAATGATTTATGACAAGGTTCACATCGTGCCGTGTGTATGTGGTAATAAATATAATATGGACATTGTTCAAACAGTATACCAGTTGTTTTATTTCAATATCCTCTTCCAGCACCTGGAACATCATGGAATGGACACCTTGAATTTGAAGTTTGAAATAGACAAGTTGTTAGGCATCTCGTGTCAAACCGTTGATCTCAAGAGCAATGCAAGAACAAACTTAATTAAACATTAAACTTTGAAATCTTGTCGTTCAATATAAGAAGCACTCAAAAAAACTTCGATTCATTTATGGTTGTTCTAAAAAATCTAACATGTGATGTTATAATTATGACCGAATGCCATATAAAAGAAACCTGGACAATTAGAAGCTACTACCCAATACATACACTAAAACGGAGGAATGGAAATCTTCGTTAGAGATAACATCAATGTCAATATACGAGAACCAGATTTTGCAGACTGCAATTGCCTGATAGTTGACTTACCAGGAAAACAATAATTTTACAATTTTATCCATCTACCGCTCACCATCCTTCACAGACCCCACAAACTGTCTCAGGGCCACTCAAGAACAACGGTTCCACAATAGTCGTAGGCGATATAAACACAAACATTCTAGCAGAAAAAGGAAGGGACACCAAGGAATACCTATCACAGTCCACGGAGGATGCAGTGATATAACTTCCTAAAACCGTGAGTACATAAGTCGATCGCTTAAACGCTTTTGTTGGCATTTTTCTGGACTTGGCCAAAGCTTTTGATACCTTTTTGCCAGCTAAATTGCTCATTGAACTAGAACGGCTTGGGGTTCAAGTTGCCCCTTTTAACTGGTTCGACAGCTACCTTCGCAAAGTAACGTGTAAAAATAGACGAACACATTTGTAGCCCGAGTCCAATCTCTCGGAGTACCACAGGGCAGCATCCTCGGTCCAACTCTCTTCATCATCTATATTGACGAGCTGACTAGAATTCTCAAAGATAAAAACGACGCTGACGTACTATGCTACGCCAACGACATATCCCTGATACACCTCACAGACCTGGAATGGCGGCGGCGGAGAGTTATATGACCGAAGTAGCTGACTGACTGAGTGAAAACCTGCTCACTCTCAATACACAAAAAACTAAATTCATATGCTTTCACAAAACAGCTGCTTCTAGTCCTCCTTCGAACATAAATCTCAGCATAAATAAATGCAACTCTCTGCTCGTATGTGCTTGTCCATCCATATAAAAAGCGAGCGTTTTCAAATATTTGGGTCTAATATTGGACGAAAATCTGACTTTTCAAGCTCACACATCTTCTCTAGCAGCTCGAACAAGGAAACTAATTCCCGTAACGAAGCAACTGTGACAGGGAGCCGATAGGAATGTTTTACTATTAGTGTACACTGCACTCTACCAGTCGCTGTTACACATATTGCATCACTTATTACACATACTGCATCACGGCATGGAGTGCCGCTTTCAAATCAGTCCTGATTATTGTGGAACGCGCTCAACGATCGTTGCTCAAAGTAATCGGAAAGAAGCCTTTTAGATACCGCACCGCCAGTATTTATAAAGACTGTGGAAGGTGCTGTCGGTTCGGCAACTATATATACTTAGTATAACTCTGGTCCAGCATAAGATTACTACTAACTCTGACTCATACCACACTCTTGTGAATAGACGAGTCTATAGAGTCCCCACGCCTATAGTGCACACTGCCTTCGCTAAAGGCTGCAGTTTCTTCGCTTGCTCTTTTATCTACAACAAAGTTTACAAAGACATTGACATAAAATCTGCTACAGCTCGGGAAGCTAAAATCGCAATCCAAAAGTGGCTTGCTGTACTGAATTATGTCGAAACGGAAAATTTTCTAAATGTAATTGGATGACTTTAACTGAGAAAAGTGGGTGTGATATGCATACATATTTATTTATTGATGTTTTAATTCACAGTATTTATAATATGTATTTATTTCATTACTCCATCCATACTGATATATCTTTTGAAATTATGAATACAACATTTATTACTACCCATAATTACCTAAATTTAATTGCTTATCTTAACATAATAAGATATCATTTTAATGACAATAAGCAATCCTGGCAATCATCAAACTGCGGCCCACGATACAGGTTAGACCTAGTTTGGAACCCAGTAGTATTTTGTAATTTTAACTACGTTTTTGACAATAAACATATTTTTTATATTATTTTTGATCACCATCTTTAGCATAACCATAGGCTTAGAATTATTTCAGTCGGTGATCTAGCTATATGACATTGATTCAGCTAACTCTTACGTTAATTTACATACAATTGTAAAGAATTAACATATTTACAAGATGTGGGTGTACAAAACCAATACCTACATTTACATCAATACCTCTGAGTTCAGACTCCCGCATACGTCTCGAAGCTTATATTACATTAGAACATGTTGCATACCTAGTTTCTGCTTCACTGAATTATGGATATGTTTTGTATAATTGCCGTCTCACAGCCGTACAAAGTCATGTAATTAAATCATGCAACGTACACCTTGGCAGGAAATGTGAGGTATTGACCAAGTACTAATAGGCTGTAGGGGTAGGGAGGTAGATATGGCAGGCATATGGGCAAACACACATATTTCTGTTCAAAATGTGCTGGTTATGTATAACTGTAGGCTGTCGTTTTGTAGAGTTACGCCCGACTCAGGGTGATTATTTTATTATTATATTGTTCTGTCTTATGCAATCAATGTATACGAATATGTACAATACGCTGAAGCAAGAAATATATAAAATGAAATATATATTTTTAGTGAAAAATACTTAAAAATAATGAAATTGTGGCCTTACTTCTAATGCTTGCTACCACGCTCGCAATATCGGACACTGGGCGCGCGGCGCGTTTCTTGGACCGGCCGGGCGTGTCCCAACGTTGCACGCAATAAGTAAGTATCGTTAAACACACATTGGTAGACAGGAGTCAATGCCTGCTATTGCTATGCTGACCTGAAAAGACTACTCATAATTGACGACCTTAGTGACCCAGCAGTTGTGGCCCTACCTACCATGCGGGAGGTCCCGGGTTCGATCCCCGGCTGGGGGTCAAGAACAAAAACCCAGGTATTGGGAGTTTATGTGTGACGGCACTATTTCTGGATCCCACGCCACAAGGTATCCTAGTGTAGGGCCAGAAGCAATGTATGTGCCTGCATGAAAATGTTTATGTTTAAAATAGTAGCGCTGTCAGTTCCTGCGTGACAGACAGTGTAACGTAGATGATATCTAATGGGAAATATTAAACTGCACATCAAAAATACTGATTTGCACAGCAAATATAAGGGCAAAATACTGCGGCAGCTTAGGTGAAGGGTAAAGGGGGTGAGCGAAGCGAAGCCCCCTTTATCCTTCGTGTTAGGATCAACATGTAAGAATAACAAAAAATATTGAAAAGATAAACTTAGATACTCATTAAATATTTTAAACGAAAAAGTGTTTTTGTTGATCCTCATTTGCTGCGCTAATCATTATTTTTGATTAAATACCAGCCATATCTTATTATCTGAATATAATGGACTCAAGTAAAGGGAGAGGAATCCCTCATAACAATATCATCGAAATTGAGAAAAGTTACCAAATCAAAATAAAAAACTTTATTACTATAGATCTTTACACACTTGGCAGATATCACTTTTTGCCTCTTCTCTCCATTGCCCACTGCGGAAGAGTAAGGCGAATAAAAGCCCACAGATTGATTTTTAGATCTCTTTTAATAATTACAAAATTATTATCAGCGAGTTCTGTGTTGGGTTAGATTTCCCGTCGTTTAAGTAATCTTAAACATTGTTATATCCCTTTTTAGACAAAATCGCTTTTACATGGTTTTTAAATTGCTCAAATGGCAATTTTAAAATCTCCAGAAGTATCTTGGTCCCAGGTTACCGCAGTAAAATATATAGACTTAAAATTGTACAGATATTATATTACTAATAATTTTATTATGTTAAGGTTAAGGTAATGACAAAGCAAGACCAAATTATATCTTCATGTTCATTGTTCATAGGAGTCATGCACGTCAGTTCAATTCTTATATCAAGTTATTGTCGATCTTAACTTAAACGTGTCTGTGGGATTACTATCCATGTCTGCTGCTCTCGCTCTTAATTGGGAACAGAGCCGTGAGTATATAAGTATGGATTGAGTTATTTCCTCTTTAAGCCAATCAATACCATTGTGCATATAGTGTGCGAGTCAACAGTGTTCGGTTGCTAACTTGGAATTCGAGAAACCTAAATGGCACACGTGCTTCACAAATCACACGCGCACATCCTCAGATTTCCTTCCGATGAGGACATTGCAACTACATAGAATAGGTACGTTTCAGCAAACTTGTCCCTTCGCCGTTAAGTGGTAATGAAACCAGTGCTGCTATTGAAAATTTTGTTACCCAAACTTTAGGGAGAAAATATCACAATTATCTCATACTAAAAAGAAGCATATTTAGTATGCGTATGTGCTTACATACGGTGCACCAATATTGGAGGGCCGGCCTATCGCCGTACAGCTGGAGATATGGGGCCTAACCACAAAAAAATCTGCTGTTCAACCCTTAGTTAAAAACAAAGTGTATAGGATTAGTCGTTTATTTTGAGGTTAAACGCTGTTTAATATTTTTTTGGTTACACGGATGAAGTTTTTATCATAAACAATGTTTATCTACACATCAAAACTCAAAACTCAAAATTCCTTATCTGTGAAAATAGTATTATTGTTTCATAATAACATCGAGTTTTTATAACAAAAAATTTAAACGTCTCTGAAAAACAAAGCAATTTGATTTGACCTTAATTCTAATATCAGTCGAGATTCGCTCTATTCGACATTAAATGTGAATGCCGCCAAGCCGGTCATAACATGCGGTTCCTGAAAACATAGAGAGCTTATAATATATGGGTAGATAAAGCAGTGTATGTAGGAAGTAATGTAAAAATACCATTAATGAACGAAACGATAAAACATGAACATTTAGATACATACACTGTTAGGGACAGAATGGCTGTCGAAGGAGGATATCCATAGCCATGAAGATCTTAGCAGTCGTCTGATCCCAACAAAAACTACTGACTTTGACATAAAACTTGCACCGATTTGAGCTTGACATGACAGACTTTGACTCAAACGACGACTACAGATCGTTAGCGAGCTGTGCGTCAATCTGCTCCTCCCTTCGCTCAAAAAAGAAAAGGGATACTGACGCATAGCTGTGATGACACAAAATGCAGAAAGTAAGGGAAGCTAAGCGTCCTTCGGAGGTAAGATAACTGTGAACGGAGAATAGACAACAACACACAACGACGACAATATCTATTGTGATGATAAACCATGCAACGGACCTAATAAATTATTAGCCCATTAGTGTCCCCACAAAGTCAAAGTCAAAGTCAAAGTAGTTTATTACTGTAGATATTTACATTTACTGAGCAAACGTAATTTTTTGCCTCTTCTCTACATTGGACCACTGTGGGAGAAAATGGGCGCAGAAGCTCCCACAGATTGATTTTTAGATCTCTTTTAAAAATAGGTTGTGCTTAACTAAATTAACCTAATTATTATGATTAATAAGCTGGAATAAATAATTACAAAATTATTAACAGCAATGTCTGTGTTGAGCTAGATTAACCCCATACCGTCCTGTCATTTAAGTTATCTTGACATTGTAATATCCCTTTTTCGACAAAGTCGCTTTAACATGCTTTTTAAATTGCTCAAATGACAATTTCAAAATCTCCAGAGGTATCTAATTATAGTAGAGAATGCACTGACCCTTGAAAGAATTCCTAACCTTCGCGAGTCTAAATCGGGGCGCACATAGTCTGTGATTATTTCTTAGGTTAACATTACAGCTATCGCTATGTTTGGAAAATGTTGTAAGGTTCTTGCGTACATACATTATAATTTCGAAAATAAATTGACTAGCTACAGTTAGTATGTCAATTTCTTTAAAAAGCTCTCTTAAGAAGTCTGTTTATTTTAAATTAAAAATTGCTCGAATAGCTCTTTTCTGTAAAATAAAACAAGTTTGAATATCCGCTGCTTTCCCCCACAACAATATACCATAGGACATGACACTATGAAAGTAACGAAAATATACAAGCCTAGATGTAGCCACATCCATGCTTTGTCTGATGTTCCTAACAGCGTAACCCGCGCAGAACTTAATTTACCAGCTAATTTATCTATGTGGGGTCCCCACTGCAATTTGCTATTAATGGTTATTCCAAGAAACTTCGAATCATTTACTAATTCTAACGTGCTGTTGTCTAAGACTAAACTGGTCTCAACTTGCCTGATATTTGGAAGTGAGAGATCATCCACAGGCACAGGCCTTGACCCGGATACGTGCGGGTTGTCGGAGAGGTTTACTACTACCAAGTTACGGCTACTAAGCCGGGACCTAACTCTTAACGTGTGATTGGATAAATTATTTATGTCATTGTGTTATATATATCATCTAAATTAACATAATATTTCAGTTTGCAAAGGTCGATACTATGGAACGACAAATCAATTGTCATCCTTATGCTATCTGCCTCTGGAAACGTTGCTTCATGTATAAAAAAGTGTTAACCAGTCCTTCATTCAATCAATCTTTGCTTGTAGGACACCGCCATGGTTGGTTGTGTGTCAAATGTAACTCCCAGTTAACTTAGTTCAATACTCATCGTCGCGGTGAAATATGTAAACCTCAGTTTAATCTCAGTTTTCTCTTGCAATTCGCCGACGTAGCGATCGATCGTGAATTTTGATGTATTCTCAGTTGTCAACGCGGAGTGCGTAATTTTCATTTGTCATAGTTATACAGAGCCCTGGTTTCAATTCAAATAAAGTAGAGAATTCGTATAACCAATTCGGTGTTTAACTTCATTCTTCAGCCCATAAAACTTCGTCAACATCAACCATCACCACAGCCTTTTGGAAGGGCAGCCGCAGACGCGGCGACAATTGCCTACGAGTCGTGGATGTCGCCTTTTGTCTTCGTGCAGGTGCCGCCGGCAATCGAGCTGGGAGCTCAGGTCTGGCTGGCATCGAACCTCTGTCATCTGCAGTCATCACATGCGGAGTTGGAGCGGACAGATCCGTGCCCAACGCCCGGCTGAGAGTTCGGCATTTGGGTGTACCCATTCGGGGAGAGTTGCCAAATCAACAATAATTTTGGTGGTACATTCGGAGAAAGGCTGCCAAAACATCGAACACATTGGTACATGGTCTGCACCGGATCCAAACCTGCATCCCAAACCTGCATCACGGAGTGCTCGCAACAGATCTGGAGATATTTTATTGAATTTATATAAAAGCACATTGTTTGTGGTACCACACAAGAGGTCTAACCCTATTTCTTGGGAACCAAAAACTGCTACGTCACTCACATATAAACATCCAAGAGCTGGTGTTGTTTTTGCTGCCCAGCTGGGATTCAAGTCCAGGACCTCTCGCCCAAGCGAGCATTGCGGTTCGGGGCTGAGTCTCCGCAATGCCACATCGGAGGAAAGTACCAAGACTTTCAAATTAAGCGAATTGGTAAGCTTTGTACGCAAAATGAAGCGTTGAATAACTGGTGAGGCGTGGGCGCAACTTTATCTCAGCCATCCTGTATAACAAGGGCGTGATGATTGCAGTGTGTACCACCAAGATACAGGTGGTGAAAATGTTAGAAGTTTAGGCACAAATATTGTAGCAACACAGTACCTATGGCATAAGTTACTCGAACTAAATGGCATCGGTGCCATGTCGCCAGGCCAACGTCTGCGTAACTTGAGACTTCAGGGACCCGATTCTGCTAGCGAAATGGCGGCCAAATGACAATGATGCGACAGCGACGGTCCACTTTAGGCAAAAGTATTTAGTGCTTGGACAAACACTCGTATTTTTTGGGCAAATTATTTTAGTTTTATTAACTACACATCATATCAATTTTATCCGTTGCAGGGAAAGGGAAGATAGTGAATACGTAAATTGTACCGCCATTGTAATGTCATTGTCATCAGCGCGTCATTTTGATATACTAATCCAGGCCCAGAACGTAAACTTAGCTGCAAATGTTATCAAATCACAACAGTGCACTAGTATTGAGAATGTTACTATTAAGTTTCTTGTAAATTAGTAGATGCAGTATGAGGACTCCTCGGTGTGCTGCAAATGATTTAAGTATGAGTAAACGTAAGTAAGAGTTATACAAGGTAACGATTTCGGAAAAAAGTTACCTCATACGATTATTTTAATTACCGATGATATCTTAATGCCAGGCCTAAGAAACCGTGTCACCTTATAGTTTATTACTTTAACCAAATTGTACTGGAGATTCGTAAATCATAATTTCTTTATTGTACCACAACTAACATATTTAGAAAACTTATAAAATAAAATATACAAAGGCGACCTTATCTCTAACAAGATACTTCTTCCAGCACTATGGTTTGCTAGACAGGACCTGTTAGGCAGGAGAAGTAGATCAAGCGAGGAAGAACTATGCATACGAATAGAAACATTCTATGAATATAATGTTTATGGTAAGGTCAAGATAATGATTCGGTTATTATGCATACTAACCGGCTATTATACATACTTACCAATATCGATGATTAAAGTAATTAATACAGCAAGATTTATCACATTGACCGATTAATATATATATGTATATTCACCACACGTCCGTGGTGAATATGATTAATAGTGATTTGCACAGCTAATTCAGGCCAAAACACTGCGGTAGCTTAGTTGAAGGGTGGTGAGCGAAGCCAAGCCCCCTTTATCCTTCGTGTTATGTTGAACATAAAATACTTAAAACTTAAACTTAAGTACCTACACATAAAATAGTTTTCACCTATCTAATAAACATCCTGTGCATTATAGATATGTATATATGTCTATACTGTACATTATAAACAGATAATATAAAGAAGAATTTAACTATTCCTATATTTAATTTAGAAAATAAGGGTGTCTTAACTTTCACAAAACCCTGTTGGTGACTGATTTGGTTATATTTATTACATTCACCGAAATTGTAATCAGTGGTTAGTATGAATACTTACCGGTAATTATGTATACTAACCGGATTCATTGAGATTACCGTAACATTTTTTTTTTATTTTTTTTTAATTAGCATTTACGGTGTCCCACTGCTGGGCAAAGGCCTGCTCTTTCGCCTCTTTCGTCCACACTTCCCTGGTCTGTACCACCTCCGGCCACCCCGGCAAAAACTTGTCGAGGTCGTCCCGCCATCTCCGTTTAGGCCTGCCTCTACGCCGGTATCCGTCCTGTGGCACCCATTTAATTGCGATTTTCGCCCATCTATCTGGGTGCATGCGACTTACGTGGCCGGCCCAGTTCCACTTTAGCTTAGCGGTCTGTGCACCCACATCAGCGATGCCAGTTAAGGAGCGCAGTGTGGTGTTCCTTATGCGGTCCGTCCTACGAACACTTAGGATGCTGCGCTCCATTGCTCGCTGGCAAACCTTGAGTTTGGACTTCTGAAGTTCTGTCAAAGATCATGACTGAGCGCCGTAGGTTAGGATATGTACCGTAACATAAGTATCTAAAACCCTAACTACTGAATATATAGAAAAATAGACTATGTACATATACCGGTTAATGTGATAAATTCTGCCTTATTGATCACTTTGACCAAGTTATTATGAATAATAGCCGGCTAGCATTCATAATAACCGGAATATAATTCATAATCGTAATCATAACAACTTTGACCGTGATATATTTATGATTCATTTACTGGAGGTTTTTTCATTTACTGTTCTCCGAATAGTAATTCAACTTACCTCTTGTTGGCCCTGGGTATGCATGTGCTTGTGCATATAGGAATAGAGGTTTGCCGTTTACAGTGAGACCTTGTTTACTTCGAAAGCTTTAGTAGTGTACAACTGTACAACACAATGCATAAGCAGAACACACAGTAACAGACACCTTAACCACCCTTACGCTTCGTTTAGTACATTAGAAATACCCAGACTCGCTTTAAGCGACTTGGTATGTATTCCAGTTTTCGTAGAACCTTGTTGGATACCACTAGTGGTATAAACAGACGGTGAAATGTATTTGGACTTGGTAAGGAAATACAAAACGTTCGACTGCACGTGCTGTTTGATAGCATGTATGATTCAACTGGAAAATAGACATCAATTGATTTTATTACTTACTGATATACCTTCAAATACGGGGTATTACAGAGAGGAGAAGTCATGTTTGGAAAGATTTTAATGGCATTATTAAGAACTTTACAAGGACACCGATTTGATCAGACCAACTTTATATTTTATAGGGATGTCAAACGTTGTTCAAATTATGTCCCTAAAAACCTGTCAAAATACAACATTATGTTACACTGTGTAAAAAATAGCCCACAAAGGAATTAAAAGATTAGTATAGTACTAGCTAACAACGTGTCACCAGAAGTACAGTAAAAAAGAAATCCGCTGGGATTGCTATGCTTATACCTACTATCCGTAACTTTATATTTTTACATCTGCTTACATAATTAATCTTAGGAAGAGACAATAAAATGCCATTATGTTCAAAACGTGCAAGATTTGAGCCATTAAATACATACTACCCCTATAACATAGTAACTCCGTTCTACATACCTACACATATTTGCTACAAGACGCATATAGAAGCTCTGAATGTCAGACTCGTGTCCAATTAAGACTCAGTGCCAGCGCAAACCCAGTTGAAAACTTGTAATAGTTCGAGGAATGTGGGTACTTACGACAACTATGTATGTATGTGTGTATGAGGTATACGTGCATGATTGTTTTACTATATATATATATATATATATATCACATCGCAGAATGGGATGGATAATATGAGTTGACGCTTTGACGAAAATGGAACTTTGTAAGAAAGAAACGATTAAACACGGTTGATGTCATTAATCAATGGATTTCCCTGTATATATATCGTGAGGCTTCGTTTAATATTAGTCTAGCATTATGCAATTGAACAGCATAGACATCATTGCAATATGACGGTTGTGTAAATATAATTTTCACAAAAGTTGGTCTGTAATGGGGCCGCAAAAAAATAGTTTACCAGGAAAACAAAAACATTTCTGGCCTGTTCGAAAAGGCCAGAAAAATTATTATTGGCTTGTTTTGTTATGGTTCTGTCATATGTCAACAGACGGCGCTTCATGCCGTGTCGTTTTTTATTGACATAGTGTGCATCATCTCGTCGCGTCGGTAAATGCGTGCCTGACGTGTGAAGTAAATTGCGGTAGATGGCGGACTGCGTCAGGCGGAGTTACAAACCTAATTTATCTAAAAAATATGGTTCTGTATTATTAAATTTATTTGCTCATAGTAGCGTGGAAAGCTCAATGTAAAGTCTCAGCCAAAAGTGCAATAGATGGACTAGTCTCAAACTCATTCGTCCATCTTTTGTTCACTTTCCAGCCTCTACAATAATATGATTTTAAACCATTAGTTCACATTATTGAACATGTAGCATATCCAGCAAACATGCCGGCATCCAGCCTATTGTACTCATACACCAAAAAGTAGACACAAATCCCTTTGCAATCCCCCTCAATCATTTAAAGCAGCAACACAGAAAAATCAACTGTATTTAAGTGCTCTTCAATCAGGCATCACAAAAGTTTGCTCAACTTGTATGAAGTGGCACAATGCTTTAACAGATTGGATCATTTAGTCCGTAGGAGGTAAATTGCTAGTACGAGGCCGGGAGCTACCAAATTGAGTCACGTTACGTATAAGAGGTTTTGCGTTAAAGGTACGGGCGATTTTTTACATTGCAACCTCCGATGAAACAGGGATATTCGGTACTTAATTCTTAATATTGGCAGACTTGGAAACTGTTGTTAAAATGTAAGGAACTGTCTTGGGCGCATCGTAGCACGCCCTGCGCGGACCGCATTTATCACGTCTAAATGTCAAAATGCGTTACTCACTCAAACTTCACAATACAAATGTGTAAAAATAATATTCGCGTGGGGCATGCTACGGGGACTCGATATATATTTGCAAAGGTTACTGAAACTTACTTTAACTTCAACCATAATTCATCGAACAACCGTCGGTGTGTTAGGTTAAATAACTGGCTAAACCTGCGTAATTATGCCCCCCATGTGGGAGTTTTAACTATCTTTTGGGGGAAGGAAGGAATAACTCCGTGGTCTAGTAGGTTTCACGCTTGCTTTTCAAGCAGAAGATGCAGTTTTGAATCCGGTTCTGGCCATGTACCAATGAGATAATTAATTTATATTTTTTGTAGGTCCCGCTTACTATTGCTACTTTGTAGAAATCGCCGTAAAACACTTTCATCAACCCCCGTTACTCGAATCCGGGTAAAGTTCTGTGCCCCTCGGTGTAGACATTTATGGGCTACATTTTTTATGGGGGAAACATGAATATCTTACCAAATCAATGAAGCTCCCGAACATATATAACGTAAAATGATTCCTCACCTCCATCCTAGAGAATATGCACAGAGAAAAGAGAAAGATCCTCGTTTAAATTCCTATTATAGCGTGTTAACCGTCAGTGAGGGCCCCTAAAATTGTATCCTATATTCCCATCTGCCCCCACGTTCATCTCTCTTTTACTCTTTCCTCAATATCATATCAATATGTTGCATAAATATTCTTGTTCATCAGAAACGATATTTGACAGGTTTTGCATCATTGTGGTTTTATTGTATTTTCGGTCATCAGAAAATAAAAAATTAACACCAAAACAATGATGCAAAACCTGTCAAATATCAGATTATTTCTGATAATATAACAAGAAATATTTTTTGTTCGATATCTATAGCTACAGTTTTTACCAGAAAGGAGTATTATTTAAATGCATTATGTGTTGTATATAAGAGTAGGGCGTCTGAACATCTTTCACTTTAAAACTTATTTGATTTATATAACATTATTGTTCACTTATCCATAGATGTCCGTAGTGAGCTACCCCTATTCAATTGGCCAGTCCAGACCGTACATACAACACTACAACTTATTCAAGTTATACGGGGTGTTATAACAGTACAGATAATGTAGTAATAGCCTGTTTCAACACATGTATACAGGGTGTGATATCGTGACTGAAGAAGTAGTTTCACCTTGTTTCCGCCCCGTGGGGTTAGAGTTCGTGGGAGCAGTCGCTAACATTTCCATTTTATACCCGCTTTCCAAATCTTTGTTATGAGGCGGTCTGATGGAGGTTTTTGCCTTTAATTAACATTTTGAGAGGCTATTGCCTCTTAGAGTGTTCGCAGATGAGCCCGTGGTAACCGCCGAATTCTCGACCAATGCCAAAATTGCTTACGATAACATCTCGGGCCTTAGACTTTGGAGGGCCTCGGTTACTTATTCTTAATTAATAGGCAGAGCTGTACTTTCATTAAACTGAAATTGTTGTACATTGATAAACATGAGTTCATGTACTTAGTTTGTTAATTAAATAACTCATTTGAAGTAGGTATGACTCAAGTTTTAGGAACATGGGAGAGTCCACAGATTCCAAATTAAGGATTTCTTGTTGAGGTTAAATTGTAGTGTCACTAATACGGGATTATTTATGATTGATGAAGATAACTCGAGTTATGGTGTTAATAAAGAACTCGTGTAATGATTTTGTAACTATTTATTCCTCCATATAATATACCGGAATTAATAATTACAAAATTATAACAAATACATCTAATATTCAATCTGTGGGCTTTTATTTGCCCTTCTCTCCCACAGTAGTCATTGTTAGAGAAGAAGTAAAAACTTGCGATTACTAAACATATATGTATATTTACAGAAAATAAAGAAATTTTGATTTTGAACTACAAAATGTACCCCCATAGACATCTTTCAATTCATCATTCGAAAAGATAATTAATTCAGGAACAAAACATCAGGAATTAAATCAATTGGACCGCGATCACTGAGGCGGTGCGACAAAGTAATCAGATTTCTGAATCTGTATGGTTGAATAGTTTCAGGTTTTGCCCTATGGCAGTAATGCTACTATTTCAAGGTTTTCAAATAAAGCGTTATAGTCTCGTGTACGTTACTAGTAAACATTTAGTATTTATTTAGTCTAGACTTCTCTCCCAAGATAAAGGTTACCCTAATTTGTCTCCCAAGACACAGGTTACCCTAATTCGGGAGACAAGGAAACCCTTCTGCTATGGATTTGTTTTTTGGTTTTATAAAAGTATTTTAATAAAAAAAAAAGAAACTCTCATCTGTTATTCGATCAGGAGTAATGAGATGATAAGTTGGTAAATCTGATGCCGATGATGTAAAATATGATGAAGTATGTGAGCGACATACATTGATAAAATACTGGTGAAAGTCGAATTAAATTTTCATGAGGTGATCTTGATGCTGATTATGATGATGACGATGATCAAATATCGTCAGGAGAAATGAACTGGTTATATTCTAACGTATCTAATGTGCCCAATCTCAATGGGTTTACTAGCAAGTGTCCTCGGGTTCCGTCTCCCAACTTTGAGCTTTTTCATCAGACCAGGTCGATAGTACTAGTAATTTTGATTTTTGTCATCTATAATACATACACATACCAAGTTTCATGATGATGGAGATTTATAAGTGGGCGAATGAAAAAAATATACTTACAATTTATATTTAATTCTTTGAATTTAATTTAAAAATTTTAGAAAAGGTAAGAATATTTAAATACAAGTACACAATAATAACAAAGGAGCTAATAACAACCTCCCGCAGTTAGTTTACTCCGGGCAATACAATAATTTCACAAAGTAATTTCTAGCTTAGAAACACACTTCAGACCTTACGTAGGAAACACACTATCACACTTCCATGCTTATATATATAACAGCATCGGCACCAGATGTCGATAGGCAAACCAATGGTGCAAACTATCTCTATTTATACACGTGGTTCTGTCAGCTGGTAGACCTCGCCAGCGACATAAGAAATTTGCGTTTCCTTTCATTATTTTTAAACCTCAGACCTTTAACCCGACCCCTTGAAGTTTATCGGATGAAATCATTATAAAAACTAATAAAACAAATAACCCGCCTGCATTTTCATTCAATTCCCAACACAATCTAATGAATGCACCTGGTTACTGCTATTTAATTTATATATTTTAGCTACTAATTGTCGGTACATAACACAAAGATACCCGACTCTAATTTTTGCATGCCACAAGTTGACTGAATGTGCCGTTCTGAATTAATTATACCTACTTCAAGACCTATGACTGTACCACATCAACGCAAATAAATTTCATTTCATTTCATTTCATTTCATTACATACATGTATGTAGTATGAAAGTAGCCGCAACAATAACTTCGTGAACTACATTTGTGATCTAAAATCCAACCTATTGACTTTTCATTAAAATCATATTGCCTCACTCTCACCGTCTCGAAGAATCCAAGGACTCTCATTTGTTAAGATATGTCTGCCGGCCCCACGCACTGTAGCATTAGCACGTCGACGACACAGGAAGTTTGATTTTATTATACACTGACGAGCAATGAAAAAGTTCCAGTGACATAGCACCAAATTACTCCTAAACGGGAATGGCTAGCTTAATGACGCCGTCTGCAATATTGAAGTACATTTAACAGCGCATCAGAATATTACCAATTAAAAACGTAAATATTGTGTTCAAATTTTAAATTAAATGTTTTGAAAAATTGGATGGGTGTTTGTCGGCATTTTGTGGGTGGAATTTTTTCTTTGCTCGTCAGTGTATCATGTTCGAAATTGTCATCATGTTTCAGCTTAGTATAGAAACTAGGATTAAAATCAAATAGATAGACAAACTGAGCATGCAGTGACATGACTTTTATTTCGTCTCCCGTTGATCGCCACGCTTCGGCAAAATCTGTCAAGCCGTTTATTCTGTTGTTTTTTTTTACACTTTCAAACCCAAATCCTCGCGATTTAAAAAAAAAAACGACAAAATATTTATATAATTATCGAACCTGCTCAATTTTTTTTCTCGAGAATCTATTGAGAAATCCGACTTGTAGAGGAGAACAGCCGGACAGGAATCCAGACATCATTTTGAAGAAATGAATTTTACCCAAGCTGAAACGGAGACGCTTCGCCCGCTTCGCTTGCTCGGTCAATAAGCTAACATATAATCTTACTCCTGATCGAATAACGGATGAGTAAACTACCAGTACCGTATCTTAGACTATCACTATATATTGTAAGGATTGTATCGGTACCATAAAAAAACTTAAAGTAAATTTAAAACTTAAATTAAAGTTCTCAGGTTTTATGGGCTCTAGCTTCTCTGTTACCACGTTTCCCTATAAGATCTCAACTTTCTACATCTTACGACATTCTCATCTCGTTTCCTTGGCATTCAAGAGCGTTTTCATAAAATCTCGCCATTTATGGGTACTTCCAACCTTCAGCCATCACCAATTTATTCCCTTAAGTCAAAATACGGTCCTCTTACCCAAAGCGCATACCTCGTTTTCATACCTCTTCCATTGCATTTTCGACTGCGCGCGACAACCATGTGATGCTCACTGCACTGCCAATGATATCTTCACACTTGACTGCGTATGACATGTCCAGATATAATTAATATGGCTATAAGGGTGACATTAGTTGCCAATTCTCTAACGCTGCATTGGTGAAATAGGTATGTGTAATAAGTAATTGATAGGTACTTTGTTGTGGGGTTAAAGGTAAAAAAACTACCCGACAATAAGGGGTTCAAAAGGTATCGGAATCCAGCGAGGAATATGAAGAAATGTGACCATGCTGTACAAATATTCGGCCACATTTTCAGCTCTCTACAGTAGGAAAAGGTTTGTTTGAACAATGTTTTCATATCTATGAAATCTATCCTTAAATAGTTGGTAAGAGGATCTGCAATATTATATCTTTAATATTGCGGACCCTCTTACCAACTATTTTAAGTAATCCTCTAAAATATTATTTTCTTATAATTAAAATGTTAAAAATATCTGTCAGAATTAATCGTCCCAATAATTTATAATCCCAACATATTACGGGCATCGCACCGAACAGTAGCCATTTAGATTAATTTAGATTCAAATAACATTAAAGCATTACAGGTAATCCATTGAAACCTATTAGGACTTCATGCGGATTCGGCTGTCTCTAGGGTTGCCGAAAACAAACAAATGTTTGTAACTTCAACAGCATAATGAAAAACGTTTCAGACATGATTGAAAATTTTATTTCCCGGCATAAGTGGTAACTCTGGATTTGTTTTTCCGTTTTGCGTCCATTTTTAACTACTGATACAGATTTTATGAATTTAAGATAGGTACTACGAGTACAGACAGTAAGAAGGACGATCGTTTAAGTTAATTATTTTTAAAACAGATTTTTAAAATTAATTGTGCGTAAATATTAGCCGATTATAAAACAATACGCAATACACACAACAACAATATTTTGTATTAATAAAATACTTACACATTCATCATTGAAATACCTCAAAACCTATGAAAACGTATTTCCACGTTTTAAAACTTTTATCTACACACGTATCATAAACTCTCTTTACTCCATCCAAAACCATACGTTACGACCGGCATAATGCTATACTACTTGGTAAAAACTCATTTCTTATCTGAATATTGATACATTATGACCATAAGGTATCAATATTTCGACATATTATGACATTCAAATTTCGAACGCCAACGCCTTGTCTGTGAAGTTGGTACTACTGAACAAGCTAAACTAAATCAATGACACAATGCCGGTAGAATATGCGGTTCCTGAACACATCAAAGAGAGCCTATGATATGTGTGTAGATAAACTAGTGTATGTAACTGTACATAAATACGCATTAAAACTCTCGAGTGATTTCATTAAGAAACTCGCCTTTGGCTCGTTTCATAAACCCACTCTCGAGTTGTAACGCCCTCCTTTATGTACCAGTCACATAAACTACTATTTTTCTTTCCGGAAATAGACTCATTCATTTTATAGTGACGGACAACCCTAAACCTTTGTGCAATTTCAAATATCTATCCCGGCCGTGAGCATTTAATCGATTGTGCTTTTACCTAGCGGACCGATGGAATTGTACCGCTAAATCCAAGATAATCCCTTTCCTTCCGTGAATCGACTCTCGCATTATCCGCGAGAACAAAATGCTGCTGCAATAATAACGACTCTGCAATCGGTATTATCAAGATTTTCATACACATGCTTGTGGTATTATGCTGGGCAATTTACTCCACAGCATTAGAGCTATGTACCGTCTCTAGTTCTGAAAGATAAGTAGTTCACAAAAAATCTCCAGAGCGGCGGCGAGGGGCTTGCCACCTTGCACGCAAAAAACCTGCTGTTGATATTGTTATTGTATATTAATAGTTCTAACTATCAAGTTTAAAGTTAGAAATGTTTTCTTATCAAAGTTACGTCCTCTCAAACACACAATAAAAACAACTTATAAATGAAGAATACTGTCTAACTTCTAGTGAGTATGAGCAAATAAAGCCATTTAATACTACAGTCTTCAAACTTCTGCTCCACTGCGTACAGTCGAGGGGAATTGCCTGGTCTGTACTTTTACACATCCGAAATGTTGTTGTTATTAAGTAGATGATAGTGCTTTTTATTTTTAAATAACATGTGTAGGTACGTGATAAGTACTTGCAGCGTGAAGCTTATGTACAATGTACCATTGCACAAAAGCTTCACGCTGTCATTCCAAACGGGGGTCACCAGAGGCACAGATATTTCTCTGCATCTACTCAACACTCCTTTTTACCTGACTGCAACAAAGGGCGGGTAATGTTTTTCTTGACAGATTAATTACGCCATGTTCACCGACAAATACAATAAATAAAATGATCTACTTCAGTGATAACTATTTAAAGCTATTTATATTTTTGTTATTTTAACCTTTAAACACAATATTTTATAAGTAAAAAAATGGCCAAGTGCGAGTCGGACTCGCGCACGAAGGGTTTCACGATGGGCACGATAGTGTGGAGTAAATTGTTTGGATTTTACAAAGCAAAATGTTGTTTACAAAGTAATTGGTGCAGCTACTTTCACACACCATGTACGTAACCAGGTGCATTCATAAGTATGTATGTGGTAATGAAAGAATTTCTATATGGGAGACACCTTAAATATTTATTTAATTCTGTTTTTTAGTATTTGTTGTTATAGCAGCAACAGAAATACATCATCTGTGAAAATTTCAACTGTCTAACTATCACGGTTCATGAGATACAGGGTGACAGATAGACAGACAGACGGATAGCAGAGTCTTAGTAATAGAGTCCCGTTTTTACCCTTTGGGTACGGAACCCTAAAAAGGTATGAAATGGCAAAGGCAAAAGATCAAAAAGAGGATCTAGTGAATACGTACATTTAAATTACGCCAGTATCAATTATATTAGTTTCCTCTGCGCTCACAGGACCAGAACTTCCGATTCTAGTTTGACTGTAGCCTTCAGTGTAAATCGTACGTGACGCGATGCCACGCCTAGACGTTCCGAAGAAAGTACGAGAACGATCGTTAACGGCAACTTGGCTGGATGGAATTTGTTGGAAAATATCAGTAAAGTTGCCATACATCTCAGTTGAACGTTGTTAGAGCTTGCATGCATGCATGTCAGGGTGTAAATTTAGTTACGCGGTCACTATTACCGAGACCGATTGCAGTCTCTCACAACAAAACTAAATAAACTAATAAAAAAAATAGAACTTATGGCAACCCGACAAGAGCCGTCGGGTCCAGTTATCTGTTTTCTTCCTTATTGGGCCGAATGAATAAATAAATGTATACCTCATCAAGAAATGCTAGATTATAAACTATTGTCATCATTTATTTTCAACTAGTGCTAGTAACATAATTATGACATGTCACATTAGCCGACTACTGCGTGTTCTAATAGACAAACCAAATATTTCATGTAAAAAACACTAGTCTGCAAATGTTGCCATCATTCATTTTCTAACATTTCCTGCCAAGGAATACTATCCTTTTACCTAAAGATGGCTTCAGACTATGGAATATATATTACATCTCAAGATGTTAAATTTTATTGCTCGCGCATACTTTGTCTTTGAGCCCGTTCACACTGTCACAGAGATATATATTTGAAGTATTCGTACAAGACAAAACACAGCTGTAATATATATTATAACCCATAGTTTGAAGGCACAATAAAACTAGAAGAAAATTTGTTATTATTTATATAAGCTAATGTCAAAACAAAGCATTTGCTTAAATCTAAAAATTTCCTTCCAAAGACAGGTGATACTTTTCCATTATCACTAGTCCCAGTTGGCTACATATGAAGTTTCAACATTCCAGTGTACTGCTTGCATTCATTACTATTACTGTGATGTTGATTCAGTATTCCAAGGAGGTGCACATATAACGTGTCCGTTTAGTACTGTTTGAAAATTGACTCACTTCCCTAACGAATGCCTACTACTAAGAACTAAATTTAACTAAAAATAACAAAAACAAAGAAAAAGACGTACAAAACCCCCATAACTGGAATGTCTGCATCGGTTATTTTATGGAAGGGGCGATATATAGACAAAGTTTGAATGATCCCAAACAATTTATTGTGTTTTAACATTATGAAACACTCAAGTACGCATAGCGGGGGCGCAAAATACGCACTTTCAAACAAAGAACGAACACCTTCGAAAGTTGGTTATTTTAATTTATAGGTGGCTCTGATTTACGAGGTCCATATGAAAGACGCAGTTCTCGTTCCGTTTTCGACCAGTTTGGTAGGAGCCCCGATAAATTTGTCATTCACCCTCTTCGGGCATCGGTGCTAGTGAAGCGAGGGGGAATGGGAGGATCTACGTTTTTTGGTTTTATACCACGCCCTTCACCTTTTCAGCACTATAAGAATTAAACGACGATTCATTGCGAGCTCACACGCAAGTCCTAGTGCGTTTCTTACACTGTAGCCATTGCTTAAAGTTATTACATAACAATTCTTCCACGATTTAAGTCTTTGCTTTTATCGTTATCAAGTGACTTGGAAAATTGCCTCTATATTGGTCTTTGTCCGTGTCTTATTATTGCCAGGCCTTTGAGTTTCGTAAGCAGCTTAAAATTTGTTACATAAATAAAACGTCCCTTGAAATTCTTATCTCCAAAATGTTAAATCAATGAGACTTCTTGCTATTCCGTAAATTGTAATTTCAATTGTAAAGTACGTATCTAAAAAAAATTATCAGTTCCCAGAAAATTCCTTTTAGGTACCTTTTGACTTAACTTAGACCTAAATTAATATTGCAGTATTAAAAGATTTTCAAGGGCATCAAACTGAGAAAACCATTTCAGAATAATTGAGTTCTTAAATAAATGTCGCAATTCCCGTAAAAAAATATTACAGGATTACCGAAATTTCCGTGTTAGTTACGTGAGTTGTTATTAGCGACATTGTTTTTTTTTGTTCAGAAACGTGACCGTTCAAAAATGTTGATCAATCGACTCATGAGGGGTGTATTTTATAACAATATTTAAAAAAATATTGAGACATCTACTACTCGAAATATTCAAATCAATTTCTTAAAATAGGTGAAATTTTCATGATAGAAAATTAAAAGTACTGCATATATATTTATATATGCATTTATATATTTATGTATGAAATCAATCAATCAATCAATCATAATCTTTTTTATTCTGTTGGATAATTACATATCTTTTACAGCACGATATTCATTTAATACTAGATGTACATTCCAAAAGCAGATCTCAGAGAAAAATGCACAAGAAACTCTGAAGTAGCTCTTTTCCAAAGCCATTGAATTAACTTATTTTTATTTTTGAGATAGCCAATGGAAGAACAAACAGTTTAACCCCAAAAATTTTCGTCTGCTAGATAATTTTACACTTTGTGTTTAAAGGGATATTAATTATTTTCCCCTTCAAACATAATTTATTTTTAATAAACGTTTTGAGTTCATGTGTATTCACGGTAGGCTTTTAATAGTATCGGGGACCTAATTGTAAAAGCGTATACATTCATTGATGAAGGAATTGGAAATTTTGTGGAGTCTACTAGAACAGCTGGATTCTTATTTCTAGTATTAAAAATATGGTTATCGTTTTTTTTTTAAAAAAGGTCACAAAAATATATTGAGAAGGCAGTGGCAGAATGTTGATCTCCTTAAACTTGCCTCTTTGCGGCTCCCTCGGACCGAGATCGTAAATGGCACGTATAGCCCGTTTCTGGAGAACAAGTATGCGATTTATAACCGAGGCAATACCCCACAGCTGGACGCGATAAGACATCAAGCTGTGAATATATCCGAAGTAAACTAATCTCGCGGTGTCCACATCCGAAATACGTCAGATTCTTTTTATGGCTTTAACTCAGTCTACCCGCTAGTACATCCAGTGGAGGTCCCCATTGAAGCTTTGAATCGAGGGTGATGCCAAGAAACACAGTTTTATCCACGAGGCTCTGTTTTAAATTTTTTACAATTATATTAGTGGGTGTCTTTTTACCTTGGGTAGATAAAACTTTACACATTTGTTTTTCTTTTCATTAAGTTAAAGATTGTTTGCTCCCAACCTCAACGTTTGCTCAACTACTTTAACATTATAAACATTGTCATGAAATTGTTGTTGTCATTTAGCTATAAACAGTAAGGAAGTATCATCCGCAAATAATACTATTTCATGCTTAATATTAACATAATTGGGTAGGTCGTAAGAAAAAGAAGTTCCTTTTTCTTATTTATATAAAATATCGAGCCCTATGGAATGCCCATACAACTACATACAACTTCAACTTTTTGTGTTCTGTTACTGAGGAATGAACTCAGAAGGCCAAGTACATTATCCTTTATACCATTATGAGCTAGCTTCCTGACTAGAATATCGTGATTTAAACAATCGAAAGCTTTGAAAAGATCACAAAAAACGCCAAATGCATCATGTGAGTCTTCCCAAGGACTGAATAAACGTTAAATATGTTCAGCTCCAGCATCGGTCGTTGAGAAACCCCGAGTGAATCCGTATTTTTTGAAATTCATCAAAGTATGGCGATAAGAGTTATTGCTTGTTTGATTCAATATGATTTTTTCGAAGATTTTACTAAAGGTGGGTAAAATCGCGATATGTCTTAAATTATTTGGATCAGATGGCTAGTAGCTTTGAAAAGAGGAATGGCTTTACTTAGTCTCATCAAGTCAGGAAACGTGCCACTATCAACACATTCGTTAAAAATTCAAGCTCAATGTTTATACAGAGAGGCCGTTAAGATCGGAGGGTTTTCAAATCCAGTGATTAAAAGCTTGGTTAATAGTAGAAGGACTGACATGAACGAATTGGAAATCAACATTTTGCTATCTTTAAGTAAGAATTTGGCGACAGTGGGAGACGAGTTTAGTGACTTAGTGACAGAAACTGGAATATCCGAAATAAATCTTCGCAGGTTTCGGCAAAAGTCGAGATCTTCCGTTACAGAGTGCTCGTTAATTCTCAGTTTGAAGTCCGTGAAGCGTTGTTTATTCTTTCCAGTTTCCTCGTTAACTACCTGCCATGTAGTTTTGATGACATTAGTAAGTACTATTGATGATCTTCTTGCCTTCTTGATTTAGCTTTCGCACAGTGAATTTGGAATGTTTTAGAAAAAAATCTGACATAATCACCTAACTCTTTACTATGATTATGAGATTTTTCTTCATAAAGTTCATAAAAATGCTGCCTACTAATATGAAATTCCACTGTCCCCAATCGTTGAATATCTTGAGGCTTTATAGTTTTAGATTTAAATACATTGTCATGTTCACCTTTTAGTAATCTAAGTCTAATGTCTAAGTCTAAGGAGGTAAATGATTTGTTAGGATCATCAGAATATTTCAAGTCGGGTAATTTTGTGATAAAATTACTTCGAAGTTGCTGAAGGCGTCCCTCATTAATAAGAACAAAGTGGATTTCTTTCCTTTGAGGCTTTGCCATATTAAATTCAAGTGAAATGGACTGGGCACAGTGATCTGCACCCAGTCTATTGATAATGAATTGATTACTTAGAGTCAAGTTCGTGTAAATATTATGTGGTTGCAGAAATTTCACTGGAGAAGTAATACTCTAATCTGAATTAGTAATGTTCAGATTAACTATAGTCCGTTTCATAATTCGCTGCAAAAACAACTTTCACTTTATAATTGGCGTACAGTGGTAATAAACTATTGACATTGTCGACGTACTGTATATGTGGATATCAAAACAAAAAAATAACCTATTTTTCAAAGGTAGTTGCTGAAATATATGTTATAAAAAACTTTACATGAAAAGGTACAAAAATGCCGCCTCACAGATTTAACACTGTAGAAAGTTATGAGATATAATGTAAAACTAAGTCAGATAAAAATTATTCAGTACCCATATATGGGCGTATCTATCCGAAAACTTTGTCATAAATTGTTACCTAGTTAATTAACTAACAACATTTTATAGTGGCCCTATCAATAAGACATCATTATTGCTTAAATAGATATAATGACTTGGCTACTTGTTAAGGTTTTTTATTAAATCTCATTTCTTTTTGAAAGTGTTCTCGCTTTTTCGGATACTATTTATGGGGCGTCGTTTCACGAGTCTAGTATGTTAATTAACAAGATTTACCAACCGGTTTAGCTTAGCGGGTGGTGACCCTGCCTGCAAAACTTGACGGTTCTGGGTTCGAATCCCAGTAAGGATCCCGTAAGAAGAGCAAATATTTGTGTGATGAGCATGAATACCTATTTGTTTCTTAGTCTTGGATGTTTAGTCTTAGTCAAGATTGTTCTCTAATATTTATTTATTTATTATAAAGAAATTATATAGAAATTATAAAGAAATTTACCAAAGAATCGTAAAATTTTCGCCAGTTTCCCAGGTTCACCACCGAATACTATTTTCTTAACGTAATCTGTATCGTACCATATCACAGATGTAACCAAACCATACCGCGATTCAGGATTCACCTAGAGGCATCTATTGTTCAGAAACCAGAGTAAAAATAAACCTATGAAACTGCTGCGATCTGGTAAATCTGGAAATCGGAACGGAATTGCGAAATGCTAGAGTTTACCCTAGCATTAATGGCTTAAAACTAGTCGTGTTGAACACTTAAGGCTTATATGTGTACTAGAAGTACCTTAGATTTTTGATGATCGATGAGTCAGTGAGTGAGTAAGCGAGTTTGTAATAAAATTATGGAAATTTGACTTGCCGTAATTTTAAATCTACTGATTAAAATTTAATGTCATTTGGGAATATACCTAGTTATATTGTCTCTCTTGTCAAGGTCACAGAAAATTCAGCCTTCAGCTTTATCCACAACAAAGTCACAAGGGATCTAAAATGACGTGAATGGCTTCGAGAAAAGGATGGTACTGTAAGGTCGCAGCACTTCTTGAACACCACCTATAATTGCCTACCTAATCTGTAGGGCTAGGGAGTTTAATTAGGAAGACGTTAGTAACACCAAACTTGTGTTTATTGATCGAATATGGTTACAATTTAAGTAAAAGGGATCAAACTGGCCCGATAGCCATTAAGCTAATCCTAACTATATAATTTACATCGGTCGCTGACCGATGCCTAAGGTGAAGTGTGTCACATCGACTTTTCACATCCAAGCCTCTTTCTTTTTAAAATTACAAATTACGTAACAGTGTAAAAGTGAACACTCACTCTAAAGAGGCCCGTATACAATATTATCGCATAGACAAATATCGAACCTAACTATATACTCTACAATCATTCCCCCCTCCTTTCAAAAAAAATATTTCCAAAGGTTTTTTTTTTTCCAAAGTGGCAACCCTAACTCAAAGTCTAAAATCTAAAATGACAACCCTATCTCAAAGTCTAAAATGTAAAAAACATTAAATGTTAACATTAAGTGAGCTTGCTATGCTTGAAATCTAAAAAACAGTAAATATGCTGCAAGCATAATCTTAAATAACATCGAGTACCCTAATCCTTATCCGACCAACTACACTTACGGTGTAGTGTAGGCTATGCACTTTAAAAAACTTAATTAAAAAACTTAAATTATACCACCCTATGATCCCATCATACAATTATTCGCGGCTTAACACTAACCTACCTAACGCTAGAAAATTATCTATTAAAATACTAAGGCAAACAGCTGAATCTAGCTAAGATTTAGCTTCTCGAATGGTTATCATTCGACAAACTTTCTGACAAAAAAAAACTAGCGAAAAATTATCAGACAACTATAATACCTCCGTTCTTAAAATTATCACAACTCCATCTTTGCTTAAAAAAATCATTTAAATCACCACATTGTGAACTCTTTCCACCGAATGGAAATATTTCAAAAATTAACGCAGGCAAAGATCAAAGAAAAAAAAAATTATCATTTTCAAATATAGGAAACGTCAACAATATTAACAGGATTAATCTATAGAACCGTATTACTAAGCCACAGCTTAAGGATGAGTTCATTAAAATTCGTTCCAATAATACGATGAAATCAACTAGCTTTAAAACCGATACTACAACTTACAAACATCTCAACTAATCCATTGGAATTCAGTAAACTCTCTTTTACTTTTAACAGTTTAAGATAATCGCCGTGAGTTGCAACCAATGACCTAAGTTAAAACACTACAAAGAATCTCGAATGTGTATCGAATACCCGAGTTAACCCACATCAGAAATTACTTTCATTGAGAAACCTTCGTTACCAACTTTATGAACAACCCTTACTCTCCCCTTACCAAATCATCCCAACTCTATACTTTAAGAACGCAGGAACCAAAACAGAACCCTATGACGAATAGCTATTGCCTCGCCATACTGCTCTCAAAGATAAAACCAGGCGATCGGTTCAAACAATTATACGGACTGTCGTTTATAAAAGTTTCTCATATAAAGGTAATCTACCACGGAAATCTAGTATGTTACAAATATTTCTAGGGTCTTTGGTGAACGGTCCTCATCAGACATCATAGTTCAGCAACAACATGAAAAGAAACACCGGTTAATAAACAATTCATAACAATACCGCATACATAAACCACAAACCAACAACCGGGATAAAATTATATTATACTCTTACGGCCTTACTAATAAAATAAGTTATTCCCGGTTTAACTTATACAGTGTTTTGTCTTGCTTTGACATTTGACATTTACTCGACGTATGAAAAGGACAAAACACTGTATAAGTTAAACCGGGAATAACTTGTTTTATTAGTAAGGCCGCTAATGTATAATTATTTAATATCAGACGAACTCCTCAACGCAGCACAAAGCGTTTTAAACGATTTGTGTTAACAATTACGCCCCGTGACCGTGAGTTCAGATGACGAATCAGCACATTAGACCTCCCAACGATCTCAATGACCTTGTATGGTCCTTGATACAGACGTGCCAACTTCATACATCTTCCCGTTATCCGCCTTGGTACGTATAACAAAACTAAGTCATTCACCCGGAACGATCTGGGTTTTGATCTCATATCGTAATACCGTTTTTGTACACGCTGTGCGTTCGCAATATTCCCTAACGCCTTAGTCAGCAGCCTTCCCATACAATTTACCCTTTCATCTATCGTTTCGTCTAAACCAACTGCGTTTAATCCTAATGATCGATCCACCACTGAGCACTGTTCCGTACCAAATAAAATATTATACGGCGATACTTTCGTTGACGCCTGCACGCTAGTGTTATACGCATGTACTACCAAAGGTAAAACTGAGCACCATTGCCTTTGATTACTACCTAAATATTTTGATAATATCGAAGTTACCGTTCTATTCATTCGTTCTACCAAACCGTTACTCTGTGGATGAAACGAACTTGTATGTATCATTTTAGCCCCAAACTGTTCTACCGTTTCTTTTATGATTCCCGCCGTAAAAACTCTACCCCTATCTGAAATAATTTCCCTAATCGGCCCGAACCTAAAGAAAACTTCCTCAACTAAAAACCGCACTACATCTTGCGATGTTACCTTAGGTAACGCCTTACATATCGCAAACCGCGACGCATACTCTACCGCGACTATAACAAATCGGTTATCTCTCGACGAACGTGGAAACGCTCCTAACACGTCGATTCCTACCTTCTCAAAAATAGCCGAGACCCAAATCGGCATCAAATCTGCTACGCTTTTAACTAATTTCCTTTCTTGACACGGCACGCACAAAGCTATATAACGCTCTATCTCCTTATCGGCTTTCGGCATGAAATATTTCGACCGAACCTCTTCAACGTCTTTGCGAGAGCCAAATGACCTCCTGTCCACGCCTCATCATGTAATTCGTTCATTACATTTTGAAACAAAGACCTAGGCAATACTAATACCTCCCTAATTTCTCCATCTCTACGTACGCTTTTATATAATAAATTATTTCTCAAACAAAAACCGCTACGCCACGCTTCCGGACGTTCGCTCAACCGCGTTAACCATCTACTACAAAATGAATCGTTCGCTTGATCCGCCTGTAACGAAGAGTCGAAGAACATTAATACTAAAAACTTCCAAACCATCATCATCAGGTTCAGAACGAGAAGAAGACTGAGGTCCTTCTGTTTCCCGTTTCCCTTCTTCCATTAGCGGATTCCTACTCAAAAAATCTGCCACTACATTGCTTTTCCCCGAGCAATGAACTATCTCGAAATCCCATTCTTGTATCGCTAACGCCCATCGCGCTAACCTACCAGACATATCTTTTTTCGACTGTAACCAACATAACGCGCTATGGTCTGTAACAAACTGAAAATACGGTCCCCAAAGATAATGCCTATAGTGCCTTAACGCCCATACTAACCCCAGACACTCTTTCTCCGTCGTACTATATTTTTTCTCCGCATCTGTTAACTTCCTAGACGCATAGGCAACCGGACTCATTTTTTCAACGCCCTGCATCAACACTGCACCTAATGCCTCGTTAGACGCATCCACATAAACCCTCGTAGTAACCGACTTATCCCCCGAATAATACGAAAGTATTGGCGCACTACACATAACCTTCTTAATATAATCGAACGAATTCTGGAATTCCTCATTCCATTGAAACTTTACCCCCTTTTTCAATAATTTAGTGAGAGGTAACGATATTCTCGCAAAATTCGATACAAATTGTCTATAATAAGAAAATAAACCTAATAATTGTTTCACATCCTTCGCAGATGTGGGAGTTGGAACCTGTTGCATAGCCTTCACGTTTTTCTCACTAGGTTTTACTCCTACATTCGAGATTAGATAACCTAGCATCACAATCTCGCAAAAACCGAATTTACATTTGGATGGCTTGAAGGTCAAGTTCGCTTTTCAAAACCGCCCAAAAACTTTCTGCAACGTACCGGTAAACTCCTCGAACGTTCTACCATACACAATTACATTGTCTACGTAAACCATAACCCCTTTAAATCTTAAATCCGCTAAAACTTTATCCATCATCCGTTGGAAAACTGCTTGACTCGTTGCCAAACCGAACGGAACAACATTAAATTCATAAAGACCCGTGGTCGTGACGAAAGCCGTTTTATGCCTACCTTCCGTAATAACCGTCTGCCAATAACCTGAATTGAGATCTAACTCCGCAAAATACTTGGCCCCGGTCAAACTATCGACAATGTCTTCTATCCGCGGAATAGGATAACTATCCCAACAAATTTTCTTATTTAATTTCCTATAATCAACACAAAACCTCCATGAATTATCGGGCTTTTTAATTAACACAACGGGCGCAGCATAAGAACTAGTGGATTCCCTAATAACACCTAGTTTCAACATCTCCGCGACCTGCTCCTCAATAATTTCTCGTTGCACCAGCGAAACGCGAACCGGGTGACAATGAACCGGGTCTTCATCATAAGTCTTAATATCGACCGACACTATCTCCGACCTACCTAACTGGTCAGTTGCAAACGCAAATCTATCCGCATTCCTATCCAACAACGCCAATAATACCTGCTTATCATTCCTACATAAACCCTCATTTACGATAAACCGATTATCTTCTACCCCAAACGCAAATTCGCACGAATCCGATAACCCCGAGAAATAAACATAATCGCCCTTTCTTAACTCCTGAAAGTCGATAAAATCTATCGCGTCACGATCCTCGATAACCGTGGCTTCCCCGAAGTTCACTTGTTTCCTTCTAGAACCGTCTAGAAAGTCCGACCCTATCTTTTGTTTTGAGAGAATCCCTACGCGCATGACATTTCGTTTTACCGGTGTCGTGTTTTGTTTCGTATGGAAATTATTGAAAAACGGTATTTTTCCCTGGAAAAAACACATACACGAATGAACAAAATCAATATTCATACCGTTCTTTACTAAAAAATCCACCCCTAAAATAATGCTACACTTTAAATCAGTTATTACTAAAAATTCCTGTGAAAAGTTAAAATTGTCCAAACTAAAATCTATAATACATTTCCCTACAATTTGCAATAAACTTCCATTTACCGCCTTAACCCGTCTCTTCTCTTCTTGCATACATCTCGCACCCACTTGATCTGCAACGGCTGGGATGATACATGAAGCCGTAGCGCCTGTATCTAAAAGAACTACCACGTTTACACTAGAAGAATTCAATAAAACTAATGGTCTGACCTGCTGATCCGCCTCGTCTGCGACGATCTTCCCCCTTGGTCGTTTCGCTTCCGTGCTACGCTGCTGAGCTCGTCCGAGGCCCTCATCCCACAGGTCAGCCTGGTCACCGCTATCGGCCTCTAGCGACGACGCGTTGTAAAATCCGCTTGCCTAGGACGCAAATTATAATTATTAGTACTAGGTCTAATATGTGGTTCCTGACCTCTTGACGACGGCGAAACATTCGGCGTTCGTCGTGGGTCTTGAGTAGGGCTTTGATTAAATTGTGCAGGCCTAAAAGATGAAACGGCCTGTCTCCCCCCCTCTATTGCTATGGGCCAAATTCGGTCCAAAAGTTGCCGGGTTCCTAAACACATTTACATTATCATCACTTCCCGGACTTAATTTCTCCATCTGTACCAGTACTGCCCTTAGCGCCTTCTTATCTACAAAATGGCTCAACATTAATTTATTTCTAAGATAGGTTTGCAATCCTCTTAAAAATTGCGTTATAAAAATGTCATCTTTGGTAACTCTAGCCTTCCTCGCTAGGTCCCCTAAGTAATGGAAGTAGTCCAACAAACTTCTTCCCTCTTACTTGGCATTGTAGAACTTCTCTGCAAAGACTGTGCTTCCAAATTCTTCATGAAATTTATCCACCACCTCTTCAAATGTCTGGGCACTGCCCCTAATTTCCCTAAAAAAATATAAGGCTCCACCTTTTAAATACGAAGGAAATAATAATTTTAACTCCTCCGACGATATAAATTTCTTCCTCGATGCAGCATCTCTGAAGTATTCTAAAAAGTCTTCAAAGGACTCCTGAGGACTCCCCGAAAAACAAGTTGACAAATCCTCCATCATGTTATTAAAATTTAAATCTTCCCTATAAATATTTTATGAAATTATTTCATAAAAATTTTCACAAAATGTCCGCTGCGATAATAATCTTCCAACAATATTTTTCTATTCAATTCTTCACTCGCTTGGCAGGTCGAGGTAATTCCTAAATTAAAAACTTAAGTACAGAAATATACTTCCTATCAATATAGTTTCGATCCTTCCTCGATTCTTCAAGGTCTGGATCGACGATCACTATTCTCTTCTATGACGTCACCTCTTATTTCTTATGAAGCGGACTTCTTATATCTACGGGTTCGTTCGGCGCCTCCACCAATGTAAGGTCGCAGCACTTCTTGAACACCACCTATAATTGCCTACCTAATCTGTAGGGCTAGGGAGTTTAATTAGGAAGACGTTAGTAACACCAAACTTGTGTTTATTGATCGAATATGGTTACAAGTTAAGTAAAAGGGATCAAACTGGCCCGATAGCCATTAAGCTAATCCTAACTATATAATTTACATCGGTCGCTGACCGATGCCTAAGGTGAAGTGTGTCACATCGACTTTTCACATCCAAGTCTCTTTCTTTTTAAAATTACAAATTACGTAACCGTGTCATAGCGAACACGCACTCTAAAGAGGCCCGTATACAATATTATCGCATAGACAAATATCGAACCTAACTATATACCAGTACCGTTGTGCCTTTGCTCGGCTTGGCGGGGGTATTACCGTGCCCCCAGATCGCGCGTTATCTTTCTCCGTACCAAATCCAATACCATATTATAGCTTCCGTGTGTAGACGATTAGATTTTGGATGGAACAATATATCGCCCTATAATTGCCATCGTCCATTAATCTAAGGACCTCAATGAAAAGACCTGGCGCGCTCGGAGTGGCGCGAATGGACTGGGAACGGGCATTCAGGATGCAAAAGCGAGCCGTGAAAGCGATAGTCCAGGTCCACCGGAAAGTCTCCGTAAAGTCTAATTTCAAATTGCTGAAAATTCAAATCGCTGCAAATGAGTACCACACGAAATACACGGAATTCCGAGATTCTGAATTCGTTCGAGTTTGTTCAGTAGATCTTCGTTCGCGCTTGCCCAACTGGCATCTGAATAGTCGATTACCAGCAGGATAAGGGACTGTACAAGAGTGATTTTGGTCTTCTGCGGCAGGAAGTACTGCATTCGCCTCAGGGAGTGGAAGGACGCAAAGACCCGTCTGCTGACCTCGCTGACATGTGGATGTCAAAAATAACCCCGAGGTTTTTCGCTTTATCAGTAAACTCTATTGTGATGCCATTGTACGATACAGGAACAAAGGGCTTTTGTAATAAGGAAAGAGTGTGCCTGGTTCCTAAAATCATGGCTTGTGATTTTGGCGAGTTCACCAACAGCCTGACAGGTAGACCGACACCATCAAGCGTTTAATGGCAAAAAGAAACCGTGCGAAAGAGACACTCATATTCTTTCATATCTTTTTAATATATCGAAAAATCCGCGCTACCCCAGTTACCTTTGACAGCGGTTTGAGTATCTCTTTTCAGGAGATCGGCACCGGAGATCTTACATGGTCTCACTCTTTACCACACCAAGGCACAACACCACGGCATATGAGCACGCCTTCAGATTTCAGGCGGTCCGAGTGTGGAACGCACTTCCTTGCACTACGGGTAAAAGAGCACTTCCTCTCTCTTTCATGATAGTAGTTATAGTATGTATATTATTGCTATATGTACAGGTTTATGTATATATTGGATTTTTATTAGTAGTAGTCTAGTATATAGGCCTTTTTTCATATTTTATAGGTATTTAATTTATTTATTTAGTAAGTGTAGATAAGTTATTAGATATTGTACACTGCCTATCCTTTCATGGTAAAATTTTCTATCATGCCTTGGTTTGCTGGAAGAACTCTCTTTTTGGAGATAAGCTTACCTTTGTAAATATCCACAAATGTAACATTTTATATATCTTTGTGCAATAAGGAAATATGAATTATGAAATTTACTACCTGCTCCCGAGCTTGACCGCTGTGAATTTTTGTTTGTTTCGGCATCGACTTGATAATGTACAAGAACAACAGAACAATTCGTTAGGCAATCGGCAATAGGCAAACCAAAATGAAAGCCAGCCAAGTCAGAGTAGATACCTAATACCAATAAGTCCGTTAATAAATGACGGGTCAGAAGAGAATAACAAATAGTAATATCAATCCAATAAGAGAAGCCGGGGTCAGAAGATATTATCAGAGTCAAATACAACAAGTCACTTCGCACTACGACAAAGGCAGTGGTGATCAAGGTGACAAGATGTCATAACAAGATAGAGGCCATGACAATGCTCTAGGGAAAAATGAGGATACATATGCGATGATATCTCTATGAAAGGAACATTCCACAAATTTTTAAAGCCTATAAATGCAACATCATTCATCTTCTTTTGTCCTGACATCCCTTGGCAGGGGTATAACAGTAGGACTCACGGTATAGCTCTCCACTTTGTCTTACCTACAGCCATCGCCAGTTCTGCCCAGTCTGAGCTAACCACGCCGGCCTCTTTATTTTACCCTGCAGTGGGAAGGTGTAGGCGGATTGATGATGATTATGATGATGAAAATTATTTAATATTATATATATTTAAATGTAATTATTATTATTATTATTGTTTTATTTCAAAGAGAGGTGTACTGCATTAATTGAATATATAAATATGGTAAAACATTCCTTCACAATTGTCATACAGTCACTTCATCTTACTAACCCTCCTCCTTTCGACTTTTTTGGGGAACATCCCTAGAGATTAAAAAGAAAAATATTCATCTTCGTTAGCTGACGTAACCTTGTAACGACGTATTGTTCTACAACTAAGAATATTTATTGTTCTTAGAATTTAATTATTTAATTATTAACACCAATCCACAGCCAATTGGACTTCGGTAAATTAACAGAGACTATACGGGCCATTTACGGATTTACCTATGATTACTGAAGAACTGTATGCTCCTTATTCATCGACTTCTTGTGGTGATATAGTGATTTAAATCGTAAAATTTAATTACTTTATAATGTACGGTATGCCTTTTGAGTTTTTACGCTGACACCGGGCTTTTATTTTGAGAAAACTGTAGATAGGACTACATTCAAGGCCGTACATCGAAACATTGAAAAAAGAGTTTAGTGTATGTAGTATGTAAGTATTGAACTATGTACTCAGGTTAAAGAAAATCTGTGGATGGAAATTGAGTAACTTTATTACATAAATATAATCAAATGTGATAAAAAACTTAATACTATAATAATAATTTTTATTCGAATGAGCAATTAAAGATCTTTTCCGATAAGATCGGGAGAGTCCAGTTTCCACCGATAAACAAATAAAACAAAATGGCTAAGAAAATGATTAATTTCTTGTATAGGTACATTTTTCATTCGTAAAAATCGGCATGTTTCATTATTTGTTGTTATACCGGCAATAGAAATATTCCCTCTGTGGAAATTTCAGCTCTCTACCTATTTCGGTTGATTCGGTAGAGCCCGGTGAAAGACAGACAGGCGGACGGACGGACATCGGAGGCTTAGTAATAGGGTCCCGTTTGGCAAACTTCGGGTATGGAACCCTAAATACATTCATAAAACCTTCGAAATAAACCATATGCATTCCCAAACTTACCTTCGAACTCATGTGGTACCATAAAAAAGCGCCGCTGTTGGAATTTGTTGATATTTTGCATACATTTTACGTCAGTATTGAGACTCTTTCGTATGGGACCGGCTCAATAAGCAACGTCTGTCACTGTCATGACATACTTTCGATTGAGCCAGAAAGCACTTTTGGCTCA
The DNA here is from genome assembly GCA_949825045.1 of Argyresthia goedartella. Classification (NCBI taxonomy): domain Eukaryota; kingdom Metazoa; phylum Arthropoda; class Insecta; order Lepidoptera; family Argyresthiidae; genus Argyresthia; species Argyresthia goedartella. The sequence goes on along the minus strand of OX463820.1, from coordinate 11,915,768 downwards.
AAATAAGTGGAGACATTTTCAAGCACCTTCTGCTGCACTATCAATATCATAAACCCTCTTTACTGTGTCCAAAAACCGCACGTTATGACCAGCATAATTATAAACTTCTTGATAAAAACTCATTTCTTATCTGGTTATTGATAAATTATGACCATAATATACCAAAATTTGTCATATTATGACATTCAAATTTCGAAGCCAACGCCCGCCTGCGTGCCGCCCCTAGTTTGTTTGTGAAGTTCGTACTTCTGAACAAGCTAAACAAGTGCAGAGCAATGATCATTGACACAATGCCGGTCGAACATGCGGTTCCTGAACACATCAAAGAGAGCTTACGATATGTGTCTAGATAAACTAGTGTATGTAACTGTACATTATCAGGCATTATGTAGTTTGTCACATAAACTACTATTTCGCATGGCTTACATTCCTTAAAAAGATAAATATAATTCTGATTACCATACTACTCAGTCCTTATAATAATTCACCGAATGTTTGGTAGGTTTTGCCCTAGTAAATATAAATAATAATATCAAAACTTCTTTGCAATTGCTCCCATATTCGGAGCAGAATGTGTGTAGTACAAAATATTCGAGCAGGTGCTTCATCACGGCGCAAAGCCCCGTGTCACTACCGGTGCTATGGAAGACGTACAGGGACTTTACCGGCTTACCGGCACAGCCGTGGCCGTCCTTAGCCGGGGCAGCCATTGCTGAAATTAATAACGCGTACGGTTTTGCGTTTTACTTTTGCTGGTAGTGTTTTGTTTTTTATTTGACGCGATGGCGCCAAAAAGTAGGTTTGGTTGTTTTGGGAATTGCTAGATCAATGATTTCATTAACACAATTCTAAGGTCTAAATCGGATTTTAACAGAAAGAAAAGCTTTTCTCTTAAAATAAATGTAGTAATGATTAAATATAGTAGGTTAAATCCCACGTGCGGCATTCCATCAATCAAGAGTTAGTATAATTTATTTGATAACTCTGAGTAAAGTATAGAACATAAGTGATTTATTTTATTGCGCTTCTGTATAAATGACGCTATTAAGGGCTGAACAAAGGCCAATGGCATTGAGAATTAGACAAAGAAAACAAATACCCGTCGCATCGCGTCGAAGCAGACTGACGCATGCTCCCGCGCAGAGCCCCGCGGGGCAGCCCGAGCTCCGAGACCAAGAAAATTATAGAAAATATTACTAAACTCCTGTAATAATAACATTAAAAATAAAATAAAACAACCAAAAAATTTCCTATTTTTGCGTGTAAGTTTCCGGAAACTGATTTCGTCTCCGAGCGCTTGTTCATTTAGTTGAATAATAATGCATTGCGAAAAATATTTTTAAGTATTAAATATAACAGATATCCGGTAATTTGAAAAGTCCATTCTTATCTCTAATAGACCTTTTACAACATATATTTATCCTACATTTTTATGGTGTCTAGTTTAGCCTAGAATTGAAGCTAAAGATGCATTTCTGGCCATATTTAATCCCTTAAGATTACCTTTGAACGTGGTACCTATGTGAGTATTTCGTTAACACAAAACATACGGCCACTGTCTGATCCTAGCCTGATCTTTCTAAATAAACATGAATGGTGTTTAATTAGTGGGCGCTACTAACTACACTGATAGTCACTTATCGATTTATTCACTTGGCACTTCATTTTCCAACAGTTCTTATTCAATAAACTCAAAACAGTTACTTTGGCAAGATTTGCAAGTAGGCAATATAACGCACTTTTACAAATCAAACACTTACTTAAGTCATTACACTTTTGACACTTTTGACTTGGTCTTGGACATATCTAAGCAAGATTATCATCAGGTTCCAGTGGCTCCAGCTAGTGAGCGCAGTAAGACAACTTCTAACACTGATTATGGAACAACCATTGTGATGTCTGACTAATTGATTAAACAAATGGCAATGATGATTAATGATAACGAGTACATGGTGTTAACATAACTCAACACAGAACTCGCTAACTTTAAGATTATATTTATTCCTGCATATTATTATTAATAGTACATTACGGTGTGTTGGTGGCCGAAAGCGCAGCTCTAAGCCTACACAGTGCCGTTAGCATTGCAGCCTTTTTTGGACAAGCTGCAATAAAGGCCAAGACCGAAGGTCTATTACTTTACGAGGACCAAGGCTTGTATAATGCTTTACTCAAACAAAGCTAGTAATGTGCTCATTATTTTGACAACCTTCTTTGAGCAAAGTCGACATTGCCGCGCTACTTGGAGGAGCCAGAAAAGGTGCCGGCAATTTCCTGTGAAAATCCATTACTGTCGTGTTTTAGCAACGCGCAATTTCCTGTCAAATTCCATGATTGTCGAGCTTTGTTTCGAGAATGGTGAAAAAAAAGGCATTATTCAGAATTTGGTTATGTGTGACAAAAAATAAGAGCGGGAGATCTTCTTGCCACTAAAAAAGGTACTGCAAAAAAGCTTTATTCAGAATTTGGTTATGTGTGACAAAAAAAAACTCACTCTCAATTTCATAATAAGCTGGTTTTATTTAATTACTCGCATTATTTGAGTACAAACCTTGGTCCGCAATGACTGCACTGCTGGCCACACTATGAAGGCCTCGAGATTAGCTTAGCTACGCTCTCGGCCTATAAGCTTGGTCACCATTGCAGCCTTTGATGTCCGCGCTATAAAAGCCTTGACCTTCGGTCTCGCCATTTATTCCAGCTTGTCCATCAAAGGCTGCAAAGCTGATCGCGCTGTCTAGGCCTTGAGCTGCGCTTTGCTGCGCTTTCGGCCACCAACAGTGCGACAAGCAACGCAGTCATTACAGACCGCGACAGTAATGTACTATTACTCAAACAATGCGAGTAATTTAAATTTTATCATTACGAAAACTGAAGGAACCACAGATATCGAGAGATAGGTCGAGGGGCGTTGCACGTGCGAACAAATCTAGCCCTCGGTAGTCACCGGGAGACCGCAGTGACGAACTCATTTCTGCTGTTTTTCTAAAATGCCGACCTGTGCAATACTCATGTGCAAAAATAGAAGCGGGATTGTGAACTCCAAGAACGGCGGAATAACATATCACTTGTAAGTGTCATTCCAACTATTATTTCTTCTTAAAACACAAGAAATAAACATTATTACGGAAATAAATCATTTACAAAAAAAATATCATTAAAGTGACAAGGTCATGTTGTTCTCGCTAGGTTTATTATCCATTGCTTGTTTTGTATTAAGATATTAGACTTAATTTCACTACATATTGCCAAGCTAACACGCAATGAATATTTTACACTTATCTAAATACGAAAGTAAATATGCATCGAGGTACGGAGGCGAACTGTTTCACGCACGCAGAGACGACGTATAGTGATGGTAATAGTGATAATGAGAATTATGTTTTTGAATCGATGGAAAGAAATAGATTTTTTACCAACTTGAACATAACCCATTGGGTAATCATCTAATATTACTAATCAAAGCTCTAATGAGAAGATATACTAATATAAGACTGCATTACTGAGCAAAAAATGCTACGCCTAAATTGTCAAAACGCCAAGTTCTTAATAAATATTTAAAAAAATCTTGTCAATAGGTAGTATTGTACTGTACAGGATTATACAGAAAGGGTATATATGCCGAAAGGCGGTTGTTAAGGACATCAATCTGAACATCCTTCTCTATTAAAACGATTTGATCAGAGCAACATTATTTTTCACTTTGCAGTACATTTTGGGCCGAGCGGTCAGCTGATTCATATGGTGTTCGATTCCAAATCGATATTCGATCGATGGTTTCTGAACGGTCATTTTAATTTGACGTTAGCTGTCAATCTGGCAGTTTTGACAACTGACAGACGAAGACGAGAAAAAATCTCGCAATGAAAACGCGTGTTGATTGTTGTTGTTGAAATTAAATCAAAGGGCATCTGGAATGTATTCGGGATTCCCTCAGGATTATTAATATAGCTGGGTGTGCCGTTGTCTCTCGAACCAGATAAAGTTCGGATTTACGTGCCCGATTCGTATTTACCACGTAGAAACATAACCTGTGTTGGACCACTGTGCTCATTGACGCTGGCCCGCCAGTCATACCTGGTTGGCTGAAGAACCTGTCTACCAAGAAGAGCCTAGGGCGCGCCCGGGCCTTGCAGAGAGACAGGAGGTTGACGGGACCGAAGCACAGACCAGGTTAGATCGTTCATCACTTCTTGGCACCTGATCGTCACGCTACCTCGTAACTGATGGGCCCCTACGAGGTCATTAGGTGCTGAGAAGCCTGAACATTTTGGTAGCAGAGCGTGGTTTCCTGAGATTTGCAGCCGTCAAGGGCTTCAGGAAAGCACGACTTGGGACTATCAATCTGTAGGTATCTAGGCGGTTAGGTAACTTGTTTGTTCCTATATCCACATAGATTGGTAGTATTTGTAAGCTATAAGTCTATTGCTGGTAGTAGACAGACAGATATTACAGTTTTCCCTAAATGACCAGTTGTACTGAGATGTGACTCAGAATAGTAGGTACTCAATGGTATTGAATAAATGTTTTGGTTAACATAGGTAGTTACATCTATTGATAGCAGGCTATTACATTGTTTTCAGTTTATTGTGCAGCAAGTGATAGCAATTTATAACTTGAACTAATATTGACTATTATCTGTGTGTGTTATAATAATAAAGGGAAACTAACTTGTTATTTACAGGATTAGAATATTAAAAGTGTAGCATAATTTATATAGATATAAAACTCGGTTCCTATTGTTTAAGGAAAACAACATTATTTAAGTTATAGTTTAGGGTTCCCTCGTTTGGGTTATAAACTGAAGGGTCCAATAAAATTGAGTTACTGCAAAATGTCGTTATCTGAAATCCAGAAGGGTGTTTCTAAGGAACTCAGATGGTTTTCCTCCGCACACGGTCTGATAGACCGTTTAGATAGGCATGATGTGGTATTGGAGCGGTCTCTGGACGTTAAGGAACGTTACAATAGGGTGCTCGAATTATCCGCGCAGGCGGAATCAGTTGATGGTTGTGCACCTGACAGGCTGTCACGGTTGATAGGGGATGTCGACCAATGTATGGAGATGGCAGCTGCTATCACGCAGAAGGCTGCGGACATGTGGGCGCGAGTCCAGCCATGGTGGTGACATTGAAGCACCTCTGCCGCATCAGGGATCGGGGACCAGGTTACCCGCGATAAATATGCCTACCTTTGACGGCGTGTCCGGTGAATGGATGAGCTTCATCAATCTGTTCAACAGTTTGGTGCACTTGCGATCGGACATTACCAAGTCTGTCAAGATGGCTCAGCTGGTGGCAGCATTGAGGGGTGAGCCTAGGGAGCTGGTCGCTCATTTGACAGTTACGGAGGGCAACTATGAGACGGCCAGGCAATTGTTGGTCAGACGTTACCACAACAAACGGAGGTTGGCCGATGCCCAACTGAACCGTTTGTTTAGCATCCCGGTTGTGAACAAGGTCGGGGCCATACAGACGGAGGTTTTGAACCCATTGTTGTCCGTCAACAAGGCTCTAGAGAATCTTGGACTTCCGGTTGGTGAATGGTCGTACTTACTGTTGTACATTGTACTTTCCCGCCTACCCGCTGACGTGCAGACTCGTTTCGAACAGTCTCACGGGAGGTCGGCCGAGGACCTGCCCACCTTCTCCGACTTGGTCGGATTTTTGGAAGAGGAGTCTCGACGGGCAGAGAATTTGGGGTTGACGGTCACCCATCCTTCGGAGCCACAGAGAGCTGCCGGGAGCGCTGTGAGTAGGGGCCCTCCGACGAGGAAGGACCGCACCAACCGGCAGTCATATGGGACTGTGAGTGCATTGACCCCACATAGTGAGACCTGCCCACGTTGTAGGCAGATTGGCCATGCTGTGGCCAATTGCAATAAGTTCGGGGAACTTAGGGTTCAGGGACGGCGCCAGATGGCCAAGCAGCGGGGCTGGTGTTTCCTGTGCCTCGGGCCACACATGGCTAGGGACTGCACGCGCACACAAATGTGCGGATATTGTGGTGGGGCCCACAACAATCTGTTGTGCATGAACCGGTCCGGCCAACAGCCACCACAGGGCCGTACCCAGGGTGACACGGCAAGGGGCCCTGATAATTCGTTTGCGACTCGGAGCGCAACTCAGGGGCCAACGTCCCCACGTGCACAGGGCAGTACTAGGGTGCAGGGCCGCACTCAGGGTCATCACATGGGGGGCCCTGAGTTTTCGGTTGCGACTCAGCATCCGACTCAGCGGGCAATGGGGCCACAAGCACGCGGCCACCCAGGGGTGCAGGACCGCACTCAGGGTCATCACATGGGGGGCCCTGAGTTTTCGGTTGCGACTCAGCATCCGACTCAGCGGGACATTGGGTGTGTTGAGCAGGCCGTAACGGGCGGGTGGCATGGGACATCTTCGAGCTATGCGGGTGCGGTTCGGACGCCGCCTCAGTTGTCACCCCGCTCGTCGCCTCGTCCTCGTCGGTCGCATGTGATGTCCCCCCCGCTCATGGAGCGGCCACGGTTGAATTCACGCCCACCCCCCTTCGGGGGGCGTCGTAGGGTGGCAATGGAACCGGCGCGTGGGCCATTTGTACAATGGGACCCTCTGGCGTATAGCTGCCTACCTGATCGGTTACAGGCAGATTGGGGCCCCGGGGGCCCTCGCTAGGAATTTGCGGCCCAACAATTTGTTGCCCCCCAACCGGAGACGGTGGTGTAACCGATCGCCTCTGTGCTTGTTTGGGATTTGGCGGGCAACCCAACATACGTTCGCGCCCTATTAGATTCTGGAGCTCAGGGCTGCATTGTATCGAATGATTTAGCAAAATGGTTGGGCCTCAAGGTAAATAGGTATAATAAATCAATACGGGGCGTGGGGAATGTTACGATTACGAATGTAGTTGGTCAATCGGTGATCACGTTCTCTCCACGTTATGACATTTTGACAAAAAAATCCGTGCAAGCTTTAGTAATGACGCATGTCATGGGCAGACACCCCTTGGTGAAGTTGAATCCGGCCGTTCGATTCCTGACATCAGGACTCAAGTTGGCGGATCCCGATTTTGACACTCCAGCCCCGGTCGACCTGCTACTGGGAGCAGACGTTCTGGGTAGGTTTCTGTTGTCGGATCGGCGAGTTCTTCAGCCGGACGGGTTGATTGCTGTGGATACTAAGTTTGATCACGTGATCATGGGTCCGGCATTGCCAATGGTTAGGCCTGCCGAGTCAGATGGCATACTTATTGGCTCAGCGTTGTCAGACGCTATCCAACGTTTCTGGGAGATAGAGGAACCTCCCACCGTTCGTCGAGTCGACGCAGACGAAGAAGAGTGCGAGTTGTTTTACCAGAATAGTACTGATCGCCTTCGTTCTGGTCGTTTTGTAACTCGACTGCCTTTCAGGGCCGATCGACCGCCACTAGGAGAATCTAGGAAGATGGCTGAGACGAGATTGATGTCGATGGAGCGTAGGATGTCAAGGGACACCGTATTTAAACAAAAATACGTCGATTTCATGAGGGAGTATGAGTCGTTAGGACACATGTCGGTATCGGGTGTGGACTGGAGATCTGAGGATCATTGTTTCCTTCCACACCATGCCGTCCTGCGAACCCCTACCGGCAAGATTCGAGTTGTTTTTGATGGGTCAGCACCTACCTCGAACGGGATGTCCCTGAATCAGTGTCTACATTCGGGACCCAAGTTGAGTCGTGATATTTCGGATATTCTCACGAGCTTTCGGAGACACCAGATTGTATTTGTCGCAGACATTCGGATGATGTTTAGGCAAACGGTAATTCATCCGGCTGACAGAAGGTATCAGTTGATACTTTGGCGTGAGTCCACGGCCGAGCCAGTCAAGGTCTATGAGTTAAACACGAACACGTATGGGTTACGGTCTAGCCCGTATTTGGCGATGCGTACCCTGCGGGAGTTGGCGTCGCGTGACCGTGTGAGCTATCCTAGAGCCGCCGCTATCCTGGAGCAAGATTTGTATGTCGATGACGTCTGCACAGGGGCAGCCAGTGTAGAGGAAGCTCTGGACCGACGTGACGAGCTCATTCAATTGCTGGAACGAGGCGGCTATGAACTACGCAAGTGGATGTCCAACTCCCCTGAGTTGATGGCTGGTCTCCCAGATGAGTTTCAACAAGACCCGCACGTTTTCGAGAATCCTGACAACCCTAACATGTTGTCAGTGCTTGGAATTCAGTACCGGCCCGTCCATGATGTGTTTACCTGTCGGGTGGTTTTAGAAACACCGAAGGCCTGGACGAAGCGGTCAGTACTGTCAACGATTGCGAGAACGTTCGACCCGAATGGATGGATTTCTCCAGTCACCTTTGCTCTCAAATGTTTTATGCAAAGGCTATGGGCGGCTCAGTTGACCTGGGACACCCACCTCTCAGGTGATTTGTTGACTGATTGGACGCGAATGTTCACCTCGCTATCGGACATAAATAATGTATCGCTGCCGAGGAAATTGGTCCCTGCTGGGGATTACAGGGCAACCCTTCACGGGTTTTGTGATGCCTCTGAACGAGGGTTTGCGGCAGCGGTTTATTTGCGAACCGTCACCTCCACCAGGGAGGTCGACGTGCGTTTGGTTTTGGCAAAAAGCAAGGTAGCGCCTATTCGGACAAGGATGACGATTCTAAAACTGGAACTGTCCGGGGCTGCTCTTTTGACCAAACTTTTGAATCACACTCTAACAGTGTTGCGTGGGTCAGTGGTTTTGGAGGATACGGTGTACGCTTGGACGGACAGCCAGATTGTTTTGTGCTGGCTGAAGGCTTCGGTCCATAACTTAGAGGTTTTTGTTGCGAACCGTGTCTCCCAGATTGTGTCGTCTGAGGTCCCACTGACCTGGAGACATGTACCAGGAGAATTGAACCCGTCTGATTGTGCATCCAGGGGATGTCAGGCTTCTGAACTCGTTAGACACCATTTGAGGTGGGAACCACCCTGGCTTGCCAAGAGAGAATCGGACTGGCCCCACAGCCATGTAGTAGTATCTTCGGATCATGGCCCCAGAGCGGCCGTGCATGTTACCCAGAAGGCTGAGGACCCTGACGCCGGGTTTCTGCTGGACCAGTATAGCTCACTTGACAAGTTGATAAACGTGTCCACTTGGATTAGGAGATTCGCTCGAAATTGTCGTACTCCTCGTGATCAGCGAACGTTGAACCCTATTCTGATTCCGGCAGAGCGAAACGAGTCGCTATTGAATTTGGTCCGGTTGGTAAAGTCCTCGAAGTTTGGGGCAGAATTGGAGATTATACGAAGTGGACGTTCGAAATTGAAGGGAGTCGTCGCGCGTCTCAACCCATTTGTTGATTCGACCGGGTTACTTCGGGTAGGAGGAAGATTGCGCAATGCGAATCTGTCGTATTCGGCTCGTCACCCACTTCTGCTCTCCAAGGGGGGACAGTTAGTTGAATTGCTGGTGACTGATCATCATATTAAAAACGCGCATGCCGGCTGTAACGCGTTGTTGGCCACGCTCCAGCGGGAGTTTTGGATCTTATCTGCCCGCCGTGCCATACGGAACATCGTGTTTCGGTGCATGCCTTGTTATCGACTTAAGGCTGCCACGATGCAACCTCTCATGGGGGACTTGCCCCCTGATCGTGTGAATGAGGTCAGACCGTTTTCAGGTGTTGGTACGGATTTTGCAGGACCGTTTATGGTGAAGAGTTCATGATTGCGTACCGCTAAGCAATACAAGGCGTACCTATGTGTGTTTGTTTGTTTATCATGAACATATGGGGAAGTAAAAAATAACGTTTCTCTGATCAAATCAGATGCATTGAGAAAGTTGTTCAAAATCATGTCCCAAACAATCCTTTTCGGCTTGGCACCCCGTATGTGTTACAGCCTGTAAACATAGTAATAGGTATTTCTTGTAAAATAAATATGTCATATTCACAAACAAAGTATTATTTTATATATATTACCCGGCATAAATAGCACTGTCTATAAATTATAATGGATTGATGAAAAACGCTGTCCTTGCAATGTCCCAGTACTAGCTTGGCTAGCTACCTGTACCTACGGTAGTCTGGGTGTGTTCGGACGATAGGTGCATGCATTGCTCTGACCAAAAAATGCGGAAAGATTGATGTATGAGTGGTGTAGATGTGTGCGTGTTCTTAATTTTCGGCGACACTGGTTCCGATACATGCTTAGCGCCAAGGGCCTATCTCTCGATATCTGTGGAAGGAACACAATATGGAAAATTGCAAAAAACTTCACCGCGCTACGATTTTGGTTCGCCGCGATTTTTTTTTTCTGGGCTGCCTGTATTTACATAACCGAATTCTGGATAAACTATTTTTGCACTTAACCAGTTTTGAAACAAAACGACAGTAATGGATTTTCACAGGAAATTGCTGATGGTTAAAACTCACCAGCAATGAATTTCCTTACTGGCGCCTATTCAAGTATCGCGGCAAGGTCGGCTTTGCTCAAATAAGGTTGTCCAAATAATGAACTTGATGCATTTATGAGTATTTACTCAAATTCATAGTGTTCATTTATTTAAACAAAACCAATTTTGAAGAGATTAAGGTTAAAGGTACCTTAAAAGAATAACTCATAGGCGGAGTGTGGTCTTCAAAACTTCGTCAAAAAGTGCGACGCAATTTTTCTTTATGTGAGTATTGCACGCACACATTCACATTGTTTTCTTCAAAATGAGCGATTTGAAATCATAGACTACGGCAGGATTAGGATTCAACAAACTAGCGGTTGTGAGATTTTTCCCCTCCTACTTGCAACATTTACATATCATGGCGGCGCAAACAAATTGCGAAATGATTTTCTTGATAATACGAACAAATTTTATAAAACCTTGCTCGAAATTAATTATTAAATATTACAGAGTGGTTTTTTGGTATTTTTAGAGATTTTGTGCCCATTTCAGGGCACAAACGTCATTTTGTATTTTATCTTCAGAGATGTGTTCTTACCAAAGCGCTTTCAAATAATAGTAGTAATTGACTGAGATTTCCAAGCCCTCCTGCTGACAAAAACATGAACCTTTCCGATGCGTGTTTTAGGGGGCGCATAAATGAAATTCCACACGACGAATCAGTATTAATTATTCAGTTGTCGTAAAGATAAGTCATGTGTCCAAAAGTGTTCGACTAGACCATGATCCGAGAAAAGGAATGCAGCAAGTCGGTTTGTCACTTCTTCTAAAACAAAAATAATTACTTACAAATGGTGCCATAGAATTAAAAACTGTAAACGAAAAAGTTGTAGAAAACGTAATATATATACCTAGGCTTAGCCATTTTATTGACATCCCCGATAGAAAATGAGATAAACAAGACGATTGCAATCGCTTGGAAAAGATATTGCCGCTTAAAAGAGAATATGAAAATTATCATAATTCAAAGCAAGTCACTTTTATGATATGACTAGTAAACCTTGGTACCTAGAAATGGCCAGAGACTGAGAGGAAGACCAAGAAACGGTGGGAGGATATTTTCAAGGAAATGGGCTGAGCAGACTGGAGACACAAACCAGGGATATATAAATGGAGAGAATTAGGGGAGGCCTACGCTAAAGATGCTACTTCAACAACAATATTGATGTCAATAAGTAGCTATTTTAACTTAATTATGTGAATAATAAAGCTTGTATTATATAATGTAGAAGCGTCCGTGGCCTAGCTGTATTCGCCCATGCCAAACGGTGGCGCGGGAAGTAACATCTGGCTGAGTACTGGATGGGTGTCCGTTTCTATGTGGCGTTTGTTTCGGGCGCTTCCGTGTTTCAGATGACACGTTAAGCTGTAGGTCCCGGCTTTTAAAGCTACTCGGTGGTCGTCGTAAAGCTGGTCAGAGGCCCTAATAGGCTTTAAATGCATGCAGCATCTGACAGTCGGGTTGACCACTAGCCCGACACCCCTCCATCAACCCGCACTGAGCCAGCGTGGTGGAGTATGGCTTATTCTTACTCGTATCCGGGAATAGACCCATGCCCCTCGGTGGGGACATTAATGGGCCACATTATATATTATATAATGCTTGTATTAATCTCAATTTAAACACAATAAATTATTAATAACTAATGTATCGATTTTAGTAGAATAAAGGCTATTTTCATTTTATTTTATTATTTATTTTATGCGTGTCACTGTGCGTGAATATAGGATACGCAAATTGTCACTTACTCTCAGATGGAACCCCATTGTCACCTCTTACATCTAAAGAAAATAAAATAACTCTATGTAGAATTCATGACATAATAACGTGAAAGTCGGTAAAATTGGGACTCATTATACAGAATACAGCTTACCTTTACCATAAAATATTCTACATTATCCAGCAAGGCAATACGGGCTAAAATATGTCACATCATATTTCTACTCAGTTTTAATATTAATATTTTAGTGAAAATTCAAGAACACCTGCAAGTTAAATCTCCCACTTGAAATCACAGGAAGCGAAGTAAAGGTTGAACACCGCAGGTGACTCCCTGAGCGAGGAGGCTAATTCTAGTATAATTCTGTTCTCGAAAAAACCTAGGCTTTTCCCATGTACAATAATTGCGCCGACGTTAAAACCAAATACCATTTACAAATGAGTTCTTCTAGAATGAAGACTACGAGACGGCAGACTTAGTGTAGGTCAGCCGGGGCAGGTGGACTGATGACATAAAAAGTGTCGTAATAGTATTACGTCAACTGTTCTGACGCACTAAGCAAGAGTCAGACCAGTGGACGTGATGATGTGAAGGCCATGATGTGAAGCGCTGCTATCCCGCATAGTACCTACACGTTTAATACTTATACGTAGGCATGGATTTTTTCTTTGAAGTTGGTAGTTGAATCACCGTTAAAACTATGAAATTTCAAAAATATGATCACCATAAGATTTTCACTTTCAATTCATAGAATAGGATTTCAGTTTAAATTTAGCCACCAATATTGGCCGGGAAATATGCCGAGCAAGCGCAAAATGTACCAGCACTATTTCTGATTCGTATATTTGTATCCCTGATACGAACGAACGAAACTCTTGCTCAAAATAACGATAGTAAATAATTGCTTTCTATGGCCCGGATGTCGAAGTTAAAGTCCAAATTTCTTTATTACTGTAGATATTTACATAAACTTAGTAAAAGGCATTTTTGCCTGTGTCTACATTGTACCACTGTGGGAGAAGCAGGGCTAAGAAACTCCTACAGATGGTATTTTAGATCTCTTTTAAAAATAGATTATCATTAATATAAATATCACAATATGAATTATTTTAAATAATATGCAGGATTTACTAATAACAAAATAATTAACAGCGAGTTGTGTGTTGATTCAAATTAGTACTATGCACTATTACCATTTATGTTAACCTGAATATTTGTAATATCCCTTTTTAGACAAAGAAGTTTTTACATAGTTTTTACATTGCTCAAATGGCAGTTTCAAAAATCTCCAGAGGTACAGATATCGCAGGCTATGTTGATGATAACGAGAACGAAAACGAGACGTAATTTTGCGGAATTTTGAAATCTATGCTCTATTTTGTAGCGACAGCAAACTTAACAGAAAATTTAAATCCCACTAATATTATAAATGCGAAAGTTTCTGTGTGTGCGTTTATATATTTGTTACTCTCTCACGCTAAAACTTCTGAATGGATTAGGATGAAATTTGGAATGTACATACGCATATACCCTGACTTAATATAAGCTACCTTTTACAAGGCTGGTACATTCCAAAGATCGCCGCGGGAAAAAGATAGTAGTAAAATAAAAATAAATAAAAATGTGAATTTGTTGTATAACTCCAGACACTCCCACAAGCAACGGTATCGACATTATTGTGGATAACTGTCCCCTAGATGTGGTTGAGGAGTATATATATATTGGACATTGTTTGTCTTTTGGTCGACAGAGCCAGGTAAAGGAGATCGCTAGACGAGTCCAGCTAGGATGGGCTGCTTTCGCAAAACTAAGGGATGTTCTGACCTCTAAGATCCGTCAATGCCTGAAGACAAAGGTATTTAACCAATGTGTACTGCCCACTCTCACATACGGTGCTGATATATGGACAAAGAGCCATGGAGCATGCCATGCTAGGCATCAGGTTGTCAGAACGTATCCGTAATACCGAAATCAGACGCCGAACCAAGGTGGCTGATGTGGGTAAGCGGATAGCACGGCTTAAGTGGAAGTGGGCAAGATACTTGGCAAGGCGAGAAGACCGAAGATGGACCAGATCGGTCACAGAGGTGTGGCCAAGAGGAGGCCAAAGATCGGTGGGCAGACCATCCGCCAGATGGTCCGACGATATGGCGAGGGTGGCAGGAAACCAATGGAAGCGGGTTGCGCAGGACCGTTCTGAATAGCGTGTTTATGAGGAGGCCTATACCCAACAGTGGGTCCCCTGAGAGGCTGGTGATGATAATGTATAACTCCATACTGACCATTACATTAGACAGCTTTAGCTGTTGAATGTCACATATGCAGTCATACGGGGAATGGTCAGTCTCCTTTGATCGTAATTATGATATTGACCTCTTTATTTAGGAAATGACTTTATCAAAGTGCCACTTATTTTGTCGATGACATATCGATATCTGTCTGTTCTTTAACTATTTCGCAACAATTTTATTTGAGCGATATAATGGCCAAAAGCAAAACCACTGGTTATGGGAATACATTAAATGAACGGAGCCGAGAAATTATACATAGTGTTCATTTTCAGAAAAATCTAAGAAAGGACAATGGTAATTTAACAATGAGTAAACTTTACAATGTTACTTCAGAAGCTTAGATTATATACAAAGACTAGACAGCGCATCAGTATATGAATAAAAGCGGTAAAAACTAGCCAATTTTAGCACGCTAGTGTGCGTACCAACATGTTAGAAGCTCGCCTTATGCTAGCGACCTGTTAATCTGTGTGCCTGTCAAAAATTTCCACATAAAGCAATACTACCGGAAAAAGTAGGGAAACTGTTCAATTTGGTGGATTACTTTCGATCGTCTATTCTATAAACGAAATAAATAAACTCGGTAAATAAACTAAACTATTTTTAACCATATGTTAGCAGAATGTCGGTTAAGTATGAAATTCATTTATTTTTTATCTTAATTTGATTAACTTACCTATCTAATCTTTCGCATACCAAATAGTGTGACTAATTTGAATTCTTTATTGTAATGAAGTACCTGTGGAATAGCATAGAAATATATCAGGTATGTACTACATATGTTATTCTCAAGTAATAAACTAATTGTTAAACTGCTGCTAAACATATAAGACTGAAAATAAAATGACTAAGTATTCATTTAATCCTTTTATTTTTAGTCTTATATGTCTTTTTTGACGCTACCTATTAAGGTAGCGTCAAAAAAGACCCCGCCTTACACGCGAAGGGTTTGTCAGACCCCATCTTTTAATTGGAAATGAAGTAAGAGATGTGAAATCATTCTTTAAAATATCAAAATCGATATCGATATCGGTTGGGTCCCAATCATGATTCTGATGTCAGATTTTTAAAAATGGGGCGCCATCTTGAATTTCGTAGTTACTCGTCCGATTTGCTTCAAAATCAATATCTGGGGATCCAGTTGAAATTATACCATGATTCTGAAGTCAGATTGTGAAAAAGTGGCCGCCATTTTGAAATTCGTGGTAACTGGTCTGATTTGCTTCAAAATCGATATTTGGAGATGCGGTTGGAACTCTACCATAATTCTGAAGTCAGATTTGGGAAAAATGGCCGCCATTTTGAACTCTGTAGTTACTAGTCCGATTTTCTTCAATATTTATATCTGGGGATCCAGTTGGAGCCGATCATGACTTTGAACTCAGGTTTTGAAAAAGTGTCCGCAATCTTGAACTTTGTAGTAACTGGTCCAATTTGCTACAAAATCGATATCTGGGGATCTGGTTGGAGTCCGATCATGTCTCTGAATTCAGATTTTGAAAAAGTGTCTTTTAGACCCGTCCCTGTGAACTGAGGGTTAATTTGATATACCACACGGTACCTTTTAATTTTAATAATTTTAATATGTAGCAATAAAGGTATGTCCAGCCGGAGTTCAAAATGGTGGTCTCATGATTGCAATCCAACTGGATCCCCAGATATCGATTTTGATGGACGAAACTTTTTCAAAATCTGACTTCAGATTAATGATTGGATTCCAACAGGATTCCCAGATATCATGTTGAAGCAAATCGGACCAGCACTACGAAGTTCAAGATTGAGGCTACTTTTTTAAAATCTGACATCAGAATTATGATTAAACCCCAACCGGATGCCCAGATATCGATTTTGAAGCAAATTCGCCTAGTAACTACGAAGTATGCCCGAGTTTGGTCACAACTGTGATTTTGCCACCCCGTATGGAAAACGGCGATGCTAGTTTTATTACCTCATGTTGAAAAGCACTTTGGTGCGAGCATAGTTGTAATTTGTGGGGAAATTTTGCATAAGATAAGATAAGATAAGATAATTATTTATTTCACAAAAGAGTTTACAGATTCACATAATAAAATAAGTAGTTTCTAAGGAATCAAAAAGGTAGTAAAGATTACCGGTGGCCCTCACACTAGGTTAGACGTGTATCGTGAGAACCCAATTGAAAAACTGGCAATACTAATAAAACGTAAAGTGTGAATCATGTGAAACCAAGAAGAAATTTACTGTTTTACAAAACACAACGAATTTAGGACTTACCGATGAAATGATGGTTTGTGATTTGCTTTTATTCGTGTTTAGTCATTTCTACACTTTGAGTCAAAATCAAAATCAAAATCAAAAATCATTTATTTCCATAGGATGTTGTTACATCACTTAGATCCGTCATTACATTTTTTTGGGTGAGTTCACTAACCCAATGGCGGAATCTGTGGAGAAGAGCTCACCGAAGAAACTCCACAGTCGTCGCATCTTTTGCGTTTCCTTTTTTAAATAAAATATTGTCAAATTACAAAATGAATGCTAATTATATATCGAAACAGCCTGTTACTCAAACAATCTATTCCCATGGACATCTGTCCTCTAAGTAATCAGATATCCTGTAGTAACCTTTTTTATACAATTTCTGTTTTATTATTATTTTAAACTTGTCTAAAGGTAAGTTTTTAATATCATAATAATAATAGTAAAAAAAAATAAAAAAAAATAATGTATAAATACTAGAGACGCTAGCTCGAATAAAATATGTGCCTGGCCTCTAGACGAGAGAGTACGCGCGAGGCGAGTGCGGGCGTGTCAGCTGTCATTGATAAAAATATTTGCGCTCAGATGCGACATGCCGAAATTCTCTATGGAGACGCCTTTGCCAAAAAGTAATCCTATCAAGTGAATCGTGCTTAACTGGTTGCATACTTTTAAGCGCACGCGACCTATTATGTGTATTTGGGAATAAAATAAAAGAGAATATGCACATATCAAATATTTTAATGGGAAGAATTTTTTTCTTTAATTGGACGGGATGTTGTTACAGTCAGTTAGATAAATAAATTGGCAGTTTTTAAAATTTTCGTCAGATGATAATTATCATTAATTCATTGCGGTAGTAAAACATGAGCGGTATTTCTGAGCAAGGGCCTACCTGTCACTGCTGTGAATCCTTAATCCTTAATTATCCTTATCATCTTGGGCTTGCTGGAAGTTTGAATCCAAATTTTTCGTATATCTGTCTTCTCTATGGTATGGAATCTAAATCTAAATCTAAATATGTGTATATATATATATATATGTATATATATATATATATATACACAGTCAGGTCATAAGTTCTGTCACACAATAAAAACTTTTGAATTTAGAACGCTGGCCACAAAAAAGTTTATTGAATTCGAATTTCGAATTTTTCATGAAAATAAAAATGTGTACTTTTAGAATTTTCCTCATTTTTAATTAAGAAGTGGACACTTAAAGAAGACCGTGTCGCAGTTATTGCGTTGCATCGTTGCGGTTACGCGCCAATTCAGATTTTCGACTTACTGAAAAATTTGAATATAACCAAAAGATTCGTTTATCGTACCATAAAACGATACAATGAAGACTCTAGTGTAGATGACAGGTCAAGAAGTGGTCGCCCTCGCTCTGTTAGGACTCCAGCAGTGATAAAAGCTGTGAAGGCGCGAATTCAAAGAAATCCCATACGTAAGCAGAAACTGTTGGCCCTTCAGATGGGGTTAAGCAGGACCACGGTGAAAAGGGTGTCAAATGAAGACTTAGGGCTTAGGGCATATCGAAGAAAAACAGGACATCGTTTGGACGCTCGTTTAATGGACCTGAGACTGAAGAGATGCCGCGCTTTGTTGAAGCGGTACACGGGAAAAAAGCATCGGGAAATTCTTTTTTCGGATGAAAAAATTTCCACCTTGGAAGAGAGCTACAACAAACAAAATGATAAGGTGTACGCACACAGCAGTGAAGAAACGAGCAACCGTATTCCGCGTGTCCAACGAGGTCATTTTCCATCCTTGTTCATTGTTTGGTTGGGAGTCTCTTATTGGGGCTTAACTGAGGTACATTTTTGTGAGAAAGGCGTAAAAACGAATGCAGTTGTGCATCAAAATACAGTCCTCAAGTGTTCAGGCTTCTCAGCACCTAATGACCTCGTAGGGGCCCATGAGCTACGAGGTAGCGTGACGATCAGGTGCCAAGAAGTGATGAACGTCGGCGTTTCACCGAGCTAAAGTTATGTGGGGTAGATCTAACCTGGTCTGTGCTTCGGTCCCGTCAACCTGCTGTCTCTCTGCAAGACCCGGGCGCGCCCTAGGCTCTTCTTGGTAGACAGGTTCTTCAGCCAACCAGGTATGACTGGCGGGCCAGCGTCAATGTGCACAGTGGTCCAACACAGGTTATGTTTCTACGTGGTAAATACGAATCGGGCACGAAAATCCGAACTCTATCTGGTTCGAGAGACAACGGCACACTCAGCTACATTAACAATCCTGAGGGAATCCCGAATACATTCCAGATGCCCAGTGATTTAATTTCAACAAGCTAATCAATACGCGTTTTCATTGCGAGCTTGGTTTATTTTCGTCTTCGTCTGTCAGTTGTCAAAACTGCCAGATTGACAGCTAACGTCAAATTAAAATGACCGTTCAGAAACCATCGATCGAATATCGATTTGGAATCGAACAATCACCCGCCCGGACAGGCACCCACCTGTCCCCTAATCTACGGGCAGCCGAGACAACGTTGCTACCGCTCGTTTTAGAACCGAGCCTCCTACTAGAACCTCTGCAGACCAGGGGGTCCCGTCCTTGCCAGGGAATAAGTTAACAATGCGCCCCCTGCGCCAACGTAGTGGCGGTAGGTTAGCATCCTTAACCAGAACGAGGTCACCAACACTGGGGGGCTAGTTTTGTCAGTCCACTTAAGGCGCTGTTGTAAGATATGCAGATACTCGAGCGACCAACGCTTCCAGAAATTCTGAGTAAACTGCTGCAACATCTGATACCTTGACAACCGATACAATTTCACTCCCTCGAAGGAGTGCTCGGGCAACGCGTTAAGTGGCTGTCCTATCAAGAAATGGCCTGGGGTCAGAGCCTCCAGGTCATTTGGATCCGAGCTGAGCGGACACAACGGTCGCGAATTGAGAACGGCCTCGATCTTACAAAACAATATCGCGAGCTCCTCAAAAGTCAGCGCGGTCTGACCTACTATACGCCCTAAGTGCGTCTAAGCTGACTTAACTACGGCCTCAAAAATCCCACCCCAGTGGGGGCAAATCGGTGAGAAGATGGTCCACTGTATACCCCGACGGGAGAGGGCCGTTCCAATATCCACTTTATTTACATTCAAAAAGTTGACTATCTCTCGTAAGTATCGTTCCGCACCGATGTAGTTAGTGCCGTTATCAGAGCGGATCAAAGTTGGAAGTCCCCTTCGAGAAACAAACCTATCAAAACAAGCAATGAAAGCCTCTGTCGAGAGATCAGCAACGAGCTCGAGATGTACCGCCTTGGTGGATAAACAAACAAACACACATAGGTATGCCTTGTATTACTTAGCGGTACGCAATCGTGAACTCTTCACCATAAACGGTCCTGAAAAATCCGTACCAACACCTGAAAACGGTCTGACCTCATTCACACGATCAGGGGGCAAGTCCCCCATGAGAGGTTGCATCGTGGCAGCCTTAAGTCGATAACAAGGCATGCACCGAAACACGATGTTCCGTATGGCACGGCGGGCAGATAAGATCCAACACTCCCGCTGGAGCGTGGCCAACAACGCGTTACAGCCGACATGCGCGTTTTTAATATGACGATCAGTCACCAGCAATTCAACTAACTGTCCCCCCTTGGGGAGCAGAAGTGGGTGACGAGCCGAATACGACAGATTCGCATTGCGCAATCTTCCTCCTACCCGAAGTAACCCGGTCGAATCAACAAAGGGGTAGAAGCGCGCGACGGCTCCCTTCAATTTCGAACGTCCACTTCGTATAATCTCCAATTCTGTCCCAAACTTCGAGGACTGTACCAACCGGACCAAATTCAACAGCGACTCGTTTCGCTCTGCCGGAGTCAGAATAGGGTTCAACGTTCGCTGATCGCGCGGAGTACGACAATTTCGAGCGAATCTCCTAATCCAAGTGGACACGTTTATCAACTTGTCAAGTGAGCTATACCGGTCCAGTAGAAACCCGGCGTCAGGGTCCTCAGCCTTCTGGGTAACATGCACGGCCGCTCTGGGGCCATGATCCGAAGATACTACTACATGGCTGTGGGGCCAGTCCGATTCTCTCTTGGCAAGCCAGGGTGGTCCCCACCACAAATGGTGTCTAACGAGTTCAGGAGCCTGACATCCCCTGGATGCACAATCAGACGGGTTCAATTCTCCTGGTACATGTCTCCAGGTCAGTGGGACCTCAGACGACACAATCTGGGAGACACGGTTCGCAACAAAAACCTCTAAGTTATGGACCGAAGCCTTCAGCCAGCACAAAACAATCTGGCTGTCCGTCCAAGCGTACACCGTATCCTCCAAAACCACTGACCCACGCAACACTGTTAGAGTGTGATTCAAAAGTTTGGTCAAAAGAGCAGCCCCGGACAGTTCCAGTTTTGGAATCGTCATCCTTGTCCGAATAGGCGCTACCTTGCTTTTTGCCAAAACCAAACGCACGTCGACCTCCCCGGTGGAGGTGACGGTTCGCAAATAAACCGCTGCCGCAAACCCTCGTTCAGAGGCATCACAAAACCCGTGAAGGGTTGCCCTGTAATCCCCAGCAGGGACCAATTTCCTCGGCAGCGATACATTATTTATGTCCGATAGCGAGGTGAACATTCGCGTCCAATCAGTCAACAAATCACCTGAGAGGTGGGTGTCCCAGGTCAACTGAGCCGCCCATAGCCCTTGCATAAAACATTTGAGAGCAAAGGTGACTGGAGAAATCCATCCATTCGGGTCGAACGTTCTCGCAATCGTTGACAGTACTGACCGCTTCGTCCAGGCCTTCGGTGTTTCTAAAACCACCCGATAGGTAACCTCATCATGGACGGGCCGGTACTGAATTCCAAGCACTGACAACATGTTAGGGTTGTCAGGATTCTCAAAAATGTGCGGGTCTTGTTGAAACTCATCTGGGAGACCAGCCATCAACTCAGGGGAGTTGGACATCCACTTGCATAGTTCATAGCCGCCTCGTTCCAGCAATTGAATGAGCTCGTCACGTCGGTCCAGAGCTTCCTCTACACTGGCTGTCCCTGTGCAGACGTCATCGACGTACAAATCTTGCTCCAGGATAGCGGCGGCTCTAGGATAGCTCACACGGTCACGCGACGCCAACTCCCGCTGGGTACGCATCGCCAAATGCGGGCTAGACCGTAACCCATACGTGTTCGTGTTTAACTCATAGACCTGGACTGGCTCGGCCGTGGACTCACGCCAAAGTATCAACTGATACCTTCTGTCAGCCGGATGAATTACCGTTTGCCTAAACATCATCCGAATGTCTGCGACAAATACAATCTGGTGTCTCCGAAAGCTCGTGAGAATATCCGAAATATCACGACTCAACTTGGGTCCCGAATGTAGACACTGATTCAGGGACATCCCGTTCGAGGTAGGTGCTGACCCATCAAAAAAAACTCGAATCTTGCCGGTAGGGGTTCGCAGGACGGCATGGTGTGGAAGGAAACAATGATCCTCAGATATCCAGTCCACACCCGATACCGACATGTGTCCTAACGACTCATACTCCCTCATGAAATCGACGTATTTTTGTTTAAATACGGCGTCCCTTGACATCCTACGCTCCATCGACATCAATCTCGTCTCAGCCATCTTCCTAGATTCTCCTAGTGGCGGTCGATCGGCCCTGAAAGGCAGTCGAGTTACAAAACGACCAGAACGAAGGCGACCAGTACTATTCTGGTAAAACAACTCGCACTCTTCTTCGTCTGCGTCGACTCGACGAACGGTGGGAGGTTCCTCTATCTCCCAGAAACGTTGGATAGCGTCTGACAACGCTGAGCCAATAAGTATGCCATCTGACTCGGCAGGCCTAACCATTGGCAATGCCGGACCCATGATCACGTGACCAAACTTAGTATCCACAGCAATCAACCCGTCCGGCTGAAGAACTCGCCGATCCGACAACAGAAACCTACCCAGAACGTCTGCTCCCAGTAGCAGGTCGACCGGGGCTGGAGTGTCAAAATCGGGATCCGCCAACTTGAGTCCTGATGTCAGGAATCGAACGGCCGGATTCAACTTCACCAAGGGGTGTCTGCCCATGACATGCGTCATTACTAAAGCTTGCACGGATGTTTTTGTCAAAATGTCATAACGTGGAGAGAACGTGATCACCGATTGACCAACTACATTCGTAATCGTAACATTCCCCACGCCCCGTATTGATTTATTATACCTATTTACCTTGAGGCCCAACCATTTTGCTAAATCATTCGATACAATGCAGCCCTGAGCTCCAGAATCTAATAGGGCGCGAACGTATGTTGGGTTGCCCGCCAAATCCCAAACAAGCACAGAGGCGATCGGTAACACCACCGTCTCCGGTTGGGGGGCAACAAATTGTTGAGCCGCAAATTCCTAGCGAGGGCCCCCGGGGCCCCAATCTGCCTGTAACCGATCAGGTAGGCAGCTATACGCCAGAGGGTCCCATTGTACAAATGGCCAACGCGCCGGTTCCATTGCCACCCTACGACGCCCCCCGAAGGGGAGTGGGCGTGAATTCAACCGTGGCCGCTCCATGAGCGGGGGGGACATCACATGCGACCGACGAGGACGAGGCGACGAGCGGGGCGACAACTGAGGCGGCGTCCGAACTGCACCCGCATAGCTCGAAGGTGTCCCATGCCACCCGCCCGTTACGGCCTGCTCAACGCACCCAATGTCCCGCTGAGTCGGATGCTGAGTCACAACCGAAAACTCAGGGCCCCCCATGTGATGACCCTGAGTGCGGCCTTGCACCCTAGTACTGCCCTGTGCACGTGGGGACGTTGGCCCCTGAGTTGCGCTCCGAGTCGCAAACGAATTCTCAGGGCCCCTTGCCGTGTCACCCTGGGTACGGCCCTGTGGTGGCTGTTGGCCGGACCGGTTCATGCACAACAAATTTTTGTGGGCCCCACCACAATATCCGCACATTTGTGTGCGCGTGCAGTCCCTAGCCATGTGTGGCCCGAGGCACAGGAAACACCAGCCCCGCTGCTTGGCCATCTGGCGCCGTCCCTGAACTCTAAGTTCCCCGAACTTATTGCAATTGGCCACAGCATGGCCAATTTGCCTACAACATGGGCAGGTCTCACTATGTGGGGTCAATGCACTCACAGTCCCATATGACTGCCGGTTGGTGCGGTCCTTCCTCGTCGGAGGGCCCCTACTCACAGCGCTCCCGGCAGCTCTCTGTGGCTCCGAAGGATGGGTGACCGTCAACCCCTGTCAAATTCTCTGCCCGTCGAGACTCCTCTTCCTAAAATCCGACCAAGTCGGAGAAGGCGGGCAGGTCCTCGGCCGACCTCCCGTGAGACTGTTCGAAACGAGTCTGCACGTCAGCGGGTAGGCGGGTAAGTACAATGTACAACAGTAAGTACGACCATTCACCAACCGGAAGTCCAAGATTCTCTAGAGCCTTGGTGACGGACAACAATGGGTTCAAAACCTCCGTCTGTATGGCCCCGACCTTGTTCACAACCGGGATGCTAAACAAACGGTTCAGTTGGGCATCGGCCAACCTCCGTTTGTTGTGGTAACGTCTGACCAACAATTGCCTGGCCGTCTCATAGTTGCCCTCCGTAACTGTCAAATGAGCGACCAGCTCCCTAGGCTCACTCCTCAATGCTGCCACCAGCTGAGCCATCTTGACAGACTTGGTAATGTCCGATCGCAAGTGCACCAAACTGTCGAACAGATTGATGAAGGTAGGCATAGCTATCGCAGGTAACCTGGTCCCCGATCCCTGATGCGGCAGAGGTGCTTCAATGTCACCACCATGGCTGGACTCGCGCTGTCTACGTATGTCCGCAGCCTTCTGCGTGATAGCAGCTGCCATCTCCATACATTGGTCGACATCTCCTATCAACCGTGACAGCCTGTCAGGTGCACAACCATCAACTGATTCCGCCTGCGCGGACAATTCGAGCACCCTATTGTAACGTTCCTTAACGTCCATAGACCGCTCAAATACCACATCATGCCTATCTAAACGGTCTATCAGACCGTGTGCGGAGGAAAACCATCTGAGTTCCTTAGAAACACCCTTCTGGATTTCAGATAACGACATGATCGGAACGATATTTACTCACAATTTGCAGTAACTCAATTTTATTGGACCCTTCAGTTTATAACCCAAACGAGGGAACCCCAAACCATAACTTAAATAATGTTGTTTTCCTTAAACAATAGGAACCGAGTTTTATATATATATAAATTATGCTACACTTCACAATATTCTAATCCTGTAAATAACAAGTTAGTTTCCCTTTATTATTACAACACACACAGACAAAAGTTCAAGTTATAAATTGCCATACACTTGCACTTGCACAATAAACTGAAAACAATGTAATATCCTGCTATCAATAGATGTAACTACCTATGTTAACCAAAACATTC
The DNA here is from genome assembly GCA_949825045.1 of Argyresthia goedartella. NCBI lineage: Eukaryota > Metazoa > Arthropoda > Insecta > Lepidoptera > Argyresthiidae > Argyresthia > Argyresthia goedartella. Next base: position 11,890,712 of record OX463820.1, on the reverse strand, counting down.
ATTCAATACCATTGAGTACCTACTATTCTGAGTCACATCTCAGTACAACTGGTCATTTAGGGAAAACTGTAATATCTGTCTGTCTACTACCAGCAATAGACTTATAGCTTACAAATACTACCAATCTATGTGGATATAGGAACAACAAGTTACCTAACCGCCTAGATATCTACAGATTGGTAGTCCCAAGTCGTGCTTTCCTGGAGCCCTTGACGGCTGCAAATCTCAGGAAACCACGCTCTGCTACCAAAATGTTCAGGCTTCTCAGCACCTAATGACCTCGTAGGGGCCCATGAGCTACGAGGTAGCGTGACGATCAGGTGCCAAGAAGTGATGAACGTCGGCGTTTCACCGAGCTAAAGTTATGTGGGGTAGATCTAACCTGGTCTGTGCTTCGGTCCCGTCAACCTCCTGTCTCTCTGCAAGGCCCGGACGCGCCCTAGGCTCTTCTTGGTAGACAGGTTCTTCAGCCAACCAGGTATGACTGGCGGGCCAGCGTCAATGTGCACAGTGGTCCAACACAGGTTATGTTTCTACGTGGTAAATACTAATCGGGCACGAAAATCCGAATCTGGTTCGAGAGACAACGGCACACTCAGCTACATTAACAATCCTGAGGGAATCCCGAATACATTCCAGATGCCCAGTGATTTAATTTCAACAAGCTAATCAATACGTGTTTTCATTGCGAGCTTGGTTTATTTTCGTCTTCGTCTGTCAGTTGACAAAACTGCCAGATTGACAGCTAACGTCAAATTAAAATGACCGTTCAGAAACCATCGATCGAATATCGATTTGGAATCGAACATCAAGAACCTTGTGGAACCTGTTTCTCATACCATGTTTAATAACAGGCACTGGGTATTCCAACAAGATTCTGCGCCAGCTCATAGAGCGAAAAGCACACAAGACTGGCTGGCGGCGCGTGAAATCGACTTCATCCGGCACGAAGACTGGCCCTCCTCCAGTCCAGATTTGAGTCCGTTAGATTACAAGATATGGCAACACTTGGAGGAAAAGGCCTGCTCAAAGCCTCATCCTGATTTGGAGTCACTCAAGGCATCCTTGATTAAGGCAGCCGCCGATATTGACATGGACCTTGTTCGTGCTGCGATAGACGACTGGCCACGCAGAATAAAGGCCTGTATTCAAAATCGCGGGGCTCATTTTGAATATACTTTATTACCATAAGAATCTATGTGTTTAATATTTATGCTTCGGAACGCACCTTTTGTCCTAGACCTAGCTGTCACTTGTATAGAAACAAAATGACGAGTTAGAGGTTAACTTTTGCACATGGGAAAAATTCGGCGCCAGCATCGGGAAGCTTGGCTGAATGTTAATTATAATAATCACGGAACAATCGTCGGGAAATAAGTAGATTTCACGTCATCGGAGTGAGTGCTTCGTGCTTTGAAAGGTTGAAGTGATTCGGTGATCAATTCGTCGCGTTCGGATAGCGACCCTTGTGTCGGCAAGCATCACGACGGCGACAGCAGCGGGCTGCGACGAGAGTAAGATTCGACTCCCCTCACCCCCTACCCTGGTGTTCCTCATCCCGTATTCCTGCCTCGAATTGAGCTTTCGAATGCCGGTCCACGGCGTCAAGGTCAGTACTGCTTTGTGACATTCCAATGAAAAACAACCCTACCAAGATTCCACGCCCTGTCGGTTGAGGCGTGGAATTTAACACTATGTTTTATTAAGTTCATTTTGCTATATAAATGTTTACATACATAATAAACATGTCTAAATTATTTCATATTGCACATGTGACAGAACTTATGACCTGACTATGTAAAATGCTAATAAGCGTACATAAAGACACAGTTTTCTCTATCACCATCATCTTCCCGTTGTGGTGGCAAATACCCCTTGGTCTCCTGCTGAAAGTAAGGGAGTTTGGTCGCGGTGGGTGGTTGTGGGTGGCGAAAAACTGAAAATATATATATCTATCCTTTCCTAACTTATGACACCTTTTGGAAAGTTCTAAAGATTTCTGAAATGATCCAGAAAACTTCAGAATGTGTGCAACTGTTACAATCGATCTAGAATGTTCTAGAAGGTTCTAAAAATTTCTGGAATGATCTAGAAAGTTCCAAATTGTGTGCAACTGTTAAAATCGATATGGAATCTTCCAGAAAGTTCTAAAAATATCTGGAATGATCCGGAAAGTTCCAAATATCCGCAATTAATTATCAAATATTTCTAGAATTTTCTAGATTTTGTCCAAATATTCCAGAATATTCTAGAACGATCTACTATTATTAAGAAATGTTATGGTGGTGGTCTGTCATTAACGGGAATAATTTTGTGTTCTGCAACATTCTAGAACGATCGAAAACATTAAAAAATAAAGGACAAGCTGTCATTGTTGATAATAATCTTGAATATTCTGGTACTAGAAATGTCGATGTATTATGGTATATAAATCGAAATTCAGTAACTTTTCGTCAGTTTGATCGTGTTTGCAGTCGAGTGAAGATCAATTGAAATTGACAGTGAACATATGTTTAATATAATATATAATTGTGTAAATAAAAAATAACTTTTAGATGTACTAATGTATTTCTTATTTTAACTTACAATTATTTCAATCAGTTAATTAATTTGTTATTCTTTGTATACACCGCATGTTTAATGGTCGACTAAGGGCCGATTTCCTGAGCGATGATCGAGGTTCACAAATTGGTTCAGCTGAACTAAGCCTATCACGTGCCCCTATTTCGAATAATATCGGAACGTGATTGACTCTAATCAGTTTAACCAAATTGTTAATGTTGATCAGCGCCCAAGAAACCGGGGGTAAGGCTCTCAATATCTTAGATAAAAATCTATATTATCTACGTTAAAAAGTTGATCCATAAATATTTATATACCATTAAGCATGCGATGTATTTCAACCCGAGCAACGCCGGGTTTCGCTGCTAGTAGACCTATAAAGTGATAGATCAGGCTTAGACTGGGAATGGAAATCTCCTCTATGATCAGTAAGTAAGCAGTTTAACACATTTTTACTTGTGAATGCATAATCACAAAAAAATCGAATAAGTGTAATTCTAGTCGGCTCCAAAAATCCACAGCATAAACTTAATGATGTTGATGATTTACACCAAGTTTGGCGTACCATAAAACAAAACTGTCACCAAATCTGTCTGACATTGGAAATGATAAAACGGAAGAAACGACAGCTCCAGAGGACATTGAAGAGGCACTTTATGTGAGCAGAAGTAGTTAGGAAAGGTTAGGTTAAGTAATCTATGGCCTAATAATATATTTTTATTATTATAGTTAGTAGTATTTCCTCAGCATTAAGTCCTATGGAATTTTGCTATGGGGCCGAGCTGCTGATATTGACTCAATTTTGTTCTACAAAAAAGGGTTTTTATAACCTCCGCAGTCGTGACTCCCTTAGGGAACTGTTCAAAGAACTTAGCATTATGACTGCACCGTCTCAATATATTTATGTAAAAAATACGTACGTTAGGAAGAACATAAATAGCTTCACCAAAAATGTTGACAAGCACAAAGAAAATAATATAAGAAGCGGAAATAAAATTGACCAACCTTAGAGACTAGCTAAAGTTCGAAATTAATTTGTGGTTCTAAGTATAAAATACTAAAACAAAATAGCAGAAGAGATATTAAATTTGTCAGAGAAGAAATTTAAAGGCATTGTTCAAAAATCATTATGTCATAAAGCATGTGATAGGTTAATTAATAAAATAAAAGTAGGCCGTGTTGCAGTGTACGAGTTTCTTGCGCTGCATCTTCCCTGCTGACATAACACTTTCCGAAGCGGTAGTAGTTCATACGTTGGGAGATGCTAGCACGGATCAAAACCAACCATTGTTACTATGAAACACTCTACCCGAAAATTTACCGTTTTCGAGTTAGGGGCCTTTAAAGATTTTCGAGGAAAATCCCACTTTTCAACATATTTCGCACCAATTTTCCTAATCTAGGTGATTATGTCCAGGAGGCCTACTATGACCTCTTAAATCTATTCAGTTTAAGGCCTTAAACTGAACTGCATTGCTAATTCGTACCATGACCTCTAAAAAGCAAGGCAGTTCAAGCCCTTATTACGTCCAGCGTTTTCATGCAGTTCACCTTTTTTTTTCCTCCTAAAATCGAACCATGACGTGCCATTTGACAAGCGCTCGGCGATTACTGAAACGCTCAACTGTCAAAGTAAGCAATGTTTAAAAAGTTGCCCTGAGATTAACTTTATGTGAATTGTTGTCTTGTTGTTGATAGTTTAGTAGACTCTTTGTGATTGTTCAAGTGCTTTTGAGTTATTTTCTTTATAATAATGGCAAGTGAGTAAACAGGTATTGTTTGAATTTTTTGAAACGGACAATAACTTGAATGACAATTTAAAAAGAAATCGCCACCGCCTTACAAGGGAAATGTATGATCCCTTTCATTTAACTGACGACAAATTCGTCGAACTTTCGGCTTACTCCCGACTTAGCGCAAAGTTTGTGCAAGGAACTGGCGACGAGTGGTAAACCACAGCCAAGTAAATCGTCGGATTCCACCATAGAAACAAAAGTAAGAGTTTATGGAAATACATTAGTTTTATTGTCAAGAGACTTAATGAGGTAATTTCTAGTCAAGAGATCTAGACAGTGTACATCTAAATACCTACTCTTTTCTGTTGCAGGGTCTTGCAGCTTTATCATTTTATGACTATGGAACATATCAAATGCCAACAGGTAAGATCCGTGGCTTTATTGCGTAACAAACCATATCAGCAGTACTGGGCATAGGTCACTGCAGCAATGAACTCATTGGAAATGGGAAATACCTATAAAGAATGCACACAAACTGTAGAATAATGTTGTACCTATGAATAGAATAAGGTGATTTTTTTATTGATACCATAGCTTTAATTATGTAGCTGTCAGACACCGGTTCTAAACAGTCGCTAATTTGAAAAGGTTATTTATAATTAAAACTTTTTTAATTTCAGGTGTAATGAAAAATTTGGAGTGATGTTATTGGCTGCATTGATGGGACACAGGTAGCTATTGTAAACCCAAAAGGAGAGGAGGTACATCTGTCGGAAGGGCTATAATTCTCTAAATGTTCAATTGGTAAGATTAATTGAAGTGTGTTATGACTCTGCCTACCATGCGAGAGGTCCCGGGTTCGATCCCCGGCTGGGGATAAATTAATAAAAATTGAAAAAAGGTCTTGGATGTTTATGTGTGTGTAATATCGCTGTTACTGGTTCCCACAACATAACAGTGTGGGGCCAAGCAATGTAAGTGCCTGTACATAAATGTTTATGTTTATTTAGTTGTATGTTGATGCCAGTTATGGTGGATCCACACATGACTCGTTTAGATGATCAGTCCATCCTTCTTCCCAACTTCAAGACTATTTCAAAGGCCTCAGTAATAACTGTGGTAATAATAAAGGCTTTTAGGTAAGCTAAATGTATTTCTAAGAATGGATTATTTTGTTGGGATACCTGCCTACAGTACACCGACTATCAAAATAAAACTGGAATCCATATTAATCAGAATTATTTTATTTAGTACACAAACAGAAATTTACAAATAAGTATGCTACTTATTTCTGAATTATTATAATAATAGTTTATAAAGTTAAAAAATGCCATTTCTTACAATCATACAAACCTAATAAGAATGCCCCTACCTCCCGCACTAGTACTAACTGTAAGGCCGTGGATGCGGGAGGCTCAGGACCGGAGTAGATGGAGTGGTAAAGAATGTGTGCCGATTGATGATGATGTTTAGCTAACTTAACATAGCAACAAAATTAATAATAAAACATTCACTATTCACATAAATATTTTATCTATTTAATAAAGTAAGTTTTAAAGAGGAGGTCTGTGGCGTACTCAGTCATAAAGCCAGCAGTGAGCTGTTATAGGCTGCTATGATGATTAATAAAGTATAATAGTTTTAATTACAATTGTGTCTAATATAATATTTTTACTTGCAGGTAACTCTGGTTATCCTTTGAGGAAAACTATGATGACTGCTTTATTGGATGCAACAGAAGGCTCATCTGAAGCCTACTACACTAATTGCCAAGTCAAAACTAGAAATGTAATTACACAGTTATTACAAGCATCAAAAAGTCTTCATTTAAGTTTTATGTAAAAATTGTGTTTTTTTTGTGTTGTTTTAGTTTTTGTTGTTTTTTAAGTTACAATGTTTTTGTTTTATAAAGATTTAATGTAATAAGATAAATATGCATGTATGTAAATATCTATACATACATATTTAGACAGTCATAATTTAGAAGCACCACAGATACTATAATATTATACTGTAGCACTGATTTTTTTTGTCACTTTTTAAAGACATCATCATACATGTAATTTTGAATAAAAAATCTAACTTTGACTTAACTATTGAGTATACCTACTTGTGTATGTAATTATTTTGATTTTAAACTCCAAACTCAAATAAAGTAAGTAGTTAAAAATAATGCACTTTTGTACAAGTGAAACATTAGATAAAATAAATCAAATATGATCAACAAAACTAATGAGTACATACTGAATCTCGCACAGACAAAGGAGACTCCATAAACTGTGCCAGTGCTTCGGATATACGCCCATCAGAGACGATAGCCTATTTCAATTGATTCTATCAGGCAGTACACGCAAAAGAGTAACAAACATCCATCCTCTCAACCACAAACATTCGAGTCTATATTATTAGTTAGATTAATAACCGATGACCATCCTTTCCTATCTTTGAATCCACCTTCACCCATCTAGTTACATTGCTGGGCAACTCTCTGCCACATTCTTAGGGTACAGATGGCTGAGTGGACTTATTATAGCCCAAGACTATGTCTCTGTGTGAATTTAAAAAAAACACATAGAGCCCCAATTGGTCGTATGCACAGAGTCGTATGATACACGATGGGGGCGTCGTCGTATAGGCAATTCAACCAAATTACTGCAAGCAAATATAAATTTAATACACCTATGTAATGTATGAAAAGCTTACATAAAAAGGAGTATCAATAATTATATGTTAAGCATACGAAATATTTTAAAATTACACGGAGTCAGGTTTTAATTAGAATTTATATGTAAAATATTATTTTACAGTTTCGACCCGCCATCCAGCGAGGCCAATGCTATGTTTGTTAAATGAGTATGCCTTGTTGTTTGTAGCGTAGCAAACGAGAAATAATGTATAGGTATTACTTAATAATATGTTATTAAATCAACACACAAAAGTACCTCCCAAAATAAATCGTTAAATATTGTAAACAAACACATGAACCACTTGACAGTTATGAGTTGCGTTCAAAATGCTCAATATAATTTGAACGATCAATAAAAAACAACGCATAAGTTACTAAGTTTTATCACAAATTGCATTAAATAGTAATATGCGCGTATTACTTTTAAGCTTTCATTTTTTCAAAGTACCATTCGTAAATAATAAAACAAATTATAATACAAGATATCCTTATAATAAAAAAACCGGTAAATACCGTATAAACAATAAACGTTGGTTAGGAACGGTCGTCCAGACAATGCGATGAGTAGTTCTTTCTTATGGAATCCTGTATATTCCCTTCTCGTTCTTACATGGATGTAAGTTAACTAGCCAGAGACAATAAACTATTCACCTTATCAAATAAGCAGCTCAGAACTCGTTCACCTTTTATGAGGTCATGGTACGAAATTAGGTCGTTCAGTTTAAGTACTTTAACTGAACTGCCTGGATTAAGAGCAGTTTCTTATAAGGTCATGGTAGGCCTCCAAGTATTTTGCTGGTATGTAAAAATTGAGTTTATTTAATATTTAGAAACAAAAAAGAACCGACCACAGCAAAAAAAACCTATAATACAGACTTATGGTGAAAACCGAATATCGCATGTTTTACTTAATGGGTTGACTACGAAGCAGTGTCACCAAAAAAAGTAGTAACTGTTTGTGCAAACAAAACTTAAAACATTCCCAGTTCTCTAGCTATTCAATGAGGTACAATAGTCAAATAAAATGTTTATTATTCTTGGGAAAATTGGGCGACAAAGTAAATAAGGTAGCGGACTCTAAGATGACCGGTGATTTAAAAAAAGGGTTTTAAGATGTTGTAAGGGCAAAATTATTTTATTTTTATCGCCCGATGTCCAAAAGGTTATAAGTTTGAAGCGTCTGTCAGTCTGTCGGTCTGTCTGTCTGTATGCCTGTCCGTGGCACTCTAGAAGTCAAACAGGTAGACGAATTTTGGTGCCGTTTTCTGTAAATAAAAGTAGACATCTCTGCGGTGGTTCTTAGATAGGTTGTGTTAAAATCGGTTAAGCCGTTCAAAAGTTATCTGCTTAAAAAGGAATAGTGGTCAAACGAATGGACTGATTTTGATGCGGTTTTCTGTAAATGGCAGTAGACTTCTGATGATGAACATCAAAACAGGTCAATTCATGGCGAAAGTGCATTACAAAACAGCTGATGTGAAAAAGTTTTATCATTTAGAATAATCCAAAAATCAATGAGGCCGAGACGAAAAGAAAATTTTTGACATAAAAATTAAGGAAAATTATGTTTTCTTCGAAATTTGAATTTTCAGTACTCTAGGTGACTTCTGTCAATTACTGGACTGGATAGTCCACGGATAGGTCCTTATTAGGTCCTTACGCGTACTATCGTAACTCGTGCTGTGCCTACCGTAATACCTTCCTCCCTGAGCTAACATTTTCTTTCATCGCGACTTTGCTTGTTTTGTGGACTTTTTAATCTTTTCCTGTACTGTGACCTGGCTGTGTTACTAGGACTTCGACTTGCTTGTGATTTGGATTGTCAGATTTTGTTTCACGATGCCGGTGTTTTCTAATGAAGAATATGCTGATATTCTTATATGTTACGGGTTGTGTCAAGGGAATTCTCGAGCAGCACGGGCAGAGTATGTGCAACGTTATCCAGGTCGTCGAGTGCCAGATGTGTCTGTGTTTGATGGTGCTTACCGACGACTAAGAGAAAATGGCTCGGTGCAACGACGAAATACGGATATGGGTAGACCACGTGTGTATGACGTCAACGTGGAAGATGAAATACAAAGATGTTTCCAAGAGGATTATACGACATCTACACGTTTTGTTGCTCAACAGCTTGGTATCTCACAGTGGAAAGTCGCGATAAAAATAAAATAATTTTACCCTTACAACATCTTAAAACCCTTTTTTTTTAATCACCGGTCATCTTAGAGTCTGCTACCTTATCTACTTTGTCGCCCAATTTTCCCAAGAATAATAAACATTTTATTTGATTATTGTACCTCATTGAATAGCTAGAGAACTGGGGATATTTTAGGTTTTATTTGCACAAACAGTTACTCATTTTTTTTTTGGTGACACTGCTTCAAAGTTAACCCATTAAGTAAACATGCGATATTCGGTTTTCACCATAAGTCTGTATTATAGGTTTTTTTGCTGTGGTCGGTTCTTTTTTGTTTCTAATCATTAAATCAACTCAATTTTTACCTAATACCAGCAAAATACTTGGACTTAATCACCTAGATTAGGAAAATTGGTGCGAAATATGTTGAAAAGTGGGATTTTTCCTCGAAAATCTTTAAAGGCCCCTAACTCGAAAACGGTAAATTTTCGGGTAGAGTGTTTCATAGTAACAATGGTTGGTTTTGATCCGTGCTAGCATCTCCCAACGTATGAACTACTACCGCTTCGGAAAGTGTTATGTCAGCAGGGAAGATGCAGCGCAAGAAACTCGTACACTGCAACACGGCCTACTTTTATTTTATTAATTAACCTATCACATGCTTTATGACATAATGATTTTTGAACAATGCCTTTAAATTTCTTCTCTGACAAATTTAATATCTCTTCTGCTATTTAGTTTTAGTATTTTATACTTAGAACCACAAATTAATTTCTAACTTTAGCTAATCTCTAAGGTTGGTCAATTTTATTTCCGCTTCTTGTATTATTTTCTTTGTGCTTGTCAACATTTTTGGTGAAGCTATTTATGTTCTTCCTAACGTACGTATTTTTTACATAAATATATTGAGACGGTGCAGTCATAATGCTAAGTTCTTTGAACAGTTCCCTAAGGGAGTCACGACTGCGGAGGTTATAAAAACCCCTTTTTGTAGAACGCAAATTGAGTCAATATCAGCAGCTCGGCCCCATAGCAAAATTCCATAGGGCTTAATGCTGACGAAATACTACTAACTATAATAATAAAAATATATTATTAGGCCATAGATTACTTAACCTAACCTTTCCTAACTACTTCTGCTCACATAAAGTGCCTCTTTAATGTCCTCTGGAGCTGTCGTTTCTTCCGTTTTATCATTTCCAATGTCAGTCAGAGTTGGTGACAGTTTTGTTTTATGGTACGCCAAACTTGGTGTGCATCATCAACATCATTAAGTTTATGCTGTGGATTTTTAGAGCCGACTAGAATTACACTTATTCGATTTTTTTGTGATTGTGCATTCACAAGTAAAAATGTGTTAAACTGTTTACTTTCTGATCATAGAGGAGATTTCCATTCCCAGTCTAACCATGATCTATCACTTTATAGGTCTACTAGCAGCGAAACCCGGCGTTGCTCGGGCGTAGCGTTCCGTAGCGTTTTAGGAGCCCAATAGTGAGCATTATGATAGTTTGATATGCCATCTTTATCAAATTTAGATTCGTCTGTCCACAATATTCTTTTTAAAAAGTCCGGATCTTCGGCATCTGCATTTAGCATAAAGCGACTGAAATCCATACGTCAAATCGGATCACCTTCTTCTATCACGTGAACTGACGTATAGTGGTAAGGATAGTTTCCAGCAGTGTGCATAGCGATGGTTTCGTCAGTTCAAGGTGTTTTTGAAGGCGTCGGGAGTCCACAAAGAAACCGGTGATGTTCAAGCCAGCTTGTTAATAAACTTCATAGGGCCAGAGGGCTACGACGTTTACTCCACGTTTAGATTAAACAAAGAGGAAGATCGTGAAGACGTAAACAAACTCATCGAACGTTTCGACAATTACTTCGGCACTAAGATTAATGCGACCATGGTTCGTTTCAAGTTTTTTACGAGAAATCAAGGTGCCGGTGAGTGTATTGATGAGTACGTCACGGCTTTGAAACTCTTGAGCCAGAAGTGCGAGTTCAAACAACTGGAAGATGGCTTGCTTCGCGACTGCATAGTCTGCGGCGTCACGGACAGCGCGGTTCGCGATCGGCTGCTACGGACAGAAGACCTCACCCTTGATAAGGCGGTCAAGATATGTCAAGCGAACGATTATCTACTAATGACTATACTACGCATATGTGCGTAGTATTTTAGAATTTGGTTGTGTAGTGTGGGATTCGGTACACTATGCGGTACACGTTGCTCGTCTTGAGAAGATTCAGAATAAATTTTTAAAATCATTAGACTACAGGACCGGCACTAACTATAATGATAATAAAAGGCTGTGTGATAAGTTCAATATTGCCTCCCTAGAAAGCAGACGCACTTTTTTGATTCCTATATAAATTTTTAAATGACCATATAGATTCGGCATGTTTACTTGAGAAGATAAACTTGTTTGTTAACCGCATCTCCTCACGTTCAAAGAAAACATTTTATTCTACCCTATGTAGCACAAACTATGCAAAAAACACATTCTTTCGACGATTTTTCGAAACTTATAACAAAAGACTGATAGATATAGATATCTTCTCAAACTCACTTCCTAGCTATAAAAGACAAATAAAAGAAATTCTATGTTGGTAACTTAACTATTCATTCTCGAATATTTTCACAACACGGTATACATAAATTGTAACCAATTAATGGTACTCCAGGTCTTTATGTAAATAGTCAATCAATCCATGTTTAGTAAGTGACTGTTTGTTACCTGAATAAAATAAAATAAAAATAAATAATGACAGGCGGCATCGAATGATCGAAGGGGTGAAGATTGAGACATCGCAGGGCGCGTCGGTGGACGCCGTGTGGAGCCCCCGCGGGGCGAAGTCACTGTCCGGGCGCGGCGGCGGCGGCGGCGACGGGTCCGGGTGGCGCGGCCGGGTACGTGGCGGCAGGCGCGGCGGCGGAGGCGGGGAACGCGCGACGTCGCGCGCCGGCGCCGGCGGCAGCTGGACCGCGGCGCCGATGCGGGCGCCGGCGGCGGCGGTGGCCGGGTCGTCGCGAGCGTGTGCGTCATGTGGCCATGTCAACTGCGATAATAGTGATAGGTGCGCGGCTAAGTGTTTTTGGTGTATGTCTAAAGGGCATTACAAATCAATATGTCCGTCGCGTGGATCATACAAAGTGTACGGAGTGAGAGAAGAGTGTGATTATGACGATGACTTGTACTTTGTGTCTAGTATCGAATCAGTGGACGCTGTGGCAGGTACAAAGGAAACGAAATGGTATGAGTCACTTCAATTACATGGCAATAAGTCTATGCATACTTTTAAACTAGACACAGGTTCGGATCTGAATGTGTTATCGAAAAATAGCTTTCTTCATTTAGGATTAGCACTTACTGATATTGTCCCAGATAATACCCGTGCTCAATCATTCTGCGGCAATCGTATACCGATGTTAGGATCATGTTTAATTAGATGGATGCATAAATCAATTATCTATGATGTAAAATTTGTAATAGCACAAAATGATTGTGAAAGTATATTTGGTAAAAGTGCTTTAGAACAACTAGGATTAATTAAACGTGTATATGCAATAAATATGCAGAATTATGACGAGCTATTCCACGGCCTGGGAAAGTTGCAAGGTCAGTATAAAATACCTATTCTCAGTAATGCAAGCCCTTGCATATGCCCGGTCAGGAAGATACCCATGGGGGTTAGGGACCTCTTGCTAAACGAGTTAAATCGTATGCTCGGCTTAGGGGTGATAAGGAAGGTGACGTACCCAACATCTTGGGTAAACGGTATCGTGGTAGCTGCTAAGAAAGATGGTGCTATCCGTGTTTGCCTAGACCCGAGGCCATTAAATAAAGTGATTCGTAGGCAATACTATGCGTTGTCGACAAAACTGAAACAGCTACTAAGCTGAAAGGTGCGCGGTATTTCAGCAAGCTGGATGCCAGATCGGGGTTCTGGATGATACAGCTGGATGACGAAAGTGCAGACCTCTGCACTTTTGGAACACCATTCGGGCGGTATCAATACTTGCGGTTACCTTACGGCATTAATTCTGCGTCAGAAATTTTTCACACAAGGGTTCGTCAGCTCCTGGAAAATCTGGAAGGTGTTGATTCTTTTGTGGACGACATAATAGTGTGGGGATCGACGAAAGAGGAGCACGATCGTCGACTGGAGAGCCTCCTGGTAAGAGCGGGTCAGGTAGGCATCAAATTTAACGGTGATAAGTGTGAGTTCGCCGTCACGAAGGTCACTTAACTTGGCCACACTTTTACTGCTGATGGCATGATGATAGACCAGGAGAAGCTAAGGGCAATCAATGATATGCCCATCCTGAGTGACAGGCAATCTCTAGAACGATTTCTAGGAATGATAAATTACGAAAGTAAATTTATTCCAGGCTATGCGGCCAAAGTGGGCCCACTGCGATACCTTCTGAAGAAGGACAACGAGTGGGTGGTAAGGGAGCTGAAGAGAGACTTGTGCAGCGCGCCAGTGCTGACGCTGTTCGTGGCGCGCGAGCCCGCCGTGGTGTCGGTGGACGCAAGCGCGCGCCCGCGCTGGGCGCCGTGCTGCTGCAGGGTGGGCGGCCCGTCGAGTTCGCGTCACTCACGCTCACCTACACGCAGCAGCGGTACGTGCAGATAGAGAAGGAGATGCTTGCCATTGTCTTCGGTCTAGAAAGGTTTCACCAGTACATATATGGTAAGAGTGATTTCACGGTGCAAAGCGACCATAAACTACTACAGGCGCTCTTCAATAAATCGTTGCACTCAGTGGCGAGGTTGCAGCGAATGATTCTTCGGGTACAGAGGTATGATTTCACTGTAAATTACAAACCCGGCAAGTACATGTTTATCGCTGATACTTTTTCACGAGCTGCGCTTCAAGACAAAATGCACATTAAGGTGTCTGAAGAGGTAGAGGCACAGTCGTGTTTCCTTATACAGAATGTTAGGTTCAGCGATGGAAAGCTTGAACTAGTTCGAAAACACACTCAGGCCGATAAAGAGTCCCAGGTTCTGATACGTTACATCGGAGAAGGTTGGCCGGCAAACAAATATGAGGTCGAAGAGTGTGCCCGGTCTCACTGGAGCCACAGAGAGGCACTCGAGTGTGTGGAAGGGATCCTATTCAAGGACAACTTGATGATGATACCCGCGAGCCTCCGGGCGGAGATGCTGAGCCGAGTGCACGAGGGACACCTCGGTATCGACAGGTGCAAGCGGTGCGCGCGTGACGTCATGTACCGGCCGGGCATGTCGCGAGACGTGGAGCTGGCGGTGCGACGGCGCCGCACTTGCGAGCAGCACGCGGCGACACCACAGAGGGAGCCGATGATATCTCACCAGATACCGAGTCTACCGTGGGTCAAGGTAGGATCTGATATCTTTGAACACGATAGAAAATATTTTCTCATCTTAGTGGACTATTTCTCAAACTTTGTCGAAGTATGTCCGTTGAATACGATTACTACAAAGAGTGTAGTTTTAGCTATGAAGGATCAGTTCGGGCAGCACGGAATTCCTCGAGATTTAATTACTGATAACGGACCAGCCTACGCATCGAAAGAATTTAAAAAGTTCGCCCAGCAATGGGGATTTAAGCACGACACATCTTCGCCTAACTATCCCCAATGAAATGGGCGAAGCGAGCGTGCAGTGCGAACTATAGAGTCACTATTGATGAAGTCGATCGAGTCTAAAGAATATTTTTATTTAGGACTATTGAATTTTAGATCAACACCCAGAGAAGAAGTATCGAGTCCAGCACAGCTGCTGATGGGGCGTAGGCTGAATACTCGTTTGCCATCACACCTAGAGAAGCTGCAACCATACGAGGCGAACTGGGCTGACTATATGACGATGATAAGCAAGCAGAGTAAAAGTAAGTCGTGGTACGACGAGCGTGCGCGTGAGTTGCCAGAGCTTCAAGCCAATGACGCAGTGATAGCTATGGACGCGGGCGGGTGCCGGCGCGAGGCGCGCGTGGTTGCTCGCGCTGAACAACCACGATCCTACTTTGTGAGAGACAGTTTAGGAAAGCTGCATCGCAGAAACAGGCGACACCTGATCAAGTTGGAGCCTGAGCAGCAGCTGGCTGCTGCCGCCACTGATGAATGCTAAAGTGAAGGAGAGTCCTTCGGATCATGTCCGGATGAGGAGGAAACACCAATTCTACTCCTACCTACTCCCGAAAAAAAAGAAGAGAGGGCAGCTGCAAGGGAAGCAAAAAACAAACTAAAGGCACGTATATAGCCATCATTACGCATTAGGTAGATAGGATATCAAAGGTTAATTGCACTTTATATCTGTTTAAACAAATACATTAGTTTATATGTATTCGTCATATTGTTTTCTTCAGAAGGAAAGGATATAGATAGGTATGTTTCTTTACAACTAAAATCTCAATACTATAGTTTTGTTCAGTTCATTTCTTTTAAGGGTAGATGTAGAATAATTATTATTGTATGTGGGTACATGAACAATAAATCAGTCTTGGTCCAACTTCGTGGCTTTTACTACAGTAACAATGGTTGGTTTTGATCCGTGCTAGCATCTCCCAACGCATGTAGATCGACTTACCAGTCACCCTGTATAGATTCAAATGACATTCAAAAAGTGTTCGTGAAAATTTATTTTGAAATAAACATGTAGCAGTTAGTAGTTTGAAATTAACCCAACCTGGTAGCCATCACCCAGATAACAAATAGATAGGAAAAATAATAACATATAGAGAAAACCAATGCCGCATACAAGTTTAAATCAAATCGGCTCAAGAAAATATTTCAAATAAATCACTGAAGAGTAAACAAGATAAGTTCGGGCCCCGTTCTTGGGAAAGTCGACTCTATATGTCTTCGTACAGAGAACGATAACACTCGGCTTTCTGAAATACGATGCGTGACCGGCAATTAGATAGGGCATGAAAAGTGCCGATTCAGTTTTTTTCTTTTCTTTGTGTGAATCGATTGTGCCCTACTGTTTCATTGTCCATCCCATGTAAGAAAAGGCGTGTTGATATTATGTATTCTTTGCATTTCCGAGGCAGTATTTGAAATTATAAGACTATCGTGTTCACGCTTAATCGATTATGGGTAGATAATCCTACCACTATTGTTTACTTTTTAATATTCTCTGCAACATGACGTAAAGTACGTACAATTCAAATCTAAATAAAGTTTAAAACATAAAAACGAGCTTGGGAATGTCTTTCAATAAAACCTCCATTCCATGTTCTCCTTTATGGGAAAAATTATGAAAAACCTTAAAACAAGTCATTTCGATAAAATTATACTGCGATTTTTTATTTGAGGCCAGAAATGTAATCAAACAACTGTCGTGTTCTAGAACAAAACCGTTGACCAAAGTCAACAAAACATTCATATTATACTTTTTGTACTGGAATATGACAGTAGTTTGTTTACATTTCTGGCCTCAAATTGAAAAATCGCGGTATAGTGGCTCTGTAAGCTGTAGACCTCGGGTGTGACACTTTCTTAAGATATACAAACTTATTAATTCACCTGGTTACGTACATGGAGTATGAAAGTAGCCGCACCAATAACTTTGTAAACTACATTTTGCGGTCTCAAACCCAACCTATTAACTTTTCAATAAAATTATTTAGCCTGTTACTCTTACTGTTTCTTAAAATCCAACGACACCTATTTTTTAAAATCCGACAAGCTGTTTGGACTGAAGCGGTTATTTGGAATTTTAAAACCCGTACATCTCCACCATTTTGAAAAAATTTCAAAAACTGCATAAACAAAAATCTATTTAATTATTGAGAAAAAACTCCTCACAAAAATTCACGAGATTCAGTTGAGAAATGCGGCCTCTAGAGGATAACATCCGAAAATACGAAAGCATTTTTGCCCAATCCTGATGCCTCACTCAGTCAATTAGTCTACATGATCAGTTGACTACCAATAACCATAATCTGCATTGTACAATATTGGATAAGTATTTAATTCAACTGCCCGTAAATTATAATATTTTTCAACAGATTTGCGCGCAATTTCTGCAGGTACCTTAGAGCATTAATTTGGCACATATTTCATTAAAAATGAATGTAAATAAATAAATGTAGCCCTTAATGTCCCCATCGAGGGGCACAGGCCTTTACCCGGATACGAGTAAGATTAAGCCATACTCCACCACGCTGGCTCAGTGCGGGTTGGTGGAGGGGTTTTACGCCCACTGCCACGTAGCGATAGTACAATGAATAATTATTTTAATATTGAGTTTACGAGTTTAAATTTAGCAGCTACTAAAGTGCTACTCAAACTTACTAAACCATTTACTAATCGAGTATGAAAAGCCAATATAACCAACAAGGAAACAATGCCATGTCTTTCCCTTTTCCTCATTTATCCAAAAAATGTATATTGCAATAATTACATTTCTTTTAAATTCAGCTATTTTTATCATTCAACTATATTTTACTAAAACACAATATGTTTCAATCACAACACTGCAAAAGAAGTATCAACATAAGCAAGTGCTCCTAACAAGATTCAATTCACTTTATGTAGCTTGCTCTACACAGAATGTAGCCATTCTTCAGACTGGACAGCTTTATTCGACAACTCGTCCACACCACAGGTGGACGATAAGCGGCATAGATCACACACACACAAGCAACACCTGATGGTATTGCACGGCGCAGTCTTGTCTAAAGCTATTCTGAGATTTAGTTCACTTGCGTCACAGAGCAATAAATGGTTATTGGTCTTGACAGGCCTAGAGTCGTCTTTGCAGAAAATGGCGACCGTGCGCGGAGTTCGTTACTATATTTACAAAAAAAAACTGGGGACACGATTGTCAAGAAAAGGCACAGCTGAACGATACTTTTCTCTAAGCCATGTATGATTTAATATTCAGTACATCTTTAGCCATTGTACGTTCCCGCAGCTTTGGTTATCCCTAATTGGGTAAATATATCAGTATATAATTTTCCCCTCAGAAAGGTATTGATTTGGTTCATCCAGTAGAGAATGATGTAACCACATATCATATTGTTGAAAAGAAAGTTACTAGCGTTTTAAAACATGTCGTCTAAAGAAACCAATCGGTTTTTAAGTACTTTATTTATACTGCTCCCTGAGAACGATGGTTCTGATGAGAAACATTTTGAGCCTGAGCTATCTATACTCTGTGACTAAAAGTATTTTAGGCTGAAATTCAAACTTCGATCTTGAGTCGACCTTACTCGATCGGAGTCTCAAACATAGCATATATCTATATGGATCTATTTTTGTTTCACTCTGTATTATCATATTGCATGATTGTTTGTTTCTCCTATTAGTCTGTTACTTATTATTTATTGATTAAATTAGTAATAATAGATTCATAAACATATTGTGGATATTCATTGTATGTTTTAAATACATCAAGGAACATCCAAGAATCAAAGATTTGCACCTTGACCGGAATTCGACTCGTTATTCAGAACGATAGGCAGTCACTGCTTTGGTATGTATGGTAAATATTTCTAAAACACCTATTTAGCCGCGTTACATCTCAATGAGTCATAAATTCAAATAAACCTACACTGAATTATTTGCAAACTTAGTATCTTGACGCCCGAATGGCAACACCACGCGAGTAACGTCATTACCCCAAAGATAGGGTTGCCAGATGGCAGTCATTTAGCGCACGTGACCAGCGTTTAAACTCGACTCTGACCAACAATTTCCCTCGTAATCTACCTAACAAAATAGACATTCGCTAATAATATTTTTGAATGCGAAATTGCTTTTATCGTGGACTGGAAATGCTAAAGGACATTGCGGTGATGCTTGAACTAAAGGATTTCTGTTATTTTGGATGCTTTAATCAGAAATGTAGATGAAAATACAGTTAAAGCTGTTGAATATAACTTACCTCGACAGATAAAATTATTAAAATGCAGTCTACATTTCGTCAGATTTTAACAGAATTACTTTCGTAATTACGTTTCGTAGATTCGCATAAAAACACTGCATAATAATTTCCAAATGAATAAATGAGACCACTCCTAAATATATATTAAAAGGCAGCCTACAGGATCACACGTTTATTAAACGTGCTCAAAAAAAGCAATATCCAACACAAGCTAATAATACCTCGAAGTCTAGAAACTGAACAAACATTGACTCTAACTTAAATAGATATAGAGATATAGAGATAATATCATACATCTAGAATCCGAACCACCCACTATAAGTGGCAGCCATGTCCAAGGGGACATGGTTTATGATTAATGTCTGTGACTGCGTGTGCGTCGCCCGACCGCCTTATTAATTGCGTTGTCAGCCGTAATCGTGTGTCCGGTGCCTTAGCCAGTGTGTAGTGGAACTGCAGTGACTAACAATGAACGCTAGAAGAAATATTGCATCGTTGGTAAATGCAGATCTTGATTAGCAAGATTGTTAAAATGCCATATATAACGTATAACTGTAACGTATAATTATATAGAAATGAATTGAGAATATTTAGCAGCGTATTTAGTTAACGCAATAGCAATATATAGTGCGCTGAGCAACTCTGAGCAATACAAACATTCTGCAAGATATTCTCGTAACGCATAATGTAGCGCGTGAATTGGAGATACATGCAGCGCAGTATCTATGTTGAGGATGCATTACGCGGCGGCGGGGCGTGTTTCCGTAATATACAAGGCCATTACCCAGGGGTCTGTAAATTATCGCGTATACTTTAGAACGCAATATTTTCACTTACGTCTTCCGAACTATACATCAGCATTACGCCGCAATCGTGTATACTTCGGAATGGTCTACGCCAATTTTATGGTTCCATATATACTGCGCTATTGCCCAACGTAAATACTCGTATTATTAAATAAATATTTTGTGTATTTTTAAGTTCAGTATCAGCGATTAATATCAGAGTTTAAGGGAAATATTAAACCGCACATCAAAAATAAGAATTTTCTTTCCTTTATATTTCGTGTTAGGTTGAACATGTAAGAACAACAAAAAATACGTAACACAAACTTAAGGACAAATAAAATATTTATAGTGTTTTTGTTGAACCATTTTTGCTGTGTAAATCAGTATTTTTTATGTGCTATTAAATAATACCTTTGATGCGTGCGTAAGTGACACTCTAGTTTGGAACTAAACTTTCGTACGCATTCATAACAAACTATACACGAGTATTTCGCAAAATTCTTGTATATTTTGTAGTTGCAGATGTGAGTATCAGCATTCCGAAATATACACGAGCAGAGCTATGGGAGCGTAATGGCCTTGTTTACAACGGAAATACGCGGTGGCGTATGGACATAATGGACATAAATGGACAGTTGAAATGCATCTCCTTTTCATGGGGTTTTATAATTGCTAAAAAAACTTAGTACGGTAGCGTTTAAATAATCCGCATGTTGCTTTGCCTCTTGCTTTTATATTTTTATTTAATTTTATATTACCTAAGAATCAAAATACCTACCTAGATGCAAGAAGACAAGCTTTATTTAATTTCAGATGATCTTCCGTTTCTAGAGTAAGCTAACTACAGGTACTCTGTTGCCGCGTGCTCCTAAGTAGAGATTCACAGACCAACATCCCGAGCTACGGACCGCACAGACCACAAATCTAACGGTGAACTATGACGTCATGAGTAAACAGCTCGTTTGTTTTGAGTAATGGCGGTAGGCAGGCACAATCAACAGATGACAGAGTATTAATTATATTAATCAAATCGCTTATTCTCTAATGCTTACTCGAATCTACATAGAGAATGGGCTAACTCCCTATCATGCAAAATGGAGTATTGAATACAGGCTAAACTTAGGTGCAACTGTGCCTGCTACTCCATAAGGGAAAAGGCGAGGCGCCTACGTTTGTTTGTTTTGATACATTGTATATTATGACAACATTTTTTTTATATTGTTTACCAATATAATCAATCTGAGACTACTGACGCTTTCCCATATAATTTAAACAGAAATATTAAATTACAGTAACAATTTTTTTCCAAACTTGATAGCAGATATTATAATATTTCAGTATTATAATATCTGCTTCAGTTCCAGTATAATATATAAGCTGTACGAATTTGATGAACATTTAGTCAATTTGGGATGTTGATTTTTGTATGTAACTTTTAATCAATTTGATAACCAGTTTGGACATAAGCCATATATTATTAGGTGTGTGGGTTTGAGCTACGACGAAGGGGACTGGCTGCGACATGGAGCATCTTGTTTGTTACCCTAATTCAATGATTCCATAGTTAATTGCCCAATAAATTTAATAAAATAGGTAACTTCTACACATATACAGGCTGTTTGGAGTATGGAGCGATATTTTTTTTTGCGGAGTAGGTGACATCATTGTGAACAACTTTCTCCATGACTCTTTATTCTTTACAGGGTGTTTGGTGAATCGATGCAAAACCTTTAAACAAAGAGAGAATGGACCATTTAGAAACATTTAGGCCAAACTTGTGCAAGCCGAAGTCATCGTTTCGTTTTAATCGACGTTTTATTGATATTGACAAAAAATATCATTTTTCATATTATTTTTCATAATTGCTAATAAATATTTCGAACAATTATTGATTATTTTTCAGTCACAATTGAACACTGATTAAGTAATCTAACAAATTTTGTTCTAGGCATCTGTGACTTGAGACATGGTTTTTACAGAACTTGGAAGTGCTAAAAAATACCCTCTGCTTTAAGAAGTATTTTTGACTACATTTAAAAAAAAACAAAGTAGGTTTTTGGATGCAAACATTTTTAGAAACATGCTTGGCTATTTTCCTTTTTTTTGAAATATAATAATGTTAAACAGTATCTCAAATATTATTAAAATAATGACCTCCGAACCAGATTGAGGGAGAGAAAAAACACCTTTTAAATTTGCCTTTGAGTTGGCGGCGCACATTGAGAATTACACACATCGATTTGGTTCAGCGGTCCTAGTTCTAAAAATTTATGAGATGCCGTTTTTAATGCAATCTTAAAAGATAAAACAATAGCCAAGCATATTTTTAAAAAGGTAAGCAAACATGAAGGTCTCTCAGTGTTTAAAAAAAACATGCGATCAAAAAAAACCTTGCTTAAAAGCAGAGGTGTGCTTCAAAGCAAATTTTCTAGCACTTCAAAGGTCTGTTAAAACTATGCCTCTGGTGTCTGGTCTACAGACATGTGTAGAATAAGTTTTGTTAGATTAATGAAACAATATTTTATTACATTTGTTTTAAAAAGCAATCAATTATTGTTCAAAATCGCAATTATTACCTTTGATCGTCGAAAACAATAAAACATCGATAAAAACGAAACGGTAAGACTACGACAGACATAAATTTACCAAAATCATTTTGAATGACCTGTGCTATCTTCCTTTTTAGGCTTTGCATCGATCTATCCTCTATACATTTTGAGCCGAGCGGTCTTCAGCTGATTTGTATGGGGAAGTGAAAAATAAAGTTGCTCTACTCAAATCTGTTTCCTAGTAAAAGTTGTTCAGAATTATTTACCCTACTCAACACTCCAAACCATATGTAAACAGGATGTTTACATATAGAAGCTAGTTTTCCTATTCTAGAGTGAATCTTACAGTATAATGGATAAACACCCTGTATAGATCCCAACATTACCTACAGTTCTTAGCTCTCCTCTACAAAGTAACAGAAAGTCCAGAGAATTTCTGATTTATATGTCGGAATCTCAGCAACTGTTAAGTGTTCGATTAATAATTCTACTGAATTTTTAAGTTCTTGGGAAGATGCAATTCGCCTTTATTAATTATGTGGCACTTCGAAAGAAGTGTGTTGGTAGGAGCTGCCGGTTGTAAGTATCTTAAATAACAAATTATCTTTAAATTGAATCAAACCCGTCAATTAATTACATTACACAATTTATTATTATATAAAAGCTTTCTGCAAGATTAACTTGTGTATATGTCCCCCTAAGACAATCGTTATTTTATAAACTAACGCATTGGTTTTAAACTATCGACAAAATGTAAACCAGACCGACAGGGTTTAGAATTTACGTTTCTTTTGTTCTTACATGTCAACCTAACACGAAGACTATTCGGGGGCTCCGCTGCGCTCGCCCCCTCTAGTCTTCACCTAAGCTACCGCAGTGTTTGCCCTGGTATTTCGTTCACAATTCAAGTTTCGTTCGTAAACCAGTTCCCAATTTAACCTTACGCGTCATATCGTAAGCAGTATGGTCAGTTTACACTTTGTCGATAATTTGTAAAGTAACGAGAAAAAAACGTTAGATTATAAACTAACGGTTTGACAATCTAACGGTGACATATATAAAGCGTTGAAATTCCATACGGACATATATTTCAATCATCATCTGAGAAATATTTCTCAGAAATCATCTGAGAAATATTTTTTTACAAAAAAAATTGTGAAAATGTTATATTTTTTTTAAGTTCTATGGAGCGGCAATGAACAGCGTCCAATTACGAGATTACGTCGAGATTGTTCTGAGTGATGAAAAAAATTAATTTTCACACGAGAACTTAATGTGTCCGCGACGTCATAAGCATGGTTCGCCCATTCTTTGTGCTCCGTAAAAGTTTACCAAAGGGTTTCATACAACATTTGGTAATAAAACTTACGTTTTTAAATGTTTTCCTGTAGAAGGTCCATTATTCCGGCTTGCGCTTACAACGTACACAACAACTGTTCATTACAGTGGGGCGTTAGTGCCTCACACGCTCATGAGGCACAAGTGCCCCTTGCTGCAGCTGTTTGTATGCCGTGATTATGTACCACTAACATTTTATAAATAGGTATAACACATGTTTGTTCAAAAAATAAGATTTTACACTTAATTTTCATGAACGGCTTTTGCATTGTTATTGTTCTGAGGTTTTGACTTTTTTTTTACTTGTGCACTGAGTAAGAAGCTAAGCAAAGCAATAGGGTTTTATTTATCTGAGGTCTCGTCATTGACATTTTCGTGCCAACTCTTTCACTCACGGGGAAGACCCCGTATACGTCGCCGAAGGAGTTCTTTTTGTAGATCCTAGATAAAGTATGCCTGAGCGTATGCTGGCACGCGAAGATGCAGGTCCTCGCAGCGCAGCGCAGAGGTTTTGCACATATATACCTACATAGTGTCATCATGACATGACATGACATTTTATTTATAAATGAGACTACATGGCAGGCTCCCAGCAAGTTCGCATTGAACCATCTTTCAGTGTGTCATCCGCCCAAGCGCAGATCCAGGCGCGGGTCGTGGGGGTCATGTCATGACCCTCCCCTAGGCTGGGTTTAGACAGACTAGTAATCGTTTTTCAAAATCTTTTTTAAAATCATAAATATCATGCATATTAGCAAATGGAGAGACGTAGCTTATAACAATAAAATAGCTCGCGAGCAACCAAATCTCCTTATGCTGCCAGCGTGCGCACATAATAAGACACTCTACTCATATCAAACAATTGACGACCCGAATGGCCGAGTCGGCAGTGACCCTGCCTACGAAGCCAAGGGTGCCGGGTTCGAGTCCTGGTGGGGGCAAATATTTGTTTGATGAGAACGGATGTTTGTACTTATATAGAGAAACATAAGTATAATATTTCTCTATATAAGTATGTGTATCATTGTCTAGTACGTAAGATACAGGGAATCCTATTTTGGGGCTAGATCAATGTGAGTAAATAGCGTCCAAGGTATTATTATTATCAAAATTCTCACAGACTTAACAATTAATCAAATCTCTTTATTACTGTAGATTACATATATTAAGCAATCGTTATTTTTTTCCACTTCTCTACATTAAACCACAGGCTATTGGAAGAGCGCAATGAAAATGGCTTTGAAATAAAAAGCTTGAAAGCCAAGAACTCACAGCTGAGAGATAGTGTGTCTACTTTGCGAGAAACACACGAGGAGTCGCAAAATGAGATTCAAAGATTGGAATAACTAGTGGAATCTTTTGACACCCTGCGCACTGACCTTGCTTCTGCTTGTGACCGTAGTGAATTCCAACTCAATGAGGCAAACTTTAAGTTGACTGACATGTGCATAGAAAAAGACTACAACGAATCTCGCCACATTACCTTTATCCAACAAGAACTAGAAGTAGCCAATCTAAACACTATCGTTCAAACCATGCAGACAAGCAGCAGAAAAATTCAAAATAATTGAAATTAAGTAAATTCATGAAGAAAACTAGAGGTAATGTAAAACTACTAAAATTATTCTTGAAACGGTAACAAAACAGATATTAAGAATCTCCTTACAATACTGTAAGCACTGTAACTTTGTTAATTATTTTAAAGCTGACTTAATCATAAGATGTATGGCTTATAAAATAAATAAGATTAAAAAAAAAAAAAAGATCTCAGGGGAAAAAATGTAAGTTTACAGTCAGACCTCCATGATGCCCGAGTAGAATTCCGGCATCTACGTGACCAACTAGCAAATGCACTACAATGTTATGCCAATGAACAGAGATAGTTAGCCGAACTCAGAGCCGCGGTGTCTGAGTTAGTTCAGCTACAACGCCAGAACGCGGAATAGGTGGGCTTTCTAATTGAGGACGAGGGGAATGAGACCAGCAAGGAGGTCGAGCCCACGTCACTAACTCTGGTCTTGACCCCCCTCAATGAGAGTGTTGCAAGCGTCCACCGATGTCCCGCCCAAAAAACAGCGTCGCCGTCGTCAACGAGGAGGCACCTCGCAGCTCATCAGCGCGAGCGCCGCGCCGCTCGCTGTCACGCGTGTCGCACTGCCTGCTGAGGCGTGTGTCATGCGGCACGCTGCCCCGAGGGCCGCGCCGCTCGCCGTTGCGCGCGTTGCGATGCTCGCTGCCGCGAATGCCGTGCCAACTGCACTGCACTCTAACACGTGTGTCCCGCCACTCACCTCCACTCGTGTACCGCCAGCTACCAAAATATGTGCTCAGAGAAAAACACTGTTGTTCTCCGACAAAGTAGGTGCAGGATTTGGCCTCTATTATATTACCGGTTTAACCAAAAAGTAACGAACATTTGCTGTGAAAATAGTTCATTTGTAGATCTTGTGAAGATTATTAGTTGCGGTATCTATGATGAGTACAGCATTATTGCAATTATGGTGAGAAATCATTCAAACATCAGTCGGAATGATTTGAAAAAAATATGTTGAAACACTTCAAGACTGACATAGTAGGATGAAATGCAAATTTATACTATGAAATTTTCCATATGCCTGTAATGTGACAGAGTTATAGAACTAATCTGTGCATTGCAATGAATATTGATTTATTTAATGTAACGTGTCATCACAGCGATACTATTTTATATTTCGACATAAATAATTTTATTCATAACTTTACTCTGACACAGGATACATTGTACATATCTAATAAATATAGAAAATTAATAGCTACATTGTTAGCTTATAATTTATCCGACGCAGCTACAGTTAGTTTAACCAAGTTCAACTTGACATCAGCTTATGTTAAGAGTAATATGACATTCACCCCAATTGGGTATTCATCTGTTAATCACACTTTGCATGCAATATTGGAATCTGTTCCAAGTAATTTTAATTAGTTCATAAGATAATAGAGGAAATCTTTATTCTAGAGCCACTAAATATGTCAAGGTGTAAGCCCCACTTAAATATTACCCATCAAAACATCCAGGGGCTACCGACAAAGAACTTGTATTAGAATTATTTCTAAAAAATTCTGGCATCGATGTTATTTGTGCTACAGAACACTGGTTAAAGGAAAATATGATGTCTTTTAACATAAATAATTACAAAATTGTCAGTTGTTACAATGGAAAGACTGCTGATAGAGGTGTTTCTTTAATCTTAGTGAAAAATAATATTAAGGTGAAACAACGGAAAGATATTCTTGTACATACTGTTGAAAGAAAAATAGAGGTATCCTGTGTTGAGTTAGATAACCATATTATTTTTATGTCTACAGGCCACCGAGGGATGATAAAGGCAATGGGGATTTCGAAATATTTTAGAAAATTATGGAGGAAGCCCTCACTAAACTATGTAATAACAGAAAATAGTTAATTATTTGTGGCGATCTTAATGAAGATTTGCTTGTAGGAATAACAATGAAATAACGCTTAATAACTTTATTCAAATAATTTAATTTATGTCATGTATAGCCGACTAGATTTACACTTACCAGCCAAAATTGCTTAGATCACGTTTTTTGTGACTGTGCATTCACAACTAAAAGTGTAATTAAATGCTACCTTCCGATCACAGTGGTCAAACAGTTTCATTACCAATTGCTAGTAAGGATAAGACTGGTCCATCATTTTATAGGACTATTACATCCAATAGACTAGAAACATATTCCAAAAACTTAGATATAAATTTGCCAGTACCGGATTTTAATGAACAGAACCCAAACAAAATCTACTCAGACTTCATCAAAATTATTCAAACAGAATTAATTCAGAATTCATTCTTTTATTTAAAGTATTTAAATTAAATTCTAAATTCTAAATCTAAATTTAATGACTGGGCAACGTTTGGAATTCGTAAAAGTATGTTGTGTGACCTTTAGGAACAAAAAACCTATAATAACCTTGATCGAAAATTTCATGACTTTGTTACAAAATATTCCAAAAAAAATTCTTGAACTGCTATAATCCAAACCCAAGTTGTGGGGGTTCAAAAAAACGACGAAGCGCTTCGAGAAAAGGAAGATAGTGCCCTTGCGCTTCGCTTGCTCGTCTGGGCACTGCCTTGGACCAAAGGATATGTCAAAACGAATAAAACGCGCCCAATTTCGATAGGGTCACGTCATAATGTCATAGCCACCTCCCTGCTCCATCATCAGATTAGCTCCATGTTATCAAAATATTGTATTGTCATCCGATTTATGCATGCAAAGTTACAGCTCAATCGTAAATCGAAAAGTGGATCAAATTTGACCATAATATACAACAAAGTCAAAGTCAAAGTACTTTATTACTGTAGATATTTACATATACTTAGCAAACGTCAATTTTGCCTCTTCTCTACATTGGACCACTGTGGGAGAAGAAGGGCGTAGAAACTCCCACAGATTGATTTTAGATCTCTTTTAAAATAGGTTGTGCTTAACTATTAAAAATATGAAAAATTTAATTATTATGATTAATAAGCAGGAATAAATAATTACAAAATTATTAACAGCAAGGCCTGTGTTGAGCTAGATTAACCCCATACAGTCCTGTCATTTAAGTAATCTTGAACATTGTAATATCCCTTTTTTGACAAAGTCGCTTTAACATGCTTTTTAAATTGCTCAAATGGCAATTTCAATATCTCCAGAGATATCTTATTGTAGTAGAGAATGCACTGACCCTTGAAAGAATTGCTAACCTTCGCGAGTCTAAATCGGCGCGAACACAGTCTGTGATTATTTCTTAGGTTAACATTACAGCTATCGCTAATTTTGGAAAATGTTGTAAGGTTCTTGCGTACATACATTATATTTTCGAAAATAAATTGACTAGCTACTGTTAGTATGTCAATTTCTTTAAAAAGCTCTCTTAAGGAGTCTGTTCGTTTTAAATTATAAATTTCTCGAATAGCTCTTTTCTGTAAAATAAAAATAGTTTGAATATCCGCTGCATTCCCCCACAACAAGATACCATAGGACATCACACTATGAAAGTAACTAAAATATACTAGCCTAGATGTAGCCACATCAGTGCTTTGTCTGATGTTCCTAACAGCGTAAGCCGCAGAACTTAATTTACCAGCCAATTTATCTATATGGGGTCCCCACTGCAATTTGCTATCAATGGTTATTCCAAGAAACTTCGTATCATTTACTAATTCTAACGTGCTGTTGTCTAACACTAAACTGGTCTCAACTTGCCTGACATTTGGAAGTGAGAATTTGATACACTTGGTTTTACCAGCGTTTAACAATAAATTATTAACTGTGAACCAATTCAAGGTTAAAGACAATACACCATTAACATCATCAAAATCTGCTTTTTGTCTTTCAATTTTGAAGACCATTGAAGTATCATCAGCAAATAACACTATGTCAGTTAATTTCTCCACCATGAAAGGCAGATCGTTAATATATACCAGAAACAAGAAAGGACCTAATATGGAACCTTGTGGAACGCCAATTTTTACACCCGATCCATCAGATTTAACGCCGTTAACTTCTGCCTTTTGAATTCTATTGCTTAGGTATGTATGATCTTTGTAGATCCAACGCTTTATTTCTAACTCCGTAATGATTTAATTTAATTAATAGCGTATTATGATCAACACAATCAAACGCCTTCGACAGGTCGCAAAAAACTCCGATAGCATCCTGTGCGGCCTCCCATGCAGAATAAATATGAGATATAAGGGTAATACCTGCATCCGTTGTTGATTTACCCCTAGTGAAACCGTATTGTTTGGCGTGGAGTTGTTTGGTACGGTTGAAGTGTGAGAGCATTTGATTGAGTATAATCTTTTCAAATATTTTACTTAGTGTTGGAAGAACAGATATTGGTCTGAAATTTGAAGGATCACCCTTATCTCCCGATTTGAACAGAGGTATCAGTTTACTAAACAGAGGTATCAGTTTACTAACAGAGGTATCAGTTTACTGTTAACATACATAATAAGTTAAAACTTCTCAAAACGATATTGTGATACCCGCTTGGCTTTTTAAAATAATGGACTAAAGTTAAAAACGTTAATGACGGTAATGTCATCCGTCCATCTGGCTACTGATCTGCCCACTGGTGGATATGTTACCGTAAGATTGTCAAAACCGTTAGTTGATAAACTAACGTTTTTTTTCTCATTAGTTGGTCAACTATCGACCGATAGTAAACTGTAGCGTACTGCTTACTATATGACGCATTTAGCTGATAAACTAACGGTATAAACCGTTCAATAGAGAACTGGTTTAAATTGAAAGTTTAATTGCAAACGA
Source organism: Argyresthia goedartella (assembly GCA_949825045.1). Taxonomy (NCBI): domain Eukaryota; kingdom Metazoa; phylum Arthropoda; class Insecta; order Lepidoptera; family Argyresthiidae; genus Argyresthia; species Argyresthia goedartella. The sequence goes on along the minus strand of OX463820.1, from coordinate 11,860,711 downwards.
AATACCAGGGCAAACACTGCGGTAGCTTAGGTGAAGACTAGAGGGGGCGAGCGCAGCGAAGCCCCGAATAGTCTTCATGTTAGGTTGACAAGTAAGAACAAAATAAACGTAAATTCTAAACACTGTCGGTCTGGTTCACTATCTGTCGATATTTGATCATCTAACGCGTTAGTTTATCAACTTACGGTTTTGACTATCTTACGGTGACAGATACAATACAAAATCTCTTTGATAAGGATATCAAAGAGATTTTGTATTGTATCTAATTTAGTTGTAAGCTAGGTAGCTTACAACTAAATTATAGCCATTTATGCTACTAGTGCGTAAAAAGGTGAATCATCTTAAATATATAAACTAAACAAAAAATAAGTAAAATGGCGGGCTTATTTTAATGACTAGTTCGTTCAACATATTTATAGTCCGCGCCACCAACCATGTCCTGCGACGAAAAGTGGAACTAAATTCGCTAGTCTCCTGGCATGGCAAGATGACACGGTGGCTCTGCGGCTATCGGACTTGAGCGGTGGCGGGGACTGCTACTGCGCATGTGCAAACAGTTGCCACGTCGTATCACAAAAACAGCAAATAGCAAAATTTACGTTCAGCCAAACATTTAATGCATATTTAATAGTTGTTTGATATGCAAGAGAGGTAAGTCATCAATTGCACCTGAGATATTTAGACGCACGATTGAGCGAAGCGAGCGAGGCTATTTATGGTTCGCCGGAGTAATTATCAATTCCTTAACGCAGTACTTAGAACTTAGTAGATTTTATGTCGATATCGATGTTAACCTGAAATAAAGATCATTATTATTATTATTTAAATTTACTCACTCTAGGCTTGGAAATCGCATGTACGATATCAATTGAATACTACTTGGTTTTAGAGTGTGTTGAAAAAATAATTTTCTCAAAAATAGTTTGAAATGTTCCCGTAACATCTGTGAAGATAGTATCCGAAAGTGACTCATCCTGGACAATTTTTAGTAGTGTCCAGTAAGTAAGTATTAAATCCCATTACACATCATAATATTTTTTTAAAAAACTATAAAAGTGTCCAGTAAGTAAGTATGAAATTCCATTACATATATATTTAAATATGAAACCTTTTTTTCCAAAGATAAGCTAAGGAGGTTATGGGCAGTTAAGGGCCTTTAATAAAAAGAAGATACCAAAGAGGTTAACGTTTCCGAATTGCACGATGTAAAATGGCGGCAAACTCAGTTCATTCGTATTTTTTTATTTTGATACTAATTAGTAATTAGGCAGAAGAAAAAAGAATAAAATGAAATATTCACAATAAACATAAATGGTTTTATTTTTGAGAAAAGCACTATACACGCTTCCACCATAATTCCACCATAATCGTTTGTCCACAGGTTACCAGAGGAAACGTAATCAACGAACATCCGTGTGGGTACGTGATACTTTAACACGAAGACCACTTTACGATACGAGATATCTAATTTGGTTGTACCTGCGACAAGTGCGAGACACAAGACCGCCCCCAACTTGACTCATCCACCAAAAACTACACAATGTAGCAACAAAACAATCCACCAGTGCGTGACATATTAGAGGTTAACTTTAGGAATTATTTACATTACCGGTGACGAATCAGCCATTCCCCTTTCCTTGTTGGAAGCTCTGGGAACAACAGACATCCATAAGTGGAGTAGGGCCCCCCTATAGAAGAAGCAATTGCCATAACCTAGCGGGATGTCTTAACCAAAGGTATAGGAAAATATAAAGAAGAGATAAAAAAGAAAATTGCAAGTTACTTCAAGCCTCGGCCATAAACTTAGAAGAGGCTGCGGCGCTGATAGAATCTGCCAGAAACAGAGATAACCTACTGAAGGACAGACAACAATACCTCGGAATGGCACTTTCCTTACTGGGACAGGTCATGTCTGCTCTTCTACATATTGGAAACTCCATATCACCTGACATTCCAGGCATACTGAACAAATTGAGTGACGCAGGGAAGATGTTGGCTGACATTCATCATTCACAGACAAATACAAGGAGAATACTCATTGCCCCAAACCTTGACAAGAACTTTGTGAAGTTGACTAATTTTGTGGTGAGGGATCACCTCCTTTTTGTTGAAAACCTAGGAGAGAGAATCAAAAGTACCAAAGAAATTGAAAGCTCCGGCCTTCAAATAAGAAAACCAGCCCCCACCCCTAACCCCAGACCACGTACGGGAAACGGACCAACTCCCCGCCATTATGTTCCGAGGTCATCAATGCGAGGGAGTCCTCGATGGCAACCACCATCCCAGATCCAGAGAAGGCCTGCATACCGGCGTCCACCACCTCCTCCAGCAGCAGCCTGCCCCGAGAGGACATACCAACACCATGCTGCTCCACCACGCACCCGTCGTTGACTACACAACAGGTACATGCTGGAAACTTCCTCGGAAACTTCCTCGCCTTCGGCTCGGCCGGCTAAATCATATTCGTCCAGGGTGGCTTACTTACTGGTCTCTGCAGTAATGTACTATTACACCTGCCTTGCTCGTAAAGTCCTACTTACTTACGTTCAAAGAGTGAATGTAAGTTAGTCTTTACGTCATTCATTCATTGTCTGCATTGAAAACTACGTTCCATTTTCAAATTACTTTGCAGAACAAGCAATGCTTGATATGTAATGGATTTTCATACAACTTTACAGTTCAAGCTATGCAAACCTCCTTGGTCAAAAACTCAACCAACACAAAAAAAAAAAGAAAAATTGGCGGTAATTCAATCGATATTATTTATTTGAAGTTTGATAAAGTTTATCTCAAATTAATTACCTAATTAAAAATGTCAAGTGATGAAGTGGATATGGAGGATATCAGTGGATAAAATCACATTAAAATTAATATGTAGGTACCTCATTAGTTTTTTGATATGAATTTAAATTACCTACATTGTTTCATTTTATTTGTTGTGTTTTATTTTCCTCGCAAGAAAGGTGTAAAATAGTATACTTCTCTCGGGTTGTAAGTAGCTATTGCACCCTCGAACTATATCCGCCCTTGCTCGCTTCGCTCGCTCGGGCGTCTAAATATCTCGGGTGCACTCGATCCTTAGAGCCCTTTGCGAGCGAAGCTCGCACGGGCACCAAATTGCATCTCGTTCCGTAATAGCTCACTTACTTCCCTTGTAGCGTAATGTACTATTTCTCAAACATGCAATGAATTGTCGTCATTACGTGTTCTATAACAGGCTTGGAAGTATCAAGTTGCAGGACGCACAACTCGAGAAAACTGTAATGTAATTTCATACAACATTGCAGGCTTAGGGTGGGAAGTATTTTTTTTAATGTTATGCTCAAAGCAAAACACGTCAACGGGGGCACAGAAATTAATTTTTAATACAGCTGCTCAAAAAGTGGCGTATTGCAGGGACGTATAGCGTTCGGGATGTGGGCTATTACATACTCGTGCTTTTTTTTTACCTTTCCCGAACTCGTGCTTTCTCTTTCCCAACTGTCAAAATAATGTCTATTAAAAAGAAAAACCAATCATGAAGTTTTTACTAAAAAAAATCATAGAAGTTTTTATGATTTATGCAAATACGTATATTTCTAAAAAGAAGCTACTAATTTGTTTCAATGTCAGATTTAATGATTTGATTGAATGAGTTAGGTTAGGTTTCATTTCATTTCATCTCATTAAATTTCATTTTCATTTCATATCAATAAAAAAAATCTACTGAAGACTTGGCTGTATGGGCATAGTTTCCTTTGCCTACCAGAATCGGTGAAGAAAAAAAAACTCTGCTTATATTCTACGGTTGGCGCCATTTTTCAGAAATTTTCTTTGCGAGTTTAGTTGTTTGTTGCACAAAATGAGTAATTTCGACCCTAGTTTTTTTGAATTAACACCACCGGAACTCAGTATAATTGCACAAAATGCTTCGGAGAACATTTACCGGAATAGTCAAAAAGTCGCTACATATCTACATAGGACGAATTTATTGCGTGGAGAGAAGAGAAAAAAGCAAATAGTTTTTCAGAAAATGTTATGTTGGCATACTTCTCCGAACTCTCAGCAAAATTAAAACCTTCTACGTTATGGTCGAGGTTTTCGATGATAAAAAGTATGCTGAAAATAAGGAACAACGTGGATATAAGTGAATATCCAAAATTAAATGCTTTCTTAAAACGACAATCAGACGGTTTTACAAGTAAAAAGTCGAAAATATTAACATCGAATGAAGTGGAAAGGTTTTTGAACGAAGCTCCCGATGATCGTCATTTAGCCACAAAGGTAATTTATTAATAAGTACTTATATTTTTCTTTAGTAATCAGTTTACGAAATCGCAAAATACAGTCAATTCATTATTTAAAAAAATATTAATCAAACCCCTTTTTTTTGCAGGTTGCTCTGATTTTTGGCGTTGTTGGAGCTTGCCGCAGAGAGGAGTTAGCCAATATTACTTTAAAAGATATTGAAGCCCATGGAGAAATGCTACTAATAAAGATTCCGAACACAAAAAACAAGATACCGAGAAGCTTTGTTGTTGAAGGAGATTTTCTTAGAATAGTGCAAAAATATATAAATCAGCGGTCCCAAAAAGGAAAAACCGACCGTTTTTTTGAAAATTACCAAAAAGGGAAGTGTACAGCTCAAGCAATCGGGATAAATAAATTTGGTAATATGCCAAAAGAAATAGCTACGTTTCTTGGTCTGCCGGATGCTGAGTATTATACTGGGCACAGCTTCAGGAGGACCTCTGCTACATTATTGGCAGATTCAGGAGCCAATTTGACATCCTTAAAGCGACTAGGAGGTTGGAAATCGGACAAAGTTGCAGAAAGCTATATTGGTGATTCATTAAACAACAAACTAGAAACTGGGAAAAAAAACATACAATCCATTAATTTAAGGTCCAGTCCGTCTCCTACACATGTTGCAGAGAACGTTCGTCCATCTACCTTCGTTGATAATGATAATTCATCAGATCCAACTCCATCAACTAGCAAACGCCATTGTATGACAAATAGACATGAACAATCATACGAAATTAATAATAGTTTGTCTCAAACAGTAAATATGCAACCTAAAAATTCCCCAATTAGTATAAAAAACTGTACCAATTTCAATGTATATGTGAATTATAACTTTTATAAGAAATAAATGTTAAGTTAGTTGAGTTTATTGTGTTTTCATTATTTTATTAAATTGGTTATTTTTTTTCGCAGCTGTATTAAAAATAGTCGTTCAATACACGCTTCGCTTCGCTCAGCCCCTTTACCCTTCACCTGCTACCGCAGTATTTTGCCCAGATATTTTTTGCAAGTTTTTTCGAAAACCAAAAGCCATCCCTATAACAGATATAAAAAAAACGGTCAAATGCGAGTCTAACTCACGCACGAAGGGTTCCGTACGACCGTACAATGTAGGGATGGTGTGGAGTGAATACTTTGGGTTTTACATAGCAAAATGTTGCTTTCAAAGTTATTGGTGCTACTTTCACATTCCATATACGTAACCAGGTGCATTCATAAGTTTGTATGTGGTATTGAAATAATTATTGTATGGGAGCCCCCTTAAATATTTCTTTTATTCTGTTTTTTATTATTTTTTGTTATAGCGGCAACAGAAATACATATGAATGTTTAATATTTATGCTTCGGAACGCACCGGTTTTTTGTTGCGCGGATCGACCGCGAGTAGTCGGGACATCACTAGCGAAAACGGAACTAGCAGATGTCACTCGTACCAACGAGAGGAAAAAATTGGAGGTTATCTTGGCTCTTTTCTCATCGGGAGAACAACATGTCTGCTCGGGCCTCGTGCCATGATGGTATTTCGGTGTACCAATAACTAAATACAGGCGTCGGGCCTGGTCGGAGTGTTAATCATCTACATCGTCGGGAAATAAGTAGATTCGCGTCAGCGGTCAAGTGATCCCTGTTGAGGGACATCGTCGTATCGGTAGCGGCGACTCCACGGTCACGGCAGGCAGCACGCCGGCGACAGCGTCGGCAGCGACGATAGTGATTCGATTCCTATCCTATCCCAAACTGGTGCTCCTATCCCACATTCCTGTCTCGAATCGAGCTTTCGATCTCCTGTCTACGGTGACAAGGTCAGTAAAAATTCATTCACTTCTTTTCTCTCACGTGCTGGCAAAAGCACACCCCCTTCGGATTCCACGCCGTTCGGTAGGCGTGGAAATTAAACAGTGAAAATTTCATTTATCTAACTATCACGGTTCCTGAGATACAGCCTGGTGACAGACGGACGGACGGACGGACAGCGGAGGCTTAGTAATAGGGTTCCGTACCCGGATAGAATCGCATACCAAACATTACCCATTTCGTACACCACAAATACCTTTCACCGGATCAGCTTTCACCTACACCTTCGCCGTGATATTTTTAGAGCAATTGCAAAGTGAATCTAGGTATTTCCGTTGGTGCCTACACCACCTGCGATCGAAATCAAGTTTGCTATCTGCGAAGAAGGCAACAAAGCGTGTGTAAGACCGAGATTGCTCGAAAGTTCTCGCAGGAGTCACACCTGCGTCTCTCCCACAAACTAGGGGCTGTTCAAGTGCGCCCAACTTGCAACCCTGTCCCCAACTTAGTCCCGGCGTCTTCATAATTAATTCTTTATTCAGAATTCCAGAGCAACTTGTGCGGACGCGGCGAGTCGGAGAGAAAGCAGTTGAACTGTAGAAATGGTCCGAGTTTAATTTATTTTATTTTTACTTTTTACGTTGACCACTTGTTTCCTTTGATTACGGTATGTCACAAATAATCATTTCCAACGTCAAGGAGAATGCTAACGATTTGACCTAATCTACGTCACATCAATCACCATGACTGAGAATGAAAGTGACCTGATTCTACGCCCAAAAGAGTTGAATGTAGACGTTATGTCTTATGTTTGATTTGAGTACATCTGAAATGACTTGGATCGGTCTAGGGTTTTCCCTTGATATTTTTCGCTTCGAGAAATGGCGAAATCCTAGTCGAGATAAGAAAAATTGCAGCGAGAAGTCGAGGACTCGAAAAATCAATTCGCAAACAAACTAGAATTGAAAACTAGTGCTGCTGCCGAAAAAGATCTACCTGTGCGCAATCGGCGCACGCAACGCTGTCTTATTGCAAGTTTTTTTCCATATATGGCAACATCGCCAGGACAATTCGGAACAGGTTATCTGCACATTAATTCTGTGATACTTTTGAAAGCCCATTTTATCAGAATAATTAAATAGAAAGTAGGTTTGGTCAATGCGCAAATTGGTAGTCAAAAAAAAAAGTCCGCGGCTACCACAAAAAAATTTGGTTTTTTGAATAAATATTATGATTATTATTAAAAATCAGAATAGACGTAAAGTCGTATTTTATCTAGTTTTGGGATTGTTAACTCTAAAGTATCACGTTTTCTCTTTAAAAAACGTTCAGGTTAGTTAGACCACCATCCTTATCATCCAAGTAGAGTACATGACAAAGTACTCAACCCTAGGTAGGAATATATGATATGAAAACAATAATGGATCCAGGTAAAAAAACCCTCCTAATTATCTTACCTACCTGGAATAGGTCTGATACGACAGATTTTGACTCTTTGTAACTTTTTATACATAGGAGATACAGATTTTTGGCCATCTTAAAATATTATCCTCTATCGATACAGTTATCAAAAATCTAAAAGATTGAGGTGATTTGAAACAAAAAACCAACCAACGTAAATTTATACATTGGCAACTGACTGACGTTTGCTTTCGGCATCTGGTGAACACCGTCCGTGTAATATCTTATTATATATATGTCTGTGCGTGTAATAATACTTGAAATGGGCTTATCGGACAGTTATAAAAGGGTCTGAGCTACTTTAAGTTGTATAAGGTTTATAACGAAGCTAAAATATAGATTTCATTTTATGAATAACACTTTTTTGAGAACACGGGAAGTAAGACTGCTTCAGCTCCAGTATTTGAGAGTAATTTAATCTATATAAATAACACAGATTATTTTTAAGTTGTTTAGAAGTAAGAGTTAAACACAGTTCAGGATATTCTGACTCCGAATCTTGGAACATAGATTACCACAATAAGTTATAGCCACTAGTACACCCACGCATTAATTACCACTAAAAATGCTCTTAAGGAGACGTTTAAAATCTCATACAAAAAAGCAGGGCCGGGGCGGCGTAAAGCCGCTTTCTGTATATCACAGTACACAATCACATCTATGTACAGACTCTGCCTTCACTAATGCGCATACCGATGAACAAAATCAGTGTATGCGTCAGCGTCTTGTTGTACTATTTTTACGCAACATAGTTTGGCTTGGACACAATCAAGAATCAATGCTATCATGATCGCTATTAAAGCGTTTCTAAGATAATGCGCTGGAGCTCAACATGGTTGGCCCCTAAAATTCATTCAAAACGCCTCAATCGATGGGGCCAAAATCTGTTGCGCATTGACACGCGTGTACATGACTGAAACAACGAAAACGCTTACCGCTTCGCAGTGCGCCTAGGGTGAGACAAACTTATGATTGTATGTGTGCGTCCAGTGCAACGATGCGAGTAGACGACTAGAGACTGGAGACTGACGAACAGATTGAGATATATTTTTTGGTTTATGAAATTTACATAGTTTCTTATTTATGGCGGAGGTCCTTTATTGTCAATTCACGACCTGTGTGTGTAGTTTGTTGAACTGTGACATTCCACTACCAACCAAAAGCCATTTCAAGATGCAAAATGCATGAATTTTAGTGAACAAATCTAAATTGTCACTATTTCATATAATTATTTATTATTTGGTTGGATCACAAAATATAAATAGTTTACGAAGTTATGGGTGCGGCTACTTTTATACTCCATGTAGGTAACCAGGTGCATTAGAAACTCAGCTTTCCAACAACAGAAGGTGCAAGGTCTACAGTACAGAGCGCCACCGGTGACCTAATGTGTCACGTTTGCGAGAAAAAAGGGAGTAAAGGTTAGCTGCTACAAAGCATCCTCATTTTCGTCAATACTTCCGCACACAACAAATGTTTCACATATGAGAAGGGAACAAAAAAGAAATAAAAAAAATATATTATAATACGGTAACAGAACAATTTAAATAAACACCTAAATATATTTTTTCTAAACAAAATTTGTAAATGATCGCCAAAAGTTGCAGAAAATATCAGGGCAAAATACTGCGGTAGGTGAAGGGTAAAGGGGGTGGGCGAAGCGAAGCCCCCTTTATCCTTCGTGCTGTTAGGTTGCACACGTAAGAACAACAAAAAATACTTAAAATATAAACTTAAGACACAAAACATTAAAAGAAGTTTGGTGATCATTTATCCAAACACAATTTGGTGATAGTTTACTAATTCTGGCGGTCGTTTCAAATTTATTGGTAGAAAAATAGGTGCGTTTTTGGTGATCGCTTAAACACAAGCCATACGGTAATGTGTCGAGAGCAAAGGAGCCGGGAAGTGACGTTACACGTGAATTTTATATTGTCGATGATGTTCGATGGCGCCATATAGAATTTAGAGTACCATCACACAGCATATAGTTATAGTTATGGTTTATCGCCGGCTGATTTTCCGCAACTCGACGACTTCAATTTCTGCCTATTTTGCGTGATGCTGGTTGGGGGGATTACTCCTGCCAACATAGCCCCTGTAGGAAGCCTAGCAAACTCTTGATGCCGACGACTTCCTGGAGAGACCTCTGTAATCCAAGGTGTGTTGCCCCGTAGATGGCCACGCCGGAACATTCCAGTAGGTCTTGGGTGGCCGTCTCTCCCACCTCTATGCAGGCTCTGCACAGGGGGCTGTCTGTGACACCTAGAGTGTGTAAGTGTTTGTTTAGCATAGCGTGGCCAGTCATCGCTCCGGTTACCAAGCGGAGCTGTGTCCTCTTTAGCTTCAGAAGCTTGTGTGATAATTCAGGCCTCATTAATCGGGAGGGCCTGCCTAGCTTGCTTGCAGGTATCCAAGGGTGATCAATAAAGTTGGTGAGTTACCTTTGTGTGCTATCGTAGGAGTGAATGGCAGTGGTATTAAAGGTCCTACCACCGTCTGTTCCAAGCCCACCCTTGCCAGTGCGTCGGTTGCGTCGTTGCCGCGCGAGCCATTGTGTCCCTTTATTCACTGCAGGGTAACAATACTATGGTGACAAACCTCTGGCTGGGCTTTGCAAACACTTGTTGATAAGCCCGAAGGTGATGGTGTTGCTTTGTAGGGATTTCAGAACTGCCTTACTGTCGGATAGTATGAGGATTTGGAAATCCTCAACCTGTCTTTCTACAATAGCTTTGTATCGGCTTGGTAGACGGTATTGAGGGCACAAAATCACACAGCCTATCATTCGGACTCATCAAACACATCGAACACATCAAATCAACGAACGTCATATTCAATACATACATACATAATACATTTATATTGAGGAGTGAATTTTATAAAATCACGCGTGATTTCACTTCCCGCTTATCCCGTTCTCTGTACATCTACAATTTTCCGAAATTATGTCAGATAATTAGCTATTAATAATTAAGATAATTGATCTAAGTTCCATAAATAATGACTACAAGAAATACACATAATTGTTAATTGATCCAAATTAAAGTGTAAAAATGTACACTGATTAGCTTAACAATTAAGATATTCTATCCAAATAATTACTTACTAACTATAAATAGTTAAAGACTGATCTGATCTCATGTCATGACATAAGTAAAATTAAAAAAAATGTAGTCGTTGATTGTAATTTAGTAGTTTTATTGTATCTTCACGATCACTTCATCCTGGTCCCCTTTAGCAGTAGGTAGACTCCCGGCATTTTTATCCATTTGATATTTTATGGTATTTATTTTACATACATGTTTAAATAATTAAAGAACAATCTCCAACAACACGAGAAAGTCGAGAAATTGCTCTCAAAATTTCTCGAAACTCGAGAAACACAATATGTCGAGAAAAGGAAAATCTTGATTCGGTCACTTTCATCATTCTCGCATTGCAAAAGGATAAATAAATGGTACCCAATCTATTGGAATGACTAAAATATTATTTTTAGAAAAGCCAAAGGAGTACTGAACTCGTGCTAAACGTGTGCGTTAAGTGGGCCACTACCACCCCATACGACAAATACAGAGTGGCCCACTTGGATATATACAACTTTTTTTGCCGCCATTTTGTTTTGGCGGCAAATATGACAGTTGTTGCATAAAAATAACTTTGTGTAGATACGGCAAACTTTTTATGGAGCGTTTTACGACTGAGCAACGTGTTTTAATTATTAAAACGTTCTACTCAACCTAACGCTAACCTACCTACGCTACCTTCGCGACTAACAATAGCTCGTTTAGTGAATAAATTTGAGCAGTACGGCATTGCAATAGATAAAGCAGTTCCTCATCGTGTCAGAAGGGCTCGTAGAGAACAGAATATCCACATTTTTCGTGAAAGTGTAGCTGAAGAACCCACATTGTCTACCAGGCGACGTTCTCAACAACTCGGAATTAAGAGGACTTCTCTACAGACGATTTTGAAGAAAGACATTTGTTTGTTTCAATATAAGGTTCAGATAATTCAAGAACTTCAGCCTCGAGACCATGAACGCCGTCGTGATTACTGTAGTGTTATGCTAACTAAGCTGGAAAGATACTCAGATTTTCGTCAAAAAATCATCATGAGTGACGAAGCTTATTTCGAACTCAGCGGATATGTTAATAAACAAAATTCTCGCTATTGGGGAGAAGAACAACCTTCTTTGATCCACGAACGACCACTGCATCCTCGTCGAGTAACGGTTTGGTGTGGAATTTGGTCAGGAGGGGTAATTGGGCCTTACTTCTTTGTAGATGCTATGGGTGCTGCTGTTACAGTGAATGCAGATCGGTACCGTGAGATGATTAACAATTTTTTTTCGAATCAAGTGTATTAGTTGGGCTTGGGAAATATGTGGTTTCAACAAGACGGGGCCACGTGTCACACGGCGCGAGCCACAATAGAAACATTAAAAAGAATGTTTCTCGGTCGATTAATTTCGAGAAACGGTGACATAGATTGGCCCCAAGATCGCCTGATTTAACAGCTCCTGACTTTTTTTCTGTGGGGCTATCTAAAGGACGTGTCTATGCTAACAGGCCAATGAACCTTCAGCAATTAAAACAAAATATTCGAGACGAGATAACGCAGGAAATGTGTGAAAATATAATAAAAAACGCGAAGAAAAGGGTCAAATCTGCCATGCTGCTAGAGGTGGACATGTGTCTGACATTATTTTCCATATTTAATTGCAGGTCCCAAATACTATACATAACAAGAAATACTTATTAATTTTTATATTTCATAGAATAAAATTACAAAACTAAAGTGTATACCTGTTATTTGGCTACCCTGTATAATAACTAGTATTTATACAATAGTAAACCACAAGAACAGGCACTGAATGGCGTGGGAAATAGTGATTGTCGTATCCGCAGATTATTCCGACGCCTCAACGAGTGGTAGCGTGTGTTCATTTACATATTAATAGCGTGTGCTTTTACCCAGCAAGACCCCAACAGCAAGATGTTCACGGGTACAGTAAGACTAGGACCTAGAACTTAAATATTAACATACAGCCAATGACCTTGCATTGTAGTTGTCTTCATATCAGTTGGCCCTTTGCTCCCTAGTAGACATTGGGCCAAAAGTATATTACTTTGCTTCTGGCCTCACACTTGGAATCAGGAACTGCGATGATGTGTTTAAATATCAATAAGTAGTCAGATCTGAAGAATAACACAATGATCACACATCTATAGTTACGAGCACAAACGCAAAGTAAAATATATCATGCTTCGGCTTCGCATAGATGTCTATAGAGAAAAGGCCTTTTTGGATTTTAAAGGAAAAAACAAAATTCTAATTTCAAATTGGATGCTTGACCATCAATCTTGAAAATCCCCATACTAAATGATTTTTCGATTTTTCGGCTATTCCATTTGCATTTTTTTTTACTTTCTCTCCGAAAATACCTTACTAAGACCTCAACAACAGATTTAAAAAAAAGGTTATCTAAATCGATCCAGCCATTTGAGAGATTCGTCGTTACAACCATTTTGGGAGTATTTTTTAATACATATAATAGATATTTTTTTAATATCTGATACCCTGTGTCGTGGGAATGAAAAACAGCGAAACATGTAAACATCCAAGACCTGGGATTTTTTTCTGCCCAGCCGGGATTCGAACCCGGGAATTCTCGCTTGGCACGCACAGAGGTCGCAAATAGATATTTATACTAGGTGACCCGAGTTGACCCGACAAAAGCTAGACCAACGCGATCTATTAGAAGTGGGATGATGAACTAAAGAAATATATTTTTGCTTTTGCGGCTGTTTTTGAAAGGCGTTTGTCAAAGTTTTCTCTTTGTAAAAACCTTCCATAGACTTCAACAAATCGTTTTAAAAAAATCAGCCAAATCTGTGCTGCCTTTTGCGCGATTTTGCGACTCATTTTTAGGGTTCCATACCTAAATGGGTGTCAAACGGGACCCAATTACTAAACCTCCGCTATCCAAACGTACCTCTGTCCGTCCGTCTGTCCGTCACCAGGCTGTATCTCATGACCCTTAATAGGTAGAGAGTTGTTTTTTTTACCGAATGTGATGATTACCAACAATAATGAATTACATAAAAGATGTCTTAATTTCCCTGCCCCTGCGAAATGCCAAATAATCATTCAATATTATTGACGCAATTGCAAAGCCATTGGTTTGACGATGGATCCACACTATGTAGGGACTGGTATCGAAACCAAGATCAGGCAAGTTTTTTATGTTTTAGTTTCATAATTTTTTGGTCCTTAAGTTTTTTTACGGAACCCTTCGTTTGCGGGTCCGAACCGCACTTGACCGATTTTTATACATACATAGTTAGATCTATGATATAATAACTTCACGTTTAGCCAGTTATTAAATAATATATCATGCGTGACGCTATAGAGATTCTTCAATCTCCTCATGCTCTTTTCCATCACCGTTACAAGTAGGGTAACATTGGGGGTTCTGCATCACAAATTCGCGCCGCTCGCTTCGCTCGCTCCGCTCGGTTTGTGCTGCAAAACCCCACAATGTTATCCTACCCTGCAGGTTTTAAACGGCAACCTGTTTATTCTGAAGTGTGTCTAATTCATACTGCACCTCTTTTCTATTGACTGATGACGACCTGAGCTACAAAATCTTATTGTACGCTATGCAGTTAACAATTAGTCTGCTTGACGGACATAAAATAATGAAAATTGTGTCCACTAAGTGATCAATAATTTTCATTTCAAGATATAAAAAATAGCAGCAAAACCTTCGCGTTTCGAGAGATGTCTTTACTTGATACGTGGTACGTGGTACGTGGCACTTGTTGCGACATCTCTCTCAACACTTAGGTTGGTCTGGTATGTGGCATATGGTACAATGGCACTTGGTATGTGGTACTTGTTCCCTTGCGGTTATGTCTAAAGCTGCTTTCGGGTTGCCCAAACCCTAATCACCTCAAGAGACAAATTTGCATGGTTGACAATGGGACATGTATAAGAGCAGTAGTAAATCGGGCCAATTTAACTAAAGCATCTCACACAGAACCAGTCTAACTGTAGTTTATCTTACACTTCTTATATACTAAAAGAATGAAAAACTTTGATAGCGCGATGTAGGACTTGATTCATTTTATACTGGAGAATTAAAGTTTTAAACCTGAATCCATATTATGATGACCCTTGGAACTCTGATGACAAGGTTGTGACGTATTTCATTCACACTGCATTTGTTTACTTAGAGATGTCGTAGCCATATCGTCGATTTGGTCATATCACAATATGGTCAGAAATGGCTTGACCATATCATGAAATGGGTTGCCATATCATGATATGACCTGTTTTAATGAAAACATGTCTTTTTAAAAGCATTGTTATTCAGCACTGCATGATGTTTTTTTTGTGTTATACATGTCAAACTAACACGAAGACTATTCGAGGGCTTCGCTGCGCTCACTCCCTCTAGTCTTCACCTAAGCTACCGCAGTGTGTGCCCTAAAAGATTTAATCGATTTATGATATTTCACGTTTGGCCATATCGTGATATGGCCAATTCGATGATATGCCTACGACAGAGATATTCCTTATAAGTGTTCCATGTCATAATCATAACAAACTTATGCATATAAGGAGCTATCACGAATAAGGAAGGCGCTATGCGCTTTATACAGGATGTTGATTTGTAAAGTTACGCCGAGCTCAGAGGTGGTTAAATACATGATACTAAAGCAAAAATAAATTTTTTTTTTCAGTAAAAATTAAATTAATATTTTTTGATTTTACAAATATTAAAAAAACATAGAAATGTCGTCCAAAAAGTGTTGCACTGGGTGGATTGAGGTTCAGGGCGCGGGGAAGAGTCTATTAGCACTCGGGCGCGGTGACTGGGGGGGGTGTATCCACACTTTTAGGTAATTTCAGGAAAATTTTCAGATGGTAAACTATCGGCTCTGAGTCGGGTGTAACTTTACAAATCAACACCCTGTATGAATCCATTGCATTGAGAGCTCAACATAATTCAGTTATCCTAAACAATTGTCTCAAAAACCATGCTCTTAAAAACCCTGCTTACATTGAAATTTTCACTGCTTGTTTAGAGTGGACGATATTTTTAATGATGCCAATAAACCCATCAATGTATTTAAAGGTACATCTCATAACCATTTAAAAATTATGTTTCTAATTACACACTTGTCCTTATCCAGTACAACCATTGACCAAATTCAGTCGGCTAAGGCAGCGTTCATACAATGATTGTTAATAGTTGGAAACAAAATTGATAATAAGTACTTGAAATATACTAAGTATAAGGTTCAAAATCCTATGCCATTAGATTTTTTTAATTTTTTTTATTACACCGGTTAACAGTATTTTTTCCATTGAAAGTTCGATGTTGATGCACCTTTATAAATCAAAGCTTATAAATATTGATGCAACTAGATGAAAGCCGCTTTTCTAATACTTGCGTCGATATCTTCGAGTGAGCTCGTGTTTTGTGAATTAGTGCTGCTGAAGAACTGAAGACATAAGTATGTAAGTTTGATTTTTTATCACTTATGGATCCCGCACTTGGATACCTTGTGTCATGGGAACCAGAAACAGCGATAATACAAACATGTTAATCTCTAAGACCTAGGAAGGTTTTTTTGTCCCAACGGAATTAGAATCCGAAACCTCTAGCATGGTAGGCAGACGTACAACCGCTGCGCCACCGAGACCGTTTTTTTTTTTTTTTTTCATTCTATTAATATTTTAGGTGGTCCAGCCCATTTGATTCTGACGTAGACGAGGAGATCAGGAGCGAAGTTCAGAAGAAAAAACCTGCTGCGAAGGCGAAAAAAACTTCAACCCCTAAAGCGAAAAAAGCGGCGGCAATCCCAACACCAGCACTAACTGATGCCGGTTCTGAGTCGGATGAGGAGCCCATTCCTTGTGCTCAGCCCAAGAAACGGAAGAGAATTGCTACCTTCCCAGATTCCGAGGTAAGCTTTAATATTATTTTATTTAAACAACCATTTCTCATGTTTTAAACTAAATGTAGCATCTTGTTTGAATAATATTTTATGCTCGTCTATTTTAATTTTTTAATCATTATTTACTTTTATCTGTAGCACAAACATGTAAACATTCAAGATCTGATGTTTGTTTTTTATTTAGTTATCCAGCCGGGATTCGAATCCGCGATCCCTCGCATGGTAGGCAGACGCACAACTTCTGCACCGCAAGCCCCGCCCCTAATTTTATTTGTAATTACTTTGATTAACTTTTGATTAAAGATATACCAAAAATGTTTCGTAAAAACAATTTCCTCTTATCTTAATCCAACTTAACTCACAGTTTTAAAATAATTGCTAATAATAATTGATTGACATGCATATTTTACTAGTGAAATTACATTGACAATGTAAAATATATTTTTTTTAAATAATAGCGAATGCCTATTTCACATCTTTACAGGATGAGCTAGAGCCGATTCGTGCATCAGCGCTCAAGAACTTTCTTTCACGTCGCACCGGCTCGGGGTGTTCATTCCAGTCCGATCCTTCACGTCGAGGCGAATATTATGTGGAGCTACGGGTGTACAACAGCCGTGAGTTAGAGGGAAGCAAGTTAGGAGATCGGGACAGATGTAAATTGGCTTTGATACATATGAAAACGAATGTAAATGGAGATGCTCCCCTATGGCATTCGATTTCAAAAGTAGTTACTGATAGTAAGGAGCAATTCAAGGGAGTAAGACCAGTCATTTATCCTTTGAATATTATGTAATGCAAAGCTGTCGATATCCGAATATCGCAAGCGTAAGAATCAGCCTCCGTCTGTCATTTATCCTTTGTTTTTTTAAATCTTAATATTTTTAGCAACTTATTAACATAAAAATTCATGTAATCAATACAAGTCATTGTTATAATTTTTTCATCGTTCACATAATTTGATATTTTACTAATCTTTTACAACAGCAGTATTTGATTAAATAGATAATTCTCTTACCTACAGATAAAAATGGTTTATTGTCAAGAATGTCAAGCATATGTCTCACGATTATCTTCTCACAAGAAAAGTAGCATTCACAAATCTAACTGTTTGATACGAACTGAGTTAAGCAATGTTAAAATAATAGCAACAGCGTTTAGAAATAGAATAATCAGTTATAGAGTCAATCCTGAAAAAGAATATCTTGTACCTGATTTTTTTTTGTCAGATAACTATTCTACCGTTAGTAATCTTATAAGCACCCTTCTAAGAAAACATCGATCGTTAAAAGTAAACATAGAACTTTTTATTACATATAATCTACCTAAAGATAACACTCAATCTTTAAAATCATTTAACACAAAATATACCATGGTATTGCAAAGTACTGATATTTCCGTTTTATACCATGATTTATCAAACCTTTTGCTAATGAAGTGCTTAGAGTTTGAACACGCAGAGTCGGGGTGGACTATAGAGTCAGTAAGTCATTTGGAGATAAACATTGCGAAATTTAGTCCGTTGAAAGCAGGATCGTACATACCACTTCCGAAAAGTATTCAAAACACAAAGTCTTGTCTAAATATAAAAAATAATGATGAGTACTGTTTTTTGTGGAGCATTGTAGCACATTTATATCCTGCAAAAAATAATCCCAATAGACTTTCATCTTACCCTCATTTCTCTAACTTTTTTAACACTTCAGGAATGTCATTTCCCCCCAGCTTTAAATGTATTAAATGGTTTGAAAGACATAATACGGGAGTGAGTGTCAATATTTATGGATTAGATGAACATGGTAGTATAACAGGTCCTCTATACAAAACTTTGCGAAGACGTGTTGAGCATGTGAATTTGTTATTTATCAGTTGTAAATCGAAAAATCATTTCTGTTTAATTAAAGATATGGGAAAGCTCTTACACAACCAACTCACGAAACACAAATCACGAATTCATCTTTGTGATGAATGCTTCATGTACTTTAGTACAGAAGAGAAGTTAGCAAGTCATAATTGTGCAGGGATACAGACTGTTCTTCCTGAGGAAGGCAGCAAAACAGGTTTTTCAAATTATGAAAGAACACAAAGGATTCCAATAGTGATATATGGTGACTTCGAGAGTTTACTCCGCGAGTATTCAGATAAACATAAATCCACTCATGTAGAGAATGTGCAGGTACACGAAGCAACTTGTTTCGGTTATTTCATTTGTTGTAAGTCTAATCCAGAGTTAAATGATTATGTTTCCTACAGGGGTTCCAACTGTTCTCAAAAGTTTTGTGAGTCAATTTGCAAGGATTTGCTTCGTTTACATAAAATATTATCTGTACAAAGAGAAATGACTCCCTTAACAGAAGAAGAAAAATTAAGAGTGGAAAATACAACTAACTGTCATATATGTAAAAAATCATTTTCTCTCGAAGATACAAAAGTTCTAGATCATGATCACTTTACTGGGAAATTTAGAGGACCTGCACACAATTCATGCAATTTAAATTGTAAGACTTGTCCATTCATTCCAATAATTTTCCATAACCTTTCTGGTTACGATTGTCATCTATTTATTGTAGAGCTATCTAAAATATGTGGTCGCATTAAACTATTACCAAAAAACAAAGAAAAATATATTTCCTTTACAAAGTTTATCCCACTTGACAGACAACATACTGCTCAGCTGAAATTTGTTGATTCTTTAAATTTTTTGGATTCAAGTTTAGATAATCTCATTAAAACACTTGAAACCGAAGACTTCATTAACTTAAAGTCATTTTATGAAGATGAAAAGATGTTTAATTTAGCTCGGAGAAAAGGTGTCTTTTGCTATGACTATGTAGATTCGTGGGATAGATATAATGAGACCACATTACCAGACAGAAACAAATTTTATAACAAACTCACTTCTGAGATTATTACCAATGATGATTATAATCATGCTATGAATGTTTGGGAAACATTTGGAATGAAAACTCTTGGAGACTATACAGATTTTTACTTGAAATGTGATGTTTTATTACTTTCTGACGTATTTGAAAAATTTAGATTTATGAGTCTTAATCATTACAATCTAGACCCTTGTCACTATGTTTCTTCACCATCTTTAAGTTGGGATGCTATGCAGCTTTATACAGGTGTTGAGTTAGACTTAATATCAGATGTTGAAATCTATCAAATGTTTGAAAAAGGTATCAGAGGGGGTTTAGCTCAATGCTCACGACGGTATGCAAAAGCGAATAATAAATATTTATCCGATTATAAACCTAACATATCTTCAAATTATTTAATGTATTTTGACTGTGTTAATTTATATGGATATGTGATGATGTCAAAATTACCCACCGGAAATTTTAGATTTTTAAAAGAAAATGAATTGATCAATTTTAATGTCATGACGATAAGTTCTCATAGTGATACAGGTTTCATTCTTGAAGTAGATTTACATTATCCTTCTGAAATTCATGACAATCATGCAGATCTACCGTTTGCTGCAGAACAATTAAAGGTTCCATTTCCCCTTGGTAAAAATATAAAATTAGTATCCAATTTATTTGATAAATATAAGTATGTGATTCATTATGTACATTTACAAAAATGCTTAGAACATGGCTTACAATTACTTAAAATTCATAGAGTTCTTTCATTTGATCAAAGAGCATTTTTAGAACCTTATATAACTCTCAATACAACTCTAAGACAAAACGCAAAGTCTGAATTCGAAAAAAATTTTTTCAAGAAACAAAATAACTCAATTTTTGGTAAGACTATAGAGAATAAGAGAAAGCAGGTAGATGTGAAACTGATAAACATTTGGTCTGATTCATCAAATAAAACAAACAAATATATTGGTGCTGAAAAATATATAAGCGCTCCTAATTTTAAAAATTTGGCCATTATTTCAAAAGATTTGGTAGTCATACAGATGGAGCCCTCAAAAGTCATTCTGGATAAACCAATTTATGTAGGTTTTAGTATATTAGATCTAGCAAAAACACATTTATATAATTTTCATTACTCAGTAATGAAAAAAATTTATGACAAGAACATCCAACTATGTTACACAGATACAGATAGCCTTCTGTATCTTATAAATACAGAGGATATTTATGAAGACATGAAAAAACATATTAAATATTTTGATACTAGTAATTTTAAGTGTGACAATGTGTACAATATGCCATGTTTAAATAAACAAATTCCAGGATATTTTAAAGATGAGATGAGTGGGGATGTTATTTCAGAATTTGTGGGCTTAAGAGCCAAGTTGTATTGTATAGAGACAAATAAAAACTGTTCAGTTAAGAAAGCCAAGGGTGTGAAAAAATGTGTTGTAAAAAAATTGGATATTAATAAATATAAGGATGCTTTATTTAAAAACATAGAATTTAAAGATTCAATGTATTTTATACGATCTAAAAATCACTGTGTCTATACACAAAAAGTAAATAAGGTTGTTTTAAATGCAAATGATGATAAAAGACAGATATTAAATGGAAGTTTTAAAACATTGCCCTGGGGACATTATTCCACTATATTTTAAGAAATAACCTGCTGTTGTAAATTAATTAAAAAAAATAAACAAAATTTAACCATGTTATATCTAAAGTGGAATCATCACTTTAGATATAATGTTGTTAAATTTTGCGGTTTAACTTTGTAAAAATAACCAAATGAGGTTTTATGTATTTGTAGTTAATATAATTTGCTCCATGTACTGTTGATATTTACTCGCTTATTCCAATAAAATAATATTGTTTAACCTTATTGTTTGTATCATTTATTGAAACCCTCCAGTTCCTTAACAATGTAGAGCTTGTCTTATCTCAAATGACGCACCACCTCATTTCTCATACAAGCAGATGGAGTTTAAAGTGGAGAGGCATGTCATTTGAGCTGAGACAAGCTCTACTTTGTAAATTTTTATCTACTGAAGTTTTTATCTATCCTAGTTAAAATCTCATTAAATAAATTAAACACAAACTTTTAAATATCAATTTATTCACATTTACATTTACATGGGATATATTTATTAGATAAAATAGTATGAAGTCATCGTATACTAGAATAAGGTGAGATAGCTAACATAAATAACAAAAACTACTTATTGATATTAATTATCACTATTATCACATATTTTTTTTGAAATTTTTCTAATTAAATTCTCAGTCTCTTCGAGTACATCCTCATATAAATTTTTTACCACATATTGCACAACAACATTTCTATTCTTATTTCGTTCGTCTAGTGCCTCGATTTCAATTTTTATAACACATGATCCCGAAGCATTTTCTTTTTTAATAAAGGAAGCATCATTCAGTTTCCTTTTTTTAGGGGCAATGGTTTTTTCCTTCTTCTTGGATTCCAACCATGCTATCCTCCTATTTTCAGCTTTATCTAGCCAAGCGTTTACATCTTGACCTTCACCCCCAACACCGAACTCATCAATCAAACTAGGGTCCACAGCTGGGGGGCTAACATTGTAGTAGTTGAAGACAGAGTTCTCCGACATTTCTGAAACAACATTCACATGTTTTTTAAAACTTACTGCAGCAATGATTTGAAGTATAATATTATTTTTAAACAGACATGTAAAATAGGTACTCACTTGTAAATAATAAAGTTGCTTGAATAGTTTATTAGATCCTTGAGACTGGAAGTAATCCCTCAGAGCTCTAAGACACTTAGATGTGCACACTGATTAGGTTAAATATACACTGATATAAAATAAACTGCTTGTGATGAGTATAGACTGAGCGAGGGGAAGGGAGGGTTGTTTAGCTTTTGTTAATATAAAAGGAGATCTGCTGACGTAAGTAAAGATGAAACTTAAAACGGATACATTTTCTAGGAATTTCAGAAACTAATCAAACTTTTATAAGTATTCAATAACATAATAATATACATACATACATACATACATACATATGCTTGAACCTTTTCACCTAAGAGGGGTAGGCATAGACTAAAGATCTTCATTTGCTATGATCCTGGTATACTATATGAAATCTATTCTTATGCAAACAATAAATACACATGCTATTTAATGTATTAATAGCTCATTATGTCATCAGAAACTAAAATGAAGTTAATCAAACAACCCGTTTCTTTAAATATTTGTGAAATAAAAGTTGATAAAAATACTAACACTTTTAGACATAGCATTCTTTTACCAAATTCCATTCGCTGCATAATATGCGGGCCATCGAATTGTGGAAAAACAAATGTAATGATAAGTTTGTTATTAAATGAAAATGGGTTAAAATTTCATAACATTTATCTTTATTCGAAAACAGCTTTCCAGCCAAAATATCTATTTTTAGAGGAAGTGATAAGATACATTCCAGAAATTAAATTGTTCCTGTTCCAAGATGAAAAAAATGTTATTCCACCCCACGATGCTTTGACAAAATCAATATTTATTTTTGATGATGTAGTCTGTGAAAATCAGAGTGATATACGTAATTATTTTTCCATGGGTCGACATAAAAAAATTGATTGTTTTTATTTATCGCAAACTTACTCAAAAATACCTAAGCAGTTGATTCGAGATAATGCTAATTTATTAGTTATCTTCAAACAAGATGATGTAAATTTAAAACATATTTATGATGAGCATGTCAATTCTGATATGAGTTGGCATAGATTTAAATCAATGGCTACTGATATATGGAAAGAAAAATACGCATGTTTAATAATTAACAAAGATTGTGAGCTAGATAAGGGAAGGTACAGGAAATATTTTGATATATTTATTAAATTAGAATAAAAGGATTATATATTACTGTCATTAGAAAAAAAATACCACTATAGTGCAAGCTATAAGAACGAACAGAAGTGTACAATTATTAGTACTTTAAAATGGATGTAGATATAAAAAAACAAATAATAAAATCAGTAAGGAATATTAAAAATAAATTAAAAATACTGAAAGAGGAAGAAGATATTTCAGAACGTAAACAACGTAAGATATTAAAACCCATTACTGATCCGTTAGAGTCGATAGTCTCGATACATAAAAACGAAGAGAATAAAAACAATCAAATGGAAGCTTCCAATGAGAATAATGATGATTACTTTAGCTCATGTACAAGTGACACTAGTATGCATACTGAAGATGAATTAGATGATAGTATTTTCCATGATGAAAGGAATAAAAACATTACTTATGGTATAAGAAACGAAGGAGGCAAAGTACTAATAGGAAACGTTCCCATCGTAATAAAGAAAACTGAAGATAGTTCAGTGTTTAGTATTAAAGATAAAAGCTATGTCATTACTCCAGGTCTATCAGAGTTGTTGTTTGAAAATAAACCTAAGATAGATTTGATCACAGAACAAGATAGGTTACTATATAAAGATATTTTAATTGCTACTAATGCACATAGAAGAGGATTTATTCCATCAGGACAAATACAAGGTAATTCAGGAATAAAATATTCAAAAATAATTAAGCCTTTATTTCTTGAAACTGAAACAAAAAAAGTACAACAAGGTGGTAGTTTACCAATATTAAAAAAATATAAATCAAATACTGATTTAGTATACTGGGACAATCCTAATGAACTTATTGATAGGTTAAAACTTTTAGTTGCCTCAAAGAGTGCAGGAAATACCAATCATGATAATGAAATAATTTCTATAATAGAGGAATTAAAAGAAGCAGGTATTATTAGAGAATAAATAGAGCGTAAACTTTTTCATTAAACTAGTTTATTACTGACGGGCTAGCGATGAACATCGATAAGTTTGGACATCATGTATTTAAACGACAGAAAATGGATAGTCACTCAGATTATCTGATTTGTAGTATGACTGATGGATCTTTAAATAAGCTCCTTAAAAATATTGTAAATCCAGTAGATGCTGGAGATTGTGTGAACAAACAATATGTTGATAAGAATATAGAGAGCTTAGAAATTAAACTCAAATCAATAAACCAAAATCTGGCACAAATTGGATCAGAAATCAACAGTATCAAACAAAGTATAGAGTCAGTGAAACAGAAAATTAAAAAAAAATGAGTAAAGAAATTGTAGTGAAAGAAATACATAAGCAAGCAAGAAAAAATTTTCCAAGAAGACATGTTGTGATGAAAGACATTGATGATTTATGGCAAGCTGATCTAATCGACATGCAATCTATTTCTAGAGAAAATTCTAATTTCAAATACATATTGGCTGTTATTGATGTCTTTTCAAAGTATGCTTGGGTATATCCTTTAAAACAAAAGAATATGGAACAAACATTTAAAGCATTCCAACATTTATTTAGTAAAAATCGTATTCCTAAAAATTTGCAAACTGATTTAGGAACTGAATTTTACAACAAGAAACTTAAAACATTGTTCAATCATTATAATATAAATCATTACTCAACATATTCTACTAAGAAAGCTTCTGTAGTAGAAAGATTTATTAGAACCTTTAAAGGTATTATGTATAGATATTTTAGTTTAAAAGGAAACTATGTTTGGTTTAGTCATGATATTCTTTCAAAATTAATAGAAATGTATAATGGCAGAATGCATAGAACAATAGGTTTGAAACCCAATCAAGTAAATGCAAGTCATAAAGAACAGATATTGCAAAAATATAAAAATAATATACGTTTAGATAAAAGGTTCATACAAAATAAAACTATACTTAAGTTTGGAGATTATGTGCGTATAAGTAAGTATAAAGGAACTTTTGAAAAAGGGTATACACCAAATTGGTCGACAGAAATATTTAAAATTATAAAAATCCAGAACACAGACCCTGTCACTTATCTCCTAGAAGATGCTAAAAAAAATCCTATATTAGGATCGTTCTATATTCAAGAATTACAAAAAACTAGACATCCTGATATTTATCTTGTTGAAAAAGTCATAAAAAAGAATGGAAATAAGCTATTCGTAAAATGGTTAGGTTTGCCTTCTAATGAAAACTGTTGGATAGATAAATCAAAAGTTTTATAAGCAAAATATACAAGTTACATTCTCATTCTGATAATACCTCTTCGAAAAGAAACATCTTTTCATACAATTTTTATAAATAGTATTTTACAATTCGTTTAGATTACAATGGTGATGCAAAAATCAAAAACAAATCAAAAAAAATGTATTAATAAAAATGACAAAAATAATATCAAAAAAGGCACTGGAATGAAAAAAACTTTTAAAAATATAGTTTCAATTACAAAAAAGCATATAAAAAAATTTAAACCTCAATGCAAAAAGGCAGCTATCGAACTCGCCATGGCTGTTGTTAAAGAATTGGGTTCAGATTCAGATGAGTCTGTGATTACCCCGCGTGTGATACCTATCCCAAAAGTTGGAGGATTCTTGCCATTGATACCGATATTTGCTGGACTGTCTGCTGCTGGTGGTTTGGCTGGAGGGGCAGCTGGCATTGCTAAAGCAGTTAATGCTATTAAATGCGCTAAGGAACGCTTGAAAGAATTAAAACGACATAACAAGAAAATGGAAACACTGTGTATAGGAAAAGGATTATGTCTCAAAGAGCGTGGTGATGGTTTGGGAATTTATGTAAATAATAAAAAAAACTAAATCATAGGCTACCCAAGAGAGCGCTTACTAATATAGATTTACTTAAATATGGTCAAAACATTCCATTTTTCAGAGGAGTGTTTATGAGGGATGATTTACCTCAGCATCCATTAAAAAAGGAATGTGCTATTATGAATCTTGACAATTCTGAGAATGCTGGAACTCATTGGGTAGCCTATGCAAAATTAGATAATTATGTAGAGTATTATGATAGTTATGGTAATTTAAAGCCACCAGAAGAATTAATCAAATACATAGGACCAAATATATTTTATAATTATGATAACGATCAGAAACGTAACACATACAAATGTGGTCATTTATGTTTAAAGTTTTTAAATGCCTTTTGGGATCTAAATAAATACTGAGTACTTTACGTTTGAGTTCAGTTGTTGCAATGTCTGTGACTCTAACAATCGTTGGTAATAAATCTATTCTCCAATCTGAATTTACATCTCCTTTGAGTTTAGATGGTAATTATGAGTGTGGTTTATTATTTTTTTCCACATTCAATTCAATTCCTAACATACATGAAAGCAATAACGTATTTGCATATGGGAATAATGATGTGATAAAAATTCCAAATGGCATTTATGATTTATCTGCTTTAAATGAATATATAAAATCGAAAATGGAGAATTGTAACATTATGATTCATCCAAATAACAATACTTTAAAATGTTCTTTATTTTGCACTAAACCAATTGATTTTCGCGTGAAAAATAGTATCGGTGCAATGCTTGGATTCTCGAGTACGATTTTGGAAGCGAATAAATGGCATGATTCAACTCATCCAGTGAACATTATACCAGCGTCTGTGATACGAGTCGAATGTGATCTAATACAGGGCTCTTTTACAAATGGTTCACCTACACATATAATACATGAATTTGTGCTTAATATTCCATCAGGATATCAAGTTATTGAAGTACCAAAAAACGTTATTTATTTCCCAATAAAAAATAAATACATTTCATCAGTAACATTAAAAATTTTGGATTTAGAGGGAAACCTAATTAATTTTAACAACGAAAAAATTCAACTGCGTCTTCATCTAAGGAAAAGAAATGATAGTCTTCAATGATAATCATGATGTCTATAAAATAAACAAAAATAATAAATCTAAAGCCATTATCAAGAGCAACGTGAAACAAACCACACGTAAAAAGTTAAAAATAATTACAAAAAGTAATAAGGAATTTCTTCAAACTTTGGGGTTTAACCTCTCCTTTCCCGGGAGTTCGAGACGCCAAAAACGACAAATACCGGAGTGTTTTTGAGCGTGCGGGCTGCGCGGTACTTGACTAATATATCAAGTGATTCTGTTGGAATGGTAACACTTAGAATTATGGGAGTTGTATATCTGAGTAGCTAATGAAACCCTCTTTTACACAATGTGTAGAAAATGTCACTGTGACCTTAGTTTATTTTTGTACTGGCATGAGAAACACAGACTTCTATGAAAATGCTCCCTCTCGACACAAATCTAGCCGACATCAGAAAATTATCAACAACATGTACATGTTGTTTGATACCTACGTAATCTACACAAAATAACCTTTTCAAAACAATAAAAACATTAGGGTGTTCTTATAGAAACTTTCGAATTTTTCAGCGTTTCAAATTTTCATAAAATACGGAAAGTAAACTGACGCATCGCGCGAATTATGCAAATCTTGTGAAATTATTTGTGAAGAGACTAGACTACCTAGCGTTATATTTCTTAGTTCCTAGGATAGGTAATTTATTCAATAAGAGGAAAACAAGTGGTATTTGCCACTAAATCATAAATGATAAGTGTGAGAACGCCATATCTCGCAAGGAAAGTATAAAATAGGTAGAAATCAACACTTTGTACTATTATTGAATTTATAGGCAATAGGTGAAACTTATCATTCTAGAATTAGTGGTTCTAAGTAGAAGACAAACTAGGCTTTCTAACAGTGTATCGTACTATGTACCTTTTCATACAAAAATAATTCAAAATCATGCATGTTATTTCGTGTCACGGTGTGTTGTTTCTGGGCTTTCTCAAGGTCACGGCAGGTGTACGATATGCGTTTATACAGAGTGTGCAAAGATGGAACGAAGAAAATGTTTCGCCGTGATTTGATTCTAGGTAAAATAGCTAAACTGGTGTTTCGTTCGTGTAGGTATGGTGTAAGTTTGAGTTAACTAGTATTTAGTTGTTATGTGTATATGAAGTGTTTCCACGCGGCTCCGTTCACGCGCAAGTACAGATACCTGCTGTTCTTACAAAGTGTAATATTGTGTTAACTAGTGTTATGCGAGATCAGATATGTACTTTTGACAATTTAGTGTAAGATTACACAAATATGTAAAAAATAAACAATTATTTGAAATGTGTAATTAGTAATTAGCTACCACCTACCTAATGTGTAATTGTGTAATTAGGTTTTTGAAAAATAAAAAAGAACAAAAATTTATATAGTTATATATTCACATTCTTTATTGCCCTGTGCATAAAAATGAACTTAAAAGAAATTTTATAACAACAGGCGAGCTTATCTCTAAAAAGATATTTCTTCCAGCAAAATTTATATAGTTATATATTCATATTCTTTATTGCCCTGTGCATAAAAATGTACTTAAAAGAAATTTTATAACAACAGGCGAGCTTATCTCTAAAAAGATATTTCTTCCAGCAAACCTGGGCGAGACATAATTGTTTAAAAAACAGGACAGTACTAATGCACAATGAAACTGTATACATTATATTTACACACACACGAGTACACAATTATGGAAAAGTAGTAAACAGTAAGTAAGTAGGTAAACAATTCTATACAAGTTCTTAGATAGTTGTTTGACTGATATTTGTAACTTTTACCGTATAAAAAATGGAATAAAGTACACAATTACGGAAAAATGAAAAAGAATTTTGTTGCAACTGTTAAAGTAAACAATTTCTATACAAGTTATAAGATAGTTAGGTAGTTGGCCACAAATAGAAATTGTTATTTACACAAACGCATAAATATTAGACACATAAAAATTCCACACAAAAAGATAGAAACATTGCAACTGTTAAAGTAAACAATTTCTATACAAGTTATAAGATAGTTAGGTAGTTGGCCACAAATAGAAATTGTTATTTACACAAAAACATAAACATTAGACACATACACACATAAAAATTACACACAAAAAGATAGAAACATCCGGATCGCTAACGCTATGAAGGAGGAGAATTACAATCACACACTGATGGCTGATTTAGATGTGTCTAGCAAGACATAAATGCCCACAGGAGTCATTGAGCGATTTTATCTCAGCAGGGACGTGTGCCCTTTTGCGATTCATCGTCCCAATGACATCAGTAGCACGGGATTTGAGGTACCTCGTCAAGGGCATTTGGTTATATCAATTGTCCATGAAAGCGATTGCGACTCATCAACTTCCTGAAGGCAGGCATTCCCAACACACCAGTCTTCCACCAGTTTGATGCTGCAACGTGGAAGTTATATGATATGGCATATTTTAGTAGTTTTAGTTACCCACTCAAGCAAGCGATACACCCGACCGAAACCGGTCCAAAGCGAGGTGTGCGTAGTTTTAAAACCCCTATTACAGAGACATATTAACCAGCCATCAGTACACAGTCAGATATCAGTCAGTAGGCATGCCGGCAGCGCCTTGATGTCGACGGCTGCGGGGAGGAGTCGCCCTCGCTCCCGCTCCGGCCCAGAGAAGCTGGTTGCTTCACCATCTATAACATAAATAAAATAGGCAAATTAAATATAAACAAAATACCAGACTGGCAGTCAGTGACATTTGCAGTATAATTATTTGTGTCCTTTTAGTATAAAACTTCACATTTCCCAGGTAAATATTTAATTATACTTGGTAAAACTATATTCAGACCGTTTAGGCTGCTGAATGGAACAAATTAATGGATATGTATATATATAAATATAAAAGGAAACGAAGCAAAAACGATGCGAGTGAAATTTCAATTATTTACCTTCATCCGACCGGAGCGGGAGCGCACATACACCAGCTTCTCATCGGATAGAATGCGCACCGGCGGCGACCGACGCGCAAGCTGGGCATGATAGTCATGATCCATTCTGAAAAAAGTAGCTAAGGCATTAGGATCAAAACCTACACTCTGTGCACTTTTACAAATTTGTGTAATTTTGCATTTTTTTGTCATTTTACACTAAATTGTCAAAAGTACATATCTGAACTTGCAGGCAAACGAATCCGCCTAAAAAGACAAGCACAATATGACACAAATTTGTTATTTTTTTATTTTATTTTTATTTTTATTTTTTTTATTTTGATATTTTCACTTGGGCATCGTGTAGGGTGTCTTACGAGCATAATTTTATGTCATGTGCATGTTTTCCCTAGGACCAATATTTATAGAGATATCGATATTACAAACATAATATGACGTATATCTCGAAATCGGTGAGGTGCACGAGGAAAATGTTTATGACCAAAAGTGATAGCAAAAAGCAGCACTACACGATTCCGAAGCAAAAAATAACAGTCAAAAAAAATATTTTTTAACACAATTTTTCTAAGTCGCTGGATGCTGGATTTTTCCATTGATAAAAAAAAGGGGCTTCCGCCCCCTTATCGACGCTGAACTCCAATCATAAGCCCGCGGAACCTTTGATATGGAAACCCCAATCATCACATCACCCCGAAACCTATGATATGGAGTTTCACCGAATATGACTGAAAACACCCGCACCCTGTAGTGAGATTCTGTCTGTGTGTGAGTAAAATGGCGTCGCGGAATGCTTATGTGTGCGTGTGAAGCATGTGAATTGGATGCCTGATCACGTTTCTGACGGAAAATCAGCAAATTGGTACATTATTTTGATAAAGAAACCTATAAAAATGGATTCCTTATAAGATTTCCAATAAGATATGTGTATTTTTTATTGAAATCTAACTGTATTTCTCATTGGAATTACAAATAGCATTTAGGGGAATCCGTCTGGTTGCATGACGTATCATGTAAATTTGCCGATTTTCTGGACATCCTGATGAATTTTACTATGATTTGTGGTTTGTTTATCGCAAATAGAGTTGTAAATATGAATAAAACAAATACTTACCTCAATTCACCAAAAAAACCACACTTTTCTCTCAATAAAATTTCACCACCACATACGTTGGGAGCGTCCGGAAGAAAGTGATTTTCAAAACGCGGTTGAATTATTTTTTTCTACGGAAAAGCATAAACTAGCACACAGACCATAAAGTTTGTCTAATTGGGTGTCCACACATGATCGAACCGTAAAAATTGGTCCAACCGTTGGATAAAAAATACCGGTTTCAAAAATATTAGTCATCCCGCTGCTTATGCTGACAGCGGTACATAGAGTGATCGGGGCCGCGCTGCTTATCCTCTCCTTTCCCGGGAGTTCGAGACGTCAAAAACGACAAATACCGGAGTGTTTTTGAGCGTGCGGGCTGCGCGGCACTTGACTAATATATCAAGTGATTCTGTTGGAATGGTAACACTTAGAATTATGGGAGTTGTATATCTGAGTAGCTAATGAAACCCTCTTTTACACAATGTGTAGAAAATGTCACTGTGACCTTAGTTTATTTTTGTACTGGCATGAGAAACACAGACTTCTATGAAAATGCTCCCTCTCGACACAAATCTAGCCGACATCAGAAAATTATCAACAACATGTACATGTTGTTTGATACCTACGTAATCTACACAAAATAACCTTTTCAAAACAATAAAAACATTAGGGTGTTCTTTTAGAAACTTTCGAATATTTCAGCGTTTCAAATTTTCATAAAATACGGAAAGTAAACTGACGCATCGCGCGAATTATGCAAATCTTGTGAAATTATTTGTGAAGAGACTAGACTACCTAGCGTTATATTTCTTAGTTCCTAGGATAGGTAATTTATTCAATAAGAGGAAAACAAGTGGTATTTGCCACTAAATCATAAATGATAAGTGTGAGGACGCCATATCTCGCAAGGAAAGTATAAAATAGGTAGAAATCAACACTTTGTACTATTATTGAATTTATAGGCAATAGGTGATACTTATCATTCTAGAATTAGTGGTTCTAAGTAGAAGACAAACTAGGCTTTCTAACAGTGTATCGTACTATGTACCTTTTCATACAAAAATAATTCAAAATCATGCATGTTATTTCGTGTCACGGTGTGTTGTTTCTGGGCTTTCTCAAGGTCTCGGCAGGTGTACGATATGCGTTTATACAGAGTGTGCAAAGATGGAACGAAGAAAATGTTTCGCCGTGATTTGATTCTAGGTAAAATAGCTAAACTGGTGTTTCGTTCGTGTAGGTATGGTGTAAGTTTGAGTTAACTAGTATTTAGTTGTTATGTGTATATGAATTGTTTCCACGCGGCTCCGTTCACGCGCAAGTACAGATACCTACTGTTCTTACAAAGTGTAATATTGTGTAATATTGTGTTAACTAGTGTTATGCGAGATCAGATATGTACTTTTGACAATTTAGTGTAAGATTACACAAATTTGTAAAAAATAAACAATTATTTGAAATGTGTAATTAGTAATTAGCTACCACCTACCTAATGTGTAATTGTGTAATTAGGTTTTGGAAAAATAAAAAAGAACAAAAATTTATATAGTTATATATTCACATTCTTTATTGCCCTATGCATAAAAATGTACTTAAAAGAAATTTTATAACAACAGGCGAGCTTATCTCTAAAAAGATATTTCTTCCAGCAAAATTTATATAGTTATATATTCATATTCTTTATTGCCCTTTGCATAAAAATGTACTTAAAAGAAATTTTATAACAACAGGCGAGCTTATCTCTAAAAAGATATTTCTTCCAGCAAAATTTATATAGTTATATATTCATATTCTTTATTGCCCTGTGCATAAAAATGTACTTAAAAGAAATTTTATAACAACAGGCGAGCTTATCTCTAAAAAGATATTTCTTCCAGCAAACCTGGGCGAGACATAATTGTTTAAAAAACAGGACAGTACTAATGCACAATGAAACTGTATACATTATATTTACACACACACGAGTACACAATTATGGAAAAGTAGTAAACAGTAAGTAAGTAGGTAAACAATTCTATACAAGTTCTTAGATAGTTGTTTGACTGATATTTGTAACTTTTACCGTATAAAAAATGGAATAAAGTACACAATTACGGAAAAATGAAAAAGAATTTTGTTGCAACTGTTAAAGTAAACAATTTCTATACAAGTTATAAGATAGTTAGGTAGTTGGCCACAAATAGAAATTGTTATTTACACAAACGCATAAATATTAGACACATAAAAATTCCACACAAAAAGATAGAAACATTGCAACTGTTAAAGTAAACAATTTCTATACAAGTTATAAGATAGTTAGGTAGTTGGCCACAAATAGAAATTGTTATTTACACAAACACATAAACATTAGACACATACACACATAAAAATTACACACAAAAAGATAGAAACATCCGGATCGCTAACGCTATGAAGGAGGAGAATTACAATCACACACTGATGGCTGATTTAGATGTGTCTAGCAAGACATAAATGCCCTCAGGAGTCATTGAGCGATTTTATCTCAGCAGGGACGTGTGCCCTTTTGCGATTCATCGTCCCAATGACATCAGTAGCACGGGATTTGAGGTACCTCGTCAAGGGCATTTGGTTATATCAATTGTCCATGAAAGCGATTGCGACTCACCAACTTCCTGAAGGCAGGCATTCCCAACACACCAGTCTTCCACCAGTTTGATGCTGCAACGTGGAAGTTATATGATATGGCATATTTTAGTAGTTTTAGTTACCCACTCAAGCAAGCGATACACCCGACCGAAACCGGTCCAAAGCGAGGTGTGCGTAGTTTTAAAACCCCTATTACAGAGACATATTAACCAGCCATCAGTACACAGTCAGATATCAGTCAGTAGGCATGCTAGAATAAGAGGAAAGCTAACATTACAACAATACCGTTTCGAGCTTCTTGCACAATTTAAAGTTACATAACACTTTCAATGGAAGACGAAGAGGAACAGATAAACTGTAGAAACGAGAATGGGTACCCATAACATTAAAAGTGCTATGGCCCCAAATTGGCCAACGTGTGATACTCCAACCAACACTGTCCGAGGCAGAGTCTGACGTTGCACCTACGGCAGAAACTGTTCACGGACGTGCGCTTTCCAAGGGCCGAGCACCTGCAACATCTCCCCTGCTTCTTCTTCTTGGAATTGCTATAAGTCGGAGCAGGAATCGGGAAATGTTGCGGGTGGTTGTCCAGACGGTGGAAAGCGGTGTTGCTTGGAGGATTCTCTCGTTGCATCGGTCCCGGACAGAAGAACCGATCAACAAGCCCCTGAGCCACGCTAACCCTTGTTTCCCGGTGCGTAAGGTTCCGGAATGTTGGGTTACGCGAGAGAATGATGTATGTATTCAACAGGCTGCTGTTAAACAGCCTGTGGAATACTTTGACATACCACTTCTTCTTACGCTTCCTCTCAATCAAGTACATGGACAGCATTTGGTCCTTACGATCCACACCGCCCACGTACTGATTGTAGTAGTTTACAAGAAGTGGCTTCACGACATCCACCCCAGCTCGGCGGCCAGGAACTTGTTCATCGGTGTGGAATGTAGAAATTGTGGTGACAAGTTTGACATCCATCCAGGAAATCAAAGTGATGTCACCACAATGTCTCGCCACCTGCTGTCCCCGCGGCAACACGCGGTCATTGAGCGATTTAATCTCAGCAGGGACGTGTGCCCTATTGCGATTCATCGTCCCAATGACATCAGTTGCACGGGATTTGAGGTACCTCGTCAAGGGCAGTTGGTTATACCAATTGTCCATGAAAAGGCAATGCCCCAAATCGAGATACCCATCCATGACTTCAAGAACGACCTTCGCGGTAACGTTGCTGAACCCATGAATGGACGTCTGGTGCATCGAAGAATCTTTACCCGCGTACAAGAGAGTCTTCAGCAAGTAACCAGTCGTTGCTTCGCACAGGTCGTAGGACTTGATCCCGAACCTGGCCGCTTTGGTGCGTATGGATTGGACCCAAGAAAGGCGTCCCTTCCATAGAAGCAACGACTCGTCCAAACTGAGTTCTCTTCGTGGCGTATACAAACTCGGAAATATATCGTTGCAATGTGTCAAAATGGGGGTAATTTTGAAGATTTTTTTGTGATACGAAGACACACCAGTAGGTTGTTCTTCGTTGTTCACAAAATGGAGAAAACGCGTGAGCATGAAGAAGCGATTGCGACTCATCAACTTCCTGAAGTTTGCCATTTCCAACATACCAGACTTCCAGTATTCATGGACATTCGTCCTCAAGCACAGCGACATATAGATCAGCACGGCAAATAATACATAAATTTCGTCGACTGTGGTCTCTCGCCAGTCGTCCAGACTGGCGGGAATATGACCTGTCTCGGATAATTTACTTATTATTTGCCATGCGTATCTATTTGTCACGGTGACAATCATCTCAATGATTGACCGAGGCCACATTCTCAAAAAGATATCCGTAGGATCCTGGGATATAGACTGCGGGCCCGGTGAACGCAGATATGTTTCTGCTTGGCCAATGAAATTCGAAAAATCACTCGACCAAGAAAAAACATTCGCGTCCGGGCTAGCAGGCGGGCTGACAGCACGCGGGCGCACAGCGGCCGGGCTGTCAGGCGCACTGACCACAGTTTCCGCCCCAACATCCGGCAGAGATACTTCATCACCTTCCATATCGACAGCCACCTCATGCTCTCCTTGCAATTGTCCTCTCAAAAATCCGATTAATTCTTCTGCTTGAACATTCTGCATCTCGGCATACTCTCCTAGAACAGGCAGCGGGCTAACATTCAAATCAAACAAACTTTCTGGTCGCATGCATTCTATTTCCTCCGCCTCCGCTACAGCGAAACTCCGCTCTAATTTGCCCGTATCAGACGAAGTTGCAATGACCGCATCGAAATCGTCAACGTCACTATCAGAGATATCCAGTTCACTTCCGGAGTCCTCAATGAAATGTTCATTAACAATATTTTCTATCTCACTTTCATTGAGAACCCGGGAGTGAACTGGCATTCTCGACGATGACGATGACGACCCAGGCATTGGAGCTGCAGCGCGTTTACGCGCTCCGGATGTTTCTCTAACAATATTTAATGCAGTGGTTGTTGTTGCGGTGGACACGGAGGCCGCCGTGGCTGTGGCAGCCGTGCCCAACTGTTATGAAAAAAAAAACACACGATTTTAGCAACAAATGAAACAACAGAGGGGGATTGTAAAGTTTTTTTAATTAAAAGTACTGGATCAAAATACGTACCAGCTCACTCCCACTGCGTTGCTGGAGGTTGCTGGCTGCCGGCTCCTCCCCGCTTCCCGACGTCGGCGGCCGCTGCCAGCTGCTGCCAGCTGCTGATGACTGTGAAAATAGAAAAATACATTATTGTATATGGTATGGTACTAGAAAGCATGGAAGGATAGCTGGAATAGAAGAGTAGGTGCAGGAGAAATGCACAAAGGCCCCGCTCAAATGGGCCAGCTGCAGGCAGGCCACACCCTGTTGGAGGAGAAGAATGGTATGATACCACCGGTGATCTATCTGCTTGCTAATCAGAATACCTACCACCATTTCTTCAGCCAGCGAGCGCCGGCAGCGCCTTGATGTCGACGGCTGCGGGGAGGAGTCGCCCTCGCTCCCGCTCCGGCCCAGAGAAGCTGGTTGCTTCACCATCTATAACATAAATAAAATAGGCAAATTAAATATAAACAAAATACCAGACTGGCAGTCAGTGACATTTGCAGTATAATTATTTGTGTCCTTTTAGTATAAAACTTCACATTTCCCAGGTAAATATTTAATTATACTTGGTAAAACTATATTCAGACCGTTTAGGCTGCTGAATGGAACAAATTAATGGATATGTATATATATAAATATAAAAGGAAACGAAGCAAAAACGATGCGAGTGAAATTTCAATTATTTACCTTCATCCGACCGGAGCGGGAGCGCACATACACCAGCTTCTCATCAAGCTGGGCATGGTAGTCATGATCCATTCTGAAAAAAGTAGCTAAGGCATTAGGATCAAAACGTACACTCTGTGCACTTTTACAAATTTGTGTAATTTTGCATTTTTTTGTCATTTTACACTAAATTGTCAAAAGTACATATCTGAACTTGCAGGCAAACGAATCCGCCTAAAAAGACAAGTTAACACAATATGACACAAATTTGTTATTTTTTTATTTTATTTTTATTTTTATTTTTTTTGTTTTGATATTTCCACTTGAGCATCGTGTAGGGTGTCTTACGAGCATAATTTTATGTCATATGCATGTTTTCCCTAGGACCAATATTTATAGAGATATCGATATTACAAACATAATATGACGTATATCTCGAAATCGGTGAGGTGCACGAGGAAAATGTTTATAACCAAAAGTGATAGCAAAAAGCAGCACTACACGATTCCGAAGCAAAAAATAACAGTCAAAAAAAATATTTTTTAACACAATTTTTCTAAGTCGCTGGATGCTGGATTTTTCCATTGATAAAAAAAAGGGGCTTCCGCCCCCTTATCGACACTGAACTCCAATCATAAAGCCGCGGAACCTTTGATATGGAAACCCCAATAATCACATCACCCCGAAACCTATGATATGGAGTTTCACCGAATATGACTGAAAACACCCGCACCCTGTAGTGAGATTCTGTCTGTGTGTGAGTAAAATGGCGTCGCGGAATGCTTATGTGTGCGGGTGAAGCATGTGAATTGGATGCCTGATCACGTTTCTGACGGAAAATCAGCAAATTGGTACATTATTTTGATAAAGAAACCTATAAAAATGGATTCCTTATAAGATTTCCAATAAGATATGTGTATTTTTTATTGAAATCTAACTGTATTTCTCATTGGAATTACAAATAGCATTGGGGGGAATCCGTCTGGTTGCATGACGTATCATGTAAATTTGCCGATTTTCTGGACATCTTGATGAATTTTACTATGATTTGTGGTTTGTTTATCGCAAATAGAGTTGTAAATATGAATAAAACAAATACTTACCTCAATTCACCAAAAAAACTACACTTTTCTCCCAATAAAATTTCACCACCAAATACGTTGGGAGCGTCCGGAAGAAAGTGATTTTCAAAACGCGGTTGAATTATTTTTTTCTACGGAAAAGCATAAACTAGCACACAGACCATAAAGTTTGTCTAATTGGGTGTCCACACATGATCGAACCGTAAAAATTGGTCCAACCGTTGGATAAAAAATACCGGTTTCAAAAATATTAGTCATCCCGCTGCTTATGCTGACAGCGGTACAGGGAGTGACCGGGGCCGCGCTGCTTATGCTGACGGCGGAAAAGGAGAGGTTATGCTGACGGCGGGAAAGGAGAGGTTAAAATATGAGTATTCTAAAAATATCAGATTATCCGCAGTTCGATAATTCTATCGAAAGTTATGAAACGCATACCTACAATCCCTACAATAATAGCTTTAATGAAAATGATGAAATAAGAATACCAATTCATCAGCAAGATATCTACTTACTACCATCATCAAGTGCGATATACATCGAGGGAAAATTTTGTGTGCAGGCTCGAGATCTGGCTGGAGTTATCAAAAAAAAAAAAGTTAATCTAACTAATAATGCAATTTCCTTTCTATTTCAAGACATTAGATATGAAATGAATGGTGTAGAAATAGATCGTGTACGAAATGTTGGAATAACAACAACTATGAAATCTTTAGTATCTATGAGTAGTGGAGAAAATAAAGTAGCAGCTATATGGGGTTGGAACATAGACGGATTTCATGATCAAGATGGTAGTTTTTACGTCTTACTACCATTAAATAAATTATTAGGCTTTGCAGAAGATTATAGAAAAATAATAATAAATTGTAAACATGAACTAATTCTCAATAGAACTAGTACAAGTTTAAATAGTGTAGTTACTGACAAAGATGACTCTGTTACAGTAAGTTTACAAAAAGTGCAATGGCGTATGCCTCATATCAAGGTATCTGACCAGCAAAAGCTTACTTTAATAAAACACTTAGAGAAAGACAAACCTATACAAATCGCATACAGAAATTGGGATCTATATGAATATCCATTATTACCTAAATCTACCAAGCATACATGGTCTGTTAAAACAACTTCACAATTAGAGAAACCACGTTATGTTATATTTGGATTACAAACAAATAGAAAAAATAATAATGTTAAAGACAGTGCCATTTTCGATCATTGTAATTTGAAAAATGTTACTTTATTCTTAAATTCTTACTATTATCCATACGATGCTCTTAATTTGAAATTTGATGAAAACAAGTACAATATATTATACGATATGTATGCTAGATTTCGTCAGTCGTTCTATAATCTTCCTGTAGACCCGTTGATTGATCACCTAACATTTAAAACTAAAGCTCCGTTGTATGTAATTGATTGTTCACGGCAAAACGAAAATTTAAAAACAGGACCTGTTGATGTACGTTTAGAAATTGAATGTGAAAAGGATATTCCGGATAACACAAGCGCATATTGCTTAATAATAAACGATCATCTGGTAGAGTACAGACCTTTAAGTAATATAGTACGAAAAATATCATGAAATCATCAGCTATTGTAGATGTGCAAGGATTCAGAAGAGAAAATAATGAATTTATTATTAAAGAAATTGCTATCATTTGTGGTGATCAAGTTCAAGTTTTATTAATTCTTCCACCTTTTTCATTTCACCACCTTACATACACAGAAAAGATGCAAATCAGATGGATAGAACGAAATAGAAAAATTTTCTGGAATGATGGCTTCATTACCTATGACAATTTTTTAATGAACACGCAGCCATTCTTGGTTGACAAAACAATTTATTGTAAAGGGGTAGAAAAAGCGACTTGGATTAAGAATATATTTAATCATGATGATGTTATAAATTTAGAATACGTTAAATGTCCTAGTTTGTTAAGTTTGCATAAAGAATATAGATTTTGTAATGATATTTTAAATTGTATGTATCATCCTTCATTTTGTGCACTAAAAAATGTTACATGTTTAAAAAAATGGTGTACTTTTTTAAAAATAATATAAACCATCGTTGAAATATCTTTTTTTTATTTTTCAAATACCTTATTTCCTTTTGTAATTTATAAGAAATATATACGCATAGCGTAGGCGGCGTACCCGTCCTATCAGATAAAAAAAAACAGTAAGATTCTGTAGCTCAGATCGTCATCAGTCAACATAAGCAATTGAAAAGAGCTGCAGTACGAATCAGACACACTTCAGAATAAACAGGTTGCCGTTTAAAACCTGCAGGGTAGGATAACATTGCGGGGTTTTGCAGCACAAACCGAGCGGAGCGAGCGAAGCGAGCGGCGCGAATTTGTGATGCAGAACCCCCAATGTTACCCTACTGTTACAATTTCCGTATAATTTACTTAGGAAAAATTACTTATCTCATTGGTACAGTCAGCGCAAATTCGACCCCCATCTCCTGCGTGACTGGCGAGCCAAAAGCAACTCCACAGAGACTATTTCATGCGTTTTAAACCACCAGGCTCATACTACTGTTCCTTCCCAGATAGAAGCACTGCCTGGCTCTATCTAGTCCAACATAATGTAAATCCACGCACTCAACTCGGCGGGCCTCGCAGACTTCTGAATGGAGACACATGGAAGTGCAGATTTGAAATGAAAATTGAATGTTTTGTTCGCTTTGCTATGGGATAAGTAGACTTTACGAGGGCGGGATGATATTTCCGGCGTTATTAGAGTCAAATCTGTGTCATCTACAGGAAATATAGGCACCATTTTATGGGATCGTTAGGAACGTCGTTCTGAACAATTTTGACTTTGAATCAGTTTTGATCAGAGCTACTTTATTGTTGACTTCTCGAATGCTCTAAGGCGAACTTAAACATAAAGTCACCTAGTTGGATGGTCAGTTATTAAGTAGAATGACTTGAGTTAAGATCAACAGGTGCGCTAAAGCGGAATATGCTTCAAAATTTAAACTTACCTTAATCACCCCGTTACATAATTCACAAGGTTACGTTATGTACAGGTTGTCTCCGCAGCCTATACAGGGGGTAAAATCGAAAAAATCTATGCAAAAAAAAACTTAGCATTTCTCCTACGATTTATTTACCAACATGATCCTAAATAACCATACCATAGCAGTCACAAATTGACCAGAATTCTTCATCAGATTGATAAAAAATTACGGAGTTTGACAAAAACTTGTAAGTCAACTTTGACTCAACCTAACGGAAATAAAAATACTGTACGGAAACATACAGTACCCGATTTCATGATACATAGGTATAAAGCTTAATAAATCATGCTTCTATTTGCATGCTATCGAGCAAGCAACCATAAGCACAAATACAACATCCTTGCACTGCCTTTGAACAGAGTTTCCTATATCTAAAAGAAAACCTCTATACAGGAAAACCCAACCGGCGGCCCGCAGTCTAATGTAGGTGCATCCGCAGCCCCCGGGCCAATGAGCTCAACTAATCACATTAGCACGCACCAACTCATAGGTACAGATCGAAACATCGACATCAAAGGAGCGACGGCCACTTGTACCGTCATCAAGTGTTAAGGGCAGGTTCTAACTAACCAGTGTTTGTGAATGTTGACTGGACCTGCCACTTACGAATATTTTCGCATTTCGTCGCTTCTATCCAGGATTAAGATTCGCGCTATAAAAATAAATGAGGCGTTTTTTATTTTCTGGAGGCTTGTAAGTCACCCAAGGTTTTGTAATTATATACATGTGTGGAAAGGGATGTCAAAAATAAAGTTCACCTCATCTGATTGTATCTTTATGAAGTGTTGTCCAGATTTACACCCTTATGCATAGAAAACACCCTGCGTAATTCATCAGTTGAACCCTAGTTGGTTTTCGGTCACTTTCCGCTGGTGTCAATGTCGAAACGTATTCTTGGACCGGTCAATTACCGAGAAGTTAACCTATTACTATTAATTAAATCAAAGCCATTAAATTTGGACGATTAACCACTAAATTAATTATTCAGCCTTCGGTCGACTAGTCAGTCCGTTAATCTAATCAGTAGGTTTAGGGCTTAATGGCAGTTGAAATTGTTCTAAACAACTCGTACCCATTAGAACGCTGATAGCTAATACTAGGTTCTGGTTTGGAGGTTGGTATTACATTTCGTGATTTAAATTGACCAACAAACAAAATACAGAATGTCGCAATTTAATTTAAATTTTATTTTAAAAAATATTAAAAATATATTTAGTTAGTGAAGCTTCTTCAGGCAAAAGAATACAAATACTAGCCATGCTTTTTTTTTGGTTGTGGACGTTTACTGGGCTATCTGAGCGTGTTGTAATTGAATTAAAAATCTCCAAATAAGTGACATGAAACGACTGTTTATTTTTGGTTATCACATCAACTTATTATAAAGGTTGAACATGAAATAATCTTTGCGAGGTCTAAATGAGCATGGCGGGAGAATGTTTTTCTACCTGCCTGTCAGATAATGTCGTTGTGAGATTTACGCGTATGAGGTGTTCGCGGGAGAGAGATTCTCGACCGACCATTTGAAAAAATTGGTCAATACTGACTGCCCAAAATGCTAGTGTCATTTAGACCTCACCAAGTCGGCTGTCTGATTTTCAAATAGACAATGGATTCCTTAATAAAATATACAAACTTAAATTACCTTATGGCTAGCGGCAGACATAAATGGTTATAAAAATAAAACGGTACAGCGTGAGAATCGAGTGGTATAAATACGAAAATATTGAAAATTGGTGTATAATAAAAACAAGGTGTTATAACGGGATACAAATTATACGGGATATGAAATTAAATTTATAGATTCTTCCTGGCCAGTAATTAATCGAATATGGCGTATGAACTACTGAGTCCATGAATACGTAACAGCAAGAACACTTCGCCTTAAACAAGTACCTATCGGGAGGGAAGACAATACCTGTTGAGCCCAGATAGCCCCTGGATGTTCAAGTGACGGTCGTCAAAACTGTTTGTGCTGAAGACAATTAGGCTCTCCCCATTCATGGAAGATGATCCATACAAGCATACATCATTAGTACATATCATGAAACATCTAAAGAGCTTTACAAATGGTGAAGGAAAATATCGGGAGAACACTGAGTTAACGTAAACTGATTTGTACTTAATTATGCCTGCAGTAGGACAAAACTGTCTTTTGTATATCTCAAGTAACCCAAAATAGGAATATTAACGTAGTTGTTACTTTATGCTAGCTTCTTGGTAATGTGAGTGTCAGCAGAGATTCATGGACGTATAAGTAAACGTAATTTGATTAGTTTTCCTCGATAGAAAAGACTCCCGAATTGGTCACCAAATCTGATTTTCACGATATATTTTTTACCTTTTCGCACCGGCTTTTAATTGTACATGTTATTTATTTAATCGTTATAAAAATATAAAGATATGTTGGTCTGTGAGTCCTCTATGGATCGGCGAATATCGTTTTTTGACATTTGACTTCCTACTCCCTCAAAAGCAAGCTGAAGCTGAAATTCTAAGTTTCGCTGGGGCGGTGCCCTGCTTTAAGTATGTCAGAATAATTCAAGTCTCAAACCATAGCCATCGACCGACCTTTGCCTCTACTACATTACTTATTCTGTGCTACTACTTTGTAAGGGAAAAGTCTTAAAGATAATAGAAGTTTTTGATTTGTTGTCCTAACACCGATTCTGGTGAAGAAGCCTAATATCCTAGTTTACTATTTTTAGAATTGTGTTTCAAAATGTTTATTACTGTGATTTCATACGCTACACGCTTTCCATAACAATAGATGCTAGTTCAGTATACAAAACAAACAATAGATTTCACTAATCTGTCTGATCTGTTTGTTCTACCGCCAGGGTACCTAAATGTATGTTGTCTGTTTGATTACCATAGGCATATCGCGTACATTTTCCGTGCCTAATTAAATGGTCTATATACACAGCGTCACTTCGCAGATGGCACACGGTGGTAGAATTACCAACAATATCGATGTACGAGCGTAATGTCTACATATATGCCAGGGAATAGTATGAAAGGTAGTATCGAATACTGGAACGTAGGAACAATTGTGTCTGTGCTACCTCGTATGGGAGAGGGCGTGGTGCTATGTGTGTTTGTGTGTAGTTAACAATATACTAGACCACGGACGATATTTCTAATTGACCGTCCGACCGAAGCGTCTTTTTTCAGCTCGGGAAAAATGCATTCGTATGTCTGGATTTCTGTCCGGATTTCCGGCTGTTCTCCTATATAGGACGCACTTCTTAACCGATTTCCGTGAAATGGTTTTTGTCGTTCGGTTTTCGAAATTTTCAAAATGGCGGAGATATGGGGCTATAAAGTTATTGGTGCATTCATACTCCAAGTAACCAGGTGCATACATAAGTAAAAATCCTATCGGGTTATTTGTTCTATAATAAA
Organism: Argyresthia goedartella; assembly: GCA_949825045.1. Taxonomy (NCBI): domain Eukaryota; kingdom Metazoa; phylum Arthropoda; class Insecta; order Lepidoptera; family Argyresthiidae; genus Argyresthia; species Argyresthia goedartella. The sequence continues at coordinate 11,816,172 of OX463820.1, read as the reverse complement.
TCCACTTGTTCATCCGATAAACTTCAAGGGTATGTGGGTGTAGGGGGTGGAAAAAAATTAAAAAATTAAAGCAATTTTCCTGTGTCGCTCACAAGGTCTATCTATAGTATTCAGAGCCACTAGTTAGGAATCGGAAAGAATAGCTACTGAAATAATTGCAGACCCTTAATCACAAAGATTTAGAAATTATTACACCCTTATGAGGAGAAGGCAAAGAGTAAAGAAATATACTCCTAACTAGCTAACCGACAGACGACGTTCTGTCAAAAACTATTGGACAGCGGCAGTCCGCTACCAACGTCATCTATTGAACAAAGGATTTTCAATTTTACGAATGTTCCCTTTACGTTTTCAAAATTTTCCTTATAAGAACCTTTCTGAGAGTTCAACAAATAGTTTTAAAAAGTTCAATGATGACTATGAAGTCGATTTGCCGTTTACGAGTTTTGCGCTTAACAACGCATTTAGAGATTCTTTTTTATATATAAGGTCATAAAAATAAATATTTGAATTTTAACGTTTACCCTAGATTAGTGCCACCTCGCCTTATAAGCTCGTTAAATATTCTTACTACACTTGTTAAAAAATAATATTGCAAACAGATTCAAATTGTTATTAACTCTACAGTTCTTTATTAGACAGTCAGAGGTGAAATTATGGCAAGGTTGGCTAGTGATATGTCTTCCTTAACGAAATATTTCATTTTAGATGGTTAAGACCGAAACATCAGTGACCAGGTGTTTATCAGAACTTACTATGTAGTCTATTTTATTTTTAGTTTTCCCATCGTGGCTTTTTTGAAAGAAGGTGTTCATAGCGAAGAGTTTATGCTGCTCCAGAAAGTTGAATGAAGTTTGTCCTCGGGGGTTTCTGACGCCTAATCCATGTGTTCCAATAGATAGCTCATGTGTAAGAGCAAGGCCGATCTTCGCATTGAAATCCCCCATGACTCTGGTGTATTTGCATGGTATTTCACTTTGGGCTTTCTGTAAATCTTCGTAGAAAAACTTAATTTCCTCTTCCGAGTGATCAGAGGTCGGCATATACACTTGGATTATCTTTAGGCTGTACCTACTGCTTACTTTCAGTACACCATAGCAAAATCGTGTCGAAACACTTGCTATGTTTTGTACAGCAGAGTTCAACCTTCTATTAATCAGAAAGCCCACACTTCCATAGGTGGAATTATCACAGCCACGGTGATAGAAAAGCTCTCCGGATGGAATTTTGGTGAGGTTCTATCCCTTTCGTCTGACTTCTTCGCCCCAGGACATCCCAGTTTATTTTATTTGTTTCTACTAATAACTCAATGTCCTTGCAATAAATGTAGCTAAGGTCGTGCTGTGGCAGCCGGGTCTCTGCCGGGGATTCTTCGCACCTTCTGCCGCACCGCTACCATGGCCGCTGGCGGAGCCAGGAATAGCAGGGCTTACGGGGACTGAGGGCCGGGTTCTATTGGCGTAATTCATGTTTGGTAAAGAAGCTTGTGGCCATAAAACGCCACGCGGGCTAATGCGCCTTGGCGAGTCTTCCTGTCACGTTTTCCTATTACACCCAAGACCGTTGATGGAGTCGAGTGCAATAGTTACCGGTAGGGACCACGGGGAGGTGTGAACTCGGAATTAGAGCTACTGATCAGTCACAGCGGGAAATTACCATAGTTCGTATTATCCTAACTCTAGCGCATGATCAGCAGCTCCTTTCCCCTACACACTACATTTCACTAATACTGTGTGTGTATTATCTTAAACCGTGATGTCACTTAAAGACATCCTTAAAAAAACTTACAACTTCCAACAAGCTCGAGTCTCCCTAGAAATCACAATCAGCATTCTATACACAGAGTTTCAGCCATTGATCAGTGTTTCTCAAAGCTTGCAGCAGCCAGTCCGAGCGCATTGACTTCGTATGGCTGATCCATTAGGCATATTAATCAGATGGTTTCAATAGCCACCCTAATTATTTGTGTCACTGACTGAGTTGCAACTGAAATGTTCCGCATTGCTGACTTTGCTACGATGTTCGAGGAAAAAATTATGATTAAATCGTCAAACTTGTAACCAGTTTCACTCTTTTCCGTTTTGAATATTGAATCGTAAGTAGCATTAAGGTCGATTTACACCTTGCCTTGGACCTTGGACACCTAGGACACTATTGACACACATTGATCTAGCCCCAAACTAGGATTCCCTGTATCTTGGGTACTAGACAACGATACATATACTCATAATATATATTGATAAATATTATACTTAGATAGATAAACAACCATGACTAGGGTACAAACATCCGTTCTCGTCAAACAAATATTTGCCGCCACCAGGACTCGAACCCGGTACCCTTGGCTTCGTAGGCAGGGTCACTGCCGACTGAGCCGTTTGGGCCGTCAAATTTTTTACACATTTATTGATTTACACAAATCCAGTACGATCGTGGTACCTAAGACCTGGATTTACAACCGCCAGTACAATGTCTTGCGTAGACTTAGTCATGCCGTCACTGTCTCTCCGGGAAAGGAGGGCATTTGGTATATTTAAGAGGGACTTTATTTGAGCAGCATTCAGCCGTTTTTTCGCATTATTCTCAATTTTTAACAATGCTATTGCAACTGTAAAACAACGAAAAATAATACTAACAGGTCATTGAGTAATATTATACGATCACTTTCACTTCTGGTGGTGGTAATTCGAGGTAGTTCAAGATTACTTGCCACCCTACGATACCTCCGACTATAGTTAAACAAACCTTTGTTGTACTCCTATAACAGGTAATTGAACTCATCAAATAAATCAAAAATCGGCATCTACGAGTCAATCAAAGTCAAACATCATTAGTCCGAACAAAAACAAAAGTGAGGCGATCCATTATTCGAAGAGACGTAACTCGAACATGAATTCCCAAATGACATCAAGACGTTCCTGGTACATTACTAACAAACATTATCCATATTTATCCCGTATATATAAAAACCTTCCATATGGCGACTTTTTCATAGGTTTTGAACTCTTTTAATACTAAAGAGTAAGGTTGAAAATCGCTTTAGATTTCTCAGGGTTGGCGGGCCAAATGACGTCAGAATAATATTAAGCCTACTGGTCAATGTTATGACTGTCTATTGAAAATGCATTCTGTATATGGTAAGCTCATGCTGGGCCTATAAATCGGTTGCGAATAGAAACGTGCCCCGCTGTTGTGGAAACAATACGCATATTAATCGTACAATCTCAATAGCGGCTCTAATTAGTCTGACAGTGACAGAACTTTGTAAATACGCAGCCCCGAGGCAGAACGTGGTATCTCAAAATGTGAAGTTTACATGTTTTTACTTGTAATGGTTATTACCTAATACCTACTCATACAGTTTAATAACTGCAATAATACCAAAAATGATATTATTTCAGTTGCCGACATCTTTCGATAATATTATAAGGCTTCTGTTGTTTTGTGTACATAATACATTGGTGTAAACCGTTTTGTGTATCAATCTTATATACAGGGTGTAGTTTTGTAAAGTTAAGCTCGACTCAGAAGTAGTTATTTACCAGATACTAAATAATAATAAAAATAATTATGAATAAAATCTTCGAAAATTACCTACAAGTCATAAAATTGTGGCCTTCGTTCTATCACTTGCCTGTGCTTGCGATATTGGGCACGTGGAATCCGAATCAGAATCAAATTTCTTTATTAAATACTGTAGATATTTACATAGACTTGGCAAATAGAAGAAGGGCGGATAAATTCCCACAGATTGATTTTTAGATCTTTGGTTGTAAACTAAGACAAATATTACAATATTAATTATTATAATTAATAACAACCAGGAATATAATAATAAAAATAACAGCAAGTTCTGCATTGAGTTATATACCTGTGTATATAACTCAATGCAGAATTTTTAAATGACGAGACTGTTCTCGTCATTTAAGTAATCTTGCACATTGTAATATCCCTTTTTTGACAAAGTCGCTTTTAAATTATTTTCAATTGCTCAAATGGCAATTTCAAAATCTCCAGAGGTATCTTGTTGTAGTAAAGAATGCACTGACCCTTGAAATAATTGCTAATCTTCGCGAGTCTAAACCAAGCAACGAGTCTGTGAGTATTGTGTGAGAGAGAGAGAAGGTACCTCTATTTCCGGTCAGTATTGCCAGTAATAAAAAAGAATAGTAGGTTTTAGTAAGTATTTAAAAATATATATATAAATATTATTCCAAGTCCATACTAGGAGTTCATGCACGAGTGGACGGTAGGTAAATTAAAATGTAATGCAAGTCCATACTAGGTGTTCATACGCAAGTGGACAGGTTAAGGACTCCGTGGATTTAAATTATAAATTGCTCGAATAGCTTTAATCTGTAAAAAATAATAATTTGAATATTTGCTGCTTTCCCCCACAACAAGTTACCAAAGGACATGACACTATGAAAGTAACTAAAATATAGTAGGCTAGATGTAGCCACATCCGTGTTTTGTCTGGTATTTCTGACAGCGTAAGCCGCAGAACTTAATCTGCCACCTAACTTATCTATGTGGGGTCCCCACTGCAATTTGCTATCAATGGTTATTCCAAAAAACTTCGTACCATTTACTTATTCAAACGTGATGTTGTCTAACACTAAACTGGCCTAAACTTGCCTAAAATGATCTACACTTGCCTTACATTTGGAAGTGAGAATTTGATAAACTTAGTTTTACCAGCGTTAAACAATAAATTAATATCCGTGAATCAATTCAAGGTTAAAGATAAAACTCAATTAACATCATCAAAATATTATTTTGTCTTTCAATTTTAAAGACCAGTTATCATCAGCAAACAACATAATTTCTGTCAATTTCTTTACCGTGAAAGGCAGATCGTTAATATATGCTAGGGATAAGAAAGGGCCTAATATGAAACCTTGTGGGATGCCAATTTCATCTCCCGATCCATCATATTTACCGCCGTTGACTTCTGCCTTTTGAAGTAAAAAAATATAATTTTCATTACAAGCGATGTGTAAGCTATCCTCCCTGAATCGGGCGAAACTTTACAAAACAACATAATAAAAATGAATCTCTTAATGTGTTGGTTGGCTGGAACGGTTTGGATTTTTTTTTTATTATTCTTTGAAGCCTAAGGAAGGTTCCAACGCAGACAAAAGTAAAAAAACGCAAAGGGAACAGCCGAAAATCGAAAAATCTAAAACTCTAAAACATCTTGTTAGTGCTAGTCTGCATGCCGAGAAAGTGGCCTTTTTCAGGTTTTTAGTTATGAAGCAATGGAACACCACGACTGCTCTTCTTGATGTTGTAGAGTCTACAATGAAGACAATATTTTTTCATCACAAGATTCCGGAAATGGTACTATACTTATACTTTTAGATTTCTCCAGGGCTTTCGATTCTATTAATGTGATTATAATGCTATCAAAACTAAGTTTTTATGGATTTGACACGTCTCCTGTGAGATGGTTTGGATGCTACCTCGGGTATCTTAGTCAGCAGGTGGTACCGAGGAATACCAATGGCACTAGTAATCAATAACAAACCATAATAACTAATAAAAGTGTGCCTCAAAGCTCAATTCTTGGGCCCTTGTTATTCATAATATATAGCGCTGACATTATTAAATGCATCACTAATTGTAAATACCACATTTATGCAAACGACCTCCAGTCATATCTAGATTTGAATGAAAATTATTTTGACAATGCTGTTAAGCGAATTAACGACAATTTGGGGAATATAGGCGCCTGGTCTACCAAGAACTGGTCTTAAGCCCCTCCAAGTCCAAATATATGATTTTAGGGTAAAATAAGCAGATCTAAACACACATAAACCTTGATCCTCAAATCTCAATACCGGGTGTCATGATCGAACGCGTACGTGAGACTCGTAATCTTGGGCTTGTTATCGATCAGGAATAACGTTTTGAAAAGCATGTTCTCAACATCGTAAAAGTATGCTTCTATCGGCTCAGCATACTATAAGATCATTCTCAAATGAACAGATGCGAATATCACCGTGGGAGGCTCTGATACTACCCAAATTAAACCAAGCCATAATAATATAAAGGTCCTGTCTCCTCAAGCGCACTCCACGCCTGATTCAAAGAGTCCAAAAGCATGTGCCAGGTACTGTTTTACTATTCCTCCTCGCTCCTATTTGGTGTGGTAAAGCGGGGAATACCGGGATAACTTTATGACAGGCTGAATTGGCGACGTTCGTACCATCACGCCAGGACCACAACAAGTCTATTGTCGATCCCCCTGGGTCTGGCTTTTCGGGGCAGTTTCAGATATCTGGCAACGAAGTGCTGGAACAATCTGCCACCAGCAATATGCAACCTAAATTCTTTAGTTGATTTTAAAATATGCACTTCCTAAAACTGCAGCAGTCAGATGTCTGACTTAGTCTCGGTAAGCGCTCGCGTTAATTGCGTATGCCATACAGTTTCACAAAATAAAAGGCCTGGTGTCCCAAACTAAATTCAACCTTATAACGTCAATTACACGGGCCCTGTCACCAGGCCTTTTATTTTGTGAAGACTGTAGTTGGTAACAACAAGCTGAAAAATAAAATTGGCCAAAGTCGCATGACACATTTTACTGTAATGTTTTGTACACACACCGTTTTTATGTACTTATGTTCTATTATTTTTATTTAAAGTTTTGTGCACACCCAATTATTGTATTTTAATTTATTAATTATGACCATCCTTTAATGCACATGTAGTTTATTTGACATCAACCCATAATACTTTTCCGCGCACTCTGGTATTCTTCGGTACCGACAGAATAGCAGAGCTGCAGGACTTGCTGCAAGTCCTGCAGCACATGCTGAGTCGGAACCCTTTCGCTGTTGCGTTACACTGCGTGGTGGATCTGTTCTTTTTCTAATATAAGATTTTTACTGTGTTGTAATTTCATAATATGTATGGCCTTATTTAATTGATTAATATATGTTATGTGAAATATATAAATAACAGTCCAATAAACAGAAATAAAATAAAAGGGAAATATTAAAGTGCACATCAAAAATACTGATTTGAATAGCAAATATCAGGGTAAAATGCTGCGGTAGGTTAAGGGTAAAGGCCTTCATCCTTCTTGTTAGGTTGAACATGCAAGAATAACAAAAATACTTAAAACATAAACTTGAGTAAGTACACATACAATATTTAAAACATAAAAAGGGTTTTTGCTGATCATTTTTTGCTGTGCAAATCAGTATTTTTGATGTTCGATTATATACTAGCCAAAATAAAATAAAATAAATATATTTAATTTACTTCGACTAATATTTTCAACGTAGTTTAATTGAAATAGGCTTTTATTTAAAATTGGTTTTGTGATTGGTTTAGTTTAATATAACCCATATAACTTAAACTGACATAGATTTTAGAAGAATAAGGAATCACTCTATAAAATTATTAGCAGGTCAGACACAAACTTGGCCTTGAGTAATAAAACATATCGTCACGGCTTTTCGTTTTCGGGGTGGCAGAGGCACGCACAGTAATGCCCATGTTTAGCCAGTAATTAAATTCAGCATTATGAGTAGGGGGCTAGCCAATCGCCGGAGTAATGGAGATATATCCACAAAACCGAGCGTCTAAATACTTAGAAAAGAGATGTAAACTATGTAGCGTTTTGCAATAAATAAAATAAAATGAAGATAATGAAGGTTCCCTCGCTGCGTTTTAAATTACTTATCTCATTGGTACGTGCTCGCACCGGATTTAAACCCTCCTGCGTAAGAAGAGAGAATTAAAGCATTAGACCAGGGTCAGAGCCGGGGTAAAATATCAAATATCAAAAATTTCTAAATGCGGTTTAAGCCCTTTTGCTATCCAACTCACGGCTCACGTAAAGCATTGTAAAGCAGAGTCGGCACCCAGTTGTTTACGTCAGTAGCTGCAACTCATTGTTTCACACAGTATTGTCCTACACTCACTTTATCATAATTATAGGCCTGTTTAATATTTCAGTAGTCAGCAGTAGACGTGTTTTGTTCGCAACTACATAATGGGTAATGCGTTTAGGAAGTAGGTCGCTTGCTTTGTTTTTATTAGAGCTTATCGGTTTGGTGGGAAATGTCAGCGTGGTCTATTACCTTTAAAGGCATGTGAAACTGCTTTAAGATGACTGTTGGGCGATAGTAAACTGCCTGCCACAGATCCATAGCAAAACCAACGCTGTTTTTATGTGGGACTTCTGACATATTTCGGAAGAATTGAGTCAGCGATTTAGGAGGCAGGTTGGAACATCGCCGATTCAGACAATAAATAGTATTGCCCTATAACGCACATAGTAAAAAATATGGGGAACAAAGTCGATGGTACTGGTAATTCACTCGCTGTACTTTATTATTTCTACTCATATAATACAGCTTTCTCCAACCAAAACGAATCAGTCACTTTTCCGAGTAATGAAAGCAATATTATGGTAGAATAGTACCTATTAGTTTCACGGAACGGAGGCTATTTCAGGCACTGATATCGATTCCTCGGCGCAATAGGGCTGAGCAGAGAGGTGGGCTATTCGCATCGCCCGTTGTTCGTCTGGTCTACAACTAATTTATTAGAACTTGATACTTGTCTTTTTGAATTATCTTGTCACTTCTACTTTACCTTTATTTTAAAACGTCGGATACGGAAAGGTTAAAACGGCTCACTAGGCCAAAACTTGTAAATTTTAACTAAAAAACAGGCAAAGTGCGAGTTGGAGCCACGCACGGAGAAAAATATTTGTTATTTAGTGCCCCCCTGATCAAACTATATATTTCTCCATAGATTTCCTATATTATATTGAAAAAAGAGCTAAGGCAATAAAAGATAGTATTGGATTTGTAGTTTCGGAGATAAAGGGGGGTAAGGGAGGGACATTACTTTTTGTCTATTTCCTTAAATAGCGTATTTTAAAATTATGGAAAAATATAGATTCTGGCAACGACCCCTTTTATTTGACAGACGTGATACGCCGTACAATTTAAAAACTTTATTTTTATTCTGAATTTACTCCAAATTGTGCCCTTCTATTTAAACTACACATTTCTCTATCGTTTTCCTGTAATACTTAGCGACCTACTTATCACGTATTATTTTCTATTTTTCCAAAGAAATGCAACGCTAGTTTGTTGTAAAATATTTCGAACAAGTCTGCTTTTAATTAATTTGGATATAATAAATGAGTGAAAATGTAAGTTCCGCCGTCTTGCCTAAATGCCTGTCGTACCGACCGAATCAGTTTATGTGCGTACCGCAATGGCGTTGACCCTTAATCGCTCTATTACCTGTTGCGGTCAGCGTAAAAACTACAAACGCTGGTCGATTACAACCCATCCTCAAAGAAAAGGAATATATGGCACGAGCGTCGAAATAACTCATTTTTATTGTGCACACACGCCCTTGCCAGTATTTATTGCTTACCTATTGCACGTAACGGTGTAGGCTGGTAATTTACACTGCGTCCTTTTATTCGCCCTTTGATAAGATATGTTGTTGTGGAAAATTTAAAAGCTTATTTGAAGGAAACAGGCCAAGCCTTTGTTCCACAGTTTTGGGTGTTTACTTGTCTGCTAGGTATCTAAATACGTTTCATTATTGAATAGAAGACGGCTGATTGTATGCTGATAAATTGTTGGTCAATAACGCTGGCGAATTGTAGAATCGATTTGTCAAGTGTTATAATAAGCTCTTTAAAAATATTATTTAGTTCCAGCTGTTCCGGGCTCTGTCTGTCAGTTTGTAATTAAATATTGCAAGTTGAATATGACCCATTAACCGGTTTCCGATAAATCCGATGACAATGGCTTTTTTTCACGATACGGAGCTGATCTGATGTTGGAGCAGAAAGGTGGCCATGGGAACTCTGTAATAAAACGACGCAACCACTTAAAGCTTGGGCTCGTTTGGTTCGTCTTTACGATTACTGTACTCCTAAGTGATATCCAGAGTCTGATGATGGAGCCAGATGGTGGCCATGGGAACTCTGTAATGATTCGATGAACCCTTTCAAATTTGGGCTGTTTCACTCGTCTTGAGAAGTACTCGAGTTCATTCTTACAAATAATAAAGCTTTTAAAAATAATTTATTAATATTTTCCATTTCTTTACAATGACCACAATAGAGTACATTTGTGCTGTTTAATTTTAGAAATGTTAGCTTTATTTTTATGTATGAGTTAGAAGTACTAAGTATAAGATAGCTATTTTATAGCATTAAGCATTTTTCACCTTTGATTTGGATCTTCCAAAGCCAACATCGAACATCAAAGTACGTCAACCAAACTGGCAATAATTGGTGTTTGTTGTAGAGTAAAATGTTAAATGGCGCGCTCTGATTGGCTCGGGAAACGATACGAAAATGGATCATCTGTAACTATAGAACTCTGTGTGATCACATAACAAAGATATTTGAGTGGAAAGGCGATGGCACAAGGGGTTCCAACATTTTTGTATGGAAGCTGGCAAAGTCACCCCTCCCCCCAATCGTTTTTTAGGGTTCCTTACCCTGAGGGTGCCAAACGGGACCCTATTACTAATCTGTCCGTCTGTCCGTCCGTCTGTCACTGGTCCCTCCCGATATTACCGGAAAAGATCTTTGTGCTTAGTTATTTGTCTTAATTTCTTTTTTTTTACGTAGCCTATATGATAGTGTCCCACTGCTGGGCAAAGGCCTTTCCTCTTTCAGTTACTTGTCATTATAGACTAATTGCCCATTCGAATTGTAATAAATAACATTATTTTTTATCATATTTGATTTTATTTCTGTAAATAAGAAACTCAATTTCTATCCAATTCCGGTTTCAATGAGCAAATAGTTTCGTTAACCTGAGTACATAGTTCAATACTTACCTACTACATACACAAAACACTTTTTCAATGTTCCGATGTCCGGCCTTGATTTGAGATTTAATATTATTGATATTGATTTGAGATTTAATATTTGAAAAAAAAGTTTTTCCGTGTAGATAATTCCTTCTTGTGGGGGTCGGACGTCCTACTCGCACAAGACCGTTTTTTTGTGTTTTTTTCAAGTCTTCAAGTTTTTCAAGTCTTTCTTGCACAACGAGTATGGTATATATGGGTAGAGGACACAGAAACGAACAAAAAAACCTAAAACATATAATACCCTCATATGTCAAGTTCGCCAGAAAAATGGAGAAAAGTCGAAATTTCCTCGTAAACGCGATACTTTAGCGTATAATATCATAACATTTTCTTTTAATTTCTGTGTCTTCTTCTATTCACACGTATAAAAATACTTTAATACACGTATAAAATTAGCTGACTTGAACTCCCATTTTTCTCGCGGATGTGACACTTCAGGTTGTTATATAATATGACATTATTTTTTTTTGTTGGATGGGAAAAAAATGGAATTACCCATGCCCAGGAGTCAAACCTCCCTGCTATGTCCGGGTCCCCACATATTGAGCGGGCGTCAGCTGGTGTGGTATACGGACTAAAAACAACCCCTTTGTGTTTTCATCAGTTGTCTGTCTAAGTCTTTACTGTGAGCCATGGCCTCGGTATATGCTGAAGGCTTTCTACCTGCAATTTGCACTTTTGGGCGATATATATGTGTATATGATATATATGGTTGACATTTTTTGTTCGTTTACATGTCTTATATATACCACATTTGTTGTGCGTGGAAGAATTGAATTAAAAAAAAACAGCTAACCTTGTGGCATAGCCACCCGCCGCAATGTTTTTTTTTTAAGTCTTTCGAGCACGATGAATGTAATATATATATGGGGAGTGGACACATATAGAACAAAAAGTATCGTATAATGTAGGTATAAAGTATCGCGTTGGCGGGGAAATTGGACAATGATTACCTCAAGAATATCTATAAAATGCTCCCACTTTTCTCGTTAACTCGATACTTTGTCATATAATATTATGTCATGTTTTGTTCTTTTTTGTGTCCTCTACCATACTATATTCCTAGTGCAGCGAGGTATACTCCCATTTTTCTCACAAACGCAACCCATTTAGCTATTAAGTATATCATCTGTAATTTTTGTTCGGACTCATATCGTCAACTCCATGTTCCACATTTATTGTGCGCCGAAGTATTTAAAAAACCGGCCAAGTGACATTCGGACTCCGTAAAATGGTCCGGAACCATACGGAGTCCGAATCGCACTTGGACGGTTTTTCAAATACTTCGGCGCACAATAAATGGAAATTATCTATAAAAACGGCAAAAAAATCATGTCTGTTGTATGGGAGCCCCTTAAATATATATTTTTTTAAGTAAATATATAACTTGAGATTCTGTGAATATTTCAAGCGTCTACCTGTTGCCGTTATCAATATCGAGCAAAAAAATCACGTTTGTTGTATGGGAGCCCCCTTAAACACTGTTCTGTTTTTTAGTATTTATTGTTATAGCAGCAACTTAAATAAATCATATGTGAAATTTTCAACTGTCTAACTATCACGGTTCATGAGATACAGCCTGGTGACAGACACACAGACAGACAGACAGCGGAGTCTTAGTAAAAAAGGATTTCTTCTTGTCACTTCTACTTTATCTTTATTTTAAAACGTCGGATACGGAAATGTTAAAACGGCTCACTAGGCCAAAACTTGTAAATTGTAACTAAAAAACAGGCAAAGTGCGAGTTGGAGCCGCGCACGGAGATAAATATTTGTTATTTAGTGCCCCCCTGATCAAACTATATATTTCTCCATAGATTTCCTATATTATATTGAAAAAAGAGCTAAGGCAATAAAAGATAGTATTGGATTTGTAGTTTCGGAGATAAAGGGGGGTAAGGGGGGGACATTACTTTCTGTCTATTTTCTTAAATAGCGTATTTTAAAATTATGGAAAAATATAGATTCTGGCAACGAGCCCTTTTATTTGACAGACGTGATACGCCGTACAATTTAAAAAAAATATTTTTATTCTGAATTTCCTCCAAATTGTGCCCCTCTATTTAAACTACACATTTCTCTATCGTTTTCTTGTAATACTTAGCGACCTACATCACGTATTCTTTTCTATTTTTCCGAAGAAATGCAACGCTAGTTTGTTGTAAAATATTTCGAACAAGTCTGCTTTTAATTAATTTGGATATAATAAATGAGTGAAAATGTAAGTTCCGCCGTCTTGCCTAAATGCCTGTCGTACCGACCGAATCAGTTTATGTGCGTACCGCAATGGCGTTGACCCTTAATCGCTCTATTACCTGTTGCGGTCAGCGTAAAAACTACAAACGCTGGTCGATTACAACCCATCCTCAAAGAAAAGGAATATATGGCACGAGCGTCGAAATAACTCATTTTTATTGTGCACACACGCCCTTGCCAGTATTTATTGCTTACCTATTGCACGTAACGGTGTAGGCTGGTAATTTACACTGCGTCCTTTTATTCGCCCTTTGATAAGATATGTTGTTGTGGAAAATTTAAAAGCTTATTTGAAGGAAACAGGCCAAGCCTTTGTTCCACAGTTTTGGGTGTTTACTTGTCTGCTAGGTATCTAAATACGTTTCATTATTTAATAGAAGACGGCTGATTGTATGCTGATAAATTGTTGGTCAATAACGCTGGCGAATTGTAGAATCGATTTGTCAAGTGTTATAATAAGCTCTTTAAAAATATTATTTAGTTCCAGCTGTTCCGGGCTCTGTCTGTCAGTTTGTAATTAAATATTGCAAGTTGAATATGACCCACTAACCGGTTTCCGATAAATCCGATGACAATGGCTATTTTTCACGATACGGAGCTGATCTGATGTTGGAGCAGAAAGGTGGCCATGGGAACTCTGTAATGATTCGATGAACCCTATCAAATTTGGGCTGTTTCACTCGTCTTGAGAAGTACTCGAGTTCATTCTTACAAATAATAAATCTTTTAAAAATAATTTATTAATATTTTCCATTTCTTTACAATGACCACAATAGAGTACATTTGTGCTGTTTAATTTTAGAAATGTTAGCTTTATTTTTATTTATGATTTGGAAGTACTAAGTATAAGATAGCTATAAAACCAATAAGCATTTTTCTGATTTGGATCTTCCAAAGCCAATATCGAACATCAAAGTACGTCAACCAAACTGGCAACAATTGGTGTTTGTTGTAGAGTAAAATGTTAAATAGCGCGCTCTGATTGGCTCGGGAAACGATACGAAAATGGATCATCTGAAACTATAGAACTCTGTGTGATCACATAACAAAGATATTTGAGTGGAAAGGCGATGGCACAAGGGGTTCCAACATTTTTGTATGGAAGCTGGCAAAGTCGCCCCTCCCCCCAATCGTTTTTTAGGGTTCCTTTGCCAAACGGGACCCTATTACTAATCTGTCCGTCTGTCCGTCCGTCTGTCACTGGTCCCTCCCGATATTACCGGAAAAGATCTTTGTGCTTAGTTATTTGTCTTAATTTCTTTTTTTTTACGTAGCCTATATGATAGTGTCCCACTGCTGGGCAAAGGCCTTTCCTCTTTCAGTTACTTGTCATTATAGACTAATAATTGCCCATTCGAATTGTAATAAATAACATTATTTTTTATCATATTTGACTTTATTTCTGTAAATAAGTTACTCAATTTATATCCAATTCCGGTTTCAATGAGCAAATAGTTTCGTTGACCTGAGTACATAGTTCAATACTTACCTACTACATACACAAAACACTTTTTCAACGTTCCGATGTCCGGCCTTGATTTGAGATTTAATATTATTGATAATAATATTTGAAAAAAAAGTTTTTCCGTGTAGATAATTCCTTCTTGTGGGGGTCGGACGTCCTACTCGCACAAGACCGTTTTTTTGTGTTTTTTTCAAGTCTTCAAGTTTTTCAAGTCTTTCTTGCACAACGAGTATGGTATATATGGGTAGAGGACACAGAAACAAACAAAAAAACCTAAAACATATAATACCCTCATATGTCAAGTTCGCCAGAAAAATGGAGAAAAGTCGAAATTTCCTCGTAAACGCGATACTTTAGCGTATAATATCATAACATTTTCTTTTAATTTCTGTGTCTTCTTCTATTCACACGTATAAAAATACTTTAATACACGTATAAAATTAGCTGACTTGAACTCCCATTTTTCTCGCGGATGTGACACTTCAGGTTGTTATATAATATGACATTATTTTTTTTTGTTGGATGGGAAAAAAATGGAATTACCCATGCCCAGGAGTCAAACCTCCCTGCTATGTCCGGGTCCCCACATATTGAGCGGGCGTCAGCTGGTGTGGTATACGGACTAAAAACAACCCCTTTGTGTTTTCATCAGTTGTCTGTCTAAGTCTTTACTGTGAGCCATGGCCTCGGTATATGCTGAAGGCTTTCTACCTGCAATTTGCACTTTTGGGCGATATATATGTGTATATGATATATATCGTTGACATTTTTTGTTCGTTTACATGTCTTATATATACCACATTTGTTGTGCGTGGAAGAATTGAATTAAAAAAAAAACAGCTAACCTTGTGGCATAGCCACCCGCCGCAATGTTTTTTTTTAAGTCTTTCGAGCACGATGAATGTAATATATATATGGGGAGTGGACACATATAGAACAAAAAGTATCGTATAATGTAGGTATAAAGTATCGCGTTGGCGGGGAAATTGGACAATGATTACCTCAAGAATATCTATAAAATGCTCCCACTTTTCTCGTTAACTCGATACTTTGTCATATAATATTATGTCATGTTTTGTTCTTTTTGGTGTCCTCTACCATACTATATTCCTGGTGCAGCGAGTATACTCCCATTTTTCTCACAAACGCAACCCATTTAGCTATTAAGTATATCATCTGTAACTTTTGTTCGGATTCATATCGTCAACTCCATGTTCCATATTTATTGTGCGCCGAAGTATTTGAAAAACCGGCCAAGTGACATTCGGACTCCGTAAAATGGTCCGGAACCATACGGAGTCCGAATCGCACTTGGATGGTTTTTCTAATACTTCGGCGCACAATAAATGGAAATTATCTATAAAAACGGCAAAAAAATCATGTCTGTTGTATGGGAGCCCCTTAAATATATATATTTTTTAAAGTAAATATATAACTTGAGATTCTGTAAATATTTCAAGCGTCTACCTGTTGCCGTTATCAATATCGAGCAAAAATGAGCAAAAAAATCACGTTTGTTGTATGGGAGCCCCCTTAAATACTGTTCTATTTTTTAGTATTTATTGTTATAGCAGCAACTTAAATAAATCATATGTGAAATTTTCAACTGTCTAACTATCACGGTTCATGAGATACAGCCTGGTGACAGACACACAGACAGACAGACAGCGGAGTCTTAGTTAAAAAGGATTACTTAGAAGCTGCTGAAATTTACTCCTGTTTTTCTCGCGAACGTGACACATTAGACACTATTATGTGTTATTTTTCGTACGTTTGTGTTTCCTCTATCGATATATGTTTATAATCTTCATACACCTAGTATTGTTTAACAAATAGGCCTAAAGTATTTTTAGGAGTCCGAACTTGTGACTGTCCAAGGTGTGTAAAATTAGTATTAAACGACAGAATTCTGAACGGATCAAGTTTAAATTGAGTACATTTATGTATTTATGACCCAAACACGAACGTGTCACAGAAACACATACATTTTAATGTGGAGTGCAATTTTGGGGGGCAAATCATAAAATTTAAAAAAAGTTTCACAAACTGTATCGTGTGACATCTCAAATGAAAGGGCTTATTGCGAGGAGCACATTTTTTTTATTAATCTGAAATTCTTAGTTAAAAATATACTCAAGGAACTAGACAAAAAAAGACAATCCCCGTCTCCGATATCTCCGAAACGATCTTTCTAAAATTTTGAAAAAAATACTATTAATAAGCATTTTTTTAAAAATTTTAGAAAGGTCTTCACATAGATCAGGAAAATAATGAGAAATATACGGTTTAAATCAGTGGAAAACAATTGGGAGCAATACAGAAATTAAATTAAAAAAATACCGCATCACATGGCATGTTTAATGAAAGGGTTTGCTGCGAGGATCTCAAATATGTTTTTTTCTGAAATAATTTGTTAAAAAAATGTTAAAAAAATGTTTAAAAAATTCAAAAATATACCATTTCTGAGGCATTACAATTAAGAAAAAAATATATAATATACTTCTTATAATAAAAGTACCTTTGGTACCTAAAATACATTCGAGTTTCTGAACAAAAACTAACAAGTTTAATAATTCAGAACACTGCTGAATGTTCGGTGAGATGGTATGTTTAAATCGCTTATTTATCATATTTATGTCCACCACAGTGATAAAAGATCAGTAAAGTACGTATATATCTATATACGTACTTTACTTTATATATATATAGTACATCCTAGGTTTGCTGGAAAAAATATCTTGTTGTCTCTAACAAGATATTTCTTGTTAGGGACAACAAGATATTTCATATTTTAAGGTTTCCCTTGTATATATATTTTGTTCGCCTTAGCCATTTTTAGAGGTCTCTTCGTTAAATTGTTTAGTGCAATGAAATACAAAGTAAAGCACCGAAGAATGCTGAAAGATGTTACGTGAGTTATTTTTATAAATCTATTTATTTAAATATTTATATGAACCTGAACAGGCTCATAACAGGCTTATTGGTATAAAGATCAACGAACGATTTTAGATGTATAAGTCGAAAGCCGGAATTTCGTGTTCTGAACTTTGTTTGGACGAGTGAGGAGACTATGCTAAAAGGCCTGACCCCTCCGACGTGAGCCGTTTTGGTTTTTTGCTAACATCTCAAAAACAGCACATTGTAGGAGTTTAGATGTTCAACATAAGGAAACCCTATAAAATTCTCCACAACATTGATTCGTTTTTTTTACTTTTCCCAAACGTTGTCTAGTATATGAACACCGAAATAAAAATCAAAAATGTGTTTTTTTCCGCACTTTTTTATCATACATTGCTTGTCAACTTACAAACAGTTAATCTGAGGAAAAAGTTCCCCAAAGAAAAAGTAGACTTAAAATTTTCTTCAAAAATATATTGACATATGCTTGAATTCATCATCATTCGGAGTTCACAATCCTAGACAACGATACGGATTAGTTAAAAAGTGTATGAAACTAAAGTTGTAGAACATTTTATCAGCTTCCATTACGAAGTACAATAACATTTCCTATGATTTGTCATTTAAGAAAGCAAGATGTAAGCAAAAAACCTAAAACGAGACCTTATATACAGACACGTGCATTGCTTCTGGCCCCACACTAGGATACCCTGTGTCGTGGTAACCAGAAATAGCGAAGTCACACACAAATAAACATCCAAGCCATGGGGATTATATTTTCTTTACCCCCAGCCGGGGATCGAACCCGGGACCTCTCGCATGGTAGACAGAGACACAACCACTGCTTTCAACCTTTCTGCTTTCAACTTTTTCATCATTCCATCATTCCCCTTTTGAGCACTTATTTGCTTAAGCTTTAGGTTTCATCAAAGAACAGTGCCTACCTAAAATATATATTTTTAACTGAAAGTAGTTTTTCAAGTATTATAAATTTATCTTAATGTCAGGGATATTCATACTGATTCTTCGATTTCGAAAAGCATATTTCCGGTAAAGCTTTTATGAATACGGGCACGCGACCCCTGCCTCCCGGGCTAACACCAACTCATACCTTGTCTTCCTAGGAAGTGCTATCCTCTAATCCTACTCTCATATTCCTAACTAAACATCCTGCTCCCCTCCCCTCTTTTTACCCCTCTCCCCTCAAACCCACCAACCCGCACTGAACCAGCGTGGTGGGTATACGGTCTAAACCCCCTAAGAGCAAACCTAAACCCAGGAACCTAGTGAATAAATATAAGTTAGCTAGTCAATACTAAGGGAGGCCTTTGACTAGTAGTGGGAAGACCTATTGCTAATAATAATAGCATAATACTTCAATTCTCCAATTTCCGTGACAGGGGATTAGCCCATCGCCTCGGCTATAGAGATATGAAGGTTTCCTCGCGATATTTTCGATCATCGCTTGAACGGCCGTAGAATACTTTGACAAATTATTTATTTCACTGATACAAGGTCAGCACCGGATTCGTACCCGCACCCGCCTGAATCCACTAGACTACGGACGATCGCTTATACCTTATACCTAAACGTCTTTAAACCCGAATCAATACCAAGCGTAGTGGACAGGCCATTCATCTATTCTATGTAAGCACAGACAACCGTTATCCTTTCAGGTATCTCCGCCCTTATTGCTTCCGAAATAGGGGTGGTTTTAAACATGGTGAATAGGATTGGCAGGAACTAAGTATATGGGACAGTTTGGGCGCTAGGGAAGCAGCATGTGGGATTGACAGAGGCACGATTATCCAGGCGAGGGCCAATGTTGAGAAGGAAGAAAGGCGTCTCAGGAATAAATAGTTCGTTTATGAGGTGAGCGAAGGCAAATATCACCTTTTAGTCTACTTTTGCAATATGTTTCACAAGCAGGTATTCTGATATGACTTGTCGAATGTATTTGATGCAGAGCACTATACCAAACATCGATTATTAAAACGGTTCGTTGTTCGTAGTTTAGTATGGTATATTAATAGTGTCTAAAACAAAGTGTGTATTAATTTGCTTTAAAAACTTGTGTTTAAGAGCGTGTTTGAGTGTGTCGTTGAATTTGATCAGAGGTCTGTCCCTAACGTATTCTTCTCCATCAACCTGTACCAAGCCTCGACAAAATACTCAGCTTGATTTTTAAACGTCGATCGAAACGAGAGTCGAGACCGGCAGGTTTGAGGGGGCGGCATATATGGGCCAATTATTTTATTTATGACTTCATTGGGATGATTCTGTCGAGTGATTTAACCTACTTGAGTTATCCTTCATGACAAAGCGTATTGTTTCCTCATTACTTAACTTCCGCGGTGTGTGATCACTCATGGGGGCTTGATTGGGCTGCCGCCTTCTTTTAATAGCTGCTGTAGTAACTCGCTACTCTACTTGCTAACCATGAGAAAGATAGACAATTTAAAAAAATACAGTGAGTAGACACGTTAAGTACTTATTGTTTTATTTTGTGGGTGCTCAATAGATTATCGCCTCGGGTGCCGCCCCACGCTACTCCACTACCTTATAGTGCACAAATCATAAGGCTTTGATAAAAACCTATTTAAAAATTTATATGGTTTTGAAATAGGTTATCGAATTGTAGAGGTCGGGAGGGAAGAAAGTATGTGGATAGCCTACAGGCAGCAAATGTGTAAATCCGCCACTGTAAGCGAATCACGACTTTCGTCATTTCCCCAGTTTATTTGCCGTAGCAAGCCTATTTCTAATAAATCGTTCATTTCTTCACACTCCTCGTAAACATCCAACACTTGAGCATCAAAGGCGCGGCTTGACGCTGCAGTGAATTTTACGATTATATCCCAAAAGTCACATAATCTAAAAGTACGAGCCGGTCTCGCACGTAAAAGGTTCCTTACCAAGATCGAATAAAAACGCCAAAAATACGGTATTACTGGTATCCCATTCATTCTTCAACATAGTCTGTTCCAAGACTTTGAAAATATCTAAAAGTACCATACCTATTACAATACGCTATGGAGGTCAGACGGACCTTGGGTACGGTACCCCAAAAAGAACCCTATATATAACGCGGCAACACATTGTCCACCAATTAAAAGTGGCACTACCTTGCAACAAAACAAAGGTAACTAACAATAATCCTCCCCTACAGTTGCTCAAGTAAGTATTAATAAAATGTCCCTTGTTTTCGTACACACGCAGGAAAACAAAAGTTTCGGGGCCAATAAGGATAACGTGGGGAAAACACCAACATTTACCGTTCAACCTGAAATTCCTGATATGGTACAGTGGATAGAGTTTAATTATGCATTCATAGACGACCTCAACCTGCTTAACGGTAAGTTTTCAATAACAGAAACTTGTTCAACTTTCTATCGAATATGTTGGTCGTGCGTGCGTGGCGTTACATCTGGTGTCCACCAGCAGAACCTTCAAACAAACATGACATGACAGTGGCTGCAGTTGGTTGATGCCGCTTACACCTGGATCGTCAGGATCACGGAGATGCGAACATGATAGAATAAACTTGGCCAGACTCACGAGTCCACACCGGACGTAGTAGACCATGCTTGCGCTTATACTGCGTAATGATCAAAATGTCATGGCAATGGCCCTGAATGACGAAGTCCGGTTGAATCACAGATACTTCAGGAACTCGTTCTTCGTTGACGCTATGCAAGGAAAATACAAGTAAAATGGAAAGCAACAAGTGTGAAAGAGCTGACACGAAATACAGTAATATCATGTAAAATGACAAGAATTTGTTTGACATGAACCTATCCAATTTAAATCCGAATAATCTATTTTGTAAAAAATATCCCTTGTGTTGTGGACATTGTAAATGCTTGGTGAAACAGTGAATAAGCATGATGTCAGCTTTTAAAATAATCCAGGACGATACACCACTCACAGACAATAGACATGTTAAAAATATCGTCGTGTTATTGCTTTATGTTCTCCCAATTTATCTATGAAACTTAAAAAAATATTTTTCAGGCACAAACAATAAGAAAATGAGAAAACTCAAGGAATGTGCCGGCACATACGCCCGCCACAGATATGCGGAAATATCTGTTTCCACGTAATGTTAAGATAAGTTGACGACCGTCACAGATAAGGTATATTTATATTCATCACGTAGTTTTGTAGTAAGTTGTATATAAGCTTAGTATATCCCATAATAAAATAGTCTAGTATAGTCTAGTATTTTGCGCGCATCTCAAGCCTTTTACTTTACTCCCGAAGATGTCGCTCTCCTTATAATCGCCTCAGGGTAAAAGGAATAAATCACGTTCAACGTTAAGGATCAGAAACTCCTCGAAGCAAAGCAAAACGTCTTTTGAATTAGGAAGTCCACCAATGTCCTTTGAACCAATTTGACCACAACGTGAAAACGGCCAAGAAGCAAGTCGTCCTCAATTCATAAAGTCCCTAGTGCAAATAACATTATCTCAAAATGCGTTCAGTGCATATTGAGCTCTTTGGTGTACATCAATTATTGACTTTTCCACTTTTGCTAAAACTCTGTAGAATAAAATTATTGTTATCCTCATTTCATTGACTAAGTACGTTTCAAATTGCGGACATTTTACTCCCTCGACGTTTTACATTGCGTTCATTCAGTATAGCTGTAAAATCGAGTAAATCTGAGGATGCGGACTATATATACCACCAAGAACGTTTTTCTACAGGGACCAAATATGATGCTAAATGGTAGACACTTAAGTTAATTGACAGCTTGACATTCCACCTCTCTTTTCTGGTTGCCCTTGGATCTTAATTCGAACTAGTTATAACAGTTAATTAAATGGTGGCCAAGTGCGAGTCGGACTCGCCCGTGAAGGACTCCGTTGTAGCAAGTAATTATGTGACTGGATGATTGTGTTGTAAGTTTGTTTTTCATAGTGTTTATACAAATGACAAAGTTATCTTTGCGATTTTTAATAAATGTTTTATATTTTAAAAACTGCTTGTTTTATTTTGTTCAAACCAATTTTCGTTGAAAGTGATATTTTTTGTAGATTTTTCACTCTCTTACTTTAAAAGTAAGAAGAGGGGGTCCCCCACACATCTTTTCACTTTGGAAGGGTCTGTCTCTTTAAATTTTTACTTTGAGGAAAAATGACTTCAGTAACCTCAACGTCATTTTAAAGACCTATTTTTAAACACCACATATAGGTTTGATGAAAAGAAAATTTTTAATTTCAGTTCCATGTATGGCGAGCGCCCTTTAATTATTTAAATTTTTGTTTAAAAATAGTAAAGCATTTACAGAATACATCTTCATAGCAAGTTTCAACTGTGTAGTCTTAATAGTTTCTGCATAAAGTTGCTGTGACATACGGACGGACGGACGGACGGACAGACAGACTTGACGAAACTATAAGGGTTCCTTGTTTAATACGGAACCCTAAAAATCTGTCAGCTGTTATGCTATTTTGCATGCTATTTTCTATGCTATTTTGATCTTAGCATATTGCAAACAGGTCATTACACGGACCAGGTCTTTTACCGTGACTGCATAAAGGCTTGTGTTTGAACGATGACCAAAATTTCACTACCAATAAAACCGAAATAACTGCCAGAATGGAAAAAATTCTCAAAATTGTGTTTCTTGAAATACTGTAGAAATTAAGCTATTTTTTTTTTTAGACCATACAAATATATAACCCTCTAATAGTAGTTTATGTGACTGCTACATAATGGAGGGAATTAATACTCGAGAGTGGGTTTATGAAATGAGCCGAAGGCGAGTTTCATAATAATATCACTCGAGAGTTTCAATGCCTAATTATGTACAGTTACATACACTAGTTTATCTACACACATATCATAAGCTCTCTTTGATGTGTTCAGGAACCGCATGTTAGTCCGGCATTGTGGCATTTATCATTTCTCTGCACTTGTTTAGCTTGTTCAGTAGTACCAACTTCACAGACTAACTAGGGGCGGCACGCAGGCGGGCGTCGGCGTTCGAAATTCGAATGTCATAATATGTCGAAATATTGACACATTATGGTCATAATTAATATATCAATATTCAGATAAGAAATGAGTTTTTACCAACTAGTATATCATTATGCTGGTCGTAACGTGCGGTTTTTGGAAGCAGTAAACAGGGATTATGATACGTGTGTAGATAAAGTTAATTTTAGATCAAATATTTTATAGTATTGCTAAATAGATGTCAACAATATTTTATATCACGACTTACAATTTACTAATCTTTGCAGAGACAAAAAGCTAATTGTCGATGTTGCAATATTTTTATTAATACCAATTATAATATTGCGTATCGCAAACACATGTTATTTGTTTATTATTTTATGATTTGATTAAATATAATGAAATAGCCAAATAGTACTGCATACATGGCTAAAGTATCAATAACTTTATCAATCAATATCAATAATAACTTTATTTCAAATAACTTAACATACTCTAACACCAACAATAACTCATAAAAACTAGGTATTTGTACATAGTCAGGTCATAAGTTCTGTCACATGTACAATATGAAATAATTTAGACATGTTTATTATTTATGTAAACATTTATATAGCAAAATGAACTTAATAAAACATAGATTCTTATGGTAATAAAGTTTATTCAAAATGACCCCCGCGATTTTGAATACATCCCTTTATTCTGCGCGGCCAGTCGTCTATCGCAGCACGAACAAGGTCCATGTCAATATCGGCGGCTGCCTTAATGAAGGATGCCTTGAGTATCTCCAAATCAGGATGAGGCTTTGAGCAGGCATTTTCCTCCAAGTGTTGCCATATTTTGTAATCTAACGGACTCAAATCTGGACTGGAGGAGGGCCAGTCTTCGTGCCGGATGAAGTCGATTTCACGCGCCGCCAGCCAGTCCTGTGTGCTTTTCGCTCTATGAGCTGGCGCAGAATCTTGTTGGAATACCCAGTGCCTGTTATTAAACATGGTATGAGAAACAGGTTCCACAAGGTTCTTGAGGACTGTATTTTGATACACAACTGCATTCGTTTTTACGCCTTTCTCACAAAAATGTACCTCAGTTAAGCCCCAATAAGAGACTCCCAACCAAACCATGAGCCAGGATGGAAAATGACCTCGTTGGACACGCGGAATACGGTTGCTCGCTTCTTCACTGCTGTGTGCGTACACCTTATCATTTTGTTTGTTGTAGCTCTCTTCCACGGTGAAATTTTTTTCATCCGAAAAAAGAATTTCCCGATGCTTTTTTCCCGCGTACCGCTTCAACAAAGCGCGGCATCTCTTCAGACTCAGGTCCATTAAACGAGCGTTTAAACGATGTCCTGTTTTTCTTCGATATGCCCTAAGCCCTAAGTCTTCATTTAACACCCTTTTCACCGTGGTCCTGCTTAACCCCATCTGAAGGGCCAACAGTTTCTGCTTACGTATGGGATTTCTTTGAATTCGCGCCTTCACAGCTTTTATCACTGCTGGAGTCCTAACAGAGCGAGGGCAACCACTTCTTGACCTGTCATCTACACTAGAGTCTTCATTGTATCGTTTTATGGTACGATAAACGAATCTTTTGGTTAATTTCAAATTTTTCAGTAAGTCGAAAATCTGAATTGGCGCGTAACCGCAACGATGCAACGCAATAACTGCGACACGGTCTTCTTTAAGTGTCCACTCCATATTTAAAAATGAGGGAAATTCTAAAAAGTACACATTTTTATTTTCATGAAAAATTCGAAATTCGAATTCAATAAACTTTTTTGTGGCCAGCGTTCTAAATTCAAAAGTTTTTATGGTGTGACAGAACTTATGACCTGACTATGTATAATACAACATTATGTGAGTTGTTGTAGTGGTAGTGAGTAGTGTAGTGCCCTCCGTACTAGTCAAGACTGTATGACGGCAGAGCATTGCTCTTCTCACAGCTGAACAAAACTAAAACAATTTGCTATAGACTCCTGTCTAAGTTTATAAGATTGTTATTGGAGCAGAGTGCAGTATAAGTACTAATATAGAATAAATAGTTAACAACTTATAAGTAATTTAGGTATAATATAGAAATAGAAATATAGAAAATATATATATTGCATATTTTAAATATATGTAGGTATAGTTATATGTCAAAAATAAAAAAAAAAAACAAAAATTGTTTATTTCATAACAAAAACATGTTTGCACAGACGTGGGATCTCCTTTTAAGTATTGCAATACCTGTATCAGGAGATACCTACCTTCCACAATGAACATTTAAGAAATAAACACATTTATGTATTTGTTTAAAAAAATTCTAGTGTGTTAACTAAGTGTCATTTGCACAGATAATTTGTGATTAGTGCGCTAAGCGATTATTACATTGTTATTATTGTTATTATACAACTGCTAAATAGCATCATAATTTTGGTGCAAATGGACCTAAGTAACAATAATGAAAAGTTGTCTTACTGTTGATAGCAACAGTAAGACAACCTCTCACCACCATCACTACAGAAACTTATATTTAATATTAAATTTAATCAAAGTATTAACATAAGTAATTAATACTTAGGAAGTTAATTCTAAAATACTGTAATTATATAAGTTACATATGTATGTATTCATATGCTTGTTTATACAATATAGGCTATTATGATACAGTTTTAAACAATACATTGTTAAGTGGAACGTTTGAACAAAGATTCAACCTCATCATAGTCCAGACTTGTAAGCCATTTTATAAGCGATTGTTTAACATCTCTAGTAGTGAGTTTGTAAATACTTAATATTTTATTTATTTTATTGTAAAGAAAACTTGCTTGTATTTTATACTGTCTTTGGGCAAAATTCGATTTGTACTGAGTAATATCAGAAACTGTGTAATGTCGTGGAGTTTCAGGTAGATTAGGGTTAAATGGTAATTGTCGGTGTTTTTTAATAATTGTATTAAGAATGTAGATTTTCCTGATAGAAAATAAGTTGGATTTAAGATAGAGTTGAGTGGTGGGAAATCTATAAGGTAGGAAGTACATAACCTTTATGAGGGATAGTTGAGATCTTTCAAGTTCTAAGAATCTCGTTTTAGTTGCTCCACCCCATATCGGGATGCAGTAAGAAATAATGGATTGAACCAGTGCAGTGTATATTTGATTTAGTAGTGACCCCAGTGTAACATGTCTTAGCTTTTTTAAAATCCACATCATCTTTCTAATCCTGTTAGTTACCAGTTCAATATGATAAAACCAAGACAACCTTTCGTCCAGCATAATACCCAAATATTTTACTTTAGGAAGCTTATCCAACACCGGGCAGTCACACGTGTCAGATGGTTGGTTACAGCTGTGTATTTTAATTTTGAAGTTAGATTTGGGTTGGGTTCGTTTGTTCATAGTAAAGCACATATAATTAGTTTTAGACGTGTTGAGGGATAACATGTTATTTTTTAGCCAACAGTTAATTATTGTTAGTCCTTTCTCAGTCAGCTCCTTGGTCTCTTCCCAAGATTGACCATGGAAGACGATTGCAGTGTCATCTGCGTAGGAAAATATTTGAGCATTACTAAGCTTAAGGGAATACATGTCATTAATATAGATCAAAAAGAGTGTAGGCCCAAGGACACTTCCTTGGGGAACTCCATATGTAATGTCAGACTCCTCACTAATATGTGATTCTATTTTAACTTGTTGCTTACGTTCACTGATTGATGGGCGTTTTCGCGCCAAATGGTCTGCTGTCAGTTCGATCACACGATTTTTGGCAATAAATTGTAGTATTTTAATGTTTTTTTTGAACTTGTGGTCTATTCGACTTGACATACTTGCAAGTGAAAGCGAAAATAAAGTCTATTCAATTTTTCTACGACATAAATTTAATAAAAATCGGTCGGACTCGTATACGAAGGGTTGCGTACCATAGTGAAAAAACCAAACTCGTCGTCCGTGAACATACCACAGAGCAAACGTACTAAGAATCGCTCCATCGTATAAAAATTGTGTTTACCTGTTATAAGAATCAGTTATAGTATAGAACAATACATAACCCAAGACCAAGGATCTATGCACAGTGTGCGACTGCTATTTCCCGCTAAAAGTGTCAAAAGTGCATAGAAACCATTGAAATAAAGTGCAATTGCAGTGCTTTGGCAATCTTATAGTGCGGGTGGCTCAAAATAACAAGTGAACCAGTCATACACAAATACCGTACATTGCGTGCATCAGCAATTGCTACTCGGCCATTGATATCGAGTTTTTCGTAACAGGGTTTTCAAGCGACGCTGGCTCGGCGGTTAACGCGGCTGCATCATATCGATCGAGTCGCAGTGGACCGGGTTCGATTCTCAGAAACTGGAGTAAACTTTTTGTTCGCTCTGACTAGTCTGCCGATGCACTGCTAATCAACGGCAGGGGGCGCAACATTACCAGTACTACCAGCAAGCAAACAGCGCTACTAGCTCCAAACATAGAGGGCACCACCAATTCGATGACTCATCCTCACCTAGATCGTAAATCGTAACCTTGACATTCTTTATCTATACATAAAAGAAGTGGATTCACAAATTGGCAACAGATAGCAGTAACAGCGGTGGTGGAGTCGGCTAAGCGTTCGACTTAATACGCCATTGAATAAGAAACGTGGGTTCGAGCCCAAGGTGACGTGACCATTTTTTTGTTGCTCAATTTTCAACTGAGATCGTACTTCAATCTATAAGTCGAGTAAAAATGCAGAACTTCCTTGAAAACATCACGTTTCGACGCCAGCGCAACCATTCAGAATCAGAGTCAAATAACAGTCATGCAATGGAACGGACATTAGATGGCACAGCAAGTAGCCTACCCAATATATCAGACGACGACGATTACAGCGAGGAATTAAAGCAAATGAAAGGAAGAATTAAAATATTAACTATTGAATTACAAAGCGCTCATGAGGGAATTTCTACGCTAAATCTAGAAAACACTGAATTGCGAGCAAAAAATTATGAACTAACAAAACAAAACCAACTTCTTAAAACGGTTACGTCATCTCCTACATCTCTAAGAACTCCATCAAAAAACAAAAGCCAATCAAACATCACATCGCAAGCTCAAAAACAGCTCCAGGTGGAATCTGAAAACACTAATTCGACTTCTATAATTAAAAATGATGCAAAAGAAACTCAAAACGCAAAAGCCAGAGAAATAATAAAACTAACAAAAAAAGCTACATCCTCACAAAAAGCTCATATAAAACAGACTGGATGTAATGCTGATGTGACGAATCAGGCACAAAAAGAAAAGCACTCTGAAAAGCAAATACAAACAGACCAATCAAATCAAATAAGAAGAAAACCCAGACTGTGTGTAATTAGCGACAGAAACAGAAACATCCTGCAAAATCTGGAAGACTTATTTGCCGAAAAGTTTTCTTTGTGTCACTTTTCGAAACCATCAGCACATATATCCGAACTTCTAATGGGAATGGAACTCAAATTGTCCAAACTTACAAAGGAAGATTTCTGTATAATTCTCTTAGGTGAATCAGACTTCAGAACAACACAAAACTACATAGAGATTATACAATTACTGAGCAGTGTTTTAGAAAAAATAACACATACAAATGTAATAATTTGCCCACCTACGTACATCTGTGGAGCTCTGTTGTTTAATTATAGAGCTGAACTATTCATAAATCTGCTATACCTTGATGTTGAAACACACAAGCACTGCTGGTTTTTGGACACGAACCTGAATTTGTCACTGGATATGTTTTCTAGTACCACAGGCAAACTTAACAAACATGGCATGCGGCAGATCGTAAAGGATATAAAAAAGTTTATTGAGGTGGGCTATTCAATCCACACTAACATACAAGAAAAAGATTCAACTGGAAAGGACAATAATATATTTTTTCGAGACTAAATTTTTAAACATAATTCATCAAAACATAGCCGGGCTTTTAAATAAATCAGACCTATTGACGATTAACCTAGAGGAACTCAGAGACAAAAACATAAACATAGATGTCATATGTGTAACAGAACATTTTATAATGACAGGACAGGAATTATTTTTAAAAATACCGAACTACGATCTGGCGGCATGTTATAGTAGAAATGAGAGCAAACGAGGCGGATCTTGTGTACTTGTGCATAAGCAATATAAATACAAAGACCTCCCGGAAATTACAAAAATGTCCTTAATGAACATATTTGAGTGCTGTGCAATGGAGCTAATTGACCTTAAAATCATAGTTATTTGTGTGTACAGAGTTCCAAAGCAAAATAATTTGAACCTATTTTTTAAAAGACTAGAGAAAGTGTTAGACTATGCCTCTAAACTAAAGTCTCATAAAATTGTAATAGCTGGAGACTTTAATATTGACGTCCTAAAGAATAATAATATTACTCTCGATCTGGAATGTTTATTCCTCAATCACAATATGAAATTGGCAATCAGGCAGCCTACTCGCCTTGCTAGCAAAACCTGCATAGACAATTTTGCAATTAGTTATAAAAAATGTAAGACTGAGGTGTTAGAATTCGGCCTCTCTGATCATACTGCGCAAATTATAACTATTCCAGTCAAAAAAACACTAAAATTAAAATACTGGCGCCAAATAAACAGAGACTACAGAACGGAAAATATTAATAAATTTGTAGATTGCATAAAATCAATTTCCTTCTCAGACGTTTACAGTGCTACTAATCCTACATTGTCATACAATAGATTCATGGACAATTTTAATACTTTCTATGACCTGTGCTTTCCAAAAAAAACATGTATAATAAAGGTTTGTCCCAAACCCAAATGGGTCTCCCGAGGCATCAAAATATGAAGCAAAAAAAAGAAAGACTTACTTTGGAAATATAGACTACAACCAAATATTACAAATAAATTAAATCTTAACAACTATACTAAATTATTTAAAAAAATCATATATCTGACAAAAATGGCACAAAACAGTAATAAGATAAAAACATCAGTAAATAAATCAAAAACAACTTGGCAAATAATTAATCAAACGAGGCACAACCTTCCTAAAGAACCAATCTCAAAAATAAAGATCAATGACACACATATAACAGAACCATTAAATATAGCCACAGCTTTTAATGACTATTTTATTCAAAAAATTATACCTGTACCGGATTCAGGGAAAAAAGTGACACGTCTCATAAACAATCAAACAAACTCAATGTTTATGGCACCAAGTTCACCCTATGATATTCATAAAATAATAAAAAATCTAAAAAACACAAATAGTGTGGGTGTAGACGATATATCAACAAAAATTATTAAGGCGGTAGGTGAATATATATGTCACCCGCTAAGCTATATAATAAATCAAAGCATAGAAATGGGCATATTTCCGCAGGATCTCAAGCTCACACTTGTTAAGCCCCTTTTTAAAAAAGAAAATAAAGAATTAATGGAGTACTACAGACCAATTACCTTGATCTCTATTTTTTCTAAAATATTTGAAAAGTACTATTACAATGAATTAAATACATATTTAGAAAAAAATTACATCCTTTGCGACGAACAAAAAGGTTTCCGTCGAAATAAAACAATTAATATGGCAGTATATGAATTCCTAAAAAATGTTATGTGTCAAATGGATAAAACATCTCCAGTCTGTGCTATATACTGCGACATGACACAAGCGTTTGACTATGTGGACCACAAGATCTTAGTAAACAAGCTTGACGCTTACGGGATAAGAGGTAACATTCTGGATTTAATACGCTCATACTTAACAAATAGATTTCAAATTACAGAAATTTCAAAGCTAAACTATAAAACAAAGACAGAAGAATCTTACAGATCCAAAGCACGTAAAACAACTCACGGCGTTCCCCAGGGCAGTGTTTTAGGACCGCTATTATTTATTATATATATTAATGACATGCCAAAATCGATCAATCATCCGATATCTCTATTTGCTGATGACAGCACAGTTACTATCAAGCATAAAGACGGTAACTACAAATTTGACATAAATAATTCTCTGACATCTATAATAAAATGGCTTGACAACAATAACTTAAAAATTAATCTTAATAAAACCAACATCATGCACTTCAGCCAAAGGACAAAAAATAATGACATAAAATTAACGTATCAAAACAATACCATAAATGAAGTTGAAAGTACCAAATTTTTGGGGTTGACAATAAACAATAAACTGAACTGGAAAGACCACATTAATGAAATGACAAAAAAAAACAGCAGTTCTTCCTATGTTCTACACAAACTGTCAACAATTGTCAGCATAGAAGCATTACTTACGGCATATTACGGACTAATAGAATCAGTCCTTAGATATGGAATTATATTCTGGGGCAATTCAACGGACAAAGAAATAGCTTTCAAAATACAGAAACGATGCTTACGAGCTATGTTTCATATCAAGACTATCGAATCATGTAAGCCCCTTTTCACCATGCACCGAATTCTTACACTTCCGTCATTGTATATACTCGAAGTAGCAACATTTGTGAAAACTAACCCTCATCTATTTCCACACCTTTCCGAAACGGTGACTCGAAATAGACGTGACGAAGAAAGACTGCGCCTTTTCTCCTCGAAAACGGCATTACTTCACAAAAGCATATTTTGCATGGCGCCTATCATATTTAATAAAATACCGACGAGTTACAAACAATTAAATTCACGTCTATTTAAGAAAAAGCTGAAATTACTACTCATTGACAAATGTTATTATAATAATTATTAATTTGTAATAGTGCATGCACTATTACAAATAAAAAGTACAAGTATCATGATACTTGTACTTTTTTTTGAATGAATAAAAAATCTTATAATGTAATGTACAAGACTTTTTAAGTGATAAATTGTAATCTATTTTGACATAATCTTTAATTTAAATGACTCAATCATGTAATATAAACGTACTAAGCTAATACAATTTTGACCATCTACCGTAGATGTAATGTCCACATTTTAATGTTTTTGAATTATTTTAAAACTATAAACAAAACCGCGCCCAGACTTTTCCGTCCACTCAAATTTGTACGCTGCTATCAGCAGAACATGTTGGGTCTAATGTATTGTATATCTCTATCAAAAGTTGCATGTTTTTATTTTATGTAACTTGTTTGACACGTGTTCTTAGCAAATAAATGTATCTTTATCTTTATCTTTATCTTTACTGAGATAGTCTATAAAAAGAGCTAGCGGGTAACCTCTAATACCAATACTTTCTAGCTTGTTTATAAGGGTAGGAATATAAACAGTATCGAAGGCTTTCTTCAGATCAAGGAACACCGTTAAGCATTTAAGTTTGTTGTCTACACGTTCAGTTATTAAGGAACTGAGATCTGAGACTGCGTCTTCAGTAGATCTTGCCTGTCTAAATCCATATTGCGAGGGAGATAAAATATTGTTTTTTTCTAAGTATTTAAGAAGTCTGTTATTTAATAGTTTTTCTAATATTTTGGATATCGAAGGAAGAACAGAAATAGGTCTAAAATTATTAATGACTTCTTTGTTACCATTTTTGTACACTGGTGTTATAATAGCTTGTTTTAGACGCGACGGGAAGATGCCTTGTTGAAAACATATGTTGGCGAAGTGACAGATTACAGGAATTAGAAGAAACTTAGAAAGTTTTAGAAAACATGGTGATATATTGTCGAGACCGGGAGAACTACCTGATTTCAGATTTGAAATGATTCTATTGACCTCTTGTGGGTCAGTGTCAAGAAGAACAAAGGATGAGGGTTGTGACATGACAGATCTTCCTGTTTCAATTTGGATTTTATTACTATATGATTTGTCGGATGTGATTTCCTGGGCAAGTTTTTTTCCAATGTTGGCAAAAAATGTATTTACGTAGTTTACTGAGTCTTTCGGGGTTGATTTGAGATTTAGGAGACTAGAGTTTTTAGATTTGGTATCATTAAGATTTGTAATCGCTTTTATGGTTTGCCAAAGAGTTTTAGGGTTTTTTGTTGAGCTAGCTAGTAATTCTTTTTCGTATTGACGTTTCAGTTTCTTTATTAGGTTATTGCAGTAGTTGCGGTATCTTTTATACGTTATTCTAAGAATTTCATTATGGGGATCTAAGCGTAGAGTTTTCTGAAGTTTGTTTCTATTATTTATGCAGCGTAATATGCCACTGCTTATCCATGGTTTTATTGTTCTTTTATTTCTAGGAATTCGGACTATTGTGCTGTTTTCTTCTAAAGAATCAGTTATTTTATGTATTAATAAGTCAAGTATTATGTTAGGGTTATTTAAAGTAAGTAGTAGTCCTAGATTTTTTTGTTCTAAACTTTTTAAGGCATTATCGTAATTTATATTAATTTTACTTCTATTGATTTTATTTCTATGTTTAGAGTATTTCAAATTTAAAAATGTCATGAGTAGGTCCGTGATAGTTGTGTTTAATACAGCTATAAATGTATTATACTTGGTTGTTTGTAGTTTTAGAAAAAAGCGATCTAGGCAGTTATCACCTCTAGTAGGGAGCAAATGACCTGGAAGCAATCCATGAAGAGCGTTAATATCTAAGTATTTTATTATGTTGTTTCGTTCTGTTGAAGTTTCATTTTCCTTAGGAATAATACTAATATTTAGGTCACCAGCTATGATTAAATTTCTCTTAGTTTGTAAAGACTCTAAGTGGTTATTAAAAGAGGTGATAAATGGGTCAATGTGACTATTGTGGGATGGCGATCTGTATATTCCAAGGATAGAGACATCTTCGATATTAATTTGTAAACAGGAGGCATGCTCAAGTTTTATTTCGGTAACATTAGCATTAAGGTTGTTTTTGACATAAACAACTACGCCATCACTCTTATTCAAAAGGTTGCAAGTAATGTGGGAAGAATAAGATTCTAATAAAGGGACTGGTTTGTCATGATTTAGCCAACATTATGTTACTATTAATATATCAGCTTCATACTTTAATTGTGATAATGTTAGCTCAAGATTATCAAAGTTAGCACAAATACTCCTTATGTTTTGTGATATAATTGAGAGACTATTATCATTTGAAGGCATAAATTGATGAAGATCTAAGATATCACACGACACTGAATGTGCACAACTTGTGTTGTCTAATTCATTCAGAGTTTTTAAATTACTATCCATTAGGAGGCATTATTAAAGTCCTATCGGACTCTGAGGGCAATGTGATGCTCTTAGAAGATATAGTAGAACTCTGGGTAGGAGTAATTTGTGTCAGGCTCAAACATTTTACATTAGCAGGTCTATTGAGGCTGTATAGTGTTCCAACATTTACAGTTATATTGTAGAATACAGGTTTGTAACTTATATCGTTCTGAATTTCGATAGATGACAAATTATTTAAAGATAGCACTAGCTAGTGTGAGATTGAAATGTGATCGTTTAAGTATATGTATAGTCACTTGTTATTATTGGCCGAAAAGGTCGCTAGTTGTTTATCGGACCTAATTACAATTACAAGTTGTTATGTAGATTTTATACTATCATACATAATATTGTTTGGATATGTATTTTTTAAATATAAATAAGTAAATAATATACATAATGCTTCACTTCAAACAAAAGCTTCCAAAAGATTTTCCGTAAGATCGTGTCTAATGATATAAAATACTTATCCAGCATTTTCGAGCAGGAGTTGGTGTTACATTCTTTGAATGTTGTGAGAATCTTATTGATTTTATTATAAAGAAGGGGCCCACGGAAGTGACCAAATGAATGGACAAACATTGTGCGACAATAGGGAATCTCGTATACACGATCTTTTCTACGTTTCTCTGTAGTGTCGCGACCAGGTATCGAATGTTGGTGTATCAGTAATGCCTTTATATAGAGTTGTCGGACTGTAAGCACAGAGTATTCCCTGTATAGATCGGTAGTGGAGGACATGAAGTTTTTAAAGTTGATAACTTTGATAATTGCTCTCTGAGCTCTCTCAAGTTTCAAGAGGTTGGTCTTGCCGGTCCCACCCCACGTCCAAAGAGCGTAGGAAATTATTGACTGGCAGAGACAATAATAAATAGACCTAACTAGATGTGGATCCTGCAGATGTCGTAATTTTTTAAAAATACATATTAGTTTTCTTACTCTGCCTGCTAATACCCGAACCTGTTCTTTCCAATTGAGACATTGGTCAACAATCACTCCCAGATATTTGATTGTTTTGGTAGACGTGAGAGAAGGGCATGAGCAGGCTGTAACATTCTGGCAAGAGTGGGCCCTCAGACTAAATTCCGGTTGTGGCTGACCATTTTTTCTCATACTGAAGGAGATGTATTCGGTCTTAGATACATTTAGTGTAAGAATGTTACTGTTCAGCCAATTCAGAACTAGTCTAAAACCAGCCTCTGCCAAGTCTTTGACATCACTCCATGATTTGCCATTAAAAAGAAGTACAGTGTCATCGGCGAAGGTAACAATTTTGCAATTCTTGAGTTTGAGCAAGCACAGATCGTTGATGTAAATAAGGAATAATGTAGGTCCAAGGACTGAACCTTGGGGAACACCAAACGATACAGCTGCTTCGGTACTTGTTTCCTCATCAATCCTGACATACTGCCGCCGACCACTCATGTAGCTCTTAAACAATTGAAGGGGTTCACCTCTCACACCCAGGATTTCAAGTTTCTGAAGCAAAATGGGGACAGAGACTGTATCAAATGCCTTGGCCAGGTCAAGGAAAATTCCTAGGCATTTATTGCTGTCATCCAGTTCCTTGGCCACATGAGTCACAAGGCCATCAATTGCATCTGAAGTGGACTTTCCCCTTCTAAAACCATATTGATTTGGTGCCAGGAATTTACTTTGCTCCAAATAGTTAATAAGTCTAGAATTAATAACCTTTTCCAAAATTTTAGACAGGACTGGAAGCAGGGAAATTGGCCTATAATTATTAACACCATCTCTTTCGCCATTCTTATAAATAGGAATTACGACTGATTTTTTCAACACATCAGGAACCACGTTCTCAGAAAGACATAAGTTGCACAAATATGTAATCGGCTTGATAAGGATATCTTTGGCAGTTTTGAAAAACATAGATGAGATACCATCCCATCCAGCAGAGGCCGTGTTCTTAAGAGACATTATAATTTTTCTTATTTCAATCTCATCAGTGGGTAAAAGAGAAGTAGGTAATAAATTGAATCAATGGTAGCAAAATTTTAATCGCACATCAAAAATACTGATTTGCACAGCAAAAAAGGATCAACAAAACACTTTTTACGTTTTAAATATTTTATCTACACACTTATCACAAACCCTCTTTACTGCGTACAAAAACCGCACATTACGATCAGCATAATGTTAGACTACTTGGTAAAAACTCACTTCTTATCCGAATTTTTTTCTACATATTATGACATTGAAATTTCTAACGCCGACGCCCGCTTGCGTGCCGCTCCTACTTTTTTTGTGAAGTTGGTACTACTGTAAATCTAAACAAGTGCAAAGGAATTATCAATGCCACCATGCCAGTCGAACATGTGGTTCCTGAACACATTAAAGAGACCTTATGATATGTGTGTAGATAAACTAGTGTATGTAACAGTACATACTTAGGCATTAAAACTCTCGAGTCGACTCGCCTTCGGCTCGTTTCATAAACCCACTCTCGAGTATTAATGCCCTCCATTATGTAGCAGTTACATAAACTACTATTATGTGTACTTAAGTTTATGTTTTAAGTATTTTTTGTTTTTCTTACACGTTCAACCTAAGATACCGCAGTATTTTGTCCCGATATTTAGTGTGCAAATAAGTATTTTTAATGTGCAGTTTAATATTTCCGAAAATACACAGTCAGGTCATAAGTTCTGTCACATAATAAAAACTTTTTAATTTAGAACGCTGGCCACAAAAAAGTTTATTGAATTCGAATTTCGAATTTTTCATGAAAATAAAAATGTGTAGTTTTTAGAATTTTCCTCATTTTTAATTAAGGAGTGGACACTTAAAGAAGACCGTGTCGCAGTTATTGCGTTGCATCGTTGCGGTAACGCGCCAATTCAGACTTTCGACTTACTGAAAAATTTGAATATAACCAAAAGATTCGTTTATCGTACCATAAAACGATACAATGAAGACTCTAGTGTAGATGACAGGTCAAGAAGTGGTCGCCCTCGCTCTGTTAGGACTCCAGCAGTGATAAAAGCTGTGAAGGCGAGAATTCAAAGAAATCCCATACGTAAGCAGAAACTGTTGGCCCTTCAGATGGGGTTAAGCAGGACCACGGTGAAAAGGGTGTTAAATGAAGACTTAGGGCTTAGGACATATCGAAGAAAAACA
The DNA here is from genome assembly GCA_949825045.1 of Argyresthia goedartella. Lineage (NCBI taxonomy): Eukaryota > Metazoa > Arthropoda > Insecta > Lepidoptera > Argyresthiidae > Argyresthia > Argyresthia goedartella. The sequence goes on along the minus strand of OX463820.1, from coordinate 11,778,463 downwards.
GGACATCGTTTGGACGCTCGTTTAATGGACCTGAGACTGAAGAGTTGCCGCGCTTTGTTGAAGCGGTACGCGGGAAAAAAGCATCGGGAAATTCTTTTTTCGGATGAAAAAATTTTCACCGTGGAAGAGAGCTACAACAAACAAAATGATAAGGTGTACGCACACAGCAGTGAAGAAGCGAGCAACCGTATTCCGCGTGTCCAACGAGGTCATTTTCCATCCTCGCTCATGGTTTGGTTGGGAGTCTCTTATTGGGGCTTAACTGAGGTACATTTTTGTGAGAAAGGCGTAAAAACGAATGCAGTTGTGTATCAAAATACAGTCCTCAAGAACCTTGTGGAACCTGTTTCTCATAACATGTTTAATAACAGGCACTGGGTATTCCAACAAGATTCTGCGCCAGCTCATAGAGCGAAAAGCACACAAGACTGGCTGGCGGCGCGTGAAATCGACTTCATCCGGCACGAAGACTGGCCCTCCTCCAGTCCAGATTTGAGTCCGTTAGATTACAAGATATGGCAACACTTGGAGGAAAAGGCCTGCTCAAAGCCTCATCCTGATTTGGAGTCACTCAAGGCATCCTTGATTAAGGCAGCCGCCGATATTGAAATGGACCTCGTTCGTGCTGCGATAGACGACTGGCCGCGCAGAATAAAGACCTGTATTCAAAATCGCGGGGGTCATTTTGAATAAACTTTATTACCATAAGAATCTATGTTTTATTAAGTTCATTTTGCTATATAAATGTTTACATAAATAATAAACATTTCTAAATAATTTCATATTGCACATGTGACAGAACTTATGACCTGACTATGTATATATTTATCTGTTACTCTTTAAGTAAAACAACATTTTAGAGATCGTTTATCCATTTTGGTAAGCAAAAATATTTTTAATAATTATTCTGATGAGTGTATCTTTATTTTGGAACATAAAGAATTGTTTTTCAGGCACATCGGTGTAATAATAATAATCCTTAATTGCATAGAAAACACAGTGGAAATTATAACAGAAACAGTATGCAAAGGTGAGCTTATTTCTAAAAAGAAATTTCTTACAGCTAACCTGTGAAGAATAGAGAAAAATAAAATATAGAGAGGTAGTCCTAGTGTACAATTAAGAGTTAAAAGAAATAAATAAAATAAATATACTATCAAATAAATCACAATACACCCTACGTAATTACTATAAAATAAATAAATAGAATACAATAAATAAATAGATATACATAAATACTATGAGATACCCACTATTCGGAAGAGAGGAGATGCTGTTTCAATTTTTTCTTGAAAGTGACCAAGGATTTGCAATCCCTTATAGCGCAAGGAAGTGCATTCCACAAACGTATTGCCCTTAACCTAAACGAGTGCTCGTAAGCAACAGTGTTGTGCTGAGGAATTGACAAAAGTGACACCGTGTGAGATCTCCGAAGTCTATCCCCTGAGAAAAGATACTCAAAACGTTCACGAAGATATGCAGGGTAGCACGGATTTCTCAAAATATTGAAGAGGAAGGAGAGAATGTGCATATCACGACGAAGTCGGATCGGGAGCCAGCCTAATTCCCTACGATATTGGGACACGTGGTCGTACTTACGAAGTCCGAAAATAAACCAATAATATATGGTGTAATATATGGAGATCATATATTTTACTAGGTATTTAGTCTTAGGGACAAAAAATCATTATGGTGATCATTTAAATTGAAGCCCTGCATAAATGCGGACGTCATGTTGCGCCGATGAGAGACTGCGTGTAGGGACTGACGTGGGCGGTCTCAAATAACTTCATACAACGAATTCAAATTTAAATTACTGTTGTTAGGACGCTGCCAATTTGGTTTTGTTAAATGTGAGCTCACCTTACACAGTATTCGAAATTCTGAGGCCCAGATGCACATCCAACAACTCAAAAATTAACGGACACTCAAATATGTGCTGTCACCGTCTCTCTTGGGAAATGACAGCGCCTCAGTACGCCATTAAAGCGGCACTTTATTTGCCATAACATTACGGAAGAAATATTGTTTCTAATAGAGTAATAATTTTATACAAATCTTTTATTTTACTGCAGCCACAAAAAGAAACAAAAGAAAATCAGATGTGTCGCTCCAAAATCAAATAATAACAGTCCTAGCAAGCAGGCAGTCCGCATTGTCGTGCATTAGGCACATTAGGTGGCTAGCTATGTAATGCACTGTGACACTACGTTTATCCGTGATTACACTCTAAACCCGAATAACAAGCCCTTGAAAACCCAACTCTACGATCCTGAGGGAGGGTCGAAAACTGATGGAGTAGAGACTGGTTGTTAGGCGGTTTTGGACTTGGTAGTGAGCTGACTATTTGTAGCATGAGATAACAGTGCACGAACGTTCTCCGGACCTGTTGATGATAAGCAGTGTCATCGATAAGCCAGGACCTGATGGACGGGCGCGGGCAGAATTTCGGCAAATGCATATTTCATGACTTGGTTAAATAGTTTACGGGCTTAGCGTCACCTATTTAGTTTCTCTAAATGCTTTTGTGGATCTAAGTTTATGGTGTTACTGCTGGGAATATTCTTGATTATATTTACATGCGCGCTACTGTGCCTGAACCACCCCGAAAGGGAGAACACGTTATGCTACATTTATTTTGTTAACATTTACGGTAACAAACTTTTAATTTTATCGATGTAGCATAATTAATGGTATAACTATAGTAATTGGCGTTTCATTGCCTCAATTTAAAGTTTTGTTTGGAATCGTGTTTCAATTGTTATGAGTCTTTTAACAATCGAATATAAATGAACAGCAGTTTATCATACTACTGTCTGTAAATTGATTTTAATTTATGATTTTGATCAGTTCAGATGGAACATTCTCAACCACATTAGAGTCACACATTGGATCTATGTATCGTAATCAAAAATCTGATTTGCACGGCAAAAAAGGATCAACAAAAACACTTTTTATTTCATAAATATTTTATAGTTTAGGTTTTAAGTATTTTTTGTTGTTCTTACATGTTCAACCTATCACGAAGGATAAAGGGATAAAACACCTAAGCTACCGCAGCTAAGCTGTCGTAACGTAGACTACGAAGATTTGCGGCGTATTCGCGTTACGAAATTTTGGTTGGTTATAAAATGGAAATATTAATATGCACATCAAAAATACTAATTTGCACAGCAAATATCAATATATTTGCTGTGCGAATACGCCGCAAATCTTCGTAGTCTACGCTACGACACCGTAGAGTCCATGTTACGAAAAATTGCAAGATTACAAGATCCACTCAATCTTCTTAACTAAAATGGAGCCATTCTTAGAAACGCATTTGACATCTGTCAACAATAGGGACAGAGCTATGCGCCAGTCTTCTTCTCCTTGTTTTGCTCAGAGAAGTAATTGAGAGCGACACATCTCTATCTTACTGGCATCTCTATCTGGCTCCACATTAACAGTTACGTCAGTGTTACAGCAGTTACGATAAAAGGAAAGGTTTTCAAGTTCACTTTTATAAGGCGAAAACTACAGTCGCATACAAATGTGTTTGAGTATCTAACCCAATCGATACGCCAACCTCGTCCGAACCTAATACCAAGACTCTCGAAAAAAGGCTCGCTCAGTTAGTAGAACCAGGCTAGTTGGTACACAGTGTGTGCAATAGGTAAGCAATGAATAAACGTTCCGGGGCAGTGTTCACGATAAAAATGAAATATGCCCGTGTATGTGGACCGTGGTGCGCTCCGAATGCGCTTAGTTCTAGATGGTTCTATTGCTTGTGTTGCGATCAAATGAACTACTTGTCGCGTATTGGTATAACAGGTAAAACAGTTTGTTAAATAACAATTAGAAGAGCAAACTGACGGAAAAGGCGTGATATTGTGTTTGTTTGTCTTAATAAACACGACTGACAAGCAAAATTTTAAAATGAACTTAAAAAAAGAGTTGCTATTTTAGATTTTTCGCGACGTCGTTTTACCTATGTTCAAAAGCAAAATGTAAGGATTCTAATGAAAGCTCATAACATATATCTAAATTGGATTTAGTTAAAAACTAACTCACATGATACTTACATACACACCTTTTTCTGTCGTGTAAATTAGAATTAACCTAAAAAAACATCCCCAAGATCCTTACGTGTTTGTTTATTCTGTATTCCTTGGTCAGAATTGAAATCCTATTTACAGACATAAATATGGTAAACTTCTGAATGTTGATCTTGACCATTATTTTGAAGATATGGAATATGTAGCAGCAATAAGTGGAGGAAACAAACAAAAACGAAATTTTCTCGCGAATGTGAAGTAATCCTCCATGAGAGTACAGTGCTGCAGCTTGCAGCGTATTTTTCCGCCACTGTACCCCGTGTGAGATGTTAATTTTCAACTCGTACGCCTTTTGTATATGGAAGAATTTTTGTGTTTGTATTTTGCGGGATATGCATATCTTTCAGGTATAAATCAGGGTGTTAGATATTTTATTTATTTATTTATGAATTTATACCACACACGAAATCCATAGCATAAAAATACAGTGTATACAAGGAAACAATGCAACATCACAACATAAAACAAAAAATATACTTGCACACACACACAAACAAGCATATACAAAAAGGCGCACTCTATTTTCTATTAACCCTTTATAAGGCATAAGAGAAATAAGTTTTAGAATTTATTACCAAACCATACGGTTGAAAATATGGTGGCAATATAGTGGACAGAGCCCCACAAAGGGATTAAATGAACACCAACCCAGAGTCTCATAATAGGACTGTCAATCTTATTTGCCAGCGCATCGAGGATTATATTAGGGCTGCCGCGTACACGACTCATTACTGACACAATTCTTTTGCGCAGAATAACAAAAAGGTCGTCGATTCGCGCCTCTGCGAACATTGTTGAGACGCTACAGCAACGCGGCAGCGCCAGCACAATCCTTAACGTATTATTGTATTAAACACGCAGGGTGCCGTAGGTCCTCTGCGTGTAGCTGATCCACAGTTAGCAGGTGTAGAAGGTTTGACAGTACGCTCCGAACAATGTGAGCTTCACTTCTCGAGTGGACCGTGCGAACCTGCGAGCCAGCATGTTGCAACGAGGCGCCAGCGCCTGCGCTCCCTTTCCATGTCCAGATCGTCTGTGAGTCTCTCCGAGACCACATGGCCCGGGTACATAAACTCCGTGACTCTCTCCAAAGGGATACCACATGCAATTCGCTCTTTTGGGCGTTGTACCTAAGTCCATGTATTATTCTTAGTGCCTGTATTACTCTAGGTAACTATGAGTTGAACACATTTCAGGGTATATCGTGTAGGAAGAGGTGGTGCGTCTCCGAGAAAAATATTTTTACAAGTGCTACTTAAATAGTTGTATAAAATATTTATTTTGTTTTTTGTATTCTGAATATGAAAATCAAAGCTGTGAATCCACTGTTGCATTGCAATCGCTGAATAACGATAATGTTCCGAAATGTGCAGTTGAACCCAATTGTTCCATTGTGGGAGTAGACGAAGGACTGCTTGCGAGGCGATAAGAGAGAAATACTGGGGGCGTTGTATCCAATTTCTTTATTTGCTATCGACCCCGTTTTTCAAAACTCAACGGATGAAGAATTTAACTGTAAACCATCGTATTTTTTCTTCAACTCAAGTGTTTAGGGAATGTAGGAAAGCACTGATGATTAATATTTTTCATATCTCCGTAAACAAAAAAAACTAAAAAACTAAAACTAAAAGATAGAGTGAGATGCTCTGAGATACGAGGAAAAACAAAGGTGACAGATGCTGTACAAATGGCGTGCAGGCTCAAATGGAAGTGGGCTGGCCACATACTCAGAACAACAGACGGACGCTGGAGCGAGCGTGTCCTCCACTGGCACCCAAGAGACGGGCAGAGGGCAAGAGGCAGACCCCGGCGACGCTGGTGCGACGACATAGTGCAGGTGGCAGGTCACAATTGGACGAGGCAAGCCAAAAATAGACTGATATGGCAAAGTATGGAGGAGGCCTATACCCAAATATGAGTGCCCAATTAAACTAGGATAAGATTTATTAATTAAATATAAATAATATTGAATTAAATGTACTGAATAATTATTTCTTTCATTAATAATAAATAAAATATACAAAATGAAATTTATTAATAAATGTATGTTAACAAAATGATTACTTTAAGCATGAAATATTTAAGAAAGAATAAGAATGTAATAATTATGCTGTAAATTTATGTGTTTGTGTGTGTACAAATTGGGAATAAATGGCTTTTTATTTTATTATTTATTTTATATCTCCGTATATTTTGCTGACGTGACTGATTGTTCAGTTCAGTGATCATGCAGTTCTGTCATCCCGTTGAGGGGAATACAGCCGTGTATTTGCACATACTGATCGCCTGCAATGCCAATGCTGCTCCTTTGCCATACATATATGCTGTTCATTCTCGAAATTTAAAAATAGCGAATTGTATACAATCTCAACAGATAATGTGGCCCAGGTTCTCAATACAAGATTTTACTGTCTCTTTACTCTTTACTCTCTCAATACAAACTGAAGGTTAATTAAGGGATGTTATGATGAAGGTAGGACTAAAGAGAACCCTTTTGTTTATTTAAGTGGAAATTTTGGAATTTGATTTGGATTTTTACGTAAAAGTTTTTTTGATCTTAGGTTCGTAGATGAGCACTTGGGCCGCATTTTCTGCCGCTGAGTGTAGAACTTGATTAGAGCTTTGTATGCGGCACTGAGGCGCTGAATGAGATGGTCTCAGGGCTTATTGTGGAGGGAATAAGTCTTCCATTTGACGTACCATACAATATTATAAGAATGATTGCCTTTCTTATTCATATTCCAGCTTTGTGCTCATGGCGCTTACATACTGTGGACGTGGTTGGTGCTTCGGTGGAAATCTGATTAGAAGTTAGCAGAGCAATTTTCATAATTATCGGAGTTCATATATTCTGCTGTGGTATTTTGTCTTGCATCGAGCATTTTGTGGAGTTACATCTCTGTGTTTCAGTTATATTTATAATAATAGCAACGAGATAATATGAGAGGTTTTAGACGGAAACCCATCTACGTAACCTATATAAAGTAGAGGTTAGAGTACAACACAACTAAAGTGGCCAAGGTAATATTTCCTCTCCCAACTTTTTCAACTATACACGCATTAGCGAGAGTAGGCAAAAAAACACGAACCCTGTTCAGTGGTATCTCTGAGGAAATGCTTCCTCTGGTCCCGCCCTAACGTGGCGGGCCCTTCCTGTTGGGGTGCACCTTTATTTTGGATGAAAAGCCGGTAATCCGCAGCCAAATTTACGGTAATAATATTCTCAACTTAAGAGTATTGTATAGCCTCAATATTTATCTTATATAATCAAATTAATTAGACTCAAGAGGCATATAATAATAATATTTATTTAGATTCGCTCTCGCCATAGGTTTGCTAAACCTATCTGTTAACGCAGATGTTACTGGGAATCGAAAATTAGATCATGATTTTGAACTACCCACTTTACGTTCAGATAGTAAGTTCAAAATCGTGATATGTAAAAAATATATAATAAACGACGGTAGTAGAAGTTATGTAGAGCTTCATTGATTTGTACGACTGTACAGTATTCTTGATACTTGATTGTTATTGTGGGTAAGATATTATGTGTGGATCTAAATGTCATCTAACTAGGATCAGACATAAGGTCCTAACGAGAATGGACCAAGCAGATTTGCCTGGGGCCTGCATGTCATTAGTTCAAAAATAAACGATTGTACCTACGGAGAGCGAAAAGCGTGGTAATAGTTCAAAGTTAGTGTGATATTTTGTTTTAGTTGTAATGTAAAAGAAAGGCTAGAAATCTATTCAACGATACAACTGATGTAGAAAATTTCAAACGTTTCTTGGGTATATTTAAAGCGCTTTCATTAGGTTCACTTGTATCTAACTAGCTACGTAATGAAATACAAGAAAATGTAGTAACCTAAATTGAATGAATTCGAATATTGCCAAATTTTAAATATAAAATCGTGAAAATACCCACGCCGGGTAATAAAATCTAAGGTCAAGGGTAAATACCACAATAAGGGATAAAGTTATTAGCGAATTCTGTGGTGAGTTAGATTAACACCATGCACTCTTGCATTGAATTGTTTGAAATTGACATTGTCATTGTCATGACAACATATGTCAATATTTACAAAAACTTAAGGCATGAAGACACGTGAAGATTGAAGACACTAACGACTTATAAGTCGTTAGTGTCTTCAATCTCAAAAAACTCATTGCTATAGCAATGAGTTTTTTAAGATATTTGACCTCAGTCTCGGCGTCTACGACCCGGAGCCGGCCTGACAGAATCTTTTTCAAGCATCGGGTCTAAGTATCCTGGAACCACGTCATCTGAAAGCAAGCTGGTCAGCAGACCGCGCTGAACCTGTTAAGGCTAGAATACTTTGCAATAGGTAGGATTATATGCAGGTATACTTTCCTTGTGATATAAGATGTAACAGAGAGAGATAACGCAGATGTAAGATGAGGATAGGCCTTCGACTACACTGATGAGCAATGAAAAAGTCCACCCACAAAATGCCGACAAACACTTTAACAATTTTTTAAAACATTTAATTTAAAATTTTAACACAATATAGGTTTTGTAATTTACAGTTTTTTATGTTCTCTATTTTCCTACGTTTCATTTAGGTAGTAAATGAAACGTAGATCATAGATAGAAATAAGATCACTGTAGGTGTTCAATGTATCATCTGACTATTATAAAACTCATGTTAATCTTAGTTTCTTTGCTGAGGCGAGCATGTTAGCAACACCAAAGTTAATATTTTATGTGTGGCAACATTGTTTTATTTTTTATATTCTTCCGGTTTGTCCGTCGTGAGTGAGTGCTGTCTTTTTACTATAATATTTGTATAAAATCATGTTTGGCTGTTAATACACAAATTAAGCCTTTATAGTATTTTACTCGTTTACGCTGAACAACTAGCCCCTACCCTTGGAGCCGACCACCGGGCTCCCTAATTTTACATTTTACGTTTTTAATTGGTAATATTCTGATGCGCTGTTAAATGTACTTCAATTTTGCAGACGGCGTCATTAAGCTAGCCTTTCCTGTTTAGGAGTAATTTGGTTCTATGTCACTGGAACTTTTTCATTGCTCGTCAGTGTATATCAGGAATAACGAAAACGAATAAGAACGGACACACGAACATAATTTGAAAAACGGGAAAAACATTATTTTTTTCTTGAACGCCTCCTATCATATGGGTTGGCACCAGCACACACCTCATATTGCGCCGTATCTAAGGGCTAGACTTTCGCCGCCACTCCAGATAAACTACCTATAGATAGGTTGAGGAGATACGTACACTAGGTAGGTATGTCGTATAAAATCGCCAATTCCAAATCGATACTACACCTCGAGGGCATTTTGTACGTTCCGGAAACGGCCGCTCTGCCCGCGTAAGTACCCGAGCAAAGAACCCACGAAACCTTTCATGGAAACGTTAATGACCGTCGTGATGGCTCGCGAATGAAATTTCTGCGATATAATACTTGTTTTATTTTTTGTGTATTTTTTTCCTCGTGGCCTCGCTTTGCTTTGGGTCGGATTATTTTCTGTCAAGTGCTGCGTCTTGTTTTGTATTTTGAAGAGTCTGTTGTAAGTGTGTACCTAACCTGGATGTCGTGGATAATCTTTTGATTGTAAGGATTTGGTGGTGATCTTTGTCGCTGAGCATATCATCATAACTTTTTACTCAATGTTCATTTAGATACACAGTTATCATACCTATTCATATGATTTGAAGATTATGGAAAGTTGATTTAAAAACATTAAAAAAAAGTTTTATTAGTAAAAAAAACTCGAGAACTTGTAGAGACGACGCGAATGAGTCCCATTCCCACTTTCCACTCCATCATCAGATCAGCTCCTTATCATTAAAATATTGCATTGTCATCGGATTCACATAACTATGCATGCAAAATTTCAGCTCAATCGGAAACCAGGAATCGGGAAAATTAACTTGCAAGATTTGATTACAGACAGACAGACAGACAGGCGGACAGAAACCGCGACAGGCAAAACTAAATAAAGCTTTTAATAAAAAATAATAACATTTTTGATATCTTCCATATGACACAAAAAATATATCCTTTGAGAAAACATAATTATTGAGTTTTTCAGATTTGAGTGCTATCGCTGGTCTACTCTCAGTTATGTAGCCAAACTTCTAGTTACCAAGTCAACTGTAAGCCCAGGCTCTCAAGACGAGCCTTGGCGATAATTGTGCAAGTAAATATAACAACAAAAACTGAATAATTGCTCACTAAGGGTTCCGTATTATTGTAGTAATATTGCAACTACACTGTTGCTTCAAAAGCTCGCATTTTGCCACGAACAAATCAATAACTACTTATGAACCTATCAACTGTGCCTCTGCCAACCCACATGCTGCTATAAGTCTGTATTGGATCTACGTTTAGGTGACCGGGAAGTTTGACTGGCACTAAGACTTGCTTGCTGGCGTTATCCTTATTGAGAACTTGACAACGCCAGTGAGACACTTTCTTGATGTGCAGATTTCGTAGTGCATTCTGTCAGTTTCGTTTTGTGATGCACAGGACCCTAAAAATAAAGGCAACCTCTCATCCGCAGCGTTCGCAAGCCGCACTTGACATTCGCAACTTTTAATTGGCACTCTTGTCGTGTCGCCGGCCTCTTCAAGTGGACTCCGAGCCACCGCGAGACCACTAACGCTGGGTTGTCTAGGAGCGAAGCTTTGTTCGTGGCACGAAACATAGCTTTACTCCTACTTGCCAGCTCATTCTACTTTGAACACATACAGTTTACGGGCTTTCTGACGGTGATGGAAAACACGATAAGTCTATTTGTCCAGCCTCCTGTTGAGTAAGACCTCCTATTCATTAAATTTCGTTTCACTTAACTTGTCTCTTCGCCGTTAAGTTGGTAGGAAACCAGTGCTGCTATCTTTTGAAAAATGTATTACCATGTTGGCACAGGACCGCAGGGGTTGGCGCTATATAGAAGAGGCCTATGCCTAGCAGTGGGTTGATGTGGGCTGAGCATGATTATGATGGTGATGATTACTCAAAAGATAGGGGGAACATAACTATCATGTATTTATTTAAAAATAAATATATAGTAGAAAGATTATCATAACTAACACATACTAAGTGTAAATATTCATACACGTTGCCGATTTTCAAAGATATCACTTGTATTTAATTTACGTATTTCCTATTGTGACGAGGATGTAGCTACCTAGCATTTTTTAGTGAATCAGTTAAGTTATCTGTAACGCACTGTACCGAATATATTGCGTTCCTGCGCTAACCTTATCCACTGTTGCCCGGCAGTTTTGGAGATGTCATCCGACCATCCGCCCGGACGGACGGTCTGTCTACGGTCTGCATTGCTGCCATCAATATTTAAAACGTTCAAAGTCCTGACTGGCTCACTCATTGACTGACTGATATATCAAAGTAAAGCCTAAACCGCTGGTCCTAGAGACATGAAACTTTTAACAGAAGATCCTTATAATATATTATAAGGATCTTCTAAGCGCAGGGCAACACTAATAAGGGATATAGTGAAATTGCACCCTGAGGAAGGAAATTGAGGGGTATGATAATCAAAAAATACTTGTCTTATGAAGCTGAAATTTTGCAGGTAGTTTATAGAGGCTTGTGTTTAAACGATTACCAAAAAATTCGAAAATTTACTACCAATAAATTCGAAATGACTGCCAAAATTAATGGATGTCCACCAAATTGTGTTTGGATAAATGATTACCAAGTTTTAAGTATTTTTTGTTGTTCTTACATGTTCAACCTAACACGAAGGATAAAGGGGGCTTCGCTTCACTCACCCCCTTTACCCTTCATCTAAGCTACCGCAGTATTTTGCCCTGATATTTTCTGCAACTTTTGGTGGTCATTAGCCATTTTGGGTAGGAAAAAAATATTTTGGTGGTCATTATATTTGTTGCCGTTTTTAGATGCGAGGCAACAGTCAACAAGAGTCTTTTTAATTTGATCCGACTAAGGGGGGAATGGGGGTGAACTTCGCTTGTTGCGTGACTGACAGGCTAAACCGGTGGACCAAGAGTTATGAAACTTGTTATAGGGGTTTCCTATGTAGTGTGCGTAGTACTAAAAAGTGGCTCAAGAGCCTCTCGATCATGACTGCTGTTATTGAACCCATGTTGAGTGCCTGCCTGTCTTTCTCTTAACTATGTTACAATGCGTTATCCATTACTATAATGCAATTCGGAGGAATATCAGACAAACGTTTTTGTTCTAACCTCTTTGTGAATTTATCGGAGTTCATTTGGTCATCGTAATCGCCAGTTTTGTGTTAGCTTTGAACATAAGGAGTTCGCCATCCCATACCCGTTCTTCCAGCATTAAGTATTACAGGGTAAAGTTCGTGTGCGATTCGATTCGATTCGCGAAAGCGAAGCAGTGATGTAACTCTGACAGGTCTTTCCTAAAGTAGCGTAGGGTAGTACCAAGAAGGGATTGGTTTAAATTCCTCCCCAAAGAAAGGATGTCGGTACTTTAATCGCCTACAGTGATAAAGCCAAAAACCTGGGTGTCATGTGTGATAGACAACTCTCTTGGACTAACCATGTCAGCGAAGTCAGTAGGCGCGTCTTTGCCACCATTCACTCACTAAGATGGCTCCAGAACTTTCTGCCCCATCAATCAAAAGTTACTCTTGCTCAATCTCTTCTTCTCACCTTGATCAATTGATTATGTCGATGTTTGTTGGGCTAGCGCCAACGAAGAGCAACTGAATAGACTCGAGTGACTTCAAAATCTCGGGATTCGGTTTATCTTCGGACTGCGTAAGTTCGACCACGTCTCGCAATATCGCAAGGAGTTAAAATGGCTGCCGATCCGTCTTCGTCGGGACACACACATCCTCACTCTTCAATTCAATATCTTAACCAGCCCTCGATACCCTAGCTATCTCCGTGAGCTTTTTCAATCTCTCCCTTCAGCTCGTCCACTTAGAAGGCAGACGGCTTCTCTACTCTCTATCCCTCATCACAATACCGTCGCATACAAGCACTATTTTCGATTGCGGGCTACCACTCTTTGGAACTCACTTCCCTGCACTATCAGAGATAGTCCATCTCTCCCCGTCTTCAGGATTCGTTTGAAGGAGTTAATGCTCAAATCTAGGATAGAGAAAGATAATTCTTTCACTATCCTAGATTTTAGCTTTGTATATATTAGTTCATTTGTGTGAATTTTTATTTTTATACAATATTTATGTACTTATGTATGTAGTGTATCTAGCAGTTAGTTCAATAGTTCAGTAATATATGTATGTATCTTTATCAGAGCAAATGGATCTATCCTGTACATAAAATTATTCTTATCAACCTTGGGTTTGCTGGAAGAGATCTCTATTTAGAGATAAGCATGCCTTTGTAGGTGTCCTTTCTGTTTTATTGTATCTTATGTCGTTTTATGTACAATAAATATAATTTTGTACTATTTAAACACAACTTATTTTTAAAAAATATCTTTAAATTAATCTACGGGTGTTTCTTCACCCTCCTTTTCCCACAGTGGTTCAGTGTAGAGAAGAGGCAAAGTATGACGTATTCTATGAAAATTATTTAATTTCTGCTGAAAATAAATAAATTTTGGTTTTGATCTTATGGAACTCAAAAACTACTTGGCCCATGAAGGTCGCACATAGCATATAGGTAGTTTAAAGGTAGAAACGAGACGTCATTGACGAAAATTGCCCAAGGTGCGAAAATGGAGTGGGAGGGGTATGGGGAGGGGGGAGGGGGATGGAGTAAGATTGTATGAACATCAAATGCCCTATGATGCTGAGAGGCGTGATAAGATGCGAAAAGTATTCCGGTGGTATTCAAGAGGTTAATGGAGCTCTAAAATGTAAAGATCGTAGAGTGATAAATTAAAAGATGTATTTAAACGCTGTCATTTGGCCATATATGGCCACTATCACATATGTTGATATATTTTACTGCATTTTAAATCTACAAGTATATATGTCACTCTCAGCCACCATTGAAAGGACCTTTTACTGTCAATGGTGAACAACAGCAAAATTATATTGACCCAATAAAAACGGCTATTGTCTCCCTAATTTTCCGCATTCCCCGAGGGTCTATTGCATTTCATCAATAATATAACACATTACCAACCCTTCGGTCGCTGTTCACGAAAAGTGATCCACTGCATTAAGACCAGTAGGACCTGCATGTGTAGATTGATGGAGAGTGTGCCTTGAAGAGTGAGGTTTTTACTGGGTTTTTAACATTGTAAAAAGCCAGTAAAAACCTGTGCAACCCTACGGGCCCACACTGCCAAAGCGCTGCGCTCCCACTAGGTCCACTAGATCATCCCTCAGGTCCTCAGTCACTATATGACGAAGATATTTGAAATTGTTTATTGAGTGTCTTACCATATTATTTAATTTATCTACACACGTATCATAAACCCTCTTTACTGCGTTCAAAAACCGCACATTATGGTCATTATGTGTAGTTTTTCTACATATAATGACATTCAAATTTCAATCAATCAATCAAATTGTTTATTTGCTGTTAAATATATGTACATGTGATCTTAAAATTATGGGTATTCATCAGTTTCAACATATTCACCATCTAAGTTGTAAGTATATCATTTACTCTATAATATAATTTGTCCATTAAATAATTAAATAATTTAGTTTTAAACTGATTAAATGCAATGTATTTAATGTCATCAGGGATTTTATTATAAATTCTTATTGCCATACAATATGCACTTTTAGAGTATAACTGTAGCCTTTGTGGTGGTTCATATAATTTATCTTTGAATCTTCCTCTTGCACTAAACATTTCGCAGTTTTTCTTAAAGATACCTGGGTATTTTTTCTTCAAAAATGCATATCTCATAAATATAGAGGCATGGTAGGGGAAGAATCTGTGTTTTCTTAAACAAAGGTTTACAACTGTCCAAATACCCTGCACCACATAGTGCTCGGACACATTTTTATATAATTTAATTTAAAAATCTAAATCCTTAATTAATGGAATTAATTTTCATTATAAACTAGGCCTGAACCCCCCATTACACTGGGTCAATAATTTACATCTCAACATCTCACCTCAATTCATCACTAGAACACAGTCATGGATTTATACACAATGCTCGACAAGAAGATGGAGCAGATCAAGGCCACTTTTAATACCCAGATGGCAGCATATGAGAAGGATCTCAAGGAGAAAGCCACAATGTCACTGTCAAGTAACCCACAAGAGATCAGCACCATTGCCCAGGAATTTACGGAGTTCAAGGCCTTTGTGTGGGGTGCCTTGGACTTGGTGCGCGGCCAAATGGAGCTGTTGCTGGTAGGACAAGACCGTCTGGAGCAGGCATCACGGCGCAAGATCCTTCTCTTGCATGGAGTGCCGGAGGTAGGTGATGAGGAGGCTGATGAAACTGTTCGGGCAGTGTTGCGCAACCAAATGAAGTTGCCACCACAGTGCGCTTTGGATGTTGGTGTCGCCCATAGGCTTGGGTCAAAGAGCAAGGCATCAAAACCTCGTCCATTGCTTGTCAGGTTTATGTCCTTCAAGTCCCGGTCAGAAGCCTGGAAAGGCAAGACTGTATTGAAAGGGACAGGCATATCTTTGTCAGAATTCCTGACTAAGCCGAGACATGAGGTATTTGCAGCTGGCAGGAAGCACTTCGGCATGCGGAACTGTTGGTCATCGGAAGGCAGGATCGTCCTGTTGCTCCCAAACAAGTGCAGGCAAAAGGTCGAGTCGATGATGGAGCTGCAGGAGTTGATGGACAAGTTTCCATCTTCTGCCACTGAGCCCAGGGGCAAGGACGCTCCTGCGCGGAAGCCAGCGGCGGCTGGTGCTCCTGCTGCAGCGCCACCTGCCCCAATACCCAAACGTCGTCCCGGCGCCGGCGTCAAGAAGGCTGAGGTGACTGCAATCAAGAAATGATTCGTCGGCGACGCGGTCTCCTCACCGCACTTCGCATTTTGGTCGGGTTACACACAAGTCGATTCTATTTTCGCGTGGGTATGAATTTTTGTACTTTTCTTCTTACAACCCTCGATTCTCAAAGTTAAATTATATTTTTTCGCTTCATGGTCTGTTAAAATTTTATACTTATTGTCATCATCTGTCAATCTGTTGTTGACACAAACTTGTCCACAGAACACATTTGTCTCTTTTTTTTTCTCCATTTTTGCGTAACATTGAATTTTTGTCATGCATATATTTTGTTTTGTGTTTGATAATGATGATTATAAGTTAAGATTATGTTATGACCCAGCATTACGTATTTGTCTCGAAAATTGTGTTACTGTTAATTCTCCATCTATGTAACTAGGTTATTCCTCTCCAAGCAGACCCAGTGTAGGACTGGTTCAGGCAAGTAACTTGGTGTGATTAAGATAGTAGATATTTTATATATTTATAATTAAGTAAAAACAAGCATATATATTTGTATTTATTAGTATTAATATTATATTTTAAACTATTATATATGGATAGCATACGTTATATTTTTGACAACTGTATCTTATCATGTTCATCAAGCGATGATTATACAAATATGGCGAACGACACCTCCATTGTGGAGGAATCGTTATCGGCCAAACTCTCGACTGTCTTTGGTGGCCTGGAAAATAATCTTAACCTCGTTCATATAAATGCCCAGAGCATCCACTCCAGTTACCTGGACCTACTTGAGGCGTTTAGTGGCAAACATGTGGATGGAATTCTTATATCAGAATCGTTTCTCAAACCGTCCCTACCATCCACCATGTACTCATTGCCTGATTTCCGGCTCTATCGGAACGACAGAGTTGGGAAGGCAGGTGGTGGTGTAGCCATTTACCTCCGCTCCGACATTCCTTGTAGAGTTGTAAGTGCTTCCCCGAATGTGTACTCTGAGTCGGCAGAACATCTTTTTCACCATAATAAAGTTCTGCTCGGTGTTCTCTACAGTCCCTCTCTTCACATTGATTACTTCGATACATTCGAGTCTCTGCTCAATGAGCTGACTCCTCTTTATGATAACACTCTCATCCTCGGCGATTTTAATACTTGTCTTATTAAGAATGACTCTCGCTCTGCCCAACTCCAGGCCATTATCAATTCTTTCAATTTGCATATTCTTCCTCTCAACGCTACTCATTTTCAGCCCCATTGCACTCCATCTCTTCTCGATATCATGATAACCTCTAATGTAGACAAAGTTGCTGCCCATGGTCAATTTAACTCTCCTTTCTCTTTCCATGACCTAGTGTATCTATCGTACAAGGTTAGGCCTCCTAAAAGCAGAGGTAAATTCATTTTTGCTCGTAGTTTTAGGGGTATAGACCCTACTGTCCTAAAATCTGATGCCGCCTCGATTGATTGGTCGCCTGTCATCACTAGTGAGACCGTTGACGACAAGATTCACCACTTCAACACAATTATTCTGGGACTCTACGACAAGCACGCACCAGTAAAAAAGGTTCGAGTAAAACATCTCCCTGCGCCCTGGCTCTCTGATCCCATTAAGCGATTGATGGCAAAGAAGAACAGAGCCAAAAGCTTCTACAAAAAGGACCCCACTGATGAAAACTTTGCTGCCTTCAAATGTCTCCGCAATCGGTGCAACCATATGTGTCGCGCTGCCAAGCGCCGCCATATCTATGAGTGCATCGAAAATTATACCCCGGCTCAAGTGTGGAAGTTCCTTAGAACCCTTGGTGTTGGCAAGTCCCAGAATCAATTGGTTGGTGATGTCGATCTCAATGGTCTTAATAGTTTCTTCTCCGACCCTCCTGTTGTAATGAATCCCTCTGTTAAAAATGCCACCCTGGATTCTCTGCGCTCCAAGCCATCTCCCACCACCACTCCATTCGACTTCAGTCTTGTCGAAATTGACACGGTTAAGAAGGCGGTGCTTGCCATCTCCTCAAAAGCTGTAGGTGACGACAGTATCTGCTCGAGAATGATAAACAGCATCCTTGATTTCCTCCTACCTGCCATTACACACATTGTTAACTTCTCTCTATCTCAGTGTTCTTTTCCTAATGTGTGGAAAAAGGCGTTAGTTATCCCTCTTCCCAAAACCTCAAATCCATCTTCATTTAAAGATTATCGTCCAATATCTATCCTGCCTTTCCTTTCCAAAGTCCTTGAATCGATTGTCCACACTCAACTCTCCTCCTATCTTTCCTCTAACAGGCTGTTGAATCAATTCCAGTCCGGATTCAGGCCGGGACATAGTACCGTCTCGGCCTTACTTAAAGTGACCGATGACATTGAATCAGCAATGGATATCAAGCAGATCACTGTGTTAGCGTTACTAGACTTTAGCAGTGCCTTTAACTGTGTTGATTTTGACATCCTCGTTGAGATACTGAAGTCCCTGAATGTCTGCTCGGCCGCTGCCAGCTGGTTCGGCTCCTACCTGAGAGGTCGTCGGCAGCGTATTAGGTCCGAGGAGACTTCCACGGAGTGGTGCGACCTTTCTTCTGGAGTTCCTCAGGGTGGTATTCTTTCCCCTCTTCTTTTCTCCGTCTTCATCAATTCCATTTCGGATGCCATTTCTTCTTCTTACCATCTTTATGCCGATGATCTGCAAATCTACCGCCATTTCTCTCCAAGTGATATGATTTCTTCTGTGGGTGCATTAAATGACGATCTCGAGAACATCAGGGGCTGGGCTCTGTCTCATGGACTCCTTGTCAATCCTAGTAAGTCGCAAGCCATGATTGTCGGCTCCAGACACTCCCATAGTGTATTACAGCATCTGCCTCTTGTTCCTGTAACTTATGATGGAACCATAATTCCGTACAGTACTAAGGCAAAAAATCTAGGAGTTATCTTTGACAATCAGCTTTCATGGTCTGCTCACGTCTGCGAAGTTATTAGACGAGTCTTTGCCACATTTCACTCCCTCAGGCGCCTTCAAAACTTTCTGCCTCGTCATACTAAAATTACTCTGGCCCAGTCTCTTCTCCTTCCTCTCATTGATTACGCAGATGTCAGCTGGATCAGCGCGAACGAAGAGCAACTGAACAAACTCGAGCGACTTCAAAATCTCGGGATTCGGTTTGTCTTCGGGCTGCGTAAGTATGACCATGTCTCCCAGTGTCGTAGGGAACTGCAGTGGCTTCCAATTCGTCTTCGCCGGGATACTCATGTTCTCATTCTACTCTTCAATATTCTGCACAACCCTCGCTACCCCAGCTTCCTGCGTGATCGGTTTGAGTTTCTTTCTTCGGATAGGTCTCGGAGATCAAACACTCGGTCGCTGCTTGCAACTCCTCAACACAACTCAGTCGCATATGGGCAAGGATTCAGGATCAGTGCTATCAGGCTCTGGAACAAGCTCCCCAGTGCCATCAGGGACAGTCCGTCACTTAACGTTTTTAAGATTCGCTTGAAAGATCATTACCTCTCTCTTCCATAGTATGTATATATAATTTGTATATGTATTTTATGTATGTATATAACTTGTATGTGTATGATATGTATGTATATATATAATATTATATAAATTAGGTGTAGTAGTAGTATTAGGTATATGTACCTACTTATATTATTATTGTGTATGAATAATTTTGTTGTGCAAATAGGTTTTACTCTCACAATCCACTTTCCTTTCCTATCTGGGTTTGCTGGTAGAAATCTCTTTTATAGAGATAAGCGCGCCTCTTGTACATATATCTTTCTTTGTATATCTCTGTATGTTTGTTTTGTGCAATAAAGTATTCATTCATTCATTCATTCATTCATTCATTCATTTTTTCTGGGTTTTGAACGCCCTGTCAACGTCAACAGAGTTGCCCCACATAATTAATCCATACCGCAGTACCGACGAGACGTATCCGTGGTATGCCAATAGGGTTGCAGATCTCGTTGCCACTTCTCTCATGAGTCGTAATACATACACAAATCTGTCCAGTTTCAGACATACCTTGTCTATGTGGGCTTTCCAATTACAGTGATTATCTATTACTATCCCTAGAAATAGAGTAGAATCGACTTCTTGAATATTAGTTCCTTTAAAGTTAATGGAGAGCTTCGGTGCGGAATGATTATTGTAACAAGTCTGAAATTGTATTATTTTAGTTTTTTCTGTATTTACCTTTAAGTTGTTGTTCTCTAACCAAGTTACAATGTCGTTTAGGGCTTCGCTTACTTCAGTCTCTAATTTATTTCGATTTTTACATTTAATAAGAAGCGTCGTATCATCGGCAAATAGTACGCAGTCATTTTTTGTTACAGGAACAATAATGGCCCCAATACGCTACCTTGTAGTACACCGTAGTTATTAACACGATAGTTTGATTGGAAGGTTTGTTTCATTCCATCAATAATCCTGCTTACTTCGACGCATTGAGTTCGCTGACTAAGATAGGTTTTAACCCACTCTAGACAGCCTCTTTCTCTCTCTTTACCTCGGATACCATACTTGTAAAGTTTATCTAATAGAATAGGATGTGACACGAAATCGAAAGCCTTGCTCATATCTAAGAATATTGAGGCAACAGAGTTCTTGTCATTAAGACTTTGAAAGACATTTTTCATAAGATCAAAGCATGCTAAAGTTGTAGAGGAATTTTTACGAAATACAAACTGTTCTTTTTTTAGTATGTTAAGTTGTGACACAAAGCTATATATTCTTTTATACATCATCCTTTCAAAGATCTTAGAAATGACAGGGATTAGGGTAACCGGTCTGTAATTATTCATGTCACATTTATCCCCTTTTTTGTGCAGTGGTTTTACAATTGACTGTTTAAGTCGTGTTGGAAATTTTCCCTCTGAAAATGTTAAGTTTATGATATCTGTCATAGGTCTTGCAAGGAGATGTGCACACATTTTAATTAGTTTTGTACCGATACCATCATAGCCAGTAGAGTTTGTGTTTTTTAAGTTTTTAATCACCATATATACTTCCTTTTCATCTAGAGGTGTTAAGTAGATAGATTGGGCTGAATTAGCAGAAGTTCCTACTGTATGTGATTGATTACTGTTGTCATTATTATTCGTTAAATTAATAAAAAAGTCGTTAAAAAGCTCAGATATGTCATTTGGTTTCGTAAATGTGTTCTGATCTATTTTTATTTCTGTTATGTCATTATTACTAACCGCCGAGTCCGTGTTATCTTTAATAACCTTCCATGCCGCTTTGCAAATATTTTTTGAGTTGGTTATATATTTTGTATTTTGAAGTTTTTGGGATTGCAATATACACTTTTTCAGTATTCGTGTATAGTTTTTGTAGTGTTTATAAAACATAGTTTTGTTCCGGTAGTTGTATAATGCTAATTTTAAGTAGAGTTTACGTTTTTTTATGCAGCAACGTTTAATTCCTTTACTGAGCCATTTATTTTTGATTGGTTTATTGACTATTTTGACTCGAATCTCAGGAAAACATAAGTTAAAGAACAGAATTAGTAGATCATGAAAGCTTTCGAATGCCTGATCTACTTTTTGTTCGCTTATACATTGGTCGAATGATAGTGAGGACAAAGCTTCCATAAACTTTCTGATATTATCGGCACTAAACTCCCGCCTTTTTTCGAACCAGTATGACGGTTTCAATGGGGCTTTGTTATTACATACACTTTTAAACGTTAAGCTTTGTCCGGTTTCATGGTCTGATAGAGCTAAGTAGTGGAACCTAGGTTGTGCATCCGTAACGTTCATTGCAATAAGATCTAGGCAGGAATTAATTCTCGTTGGCACATTTATATAGTTTATTAGATTATGGTTATTGAGTATAGATACGAGCTCTCTAGAATACTTGTTGATTTTAAGAATGTCAATATTCCAATCCCCACATAAGACAATTTTCTTATCATTCTTTCGTTGTAGCTTATTCAATAAATCGGCTAATGCTCTGAAAAATATGTCAGTGTTCGAGTCTGGTGTTCTATAGACGCAGATAACATAAAGGTCATAGTTAACTACTTCAACGCCGCAACATTCGAAATCATATAACTTTGATGTTATATTATTAATAGGTTTATAATTAAGATCATTTTTTAAAAGAATACATGTCCCACCTCTACGTTGGTGTTTTCTGGGGAAGGATGCCACTAGTTTGTAGTTTTTAAGTTTGAGATTGGCTTCCGTTCCACGTTTAATAAAGGTTTCTGACAGACAGATAACATTAATTTCACCAATCTCTAGGACAAGTTCTGATAATGTCGCTTCAAATATGTCACGTTTTGACATTATGCTTGCAATATTTTGGTGAAACAAGGCTACTGGTCTGTGTGTGTCCCTAAAAAGAATTATTACAGTTTTTCGTTTTCTTTTTTGCTGTTATTTGCTCAAAAAGGTATGGTAGAGTCCCTTTCTTGTGTGAACTTTTACGTTCATTATTTGATGCTTTGACCTGAGGTATATTGATTTTGTTTACTAGTTTGGGTCTAAAATAGTATGGTATTGTCCCCCGGCGGCGTGGAAATTTAATTTCTTGGGTTGTGGGATTTAATTTTTTCATTTGTTTTTGTTTTTCGTTTCTTGCGGGATTACAGATTTAAGGAATTGATTTTTATACCTTATGTAATCGATTTCATTATTAATTTTGCTGCATAGATATTCTAAATATGACTCTTTTAGATAGCGGCTCGTCAACATTGGTTGTTCTGTTGGCTTTGGAGATAGTTCTATGAATTCGCAGTTATCGAAATTTTGCGATATTAACTTCATTTTGTAATTTAATAACTTTACATTTAGATAAAGACTCTCTGCCACGCTTACAATAAACACCTGGTCTTTATGTTTTTAAAGTTGGTATAATTGGTTAAATCGAATCCCGAGCTTATCGTACGATAAGCTTATCGTACGATAAGCTCGGGATTCGATTTCGATCGATCGATCGTTTTAGGACTTTCCACCGATCTAACAAACACACTACGTAAGAGCGGACCACTCGACAAACAGATGATTTTGACGTTTGATAATTTGGTTTGTGTAACAAATTTTTAGTTTGCTTTACGTGGTAGATGTGCAACTTCTCCATTTTAGAAAAAAGCCCACCTCAAAGAAAAATAAACAACTTGTCGTCAAAAATGACAAAAGAATCAAGCCAATCTGTCAAAAAGAAAGTAAGCTCGAAAACCGGTTTCCAACTTTGGCTAGCAATCTAAAATTAACTTAGAACATGAAATGCATTTTTCTTAATAGGTGTTTCAATTTCGGCACCAAAATATGCTTAAATATCATTACGAAGTAAAAATTTCTTTATCTACACACGTATCATAAACCCTCTTGAATGCGTACAAAAACCGCAAGTTACGATCAGCATAATGTTAAAGTACTTGGTAAAAATACATTTCCTATCTGAAAAATTACACATTATGACCATAATGTGTGATTTTTCTACATATTATGACATTCAAATTTCGAACGCCAACGCCCGCCTGCGTGCCGCCCCTACTTTGTTTGTGAAGTTGGTACTACTGTACAAGCTAAACAAGTGCAAAGGAATTATCAATGCCACCATGCCGGTCGAACATGCGGTTCCTGAACACACTAAAGAGAGCTTATGATATGTGTGTAGATAAAACCTAGATAATATAAGTGATTCACATAGGTCAACACGCAAATCGACACTAAGGTAATCTCGTATATTATATAGAACTTTGAGGCGATAGAAGAAGTTACTCACAACATTTAGTATGTGGTTCTCAAAGCGCAAATTCTCGTCCATTAAAAGGCCGAGGTTGGTTGCTTCTACCACCCGTTCGATTGGTTCACCCATGACGGCGACATTCCCGGAAGTCAGAGCTTCAAGGGTATTACGGATTTGAGGTTTTGACCCAAAAACGACATATTTCGACTTGCCAGGATTAAGAACTAAACAGCTCTTGTCCGACCAAGAGGAAATACGGTCTAGGTCAGCATTTATCTTGTTTATGGCAGCAGATGTGTCTGACGGCACGCTAGAAAAGTAAAGTTGCACGTCGTCCGCGTACAGGTGATACTTGCAGCTCTCTATACTGTTGGTGATATCAGCGCTATACAGTATGAAGAGCAGAGGCCCGAGTATCGAACCCTGCGGTACTCCTCTTGTCACAGGAGAAACAGAGGACCGCAGAGCACTACCATCCACCCTATGCAATGCAACTGCCTGCGCACGGCCAGACAAATAGCTACTGAACCATTTTGTAGCAGTGACATCAAACCCGTAATAAGACATCTTGGATAATATTAGGGGTATGCTAATACAGTCGAAGGCCCTGGAGAAATCTAAAAGTACTAAAAAAGTACCTTTACCAGCATCACGAGCTTGTAAGATGTTATCGACTACATCGAGCAGCGCAGTAGCTGTCGATCGACCTTTGCGAAAACCTGACTGCAGTTCAGGGAGTATGCTGTTTTTCTCCAGGTAATCGGACAGCTGTTCGCAAACTACCCGTTCTATTATCTTCGATGCACAAGGAAGAATACTTATAGGTCGCAGTTGAGACATTTCAGTGGGATTCGTTTTTTTTTGGTAACGGGGACACCTGAGCGATTTTCCAGTCAGCTGGTAAAGTCATTGTCAGAATGCTCATATTAATAATGTAAGTCAGTACGTCTGTAGTTTTCGGTAATGTCAGAAGTATCATGTCAATATCAATTGAGTCGAGTCCTTTTGCTGTGGTTTTTATTGACGTAATGAGTTTTGTGACGGCAGTAGCAGTAGTAGGAGAAAGCGTGAAAGTTTTGTCATTATGTGTATTAAATTCAAAAAAAGTTAAGTCAGATAAAGTCACTTCCTGTTTCCCAGGAATATTAAGGAAATGACGGTTCATCAAGTCAGGGTCATCAAATTATGCCGGGAGGTCCGTCTGTGTCTGTGAATCTGGAAGAACAGTGCGCTTTAAGGTTTTCCAGAGAGTCTTCGAGTCGGTAATGTCATTGATATGATGCGTGAAGAAGGCACGTTTCTCGTTATAAATGGTCGAGTAGTAATAGTTTTAATAAAATTTGCAATCTTGCTAAGCTTATTGGTACGGTGAATTTCAAGCGTATATCGGAAAATAGCCGATACAAATACACGTTATCAGTGGGCTCCATAAACTATCACCCCTTCCCACGCAAAATACACCCCACGCTCTTCCGCCCCTCTTGCCTAAGGAACATAAGCCTGCCCATTATTTTAAATGCGTGCCTTGGACGAGCCTCGATCTACTACCCGGACTAATTTACTAGGCACGATTCGTGTTGTCATTACGTCATTGATCATTGATATCCAGAAGAATTAAGAAATTGATTTGCAATGATAAGGGTGAGAATAAAGTTCTTATATAATATAAAAAGAACGCCTTATTAAATGTAGCATGCAAATTTTAGATATTCTTTGTCATTATTATTATCAGTATTCTTAATCTACATTCAAAACACGGAAACAACAATAGCCAAAATCAATCTTGTGTACATTTATGGTAAATTTGCCTACAAATAAAAAAAAATGCAGTAGCCAATTGAATAAATTACGTCTAAAGCAATTGGACGGTGGCTGTTTTATGTCATTTGTATTTTATTATAAACTATTACACACATTGCTGAGCGGTTTTTGGATGTGTTGTGCTATTCTCGGTGTGTGATTGAAGACAAGAATGTTTTTTGAGGAACACAAGAAACTCTGACAGTCATTTGTATTTTATTATAAACTATTACACACATTGCTGAGCGGTTTTTGGATGTGTTGTGCTATTCTCGGTGTGTGATTGAAGACAAGAATGTTTTTTGAGGAACACAAGAAACTCTGACAGTCTTCAATCACACACCGAGAATAGCACAACACATCTAAAAACCGCTCAGCAATGTGTGTAATAGTTTATAATAAAATACAAATGACATAAAACAGCCACCGTCCAACTGCTTTAGACGTAATTTATTCAATTGGCTACTGCATTTTTTTTTATTTGTAGGCAAATTTACCATAAATGTACACAAGATTGATTTTGGTTATTGTTGTGTCCGTGTTTTGAATGTAGATTAAGAATACTGATAATAATAATGACAAAGAATATCTAAAATTTGCATGCTACATTTAATAAGGCGTTCTTTTTATATTATATAAGAACTTTATTCTCACCCTTATCATTGCAAATCAATTTCTTAATTCTTCTGGATATCAATGATCAATGACGTAATGACAACACGAATCGTGCCTAGTAAATTAGTCCGGGTAGTAGATCGAGGCTCGTCCAAGGCACGCATTTAAAATAATGGGCAGGCTTATGTTCCTTAGGCAAGAGGGGCGGAAGAGCGTGGGGTGTATTTTGCGTGGGAAGGGGTGATAGTTTATGGAGCCCACTGATAACGTGTATTTGTATCAGCTATTTTCCGATATACGCTTGAAATTCACCGTACCAATAAGCTTAGCAAGATTGCAAATTTTATTAAAACTATTACTACTCGACCATTTATAACGAGAAACGTGCCTTCTTCACGCATCATATCAATGACATTACCGACTCGAAGACTCTCTGGAAAACCTTAAAGCGCACTGTTCTTCCAGATTCACAGACACACACTGACCTCCCGGCATAATTTGATGACCCTGACTTGATGAACCGTCATTTCCTTAATATTCCTGGGAAACAGGAAGTGACTTTATCTGACTTAACATTTTTTGAATTTAATACACATAATGACAAAACTTTCACGCTTTCTCCTACTACTGCTACTGCCGTCACAAAACTCATTACGTCAATAAAAACCACAGCAAAAGGACTCGACTCAATTGATATTGACATGATACTTCTGACATTACCGAAAACTACAGACGTACTGACTTACATTATTAATATGAGCATTCTGACAATGACTTTACCAGCTGACTGGAAAATCGCTCAGGTGTCCCCGTTACCAAAAAAAACGAATCCCACTGAAATGTCTCAACTGCGACCTATAAGTATTCTTCCTTGTGCATCGAAGATAATAGAACGGGTAGTTTGCGAACAGCTGTCCGATTACCTGGAGAAAAACAGCATACTCCCTGAACTGCAGTCAGGTTTTCGCAAAGGTCGATCGACAGCTACTGCGCTGCTCGATGTAGTCGATAACATCTTACAAGCTCGTGATGCTGGTAAAGGTACTTTTTTAGTACTTTTAGATTTCTCCAGGGCCTTCGACTGTATTAGCATACCCCTAATATTATCCAAGATGTCTTATTACGGGTTTGATGTCACTGCTACAAAATGGTTCAGTAGCTATTTGTCTGGCCGTGCGCAGGCAGTTGCATTGCATAGGGTGGATGGTAGTGCTCTGCGGTCCTCTGTTTCTCCTGTGACAAGAGGAGTACCGCAGGGTTCGATACTCGGGCCTCTACTCTTCATACTGTATAGCGCTGATATCACTAACAGTATAGAGAGCTGCAAGTATCACCTGTACGCGGACGACGTGCAACTTTACTTTTCTAGCGTGCCGTCAGACACATCTGCTGCCATAAACAAGATAAATGCTGACCTAGACCGTATTTCCTCTTGGTCGGACAAGAGCTGTTTAGTTCTTAATCCTGGCAAGTCGAAATATTTCGTTTTTGGGTCAAAACATCAAATCCGTAATACCCTTGAAGCTCTGACTTCCGGGAATGTCGCCGTCATGGGCGAACCAATCGAACGGGTGGTAGAAGCAACCAACCTCGGCCTTTTAATGGACGGGAATTTGCGCTTTGAGAACCACTCTTTAGTGACGATTTGCGTGTTGACCTATGTGAATCACTTATATTATCTAGGTTAAACTATTGTGATGTCGTGTATGATGGGTGCATTACTGGTCGTTCCAAGAGGCTCATACAACGAGTGCAGAACGCATGTGCTCGTTTTTGTTTCAGGATCCCTCCCCGGTCCCACATCACTCCATACTTGAACGCCGCTAACTTGCTTAACATGCCTGCACGCCGGCGCCTGCACTTGGCCACTCTGCTGTTCGGGGTGGTAAGACACAAAACCCCCACCTACCTTTTTAATAAACTGGTTTGGTCCAAAAGTGTGCGCAGGTCCAAGGCAATGGCCATTATACCTATGCACCGAACCGCTGCTTTCAGAGGTAGTTTCAAGTTTGCGGCGTCTAAGTGCTGGAATGATATCCCTCCTCCTATCCAAGGGGCGCTTAGCAGATACACCTTTAAGCGTATGCTTAAAGGCTATTTGTTGACGCTCCAGAAATCATCCTAATCCCAGCACTGTGACAGCAATAAATATGCCAATTGCATTTCTTTTTTTATGTAGTTTTGTTTTTAATTCTTACTGTAAATATTATATTAATGAAGCTGCATCTAGGTAGTGTTTACATTATTATCTCACTTTGTATTTATGTTTATTTCTCTTTCGCCTGTCCCAAAAATCTAGGTAGTTTATAGATATATATTCTTGTGGTATGACGTTTCCGTGAGTCACCGACGGTGCTGGCTGAAAATCAGCGCTGTAGATGTCTGACATCTCAGCATAATGCTGAGCCAGTGTCCGGTTCACTGCCGCAGAGACACACTTGTTATATGTTTTTTGTTTAATATGCGTGTCCTGTGTGTTTGTGAATAAATGTTTCTTTCTTTCTTTCTTTCTTTCTTTCTTTCTTTCTTTCTTTCTATTCAATCTCGGATTCGACCTCCTCTCTCCACCATCTTAATTGGTATTTGGCATTTGATTGGAATGGGTTTTCTTCATTTACTACTTGTTTATAAAGCGTATGCCATCAGAACGAGGTCAGTATCGCGTTTGACACCTTTCCCCGCCTTTGCTCCCGTTTGGTGGTACTAGTGTAGTTGAAGGCAAAGAGTACTTTGCCTTGCGTAATAAATTACATATTAACTCAATTTCATAACCAAATAACAATAATTTCATTTTTTAAGGTAATTAAATATTATCAGCATTACGGCTCATTGCAGTAGCAAAATGTGGTGTACCTATAGTAATATTGGGATGAGCCCAGTAGCACCTATCTTTAGTAAAATTGCGTGACAGACTTGTTTACACCTAAACAGCCATAATACCTACTAGCCGACCAAGCCAAGTAAACAAACGGTTGGAATGCGGCCCCCGCCTGCGTACCGCCTCATGCCCTGCTTACGTCTAGAACCGGTACGCCTGGGCTCGCACAATATTTTTAGATTATTTTTGTTAAATATTGTTGTTATATTTAGAAGTGTATATCGTAGTTATTGTTTCTTTGTTATTTATTACGTTATTTGTTAAGTTTCAAATGTGTTGTTTTGCCTATAGAGTAATCAAAATGGGGAAAAATAAGACTATATAATTTTTTATTCTATTTATGTAGTCAAAATATTATTAAAACTTACATGTCATGGGCATACATTTTTGACGACCCGAATGGCCGAGTTGGCAGTGACCCTGCCTACGAAGCCAAGGGTCCCGGGTTTGAGCCCCGGTGGGGGCAAATATTTGTATGTAGAGAACGGATGTTTGTTTGTGACTAAGGAGTCATGGTTATTTATCTATTTAAGCATAATATTTATCTAATAAGTATGTGTATCGTTGTCCACTACCCAAGAAACAGGGAATCCTAGATTGGGGCTAGATCAATGTGTGTAAATAGTGTCCAAGGTATAATTATTATTATCATTATAAATAAACATTTAATTTAATTATAATTGTAACAAAATTGTTTTTATTTTTGCCATCGGTACTCGCATAGCATGCGCATGACGTCACGTTGTTCATATGTTTAGTTGGCTTGGTCGACTAGTATGTATTTGAAGTGCTTAGAAAGAAGGTAACGCCGGCCTCTACCGTAATTTGTAATTTGGACGCCATAACCGATCCTTAACTGTTTATGATTCCGCACTCGGATTGAAATAAAACCCGGCCAAGTCAGAATGTGACTCGCGTTATGAGGGTTCTGAATAAACTTTAGGTTAGTACGTTTGTATTTATAGAGAAACTAAAAACTGTATTAATTAATATCCAACCGATGCAGGAGTGTGAACTGTTCTTGATTTTTTTTGGTTTAAATTGGTTTTTGCAATTTAATATTTGGACGTGTTCGTAAGAAAGAAATAAGGTACCTACTGATGCTTTGATATTCAGACACGGTTGATCCGAAACGGATTCCACTTTTGTATAATGAACTCTAAAAAAGACCCAAAACCACTTTTATCGGCCAGACAAAACTGAATACAAATGCACGTTAACATCAGCCGAATGTTATTGTGTTTGAGCACCGCTTTATTTTTCTATTTACTCGTTTTAACAAGTTAAATGATGATCTCTTCTCGCCGACGGTAATGTTGGGGGCAGGATGCGGGGCGGGGTCGGGGGGGGGCGATGGAAGCCGACGGTCGTGCGGTCGACATGACTTATTACGACCGCTACGATACAACCCTATTTCAGCATTTTCGACCCTAATGACTCCGCTACATTGGAAGGGAACCTAATTTCGGCGCTCTACGATTTTTATTTTCGCCCTCCAACAGCGGGTATTTGGGGCAGTTTATTGTCAGTGATTATGACCGTCCGTATCGCGAACAATTACTTGTTTTTGTGGCTTGTGCGACGAATTGATCTCGTTGGGTTCTTGTGAGAGTTCTGCTATGGGGTCATTACTTTTTCAGCCCTACTTATACTCCACTACACGCCTTGTTTGAGCAATTCATACGAAGCATCATTTGAGATATATATTTAGTGTTAGTAAAATCGCAGCAAACAAGTACATACTGGATGATCTCTCGGGTTTTTTTTTGCATTTGATGGGCCAATTTAAACACTTATGTATGTGCAATGCGGTCAAGGAGAGACCTCATTAACTGAATCGAAGCGTTAACTGGAAAAGCCAATCGGGAGTTCCGCAAACATGAATTTCAGTTACCTATACGTAATCTCACCTCTTTCAAGCGCCCGTAGATAAGCTCCACCTAGTTCCATACTACCAACATGCTATTTAAGGACTTAAAGTTTACCTCAAATGGCTACGTTAGTCACGTATTAGCCCATTAGACTAACATTTACGAGTAGAAACATACTGGGAATATTTCACACAAATAAGTGAAAATCCAACTTATGCACAGTCGAGTTCAGATAATATATCAATTTAAGTGCTGCAAATGGGCTAACTATGATGACAAACGGCCTCGCAGTTTAGAACTTTGCATTAATAAAATTAGTTTAGTACGGAACGCACTATTAATAGCACACACTTCCACTTGTGGTGTCATTGTTGCAGTAACAATGGTTCTCTTACGCGTGGTGGGTATAGAGGGTGGTGTAACAAATGGCTTGTGAAACTTGACAAAGAGTTCTGCTCATCACCCCGAGCAGTATTGCAATCTGTGAGGTTCGATTAAATCATTGCAGTTACATCTTCTGTCAATACAAAATTACATTTAGTAAAATATGTAGGTAAAGCAAACAAGCTTTTATATCATAATAAATTATAGGATGTAATTAATTGATTCAATTGGGTTTGATTCAATTTAAAGTAAATTTTCTGCTTTTTAGAGCATTAAAATTAAAGGTTGTTTTTAGATTTTTTATATTTCATTTATTTTCTATTTTTTAGCTATCATATTACTAAATTAATAAATAATAAATGTAGCCCATTAATGACCCCACGAGATGGGCACAAGCCTTTATCCGGTTACGAGTAAGATTAAGCCATACTCCACTACGCTGGCTCAGTGCGGGTAAGTGGAGGGGTTTTGCGACCACTACCATCTAGCGATAGTAGCCGGGGCTACTATCGCTAGATGGTAGTGGTCGCAAAACCCTGCTTAAAGTGTCATTCGAAACACTGAACGTCCGATAATGTCCTTAAGATAAATTAATTATGTCATTGGTACCTACATAGTCAGGAATCAAACCTCATCTCCTGTATGAGAGGCAAGCGTGAAACACATTAGATGTCGGAGCACATTCATTCATCACTAAGTTGTTGTATCTAAATTTTTCTCAGCCTGTTCAATTAATTTAAAGCATCGTTGTTGACTGGTGGTTTTCCCGTTAATTTACTACAGCCTAGTTCCTCAATAAGAAGACCTTCTAGTGATTTGACTCTACTTAAGACAAGGTACACTTGATCACCAGCGAAGAGCTTTGAGCCTAAATAGACAACGGCGTGGTTGACAGTACTAAATAGACAACGGCGTGGTTGACAGTACTAAATAGACAACGGCGTGGTTGACAGTACTAAATAGACAACGGCGTGGTTGACAGTACTTCCCTGCATTTTGTGTACTGCGCAATTTCACCATAAAATAAATAGCAACATCCTTTCGTCAGCAATATCATAATCACCATCATCAATCAGCAATATCATAATAATCAGTGGTCACCCCAATAGTTAAGAATCAGAAAAAAGACATTGCGACCTCAAGCAACTATAGGCCCATTGCTCTTGCCTCAATAGTTGCCCGCATCCTGGAGAAAGTGATAAACATCAAAGCAGAAGAATATTTATGGACGGAACCCAACCAAATGGGCTTTAAGTCGCATGTTTCCACTGCCACTGCCATTTATTCACTCAAGCAGGTGGCCAGCTACTACAAGAAGGGAAAAACCTCGGTCCTGGCCTGCTTTCTGGATCTCAGCAAGGCATTTGACAGAGTCCAACACCAACTGCTCTGGAAGAAGCTCAAAGACAGAGGAACACCGGAAGCCCTAGTCAGTATTCTGAGCAAATGGTACAGCACTCAATCGAACGTCGTGAGATGGAACGGACAGCTATCCGATCCTACAAAATTGGCCTGTGGGGTTAGACAAGGGGGCAGCATGTCTCCCGTGCTGTTCAACATCTACATGGATGACCTCAACAAAGAGCTGACACAAGCTGGAGTGGGCTGTTCAATGAACGGAACCATAGTCAATAACCTATGTTACGCTGACGATATGGTCCTCCTAGCGCCATCTGTGTGCGCCATGCGAACTCTTCTTAGCATCTGCGAGAAGTATGCTGCCAGACACAACATGGTGTATAATGCTGAGAAGACTGAGTACCTAGTGTTTAAATCAGCCAACACACCATCTACTTCACCCCCCCTCTGGCTTAACGGACAGACAATTCGCCGCGTCGAGCAAGTTAAATATCTGGGCCACATCATCGCTTCAGATCTGAGTGACGATCTCGATATAGAACGGCAGAGACGAGCGATTACCGTACGGGCGAACATGCTGGCTCGGCGCTTCAGCCGGTGCAGCGGTGAGGTCAAGAGGCAGCTGTTCATGTCCTTCTGTACCAGCGTGTATACGGTGGAGCTGTGGAGTACTCACAGGGTGGAGACGATGCGGCGCATGCGCGTCGCATACAACAACGCGTGGCGCGCCCTGTACCGCCTGCCGCCGTGGTGCAGCGCGAGCGAGATGTTCGCCGCGGGCCGCGCACCGGGCTGGGCGGCGCTGCTGCGCCTGCGCTCGGCCGGGGCGCGCGCGCGTATATGCGCCTCTTCGAACCCCATCCTCGTGGCCGTTAGACAGTGGCCAGCCAGCCCAATACATAAAACATGGGAAGGGTACCACGCCCCGTGTCATACCTAGTATTTTTAAGGATATTAATGAAATTGATTTTTGAATTTATATTAATTTTATTGACATATTTTTATTTTTGTCTAATCTTATTTAATTTAATTGTATTTTTATATTGTAATTGATATTGGACATCATATTGTCTGGAAATTTAATAAATAATAATAATAATAATAATAATGGATACTGGATGGATACCCAATACTATATTTTGCCGGAAATTGTACAGATTTGGGTTAAATAAGGTAACTTCATCTTTATTTTTCTTCATTTATTTATTTATTACCATCATTACGTGTTTGGCCATTACAGTGAATCAGAGCGAAACAAATAATAACAGAGAATCATATTAAATCATAAATTTGTGCTCTCCGGAAGCAGGCCTTATTATTTCTGTGATATGTCCAATAGCGACATAAACCAGACCTTTGGGCATGTCACCGTAAGATAGTCAAAACCGTATACAAAATCAAATATAAAAGGCGTAGTTGATAAACTAACGCGGTAGTCGATCAACTATCGACAGATACTAAACTAGACCGACAGGGTTTAGAAATTACGTTTCTTTTGTTCTTACATGTCAACCTAACACTAAGACTATTCGGAGGCCCCCTCTAGTCTTCACCTAAACTACCGCAGTGTTTGCCCTGGTATTTCGTTTGCAATTCAAGTTTAAACCAGTTTACTATTTAACGGTTTTAACCATTAGTTGATCAAGTAACGCGTCATTTAGTAAGCAGTATGCTACAGTTTACTACCTGTCGATAGTTGAGCAACTAACGAGAAAAGAAACGTTAGTTTATCAACTAACTGTTTTGACTATCTTACGGTGACAGACACATCTACATTGTAACGCAACATCACCTTGACCCCAACAATTATTTGCAACTAGGTGGCCCTCCTGTGGATGATGGTATTATATTATTTAAATCCATATTGTCATTGTTTATGTACAATCTATCAGACTATCAGGACATTTAGGGGACATATTTAGGGTAGATAATACATGAAACGCAGAAGGCAGGTTTTGTAACCTATCAAGATGCAAATACATACATATATGTTATAGCAATGAGAAGAAATTTACCGTCTTTACATGAGATTGAGATAGTGTCGTGTAATCTTCTAACAGCATAATTCATACACAGTGAAAATTTAAATTTTCTTCCTATTATACAGCCCGATGCAGGGTTCCGTCCGCCTTCCTTTGTTTAGGGAACCCTATATTTATACCAAATTGGCAACCAAATATAGGATATGAAGTTGTATGCGTTCCGACATGCATGGTTCTGAGATAACCGGGGTTGGACCTATCTTTGCAAGTAATATGAGGCTTTAATCTAATCTAGGACCCGAGTACATGTCAAGACGGATCAAACGAGCTCAAACTCGATAGGATCGCATCGTTTTATTACAAAGTGTGTTAGAATATAACGATATAACAATTCCAGTAAGAAGCAGAGCTTAACGATCTTAATAATATTTCATTTATTTATCGTTATATATCAGGAAAGGTGTGTATAGATCACGCGCAGCTAGCAGAAATAGTGTGGGGCGACTCGACGAAGTAAGAGGATCCCTGTCAAGTGTTTCTCGCAAGATCCAAAATAAACACTAACATGTGCGGGTTAGAAAGAGTTGGAATACTGTTTTGGAACGAGATGGATTTTTTGTGTATATTCCAACAAAGTTCCCATAGCCACCTTGCGGCTCCATCATCAGATCAGCTCTATGTTATAATAATATTGTATTGCCATCCAGTTTATATATGCGTGCATATAGTTTATATATGCGTGCATATAGTTTATATATGCGTGCATATAGTTTATATATGCGTGCAAAATTTCAGCTCAATCGGAAATCGAGAAGTGGGTCAACTTTAACCCGAAAGATTTGACCCGAACATACACCATAAATACATACTGTACACATACGCATACATACATACAACATACATTGCAAGTTAAATAAAATCTTTTAATAAACGAATCTGTTGTTTATGTTTGAGAACTTAATCCTGTTGCTCAATTCCTGTCCAGAAATAAATCTTTTGCTAGAGGGCGCATTTGTACAATTTATACAAAGTGCATTTCTCTCTGGCATGATTTGAAAAACATTTGGATATGGCTGTCAGGTTCTTGTATGTTTTGCTCTGGAGTAGACCTTTATTGATAATTAATGGAGTAATTAATATCTGGCTAAACCTGGGCACAATTATGCCTCTGCCTACCCGTATAGGAAAAGGCGTGACGATAAGAAAAGTCTTTGACAAGTAATACGAAAAATCTAATATTAGTCATGGTTATTATAACTAAAATTATTGTTATAAAGAATCGTTTTAACTATCAATATCACGTTTGAAGTCACGTAGTAAATTTTATCGACTAAAACAGCGGCGGCAGATGACGTCACATGCCATGGCGCCCTCCAAGCTCCATGTTTGTTTTGTTTATTACCGGTGCCGATTCGTTATCCAAATCAGTTTTATTTTGGTGAAATAAAGGGATTGCTACGTGCCAAAATGCAATAACACAATTAGAAGTGCACCAGATAAAGTGCTTTTTTTTAAAGTTCCAAAGTTCAGAAAATACGAACACAATGGTTAAAAAAATTAGAAGCTATGAAGTATCGCCAACATCATGTATTATATTATTGTATCGTATTTAACATTGAATTGTCGTGAACATCACTTTAACGTGAGTATCTTTTTGTTATATTTCCATAGTTAGCATGGCGCGAATTTGTCGTATGGTCCGAATTAAGATTTGCGTAGGATATACTTCGTTACCGGCTTAAAACCTGGTTTTCACAAATAACTTTCGATTTGATATGACTAAAAATGTCTGTTGAAGTATACTTACAATTTATAAAACTGAAAAAGCTGTTTTATCATCGAAGTTTTATCATCATTTACATAAGTATTATTGAATTTATCAAGGTCAAGGAGGATACAGAAAATGATGTTGAATACAACCTAAAGAAAGAACACTGGGAAAAAGTGACACTTCGGCAAAACAATAATAATACCTTGGACACCATTTACACACATTGAACTAGCCCCAAACTAGGATTCCCTGTATCTTGGGTACTATACAACGATACACATACTTATATAGTTAAATATTATACTTAGATATATAAACAACCATGACTAGAGTACAAACATCCGTTCTCTTCAAACAAAAATCCCCCCACTGGGACTCGAACCCGGGACCCTTGGCTTCGTAGGCAGCGTCACTGCCGACTCGGCCATTCGGGCCATAAATAAAGGAGTTGTGCCTGCAAAGAATTTTATTCCTCTGAGGCCACGCCCCGAACGCGGTCGTGGCATCTGACGTCACATCCCGTTTTGACCGATTGCAAAATAAGCATTATTATTATTATGATGCAATTTAGATTGAATATTTTAGCTAATTAAATGGTGACTAAATAATAAAAGTATGTCATATACATGTTGTAAGAATGATAAATACCTATTCAGAAACATATATTTTCAGCCAAATTTAACCACGTCGATATTCCCTT
Organism: Argyresthia goedartella; assembly: GCA_949825045.1. Taxonomy (NCBI): domain Eukaryota; kingdom Metazoa; phylum Arthropoda; class Insecta; order Lepidoptera; family Argyresthiidae; genus Argyresthia; species Argyresthia goedartella. The sequence goes on along the minus strand of OX463820.1, from coordinate 11,741,440 downwards.
TGACAACTACGTAGAAAATCACGTTAGCAAGCAAAATGAGATTGTCGAACATTTTCGAAGGCAATTCGGACACGCCATACATCATCTGCAGCGCAGTTCGGTAGGACACATTCAGCAAAATGTGATTAGGCGCATACTACGTACATTCGCAAGCATAAATACCTAATTATACGCCTTGATTATAATGCAGTTTGAATTTGGAAATGGATCTACGAGTATTATGTGTGGCCGAACGTTATATGTAACACCTTTTCACTCTGAGGTCTATTGGGGTCTATCATCTCTTATTGACCGAGCGAGCGAATCGTGCGTAGCGTCTCCGTTCAGGGTTGGGCAAAAATGTTTTCGTCTGTCCGGATGTTATTCGCATTTCTCAATGGATTTACGTGATTTTTTCTGAGCAAGTTCGATAATATTTGTTTTGTCTATTCATCTTTTGGTAGTTTTTCAAAAAGGCTGAAATGTGGAGGATTTAAAATTTCAAAAAACACATCATATTTTAATAAATTTATGGTTTATTATATCGCGGCTGGTGTAAATGTGTGTGTGTGTGTTTTAATTTATAAAATCTTGTTTAGTTAATTAGTTCTGTGAAAATGTCATCTCTCTATCAATTTCGGTTTATCAGATAGAGCCTGCTAACGGGCGGGTAGATAGACACACAGACAGCGGCGGCCTAGCAATAGGAACCCGTTTGGCACCCTACGAGTATGGAACCCTAAAAACCAGCTTATTTCTTTATAAATCAATGCTCCCTTCGAACTTCGATTTGAGCTTAGTGTAACGTAAAGATAAATAACCAATGACATAGGGAAAGGAATCCACGAAATCTCAAACCCTTTACGAGTATGCTTTATTGTAAGTAGTTACCCTACATATGTTTGGCTGACTGTACTTAGTAATTACTAATGCATAAGCAGGCTGCTGCGGTGAACTATGTAAATTTATTCAATTCGGTGGATTAACAGCTCATGATCATGAGCGAAGCGTCACTTGTTGTAATTATGAAGTCCCAAATATATTTGGATCTGTTTGATTACAACACATATTCATATTCTTATAGCACAGAAAATATAAAGGAACATTTAGTTAAAAGAAATGTCATAAACAAAGGCGACCTTATCTCTAAAGAGAGAAATCTTCCAGCAAACCTAGGCAAGACAGGAGATTTTAAGAAACAGGACAGTCCTAGTGCGAAACAAAACGTTATACATACGTACAAAAATTACTTCCAAAATATAAATTAAATATATTGGCTAGTATTTAATCGTACATCAAAAATACTGATTTTCACAGCAAAAACGGATGAGTAAAAACATTTTTGTTGTTCTTACATGTTCAACCTAATAATTTCTCCTTCACCTAAGCTGCCGCATTATTTTGCCCTGGTATTTGCTGAGAAAATCAGTATATTTGCTGCGCAAATAAGTATATTTGATGTGCAGTTTAATATTTCCCAAATAAATTTAGTAAATAAAATATTTTCAACTTTCTAAAATACAAAAGATTGTGCACATGTATATGTTACGGCCAAAGCTAGGTGTGAAACTAAACTTAAGTTTAGCCGGCGTTTGCGTTTCGGTTAATGTTGAACATTAGTTAGCTAATGTTGAAGTCTTCGTGCGACTGCGGGGAGCGAGGCGGGGTGATTTTATTCAGATGAGAAAGTTATTTCTAATATCAGGGCAAAACACTGCGGTAGCTTATGTGAAGGGTAAATGGGGCGAAGCGAAGCCCCCTTTATCCTTCGTGTTAGGTTGAACATGTAAGAACAACAAAAACTATAATAAAACGAGTATAAGTATTTTTGTTGTTCTCACATGTTCTCACGAATCATTATCATCACTTATTCCAGATTAAGACGGTAATTTTTCAACATTAGCCTAGGTATTCTAAAAAAAACTTAAGTTAAGTCGGCTAATGTCAACCATATTTTCTCACCCATCTTTAGCCTCAACAGCGTCGAGGCTAAACTGCAGTTTAGCCGACTAAAGTTGAAATCATTTATCGCAATGAACATTATTTCAGACATTAGCCGAGGTCGAAATTAATCTTAACACTAGCCGGCTAAACTTAAGTTTAGTTTCATACCTAGCTTTAGCCGTAACATATACATATCATACATATAATACATACTCATCGCGCAGGGAAATGCGTTCCACAGTCTAATTGCCCTTAACCTGAACGAGTGTTCGTAAGCGGCAGTGTTATGCTGAGGAGCTAAAAGGAGAAAAACAGTGTGGGATCTCCGATTGCTATCCCTGGTGAAAAGAAAATCAAAACGTTCTCGAAGATATGTGAAGGCGGGGATTTCGCAAAAAAAATAAAGATGGGAGAGAATGTGCATATCACGGCGTCGATAGATCGCAAGCCACCCCAGCTTCTAGCAATACTGGGAGACATGGTCATACTTGCGCAGCCCGTAGATAAACCGAATCCCGAGGTTTTGAAGTCGTTTGAGTTTGTTCAGTTGTTCTTCGTTCGTTCTGACCCAACACACATCCGCGTAGACTATTAAAGGTACATAGATAAGGGACTGAGCAAGGGTGATTTTGGTCTGCCGTGGCAGGAAGTATTGCAATCTCCGGAAGTAGTGAAATGACAAAGACTCATCTGCTGACCTCACAAACTTGCGGCGATCAGGACATCAAGATATCAAATATAACCTCAATATTCTTAGCTTTCTCGCTGTAAGTGATTATGGTACCATCATACAATACTGGAACGACGGGCATATTCTGTATTAAGTTATCATCATCAATCATGGCTTAGGATTTTCCAGGGTAGACAAGCAGCCCATATGAAATAGCCCATTTCCTGATGTTATCGAGGTCAGCATTCAACGCCTCTACAGTCAGATTTACATTACAGGGAGACAAGTGCCGATATATTTGGAGGTCATTCGCGTAGAAATAAGAAGAAGTAAGAACGTCGGAGATTCAGTTTTACGAATGAGGAGAAAGGGTACCTCCTTTCGGAATACCCGCGGAGAGATCTCACATGTTGAGATCTCCTCAGACTTTATGCGCTGTTGACGGTCTCTTAGGTAAGAGTCAAACCAGCGAGCCGAGTGCGAGGAGACTATGAGCGACTTCAGAATTCCAACCAGGATTTTGCAATCGACGCAGCTAAAGGCGCTACTGAAAACAAGCAGTGTGAGGATGGTAAGTTGATTCTGATCCAAGGCCAATTGAGTTTCGTCGGTGACTTTAAGCAAAGCCGCGGTAGATCTGTGAAACCTGATTAATAGAGATTTAATAAGTTTCTAGAGAAAAGGTAGGAGGGATAGTTCCTTAGCTATATTTTAAACCAAGTGAAACACATTTTAACCAGACTAGAATAATCAAATCAAAGTCAAAGTCAACATTTCTTTATTACGTCATTTTGTTGCCTTTTAATATAGAGATATTGGACCACTGTGATTGTAAACGGGCGAAGCAACTCCCTCAGATTGATGTATAGATCTCTTTTATACATTGGTTCTGTTTAAGTTATACAAATATTACAATTCTAATAAATAAATAATACGTAGTAATAAATATTCGCAAATTTATTATCAGCTAAGTTCTGTGCAGAGTTAGATTAACCCCATGCAGTCATGTAATTTATGTATTCTTGAATATTGTAATATCCCTTTTTTCAAAGTAAATTTTACATAGTTTTAAAATTGCTCAAATGGCAATTTCAAAATATTCAGAGGATCTTGTTGTAGTAGAGAATCCACTGACACTTGAAAGAATTTCTAACCTTCGTGTGCCTAAACCAGGGCGCCACTAGTCTGTGAGTATTTCTAAGGTTAACATTACAGCTATCGCAAATTTTGGAAAATATTGTAATGTTCTTGCGATAAAATCGAAGGTACATACTTATGTCAATTTCTTTGAAAAAAGCTCTTAGGGAGTCTGTGCGTTATAAAGTAGTTTATGTGACTGTTACACAATGAAAGGTATGCCGACTGATATGGTTTCTAACGTATTCACGTTTTACATTATCACGTACTATGCTACGTTAGTATGCGATAATGATAAATCCACATATATAGAAGCTGGATTTGCCTTAAAAATGCCAAGAAGACTGCGTCATCAAGATGCCGAGATGTCGGTGAAATTAAAACATTTTCTGCCTTCGGTCGCATATCTCAAGCCCAAGTAGCAGGAATGAAGAAAATACGCAGCACACCAGCAACCTAATAACCTCAACTGTCAATGATCGGTTGACAGCGAGTTATGAAGACAACCCACCACATAAGATCTAGAATTTCGGCGACAAGCCAAGAAGAGGGAGTCAAGGAACACTGCAAAACCAAGCAACGACGAAGACACTACAATACAAAGCAATACTACGTCCCAACGTCTAGTAAGCAAGAAGCGAAAATGAAGCCTCTTCGCCATGACTGAGTTTGGTGACCAGCATATGGAGAAGCCTAAACATGAAAGCTGGCTCTGCTCCCCAGTCGATGATCAAAGTGATGACATTGAGAAAATCATACAAAGACACGTGGAACATCAAGCCGCAAATCAATGAGGAACAGAATATGGAGCACAACCACGTAATCAGCCTCGCAGCCAAGATAAAGTTAGAAAAAAAGCTCCATGCCCTAGAAGAACAATGTACATACATATATCGTTGAGTGAGGAGCGCAAAGTTAAGTCAACTGATAACTGCATTCGATGACGTTGTCTGCGTCGCATGCAACATGCAACAGCTGAATTCGCAAAAATGAAGATTGATATCGAATTTATAACTCGTCTCACAGAAATATTTTATTTGTTTTGTTTTGTACTGCGTAGCTTTGGAGTCAAATAATTATTTTTGTAAAGTAAGGTAAGATACTCCCCATCTGTGCCAGCCCTTAAGTCCATCACAAGTATGCGGAAATATCACATCTCTATCATCAGTACTGTAGCATTAGCTCGTGGGTCGGCGACACAGGAAGTATGATTTTACAATATCATGTCCAAAATTGTCATCATGTAACAACTTAGCATTTATATACTAAGTTGTTACATGAGCTAGGGCTGTTGATTGGAATAATCAAATAGACAGACATAAACTGAGCATGCCTTTTATTTCGTCTCCCGTCGGCTGCCACACTTTCGGCAAAACAGGCATTAAAATACGAGTGTGGGTTTATGAAACGAGCTGACATAAAAATCACGGAACACAGCTCCTCTCTTGGCTAAAAATAAATTTAAATACATGCCGAGATTTTTATATGTGAAGAAGTGAAACACTTATGAAAAATATGTTATTATTTGGTTTGCTATTATATTGTTGTAAAAACGGCTGAGGCGCGTAGATATCGAAATTTTTTCGCTCTCAAGACCTCTTGACCGTGAGTTTGAGAGCTTAGCCTTATTTGAGCAGCCGTTAGGATAGATGTGAGTGTTTTAGACAAGAACATATTTTGTTACGTATTTTGTTGTAATTCTTAGGTTTAGATATATTACAGTTAGATATTTCTAGACTGAATAAAAGCTCCATTGGTCATTCTAACTACTACGAAGCAGTATTAAGAAAACGTCACCGAAACCAGATAAAACGTATAAGCCCCGCCTAATGGTAATTCGCATAACGTCAAGGCGTGTGTCGTCATAGTGACGTCAGTTCATGTGAGTGTAGTTAGCAGACAAATACAAAGTATCTCCAAGTAGGTCCAATAATAGATTTGTAAGCAGTGTTTCTGCTTGTGGTGGGAGTATCCACAGAAAAGCTGGGTATAGGTACTACCTAAGCATAAATCAGGATATATATTTTTTATTATTTATTACTAGTGTAGACCTCGCAGACGACACAGGAAATTTGCGTTTTTTATTATTTTTCAACCCCACAACGATAGGAGTTGTAGGATTGAAAAATAATAAAAAAAACCTTGAAGTTTATCGGATGAACAAGTGAAATCATTATAAAACCAATTAAACAAATAACCCGACTGCATTTTCTTTGTACCCACCATATACAAACTTATAAATGCACCTGGTTGCATACATGGAGACTGAAAGCAGCCGCACCAATAACATTGTAAACTACATTTGTAATTTGAGATCCAGTCTATTAACTTTTTACTAAAATTATATACCCTATTACACTCTCACTATCCCTGCAAATCCAACAACACCTTATTTGTTTGACGAAAAAAACATATAAGTAATTGTGTGTGCTATTTCTATTTTTAGCAATTAGCGTTATCAGTATAATATTGTTTGTAGTATATATTACTCGTAGTACGTAGTATAGAGTTTTATAAAGTTGGCGCCCGCCTGTCTAAAAACGTCTTTTTTAAGCAACTTGGTCGACAATGCCACAATTCTCATTCTCCTTCTCGCACATTGGTCCAATGTAGAGAAGGGGCAAACATTAAGTTTCTTGAGTATCTGTAAATATTTACAGTAATTAAGAAAAATTGGCTTTGACATGCAAATCTTACGTTATGCAAGTCGTTGTAGCCCTTGGCTTTAGCCGGGTCATAAAGTAGTACTGAATTTTATTATAACCCACTCGTTAATAATAAGATATTCATTTCTCTAAGACCTTATTGTGGTTAGCTTACAGCTCCTAACATCTTGGTTTGCTGGAAGAAATCTCTTTTGAGAGATAAGCTCGCCTTTGTACATGTTTTCTCTATTATAAGTTATCTGTCTGTTTTGTGTAGTACAATAAAGAAAAATATTATTATCAAACCTAATCACAAAATTTCACGGTTGAGAAACGTGATCTGTACAGGAGAACAGCCGAACAGAAATCCAGACACAGGAAACAATGTTTGCCCAAGTTGAACGGTGACGCTTTGCTAGCTTCATCAATAATTACAAAACCGGTCAAGTGCGAGTCTAAATCGCGCACGAAGGGTTCCGTACCACCGTTCAATGGAAGCGATGGTGTGGAGTGAATAGTTTGGATTTTACACAGCAAAATATTGTTTACAAAGTTATTGGTGCGGTTACTTTCAAACTCCATGTACGTAACCAGGTGCATCCATAAGTTTGTATGTGGTATTGAAAGAATTGTTGTATGGGAGCCCCCTTAAATATTTCTTTTATCCTGTTTTTTAGTATTTGTTGTTATAGCGGCAACAGAAATACATAATCTGTGAAAATTTCAACTCTCTAGCCAGCTAGGTTCTTGAGATACAGCCTGGTGACAGACGGACGGACGGACGGACGGACGGACAGCGAAGTCTTAGTAATAGGGTTCCGTTCTTACCCGTTGGGTACGGAACCCTAAAAACATAACATGAGCGTCTTAATTAGGTCTTCGGAACCCATATGAATTTGTATGTGGATCCTTGTTTACGCCAACATGTTTAATTTTATTATTCAAATTAAAATATCAACTTCTCTCTTGTAATCCTTTTCGGATTCGGAGTTAGTGCTGCTGTTTGTTCTGTAGTTTCTGATTTACTATCAGACCCTAATTAATCATGAACCTCTCATCGATCCATCCAACTGTGGACCAGTATTTTTTTTTTGGATTTTAGATTACAGCTTTTAAGGATTCTTAGTGGAGATATCAATATCGGCAAAACTCGGAACAACGATAACACCCGAATGGTGCCGATGTGTCTATGAATTACTGTATTATTAAATTACGTGTAGGTATCAAATAAATCGCATACTTTATTTATCAATGTCAAATGTCAAATTGCCCGTTTGACGTATATTACACTGAGATGTTAAAACCACCACGATTCTATCATATAAAGAATTCGTTAGGTAAACAAAAATATAACTAGTTACTGAGGACGTTTTATTTCAATAAAACGCACTGATAAAAACCAAATTCCGGTTGGGATGATCTAATGATTCTATAAGGATTGGAACCCCAAAAATCTAACTATAAGTCAAAACTACAGTAGGATTTCGCAGACCTTTTTTATAACAATAAATTTTTGTAATTAATTTAAAATACTATGGCATAACAAAAAAGACACCTCAACATAAAACAAAACAAACCAGCAGAGAAATTAATATAAATAAATATGATTTTCTGATTGGATGAACGACTTCGATTATGATAGCGGGATAAGAGGAGGAGGAGCGGGGTGGACAGTGTGATGCGAAACAATACTTCCAACTTCCATATCACAGTCAGAATCAGAACTATTTTCTGGTGTATCATTGTCAGAGTTTTCATGAACGGTGATTACAAAACTAGCCATATAATTTTCCAACTCAGGTTAGTGTTTTCGGTACTCGTTTTCGCATTTGATGGCGTGGTCACATACTTTGGCCCAAACATCGGAACCAATCATATTAACCTTTTCCTGTACCAATTGTTTCACAGTAGTCATATTCATACTGATGTTTCTTTTGGATACGTATCCCTTTATTTGAGACCATATGTTTTCAATCGGATTGAAATCAGGATGATATGGTGGCAATCTTAGTACGCTGTGTCCATATTCGTTCATAAGTTTATCTATAGAGTATTCTACAAAGTCTTGTTTGTACTTGCAAATAATTTCATATATTTCAAGTTTTGTTAATGACGGATCAATCGGAACGTTATGTTTGGATAGCAATCAATCATGTCTTGCTTCCTGGTATTTGAATTAGGAGGTTTTTCTACGTACTTATTATGATATGCAGCATTATCTACTACTAGTACCGAATGTGGAGCTAAGTTTGGAATGAGTTGATTACGAAGCCGTTTTTCATAGTTTTCATTGTTCATCGCGTTGTGATAGTCACCTGTTTTATCAGTAGACTGATACATTAACAATGCCCCAGGTATAAACCCCTTTCTACTACCAGCGTGCACTATAATAAGACGTTGTCATTTAGAAATTAACTGTTTCACTCCGTTTTCTGACGAGTCAGCCCAGCTTTTACCTGCCAAATGTGAGGTATGGATGTATGTTTCATCCATATAAACAATCTCTCTCCCTTGCAATCTGTACTTTTTTATCGCGGCTAAAAACTTTACTCTTACCGAAATCCCATTTTTCTAAGAATTTTTCTTAGCGTAAAGTCACATCCCTTAAAATTTATGGCTTCGGATAACTTGGACTACAGGGCTTTAATTGTAGGTACTTGTTTGTATATCAAATGGAAATTATACACTAATCGGCGTATAACGTTGTAGTCAAAATCGTCAAGACCTAGACAAAATAATTTATTTGGTCTACCCAACTTTGCCGACTTCGGACTATTGGAGGTGGATTGATTTATGTATTCTTTTTGCAATATTTTATTTACTGTTCGTTGACAAATTCCACTGGCCTCCGAAACTCGTTTTTGGACTTTACAAAAGTAAGCAGTATAGTTGGTATATTTGAATTTATCATTTTCAGTTAAGAAATATAAATAAATATTGAAAATAACTTCGCAGGCTTGCCGATCTAAACGTTTCCCTTTTCTTAGTGCTTTCGGCATGTCTGTTATAAATTGTTAATGTGGATCGAATAAAATCAATGTTTATTATTTACAAAAATGACAGACAAGAGTGAAATGTAAAGTCAAAAAAAAATATAGGTGGCCTGCATTAATACACGAGTCCATGAAGTTTATCACAAAATCTAACATAAATATCAACAAAATATTTCTGTGGTATTAACTACTCTATATAGATACTTCCTCTTGCAATGCGACCGTTCCCTACGTTGTCTCGATGGGTACTGAGTGCGAGTGAAGTAGTAAGACAACAACGAACATTTCAGAGAAAATACGAAAGGAAAGGATTATTCACTACATCTGTAATTCCAAAGCAATCTCTTAAAATGCCTTGAATGAAAATGCATAGTTTCAAATACGAGTAAATTGTTACTAGTATCGAAAACTATGTGTTATGTATGAATGTGGATATATATCCACGAGTATAGTATACCACCGACGATCGACTTAAAACTTTTCAGTTTTAAGTGTGCTGGAAACTACCGAATACTAGGTAGTTACGGATAGTAAAGTCCGCTGCTTGAAATTGTTAGGTAGCTATCGGAATAAATACGCAGTGGATGTAGAGTAGGCTACGTGGTTTTTAAGTAGACGGGGCATGCAGGAAAACATGCTAAGTGCCCTATTTCAAAGGTATCCAAGGGCCTAACACAATACTGACATAATTGCAATTGTATTCGATTCTAAGAATTCACAGTGATATATTTGTAATAAACACAATTGCCCAATATCAGGAAATCTCTATGCTAATAGAAATTCTTACAGACATATACATATGCTCATTCTCATGCCTTTTCCCCAAAACAGGGGTAGGCAGAGACTAAAGGCCTCCACTTGCTACGGCAATATAATACGGTCTCTTCATATATTCTTGCCGCAAACTTGCAATTTGTCCCTTCACTAATAAATTGCTAAGTTGGTCTTTGTAGGACCTTCTTAGGAGTCCCCATCTGTCGGCTTCATTCACACCCGCTTTATTGATTTGTTTCGTCAATCTCCTATCATTGATCTTTTCAACGTGACCAAACCATCTAAGCTAACCTTTCTCTATCCGTGACACTATATCTTCTTTCAAGCCACAGTGTTCCCTTATAACTTCATTCTGCAATCTATCTTTCAAAGTTTCTCAACACAAACTCCTCAACGACCTCATATCTCTCTATACCCAACATTCACTCCCATACACCAATGTTGAACCCAACACTCCATTATGTATAGCTAAAAGTGCCTTTTGTGACACAGTTTGGCTACTCATCACGGAGTGCAGTGCCCCATTGCTTTTATTTCCCACATTTATTCTCCTTTCAACATCTCTCTCACATTTCCTATCTCTTTTGTTTTGTTCTCTCATGTTTATGCTACCCAAGTAAATAAACTCATTCTATCATTCCACTTGTTCATCATTTATCAATCTTCATCTTTTTCAAATACCGTATCCTTGGTCTTACTTACATTGACTTTCATTCCTTTCTTCTTAAATGATTCGTTCATGGGAGTTACCATCTCCTGCAGCTCACCCATCGACGACGCAAGAAAAACTTTATCATCGGTGTATAAGAGGCATTTGATAAGAAACTCTCCTATCTGCATCCCACAATCACGCTCTTTCACATCATTCAAACAACTATCCATGAAAAAATTAAATAGCCATGGCGATGCCACACAGCTCTGTTTCACACCACGTTCAATGTTAAACCAGCCTGTATAGGCCCCGTTGATCCTGGATTGGCTTTAGATTAAATATATATATATATATATATATATATAAACCGCTTTACCGACTTTGGTGGTACCGTCATGACAGTTATCATTTGTTTATTTGTTTGTTGTTTGGTTCTACAAATGGTACTGAACCAATTTTAGAGCACTAATGATATGTGTGTAGATAAAGTAGTGTATGCAACTGTATATATTTAGGTCTTAAAACACTCGTGTGATGCTATGCTATGCTCGCTTTGCTCGTCTCATAAAATTCACACTTGTGATTTAAGACCCCTTATTAAAGACAGTTGCATAAACTACTATTATCTATACACGTATCATAAACCCTCTTTACTACATCCAAAAACCCCACGTTATGACCAGCATAATGATATACTACTTGTAAAAACTAATTTCTTATCTGAATATTGATACATTAATATAATATAATAATATAATAATACCTTGGACACCATTTACACACATTGATCTAGCCCCAAACTAGGATTCCCTGTATCTTGGGTACTAGACAACGATACACATACTTAAATAGAGAAATATTAGATAGATAAACAACCATGACTAGGGTACAAACTTCCGTTCTCATCAAACAAACATTTGCCCCCATACATTATGACCATAATGTATCAATAATTTGACATATTATGCCATTCAAATTTCAAACGCCGCCGCCCGCTCGCGTGCCGCACCTAGTTTGTCTGTGAAGTTGGTACTACTGAACAAGCTAAACAAGTGCAGAGCAATTATCAATGCCACATTGCCGGTCGAACATGCGGTTCCTGAACACATCAAAGAGAGCTGCTGATATGTGTGTGGATAAACTACTGTAACTGTACATAATTAGGCATTAAAACTTTCTCGTGATAATATTATCAAACTCGCCATGCCCTTCACCTTCATTATGTATCAGTCATATCAGTATAATCTTAAAATATATGATTTTATTTCAAAATAAACATAACATAACATAAAAATTTACATACATTTATTTACATTCACATTGCTTCTGACTCCACACTTAGGATACCCTGTGTCGTGGGAACCGGACACTGCGAAGTCACACACATATAAACATCCAAAACGGCACAACACATATAGCCTGTGGTGTTTTCCACTGCAGCCTGCTGCAGGGCAAAGGCCTTCTCACTCTTAGTCCTCACCTCCCTATATTTTGCCTTCTCTTGACAATCCAAGGTGTACCTCTCCTAGCGAGCTCTGTTTAGGCCAGAGGTCTATTCTCTACCATCAAAAAATTCGTACACAATTATACATCTACCTTTGGTTAACATTCGGTTTCTCTGCTCTTTGCGAGGTTAAGTTCCCTGGAATATCCTGTTATGAAATTATAGTGAGCTAGGTGGCGCGCCGTTTGTTAGTTTTCGAAATAGATATATAACTATGCGTAATAGGAGTTTATGTAGACAGGTTTAAGTACATCTTGCGAATTCGTGTTACATGGTGAGAGCTTAACACTTAATGATCATGTTTTGCACACAACTACATTACATGGTAAATCTACTTACTCTAGAATCATGTTGCACGTTGCATGTTAGTCGGAAAACCAGACATTTAAGCGAGCATATTTGGGTAACAATTACCGTTCTTACGTATATCTATCTATATATCTCACTCATCACTCGAGAGTTTTAATGCCTAATTATGTACAGTTACATACACTAGTTTATCTACACACATATCATAAGCTCTCTTTGATGTGTTCAGGAACCGCATGTTTGACCGGCATTGTGGCTCTGCAGTTGTTTAGCTTGTTCTGTAGTACCAAAGTGCCACAGGCGGGCGTCGGCGGCGTTCAAAATTTGAATGTCATAATATGCAGAAAAAATACACATTATGGTCATAATATGTAATTTTTCAGATGAGAAATGAGTTTTTTCCCAGTAGTTTAACATTATGTTGATCGTAACGTGCGGTTTTTGTACGCAGTAAAGAGGGTTTATGATACGTGTGTAGATAAAATCATAAATAGCTGATTTGATCCATTTTTATGTCTGAATCAATGTTTTATTCCCTGCGGTATTTAAATTAAGAACCATTTCCCTAGTTTTTATTTTGCTTCACAAAAAATAACATAGCATAACAGGTACATACAAGCACATACATTGCCCCTGTCATGGGAGCCAGAAACAGTAATCCAAGACGGGATTATTTCTTGTTTCTCCCCAGCTGGGAATCAAACCCACGGGGTTAGTCCCGCGCATTCGATATTCGGATATCGACACCGAGTGATTTTGTTTGGGGATCATTCGATATCCGCCATTTTATCGAGTGGTGATATTGTGCGAAAATAGGATCGCTGGATCTTTAACTTGGGAAGCACAGCCTCGACCGCAACACCACAGAAGACATATCAAATATTCCTTAACCTCTTGAATACCACCGGCGTTAGCTAACGCCACTTTTCCGTTATAGGTTTAAAATTTTATTATCATGGCATAAGGTTCAAAATCGCGACGCGTCCCTACTACCCTCGGTTTTTGAGAGGTTAAGGCGATCCCAAAAAATGGTTTTGTTTTTAATTAATTTACTCCACTGTAAAGTCATCTAAATATTTCATTTTTGGGTTAACGTTTATTGAGTATATGATTAAGATTTTCACAGAAGGAATACGCAATTCGATGTTTTTTTCTTGAAGAAAACTTTTTAATATCATAGAAAAAATTTAATAGTTTTATTTTTTTCTGTAATTCTGAAATGCTTACTAATTTCATTGCGGAATGGCATTCATATTTAGATATTTGTAAACTCTCCTTGAATTTTTTTCCAAAACATCGTAGTTTATTTTTAAACAAATTTTATGTGGTTTGGCGCTACATTATTTTAGTTCGAGTCGGGTGCATTGTTTGCGCTCTTTTTTCTTTCTTATGTGGCAGTAATTAACGTTGTCAACATTCGTATTTCTTTTATATATATGTATATATATATATATTTGGTATCATCAAGTTATTATTATTATTATTATTATTACCTTTGTTTAATACCAACAAAAATATTGAATGTATTGTAGCGTAGTTCGGTCGTCTAGGAATAGTTGTCTATGGTAGAAGAGAAAAGAAAGCGATAAAATAAGTGTGCCTATAACGACCTTAACAAAACTAAGCTGGGAATTACATGTTGAGCTGGTATTCGTCTGATTTCTTAAAACGCCAAACTAATATAAAGCAGCGAATCTAACAGCAGCCACTCGGTTAGTAGCTAACATTGTCAAGCCGAACCGGCGTTCAGCTAACCACCCACCAACATATTGCCCCGTGCAGGCTCCCCACCTTAAGCATCCTCATACCTCACAAATCACCATTAAGAGGAGGCGCAAGGAAAAGTGGCGTGCGTCGCGTAGCAATGCTTTAATTGCAAATGTTTATCACCACCATTACTCTTTGTACTGGGGCCCTATTCCACTAGACAATGACAGTGCAGTCACAATGACGCGTCAACGACGGTCAATTTCAGGTAGGTTTCCATTATCTGACTCATTTGTAAACTGTTTCACTATAATTAGCAACATTTTCAAGAGTTCCGTGACTTAAAAAATAAATATTGAACCATTATAGAACCACTCGTGTGTCTGACCTAGGTGTGTAATAGTAATATTAAACGAACGAATGCATGTATTTATGTGACACAAACACGAACATGTTACATATGTAACACGTATGGTACATACGCAAATACATTTTGAATTTTGGGGGCAAATCAAACTTTAAAAAAAAAGGTTTTTAAACTGTGTCGTTTGACATATTAAATGGGAGGGCTCATTATATAACTTTGAAATATTAAGTTAAAATAAAATTTAAGAAAAAAGACGAAAAAATGCCTTAGCACACAGAAGAATTAAAGACGTGTTTCCCATCAAGAAACTTGAATACCATTATGCGGTGATACGGAACCCCTCATGCGTCATTCCGAATCACACCTGACCGTTCATTTGTTATAAGCAATCACCTTAATTTCTACAAAGCATTTATTTCTTAATTCCCTGAAAAGGATTATCTAAATACCAAATAATGAATACCTAAATTTGAACGTCCTCGACGACATTGTGCTACCGGAATAGGGCCTCTGGGGTCTTAAATAGCGCACATTTGTTACAGGGAACAAGTAATTAGTTGAACGTGAACATACCCGAAAAAGCGAGACCTTCGATTCTTCCGGCTGGGGCGATATAACACTAAGCGATTTTTACAAGTACCATTTGTACCATAAATAACTCAAAATATTTTGATTAGCTTTATAATTGCACCAATTCTGTAGGCGACACTACTAAACTAACTAAACTAAACTAATAAGTGGAACCTACAGCTACCGCACAGAGCTATTGGATTTAAGGTTGTTAGTTTAGTTGGTTTTGACACCTGAAGAATCGCACAGACTAAACTGCTAAAATGTATTAGAAGTAGTATTTTTTTAAGTTCATTACAGTCTTAGCATTGGAGAGAGTGTATCTCATAGTCATAATTCGGTAACTCCATACAAGACCCACAGTAAAGTTAGCTACACGTCATCCCTAATGATTTTCTGCTAAACCTACTCGATATTGTATTTACATAGGTATTGACAATCGGGAAATTGGGATTTTTCTCCCGAAAAAATCAGGACAACCCAATCAAACGTCATCCTAGTAAACTTACTATGATCTAAAACTAGTGGCCCTGGCTAACAAGGGAGACTGTGAACCAATTTATAGGAAAGTATTTTAGATTCAATCAAAATCAAGTAGGTAGTAAAGTAGCCGCACCAAAAACTTTGTAAACTACATTTTGCGATTTAAAATAGAATCTATTGACTTTTCACGAAAATAGTTAGTGTCTATTTCACTCACCCTCATGGTCTGTATAGATCCTCTTTACTAATCCGTCTCCTACTTCAAGGAGTCCAAACATGGTATTTTTTGGAAATATTTCTTGGATTTTTAGAAAACAGGCGGCCATAAGGTAATGTTGTAGTATATTTTTAGAACCGGCTCATGAAGCCCTTTAATTTAACATCCCACACAAAGGTTTCAGAAAGAAAAAAAACATACAAAAAAATTATGACGTCATAACCCCCCCCCCCCCCTCCCCCCAAGGTGAAAATCGAGGAAAAGCCCTCGACAAAAAAAAACTTTTAATTCAAGGAACACGTGTACCAAGTTTTGTGAGGATCGCTTGAGAACTGTGCCCATAGACCGGAACTGAAAGACACGTATAGAGACAGACGAAAGCAGAATCGGCATCCTGTCTTGTCGAAATGGAGCCCTTCGCTCGCTTCGCTCGCTCGGTCAATTAATGGTACCTAATTATGCATTTACCGATTCAGTACCGTACGTCGCTTTTCATCAAGCTCTTCCTTTCATTTTGCTCTAATTACATGCGTCATAGAGACTTACATTGTATTGCAATTGTGTAGTTTAATTAGAACCCGGCGTTACTGCATAAGTTAACGTTAGTGGTTTAATTAGTCTTATCAATCGATCAATTACTGTCGATTAAAAGCATATTATATCGATTAGCTTCTTCGACGTTGAAATGCGCATGTTGTTGATTCTGTTGTTATGTAGATATGTTGGTATAGAGTAAAACCGTCATAATTACGGTGAGTACAGTAGACTGCTTATCAATCTTTATAGGTTCATCTTTAACATATTTTATATATATAAAATTTATTTATATATAAAAAGAGCTCCGTGGTCTAATGGGTTTCACGCTTGCTTCTCACCGAGGAGATGCAGGTTCGATTCCTGACCATGTACCAATGAGATAATTAATTTATCTTAAGTAAATTATACGGACGATCTAACGGTGATGGAAAACATCGTGAGGAAACCTTCATTACTCCATAGCTGTGGCGATGGGCTAGCCCCCTGTCACGCAAAATGGAGTATGGAATAACTGGCTCAAAGTGGGCACAATTGTGCCTCTGCCACCCCGTATGGGGAAAGGCGTGACGATTTTATTGTCATTGGAATATAAGTCATATTTCAATGGCTAAAGCTTTGTTTTGTTGCATACAGGTCAGAGGGTACCACTAATATTATGATCATCATCACCAAATCGTGTTCTTCCACATTCCAGTCGATTTCCTCGCGGCCAAACAAAACTATTATCAAAACGTTGTTTTTCTTTTTCATTTTACTTTGCGCATATGTTCCAACCTTTTTCATAAATCTCGTGCCAACTCTATTACTCCTATACCTACCTACACCCGCCGAATCATTACACCAAACTCTTTATTTCTTCACAGTCGATACTCGTTGGTTTTATTGCTAAACTTTCGCGCGCATTTCTCTTTTATGGCACCAATTTTGTGCGCTTAAGCCTTCAGCCTACCGCCCGCCCTTCGCCCCTTTTTTCGCCCAATCTTTATTACATATTTACATTTCGTTTGTGTAGTGAACTTGCTTACATTACAAGGCTCAGATTTTTGTGCGTGAATCATAGTCTATATTGAAATACAAATGTTCCTGAAAGAAATAAATTAATAAAACAATCCACATGTAACAAGGTTTTCCAAGCAGTGTCAACTTTGTATATAGATGAGTATAAGTATAAGACAATCTCAAAGGAAACAATAACATAAAAGTTTCTAAACGCCCAAGAACATAAATATAGAGAAGCTACACACACAACCCATATCTACTTTTTTACCAGTTCTGTAAAGTGGAACCTAGCTTAAGCTACTTAACAACTGTTCTCTTACTAAGCATGTTTATTACATGACTTGTAAAAATATAACTTGTGGGAGATCTCGAAATATGTTATGTTTCTCTTCGTCTATATTTCAAACAACAAAAATATATTTGTATATGTAATTAATACACGAGTACATGTGTGGTGTTCATACTCTAATGAAGTGCCTCTTTTTGTGTACACTTCCGTTGACTAGCTTGTTGCTGGTTGGCTAGGTTGTTTGTTATACTTTCTTCTGTCTTCTCACTTCACATTCTTCTTGTTCATGTCATGTAAATATATCTTGTACTAGTATTATTGTATATGCGCTTGTACATAGTAATCCAGTGCGTTATACTTTAGCTAGGCTGTCACCCGAAAATTAATAGGTTTTGTGTTATTTAGTTAAGGCTTTTTTGTTAGCCAATACAGTGTCCCACTGCTGGTCAAAGGCCCCACCAACAGATCTCTAGGCGAAGCTTCATCGATCCATCCTGGCAGGAATTTATCCAGGTTGTCCCTCCATATCCTTTTGGGCCTTCCCCTAAGCCGATGTCCGTTTGTAAGCATCCATTCAGTAGCTGATTTCCCCATTTGTCCGTCCAGATGCATTCGAGAGACATGTCCAGCTCAGTTTCATTTGAGTTATTAACTTTTTGACTGTCGTTTGTTAGCTAATACATCAACGATTCTGTGGAATGGCATGAAGTTAAAAAATCTCTCTTAGTTTTGATGCAGAGGCCCATCAACTCACGTAATTAGAACAGCGCTTGTGTCAAAAATGTTTGGCATTGCGCGTACAAATTGATTGCAAAACATCCTTATTTATCAGCCATCTACCACAGTAAATGGTTTTACACAAACTTTATGACAATTTTGGAAATAAATTCAAAAAACCTATTTATAACACATAACCCTTTAATTTTCGGTTAGGTAGGGTAAATTGTCGGGAAATGGGCTATACTTTAGCCCTTACAATATAAGTATCAAACAACGAATCGCCCTGTATAATATAATGACAAGAAAGATATTGTATAAATATTTAAAACAAAGTAGCACAGCGAAACCTTAAAAGCTTAGTGGTAAAGAGGACACATTAATAACGCAGTTACACTAACTAATGTCTACGAGTGAACATTTATGCGTATTTACCCTCTAAATAGTGGTGCTCTGTAGAATAAGAATTCACCAGCCGCTCTCAGATGATGCCGAAATTCACTCTATAGATGTATTTCATCTGTGAACTGTGACTGTAATATGCTCAAATTGCTGAACCTTGTCGTAAGTTTTATAAGCAGGTTAATTATACAATGTGCATGTACATCACGTTTCAACTCAGGAGCTCTCAGGGTTCTAAAATTTGGATAATAGTAATGGATTTCTTCCCCATAGCGAATCCGTCTTTCGTTTTCTTGTCCTTTTCCTTTTTCTTTCTTTTCCTGTCCTGTCCTGCCTAGGTTTACTGGTAGAAATCTCTCTATAGATGAGCTCGCCTTTTGCCCATAAAATGTTTTGTTAACTTACTATTAAGATTTCTGTGCAATAAATAATATGAATATGACTATGAATCCTTGTGATGTGATGGCTTTCCAAGAGACATCCTATCGTATCTTGAGTATAAGAGTAAAGGTCAGGTCAAACCCAAACAAGCTGTAAGTCCCAGTCCCTTAATTCTACTACCTTTCATTTCAATCACGACCCTGTATCTATCATGGTCTATCTTACTGCCCAGAATATTATCTATTTATTTTTAAGTTTTGTACTGAACTCTCTCAATCCATGATTCCGACCGGCCGGCTTTTACCAAAACACTTTGGAGAGCCCAGTGACCGGCCATCAACAGCAAAACTGTGTAAGTTACAAATAGAATCTAGACCTTGCTCCAACGACAGCAAGCGGTCGAAGATTAGAGGTCCCAGGTTCGGCCCCCGGTACGGAACTAAATCGTACATATTAGATTAGGGATATCGGCTTGCACGGACTACTCGTAGTTAGCCACTACCTGGATCACGTAATATTCTGTGCTGTGTTGCTGTGGAAAAGCCTTTTTTTGCTATTATTATTATATATTATATTATTTATTATATTATATATATTGCTATATTTGCTATAAATTCGATTTAGTTTTAGTATGTAATTCAAATAAAGAATAATAGAAACCTATGACTTGTATCACGCCTAAATAACTCTATCCTAATACATTTATCGTTTTCCTATCTTGTGACGTACGGGTAGTAGAACTCAGTAGTGCTATCAATGTTAATGTATTGTATTGCTTGGTCTGGTCACCGAATACTTTAAACGACTGTGTTTAAAGTATTCGGTGTCAGGATTAGTGCTAAGAGAAGAGGCCTGTACTATACCCAGCAGTGGGTCGATGTGAGCTGAGCATGATGATAATGATAACGCTGAGACGTGGTCGGTCGGGCCATACATGATTTCCGAGCAACTTATCTGTGCTTCGCTACTAAACCATAACAAAAGCCATCTCCTCACTTTCCTATCGCTGTCCGAGCTGGTATGCAACATTTCCTTCAACGCAGACGCTGCGGCCAGACATTGACATGGGTTGTGGAATCAGAGCCCCCCCCCCCCGTTCGGACCCGCACCCCCTCCCGCCCCGCAACTCAAGCCTTGATTATGATAAACGACTTATGAAATTAAAACGGTCCAGTACAACAAGTTGCCATTGAAATGAATGGCCCTTTGTTGAAATTTATTCCCTTGACAAATCGCTACGCCTCACTGTTTATACATTGTCTGTTAAATTAAATGGGCTTAATGTTATTTTCAGCAACTATTGAAATCTTCGACGGCGTACAATACCGCGGCTGGGAATTGAACTTTCCTTGTACACATGCTACCGGCTACCACGCCTGCCGGTTCAATTTGAAACTAAAATAGGCTCTACTGAATATAAAATGATCCGCGCTATCGATCCGTACCTTCGCCAGCAATGTTACAAGTCTATTAATTCCCAAGTTCGCAACGGCAGGCTTCGGGAGCCAAGTTTTCGAATGGAATAAAATGTAGCATATTTTCTGCAGCATCAAACAATGGAATCTGGAGCGTGGAAAGAGTACAGAATGGCGGCGGTGAGGGTAGATACCTCGCGACGGGACACGCTTCCAATAAGTTTGAGAAGCACTATCGGCCGCGCCCCCCCCCCCCCACCGCCCTGGGTCCGCTCTTCGTCACAAATTCGGCCGAGCCAGGGTGGCGGCCGAGCCAGGGCGGCGGCCGAGCCAGGGCGGCAGCCGACCCGGCTGTAGTTTGTTTTCTTTGTGTCATTTCCTTATCGCGCTGCCAAAATACGTTCCATGAATGAAGTTACGTCAGCCGAATCGTACTTCAGGTGAAAAATTTCAGTCGGGCAAAACAGTTTTGATACTTAAGGGGGTGAAAGTCGATGCGCAATATGTATATAAGTTGCGAAAGCAGTTTAACGGGCCCTATCCGATGAAGAATGTAGGTAATTGGGCGCTTTGCAGCGCATTATGAATAAGTTGAAAACTGAGGAAGTGAAGTTTCATTTATAAGCTAGATAACGACTAAATAATACTTGTAAACTTGCAGAGAATGTTGCAGTGTTGATACCACTTTTATTAAGTTGGTTACAGGGAAATTGACTTTGCTTTATTCATTAAAGTAATTAGCTTGACCTACAAACATGCCTAAATAGTTAAATATCACCATGAATAAACACCGAGTACTTATAATAAAGTTCAAAACTGTTCGAGGGTCATGCAAAAGAAATTATACACTCCATACTCATTTGATTGACACTGGTCAATCAAATGAGTCATCATAAAGATGGATGAATACTCCGGAAATAATATATTTTTTAAATGTACATATTCTGATTGAATCTGGCGGGAGTTTTCGGTGACAATGGAACATAATCGACGAAATTTTCAAGTTATGATTTATTATGCCTTAAAAAAAGGCCCCAAGAATGTTTTGAAGTTTGAACCACGACTTTTGGTGAGTGCTTGTTCACGTGCAGCTGTCTTTACTTGGTTTGCTGAATTTTAAAGAGGACGGGAGAGCTTTGATTATGAGGTGAAATCAGGGCGATCGCCAACCGCAGTTTCTTAAGAAAATGTGCAAGCCGTGGAAAAAAAAAACGGTGAGAACCAACGAATTACACACGCAGAGCTTGTGCGACATCTAGGCATTGGATCAGCAGCTCTGCAAACCATAATTCATGGACAAATGTCCCTCCTTAAGCGTTGTTCGAAATGCGTGCCGCATAAACTCAACGATTTGCAGAAAAAAAGACCGCGTGGATTGCTGTAAATTTATGATAAATAAATTCGACGCTGGCGAGAAGAAAACTGTGTGTGATACTGACAAATGACAGAACGTGGTTGTATAAATACGATCCTGAAACAAAGCGGCAGTCAACGGTATGGTGCTTTGAAGATGAACCGACTCCAACAAAATGTCGCCGAGCACGAAGGACACAGAAACAAATGGTTGCCTTACTTTTTTGCAAGACGGCATATTGCGACTGTGGTGCTAGAGGATCAAAGAACTGTCAACTCAGAACGGTATGTGTGTGACAGTTTGTGCTCCACAAATGTGTCAGCTTGGTGTGACAAGCGGCCGAAGTCAGAAACCCAGTACCTGCTCTGGCACCACGACAACGCCGCCCCGCACACTTTTGCCAGAACACTTGACTTCCTCACCCGCCATATTCTCCTGACCTGGCACCCTGTGATATTTATTCGTTTCCGATAATTAAAGAAAACTTAAAAGGAAATCTATTTGAGACCAAAGAAGCCTTGACTGCCTATAATTATGAAATTTCTGAGGTACCCAAAGAAGAATGGTCTGACATTTTCCAAGTGGTTTAGCCGGATGAAAAGTGTATACGTGCTCATGGTGAATACTTCGAAAAAATAGATAGCATTGATTAAGCTATCTATTGATTGCAAGCGGGCTTGACCCTCATATTATTAAAAATAATCCCTACAATCAGTCTGTGGTTTTAACCGCAGTTCTTCTACTATCATGATAATAATAATAATAATAATACCTTGGACACTATTAACACACATTGATCTAGCCCCAAACTAGGATTCCCTGTATCTTGGGTACTAGACAACGATACACATACTTATAGAGATAAATATTATACTTAGATAGATAAACAACCACGAATAGGGTACAAACATCCGTTGTCATCAAATAAATATTTGCCCCCACCGGGACTCGAACCGGCTACTACCGACTACTTGGCTTCGTAGGCAGGAAACACTGCCGACTCGGCCATTCGGGTCGTTGCCATTCGATGATACTTGCTATTTTGTTTCTATTATTGAATGAAACTCAATTAGTGCAACCCTGATAACTCTGATGATAAAAGGCAAGATGGGAGACACATTTCATCAAATAATTGACCGAGCGAGCGAAGCTTTTCCGTTCCAGCTTGGGCAAAAATGCTTCGTATGCCTGGATTTCTTTCCAGATTTCTGTCCCGCTTCCCGGAGTTCTACTCTTCACAACCGATTCTCTATGACCGATAACTGTATGGATTACTTTGTCGATTCATTTTTGGAAATTTTTCAAAAAGTGCGGAGATATGGGGTTGTAAATGTGGAAAAAAAACGCTTCAGCCTAAACAGATATTAACAAATTAGGTGTGGTTGAATTTGTGGAGACCGTTAAATTAATATAGGCTATATAATATATTTAGATAATAATCAAGAGGTTGGACTTGAGATCGGTTAACTTAGTTTACAAAGTTATTGGTGAGGCTACTTTAGTAGTCCATGTACGTAACCAGGAGCATTCATAAGTTTGTATATTGGAAGTTCAGCTTTCCACCAACAAACTCGCGAGGTCTACAGCGCATAGAGCCGCTACCGGAAGTGATGGAGAACTACCGGAAATCCAGACATTAGAAAGCATTTTTGCCCAAGGTGAAGCGGAGACTTGGTCAAAAACCAATAACCCAATTGCATTTTATCTATATACCACACACAAAACTTATGAATACTTCTGGTTACTTATATGGAGTATGAAAGTAGCCGCACCAATAAGTTTGTAACCACATATTTTCGCCATTTAAAAAATCATCCGAAACTGAACTCACAAAAAAAAAACATATGAATATCGGACCTGCTGATAAGATTTTGAGGGAATCGGTTGAGAAAGGCGACCTGTATGCGAAAAGCCGGAAATCCGGGCAGACAGACATACGAAAGCATTTTTTCCCAAGCCGAAACGGTGACGTTCCTCGTTCTTGTTCGCTCGGTCAACTACATTTTACATCTATTATAATTTCATAAATTATAATAACATATGTGAAAATATATCAAGAAAACTCCAGATACCACTCATATCTCTATCTCAAAAATCTAGAGGAACTTTACAGCTGCGTCCCAATTCATCAACAATACGTGAATATGCTAGTACATAACAACACAACAAACGTACGACCCGCATGTGGCTCCAACCACGTATTTGCAAGTGCCAAGATGTGTAGATCCCGCGTCGTCACGTGCATATGTCCTGCGACCAGCTCTGCAACGAAACAACATCTATTTGATTCTTATCTCTGCCCCTCCCCGCGCCACCCCGGCCCGCGCAACCTCGCCCCCGCGCGCGCCCGACCTAAACACAAACAGGTAGCTGGAATGTTTTGTGAAGAAAAACTCCATTTCGGAGACAAGATCGTCTATCTGCTACTTTTACAAATATGACCTGCTATATTTTTACGTGGATAGCTTTTATTATTTAGCTACGAGGGGTGAATTACTCACTTCCTTTGTCTTGTTTTTTGCAACTCTAATTCGTGAAATTTTGTAAATGAGAATGTACATTCCTCACCTTCACGTGAACTTATCTCTCAGCGTTAGAAATAATGTGTAACGTACTGAGGCTTAACTCGGAAAATCTGAATACAGGAGATAATTCTTGATGCTTTTACTACTTGGATACGCTACTGGCTTTGCATTTGTGACGATATTCAGATTAAAACCTGCTTGAGAAAATCCGTCTCGCAATCGGCTTGCGACTTTAATACTTAGAAACAAAGAGATGCTAAACGATTCAATTTGAATACCTCACTGCGAGATGTACCTATCACCCTCACACAAAACATATATGAACAATTAATATAAACCTAGCTTCACCTAGTAGTTCACTTATACAAACAAAGCAAGTTCTAATAATGTTGAACATCTATAGTCGATGGATAAAAGTATCTGGAAGCAGAACCCAGAACACAAGTTAACGTTGTCATCCAGCACAAACGAAGAGTAGGGCACTCCGCATCATTTCATTAGTCAACTGACTCGCCGCGCTATCACATTCCACATCCGTTTCGCTGCAAAGTCCGTTCCGTTACTTCCGTCACTGAAAGAATATTTTTCTGCCCGTCCTACTTTGCATCTTGGCCGTATAAAACGCAAGAATTCATCCTGAATTGTATAAATTGCCAATTTTATAGAAGTCATCTCGCAAAATGTTTCCAAAATCATAGCATGCAATAAAAGTTTTATTATTGCTCTATTGTCTTGGAGGGGTGTGTAGGGGGGCGAGGGCTGCGGGCTGAAGAGGCGATGCTGATGCAGTATTTGCGATGGAATTTCCGATTTTGAACTCCGGATAAGAGCGTTTTCTATAACAATAAAGTCAGTTTCAAAAGCTAGGTTAGTGTTATCGCTACCTTTGTGACTTACATCGTACCTAGTCCTGGGGATTGCCCTAAGTCTAGTTACATTTGGATTTAGTAACTTTATGTTGGTTTTGCAGTGAATAGAAATACCAAGAAAGTTCAAGGGGAGAGCTGGATATTCCTTTAAAACCTCTATTTCTAAACTTTCTTGAGTAGAAAGTCATCTTTACCTTGTATAACTTAGAAAGTGAATAGTAAACAAGAGTAATTCAGCATGGGGAAGATTTATTACTTAGTTCTTCAGTTAAGTGTATCATAATAATCTTAATTTTTCCTCGATTACTATTCATAGCTTAACCTAATACAGAATACTGGTTATCTAGGTAGCTATCTAGCCGATTGGGTATTTATGTTTATTTCGGGAATTAATAGTATACGAGTAAGGTTTATATGTAAATGGGGCAGTAATTTGTTCCATTGCAATAAAATCAGTCTACTGCGTCTGTCCTAAATAACCAGTATTCATAACACAATTAAAACTCAGCATAACATAAGACCGCTCGAGTCACTGAAGAAAACGCCATTATCGCAATTCTATGTTGAATGAGAATCTTCACAGTCACCTGCTATTGGAATGAATTCGCCAGCTGCAAGTTAGCAAAGCAACGGGCCGTGGGGTTCCTGCCGCGTAAACTGAGGAGCTTCCTGAAATATATTCACTGAGAACTAGAACCGTAAAGACTGTAAAACAGTTGTATAAGTTGTTTTGTGAAGTCCTGAATAGAAGGGATATAACAGAAAGGTATTTTAAGGGGTTGTTAGGGACATCATTCTAAACAACTTTTTCTATGAAACCGACTTGATCAGTGCAACTTTATTTTTCACATCTCCATTAATTTTGGGCCGGGTGGTCAGCTGCAGGAGTGAAGATAAAGCTGCTCTTATCAAATCGATTATTGATCGATCGAATCCTAAAATACGATCACACCATTCTGTTACAGCCTGTAGTTATAGCATTTGATAAATTAAACCTGAACACAGCGTCAAGCCATTTCCCACTCGGGACAGCAGGGCACCGATGTGCCCACGTTAAGCCATAAATTTGGTACTCCTTTAAGTGTCTTTTATACAGGTAATCATTAGCTGATCATATTTTGGTGAATGAAAATATGGTCGCAAATGAAAAAACGACCCTCAGTTCATTGACTCGATCAGCTGATTACAGAGCCCGTAGACAAGATGGAAAATTCCATCGTACGAAACAATGTATATGATGTCACAGTTCGAGATGTCACTTTGCGTCTCGAAATGTCACATTGTATACATTTTCTTAGCATTTGGCTCGATTGCATCTTGTCTTGGGGCAGGTTACTATGGGAGACCCAATATTTTTTTTTCGTTTATAGGAAAGTTGTTAATTACAATGAGTGTCTACTATTATTCCTTTAAATTCTATAGTGGTAGTAATATCTGAAGTCTACTACAATAGTGTGAAAAGATTATAAATTGATAAAATGCACCCAATGATTGATGCCAGAGACCGCTTATCTAATAGAGTCATTAAAGTAATATGCAAAATACAGCTCTTTATATATCTTTATATGCAGATCGTTACAGAATTATATTAATATATTTTTTTATTTTAGGCTTCCGCACAGTATCTATCTGGTCGGCAGCGGGTCGGTAGGAGCGTAGCGACGACTTTCGCCAAATACTATTTTCATCAAACGCTTCTTTGGTCAAGTACTGTAATCGTCAAGCCCTTTTTTTATCATTCATCAAAAGCTGCATTGGCAATCATAAGTACAATTCATTTCAATACTTTTTACTGCCTAAAAATAATGCATTACCTTATAATGAAGCTCTTAATTTATTATCTCAAAAGCCTGGCTGGAAGGTATTTTACATAGATTAGGGAGTTAGATTAGAAATCCAACCTCTATATTTGAAATATTGACAAGGGACAGGATACAAGATGACATTACTAATGACAAGTAATATCAAAAACTTAACTTAAATTTTTCCTGCCCTAAGATGTGGACCAAAATTATTCA
Organism: Argyresthia goedartella; assembly: GCA_949825045.1. Lineage (NCBI taxonomy): Eukaryota > Metazoa > Arthropoda > Insecta > Lepidoptera > Argyresthiidae > Argyresthia > Argyresthia goedartella. The sequence goes on along the minus strand of OX463820.1, from coordinate 11,713,983 downwards.
GTATGGAGAAGATCGGAAAATTAAAAAAATCTAAGGCCAAAGCTGTTTGGGATACGATAAATTTAGCACTTTCATAATGACATGTGGTGCTGTTCCCAGAAACGGCATTGTTCAACAAAATATGGCATCGCAAATTGAAAACTAATTTGATTGATAATAAACATAAATAAATTTATATTTTTGGATGTATTGGAAAAAGAGTCTTATTAATATAAAAATTTAATTCAAAAATAAACTGTTGGAACACTATTTACGAAGAGAAGATCGAAAGAAGTTATAAGAAATGCGAAAATTGATAAAATTATTGAAAATTTGATAAAGGTTCATACCATTAACGTTCAAAAATGCTTTTACACAGTTAGTCAGGGCTAAATACAGGCTGTCAAATTTGGCGTAACATAATATCAACTCTTTATTAACATTTTATAAAATGTAAATGAGATTGGAAGTTATCCGTCGCGATGGCCTTGGCGAAAACAGAGGATTCATGTCAATTTGTTACTTTTTTACTATTGCCAGTGTTATTTTTATTTAGTCTGTAACTATTGTTTACGTACGTGGTGAATAAAAGACTTGAACAAAATATCTATTCATTAAACTCATATTAAGCTGGGCTAGTTTTTAGTATGTATTATATTTTAGTATGTAGGTTAGGTACGTCAGCATCATCTAGAACTGAAGGTAACTGGACAAAAGCGGCCTAGAAAAATTTAATTTTTGAGGAAAAAAGGCCTTGACGATTAAAGTACTTTCAAATAAGCATTTGGCGGAAATAGTAGATAATTGACGAAAGTCGTCGCTACGGGTAGGAGTAAATAAAATACAAAAATATTTAAGTCACAGTGCCACAACTAAAATATTTATTTACTTGCATAAGTTAAGTGTGCTAAAAATATGTTACAAACATTTATCTAATGTTATGTTTGATGTTTTTCTGTAAGTGGACTAATTGTTGTCCTTGTGAGAAATAAATTGTAAAACCTAAATACAAGTAATTTTTACATGGATCTAGCGAAGTTTCCACCGATAGCTTAAACGTATCATTTATACACAAAGTGTGACACAACCTAGGTATCTAAACAGAGTATAAAATTATTGAAAAAAAAAGAGAAGAGTCTGTAAAATTATTATTAACGAATCTTACTACTAATCTACTATCGAACTAATCGAAACATGAACACATTGCTGTAAAATTCTGTTTAAAAAGTATATAATAATAATAATCAATAGCTTGTCAAAATGTTATTAAAAAAGGAATGTAAGAATTTGGGACAGTCGGACTGAAATGATTCGGTTTGGCCGATTTATATTTATAAAAAGATTTATATTTAAAAAAATAAAAATAAAAAATAACAACCTAAAAAGTAATTTATAAGTGTTTTTTTTTTATTATTGCGGCAACGTAAGAAGAATATTTTTTGTTGAAAATATCTATACTACTGTTATTTTCATTGTACTGTCGAGTGGCTCTGACAAGGTAACGATTTTTTGATTAATTTTTCTTAAATACTGAAATCGAGAAAGTAGCGCTTGAACGAGTGCGAGTAGGACATCTAAATTCCATTTTACTTAATAGAAAAGATGATACATACTGATGCATATTCCAGATTATATCTACCGAATGAATTATAAGTACAGGGGTTCTTAAAATCTCTACCCTGCCGGAATACAAAACCTAACATTCTATAAGCATTGGCTGAAATCTTATTGATATGCAGGGCAAACGACAGTTCCTGATCAAGTTGTACCCCAAGATCTCTCACCTCGGTTACCCGCTTAAGAGTTTGATTAAAAAGTGTGTAATTAAACGGAGTTACATTCTTCTTTCTAGAAAATTAAATTGTAGAACATTTGTCTACATTAAGTTGTAATTTATTGTCTAATCAATAATTTCATAGGTTATTCAGATCTCTTTGCATTTTTAAACAATCATCAGTTGATTTGATAACACTGTACAATTTAGTATTGTCAGCGTATAACTAAATTATGGAGTGAGATATATAATTAGAAACGTCGTCAATTAACATGTTAAAAAGCAGAGGACCGAGATGAGATCCCTGGGGTACCCCTGAGGTAATTTAAACAAAACTGTATATAAATCCTTTGATAGCCACAGCTTGAGATCTATCGCGTAGGTAAGATTCCAGCCATCTATGGAGGAATCTACATCCGTGTACACCGAAACGAGCTAAATTTTTGACAAGCAAGAAATGAGAATTTTTATCAAATGCCTTAGAATAACCGGTGTACACATCATCCACTCTATATCCCTCATCCATAGCATACAGCACATTATCCAGAAATTCACATAAGTTCGACTCAGATGACCTGCCCATAACAAAACCGTGCGGAAATGATGACAAGTCGGGCCTGATAATGGGAAATAAGGTGCCATACACAATTTTTTCAAAAAGTTTAGGTAAAGTCGAAAATTTAGAAATCCCGTAATAATTTTTAAAATTGTGTTTAATGCCTCTTTTGTAAATAGGGGTTACCAGTGACTTTTTCCATACTTAAGGTAAAACACCTTGTTTAAGAGAAGCTTCACAAAATTTTAGCTAATGGAACAGCAAGAGTTTTATGACCCTCTTTTAGAAAAAAAGGAGGAACACCATCAGGGCCACATCTCTTGTTAACACCCAATCGTGCAAGATATTTATCTACTTTATCTACAGATATATTTATGGAATCTACTAAGTTGGAATTATTTTCCCATTCATAAGTTTGAGCAGAAATCACTACGTCATCTTCAAATACGGATTAAAAATATATATCAAACATGTTTGAAATTTGTAAACCATAAGAACCAACTTGGTCATTCAAAAACATCGTATCTGATAATTCATTAGATCACTTTTTTGATTTAATAAATGACCAAAAAGGCTTGGAGCTTCGTCAAGCATAAATATTATTTTCAATTTTGGCTACATACGTCGTATTACGACTGTCCTCAAGTTTTTAGCCTAGAATCTTGGATCAGAGAATGTATTATAGTCATCGGTTCTACTATAAAGTTTATATTTTTTTTTTCATTAAAGATTTTTTCATAGTTTTTGGATACTATGATAATACCAGACAGGATAACGACTAATAACCGTAACCATTCTAGATGGAACATGCGCATTAATGATTTGATTGACAATGGCATAGAATGTATCGACTGAAACTTCTAAATCATCACAGGACAAACGGGAATCCCAGTCCACTGGGACTGATATAAGAAATAATCAACTATACATAGAAGGCAAAATATCAACACTGAAAAATAAAGAAGAACAAATAAAAACGAACGAAGAAACTTCAACAACCATAGAATACTGAAACAGCTATAACCATAGTCATTCCTTTCGTAAATCTAGACCAACATTTTAAAGTATTATATCAAAATCACCAAAGTTTTTTTAATAAACAACACATATTGAAAAGCTTTATCGATCAGAACCCGACTTATAAAGCCCTATGTATCTCGGAATCATGGCTAACCCAACATAAACAGGCCCTGATATCTATCAACGGTTATAAAATCGCAGCTTCCTTTTGTCGAGAGAAACGAATTGGAGACGGTGTCTGTATCCTACTCCAAGACCAAATTGAGAGCGAAGAAATCCAGAATATCAGCGAATTTTCTACAGAATACGTGATAGAAGCATGTGCGACTTATCTGCCCATAGTTTTTTTTTATTAGTGACTGTAAGTACTGGAATACAAGAGAGGAAAATATATTCTATGACAGTTTAAAATTAATATTAAAATTCATCAAAAATAAATATTCTAAATCTAAGGTAATATTAGGCGAAGACTTCAACATAAACATCCTTCAAAAAAGTTATAAAAGTAACAAATTCCTAGAATTTATGTCGGAATTTATGCTAACACAACATATAAAAGAACCCACACATAATACTATGTCTAATGTCTAGATTTATTATTCACAAATTTTGATGTTAAAACAATATTTACTTCAGTAGAAGTTTCCGGCTTTACGAATCACCTATCACCAACTCTATATTTGAAAACTCCCACTATTACGCGAAATTCGACATGGTTTACAAAGAAGACAACATTTAATGATAAAAATATAGACTAATTTAAAACAGAAATTAGTAAAATTTATTATAATAACATACTGAAAGAAAATAATACTGTAAATGAAAATTATAATTTATTTCATGACATACGTATAAAAACTTTAAATGAATGTATGCCTAAACGCAAAATATAACTAAAAAACAACTTCAAAAAATATTGGCTTACTACAGATATTAAATTATCCTGCAAACATAAACAATTTTTAAAATCCATAACACTAAAATCAAAGAATAAAACTCTTACTGATTATTATAGGAAATATCAAAAACTACTGAAGAAAACCGTTATCACATCTAAAAGACTAAACTATAAAAACAGATTTAAAAAATCTGGTAATGTTATAAAAGCTATGTGTAGTATGATAAATGAACGAACAAATAAAATAAGACTGAAAGAAAAGAAAAATCTAGAACTGAAAATTAACAACTCTATAATCAAAGATCCAAAACAGATTACAAGTATTTTTAATCCCTACTTTGTGTCTATAGGAGCGGAGAGTGCAACTCAAACCCCGCCAAATACTAACAGTACTAATATAGGGTCAATAAGCCCCGCACCCGCCCGCCTCTCTATCCCTCCGAAAATACCATATTTCTTAGCCCAGTACAATATAAGGAAATTCAAAAAAATCTTAAGAATAAAAAAAGTTTCGGAGTAGACAAGATTCCACCCAGTCTACTTAAATATGTACAGAAAAAATTATATTGCCCTTTTTTTACCTTTCAACCGATCATTTAATGAAGGTGTAATAATAACACAATAACATAATGTGTGTAACAAATTATACGCCTTTTATGAATAATATAAACTCTTTTATAACTCCCAAAACGGTTTCCGGAAGAACAGATTGACTACTTTAGCTGTACGCAATAGGTATATTTCTTGACATGACGAAGGCATATGATAAAGGTCCATTTCAGATATGATTAGATAAACTCTACGCCATGGGAATTCGTGGCGTAGCACACAAATTGTTTGCATCTTACTTAAAAAACAGACAACAAATTGTAGAAATAGAACATTTTGATCATAAAAACGCAGAAATACCAAACATTCAATCTGGCAGTACATCAGTAAACGCATCAATCCCACAAGGAAGAGTAAGAGGTTGCTTTTTATTTCTGATCTATATAAACGATCTCCCCAAAATAATGAACTAACCATGTATATTATTCGCGGACGATATCTCTATACTGATAAAATAATAACGATATAAGCGATAATCTGAACTCTGTCCTTGACAAAACTGATAAGTGGCTACTGAGAGGTGGTGTGGTTGTGGTGATTGCTTTCCAGGATTATTGTATGGGGAGGCATGGTATTGTTATTTATTTATGTGCGATAACGTATTTAGATGTAAATAAACTACAAATATGCTATATTTTTTCATTTTTCATTTCGCTAAGACTAACACGAAAAAACAAGTTAAAATTACCCATTTCCAACTTTGAACTGTATTCATCAGAACCTTAATGTAATGTCGATAAAAATATATAATAATCTGCCAGAAACTCTATTAAATGAACCAAAAGACAATATATTTATACATAAATTAAAACACATATATTAACATTAATTAACACAAACTATTACACAGTAAATGACAAATCTAAATAGACAATAAATTATTTTCGAGGATAATTTTTCATGATCGATATGTACTTCCACTGTGTAGAAAATTTTATACTTAATTATAAATTAACAAACTTTTTTCCCTCTCTTCTATTGCAATGCCTTTTTTACAAGGTCCATAAATGACACATGTATCCTTATAACATCCTATGCAACATACATTTTATGGAATTGAATAAGTAAATATAGTATTGAGTATTTTTCGAGTTCTGCATTAATAGGCTCGTAATCAGCTTTATGAAAATACCGTACACGACCAGAAGAAGGCTTCAAACTATCCAAAGACGAATCGGTTTTAATTGGGGTGGTGAGAGTCCTCTGGCAAGCTGATTGGTTCAGTGCGTTACAGTGTTAACTAGAAATAACAAGGTCTAGAATTCTGTTCGTTTTTATTTTATATACCATTGTATTGAGACCAGCCAGTTAGACAGAGCAAAGCAATTATGTTGAATATTAAGTTATTATTGTTTGGGTTATTAAGAGTTAGTACGTCTGGAACATCGCTTGCCGAAACCCATTGTCAAATGTATGGCCAAATTGCCGCCAAACAAACGCATGAGACATGCTTTGTAGAGTTTCTTGTATTTTACAATCGCCCTGCTATCGATCGAACTAGGTCAGAGGTAAAAAATTCACATTATATATACAAATACTTCTGTTAATGCTACAGCAACAAATCATGATATACAAGAGATTTTAGAAATTAAGTGGGGTCCCCATACAAGAGACCTGTTTCAATATCCCTGCCCTTTGAATTACCATATCATAGTAATCCAAAAATTTGCAGAATCTATTTAAGCGTTTCGATGGCGCAATTGGTTTGAAGTCGGATCCGCTATCTGTATGGTGGTGGTATCTGGTAGGGGTGGTGCTAGGTTCGAAACCTAGTTCGGACATAAACTTTTTTGTTTTATATTATGTTGTCTTTAAGGGGATAAAAAAATGGGGTATTTTTCGAATCCATTTACTCCACTATAAAGACTTCTTTTTTCGGATAATGTTTATTGGGTATTTTATTTAGATTCTCAGTGAAGGAAAACGCGATTGCATGATTTTTTTTCTCGATAGAATTTATACCTTAAAATTGTTTAATTTTTTCCTGTAATTCCGAAATCCTAACTCATTTAATCGCAGAATTGCATTCAAAATATGGATATTATGTATTCGAATAATCTCCTTAATTTTTTTTTTACAAAATAGCGTTGTTTGTTTTTAATTAAACAAATTTGATGTGGTGGAGTGGTGTTGGTTTGAGTCGAGCACATTGTTTGCGCTCTCCTTTTTGCTTATGTGGTAGTGATTAACGCTGTCAGATTTGTTTAGCTTCATATTCCCGCTATCAATCTCAACTTAAGCTGCCTTCATATTCGATGGTACGGAATCCTTCGTTGGCGGGTCCGACCCGCCCTTGACTGATTTTTCATTTATTTGTAGAATTAGGACCGAATCGAATGAAACACCGAAAACTACATTGTTCAGTTTGTTGTTCCCATTGTTCCTACCTAATACACCCTGGATCTTTATCCATCGTTATCAACACGCTGTTTTCCGTGAAGCGAAGTGTTCATATTTCCAAGAACAATTACTGAGTAATAATAGTACTTTTACACATGGACTGGAGATGACTTGGAGTTTATTATATTTGTGACCAGGTACCTACTTTAACGACAGCCAGGCAATAAATTACTAGCGCACAAAACTATAACAACAATAAATTCACTTGCAACTTTAAAAGAAATCGAATCCAAATTCATTGAATAGAAATAAAAGTGTGAGAACTGAGAAAGTTCTACGTCACAATTAAACCGCACTTTACCGATACAATCCCTTGAAATAAAGAACTTTAAAAGAGTGTCCGTTTTGTACGAGCTCCTTTGCAGACCTGGGGACAAACTTACGCCGCCCTCACTAATCTCTTATTACAGCAAACTAAGGTTCGTTTTTCTCCATTCTAGTGGTACGGAGTATGTTTGTGATTGAAAATTTCCCGCCGGCCAAGCCTTCGTTCTGAAATAATGGTGAGATTGCAACTGGCTACCTGCGCAATTGCACATAACGTCGAATGTCGTGCTTTCAATGTGTTGCATTTTTCATTTTTGTAAGTCTCCACTCTGTTTCCAGGAGCCGTTTGGCTGTTGTATGTATTCGTGTTCATGTGAATACTGTGGCTGAAATTAATGGTCGTTGAGCAACTGAAAAAATCTTACAGCGATTTCGTTCTGAGAATGCTTCAATGTTCTCCGACATGAGTTCTGTGCTGGCAACAATTTGTGAATGAAGGTATATATATGCTATTTTTAAATGTAGAATAACCCAAACAAAATATTTTTATATTAGATAACTTAAGCTACAATTTCACTCAAGTCTCTTACTTTTTGGATACATTGTCGCCATATTTGTTGTTTAATTGCTCTACAGTAATCAGGCCCGGTTATACAAACATTTACTTAAAATTTGACGGAGACTTAAGGTCTTGCTGTCACTCTCTCTCGTTAGGGAAATGTCATCGCCAAGATAATTTATTATATTAAATTACAATTACAACGAATGAGTGCTCGTCCATCTCGCAACGAAAGCGCAAAAAGTTAACTTAACCAATGAAGAACAATAAAATGAGATATTAGAGGCTAGGTTTATTATATTTGAGAGTCGGTAAATTATTTCCCTTTTCCGAACCTAACTGAAATACTATAGTTTGTTTGAAACAGCTACCCCAAATTCTCGGAACAAAAACTAAGCCCTTAGTCCCAAATCCGGACTAATATTGTACTGTGTCGTAAGGCTGCTGACACACTGAATAATCGACTTGAAATTACGTAAGAGCGATTTGACATATGCAGTTTGAATTTGGACGGAAAAGCTGCATAGGGAATATTTGTCGAAGAGGTTGTTTTTATAAATCATAAATAAATAATAAAATATCTAGCTTTATCGTCATAGCTCATTCAAATCCAACAAATCCATACTTTCCATCTAACGTGACGTGATTCCAGAATCATATTACAGTAGTGAAGTGACACTGGCTGAAAGACTATTATTATTTATGATATTTTTAATAACTATGATAATTATTATATTGCCAGTACCTTCAATGGAGAGTCCGAGAGTGAAGGCCCATTTATATTATTACGGTAAACCATAAAATCTAAAGAACGCAAAGAGATTGTTGGACTTTCAAAGGAAGGTTGTATTGAAGTGTCATCTCTGTTGAGTTGGAAAAATATTTTAGTTATGACGAGAACTTTAAATTTTTTAAATTAATTATGGAAGATGCATGAAAATTAATAGTAAAGTCTTATAATAAATCTCACATAGTCTGTGGAGATTTTAATGCATGTTTATTACTAAATTCAACCTATCAAAGCAGGCTACTTGGTTTATTTAAATCATTTAATTTGGTTAACATTTTCCTAGAGCCAACAAGAATCACAGCGACCTCGGCTACTTGTTTCGATAATTTTTACTGTGATTGTAACAATTCCAGCAAACAAATAATAAACTCTCTTCAATCAGATCATAATGGACAAGCCGTGACTTTCCCATTTAGTCCAAAAAAGAGAGTATAAAGAAAACATCTGTAACCGCGAGTAAAATTTAAAAATACTATTTTATTTTTCAATTTCAATTTTACTTGCGGTTACAGTTTATCGCATAATGTTTTATAAAGCATTATGCGATAAACTGCTCCAAATTATTATTTGAATGATCCAAATAGTTTTTAAAAAGAGTTCTTTTCTTTATTACATTGTGAGTTTGAGGATATATTTAAAGTTACGAAAATTAACATTAATCCTAGATTCAAATTTAGTGACTGGGCTTAATACGGGCATTCACATTAGTAGAGATAGGTAATTTAAATTATATGCTGAAAAGGCGTAAACCCAAAGTAAAACCTTCATTGAATATGTTAGAACTGTTTCAAAAAAGTTTAAAACTGTTTGTGCAGTAGCAAAGGCCAACTATATTTAAAAAATATAGTTTCGACTGATAATGTTGTAAAGACGACGAAACGGGGAAAACTAAACTATACAACAACAGACATTCCTTAAATAAGTCAGTGGTATCATTACTGCAGATGAAGATATTGGTTAAGAATTTGAAACATTTTTCACAAACATTCCATTAAAAACTACAGAACCGCTTAATTTCTCACCTTCTTATGCTCGCGATCTGCCAAATGCTAATATTCAAAGGTGCCCGACTGCGTTTGAGTTTACCTAACATTTTTATTCAATTCTTGTGTTGTTCAGATTGTATTTCTAGAAACATAATATAAATATACCTTTATTTAATTCAGGAGATAAAAAGGATCCCAGTAACTTCAGGCCAGTGTCTTTACTTCCGGTACTCAGTAAAAAAAAAATAAAGGATAATACTTAATCAAATCCTGTCTCATTTTAATCTGAACCATCTACTCCATAATCAACAGTTCGGGTTTACTAAGGGGCGTTCGACCACCGACGCTGCAGTTGCTCTCCTACATCACGTGTACGGGGCTTAGCAGTAGTCGCGTGATGCTATAGGGGTGTTCTGTGACTTATCTAAATCTTTCGACTGCGTCAATCACGAGAGCTGGAACATTATGGAGTAAGAGTCGGAGCCCTAAATTTGATCAGTTCCTATCTAGAAAATAGAATTTAAAAAGTTCAAATCAACAGCATGAAGTCACTGGGATCTACAGTCAAAATTGGCGTGCCACAGGGCTCAATTCTTGAACCGTTCATATTTTTGGTGTATATAAATGACCTGCCTTTTATGGTACAAAACCTGTCTAGACTAGTGTTATTTGCAGATGATAATTCTTTAATTTTCAAAGTTAGTAGACTTAATCAAAATATTGACGAATTAAATGACGCTCTTTCCCAGATCCATGATTGGTTTACGACAAATAATTTAATGTTGAATCCCAAGAATATAAAATGGGTAAAATTTTCATTGCCTAATGTTAGGAACAACTACTTAGCTATCGACTTGAATAACGAAAATTTAGAATATGTAAATGAAACAGTATTCTTGGATATCACTATCGACGCAAGGTTACAATGGGACCCTCACTTTAATGCGTTATCCGCAAGGCTCAGCTCGGCGGCATACGCAGTCAGAAAGATTAGTCAACAGACTTACGTTGCTACTGCCAGACTTGTAAATTTCAGTTATTTTCATAGCATTATGTCCTACGGAATTTTATTGTGGGGTCAAGCTGCTAACATAAATAGCATCTTTGTGTTACAGAAGAGGGCGATAAGTTCCATATATAAATTGCGTGGTCACGATTCCCTAGGAGAATTGTTTAAAGAAATTGATATCCTCACGGTATCCTCACAGTACATATTTGAAAACATCTTGTATGTCCGGAAGAACAAAACGCTATTTCCTAAGAATTCTGATATGCTGAATATAAATACTAGAAATAAAAATAAAATAGCGCACCCAAAACTTAGACTGTGTAAGATAAATAATTAATTCATGGTGAACTGTATTCGCTTCTAAAATAAAATACCAGATGATATTGTAAATCTGTCCGATTCAGAATTTAAAACTAAAATTAAAAATATGTTGTGTTCTAAGGCCTACTAAACGATAAATGATTACTGAGATGATAAAAAAATCTGGTCAACTGTTATTCCAAATCAGTGGAATTGATTGTAATTATTGCTTATGCTTATTCTTTATATATTTATAAGAAAAGTACAAATGATACGATTCCTATGGAGTTTCTTCTGGCCGTTCTTCTCCACAGCGTGCTTACACTGGTAGTGAACGTGCCATCCATAATAGCTTTAAAATTCTTGCCAAACGTTAGATATCTGTTGGCGGACGTCGCAGAAGAAGATCGTGTTTTTTAGAATATCCAAACATCTGATATTGGGTGCCCAGAAATTAAGATTATAGTGCAAAATTAAACCCCAACATATCTTCTATTAACCATTGCTCTACTGCGTATCTGACTGCTACCTTATCATGATGCAAAGTCGCCTTTTCAGGAAAATAGGGGAGTTAAATATTTCCCCCCTATTGTGACACTGTGTACAAAACTCGAGTTCCCGCAGTTTAGCTGGACTTGTGGTCAACAACTTTCCTGGCTGACTGATGGGCGGTGTAACTTTACTTTAGGCTTTTAATGACAATTTAAATCTGTCATAAAGGTTGGGGCTGTGCGGCAGTAATTGAATGAACCAGTACAAGGTTATATTGGCGAGATAAAGGCTGCTTTAACCCTTTAATTTTCAATTGGTATTTGACTTTATTATCAAGCCCTAAGGCTTAAAATTCCAGAGTTATAACCTCCTAGAGTCCATGTATTTTTTCTTTGTCTCAGAAGTAACGCCTACTGCCTATTGTAAATGACAAAAGCTGCCCTGAGCCTTGGAGCTTTGATCTCAATACGAATGACAGTCAGTCGACTGTTATGTTTTCAAACAAAATTTGACACGTCACAAACTAGCGATGTGACTATTTTTTTTATTTATAGTTTTAATTTTCTTATATCTAATTATATTTGTAAGGTCAAGTTCCTTTTTAAACACTGAGGTTTGTTTGGGTACAGGGCATTCGTGGTTGTTATTCAATAGAATTCAAGAAGATATGGGTAGGTAGTAGTGATTACTAGTAGTAGTAGTAATTACAATTTACATCACGCGAACTCTCGTTCACATCACACTTCATTCTCGCCTCGCCGCGAAGCGAATATACAAACACATAGAGCAGAAAATATAGAAGTGAGGCAGTCGGCGTTTACAGTCAGCTGTTATGAGAAAATAGCCTAGGTACAGATTGACAAACTTATCTGTAGAATGAAGGGATAATGCCACATATTACATAAATTGCTGCAATCGGTGCAAATAGTGGATGTAACACACGATTATTTTTAGCGATTTATTAATTTAGGATTGATACATAAATATAGCCATTTTGTTAGCCAAATAAAAAATATACACATGTACATAACATTTATTAATAACTAAAATCCACAATATAAAGTACTTGGCACTTATCACAACTTTTAACATCTAAATACGTATTTTACAAGAGTTCTACTCGACCAGACCGTACAATCGACCAATGATTAAGTATAGATATTGCTTATAAAAATATAATTGCTGACACATTGCATTTAAAATTTTCGTTTTATTGAAAACTTTTCACACAGTAATTATGATCTAATGAAGCCGAAGTATGTTAACTAATGCCATATGTATGGTCGAGTGGATAAATTCCACTAATTTCCTCGAAATCTGACTCACTGTCACTATCGGTATCAGAGCCACTGTCTAAATTGACTATAAAGGGCTTATCTAAATATCCGTCGTTTTGTCGATAATCCTCTTCAATTTTATGCACGTGTGCACAATATTTTTGCCATTCTAAGGCATCAATAGAACTGAACGCTTCGGTTACTAGTTTCGGCATATTTTCATTTTTGTGCTCTATATTTACTTCTTCTACTATCCTTTTTATTGAACTCCATACCATCTCAAATTTATCAACTCAAAATTATCAACTTCATATACAGGGTCAGGTTTGTATCGTTTGACAATCTCCAGCAACTGTGGTTTAGTCATTTCTGATGAGAATTCGAAACTATTCACATTTAACCACTTTTGAATTTCGGGTTTGTTTGTGTTTGTACTTGGAGCCTTAGTACCCCGAATGCTATGGTATGAAGCGTTGTCCATTACTACCAAAGATAGCTCTTCAAGATTGGGTAGTAATTTTTCGGTTAACCATTTTTTGAAGTTGGTGTTATTCATTTTGTCGTGATAGTCCCCACTTTTGGTATTTGATTTAAATACAAGGTCTGCGTTTTGGACCAACACCGATTCTCCTCCGGCATGAACAATAATAAAACGTTGCCCTTTAGATACAGGTTCTAGAACTCCATCTGTTTCTTGACTTTGCCAGCATTTTTAGTGGTATATGAGGAATGTATATAAGTCTCGTCTAAGTATACAACTGGTCGACGATAAGCTGATAAAGCGTTTTTATTTAATTCTTGCAAATATTTAGCTTTCCACGCAGAAATATCATTGCGCTCGGTTAAAACCTTGCGATTGCTTTGTGTTGTTTGGAAACGAAAGCCAATTGTTCGTAACAATTAACGATGTGTTTCTCTGCACCTTGGAAATTTATGTCGTCTTTTAGAACAGTAAGCAGTTTATTAATCGTTGGTAATTCCCTTTTAATCGCATAAAATTCATGCACTTTTCGCTTGATCAATCCTAGATCGAAACTGTCAATTTCTATTTTGCCACGTGTCCTTTTTCTCGATTTTCCTGGTGTGGTTATTTTCGTACCCATTTCTGCAGCGGTTTTACCTTCTGCAACAATTTCATAAATTGTTGATATACCAATACCTAAAAGAAAAATAAAGTCATCATTAGAGTAATAAAATTTGAGAATATGTAACCGAATTCTAGGCGGCCGAAGTCGCGGGCACCAGGTTATATATAATCTAAATTAAATTGGAACTTATAAATACCTACAGCTGTTTTAGTTAATAACATATTATCAAACGATGTCGAGAATTTATTTAATAATAATCTGGTAGCCTGAAGCGGCTGCAATGCGTTTGTATTATTTTTCAAACGGTATTATTGGAGCTTTTTGCAGCTTTTCTGCATCAAAGAATAATTTAATTTTGAGAATAATTTCTCGTACACCACCTTTGATTACTTTTGGCATGATTATCAAACAAAATACTTGTGATATTGTAAAAACTAATGGACTCTCAACTGAACAACACAACACGACAACAACTGACAGCGATGTGACATTTTCAAAATGGCGTCCGTAGTTTCCCCTTTCGCCGTTCTACAGATAAGTTTGTGGCTCTGTAATAAGAAATACATAGAGATCAGAGATCAGAAACTTAATTGTTTACGGCAGAAGATAATAAACCTCCTTTTGGACTTGGCCGCAATCGGATAAAAAGAAAGAACCACGAATCTAAGAAACGAAGAAATAAATAAATAAGAACTGGCTGCATGGTCAGAAGACGTTGGCCTATTCAGATGGACGACAAATACTATAAAAAAATATATAATGCCACCGCTTGTTTCGTTCGGAGCATTTCGAACGAAAATAAAACTGCTTAAATTAATTAAAATGCAATTATGTTATTGATATATTAACTTTTGCTCCGTCTAATTAACGTCATAATTTTAATATAATCTGCTCTATAAAACGCGGTTTAAAACCAGTGCAGTGAAGTCAACTACCAAAAAAATGCATTAAACTCCTTCTACCCGTTGAAGCGTTAGAGCGTCACGGGCTGACCGACAGACAGACCCACAGATAGACAGACGCCTCAAACTTATAATACACCTCTTCATCGTCGGGGACTAAAAAGTCTTGGTATTATGTAAATAAAGTCCATAATTGCATATTCGAATGGAAATGGTTGCCACGGTGACGTTTTTGTTTTGAAACTAATCTGAAACGCTATAAAGGCTGTGGTCTTTTAAAATAATCGTGTTCTGATTGGTTTATATGTCAATTTGGAAGGGATTCTGATAGCCATACCTTAGGCCATCAACATTAGAATCATTATTTTGCATAGGTTTTGAACTTTATCACCAAATGTGTTCAAAATTTGATCTACCCACAGACGAGTGGTTATGCCAGGGAGTACGCGGTAAGGCTTCAGTTCTGCTGTCTTTATTAGGGCTACAGATCAGCCTCTTTATTCACTTACTCAAACAGACCGAAACCGAAAACAACCTCTGTTGCGATGCGGTTGTGGGTCTGCCTATCATGCGAGAGGTCCCGGGTTCGATCCCCGGCTGGGGATAAAGAAAAAAAAACAGGTCTAGGATGTTATGTGAGTCATGATATGTGTGTGACGTCGCTGTTTCTGGTGCCCATGACACAGGGTATCCTAGTCGGCCAGAAGCAATTTAAGTGCCTATACATAAACTTTTATGTTTATTGTAGAAAGCTCACAGAATATCCCGTCGATTTCGCTGTGGATTGGATTTACTGTATAAGGAGACTATACATTTTCTGGTGATTGGGGCGAAACGAGAGTTCGCGATTTGTTACCCTTTAAGCTAAAGATGCGTTCCGACATGTGCTCGAGCAAAGTGCCAGGTCAGGGTGGTTCGCAAGTGCCCTTCAGCTTTGTTCTACCGCAACAATGGCTCGCCTCGCCCCTCGCAATCTCCCCCCCCCCGCACCCCCAACCGCTAGTGGCCACTTGTGAGCTGCCAATGTTTTTTACTTGAACCCGGTGAAAAGTGAGAACGGAATTTTCGTGAAAACAGCTTCCACAGCTACAACAAAGAGTCAATTTTTTTTTTATTTCCTTTAAATATTAACCTTTATTTAGAAAACGACATTTATTGCCTCTTCTCTACATTGGAGCACTGTGGGAGGTATAGGGCGAGAAACTCCCACAGATTGATTTTTAGATCTCTCTTAAAACAGTACATATATTACATATACACGAGCATTTTTATAAATAATATGCAGGAATAAACTATAAAATTATTTAGCGAGTTCTGTGTTGAATTAGATTAACGCCATGTCATTTAGGTTATCTTGAATATTGTAATATCCCTTTTTCAATAAAGAGGTTTTCCATGGTTTTAAAATTGCTCAAATGGCAGTTTCAAAATCTCCACGCCAGTATAGCTTGGCCACTTTACACAATTTGGATATTGATACTCCTTTGAATGTCTTTGTTACTGCCGAGTCTTACCTTGATGAAGATATAGCGTAGTATTTGTAGAGTTATGGCTTTTAGAGTTGGATCCGGCAGAGGGGTTGGCTATCCATGATATCAGATTGCTTTTTAGGAAATAAAACGTCAGTCTTGGCTACATGAAGAAGGTTCAAATGATCCCAAACAATTTCCTAGCATCCCTCGCTTGACATGTTAACATCCAGTAACGGTATCGTAGCGAGCAGTCAGTACCTAAACATCCATCATACTTCCTCTCCGAATACACCCATCTCCCCTACGAGTTAGCAAACTGTAACGCGCTCTGGTAACTTGCAACACTTGCATGAGCAGGTAACTTGTAAACTTATTGGCCTCAGCTAAATTTCCACGTTAAACTTTTTGACACTTTCAACTCCGGCAAATATTCCGATACACAAGCTGGGACAGCGTAGATGGTGCAGATGAAACATTGTGTCTTTCGGACATGAAACTTTGGCTTCCGATTTTTCGGAGCAGTTTGGCCTACATACTGACTTTGAGGTAGCTTTCTGGTAGAATAGGTTTTAGTTATTGTTTGGCGATAAGTAGTAGGCGATAGTATTTGTAGTATCTGTAAAATTACACATTATGTACCCAGACTGAATAGGTATTAATTTCGTAAGTTGCACATACTTACATTCGTATGCCCTCAGATGCCTGTGAAATTCCTGCTCAAGAATTTCATATTATTATAGGAATTATAAAGTCTAGATTTCACAGCTCTAGCCCTGTTGAATCTGTCACCTCTTTAAAAATTGCTTTTCCTTAAAAAATATATTATATCCCGGAGTTTTTGCACCATCAACGTTAAGGCATTAAAACTTACATATTCCAATGTTTGAAACTAACCCAAAATAACTTCGCTCCCAGCCCCGATCCGGCGAGCCACTCCATCCCGATATAAACCGCGATGTAAATAACAAGTTTAAAATTCCTGCAACTTAAGTTAGGAATCTTAAAAATATTATATAGCGCTGGAAATACGGGACAGAAGGTTGGTAGCAACTTGGAAGAGGAATCGAGCACTGGGGAGCATTGATGAATCTCTCACACGCCGACACAGAGGCAAACTGCATCGGAATCCCCTTCTGAAGCCCTATCTTCTGAATTTCTACCCGGCTAGAAGGAGGGTAATGTTTATCGGGCGTATGTATGTTTGTATGTTTCACCATTTTTTAGCAAGCTCTACGAACGGCTAGACGGATATTAACATATGAGTGGTCGTTGGATTCGATAGTGAAAAATCGTGACGGAATGTTACACCTAGAATTAACAAACCTATTTAAGCAATAGATTTTATTCTTGTTGTTATACCTAGCATTAACTATATTCAAGTCAAGATTTACGCAGACCTACTACAAAATGGTACGCCATGAGGTTAACTATTTAACTAAAATGGTTTCCAAATTAATGTTGACCCTATTAAGTTTCGATAATGGAATCCTATTCCACAAATGTTTTCGATCTATTAGTATCACCCATTGCTTGAGATAGTTCGAATTGTTGTGATTTTGCGGGCATTGTCAAACTTTGTCAAGTTATGCTGTGTTTCGAATGCTTGAGAAGTGAATGTTGATAGTTATAGTTGCTCTGTGCTCACTGTGGGAATAATAAAAGCTTCAATAAATAAACTTAGTTTTGTAGGTAAAATTACAGTTATTTGTTTGCAATAAAAATCTGGCCTTGAATAAAGTCTTTTGTAAAAGATTTTTGTAAAATTGTAAAATCGTTTAATTTACTCATACTCATACACATTATGTATTATCATTACACATACTCATATATTTATTGCGCCATTGTGGTATACTTTAACAAAATTATATCCAACAATGAAGCCTGTAAGGACACTACAATGTCTTAATAGCTAACTTACATCTAGTTTGATATATTTTTATAATGTTAAGTCCTGTACTCATAGTCTAAATTAATTGGCATAGGAAAACAACGTATGTTAAATTCTTTTTATTTTTTATGGCTCATTAAAACAAAAGACAGCCACCGCCCACGCGGCAGCAAACTTAATTCCTAACGACCTCCACTCAAAACGACCGAGACACTTAAAAAGAGGCGGCACCCTTACAGTAACTTCAGATGTGCAGACTTTGTGAAAATCTGCAAAATAATACCGCGCACCAGTTAAGCCGGCCTTCTAGCTGACAATACAATAAAATAAGCGACAGCCAGACAGAGTCGGGGACTAAATTGTCTAAGTGCAGCACTACAAATTACTGGGGAGCTTACTCAGCTTAAAATAATTAAGATTCTTTGTCTAAGGGACGGCGTTGCAAGTTGCGTCCATAAACAGCTGGGACTCTCATGAAGTACGTGTGGATTGAACATTGAGACTTCACAGTGACATGCAATACAATAGCTGATGTCTAATATAATTACAGACACTGAATGCTTATTAAAATAACTAAGCCATTCCTCTCTATCTGTTTTATCAGACTATAATTGGAACTTGCTTCACAATTTAAAAATATTTGTGTAAGTATTGTGCAATGTTAAAACGAAATAAGTTTTATCAACAAAACTTCTCTATCACTAATATTTTATTCGGTTCATCCTTATTGCAAGCAGAATAAACTTAATAAAGATATGACCATTTAATTAAAGACTTTGAAGAAATAAAAAAAGAAGACTGATTTGCTTACAATAAATAAAAAATATATTGTTATTATTGAAATTATCTCAATTCCACAAAATTCCTAACACATTTATAAATCATTCCGGTATGTATCAGTATTTGGTCGCATGTCCTTTGGCAGAAATGATATCACGACATATCTTGGGCATGGAAACGATCACTTTTGTACAAGCTTCTACCTGAATTTGCTCCCATGCTTCAGTAAAAGGTGTGTGAAGGTGATCGACGTTTGATGTCCGCTTTGTCGCCACTGTCTTATTCAATTGGTACCACAAATTTTTATTGGATTTAAATCTACACTGTACACAATCCAAAACTGTCACAGACTGATTCCTTAAGACGTCTTTTACTACTATTGCAGGGTGTTTCGGATTATTAACCTGTTGGAAAGTCCAAATGACCGGTTTGCTCGGCATAGGGCAGCTTGGCTTGTTCTAATATGTTTGTGTATTGGAATTTATCAAAATGTTGCCTTCTATTTTCCTGATAGGTCCAACACCAAGTCCTGAAAAACAGCCCCGTCCCACACATTGATATTGCTGCCCCCATAATTGACTACTTTCTTGGTATACTTTGGATCCATTTCTTTGGTCGGGGGACGTCTTACAAATTGTTTTCCGTCAGAATTAATCATATATTTTTTTCATCAATGGTTCGTCCGCAAGAACCTTACAACATTGTCCAAACTTAGCGATAGCTCTAATGTTTACCTAACAAATAATCAAAGACTAGTTGCGCCCCGGTTTATTCATTCCGGTCAGTGCATTCTCTACTGCAATAAGATACCTCTAGAGATTTTGAAATTGCCACTTGAGCAATTCAAAAAGCATGTTAAGCGACTTTGTTGAAAAAGGGATATTACAATGTTCAAGATGACTTAAATGACAGGAATGTATGGGGTTAGTCTGGCTCAACACAGACCTTGCTGTCAATAATTTTGTAATTATTTATGCCTGCTTATTAATAATAATAATTAATATTGTAATATTTGTATTAGTTAGGCCAATTTTAAAAGGGATCTAAAAGACAATCTATGGGAGTTTCTACGCCCTGCTTCTCCCACAGTGGTCCAATGTAGAGAAGAGGCAAAAAATGGCGTTTGCTAACTATATGTAAATATATACAGTAATAAAGTACACTCGGCGCTGACTGAAAATCAGCGCTGAAGGCATGGCCTTCAGCATACTGCTGAGTCAGATGCCATTTGTAATGACAGTGACACACCACTTATGGCAATTATGAGGAGGTGCGACATCTTCGGGAGTAAAGTAAAAGGCTTGAGATGCGCGCAAATACCAGACTAGACTAGACTAATTTATTATAGGAAATCCTAGCTTATATACTAGGTTGGTACATGCTATCAATGACGTGCATAAGACATAGTGCGTGATGAATATAAATATACCTTATCTGTTTCGGTCGTCAACTTATCTTAACATTACGTGAAAATATGACTAACATAGTCGACCGGCACAGATACTCCCCCCTTTAGGGAAAAAAATAAATGAATGTACTTATAACAATGGAAAAAATCTAAGTTAGGTACCATAACAAACTTATCAACTGCAATAATAACTAGTAGTATTTTAATAAACATAAAACCAGATATTAATTGTGCATACTTTAACTTAATCTATTTTTATATATAAGGAAAGTTATTGTTAAACAAAACTAGACAGCAATAGCGCATACTTCAACTTAATCTAAAGTTAATCTTACACGAATTAGAAAAATAAAGGAACTACGGTTATGTAAATTCTACGTAAGTTTAAAGAATGACTTAATATTTACCTACAGGCTAGCCTTGTATCTGGCCGCACACTACATAAAATAAACTAAAAACTGGATATAATAAAAACACTAGGAAAATGGGGCTTCGCGGTTAGCTATAACCTGGAAAAGAGCCGCAGGAGAGTCGTCTGATGCTGCAGCCGCCCATGTTTTTCAGGAATCGATGAGTCAATTTACATCGCACGTCGTTGAAGTTGTAATCACTGTTTGTTTATAATTGCGATCGTACCTACACAAGGATGATTGTGCTGAATCAGCGTCAGCATTAAATCTGTAACCTTGGCTGTAGGCAGTCAATGATCTCGTACGTCATATGTACGTGCGTGCTCTTCACTCTTGAGTGAATATTAAATTGTAGATTGATGAAATTTGTGTGCCTAAAAACCTTGGGATTTGGCAACATAGGGCACATCTTGTACACCAATCGTTTATATATATATACATATATATATATATATATCTCTCTTCAGTGATTTGATTATTCTTCGCGCGATGTTCTTCCTGGATGATTTCAATATTCGTTGAATTAGGTATATCGATGATGTTTCAATACTCTTCTGGAGTGGATGTTTCAATACTCTTCGGGCTGGAACGGCTTCCTATGTCTTGAACTTGAAAAAAACTGCTTGCTGTGAATGAATTTTCCGACGCGTTCGTTTCTGCTGGTGCGAGCTCCATTTTGATAAATCAGCAGTCGGCTGACTATCGGTTCATTGTTTTCAAATCTGGTCCGGTCATGGCTTGCTTGATGTCGTCTTGGTTTGGGTGGGGTTTTGATTATGGAGTTCTGCAGTGTGGTTTGAAATAGGTATGCAGAAGTCGGGGCTCGGCGATCTTGGACGAAGTGCTTCTTGCTTGCACTTCTAAGGTGACAGCACACGGAGTTTTCTTCGCGGCTGGGTCCATGCTGCTATTACCGAAGGTTGCTGATGTTCAGAAGTCGGGTCACCACTTTGCCAGAGGCAATTATGAGGAGATGCGACATCTTCGGGAGTAAAGTAAAAGGCTTGAGATGCGCGCAAATACCAGACTAGACTAGACTAATTTATTAGTTCAATAGTTCAATAGTATTTATTCATAAACAATAGTACAATTGTGTCTGAAATACATCGATTAAAACTAAAATATTATTTAAATGGTATAACAATTCTATACAAGTGAAATCATTATAAGCCAGAAATATAATAAAATGTAACTTAATTGAAATTAAATTAAATGATAGGTAGACAAACAAAATAACAAAACACTTTGACATGTCAAAATAAATTATTCAATACAAATACAAATCACATACCTGGCATAACAGTTATTAGTAATCATAAGTGAAGTACGTCTAATTAAACGTCAAAACTAAAATTAATCATGCGCATGTCACAATAAATAAATAAATTCATAAACACAAGGAATAAAATATCATGTCATAAATAAAAATTGTATAATGTTATTTTGATTGATTGCAGAATTCGTCAATACTGTATGGACTCATTTCCAATAAGAATTTTCTTAGCTTGTCCTTAAAACTGCTGTGCGTAACCATGAGCTTAAGCTCTGTCGGGAGCTGGTTAAATAACCTGAGTGACTGATAACCCGCTGAATGTCTTGCTACTTCTAACCTAGGTGCAGATACTATCGGAAAGTCCTTTCTACGCGAATTCTCTCGTGTATGTCTCTGTTCCTGGCTTTCTATTTTGTGAATATTCTTAACTAGAACATCCATCAGCACAAGCAAGTAAATCGCCGGAACTGTCAGTATACCCAACCTGATGAAGTGCGGCCTGCATGATTCCGTCTGTTGGATACGAGCTATCGTGCGGATTGCCCTTTTTTGTAACACGAATGCTTTTAAAATATTATATTCATAGCTATTTCCCCACAACTTGATGCTATAGCGCAACTTGGACTCAACCAGAGCATAATAAACCATTTTCAGGTGTCCTTCAGTTACTACGTCCCTAAGACTTCTCAGGGCATAGCACGCTGAGCCAATACTACCTTCCAGGGCAGTAAGTTCGGGCTTCCAGTTGAGAGAGGCATCAATATTAACCCCCAAAAACCTAACTACATTGACTGTCGCCACTGCGTCCCCGTTTAGGGTAGCCTTTATTTTATCATTATTTCGTGCGGTGGTCTTGAATAAGAGTAGATTAGTTTTAGTGGTGTTGATTTTCAGGTTATTGTTGGTAAACCAGGAATCAAACAGTTTTAGAATAACATTAACTTTAGATTCGAGTGATGTTATATCCTTGTCTGAAACGACAGCATTTGTGTCATCCGCATAAACTACAAGTTGACTATCAGGTATTTCCCTACCAATATACTCAAACAGGTCGTTAGTGAAAACAATAAAGAAGATTGGGCCCAAAATAGAACCCTGCGGCACTCCTCTAGTCAGATGAACTAATCTGGACCTGTTTATCATTTGACATCCACTATCAGTCGAGCACAGTTCAACAAACTGCTTCCTATTTTGAAGGTAAGATTTCATTAAATTCAGGCATTTCCCTCTTACACCATAATGTTCCAGCTTATCTATTAAAATGTCATGGTCAACAAAATCAAACGCCGAGCTCAAGTCTAGAAAAAGTGCAGCAACTTTCATTTTCTCGTCTAGTTTACCTACAACGTCATCTACCAATGTATCAATAGCATCAGATGTACCCAAACCTCTCCGATAACCGAACTGTCTGTCACTAAGTATTTTATAATTTACCAAGTGCGCTAGAAATCTTGCCTTGATAATTTTCTCAAATATCTTCGATAGGACTGGCAATAATGAAATAGGTCTGTAGTGGGACGGATTTTCTTTTGTTCCTTTTTTATGAACTGGCAATACACGGGCGATCTTAAATTGATCTGGGAAAATTGCCATATTTAAACAGTTATTAAAGAAAATTGTAAGTGGCTCTGCTAAAATATCAATGTTGTTTTTGATAACTGTGATTGGCATGTCATCGTAACCGCATGATGGCTTGCTTTCAAAAAGTTGGACTATCTTTTTGATTTCAGTTATACACGTCTGTCTAAAGTCCATCTCGCCTGTGACTCTCGGGCAGTTAATTTTTAGCAGATCTACTGCTTGCTGAGAACCATTTATAATTCCTACGGATTTAACCTCAAATTGGTCTGCGAAGATGTCTACTATTTCGATTGGTTTGTGAATTATTTTGTCATTTACTTTTAGCAATAACTTTTCTGTAACCGAGATTGTTTTCTTATTTCTGTGTTTGTTCACTACTTTCCACAAGGCTTTGGTAGAGCATTTTGCTTTATTTAGTTCCGACCGAACTGCAAGCTTTTTGGCTTGTGTTAGTACTCTTCTGTATATCCTAATATACTCACTGCGGTAATGCTTGATACTCTCGTTACAGCTATTCATATTGGCTAAAACCCTCTTCATTTTACTTGAGACTTTTAGGCCTGGTGTAAGCCATTTAATTTTGCCTGACTTTTCTAACGCTATCTTTTTCTTCTTTTTTACAAAGCAACTATGGAAAATTTTACCAAAACTTGAAATAAAACCATTTATTCCTTTGTCATTTAGGTTTCCTCTTATAACTTCGGATCTAAACCGTTCATTATTGCTTTCTGAATACTGTCTGCGTTCTATTAGGAGAGTATGGTTTTCCTTGTGTGCTAAACTTAGATTCGGCAGTTTAAGGTTACAAAAGATTGCTGCATGACCATCTGAAATACCGTTATGATCCACATCCGTACCTTCAATATACTCTTCCGGCACATTTGTCAGAAAGTTGTCGAGGCATGATGCGCGAGCACCATTTCTGATAAAGGTTGGTGTATCTATCAAATATCTAAAATTGTAGCATTTCAACATGGCCAAAAATTTGTTGAGTCTATTATTATCACTAAGGGTGTCCATGTTGAAATCCCCACAAATTATACAGGTTTTTGTGAAATGATGCTCTACAAGCTTTTCTAGGCACACCATGAACTCATCGTACGAAATTATAGGGAATCCTAGCATATATACTAGGTTGGTACATGTTATTAATGACGTGCATAAGACATAGTGCGTGATGAATATAAATATACCTTATCTGTGACGGTCGTCAACTTATCTTAACATTACGTGAAAATATGACTAACATAGTCGACCGGCACAGAATGCAAGAATGAATGAATTAATTATTTGTTTTCTTCCGTCTCGTGTGTATTCTAAATTCTTCCATTTGTGTTTAATATATATATTCCTTTTTTTCATTGAAATTTCTTTAATTGTAATGTATGTAATGTATTTGTGTGTGTGTTCACTGTTTTTAAAGATAAAGATAAAGACTTTTATTTGCGATAGATATGGTTATACAAAGGTGGTACTATATAGTTTCAGTCAGATACACACATCCAGCTAATTAAATTATAGCATGCAAAACAATTATGACATAGAGCCACATAATTTTAAATAGTAGGTAACAAATTAGTCAAAGTTTACAATTGACACAAATTTTAACATTATGTGCTAGGAATTCCTTAATCGAGTAGAAAACATGTTGCATTAACCAATATCTTTATAATAAATGTTTAACCAATATCCATTTAACCAATATCTTTATAATAAATGTTTCTTCTTTCTTTTCTTTAATTCTAAAGAAGTTTGACTTTGGTTTGCTATTTTTATCAACCTTTCATATGAAAGTTCAAAATAATCTTCCTAGTCGACGAATCGCAACTTTTGTTTTTTTTCCATATTGATTGGTTTAAAACGAAAATTTTCATGAAAAAAATTATGTTTAACAGGTAACATCGACGTTTCATGAAAATACGCGGAAAAACAAAGAAAAAACAGAATGTCATTTTCTTTTCATTTTGTAAACTTAGAACAGCTTTTATTGTCTTTAATTAGCTGGAAAGCGTACAATTACGTTAAAAAAGTTTGTGTTACGTTCCCACAGTAAGCAGTGTCTAAACTGCTAACGGACGCATCTATTTTTTGTCCCACATTTGAAGAATAAATGGTCGTGTATGGTTTTATTACACTAAGACTAGATTAAATACCTTTTTAGCTAATGGTACTACCATAATAAAATTTTTGGTGGTCAATAAGGGGGTGTCCTTAATTATGTGACTACCATTGTACATAGGTTCAATCTACGTAGAGCGTGAGAATGGAGAAGCTAACTGTCAAATTGGTTCCACGGAGAGGGCGCTTAAAGTTGGTAGATAATAAACACAGAGCAAGTAAGCAAAGAATTTCGTTCATCTGAGCTTAGTTACAGATGTAGTGAATAATCCTTTCCTTTCGTATTTTCTCGGAAATGTTCGTTTTTGTCTTACTAACAAACGGGCAATTTGACATTTGACATTGATAAATAAAGTATGCGATTTATTTGATACCTACACGTAATTTAATAATACAGTAATTCATAGACACATCGGCACCATTCGGGTGTTATCGTTGTTCCGAGTTTTGCCGATAGGAAAGGATTATTCACTACATCTGTACAAGGGAATCACTTTAAACTCAGAGTTTCGTTAGTCAGAGAAATTAATTGTCAGTATCCTGGTATCCACAGAACCTCAGATGTATAAAACTCTTTGTTTTCCTGTTGACAATGTTTATAAATATACAAACCTCAAATGAATTAACTCTATGAGTTACAAACATACAATGCTCTCTACCATAAAGAAGACTATTTCGCCCAGTAGTATGTCATCGATCTGGGCATATATGTCGATTACAGCGCCAGTATGACATTTAAGGGCAACTTTATTTGATAAGCACTTTGTGTATTCAGCCAAGATCAGTATCAGTAGATACGATATTTAATTAGTGTGTGTGTGATTAGAATCATGATTGGGCATTTATGTACTGCAGTGTCTGATGTCTACACAGTAATTATTATAATAGTCCTATCGCCTCGTAAAGCTATCTCAGAGCTACCAGTACTATATAACCCATACTGTTCGACCAATTTGGTCGGATTAGCTTTATAGTAACGGCTTACTAATAGCGAATGGTCGAAGGACTCCGCACTAGCCTTGGATAGTTTATAACGCGACAGATACGATAATAGTCACCATATGAATAGAGGAATCAAGTAGTAGTATAGACTAGTTGCCCTTGGCACGACTTTGGAACGCGTTTTTGGTATTCATACCACTTGGCATAATACGCATCGCGCCTTAGAATAATGAGTCTGTCGAAAAAGCTGAACTTCCGATACTCGACTACAATTTTCCGGCTGTTTTTTGTGGTTTTCCTAATGTTCATATTCTAAACCTCCTCCGGACTGAGGAGAATAAAACCGAATTGGAGATTATAAAAACCAGTCGGGCCATTTTCGACTTTTAGCGAGAATATCGCACAGCATTGAATTTTTAGGGTTCCTACTAGGTAGAGGGTGGACATTTTCATAGAATGTGT
The DNA here is from genome assembly GCA_949825045.1 of Argyresthia goedartella. Lineage (NCBI taxonomy): Eukaryota > Metazoa > Arthropoda > Insecta > Lepidoptera > Argyresthiidae > Argyresthia > Argyresthia goedartella. Next base: position 11,686,743 of record OX463820.1, on the reverse strand, counting down.
ATTTTCTATTTAAATAATGATTTATGAGATTTTATTAATTAATGGGGTCCCCAAAACAAGAGAAATGTTTTAATGTTCCTGCCCGTTCAACTTACCAAATCATCATGATTCAAATATCACGCGGTACGCATTATCGTCGTTGGTGGCGCAATTGGTTCATATGACGACCTCTGTGGCGCTGTGGTTGTGGCTCTGCCTACCATGCAAGAGGTCCCGGGCTCGAACCCCGGCTGGAGATGACGAAAAAAAAATCCCCAGGTCTTGGATGTTTATATGTATGTGACGTCGCTGTTTCTGGTTCCCACAACACACCCTGTGTGTGACATCCTAGTGTGGGGCCAGAACCGATTTCTTGTCCAGAACCAATTCTGGCCTAGCCGTTGTTCAAAGATTATGCGAGCCAATTTACAATACGGGGCGCAACGTCACAACTGACAATTGGTATACCAGTGTACCCTTAGCCGAAGCACTGCTCCAGAAACAGTCGGAACGATCAGGAAGAACAAAAAGGAAATTCCTCCTGACTTCTATGTGTTGCGTGACCGTAATGTGATGTCAAATATGTTTGGTTTCCGTGAAATGGTATGGTAATGGTATCACATGTTCCAAAGACGTGAAAGAAAGAACGTCCTATTGATCAGTATCATGCACAATGACGACAAAGTCGATGGCGAAACTCAAAATCCTGATATAATTTTGAGCTACAATGACACCAAGGGCGGGGTTGATGTCATTGATCGATTATGCACGAATTACAACTGTGCCCGAGCAACAAGACGCTGGCCTATGGTGGTCTTTTATGCTATGCTCAATGTCAGCTCAATCAACAGTCAGGTGATTCATGCAGCTAATAACCAAAACCAAAACTCAAAACTTCAACGCCGTCATTGCGTCGAGAGTTTGGCCGTGAAACTGATTGAACCGCATATATAAGAGAAAGACAGGCACAGTTGAACTTGCCTCGATTGTTGAGACAAAGATTGGCAGAAATTTTGAAGATTGATGACAGAGCTGGTGTTGGTCCTTCAAGAAATGGTGGTAATTCATAAATGTGGATGGCAGTTAAACCGAAAAACCAAGTACACTTGCCACAAATGAAAGCAATATCTGTGTCTTGAGCATGTAGTGCCTTCATGTAGAAACTGTTTGGTTGTTGAGGAACATTGATCTTTGAGGTTATTTTTTATTTATTTTTTGTTGGAAGGATATCCATTTTTTTTATAAGTCTGTATTATCATAAAGCTATAAAAGACTGATTTAGCTTAAAAAAAATATGATTGTTGATTTTTTAATTTTCTGAGAAGATAGTTGAAAAACTATGTTAATTTTAAGTGATCTTTGTGCCATATGGTTAAAACTAATAAAGAAGCCGTGAATTATGAAATAGCTTTGTTTTACTATTTATCAAAGATGTATCAATGGTTGCCTTGGTTTGCCTCACGAAGCTTCAACAGAAGAGAACTAGTTCTTTGCTTCCGAACCCGAACCTACCACATCCCACTTAACAAATTTAGTTTCATTATGAATAAAAGAGACGACCCTAATTGTACCCGATGTGAGAGGGAGGAGGACCTCCTTCACTTAGTTCTCGAGTGTAAAATAAATGAACAACCAAAGCTGGACCTCCTCGAAGAAACTCGGTGCTCTGAGGGGGATCTTCTCTTCCTTTTTCATCGAATTCTAAGCTCTGAGTTCACTGTCGAGTATAGTAACAGATTCTTAAGTTTCTTGATAACCTCTTTGAATCTCAGATGGGAACACTACAAAATACTTATGTAACTAACCAATTTTAGATTTATTTAATGTTATTTTCTTTTGTTAAAGTAATACTGTAAGCACTGTAAACCTCTTTGAATCTCAGATGGAACACTACAAAATACTTATGTAACTAACCAATGTTAGATTTATTTAATGTTATTTTCTTTTGTTAAAGTAATACTGTAAGCACTGTAGCTTTGTTAATTATTTTTAAGCTGACTTAATCCTAAGATGTATGGCTTATAAAATAAATAAGATTAAAAAAAAAAAAAGATGTATCAATAAAACTCGATGAATAGAAAGTAGCAAATCAAGTCTATTGTCTTAAAAAACATTTAGTTTGAAAAACCCGGTCCGTAAGACCGGGGTCACCGTTGATGTAAGTCAAATTCACGTCACCAATGGCGGGTTAAAAGCCGCACAGTGTGACAAAAGCCGCGCTAATTCCAACTTAATTCTAAAGGATCGACATTCCGTATCTAGAAAAAAAGTAATCTGAAATGAGGACTAGGAGTTATAAGTAATATTTGTTCATTGGCAGGATTTATTCACTATATAATCACAAAATAATACATAATCTATGTAAACACAAAGTAAAATAGAATAGAGGAAGAAAAACATAAAATGATCGTCTGGCTAAATAGGAGTAAAGTGTAAAGAGTGTATTATGTAGCATATGTTTATTTTTATTAGTTATTTTTATATAAATACTCAATATAATTTAATATACTTTAGATATGTATATCAGAAGGTAACTATATTATTCTTCTTTTCTTAGAGAGAGAGAGAAATATATAGTTAATTTAGTTTTTGTTGATTTAATTTCATTTTCATTTCATTTCGTTTCGTGTATGGCATAGTTAGAAATTTATAAAACAAAATATGAAAAAGATCTGCCTTACATCCACACTGGCTCAGTGCGGGTTGGTGGAGGGGTTTTATGACCAGTTCCACATATCAATAGTAGCCGGGACCTACAGTTTAAGATCTTATCTGAAACACTGAACGTCCGATAATGTAATTCCAAAGTCAATGGCTGCTTTAGATCAATTACTGCCCGCTATGAAAAATCTCAAGAGGCCATTAGGGAGTGCTCTCTTGCCATGGATGAGCTGCTTAAACTGTCTTACAGTAATCAGGAACGCAATGACCCTTTGGTGGCTAATCATTTTTGTGACTGCCATCGTTCCGTGCAACAGCCAGAGATACCAGCTTTACACATGAGCCCTGAAATAAGTATCAGACCCAAGATTTCAGGTTTGCACAAAAACATCACAAGCAAAACTGTTAAGTTGGGACACTCAGTCATAAATAAATATTTTGAAACACTATGCTTACTGAATGTTAATCAAATTGTAATGTTTACATTCCTATACAGTAAAAGATTGCCACGAGCTGAAATTTATCTTAGATATAAGCTTAACATAACATGATGAAATTGCAAGAAACTTAGGCATATTATTGAATAAGTTGGGACACTTACGGCCGGTTTCCTGGGCGCTGGTTAAGTTAACAAATTGGTCAAAATGATTTCAGCCAATCACGTGCCGCTATTTTGAATATTAGCGGCACGTGATTGGCTCAAATCAGTTTAATCAATTTGTTAACTTAATCAGCGCCCAGGAAACTGGCAGTTAGTCATAAATAACTGTTTACCAAAGTCTAGTTTTCGTGATGTAATGCAAAAAATAATAGACTTATCTGACACCTAAATCAAACTTTATACTCATGTTTGGTAATAGGGGTGAGGTAAACAAATGGGACCTAATTAAATATTTTAAAACACTATGCTTACTGAATGTTAATAAAATTAAAATGTTTACATTCCCATACAGTAAAAGCTTGCCACATACAATGTCATATAATTAAAGATTGATTCATCTGATTAACTAACAATTATGTTAGTGACAATGTTTATTTGACCAAAGGTAGTTACTATCTTCCCGATATTTACAAACGATAGGTAGCTGTGTCGCTAACTTGTTTTTTTAGGATTACAGCCAAGAATTTGGCTAATCAGACTATATCTATTGAGCACAGACAGATATTGAAAGACTTACTTGGACATTCCAAGTAATTTAAATTAGTTCATAAGACAATAGAGGAAATCTATGGCATACATGAGCCACTAAATATATCAAGCAAGCATATGAGAACAAAGATGTATAATATCATGCCTGAATTAAAAAAGTCAAAAAAGTGTAATAATATGCCGACAAAGGGTAAGCTCCAGTTAAATACCTAGTCGGTCCTTAAGTTCTGTCACAAGGTTTTTGATAGATAAAACTCAGCAATAAACTTTTTCTTATTCGTATTATACATGATTAAAAAGCTTATTTTATACGAATCAAATTGCAATACAATACATTTTGTACGATTATCGCAATATGACAAAAAACCTTATAACTTGAGACAATCGCGAACCCAAAACACGCCGCAACTGACAAAAATACCACTAACCACAAATTTAATAAAAAAACAGTGTTCCAGATTACCAACAAGGTTTTTTTTATTTATTCTGAAACCTCGATTTTAGACCATGCTTAACAACTAGCATTTGATTTTCTGTTAGCTTTCAGTTCCAACTGCTCCCAAAGAGAACTTTACGTACTTTTTACGTTTTCAGAAAAACGTATAAAAATGATCTTGTGGGCAACAAGTACACTACGTAAAATGTGAATGTGAAAATTAGTTTTACCCAGACTTAGTTATTTTATGCTTCAAAATGAAGGTAACGGGTTCAGGGAGGGTTGTGACTAAAATCTCACGTAAGTTTGAAAGGTTTTAAGAGTCATGGAAAAAAGATAAAGTGAATCACGTCCGTATTTTTGATTTTGTAAAAAAGTGCAAAATCTCTGAAGAAACTAGCATTTGTGTAATATGGCTTTAAGCATTTAAATCCAATAATCGTTCTAATATATCAGTATTTAATGAGCTATCAAACCATATATAGTATTAAATAAAATAAAACTTGGTATTATTTACTATGCGGCAAAATATTTGTGATAGAACTTATGGACCGACTAGGTATTACCGATCAAAACATGCAGGGGCAACCTGGTAAAGAACTTGTATTAGATTGTTTTCTTAATAATTCTGACACCGATGTTATTTGTATGACAGAACACTGGTTAAAGGAAAATATGATGCCTTGTACCATAATTAATTACAATATTGTCAATTGTTACAATAGAAAGACTGCTGATAGAGGTGGTTCTTAAATCTTAGTAAAAAAGTAAGGTGAAACAACGGAAAGATATTCTTGCACTTACTGTTGCAAGACAAATAGAGCTGTCCTTTATTGAGTTAGATATCCATATCATTGTTTATGTCTACAGACCGCCGAGGGATGAAAAAGGCCATGGAAATTTCGAAATATTTGAGAAAATTATGGAGGAAGCCCTAATTATTTGTGGCAATCTAAATGTAGATTTTCTTGTATCTACAAGATACAACGATTAATAAATTTATTCAAATCATAAAATTAATGTCATGTATTTCTAAAGCCGACTAGAATTACACTTACCAGCCAAACTTGCTTAGGTAACTTTTTTCTGACTGTGCATTCACAAGTAAAAATGTAATTAACTGCTTACCTTCCGATCACAGCGGTCAAACAGTTTCATTCCAAATTACTAGTAAAGATAAGACTGACCCATCATTTTATAGGCCTACTATATCCCATAGATTAAAGACGTATACGAAAAACTTAGATATAAATTTGCCAATACCGGATTTTATTGAATAAAACCCAAACAAAATCTGTTCAGACTTCTTCAACATTATTCCAACAGAATTCAATAAAGTTTTTAAATTAAAAAAATTCAGTGACAATAACGGTATATCTAAATTTAATGACTGGACAACGTTTGGAATTCGTAAAATTAGAGTTATTTTGTAAGACCTTTATGAACAAAAAACCTATAACTTTGATAGAAAATTTCAAGACTGTGTTAAAAAATATTCTAAATCTTTCAAGTTTTGTAGAACTGCAAAAACTGACACCTCTTTTCAAGTCGGGAGACTAGATTAATCCTTAAATTTCAGACCAATATCTGTTCTTCCAGCACTAAGTAAAATATTATAAAAGATTTAACTCAATCAAATGCTCTCACACTTCAACCGTATAAAACAACTCCACGCCAAATAATACAGTTTCACTAGGGGTAAATTGAGTACGGATGCAAGTACCTTTATAACTCATATTAATTCTGCATGGGAGGCCGCACAGGATACTATCAGAGTTTTTTGCGATCTGTCGAAGGCATTTGATTATGTTGATCATGATGCGCTACTCATGAAATTAAATAATTATGGAGTTAGAAATAAAGCGTTGAATCTACTAAGATCGTTTTTAACCTCTTGAAAACCGAGGGTAGTTGGGACGGGTCGCGATTTTGAATCTTATGCCATGGGAGTAAAATTGAAAGCCTACAACGAAAAAGTGGCGTTATTATTGGCCGGTGGTATATAATTCCAAAGGCAGAATACAATGGCTTTAAATTTGATGAAAAGTAAAAATTGGCATCCCACAAGGTTCCATATTTCTTATTCCTGGTGGAGAAATTTACTGACATAGTGTTGTTTGCTGATCAGATTTCACTGGTCTTCAAGATTGAAAGACAAAAAGAAGATTTTGATGATGGTAAGGGAGTATTGTCTTTAACCTTGAATTTATTGTTAAACGCTGGTAAAATCATGTGCATCAAATTCTCACTTCCAAATGACAGGCAAGTTGAGACTAATTTAGTATTAAGCAGCAACACGTTAGAATTAGTAAATGATACGAAGTTTCTTGGAATAACCATTGATATCAAATTGCAGTGGGGACCCCACATAGATTTTGCTGGTAGATTAAGTTCTGCGGCTTACTCTGTTCGGAACATCAGACAAAACCCGGATGTGGCTACATCTAAGCTAGTATATTTCAGTAACTTTCATAGTGTCATGTCCTATGGTATCTTGTTGTGGGGGAAAGCAGCGGATATTCAAACTATTTTATTTTACAGAAAAGAGCTTATCGAGCAAAGTTATAATTTAAAATGCACAGACTTCTCAAAAGAGCTTTTTAAACAAATTGACAAACTAATTGTAGCTAGTTAATTAATTTTCGAAAATACAATGATTGTACGCAAGAACCTTACAACATTTTCCAAACTTAGCGATAGCTGTAATGTTAACCATAGAAATAATCACAGTCTAAATGCGCCCCGGTGTAGACTCGCGAAGGTAGAATACATTAGGTACACATAAACACAAATATTACAAAAAGACTTTATAACATACATATCATTATGAAGATAATTATACTACATAAACACTTAATACTTAAATAAATAAAACCTACGATAATTGAGATAGGCAGTATTCCTTCAGTCTTGATCCGAATGAGCTAGGCGATAAACTATCACGGATAGAGTCTGGGTCATAGGTAGTGTAAATATTTTTATATAAAACTGGGATTTATATTTTATGTTTCTACTGAAAATTTATTTTATTTTGATTGATTTCTTTTTTTTTTTAATGAAGTCATCGAGTCGATTTGATCTAATTGCATGGTATGAGTAACTTTTTCCCCTAATTTCGTGGAAGTCGCTTCCCAATTTCATGGGTCGAAAAGTTGAACCCATTGGGTTCCGTAGAAAAATATATTCTTCAAATGCAACTTAAGGGTTTATTTCGATTATATTATGTCTGGGATCCCTTTATTCACAACATCAGGGTCTGTATTTTATAAGTATGTAGAGTGGAGGCAGAATACAGCTTGCTCATTGGTTCATTCAAATAAATTAGACAATTTTGACGACTGTTTTCTCTTGTCAACGGCGGCGCATCGCGGCTGCTTATTACCAATGAGCAAACCGTAATCTGCCTCCACATATATAAGACTACATACTTATGAAAAATAGAATACACAGAGTATAAAAAAAGGGTTACAAGCCGAAAGGGGTTGTTAGGGTCGCCATTCTAAACAACTTTCTGGATGAAACCGATTTGATCAGAGCAACTGAATTTTTGTCATCTCAGTACATTTCGGGCCGAGCGCACAGGTGATTTGTACGGGGGAGTGAAAATAATGTTGCTCTGAACAAGTCGGTCGTATCACTGTGTGAATTCTAAATACAGATTGGCGCTAATCGAGAGCGTTTTAATAATAATAAAAAAAGAGTTTATTTCCATAAGAAACACATAGGTTACATTTGGAGAATGTCAAATCTTAAACTAACACATGTATAGGCTATAGGGAAATATAGAAGTCCATTTGAATTCCGTCACCTCAATGTTTTAGATGCTGGAGGCAAAGAGGCGACTCCAGCTTTATACGTTATTTTTTACAGAATTGATGCAAACACCTTCCCAAGCTTTCTTGCCTTCTACATAATCTGATATTTTGTAGTAAGCCTTTTTACGTAAGTGATTTTTAACAACATTTTTAAATTTATTTACAGACAATTCTTGTAACTCAGTTGGGATTTTGTTGTAAAAGCGAATACATTGCTCTTTAAAAAATACATTAACCCTATGGAGCCTAGTAATAGGTATAGCTAGTTTATACCTATTTCTAGTGTTGACATTGTGCCTGTCGCTATTCTTAGGAAATTCATCAATATTTTTGTGGACGTACATTAGCTTTTCATACATATACTGACACGGCACTGTCATAATGTTAATTTCCTTAAATTTACAACGCAGTGACTCTCTGGGACCCATATTATATATTGGACGAACAGCCCTCTTTTGCAGCACAAATATTATGTTAATGTCTGCAGCGTTCCCTCACAGCAGTATGCCGTAAGACATATGCTGGAATGAAATGGATATATATGGAAGTAAACTAGTCTAGCTGTTTCCACGTCCGTAAGAAGACGATTTTTTTTAATGTAATTCCTAGGAATACCGTGCTATCTACATTTTCTAAATTTTCATCTTTAACATTAACATTAGCCGAGACTTGTTTAACATTGGGGAGTATAAACCGAATACATTTAGTATAGTTATTGTTCAGTAAAAGATTATTGGCACTAAACGAATTGACCACCTTTAAGATTGCATTATTCTCATCGTCAAAGTTCAAACTGCGTCGTTTCATTTTAAACAAAAGTGAAGTGTCATCTGCAAACAGTACAATCTCATGATTATCTCTGACAAGATATGGCAGCTTATAAATACAAATCAAAAACAGGAATGGCCTGAGTATGGAACCCTGTGGTATACCCATAGTAACATCAGACTCTGGAGATCGTTTTCCATTAATGTCAACTCTCTGTATCCTGTCATTTAAATAAGAAGAGAGAAGATCTAAAGAGTTATCCCTAATTTCATAGTGAAGTAATTTCCTGATCAATGTCCCATAGACAACGTAATCAAAAGCCTTAGACAAATCGCAATATACTCCTAGAGCATCATGCGACTCCTCCTAGGCATCATATACATAGTCAGGTCATAAGTTCTGTCACATGTGCAATATGAAATAATTTAGACATCTTTATTATTTATGTAAACATTTATATAGCAAAATGAACTTAATAAAACATAGATTCTTATGGTAATAAAGTTTATTCAAAATGACCCCCGCGATTTAGAATGCAGGCCTTTATTCTGCGCGGCCAGTCGTCTATCGCAGCACGAACGAGGTCCATGTCAATATCGGCGGCTGCCTTAATCAAGGATGCCTTGAGTGACTCCAAATCAGGATGAGGCTTTGAGCAGGCCTTTTCCTCCAAGTGTTGCCATATCTTGTAATCTAACGGACTCAAATCTGGACTGGAGGAGGGCCAGTCTTCGTGCCGGATGAAGTCGATTTCACGCGCCGCCAGCCAGTCTTGTGTGCTTTTCGCTCTATGAGCTGGCGCAGAATCTTGTTGGAATACCCAGTGCCTGTTATTAAACATGGTATGAGAAACAGGTTCCACAAGGTTCTTGAGGACTGTATTTTGATACACAACTGCATTCGTTTTTACGCCTTTCTCACAAAAATGTACCTCAGTTAAGCCCCAATAAGAGACTCCCAATCAAACCATGAGCGAGGATGGAAAATGACCTCGTTGGACACGCGGAATACGGTTGCTCGCTTCTTCACTGCTGTGTGCATACACCTTATCATTTTGTTTGTTGTAGCTCTCTTCCACGGTGAAAATTTTTTCATCCGAAAAAAGAATTTCCCGATGCTTTTTTTCCGCGTACAGCTTCAACAAAGCGCGGCATCTCTTCAGTCTCAGGTCCATTAAACGGGCGTCCAAACGATGTCCTGTTTTTCTTCGATATGCCCTAAGCCCTAAGTCTTCATTTAACACCCTTTTCACCGTGGTCCTGCTTAACCCCATCTGAAGGGCCAACAGTTTTTGCTTACGTATGGGATTTCTTTGAATTCGCGCCTTCACAGCTTTTATCACTGCTGGAGTCCTAACAGAGCGAGGGCGACCACTTCTTGACCTGTCATCTACACTAGAGTCTTTATTGTATCGTTTTATGGTACGATAAACGAATCTTTTGGTTATATTCAAATTTTTCAGTAAGTCGAAAATCTGAATTGGCGCGTAACCGCAACGATGCAACGCAATAACTGCGACACGGTCTTCTTTAAGTGTCCACTCCATATTTAAAAATGAGGAAAATTCTAAAAAGTACACATTTTTATTTTCATGAAAAATTCGAAATTCGAATTCAATAAACTTTTTTGTGGCCAGCGTTCTAAATTCAAAAGTTTTTATTGTGTGACAGAACTTATGACCTGACTGTGTATATGTGATATTAACTCAATACCGGCATCAGTAGTTGATTTGCCTTCTGTAAAACTCAATTGTTTACAGAGCATGTTGTTGGTGTTGAAATGTGTCAAAAACTTTACTAAATGTAGGCAATACCGATATCGTTCTGAAGTTAGAAGAGTCAGATGTACTACCCGATTCAAATAAAGGTACCATTTTACCTAAATCATTTTCATTAAATCAGGAAATACGCCAGATTCAATAGATGCATTAGATATGAAAGCTAAATCAAGTGCATTTTTTTTTTATTAGGGGCTTGAAACCAGAAATGATTTTCACATCTTGGTATCCAAAGTATTCCAAAGTAATCGCTGAATCTTTTAACAAAGATTCAGCGATTACTTTGGAAGAGTCTAAAGACTTTGTAGTAGAGATTGGGATGTCAGTAAAAAAACAAACGCTTTAGCTACATCAATATCATTTTTGATAGTAATATCATTAATTTTTTATTCGTATTCATTGTTTTTAATACTGACCTTTCCAGTCTCACTTTTAATTATATCCCAAGTTGATTTAATTTTGTTATCACTTTTTCTCATTTTAGATGAAATATAATTTGATTTTGCAATTTGACAAACTTTTCTAAAGATTTGATTTGATTTTTTTCATATGAATTTTGTCTACTTTTAAGTATACCTACTGTGGCCCACTTACTAAAGTTAAGTTTGTCTGAGACCACAATCGATCTGGTAGTAAATACTGCATTGAACGCATTGCTTAATTTGTAAAAAAAAATACAATATGACTCATTAGGGTTATTATTAGAGTAATTGATAGGTAGTTTGCTATCCCAATTCAATTTAAACCTTTCAAACCAATGTGCAGTCACAGGTATGTATTTTATCTTTCTTGTATTACTTATTTTTTTAAGTTGAATTTCTAGTCTAATGTATTGACAGTACATTTTTTCATTTGGATGCAAATACATTGTCTATAAAATTTGCTGAGGTGTCAGTTATTCGAGTAGGTTCCATGAAAAGTGGCTTTAAGTTGTGAGAATTAAATAAATTAGTTAGTCTCGTACTAAGGGAGTAAGTTTCTAATAAATTTACATTGAAGTCTCCACATATCATAAGAGTTTTATTAGATTTTGATATTTTAAATAATATGTCATCCATGACTTTTTCAAAAACATCAAATGAAGCTGAGGGTGGGCTGTAAACGCTTATTACAATTATGCGCTCCAACACAACACATGCTACTTCAATGTGGCTTTCAACTGATAAACATACTATGTCATTACGTTTTTTGAACTTTAAGTGTTTATTTAGAAATATTAGAGAGCCTCCACGAACAGCATGTGATCTGCAAAAAGAACTACCAACCTGGTGGTGACTGAAATTGAAAATGAGCTCATGGCTTTTTAGCCAATGTTCTGTCAGACATAAAGTATCAATATTAAAAGAGTTCATGTACAATTCCAACACTAATAATTTACTGCTAATACCTTGAATATTTTGGTGGACCAGATTAGTAAACTTTGCATTTATTTTACAATTTTGAGTTTTTCTGTTTTTATTAGGTATTTTATTAATATTATTTGACGGGCTAGAGACTTCGTCTATTGTCGTTGTAACTAACTTAAATGACTTGGACAAACTTCCAAGCTTTTGTTTGAAACATCAGTATAATGCTCAATAGAGGCATTATGTGTAGCCAAATTTTTGGCTGTTATAATTAAATAATAGGATAGCGAATTTGCTACTTGTATTTTACCTAAAGTCAAATAATATTTATTTCTACTAACAAAATTGTTAGTATCCATTACATGTCTATTATTATTGCATGATATACACTGACGAGCTATGAAAAAGGTCCAGTGATATAGCACCAAATTACTCCTAAACGGGAAAGGCTAGCTTAATGATACCGTCTGCAATATTGAAGAACATTTAACAGCGCATCAGAATATTACCAATTAAAAACGTAAATATTGTCTTCAAATTTTAAATTAAATGTTTTAAAAAATTGGGGCCATTTGTTGTCGGCATTTTGTGGATGGAACTATTTCATTGCTCGTCAGTGTAGTATGCAAGGTCTTATTCAGCTTATATCTAAAGTTGTTTTCTGATTGTGGCAGGCTGTCGTTGTAAGGGAATGAACATAATGATTTGCTTTACTTTTAAAGAACAGAGCTTGTCTAAATATTTAATTAAGTCAGACTTGTTCACATTACCCTATCACCGAGGCATATGATTAAATAAGAGTCATCACTATATGTAGCGTTATCTACTTTTTGCATTATAGCATGCAGATTACAGTTTGGTAAACAATTATTTATTACCGTATGCTCCATATAACTATTTAATAATTGGCCCATATGTTTTCCAAGTTCATCGCTTTACATAATTGTTCTTATACCTGGATATGAAGCGCTGACATCCAGGAGGGAAGTAGTTGACGGAGCACAGTCTGGCACACAACAGCAGCTCTCCATTATTTTAGTTTCTAGGCTGACCTGGCTACTGAGAACTGCATCCATAGCTAGATTCGGTTCCCTGGTTTCCGCTCTGGTTTTGTTATAGAGGCCAATGTAGTGCCCCAGGGAGCGCTCCGCCTGGTCAAGTTGCATCTTAGCTCCTGCATGTTGTCCTCATAGCTAATCTGGTTATAATTAAGCTGAGCGGTACACAGCTCCAGTTTATCTAAAACCCTACTTTTATTATGAAGCTTTGTAACAAACTTTTTTAATTTTTTAGCAAATTTTTGTTTTTTTTTTATATAAACTTATTAATTTTGACATATTTTCTCAACTTATTTTTACTCAGTTTCAATTTGTGAGTGATGCCCCTGCTGCTGGCTGCCACATTACACACTGAGTCATCCTTAGTAAGTTCAATAGTCATAGCGGGCAAGCAACAGAAACATGGCCCAAGGAGGTATTAACTGCTACCAACTCATCAAATAAGCTCTGCGTGGTCACTGTAGCAGAGCTAATAGCCGCTTCCTGCAGCTGTGTGTTATGTTGGTGGGCATCACACAGTACCTTCTCTAGGACTGAAGTTCTGTGCAGGAAGGACTCAAACTCAGTGCCACAGTGCTCATCAAACCCATCTATTATTAGTTGCAGCCTATCCCGTTCCTCACTTATAGAAATATTAATGGAATGTAGCACTGACAGTTCACTCTTTAATTTTTGATTATTTCCTAAGGTGTCTAAGATAGTTTTTTCATTTTCACCTCTTTCTGCTTTTAATTGTTCCGCCTGTCCCTTTGCTTCCTTTAATTCCTGCAAAACCAGTTGGAGTCTGGACTCCGCTTGGCGAGACAAAGCATTGCGAGTCATCATTATGATTAGTAAAGTGAAAACAAAGACAAAAAACACCCGCTAAGTAGCAAGGGAAAGGTAAGACTGTCAGTTGAACACAGTGTCAAGACAGTTTGAATCGTCCTTTGAATTTAATATTGTGTCCTTCCTAATTACTTGACATGGTGCAGCCGGTAGGCTTAGTGAAAGATGTTTAGAATGATGTCCCTAACAACAGTTCTTCTTTTTTTTCCCCAGTACCGGCTCTCTAATTATTTGACAGTGTGAGCGACAATGACGCGTACTCCAACTAAAATTTAATGACAACCTTAACTCCAATAGTTCTTATTCTATTCACGAAATATATTTTATACTAGTTTAGTTCAAAGTAAACTCATTGAAGTGACTTCGACCTGAGGAGTTATAAAGGTTGTCAATTAGTTAAATTTTTGAAGATGAAAATGGCAAAAGTGCATGTTTCATAATTACTTTGGCCGGTAAAACTTGCCAGAAAAACAAATAAAAAATATTTTTAAAAACACATAACAGAACACACTACAGATAAATAATGGTTTAGCCAATTCAGTCATATAAAACACGAAAAACAAAAATGCAACAAAGTAACAACATGTGCAAAGGCGACCGTAGCAACATCTGACCAATTTAAGAAACGCCCAATAAATTACTTCCCTTTACTTATATAATACTTATATTGTGTACCACTTGAACACCGGTGGAACCCTAAAAATTTCCCTTAAATGAAAATATCAATCGAAATGAGGTTAAATGAATTTCCTTATTTCGAAGCATACACACGAAATTAGGGTCTTATAGAACTTAATTTCGATTGTATCTAAAATTCATACCCTGAAATTTGGAGATGTAATCACTATTCTATTTCTTTAAACCGTTTTTATAATAAATGTTTCTTCTTCTTCTAATTTCGACCCATAAAAATTGCATCACGAAATAAATGAAGGTAGCTTAATCGATTAACGATAAAATTTCTAGTAATACATCAAGAGTACTTTTTTCTCAATTAAAATAGACAATAACTTTTTAGGCTCTCTGAGAGAAAAAAAACCTTTTTATCAAAAAAAAAACGTAATAAAATAAGATTTCTTGTGGATAAAACATACCACGTAATTAGGTTTTCATATTGTTAGACTAAACAGCATTACAATCAAACATAACATTCATTAAATAAGATACTCTTTTTTTAGTTATTAGCAAATAAACAAGATGGAGGATTTCTTTAATTTCGGTGTAATCCGCGAAATTAGACTGATCCCTTATAACGAATGCTCTAATTTCGGAGTATTTTGTTGTCGTTTTTTAGGTCCTAAATCAATTAAAAATGGCACAAAACTTCAATTTAAAGGAAATATATTAAAAGGAAAACGTTATAAATATCATTTTCACTACTTGGAGCGGTAGAAAGACACTTTAAACATGGATTGAATTTACGCGTGCTCTTACCTGATTCGCTCTTCGTTTCTATGGGGACCTCTTGTCGCGTCGTCCTCGCCGCACTGGCGCTTCCCAGTGCCAGTTATGTTGTGGGGTATTAGAATTCGCACCAGCACATATTTGGTGTGTGCACTTATACCTACTCAACGGATACGGATAAAACATGAAAACATACCCCGAAATTAGAGCGTTATTTTCAATACCCTGAAATTAGAGCAGTTTACCTTAGGTACCTATTGAAAATACGAGCCTAAACCCAGCAGATGACAAATGTTTTGTAAATCGACATTATTTTATAGTATCGTTCATTGAGAAAAGCCTTCCATTGTGTATCTTGTGACAGAACTAGATACCTTTAAAATTCAAATTACAATCGCTTTAAATGGCAGCTCGTGTTAAATACAGAATGAAATTTAATTAGCTTACCATATTTTGGGTACGATAGTACCCATGAACAAATGTTCCTCCAAAAAACATATGGTCGCAAATGAAAATAAATTTCATCCCTCAGTACATTGACCCGATCAGCTGATTACAAGTTACTTTGGGAGAGCCGGATAAATCATCTATTTCCTCATTAACATTAATTAAGAATCTTTGTCGATTGACGCCATAAAAGTACAGGTGTTGTTTTTTCGAATTTTGCCCGGTTCGATTTCTGGCTGTGGCAGACGTATTTTCAAAAATCTTTGAATGTAGTTTTTTTTTATAAAGTAATGTTTCCCTTGAGTGAGATTTGCTATCTCCATTATTTAGAGTACTTTCCCTCCAGGCTGGGTTAAAAAAATTCCATCCTGTATATGTATGAGCAAAACCAAGGTTTCAAACATTCATTCTGAATAACGTCTACAATGAAACCGACTTGATAAGAGCAACTTATGTTTTTACTTCAGCATACGTTTTGAGCCAGGAGATTAGCTGATTTTTATGGAGAAATTAAAACTAAAGTTATTCTGATCAAATCGGTTTCATAGTGAAAGTTATTGTTCAGAATGATGAGGCCTATCAATAGCTCGGGGGTGTTCTATTAATTACGTGACACCCTGTATAATAATTTATCAAACCTTTTCTAAAAATTCGAAAATTAAGAATTTGGCCATCTCGAAGTTTAGAATAAGATTTTCTGGTATTTGTTCGTTTTATAAAAATTGTGTGCAGTAATATGGCTGTTGTGACATAGTTTTTGTTAATGATTTTGTAATTTTTTGCATTGAAGCTCTCGCAAATATTGTTAGTCCTATGTTTTCTATTATATACACATCATTAATCTATAAATTTTTCTCTTAAATAAAATTTCTGGAAGTATGTCATGAAGGTTTTCACATTTTTGTTGACCACGTCTTCGTATTCTTCACAAATATATTTCCATCCTTCTTTTACCATGATACCATATATGGTAAAAGTAGGATCGAAATATATTTAACTGTTTCGATTTCCGCCAAAGATTCTGCGTGTAGTGATAAAAACACTTTAAAAAAAAACAGGAAAATAATATATGAGGGCATTCGTGATGGCCAATTCGAAATCGGCATGAACTATTTTTGGCTTGAACTCCAGAACGGTGGTAGTAATCAGGTCAAATAAGGTTTCATACATGCTCTAGGTTTTGTTCGGTAACATTGCATACAACAATGGTACTATTTTAGTTTCCATGGCGGTACTCCCAACATCACCATGTACATAGTCAGGTCATAAGTTCTGTCACATGTGCAATATGAAATAATTTAGACATGTTTATTATTTATGTAAACATTTATATAGCAAAATGAACTTAATAAAACATAGATTCTTATGGTAATAAAGTTTATTCAAAATGACCCCCGCGATTTTGAATACAGGCCTTTATTCTGCGCGGCCAGTCGTCTATCGCAGCACGAACGAGGTCCATGTCAATATCGGCGGCTGCCTTAATCAAGGATGCCTTGAGTGACTCCAAATCAGGATGAGGCTTTGAGCAGGCCTTTTCCTCCAAGTGTTGCCATATCTTGTAATCTAATGGACTCAAATCTGGACTGGAGGAGGGCCAGTCTTCGTGCCGGATGAAGTCGATTTCACGCGCCGCCAGCCAGTCTTGTGTGCTTTTCGCTCTATGACCTGGCGCAGAATCTTGTTGGAATACCCAGTGCCTGTTATTAAACATGGTATGAGAAACAGGTTCCACAAGGTTCTTGAGGACTGTATTTTGATACACAACTGCATTCGTTTTTACGCCTTTCTCACAAAAATTTACCTCAGTTAAGCCCCAATAAGAGACTCCCAACCAAACCATGAGCGAGGATGGAAAATGACCCCGTTGGACACGCGGAATACGGTTGCTCGCTTCTTCACTGCTGTGTGCGTACACCTTATCATTTTTTTTGTTGTAGCTCTCTTCCACGGTGAAAATTTTTTCATCCGAAAAAAGAATTTCCCGCTGCTTTTTTCCCGCGTACCGCTTCAACAAAGCGCGGCATCTCTTCAGTCTCAGGTCCATTAAACGAGCGTCCAAACGATGTCCTGTTTTTCTTCGATATGCCCTAAGCCCTAAGTCTTCATTTAACACCCTTTTCACCGTGGTCCTGCTTAACCCCATCTGAAGGGCCAACAGTTTCTGCTTACGTATGGGATTTCTTTGAATTCGCGCCTTCACAGCTTTTATCACTGCTGGAGTCCTAACAGAGCGAGGGCGACCACTTCTTGACCTGTCATCTACACTAGAGTCTTCATTGTATCGTTTTATGGTACGATAAACGAATCTTTTGGTTATATTCAAATTTTTCAGTAAGTCGAAAATCTGAATTGGCGCGTAACCGCAACGATGCAACGCAATAACTGCGACACGGTCTTCTTTAAGTGTCCACTCCATATTTAAAAATGAGGAAAATTCTAAAAAGTACACATTTTTATTTTCATGAAAAATTCGAAATTCGAATTCAATAAACTTTTTTGTGGCCAGCGTTCTAAATTCAAAAGTTTTTATTGTGTGACAGAACTTATGACCTGACTGTGTATAACCACCAATTGATATGGTTCGGGCATGATTTGAAAGTCCCAACCCAATGTGATTTAGTTAGTCTTTATTTCCAAAAAGTATAATCCTAAGTGAAATATTAAACTTCACATCAAAAAGACTGATGTGCACAGCAAATATCAGGATAAAATGCTGTGGTAGCTTAGGTGAAGGGTAAAGGGGGTGAGCGAAGCGAAGGTTAGGTTAGGTTGAACATGTAAGAACAACAAAAATACAAACTTAAAACATAAACTTGAGTACACATATATATTTAAAACATAAAAAGTGTTGATCCTTTTTTGCTGTGCAAATCAGTATTTTTGATGTGCGATTAAATACTAGCCTGACCTTAATATTATCGTCTGGGCTGTAATAGTTTGCAATCAAGAAGCGTTTATATTGAGCCGGGATTTCGACATCGCTTACTGTTTTATAAACAGTTTTCTGAACTTCAAAAGATGTGTTCCGATGTGTATATGAAGCATGCTGACGAAAGAAGGAATCTTTGCCAACATGTTCAATGCCTTATCTTGGGGAATGGTTCCAGGTGTTTTTTTTATATATTGTTGTGACAGGTTGATCGGATGTGGCCACTTCTTTTTTCGTGTTATCAAGAGCCAATGCCACTTCATTTTGTGGTTCATTTGGAATACAATTTTTCGAATGCGGTTTTTCGTTAATGCAGCGTTCATCCTTTAAGAAATACAAAATAAGTTATTGGTAGGCTAGGCACAAGTTTCTACCTAAATATACAGGGTAACCTGTAAATCAACCTACATTCGTTGGGAGATGGCATGGATCAAAACGAACTATTGCTACTTGCACACACCCTATCCAAAATGGTACAGTTTATTTATTTTTTTTGAGGGGAAAGAAATGGCCAGGAGTCAAACCTCCCTGCTATGTCCGGGTCCCCACATATTGAGCGGGCATCAGCTCGTGTGGTATACGGACTAAAAACTTTTGTTTTTTTGGACTTTGTGTTTTCAGCTGTCTTACTAAGAATTAACTGTGAGCCATGGCCTCGGCGGTACATGCTGAAGGCTTTCTACCTGCAATTTGCCCTTTTGGGTGATATATATGTGTATATGATATAATGGTACCGTTTTCGAGTTGGGGGACTTTATAGGTTTTTTAAGAAATCCCAAATACCCCTTTTTTAAGTGGTTCTGCCCAGTTTTTTTTGCTTTTTTGCAGAAAAAGAGCAACCTAATTACTTACTAAAATCAAAAACAGAACCAACTACAACAATAAAACGCAAGATACAGGCTTATGATGAAAAATAACATATCATATATATACTTAGTGGTTTGATTTTAGAGTAGTGTACACAAAAAAAAACTAGTAACTGTTTGTGCAAACAATATTCAAAATATCTTCAGTTCTCTAGCTATTCGGACTCGCGCAGGGAGGGTTCCTCACCATTATCTATAAATACGGCAAAAAAATGTTCTTCGTTGTATGGGAGACCCTTTAAATTTTTTTTTTTTTTTTTTTTGTATTTGTTATTATAGCGGTAACAGAAATACATCATCTGTGAAAATTTCAACTGTCTAACTATCACGGTTCTTGCGATACAGCCTGGTGACAGGCGGACGGACGGACGGTCAGACAGACAGACAGGATAGCGGAGTCTTAGTAATAGGGTCCCGTTTGGCACCCTTTGGTTACGGAACCCTAGAAAAAGTGGCCAAGTGCGAGTCGAAGTCGCCCATGAAGGGCTCAGGTTACTATGGGAGAGGCAATTTTTTTTTGTACGCGACCATAGGTTTCTCCATTCCCCATGAGAGTAGGCCTGTGCCCATGCAGTTGAGATAATACGCAAAAAGGCGTAGAAACGAACGAACGAATTTACTAACTGAATTTCCTTACCTCATCAATTGTTACAGCCCCATTGCATTTTAGTTTCTGTTTCTGGGAACAAGTCCAAATTGAAACTTTAGATTTATAATTTTGTGTTTATAAAATTGATGACCCTTGAACGACAAGACCCGCCCATGTTTGCGAGTTACGATTTTAATTTCACCGAGATTCTCCATCGCTCTAATAAAAATGAATGCACAATACGAGAAACATGGATGCATACGTGATATGAGACAATACAGAATTGCACAAAACAAATGTATAATAAATGAAGAGACATAAGATGACAATATGATAGACAACCTTATCTTTGTTTGTTTAGCTTTGGCCTGTGGTCTTACACAAAAACATTGAGTGCAAAATATAATAAAAAATAGAGTGGTTTAGTGTGTTTCACGCTTGCTTCTCACGCAGGAGACACAGGTTCGATCCCGGTGCTGCCAATGTACCAATGAAATAATTATTTTGTCTTAAGTACATTCGGGAACGCTACGTGTTTCGGATGGCACGTAAAATGTAGGTCCTACTATATCTATGTATCGCTACTTGAAGAGAAAGAATCGCTACCAGAATTTAACAATAAATTATTTTATCTACACACGTATCATAAACCCTCTTTACTGCGTACAAAAACCGCACGTTACGATCAGCATAATGTTAAACTAATTGGTAAAAACTCATTTCTTATCTGAAAAATTACACATTATGACCATAATGTGTAATTTTTCTACATAATATGACATTCAAATTTCGAACGCCGACGCCTGCCTGCGTGCCGCCCTAGTTTGTTTGTGAAGTTGGTACTGACATTCAAATTTCGAACGCCGATGCCCGCCTGCGTGAAGTTGGTAAAGTCAAAGTACTTTATTACTGTAGATTGGTACTACAGAACAAGCTAAACAATTGCAGAGCCACAATTCTGGTCAAACATGCGGTTCCTGAACACATCAAAGAGAGCTTATGATATGTGTGTAGATAAACTAGTGTATGTAACTGTACATAATTAGGCATTAAAACTCTCAAGTGATATTATATTGAAACTCGCCTTCGGCTCGTGTCATAAACCCACTCTCGTGTAACCCAGTCTAGTGTATATAACTGTACATAATAGGCATTAAAACTCTCGAGTGATATTATTATGAAACTCATAAACCCTTTCATAAACCCACTCTCGAGTTTTAATGCCCTCCATTATGCAGCATTCACATAAACGACTATAATGTGAACCAATTCAAGGTTAAAGACAACTCCATTAACATCATCAAAATCTTCTTTTTGTCTTTGAATTTTGAAGATCAGTGAAGTGTCATCAGCAAACAACTCTAGATAGATAGATAGATAGATAGATTAACGTTTATTTCATCAAACACACATACAAATTAAAAGTGATACGGAGGTGTAACTATAAAATAACTTAAATGATAGCAAAGTAATAAAAACAAAAACTCATAAGATTATTAATAAAACAAAAAGAAGAATATAGGTAGGTATCTAGGCGCGCTGTTTATTGCTCATTATGCTCAGTGTTTATTGCTCATTAAGAGCAGCACTGGTTTTCAGCCCTCACCTAGGAGACGCGGAGACTCAGCGGTTACATCCGAATGTGAATGTGAATGAAAATAATAATAACAATAAAAGTGTCAGAAATAGATATATCCTTACAAGTGTTTAAAGATGTGGAAATAAATAAATACATTGCATATAAATATGTTTCAATACTTTCATGAGTAGGATAGTACAAAATATACATGAAGATTATATAAATAAGTATATAAGTATATTATACCACGTGAGTAGTGAGTAGCAGAATGGGTATAGAGTGAATATGTTTACTAAAATCATAAAATATCTAACTAAAAAATATATGAAAATGGCAGAGGTAGCCCGGCTATCCAATGTTGGAAAGAGAAATTCCTAGTTTTTGCTTTTGAATCAGGTGCGACTTCATATGTGTTTTGAACGTGTATTTGGAGGTCAGATTTCTTACGGGCGGCGGAATATCATTCCAACATTAGGTAGCTTGGAAGCGGAAGCTACCCCTAAATGCTACCGTGCGGTGAATATGACCTTCAAGAGGTGCCCGAATATCCCTCATGCCGTATCTGGGGAGAGATGTTGCCACCTTTAACTTTAGGTACAGGTACTCAGGTTTTTTAAATTTGATGACATCAAACACTACACTGAAAAGGTGTAAGTGCCTACGCAGTTCCATTTTGAGCATTCCAGCAGAGTTTATGGGTAGTTGTAGTTTATGGTATGGGGTGATTTGACTACGAGGTGGTACATCAAATCAAAACCTACAACAAGCATTTTGTATGCGCTGCACTAAACGCTGAGTCTTCAATAGAAGACGCGGACCATAAACTATATCTCCGTAGTTGAGTCGAGATAAAATCAGTGACTCGCACAGAATAATACGTGCCCTTTCGCAGATAAGGTTACGGATTTTGTACAAAACCCTTAAACGATACATACAACTCTTCACTAAATTGAGGACATGAGTTTCAAATCGTAGCTAAGTATCAAATATGATTCCCAGATTCCTGGCCTCGTCAACACGCTCTAGAGTCTGGCCTTCAAGGATTAGTTTAACTTGAACTTTGCTCCCAAGCACCATAAACTTTGATGTCAAGGGATTGAGAATCAAGAATTTTTTATTTGACCAGGCATCTAACCTGCTTAGGTCTTCATTGATAAAGTTTGTCATGCAGTCAATATTAGAAGGCACATCAGAAATGTAAAGTGATCATCAGCGTAACAATGGAATTTGCAGTGCTTGATTTCATTCACCAAATCTGCTGCATAGATAATAAATAATAGAGGCCCTAAGATGGAACCCTGTGGAACACCCCGCAAAACTGGCTTTGGATCCGAGTATAAGGCACCACCACCACCATTGAGGTTATAATGCGAAGGGTTTTAGGGAGACTCATTATTATCATGTCTCTACCTATCCCATCATCTCCAATTTCATTGGATTTGATAGAGATTATGTAATTGTATACTTTTTGTTCAGAAACTTGCACGAGATCAAATCTGGAATCACTATACCGATTGGAATTAAAGTACGATAACAGAGGTTTAGGATCTTCACTAGAAGAAGGGAGAGATAAAAAATGATCATTTTTTTGATTTGGGTCACTGAAGCAATCAGGAAGTTTTTCACCATGTCCATGATCTGCTAGAATATTTTGTTTCATATTTCGCCAGAATGTTTTGCCATCCGAGACTTCATAGTTAACTAAATGATTAAAGTAAGTACGTTTTTCATTGTATATACTAGATTCCACTAACTTTCTTAGATCTTTTCAGCTCTCCTTGTCAACGTCAGACTTAGTTTTGCGATACTTAACATGAGCTTCATTACGTAAATCGGTCATAAGTCTGATGTTATCAGTGATCCAAGGTAGGGTGTGCGTGCACCACTTTGACTGGTGCGTAAATATTATAATGAGTCAAGAGCAAGTAGTTAAATCTATCGACCATATCATCAACAATAGATTCCCAATCCAGCAGGTCCAATTCGCGATTGAATCGATCCAAGTCTATGTCTTTAATGGGACGATAAGTGATACAGCGAGGCGGTATTTTTTTCTTTCTTGAATGCCAATGTTACATTTACCATAGTGTGACCAAAGGAACCGGTGATATTTGAGAGAGTGTCTTCACGCACCTTAGCATTTGTGCAAACAAAGTCTATCAAAGTTGCAGACTCAGAAGTAAAATGCGTTGGCTACTACTTGTTTAAGATCCATATATGTCAGGAATTGTTGTAATTTTTTGGTATGGCAGTTAAGAGAATCGGTGAAGTTAATATCAAAATCTCCAAGCAAAACTACATGATCATACCTAGCGAAACTCGTGATTGAGTCAGTTAGTGCATCAAACGTCAAAGTCATCCACACCAACTCGTGATTGAGTCAGTTAGTGCATCAAAGTCATCCACACCAACCCACTAAGGTCTATGTTAAATCCACGCCTCAACCGAGAGGGTGGAATCTGTGACGGGTTGTTTTACAGTGGAATGTCACAAAGTAGTACTGACCTTGACGCCGTCGACTGGTATGCGAAAGTTCAGATTCGAGGCAGGAGTACGGGATGAGGAACACAAGAGTGGGGGGTGTTGGGAGTCGAATCTTACTCGTGTCGTAGCCCGCTGCTGGTGCTGTCTTAACTGCCGACTACAAGGGTCGCTATCCGAGCGCGACGAATTGGTGACCGAATCACTTCAAATTTTCACAGCACGAAGCACTCACTAAGATGACGTGAAATCAACTTATTTCTTGTAGATTATTACGAGATTACCATTGAAATACCATTCGGCCAAGCCCCGATGCCTGCCGCCGAAAATTTTACCTCGTGCCAAAGTGACATTTTTATCTATGCAAGTGACAGCTAGCTAGTGATGTTCCGTTCAATCGCGGTCGATCCGCGCAACAAAAACCGAGGTGCGTTCCGAAGCATAAATATTAAACAGTCACCCGCCCGGACAGGCCCGGACCTGTCCCTAATCAATAGGAAGGCGAGAAAGTGTTGCGACCGCTCTCTTGAGGACCGAGTCCCCCACCTTGACTTCTGCTGATCGAGGCGTGCCATCCCGACCCGTGTACAAATTGACGATCCGTCCTCGTCTCCATCTCAATGATGGCAGGTTCGCATCCTTAATCAGCACCAAATCACCGACTTGAGGGGGGCTCATCCGGTCAGTCCACTTAAGGCGCTGCTGCAAGATGTGCAAGTACTCAAGGGACCACCGTTTCCAAAAATCTTGAGCCATCTGCTGCAACATCTGCCACCTAGTTAACCGACTTAACTTAACATCACCGAATGGGTATTCTGGCAGGGCGTTAAGGGGCTGACCTATCAGGAAGTGACCCGGCGTCAACGCTTCCAAATCATTTGGATCCGAACTGAGCGGGCACAACGGACGCGAGTTCAGTGTCATTTCAATTTTACAGAACAGCATCGCAAGCTCTTCAAAGCGTAGAGAGGTCTCACCGATGATCCTCGTCAGGTGCGACTTAGCCGATTTAACCGCAGCCTCAAAAATTCCTCCCCAATGAGGACATCCCGGCGGACTGAAAACCCATTCAATCCCTCGTCGGGAGCAAGCCGTACCGATGGCGTCCTGGTTACCGTTCAGGAATTGAGTGACCTCCTGCAGATATCGCCTTGCTCCGACAAAATCTGTGCCGTTGTCCGAACGGATTAATGTCGGGAGGCCCCTTCGTGAGACGAACCGATCCAGACATGCGATAAATGCCTCTGTAGTGAGGTCACTGACCACCTCCAAGTGGACTGCCTTCGTGGCCAAGCACACGAAGACGCACAGACGCCTTCACTAATCTGGCGTTCCGTAGCTGTGAAGACTTGACCATTAATGGTCCCGCGAAATCCGTTCCGACACCCGCAAAGGGCCGGATTTCGTTAACCCTATCCGAGGGCAAATCGCCCATCTGGGGCTGCATCGTAGCCGCCTTGGCCCGATAACAAGGCAGGCACCGAAATACGACGCTACGCACTAAGCGTCTTCCCGATAGAATCCAGAACTCGCGCTGGAGAAACGCCATCAAGGCGTGGCATCCGACATGCCCATTTCGAATGTGTCGATCCTGTATCAACAGTTCGACCAACTTCCCTTTCCTAGGGAGTAACAACGGGTGGCGAGCCGCATAAGGCAGGTTGGCATTCCGCAGCCGACCTCCTACCCTCAGCAATCCTTGAGGGTCAATAAACGGGTTGAGCCGAGCCACAGCTCCCTTCAGTTGGACGCGTCCGCGTCTCAGAATGTCCAGTTCGGACTTAAAGTACACCGTCTGCACGTTCCGTACCAATGCGAACAACGCATGGTTCCGTTCCCGTGGTGTCAGGACCTGTGTCCGCACCCGTTGCGGCTCAGAATTGCGACAATTCCGCGCAAATCGGAAGATCCAGGCGGTCACATTGACCAGCTTGTCGAGCGAGCTGTACCGTTCCAGCACGCTGAACTCCTCTTCCGGCTCTGGTTGCGTCGTACAGACACCGATTGTCAAGGCGCCGTTCGCCGAGGTAACGCGTGGACTCATTGGCCAATCCGATTCGGCTTGAGTCAACCATTTTGGACCCCACCACAAGGGATGTCCAACTAACTCCAGAGCGTGACACCCACGAGACGCACAGTCTGCTGGGTTCATTTCCCCTAGAACATGTCTCCAGATTAAGGGAACCTCCGAATTCAAAATCTGCGAAACCCGATTCGCCACAAAAATCTCCAGCTTGTGAACTGAAGCCTTCAGCCAGCATAACACGATCTGGCTGTCCGTCCAAGCGTAGACCGTATCTTCTAACGCTATTGACCCACGAAGAACCGTCATCGTGTGGTTGACCAGACGAGTACCGAGAGCCGCTCCTGAAAGCTCTAATTTGGGAATGGTCAGGCGAGTGCGCAACGGCGCAACCTTGCTCTTGGCCATGACCAACCGCACATCAACCTCCCCCGAGGTGTCGACCGTATGCAGATACACCAAAGCTCCGTAGCCCTTCTCCGAGGCATCGCAAAACCCATGCAGGGTGGCGGTGTATCGTTTGGTGGGGACCAAGCTCCGTGGCAGTGAAATCCGATTGATGCCAGGGAGGGTGGAAAAGAACGATTTCCACTCTGAGCTCAATGACCCGCCGATCGGGTCGTCCCATTTCAGCTCAGCAGACTACAATTGCTGCATAAAACACTTGAGCTGAAATGTTACCGGGGTGATCCACCCGTTTGGATCAAATGTCCTAGCCACCGTTGAAAGGACGTTCCGTTTCGTCCAGACCTTCGGGGAGTCCAACTTGACCCGATACGAAAACATGTCTGATACCGGCTGGTACTGGACGCCTAATACCGACAACATATTCGGATTTTCCAGATTTTCGAAAATGTGGGGATCCTGCTGGTAGTCATCCGGAAGTCCAGACAGTAACTCTGGAGAGTTCGACATCCATTTTCGGAGCTCGTATCCTCCACCCCGTAAGAGCTCAACTAGCTCGTCCCGTCGAGCGAGCGCCTCCTCTACGGAATCTGCACCGGTACAGATATCGTCCACGTAGAGATCCTGCTCCAGGATCGCTGCTCCTGTAGGGAAATTTAACCGTTCTCGATCCGCTAACTCCCGCAGAGTGCGAATCGCCAAATAAGGACTAGACCGTAGCCCGTACGTGTTGGTGTTCAGCTCGTACACCTTGATGGGCTGATCTGGACTCTCTCGCCACAGTATCAGCTGATACCGTCTATCGTCAGGGTGAATGACCGTCTGCCTAAACATCATCCGGATGTCAACTATAAACACAACATTTTGTCGACGGAACCGTGTGATAGCATCCGCGATGTCATGGTTCAACTTCGGCCCTGAATGCAAACACTGGTTCAGGTTCATGCCGTTAGATGTTGATGCCGATCCATCGAACACTACCCGTATTTTGCCCTCCGGGGTCCTCAAGACCGCGTGATGAGGCAGGAAGCAGTGGTCTTCACGCTTCCAGTCGATACCCGAAACCGACATGTGGCCGAGCGACTCGTATTCCCGCATGAAGTCGACGTACTTCTGCCGGAAAATCCCGTCACGCTTCATACGTCGTTCCATTGACAGAAGCCGCGTCTCGGCTGCATGGTGTGAACTGCCCAGCGGTGGACGATCACTCCGAAAAGGAAGACGTGTGATAAATCGACCTGACCGAAAGCGACCAGTATTGTTCCGATAAAACTGTTCACACTCTTCTTCAACCGGGTCCAACCGGCGGACCGTAGGTGGTTCCTCCACCTCCCAAAACTTCTGTATCACCTCCGAGAGTACAGAACCGAATAAGGGACTACTAGTCGCTAGGCGTGGGGCAGCCAGCATGACCGGACCCATTACCGCATGGCCCAGTCTGGTGTTGACCGAAACCAGACCAGTCGCCTGCAACACGTGGACACCTGGCACTAACAGGTATCCCAAGGCATCAACACCCAATAAAATGTCTACTGGGCCCGGAATATCAAACTCCGGGTCAGCCAGTGACAACCCAGCGACCAACTGTCGCACCGAGGGCGACAACCGTACGTGAGGGTGTGAGCCCATCACATTAGGCATGACTAATGCCGTGACCGTCAGATTCACCGATGAATCCACCCGTGACGAGAGAGTAATCCGACATACTCCCTTAACGGAACCGACTTCCGTGTTCTCAATGCCCCGAATGGAATGTGGATACTCCCTTACCCAAATGCCCAACCGTCTTACAAGGTTGCACGAGACTAAGCACCCCTGGGCCCCCGAGTTCAATAGTGCTCGTGCCACACATGACTTGCCGTCCGAACTCCACGCTATCACAGAGGCGGTGGGGAGCATGACCGTCTGTGGAGTGGCGGCACCCTGTAAGTGGGCGGCGTGTCCCTAGCGGGAACCTCCGCGGGATCCGAACCCGCTGAGACCTCAGTCGGCCTCGGAGTAACTCGGCTGCTGATATGCAACCGGCATATCAGACCGTATGTGCATCAAGGTGTCCCAACCCGTATAATAGGCCCCTCGCTGTCCCGGTATCCGACCATACCGGACGGTGTACGGTGTGCCCGGTGCGCACCGTGGATGAATGGGGGAGAGCGGAGCCAACCTGGGGCGCTTTAGGAATGGGGGCGACATCCGACTGTTCGCCTCCCAGAGAAACGGGCAGGGTGGCGCAGAAGGTGGTGGACTCCCAGCCTTCACGCTACTCATAGGTGCCATCTGACTTCCACCCGTAACACACGGTGAGCCAGCGGCCCGAAGTCCTCGCTGACCGTGGACAGCGGCGACCGAACCCCGGCTATCCCGCATGTTACCCCCCGCGCTGCCCCCTTCCCCTCGGGGGGGGGGTCCCGTCCGCGGTTACCCCAGTCACCCCGTTGGTGACTCCCGTTGCCCGGAGGGGGACTGGGTCCAGCCCTGGTTAGGCCGACCAACCTGAGTCCGGCCCTGATGACCATCTGAAGGGCCTGACAGATTCAGGCACAACGCTATGTGGTGCTTGCCACCACAGCACTCACACGGGAACGCGCGCGAGCACTCGCTCAGTGTGTGCGGCCCCAAACAACCGAAACACAATCGGTGACGGAAGACTATCTTCCTGCGGGCAGCTACCCCGAGCGCCTTAAATTTGGCGCAACTGGTCATGTCATGACCGGCACTGTCGCAGTGCACACAGCCGTCACCCGACGGCGCGGCATTCAAAACGCCAAATTGTTTCGACCTCCCACCCCCCGTGGGGGCGGGGGGCGCGGCCCCTCCCGCATCCGCGCGGGTTGGCGCTGCACACTGGCCTCCGTGTCCAGTGTGTCACATCGCCTACATTCACCCTCCAAAAAATCTGTCAATTGGACAAGTGTGGGCAGCTCCGTGCTACTGCCCCCATGCAGCTGTTCAAACCGACTTTTAACAGCTGCAGGCAACCGTGACAAAACCATATATAGAATAATGTATGACCATTGGTCTACCGGAAGACCAAGGTTCTGAAGGGCCTTAGTGGCCACCAGCACAGGGTTGAGCACCTGTGCTCGGATGTCAACATCCCGTGTTACTCTAGGGATGTTAAACAGCTTCCCCAGCTGCGCATCAACCAACCGCCGTTTGTGTTGGTCGACGGTCCAACAATATGGACCTTGCTATCTCGTAATTACCTGCCGTGACCGTTAGGTGACCGACCAACTCTTTCGGTTCACCCCGCAGAGCCATCAATAGTTGGGCCAACTTGTAGGCGTTGTCCAGGTCGTCCCGACCGTGGACCAAACTATCAAATAAATTGATGAAGGCTGGCCACTCATCAATTGCCCCACTGAAGGCCGGAATCTCCAGGTGTGGCAGCCGTCCAACAACACCCTTCGGGGGTGGGTCTCCGTTACCATCCCCACGGTCATTCCTTCGCGACCGCTAAATCTTCTCCGCGCGACACTCGATGTCACCCAAGCATTCCATCGCTTGGTCAGCATCCGCGCAGAGCTGTTTCACCGTAGCCACCGAAGCTTCATCAGTAAGCCCGAGAGCTTCAGCCTCCGCAGCCAGCCGACACACCTTCCCGACGCGTATCATTGCGTCCTCCACACGCTTGAGCAGGACATCATCCATGTCCGGTCGCTCCACATACAGTATGGGCGAGCCATCTCATTTCCTCCCGGACACCATTCCGCAGTACCGTCAAGGGTGAAGGTGCCATGTTGACCGATTTAATAGATTCTGGTCCTATGCTTCACTACCGAACTAAGTATAGCCAGGGACCAGCACTTGCCCGTTAGCGCTGGGCACAGAAATTAAAACTAAGTTGTCAAAACTAAGGCGACTACTAGAACAATTAAATCCTAAAAATATTTAATATGGTCGCCCTGTGGATATACACCTTATAACTATACACTCTAAATCAATTAGAGAATGCCACCACAATAAAAAATAACACACAAAAATGTATTATAAAAACAATAAAAAATAAAATTTATTAAAAAAAATAAGTGGTGGGCTCCGAGACTATAAACCTAAACAATATAGTACCCTAAACCACACTGGATACCGAAATCCAAGCTATTTTTAATATAATGTAGGTAGCCGTGAACCTTCTAGAAGTGGCCTTTCCGATATGACCTACACTTCTACTGAGGTCAGCAAAATCAGCTTACTACCCCTTAAATAGCCTGACCCTGCTCTGTAAACCAAAATAACACTGCAATACTATTGAACCCGACGTTTTATTACAAGTAATACAATATAGTTACTTCGCGGAATGACTGTTTAATCCTTATGCACACGACATTAGTTTCCGACTACAAATTTATAATTATCGTTAACTAAATCGTTAATTATACGTTCACTAACCGAAAATGAACCTAAATTGTGGTATACCGACCACAAAGACTCACTCACAAAAAAGATTGCCGACCAATCTGAGGTACCCTCTCCCACTACAATGTGGCAAAAAAACAACCTTACAACCGTCCGTGAATCGATTTCCTACTAGGAAACCACGCTCTGCCTACCAAAATGTTAAATCCACGCCTCAACCGAGAGGGTGGAATCTGTGACGGGTTGTTTTACAGTGGAATGTCACAAAGTAGTACTGACCTTGACGCCGTCGACTGGTGTGCGAAAGTTCAGATTCGAGGCGGGAGTACGGGATGAGGAACACAAGGGTGGGGGGTGTTGGGAGTCGAATCTTACCCGTGTCGTTGCCCGCTGCTGGTGCTGTCTTAACTGCCGACTACAAGGGTCGCTATCCGAGCGCGACGAATTGGTGACCGAATCACTTCAAATTTTCACAGCACGAAGCACTCACTACGATGAGGTGAAATCAACTTATTTCTTGTAGATTATTACGAGATTACCATTGAAATACCATTCGGCCAAGCCCCGATGCCTGCCGCCGAAAATTTTACCTCGTGCCAAAGTGACATTTTTATCTATGCAAGTGACAGCTAGCTAGTGATGTTCCGTTCACTCGCGGTCGATCCGCGCAACAAAAACCGAGGTGCGTTCCGAAGCATAAATATTAAACAGTCTATAAGCAGTCCCTATTACAACATGTTGACCATTAATTTTAGTTGATAGCCACATTTGTTCAATATCCGCAGTAGGATACTTTTCATACCGAACGCGCACATCTTGCTTAATGTAAAACGCCACTCCGCTCCCCCCCCCCTCCCCCCTCGCTTATGCTCGGGTCTAGGGGTACATACAGCGCAGACGATAGCCTAGGACGACAGGCACTCGCGCTTGCTGATCGATAGGAAGCCAAGTTTCGTTGATTGCAGTAATGTCGGGGTTATTTTGAGTCATAGCGATTAAGAAATCGTTGTGTACGGTATTCAAGGAACCTGCATTCAAAAGCCCTTGAGGTATTTGTTCTTATCCATTTTTTATGTTTATGGACATACAAGAGTGCAAAAGTGAGACAAAAATACATTGGCCAATCAAAGAAGCAGCTATGTAATAACAGGTACAAGCATACATCGTAATCGTGAGTGTGTTTTTTGTATGATGTAATTATGTTTATTTAATATTACATTTAATGTTTTGCTTTGAGGGGCGCATGTACTTTGACCTCTCCACATCAACACAACACAGCACAATACCAAGATACATCAGAGATATTTAAAAGGGGGACAACAAAGCTTATATCTATAAGTACATGACTGATAGGAATTTCATAGGCAGGTATGAAATTCCACATAATGCAACGTGATTTAGAGCTTAAGTTATAATACAAGTGGCTAGTTAGTTCCTGTATAAGATGAAATAAGAAACATTTACTATTCATTTTCAGTCGGCGATTGATCAAAAGCATCGAATGAATAATAAAGCACACATAGTACCTCAGTACAAGCATTAGTATTACATGAAAATTATTTATCAAGCAATGTATAACGGAAACTATAGCTTAAACAAGACAAAGATGATATATGAACATATGATAAACGGACACACAGAACAATAAAGCAGCCGCTTACATAGGATGAAAAATTAAAAAGTAAAGAATAAAAATACCGTACATCTTTAAAATCCACTCTAAGTGTTCCACCACTTCCACTTACAAAGAAATTGTACTGTTTTAAGGTAATTCTACTAGGCGGAGCCAACAAAGTCACGGCCAACAACTCGCGCAAGGTCGGCCTCCGTGCTCAAGCAGTATCGAAGAGCATCTACGCCTTGATGATGCCGCGCGAATACGTAGCCGTTACGCGTCCAGACGAAGCGCCAGTTGAGACGACCAGCAACCTCCCGAGCCCGACGAAAGATCTGCCTGTTGGTTCGGGTCAGCCTCTCGTTGATGTAATACCTGCGTGGCGCACCCGGCAGAAGCGTACCCTCGGTGGTGGCGCCGTTCGGCACACGAGCCCCCGCGAGCAGGCTATCCCGCAGAGCTCGCCGCGCCAGCCGCACGACGATGATCCGCGGCCGCGCGCCCCCTGTGCCGCCCGCCGACTCCGGCCCGCGCCCCATGCGTACCGCGCTCACTATCTCCTGCTCAGCCAACTGAACACCGACCTTACTGGCCAAGGTCATGACGATATGGAGCAAGCTTTCACCTTTTTCTTCAGCCACACAGGAAATCTCCACCTCGTTCAATAAAGCCTCTTGCTCGTTTTCATTTATATGCGCTTTTAATTGCTCTACGGCTGCCATTACCGAATTGCTGGAAGTGGAACCAGATTCATTACTGCTATTACTAGCTCGTTCAAGTGCAGCTATGTGCTCCTCAAGCCTATCAGCGCGCTTATCAGCAGCATCCATGTGTTCTGTGAGCCTGGCAATGGTGCCATTCAACGACTGGATACTAGTTCGTGTTATCATCAACTCTTCCCGGAACAGACGCATCTCAACTATTAGCGCTTTGGTAGGTGAAATTTCAGGCGTTTCATTATGAGCAGTATCATTCATTTGTCGAGATAAAAAGGTTGCGTGTCAAATGAAACATCCACTTCATTTGTATGTAGACCCTGTGCACCCCGCCGAACCGTCACACCATCCGCTGCCCGTCAGTCAACTTCTCCATCATGAAAGGCAGATCGTTAATATATACCAGGAATAAGAAAGGGCCTATGGAATCTTGTGGAATGCCAATTTTTACTCCCGATCCATCAGATTTAACGCCGTTGATTTCTGCCTGTTGAATTCTATTGCTTAGGTATGATCTTAGTAGATCCAACGCTTTATTTCTAACCCGGTTATGATTTAATTTCATTAGTAGCGTATCATGATCAACACAATCAAACGCCTTCGACAGATCGCAAAAAACACCGATAGCATTCTGTGCGGCTTCCCATGCAGAATAAATATGAGATATAAGAGAGAGACCTGCATCCGTAGTCGATTTACCCCTAGTGAAACCGTATTGTTTGGAGTGGAGTTGTTTTGTACGGTTGAAGTGTGAGAGCATTTGATTGAGTATAAAAATTCACTCTTGCAAAAACCTGTAACAATAACTTGGTAAATATAGATAATGTGGAAGAACCTGCTGCAGACAATAATAACTTGGTACCGCAGAGAGAGGATACGCTGTCATCACTGTCTATCGATACGCCGCCCATAGCGTCGGTGAGTTTCCAAAATACGAATCGGGAAAGCCTCTCTTTGGGCTTTGCGAGTGATGGCACTGCTTCTGGGGGAGAGTATCAAGAAGCTCGCGGAGGAAAAATTTATTAACATTAGTGCGCTGCAAGGCGGGCCCTAATGATACACCATTCTGAGCAGTCGAATATCGAAAGTATGTGCACCTTTGGAATGGATTCTGAAGCGGACGAAATTCGTGCATACCTAAAAACTGTGTTCTGAAGGCGCTGTACTGTCGAGGAACTATAAAATAACAAGCTAACCCGGCAAACGTTGTTTTGCCACAAACATTATTTCTAGAGATTATTTTAATAGAAAATAGATTAAAACCTATTCTCAGTCCAAATGTACATATGAAATTTCATTAAAATCGGTTGAACCGTTTCGGAAGAGTAAGGCAACTAACACTGTGACATGAGAATTTTATTATAATTTTAGTATAATAATATACGGCATTTTCGATATATCCATCTCCGAAGAAGCGCCGTTGCAGGAAACGCGTCTGTCGTTTTCCGGTATGGTATGATAAAAAAAAAGGTGAAAAACAACGGAAAGATATTCTTGCACTTACTATACGGAAAGACAAATAGAGGTATCCTGAGTTAAGTTAGTTAGCCATATTATTGTTTGCTTCTACAGACCTCCGAAGGATGAAAAAGTTCATGGCAAATCTGAAATATTTGAGAAAACTATGGAGGGAGCCCTCACTAAACTATGTAATAACAGAAAAAAGTTAATTATTTGTGGCGATCTTAATGTAGATTTGCTTATTGATACAACAATAAAACCACGGTTAATAATTTAATTTATGTCATGTATTTCTAGAGCCAACTAGAATTACCTACACTTACCAGCCAGTTTGGCTTAACCAGCCACCAAAAAAAACGTTATCTAACCAATAAAGGTTTTTTTGACTGTGCTTTCACAAATAAAAATGTAAAGAATTGCTCACCGGCCGATCACAGCGGTCAAACAGTTTCATTCCCATTTGCTAGTAAAGACGTATCTGTACTAGCAAATTATGATGATGATGATAGTCTTAACCGATGCATAATTTTATAGGCCTATTACTTCTCATAGACTAGAGACCTATATGAAAAACTTAGATATAAATTTGCCAGTACCGGATTTTAACGAACAGAACCCGAACAAAATCTATTCAGACTTCTTTAACATTATTCAAACGGAATTCGATAAAGTTTTTAAATTAAAGAAAGTCAGTGACAACAACAGTTAATCTAAATTTAATGACTGGGCAACCTTTGGAATTCGTAAAAGTAGGGCTATCTAGTATGACCTTTATGAACAAAAAACCTATAACTTTGATAAAAAAAAACATGACTATGTTATAAAATATTCTAAAACTTTCAAGTTGGTTTGTAGAACTGCAAAAACTTTACACATTAATAGAAGCATACAAAATTCAAATAATAAAATGAAAACAGTTTGGCAAATAATAAACCGTGAAACTGGTAAAGTTATACCAAGGGACAATGATTTCTGCTTAAAGATAAGATCTTGTTGTTGTGATGTGATGTTGTTAAATCCAACGCTGAGGTAGCTAGCTTTCAAAACGTTTTTCACCAATGTACCCTTACTCACAACAGAATGTCTAAACTTATCTTCAAATGAAGCAGAGACTTTGTTACAAAACAGCACTATCGTCGGTAATGTATATTTAAAATTTCATCATGTATAACCCGAGGATATTGTCAACACGTTTAAATTGCTTAACTTAAAAAATACTGAAGACTTGTGAGGTATAGCAGTCAGTTATTGGTTCAGCAATTCTAGTTATAGCCCCCATACTTAGCTTATATATTCAATAAATATGTTGACGATGGAGCAAATCAAATCAAATAAAATGTCTTTATTACTGTATATATTTACTTACAATTAGCTATATTTCTCTACATTGGACCACTGTGGGAGTAGAAGGGCGTAGAAACCACATAGATTGATTTTAGATCTCGTTTAAAAATTGCTTGTGCTTAACTCATACAAATATTACAATATTAATTACTATAATTAATAATCAGGAATACATAATTACAAAGTTATTAACCTCAAGGACTGTGTTAAGTTAGATCAAACCCTTCATTCAAGTAGTCTTGAACATTGTAATATACCCTTTTTGACAAAGTAGCTTTAAGATGCTTTTTAAATTGCTCATTCGCATTCTATCATTTAATTTTTGTATTTTTCTATTAATGTGTTAAGCTTTTGCAGTTCTATAATAGTAGTTTAATCTACACACATATCATAAGCTGTCTTTGATGTGTTCAGAAACCGCATGTTTGACCGGCATTGTGGCTCTGCAGTTGTTTAGCTTGTTCTGTAGTACCAACTTTACGCAGGCGAGCGTCGGCGTTCGAAATTTGAATGTCAGCAGTACCAACTTCACAGACAAACTAGGGGCAGCACGCAGTCGCGCGTCAACGTTCGAATTTTTAATGTCATAATATGTAGAAAAACTACACATTATGGTCATAATGTGTAATTTTTCGGATAAGAAATGAGTTTTTACCAAGTAGTTTAACATTATGCTGATCGTAACGTGCGGTTTTTGTACGCAGTAAAGAGGGTTTATGATACGTGTGTAGATAAACCAACTTAATGTTTTGGATTTTTTTAACAGTCATGAAATTTTCTATCAAAGTTATAGGTATTTTTCCATAAAGGTCATACACGATTACTCTAAGTTATAGGCGCTGATATATGTATTTCATTTTTAGAAAGATATTTATTTCTTGGTATCTGATTATTATATTGCAGGAAATTTATCGAGTTAATTCAATTGCGTGACTCTCTGTTTCTAATGAGCTGAAAATTAGAGATGAGACAAAATAAGCCAAAGATGCACTATGATAGTGCATATGATATGGAAATACTAAATGTAGGTGAAAATGTGTAGTGAATTGATGGATTAAGATGATACCTAGTCCAAATTGAGGCTGGTGGGACTCTAGAGAGAAATTGGAGACACCTCATTCTAGAATCTCCAACTCGCTCACATTTTCAAATTAACACCGATTTTGCTCCTATTATTTATACAAAAGTGTTTACAAGTTAAATGTAGGAACCCACTTCTGCATTTTTTTAATGTTTTTGAGGGTATTTTTGGTTATGTTGGTATTATTTGTATGGATAGGTTGGTATCACTGCAGTCCCAATGAAATCAGGGTATTCTCGACCACGGTGTTTGATTGATCTCATCACCGTATTAGCAACACTCAACATCAATTAGTAGTTATGTGAGAACAGTAAGCAATCGTAGGGTTCTGGGTTCGAATCCACGCTGGGACATAATATTCTCTTTTGTTTTTGTTTTATTATTTTTAGTGGTTAAGTTTTCTTCCGACCTCGCGAGCCCTTATAACCATTTATTAACCGACGCTTTTCTCCTGGCTTACCAAACCCATTTCAAATTTTTGAAACCAACATCCCTATGTTGGAGGGAAAGTCAGAAAAACCCATCCCCACCCCTCCTCACCTAAGACCCATCCCCCACCGTAGGTTATCCTATTCCCCTCCTTACCAAAACCCTCTCACCCACCACCCCTCGATGATGAGACAGTCAGTGACAAAATGACGGAACTTTGAACGGCTGTCGTTTCCAATATATTGGTTCAAATTAACAGAATTGTGGATATTTGTCTATTTAAATTGTTTTAATTTTATTTTATTTTATTTTTTATTTTATTTATTTTATTTTGTTATTTTGAGGGAAGCTTACGGCTACACAACTTAATATAATACACAATGTCTTAAACTAAAAGCCAATAACAAGCAACAACATATAGTTAGCTAATTGACAAAGAGATCCAAAAAAAAAAAGAAGAAAAATGCAATTTATATACTTATTCCGTTTAACTGATTTTTGATTAAATGAATTTAGTTTAAATATATTTTAAATATACACTACACAAAGTAGACAATAGAAACAATATTACCTCTCACGCACCTCATCACCCTCATCATCATCCGTATCATTGAAATTAGAGAACCTCCTAATTATAAGTTTCCGTAGTGATACCCTGAGGTCCCCTCCACTTCCCCCTTTTGGTTTTTTCTTCGCAACATCTTGTGTAGAATGAATTCTTCCGGGTATCTCTCAAATTTGATTGAGCAATATTCCCCTCTTTCCCCCTATTTTCCCCCAATAAAAAATCACGATCGACTAAAAAAAATAAAACTTGTGTGGCAAAAATCATCAAAATTGGTTGAAAATGTGAACAGACAGACGGAAAAAGGCATTTTTTGCCAATCTCGAAACTGGATGCTTCGGTCGCAAAATATAAATTCAAAGCCGGTGCTAAATTGTAAAAAAATGGGAGACTTTTCTATCGAGCAAACATTATCAAATGAAGTTTAAACGTCCACGACACTCATATTCAGTAAGCCGAAATAAATAATAAAGAAAAAACTGCTTGAATACTTCTACTTAGCGTAACTTGAGATTTGCAAAAGGGTGTTTTCGCCTAATGCGTCGCCTTTATTCGAGCAGTAGTTTTGCTTATACATAATTCACGAACTAATTCATATTTCCATGGATTAGGCAGATATCAAGGAACGGGAAGACACATATGCGTAATCTCTACGAGTACGGAGCACCCAAAAATGTTAAATAACATTTTTCGCTTCAACAAAACTTTTCCGTCAACTTTTTAAAAGCTCCATTGTAACATGGCAGATCCAACTTCGTTTTTAAAAAGGAAGTAATATAATTCCCGAAGACCCTAAAACATATTTCCCTACAATAAATTTTAAAGTAAGACGAAATCAGCTAAAAGTTGGAAGTAAAGAGAGACAGGAAGAGGGGGGGAGGGTAGCGGAGCGAAGCGCGATGCTGACTCAGGCTACACTGCTAGAACACGACCGTACTAATGCTCCTCGACTCGAAAACGAAGGCTAAAAACATGACTAAATTGAAAAACAAATAAGCAAGATATTATTAACGTTATAGATTTTTA
Source organism: Argyresthia goedartella (assembly GCA_949825045.1). NCBI lineage: Eukaryota > Metazoa > Arthropoda > Insecta > Lepidoptera > Argyresthiidae > Argyresthia > Argyresthia goedartella. Next base: position 11,647,609 of record OX463820.1, on the reverse strand, counting down.
AATATCGGTCACCTTGTAGTTGTGTAAGTGAGAATGGCGCAGCTCTAACAGGACATCTATATTATGAGTTTGTAAAACTATACACGAAAGCGACTATAGTTTAGAATTTGTATGACAACGGATACAGCGCCTCTAGCGTAATCTTCGCCCTTATCATATAAAAGAAAGATATAGCGGCATTATTACTACAATAGTTGCGTTTACTACGCCAACTCATAATAGACGTAGCACGTGTAGCAGTGCCAGCGCTACGCCGCGCCGCGCCGTAGCACCTCACCGTAGCAGCTATTTGTGTGTGTAAAACTTTTTTCTTGATAACTAATATAAATATAATTTCGTAAACGATATAGCACACTGTGCGCAACGAAAATGAGAAATGTACACAATACTAGTTATTATTACCATTTTTGTCTCGGTCGAGAAACAGCAGTAGCATAATGGACACACGAGTAGCGATTTGGCACATTGCGCAAACCGGAGCGGGAGCAAACCACGGCATAATTACAAAATCAGAGCTGCCAGTTCAATCTTGCACTACTTAAATTAGACTGGACTGATATTTGTGCACATTTTGCATAGCGGTTTGCTTGGTTTAATAATATTTTACTTACCTATCTGTGCTTTGAAGATGATGAAGAAACGTCCTTCGAAATTTGAGACTATCTGCTGCATCTGTTAAATAAAGTACGATTAGTTCGCCTTTGTACATTATTTGAATGTATATTTTGTTGTTTGAATGATTTTTGTAAAATAAAGAAATTATGAATTATGATTAGAGTAATGACGTAGAGGAGAGTATACTAACGGTTCAAGTTTTCTTCTGATCTTCATCCAACCCATTCAACGTCATTTTTAAAAACAGAAAAGAGCCACTAACCTGCGCGGCTTTATGAGCGGTTCCAACTTACTGGCTTTGCCCGGACGTCAGGACAAAAGGACTTCGAGTACGCAAAAACCTCCCTAATGACCCGGCAAAAAATCGCTCAAAGTAATCCGAAAAAGCAAAAAGTCCGCCGCTCCGCGTCATCCCTATTCATCGATATTAGAATCACAAAGCTGAACGATTTAATGACGATTGACTATTCATGGTACACACGGGCCGCTGACCGCATTCAACTCGACTCCTGATTTAAACTGTAATTATTCTACCATCCGAACCGTGGCGGAGTGCTCAGGAGCTACTACCGACGTCAACCGGCTAATGAGAGAGGCAGCGTGTCCAGAATTCAAGAGTAAAAGCGATGCAAAATGTAGCAATTGCGAGTAGCAACTGCCGTCAGAAAAACAGCTTACACTGGCAAAATAATTAAGAGTATTAGTCCTGCACTTGCAGTCAGACGCAGTAAATAGTCTGTTAAATACCGCCTACATTATTGGTGCAGGCGACTCCGACCAAAGTGCTCGGGGTAATAGCGGAAACAATTTCGCCTTTTAGAATGCATGCGACTTTTATTTGCAAATGGTTTCGTGTGCACCTCACAAATGAGGGGAGCGTACATTACGTCGCAAAAACTGTGCAACGTAACAATTTCATGTCGCAGTTAAGCGAAGCCGTGCAATGCAACTGGTAGCTATGTAAATGTACATAACAAGCTTGTCATATATCTTGCATTACGCCAATTGAACTCGGGTTTGAGACACGAATTGGTCAGGTTCTCATATTATCCTTGCTTACGCTCGTTAGCATTACTCAGAAGGCGTCTAGATAGGTGAATTTTATTGGAACGCTCGCGGCATTTCTTAGAGTAACTTGGCGATGCAATGTCGCCTGACAGAAACTTGTTTTAGATAAATGATTCAAATATGCTGCAACAGAGTAAGATTCACCATAGAATCAACTCAGTTTACGTTGTAAGTCAGATTCATCTATACAAAATATAGATTTTAATGCAGAAATATGTTGCCCCTCAGTCTCAGCATTAATATAGCCTTTGTTTCACATTCCTCATCCCACTCCGGACATGAATCGCTGGAATCTCGCTAACGGTTCCGAAGGACATTTCGCCGCGTGATGGACATCTCATTCGACTTTGTCCCTCCCGCGTTCATCAATTACCAAGATCAGAATACTCTGAATAGGACCCTTAGCTGTAAGCGCAGGCCCCGCATACATAGAGGCCCCCAACGAATGGTCAGGTAAGCAAGCTGAGACCCTTCGGTGCGTATTCTGGTTGTATCATTTGTCCGCTGTCACCAAGGGCCCTGACGACGGTCCATCGAAAACGGCAGACCAACCGGAAAAAAGATAATCGGCCAATTAAATGCAACCACTACCCGTGAAATTGTTTACCATTTGAGGCAGGATTCTCCGCCGCGAGCGAGCCCTACTTGTCCTCGGGTAGTTAGTCGGTTTAAAAGGTTAGAATTGAATAGCCCCGAAACTAAGTCGGCATTCCACGGTGCGTGATTACGCGGACGGACACGGACCAGTGCGACGCACCGTAGAATGAGTGTCCTCTGTGGTACCATAGACATCTCTGTGTCGGTAAATTCAAAGGTGTGGTGCGTGCTCGTGCGTGGCTGTCCGTGGTCGTACGTAAAAACACGGACGCATGTTTGTTTCGTCTCTATCCTTTTTAATGTAAACAAAAGTGATAGAAATATCATAAATGGCTTGGGTCTAGAATCGTTTCGCAGGAGAAGGGGGGTAAAAGGGGTAAATCTGGTAGGGGCTGGCTCCCTGATTATAACACTACCACTCTTATTACAAGGTAATGCATATTTATCGAGTTTAAATAAAAATAGTTTATAAATTCAAATTAGATAAAAAGCGATAACGAAATGTACAAATGGGCATTCAGGGCAAAATACTGCGGTAGCTTAGGTGAAGGGTAAAGGGGGTGAGCGAAGCGAAGCCCCCTTTATTCTTCGTGTTAGGTTGAACATGTAAGTACCAAAAAAAAATACTTAAAACATAAACTTAAGTATATAAAACATAAAAAGAAGTTTAGTGATCATTTATCCAAACACAATTTGGTGGACATTTATCCATTCTGGCAGTCATTTCTAATATATTGGTAGTAAAATAGGTGCGTTTTTGGTAATCGTTTAAACAAAAGCCTTTTTTTTATCAGCGAGGAAGCGAATTGAATTTCCGACCCACTAAGTATATACCTATAAAGCACGTATTGCTATGAAGACATGCATGCATTCATTTTAGTTTAACGGATTGCACGCTTACTACTCACACAGGAAATGCACGTTCGAATCCTGACCATGTACCAATGAGATAATTAATTTATCTTAAGTACAGTATCGGACGTTCAGTATTTCGGATGACACGTTAAGCTTGTAGATCCCGGCTACTATCGCTACGTGTTAGTGGTCGTAAAATCCCTCCATCAACCCGCAGTGAGCCAGCGTAATGGTGTATGGCTTAATCTTACTCGCATCCGGGTAAATGCCTGTGTCCCTCGGTGGGGGCATGGGCTACATTTATTTTATTTAAAGCTAGACAACTGATTATGTCTGTGAAAGACAATATTTTTTTTACTGATAGCTTTTTGCAGAGGTTTATCGCTATGAAAGGTATTGTATTTTGATCTAAGATAAATAATCTGAGATTTTGATCATTTTTCAGAAAACAGAGTTTCGTCAGGTTTCGTCAATCTGAGGTTTTGACAATTTATAATTGATATTTCAATGAGGTTCTTTCTTAGACGGTTTTCATCAAAATCCAACAGATGACTCTCAAGAGGGCGTGTTTTTTGGGCATAGAGTAAAGTATATGGTATATAAATAGTTTCTATGATCTCAGATGGTAGAGGTACATACTATATTCAAGTCTGCGATAAGATCGAATTAACTCTATGACCAAAAAACAGGCGGTCTACAGCGCCATCTGTTGGATTTTTAAAAAACCCTGCTCTGAAAGAATCCCATTACTGTAATTTTCGACATTATTGCATATAGAGTGTCTAACGGAATTTCAACGAAATGGATGGGGTAAGACTTATTTACCGAGAGTGTAAGTCCAAGCCACATCCAATCTCAGGTAAATTCGCAAATGGAACGTTTGGCAGTGTCACAATGAAACACAGATGTTTGTATAACATTACAAGCTCAGGAAGGCTACAGTTGGTAGTGTATAGTCGGGTCGACAATCCACAGGAAGAATCGCGGTTGTCGACGCTTACGTCAGCAAACGTGTTTGTACTGTGGGGATACTCCCGTATGCTTCATACAATTCGTGTTCCTAGAATCGTTTACCTTGCGATCTTCATGAGTGTTACATCAAAGGAATAGTGTAAATATGTGTACTATGACGACTATGTAAGTTTGGTTTAAATTTGCCGAATGCATACTAATTAATTAATTATGAAGTCAGCGACGACTTCCCAGCAACCCCATTTATTATATATTATATTTTAGTAGGGTCTAGGCATAGCTGTAAAACTTTATTTAAAAAATTACGTAGTAGTAGTAAACTTACGTTACCTTGTCTCTACATCAGAGAAATTTGTACATTTGTAGTGCAATACAGGAACTACTTTCCAAAAAATTCAGATATTTACGTGAGACAAACCCGCCACAAAGATAAACTGTATCTATCTTACACGAGCATGGACTTATGCAGCAAAAATGTGAACTGCATGGCCATTAAAATATTTAATAAGTTACCTGACGATTTGAAACAGTATGAAAGATGTTGTGTGTTTAAGGGCAAATTGACAAACTGGTTGCTGACTCAATGTTTTTATAGTGTGCGTGATTTTCTAGACAATAAAAATTACTAAAAATGTAAATCACATGGCACTTAGGTATAGGTATTATTAAATTTTTTCACCCTCTAACATGTAAAATTAAATCGAATCGCCCCTGTATTGTTAAATTATACTTGATAACTTGTAAATATTTGTACACCGTACTATACGGTAAAATACACTGAACGAAATTTAAATACTTAGGTATTATAAATAACATCTATACCTGTGTATGTGTATTTAAGCAAATAAATGATTTGAATTGAATTGAAAAAACCCCATTTAAAATTTTGGTATTTTAATACATGATAATTGAACTTAATGGATACCTAATTAGTACTTACTACAAGAAAATGAACTTCTGCAGTTGTGCTTTTTATTTTATGGAGTTTTTTTTTTGTTGTACAATGTATACAATACGGTATTTGTCAAGGCTGTTCAATAAATCTAGAAACGTGACTCAAGCTCAAGCAAGAAATGTATATTTCCAGTTGTTGTATTTTATAAGCTCAATTTTGGGTAAAAAAAATACAGCATTTGATTGTGACGTCACATGCTAGTATTTCATAGAACTCGTGAATAAAATTACCGATTTGATAGTACCTAAAAAGTATCTATTTTGACTAGCAGCCAAATACCGTATTTAATCATGCATTAAATAATACCAAAATTTTAAATGGACGTAAACAATGTTGCGAAAAATAAGTGGATAAGTCTAGACTACAATTTCAAAAGATCTAAAAATCAATCTGTGGGAGTTTCTTCACCTTTCTACTCCCACAGTGGTCCAAGGCAAAAAATGACGTTTATTAAGTAAATATATACTGTGATAAACAAATTTTGACTTTGACTTCATCCATAAGTATTGCCGTTGTATCTCGGCACAATACGGAATTAATAAATACTTTTTAGAAACTGTTAAAATCGGTAATTTTGTTCACGACTTCTATGAAATACTAGCATGAGACGTCATAGTCAAATGCTGTCTTTTTAACACAAAATTGAGTTTATAGAATACAACTGCGGGAAATATACAATACTAATATTGTCAAACGTTTTTGTTGAATTAGGGTCAGCTTGAGAAAAGTTTCTAGATTTATTGGAATACCTTGTCAAATACCGTATATTGGCGCTTATAGGTATCGTATTATTGGAATAACGACAAGATATCGTGACGCCATATTCCAATCAGCGTGGCTAACATGCACAAACGTGATCCTATACGATATCAAATCAAGCCGTCCAATATTTTCCTACTGAAACTATTTCACCCCTCCAAAGACCACCTCGGTCCAACCCAGGTCACAAGTGCCTGCAATAAGCGGAGTGCCTTGGCAGCGGCGGCGCTGGCGACGTCCCAACCCCGCATTTGGAACAACGGACAACACCGACTACGTTTATCGTCCTTTTTAAAGCATGTTTAAATTTTACTTTTGCTATCTACATAATCGGATTTAGGCATTTCTTTACTTTGCTATGAAGTTTTCCGAGACTCCGATTTTGGGGGTAAATTTAATAAAAGTAAACAGGATGTTGTTTTGTAAAGTTTCCCGACTCAGGGCTGGTTATTTTAGACTAAGCTGAAGCAAAAAATATATATATGTCCGCATTTTGCGGTTATTTCAGAACAAATTGAACACACCAATTTTTTAATCCAAATTATGCGAGAGAAAAATAAAACTAATTATAAAAAATAAAAATAACTTACAAGCGATACGTAAACTATGGTCCCTGAGCCAGGCGTAACTTTACAAAACAACACCATGTAACATAATCTGACCCCACACTAGGATTCGATGGAAGTATACATATATTGTAATGTATTGATGCACTAGCTGTTTCATCGCCCTGTCAGGGACCCCACTGTTTAAAGCCTCCTCTAGTATTTATTTATGGGTTGTATTTAATTAAACGTATGACTGTAAATCCAGGTTTTGCTTGCCAAAGCTTAACTAGAAACACTGGCTTCGTCTGACAAAATCTCTGAACACTAGCGACTAGTAATCTCAAAACAGCAACTTAAAAACGTTTTATTATACCCTTTTATTCTTCACATACCCTGACCCACCAATTCGCCCGGACAGTCTTTATTTAGCCAACAAGCGGTGGATAACCTTTCGCTCATTTCAGGAAGTTTCCCTGCGCACAGTCATTCGCTCAATAAGATTTTTATTCGGTCATTTTATTATTCCCCTTTATTTATATATGGCATATAGGTATTTGAGTAGGAATATAACAGGCATATATATTTTATTATCATGAATGCGATGATATGAACGCGGTCTCCGGGGTAAGCTCTAAGGGGAAACTCTTGCACCATGTGGTCGTATGTAACATTGCTCCGCCGTGCCGCCAGGATTGTCTCCAGCCCGACCCTCATCCATTGTTTGACCTGAGACGGGTCCTGGTTATTATTCTTACTCCACGCCCAGGATTCGAACCCGGAACCTCTCGCCTTCAGAAACTAGACCGATACGCCACAGAGGTTGTTGCTTTGTTTGCTTGTTTTACTTTGCCTCGCCAGTCAACATAAACAAAGTTTTAAAAATACCAAACAAACTATATTCATATGTTTCTACATAACATATCGTAAATCGTTTTAAATATTACCAACCTAATATCCAAAACACATGCATCAAATAAATTATTCACATAACTATTAGTTTTTAGGATTTTTCATGCTTGCCATTTTCATTGTCTACAATCACGATATATTCCAAACACGACCTTAACATTATCTTTGAATTTATTTTATTGCATTGTTTACCTCACATGTGGACAACTGGAGAGATCAACCGAATCTTTTAACCTCAGTTCAACCCATTGGTTAAAAACTTTGTGAATTTGACGCCCCGTCTATTAATTTGACTACGTTTCATAAACACTAATATTAACATAATGCTTAAACACTAAATAATGATAATATCCTCCACATGATATGTCTTGGTATACCCACAGGGCGTAGTCATAAACGCAGCGACGTTTTGCAAACCTTAATAAACAGGGTTAAAGAGAAAATACTTTCTCCGAAGTGAAATACATGGCGTATTGAATAACTAGCTGAATGTGGGGACCACGGAGTCTTGCCACCCCGTGTGGGAAAAGTCGTGAGGCTTTGTGGATGTAATGTTTAAAACAAGTGGAATTATTATAAAAACAAATAACCCGACTGCATTTTCAATCTTTCAGTTTCTTTTTTATTTATAAAACCATTTATATTGATAACCCACTCGATAGGTTTAAAAAACAAAAAAATGAACACATAAATATGTCGCAAAAAGTCGGCCATTTTATTTTTTTTAATTTTGATATACCCAGTGTCACTCTCACAGTTGAGACGAATCTAATGACACCTCTCAAGCTTAAATCCATCAAGCCATTTAGGCTACAGAGAAATATAAATATACATACAGAGTGTATGTACACTCGAAAAACATAACCCTCCTTCTGGCGCTCTCGGGTACTTATAAAAACATCTCTCTGATTCACCCTGTGGAAAACTTACATTATGGCCATTCATGGCCTAGGCCCACATTCAGCGGAACGGCAGTCGCGGCTCGATACAAATATGCAGGCATAGGCAAGAAGCTAAAGGACAAATTCATAATACGTCATTATCACGCCTGCGTCATCACTAGAGAGAGTGATTCACAGATACAAGTACAGCTATATTATCTTGAGTTGAATGGCATCACATGATGTACTGATAGCAAAAAAGGTGATTGATGAACGAATTAATAAAAAACAACAAAAAATGCCCAGCATGAATCTTTTAGAGTAAGTCACCCTTAACCCCATACTGAAGTCAAAAAAACATTAGGACACCAAATTCAAAAAATAATCGCACTGATTTTCGGATACATTTCCTACATAATAGGATCATAATTCGGCAGTCATCTACGTCTCGTTTTCGTTCTCGTTCACACCAACATACGTGAACACATCCATAACACAGACGTGATGACGTATCGTGGAAGTCCTTGAGCTTCCGTAGAGCTTAAGCCTGTACAGCTGTATCAGGGGTCGCGGACGATCCGTCCCGAAACGTCAAACACTGTTGCCTATAATTACCGTTGGTCGGGCGCATAACGCGGTTGAACGGGTTTTTTTTTCTACCAGTTATTTTCCGGCGCCGGACGTCCGCGCCGAGACGTTCTGCTCAATGTGGCATACGTATGCCAGTTTACTTTTACTTGAAAGCTACTCTAAAAGCCACTGCAATTGTATTTACGTTCCTTTATACGTATAATGTATAAATTAAATTTTAAATTGTAATATCTAACATAGAGTCTGGGTAGAGTGGAGGTGTAAAACCATTGACAACAAATTATGAGAATTTGTGTACATATTACCCACAATATTCATGTATAGCTATGACTCGAAAGTAACATCATATATACGTATTCCAAGTACAAAAAATCTGCATTCTAGGATAAAAAATAAAGTCATTAATATATCAAACTTTGGCCAGCCAGCCAAAATTTGCCATTTATGCTAATTTCAATTCTAAGCCTACGGATTGACCATTCAAATATGGACTTACTGTTACATAGGTACGTACAATAATTTCATTGAGGACAAAGTAATTTCATATTTCTTTTAAAAATCACAACATTTAAATACGTTTGTACAAACGATCAGGTAAAGATTGCTTACAACGAATAATATCACATAGGTCAACCAATTTTGTTAGATCAGTATGTATTTGGTACCTAAAATAAATATTACCAATTCTACCTAGAAACGTAGCATATGAAGACAAAATTATCTATATTCCTTAAAGAATTACCAATCAAAGTATAATCGGGATAACAGAAAGATGTAAGTAGTCATATTTTAAATGATTGTTAGAGACGTCTTTCTGAACAAGTCTTGTTATGAAACCGATTTCATCAGTAACTTTATTTTCACTTCTCTGTACAAATAAGCTGAGCTCCCGGCCCAAATTGTATGGAGGACTCAAATATAAATTTGCTCTGATCAAATCGACGTCATAGTGAATGTTGTTCGGAATGATGTGCCTAACGACCCCTTTAAATATACCTTTCTGTTATATATTTAGTCCTAAGACATGACTTTTCGTAAGTACCTATTTTATTTACATAAAATACATGTAAATGGCACTTCTTTTGCATAGAAAATCACAAGACTTAACTGGTTACGTGAAAGGGAGCTAGTGTTATTTGGCTAAACATTAGCCTCAAATCTGGATTACTTTGTCTAATTTTAGAACAGTCAAAACCTAATTTGGCTGTGGGATATCTAAGGCCGGTATTAATATAATGTTTTCAGCTTTGAGAGCTGACAGAAACATGAACTTGAGATACAGATACGATGAAGCAGCATCTTAAGTCCGTATTTGACAGCTCTCAAAGCTGAGAGTGTTTTATACAGGCCTAGGCGTGATTAGGAACAAAATAAATAAGTAGTTCTTCATACGTTGACCGACTTCTTCCTCACAGGCACTCGCGCTGATCCGGAATAGATTTTCTTGAATAGATCTTGGATGTTGTTGTCAGGAAATAGGTTCGTCAAGATGGCTGAAACAAAATACAATTTATATGATGGTTATTACATTAGGTCACAAAGCGTCCTGTGATGCGCGAGGTCCTAAAGGTCTCGTCACTTTGTAGGTCCTACCACTACAGTGATGCTATCGATGTTTTGAAAACTTTCAAGCAATAGAGAATATCGATGTAGTTTTTTTCCTTTTCTATTCACTGTTTACATCCTAATATTATAGAAAACTATAAAAATACTGATATAAAGAATCATTTTAACTATTAAAATCACATTTAAAATGGTTAGTATTTAATCGCCCATCAAAAATACTGATTTGCACAGCAAAAAAGGATCACCAAAAACACTTTTTATGTTTTAAATAGTTTATGTTTTAAGTATTTTTTGTTGTTCTTATGCTTCGCTCACCCCCTTTACCCTTCACCTAAGCTACCGCAGCATTTTGCCCTGATATTTGCTGTGCAAATCAGTATTTTTGATGTGCAGTTAAATATTTCCCATTTAAAATCACAGAGTAAATTTTAGCGGCTAAAACGCCGCCATTTGTCGCGGCGGCGGCGGATGACGTTACATCCCGCGCCAGCCGCCACATTCCGTGTTTGTTTTGTTTATTACCCATGCCGATAAGTTATCCAAATAAGTTTCATTTTGGTAAGACAATGGAAGAAACTAAAAAACCTTTTTCCTTGAGGTGTTGCATGCCAAAGTTAACGTGCCAAAGTGCGATAACACAATTAGAAGTGCACCAGATAAAGTATTTTTTAAAGTTCCAAGAGTTCAGAAACTATGAACACAAAGGTGTAAAATAATGAGAATTGTTGTGAAGATCACTTTAAGTAAAGTAAAGTAAAGTAAAGTAAAGTAAAGTAAAGTAAAGTAAAGTAAAGTAAAGTAAAGTAAAGTAAAGTAAAGTAAAGTAAAGTAAAGTAAAGTAAAGTAAAGTAAAGTAAAGTAAAGTAAAGTAAAGTAATGTTTATTTGCATGAATATAGGTGTACATCAGGTATTTTATAATGTCACTTGGTTTCGCTATATTCTGCCATGCAGACGTGCAAATGTTATGATGTACATACAACACAATTATCATAAAATTAAAATTAAAGAAAAGTAAGCACCCATCTAAGAGTGAATGAGCATTAATTTTATTCACAATAAATTTATTATTCTGGTCATGTTACTTATCTATTGATGTACCTATCATTATATTTATAATATTGCGTTAGATTGACTTGTCCTCCAAGAAGTCCTCTAACTTAAAGTATGATTTTTTGATTAAGAAATATCTAAGTCCAGCCTTGTATGAATGAAGTTGCTCAATGTCTCTTATGGATTTAGGCAGCTTATTATACACTTTTGGCGCCATACCAAATATACTTTTTCTGAATAAAGCAGTAGAGCGGGGAGGTGCACTTAATTTAGTATCTCTTTTACTATTCATTTTCTTAAACAAGCACCAGTTTGTTTTTACAAATACAGCAGTTTCATAAATATATAATGATGTCAATGTCAATATACCTAACATTCTAAAATGAAGAACGCAACTGTCTGTAGGTTTCAATTTACAAATTGCCCTTATACACCGTTTTTGTGCTCTAAAAGCTTTATCTTTGTCGGTTGAGTTGCCCCAGAAAATAATGCCATACCTTAAAGTCGAGGCGACAAAAGCATGATACACGGTTAATAAAGCTGATTGCCCAGTAACTTTGGCAAGCATATATAGAGCATAGGAAAACTGACTTAGTTTTTTGCAAACATGCTCTACTTGTGGTTTCCATGTCAGATGTGAGTCAATATTAAGTCCTAAGAATTTGAATACATTTATTTTGTCAATTTTTTTATTATTATAGTGGATGTCAAGAGTGTTTGTTATTTGATTGTAATTATTTTTAAATGTCATTATGTTAGTTTTATCAAGATTGATTATCAGATTATTACGGCTCAGCCATTCAATAATATCGTTAAGGGAATTATTAATTTCAGATGCGTATGTATTTTCATCTCGACAATCCGCAATCATCGTACTGTCATCTGCAAATAATACCATTGGGTAACTTACTGACATAGGGAGATCATTGATGTAGATGAGGAATAGTAGTGGTCCTAATACGCTACCTTGTGGTACGCCACATTTAACCGTTCTCGGGCCTGATATGTATTGATTTTCTGTTTTTGTTTTCTGACATATTCTGGAAATCTGTGTTAACTGTGTTCTGTCACTCAGGTAGCTTTTAATAAGTTCAAGCACATTACCTCGTACACCGTAAACATCCAGTTTGTTTATTAGTGTTTCATGGTCGACGAAGTCGAATGCTTTCGTCATGTCCATGTACAACGCTGAAATAGGTATTTTTTTATCTAAACACGTCACTACCTGCATTAAGAAATCATAAATGGCCATGTCGATCGTCTTACCCTTTCTAAAACCCTTCTGTTCCTTTGCGAATAGACATTTTTTCTCAAAATATTGGTAGAGACTATTATAAATTACTCTTTCGAAGATCTTTGATATTATGGGGATGAGCGCAACTGGTCTATAGAAACTCATGTCTTCACGGTCTTTTTTCTTGAAGAGCGGTCTAATAATCGAAGTTTTCAACTTCTCTGGAAATACACCCTGTTGTATCGATAGGTTAAATATACTGCTCAAAACCGGTGCTATTAAATCCGATACGTATTTAATAACTTTTGTGCATAGATTGTCATATCCAGTACTTAAGTATGTAAGTATGTTTATGTTACATATATTTAGTTAGCATGGTGCGAAAACGTTATATGGTCCGAAGTAAGTTTTACGTAGGTTATACTTTGTTACCGGCCTAAAACCTAGTTTTCACAGCAAAATTTTCGATGTGATACGACTAAAAATGTCTGTAGAAGTATACCTACAATTTATAGAACTGGAAAACTGTGCCTGTTTTATCATCGACGGTTGTGTTATTGAATTTATTTCAGGTCAAGGTGGATTCAGAAAATCATGTTCATTCCAACCATGGACCAACAATACGAGAGGACAGATCACACTTTACAAAAAATCGTACTCTGCTAGAAAGCCAAAATCCTGTATTATTTCTAGATGTCACTGTACCATACAATAGATGCTGGGTGCTTAGGCTGACTGCGTAGTATAATCCATCGACGAAAAATCAGAGACAGCGCTTTTACTATTGTTTACGGGGGAGCGGCCAAAACAACGTACACGTACACAAGTGCACAGTATAGTACAGAACCGAACAACTACAAAATACAAATGCGTGCGCACGAGACGTGCCGCATCGCATATAAATGCGTGTTCAGACGCGTAAGCCCTGTTTGTTCTTAGGAAATGAACCGCAGATACCGCCATCTTTCCTAAATTAAGCGCACCACTATGATACTACCTTTACTAGAAATAAAGTACAAAGTCGTGAATTCTATTATATAGTATATAACTTATAGTATAGTTAGGGAAAGACACAGAATAAGCAGTAGTACCTGCAAAGAGTTTGATTCATTTGAGGCCGCGCCCCGGCCGTGGCCATGGCATCTGACGTCACATCCCGTTTCGACCGATTGTGATGCGTTTCGCAAATTTGAATTTCCGATCCCTATTTTGCAATTTTAATTTAATGTTTTAGACAATTAATGGAGTCTAAATAATAACAGTATGTTCCACATAGGTTATAAAATCGATTCGAAATCGATTTAGACGACAGTCAATCAAAACCTAACATCTAAAATCATAATAAATAAATAAAACGATATAGTGCGGCTCGGACTCGCATACGAAGGGTTCCGTACCATCGTACAAGAAACTTAAGGACTAAAAAAATAATAAACCAAAAACAAAAAAAATATGCCCGAACTTTGTTTTGATGCCAGGCCCTAAAGATTATGGATCCAACGTCAAACCAATTGCGCTACTGAAGACGATGATGAGTATCGCGCAAATAAATGTGGCCAACGAAAATTTCCGTGAATTAAGTGCATTCAATTTATAAAAAATATAGAAAAATTCTGTGTTTTTAGTTTTTCGATAGATTAAAAAATGATGGAGTTATTAAAGCTTAAAGTTCGACTCTCCGCGAAACGATTTTGTCAACTGAGCGTAGCATGCAGGATCAGCGATGACGTCACTTTACCCGTCAGGTGTTCGGATTGGTCGGGCTCATTCGGCTCAAGCGCGCCATACTGTGAAGAACTCCCCACAATACTCACGAATAAAGACTAAAATGACCAAGAGATACTGCATGAAAACACCAAATAAGTTATTTTTTTGTGTGCCATTAAGCCAAAAAACTATAAAAGTGGATGAACGCCGTAAGGAGGGCGGATCCTATTGGAAATAAAAGTACTGCTACTGTTGTGAAGATCATTTTGACGTATCTAAGTACCTACGTATTTTAAATCTTTGTTAGAAGATGAATTTGTATTAATATATCGGCGATATCGTAAGTCATTCACCCACTGTCAAGTGTCCTAAATAATCAAACGACCGCATTCTATTCTTCCATCCATATTCTAGTCTTCAGTATGAACTTGGCTCTTTAATAAATGTCACCTTATATATATTACATTCATTCAAAAATATTTAAAGATGATACTGTCTCCGAGTCCTCATTCTGGTTTTGCAATGAGGACTTGGAGACAGTACTGAAGCTCAGGAACCAGAAATAGTAAGGCAGTCGTGTTTGGACTCAATTTGTTAAAGACGATGAGCTGGTTTCGCAAACTTGGTGTCATGAGCTGGTGGCACCTTTCGGGTACGGAACCCTAAAAAGTATGCTAATGTCAAACTATAAGAAAACAAACCCTGTTACAGTTTTTCCCATATGGGGTGGCTAAGGCGCAGGCATGCCCAAGAACGTCCTTTTAATGTAGATAGATAGATGATGACGTGAGTCGCCCGCTGAACAGGCAGGTGATCGGTCCTCTATTGGGACTATTTCACCCAATTCCCAGTGTTTGAGCACCGGTTACTGTTAATTCAGCCGACTTTTCTCACCAAATCTTCTTGTTATTTTAGTGAATTCTAGTGTCGCTGAGTTTGAGGGTTGTAAAGTCTTCTTTCCATACTCATGCCAACTTTACTTTAAATACGTGATGCATTCTCCCACAAAGTGCTGACTAGTTTCCTCCAAGCCACATTGAGGCCATGAAGAGTTTGGTTCAAGCTTTAATCCGTATAATGTAAGCCACTGTCACAAAATCAAACTATGATTAATTTATACTTACATTCCATTAGCACCAAAATCAGTCTCTTATTTATCTCTTGCGTCTGAAATAGATCGAAGAGCGTCAACAACCCTCGCCGCGCCGTGTCTGTTCCGACAATGTGCCTCAGGTCATCTGTAAGCAAGGCTCGATTTTAAACAAGAACTTTTACATACAGAGACATCCTTATATTGCTTCTGGCCCCACAGTAGGACACACTGTGTAGTGGGAACCAGAAACGGCAACGTCACAAACATATAAGCATCTAAGACCCGGGGATTTTCTCCCCGTTTAGGCCAGCCCTTACGCTGGTATCCGTTTCAAACCCCGAGGACCAAAAAGTAAAAGTTAAAGTTATGAGGCGTCTGCGGAACTTAATGCGGTTTTCTGTTAATGGTAGTCGACTTTCCTGGGATGGTTCTTAGATATGATTTATCAAAATCGGTTCAGTAGTTCGAAAGTTATTAGCTACACAAGGAATATCGGTCAAACGGGTAGACTGCTTTTAATGCGGTCTATTGTAGTTGGTAGCAGACTTCACTGTGATGATTTTAAGATATATTTTATTAAATTAGTTCAGCCGTTCAAATCATAGCCGGAAGGTTTCGTTAGTGTTTCGGGGATGTTTGAGATTTTTTTATTTCTAGTTATGTCACATGTGCCGGTCGACTGTATTAGTCATATTTTCACGTAATGTTAAGATAAGTTGACGACCGTCACCGATAAGGTATATTTATATTCATCACGCACTATGTCTTATGCACGTCATTAATAACATGTACCAACCTAGTATATAAGCTAGGATTCCCTATAATAAAGGAGTCTAGTCTAGTCTCGTATTTACGCGCATCTCAAGCCTTTTCTTTTACTCCCGAAGATGTCGCTCTCCTTATAATTGCCTCTGGCAAATTGGTGACCCGACTTTTGTACATCAGCAACCTTCGGTAATAGCAGCATGGACCCAGCCGCGAAGAAAACTCCGTGTGCTGCCACCTTAGAAGTGCAAGCAAGAAGCACTTCGTCCAAGATCGCCGACCCCCGACTTCAGCAACCAAGACGACATCAAGCAAGCCATGACCGGACCAGATTTGAAAACGGACCAGAAGCCAAATAATTTCAACTGAAGATTTCCCGCATCGAACTCAAGATACCGCAAGAATAATGAACCGATAATCAGCCGACTGCTGATTTATCAAAATGGAGCTCGCACCAGTAGAAACGAACGCGTCGGCAAATTCATTCAAAGCAAGCAGCTTTTCAAGTTCAAGACATAGGAAGCCGTTCCAGCCCCCAGAAGAGTATTGAAACATCATCGATATACCTAATTCAACGAATATTGAAATCATCCAGGAAGAACATCGCACGAAGAATAATCAAATCATGTAAACATTTATATAGCAAAATGAACTTAATAAAACATAGATTCTTATGGTAATAAAGTTTATTCAAAATGACCCCCGCGATTTTGAATACAGGCCTTTATTCTGCGCGACCAGTCGTCTATCGCAGCACGAACGAGGTCCAGTCAATATCGGCGGCTGCCTTAATCAAGGATGCCTTGAGTGACTCCAAATCAGGATGAGGCTTTGAGCAGGCCTTTTCCTCCAAGTGTTGCCATATCTTGTAATCTAACGGACTCAAATCTGGACTGGAGGCGGGCCAGTCTTCGTGCCGGATGAAGTCGATTTCACGCGCCGCCAGCCAGTCTTGTGTGCTTTTCGCTCTATGAGCTGGCGCAGAATCTTGTTGGAATACCCAGTGCCTGTTATTAAACATGGTATGAGAAACAGGTTCCACAAGGTTCTTGAGGACTGTATTTTGATACACAACTGCATTCGTTTTTACGCCTTTCTCACAAAAATGTGACTCAGTTAAGCCCCAATAAGAGACTCCCAACCAAACCATGAGCGAGGATGGAAAATGACCTCGTTGGACACGCGGAATACGGTTGCTCGCTTCTTCACTGCTGTGTGCGTACACCTTATCATTTTGTTTGTTGTAGCTCTCTTCCACGGTGAAAATTTTTTCATCCGAAAAAAGAATTTCCCGATGCTTTTTTCCCGCGTACCGCTCCAACAAAGCGTGGCATCTCTTCAGTCTCAGGTCCATTAAACGAGCGTCCAAACGATGTCCTGTTTTTCTTCGATATGCCCTAAGCCCTAAGTCTTCATTTAACACCCTTTTCACCGTGGTCCTGCTTAACCCCATCTGAAGGGCCAACAGTTTCTGCTTACGTATGGGATTTCTTTGAATTCGCGCCTTCACAGCTTTTATCACTGCTGGAGTCCTAACAGAGCGAGGGCGACCACTTCTTGACCTGTCATCTACACTAGAGTCTTCATTGTATCGTTTTATGGTACGATAAACGAATCTTTTGGTTATATTCAAATTTTTCAGTAAGTCGAAAATCTGAATTGGCGTGTAACCGCAACGATGCAACGCAATAACTGCGACACGGTCTTCTTTAAGTGTCCACTCCATATTTAAAAATGAGGAAAATTCTAAAAAGTACACATTTTTATTTTCATGAAAAATTCGAAGTTCGAATTCAATAAACTTTTTTGTGGCCAGCGTTCTAAATTCAAAAGTTTTTATTGTGTGACAGAACTTATGACCTGACTGTGTATAAACGATTGGTGTACAAGATGTGCCCTATGTTGCCAAATCCCAAGGTTTTTAGGCACACAAATTTCATCAATCGACAACTTAATATTCACTCAAGAGTGAAGAGCACGCACGTACATATGACGTACGAGATCATTGACTGCCTACAGCCAAGGTTACAGATTTAATGCTGACGCTGATTCAGCACAATCATCCTTGTGTAGGTACGGGCGCAATTATAAACAAACAGTGATTACAACTTCAACGACGTGCGATGTAAATTGACTCGTCGATTCCTGAAAAACATGGGCGGCTGCAGCATCAGACGACTCTCCTGCGGATCTTTTCCAGGTTATAGGTTAGGTTAGTTTACTAACCGCGAAGCCCCAATTTACTAGTGTCTTTCTGTTTTCCAGTTTTTAGTTTATTTTATGTAGTGTGCGGCCAGACACAAGACTTGCCTGTAGGTAAATATTAAGTAATTCTTTAAACTTATGTAGAATTCACATAACCGTAGTTCCTTTATTTTTCTAATTCGTGTAAGGTTTGCCTTTAGATTAAGTTGAAGTATGCGCTATTACTATCTAGTTTTATTTAACAATGACTTTCCTTATATATAAAAATAGATTAAGTTAAAGTATGCACAATTAAGATCTGGTTTTATGTTTATTTAAATACTACTAGTTATTATTGCAGTTCATAAGTTTGTTATGGTATCTAACTTAGATTTTTTCCATTGTTATAAGTACATATATTTATTTTTGTCCCTAAAGGGGGGAGTATCTGTGCCGGTCGACTATGTTAGTCATATTTTCACGTAATGTTAAGATAAGTTGACGACCGTCACAGATAAGATATATTTATATTCATCACGCACTATGTCTTATGCACGTCATTAATAACATGTACCAACCTAGTATATAAGCTAGGATTCCCTATAATAAAGGAGTCTAGTCTAGTCTCGTATTTGCGCGCATCTCAAGCCTTTTACTTTACTCCCGAAGATGTCGCTCTCCTTATAATTGCCTCTGGCAAATCACACAAGTTTTGTCACGATTTTATTGGCCTTGTGCATCTTTTGCATATTTTTGTATCAATACAAAAACCAAAGCGTCCTACCTTTTTCATTGCGGGTAGCAGAGGGCTGGAAGATCATTTACAGTACAGTATACACTATATGTTAGTCTAAATTGTAATAAACTATAACAAGTCACCTGTAGACGCGGCTAAGATGGCCACTTTTGCTGCCACTCTAGTTCTCGCCTTCGTAGCTTGATCTCTATTGCCATAATGTGTATTGTCTCGGTTCAACAGCCATTGCCTGAAAACATATACGGGTTATTTATTTATTGAACGAAAATCATCAGCCATATTTAGGCCGCATACAGAAAGAAAGCTGGTAGCCAGAGCTGGCCGGCTACCAGCGCCGATTACCCGCGCCGACCAAGGTCAAATAAGGATTTACAAAAATTTACAGTAAGTAGGTAAATCAAAAACAGTAAATAATCTGTAAGTATGTGTAAGTGGGGTATTGTAGTTATGCGTAGTGTGTGTGGGTGTATTTCTTTGGATGGCAATTACGGGTAAAAACTCAACTATAAACATGATGTATTCCTAAAAAGGGATAGCCAAGGGTGATCACAACTGCTGGATCACAAAAGAACACACACTCGTTTATATTTTTAATACCTACTAGCGGACCCGACAGACGTTGTCCTGCCGAACTGATTTGTGAATCTAAACCATCCAGGGCGCCACCCAAACGCATACAAAAAAAAACATTCAAACCGGTCCAGCCGTTTAGAAGTTCAGTGACATAAACAAGTACAGTAGAATAAAATATATAAAGATTTGACTGAAGTCAGGAGGAGGCGTTTAATTACGGTATGCTTACTTGAACGTCTTCAAATACTGCACCACATTTCGCGGCGAGGTGAGAGACGCAGCCAAATCCAGGACTTTTCTGAGAACATAAGCACAGTCCGTTATTTCAAGGCAGATTCCAAAGACATCACTACGAATACACTCATAAAATAAAACGGCGAAAAAGACAATTTCATGGTTAACGGGAAGTATCCTATAGGTTTTGAATTCCCTGCGAGTATAAGCAATTTCAGTAAGTTTTCGGCCTAAACTGCCTTATCTTTTGATTGCGTTGACTTATAAGTTTGATTTTTCCACAGCTCTAAGGGTACCTGAGTATTCGATATTAATTTCAACTTGACACCTCCACGCGTTCCTGGTAAATGTCTTGACAGACGGACGGATTGACAACGAATTGATCCTATAAGGATTCCTATTTTCCTTTAATGATACGGAACCGAATTTAGAGCTGACATTTTAGCAAAAAAATATTTTATTGGTTGGTTTCGACGCCTTCAGAATTCCACGGAATGTCTAATAACTCTTATGGAATGGCTGAATAAATTAAAGGAAGCTTGAATTAGTGAATACATTGAAGAACAAATAAATGAATAAATAAGTAATTTTTTATGCAAGATTTATTTATAATGGAAAAAATATTTATGGGTGGAAGAAATGAATAAATGAATGGAAGTTTGACTGAATTAATTAATTAATGAGGGGCACTAATAAATAATAATTTCAAGCACGCCACGTTATTTACTTGTTAACTCGATCGCCGATGAGTGTTCTCAGTGGCGCGAGAAGTCTGCGCCTCAGCCACAAGCCGCGGATACCCAACACTTCTTCTAGCAGTCTGAGAGCAGAACTTTCGTCGCCGTCCTGAAATACAAAGTCAAAGTCTACGTTCTTCATTATAGTTCTTGCAAATCACGAAGTCAACTGGGCTTTACTTGTGGTAAACACGTATCTGTATACGCGCTCTCGCTCTCGAACATTCGAGACTGATTGCTCTGTCAGACACGTACACTACCCACACAAGTAAAGAACAGTCGACTTCGTGAATTGCAAGAACTATACTTTAGATATGTGCAAATAAGCTAAGAACATGTCATTTTTAGCCTCTTCTCTACATAGCATAGTGTTACCCCCCCTATCATTCGGAAATGGACTAGTATACCTGGCGGCGACGACCTGTTCCGCCTGGCGAAAGACCGAGATAGATATTATGAGAGGACTCTCCAATAAAGGAGAGAGAGTCACAAAAAGAAGAAGGCCCGCAATAAACTCTTTGGCAACATACTCACGTCCTGTCCGTCTGACGAATTTCCACTTTTCATTTGATCATTCTCGCCTTTCCCTTGAAACACTTTGGAGATTCCTGAAAAATTGTATGGTACTTTAGTCCACAAACCAGCTCATCATTTCCAGATCCACAACAGCAAAATGATAGATTGTTGACACCTAAACTTCTGCTGTCGTTGCAGCACTTTACTTGAACACTTTACTTTACTTGTATTCGGCAACAGTATTGGACATCCTTTGACAGAGAGATATTCAGATATTTAGTCAAGAATAGGACAAAGAGCACAGAAAAGTCCGTCTCGGTGTTCAACAACAGGCGATATTATTAAGGTGGCTGGTAAGGAATAGTCAATAGTCAATAGTCAAAGTACTTTATTACTGTAGATATTTACATATACTTAGCAAACGTCATTTTTTGCCTCTTCTCTACATTGGACCACTGTGGGAGAAGAAGGGCGTAGAAACTCCCACAGATTGATTTTTAGATCTCTTTTAAAAATAGGTTGTGCTTAACTAATACAAATATGAAAAATTTAATTGTTATGATTAATAAGCAGGAATAAATAATTACAAAATTATTAACAGCAAGGTCTGTGTTGAGCCAGATTAACCCCATACAGTCCTGTCATTTAAGTAATCTTGAACATTGTAATATCCCTTTTTCGACAAAGTCGCTTTAACATGCTTTTTAAATTGCTCAAATGGCAATTTCAAAATCTCCAGAGGTATCTTATTGTAGTAGAGAATGCACTGACCCTTGAAAGAATTGCTAACCTTGGCGAGTCTAAAACGGGGCGCACATAGTCTGTGATTATTTCTTAGGTTAACATTACAGCTGTCGCTAAGTTTGGAAAATGTTGTAAGGTTCTTGCGGACATACATTATATTTTCGAAAATAAATTGACTAGCTACTGTTAGTATGTCAATTTCTTTAAAAAGCTCTCTTAAGGAGTATGTTCGTTTTAAATTATAAATTGCTCGAATAGCTCTTTTCTGTAAATTCAAAATAGTTTGAATATCCGCTGCTTTCCCCCACAACAAGATACCATAGGACATCACACTATGAACGTAACTAAAATATACTAGCCTAGATGTAGCCACATCCGTGCTTTGTCTGATGTTCCTAACAGCGTAAGCCGCAGAACTTAATTTATCTATGTGGGGTCCCCACTGCAATTTGCTATCAATAGACCATAATAGCAGGGGCCGGAATTAATGGCGTTCTTTGGGAGAGCCTTGTGTACAGCTGTGGGCTGTTAGGATGATGAAGGTGATACGCACCGTCCATAACCCCATCGACTGTGTTCGCGAGTTGGTCCGGCATATTCTTCAAGGTCCGCATTCCCGCGCGTAGGGAGTTCACCAGCATGGCATCAATCTACAAACAAACCTTTATGAAACATGGATCAATTAGCTGTTTAACCCCCGACGACGAAGAAAAGAGGTGTTATAAGTTTGAAGCGTCTGTCTGTGTGTGTCTGTGGCACTCTAGCGCTCAAACGGGTGGACGGATTTTAATGCGGTTTGCTGTAAATGTTGGTAGACTTCCCTGCGATGGTTCTCAGTCATGTTTTATTTAAATCGGTTCAGTAGTTCGAAATTTTCAGCTTAACAAGGAAATAGATCAGCCAAATTTTAGATTTAAGGTATCATGTATTTTGTCGGGGTATTGATTTTATTTTTATTTTTAGTTTTCTAGGGATGCGAGACGGAAACGTTGTTGCTAATGGACGCTTATAAAGTTGAAAACGTCACGGTAGCTTTGTGGTTCCACGATTTAGCAGGGAAGCAAAATGTATCAAAATATGGGGACGCATTCAAGATGCCGTCCGTGAAATCTTATGATATCGGGCGATATTGCCCAATTACGAGTAGTAAAGCATAACATCCGATGTGTTTTCGTCCCAATTAGACTCATACTATTATGCGTATCGAACTCGGTAAAGTCCATTCGCTTCATACACCCGAACATAAATGTGGTAATTATCCTTATACGGACTAGGTTATATATCCTTTGACAAGAGGCGGCGCGACCGTATACAAGCGAATGCTTTATGAATGTCCGGTGCAACGTACCCGACCTCTCTCGACAGATTCGCCAAGATCTGCAGGTGCCTTTGCCAACACATATGCTAGCAGACATGATGATGTTTTTACTCACCGAGCTATTATGCCTCTCATTCTTCTCCGGGCTGAGGAAGCCTCCCAGGTACGCCGGTGACAGTAGGGCTGCGTACCGCGCCTCCCTTGAGAGATTCGCTACGGCTTGGAGGTAGTTGTTGAGCATGCGCTTGCGATTCTCGAGGACGGTTCTGGATGTGTTCTGGAAGGTCTTCTTGGCGGGGAACTGGAGTTGGCCTAGTTCTGGCCACTGCGAGGAGAATCATTTAGTATAAATAATATATTGGGTTTGTATACCTATTTGTATTCTTTTATTATTATTGTCGTACGTGGTTCTTTCTAGTTACCAACGCCTGAATAAATGTAATACCTATGTTTATTTCACACATTTCCTGCGGGCTTCCACGTAAAGAATACGATTTCATAAAATGCACTAATTCACCATTTTGATGCAGCTTTGTTCGCATATGTTGACGTAAACAAGAACGAAAACGAGACATAGGTGACAGCGGAAATTTTAAATCTATGTTCAATTTTGTAGCGACAGCAAACTCAACAGAAATCTGTAATTTATTCTATCTATACTTATAAAAATGAATCGCTGTATGTTAGTTTTACTACATCTCTAAAATTTCCCGATGGGTTTGTATAATTCCTATTTGGTTTTATTCTCCACCCTTGAGAGGAGGTTCAGATAAAAATATAATTACGAAAAACGCCAAGAAACCGCCAAAAAATCAAAAAATATTTTGTATGGAAAGTTCAGCCTCCTTTACTAGATGGCGTTGGTAGTTAGGATCTAGCATCACTCAAACTCTTTCGTCGCTGATGTTGGTAGCGGAACTTATGTTTGGCAGTGTGATGCATAAAGTTTATAAGCAAAAAGTTTAGTGAACCTGAGGTCTGATGCGTATCATGCTCAACAACAGGCCAATAATGTTGATTTAGATATCATAAACCTATATATACCTCTAAAATGATAAACGAATAGTTTTATGACGGAGAGGTATTAGAACAAGAAGAACGCGTTGCGAAGCCGCACCACGGGCAGCTAGTAAGTAATAAAATTAAGATAAACATCGACCCCGACAAACTTCGGCCATCAACCAAACCATGAAATATGTAACAAACAAAACATAGTATGACATGTACCTCAAAACATAGTGCGAATATTTTTTTAAACTAAACGCCCTAAAATAACATCAATATGGGGTTAAGGTTGACTTACCTTATTGACAGGTATTGGTTCCATGCATAGGTATTTTTGGTTGTAAATTATTGTGATTCATTCAATCGTTCATCAGTCACCTTTTTCGCAATCAGTACATTGTGCAAAACCATACACCTCTTCTTTCCTGAATAAACCTTGGTGTAAAAGGACCAGATTCCAGGGCCGTGAAACATTATATTTAAAAAAAACTGAATAAACCTATACCTGACCCGTTAAGATGGCTGTAGTGCACAGCTGTCAGCATTTACAAAAAAAAAAGGCAAATGCAATATTCGGTTGCCAGGATCACATCACAAGCTCTCGCTTTAAAAAAATAACAAAGCAGGTATTATACATGTAACATTTATAAGTATAGTATGAGTTGGTTACGATATTTTTTCTCAGACTTTTGGGTAACATATTTTTCAAAAACTAGCAACACTGGTTTCACTGCTACCAACTTAACGGCGAAGGGAATCTAGAGCTGAAATGCACTGTAGTATTATAATCTGTGCTATTATCAGTGATGGATGTCGTGCGGCTGTAATGGTACACGAGAGTCGGTACATTAGATACTTCATTCTGCGTGATAGAGGGCTAGCCCAACGCCGCGCTGTTTTGAATACGAGAATCGGTTCAGATAACGTTTGAGGGTTTTGCATAGCTTACTGGCAAAGTTCGCAAAAAAGACGCGTGGGTTGATTCGTGGAAGTTTTCAGGCCAAGTTTTTTTTGTCGCATTCCTGCGAGATGTGTAGAAATCAGAGCCGATTTGGCTGCGCGTTGAATAAAATTATGAATAACTAAATAATGAAAGGTTATTATGGAACGGAGAAAGCTATTATGTTGATTGCAAATATACAATTGCGATTGAGGTATGAGATGGAGGGTCTGACACCTCTATTTTGAATATCATTCTAGAGGTCTTTGCCACGCGCGTCTAGCGGTCGGGAAATGCTTAATTAATCGCAACAAGCTTTTATTGGTCAGCGATCAACAGATTCTGTGTATCGGCAGTACCAAATGATTTGAGTGATAACCTACGGTTGATCATAGTGAATATGCGTACACACAATTTGTAGAACGGCGGATCTGCATGGCATGGCTGAAATTGGACCCTGTGTAGTTAGTGATAAGAAGCTTCGCTTGGGCAGAGCGTATTTGCAAAGGACGCATGTGGGGCATATAAATACCAGAGCGTGGGAGGGGAATTCATTCAGTCTCAGCGTCTAGCTACTGTGACAGTCCCCTCACGAGTTCTAAACAGTTTTGGCTGCCGTGTTACGCGTCAGAACTATACGAATTGGTGATTGCGAAGTTTCAGTGGGTTTTCGTGAGTGTCTGAAGCGCCGAGATTTACCTCGGTTCCTAACCTTTATATCAACCTACCCCTAATTCCAAAACTATCCTTGGGTCGTTAGGAAAGAACTTTTAAGTCAATGTATCTGAGTCTGAGTCTGGGCTTGGAGCGACCCTAAATTCCTTTTTCCTTCACCATAGGGTTCCTGGATTGGCTCTTAGGATATTCGCGGGCTAATCCTCTCCTCATTCCTTCGACTAGCGAGCTTTGTAATTCCCACACACACAGTCGTTAAACATTCAAGCACATTCAAATCAAACTCAACCATTTTCGAGTGGTGTCGATAATGGACGTGGTATAACACTAGGTTTTTAGACTAGGCTAGACAGGAGTTTAGTTGCGGCTAAACCTAGGTTGTCAGGGCATAGGGAGACTGTTTGATCGATGAGGTTCCGCGGATGGAAATAACAAATTCAGAACAAAGTTAAACCGGTGTCAACACAGTTAACATATACTGTTGATATTTTGACATTTGAGTGTTGTCGGGGACGCGCGAAGAGATCAATTTACAGTCTAAAGTTCATTGTTTAGGTCCGGGTAGGTGTTTTGCATTGCCTTGGGTCAGATTGGATTCAAGTTGCATTTTTAAATTAAATGTAAATTTCGCTGGATATCTAATGTGTAAGTTGAGTCGGTATATATGATTTGGCTCAGCCCAGGACGTGCTGCGGCTAGTGGAATTCATAGTTCGGTATTTATCGAATTATGCACTTCGCTATGGTGTGGGTTAGATATCCTAAAACAATAATGCTTGCGTTTCGATAACATCCAGCTCAAATTGCGCAGAGTTGAAGGTTTCAAAACGTTACGGACCTTTTGAGGTAACCGCTAGTTCAGAACCCATTTCGGAACTCAAATCGCAATTGTGTAAACCGGTCTTTTCGGATCGTTATTGCCGTGAACAAAATATATAATTGGAACCACCACAAGCCGCTACGAGCGAGCACATGAAATATAATTGAGTACTCACGTCGTAAAACTACGACGGATATCTATACTATAACTGTGATCGATCACTAAAACTATAACTAAAATTACAACAAAAGATGTTCCAATGCGCTCATATATACAAAAACCAGATGGTGCCATCACATAAAATATAACAACGATCGTTTTGGCGCAATACACCGCTGACTGATGCGAATTACCGGCTCGCGGACATATATGCTTTCTCTGTCTAACTTGAAACTGTAACTTTCCGAACCAAGCTTCGTTCGACTATTGTACGCCTAACAGATTTCTCGATGAACGAGAAATTCAGACTTATCATTCTTACTTACAAATCTTACAGCTGAATCGGGTCCTCTCATTTTGGGATAGATAGAATAGACGATCATAGCTACTGTTAGCGGCGGCTACGACCTTTAGCCCTGGGGCCGTTACAGATTTTTGGTGCCGAGACGGAAGGATATCCTAGATAGTCTGATACCTAGATATTCCTAGATATTCTAAAAGAATCAAGGTCTAACGCGTTACTTTTAAAAATAACACAACGTAGAAACGATTTTAAACAGTTCAGTTTTGTAAATAAGAAATAAGCAAAAAAAAGGGGCATTGTTTTCAGACGAGCTACGACTAGAAAAAAAAAACGTTAGTCGGGTAGCACGAGACGATAGCACGGGTTGACGACCCGAATGGCCGAGTCGGCAGTGACGCTGCCTACGAAACCGGGGGTCCCGGGTTCGAGTCCCGGTGGGGGCGAATGTTTGTTTGATGAGAGCGGTTGTTTGTACCCTGGGCATGGTTGTTTATCTATCTAAGTATATACGGGGAATCCTGGTTTGGGGCTAGATCAATGTATGTAAGGGGTGTCCAAGGTATTATTATTATTATTATTATTATTCACTTTCGCATACAAGTGAAATGGCGTCAGGGCAGGTGACGCAATTGTTATCTGAAATAGTGAATAGATTAGACAGTTTGGAAAGGGGTTCCAGCACGAGCAATGCTAGTAGGACTTCGGACAGACCGACTGACAGACAGGAACTAGAGACGTTTGAACAATCGGTAGAAAAACGTCAATCATGCATTGTGAAAATGACACAGAAGTTGCCGACATTCGATGGGCGGAGTTCGGAAAATCCGATGATTTTCTTAAGAGATTTAAAGGCTTATATTAACGTCTCGGGAGATAGTTCTAGGGCTTTGATATGGGCAACGGATAGTTTGGTAGGAATTGCAAAAGTTCGAATGAGCATATACAGAGACTCATGGCGAACCTATTCGGATTTTGAAAAAGATTTCAGAGAGGTATTCTGGGGTGATAATGAACAGGAATTAATTAAGCAAAGATTCCTAACTGCGAAGTTTGATTCTAAGAAAGGTCAAAGTATGGAAGAATTCTTTGCCTCTCAATTGAATAGCATATATGAGCTTACGATACCGTTTACTGATACGGAGAAAATCAACACGATTTTCAGACAGTTGCCGCGTGATATTCAGGTAGCGTTTTTTGCTAGAAAGGAGACTATGACCATACGGGATGCGGTCGAATTCCTTCGGCATTTAGAACGGAATGTCGATGGGGAATTAAGTGCGATACATGATTCGGAACCTATGAATACGAATAACGTGAGGCGGGATGGCTATATGCGTGGGCAATATCGAGCTATGCGGGTAAATACGTTACGTTATAACGCGATAAGTCGTAGTAATAATTATAACGCGGTAACGAAGGGGCGAAACGAATTTGGGACGCGTGGTCGCGGTTATTTTCGCGGTAGAGGCAGGCAGCCTAGGCCTAGCTTCAAGGCAATAAAGTTTCAGAGGGGCAATGATAGTTCAGGAGATACAGAGGCAGGGCAAAGTTCAAGTGACAGGAATAATGCGATAAGTCAGAATTCAAAAAACTAGTGGACTCGCGCGGGTCGTTCGCGCTCAGATATTTATTACGGTTCGGGTGGACAGCCGATCGAATTGGGAAAAAGCATAGACTGTATGATTTGTGTAATTTGGATTCGAACGTGGGTGTGAATGAATTTATTTAATTATTAGCGCATAAAGCGCACGGATATGCCGTGTGTTTAGAGGAAAAATCTAGATCAAATTATAGAGATCGAAATGACAGACGTTTACATACGATATTCAGAGACGACGATTCGACTGAGTGTGGGCGCGAGTTATGTAGTACTTTGACATTACCTGAGATAGATGTGCGTATTGGGAATATTGTTGTAAGGAGTTTGATTGATTCGGGGAGCGAAATCAGCGTAATAAGTCGGAGAGTGTACGAAGAAGTATGCAGTCAATTGGGAAAACCGACGGAAATACCGATTCCAAGTTTGAGAATCACAGGTGCGTTTGGAGTCAGTAAGGAAAAGGTTGATAAATTAGTAACGTTACCATTAACAATAGGTGAATGCGTTATCGATACTCCAATGCTAGTATTAACAAGGGTGCCTAAAGATTTAATTTTGGGGTTTGATTTTATACAACAGACGCGAGCCAGTTTAACGTGTGAGGGTAATAAGAGGCTAATTATACGAAGCGCCGGGCGGATGTGTGAAATACCATTAGGTACTGGTCCTAATCCGGAATCTTGCTGTTGTACAATGGAAGTACAGAACCAAGATACCTGTAGAAATATGATAGAGGAATATGTGAATAATTCATCAATACCTGTTGAACACAAAACAAGGTTATTGCCGGTGTTAAATAAACATGCAGAGTTGTTTAGCGATAGGATAGGTCGGACAAATAAATATATACATGAGATAAAAATGAGAGATGAAACGCCTTTCGTAAAACGAAGCTATCCCATACCGTTCGCATATCGCGATAAAGTAACAAAACGTTTGGAAGAGATGGAATTGATAGGTATTATTAGCAGGCAATCTACGGATTTCAGCAGTCCATTGACTTGTACATTAAAGAAAACGGGAGAGGTCCGTATTTTGCTAGATGCACGACAATTAAACACTGGAATGGTCGGGGAGGTTGAAACCACACCTTTAATGAGTGAGATATTGCAATCCGGGCGCCGGATAAATTACATAGGAGTTATTGATATCAAAGATGCGTATTTTTCTATACCATTATCAGACGAATCTAAACGATACACGGGTTTTGTATATCAAGGCAGAAGTTATGTTTACAACGTTTTACCTCAGGGGTTGAAAACCAGTGTGGGTTCATTTTCGAGGGCGATGGACTTAATTCTAGGGCCAGAGGTTAGGTCATATTGTTTAAATTTTGTTGACGATTTGGCAATTTTAACTGAGGGTGACTTCGAACAGCATTTGTCTCAAGTGGACACGGTTCTGAGTAAATTGAAAGACGCGGGCTTCACATGCAAACTAAAAAAATGCGAGTTTGCACAAAAAAAGGTCAAGTTATTGGGGCATATTTTGTCTACACAAGGTTTGCAGATGGACCCGGACAAAATTGAAACACTTAAATTATATCCGTCACCCAGAACTGTCAGGCAATTGAGGGCGTTTTTGGGGTTCATAAATTACTTTCGGAGGTTTATAAAAAATTTTGGAACATTAACACAGCCCTTGTACAATTTATTGCGGTCTGGAGTCAAGTTCGTCTGGAGTCTGCGCAGATGCAAAGTGCTTTTGACGAGATAAAAAATCAATTCTCAGAAAGTATAATTTTGAGTCAGCCATTGGCGGGAAAAACATATTATGTTCAATGTGACGCCAGCGCTATAGGAATTGGGGGTCATGTTTATCAGTTAGATGATTCGGGCCAGGAACTAATTATAGGGTTCTGTTCGCAGGCATTCAAGGGTGCCCAGACTAGATGGTCGGTCAGTGAACAGGAAATGTATGCAGTTATATACACTTTAAAGCGATTTGAGATATACTTGCGGGGAGAAAAGGTTATTATTAGAACTGATCATAAAAGTTTGACGTTCATTAAGTCGTGGACTTTATTGGGTGCACGCGTAACGAGGTGGATTATGTTTTTAGAGCAATTCGATTACGACATAGAATTTGTGCGAGGGACTGATAATCAAATTGCCGACACGCTAAGCAGGCAAATGGCGGGACCTGGAGGTATGAATGACAGTATAAATGTTCAGCCGGGAATATTCTGGTTTCAGGCATCGAATACCGCAAGTGTTATTTCGAGTTTACGGGACATTGCGAGATTACAAAGCGAAGATGAGCGGTTAAATCGAATTAGCGGTTGTATCAGACGTAATGTGGTAGATACCGGAACGAGAGGTTTTGGAAATTACAAGCTAGTAGGTGATACGTTATATTTTCACGTGCCGAAGCGGAACGTACAGTTGCTAGTAATTCCGAAATCACTACAGGAGGAACTAATTTTACACATACATGAAGAAATAGGTCACTACGGCAGATATAAAATATTAGCACTGATGAAGGACAGATATTATTTTCTTCATATGAGTAGGGTGATAAGCGCGGTGATAAGAAGTTGTGACATATGTCAAAAGGTCAAACCTAGTACTAACAATACCGTTGGTCCTTGTACACCGGTGTTGGCGGAAAGGTTGGGTGAGAAAGTTTTCTCGGACCTTTATGGGCCATTGCCCGTTGGTAAATTCGGATATCAATATATATATGTGATTCAAGACGTGTACAGTAAAGTAATAAAATTATATCCAATGCGAAAAGCGACAGGTAGGAGCGTGCTCGCTTGTACAAAGAGATTTCATAGGGAGATACCTATCGAAACTATAATTACGGACTCAGGACCACAGTTCATATCGAAAGTTTGGGAATTTGGACTCAAACAGCTGGGGATTCGGGTCACTCATACGTCGGTGTATTGTCCAAATTCTAATAGCGTAGAAAGAGTGAATCGCGAGCTAGGTCGGCTGATTAGGACTTATTGCGGCGGAAGTAATCGTAGTTGGGTAGACGTGTTACCGGACATTCAGAATTGCTATAATAATATCGAACACACAAGCACAGGCTTTGCGCCTAATGAGTTAGCGTTTGGTAGGCGGGAACCGTTAACTATTGACAAGGAATTAGGCGATGAATGGTTATTAGGCCATAGTGTGCGAGATTCGGAACAGGTGCGGAATGTAGCGATAGAAAACTCTAAAAGTTCTAGTGAACGACGTAAGCGACAGGCGGACAAACGGCGTAAGTTAGAAGTCTATCGTATAGGTGATTATGTGAAACTTAAGACCTTTGTGCGTTCAAATAAAGAACATAAAATCATGCGGAAATTTTCGTTGTTGTATAAAGGGCCTTATGTTATTTCGGCAGTGGTATATCCTAACTGTTATACGTTAGTAGATCCGGGTTCAAATGAGATATTGGGTAACTTCAATACTATAAATATAGCCAGGTATTATGTGAGGACGAATAAGGGCGTAGATAAATAAGATAGTGTATAAAGGTTATATAATTAAGCTGTAAGCTGTGAATTTGAGTAACTACTTTGTAGATTTAAGGATCTTGCATGGTTTGGAAACAAAAACAAAAAAAAAAAAACAAAAAAAAAAAAAAAAACAATTTGTATATATATAGTAATACGAATTAGGATAAATTGCGGGTAAGCGAGGTTGTATAGTAAGATAGATAAATGAGATAAGACAGGAGAGAACTCAATCGAGTTGTGTAAATATTATATACATAATTGACAGATTCATCGGTCGGTGTACATGATTTGAGATGTCCGAACATATAGAGTAGATATGTACAAAGTATGGGTAGCATAGTGGTAATGAGATCCTTGCGCCATGTTAACTGAGATAAACAGTGTCTCAAGGTCTGGGAGGGGGCTGTAATGGTACACGAGAGTCGGTACATTAGATACTTCATTCTGCGTGATAGAGGGCTAGCCCAACGCCGCGCTGTTTTGAATACGAGAATCGGTTCAGATAACGTTTGAGGGTTTTGCATAGCTTACTGGCAAAGTTCGCAAAAAAGACGCGTGGGTTGATTCGTGGAAGTTTTCAGGCCAAGTTTTTTTTGTCGCATTCCTGCGAGATGTGTAGAAATCAGAGCCGATTTGGCTGCGCGTTGAATAAAATTATGAATAACTAAATAATGAAAGGTTATTATGGAACGGAGAAAGCTATTATGTTGATTGCAAATATACAATTGCGATTGAGGTATGAGATGGAGGGTCTGACACCTCTATTTTGAATATCATTCTAGAGGTCTTTGCCACGCGCGTCTTGCGGTCGGGAAATGCTTAATTAATCGCAACAAGCTTTTATTGGTCAGCGATCAACAGATTCTGTGTATCGGCAGTACCAAATGATTTGAGTGATAACCTACGGTTGATCATAGTGAATATGCGTACACACAATTTGTAGAACGGCGGATCTGCATGGCATGGCTGAAATTGGACCCTGTGTAGTTAGTGATAAGAAGCTTCGCTTGGGCAGAGCGTATTTGCAAAGGACGCATGTGGGGCATATAAATACCAGAGCGTGGGAGGGGAATTCATTCAGTCTCAGCGTCTAGCTACTGTGACAGTCCCCTCACGAGTTCTAAACAGTTTTGGCTGCCGTGTTACGCGTCAGAACTATACGAATTGGTGATTGCGAAGTTTCAGTGGGTTTTCGTGAGTGTCTGAAGCGCCGAGATTTACCTCGGTTCCTAACCTTTATATCAACCTACCCCTAATTCCAAAACTATCCTTGGGTCGTTAGGAAAGAACTTTTAAGTCAATGTATCTGAGTCTGAGTCTGGGCTTGGAGCGACCCTAAATTCCTTTTTCCTTCACCATAGGGTTCCTGGATTGGCTCTTAGGATATTCGCGGGCTAATCCTCTCCTCATTCCTTCGACTAGCGAGCTTTGTAATTCCCACACACACAGTCGTTAAACATTCAAGCACATTCAAATCAAACTCAACCATTTTCGAGTGGTGTCGATAATGGACGTGGTATAACACTAGGTTTTTAGACTAGGCTAGACAGGAGTTTAGTTGCGGCTAAACCTAGGTTGTCAGGGCATAGGGAGACTGTTTGATCGATGAGGTTCCGCGGATGGAAATAACAAATTCAGAACAAAGTTAAACCGGTGTCAACACAGTTAACATATACTGTTGATATTTTGACATTTGAGTGTTGTCGGGGACGCGCGAAGAGATCAATTTACAGTCTAAAGTTCATTGTTTAGGTCCGGGTAGGTGTTTTGCATTGCCTTGGGTCAGATTGGATTCAAGTTGCATTTTTAAATTAAATGTAAATTTCGCTGGATATCTAATGTGTAAGTTGAGTCGGTATATATGATTTGGCTCAGCCCAGGACGTGCTGCGGCTAGTGGAATTCATAGTTCGGTATTTATCGAATTATGCACTTCGCTATGGTGTGGGTTAGATATCCTAAAACAATAATGCTTGCGTTTCGATAACATCCAGCTCAAATTGCGCAGAGTTGAAGGTTTCAAAACGTTACGGACCTTTTGAGGTAACCGCTAGTTCAGAACCCATTTCGGAACTCAAATCGCAATTGTGTAAACCGGTCTTTTCGGATCGTTATTGCCGTGAACAAAATATATAATTGGAACCACCACAAGCCGCTACGAGCGAGCACATGAAATATAATTGAGTACTCACGTCGTAAAACTACGACGGATATCTATACTATAACTGTGATCGATCACTAAAACTATAACTAAAATTACAACAAAAGATGTTCCAATGCGCTCATATATACAAAAACCAGATGGTGCCATCACATAAAATATAACAACGATCGTTTTGGCGCAATACACCGCTGACTGATGCGAATTACCGGCTCGCGGACATATATGCTTTCTCTGTCTAACTTGAAACTGTAACTTTCCGAACCAAGCTTCGTTCGACTATTGTACGCCTAACAGATTTCTCGATGAACGAGAAATTCAGACTTATCATTCTTACTTACAAATCTTACAGCTGAATCGGGTCCTCTCATTTTGGGATAGATAGAATAGACGATCATAGCTACTGTTAGCGGCGGCTACGACCTTTAGCCCTGGGGCCGTTACACGGCCTTTTCCTGTATCTCTAACATCAATCGCAATTGACAATTCGACCAAACACCGTGACCGAGAATAACCGTGTTCTGTGGCTCAAGCAGGAATCATTACCAGAGCAAAAAAGTGTCGGAGTTCAAAAAAAAATTACCTTATGACATTGTGTATAAGAGTCACTGAAAGTTCGATTCGCATACTTTTTGGACGCGCTATTGTTCTGCTTGCTACACTGATTAGTCGATTTGGAAAATTAAAAAGTATTGCAATTGATTTCGGAGATACAGGATAAGTGTATTCACTTTGTTAAATGTGACTGTAGGATCATTATGTATTCCTGCAGGTCTATTGGCGAAACCTTTTTGAGATTACAGCCGTGAGTATTAGAATAAACGACGATAGATGAACAACACTTACCCTATCTTTAATAGCGCAATGTAAGTCAAGAAAGTCGCTGTATCTTCTGTAAATATGCCACAGCTCCTTGTCCGACAGACGTGTTACTGCGATAGCGTAGATCCCAAAAGGACGGCCCTTTTCTTGGACTAAAGCTGTGAAATTATGATAGTTGGTTGGACCATTTTTGTGAATGATTGCTGAAAACAATAAACAACAAATGTGTAATTGAAGCATACCTGTTTCAATAATACATGCAGAAAGTGGGGATTGCAGGCTTTTTGTATTTATGTTTGAATGCGAAAGCGACAGACTGCTCGAATTCGTTGATGACAGGTTCGATGATCCTGAAATGAAAGAAGTACCATTAGTAAAGCAACCAGCGAAAAAGATGCACTAGTGACCGACCGAAACTGGATTTTCAGCCTTCTGTCCTAGTTTCGGCAGAAACCGAAATCGAAACTTTTTAAACTTGGGGAAATGTTCACTACTCTCTGAAATGATGGGATTTAACTTATGGGCATTTCTTGGACAACCTAAGAACCTCTCTTAATGTATGTTGTACTACGTGTTATTTGAAATTATCGAAATTTGTTTGTGCTTAATAGATCAAAAACATGTCCAGCGCAGTTGTCGGCGTACAACATACAGTTTGTATTTGTTTCGGCCGAATATTTGGCCAGTTTTAGGCCGAAACCGATACTTTGGCCGAAAACTCTTTTTTAGCCGGTCTTTAAAATGCACATCCGGCTTGCAAGAGATAATTGGCTAGTTTCGGCTTTGTACAGCATCGTATCTATCAGTGTCTGTGTAACTTTTTGCGTTTTGAATCGCTTTCGGAAGCTCGACCCAAAATGCAGTTGCAGAATTGGATGACACAATGATCCCATAACATCGCTAAAAGGGATCATAGATATCCTGGTGAAGTAGTGGCAATAGCAGTATGGCGAGCAGACGGCCAACCTCCAGTAATAGAGACAAAAATAATAATTCACCAGTTAAAATATTAAAAATCCCGATAATATGCCACATTTCTTCCTCCAGATCAGGATGCGAAGGTCGTCTACATTTTGTTTACCTGGATGAAATCACAATTTCAGTTATTTTGATTTGCAACACAACCCGCTGGAGCGATTTCTGAATTAAAAAATGCCTAAGCTAGAAGGTCGCCCTTCAAATAAATGAATAATAATAATGTAGCCCATCAATGTCCCGACCGAGGGACACGGGTCTTTACCCGGATACGAGTAAGATTGAGCCATACTCTAACACCCTGGCTCAGTGCCGGTTGTTGGAGGGGTGTCGGGCTAGTGGCCAACGCGACTATCAGAAGTTATTAAGCTGCCCTATTATGGCCTCTGACATCACTTTACGACTACTACCACTGGGTTACGATAGTAGCCGGGACCTACATCTTAACGTGTCATCCAAAACACGGAAGCGTCCGAAACAAATGCCAGATAGAACGGACACCCTTCCAGTGCCCGTCTCGGCCAGATGTTGCTACCCGCACGATCGTTTCCGATGTGCGAATATCGGTAGGCCACGGACGCTTCTTTTAAAAACAAACATATTGTTTTATATATAATACCAGTTTCGAGAAAAAACATATAAACGTAAAAAAAAGAAAACAGAATTTGGTGGTTCCCAATTCCTCTCCTTATTTTGAGGTCGGTTATAAAGATGAATTACCTGAGCTTTCGTTGACCATCCGTTGCGAAGTGTTGCCGACAATATCGGACCTGGACCTGTTATGTCTCGGTAGTCCCGGGACTGGCAGTGTGTCACCTGTGAAACCATTCAACACCACGACGTCATAAGCCGGTTCAGTATAGGAACCTAAACTAATCCGCAAAATTACCATTCCGGAAATGGTTACCATGGTGATGTTCATGTTTTGAACCTATATAATCTGAATCGCTTAAAGGTTGTGGTAACCCCCAAGCCTAAATCTAAATGTCGTAAACCATACGTTGTATGAAAACTATAACATACACATATAATATGCCCAACTAATCCTAAATGTCCACATGGTGTATCTGTAGGAAAGATCTTCCATTGGGTAAAATATCATTGCTTTTATTTTAGGAATTGAATCAACTCTATCCCTAGCATCAACCAAGAAATGGCCATGCCATTTAAGAGATAGGATATAGGATGGATTTACCTAAATATAATATAATTAAATTGTATGGAAGCCGCTTCTAAAAAACAATATTTTTAAAATAAACTCCGGAAATCCGGGGATGCATTACTAATCGGATCCATAGATGCGAGAAATAAAATTAACCAAACGCTAATTACAATAATTTTTAATAATTATGTCGATTCCAGAATTCCAGAATTTTCTCAATCGATACCCAAGTGCATTCCATACTAGCAACATCTGAACCTCGGTAAATATACATCCGACTCTATAATCTGTGGCTCAAGCAGGAATGATTACCAGTGAACAAGTTTTCGAGTCAAGATAAAATGAACATTATGTCATTGTACATAACAGTCACCGACATTTCGATTCGCATACTTTTTCGACGCATAATTATTCCTGCTTCCTACATAGGACACAAAATTTGTCGATCCCGGAATCGCGGGATTTCTTCGCTACAAAAGTGCATTCCATAATAGCCAACACCTCAACATTAGGTAAATATGCATCCTATTATCCGATCTCTTATTACTGACTACGGCCACAATTAACTACAAGTATATTCTACATCTTCAATCTCCATTAGCTGCGGCGATAAGCTAGCCCACTGTCACGCAAAATGGAGTGTTTAATAACTGGCTATAAGTGGGCAAAATTTTGCCCCTGCCTCCCCGTATGGAATAAGGCGTGACGTTGTGTTTGTTTTGTTAGGACAAGTAAAACTCTATAATACATGACTATACTAATCTAACTACTTAAGATGGACTAAACAGGCGAAAATTTAGGCTTCCGCCCACGGGACTACTCGATGGCGACTCCGGTTTGATACGCAAGTCGCCACCATACAACTTCGATGGGTCGACGACGCGTTTGACCTCAGACCGTGTACGAACACCAATGAAATTGTAAAGCGGCAATTTACGGCGACGCAGTATAGCATACTGCGTCGCCGTAAATTACAGCCTTTTGTAAATCTTAAGTAACTTGAAATAGGAGTATTAAAGCAGATTGTTTCTTAATACCAGCTTGTTGATCATGTTCATGAGTGTCACCAGGGATTCGTTAACGTACCTATATTTGTATAATAGACGCCAAACATCTTGAACAAAATGTGACGTGGTGGGGGAAAGTTTGCGCATGTACAATTACGTGCAAAAAAATCGGCGCATTTGAAATTCTCATTCCTACGTCTACAATTTAATTCCTTCTTTAGAGGTAGATCAATTTTGTATGTGTGTTCGGAAATGCTTCAAATGGAAATGCACATGGAAATGCACATGCATGAGACAAGAAGTAGGTACATGTGCTGAGTCCAACTAGATTTAATGGTTTGTGGGTATGACTATCAAAATAAAACTATACTTAATTAGCGATATTTGTCGGCTTTATTGGTAAATAACTAAACTTAGTCTTGAGGTAAATAAGATATGCCTTCCATCAAGTCGTAACCTTGTCCAGTAGAAGCAGAGCTTGTGCTAGGTCTTGGTTCTTCGTCATCGAAATTTTCATAATCAGAATCAATCTCGTCCTCATCATCATC
Organism: Argyresthia goedartella; assembly: GCA_949825045.1. Taxonomy (NCBI): domain Eukaryota; kingdom Metazoa; phylum Arthropoda; class Insecta; order Lepidoptera; family Argyresthiidae; genus Argyresthia; species Argyresthia goedartella. The sequence continues at coordinate 11,608,749 of OX463820.1, read as the reverse complement.
GTCATCATCATCCTCCGAGTCGCTGTCATCACCAACCAAAATAATAAATTGGTCAGTTACCAAATCTACGATATGGAACTAGCATGCGATGAGTCGACATAGGACTCGTCTGTGTAAATTATTGGTCTTCTTTCTTCCCTGTACTTGCGAATTTTTTGAAGATATTCGATTCGCAGTAATCGGATATTGTTCTTCTCGATCAATATTTTGCGATTGTTTTCTGTTTTCTTCCATCGAAAACCTAATCCATGTAAAATTCTTCGTAAACTGGTTACGGATCCGTTAAAATCTATGTCTTCCTTTAATTTTTTACGGAGTTTTACGGCTGTAGGTAATTCACCATCCGTTACGTGGAAATTATGTATGCACCTTTTGATGACTGATTGATCGAAACTGTCAATTTCGGTGACTTTTTTCTTCCCACTTCTTTTCTTCCCCGGAGTCCGGAACACCTTGAGCAAGTCGGAGTTTTTACAATCGCTGATTATTCTTCTTACCGTACTCACCGATGTTTTAGTTGCTTCCGATGTCTGTTTCACGGTTTCAATATCAGGTGTTCCTTCTCTCTTTAAAAGCAATATACATCGTATACCATCTTTCTGGCTTGCCTTTTTAAAACTACGTTCGGCCGTCGAGGCATTTTTAGCCGTAATTTCACTGCACGCAAGTGTATTGGGTAGCGACGAGACGTGAACTCAAAGCGGGAAGCGATGGTCGACTGATCTACCAATAGCGTGGCTTGGCGCGGTCGATGCGATGCTCCCTCCGCACGCCGCGCCCCGCACCGCATACCCAGGCCCTTAGAATCGGTTTCTGCGCATGCAAGGTCATTTGTTCAAGTTGTTTGGCGTCATTTATACCGTACCTATTTTGCTCGACAGAAAAGTCTCCCGAAGATATCGCAAAATCTGTTTTCCACAATATGTTTTATTTACAATTTCGCACCGGATTTGAATTTATGTCATCATCATAAGCCTGACAGGGATCCACCTGCTGAGTATTGTATAGGCTTCCTCATGTAGAAGCCATTCAACTCGGTCCGGTTATTAATTTATTATTATAGTAGTTTATGTGGCTGTTACATAATGAAAGGCATAAAATACCTTTACTGGGTTTATGAAATGAGCCGGTAGGCGACTTTCACAATAACATTAAACGAGTGTTTTAATGCCTTATTAATTATGTACAGTTACATGTACTTATTTATGCATACACATTTTGTAAGCTCTATAATGTGTTCAGGAACCGCATTGCGGCATTGATATTTAATTTCAAATAGAACATCATCTTGATTCATATTAGATTAGAAGTCAAATCTAATTGCTTTGTATTTTGGAGATGTTCGAAATTTGAATGCAATAAGAACATCGAATCGAATTGCATTAACAGTTTAACTTTAAGCTTTAACTAATTTGCGGTTTCTCAACGCATTATAGAGGTTTTATGATATGTGTGTAGATGAAAATATTAACTTATGTTGCCCTGTTAGTCCTCCATATGTAGATCGGTGAAGAGCATATAACATTTGAATTATATTCCTCTAAAAGTATGTTGAAGGTGATATAATGTGGTGATGAAATTATAACCACACCGCTGTAGTGGTGTTCTGCCCAGCCTTGAGAGCGAAGCGTAAGCTACGCGTATCAAACTCGAGTCGCCGAGTAGTCCCGGAAGGCCTATGGGAGATAACCAAGCTACTGAAATAAAAACAAAATACCACTAATTCGGCATTTCGGTAACGTATGGTTCTTGCAGATCGGGATCGTTCGCGCCAACGATCTAGGAAACGTATACGCTTTGTTCGGAATCTCCAGTTTGCTCTTCGTATTGTGGAACATCTTGGGGATCCCATGAAAGCAGTGCTTAACGAATTTCTTACATTTATCTGGGGACAGAGTGGACCGGGAAAGGTATTGTTTTATGGATGTGATAGGACTAAAGATTATATTTATGATAGTCATAGTACAAAGTTAAAACTTACCGCTATATTTTCTTCCATCCAGTTTTTCATCCTTCCTAGATTCGCTGAAAACGAAAGAAAATCGTTATCAAGGATGACATGTAAAAATATTTGGGTCTCTATTACCTCGAACGGGATTCGAACCCCGGATCTCTTGCTTCTGAATCACAACTTGAACACTGGGGCACAGAAATCGGAGACTCATATTATGCCCTCAATTTGTTTAATAGAAGAAAATATCCACATTATGATATTAACCTGGTTGCCCTGTCTCCCTCTTGATCATCCATCATGTAATCTGATTGCCAAGTTGGATCATCCTGAAACAGAAGCAAAAGATAATATACTACTCAAAATAAATCACTTCAGCAGTTGTGACTTTGAACAGCATATTATAGGAAGACCTTGTGCTTTGGAAGTTATTTACGAGTATCAGTATCACTTATCATTATCAATCAGTAATCTACTTGACAAGTGTAGTAATTTTGGTATCGAAGTAATTTTTAAATTCCCATTGATCTAAGAATTTTACTGACAAACACCGATATATTGATAGATCAGATTTTTTCTTTAAAATTTCCTCATTTTCAGGCTTATATTCTACATTTGTTATGGAAACCCAAATGTGCTAATTCCGACACGCACTTGGCCGGTTTTTTAAGAACTGTCAAAACTTTTTTGTAGTTGTATGGAATGAGGGTTTTCTGACTTCGTACTATCTGACAGCTGTTTAGACCTGACGCCTACGAGGCGCCGCCTGGTGGCAGAAAAAGTATCGAAAACCCTCATTAGGTTATGACGTCGTAGCACATTGTTGTCAAATTGTGGTATTTTACACAAACTTAACATAATATACCGTCACGCCTTTTCCCATACGGGGTGGCAGAGGCAAAACATGGGCACAACTTTTAGTCAGTTATTCAATACTCCACTTTGCGTAACAGGGGGCTAGCCCATCGCCGCAGCTATGGAGGTTGAAGGTTTCCTGGCGATGTTTTCCATCACCGTAAAGTACTTGAGATAAACTACTTATCGTATTGGTACATGGTAAGGACCGGATTCGAACCATCTCCTGCATGAGAAGCGAGCGTGAAACCACTAGACTACGGAGCTCTCTGCTCTGCTGCAAAATTATGTTTATAAAATAAAACGGCTGAAAATTTACAATTCTGATATTGACTACCCTTTTTGTTTATTCAACCTTCAACATTCGACATAACTTTGAGGGTTCCGCACCCGAAGGGTGCTAAACGAGAACCTACCCTGTCCGTCTGTCTGTCTGTCCGTCACCAGGCTCTATCTGATGAACCGTATTAGGTAGAGTTGAAATGTTCACAGAATATGTTTCTGTTGCCGCTACATCAACAATAGGCTGGTCCCCATAAAAGAGAGGTGTCTCAATATCCATGGCCCTGGAAATTAGCAAATCATCGCGTCATCTAGTAATCGTGTCAGCGGCGCAATTGGTTTAATCCACCATATTATGCAGGTTTGGTGCTAGGTTCAAAACCTAGTTCGGACAAATTTTTTTAATTTGTTGTTTCTTTGTCTTTCATGTGTGACCGATTTTTTATTATATTTGTTAGAACACCCAGTCCAGTAGGCAATTAATCACTAACCTCCAACGCATCATAGATACACTTCTGCAGATCGTCAAAGCAGGCGGCCGGGTTTTCAGTGAACTCCTCGCCTTCTGTGGTAATCTTCCTCACGAGCTCAGAGTAGCAGCTGTCGGGCAGGCCGAGCATGGCGGGTCGGTTGGCCGCGAGGTACGAGTCGCACAGCTCGAGCGCGGACGACCGCAGGTTGTCCATTACTGCTTTGGATGTGTGGCTGTCTGGGAGAAAGTGTTTTGAAGTTCATTGCACGGGTCACGCATCGGTCGCTGTTCTGGATGTTCTGTTCTGTTAATGTCGGAAGTCGAAACAGAGTAGGCTTATGTAATTCTGAAATGAAACTCAATTGAAAAATCTGCGCTCGAGACTACTGTGGTTTGGGGGACACAAGGGAAAATATTTGTTAAGGATCTGGCGCGGCGCCTGAGGGATAGAGGTTTTGACTACCTCTCTGGGGCATTTCTGATGCAAAGGATCTCCCTGGCTGTGCAGCGGGGAAATGCTGCCAGCTTCATGGGAACCTTAGCCTCGGCAATGTCCCGGGGTGGAGTATTCGGGTAATTGTTTCTTCTTGTGTTTTTATTTTATTTTTTATTTGTTAGTTGTTATTTTTACATTTAGATTTAAATTGACGAAACTCTTAAGCGTTGGAAAAAAAATATGTTGCACATCAATTAATTTATAAATATCTACGTAATAAAGAAATTTGGCTTTGAAAAAAAAATATATATAAAAAAACGACCAAACAGTGGCTCAAACAGGAATAATTACCAGTTTGAAAAGTGTTCGAGTTCAGATAAAATGAACCTTATGTAATTGTACCTAAGAGTCACTGACAGTTCTATTCGCATACTTTTTGGACGCGTAATTATTCCTGCTTTCTACAACACGATTATTTGACACGGGCTGTCTCGTGCTTCTCTCCCCTCCTTCATTACCGTACCCGAAGGGTGTCAAACGGGGCCCTATTACTAAGCTGTCTGTCTGTCCGTCCGTCTGTCACCGGGCTCTACCGGATCAACTGTGATAGGTAGAGAGCTGACATTTTCAGAGGGTGTATCATATAAAATAGTACAAGTATACTCTTGTATACTTGTACTATTTTTGATTCTTAAGAACCACTTTGCTATACAAAATAATAATCTTTTGATTATTTTGTTTAATTTGTTTATCGGTGAACTGAACTGGACTATCCCGATCTTATCGGAAAATATCTTTAATTGAGGATATCGAGTTTTTTTTTTACATTGCCTGTATTGTGTCCCACTGCTGGGCAAAGGCCAGAATTTCGAGCCCACACATCTCTAGACAGAGCTAGATTTACCCACTCTGGTTGGAACGTGTCCAGGTCATCCCGCCATCTCCTTCTGGGCCTTCCTCTGCGCCGGTGTCCGTCTATAGGCACTCATTCAGTGGCTATCCTCGCCCACCTGGCTGGGTGCATTCGACACACATGGCCTGCCCAGCTCCACTTCAGTTTGGCGGTCTGCACACCCACATCTGCGATGCCAGTTATGGAGCGCAGTACGGTGTTCTTAACGCGGTCTATTCGTTTTACACCTAAAATACTGCGCTCCATCGCTCGCTGGCAAACCTTAAGTTTGGACTTCTGTTGCTCGGTCAACGACCAGGTTTGTGCGCCGTAGGTTAGGATGGGCAGGATACACATGTCGACGAGTTTGCGCTTCAGGGACAGAGGAAGGCTGCCCTTCATTAGCTCTTTCATGGACCAGAAGCTCTTCCAGGCATTCGAAGTACGTCTTTCGATTTCCTTATCCTGCCTGTTTTCGAAGGATATATCTGGCCAAGTAGATGTACTCGTCGACATAGTGAATCTCCCGCCAATCAATAACTACCTTACGCTTTGCGCCGTTGGTCATCGAGTTTTTGGCTTGCCGTGCTCAGTTCCTGTAGCAAGTCTCCAGTTCCGCAGCCGATGGAGCAAACAGGACAATATCGTCGGCGAAGCGGAGGTTGTGTAGCCTTCTCTCACCGACGACAATCCCCTTATTTTGCCATGATGCTGCTAAGGTTTTGAAGACCTCTTCAAGTGTACTAGTGAACAGTTTTGGGGAGAGCGGATCGCCTTGCTTCACGCCATTCATTGAAGTTTAATGTCTGCTCTGCTATTGTTGTAAACGGATCTTAAAATGTTAACGTAGGTTGGGTCTATATTTTGGTTAAGCAAAGCTTGAAGAGTGAAATTGAAGAGTGTTTAAGACTGTCAAACGCTTTCGAATAGTCTACAAATGCAAGATAAAGCGGTTTGTTAAATTCCTGGTGTTTTTCAATTATCTGGCTGAGTGTTTGAAGATGATTAGTAGTTGAAAATCCAGGTCTGAATCCTGCCTGCTCAGGAGATTGGTTACTGTCTTGGTCTATAGTTTGTGATATCAGACTTGTCACCTTTTTTGTGGAGTAAGATTATATTAGAGTGACAAAATCTTTTTGGAAGTTTGCCAGTGTAAAGAATTGAATTGCAAAGGTTTGTTAAGTGGGGTAGCAGAACCGGTTTTCCTAATTTTAGTGCCTCCGTCGTAATACCGTCTTCTCCAGGTCTTTTGCCATACTTCATACTCGACAAAGCTCGATGAATCTCAAGGCCAGTTATTGGAGAGATAATATCTGGAGTAGGACGAGGGTACTGTGGTTGTTGATGAATCTGCATAAAGGTTCTTGTAGAATTTTGTGGAAATATCCATGACTTTATCCCTGCTTCCCTGTTTCTCGCCTTGTTCGTCTATTAAGCTGGTGATCCATGTTTTGCTGTTGTTGATACCTTGTTTGGCTGTTCGTAATGATCTGTTATTTTCTATTGCTATTTTAACCATTTTAGTATTAAAGTCTCGGAGGTCTTTGCGTATGCTGCGCTTCACTCTACGGTCCAATAGGTAGTATTCTGCGGAACATTTGGGTTTAGACTCCCTTTCATTTAAAAGAGCCTTTGTGAATGGTGTTAATTTGTTATTGTTTATTCGGGATTATTTTATAATGTTACTGGCTTTTTCTATTAAAATCTTTATTGTGTTATAAATATTTTCTGGGTCTTCTACGTCTATTTTCAAATCTTTAAAATAATTACTTAGTTCTAAGTTAAATTCTTCGCGATTATTTATTAATGAAGATTTTGTAAGTTTTTTAATTTTTTGTTTGAATATGTTTTTGTTGTGAATTTGGGTGTCAAAATCTACTCGTGCGCGTAAGGTCTATGATCGGAACAAAATTTGAATCTATTAAGGACGGATACATCCTTAATATCTGTTTGTTTTGAAGCTAGTACGAAATCTATTTCATTTTATGTTAAGTTATTTGTCATTATACAATTCATAATTGCTCATTCGAATTATAGAAAATAATATTAAGTTTTTTTAATTCAATGAGCACTTCCGGTTTCAATGAGCAGAGTTTCGTAAATCTGATTTGAAATCTGAATTTCAATACTTACATACTACATACACAAAACTATTTTTCAATGTTGCGATGTTCGGTCTTGAATGTAGTCCTATCTAGTATTTAATATTTTATTAACAAAAATGATAAAGGTATACTGGTACAAAATATAGCAATTTTACCTGAAAATAAAATTGTTATTATACATACTTACCTGGCTTTAAGCCTAATATTGAGAGTAGCATACTTGACTTCCTTTCCGGTGCGACGAAATTAGCCCCAAATAGCTCACTTCCTGTTTAAAACTCCTAAAATACATGTCATATCCGTTTTGAACCTCAGCAACATTGCGCGCGTAAAGTTTCAGAAATGGCGGCAATTGTAGCCAGCGTTATTGTGCGCGCTCAATTTTCAGGTCGTTGGCAACTCTAAGAATGTGTCACGATCATGCAATGCACAGTAATGTGCACATCAGGCAGCGATTTACCTAGGCTTAAAGCCAGGTAAGTATGTATAATAACAATTTAATTTTCAGGTAAAATTGCTATATTATACCTGACGTTACCTGGCTTTAAGCCTAATATTGAGTAGTGTTTGGTATCGACTGCTGAGTTAAAAACGCCAATGTGATATGACTAGGAGTTCATTTATGGAAACCTTATATAAATTATGATACTGAATGTGTATGCATCATCGTGTACGTGATGCAAAGATAAGCTGCGCAAATGCAACTCAAAAATAAGGCAAATAGATAGAAACAAACACAGACTTAAGAAAGGTCTGATGAAGTCATCTTTTGAGGCCAGCCGAGTTTTGGGCTGGCTAGGTTAGACTTGGTTAGTTAGTTTCTGGCTATTAAGACTCATCTGATCTATATGAATCTAAGAATATGCAAAGCTTTACAGTAGGTTTTCCCTTCAGTCAGCACTTAAGTACAAGTTCACCGAGATTGGTGCTCGGTGGTTGGCTGCTAGCTCGCCATTCACCTCGACGACTACCAAGACTGCAGTTGTGAGGTCAGGATATCAGGTCGGTCACCTGACCTACGAAACTCGGAGCTAGAGACGTAGGCGTGCCGAATCGAATACATGTGAAAATGAGTTATTATAATTTGTACCTTGCACAGACAGGGCCAATCTGATTTAAACACAAAACATTGATGAAATTAGTGATTAGCAGTAGGTATAATCAAATTACAATTGCTGTATTTTGAATTGGGAGTGCGCCTCCTGGATGCATTACCACTGATTATGTACTTCCACATATGATTGGTCTTTGCAAAAGACTGGCGAACAAGTCTGTAATCTGACTTTGATAATAAAGTTACTCAATTAATCTAAATACCTTTTCGTATCACTTCTGAAAAGAATAGCTAGATGTGGCTGATTCTATTAAAGGAGCTAGTGTGGCTATCTGACTAAACTGAAGATGCTTCTACAGTGGGCAAGCATAGAGAAAAAGACAAGTTTACGTGTAATAAGCATATTTGTAAATGCCTACAGTGAAGAATTTTAGTATCTATCGTATTCAATTATCATTGATCAGATACCTAATACAATCTGAACGCGTTTTCATTATTACCCGCAGCTGTGCAGACAACATTATGTGAAACCATGTTACCTAGGAGTGAACCATAAAAGTACATACTTCACTGGGATAATCCGGCGTGGTCATAACATTCATTAAAATAATAATGTGTAATGGATAAAAGTTTTGAAAAACAGTTCACTGGTAGAAATACCAGGTTGGTGTCCTAACATAACATAGCGTCACGCCTTTTCCCATACGGGGCGGCAGAGCCACAATGGCGCCCACGCTCAATATGCTAATGTATATCATGCTCAGTTCGATATTCAATACTCCATTGCTACTCACTTTATAATTATTATTCCTTTACTATGTAGGTACTCTACGGAACAGCTGTAGAAATATTAAGGAACTCTGCTTGTGGGCTGTATACCGCACCGGCCACATCCAAGACACATTATAGTTAGATTACCTCGATTTCGTCGACTTGGTTAAAGCTGCCCTTGCTGTTCGCTTGGGATATGTCGAAGTAAAGCGACTATTGAGAAACAACCAAATAAATAGTGGAGATGTGAAAAAAAAAAATATCACGATATATAATCTCAAATTTATACTAGTCTAGTCCTGAGAGACTCGAGGACTGTCATCAGCTCCTTTTGGCTAATATACTGAAAAGTGAATTCTTACAGCCACTTACCTAGTGAATTTTGAAGACCTGCGCTGTCCAGTGACACGTAGGTCATTTGTGAGAAGTAATGTAGATAACTTCTATATATGGCTCCGACAATATCCTGGTGGATAACTGTCTGAATAATATTAGCAGACTATATCTTTGGATAGTGAATCTGAAAGGTGACTGCTACAATGATAACTATCTGAAGCAGTGAAGTAGGCATATTGCCGACCATATCCTGCCGGATTGATGAAAGTAGTCGGGTTGAAAAACGACGGCTCTGTTGTGAGATTGTAACGCGTTGTTATATTAGGGGTTGGAGGAAATCAACTAGGTAGGTACTCAAAGTTCTTTAAAAATATGGTTTAACCACAGACTTGAATAGTAGGGACAGGGCACGGAGCGCTTGAAAGTGTCGCTACAAAAACAGTACAAAATCGGGAAAATTGTACTGTTTGCAATCAGTCGCGCTTGGACGGTGACAGCCGATTGACATATCGGCAGCAAAAACGAAAATGGTGAACTGCGACGTAAAAAGGTGTATATCATACCCAAATCGCAAAACACAAAAACAGGGAGTGTCGTATCACAAGTAAGTATTATATTTTCAATTACTATTGGCTTTAAATTGATTATCTATAAAATATTGTTCTCGAAAAGATCCTCAAACGAAAATCAACCATTCGACTGACGTAACTTTGTAGCGACGCGCGACGCACAGTGAAACTGCCCGCTTCCTATATTTGAAAAACGATCCGATTTGGTTATTTTTCTATTCGTAACGTCAAGATTACTATTCGTAGTGTCATTAGATTACTATTCGTAATGTCATTTGGTTACCCCCCCTATTTCAGTCAGTTAGAGTTTGTATTTCACTGTTTTCGTTTTAATTTACAAATGTAATTAATTATGTTTCGTCGTATTTACGTTGAAATACAAGGTACACTATCCGCGGTTTCCCATACTGGGTGACAGAGTCAATGTGCTCACTTTTAGTCTGAAAATGTGCTCACTTTTAGCCAGTTATGATGACAGGGGGTTAGTTGGGCATAGCCCAGCTATGGAGTGATAAAACAACACATAACATAACAAAGCGTCACGCCTTTTCCCATACGAGGTGGCAGAGGCACAACTGTAAATTAAATTTAGACAAGTAAATCTCGCAACAAGCTTTATATTATATCAGGAGTAAAAACTATTTTTGGCTCGAGTGAGTGCATTGAAACCCTCGCTCCCTTGGGATTCAAAAAATACTCCGATATAATCGCCCATAAAATAGTTCTTTAACACTCCCTTGGTCAACATTATACGTGGGGCGCACTGTAAGTTTCCGGAATGAATATGAAAAAATACTATTAAAGGTACAAAATTAATTTATTGTTTTTCAAAATAATCTCCCTTGGCGTCTATGCACTTTTTCATTCGATGAAACCAGTTTTGAAAACTTTTGTGCCACTCCTCTGTGGTGACCTCTGAAACGTGTTTTTCATACTCCTCGACAGCCTCTTCTGGTGATGAAAATCGTTGACCGCGTAATTGGTTCTTAATTTTTGGGAACAGAAAAAAGTCACAAGGTGCCAGGTCGGGACTGTATGCAGGATGACTCATGAGTTCTACATTTTTCGCCTTCAAAAAGTCGTTTGTCTGTCTGGCCGTGTGAGAACTAGCATTGTCGTGGTGCAGCATGATACGGCGTTTACGGTTATTTTTACGGAGTTCGTCAATAACTTCCGGCAAACAAATGGTCGTGTACCAGTCACTATTCACTGTACGACGATTCTCTAAAGCAACAGTAGCCACGTGTCCAGTTTTATTAAAAAAAGAAGCAATCATCCGCTTAGATGCACTTTTCACGCGCGCCACTTTGGTTGGTTTCGGCTCATCTTGAAAGACCCATACGCTCGATTGCTGCTTTGTTTTGGGATCGTAGCAATAAATCCATGTTTCGTCACCTGTTACTATGTCCCACACCAAATTTGACGCACCTTCGTTGAATCTGGTAAGCATGGCACTGCACCAAGTGACGCGGTCCGTTTTTTGAGCCTCGGTCAAGTTGTGTGGGATCCACCGTGAGCACAGCTTTCTCACACCCAAATGTTTGTGTAGGATTAATTGTATTTGACTCATGCCTATTTCTAAGGATGCGCGAATTTCATGGTAGGATGGAATCACATGAGTGTCTGTTTCAATCATACGGCGCACAGCATCGATGTTTTTGTTGGTCACAGCGGTGGACGGCCGACCATCGCGAGATTCGTCACTGAGATTGATACGACCACGCTTGAATTCTGCAAACCAGCTATAAACAGTTGTCTTGCATGGTGCTTCATTGCCAAAAGCTGTTTCAAGCCGAGCGATGCTCTGTTGAGCTGTCAAATTACACTTAAAATCGTAGAAAATCATACTACGAAAATTTTCCCGAGTTAAATCCATGTTGATGCAGACACACAATTTTTTAAATGGCGCCACAAGGTAAAAACAAAAGGCAGTCAGATGAAACAAACTGCATTCTACAGCCAAAGAGTTCTATTTTCAAATGTTGCAATAAATTTTTAAATATTGTTTATGTAAGTGGCCAGTTCCGGAAACTTACAGTGCGCCCTATGTATTATTACTTTTGATTCTAGTCATTCATGTAAACATATTACGTATTTTTGCCTTTACGATCAGTCGTTTTGGGTGATGGGTGTAATATTGTGTAAAATATTGTGTGGACTAAACTATTGATGACAGATATCGTTGGCTCGTTTTCATATAATAAAGATGACTTTTGAACCACGAGCAGGGAGGACTAAGTAATAATAATAAGTCTTGTGTTTTTCTTTTAAGTTTGATATTTGGTGAATTATTTTTTGTTTTAATGAGGGTATATACTTAAGGGTTTAGTTACAAATAAATGTGTAATATATAATAAATTGTACAAATGAAAGCCATGTTTTATTTAAATTATTCCATAGATAATAATTTTATTGTCACAATAATACCTACTGTAATGGTATACCTGGTATGGAACCGCTGGATTTCAGACTCCATTTTGCGTGAAATAGTGCTAGCCCGTCGCTGCAACAGAATAATATAAGGATAAATAATCTAACCGGATGTCCTAACGGTGATGGAAAACATCGTGAGGAAATCTTCATTACTCCGGCTTCATTACATTAGCTGCGGCGATGGGCTTGCCCCCTGACACGCAAGATAGAGTATTAAATCACTAGCTAAGTGGGCACAGACCGGCACAGTTGTGCCTCTGCCAGCCCGTATGGGAAAAGGCGTGACGCTATGTTACGCGTGTAATGTATTGCAAAATACTCTATTTTATACACGATGACTTAATCAGTGATATCAGGTACCAATTTTCATAACTTTTTCTATGATTAGGTATTTTATTACTTATAAACCAAAATCAAGATCTTAAATTCCAAGTCACGCTACTAATGTGTATCTGTGAGCTTACATCCTCTTTCATAATTTAACGGCAAAGACAAAAATGTATATGGCTATTTAATTATGTTTCAACTTTTTATTAATTAAACATGAGGTAATTGCGTGAGACCTCGCCCCTTAAGTAAAATTTTAGCTAGATATATTTTATTTCTACTCCTAATCACCGATTAAAAGTCACCGGGTATTTGAGAGTTATCCGTAGATCAACTTTCCTAATATTGTGTCTATACACCACAAATCGGAACGTGACCGAACGTGACGCCGTTACAATTTTTCGTACTGTCTTGGTTCCGACGAATTCCGACAGGGGCGCTATTTTTCTTAGCCTCAAAATGGTAAGAAATTGAGTACGGGAAGGCCTATCCTTAGTATTTATATCGATGGGTTTAACATATTAAAGGTAAGTCCAACACCACAATAAGAGCAGTTATGATTACCCTTTTACCCTTTGAGTATTGTATTATATAGATAGCCGGTCCTCCAGCCACATACCTAATGTTTAGAACTCCCTTTTAATCCATTAAAAGCAGCAGCGCTAAAATGGAAATAATTGATTTCGAAGCAAAGAAAGTTACATAAAGTAATTAGTATAAATGGAATATAAAATAGTGTTGATTTTATATTTCTTCACTGGTTTAAAAAGGGCTAAGATATCACGTAAATGAGTAAAACGTTACAATAAAACTGTAAGAAAATTGTTTGCCTCCACTCTGTCCGCCTCGTTCTACCAACATCAGGCGATGTTTCTGTATGAAAATGTCGCTTTGAACCTTGCACAGATGGAAACGTTGCAGAGACTGAGTTAGATCTCAAGTTTCGCCGGGATACTAGAAATGCACGACAACCAGCCATCAGATATCTACATCTTTGCGCAAGATGTTTAATTGAACCCCTCGCATAGACTGAGTCATTTCATACTCACACGAGCGTTTAGTAGCGATGTCCCCTTACGCGCAGGCACTACCGGCATAACCGCGAACGGCTGACGTAACTGCATGTCAATGTCGCTTTAAACCTTGCAGGTGGACTAAGTTGCAGAAACTGTATCAGCGGTTTATTACCATCGAAGATTGATCAACAGGTCACTTCACGAGGGAATTTCAATTTCTCTGTAGCCAAGCTGCGCTGATTGGTGTACTTATGGCGCTCAGACTGGGCTGCGGCACCTACATTTGGCTGCGGCTCGTAGTCGCCGCGTCGTCGTTCGCCTCCTGTCTCCCCTCCGCGCACGCACCAGCCTTGCGCAGGCTGGCGGCCCGGAGCACTCGCCGTATGCCGGCTCCGGGCGGCGGGGGCGCGTCACCGCTGCGCGCGGGCGCGGGCTAAGTGTAGCGGGCAGCCAGCAGCGCAAGGGCTCACCTTCTCTACTCGCCTTGCTCTGGAGGTCGAACTCACAAAAATGCACGCAGTCGCCGTGTCGTCGTTTGCCTCCTGCTTCCCCTCCGCGCGCGCGCCAGCCTTGCGCAGGCTGGCAGCCCGGAGCGCTAGCCGGGCTCCGGGCGGCGGGGGCGCGACACCGCTGCGCGCGGGCGCGGGCTAACAGTTGCGGGGAGCCCTTTGCACAAGGGCTTGCCTCCTCTGTTTGCCTTGCTCTGGAGGTCAAACTCACGAAATATCTCCAGGTTTCTCCTTCCTCGGACTTAAAATCTGTAAAATTGGGATTAGTTATGGAATATCCACCGAGGGCAAAATCTTGCACGAGGTTACCATTACGCGATGGTCGTGAATGCATTGAGTATAGTTTGAGTAGAGATCCACTCGTCCAACGTCAATATTTCGCAATTGATAAGAATCGATTTTATTATATTCCCCCTCGGAAGACATCTCGTTGATTGTATTACATACCTTATCCCTGTAGCCGGAATCTGCTTGGTGCTCAACAAGCCAAGACATGACCGTCGAAAATATCCCTTTTTGCGCCTCCTTCTGCTTGATCAAACCATGTGGTACTACCATGGGCGGTCACTACGTTCCCGCCAAGTATGATTGCCATCTAAGGACTTGGCGCACTCGAGTTCATTGAACTCCAGCACAGAACAATAAAAGTTTGTATCTCATGCGAACGGCAAATACCTAATCTGATTGGATTGGATTTACTTATGATTTTCTCGGCGTGAGATTCGGATGAATGCAATGTTTGTACTTTCGAGGGTAGTTACAAATAGCTACTTATAAATATCACTCCTATATCAAAGGGAGTGATATTCCTAACAAATTCAATGTCAGAATTAAACATATCTTATTGCGAGATTGTGTGAGTTACTAAACAATTCATCACTCGATCTGTTTAGCATACGATCATGCATTGCCGAGATGTTACTAGCTGAAACTTGGAACGATTTTTCCAGATTACTTGTTTTTGAATTCTTTCTTACTCCCCCGAAGTCTTCTCCTCCGGCTGCTCCTCCTCTCCGGAGACGTGGAAGTGGAACTGCTGTAGCGATCACTCCTCGATGATTCACTACGCGGGGCTATCTACCGCGGTTTTTATTAAACGGATTATTTTTTGCTGTTACACTGAACAATTAATAACCGTAACAAAATTCCAAGGATATTTCGAAAAGTAACTTGGAATATTTTCAAATTTGTTAAACACGTGCGCACGGAAAGAAATCCAAAACGCCAATGACCTGAAAATTGAGCGCGCACAATAACGCTGGCTACAATTGCCGCCATTTCTGAAACTTTACGCGCGCAATGTTGCTGAGGTTCAAAACGGATATGACATGTATTTTAGGAGTTTTAAACAGGAAGTGAGCTATTTGGGGCTAATTTCGTCGCACCGGAAAGGAAGTCAAGTATGCTACTCTCAATATTAGGCTTAAAGCCAGGTAACGTCAGGTATAATACTGTCGTTTTACGTTTTTCCGTGTACAATGGTATAAGAGTTTCGTTCATCTGAGGTATGGAATCCTTTGTGTGCGTGTCCGTCGCCCTACTCGCACTTGAACTTTTTTTTCTTCTCCTAATGCCCATGTCACAGAGTAATCTAGTGTGAGGACAGAACCATTGTATTTGCCTGTATATTTAGGTTCAGTTATAAGTATAGTATTTGTGGTTTTTAGTAGACTTACCAGCTTCGCTCATTTCTATTTCCAAACAGTACTGCGCGTTTGATCGCCACGCCGTCGACTCGCTGAGAAACTTGAGCGACCTTGTAACCTCTTCGGATACTTTCTCAGCATTGGCAGTGTTGTTTAGCCCTGGAATAAGCAAAACTATAGTTGAGTTATTTCGCCTTTTTAACCCCCGACGAAAAAGAGGGGTGATATACCTTAGTTTGAAGCATCTGACTGTCTGTCTTACAGAGACACACACGCACGCACACACACGCAGGCAGACGTGTGTGTGTGTGTCTGTGTCAGTCCGTTGCACCCTATCGTTCAAACGGGTGGACGGCTTTTAAATGATAGTAGATTTCCCTACGATGGTTCTCAGCCATGTTTTATTGAAATCGGTTCAGTGGTTCAAAAGTTATCAGTTCAACAGGTACCGAGTGAACCAAATATTCAACCGACTTGAAAAAGGAGGAGGTATGTTTGTTACCCGATTATTCCGTCAATTATGAATCGATTTTGATGACTCTTGTTTTGAATGGTAGGTCATATTTCAGAGGTGGTCCCATACTAATTTTATCAAAAGTGATTTAGCGCCTTTTGAAAAAATCAACAAAAACAAAAAATATATACACAGATGACGTTTTGATTTGTGGTTCTGTGCAGCAAAAGTTTTGATGAGGACTTTTCATTTACATGGACTTCACTTGTCCCGACGGGGGAAGAAGAAATAGGGCTTGAACTTCAAGGCGGATAAGTTTTTAACTTGGTGAATTATTTTTGTAAGGATTCATTAATATGTCGAGGGTGTTTTTTGATAGTTTTTTTTTACTGACGGTGAGGATTCCACAATCTTAGAGCCATCTGTGGCTCAAGCAGGAATAATTACCAGAGTGAAGAAGTGTTCGAGTTCAGATAAAATGAATCTTATGTCATTTTACATAAGAGTCACTGACAGTTCGATTCGCATACTTTTTCGACGCGTAATTATTCCTGCTTCCTACACTGCACACGGGGATACGCGACGACCGCGCCGTCTGCGACTCGAGTTTGATACGCATGAACATGGATGTCAAACGTGTCGTCGTCGCGTACCCCATGTGCGGCTGGCCTTACTGTCCCGCTGACGCCGTGTCATTGCTAGCGTCATGTCATACTGGCGACTTCTGTTGCCATGCCATGCCAAGCTAATTTATATTCATGTTAAAACCTAACTGTCAAAAAAGCGGTGAAGTGCGCTTTGGACCTACCCACGAAGGTTTCCGTATTCCGATCATCGTGCAAGAAAAAACGCTAAAAATACGTTTCGTATATAATTTCCGTAATAAAGCGGGAAATCGTGTGACACAAAGCAAGTAGACTATCTTCGAACTACCGCCCGCCGCCGCCTTTCGCCCTGGTCAGTTAACTGCTGTTTTAGAATATACCTACCTACCTACCTGTGTTATAAACTTGTCTCATTGTTTCATCCCGAAAACATGCTTGTTTATTATTATTTGTAATCCATTTTCAATTCAATTGATGTCTGGTTTATTTAAGTACTTCGAGTAAATCTGAGTTATTTGTAAACAACATACCTACTCAGTTGAACTCGTATTTATTGGTTTGTGTAATTTCTTTATTGTACCACACAAAACAGATATACAATTAACTTACACCGATCGGAGTAAGACCTGCGCGTACAATAAAAAATAATAGTTATATTACTTACTTTATAGGTACAGTCTGGGAGCCGATTGGCTGGGCCGACCTGCATACTGGTTTATTGTGCGAGCCGGCCCGGCTAGTTTGGGTTTCGGACTGTACACACATGCTTATAATAGTTATATTGGGTACTTACTTTATAGGTACAGTCTGGGACCCGATTGGCTGGGCCGGCCTGCATACTAATTTGGTGTGCATACTAATTTAACTTAGCCGGGCCGGCCAGTTTGGGTTTTGGACTGTACACATATACTTATAAGTTTATAAACTTAACTACCTACCTGGTTTATTAAGACGTAAGTGTAATTCTCCAATGTGGAATGAGCGGTCTCCCCTACCACAGGTTTTTATTAACTTAAAAGGGGAGTCCCACGACCTGTGCTGCTGTACTTATTGAAATAAACTAATTTTCAATTTTTTGTACATCGAGACATCCTTTAATTTGTAAATAGCACGTAGTTAATTATTTGTTGATGTAGCCTTGTAGACGATTGTTAAGTATATGTAAATATCTAAAGTAATAAAGCCATTTGGAATTGGAATTTGAAATTAGCTGCAACAGAAATACACTTTCTGTGAAAATTTAACTCTCTTCATAGGTAGAGAGTTAAAACTTAGGGCCGAGCTAAGTATATCTAATGAACTGTTTATCGGATAGAGCCGGCTGACGGACAGACGGACAGCGGAGGCTCAGTAAAAGGGCCCGTTTGGCACCCTTCGGGTACGGAACTCTGTCCAAGTATTTACATACATATAAGACACACATAAGGGTATACCTTCTTGGGGTCCCAACGTAGCTCGCCTAGCATGAATGATTCTAGCCAAATACTGAAGCGAGGACAGCTTCTGACGATCTTGGATCTCCCATTCGCCCGCACTGTCTTTGGAATGCTGAAAAATATTTGTTTAATTATTAACATTTAATGTGCACCAGTACTTGTACCAAACAAGTTTTAAAACTTGAATTAACATAGTAGGTTGTGGATGTTTGATACTATTTACTGTTATTGTTAGTTAATAAGCACAACCTATTATTAAACGAGATCTAAAAATCAATCTGTGGGACTTTCCCCTCTTCTCCCACAGTGGTCCAATGTAGAGAAAAGGCAAAAAAAATACCAAAATTTGCATATTTGCAAAAATCTCGTTATTGCAATTCACGAAGTCAACTGGGCTTTACTTGTGTGGGTAGTGTACGTGTCTGACAGAGCTATCAGTCTCGAACGTGCGAGAGCGAGAGCGCGTATACAGATGCGCGTTTACCACAAGTAAAGCCCAGTTGACTTCGTGATTTGCAAGAACTATAATGAAGAACGTAGACTTTGACTTTGTATTTCAGGACGGCGTCGAAAGTTCTGCTCTCAGACTGCTAGAAGAAGCGTTGGGTATCCGCGGCTTTTGGCTTACGCTCTCTACTACTTCTACCTTCTATTAAAAGAGATCTAAAAATTACTTTTAGCTGAGGCGCAGACTGCTCCTACCTTTTATTAAGAGAGATCTAAAAAATAATCTGTGGGAGTATTCTCCCACAGTGGTTAGATATAGAGGAGATGCAAAGAATATGTAACGTTCACTAAGAATATGTTAATATCTACAGTGATAAAGAATTTTTTACTTGACTTCAGGCGAAATAATGAACTGAAAATAGGCTACTTTTTATCTTTACGGTGCCTTCGGTCTAATAGTTAAGCCTTCGACATCCACTTGGACGTGTGGAAGCCACTGAACTAACTATATATGACGTTGTATTTCATACCTATCCTAAGTACAATATCCTATTGTCGGGCCACAGGTGACGATTATGTCTGTGTCTAAAGGATTAATTTGTTGTTAGTAAATATCAAACCACTCACCAGTTTCTGTATATCCTTATCCACCAACTCCAGTGTCGCGTCTAGTTCCTCCGCATCGCCGCTGCATCTCACAACCAGAAGGAACAGCTCCGACGACAAGCCCGTGTCGCGACAGCACTGGAAAATATCGGTATTAGGGTTCCGTACGTCAAAAGGAAAAACCAGCCAAGTACGAGTCTGAGTTGCATACGAATGCACTAGAATTACTGCAACATCTGCTACCTGCATTGACAATATATTTACTGACATTACGCCCATTTTCAAATCGGTCATCAATAAATTAACCTCTGATCACTCTGGTCAGATAGGTATATTCAATATTAAAATAAAAAAGGACCAAAAAGAGGATATTACATGTGTGCCCGTTAGTGACACTCGGCTTGAACACTACAGGAATAATATTTTAGATAAACTATGGGAAATACCATACAGTGACGATCCAAATTTGTTGTACAACTCAGTATTTAACCTTGTCAAAAATGAATATGATACGGTATTTAAATCAAAAACTATAAAAGTTAATAACAAAGCTTTGTTTAGTGATTGGGCGACAGTTGGAATTCATAGGAGCAGACGAAGATTATATGAACTCTGTGAAGAGAAATCATATAACAAAAATACGGCCTTTCTAGATTATGTTCGTAGTTATTCAAAAATGTTTAAACGCGTTTGTGCCGTAGCTAAATCTAATTTAATTAAAAACAAAATTGAATCTAGTAGCAATGTAATGAAAACGACTTGGCAAATTATAAACAGAGAGACTGGAAAGGCCAAAGCTACACATAATAACTTCAAGCTTAAGATAGATAATCAATTGCTAAGTACAGACCTAGAAGTAGCAAAGGCTTTCGAAAATTTCTTTACGGACATTCCAGTTTCAACAACCAAGTCTTTAAATTCATCTCCCGCTGCTGCTGAATCTATACTTAAACAAAACTTTGAGGAATGTAAAACAGATTTTAAATTTAGGCACGTAAATAATGAAGACATTGTAAAAGCGTTTAAATCCCTGGAAATGAAAAAGACAGCTGACGCCCATGGTCTATCATAAAAAATTATTAGTTCCATTGTAGATTGTATTGCACCTCACCTTTGTTGTATATTTAATCAATGTATAGATAATGGTGTGTTTCCTGACTTGATGAAACTAAGTAAAGTTATACCTTTATTCAAAGCTACATCAGACAAAGTACATCAGACCCCACCAATTTTAGACCCATATCGATACTACCAACGCTTAGCAAAATATTTGAAAAACTCATACTTAATCAATTGCAAAGTCATTTTTATCTCAATAATTTAATTCATATTGCTCAGTTTGGTTTCACAAAGGGTCGTTCAACAGCCGATGCTGGTGTTGAACTAATCGACAATATTTTTGATGCCTGGGAAGACGCAATGAATGCAATAGGTGTCTTCTGCGATCTATCCAAGGCTTTTGATTGCGTCCATCATGACACTCTTGTCAGGAAGTTACGCCATTATGGTGTAAAAGATCAGGCACTTGGCCTTCTGGAGTCATATCTAACAGATAGGGTTCAGATGGTCGATGTTAATGGGAAAAGACCACCTGGGTCTTCAATAAGTATGGGCGTACCGCAAGGTTCAATTCTTGGTCCTTTCTTGTTTTTAGTATATATTAATGATTTACCTTACCTTGTTAAAGCAAAACATGGGTTAGTATTGTTTGCCGATGATACTTCTTTGATATTTAAAGTTAAAAGACAGCAATCAAATTATGACGAGGTAAACAATGCTATCTCTAGTATAGTGAACTGGTTTACTGTTAACAATTTATTACTTAATGAAAAGAAAACTAAATGTATTAAATTCGTGTTACCCAATGTGAACCCGGTAACTACAGACATATTTATAAAAGGACAGAGATTGGACCTTGTGCGGTCGACTGTCTTTTTGGGCATTACTTTAGACGCCAAACTACAATGGGATCCTCATATAAATAAATTGTCGAACAGACTGAGTTCGGCAGCGTTCGCAGTTAAAAAAATTAGAGCTCTTACCGACGTAGACACCGCTAGACTAGTCTACTTTAGTTACTTTCATAGTCTAATGACCTATGGTATTTTATTGTGGGGTCACGCTGCGAATGCTAATAGTATATTTATTCTGCAGAAACGGGCTGTTCGTGCAATTTATAGATTAGGGCCTAGAGTGTCACTGATGGAAAAGTTTAAAGAAATCAATATTCTGACATTTGTGTCTCAATATATCTATGACAATCTTGTGTATGTAAAAAGAAATATAACTAATTTTCAGAAGTACAGTGATATACACAATTTTAATACTAGAAATAAAGACAAGTTGGTTGCTTATGTAAGCCGACTACATAAAATTAGTAATTATTTTAAAGGCAATTGTATACGCTATTACAATAAGGTCCCTACTGATATTAAAAACTTACCTTTAGACAAGTTTAAAATAATAATAAAACAGAAATTGTATAAAAAAGGTTACTATAGGATATCTGATTACTTAGAGGACAGATGTCCATGGGAATAGATTGTTTGAGTAACAGGCTGTTTCGAAATATAATTAGCATTCATTTTGTAATTTGACAATATTTTATTTAAAAAAGGAAACGTAAAAGATGCGACGACTGTGGAGTTTCTTCGGTGAGCTCTTCTCCACAGATTCCGCCATTGTGTTAGTGAACTCACCCAAAAAAATGTAATGACGGATCTAAGTGATGTAACAACATCCTATGGAAAAAAATGATTTTTTTATTTTGATTTTGATTTTAATGGTTCCGTAACGAATTGAACAAATAACAAATTCCGTGAAAATTGGCGTACCTCAAGGTTCCATATTAGGTTATTTTTGGTCTATATTACTTATTTGCCTTACATGGTTCAGTATTTATGAAAGATTGTATTGCAGGTGCATTCATAAGTTTGTATGTGGTATTGAAAGAATTGTTGTACGGGAGCCCCTTTAAATATTTATTTTATTCTGTTTTTCAGTACTTGTTGTTATGTCGGCAACATAAATACATCCTCTGTGAAAATTTCATGTGTTTAACTATGACGGCTCATGAGATACAGCCTGGTGAAAGAAGGACAGACAGATGGACAGCGAAGTCTTAGTAATAGGGTCCCGGTTTTACCCTTTAGGTATGGAACCCAAAAAATCATGTTATATTAAATAATGATAAGTTAGTTAACTGATAGTACAGTTTTCCTGGGGATAACACTTGACTCGAAACTACAATGTAGCCCTAAGTTCAGCTGCATATATATGCTGTGAGACAAATCAGACGGCGGTGTTCGAAATTTGAATGTCGAAATATTGATATATTATAGTCATTATGTAAGTATGTAAGTTTATTACTTTTAGAAGAAGAAGAAGTAATCACAAAATCTCAATTAAAAACCACCCGATTTTTATTTATGTGCTTGTTATTTATTTTATATATAAACAAATCAATTAATTATAAAATATTAACCTCTCCTTTTCCGCCGTCAGCATAAGCAGCGCGGCCCCGGTCACTCCATGTACCGCTGTCAGCATAAGCAGCGGGATGACTAATATTTTTGAAACCGGTATTTTTTATCCAACGGTTGGACCAATTTTTACGGTTCGATCATGTGTGGACACCCAATTAGACAAACTTTATGGTCTGTGTGCTAGTTTATGCTTTTCCGTAGAAAAAAATAATTCAACCGCGTTTTGAAAATCACTTTCTTCCGGACGCTCCCAACGTAACGCTGATTGAAACGCTGAAATATTCGAAAGTTTCTATAAGAACACCCTAATGTTTTTATTGTTTTGAAAAGGTTATTTTGTGTAGATTACGTAGGTATCAAACAACATGTACATGTTGTTGATAATTTTCTGATGTCGGCTAGATTTGTGTCGAGAGGGAGCATTTTCATAGAAGTCTGTGTTTCTCATGCCAGTACAAAAATAAACTAAGGTCACAGTGACATTTTCTACACATTGTGTAAAAGAGGGTTTCATTAGCTACTCAGATATACAACTCCCATAATTCTAAGTGTTACCATTCCAACAGAATCACTTGATATATTAGTCAAGTGCCGCGCAGCCCGCACGCTCAAAAACACTCCGGTATTTGTCGTTTTTGACGTCTCGAACTCCCGGGAAAGGAGAGGTTAAGTCATGTTGCTCTGTCAGTCGTCTCTATAAATAGTTAGAGCCTTTTTAAAAATTTGAATCCCATTCCTCTAACTAAATGTTAGCTGAACGTGAAATTCTAAGTTCCTCTGTCGGTGTGCCCAGCCTTAAGTCACATCACTTATCCTATCGATGCATGGCCAGCACTCTTCACGTATCTCGCGTGTCACGTGGGAGGGTCTAGCCACTGGACCGCGGACGCTGGCAATAATGGATAGCTCAAAATCGATATCTGTTGAGTCTCACCGTTCGTATAATAGCCCTGTTGATGTTATCCGGGTCACTGAGCAGATTCAACAGTGGACGCAGCACGACAGATGACAGCAACTCAACGAGTATCAGCTTGAGGGCGTGACACTTCCACGCCTCCTCTGGGGCCACTAGGTAGAGGACCGCTTCTGATATCTCGCAGAGCAGAGCTGAGGATACAGTACGTGAATAAAATGCATTGCTTTCACATACTTTAATTTATTTTAGTAGGTTTTCACAGTGACCACCATACCCACCGGCTCACAATAGTCACATAGCTAGAGACTTTTTAAATAAGAAATTTTCCCAAAAATGGATCAGTTCGAACGGCCCGCTAGTCGCCCGATTTAACGCCTCTTGTCTATATCTTGTGGGGTTACGTTAAGGATGAAGTGTAAAAAACAAGCTATGACACCGTTAAAGACCTAAAAGCAGCCATAGAGTCAATTTTAACGCAAATTCACCACATGAAGATACAAAATGCAATTGTAAGATCGTTACCTAAACGTGTTGAATATTGTATTGAAAAAAACGGTGGACACTTCGAACACCGACTAAACTAAATTAAAGTATATGAAAACAGTGCATTTTATTCATTTTAGACATCATGTTTCATAGAGCCATTTCATACTGCTTAATACCTAGACGATCGATATCGATAGAAATAGTGTAAGTTTATTTTGTTCAAAACAACCGGGTTCGATCCCCGAGCTGAGTACAGGTTTTTTTTAAATGCATGAATGCAGTTTTTCTTCTTATTAAAATCGATGACATGGTTCCTAAGAACAGGTCTTCGTATGTCTTATAGTTTCAGACTTTCCAAAACTGACCGATTTAAATGAGACACCCTGATATATTCGTTCAATTAAAGAAAGGGACTGGCAATGGCGGCATACATTTCTTTATTCTGTATTGCACAATAATTAAATGGAAACACCACAAGAAAATTTATGCGCAAAGCTTAACTCTGAAGAGAGAATTCTTCCAGCAATCCTAGGCAGAACCGAAATGTCTATGCTGTAAAGTACCTAAAACTGTACTTTTCAGAACAACAATCATATGTTTTAAAATAAAACTACTTATGTATTTATGTTTGTTTATACATTTGAGCGGCGTAATGACGCGGTGGCAGACGGTATGAAATCTAAGCGACATGCTATTAGTAGCGTAGCTATAGCCAGCACCTTTCTTTAATTGAACGAGTGGTACATCCACATATTACATTTATTAGATAAAATGCATCCAAAAACCCTCTGCCAAGTTTTGATTTATGGTTCCTAGTGTTGTTCCAAAATAACAATTATCGAATGTATGTCAGCCATGGCTAGTGTCATCCCTCGCAACTACATAGTTGCGAGGGATGACACTAGCCTAATATGTTTTTATTGCACATGCAAAAAAAACATATTTCAAAATGGGACTGCGATGGGTATGCGACTGCCATGCAAAAAGGGGTAACGGATAAACGTGGGCGAAAATTGAGAATGGCGTCACGAAACCTTGGTTATGTTTTACTAGGCCAAGATTACGCAAATCTTTTTGGTAGAGGGCACTGTTTGTTTGTAACGTGCTTTTGCTTTACTTACTTATGTCATGATTTGAATTTTTATATTTTAAAATAATTTAATGTACACACTACACTAAAGTACGATCGCGGAGCAGGAAGAATTTCGGTCATTAACCTGTTATTACCTGTCCCTGTCGCACAGGTGCAATGACCGCCGTCTTAGCGAGCGTGACGTTAATATATTCACGCGGGAACGACAGAGACAGGTAAAAACAGCTTAACCCTCTCAATAGCCATAAAAAATGGCTATAAAAAGCCAAATTGGCATGGCGGCTAGCCACATTACCGATTTTTTTATTATTTTTTTATTTTATTTATTTATCCATGTTACATTGTTTTTTTTATCATCACGCTTTTATTATCACGCTTTTATAAGCTACACCTGTATGTTTGTTTGTTTGTTTGTTTGTATGTAACCGACTCCTTTGGACTCGATTTTGACCCACTTTAAACGGACAGATTCAATTCAAACTTTTACACTTATCAAGAATCAGCGACAATGTAATAATTTTATAAGTTTATCTCATTATCCTGATTAGGATTGCCAGGATTAATTAATTTCTTACACAACCTCTAACTCTCCGGCTCGCGCACTCGAACTAAAAAATGAAAAATAAATATAGTTTAAAAAAACTAAAAAACACGCTTTTAAAGCACTTCGAACTAAAAAGCGTGTTTTTTAGTTTTTTTAAACTATATTTATTTTTATCTACGTTTACGGGGCGATCACGGAAACCTATATGGTTTATGTTTAATCTCTGTCGCATTTACTCAGTCAGTTGTCGACCAATCACGTGTGAGATACCAGAGAGAAGGTATGTTTATCCTCTATTTCCGGTCAGTATTGCCAGTAATTAAAAAGTGGCCAAGTGCGAGGCGGACTCGCCCATGAAGGGTTCCGTTGTAGTAAGTAATCATGTGACTGGATGATTGTGTTGTAACTTTGTTTTTCATAGTGTTTGTATGAATGACAAAGTTATCTTTGCGGTTTTTAATGAATGTTTTATATCTTAAAAACTGCTTATTTTATTTTGTTCAAACCAATTTTCGTTGAAAGTGTGTGTGAGATACATCATATATATTTTTTTCAATCTCTTACTATAAAAGTTGGGAGGGGGGGGACATTTTTCCACTTTGGAAGGAACACATACATCTTTAACCATTTACTTTGAGGAGAAATGGTTTCCGGAACCTCAACGCCAATTTTAAAGACCTATCAATAAAAACCCCAAACATATAGGTTTGATGAACAAAATATTTTTTGGTTTCAGTTCCATGTATGGGGAGCTCCCTTTAATTATTTTAATTTTTAATTTTTTGTACAAAAATCGTAAAGCGGTTCACAGGATACATCTACATAACAAGTTTCGACTGTGTAGTCCTAATAATTTCTGCATTAAGTGGCTGTGACATACGGACGGACGGACAGACAGACTTGACGAAACTATGAGGATTCCTTGTTATCTACGGAACCCTGAAAAGAATAGTGGGAAGTAGTAATTATTTTATAAAAATAAATATAAATATTATTCCAAGTCCATACTAGGTGTTCATACGCGAGTGGGCAGGTTAAGGACGGAAATTCTTCCTGCTCCGCGATCGTACTTTATGTACGTGAAATCAAGCAATTGAATTGTTGTGCGTGCCTCCAGAAAGCCCAAAGAACGGAGGAGCCTGGCACATAGTTTAAGAGCACAAATAGAGCACTCTGACAGCCAAGTGCCTGAATTAGAGCCTCAATAGAAGCTGCGCTATAAGCAAGAACCGTGGGCTTACTGGGGAAAATCCCGCCAGCAACCACAAGCTGGATCTCCAAGAACACCCGCGATTCCTTAGAATGGTGCTACTCAAATTTTAAAGCATAATTGAAGCACTCCGCTGTCAAATTTACAACTTCGAAGACTGAATATTAAACGAGATAGAAGTCAATATCTAAGTTAATATCTCAAATTGACGGTAACAGTTAGAGCATCAGGTTCCAAATCGTTCATTACCGTCTGTTTAGTACTTTTTGAATAATAAGCCTTAAAGGCCCGGACTTGATGGCGTCCACCCCTACCGATATCGAGAATTACTGGACGCAGCCTCTTCGGTATCTCAAACTGACGGTCACAAATAGAGCATTAGGCTCCAAATCATCTGCAAAGCTAGGCAAAAGCAAACAGCAAAAGTAGTTTTTCCCGCCAAAATTTCAAATTTTTACATACCTATTTCCACAATACGCTCTAATTGAAGCACTTGGCTGTCAGAGTGCTCCATTAGTGCTCTAAAACCATGTGTATTTGCCATGCTCCTCCGTTTGGGCTTTGGCTTTCTGGAGGCACGCACACACTGAATTGTGTTTTAGTTCAGTAGCGCCATCTCTTGGATCGATCGGTTACTTCTTCAAAACGTTACAACTATAGAGTAAATAATTGACGCGGATATCCATTTATCAAAGTTATACAACGATTGGGCTTCCGCCAAGAAGCGAAGGCGACAATGTTTAACCAATGTGATAACCGGTTACATCGGTAGGCGGGAGGATTTGGCGGCACGAGTTGAGGTGAGAATTGATATAGAGGTGGAGCGACCAGAGTGAGGATTTTTGTGTTTCGTATGATTCATAAAACATACTCTTTGATGTAACCTCAGATGAACGAAACTCCTTGCCTGATTACTTTGTATTTGTCACAAACACTTCGCGCCCTCTGGAACTACTTTGACAGTTTTCTTCCCCATTGATTGAAGATCATAATATCTTGATTCGTGATAAGTTGAGAACTCACCATATTCCTTCTCAGGGTCAACGCAGAACATGTCACGGCAGATCTGTTTGTTCTCGATCGAACATTCCAGGTCGAAGAAAAGATCTGTCAGCGTCTTCCCGCTAACGTTCTCGGCACTGTCATAGAACCGAGACTTGCCGTGAACTGCCGCGTCTGAAAATGCATAAATAATGTTACAGCTTTTTTCGTAAGCGTTTGCTGAGGCACAGTGGTACCAACGTTTCACCAGTTATTTGCACGTTTAGTTTATTTATTTATTTATACAGGCACACCAACAACATAAACACATAGCATTAAGAACATTACATAAAATAGATACTAGTGTCTGTGTCTATTATAGACGTGCACAACATTCTTTTAAAAATACAAATCAATTAGCATAAACGTAAACCTAACCTAATACACATAATCAACACTTTAATTCAATTCCATTCAATCAATAAATCTACCACTTTCATATAAAAGTTATATAATATATAAATACGAGCATACGTCATACAGGTATAATTTGGCTTCATTAGTCAGCTTATACTTGAAGGAAACAATACGGTCTTGAAATATATCTACTTAGCATGCTTTCCACAATTCATTATAGGTGGAGAGCATTCTTGCTAATGGTGCATGGCGTAGTAGGTTCGTTGTACAATGGGGCACCTCAAACATATTTGAATTAATACGCCGAGAGTAATTGGCTGTATGTAATAGAGTGTAGGAGAGTCAGGTCAAGCATACGCCTTCGACCAGATAATGTGGTCACCTTGAAAAAAAACAGAGCCTATGTGACTGATTCCAGAAGAATTGAAAGCAAGGTGTCGTGTAAAGGACCGCTGTATAGACTAGCGTCTCAACGTGGACACTATGAACTGGGTTCCTGACGAGACGACCGAACTCCAAAATACTTCGTACAAGATCGTTAAAGACAGTAATTTTGGCCTGAACTCCATTGTGGCACGCAGGAGAAATCCTAACATTTTTGCAGCTCTACTAACTATGTGGCCGTAATGTGGTGCAAATGTTAATTTTTGAGTCCAAGATGACTCCGAGGTCCCTCACATGGTTCACTTCACCAATACTATCGTAGTTAATATAGTAGTGCATTAAAATAGTCTTTTTTTAGTTGTAAATATTCGAAAAAAATGTGGTTAACAATTTTGCAACCACATTACATGGACAGGCCGCGCCTAGTTTCCTTGGCTCTAAGCGAGCTATGACCTCTCTTTTTCGCATAGGGTAACCTTCCTGCCACACACTCGTCGAGTGGCATGGGAACCAATGAGGAAAGGAGTGTGTGTAGTGTGGCAACTTTAGGGCTAGGCCACACGATGCGGTGTACGCCCACACTACAGCGGCGCCGCACCGTTTCGTGTGGGACCTCTTTTTGGCGCGAGTCAAATAAAGAGAGTGCAACATAGCGGTACAGCGAGAAGAACAGCGATAAGCAGCGCGAGAAACTTACCGCGAACTGTACTTATCTCCTCTATTATTATTTTTATCTACACACGTATCATAAACCCTCTTTACTGCGTCCAAAAACCGCACGTTACGGTCAGTATAATGTTAAACTACTTTCTCATTTCTTATCTGAATATTGAACATTATGACCATAATGTGTATTTCTTCATATAATGACATTCAAATTTCGAACGCCGACGCCCGCCTGCGTGACGCCCCTACTTTGTCTGTGAATTTGGTACTACAGAACAAGCTAAACAACTCAATGCCACAATGCCGGTCAAACATGCGGTTCCTGAACATATCAAAGAGAGCTTATGATATGTGTGTAGATAAACTAGTGTATGTAACTGTACATAATTAGGCATTAAAACTCTCGAGAGTGGGTTTATGAAACGAGCCGAAGGCGAGCCCTCCATTATGTATCAGTCGCATAAACTACTATTGAGGGGTCGCGATTTTGAATCGTGCCATGGTAATAAAATTTAAAACCTACAACGGTTTTTTGGGTACTACACTACCCAAGCGTGCTCGAGGGGTTATTACGATAAGAGACACTATAATATCATGTTCATTGTGATGTTTCTCCCTTTGACTGCCTCCACATCTTATACTGTGAACCTTTTTTAGGTAATAAAAATATGAAAATATGAAATGGGAATGTATTATAACATCCTGCATTACCTGGTGGCCACGGCAAGTCTGTATCACTCTTATTCCTCCGATGCCCTCTCTTTTCGTCCAGTTGCTTCTTAGGACTGGGTTTTCCGTTACCATTGACCACCTCTTTCTCCAGGGTTGTATGCTTTAACCGGACCCTGGACTGCTTGAAGAGCTTCAGGTGCGTGGTCATCTCATCAGGAAACCGAGTGGAGAGGAGTTGGATCCAGTCAACACATTTTATTCTGTGGTTTTAAACAAAACAAACATAAGGACAGTACATAGTTACAATTTAAGTAGTCCCGTAAGTTTAAGACATGATATTGTCTTTTATCTTTAGGTATTTAAAATTAGTTCTATACTAATACGTACTATTTTTATATCTTTGATGCATCGCACAAATGATATTACAAGTCAGACACAAATTATTATTTTTTTAATGCAATGCAAAATTACTTCCATACACATTTTAATTGTCTCCCCAATAGACTATATAAAACTAAACTAAGTTTCATTAATATAAGATAATGTTTTAATGTGTGTGGCTGTAAGTTAATTAATCATGTTGATTTATGTGGTAAGTAATATTTTATTTATTTTATTGTTTGTGTGTGATCTTACTCACTCTTTCATTGTAAGTTTCGTTACAATTTATCGATTTCGTTACAATCTCAGTTTTATAACTACATATTTAGTTACGGTACGTCTATTCTGCTTTTCACCCGAAAACTAGTTATAGATATAGACAGAGATCGATACGATAAAAGTGTCAAAGGCAAAAGAAAATTTCCTATAATTCTTGCATGAACCCACTTTTAACTGAAGTCAATAAATAGTTTTGGCGTATGAGCATCGCAAAGTCCACTTAACATCATAGTTTTCCCAAAAAAGATTGAGATTAGCTTACGCCACCGGGCCAGATAAGTTTGTGGATTTGTAAAAGGTGATTCTTTTCGTTATTCGTTTGGCCCATTGTGTCACACCCTTCCCATATAGGGAGGCAGAGACGCAGTTTCGCCACATGTGCATGTGACTGGCTCTTCTATAGACTATTGTCCATTTGATCAGGCAATCCCATCGCTGCAGCTATGAATATATAACTATAAGGTTTCCTCATAATGCTTTCCATCAACATTAGAACTTCCATTCCGATAACAATATAATGTGTTTGACTTACAATATAGGTGTGTATGTATTTATATTTGTGTTGCTATGGTATTAAAAATAGGGAAATATTAAACTGCACATCAAAAATACTGATTTGCACAGCAAATATCAGGGCAAAATGCTGCGGTAGCTTAGGTGAAGGGTAAAGGGGATAAGCGAAACCTCCTTTAGCCTTTGTGTTAGGTTTAATATGCAAGAACAACAAAAAATACTTAAAACATAAACTTGAGTACACATAAAATATTTAAAACATAAAAAGAGTTTTTTCTGATCCTTTTTTGCTGTGCAAATCAGTATCTTTGATGTGTGAAAAAACTAGCCTTAAAAATAAATAAGATGTTTGGGATTTATAAGTGATGGGTGACCAAATTACAGAAAGGTATGCTTGTAAGAAGTTACAGACATATTTTGACTAGACTAAACATTTATAGACATAAATAATCATAGATACAAATTAAAGCAACTTTTTTATGAATTATGAAAAACAAAGAGAAAATTGCTTCAACCAGAGTAATCCAGATAGTTTTGGTTTGGCGGTTTGGGGCAAGTAATATAAATGTGTATTTGAATGTCTTACCTATTAGCTACATTAACACCAGCTGCCAATACTAATCGTTTTATTGAAACAGTTGTCAACTCTTCATCATTTGTCACCAGTTGGTACCAATTGGTGACATGGTCGTTAATGATGATTGTTACAATTTCATTCAAGAATGCATCAACAGTATCACTTCCTGTTATTCTGTTGTCAAACTTGGGAGGTGTTGGTTCACTTTGGAAAAGTTGTAATACCTGAAATAATGAAAAAATATGTAATAACAGTCTGAACTAGATGGATAAAAAAATATAAATAACATAAGTTAGTGCCATTGAAGCATCTCCGTTTCAGCTTCGGCAATAATGATTTTGTGACTGCCTGGCTGTTCTTCTTTACCTCTACAGGTCACATATCTTAACCAATTCTTGTGAAATTTTGTGAGCAGGTTCGATAATATATAGATCTTTTTGTTCATTAAGATTTTTGAAAAATTATCAAAATAGCAGAAATACGAGATTGAAAATGTAAAAAATACATATATAAGCTATTTGAAAAAATTCTCGAAGGATTTTGTTATCCTTAATATAACACAAACTTTTTCATCCCATAAACTTCAAGGGTTGGGGTGCGAGGGTGTGGAAAAAAACAGTTTTGAGCTATGCAAAGGCAGACTCCCACCATGTTACTATAAAAATGTTACACATAATTTAACCTCAAAACAAAAGTCACATCCTATACAAATGTCACATTCTATACATTTTTGTCTAAAAACAAGTGTTGAACACAGGTTTATTTTTTTGTGGTAAGACCCCCAAGGTCTATATCCCACCACTAGTCTATGTGCCTTCTAGTGGCTCTGGTGAATTAAATCTTTGCTTACCTTAGGAAGTTGTATAGAGAAGTTTGTTTGTTGCAGAGGGTCATCCAAGCAATCTATGTCAACAGAAAAAATCTGTTTATTGTCGTACTTGAAGTACAATATTGTCAGCACACTGTAAAGAGAAGATGTACATATAAGACTAACCTCAACTTCGGTTCCAAATTAAGGATTATATCACATCATTGTCCTCACTATTATGACATGGTATTTAATTTTATTGATATGCATGCACCACACTATTGAAAGCCGCTAAACGCAGTTTAAACAAAACTTAAGCACAACACGGTCAAGGTACATAGTTAAGCTCGGCAAGGTTGTTGTTCCCACTTAGTGGGAACCTGGCTGACAGAGCCTTGTTGTATATGAGCTGTATTTAGCGGCTGTCAAAGGTCAAGTGCATGTTGGCTTATACATAGTGACATTTAATTAGCTGACCATATTTTGATATAGGTATATATGTTGTAGCCATATAGTAGAATTGGCTATGTGATGATATTGTCAACAATGGATTGATCATTTCAAGAAATGGTTGACCATATCATAAAATGGTCTGAAAGGGTTGAATTTCATGAAAACATGTATTTTATTAATGCATTTGTATACAGTTCTACCTGGTGTTTTTTGTGATATACATGTTGAACTTACACAAAGACTATTTGGGGGCTTCCCTGCGCTCGCCCTCTTTAGTTTTCACCTAAGCTACCACAGCTTTCTTAGTTCAATGAAAAAAATCTAATTCAACCATAGTTCACAATATCATGATATAGCCAATTCTATAATATGGTTACGACATATATAATGATAGTACCCATAATTATGAACAACTTTCCCCAAGAAACATTATATCATCTCAAATGAAAAAAAATAATCGGGTCTCCCATATTAACTTGTAATCAGCTGATCGCGTCAATGTACCGAGGGAAGTTTTGCTTTTTCATTTGCGACCCATATGTTGCTTGGAAAAGTTGTTCATAATCATAGGTAATACCATTCCCCAAAATATTATTCAGCTAGCAAGAACTTTTATTCAACCAAGCAGTGAAAACAGAGAGATGAAAACATGGGTACTGTGTTTATCTATACCTTATTACCACATACCATTCACAAGTAGATCAAATATTAGGTACAGTATACTTGCTAAGTTGAGTTTAGGCGTGTATGAGAAGGTTTCTTAGCAAAGCAAAGGGGCGTTTCACTCTACTTACCCAAAAAGGAAAGAAGCCACGAATGTAACGCAGGATAAATACAACCCAATTCCAAATAGGCCAATAAATATCACGGAAATCAGGCCGAACCAGCCCGCCACCTTCATTTCCATTGAAATAATATTTATTGCAACAACTGTTTTAATAATTTAACGAAATCTCATTAAAAATACAATTTCTAACAAATAAATACAATACAATACATTTGTTCAACGTCAAAACGTTGACGTTTCTGTTGTGGTGTACGTTTCGTTGCTGCTTGCATTTTTTGTAAAGAAAATGGATAAACTTTAAAGGCTTCTTTACACAATGGCCCATGATGGATGCGCGATTAAACAAGTCGGCATCATCGAGTCCGTTATAGTAGCGTACACATGGTGAATTCAAGGTTCGCGTTGATGGGCATCCATAAATAGAGCATAATTAGTAATGGTAAAATATCAGTGCCTCAATAGTTTAAGAAATAATAACCATTATTTGTGTGTACGCTAGCGTAAAGGTAAGCGCTAGCGTACCCCACACCGATTAAAAAAGCAGCCATGAAACATACGAATTTAACACACAAAATAGTGCTTAAACAGTACAAAGTTACATAACTATTTCTCATATAGAAATGGTGATATTGGACTCTATATTTTAACTCACGAGCCGTCGTGAAGATAGCGTACACGTAATAGTGCCAGTAAAAGGCGACCTTTTCCAGTTGTAAGTGCTATATCATAAATAGTGCGTCAAATTGTGCCTCAACCAGTCGCAAAACATTGTGGGAATTCGCTGTAGGACATTATAAAAAGATATGTAAGTTAATTTCTAAACATATAAAAAGTTCAGATATGAATAGAAGTGCTTTAGGTGTTAATGCCTTAGTTCGTTTTCATATTCTTTATTGCATGGATAGTATAAGGTTAAAGACAATTAAAAGAAATGTAATAATCAAAGGCGAGCTTATCTCTAAAAAGAGATTTCCTCCAGCAAACCTAGGCAAGACAGGAGAGTTAATCATACAGGAAAGTTCTAGTACCCAATAACACTATACATACGTACGAAAATTACTTTTAAAATATACATAAACTATACCAAATATAAAATAAAAATATATACGTAGTTTATGTGACTGCTACATAATGGAGGGCATTAACACTCGAGAGTGGGATTATGAAACGAGCCGAAGGCGAGTTTCATAATAATATCACTCGAGAGTTTTAATGCCTAATTATGTACAGTTACATACACTAGTTTATCTACACACATATCATAAGCTCTCTTTGATATGTTCAGGAACCGCATGTTTGACCGGCATTGTGGCTCTGCAGTTGTTTGGGTTGTTCTGTAGTACCTACCAACTTCACAGACAAACTAGGAGCGGCACGCAGGCGGGCGTCGGCGTTCGAAATTTGAATGTCATAATATGTAGAAAAATTACACATTATGGTCATAATGTGTAATTTTTCAGATAAGAAATGATTTTGGGTTGGTTTTCCAACACTGACTCTTTGATACTTAGTAAAATTGGTTACTAGGGGGTAGATAGGGTTTACCCTTGAACCATTTATCCAGTTTTTAATACTAGGAGTTAAGTATTTAATTAATAATGAATTAATTAAACTTACGAATATTATCAGGAGAAACGGAACGTTTTTCGTAAAATTTGGGCTAAGATGAATGTCAGTTAGACTTAGAATGTGTGGAACGGAACGTAACGTCGATGTTTGAACGTAAAAAAAAACGTTGCTGGGTTAGTGTGGGTGTGTGTCAAGTCATTCCGTTTTTCTTCGAGTTGCGTGAATGTTCTTTCTTGCTTGTTTTGTGCTATTGGGCAAAATACTGCGGTAGCTTAGGTGAAGGGTAAAGGGGGTGAGCGAAGCGAAGCCCCCTTTATCCTTCGTATTAGGTTGAACATGTAAGAACAACAAAAATACTTAAAACATAATAAGTGTTTGCTGATCCTTTTTTGCTGTGAA
This sequence comes from Argyresthia goedartella, assembly GCA_949825045.1. Classification (NCBI taxonomy): domain Eukaryota; kingdom Metazoa; phylum Arthropoda; class Insecta; order Lepidoptera; family Argyresthiidae; genus Argyresthia; species Argyresthia goedartella. Next base: position 11,572,927 of record OX463820.1, on the reverse strand, counting down.
AATCAGTATTTTTGATGTGCAATTAATGTTGCGTGAATGTTCTCTCTTGCTTGTTTTGTGCTAATGGGCAAAATACTGCGGTAGCTTAGGTGAAGGGTAAAGGGGCTGAACGAAGCGAAGCCCCTTTTATCCTTCGTATTAGGTTGAACATGTAAGAACAAAAAAAATACTTAAAACATAATAAGTGTTTGCTGATCCTTTTTTGCTGTGAAAATCAGTATTTTTGATGTGCAATTAAATACTTGCCTTTTTTATAAGCCCTAGTAGCCGGAGCTCAGGCGATTTCGAACATCAATACTACAAACAATAACTTTTTGTAAAAATCCTATAGTAAAAAATAACCTCAAAATGGATTTTTAAAAATTCATATAAAAAAAACCATACATTTCCTAGACTGGATATATTACAGGGGGGTTACTTCCTCCCCCCCCCTCCCCCCGTCCCCTCCTCAACCTCATACGAAAGAGTCCGTGTTGGAAAAAATACCCATTAGTTTTACCAAGAAGTTTAACATTATGCTGATCGTAACGTGCGGTTTTTGTACGCAGTAAAGAGGGTTTATGATACGTGTGTAGATAAAATACAATAAATAGCATGTACAATCGAACCATCTGAATCATGACCCACTTGCCTGATAATTCGTTTGAAACTTTCAAACTTGTAAGATCTATCGCGTATTACGACTTACGACGTTTTAGGTACTAATAAAATTACGTCAATACAGGTCGCAGACCTATGCAATTTTAACCTTTGTTATCACTGCCATAAAACCACATTTACACATCACTCAGTAAATGTCAGTGTCTAATCAAATGATAACAAGTTCGTTACCAAGGAAATAAACCTTCAAGCGAATTTCGACCTACTTGCATTTAAGGGGTTTAGCAAAATAAGCTTATGGTGGGTAATGATTCAGATGGTTCGATAGTAATACATAAACTATAAAAAATCATACATATACCTAGATATACACAGTCAGGTCATAAGTTCTGTCACACAATAAAAACTTTTGAATTTAGAACGCTGGCCACAAAAAAGTTTATTGAATTCGAATTTCGAATTTTTCATGAAAATAAAAATGTGTACTTTTTAGAATTTTCCTCATTTTTAAATATGGAGTGGACACTTATAGAAGACCGTGTCGCAGTTATTGCGTTGCATCGTTGCGGTTACGCGCCAATTCAGATTTTCGACTTACTGAAAAAATTGAATATAACCAAAAGATTCGTTTATCGTACCATAAAACGATACAATGAAGACTCTAGTGTAGATGACAGGTCAAGAAGTGGTCGCCCTCGCTCTGTAAGGACTCCAGCAGTGATAAAAGCTGTGAAGGCGCGAATTCAAAGAAATCCCATACGTAAGCAGAAACTGTTGGCCCTTCAGATGGGGTTAAGCAGGACCACGGTGAAAAGGGTGTTAAATGAAGACTTAGGGCTTAGGGCATATCGAAGAAAAGCAGGACATCGTTTGGACGCTCGTTTAATGGACCTGAGACTGAAGAGATGCCGCGCTTTGTTGAAGCGGTACGCGGGAAAAAAACATCGGGAAATTATTTTTTCGGATGAAAACATTTTCACCGTGGAAGAGAGCTACAACAAACAAAATGATAAGGTGTACGCACACAGCAGTGAAGAAGCGAGCAACCGTATTCCGCGTATCCAACGAGGTCATTTTCTATCCTCGCTCATGGTTTGGTTGGGAGTCTCTTATTGGGGCTTAACTGAGGTACATTTTTGTGAGAAAGGCGTAAAAATGAATGCAGTTGTGTATCAAAATACAGTCCTCAAGAACCTTGTGGAACCTGTTTCTCATACCATACAGGCACTGGGTGAATACCCAATTGGAATCAACAAGATTCTGCGCCAGCTCATAGAGCGAAAAGCACACAAGACTGGCTGGCGGCGCGTGAAATCGACTTCATCCGGCACGAAGACTGGCCCTCCTCCAGTCCAGATTTGAGTCCGTTAGATTACAAGATATGGCAACACTTGGAGGAAATGGCCTGCTCAAAGCCTCATCCTGATTTGGAGTCACTCAAAGCATCCTTGATTAAGGCAGCCGCCGATATTGACATGGACCTCGTTCGTGCTGCGATAGACGACTGGCCGCGCAGAATAAAGGTCTGTATTCAAAATCGCGGGGGTCATTTTGAATAAACTTTATTACCATAAGAATCTATGTTTTATTAAGTTCATTTTGCTATATAAATGGTTAGATAAATAATAAATTATTTCATATTGCACATGTGACAGAACTTATGACCTGACTATGTATATGGTACCTTTTACGGAAGAGAAAGGAAATGCACTTTCAATCTTTTCTTAAAAGTGAAAATTGAAGAAGAATAGGCATGTTTTCCGTCATAATATATTTTTTTGAAATTTTATTTTGATAATATAACTTGACCATTTTAAGAAACCAATTTTAAATATTTCTGTGTTTTATTCATTGCGTCTATTTCAAAAACAAATCGAAGGTTTTACCCGCCAAAAGTAATCTTGACGTCACCAAGAGACGTTAAGGGATAAATTTCTTTGCTTACCACAAAAAAAAATGGCAGTCGAGTCAACCAAAGAGTGCCAAGTATATGAGTGAAGTCAACTGTCAAACAAACATCACGTCACTCATGTCAGTCCTATAACCTGACTTAAATGAATTATTATTGTGATATGTTCTAATATGTTTATAATAATGTTTTTCATAATGGGATACAAAGCACCACTACATATGCACGTGTTTGACACAAAGCTGTATAAATGAAATAAGCAGGATTTTGTTCGCCGAGTGTCTCAAAAGTATCATGATGTTGATGAGTATACATAGACGAGCAGATACCAAAGAGATATGGGCTCTAAATGTGAGTTTCCCTTCGCTGCACTTCAGGACAGTGACATGTTGAGTTGGGATTGCACCTATGGAATAGCTCCCTGGCCTTTGCTGGAGGGGCAATTGCTTCGGTAATGTGGAAAACCAGGTATTTAGTTTTGCTAGCGTGTAAGCAAGTTCACATAAAACTAATCCGCCAACTGTCTTAACCCCGACTCGGCTGTTCTGTAAACACTTCTCCAGGATTTTCCATTGAACAGAATGACTGTGTTATTGGCGTACCAAAAGGTCTCGCCATCCAGGATGCGAAGATGTAGAAGGTCATTTATATAAATAACGAAAAGCGTGGGTCCCAGGATGCTGCCTTGAGAGACTCCGAAACTTACTGGAGCCGAGTCCTTCGTCTCTGAGCAGGGCTTGATCCTAAGACACTGGCTCCTATCCATTAGGTAACTGCTGAACCATTTTAGTACTAACCCTCGAATGCCCTATCGTTCTAGCTTTTGTAACAGTATTGGTATGGAGATAGTGTTGAACGCCTTCACTAGGCAAACACTAGGATATCTCTCACCTAAGTCTAGATGCGAAGTTACTAGGTGAGTGAGTAGAGTGGTAGTGCCTCTAGTCGATTCGTTTCTTCGAAAACCAAATTTTCTACCTGCTAGTAGTATCGGCTTCTCTAGGTAGTCGATAAGGCGGTTGTTTACCAACTTCTCAAGCATCTTCGACATTGTGTTCAGGAGCGAGATTGGTCTTTAGTGCCTCACATCGGTTTTAGATAAATCTTTATTAATAGTTGACACGTTGGCTATTTTCCATGCTTCCGGATATATGCCAGTCTCAAGACTCAAGTTGAAAATTTGTGTGAGCGCTTTTACTATTTTAGGGCCTATGAGTTTGATGAGCTGCTTATTGAAGTTATCAGGAGTTGGATCACCGCTGTGTCGTGTGTACGGTAAAGAAAGAGTGAGTTTTGATTTTAACTCGGGATTTTTATGTCTTTTGCGAGTCCGAGATCCGTTGTTCCTAGGTTGGTTAGGGTCATGTTATCGAGATTTTGAACCACTTTAGTGAGGTATTCATTGCAGTTGTTGAGAAAGTCCTTGACACAATTTTTAATGTCGAATAGTTCCAGTGAACACTTTCGTATAGGCGATTGGAAGCATATTTTCTGATAGGTTTCCATAACTGTTTGGGATTGTCCTGGCTGTCTTCTAGCCCTTTAACTTCGTGAGATGTTTTGAGTCGGTGTAACAGACCGTTACAAAATTTTTGAACCTTAAGTAGGTGACCTTGAGTATATTGTTATTGGTATCATTTATTTGTTCCAAGTGCAGCTTATCTTAGGAGACCGGGCGTGATCCAAGGCTTGAAGTTAAGCTTCGATCTGCTAATATTTATCTATGAAGTATTTGTGGCAATAGGTGTTTGGAGAATTGATGTGAAAATCTCTACGGCTTTCAGTGTTAATGACTGCTTTCCAGTCTTCCAGTCCCATGTAATTTATGACTGCATCATAATTTACTTTTTTGCTAGACAGTTTCGTACTACTCGTACTTTGTTTTGGTGTACTAGAAACCATGACAATATCATGATCGGTAATGCTGGTCAATAAAGATCGCGAATTCCGCCCCGTACCTAATCCTTTTAAATATGTTATCGAGTCATTTTTCATCCTAGTTGTTTTTGTAATGGCTGTAGTAAGTCCATGCTCGGATAGGCGACACAGGTTTTATATTTGGCGCCTATAGTCTCCTTCTGGTATTATGTTGATATTTATATCCCCTGCAAATATGATGAAAGAGTTACTCTTTAGCGACTCAATTAGTATGTCTGCGGATGAGTTGAAGCCGTCATCGTTGCATATTGAGAGTGTGCGATATGTAAAGCCAATGAACAGAAGACAGTACATGAAAGCGATGATTTGATCCGACCATCGTGTGTCATTCGTGGCGAAGAAAGACCAAAGATGAGAAAACGAGTGAGAGAGGCTATCGATGACGTTTTAGATTCAGAGAATGCACAAAATGTGGAAGAAAATATTATACTAAAAGCATGTGCAATTTCTGCCCTGCAAAAAAAAGACACATGAGTGCATATTACTGTGCGAAATGCAAAAAACCATATTGTCTGGAACATCGATCGCCTTTTCTTGTAATAAGAAATAAAATGACAAACTTTAAAATTATGTGTCATAAAAATTGTCATGCTAATTGTGAGTTTTTTGTAATGTAATTTTGAAATGTGTAATGTAACTGTGACATAAACACTACATACGATGATAAAACAGGTACAGTTTTACAGTTCTATAAATTGTAAGTATACTTCTACAGACATTTTTAGTCATAGACCATACGAAGAATTCGCACCATGCTAACTACAGAAATATAACCTAGAGATACTAACGTTAAAGTGACCTTCACGACAATACAAACATGATGTTGGCAATACTTCATCTCTTCTCATTGTATTACACCATTGTAGTCGAATATCTGAACTCTTAGAACTTAAAAAAACACTTTATCTGGTGCACTTTTGATTGTGTTATTGCACTTTGGCACGATGCAATACCCATAAAAAGGTTTTTGAGCTTCTTCCATCATCATATTCAGCCCACTCTGAAGCGCCAATCTCCCCGGTCCTGTGCCAATCGCACACCGACGACTTGATGATATCGTCGGACCATCGGGCTGGTGGTCTACCCACTGGCCATGTCGCTCTCCGTGGCCACTACTCTGAGACTGATTTGGTCCACCGTCCGTCTTCCCGTCTAGCCAAGTGCCCCGCCCATCTCCACTTCAATCTCGTCATCCGTTTGCCTACATGTGCGACCTTCGTTTTCCGTCGACGTTTTGTATTTCGACGTTTCAACGAGAGAGATACCCAACATGGAATGCTCCGTCGCTCTTTGTGCTATTATAGTATGCATATTATGCTTTGTGAGCGTCTGTGTTTCGGCTCCATAGGTGAGGGTGGGCAAGACACACTGGTTATACACCTTGGTCTTCAGGCATTATGGGAGTGAGGATTTTAAGACATCTCTTAGTTTCCCGAAAGCAGCCCACCCTAATCCGACGCTACTTTCAATCTCCTTCACCTGTGCATCTCCTTCAAAGGAAAAAACGATGTCCAGGATAGACGTAATCGCTGACCACCTGTACGGTGTCATTGCCAACAATTTAAGCCGGCACATTTAGTGGGAGTCTTGGACATGTTCATCCTGAGACCGACTTTTAGGGAAGCTTCGTACAATTCTGCGAGCATATGTTGGAGATCTTAGACGCATTCGGCGACGAGAATGAAGTCATCCGCAAACCTGAGCTGCGACATGCGTACCCCGTTAATGTTAATGCCTCTCTCACTCCAATCCAACGTCTTCATAATGTCCTCAAGAACGTTGGTGAATAGTTTGGGTGAGAGAGTATCCTCCTGTCGGACAACCCGGTCTATAGACACGGAGTCGGTGTTCCTATGTATGCACACCTGCATTGTCGCTGTCCTATACAGCTACCGCAGGGTATCGACGTATCGCATGTTAATCCCTAAGCGATGGAGAGAGTGGAACACGGCCCAGTGCTCGACGCTGTCGAACGCCTTCTCATAATCGACAAATGCGACACACAAGGGCCGGTTGAATTCGCTGCTTTTTTCCATCAGCTGCTTGACCGCGTGGATATGTCGATTGTCGAGTAACTCTCCGGAAGCCAGGTTGCTCAAAAGGCTGGTATTCGTCTAGGGTGGTAGTGAGGCGATGGCTCAGGACTTGGCGAATAGTTTGTAGACCTGAGAGAGCAGACTCGTTCTTCCAGGAACCGGGCGTAGCACCCTGAGTAAGTTTTTTTTAAGAGTTTTACGAGAACCTCTAGGACGGCCTTACCACCTGCCTGCAGCTCGACATACACCCCATCCTCCCCAGAAGCTTTACCTCTCTTCAGTTTGCCTAGAGCGTACTCTACTTCATCCGAAGTTATGGAAGGAAGGTCCACTGTCTTCGCAACGCTCCGCTGGAGATGGTCTAGGGTCCCCTGGGTCTGGAGAGTCGGGTTCGGGCGCTTTGGATGCGTATTAAGCTCCCGTAAAACTCCTCAACTATCTCCATTTTTTTTTTCAATTTTTCAATTTCGTTACGATCCGTCACAATGTTTCCGGCTGTATCCGTAAGCTTACTTATCTCCATGTTGTTTCCGTTCAGCTTCATTTGAAAGACTTTTGTGCCCATATTATCTTCGATGGGTTTGGCAATAGTACGGGTGTTGTAAGCCCTGACGTCTTTGCGGATCGCCTTTCTAACAGCCTTATTGGTGTTGTTAAGCTCTCTTAGGTCTGATGTGGTGCTGTTTTTTATTTCCCTTCTCTTAGTTAATAGAGACAGCGAGTCGGGAGACAATTTTGCCTCCTTGGGTGGTCTTCTTCCCCCTGTGCTTCTCGGTCGATTTTAATATACAGCAAAGCACGAGGTTTAGTGAGTCTACATCCTGGTTCTCCTCTTTTAGCCCATCGAAAGAGTTCTTCCATTGTCTCACCAAAATAAAACTGATTTGGATAACTAATCCGTAATAAACAAAACAAACGTGGAATGTGGCGGGTGGGTGGTGTGGCATGTGATGTCATCCGCCGCCGCCGCCGGCGCCGCGGCAAATGGCGGCGTTGCAGCCGCTAAAATGTACACCGTGATTTTAATAGTTTCCTTAGGAGAGAGGGCGTTCTCTTTTGTGGGACCCGACTAGCGTCTCTACTTTTGCAGCCTCCCATGTTGCGTCGACTGCGGCCTCCGCTGGTGCCGCGGCCATATCTGCTGCTAGACAGAAGTGTCTTAAATATGCCGCTCTCACGACGAACTACATTTTTGTACCCTGGCGGTTGAGACGACTGAGGAATGGGGGGCGCATGTTTATTAGGGACACCGCCTGAGGGACAAAGGTTTTGGATCGGCGCATTTCTTAGGCAGAGGATTACACTGGCTGTTCAGCGTGGTAATGCTTTCGACATGCCTTGCGACACTATCTCCACACATTGATCAAGCCCCAAACTAGGATTCCTTGTATCTTGGATACTAGACAACGATACACATACTTATATAGATAAATATTATACTTAGATAGATAAACAACCATGACTAGGGTACAAACATCCGTTCTCTTCAAACAAATATTTGCCCCCACCGGGACTCGAACCCGGGACCTTTGGTTTCGTAGGCAGGGTCACTGCCAACTCGGTCATTCGGGTCGTCTTTATTGATAAATAAATCATTCGTTTAATTTTAAGTTTTGACATTCTATAATTTTTGATTGACGTTTTAATCTATTTTATCTACACACGTATCACAAACCCTCTTTACTGCGTCCAAAAATCACACGTTACGACCAGCATAATGATAAACTTCATCGTAAAAACTCATTTCTTATCTGAATATTGATACTGTACTAAAATTTGTAAACTTATGACATTCAAATTTCGAACGGGGACGCTCACCTGCGTGCAGCCCCTAGTTTGTCTGTGAAGTTGGTAGTACTGAATAAGTTAACAACTGCAGAGCAATGATCAATGTCACAATGCCGGTCGAACATGCGGTTCCTGAACACATCAAAGAGAGCTTATGATATGTGTATAGATTAACTAGTGTATGTAACTGAACATAATTAGGCATTATGTAGCAGTCACATAAACTACTTTTATGTATTTTGACGGAGCGTTTGTGGAATTGTGGATAGAATTTTGTTTGTAATCATTTTAAAATATTTAAAAAAAAATGTTAAAATGATTCTTTATAACAGTATTTTTAGTGTTTTCTATGATGTTAGGATGGAGACAGTTCAGACAGTGCATAGAAAAGGAAAAACAAACTTCTATATTCTGTAATCAATAACATTTGTAAGGATATTTTTTTTATATTTATAAGGACCTGAGAGATAGAGTGGGAGAAATAGTGACAAAACTGAAGCGAAGTTTTATTGCTTTATTTGAATTTGTGACGGCCCGTGTATAGTAGATAGTTTATGTGACTGCCATAATGACATAATGGAGGGCATTAATACTCGAGAGTGGGTTTATGAAACTAGCCGAAGGCGAGTTTCATAATAATATCACTCGAGAGTTTTAATGCCTAATTATGTACAGTTACATACACTAGTTTATCTACACACATATCATAAGCTCTCTTTGATGTGTTCAGGAACCGCATGTTTGACCGGCATTGTGGCTCTGCAGTTGTTTAGCTTGCTCTGTAGCACCAACTTCGGGCGTCGGCGTTCGAAATTTGAATGTCAGTACCAACTTCACAGACAAACTAGGGGCGGCACGAGGCGGGCGTCGGCGTTCGAAATTTGAATGTCATAATGTGTAGAAAAATTACACATAATGGTCATAATGTGTAATTTTTCAGACAAGAAATGAGTTTTTACCAAGTAGTTTAACATTATGCTGATCGTAACGTGCGGTTTTTGTACGCAGTAAAGAGGGTTTATGATACGTGTGTAGATAAAATAATAAATTGAAACGTTCACTTTTAACCTCAACATATTTTAATCGATTCCTCCACAGCTTCAGTGTCGTCACTAAATCTTCTCACTCTCTCTCAGGGCGTTATGTTATGATTACACTGCCCCGAGATCGCCTCCCGAACTCTTGCCAGTCGAACGTACTGTGGGAAGGATGATCAGTGTGATTTCCACAGGACAGCAGCCTTATGGCGTAACTCTCTGAAGTTCATAGCGTGTGTCTATGGTTCATCTCATGCTCATACACTTTCATCGATTGCGTGGTATCACCGAAGGCTTCCAGGCTTCATTCAATGAGCTTGGGTTTGGCCTCCATTATGATGCTACTTGCGTGATACCAATTTGACAGATGAAGCTGGTGCAAGGTGTCAAACGTAAAAGTCTATATGAAGTTCATAGCTCAGACGACTTACGCCATAAGGCTGCTGGTCTGGCCAGACTTTAGATGTAAACCCGCCGTAAAATACCTCAATAAGTTTGTTAATGTACAATCGAACCAACTGAATCATGACCCACTTGCCTGATAATTCGTTTGAAACTTTCAAACTTGTAAGATCTATCAAAATGTCAGTGTCTAATCAAATGATCACAAGTTCGTTACCAAGGAAATAAACCTTCAAGCGAATTTCGACCTACTTGCATTTAAGGGGTTTAGCAAAATAAGATTATGGTGGGTCATGATTCAGATGGTTCGATAGTACTAATGCTCTGCTAGCACTAAGTTAAATATTTGAAAAGATTATACGAAATCAAATGCTCTCACACTTCAGCGTAAATCGACTACGGACGCACAGGATGCTATCGGAGTTTTTTACGATCTGTTGATCAGCATACGCTACTAATGAAATTAAATTATTATGGAGTTAGAAATAATGCTTTATATCTATTAAGTTCATATTTAAGTAATATAATTCAAAAGGCAGAAATCAACGGCGTTCAATCTGATGGATCGGGTGTAAAAATTGGCACTCCACAAGGTTCCATACTAGGCAATTTCTTATTCCTGGTTTATACATAGTCAGGTCATAAGTTCTGTCACATGTGCAATATGAAATAATTTGGACATGTTTATTATTTATGTAAACATTTATATAGCAAAATGAACTTAATAAAACTTAGATTCTTATGGTAATAAAGTTTATTCAAAATGACTTCGCGATTTTGAATACAGACCTTTATTCTGCGCGGCCAGTGGTCTATCGCAGCACGAACGACGTCCATGTCAATATCGGCGGCTGCCTTAATCAAGGATGCCTTGAGTGACTCCAAATCAGGATGAGGCTTTGAGCAGGCCTTTTCCTCCAAGTGTTGCCATATCTTGTAATCTAACGGACTCAAATCTGGACTGGAGGAGGGCCAGTCTTCGTGCCGGATTAAGTCGATTTCACGCGCCGCCAGCCAGTCTTGTGTGCTTTTCGCTCTATGAGCTAGCGCAGAATCTTGTTGGAATACCCAGTGCTTGTTATTAAACATGGTATGAGAAACAGGTTCCACAAGTTTCTTGAGGACTGTATTTTGATACACAACTGCATTCGTTTTTACGCCTTTCTCACAAAAATGTACCTCAGTTAAGCCCCAATAAGAGACTCCCAACCAAACCATGAGCGAGGATGGAAAATGACCTCGTTGGACACGCGGAATACGGTCGCTCGCTTCTTCACTGCTGTGTGCGTACACCTTATCATTTTGTTTGTTGTAGCTCTCTTCTACGGTGAAAATTTTTTCAGCCGAAAAAAGAATTTCCCATGCTTTTTTCCCGCGTACCGCTTCAACAAAGCGCGGCATCTCTTCAGTCTCAGGTCCATTAAACGAGCGTCCAAACGATGTCCTGTTTTTCTTCGATATGTCCTAAGCCCTAAGTCTTCATTTAACACCCTTTTCACCGTGGTCCTGCTTAACCCCATCTGAAGGGCCAACAGTTTCTGCTTACGTATGGGATTTCTTTGAATTCGCGCCTTCACAGCTTTTATCACTGCTGGAGTCCTAACAGAGCGAGGGCGACCACTTCTTGACCTGTCATCTACACTAGAGTCTTCATTGTATCGTTTTATGGTACGATAAACGAATCTTTTGGTTATATTCAAATTTTTCAGTAAGTCGAAAATCTGAATTGGCGCGTAACCGCAACGATGCAACGCAATAACTGCGACACGGTCTTCTTTAAGTGTCCACTCCATATTTAAAAATGAGGAAAATTCTAAAAAGTATACATTTTTATTTTCATGAAAAATTCGAAATTCGAATTCAATAAACTTTTTTGTGGCCAGCGTTCTAAATTCAAAAGTTTTTATTGTGTGACAGAACTTATGACCTGAATGTGTATTAACGATCTGCCTTTCATGGTGGAGAAATTTCCTACATAGTTTTGTTTGCTGGTGATGATACTTCACTGGTCTTCAAAATTGAAAGACAAAAAGAAGTTTTGATGATGTTAATGGTGTATTGTCTTTATCCTTGAATTGGTTCACATCTCTTTCACTATATTATTATTTATAATAAATAATGTTGTAAAAATCAATATGTGGGAGTTTCTTAGCCCTGCTTCTCCCACATTGGTCCAATGTAGAGAACAGGCAAAATTGTAAATATCACAGAACAGTACAGTATGTAATAAGGATATTTGATGTTGATTTTGAAATGTGACGTGACATGAGAATATACTTTATGTAATATACTTTATTGCACAAAACTGTGAAAAAAAAAAACAAATATCAAGGAAATAACATGTACAAAGGCAAGCTTATTTCTAACAAAAGATTACTTCCAGCAAACCTAGAATAGAGAGGAAAAAAGTGGCCAAATGCGAGTCGGACACGCCCATGAAAGGTTCCGTTGTAGCAAGTAATTATGTGACTTGATGTTTGTGTTGTAACTTCGTTTTTCATAGTGTTTGTATGAATGAAAAAGTTATCTTTGCGGTTTTTAATAAATGTTTTATATCTTAAAAACTGCTTATTTTGTTTTGTTCAAACCTATTTTCGTTGAAGGTGCATATTGAGATACACAGCATATAACTATGTTTTGTAGAATTTTCACTCTCTAATTTAAAAGTTAGAGGGGTGGGGGGGACAATTTTTCCACTTTGGAAGGGTTTCAGGAACCTCAACATCATTTTAAAAGACCTATCTACAGACACCCCACACATATAGGTTTAATGAAAAACATATTTTTTGGTTTCAGTTCCTTGCATGGGGAGTCCTTGTATGGGGAGCCAGCCACCTTTAATTATTTTGATTTTTAATTTTTTGAATAAAAATCGTAAATCGGTTCACAGAATACATCTACATACCAAGTTTAAACAGTGTAGTAATAGTATCTGCATAAAGTTGCTGTGACATACGGACGGACGGACGGACAGACAGACTTGACGAAACTATAAGGGTTCCTTGTTTCTCTACCGAACCCTAAAAATAAACTAATGGTAAAATTATGCGCACAACAATAAAAATGTTGATAAAAATAATAAACTACTAACCAATATCTACATAATACTAAAAATGATGCTATATATAAAAATGTAACATATACATAAATAGTAGATACAAATAAATACTAATACTTATCATGAAAGTGAAAAGTGTTCTTTCAAACGACTTTTAAAAGTGTGAATTGACGGACCGTCTCTGATGGCGCTGGGAAGTTTGTTCCAGATACTGATAGCTTGAGTCAGAACCCATTCTCATAAGCGGCAGTGTTATGTTGCGGAGTTGTAAGTAGTGACCGAGTGAGAGATCTCCGTGGCCTATCCGAAGACAGAAAAACGAAACTATCCCGTAAGAAGCCAGGATAGCGAGGATTACATAAAATATTGAAGAGGCAAATGAGGATATGGGAATCCCGTCAAAGGCGAATCGGGAGCCATTTCAACTCCCTGTGATACTCCAAGACATGGTCGAACTTGCGCAGGCCGAAAACAAACCGAATCCCGAAGTTTTGAAGTCCCTCGAGTTTGTTAAGTTGCTCTTCGTTTGCGCTTGCCCAGCAGACATCATCGTAATCGATCAGGTTAAGAAGAAGAGACTGGACATGCGTGATTTTTGTCTGACGAGACAATATCTTTTGTAGACGTCTGAAGGAGTGAAAACTGATAAAGACACGTCTACTAAACTCCTAGATTTTCGGCCTTGGTGCTGTATGAGATTACGGTTCCATCATAGGTAACAGGAGCAATAAAAATACGCTGTATCAAGTTAAGGGAGTACCTGGAATCGTACATCTGCGATGGAATAAATAAAGATAGATAAAAGAAGAGGGGAGAGTATACCACCCTGGGGGACTCCTGCGAAGCGGTCACACCACTCCGTTGAAGTCGTCTCCGACTTTATGTGCTGCTGGCGACCTTTCAGATAAGAGTCGAACCAGTTAGCAGAGACGGAGGGCACGTTCAAGGACCTATCTCAACGAGAATGCCGAAATCGACGCTGTTAAAGGCGCTGCTGAAGTCGAGCAATGAGTGAACAGTGAGCTACGCGAATTATAATGGATAATGGATTCTAGGACTTTGGAGAGGATTGGCAGGAAGAAGTGACCGTTTTACATTATTTATGTTGCTACTCACTTCGGTATGACGCTATCCTAACGGGGGTAAAGTTTTGTTTGCATGGTGGTTTACATAACTTTTAATGAAACATATAAATTCAATTACGTTATAGTGATTTGATTTATTGAAACAACACAATCACGAAGACTATTATTACAATCGTTAACTATGCTAGTTTTATCGTTATTTTATTGTCAAAAACATGTCCATTATGCATGCAATCTTCATACATTAACAATAATGATAAACATTTTTTTCGATTGTAGGTATGTTTATAATCTAAAACAAAAACCGTTACAGCGGCGATATCTATGTTATCTAGTCGCTGATCAGTAGTACAGCACATCTTTACACTATACCAGCAACTGGATAAATATATCCATCATAATGTACTCAAATGACTAGTTAATATAAAATTTAATAGTAAGTTGAAATAACCAGTAGTTACGAAAGCTGCCTTCCTTAAATTATTATGATGTAACTAATAAACATAATGAAACATAAAAATAGGTAAGATTTATTAATATCTCATCCATCAAAGAACAATATTAGAACAATGGGGAGTTTTCTGACAGTTGATTAAAAATAAAAACAAAGCTTCCAAAAAGGTCGCGTGAATAAATTTCCACCCGTCTGCGATTCCTGCGGTCTGATATTATGAAAATGTGTTGACGGCTTAGCGCGAGTTCGAGACTACACAATTATAGGTACGTCCTGTAACAGACGCTGAGTCTAAACCTATTCGCTGCTGCTATACACAATGCATGACGTCACTATGGCCACAAAATTAAATTGTGCTAACGAATTGCTTACTTCTTCTTTTTGTAGCGCGTGACAATCTTTTTGAATATTTATTGTACTATCAAATGTATGTTTCACTTGTTTTGTTTATTTCATTTTTTATATATAATATTGAGTGTATTGCGTTGCAGAATGAATAAATTTATTTCTATTCTATTCAGACACAGTACAGATCGGTTAATTAAAGCTGGCACGTTCAACACATTAACACGTTGCGCTTGTGTTGTCTGAATAAGCGCGCGGCGTGACGTTGCACTGCATGGGCAACAAGAATAGTCTGTCTCTCTCGCGCGCCGTCATACTTATGAGTATGAAGGAGGCAGTTATTGTTTTGCTTTTACTTATAAATATAGAGCGATCTTTTTGTATTCGTGTCACATGTCAATCGACGCGCGTTATTGCGATTGTTTACCTATTTCGAGGTTAGAATAAAATAATTCATTTTAAAATTGCATTAGTGTGAGTACTGTGAACGTGCCAGCTTTAGTTAACCGATCTCTACAAATTCAGTCTGTGACCTTAGCCTGTGAAATATGACAGACTAAGGTCACAATAATTTCTACTCTGCGGTAGACCGGCGGAAATTCAACGACGCCATCTGCTTTGATAACTGAGCTGTCAGTAAAGTCCTCATTTGACGAACGACATCCAATGACGCTACTTGCTGGAGCTGCCGTGCACGCGGTAGCATGGCCGTGTGACTCGCTTTTATCGCGCATTTTATGGCGTCTAAAGTCAAAATTCGCGCCTGACTGACAAAAATTTGTAATAAAGACGTGATAAAATGCGCAGTAAACGCGAGTCGCGTGGGACATGCTACGGAGCAGAGTCGCATGGGACATGCTACGGGGGCAGGACATCCTACTTTACAACGGGTTCCATGGTTAACATAGAAAGTCGCTACAACGAATGTCTGTCACGACGGCGAAAACGGTAAATTGAATGGTCACAACATCAATCGTCGCCACATCGAATGTCTCGATGTCGAACAATTGCTGCATCGAATGGATAACACAGCGAATGTCTGGATATCGAAAGGTTGTGGTATCGATTAATCATAGGTATGTTGTTTTTAATTTTTCTACTTATAAGTAGAGTATAAGCTACTTGAACTTGTAGCTCTACAATAACTATTCAATGTGGAGACAATCGATGTCACAACATTCGATGTGGCATATCATCGATTTGATTAGGTACCTACCTTTAGAAACAGTCGACACTGTCAAAACCCGACGATGCGGCGACCATCGATGTGGTGACCGTTAGATTTACCCGTGATATTCGTTGTAGCGATCGAAATCGTATGTAAGATCGATCATTTTACAATAAGAGCCCTCGATTCTGACATACACCTCAACAGATGGACTAAGCCTGACCTGACTCAACACGTGTCGTCCATTTCGCTTTCATTTGTAAGATGAAAAGGATAAAATGGTACCGAAACTGCTGAACCGAATGATTAAAGTATAGTGTAACTTATACAAAAACTCAGAAGTGTATGATTTGTGTATTACAGAAATACTATAATGAACTTTTAACACGGCATCAAGTGATATAATTTATGCATAGATTTACATGTTTACATGAAGGTATACTAATACCAATATTTTATTAGGCATGAAAGATGACGATGGAGTTAAATTATGAGTCTGACACACTCACTTTTATGTTATAAGAAACGTGCTCAAGGATATAAATATTAGAAGACTTACTTTAATTAATGCATAGAAAATAGTGCTGACTGAATAACAAACGCGTGGATTACAACATGTTCCATTAGATTAATAAAAAATACAGTTCGATTTAGCCTCAACGAGATTATTTCAATGTTTTAGGATTTATATACACAATTTATTAGGGCCGTATTCTCCAAGTATGCTTGTTACGTTTGACGATTTTCGACCAATCAGCGGCCTCGAATACCGCGAGAAAACTATATCGAGAGGAAAATGCGACATCCGAATTAGAGTGCAGATTAGCTTAACGAGTTTTCACAATGGAGAAGATGACCCTTGAATAACTCTGTTGCGATTCGAGGAATTAACAATACAATCATATTCTACGCATATTTTAAATAGAACTAGGTACAACAACTTTAATAAGTAATAGAAAAATTCGAAGCTTATTGCTTCCCTGTTACATTTAACCCTTTCCACCACAATTTGGTAATCAGATCTAGGCATTTGAATATTACCGTGCATCTAAGTATTTGTACATTTTGAACAGTGGATAATTTACTACATAATCGAGCTAAGTGCTCCTAGACTGTATTAAATGCATTTCGGGAACGGTGCACATAAACTCTCAACTTCTCGTTTATAAATTATGTTAACATCGAAAATTAACACTCATTTGATTATAGCTACCTACCTATACGAGCAGAAGTCTCGAACAAAGACGCAAACTAAATCTGATTAGTTTAAGAATCTAGTAGCGTGACATAAATCTCAAAATTAGTGAAATCCTGTTGTAGTGAAAGCAACAATATGGTTCAGTGGACATTTATAACAGATCTTGACTGCTTCTGTATCAATATAAATCCGTATAAACTGCTCGTGCTTTCCTATGTACAAAGTACAAAGAGCTCACTATACCACTTCAGTGTTGGCTTACCATAAAATACATATTTTATATACAATAGAGGTGTCAAGTAGATATTGCACTGTGTGTATCGGAATAAATAGTGTCCATCCTTGCTCCGGGCGTAATAAAAATAATATTATATAAATTAATGAGCACCAGAACAAAAATATTAATACTTGCTGAACTTATGGGTTATATAGGTAAAGTTAGTTGTTAGTGTCTAAGTAGGTACACTAACACTTTATGTTACATTACAACATACTCAACAAGAATATCAACAATGGACTCTTTTTTGGAATATAGTAATAATACAATATGTTAAGTATCCATAAAATACCAGATATAGTTGAGAAATTTGGATACTCACACTTTTGACTCATTTGCGGTTTTTGCTGATTCTCCTAATTTAATACCACAGAAGCCGATCTCGATTCCATTGTAAAATCGAAATCTTTGTATTGAGAGAACACGCACAGCTGTGGAAAGAAAACAATACTAGAAAGCACAAGTAAGTAGTTATAACAAACTGTTTTGATACCAAAAATATTATATGTAATATATATTTATCTACCTGCCTTTTATTCCAGATTATAGACAAGTAGTTAACTAAATTTCGTCTTAATTTTAAGTTTTATATGAACAAATATTTATTGTCACTTAAAATTCTGATAAGAGGCTAGACTTATGCGTAATTTTAACCTTTAGTACAGTAACTTATCGACGCTCAAGTATTTTATGGTCATTTTCATGGTCAAGATTTTCCGAGCAGTGTATCTTCAAACAGAAGTTATTACATTATTGTTGAGTAATTAAAAGGCTGTATCTTTTAAATCTTATCGGCCTACGAAGACTACGGTTGGCCTGTCACGTCAAGATAACTGTTTCAGTGATAGTGATAACGATTGAACTTGATGCTTTGATGACAAAGAAGGCCGCGCAAACGCATACACACATATTATGTAGGTACTAACAAGGTTACGCAAACAGAACGACCGGCTAATGCCCGTGACATCGTTCAAGTCTCTTTACAAAGTAGGAAGCAAATCGTTAAGATGACCTTGATGTAAGTATGCGATAAAAACTATAAAAATAGGTTCGCCAAATAGTGTGAATTATTGAAATAACTGAAGATCAAGAATATATATTTGAAACTACCTACATAAATTACGTATTACATAATTTGTAACTGATTATCTTGCTTATAATAAACCATACCAGTACCACAGATACTATAATATTATACCTACCTACAAGCTATACTAGACCAAGAGTGGGTAAAAAGAGCGGCCAAGTGCGAATCGGACTCGGCACCGAGGGTTGCGTACAAATAATCTATAATAATAATAATAAGAGTAGGTATACATTTACCGTTTTCTGTTTTATTACTTTACTTAGGTTATAAGCTTGCTTCTTGCCAAATTATTTTTTCTAGGTCTGTTGGAAGCACCCTATAAGTTTTGATTCCCTTGCAGTATCATACAAATTCAGCACAGTGGTATAAAAGGCAGCAAGCATCTTTTGATTGGGTTGTCCTATAAGTTTGATTTTTCCACAAGTTCAATGGACCAAAGACCTTGTCCTTTTTTCTGTATAATGTACAGAACGCTAAATATAAATTATTTACAACATTTAATCAATCCCGCTATGTCTGCATCATTCTAACAGACAAACTTCTGTACTTAAGCTAGCTAGATAATGATAAAAAGTTAGGTAGGTACCTTATCTTTGAGCTGTTGACACATATGCAAGGCTGCTGTTAGCATGAACAGCACATCACTCAACCAGGGGACAGCACAGTCTGCTTGGCATGAATCGATGCGCATGGTGCTGTGAACAGAACTCAGCTGGTATGCAACAAATATCAGCTTGTGCGACTGAATGTAAAATGATATTGCTAAGTCTTCAGGTAGATTTGGTGATAGAGCTTTCTGGAAATGGTAAAAATGTATAATATTAAGGAGTTATTAAAAAAATACTAAAGTATGAATTAATGTTGTTACATAATTACTTGTTTATCTTCTTTTCATTGTGCCTTAGGATAGAGAGAAACAATATACAAAGGGAAGGAGTATAGGGTTGGGGAGCTGGCTGCCAGCCTACAATTTTGGAGAACCACAATAATTTAATTACTCATAGAAAATGTAAATATGTTTCAGTAGTAATCAGCGATGACAAATCACAACAATTGTGGTAATTGTATAGGAGCATAATCACCATGTTTCTACTTTTCATAAGTTCATCAATTGCTTTCTTTTTTGGTAGAACTAAAGCAGTCCTTGCTCGTTGTAATGAACCAATCAGAGATTGGATTATGTGTAATACTTCATCAGATGAACTGAAATAGAAAATTAAGATATGTTATCAATTGAAAACACAAAAATCTTAGTTATTTTATTGCACTCTAGATTTTCAAGTGTGTAGTATTATTACCTGAAAACATAATGTTTATCCACATTATCAATGAATCCTATAGCTTGTTGTAAATGGTTGGCTGCATCTTGTATTTGTTGCAACTTCCATGGTCCATCTTGGTTGATCGAAGTGCGGCAGATTGTATGCATTTGCCGCAGAACTTTGAAACTTATATCCTGAAAATATTAGGAATCTGATATTATTAGCCACAGAGGTATGAGCTTGCAGAGGAATGTATTATGTAGATTTTAGAGATTCTTCACAATTAATGTGGAAACATAAATGGCTTCATTAAATGTGTAATTTAGCTGTCTTTTGTACATGAAATAAATACATACCTAGAATGATAGAAATCAACATTTTATACCAAGTGCATTTAGTTTCATTGTATGGAGATTGAAGACAAAATTAATGAATGCATGCTTATTTTTAATGCACTATTTCCTATACCTGTACTAGGAGGCCAGGCCAATGCTCGCAGGAGTGAACTAGATAGATTAGGTATTACTAATGTAAGGCAAAGTGAGAATGATGCAGGATGTGCATTAAATTGTATCAAATACATACCGCATGAGTGATACTATCACCTGTGAGGGTGACAATGCATTTTAACTGCTCCGGCTGTGATGTTAATATAAATTTGTCCTGTTTCTGGCCCTCATTACCATACAGAGGTACAGGGAACCTGTGAGCGCATTCCTGGAATACATAAAACAGTTTGAAAGGCTACAGAGATACACCCATACATAATCCAAACATGTTTTGGCTCAAAAATAAATAATTTCTGTATGACAGGGAGAAAACCACTCTGGATAAAATAAATATGGGTTGGAGTGTAGATAAGAGTGGGCGGGCTTCCGTCCCCCTTATCGACACTCTGACCGAAATATGAACCCACCAGTCTCAGTGACACATGCGAATGGGCTTTTAAAGCCAGTGGAATTCCCCAGAGATGAATGAATATGGATTTGGCTAAATACTTACCACTAAAACTGTGTGCAGCTGATGTAATATCGCGTGAACCTCTTCACGAAGAACCCATTCAAACTCCTCTTTCTGAAAGCCATTGTATGTGAATAACAATTGGAAAATTATACGAAAGGTCGTATGAAAACCACTTAAAAATTTACGGAATACCTCGTACCAAATTAGCAGCTTCTTCTTTTTCGCTGTCGCACATTTCAATAGATTTTTGTTCAATTTATTTAGTGCTGGAAGCTAAACACTGGATCGTATAATTTAGAAATTAATTTACTAAATTACTTTCAGTAAAATCACAAAATTCATTTCCATTTCATTTCTTCACTGACATAAGGTTGACAGCTGACGACCTGACGTTGACGGTTTGTTGATTGTTGCCTTTTCTCTCTCACTCATCTCTACTGTCTCTCTCCTATTTGACGGTCCTAGTCACAGAGTACAATGAGTACATTAGTGATGAGCATAAGCTCAGATAAACGAAACGCTTTGCTTAAATGTAGCGTCAATTTTGGATTGCGTACCCTTTTGTTGATGGTTTGGTTTCTTGTGGTTTATTTTTACTGTACAGAATTAGGTAATACTCGCAATGTATATAGTTTATCAGACAACAACGAACTCTTCAATTGCATCTAACAGCATCTGTCATAGTCATAATAAAAACAAAGACTGAATATTTCAAATCGAAACGTGAGTAAAATTATAAAATTGCTTAAGAAAGTTATTCGCCATGTATACTCGGCGCCACGACTAAAGAGCTTTGTCCTTGAATGCGCAGTAGTCACTTTTCACAAGTGTTTGGCGCGGGGAAGTGAGGAGCGACGGGGGCGGTAGTCAGCGCCGGCACCTGATTCGTTGATCAGTCGCTTCCCGATGCCCGCACCGAAAGCACGTCTCGAAGCTTCTTGAGTACAGTCGCATACAATATTACCCAACGTTATCTTTCGCCCCGGTCGAAAATGCCGAAAAATAAAGTACTGACTAGGCAAGCTAGAAAAATGGTTTACGATGTGAACTGTTATATCAAAAAAGAGTCTGATGAAATACTGATGAAGAAGTCTGATGAAAAACTTAATTGTGGTTTAATTGTTACAAATTATTAGTCAGCGGGAAGAAAAGAGTGTGCAGGACTATTACTACAAGTATCTATATTCACTAGGCCCTAGTGACTAGGGGCATTCTATGCTAGGGGGTAATTTATATATAGGTTTCAACCTTGACGTTAACAAATGTTGTCAATAGAGAGTACCTATAGTTTATTTGACACAAAGTCCATTATTTACATCGGCTAATATCCCAATCAACAAAATATCAAACAGAGAAAAAATAGAAGTGAAGAAAGTCCTGAACACTCATTCCTTCACACTAACCCTAAAAACGCACTTCGGAATTATGCCGCGACTGTACACATGCGCAGTAATCCCCGCCAGTTTCTCCGAGAGCTCTTTATTCGTGGCGCCGCGTGTACCTAGTGTGCTATCACACACAGTTAAATTTACATGAAAAATCATAAAAACTTAGGCAAATTCATCAGCTACCACAGGTAAATATTAATTGATGTTACTTCGTAGACTTTTTTGCACTTCATACATTTTATTGAATACATTAGGGATAGCGAAAGATGTCCCAAATTATTTCGGCACAGAAATATCAGAAATAGGTTTATAGTAGCATATTTTCAATAATTTATCTTTTACAAATTTGTCAAATAGTGATGTAAAAGAAATATTATCGATACATTGTATAGTAAAAAAAGATAGTGCTTAATTGCAATTATTTGAGCTGTATTTATAAACCTTTGTACCCATAAAGTAACATTGATATGTGAAATTTGATGTGAGTAAATATTACCCTTTTAATTTTAGATTTCCTCGTTAAACACTATTGCTAAATGTTTGGATTGCGGCGGTATCTTGCGGGTCCGGCTGGACGACAAAAACACGCACGAATCCTCAAGAAGATTTTACTGCAGAATGATTTTACCAGCAATAAAAATAATCGCAGACTAATACAAACTACTTTTCCAACACTAATATCCGGTTTAGATCTGTTGTTAGAGTAAGAGCTCATATTCTCATATTATTTAATGCATAGATAATATAAGGTTACAGACAGTTAAAAACAGTTCATCTGTCTTGGGTCCGTAGAACTCGGTTGACCTCCACTGGTGTTGGGCGGGGTCGTGGGGCCTTCCCTAGGGCCCGTGTCCCTTCTGGCCGTGAGCTCTAGCACAAACCCTCCTTTATAAACACATGTAATCGAAATGTCTTTTAAATGGGTTTTTACTTGGAATTCATTCTAATAAGCACGGACTCGATGCTTATCAATATTTTTATGTCACTGACTGAGGAACCTCTTGACGATACTGTTTAACCAAAACCACTCTAAAAAGAACTTTAGGTTATTACTATCACAACGTCTACAGTCCTAACCATAGACGATCACCCACTACTTTAGCCAAATCATCTAAATAAGATATTCGCAATCGTCGGTATTAGAATCTTTCCAATTGGAGAAATATTCCAATAAAAAATATGTAAGGGTGTAATTCCGTCTGACATTAAATCAATGGTTAGTTGGTTATATCTTTAAATTTACTTTTTCATAGAATCGTTCGGTTCGTAGGGTTCATTCATTGTATTTAAAATACGTAGGGGGGGGGGAGTTGTTACAGTGACATTATTATGAAACTTGCCTTCGGCTCGTTTCAAAAACCCACTCTCGAGTATTAATGCCCTCCATTATGTAGTAGTCACATAAAGTACTATTTTGTCCTTAACGTAAGAGGTAAGTCAAGGAGAAAAAAAAACACAATACCAGTTTTGTTTTGATACCAGTCTTATCAAATTGCGATTCTGATGTTAAAAGAATTGCGCCACCGACGACGTAGATTTGCCACGGCGATCCTGTTAAACCACGCTTCAGCATGGGAGATTTTAAAACACGTCTCTTGAACCCTCTTTAATTTATAACATATCGTGTAGTTTTTTATTGGCTGGACGATATAGATAATTTTTCGAAATAATATTTTCCCAGTTTCTTTCCATCCGCGTTTTTATGTACTCCTTTTTTTTCTATAACTTTTTTACTAGTCGTATTTTTCTACACTCTTTAATTTCCGCTGTTTTTTTTTGCCAAACAGATATTTTCCTACGCATTTATTTTCTCAATCCGTATTTTTCATACGCTTACATATATTTTGACGATAATAGTTCTCCTGGTGTTTATTTTCATATTCCTGTTAATTATTGCATAGATAATATAAGATTACAGACAATTGAAAGAAATGTAATAAGCAAAGGTGAGCTTATCTCTAAAAAGAGATTTCTTCCAGCAAACCTAGGCAAGACAGGAGAGTTAATTATACAGGAAAGTCCTAGTTCGCAATAACACTCTATACATATGTACGAAAATTACTTCCAAAATATATATAAACTATACCAAATATAAAATAAAGATATATACTTCAACTACATAAAATACAATATATAGCATGAACATACAAAAAACTATAATAAATCATTCATATACCTACATAAATATGGTACCTTTTACGGAAGAGAAAGGAAATGCACTTTCAATCTTTTCTTAAAAGTGAAAATTGAAGAGGCATGTTTTCCGTCATAATAATATATATATTTTTGAATTTTATTTTGATAATATAACTAGACCATTTTAAGAAACTAATTTTAAATATTTTTGTGTTTTATTCATTGCGTCTAATTGAAAAACAAATCGAAAGTTTTACCCGCCAAAAGTAAACTTGACGTCACCAAGAGACGTTATGGGATAAATTTCTTTGCTTACCACAAAAAAAAAGTGGCAGTCGAGTCAACCAAAGAGTGCCAAGTATATGAGTGAAGTCGGATTGCCCTTAACCTAAAAGAGTGTTCGTAAGCGGCAGTGTTATACCGAGGAGTTGAAAGGAGAGACACCGTGTGGGATCTCGGATTGCTATCCCTGGGGAAAAGAAAGTCAAAACGTTGGCGTAGATATGTGGGGTAACGGGGATTTCACAAAATATTGAACAGATCGGAGAGAATGTGCATGTCACGGCGAAGACGGATCGGGAGCCACCCCAGCTCTTTGCGATACTGGGAGACATGGTCATACTTGCGCAACCCGTAGATGAACCGAATCCCGAGATTTTGAAGTCGTTCGAGTTTGTTCAGTTGTTCTTCGTTCGCGCTGACCCAACAAACATCCGCATAGTCTATTAAAGGTAGTAGAAGGGACTGAGCAAGAGTGATTTTAGTTTGCCGCGGCAGGAAGTACTGCAATCTTCGGAGGGAGTGAAATGACGCAAAGACTCGTCTGCTGACCTCACCTGGTCGTCACAAACATGGGGCGACCAGGACAGCAAGTTGTCAAATATAACCCCAAGATTCTTAGCTTTCTCACTGTAAGTAATTATGGTTTTGCCAGAGGCAATTATGAGGGGAGTAACATCTTCGGGAGTAAAGTAAAAGGCTTGAGATGCGCGCAAATACGAGACTATATTAGACTAAACTAGACTATTTTATTATAGGAAATCCTAGCTTATATACTAGGTTGGTACATGTTATTGATGACGTGCATAAGACATAGTACGTGATGAGATATTTCCGCATATCTGTGGCGGGCGTACGTGCCGGCACAGATACTCCCCCCTTTAGGGAAAATAAATAAATGAATGTACTTATAACAATGAACAAAAATCTAAGTTAGAATCAAATAATAACCTTAAATGAATCGAATTAACTTTAGAAATGTGTATACCATAACAAACTTATATCAACTGCAATAATAACTAGTAGTATTTTAATAAACATAAAACCAGATCTTAATTGTGCATACTTTAACTTAATCTATTTTTATATATAAGGAAAGTTATTGTTAAATAAAACTAGACAGTAATAGAGCATATTTCAACTTAATCTAAAGGTAACTCTTACACGAATTAGGAAAATAAAGGAACTACGGTTATGTGAATTCTACATAAGTTTAAAGAATAACGTAATATTTACCTACAGGCGAGTCTTGTGTCTGGCCGCACACTACATAAAATAAACTTAAAACTGGAAAACAGAAAAACAGAAAAACACTAGGATAATGAGGCTTCGCGGTTAGTAAACTAACCTAACCTATAACTGGAAGAGATCCGCAGGAGAGTCGTCTGATGCTGCAGCCGCCCATTTTTTTTTTCAGGAATCGATGAGTCAATTTACATCGCACGTCGTTGAAGTTGTAATCACTGTTTGTTTATAATTGCGACAGTACCTACACAAGGATGATTGTGCTGAATCAGCGTCAGCATTAAATCTGTAACCTTGGCTGTAGGCAGTCAATGATCTCGTACGTCATATGTACGTGCGTGCTCTTCACTCTTGAGTGAATATTAAGTTGTCGATTGATGAAATTTGTGTGCGTAAAAACCTTGGGATTTGGCAACATAGGGCACATTTTGTACACCAATCGTTTATATATAAATATATATCTCTCTCTCTTCAGTGATTTGATTATTCTTCGTGCGATGTTCTTCCTGGATGATTTCAATATTCGTTGAATTAGGTATATCGATGATGTTTCAATACTCTTCTGGGGGCTGGAACGGCTTCCTATGTCTTGAACTTGAAAAAACTGCTTGCTGTGAATGAATTTGCCGACGCGTTCGTTTCTGCTGGTGCGAGCTCCATTTTGATAAATCAGCAGTCGGCTGACTATCGGTTCATTATTCTTGCGGTATCTTGAGTTCGATGCGGGAAATCTTCAGTTGGAATCTTTTGGCTTCTGGTCCGTCATGGCTTGCTTGATGTCGTCTTGGTTTGGGTGGGGTCTTGATTATGGATTTCTGCAGCGTGGTTTGAAATAGGTATGCAGAAGTCGGGGCTCGGCGATCTTGGACGAAGTGCTTCTTGCTTGCACTTGTAAGGTGGCAGCACACGGAGTTTTCTTCGCGGCTGGGTCCATGCTGCTATTACCGAAGGTTGCTGATGTTCAAAAGTCGGGTCACCACTTTGCCAGAGGCAATTATGAGGGGAGTAACATCTTCGGGAGTAAAGTAAAAGGCTTGAGATGCGCGCAAATACGAGACTATATTAGACTAAACTAGACTATTTTATTATAGGAAATCCTAGCTTATATACTAGGTTGGTACATGTTATTGATGACGTGCATAAGACATAGTACGTGATGAGATATTTCCGCATATCTGTGGCGGGCGTACGTGCCGGCACAATGGTACCATCATACAATACAGGATCGACGGGTGAATTCTTTAATAAGTTAAGCGAGTGCCGTGTACCCATAATCATGGCTTGAGATTTTCCCGGGTTGACTTGCAGCCCATATGAAATAGCCCATTTCTGATGTTGTCGAGGTCATCATTCAACGCCTCTACAGTCAGTTTCACATCACACGGAGAGAAGTGCCGTCACACGGAGAGAAGTGCCGTCACACGGAGAGAAGTGCCGAGCAGCAGAGCTCATTCACACGGGATCCGACATTCACGATTCGTTAAAATATCCCAAAAGACATTATACTCGTAGATGGCTGCTGATAATTTTCAATATATTGTACTGATATATATTGTACTTACGTACCGTGACGATTACTTCGTCACGGTACGTCAAGGGTATTTTATAATTGAATCGTAATTAGTGATCTATATTAATTGATGGTGTGTTAATGGAATTGAGTATTTAATTTGTTATTTTTTAATTACAATATTTTATTTCGGAGCACAAAAGGATCCATATATTGTTTGTCACAGACAAAATACTTAATTACACTCAATCCAATCTATTTCTTATAAATAGGCCTGCCTGTGGCACGGCTCTATTTTCCACCCACTGGCCCAAACAGTCAAACCACGGCCGTCGAGCCGACCTGAAATTACCTCTAGGATAAAGTTACTGCTGCCACGCGTTCTGCTTCAGTAGGAGGCCGTCCTCTTACGTATGATGACACGGAATCAATCAGTACGTGCCTCAACAAACAAGCCCGATGCACTACACTAGCGTGGTAGTGGCAGCCCCAGCAACAGAGTTATACTGGACGAGCAGGGCATTCTGTGGCAGGGCTTTGAGAGTATTTTGGGTATAGTTGACCCATAGGCTGCACGTGTAGATTGATTGAGAGTGTGCTTGGAAGTGAGTTTTTTATTGACTTTTTACAATGTGCAATCCTTAAAGCCAACATATTCGCCCGAATTGCCAAACCACTGCGCTCCTACTCTTTGACTAGGTCATCTCTCAGTCATTATATGACCAAGGTATTTGAAATTCAAAATTCAAAATTCAAAAAGAGTTTATTTCCATAAGAAAAACATTTGGAGAATGTCAAATCTTAAACTAACACATGTATAAGGTACAGGGAAATATAGAACTCAATTTGAATTCCGTCACCTCAATGTTTTAGATGCTGGAGGCAAAGAGGCGACTAGAAACCTCCAGCTTTATACGTTATTTTTTACAGAATTGGAGCAAACACCTTCCCAAGCTTTCTTGTCTTAGAAGACTAAAAAGGTTACTACAAAATATCAGATTATGTAGACATAATCTGATATTTTGTAGTAACCTTTTTTACATAAGTGATTTTTAACAACATTTTTAAATTTATTTACAGACAATTCTTGTAACTCAGTCGGTATTTTGTTGTAAAAGCGAATACATTGTCCTTTAAAAGATACATTAACCTTATGGAGCCTAGTAGTAGGTATAGCTAGTTTATTCCTATTTCTAGTGTTGACATTGTGCCTGTCGCTATTCTTAGGAAATGTATCAATATTTTTGTGGACGTGCATTAGGTTTTCATAAATATACTGACACGGCACTGTCATAATGTTAATTTCCTTAAATTTACAATTTGAAATTGGTTATTGAGGGTATGTAAATAAATTATCACTTCTACTTTGTTTATCCATATTATTTAAACAGTGATTCGCTCATTGGCAAATACAAAGAAGACTGTTGTCTTCTAAAATATCGGTAAACAAATGCCATCGCTGGTGTCACTAAAATGGTATAGATTCTTCAACCATGGAGCAAGTATTAGAATAGAGTAACATAGTTCATATTGGAAGGCGTCGGCTTTAAAACTAGCATGAATCCAGATGGCGCTAGTGCGCGCTAATAGCATGCGTTTCCCTAAAAATCCGCCGGTGATTTGGCGCTTGTAAAGCAAAGTCAAGTTTAAACCAAATAACGCCGGTAACTAGCAATAGATGGCGACACAAGCTTATATGCATGTGTGCGTACAATGTGGCGGCATTGGGTTGTTTTCTGTCAAATGTTTTGATTTTGACAAATCGGCCGGACATCGTCCGTGCGACGTTGCCGATTATCTCACTCTGCGATGCGACGTTGTTGTTTGGTTTTTAATTTACAACAAGGTACTATAATTGCTCTTTGCTATAGGCAATGCTTTTACAGTATTGTGCAATACCACAGAGCAAGGCGATTAATGTGTTCAGAGATAATCCGCGCTAAGTGAAATTCACGTACCTATTCAGGGTGTAACAGAAAGGTGCAGTCATATTTTAGGAGGTTGTTAGGGACATAATTCTGAACAACTTTCACTATGAAACCGATTTGATCACAGCAATTTTAATTTCGACTTCTCCATACAATGGCCCGGGCGATCTCCTGTTTTGTATGAAGTTTTGAAAAATAAAGTTACTCTGGTCAAATTGGTTTCATAGTAAAAGTGGTTCAAAATAATGCAAATATCAACCCCCTAATATCAACACCTTTCTGTTACATCATGTATAAGGGCATGGATTTAATATCGCCAAAATTTATTACAAAATTTAAAATAATACGATTTGCTACAGTAGTTATTATTTTGTATCAGATTTACCTAATCACGGCACCTAAGTCCCGGTCCTTTTTGTAGGCTTGCTTAATATTATAATTATTATTAAAGAGTTTTGACTGCACTTTGGCAGGAACCATGCCATAGGCCAAGGAAATGAACATTATATATGGTCTTGTGCAATCAAATAATAATTCCAAATCCCGCTTAACGGGGTACTAATTACCTCTATTGTCTTATTTTGTTGTCTCTACCATTTACTCGTATGTACAGGTCCCGCCATTTAACTTTAGCGCTGACCTTGGCTAATTGAAATAAAGAACGCGAAAGTAAGAGACGCACTGCCAAGGTCAGCGCTAGAGTTACGCGGCGCGACCTGTATAATAGTCTGGTCTAGGCTCTAAAATACCTAGTCGTCGAAAAGGGGCTAGGTAACTGATATTTTAGAGTACAACCTTCTTTCTTGATAATCTTCTCACGCACCCTTTCTGGGGCGTGGGGAGTCGGGGTCAGGTCGACGGACCTCTTCCCGAAGAATCGCCTCTGTCCACTCCTGTGGACAGGTCATCGGATGGCCCCTGCGGGCGGTGATCTTGATGTGGCGCTGGTGTGCAGTGGGTGATCGCCGGCTAGGCAACCAGGTCGCGTGGCAGGCGGCGGCGGTCGGGCGGGCGCGCGTGGTGCGGCGCCAGTTCGGCGATGTGCGGAAGATGTGAAGCATCCGCACGCGCGAACATGCCCTTCGCCAGCCTCTGGACAAACTGGTCCATGGTTTCCCATCTTAGGTCCCTCTGGATTGTCGCGTTCCTCACGTAGCGGGGGGCGCCGACGATGGTACGCAGAGAGAGGTTCTCTTGGGCTCGGAGTCTCCGTTTGTTCGTCTCCGAATACAACCTGAGAACTTGTAGAACCTTTGTAGAACCTGAGAATAGGAAGCGGGTGGGAGACTGTACGTCACGTGTAACTTCTTATAATTTACGAAATACTAGCTGTTTCTCGCGACTAGTCGCGACTATAAAAAAAAACAAGTTAGGTTTGCTCAGTTTTTTATATTTAAACATATCATAAAAAGTTATAAATAAGGTACAGAAAATAGGAACACACAGTGAATATGAAAGGTACATAATGTCAGGACATAAAGGTAATGAACCGGCATTCAACAAGCCGAGACATTGTCAACAGTTAGGGACGTCATTCTGAACAACATTCGCTATGAAACCGATTTGATCTGAGCACCTTTTTTCACTTTCTGATCAAATCAGTTTTCATACAGTTTGTAAAAATAGTTTTTCGTATAGTATTTAGTTAAAATTCATCAAAAATCGGGGTCCAAGTCAGGTTCGCCACAAGTCACGGGTAAGCACGAATATCAGAGTCCAGATCAAGGTTTGCCACAGGTCACAGGTAAGCTATATGAATTATCAGAGTCCAGGTTCATGCGATGATCGAAGAAAAGGCGCAAACGCAGGCAATTTGTAAACAAACTAAAACAACTCTCGTCTCGTCTCGTCTCGATGACGTCACGTAAGGGCCGGCCGAAAAATCATTCAGGGTGACCATCTCAAAAAGACAAATTGGCACACACTGAACACAATCTGCGAAACGTGATGCCGCCAGTGTGTGGATTTGTCACAAAAATACCTAAACTTATTCAAAGTCAACAAAAAAAAAAAACAACATTAGAACAAATTTTACGTCCGACAGCGTCCGTAACGTGTTTCTTGGCCTCGCAATTGGCCTCAATGTTATTACCTGGTCACACTGCGTGTGTATGTCGTTTGTGAACGTGACTATTTATACGTGCTCGTTACATTTCACGCAATGGTTTTGTGGATATCGATTGGGTGTTTTATGTCAAAAGTCACATCGAAAATTTTAAAACTCTACTTCATGATAACTCATATGCGATTGTAAAAAGAGAAAGTATTCATATTTTTGTTGCGAGTTTAACCGTCTATTTTTAATTCCATGATTTGAACCACACTTTGAAACGACAATTTTTTTAGAAAACAACGCCATCTAACGTTATAGTATGGCGTCTTCACAAAAGCTAGAGTTCTTCGCTTTCTTGTCGAGCGGCGATATATCTTAAATCAATAAATGAAACACCCGGCGACATCTATAATACATTATAGGTACTATATTTCGATTACGGTATTTTGTATGAGTCTGCTTCTCTTTTCTAATACTTGCTTCATGCTTCAACTCAGTTGTGCGCGCGGCGCTATGTGTGCGTGCTCTTGTAAATATACAGGTTTCATTTGTGTGGCAGTGACGCGGCAGTCGTCGTCCGAGCAAGACGTGTTCTTATTAGGGTTTGCAGGAACTTTTTACTACCCGGATATTATCCGTTTTGAAATTTGATTATCCGGATATTTAAAAGAAATAAAATTACAGAGTAAAATTAATGGAAATAGTTGTTTATTTAACTAAATGGACTGCGGATATTTAAAAAAATAAAAAACAAAATAAAATGCATGGAAATTGTTGTTTATTGAACTGAATGGACTGATGTGATCGTATGTAACAATAATAACAGCTTCATAAGTAATTTGGAAAGTTAAATCTTAACGAAATAACAATGATTTTCTTATCATTATTAAAGATTTGCAAAATCAACAATATTAAAGTCTTATAATAATATTCTCATACTTAACTAGAAAGACCTATTAACTAATGCGTTATAATACTACGATAAAAAAGAAACATTTCTTAAAATTTAAATAGAATAACATGCAAAATCAACAAACGTTAAACTTTTATTATTTGAAATAATTAAAATTAAACTAAAACGATACAAAGATGTTTCTTTGTGGAATGAGGAGAAGGCACGTAAATATAAATAATTTTTGTAAAATTATTGAACACTATTATTTATTCACCTGACTCTTTTGGTAGTATGATCTTAAAAAACTTAAAGCATCGAGAGTATTATCATGCATTAAACTACGAATTTTATTACACATGTAGCCTGCGGCGGAGAATACTCTCTCAGCTTCTACGCTGGTTGGTGGTACAGTCTTCAGTAATTTGTACACTCGCGACAAATGTAGACCCCGTTCGCCGCCACTGTCATATAGAGCCATCTCAACTCGGACCTTCGTTTCCATGTCTATTTGACTAGAAGAATCACTATGTGCTGATGAAGTTGACGGTGTTGCTGAAATGGCTTCATTTATTCTTTTCTGCATCTGTTCCTTTATTGAGAAGGTTGTGTTCAAATTAGCAGTACCTTCTTCAGTATGCGATTGGGATTGTGCTGTTGAGTCATCGAGCGTAGGTTCCATCGGCTCCGGCTGCGGTTTTGGCGAAAAGTATTGCGTATTCATTTTAGCGATGAACTTTAATATCTCTTCACTATCAGGAGTCTGGAAAGGGTAACTTGAAGGACCTTCTTTATAAAAATTGGCACAGTTGTGCAAGTATTTTAGTGTGCCACTTAATATAGGAATTCGTCGTTCACTGATCCTTTTCTTTAAAGACACCATGAGCTCGTCGCTGACGCAGCTGTTTTCTTGATCAAGTTTTACAATCATAAACTGCAATGCAGCTTCTGCTGTCAATAAATCAGCTTTTGTTCGCAGATTGCTTCCACGGTGGCTTTTATAATGCACAAAGAACTTGATAGGTTTTCCAACAGCTGTATCTCTTCATCAGTGAAACGTATTTCATTGTTGTAGTCAATTAGTGCTTTTTGAACACTGTTCTTCAGTTTCAGAAAATTTTGAATCATTACAGCGAGGCTGTTCCATCTTGTTTTGACGTCCAACGATAATTTGATATTAGCCTTTTCACCTTCTTAATCGTATTTGTATAAATGCTCTGATCTAAGTGGAGACTTGAAAAATTTTACAATTCTTCGGACCTTTGCGATAACATCTTTGTAATTCTTAGTTATTTCTGGAGCATTCTCAGGGGAAACATTTGCAGGCGTTGGTACTACAATGAAACCCTCATTATCATCTTCCTCGTCAGAGCTGTCTTCATGATATGACTCTACGTCGCTTGTTTCTGGGATGCGCTCTACCAATCGCAGATTATTTTTATAAAGCACGTCAAGTACTGCACACTGAATTCCGTGGGATAGACAAAGCTGATGAAATGACGTGCTTTGCCGAACCATAGCTTGTGTGTCATAAGTGTCTATTTAAAAAAACGGAATAAGCAAGGCAAAGACGACTGTTAATAGATAACTATTTAAATCTACATCTCAGCAATGGTCGGACAAACGTAATAGGTGTCATTTGACATTTAAGAAATCCATAGAAAAAAACAGCGCCAATTAACATTGAACCTTATCTCCATGACTTAAGTAAAAGTCAAATGGCACCTAGAGATCGCGCCACGAAAGAAGTCCCTCGGATTTTCGGTCTCTCTCTTTCACTCTACAATCTAAAGTCCATGGAGTGAAACAGAGAGACCGAAAATCCACGGGACTTCTTTCGTGGCGCGATCTCTATTACGTTTGTCCGACCATGGCTTCAAATGAAATAATCCGGTCTTATTTATTTACTATTAACTTTAATGATAATATACCGCATATTTTTTCGCTCTTATCTTATACCAATCAAGTAATATTTTACTCAAAATTCTGAATTACATAAAAACATGCTGCCTACAAGTTTCAAATCAAATCAAAAATACCACGTGAGTTTGTGTTGTAGTTGTAGGCTACAACTACAACACAAATTCACGTGGTATTTTTGATTGCACATTGCAGTTCATTTATTCAAACTACAACTGTTTTTCACAAATGTTATTTTTTTATGTCAATAATAAAATATATACTTTACATGTAGGAAAAATAAACGATGATTTTTAGAAACTTACCTCATAGTAACACAATTATTCGCGTGTAATGGGTCACCAAAAAAAAACAACAACACTGTCACTTCGCAAAAGGGTTTACCTGAGACCGAGACAAGGACCCTCCCCTCTGATTACCTATTCAAACGCTACTGCGACGCGATTGGCCCATTTAGCACAATGACTCTACAATGCGGGCACGGCGCAGGTAGCAACTGCGTGTTAATTATTAATTGCTATAGTTGGACAAATTTAAGAGATGCCGTTTGACGTTTACTTAAGTCATGAAGATATGGTTCAATGTTGTGTGTGCAGCTGATTATTTTTCTATGGATATCTTAAACGTCAAATGGCACCTAATAACTTTGTCCGACTGTAATGTATGAAATTAAATTAAATTCTCTATCTATATTTAACATTACATTAAATAACTCTTTGAAATTGTCATTAATTTATACAAAGCAAAAGCAAAAAAGAGATGTATACATATGTAGGTAGATATAGCAAAAAAATAAATAAAAAAATATTTATTTTTTAGGATGTTTTCATGTCAATCTGACATAACTTTAGGATCCGGATATCCGCATTTTACAACAGAAATTATCCGGATCCAAAAACTGTACGGATATCCGGATAATCGGATATCCGGATAATCGGATATCCGGATCGCAAACCCTAGTTCTAATCGCTTTTTCTTACGGGTACAGTCATTAACAAAAATGTCTAGTTCTTCGCGGAGAAAGTGTTTAAGGAGTCAGGTAAATATTTGTTTATTTTAAGATATAATTAGGTTTTATTATGATTCTATTTCTTATAAAAATTAAATAATATTAAAATGAAATGAAATATTATATCCTTGTTGATGTTTATGTATTATTGTTTAAGACTCGAGAAACCATTGCTAAGGTATACGAATTTCTGAAAAAAGATGCGAGAGATATATTGCAACTCGTAAGTGATCCAGTTTGCAGTGCAACTCCAATTTTAATATCTAAATTAAGTGAACATTTAAACAGCGTGCGGAAAAGAACAGCAATGGCAGTGGGGGTATCAGAGAGAACAATAACTAATATATTGGCTGAAGGAAAAGAATCTGACTCTAAATTTAAATCTCCGCATAAAGACCGCAAAAAACGTTCAAAGAAGTTAGAATTAGACAACTTTAACGTTGATATTATACGTTCAACTATTCAAAATAACCATTAAGAACATCACGAGTTACCTACCTTGCTAAAGTTGAAAAGAATATTTCAAGAGAAACTTAATTATGATGGAAGTATTTCGACTCTGCGCACAGCTTTGTTAAAGTTGGGATACAAATGGCGAAAAACTGTGGATAACAGACGTGTTATTATAGAGCGGCATGACATCCAAAAACTACGGTTTTCTTACCTTAAAAACTTGCTCAGATACCGTCAAGAAAATTGGTGTATCGTATATACAGATGAGAGCTATATCTTAACTAGTCATGTGCAAAACAAAGGATGGGGTAATAAAGATGGACCACCTTTAAAGAGAAACATGTCTAAAGGACAAAGAATTATCATTGTGCATGCTGGTTCAGAACAAGGTTTCGTTCCTAACGCACTACTGACATTCAAAGCAAATACTGTTTCCGGTGATTATCACTCTAATATGAACGCAGAAAACTATGAAAAGTGGCTAAAAGAACGTCTTGTACCGAATCTGCCACCTAACTCTGTAATTGTGCTTGATAATGCCTCATACCATAATGTTCAAAATGACAGAGCTCCAAATTCTTACAAAAAAAAAAACATATTTTTTATAAGATTGATGACCATACTTCAGCCATATGGCATAAAAGTTCTTCGACTGCCACCATATCATCCTGATCTAAACCCCATAGAAAATGTGTGGGGAATTAAAAAAAATATATTGCTTCGCATAACGTCGACCAAAATGTGACGGGAATAATGGGACTAATAAATGAACGTCTAAGCCAAATTGATGGAGAGATGTGGGGTAATACTTGTCGACATGTACAAAAGAAAGAAGAAGAATACTATCGACATTTTGACATGGAGTCAGAAATCGTAATCAACCTTGGTGAGAGCAGCGAATTCGACAATTCATCATTTGATTTTTCAAGTAGCGATTCAGAATGAGTAATATGTTCAATACATAAACATTAAATTACAGTGTGCCAATACCAAATTATTGTTTTTTTAAGAACCTGTATATTATCAAACACAACAAATTAGCGCTCCTGCACACGATAACTGTATTTGTATTTGTACCCGACTGTACCTCTTGTCACGCACACAAAGTCACTGTATATGTACAAGGTTTACCCACACATAGCGCCGCGCGCACAACTGAGTTGAAGTATCTATACACGAAAATGTCCTGCCAAAACTATATTGGATTAATAAGTCATATAAAGTAAAACGGTCGCTGAGTAAACAGTGTCGGTATATTAACTTCTGTTCATGGAAAATAGCCCTCCCTCTTTAAGCTCCGTGCTATCCACACAATCACAATCGAGAGGACTTCAGACTCAATACGCGTTTTGTTCATTAGGATGCAAAAAATGTCAAAACTTCGTCTATGATCGTCGATGACGTACGTTCACAGACGCTGTTTTTCTTTATGATTTTGTGTCTGTCTGCCTGGCCCCCAGGCTGTTGGTTGACCCTGCTGTGCTGCTGTGATTTATTTAGTTTGCGTCGAAATAAGAGCGCATTAAGTACTTAGCATCCCATTACTTTAAGAATGTACCCTTGATCTTGCAATTCACCTCGAGTTTGCTAATGTGACTGTGTAAACATGTGGGTGAAGCCGCACGAACTGCTGCTAAAAACCGCCCTGTGGTATGTAAACATTACCGCTTATCATTTGTGTCGCCACCTTTAGTTTGTCCCTTTGTTCGTCTTTTATGTCATCGTTACTGATTGCGATTTTGCTTCAGGGATACTGATGATACGACGCTGTACTTCGTGCTGCAAAGGCGTAAGGGACATGGAAAGTCCAAGGGTCTATCATCTCTTCTGGTTGGAACATTAGATTCGGTGCTAGATTCTAAACCGGCGCCTTACAGAATCCTACATCAGACGCCCAACTCTGAAATATATTATGGTTTGTAGAATGTTGTCCCAAAATTAGGTAACAGGTAGAATGCTGTTAAATTGTCCTGTTTGTGATAATTAAAAAGAATGAGTCACTTCATGTTGGTGCGCGACATTTACAGCCTTTAAATAGTCTAATGCCCTATTGGGCTTGGTTTTATTTATCGGACTATCTACAAAGACCATAAAAGAAATGGTTGAAAAACAGAGCTTTTACATTGCACTTCCATTCATACCTCAATCTCAATATGCCCTGTAATACCAAAGAAATAAGAGTAAACAAAAAAATCTTACCCAGAGCATGTTGAGATGCTTGCGGGCGTTGATGTTTTTTTTGCAGAGCATCTTGAGAGGCTCACGGCCTGTGACCCGTTAATCATTCTGAATGTGGTCCCTGGGTCCTTGAAAAAACCTTTCAAATTCTCTTTATCAATTTGTTATTATTGTTGATATTTTGTTTCAGTGGTAGCAACAGCACTAACTGAGCAAGAAATCAGAAGGGACTGGCAGTGGCTCTTCGAGAATGTTTGTCCGACATTACACTCCTTCGATAATGAGGAGGAAGTCACTGAGTTTGTTTGTTGCAAGATCAACTCAATTATTGCTACAGAACAGGAACATTTTACTGAAGGTAAGCTGAAGAATATTTTTTATGAGGCTTTCTCGGTTCAAGAGGATGTTGAAAAGGGTTACTTGAATGTAGTTTGTGTATGATACTGAAAGAAAGGAGATATTTATAGCATTAAAATCCAACTACCTGTTTTAACTTGTAGACTTGGGATAAGACAATCAGGTCTATCCAGTCCTGTAATTGACAGATGTCACCTAGAGTACTGGACATTCTATTTTGGATTTGTGGGGGAACAACATATTATTTACCATAAAATTTAAGTCAAAACATCATTTTTGCTAGGCGGCTGAGCACAGTTAAGATATATCTGTCTCACTCAGTAGAGGACATTAACTTCAACTTGTGAATGGTGGGTTGCCTACAACACACACAAGAGAATGAAAAGGGAGATCTAACATGGCCCCACTCATGAGTGTCATGTGTAGTTTTATCTTATTTACCTACATAGGTTCACAACTTTTCTCACACTGATATTGAAAAGATTATCTTAGTAACAAATTATTGTTAATATGAACCAGATTACAGCATGCATTGATATGGAAACATATAATTGTTTAGCATAATGTTGCAGTCATCCATATCTTGGGAATGTTAATTATTGTGGATGGACCAATGGATTATTTCTTGCTCAAGGTGAAAAGGAAATAAAGGTTCCAGATTATGGGCTTAGTCAAGTTCTGTGGGAAGAAGTTTATTGAAGAAAAGTTTGTTCTTCCACAGATGAGGACACAATCACATACAAAAATGTGGACTATGAATTTCACCAGCGTTTTGGAATGCCAATGGATGAAAAGCTAGTCTGCTACTATTCCTGCAGGTAAGGTCTATTTTGTTCCTTTTTTCAGATCACCATAATCTGCCCAAGAGTTCTAGGAATAAAATATAAAAGAATGCTGGGAACCAATACCAGAGACGACACAACTAAACTAACTAAATAAGTGTGTTTTAAAATGGATTCTATGGCCACACAAGAGCTGACAGATTCCTAATTGTCAGTTTAGTGCCTTAGTGCGACTATTTCGATCCCTAGTTAACAATAAACGCGAGTAAACTTTGACAACTGCATACTTTATATGGAGTTGACAAAGTTAACTTGAGTTTAGTGTTAACTAGCATTCTAGCTAGTCAGCCTTAGTCAGTTTTGACACCTGAAGAATCGCACTGTGTCACTTAGCACTTGTTTTTCAGCTATTGGAAGAATAAGATGCCACGACAAGGCTGGATGTACCTTTCTGTGCATTACATGTGTTTCTACTCATACATCTTCGGCCGGAAGACGATCATCAAAATCCGATGGGCTGACGTCACCGAGCTGGCCAAAACAAACAGCCTTCTCTTTCCGGACTCCATTAAGATTGTGACAAGAGATGGAGAGCACTACTTCACAATGTTCCTGAAGAAAAACGAGACATTTGCACTAATGCAACAGCTAGCGAATATTGCTATGAAACAGTAAGTGGCATATTATAGAAAACAATTACCATTGGCATTGTAGGTGGAGGTGATACATTAAAAATTGAAAGCTAATACATTATTCTGAAAGTATTTTTAACCCGTCAAACGTCCTATGCGCTACATAAGCGCATAACTTTTTTGGGCGGCTAGCGTCCTGTGCGCTGCATAAGCGCATAGAAAGTATTGCAAACTTCGACGTTTTATGAATATTCACCAAGTTTCAGAACGTTCCCGGAACTAGTCTTAGATTATGAGTAGTTTAGTTGGCAACCGTGTGATATGATTGGAACTGACATTGAGACAGCCTATTTATCAAAATAAATAAAATACCAAGCCATGTCGCCATTTTGGGCAGGCGACCGGCCGCAGACTTACATTTTATGTTTGTCAATATTTATTTATTGTGAAGTAATTACTGTGTTTTGTAATAAAATAATACATCTTATCGCTGGAGAAATTAATAGTGGTGATGTGAAAAATGGAAAATAGTGTAAGTTTTGTGTTTGGTCCGTAAGAACGAAATATAATTAGAGGTGTCAGTGTCAAATAATGAATTCTGCAAACAAACGATGAAAAGCCTTATCAACTTTATTATCACATGTGAGTACTATACATCACAAGATAGGTAATTTCATAAACTTTATTATGGTACATAACATGTTAGGAAACTAATAAAATAACCTAACAAACTTATCAAATTCCTAACGCAAGTCGATTGAAAATTTATTTTCGCCAGAACCTTGGACGCGTAAGGGTCCACGAGATTCGCTGTACAGGGACATTCCAGAGTTTAGAACTTTGGTCTTAAATGCTTATTAATAAATAAGCCTTCTTATTAATATCCATACCAAGGCGCATGCGCACTCGAACTGAAGACCACTAGTATGCAAGCAAAACTTTTTAAAATGTGTTGTACATTTGTCAGATTCTGTAGTATCAAATTACTATGTCCTTGATATTGAAAGGGGGTGGCCATATTGGTTAGATAATTTGCGGTTAGCGTGCCGCCTCGTGATATGACATATACAGTACTTCAACGTTATATGTGTCATTTTAGATTAGATGTTGTTGATTGGTTTAGAAAGAGCCATGGAGCGTTCCATGCCAGGCATCACACTCCTAGATAGAGTCAGAAACGTCCAGATACGTGGACAGACTAAGGTCCAAGATATCGTAAAGCGTATCACTAGGCTCAAGTTTAAGTGGGCAGGGCACTTGGCGAGGGAGTAGATCCCTGACCGAGTGGCGGCCGAAAGAAGGATGTAGGAGCGTGGGTTGACCAGCAGCCAGATGGGTCGACGATAATACCAACATCGCAAGGAAGACCTGGATTCGCCTGGCACAGGACCGGAGAGGTTGGCACAATATGGAGGAGACTTATACCCAGCAGTGAGCGGAAAGAAACTGCCAAT
Source organism: Argyresthia goedartella (assembly GCA_949825045.1). NCBI lineage: Eukaryota > Metazoa > Arthropoda > Insecta > Lepidoptera > Argyresthiidae > Argyresthia > Argyresthia goedartella. The sequence continues at coordinate 11,532,104 of OX463820.1, read as the reverse complement.
GATGATTGGTTTGTAGGTGATTTGTAGGGGCCAATCTCCTTTTTTATTTATCCAACGAACACGATTAAATTTGTGAATAACATCTGTAATAATCATACATCTACGAACTAAATATGTATTCTCATTCTAACGCATACCTACGTACACGTCGCGCGACACGTTATGAGCGGTGGCCTTGAGTGCGCAGTAGTCACTTTTCAATACCTGTATATATGCGCAGAAATTCCCGCAAGAGCCGATGCTTAAATGAGACCTAATTAGCATCATAATAGCCTAGAAACAACACCAATTTGGTTATTGTGTCACTAATGGCCCATTACATAGACTCTGCTCAAATTAAGTGCGGCTTAAATATCATGAGGGCTCCGTCTGTTCCCGAGCGGGACAATGACTCTCAAATGAATCTTTCCGCAGATAAGATATCGAGCAAATCAATACGAATGACTCTTACACATAAGACATAAGGTTAATTTCTTATTGCAAGCGCGCGCCATGTTAATACAGTTATCCCTGACTAATGTAACTAATTTAACCTCTCGTTTCAAGGTTAATAGACGACAAGTCAGGCAGCTTCAACATCGACAAGGACTTATTGACAAAACTGAGCAAAAACGTAGCTAAGAAGCCTTCGTTCCTAAAACGAGACCTCGACGCGAGAAAGCAATCACAGCTGTACACATTAAGGTTCAGATTGCCGCAAAGTGAGAAACTGGACGGATCTGAAGAATGCACCTTATGGACGCCATATAATAAGCGTCAGAACTGGGGGCGACTGTACTTATCTCAGAACTTCATTTGTTTTGATAGTCGGGTGAGTACCTTTTTCTTTGTTAGCGTTTAAGCTAATGACTTGTATCATTGGAGCCGATCAAATCACCAAATTTAAGGATACTGGCATATCTACGTTCCGCCATTTTTTATTTAAACGATAATTACGGCCAGAGTTGAAATCGGTTTCAATCGATACAGTAATACATACTTTTGTTAGTAATAGTTTACTCTATCGATTGACACCGGTTCCACTGGTCAAAAATGTTAATGTGATTATATTGTCTGGAATTCTATCAAAAAAGCTGCAAGACAAAGAAAATATAATTCTGTACCTACTAAACTTACTTTATCCGTATCTTTAGAGCGATAATTGTGTAACCATTCCAGTGGGGACATAAAATCATTGATTATTTATGCGAGTCTATACTATTCAATCGTAAATTTACCCAGTCACCTCAATGATTCAAGTCTATTATTACATGTATTACAAGGATGTTGTGCAATGGGGAAGAAAATTGTCAAAATACTTCCACGTAGAGGGCGCTAAATGTTTGTCTAAACAAAAAGTATGTAAGCAAAGAGTTTCGTTGATGTGAGGTTACAAAATAATCAAAGAGTTTCGTTAATCTGCGAAATGAATTGTCAATATCACACAGTGCCCTCTACAAAAAAGTTTTGCGTAACCTTCCCCATTGGAGTTGAATGAAAAATAACAAATGTTTTGATTCCGACACTTCCGACACTATCTCTAGTAGGACTCATGTTTCATTATCATAAATCAGGGAGCCACTTACCGCAATCATTCCTTTCATACACTTCCTTTTTTTTCCGTTTCCGGGTGTCAAACCTACCAGACTTGTACAAGTGCTCCAGCTTTTATTTACCGAAAAGTGTGCTAAAAGTGATTGTAGTGCCGTGTAAATAAGTGACTAGTACTCATTTAGTGCCAATTGATTTAGACAATGTCAGATGTGCCGGGTTCAAATTGAAATAAGCTCGTAATAAGCGAAAGCATCCAGCTAAATTCTGTTGATAAAGCCAGCCATTTTTGAAATTAATCAGTACTACCAACATTTCATCAAACCATAGACAATAAATCGTGGTCGTTTCCGGTTCGCAAATACCGGTTGTGTTCCGATTTTTATCGTACATCACTACCATTTTTCAATTCATTCACTCATCAAGATGTCAAAACAAATCATCAAAGCAAAGTGATAGAAGGATTGTAAACAAAACAAAAAATGCAAACCAACAAGCAATTGGTCCAACAAGCGCTACATAAAGGGCTTTTCCACACCCGTCCGAGGACCCAATCTCTTGGCGATGTGTCCAACTTGCAAGATTCGACGCAAGAACAACAAAACTCTTCCGTCAAAAATGGCAAAAGAACTCGCAGCCCCCGGGAATGCTATACCAAACCACCTCACAAACAAGCCAAAGTGGACAACTACTGGCTTAGTAACCCCATACAATTGTCAAACAGCTTCACTGGTCTAGATACTGAACCAGAACCAGCACAATTAGAGGGTGAGAAACAGCAATCTCAACATGCAGTTAAAGAACCAAGACCGCCCCCAATATTCGTAGACAGAGTGGGTAATATCCAACCTCTTATTGACCTCCTCAACGAGCATGCCAAAGACAACTACTTGATTAAGGTCTTGCGTAACGACCAAGTCAAAATACAACCTAAATCTGGTGAACACTACAAAAATATTGTTAACCAACTTGAACTCAAGGGTACAGAATTTCACACATACAAACCTAAGCAAGACAGAACCTACAAGGTAGTTTTGAAGAATATCCACCCATCAACTGATACTGATGATATTAAACAAGCACTAGGCGAGCTTGGTCACACCGCCACTAATATCTGGAACATCAAGGCAAGATCCACCAACAAACCACTGCCCATATTCTTTATTGAACTACAACCATGCAGCAATAACAAGGACATTTATAACCTAAAATACCTGCTACACTGCCAAGTCAAGATAGAAGAGCAAATTCCAAAAAGGGTGATCCCGCAGTGCGCCAACTGCCAACAATACGGTCACACAAAGACATACTGCAGAAGACAACCAAAATGCATAAAATGTGCTGGTGAGCACATGTCAGTAGATTGTCCCAGGAAGACTAGATCAAATGATGTCAAATGTATTCTATGTGAGGGGAACCACCCAGCTAACTACAAGGGATGTACAGTCTACAAAGAGCTCCAAAAAATAAAATACCCATCACTAAGACCGAAAACCATACCAGGAAATAAGGCAATTAAAGCACCTGGTAACCTTCTACCAAAGCCCCAAATATACTCTAACCTTCTACCAAAGCCCCAAACATACTCCTATAGTGACGCTGCTAAAGCAACTCAAAAGTCTGATGAAATATACCAGGACAATCTAAACCCCAATACACCACCCAACCCTACAAAACCAGACGAGATGAAGATGCTCATGTCAATGATGCAGCAAATGATGCAGCAACTTACTACTGTAACAAATCTACTATTGTCCATAACGTCCAGACTGCCAAATTCGATTCAATTAAATTAGTCCTATGGAATGCCAACGGCCTACCAAACCACAAGCTAGAAGTAAAAGCTTTTCTTGAAGAAAATAATATTGACATCATGTTAATAACTGAGACACACTTCACTGATAAGAACAACTTCAGTATCCCTAAGTACAAAGTTTATCACACTATGCATCCATCCGGGGCAGCACATGGAGGAAGCGCTATCCTAGTAAAACAAAACATACGCCACTATGAAATGGAGCCATACTGCACAGAAATGTTTCAAGCTACAAATATTTCTATAGAAGATTGGCAAGGCCGACTAACGCTGTGTGCTGTCTACTGCCCACCAAAACACAAACTTAAAAAGGAAGACTACATCAAGTTTCTTGACCATCTTGGCAGAAGATTTGTTGCTGGAGGTGATTATAATGCTAAGCACACATCTTGGGGGGCCAGAACAACTACTACGAAGGGACGGCAGCTACTGCAAGCCATAAACTTGCTTAACTTAAGCGTGGTCTCATCTGGAAAACCGACTTACTGGCCTACTGACAAAAACAAGATACCAGATCTTCTAGATTTTTACATAATCAAAGGACTAAGCAAGGATAAAATAGAATGCAAGGGTAGCTATGAACTCTCATCTGATCATTCCCCAGTATTTGCTACAGTCGACATGAATGTCATTATCACACCCAGACCCTGCAAGTTACACAATCGACAAACAGACTGGGAACACTTTCAACAACTAGCATCCGAAAGAATCTGCACATCTGCACCGCTAAAAAGTGACAATGATATTGAAAAAGCTGTGGAACACTTCAATCAATGCATACATGTGTCAGCATGGGAATCAACCTCAGAGCCGAAAGCAAAAGATCAAACACAAATTCCCAAAAACATAGAGATATACTTGCAGAGAAACGCAGAGCAAGGAAAGCGTGGCAAACTCACAGGTGTCCCAGCAATAAAACGACACTGAACTATATCACCAATAAACTTAAAACACTACTCGAAGATGTAAGGAATGAAGGAGTTCAGAAATACCTTAGAAGTCTTGATGGAACAGCAGGAACTGACTACTCGCTGTGGAAAGCCACTAAAAAGCTAAACCAGCCTCAGAAGCATCACCCCCCCATATGCAAATCTGACCAAACATGGGCGAGAAGTGACACAGAGAAGGCTGACACTTTTGCGTACCACCTAGAAAGGGTATTCGTCCCAAACCCAGACAATGGCTCTACTAAAACCAATGAAGTAAATGAGCTACTTACTAAGACTTACCAGCTTGATCTTCCAGTTGAAAATTTTTCTAAGAACGAAGTTGTTGCAGCAATAAAGAATCTAGCTAACCACAAATCTCCAGGGTTTGATCTTATAACTGCAACCATCCTTAAACATTTGCCAGTGGAAGCTGTGGAACTCCTAACATATATATTTAATGCCATTCTACAGCGCAACTTCATCCCAAGGCAATGGAAAGTGGCACAAATAATAATGATTGTTAAACCGGGAAAACCAGCAACGGATGTAAAATCATATCGTCCAATAAGCCTGCTGCCAATCACATCAAAATTACTGGAAACATTGTTCCTAAGGAGACTCATGCCTATAATCCACCAGAAAAACATCATTCCAGAGCACCAGTTTGGCTTCAGACAGAGGCATAGTACAATAGAACAGGTCCACAGATTGATAGAAAGAATAAACACCACATTCGAAAAAAAGGAGTACTGCTCTGCAATATTTCTGGACATCTCTCAGGCATTTGACCGAGTATGGCACGAAGGACTACTCTACAAAATTAGATTGTACTTTCCCATTAATTACTACTTATTCCTCAAATCATATCTGAGTGAGAGATACTTCTTTGTCAAGCTGGGAGAGGACTCAACTACTTTACACCCAATACAAGCAGGAGTGCCACAGGGAAGTGTCCTTGGACCTATACTATATATCCTTTACACCGCAGACTTACCAGTCAGCACTGATGTTGTTACTGGAACCTTTGCTGACGACACGGCAGTCCTAGCCTCAGACCAGAGCCCAACAGCAGCTTCAGCCAAACTTCAATCGAGCATAAATTCCATAACAGACTGGCTCAGGGACTGGAGAATAAAAGCAAATGAAACCAAATCTGTTCAAGTTACCTTCACCACCAGAAGAGACACATGTCCTCCAGTTATGATGAATGGGAATCAAATACCTCAAGAAGATGAAACCAGATATCTCGGTATCTTTCTAGACCGACGCTTAACCTGGAGAAAGCACATATTCACGAAGCGTAAAGCCTTAGGCCTGAAGCTCCACAACTTATACTGGCTCCTAAACAAAAAGTCGCAAATGTCACTGGAGAGCAAGTTGCTAATCTACAAATGCATCATAAAACCTATATGGACCTACGGCATACAACTTTGGGGAACGGCTGCCAAATCAAATATCGCGATCCTTCAAAGGTTCCAATCAAAAACTCTACGACTAATCACAAATGCACCATGGTACATTACTAATGAACGCATTCATCGAGATTTGAAAGTCCCAATGGTACAGGAGGAGATTGTATCCAACCTCAAGAGATATAAAGCAAGACTAGAAAGGCATCCTAACTCACTGGCCCTGAACCTGATGATGGAACCGATAACCTTCAAAAGACTAAAAAGAAGAGCACCACAAGATCTGCTAAACTAATCTTAGAATAAATTTAAAGGATGGTACACTGGTCCCATACCTAAAAGCCTGTCTACACATCAAACCTATAGCTGAATGTCCTAGATGACAGATTGCTGTATAAAAGGAAGACATAAAAAAAAAAAAAATCCTTTCATACACAGTATAACAAATCCAAGATACCATTTTGAAGACCTTGTCGGGGCGGACCATCCATCTTACAAGAAAACTTCAGCACTAATAATAAAACAGAAACAAAAAGAAAATAAAATTATATCCGAACGTGGATTCGAACCCAGAACATAGAGATTGGCCACCACAACCTTGTGATAAGCCGCGGAATCTACTATCATATTTGAATCATGATATGTTTTGTTGTATGGCGGGGGGTATTCAAACACGTCTCTTGTATGGAGACCACCCTTTAATAAAATAAAAAAGTGTAGTTCTTTATTTGTTGCTGTAGCGGCAATTGATATACACATTCGCTGTCGGACGGACAGACAGGTAAAAGGGTTCCTATAGGCACCCTTCGGGTACGGAAACCTAGGAAATGACTTCAACATCCATTTCTTCCTTCCCAGTCTCGGGATGCAAATGTAGTCTATATATATATATATATATATATATATGTATGTACGGTAACTAGGATACTAAATCAGTCCTCTGACGGTCAAGTTCACACATATTACACGACTTCATCTCATGACAATGATCGTAAAGAACACTGAACAGTCACAGGAATGGAATAAGTAATACGCATTTTTTTATATGGATGATATTATTATTCCAGTTTTTAGATCGGTTTCTAATTTAAAAATGGGAAAATAAATAAATAAGTATTCTGATCGGTTAATATTTATTAACCGATCAGAATACCAATTTCGAGGTTTACAACAAACATTAAATATTAAAATAAAATGAAAAGAAAAACGAATAGAGAAGCAAATCTGTTAAAAAAAAGAGTGTGCTTTAGACCACACAACTGAAGTAAAACTCCTTTAACTCTAATGCTTCAAAAATACATCTCCTGCACTGTGTCTGGCTATGAGAGGAAGAGAGAAAGAAAATGTGCGCGCGCACCTCTCGTTCGCCTCGCCCGATCACACTTTTCGTAACGCTCTCGTCACGCATTCGCCAGCTTACTCCCCAAGTCAAGCGTGCGTAAAGAAGTTTTACTTCAAAAAGATAATGTAGCTCATAAGTGATGGTAGAGGCATTGTTGCGCCCAGGTTTAGAAATCATCATGAATATTATAAAATAACAAGTCCTGACTGACTGACTGACATCGCAGGGCCTAAACGGCTAAAGCTAGAAGGCTGAAATTTGGAGGGTGGCTTCCTTTTATGACCACTAGGGATCCACTAAGAAACGGTGTTACGGAAATCGTACCCTAAGTGGGTCAAAAAGATCTCCAAAGTTTGTAATTTTGTATGGGAAGTTTATATGGACTCAATGAGCTGGGATGTGTTTCTAATTTGAATCATCGTTTACCTCGAATGTATACAGCCAGCGCAACTCTGGGTTTCTTTTTTTCACATTCGTCCATCCATAGACAGGCAAACGTCTTTCGACCATACAGCTTCTCTTATAGGTATCTTTGGTACAATTTTAAAATTGAAAATATTTTAAATATTTAAAAAGTCGCGGGCATAAGCTAGTATAATAATATAAAAGCCTCACCGTTGGGCTACAGGCCTTTACTGAAAATTCGAGTAAGATGGAGCCATACACCACGCTGTCTCAGTGCGGGTTGTTGTGTGGCGGACTGCAGAAATTACCAATTATAAAATTACACAATGCTCACATCCGAAGGAAATACTTGGATCTCACAGCCCTGCACGTTCTCCCTGGGTAGTGCAAATGGTAAACAAAATAATCTCGACGTTAATTTCCAGGTTCTGGATAGAGAACCTGGCCAAATTGTCATCTTTCAATTATACTTGACACTGCCAAAATTAATCTCCAACATAACAACATAAAAGTAAAAAAACTTTAAAACACAAATCTTTAAAATGACATAAAAAGTGAATAAATACCGTTCAAACATTCTGAAATATTGCTTTAAGTAGCTCAACTATCTATTAGTTTTCCATAAACTTGACACTATGAGCCTAATTTCTAAAAAAGTTTGTCAAACAGGGGATTGTTTACGAATAGTACCGTTTCCATTAAAGCTTTAAAATTAGTTTTAAAAAGAACGGCTGTAATTGGAACTACATTGTTAACTGAACTTATTACCTAAAATACCACTCTACAGGATACAATTACTTCAGCTGGTTTAAAGTGTACACGGAATATGTTACAAACATTCGACAATGCAAAAAGTGGCATAATTGGCGGCCTGACTCTGTTATGTACCTATGTTTTACAAATAAAGCTTTGAATTTGAATTTAATAATAGGGTCCCGTTTGGCACCCTTTGAGTACGGAACCCTGAAAACGAATAAGAAGAAAATCACAAATTTCCCCACAGGTCAGAAACCTGGTCCGCCTAATCATCCCGCTCCGGAATGTCCACCAAGTGGAACGAGCTGACTCCGGGGGCACCTCGTCGTCAGACACGGGCAGCGTGCTCATCACCACGGCGCACCACACCAGCTTCCTGTTCGGGAACATTACGGACCGCGACTTCCTGGTGCACAAGATCTCGGAGCTGCTGGCCAAGATGCCACAGTGAGTGAAGTCATCTGTGTCTGTATGTCTGTGAAAGTATGACGCAACACAGTCCGTAACTTTAGATCTGCCGCAATCACTTCGCGTGACATATACTTCGCGCCACGAATTAAGGGCGCTGGGCGACGTTGGCTGGATTTACTGCGCATATGAAAAGTGACTACTGCGCATTCAAGGCCACCGCTGAAACTCGTGGCGCGAGGTATACCTAGGTGTTCCGCATCTATGAACCGCTAAGTCGCCCTATGGCTGTTCTAACTGTCAGACGTTTGTTGATATGAAAAAAATTACATGGTCGGTTCGCGTATATTTTGGAGGTGCTTGAGGTATCTACTATGTATGATCTGAGGGTAGCAGGGCAATTTAATGCTTGGGATCTTTAAGCAAATTCAAATGACGGTCTTTTTTAAACAGATAAATGAAGAAATGTTTTTGGGCGAAACAGTTCATTAGACTAGGTAGTATCCGATATCCAATCGAATCAAGGATTGGTAGCTTAGGAAATGAGTGCTCAAAAGGGGGGTTATGGTACAAATATACTTAAAGTCCTGACCCCTCTGAGGTAAGCCCTAGGGGGTGGGGAACAAAGAAGGTCCCGTTTTTTGGTTTTTTGCTTAAATCTCGAAATCGACGCGTCATAGGAAATTTTATTGAACTACATAATGATAGCTGATAAAATACTCTACAAATTTTGATTCTTAACACTTTCTACCTATTCCCAATTGTTGTCTAGGATTATGAACTCCGAACGACCACGACCCAAAGCTACCGGCATCCTTCAACAGTGGCAGATGGAAAAGGGGATACAACCCAGACTTAATCTTCGCTAGATCAAACATAGCTTCCAATGCCGAAAACGAGTTGCACGGCCGATCCCACGCACCCAACACAGACCCATCTTCTGTGAAGTAAACGCTGCAATCGAACCTACTATAGTCCCGTTCCGGAGGCGTTTCAACTTCAACAAAGCGGATTGGGAGAAGTTCGCAACTACTTTAGATAGCAGGATTCACACCATCGAGGCCACGCCAAATAACTACAGCTCATTCATTGACGTGATTAAGGAAATATCGCGCAGGACTATTCCGAGGGGCTGTGCCACATCTTATGTCCCAGGACTAACTGGCGACACTGCCGGACTTCTGCAGGAATACCAGACTGCCTTTGAAAGAGACCCTTTTTCCGAAAACACTACCGCCCTCGGTGAAGCTCTAATGCAGTGTATCGGTGAAACCCGACGGAAAAAATGGCAAGACCTGGTCGAGTCGGTTGACATGACGCACAACAGTAAGAAAGCCTGGTCGACAATAAAGAAACTAACTGGTACCCAGAACTCTTCTGGAGAATATACAAATGTTACTGCAAACCAGGTCGCCCACCAACTGCTGCTGAATGGCAAGACTAAACCCCTCCCAGGAGCTAGGAAGATCCTTAGGAACCCGGCCACCGAGACTGACACCCTGAGTAATAATAATAATAATATAATAATAATAATATCATTTATTTCAGACAATTTAGGTCCATATAAAAACAGACAAAAACAAGAACAAAAGGGTGTTAGTAACAATTATAAACTTAACTATGTTAGTACTTAGCATTACTATTTACATGGATCAGAGTCCAATGCGCCAAGAATCGACCGTCAGATCGATCCGCTATTCCGCGCAGGATGCCGTTGGTGCTGGCGCGCAGCCTGTCGAGCGTACCGGCGCAGCGTGGCATGAAACCCGTCGGCGCGCGCACGCGCGAACATATCCGACGCACTGCACCAGCGCGGCAGCCGCAACAGCACCCTCAGAGCGTTGTTGTACTGGACACGAAGGGCGCTAAGCGACTTTCGCGTGTAATTAGTCCATAGGCTGCACGTATAGAGAGATGTACAATAAGCCCTAAACAAAGTTATTTTTACCTCGGCTGTACATCTACTGAACCTACGTGCTATCATATTTGCCCTGGTCGCCAGCGCCCTCCGCTCCCTCTCTATGTCCAAGTCATCCTTTAAGTCCTCGGTAATGATATGACCGAGGTACTTAAAGGACGACACTATTTTCAAGGCTGTTCCATTTAAGTAAACTGGTGGAACATAAGATGGACACTTTTTACCAGCCTTGAAAATCAACATCTCGCTCTTTTTCTCATTATATTTGAGACCGTGTGTTTGCGCGTACTGTTCACAGACGTGTAGCAACACTCTAAGTCCCCTGATCGACGGGCTCAGCAGAGCCATGTCGTCGGCGTAACTAATATTATTTAGGCAGATATTGTCAACAAAACAACCAACATGCGCGCCGCTGAGCGCCCCGATCAGCTGATCTACATAAATATTGAACAGCTTAGGAGAAGTAAGCCCACCCTGTCTCACTCCGCATTCCAACTTATATGGTTCAGATATCGCGTCTGCCCATTTGACAGTGTTAGTTTGGTTTTGGTACCAAAATTTAAAGATATTTATAACGTCTAAGGGCAAATTAGCTTCCCCAAGTTTGTTCCATAGTACATCATAACTTACCAGATCAAACGCCTTTGATAAGTCTAAAAAGGCGGCGTAGACTGGCGTTTTTCTGTCAACGTAGTACCCGACGGTATGTTTTAGGCTCAGTATCGCGCTTTCAGTTGACAGTCCAGGCCTAAACCCAAACTGTGCATCCTGCAGTTTTATGTATTTATCGAGCACTGAATTCAACAGACCGTCGAGCACTTTGACAATAGCAGTGGCCAATGAGATGGGCCTATAATTAGACTTACTCGACATATCTCCTGTCTTGTTTTTTACAATTGGAACTACTACGGTTTTAGTCATATCTTGAGGAAGATATGAATGGCCCATACATAGTGTGAACAACATGGCCAAAACTCTGTAAATATGGGGACCAGCGTGTTGCAAGTGCTCGATGCTCAGTCCGTCGTGGCCTGGAGATTTTCCCCTTTGCATATGGCTTAACACGTGGATGACGTCATCTGCAGAAAATTTTGTCACCAGCACAGTTCCTGACACCTGAGCATCAATCACCATGGTCGAAGGCCCTAGAGGCGATTTTACAGCAAACGAGTCCTTAAAAAGATTTGCAATATCTTTAGGTGAAGACATACCCTCCACACTCACAGGCAATCTAGGTTGACCGTTTAACACCTTGGTCTTTTTCCAAAATTGACGGAAATCCTTTTTTGTATGATAAGAAGCAATTATATCCATTTTAATCTGTTCTTGGTGTTGCTGGCACCATTTTAACCGTGATTTGAATAATTTTCGGCTACTATACATTTCTTCATACAAAAAACCCGCCCTGGGCTTACCATTCAATGTCCACATTTGGAACTTGAGTCTAGCTTCCCTGTGAGCCTGACTGACATGTTTGTTCCACCCTACTACTCGCTTCTTCCTAGCTTCCGCTGGTGACTCACTCGTAGCCACGGACGCGTCGATCAGTGTATGAGTAATATCGCAGTATAGTTGATCTATTAAAAGCCTGTGATCTGAGTTTGCACAATAAGTGTCGCTACAAGCATTCAAAGCTGGGGGACAAGTTATAGCTCCTAGTCTTTCACAGCATAACGCGTTATATTTAAAGATTTGTTCGGGCTTTCTGTCCTTCCATAACACCTTATTTCTAACTTGCTTACTTACAAATCTCTTTGGCTTTGTCAAATCTAGAATGCACTCCACTACTAATGGGTAGTGGTCAGACCAGTATACATTGCTCAATACATACACTTTTACAACCGAGGGCCATGCTGCCTTTGTCACTAAGCAGTGATCTAGCCAACTCGTACTTCCATACACATCACTTAAAAAAGTATAAGTATTAGAGTCCATACCCAGATATTGAAGGTCCGCACACATCCAGTCCTGTTCCGCACAGTAACTCACCATCTCCTTACCGAAGCGTCCGCTTGGATGCGCATTAAAGTCGCCCAGGACGTAAACGAATTCGGTGGCACAGTTTTCAATAATTGCACTAATTTCACCCATACAATCTGTAAATTCCACTAAGTTGCTTTCACCTTTTTTACTATAGGAATCAGTCGGCATGTAAACATTAATTAACAGGACTGAACTATGATCAATTGCTGTCTCGATTGCACATATACGTACACTATTACACTGTATAACCGACACTGATTTGAAGAGATTTTTGCGCCACAGGTTCGCTACGCCTCCGTAAGGCCTGCCCTGCAGGATCTCCGCTGACGTGTCGACCGCTGACTTTCCGCTGTATTCAAACTCCTGGTGAATATTGCCGAGGAAATGTATATCATGAGGCAGCAACCAATGCTCCTGCAGTGCTATGACGTCATACTTATCACATAGGTTACGGATACACTGGACTGAACGTTTAACAGATTTACAGTTGAACGTTACCATAGATATCTTTTGTGTTTTTGTGTTTTGTGTTTTATTCGTACTATCCATCTTTATATTTATAGTTATATTCAGGCTTTTCATTGGACAGGAGACTGTTGGACGACGTACGCCTAAATATGTAATATCTCCTAAAGAAGATGTCTTCCGGCCACAGTGAGTCGTCATCGAACAAAGCTAGCTTGCTTCTCGGCACATACATACGATACGAGTCGTAGTTTTTACTCTCAGGCACGGGTACCTTAGTCGGGTATACCTTCAGTCGGGTTTTTGAGAAGATGTACTCAACTATATCCTCTGTACGGGTTTCTTTGTTTACATTATAAATGTAAATGGGGACATTAGTTTCCGCGGCTCTGAACTTGCAATGTTTTTCGACAATAGCTTTTCCCTTCCTGCCAACAAACTTGTTGCTTTTCTTACTCAGTACCCGAATCCATCCATCCGCATTGTTGTTGCTACAGTCATCATCACATTCCGGGTCCGTAGTCCTTTGCGTAGTCCTTTGCGCAGACGGTGCCTCGGGTCTGCCTAGTGTGCCACTTGTAACCACACTGCTTTTACTGGTGACCTCTATGTGCTTGGGAGTGGTTGAAGATCGCGGGCCAGCTTCGGCTGTATGTTTCGACGAGACGGCTAAGGTGCCACTTGTAACTACACTACTTTTACTGGTGACCTCTATATGCTTGGGAGTTGTTGACGATCGCAGACCAGCTTCAGCTGTATGTTGTGACGAGACGGCTAGGTTGCTCGTGTCGGCAATGCCTTTACTGGTGACCTGTACACTGTTGCGGTTGGCGTGCGATTGTGAAACTACACTGTCTACGCATAGAGGCGAGATCGCTGCGGTACATTCAACTTCCTTGAGGCTACACAATGAGTCACTCCGAGTACCGGTTGTTTTTGTTTTCGCTGCGTAGGTTTGTTTAGAAGTTTCGATGGCCAGCTGATCGACCGTTATTTCTTTTGTGGTACTACCCTCATCAGACACCGGTGGAGGCGGCGAACAATTAGAAATAGGGAACAATCCCATAGGACCACTGTTGTAGAGAAAACTATCATGAAGACAGTGAGCGCCTCTTTTAGTATTAACGTTTTGGGCGTATACACTTGGTGGATCGGTCGGCTTCGATGAAAATTTCTCGAAATCGAATTTCAGTTTGTTGAAATCCTCCACCGTTACGTATCGGCAATCTGAGTCTGTTTCAAATTTACTTTGTATATCCCTTAATTCTTTCTGGATAACAATAATATCTTTGAGCAATCTTGTGACATCAATATGGTCAAATGTCACAGGAGGGAGTTTCTGTAGGTCTCTTGCGACAAAAGTCGGAAGAACCTCGGGGTCCGTTTCCTTGATGAGTGTTATTATGTCATCGATGTCTCTTTGTGACTTTCCTTCGCGTCTTCTAGTTGTTTTCTTCCTGGACACGCAGCTGAACAACAGATTTTTCGCCGTGCTTATTTCGTTCTCGTCGAACGAAGTGATGCAGAGTCTCGCAAGGCCAACTTCATCCATTACGTCACATTTATTTTGAATAAATGCAAGCACTTCATTAATCACAATGTTACAAGAGTTACATTTCACGATTTGAGAGGCCATTGCCCCTGGTTAGTCACGGTTTCACTATGCAGCTACACAACACGCATGCGCGCGCGGCGGTGTTCGACCTGATGCTTTCAGATTCAGATTAGAAGGCTGAAAAGCGGGAAGGCGTGTGGACTCGACGACCTCACTGTCGAACAGATAAAGCATTTCGGCCCTGTGTCGGTGGATTGGGTTCTGAGGCTTTTCAACAACTGTCTGGAAACCAAGAAGATCCTAAAAGAATGGCGCAAGGCCCGTGTCATCGCGCTACTCAAGCCGGGCAAACCAGTTGATGACCCCAAAAGTTTTCGTCCAATCTCCCTACTATGCCACCTATACAAGCTATTCGAAAGGATCCTTCTTGGCCGTCTTACTCCATACATCGACGATAAACTGATCCCAGAACAGGCAGGTTTCCGACCCGGCAAGACTTGCACATCGCAAGTTCTCAACCTGACCCAGCACATTGAAGATGGATTTGAGAAAGGGAAAATCACGGGTGTCGCTTTCGTGGATTTATCGGCGGGCGATTATGACTTCTGCCAGATCGTAGGACAGCTCCTCAGTAACCGCCGGTTTCAAGTTAACCTGCAAATCCAGAAGAGCCGTTGGAGAAATCAGCGTAATGGATTGCCACAGGGTAGTGTCCTGGCGCCAAGTCTGTTCAACATATATACAAATGACCAGCCTAGGACACAGGATACCAGAAGTTTCATATACGCTGACGACCTAGCACTCGCGGCTCAATCGGACACCTTCGAGAGCGTGGAGGGAATAATTTTCTCTTCCCTGAACAAGCTTGGCGAATACTATGCTGCTAACGGTCTGAAGCCAAACCCAGCCAAAACCGAGGTCTGTGCATACCATCTCCGCAATAGGGATGCTAAAAGGGAACTTAACATCATATGGAGAGACGTAAAACTGTCCCACAACAGTTTCCCTAAGTACCTCGGCGTAACCCTAGACAGAAGCCTGACAATGAAGCAGCATTGCACGAAGACCCAACAAAAAGTTTGCACACGCAACAACCTGCTCAAGAGGCTGACCACGACATCCTGGGGAGCAAAGCCAACCGTCCTGCGCACCACAGCTCTGGCGCTGTGCTACTCTGCGGCTGAGTACGCCTGCCCTGTGTGGGAACGTTCAACGCACGCAAAGCTGGTCGACGTGGCATTGAACGAGTCACGTCGATTCATAACGGGCTGTCTGAAACCCACACTAACCGACAAGCTGTACCAGCTAGCAGGAATAGCCCCCCCGGAGGTTCGGAGATCTGTCTCTAGCTCGGTTGAAAGGTCAAAGCAGACACATGACAGACGGCATCCCCTGTTCAACCATGTACCAGCCAGGCCCAGGCTGCGTTCCAGAAAAAGCTTCCTGCACTCAGTGCAGCCGCTAAGTCAACCAGCTCAAACTACACGCCTCGCCAAGTGGCAGTCACGACTGAACCCTACAGACCCGAGCAACTGCGTGAAAGAGAAACTAGCTGAAGGATACAAGCTCAGCTGGCCGATCTGGAAATCTCTCAACCGTCTCAGAGCTGGAGTGGGGAGGTCCAGAGCTAACCTGGCGAGGTGGGGCATCATCTCGGAACTAGACACGGCGTGCGTCTGTGGATACCCGAGACAGACGATTGCGCACATGACTGGGTGCCCTGCGTGCCCGACAACCTGCATGGACGAGGAGCTGTATAAGGCTACCGAGCGAGCTATTGCGGTTGCGGCCTTTTGGGCCGCCCGTATCTGAGATGACCGTCGACTCGAAAAGAAGAAGAAGAACTCCGAACTTTTCAAACGGTATGATTAATTCCACGCCTCTACCGAACGGCGTGGAATCTTGAGGGGGTGAGAATTTGCCAGCACGGGAGAAAATAGTCTTGATTGTTACTGACCTTTGTCGCCGTAGACAGGAAATCGAAAGCTCGATTCGAGGCAGGAATCCGGGATAGGAGCACAGGTTTGGGTAGGATATGGATTGAATCTCACTCTTCGCTGCCCGACGCTGTCGCCGGCGTGCTGCCTGCCGACACGAGGCGTCGCCGTCCGATACGACGATGTCCAATCACCACGGATCACTCAACCGCTGACGCGAATCTACTTATTTCCCGACGATGTGGTAGATTTACACTCCGACCAGGCCCGACGCCTGTATTTGGTAATTGTTACACCGAATTACAATCACTGGCCCGACGCCTGAGCAGACATGTTTGTTCTCCCGACGAGAAAAGATAACCTCCAATTTTTCATCTCGTTGGTACGAGTGACAGCTGCGGTCCGTTTCCGCTTAGTGATGTCCCGATTACTCGCGGTCGATCCGCGCAACAAAAAACCGGTGCGTTCTGAAGCATAAATATTAAACAGTCACCCGCCCGGACAGGCCCGAACCTGTCCCTAATCAATAGGAAGGCGAGAAAGTGTTGCGACCGCTCTCTTGAGGACCGAGTCCCCCACCTTGACTTCTGCTGATCGAGGCGTGCCATCCCGACCCGTGTACAAATTGACGATCCGTCCTCGTCTCCATCTCAATGATGGCAGGTTCGCATCCTTAATCAGGACCAAATCACCGACTTGAGGGGGGCTCGTCCGGTCAGTCCACTTAAGGCGCTGCTGCAAGATGTGCAAGTACTCAAGGGACCACCGTTTCCAAAAATCTTGAGCCATCTGCTGCAACATCTGCCACCTAGTTAACCGACTTAACTTAACATCACCGAATGGGTATTCTGGCAGGGCGTTAAGGGGCTGACCTATCAGGAAGTGACCCGGCGTCAACGCTTCCAAATCATTTGGATCCGAACTGAGCGGGCACAACGGACGCGAGTTCAGTGTCATTTCAATTTTACAGAACAGCGTCGCAAGCTCTTCAAAGCGTAGAGAGGTCTCACCGATGATCCTCGTCAGGTGCGACTTAGCCGATTTAACCGCAGCCTCAAAAATTCCTCCCCAATGAGGACATCCCGGCGGACTGAAAACCCATTCAATCCCTCGTCGGGAGCAAGCCGTACCGATGGCGTCCTGGTTACCGTTCAGGAATTGAGTGACCTCCTGCAGATATCGCCTGGCTCCGACAAAATTTGTGCCGTTGTCCGAACGGATTAATGTCGGGAGGCCCCTTCGTGAGACGAACCGATCTAGACATGCGATAAATGCCTCTGTAGTGAGGTCACTGACCACCTCCAAGTGGACTGCCTTCGTGGCCAAGCACACGAAGACGCACAGGTATGCCTTCACTAATCTGGCGTTCCGTAGCTGTGAAGCCTTGACCATGAATGTTCCCGCGAAATCCGTTCCGACACCCGCAAAGGGCCGGATTTCGTTAACCCTATCCGAGGGCAAATCGCTCATCTGGGGCTGCATCGTAGCCGCCTTGGCCCGATAACAAGGCAGGCACCGAAATACGACGCTACGCACTAAGCGTCTTCCCGATAGAATCCAGAACTCGCGCTGGACAAACGCCATCAAGGCGTGGCATCCGATATGCCCATTCCGAATGTGTCGATCCTGTATCAACAGTTCGACCAACTTCCCTTTCCTAGGGAGTAACAACGGGTGGCGAGCCGCATAAGGCAGGTTGGCATTCCGCAGCCGACCTCCTACCCTCAGCAATCCGTGAGGGTCAATAAACGGGTTGAGCCGAGCCACAGCTCCCTTCAGTTGGACGCGTCCGCGTCTCAGAATGTCCAGTTCGGACTGAAAGTGCACCGTCTGCACGTTCCGTACCAATGCGAACAACGCATGGTTCCGTTCCCGTGGTGTCAGGACCTGTGTCCGCACTCGTTGCGCCTCAGAATTCCGACAATTCCGCGCAAATCGGTAGATCCAGGCGGTCACATTGACCAGCTTGTCGAGCGAGCTGTACCGTTCCAGCAGGCTGAACTCCTCTTCCGGCTCTGGTTGCGTCGTACAGACACCGACTGTCAAGGCGCCGTTCGCCGTGGTAACGCGTGGACTCATTGGCTAATCCGATTCGGCTTGAGTCAACCATTTTGGACCCCACCACAAGGGATGTCCAACCAACTCCGGAGCGTGACACCCACGAGACGCACAGTCTGCTGGGTTAATTTCCCCTGGAACATGTCTCCAGATTAAGGGAACCTTCGAATTCAAAATCTGCGAAACCCGATTCGCCACAAAAATCTCCAGCTTGTGAACTGAAGCCTTCAGCCAGCATAACACGATCTGGCTGTCCGTCCAAGTGTAGACCGTATCTTCTAACGCTATTGACCCACGAAGAACCGTCATCGTGTGGTTGAGCAGACGAGTCAGGAGAGCCGCTCCCGAAAGCTCTAACTTGGGAATGGTCAGGCGAGTGCGCAACGGCGCGACCTTGCTCTTGGCCATGACCAACCGCACATCAACCTCCCCCGAGGAGTCGACCGTACGCAGATACACCGCAGCTCCGTAGCCCTTCTCCGAGGCATCGCAAAATCCCTGCAGGGTGGCGGTGTATCGTTTGGTGGGGACCAACCTCCGTGGCAGTGAGATCCGATTGATGCCAGGTAGGGTCGAAAAACGAGTCCCACTCTGAGCTCAATGACCCGCCGATCGGGTCGTCCCATTTCAGCTCAGCAGACCACAATTGCTGCATAAAACACTTGAGCTGAAATGTTACCGGGGTGATCCACCCGTTTGGATCAAATGTCCTAGCCACCGTTGAAAGGACGTTCCGTTTCGTCCAGACCTTCGGGGAGTCCAACTCGACCCGATACGAAAACATGTCTGACACCGGCTGGTACTGGACGCCTAATACCGACAACATATTTGGATTTTCCTTATTTTCAAAAATGTGGGGATCCTGCTGGTAGTCATCCGGAAGACCAGTCAGTAACTCTGGAGAGTTCGACATCCATTTCCGGAGCTCGTAACCTCCACCCCGTAAGAGCTCAACTAGCTCGTCCCGTCGAGCGAGCGCCTCCTCTACGGAATCTGCACCGGTACAGATATCGTCCACGTAGAGGTCCTGCTCCAGGACCGCTGCTCCTCTAGGGAAATTTAACCGTTCTCGATCCGCTAACTCCCGCAGAGTGCGAATCGCCAAATAAGGACTAGACCGTAGCCCGTACGTGTTGGTGTTCAGCTCGTACACCCTGATGGGCTGATCTGGGCTCTCTCGCCACAGTATCAGCTGATACCGTCTATCGTCAGGGTGAATGACCGTCTGTCTAAACATCATCCGGATGTCAGCTACAAACACAACATTGTGTCGACGGAACCGTGTGATAACATCCGCGATGTCATGATTCAACTTCGGCCCTGAATGCAAACACTGGTTCAGGTTCATGCCGTTAGATGTTGATGCCGATCCATCGAACACTACCCGTATTTGGCCCTCCGGGGTCCTCAAGACCGCGTGATGGGGCAGGAAGCAGTGGTCTTCACGCTTCCAGTCGATACCCGAAACCGACATGTGGCCGAGCGACTCGTATTCCCGCATGAAGTCGACGTAATTCTGCCGGAAAATCCCGTCACGCTTCATGCGTCGTTCCATCGACAGAAGCCGCGTCTCGGCTGCATGGTGTGAACTGCCCAGCGGCGGGCGATCACTCCGAAATGGAAGACGTGTGAGAAATCGACCTGACCGAAGGCGACCAGTATTGTTCCGATAAAACTGTTCACACTCTTCTTCAACCGGGTCCAACCGGCGGACCGTAGGTGGTTCCTCCACCTCCCAAAACTTCTGTATCACCTCCGAGAGTACAGAACCGAATAAGGGACTACGAGTCGCTAGGCGTGGGGCAGCCGGCATGACCGGACCCATTACCGCATGGCCCAGTCTGGTGTTGACCGAAACCAGACCAGTCGCCTGCAACACGTGGACACCTGGCACTAACAGGTATCCCAAGGCATCGACACCCAATAAAATGTCTACTGGGCCCGGAATATCGAACTCCGGGTCAGCCAGTGACAACCCAGCGACCAACTGTCGCACCGAGGGCGACAACAGTACGTGAGGGTGTGAGCCCATCACATTAGGCATGACTAATGCCGTGACCGTCAGATTCACCGATGAATCCACCCGTGACGAGAGAGTAATCCGACATACTCCCTTAACGGAACCGACTTCCGTGTTCCCAATTCCCCGAATGGAATGTGGATACTCCCTTACCGAAATGCCCAACCGTCTTACAAGGTTGCACGAGACTAAGCACCCCTGGGCCCCCGAGTCCAATAGTGTTCGTGCCTAGGGTGACCAGACGTCAGGAATTTTCCTGACATGTCAGGAATTTTAGACATATGTCAGGAATGCGGCCGGAAAAGGGAAATGTCAGGAATTTTCGGCAAATAAATGAAACAATAAATTTTTATACACTGTTAACTTTTATTTCTAATCACAATACAAAAAAGGTAAAGCCACATCTACTTTGGAGTATCATAGATAGTAACTTATAAATAATCGTATCGTAATTATCTTTTTACGATATACACATAAATCAATCAACAATAGCAACATTGGCAAATTAAACAATTTAAAAATCAACAAAAAAATATCATCAAACTAAAAATAGTAGGCTCTTAACTTCACAAGCTCTTATTACCCTCTCTTATTAGCTCTTATTATTATTATTATGTAAATACTTAGTTAACATTCATCCTTTTTGACATATTTGCTACTTTTCGAAACTTCGCTTAGAAATGTTTTATCTTTTATGACAAGTTCATAAAACGATATGCAATTTAATGTCTTTAAATTATACTGGGTCAAGAGCAGAGCCCTTACGGATGATACAGTAAGTCTGTTTCTTTCCTTCGTCCACTGCACTCCCATTAATGAGAAAATCCTCTCTACGTTTGCATTTTGGGCTGTGATCGCAAATAAATATTACCATATGCGCAATAGTTCTTGTAACCTGGCAACGCCTATACTCTTAAAAATCTTCACCCATATCGTATGAAGCATTGCGTCAAAAAATGCGTTTTCTTGAAGCATTAAAAACGTGTTTAGAGCAGTAATCTCGTCGAACAGCTTAACATCATTTATATGAACGCCTTTACCATTCATATAATGGATAGCGGCGACGGTGTTGTCAAAATCAATTTCTTCGCCTTTTTTTACAATCATCCAATTGAAGACTTTAAAATCATCTAGTGGTTTCATCCACGAATCTAAGTAGTCAATGCATATTTTGTACATATTTTTTACATCTTCATCAAATAGTTCTTGATTATGTCCAGAACACTTGTCCAGCAATTCTCTCACTTTAAGTGGCTTAAAGTTGCTCCTTGCTCGTGCACTCAAAATGGCACGCATGGTGTCCAGAATCCGTGCAATATCTAACACAGAATTACATTCTTTTTCGATTTCTAATATGTTTTCCTGGAAAGCCGCCATCAGAGAATGTACCATGAATAGATATATTTCAGCAAGTTCGTTTTCAAAAAACTTTTTTATGATCATTGGAACTGCAGGTGTGGTCAAGAAGTATTCTTTTAAAGGTTCATACATCTTTAATATTCTGTCTACAGCAGGAAAGAGACTTAGCCATCTCGTTTTGCTGTGGGATAGAAGCTTTTCGTAATTTACATCGATGTACTCGCAAATATCCTTCAAAGCCTCGGTGCGAACAGTGTACACTGAGAAATAATTAAATAGCTTTATCACCAGAGACTCCAAGTCTATAGTAAGAACGTCAGTGCCACGTTGAATGCAATTGTGTAGAATATGCGCCGGGCAACCAACTCCAACAATTTCTTTTATTAAATGTTTTTTATTCTGGTCCACACATTTTGTCCAGGCTGCCGGTCAACACCACCAAAATTAACATTGGCGTTATCAGCAGTGTATGATACACATTTCTCCAATAAATCATACTTCTGCAATGTTGATTTTATTATTTCAGTTATGGTTTCATCCGTTTCGTTTCGCGTATTCATGACATCCAGCACTTTTGTCGTTATACCTTCTTGCCAATCGAAGAATTGGATTAATATGGGAAATATTTTTTCAGCACCATGATAACTAGCATCTGTAGAGACACCTATACATTCTATGCTTTCCAATGATTGTTGGATTTTGTTTAAAACCCACGGCGTGATGACGCCAGTAACAATGGCTTCAGTTTTAGTCCTCGCACAAGAAATACCTTGCGCAATGTTCGAGTCGGGAAATATAGTTTTAAGTAGCACACTTGTGCAGTCCATAGACCTAAACGAGTGATGATGATTCACTGTATGAAGAGCCAGCGTAGATTCAGCTGCAGAAATTTTCGCCGTATTTCCAACACTTTGATTTTGGAATATCGAGTCAATTTTGACATTTTTAGACACCGTTAAGGCTTGTTTTTTATGTTTTTGTGACTGTATGTGTTTTTCAATGTCTGAGGCACCTTTGAATTTAATCGAAAAATAACAGTCACATATTGTACAATACACTTCACTCGGGTCTCTACCTTCTTTCAGTAACGGATATTTAATTCGTAGAACATCAGTAAAAGTACAAAGTCTCGGGCGTTTGCTACTAGACGCCATCGTAAGAATATTTTAACAAACGCGGACGGTAGAACATGCGCAATGGCACTAGCGCACTATTGTAGCGTACAAACCGCACTAACGCGAGGGCGATACGCAACGCACCGCTCGGGTTAATAGCCCCTCTCCTCCGCCGCCCCGCCGGCGCGCGGCCCACGACGACGCCACGACGTATTATCAATACCTACACCGCGCCGCGAGCGCGAGCACGTCAAGCTCGTGTCAGGAATTCTGGCCGAAAATCAGGAATTTTGTCAGGACTTTGAAAATTTGTATCTGGTAAGCCTACCGTGCCACACAAGATTTGCCGTCCGAACTGCACGCTATCACCGAGGCGGTGGGGAGCATGACCGTCTGTGGAGTGGCGGCACCCTGTAAGTGGGCGGCGTGTCCCTAGCGGGAACCTCCGCGGGATCCGAACCCGCTGGGACCCCCGTCGGCCTGGTAACTCGGCTGCTGATATGCCACCGGTGGCATATCAGACCGTATGTACATCAGGGGGCCCCAACCCGCATAATAGGCCCCTCGCTGTCCCGGTACCCGACCATACCGGACTGTGAACGGTGTAACCGGTGGCCACCGTGGATGGAGGGGGGAGAGCGGATCCAACCTGGGGCGCTCTAGGGATGGGGGCGACATCCGACTGTTCGCCTCCCTGTTCGCCTCCCAGAGCGACGGGCAGGGTGGCGCAGAAGGTGGTGGGCTCCCAGCCTTCGCGCCACTCATAGGTGCCATCTGACGCCCGCCCGTAACACGCGGTGAGCCAGCGGCCCGAAGTCCTCGCTGACCCTGGACAGCGGCGACCGAACCCCGGCTATCCCGCCTGTTACCCCCCGCGCTGCCTCCTTCCCCTCGGGGGGGGTCCCGTCCGCGGGTACCCCAGTCACCCCGTTGGTGACTCCCGTTGCCCGGAGGGGGACTGGGTCCGGCCCTGGTTGGGCCCTGTGACCGACCAACCTGAGTCCGGCCCTGGTGACCGTCCGAAGGGCCTGACCGGTTCAGGCACAACACGATGTGGTGCTTGCCACCGCAGCACTCACAGGGGAACGCGCGTGAGCACTCGCTCAGCGGGTGCGGCCCCAAACAACCGAAACACAATCGGTGGCGGAAGACTACCTTTCTGCGGGCAGCTACCCCGAGCGCCTTAAAGTTGGCGCAACTGGTCACCTCATGACCAGCACTGTCGCAGTGCACACAGCCGTCACCCGACGGCGCGGCATTCAAAACGCCAAATTGTTTTGACCGCTCACCCCCCCGTGGGGGCGGGGGGCGCGGCCCCTCCCGCATCCGTGCGGGTTGGCGCTGTACACTGGCCTCCGTATCCAATGTGTCGCATCGCCTGCATTCACCCTCCAAAAAATCCGTTAATTGGACGAGCGTGGGCAGTTCCGAGCTACTGCCCCCATGCAGCTGTTCAAACCGACTTTGAACAGCTGCAGGCAACCGTGACAAACCATATATAACACGATATATGACCATTGGTCTACCGGCAGACCAAGGATCTGAAGGGCCTTAGTGGCCACCAGCACAGGGTTGAGCACCTGTACCCGGATGTCAACATCCCGGGTTACTCTTGGGATTCTAAACAGCTTCCCCAGCTGCGCATCAACCAACCGCCGTTTGTGTTGGTAGCGGTCAAACAATATGGCCCGGGCAATCTCATAATTGCCCGCCGTGACCGTTAGGTGACCGACCAACTCCTTCGGTTCACCCCGCAGTGCCATCAATAGTTGGGCCAACTTGTAGGCGTTGTCCAGGTCGTCCCGACCGTGGACCAAACTATCGAACAAATTGATGAATGCCGGCCAATCATCAATTGCCCCACCGAAGGCCGGAATCTCCAGGTGTGGCAGCCGTCCAACAACACCCTTAGGGGGCGGGTCTCCGCTACCCTCCCCGCGGTCATCCCGACGCGACCGCTTAATTTTTTCGGCGCGACGCTCGATGTCGCCCAAGCACTCCATCGCTTGGTCAGCATCCGCACAGAGTTGCTTCACTGCAGCCACCGAGGCCTCATCCGTAAGCCCGAGGGCTTCAGCCTCCGCAGCCAGCCGACACACCTTCCCGACGCGTGTCATTGCGTCCTCCACACGCTTAAGCAGGACATCGTCCATGTCAGGTCGCTCCACATACTTGTGAGTATGGGCGAGCCATCTCATCTCCTCACGGACACCATACCGCAGTACCGTCAAGGGCGAAGGTGCCATGGTTACCGATTCAATTGTTTCTGGTCCTATGCTTCACTACCGAACTAAGCACAGCCAGAGACCAGCACTTGCCCGTCAGCGCTGGGCACAGAAATTAAAACTAAGTTGTAAAAACCAAGGCAACCACTAAAACAATTAAATCTATACACCTTTTAAATATACACTCTAAATCAATTAGAGACTGCCACCATAAAACACAATACAAAATTAACCCACAAAACTGGATTCCGAAATCCGAGCTATTTTTAATATAATGAAGGTAGCTGTGACCTTCTAGAAGTGGCCCCTCCGATAAGACCCACACTTCTACTGAGGTCAGCAAAATCAACTTTAGTACCCCTTAAATATCCTGACCCTGCTCTGTAAACCGAAATAACACTGCAGTACTATAGAACCCGACGTTCTACCGCAAGTAATACAATCCAGTTACTTCGCAGAATGACTGTTCAATCTTTTATGCGCACAAACAGTAGTTTCCGACTACAAATTTATAATAATTGTTAACTAAATTGACACTTATACTTTCACTAACCGAAAATGAACTTTAATTGTGGTACCGACCACAGACTCATTGCCGACTTGCCGGCCAATCTGAGATATTCTCTTCTCCCAACTACAATGTGGCAAAAAAAACAACCCTACAACCGTGAATCGATGATTTCCCACTAGGAAACCGCGCCTGCTACCAAAATGTTTAATTCCACGCCTAAACCGAACGGCGTGGAATCTTGAGGGGGTGGGTTGTTGCCAGCACGGGAGAGAAAATCTTGATTGTTACCTTACCTTGTCGTCGCAGACCGGAGATCGAAAGCTCGATTCGAGGCAGGAATGCGGGATAGGAGCACAAGTTTGGGATAGGAGAGGAACCGAACCTTGCCCTTCGCTGCCCGACGCTGTCGCCGGCGTGCTGCCTGCCGACACGAGGCGTCGCCGTCCGATACGACGATGTCCAATCACCACGGATCACTCAAC
The DNA here is from genome assembly GCA_949825045.1 of Argyresthia goedartella. Classification (NCBI taxonomy): domain Eukaryota; kingdom Metazoa; phylum Arthropoda; class Insecta; order Lepidoptera; family Argyresthiidae; genus Argyresthia; species Argyresthia goedartella. The sequence goes on along the minus strand of OX463820.1, from coordinate 11,505,881 downwards.
CGCTGACGCGAATCTACTTATTTCCCGACGATGTGGTAGATTTACACTCCGACCAGGCCCGACGCCTGTATTTGGTAATTGTTACACCGAATTACTATCACTGGCCCGACGCCTGAGCAGACATGTTTGTTCTCCCGACGAGAAAAGATAACCTCCAATTTTTCATCTCGTTGGTACGAGTGACAGCTGCGGTCCGTTTCCGCTTACTGATGTCCCGATTACTCGCGGTCGATCCGCGCAACAAAAAACCGGTGCGTTCCGAAGCATAAATATTAAACACCGTAGTTATTGTATATTTTTAAGAGCAAGCGAACTCAATTACTTTCTTTTGGGCTTTTTTCCTCAGAAGAACTGATTTAACGTTAAAAAGCAATGTATGACAAAAAAGTGAGGTAAAGACACATTTTTTTCCGGAGTTCTTATCCTAGACAACGATTGGCAATAGGTAAAAAGTGTAGAATCTTATCAACTTTCATTTAGTACAACAAAATTTCCTATACCGCGTTGTTTTCGAGATGTTAGCAAAAATAACAAAAATCGTGACCTTTAGTATGTTCCTAACTAGTCCAAATAAAGATTCAAATTCAAACTTTCTGCTTCAAAATCGTTCGTTGACAACGATCTCACTTCGCGCCTTTTCTTAATTTTTCTGCCAAGAGCAGCACAAAATCATAGACTGAATATTGAGAACGGCCGTAAAGAGGGCGAGCTCAGTGAAGAATTTGAATAGTCTACGAATCAGTTAGACATGTACAAATCAAAAACACGATGTAATTTTATGTGTTTTCATTGTCTCCAGGGACAAGCCCCTTCGCGCGATAGACCGGCCAGACAGCGAGGTGCCGTGGACACCACAACCGCCTCTGATGACGCTGTTCAAAACGCACCAGACCTCACCGATCAAGCAAATTCAGCAGAAAAAGGTAAATGAAGATGCATGAAGAAGGGGTGACATTCTAACCCATACTATTAATCGTTCACTTCGAGTTTGGAAGATGCATGAAGAAGGGGTGACATTCTAACACATACTATTAACCGTTCACTTCGAGTTTGCCGCTATCTCGCGTGCACACCCTACCCCGCGGCCCCGCTAAGCCACAGATTAATAAACAGTTAAAGGGACACTCAGCAAAACCATCCAACTAAATAGCGACTCTTGCTGCAACGCAATAAAGTATGCATTGTGCATAGCGCGGCGCACGGACATCGCATATTTACCTTCAAGTTGCCTCTCTTTTGTCGCTTAACTCTATTGTGACAAATAAATAGACTGATCTACTAGCCAACTTATCTAGGAACCAATTACTAATATTTTCCATTTGTGAACAACAAAATTTATAAGTAGTCGAGTAATAGGCACGTAGTAGAAGCAAGTTTCCTTACCTTTCGATGTCTTTCGGAAGTGAGAAAAACGTCAGGTTTTTTTTAAATTCTTAATTAGGCATCCAAATGCATTGCAATATTTCGTCGGCATTTTAAAGTACACGCGGCGGCGAAGGGGCGCGGACACACGACACTCGCAACCCGGTCGGCGCTCGGCAACCCGCTGAGACACTGAATCTATTCTCCGCCGACGGTGTGCTCTCGGTACTCGTAGCGTTGTAGGTAATTTGCGGAGTGCCCAACCTGGCTAAGCCTGCGAGGTAGCGGCAAACTCGAAGCGAACAGCTAGTAAAAGTGCATTCACCCAGACTGCGTCGTGCCCGCACGGTACACCTGCACGCAATTATAGTTATTATAATAAAATACGAATATAACTTTCAAACGTCCCAAATTTTCTGTAAAGTTTTTCGTGAGTCGGTATTATTTGCCAGAGCTACCTGACAGATTGATGTACAGGTATACTAGTATAACATTTTAACGTATTAAGCTTTATCTTGATGTTGCCCGTAATGTCGGGTTTATAAAATCACAGCTCAGAAAGGGCACAAACTCCGCCTAAAGAAGTTTTCTCCTAAAAATACAAAGATCTTAATGGCTGAATTTTGACGCCACACTTAATATTTTGTAGTATCGAAACGTATAACCGTAAATCCAGTTTTTGATTGACAAACATATTGATTTACCTGACAAAATAACTGAATTAGGCGACTAGAAATCTGAAAACCAGCAACATGAAGTCCTTAATTTGTATGTATAACATACACGAGCGTTGGATTTTGTTGTTCTAACATGTTCAACCTAAAACCACAGAATAAGGGACGTACCTGTAAGACGAAGGATAAAGGGGGCTTCGTTTCGCTCACCACCTTTATCCTTCGCCTATTCTGACCCACCACTACGACCAGTCTTTCTTTAGCCAATAATCGTTGGCTAACCTTCGATTTCTGAATTGTGAATTTCACTAATCAAATACTCGAAAGTATCGTCCTGTCTCTACAGATTTCACAAAAAATGAACGTAACAGAATAATACTGAAGTATCAACTTAGTGAATTGTTCAATTCAGAAACCGGGCATAAACCATTCAGCAAATTTGTGGCGCAATTCAGTAATTTTGTCGCGAAATTCAGTAATGTGTTGGCTCACTTCAGGTAATTCCGGTGGTCATGGTCATTTGTTCAATCAGTTTTTTATTCGCTGGTTTTAATATTTACCTTCAATATTCCAGGAAAAACAATGGGAGGACCACATGTCTGATATGGGCCGTGGGGTCAGTATGTACCAAACTGCTGCGGGCAGTGAGTTGGTCGTCAATGGATTACCTGAGTCGCTGCGCGGGGAACTGTGGAGTGTCTTCTCGGGGTCAAACCTTCAGGTTAGTTGAGTTTAACTTTCAAACATCACCAAGCCAACTAGGCACATGTCTCATGTCACAAACGCCTTGAAGGTTTTGTTTCACGGGTGTGATTTGAGACGAAAGATACGTCACGCCTTTTCCCATAATGGTTGGCACAGGCGCAATGCGATATTTAAAAGAGTTTCTACGGCTTCAAATTGAGTAAACCATTTCGAGATTATTGTGTTTTAAATAAATGGCGATATTACCATCAAAATACAAGGGTGGTCCCAGAAGAAAGCGGCCTAAAAAAGTTAACACAAAATAATTCGAACAAAACTTATATCTCAATATAGTCTCTTTTTAACGCAAAACACTTTTCCCAGCGATGTTCGTTAGCTTCGATATCCTGTTAATAGAGGTCTGTGTCAAGCTCCTCAAAAAAGCCATCAACAGCAGACTTAACCTCTTCATTATTGGCAAATATTTTCCCGCCGAGCCACTTTTTCAAGTTTGGGAACAGCTAATAATCCGAGGGAGCTAGATCTGGCGAATAAAGTGCATGGGGAAGCAATTTAAACTTCAACTCATTAATTTTTGCCATTGCAATGCATCGTCCTGTTGAAGCAACACTTTCCTTTTCGCTAAATGCGGCTGTTTTTTCTTAATTTCTTCACTCAAACGCTGCAATAGTTTTACGCAGTACTTTCTCGCCGTCAATGGTTTGACCTTGCCAGCAGATGAAACTGACTTCGCCTTCTTTGGAGCCGGTTCTCCCTTTCAGTACATTGCTTCGACTGTTCTTTCGTCTCAGGGGTGAAGTGGTGGGCCCATGTTTCGTCCATCGTGATGAATCGTCGTAAAAAGTCGGCTTTATTGCGTTGAAATTTCTCCAAACACTGCATCGAAACTTCCTCACGTTGCTGCTTTTTTTCAATGGTGTTGGCGGTACCCATCTTGCGCACAGCTGTTTCATGCATGACCAAGTTTTCAAATCAAATCAAATCAAATCAAATCAAAAATCATTTATTTCCATAGGATGTTGTTACATCACTTAGATCCGTCATTACATTTTTTTGGGTGAGTTCACTAACACAATGGCGGAATCTGTGGAGAAGAGCTCACCGAAGAAACTCCACAGTCGTCGCATCTTTTGCGTTTCCTTTTTTAAATAAAATATTGTCAAATTACAAAATGAATGCTAATTATATATCGAAACAGCCTGTTACTCAAACAATCTATTCCCATGGACATCTGTCCTCTAAGTAATCAGATATCCTATAGTAACCTTTTTTATACAATTTCTGTTTTATTATTATTTTAAACTTGTCTAAAGGTAAGTTTTTAATATCAGTAGGTACCTTATTGTAATAGCGTATACAATTGCCTTTAAAAGAATTACTAATTTTATGTAGTCGGCTTACATAAGCAACCAACTTGTCTTTATTTCTAGTATTAAAATTGTGTATATCACTGTACTTCTGAAAATTAGTTATATTTCTTTTTACATACACAAGATTGTCATAGATATATTGAGAAACAAATGTCAGAATATTGATTTCTTTAAACTTTTCCCTCAGTGACACTCTAGGCCCTAATCTATAAATTGCACGAACAGCCCGTTTCTGCAGAATAAATATACTATTAGCATTCGCAGCGTGACCCCACAATAAAATACCACAGGTCATTAGACTATGAAAGTAACTAAAGTAGACTAGTCTAGCGGTGTCTACGTCGGTAAGAGCTCTAATTTTTTTAACTGCGAACGCTGCCGAACTCAGTCTGTTCGACAATTTATTTATATGAGGATCCCATTGTAGTTTGGAGTCTAAAGTAATGCCCAAAAAGACAGTCGACTGCGCAAGGTCCAATCTCTGTCCTTTTATAAATATGTCTGTAGTTACCGGGTTCACATTGGGTAACACGAATTTAATACATTTAGTTTTCTTTTCATTAACTAATAAATTGTTAACAGTAAACCAGTTCACTATACTAGAGATAGCATTGTTTGCCTCGTCATAATTTGATTGCTGTCTTTTAACTTTAAATATCAAAGAAGTATCATCGGCAAACAATACTAACCCATGTTTTGCTTTAACAAGGTAAGGTAAATCATTAATATATACTAAAAACAAGAAAGGACCAAGAATTGAACCTTGCGGTACGCCCATACTTATTGAAGACCCAGGTGATCTTTTCCCATTAACATCGACCATCTGAACCCTATCTGTTAGATATGACTCCAGAAGGCCAAGTGCCTGATCTTTTACACCATAATGGCGTAACTTCCTGACAAGAGTGTCATGATGGACGCAATCAAAAGCCTTGGATAGATCGCAGAAGACACCTATTGCATCCATTGTGTCTTCCCAGGCATCAAAAATATTGTCGATTAGTTCAACACCAGCATCGGCTGTTGAACGACCCTTTGTGAAACCAAACTGAGCAATATGAATTAAAGTATTGAGATAAAAATGACTTTGCAATTGATTAAGTATGAGTTTTTCAAATATTTTGCTAAGCGTTGGTAGTATCGATATGGGTCTAAAATTGGTGGGGTCTGATGTACTACCAGCTTTGAATAAAGGTACAACTTTACTTAGTTTTATCTAGTCAGGAAACACACCATTATCTATACATTGATTAAATATACAACAAAGGTGAGGTGCAATACAATCTACAATGGAACTAATAATTTTTACTGATAGACCATGGGCGTCAGCTGTCTTTTTCATTTCCAGGGATTTAAACGCTTTTACAATGTCTTCATTATTTACGTGCCTAAATTTAAAATCTGTTTTACAATCCTCAAAGTTTTGTTTAAGTATAGATTCAGCAGCAGCGGGAGATGAATTTAAAGACTTGGTTGTTGAAACTGGAATGTCCGTAAAGAAATTTTCGAAAGCTGTATCTACTTCTAGGTCTGTACTTAGTAATTGATTATCTATCTTAAGCTTGAAGTTATTATGTGTAGCTTTGGCCTTTCCAGTCTCTCTGTTTATAATATGCCAAGTCGTTTTCATTACATTGCTACTAGATTCAATTTTGTTTTTAATGAAATTAGATTTAGCTACGGCACAAACGCGTTTAAACATTTTTGAATAACTACGAACATAATCTAGAAAGGCCGTATTTTTGTTATATGATTTCTCTTCATAGAGTTCATATAATCTTCGTCTGCTCCTATGAATTCCAACTGTCGCCCAATCACTAAACAAAGCTTTGTTATTAACTTTTATAGTTTTTGATTTAAATACCGTATCATATTCATTTTTGACAAGGTTAAATACTGAGTTGTACAACAAATTTGGATCGTCACTGTATGGTATTTTCCATAGTTTATCTAAAATATTATTCCTGTAGTGTTCAAGCCGAGTGTCACTAACGGGCACAAATGTAATATCCTCTTTTTGGTCCTTTTTTATTTTAATATTGAATATACCTATCTGACCAGAGTGATCAGAGGTTAATTTATTGATGACCGATTTGAAAATGGGCGTAATGTTAGTAAATATATTGTCAATGCATGTAGCAGATGTTGCAGTAATTCTAGTAGGCTCCAAAAACAGATAGTTCGTTGTGACATAAAAATAAAGATTTTAATCTAGTACAAATATTATTATCCTCTAACAGATTAACATTAAAATCACCACAAATTATAAAAAAAATGTTTTTATCGCTGATTTTAATCAACACTTCATCCATTTTCTTTTCGAATAAATCAAAGGATGAATCTGGTGGTCTGTATACGCTCATTACAATAAGTTGTTCAAGTTCAATACAGGCTATTTCCATGGTACGCTCAACAGACAGGCTCACTATGTCAACTCGTTCCTTATATTTAAAACTATTATTTACAAGTATTAAGGAGCCACCGCGATCAGCTGTTTTTCTGTTGAACGAACTAGCAACGTGGTGGTTATTAAAGTTGAACATGAACTGATAACTCTTTAAAAAGTGCTCTGTTATACATAAAATATCAATATTATTACAGTTCATGAATAACTCAATTTCCAGTTCTTTACTTAACATGCCCTGTATATTTTGATGAACCACATTTAAAATATTCTTACTTTTACATCTTTCATTACTAGTAACTTGATTTAATGGGCAAGATGAAGGTATATTTATACAAATATTAATATTACTGCCAGAGTTACTCTCTGTTGTCCTATGGGTTAATTTAAAGAGCTTGGAACAGATTCCAAGGAGTACATGTCATTATTATTACACTGCTCAATAGAAGCAGGCGTTTCATTAGTCAAAAACTTGACTGAGTTCAAAATAAAATAAGATAGTGACTGTGCTATCTGTTTTCTATAAAACCTAGATAGGTAATACCTATCATTAGTCAAATAAAAATATTTTCCAATACAAATATTGGTGTCTATGAAATGAAATTTTTCAGTATGACGACATGTCAATGTGTGTATAAATGTATTATAATCATGTCTTATATGATTTTCATGTTGTGACAAAGATTGGCTGAAGGGAAACGCAAACAAGATTATTCTATCTCCATTTTGTAAAGAATTTAATTTGGAAAAGTATTTAGTAATTAGTTTTTTAGATACATTTTCCCTTCTACCAATTAAAATAATTAGGGTGGTTGGTTCTAAAAACTGCGATGACAACACTTTGTTTAATATTTGTGAATTTGTGGCGCCAGGCATACAGTTATTTAATATTGCCTGGCCCACGCGCTGACTAAGTTTTAAACCCATATTTTTTCCAAGTTCATCGCTGTACATTATATACCTATCCTTTGTCCGAGAGAAGGAGGCGTTATTGATAACACTATTAGTACTCAAGTCGACTGACGGCGGCGCCTGGGTCAGTATCAGCTGTTCGGCCGGCTGCTCGGCGGGACACACGGTCGGCACGGAACAGTCCGCTGGAGCTTGTTTACAATCACAGATGTGATTGTCGGTCAAAGATATGAAAGTGTCATAATTATACTTACACGTCTCCAACAAACTATTCATAGCCGACACATGTTCCTTAATTTCGTATTGTGCTGACTCCTATTTACGTGTAATACTTTGTAATGATGAGTTTAAAATATGCATATCTGACTGGAGTCGCCGTGTGTCACATTCGTACTTTTCTGTAGTTTTTTCCAAACATAATCTACAATCATCGATTTCCTTAATTAATTCGACACGTTCCTTGCTACAATTTACATTTTTACAAAATATTTTATTTCTATTAGCTAGTTTTTGTGTTTTTTTATATAATTATTCAATTTAACATATTTCTTTAATTTATTTTTACTACAGCTCATAGTGGTTACTGATTGCGATCTATTAGGACTATCACACGTGAGATCACAAGCTGTTAGGTCAATAGTTGGTATGCCAGTTTGGCTCATGACCTCATTATATAAGGCCCTGGTTGTAGCACTGTCTCGCTGTTCCTCCCGCTCGCTGAAAACTTGAAGCTCGTGGTGTGCCTCTGCAAGCTGTTGTTCAAGTGATTTTATGTGTTGCAATGCTACGTGGTGGACATCATGACACTTGTAAAATGAGTCGACTTGGTGTTGTAGTTCATCTCTCTGGGCACTGAGATCCTGGCATTGGATGTCCAACTCACTGAGCTCTTCTTTTAGCGCCGAATTTTTCTTATTTTGCTTTTCTATCTCCTCTTCACACTCATCTCGCTCTCGTAGAAGTATTTCACAAAGCTCTTGGCTCTTCTTGAGCTCCAGCAAGGTCGCTTTCAGCTTCAACTCCACATCGCGTGTGCTCATCTTGCTTCGGGTCAGCATTGCACCCTTTTTCGCCTGAAAAAAAAAACCGCGAATAGGTGTCAGTGTATGACCGGGTGGAATACTAGCGAACACTAGGGAGTTTATTGCACAATGAAGGTGTTAAGTGTGTGTTTTTGTTGAATGTGGCAGAATGTTGCGTCTTCAACTTTGCTTCCGCTTTTGCCAAGTAAAGAGAGACAAAACGGTACCTGAGTGAGTGTACGGCAAGTGTTTCACTTATATGAAGGTTTGTTTAGTTTGTTACGGGTGTGAAAGGTGAGATTATTGATATAAATACAGAAATAAAACGATACTTCCCCCGTTTACGTCGTTGCTATTTGAACTGATTTTGACAGTTCAATCGGCCGGTATAATCGGTCTTGTTTTTTCCAAAGCTTGTATGTTTGCACAGCTGTTTCTTATCTACACATTATTTAATCACTAATTACTACTTAAATTAAGTTTACTCGTGCAGAAAAGCAATTTTGACTAATTTAATTGAAATAAAAACTACAGAGCTGTTTACATCGTCAGCTATTCGGTCTGGGGTTGCCAGCCGAAAAAACAGTCAATATGTGATGTATAGCACTTTTTGAAATCCCTACAATGTCTGCTAACTCGCGCACTTTTAGTCTACGGTCTTTTATGGTGTAGTCACTTCATTTGGTCGACCGCTGCGATGTTCGTCTTGGCTACTCATTCGACCTCTTTTGAACTCAGCGACCCAATATTTTATTGCTGTGAATGAAGGAGCAGACTCTCCCAGAGTAGAATCCAGCTCAACTTTAATATGGGTTGGACTTAAACCTTTCAAATGAAAGTATTGTATGACATATCAATGACCAATTTTGTCCATTTCGAATAAAAAAAATAAAAATCAGCCAGTATTGCTATCTATATGCCAGGTCGGCTACTTTTGGAACTGCCTTCGTAGATTGCAGGATCCCTGAAATTTCCGTAAAAAAGAGAATGTCCTTTGTCATACCTCTACAGCGTTGTTGGTTTAAATCTCAGATGAACGAAACTCTGGCTCAATTTTCCTGCGCCGTTAAGTTGGCTATCCTGCAAAATTTTAAAATATCAATGACGCAGCTGCCAGTCAGAACGTAAACAAATTTTCAACCGACTTCAAAAAGGTGGAGGTTCTCGATTCGACTGTAATATTTTTTGTGCTTTTGTTACTCGATTATTCTGTCAATTATGAATCGATTATTTTGATGATTTTGTTTTGTTTGGTAGGTCGTACTTCAGAGGTGGTCCCATATAAATTTTACCAAGAATGTTCTTTAAAAAAATCAACAAAAACAAAAAAAAAGTATACAGGTTACGTTTTGTTTTGTGGTTCCGTGCAGCAAAAGTTTTGATGAGGACTTTTCATGTACATAGACTTCATTTGCATCCCGATCGAGGACGAAGAAATAGGGCTTAAACTTAAGTTGATTTTAACTTGGTGAATTATTAATTTTTAGCTTCTCATGCTCGAAGAGTCCTTCTTTATGCTGGCTGCATGGCTGGATGTAGGCTGCATAAAATCGCATTTTCGTATAATCGTACATAAAGTGTTGTCGTCATCTCGACCACAGATTAATAATCTAGACTAAGACAATGGAGCGATTCAGCCCAACAGACGAGGTGACTGCATTAAATACACTTGTTATTTTAAAACATTCACTTCAATTTATTTGCATTCTATGTTGCTTAGTAAAAAAAATACAAAAATAAGTATCATCAATAAAAACATCAAAAACCTAAAGTATGACTAGTCAGTATCGCGTATGACCTATGCTAAAAATGTCATGCAGAAAAAATATATAAAATATTGGCGGGATAGAGACTTGTTTTTGACTTTTATTTAGTTGTTTTATTTGCAAAACTTTTTGTTTTACGAATGTTAAATAATATGTCGTCAAGTGAAGAGGAAATATTGCTTACGTCTAACACAATAATGGAAACAAATGCAAAAGGAGTCATTGAACAGACATTGCCGCCTAAATCCAACCAAATTTATCTTAAAACGTATAAAAAATTCATGCTTTGGAGAAGCGGCAAACAAGGCGATATATTCTCAGAAGGTATTTTTTACATTATAACTGTTTCATTTTGCCGCAATCGAAGTGAAAAGCAGGGTGTATAACTCGGTCATAAACCCCATTTCACCCTCGACTATCCATTTAGGCGGCATTTACTGTGGGTTTTCCATAGTTTTACGCCACGGTTATTCACTTAATTTTATAAATGGGTTTATAATCAACCTTAGTGTGCATTATTTCATAATAATATAATTATTTACTCTAGGTACTTATTTTCTGTTTTTTAGAGACGACCTTTATTTATTTTGTATCTCTGAAGACAAACTTCATCAAAATCGATTCATAATCGACGGAATAATCGCGTAACTATCATAATACGGTCAAAACAAAAAAATACGGTCGAATTGAGAACCTCCTCTTCGAAGTCTGATGAAAATTTGTTTACGTTCTGACTGACAGCTGAGTCATTGTCATTTGAAAGTTTTACAGGATAGCCAACTTAACGGCGAAGGAAATTTGAGCCATTTGTACATTTTATTACCAGTACTTACATAAATATTTATATATCTTTATGTATTTTCAGAAAGTACAAAACAGGGGAGTCTACGAGAAACTAGTTAACGAAGCGCTTTCAAGCAAGAACCCAGCAAATGACGAGATCGAAAGAGACCTGCACCGATCACTGCCTGAACACCCGGCGTTTCAGAACGATATCGGTGAGTGTATGACTCTGCATTGGACTGACTACTTATTTTATAAATAAACTTAAATAAAATCCATAAATTCTTAGTTTAAATCTAAGGTGTATTGTTCGTAAATATTTTCGTTCTCGCCTTTTAAAGTATTTTGATACTCCACTCGAGGGTCTAGAAAAATGTTTTTTAGTAAAGCGCATGAAATCCTCCTATATTTTTTTTATTTTATGTTATTTATTTCCATAGGTTATGCCATCACAGACAAGCCAAATCGACACAATACAAACATTTAAAAATAATTTAAATTTCATGCATCAAAAGTTAAAATAATACAATAATAATAATGCAATTTCAACAATATAAACTAATAATGATACCAATAATTCAATAATAATTCCAAAAATGTATGTACCCATTCGCGCTATCTAATGTCGTAACATTGTTCAGAATTATTTTCCGCTTTTGTGCCTTCGGGTAAAAATAAAAAATAAAATAATTTGTTTGAACTGCAATGTCAACGTACTATGTCAATGTACTACTAACGCCATCTCTAATTACTATTGTAAAATCTGTTAGTGGTGAAAGTGTTAGTGGTGTTAAACTGAAGTCGATGTGTATGCTTATTTAAATCATCGCTGGAATTATTAACCTCTTGAATACCACCGGCGGTACATAACACCACTTTTCCGTTATGGGTTTTAAATTTTATTACTATGGCATAGGGTTATGGATTATATATTATGGCCGTCCGAACTACCCTCGGTTTTGAGAGGTTAATTAAATTTAGAAAATCGTGAGTAATAAATTAGAAAGTGCGAATTGTTTTTTTGTCGATAAAGAAGCGTCGAACGGCCCGATTAAATCGCGTTGTGCATCCGTAAACATCACAATCACAACTCATGTTCCAGGTATATCAGCCCTGCGCCGCGTGTTGTGCGCGTACGCACTGAAGAACCCAACGATCGGGTACTGCCAGGCGATGAACATAGTGGCGTCCGTGCTGCTCATTTACTGTCCTGAGGAGCAGGCGTTCTGGCTGCTAGCCACGATATGCGAGACTCTGCTGCCTGACTATTACAATACGAGGGTGGTGGGCGCTCTGGTAAGTGCTGCAGCATATAGGAAGCATAAACAATTACGATACATAGAAAACGTTACAGAGTCGAACAGTCAGTGACTCTTAAGAACAATGATATAAAGATCATTTCATTGGACTCGCATACTTTTTCAGTTTGGTAATTATCCGTGTTCATTCCTACCTTGAACCCACAAATAATAGGATAGTCGTTTATCCAGAATTAGGAGGATATAGTAACTCACGTGTGCAGGCTTCACGTGCCTGGCGGCAACGTGCACTCGTAAGTAGTTGGGTCGAGAATCTTGAAGTATGGTCCAGTTTAGTCCACATTGGTGTTTACAAATTAAACAACCTTACCTCATCCTCACAGGTAGACCAAGGAGTCCTGGAAGAGCTCACAGCCACCCACTTGCCAGAGCTCCACGCCAAGTTGGACGAGCTGGGGCTCATGAAGATGATATCCCTCTCCTGGTTCCTGACGCTCTTCATCAGCGTCATGCCGTACGAGTGCGCCGTCAATGTGATGGATTGCTTCTTTTATGACGGCGCGAAGGTCATCTTTCAGGTCTGAATGAAATGAAATTCAATAGGAATTCGGAATTTCTAGCTAACTAGCAGATGTGTACTGTAGGCAGGAGGGTCTCACTTAACAGTTTAGGTATGTTCGACCGGCCAACCCGACGTTCGGGATTTCAGTTAGGTTGCCGCTCGCTTGGCTCGCAGTCGCGTCGCGCGCTAGCCGCTCCTCATAAGCAACTTTTCTGTGATATTTGCAACAACAATGACGTACCTAACATTTTAGGGTGTCTAAAGGAATTGTTCACAAATAAAATTCGATTCCTTTTTAATTTAATACCTTTTTGTTTATCTAAAAGTAAACACTTTAAACCCAGTATAAAACAAATTACAATTACATAAGTAGGTACCTACCTAGCCTTAGAGTTTGCCAATAGCCTGAGTAAGTACTAATAAAGGTCGGTTTATATCTACAGACAATGGGCATGTCAGACACGTGGCGTGGCAGACAAAAAATATTCTCCCATACAGTGTGTACGAACGTATTTATATGTATTATAACTTGGCCGCGCAGACGCCGAGCGACACGTGCCGTGCCCGGCCAGCATTCGCGGAAAGAATGTATCTGGCACGCTAGATGTAAATAAACGGTGTCTGTCGGTGTCTGCCACGCCACGTGTCTGACACGCCCAATGTCTGTAGATATAAACCGACCTTTATACCCCTCTTACACAGAGTGGACTAAAATTCACAAACACAAATCGCACATAGGTAGACCCTACCATGATCAAGCGAGACAGGAGTTTACAGGACGACCTTGTGATGTCAGAATAAAAGAAGGTGTCAGGCGCAGTGATGCGGCGCAAGCAAACACAGACCTTGCTGTTAATAACTTTGTAATTATTTATTCCTACTTATTAATTATGATATAATGATATTATAAAATTTGTATTAGTTAAGCACAAGCAATTTTTAAAAGAGATCTAAAAATCAATGTGTGGAAGTTTCTACGCCCTTCTCCCACAGTGGTCCAATGTAGAGAAGTGGCAAAAAATGGCGATTGCTAAGTATATGTAAATATCTACAGTAATAAAGACATTTGGAATTTAATCTAGCCTGCACGAGCTGGGCAATAGATTCCGTAGGTGCTTAGCGATTATTGTACGTAGCGCCCCGGTGCGAGCTTGATTGCGCTTTATTGCCGCGCAGCGAGAGTAGCTATTTATTTAAGTTTATTTGCGGAGTGATCTTTCTATACGTAGTACTATTAAGTTTTCTGTGCGGTAGGTAGCTCCTGCAAGTTTTGCCCTTACGGAAACCCGTAGGCGCTACGGTACAATCATTATACCTGCCATATTTTTTATGTTATATTTTTGATATTCGGGGATTCTAAACGTAAACCTAAAGCACTATGTCAAATCTCAAAACTATAGCTCTAATCGTTTCTTCCACAAGGCGTGCTGGGTTGTAGCCTAGTGATGGGCTCGCTTCGCTCCCCTAATTATTGTCTAATTTGCAGTAAAAAATACATAGTCTTATAATAATTTACTAAGGCGAGCTTAACTCCAATAAACCATAACATAAATATTACTATATATTGGTTCTGATCTGGCCACACTCGACCCTGGCCATCCACTTTCGCGTAACGGGAGAGTCAAGTTTACGTCGGTCAAGCTATAAAATATCATGTTTCCCGAGAACCAGATACACCCACGTCATAAACAAATATCAAGAGATAGGTATTTTCCTTCCTCTTCCGCCGGGGCTCGAACTGTGCAACGTTGACCGTTACGCCTACAGTGACGTCGAAACCTTAGCCATCATTAAGGTTCCGTACCCGAATGGTGCCAAACGGGACCCTATGACTAAGCCTCCGCTGCCCGTCTGTCTGTCCGGCTGTCCGTCAGCGTATGCAATCATCAGTGACGTGTTTTAACACCCCTCGCGTTATAACAAATCATATCATTGTTTAAATACGATCATAGATTTCGAAGTTTATCACATGGTTGTTGTGGCGCAATTGGTTTGATATCGGTTTCGCAATTTTAGGGTTTTGGGTTCGAAGCCACGTTCGGACATAATATTATTCTCTTTTTGGTTTTGTTTTATTATTTTTAGTGGTAAAGCTTATTTGTACGATTGAACAAGTCCGACAAGTTTGGGTCAATCTAGCTTTGTACAGAGATGTGTGAACTCGAAACGCAGAGGCCTGTGCCCATCAGTTGGATACAACGCCGTAAAGGCTAGATAAAAAAAATAGGCTAGTATTTAATCGCACTTCAAAAATACTGATTTGCACAGCAAAAAAGGATCAGCAAAAACACTTTTTATGTTTTAAATATTTTATGTGTACTCAAGTTTATGTTGTAAGTATTTTTTGTTGTTCTTACATGTTCAACCTAACAAAAAATCGAAAATGCGAAAATCAGCATTTCAAAAAAATTGTCTATTGCTGAGCTGTTGCGGAAAATCGGCACTACGACATTTACACTCATCAGAAAAAACTGATGGATGAAAATGACGTACCATAGATTTGCCGCCAAAGCCCTTAGCGACACCTTCTATATACACATAGCAAAAGTTGTGAATCAACACTTTTAAAACTTTTTCACTTGCAACTAGAACGTGGCGGTCGTAGTTCATATTGCAACGTCTAACATAAACGTCAACACTGGCTACCTCAGTCACGTCCGGGCACAACAGCAACGCCCGCTTCAGTCCTTAGCAGTCGCCGTAGCCGCGTCGGGAAAAGTTCCACAACGTCGCTCGCGGTACCTTGCTCTAATCCACGTTTCCACATTTATAGGTGACACTGACAATACTGGACATCAATCGGGACAAGTTACTGAAGTGCACGGAAGACGGCCAGGCGATGCAGATACTCAGCGAATATTTAGAAGGCATCTACAATGATGAGGCCGTCGCGCTGTCTACGGAACCACGGACCGTGCCAAAGGTATATCTTGATTACGGAAAGTAATGCAAATCCCTAACTCACTCACGAACTTATTGAGAAGTCCTGAGGGAAGCTCGAGGATAATATTTGTAGGGAGTGAAACGAAACACAGCCGGTAAACTAGTATAATCGAAAAAGAGCGATCATTACAATAGTGGCTAGTCTTGAGAATATAAATATCGAGCTACCCACACACACATACATACATCACACTTATTCCTTGACTCAATTCATTCAGTTCAATGACTTGTAATCACTCCATCTTTTAACCCAGACTGGAGTATTAAAAATTCGATTTAATTCAATTCCATATATTTATTTCAGGCACATTAAACATAAACACATTTACATTAAGGCACATACATTGCTTCTGGCCCCACTCTAGGATACTCAGTATCGTGGTAACCAGAAACAGCGACGTCACACACATATAAACATCCAAGACCTGGGAATTTTTTTTTTCGTTATCCCCAGCCGGGTTCGAACCCGGGACCTCTCGCGTGGTAGGCAGAGTCACAACCGCAGCGCCACAGAGGTCGTCCTCATAAAAATACATTATCACATGACACAACAAACAAAATAAATAGGTAATAATAATAAAATTGGATCGTGATTTTGGACTTTATGTTAAGGTTCAAATCCTACGAAAATTTTAAAACGACCTTTGTAACAAGTGGGTTAAAAACAGGCCTCCTGTTTTCTGATAATTTTTATGAAACTTAGGAAGATTGGTTAAAAATCACTGTGTTTTCCGTATGGGTATATCTTACATTTGTTATTCACAGTAGAATTCTAAAAGAATAGAATAGAGCAATCATATTCAGCCCACATCTACCCACTGCTGGGCATAGGCCTCTTAAGATAGAAAGAATAGACCAATAAAGATAAAAATTATCATGGATGAACTGCGACAACAGAGCGCGCCCCTCCATTACTCCCCGGCGAAACAGCGAGCGTACTCACTCACGACGCGAGTGAGCGTGACACAATAACTGTGGAGGCGCGCCATGCTGTCGCAGATTTTCTTTACCAAAAAACTCTATGTATCTCTCACAGACAATAAAGATACAAGAGCTCGTCTACAAATCATACAGCAGCTACGGGGCTGGTGTCTCCAGCGAGTGCATCGAGCACCTGCGACTGAAACATCGCTTGAAAGTTGTGAGACAACTGGAAGATAGCTTGGAGAAGAACACGCTAAAAGCGCTGCAATACGACAAGCTGCTGGAGCCGGCTGAGTTACAGGTATAGTGGGCATGTTTGTTATAGCTTGTCAAATTCGTAAGAAGCATTCTCATGGTCTGCGGGCGACGGGGGACGAAAGATGGGCGGGCTGCGAGGACGGGAAAGAAGAGCGCAGGCGGCTCCCACTACGGGCCCCGCGGGTGGCGGGGCCCGTAGTGGGAACCGCCTGCGCTCTTCTTTCCCGCCCCCGCATCTTTCGTCACCGTCGCCCGCAGACCATGGAAATGCTACCCGTACGAATTTGACAAGGTCTAGATACATGCATATGGTCAATTTTGGGCGGTATTGGGCAAGGTAGTCAAATACATCTTGGGACATGTCTGGAGTTTAAGCATTGTGTACAAAACGGCTTGACAATGACAGAATTGTATATTTCCAGTGTATTTTTTAACTCCCATCCCCTCCCCCAGGAGCTTCTAAGTGCGATCCGAGAGGAGCTCCTATGGGCGAAGCGCGTGCCCTGCGAGCGAATAGAAGCGCCGTACGAGTCGTACAGACTGGACTACTGCCAGTTCAAAACTCTGTTCAATGCGCTCTCGCCGTGGGCAAGAGGCGACTGCGCTGACGTCATCACTGCTAGGATGTTCAAGGTAACGCCTGTTTTGGATTCTGAATTATGCTAACGTGTTAACAAATCATGTCATGATTCAAATATTATGATCGTAGATTCGCGAGTTATAACAATGTCTTGATGGCGCAATTGGTTCGATATCGCTCGCGCAGTTTTTAAGTTCTTGGTTCGAATCCACGTTTGGGCATATTTTCTTATTTTTTATTATTTTTAGTGTTTAAGTTTTCTTGTACGATGGTACGGAACCCTTTGCGTGCGAGTCCGACCCGCACTTGACCGATTTTTGTTGCGCCAAACTGTCAACTGCTTGAACCTGCGATTTTGGCAATAAATTTGAGCAATTTTAAAATTATATTCGACATACATGATACTCGTGAAAATTAAAGCAAAAATAAAATCAATAATGCATGTTTTGTATTGAATTGTGTATGTGTCGCAGTTAGTTGGTTAAATCAGACACTTAACTAACTCTCTAGACCGTTGATTAAATACCGATGTTTAACCAAGTCACTAAAATTCCGTCAGACAAGTGAGTGAACGAAACGTTTAACGAGTTGCCTAAATGTTCCTAGGCAACAAGATATTTATAATATGAATATTTTTTCATGTGTACTTAAATTTATGTTTTAAGTATTTATTGTTGTTCTTACATGTTCAATCTCTCTCGAAGGATAAAGGAGGCTTCGCTTCCCTCACCCCCTTTACTCTTCACCTAAGCTACCGCAATGTATTGCCCTGATAGAAGCTGTGCAAATCAGCTGTTGTCGTGACGCCATCTTGTTTTCCAACACGCCGACTTTCGTTAAGACAGATTGTTAAACGTTTTCGACGATGCTTTATTTAAATCAAAATGCTAGTGAGTTGGTTAAACTTCGGTATTTACCTATAATTAACGGTCTAGAAAGTTAGCTAAGTGTCTGATTTAACCAACCAACTGCGACATATGTAACTCCAACTGAATCTCCCACTCACCCCAGCTCATGGACGACGATGACGACGGCTTCGTGTCCGCCCGCGGGCTGACCCTCGCGCTGGGTCTGAGCATGCGCGCAGAGGCACCGAGGCGCCTGCGCACTCTGTACTGCATGCACGCGCCGCCGCTGCTGCCCGGACAAGACCTGCGGCCGGCGACGTTCACCGACACGGGGGAAGAGGTCGCCACCGACGCGATCGACTTCTTCGATAGGTTAGTAACTTTGTTGTCTGTCTGCTCAATATATACTGAATGGATTCTGATTCGGTTTTCAGTCGGTGTAGCGGGGCGTAGTCCAGCTACTGTAGTTTTATTGTAATGAGCCAGAGATGACAGGGTTGATTCGTGTAAATTAAACACGAGGTGTAAGCCAGTGGTATTAGCGAACAAGTGCCATGTAATACCAAAATCATACAAAAAAAGGTGAAGGGGTGAGGGAACTGGCGCCAATCAGCAAAAAGTATACGACACTCAGCACTCGGCATCACGTCATTTATGCGCATTGCCATTGGACGATAATTCCAGTTAGTTCTGGATCCATCCGTAGGGGGCGCCTCCGTCGGCGTGGTTTGACAGGCTATGATCCTCAACAGTCGGTATATGATTTCGTGGGGATGGTTTTTGTTGAATAATTTAAATAGGGTTTTATTAATTAACAAACATATTTACCTGTCCACAGTATAGAAAATCCGTCCACACCAGATTCGATAGCACAGTCAACAGTTCAGAGTTCGTTAAGTGAAACTTGCGGCGATAGTAATTCCATGGATAAATCTATGGAAAGCTCCAATAGTCAATCAGGTACGTTTACATTTACTTTCAAGTCAGTAGAGTAACAGAGCTCCTTGGTCTAGTGGTATCACGATTGCTTCTCACGCAGGAGATGCCGGTTAGTATCCGGTGCTGACTATGTACCAATTAGATACGTAAAGTACATTATCGGACGTTCCGTGTTTCAGATGACACGTTAAGCTGTAGGTCCTGGATTATATCGCTCCCTCCATCAACCCGCACTGAGCCTGCGTGGTGGAGTATGGCTCAATCTTACTCGAACCCGGGTAAAGGCCTGTGCCCCTCGGTGGTGGCATTAATGGGCTACAATTATTTATTTAGTTTATCAGTTGGGGCACTTCAAATGAACGCACAACGAATGCGGTATTTTCTGTCGAGCCTGGTAGATTCAATTCTCCTTTTTAGGGTTCCGTAAAGAAACAAGAAACCCTTATAGTTTCGTCAAGTCCTGTCTGTCCGTATGTCGCAACAACTTTAATCCGAAATCCCCCTCAAAAATTAAGGGGGATACATGGAGCTGAAACCAAAAAATATCTCCATAAACAATTTTAACGAAATTTGTTTTGATCAAAATAAAACAAGCAGTTTTTAAGATATAAAACATTTATTAAAAACCGCAAATATAACTTTGTCATTCATACAAACACTATGAAAAACAAATTAATTATTTGCTGGTGAAGAATGATAGAGAAATTTTGGTATAATCAGGTAGGTGTATGTGAAGTGAGTACCTTCCTAATTCAATTTTTTGGCTTATATTCTACATTTATTGGGGAACCCTAAATATACGAAGTCCGACACGCACTTCGCCGGTTTGCGTGACAGTTATGGAGATAAATACTAAGATTTCGTTAAAACGTCCTTATGATACATTACTTATTACATTGTCCAAATTCCAAATGTCTTTATTACTGTAGATATTTACAAATACATCGCAATCGTCATTTTTTGCCACTTCTCTACATTGGACCACTGTGCGAGAAGAAGGGCGTAGAAACTCCCACATTTTTAGATAACTTTTAAAAATTGCTTATGCTTAACTAATACAAAATATACATATATCGTTATCATAATTAATAAGCAGGAATAAATAATTACAAAATTATTAACAACATGGTCTGTGTTGAGCCAGATTAACCCCATACAGTCCCATCATTGAGGTAATCTTGAATATTGTAATATGTATCTCTTTTTCGACAAAGTCGCTTTAACATGGATTTTGCTCAAATGGCAATTTCAAGATCTCCAGAGGTATCTTGTTGTAGTAGAGAATGCATTGACTCTTGAAAGAATTGCTAACCTTCGCGAGTCTAAACCGGGGCGCAAGTAGTCTGTGATTATTTCTTAGGTTAACATTACAGCTATCGCTAAGTTTGGGAAATTTTGTAAGGTTCTTGCGTACATACATTATATTTTGGAAAATAAATTGACTAGCTATGGTTAGCATGTCAATTTCTTTAAAAAGCTCTCTTAAGGAGTCTGTGCGTTTTAAATTATAAATTGCTCGAATAGCTCTTTTCTGTAAAATAAAAATAGTTTGAATATCCGCTGCTTTCCCCCACAACAAGATACCATAGGACATGACATTATGAAAGTAACTAATATATAGTAGCCTAGATGTAGAAACATCCGTGTTTTGTCTGATTTTCCTAACAGCGTAAGCCGCAGAACTTAATTTACCAGCTAATTTTTCTATGCGGGGTCCCCACTGAAATTTGCTATCAATGGTTATTCCAAGAAATTTCGTGTCATTTACTTATTCTAACGAGCTGCTGTCCAACACTAAACTGATCCCAACTTGCCTGACATTTGGAAGTGAGGATTATTGTGCCAAGGTCATTGGATGGAACCTGCATATCTCGCGTGACAGGCGAGCTATCCATATAGTTACAGTGGACCACGGACGCCTGCGCTATGATGATGATAATTCTACGTGTAATAGTTATTAAAAGTGCAGATGACGCCAAGTTTCCTCTGTCCCTGAGTGCCACATGGAGGGTGTAACTTCCCTCTCCCACTGTATGCGGGAAACAGATGTTACCCCTCCACACGGCACTGAGGGACAGAGAGACTTGGCGTCACCTGTAGCGTGTGTAACGTGTGACGTGGTCCAGCAGCCGCGCTCACCCGCGCCGTGCGCTCCGCCGCGCTCCCCCCGCCGCCGACCTCCCCGCTGTCGCCGCCCTGCCCCGCTCCGCCCCTCCCCCGCGCGCACGCGCTACAGCTGCTCGCCGCGCTGCACGACCTGGCGCAGCACGAGCCCAAGCCCAAGCAGGACGCGGCCAGGAGAGCTGGTAAGTTCCGCCATCTTCGATTAGGGTTTTACATGATTTACATGCTTGTCAAGGTTTTGTATTCCGGGATGTTTGTCCATATTAACAAACGCAACCGGTAAATGAGTAAAACTTCCATAAGATGCTATCCCGCCGTAAGCTATCTGCGGTTTCTTTATTTAACACATACACAATATTAGGAGTAGAGTGGTTTCTTCAGCTCGTGTGTGGCAGACTGGTCGCTTCCAAGTATTATTGCCTCGATGAAATCCCTAGCGTAACGGTTATTATTCGATGGATATTGCGCGAAACAAACAAAGGCAAAAGCTCCTTACTTTGCCAAATAATTTTAAACAATGAAATGTAATAGTAGTTTATGTGACTGCTACATAATGGAGGGCATTAATACTCGAGAGTGGGTTTATGAAAGAAGCCGAAGGTGAGTTTCATAATAATATCAAAGAGTTTAATGCCTAATTATGTACAGTTAGATACACTAGTTTATCTACACACATATCATAAACTCTCTTTGATGTGTTCAGGAACCGCATGTTCGATCGGCATTGTGGCTCTGCAGTTGATTAGCTTGTTCTGTAGTTGTACTTCACAGACAAAGTAGGGGCGGCACGCAGGCGGGCGCCGGCGTTCGAAATTTGAATGACATAATATGTAGAAAAATTACACATTATGGTCATAATGTGTAATTTATCAGATAAGAAATGAGTTTTTACCAAGTAGTTTAACATTATGCTGATCGTAACCTGCTGTTTTTGTACGCAGTAAAGAGGGTTTATGATACGTGTGTAGATAAACCAATTAAAATGCACTTTATGAATATCACCAGGCACGATACTACTTCAACTTGGCGAACTGAACAACCGGCCCGATTTAGACCGCGAGATCTCTCAGGACAGCCTGTACATGGCTGCCTTAGCTGCCCAAGCTGCCGATGAAGTAAGTACGAAAGTGTTGTTGTAGGGTTCCATACCCGAAGGGTGCCAAACGGGACCGTATTACTAAGCTTCCGCTGTCCGTCTGTCCGTGTGTCTGTCCGACTGTCCGTCAGCGGGCTGTGTTTCAGAAAACACACACAGAAGCACAGAATTTGTACTTCTGTCGCCGCTACAACAAGAAATAATGATCTGCTTATACGAGATTTGATAATATAAAGGGGATTCCCATTTAAGAGACGTGTTTAATCCCTCATACAAGAGACATCAAGTGAAAAGCAGTTCTCTCCAGCGTGGTCTATTCCAACAACCACCTTGAGTAGGCCTGCTTCATCAACAGGCTCTGCCGTGGCCTGTAGCGAACTCATATCTCCTGCAATAAAACTAGAAGCTGACAAACACGTTACATATATTTTCTCTGATAAGATAGGGCTAGGCTTAGGTGTGATGATGCTGGATGAGTGTTTGAATCAACCGGTGGTTAAATTCTGTATGCCCGGTGCTACTTACACACAAGTGGTTGCGTTATAAATATTCGTTTTAACAAATGCAGTACCATTATTTTGTTGGTAGGAAATAGCAAAGGGTTTAAACAAGTAGACCTATTCGCTGAACAAACTTGGTGTAAAAAAGAGTGTTACTTGTGCATTTCCTTATATAGGTCCATCTTCAAAAGGACGCAACATACGATCCTATGTAGCCCGCGTCCATAGTCTGCCGCCTATCTCGTCCAACCAACTGACAGATGGTCTGTCGACAGATCTTTGGCCACCATCCTATCATCTTATCTAGCCCTAGTTCTGCTTTTTCACTTCAATGTGCAATGCACCAATCCACATTCCATCGACCACTGAAATAAATAGTCAAGGCACTAATTTTCGTCTTCTTAGGCGCCGTATCACCTACGACATGCGTGACTCTGATGTGACAAAAGGCCACGTTTGCACGGAATGTACCCTTCTGGTTTTTTAATCCTTCAATTCCGATTGGATACAACTTAAAGATCAGATCAGAGTCACGCACATGATACCTAGGTAGGCACGGTGCCTAAAGGTACATGGATTTAACCAACGGCAAATCTTCACAGGTGGATCCGAACGGAAACACAACAGAAGCCGCCCAAGAATGCCCGCCCAGCGAACCGATACCAACCGACCCTACACAGGACACCTGGTCCATATCCCTGGAACAGTTCCTAGCGACCATGCTGTCTGAACCAGCATTGGAAGAGTTCTTCAACAGACAAGAGTCCTTGCTAAGCCGGTTGGAGGAACTAAGGCGGAGAGACAGGCTACATTCTGTTTCTTAGCTAGAAGTTTCCGTGTTTTGAGAAATAGTGGTTCCATGACAGTAGCAGTCTACATAAATCCATTATCTGATGTTTACCTAATTATAAACGTTCTTCTCTGTGGTCCTATGTACTTATGTCCTATGTCCTTATGTAACTTTAGTTTTGTGATCGGAATGGGTGGAGCAGTTTTTGACACTTGCTATGTGTCAAATATGGACACTATGGACAAATATGGGTAATGATATGGACATTCCCAGCATCCGGAATCCCCGGATTTAAAATATATTTTATTTGAAGTTGAAAATTAATTTTAGGGGTTAGCGAAATATATAAATATAAACGTATTTTTTATTTAGTTATATATTTCTGTAACAGTTTTCTACAGATAGATTGCACAATATACAACAATAAAAAATACGCAAATATAAAAATTAAACCATAAATACTTAAGGCTTGTGTTTAAACAATCTTCAAAAGCGCACCTATTTTACTACCAATAAATTCGAAACGACCGCCGGAATCAGTAAGCGATCACCAATTTGTGTTTGAATAAATGATCACCAAACTTATTTTTATGTTTTGTGTGCTTAAGTTTGTTTTAAGTATTTTTTGTTGTTCTTGCATGTTCAAACTAACACGAAGGATAAAGAGGGCTTCGCTTTGCTCACCCCCTTTACCGTTCACCTAAGCTACCGCAGTATTTTGCCCTGATATTTTTTGCAACTTTTGGTGGTCATTTACCCATTTTGGGTAGGAAAAAAAAATTTGGTGGTCATTTAAATTATTCTCAATACTTAATCCTTCTTTAAGACCTATCTTTCAGACAAGCTGCATGCTCCGAGCAATGGAGAAGCATGCTGTCAAATTAGTTCCACGTATAATAAACATAGACGCATAGATAGTAAGCAAAGACTCGTTCATCTGAGGTTAATTAATCACAGAGTGGAAGTAAGTGAAGCTTATTTATGCAGAGTTTCCTCAATATCTAGATATCCATAGAAACTTAGATGAACGAAAATCTTTGTTGATGTGGACAATGTTTATCAATTTACAAACCTCATATGAACAAAACTCTTGGTGTTCTAATTTTAATGTGTTTTTATTAATATTTAAGGAGACATTTCACAGAAGTATCCGAAACAAATAGTTATTTTTTAAATCCCAGGATTGCGATTGTACATGGACATGTCCCTATTAACATTAAGTTTGACGTTAAAATGACGTCAATGAACCAAAACACTCATTCCGACCTCTTATTATTATGTATATCTGACTTCTAGGGATATCTGACAATATTTTAAACAAGTCGTCTTTTGTAGCGATTATGATTTGTCAATATGTCTCAATTGTATTGAGATTGAAATTGCTAGATGTCAGAGATACATAATATGGCTATCTATCCCGATACCTTATAAATTGATCTTTTGAAGGATGTTTGGGGATGCAGTTTCTCACGTCCGAAGGAAATTCTTGGTTCCTACAGCCCTTCACGTTCTCCTGGGTAGTGCTAAAAAGCTGTTGCTCTCAAGACATCGAGAACGTGGCAATTTTTTTATCTTTCAAGTAAACTTGACACTGGCAAAATTAACCTCAAAATAGTTAGCACGCCATTAATAAAAAGAAGAAAAACCAACCAGAACGCGATTATTTCATTCGAGCTGTCGTGGTTTTAATTTTTATAGACATCGTGATATTTCAAGAGTCAGATTCGAGCAACTAAAGACATTGTATTCATTGTATGTGTAAGTATCCAAGCGCTTGATGAAGGATGCCTCAAGTGAACCATCATTGTCACAGAACCCCTAATTCTTTAGCTGAATAGGGCCCCTTGATTATGGGTTTGGATAGTAATGATCCGAATTTATAGCAATATGATCAAAGGCCAACCGACATGGAGGTTTTAGATCGCCATGCGACCGCCTTAATTAATGTTTAAGCAAATAAACTATAACCTCTACCTTTTCCTAAATTTTCATATTGCTGTAAATAGTCTGCAAGAAGACAATTAATCTTAAACAAGACATCGGTATCGATCGATTTCTTAATATTCAGTGCAGATTTTAGTTGGATCTTCATATTTATTTTTATACTGTGTAGATAGATACCTACTAGTATTCATATCATACATGTTATTTTTAACTATATGTCAAATGAAACTATGAAATGTGCAAGATAATAAAATAAGCAACGAAATATGAAAACTCGAATAGAATTTAGTACAGGTCCAGCCAGGTTTCTCGGCGTTTGAGCATGCTGCCACCTCTTTCTCTCATCACACTTTACCCTATGCGAGAGAGAGAGAGAGAAGTGACAGCCCGCTCAAACGCCAAGAAACCTGGCAGGGCTTGTACCTGCACGTAATTTCATGAGGTACTGTTTCAAGCAGAAATTAAAACTAAAGTTAGTGCAACGCCACAAAAACTGACCCGGTGACCAAAGCAAGAACTAAAGTCGCCAGTATGAAATGACATTTGTGTGTCAGACGCTAGCGACGCCATCCTCGGCCAGTTTAGTTTGTAGCATTGCCCGAACACCTACTAATCACAGCACCTCTGAGCTGAGGGTGATAAAAAAAAAAGTACGCAGCACATAGTTTCTTCTGTTGGCACATCTCGGAATGTCGCTAGATCTTGATTCGAAATCCTATTAACTGTTTGTTTTAGGTAAATTCGTCTTAGAATACACTATTAGAAGCATTTATTGATTACTAGTTTTTGTTATATATTGCGCTTGTTAACTTTTATGTATTATACATAGATAAACTTGCAAATCTTGCAAAATTCAAATTAAATAATGCATTCCAACCCGTCACGTTGAAAGTAATAATTTTTATCGCTTTACTTGTACTTTTATGTACATACCTGTATAGTCAACATACCCCAGGCCATATTTATATTGGGTGCTGAAAATTATCAGTAAGTAATAAATTATGGACTTTAGATATTTATGAAGTAGACATATAATGTGAAGGCGATAGATTTATTTCTTTACATAGAAATGTTAATTAATGTCTACCTGTTTAACTTAGACCCGAGATTTTTTATATACTAATGTAGTGCCACAATATCGGAAAAGTATTATTTGGTGTCATTCCTCTATTTTATGTTAAACATGTTCAACTGTCATGTTGTCTTTTTCTTTAATTATACGAGTACACGACAGAACCAGAGAGTATGCCAATTATCGTGCCTTTTCGTAGCCGACCACAACTGCAGCAAGTGAGCGAGACAGCGAGCGAGCGTAGTAGGTACCTACCGCTATCTCGCTCACAGGCTCAAGCGACACATTGTGTGCTCGTTCGGCTACGCTTTGAGCTTTTACTCCTGTCTTGATTAAGTTTTAAGCCTTACATACACTGGGGACAACGTGTCCCTCAACAACTTCGTGAATGCCAGGACATTCATGAAGTTGCACAAGACACAATACACAACAAGATAACAAGACACATGAGTATGCGAGACAACGCTCGTAGCGGGAGCAAGCAACGTGTCGCGCGCCACGAGGCATGTTTCGGGACACTGTGTTACGTTGTACGTAGATTGTGCGTTCGCAACATGTTGGGGGTCATTTCGTCCCCTAGTGTACCTAGGCCTTAGATTCTAGTTTCGAATGTTCAAACCATTGTAGAAGCATGTCTTATGCATTGCCACTTGTGTTCCTTCACTTCCTGAGTCTGGGTTCAATGGTTGAGCCAATTTATTGGTGCTGTTAAAATATGATTATGCATTCGCAATAAAAACTTCATTATAAAGTTATAGTGTAATTTATAACTCGTCACAGTTACATAAGACTTTTCCATGTCAGCCTGACTCGAGTGAAAAACTGAAGCAAAGTTTATAATTGGGTATCAATTTATCTATCAATGATATCTCTAATATATATTTTTCATCACTTTGTCCATCATACTTTACATCGCGTTTCCCTAATGTCGTTTTGCTGAGGTTTTACTAATGTACAATTTGACGCTCCTATTGTGGCCAATCCACGGAAGGTTTCCCCACGCCACGCATAGCTTTAACATCCTGACAATCTATAGTTCTATTCTGTATCTGGGAAATAAATACCAATCGCTTTCAAATCGATGTCTTGAAAGCTGTTCGCCAAATTCAAATTGACGTTGACCAATCAGTAGACGCCTTATTATGTATATCTGTATTATATATTTAAGTTCCATACATTTTTGTGAATGGTTTGGGAAAGACTACATACAGGGAACCGGGGGAAAAGTGTGGGGACAGGCTTATACAAACTGTAAAAAATTCTACATTGAAAAATAAGCTACAAAGACAGGTCGTTCAAAATCATGTCTGATTGGTTTCTCATTTCCGATTGAAATTCTGGATGCCTTTGTAAATGTATTTTCTACAAGCTTGTGATGTGAACTGTCATGTGCAATAAATATGTATGAAATGTCAGATACATATATAAAATAAATGTGACATCTTGGAATTTCAACCGCTTTTGAATAATTTGTCTTTCTGATATCAATCGCAATTGAAATTATCGACCACCTAGATGTTACAATAAGGCTAGGTTATATATTTTTATAGCCATTAAAATCCAAGACGTCGGAAATGCGAACGGTCGTTTTGTCAATTACGATTGTAATTCCAAGATGTACGAGATACATAATAAGGTTACAGAACGCGATTATAACATTTAAATTTGGAAGCAACCGGGATATGTCGAGATATACAGAACCGAGATATACAGTTGATCAACATACTGCCTTTAGCCCTAATGCGCCCGGTAAACGATATTTGCTTGACAAACTTGTTTGTCAAACTTCACGTTTTCATAGTTGAATGTTTGACAAACGCGTTAAACACGGCTCAAACTTAAAAAAAAAACACGTAAAATTTTATCGTTTACGCTTATTATGGAATTAAGTTGGAAATACAGCAATATTGTCATGGCAGCTAAGGTCACCTAACTATAAATCTTCCCTACATGATACGATAATTCAATAAGTATCAATATATAATTAGGTGTGGCATGTTAGGTATCGTCACTGAAGTGCTTTATTATATGCAGTGTTTTAGTATTCAATAAGAACCTAAATACTAAAGATAAAGTGGGTAATGCAGAATGCACTTTTATCATAAATCATACATGGGAAGCAATAGGTACCTAATATAAGAAACGCGTGTAACCTGATATTTTATTACGTAGTCATTTATAGACATATTAGTAGTACGAAGATTAAGTTAAATAAATTGTTTATGTTAAATTTTATTTTATTTTCTTTAGCCTCGCGTCAGACCCTTATTTCCATGTTATTGTATTTTCTTCTAGTTTTCCTTAACATTGAGATATACGTATGTAAAAAAAAAATACTTTGAGAATTTACAAATGCATTGAGAATTTTTATGAAATCTTAGAAAATTAAATATTTGTACTTACAAAAGGTACTTTGGAAAAAAATACTTTCTTTTAAATGTAGCATACACAACAACCAACTTCTCTCCTCCAGTAGAAACTCGCAGCAATGGCCAGTCTGATTTAAATAATTACAACTACAACTTCGGCCGCTTTTAGAATGCGATTATGACATTTTCTTAATTCGTACCTATGCATTATTGTGCAGATGTCAAAAATGGATGGGTTTTCAGTTGTCAGGATCGCATTCTTTCAGCGGCCAGAGAGTATGTATAGATATATGTAAACTATTGAGGCGTAAACTTCAATGTCCAGGCGTGGGTAGAATTGACCGTCGATTTGTCCGGCATCATAATGTTTGTAAGTCCATCTTGTATCTTCCACTGAAACAAATTTATTCGTTTGAAATAGCTGTTGGATCGTATTGAGTGTGCTATGCGGCTCATATAATGAAAGAACTGTGGAAGACATATTGTCCCACATCAAGGAGCGATTATTCAATGACAAACAGCTTATTTGACATTTAAACAGACAGATAAAAGTTATCTGAAGATAGAAAAAGCGGCCGTTAGCAATGCATGAAATGCGGATAAAGATGGCCTCTTAGGGCCGGGCCGCGCTTCCTACAAATATCCAACAAATATCCATGGGCGGCCACACGTCCGCGGCCACGTACATCGAAGCTTAACACCGGATGAGGCGTGCGTGGCACCGCAGCGAGTGGCCACACAAGGATATTTATTTGTAGTATGCTCCGCTCAGCATCGTGCGTGTGGCCACTCTGCGCCCCCTGCGGCACTTTCTTACAGCAGATTATGATAAAAAATAATTTATAAATAAAAAATTGTTGAAAAGAATATTAGAACGTTTCAATGGTTGTGGGTGTTCTTGACGAAAATTAAATACACGTGATATCTTAATAACCCCCCTGCTTTATATGTTTAATGTGTATTGAGACCATATCCCGAGAATTTTGTTTATCTGATATAATTAAAAACCAAGTTATGAGGGTTAAAAAAAACGATGAAGCGCTTCGGGAAAGGGTAGGGTTTGTGTTTAAACGATTACAAAAAAATCGAAAATTTACTACCAATAAATTCGAAATGACTGCCAAAATGGATGGATGTCCACCAAATTGTGTTTGGATAAATGATCACCAAACTTCTTTTTATGTTTTTTATACTTAAGTTTATGTTTTAAGTATTTTTTGTTGTTCTTACATGTTCAACCTATTACGAAGGATAAAGGGGGCTTCGCTTCGCTCACCCCCTTTACCCTTCACCTAAGCTACCGCAGTATTTTGCCCTGATATTTTCTGCAACTTTTGGTGGTCATTTAGCCATTTTAGGTAGGAAAAAAATATTTTGATGGTCATTATATTTGTTGCCGAAAGGGTAGTAGGCCCTTGCGCTTCGCTTGGCTCGTCTTGGCGTGGCGTCACTACCGTGCCCCTAGATACATAAATTGATTTTATTTTTGCTTTCATTTTCACGTATCATGCATGTCGAATAGACCACGAGCTTATTATAAAATTAAAATACCTACTTGAATTTAATGCCAAAAACCGCGGGTTCAAACTGACAGTTTGGCGCGAAAACGGACCTACAGAGTCGTATATAGTGACAAGGCACAGAGCTAGACTAAAAGAATTGTTTTGTATTTTAAAAAACGTTCCATTTCACATTACTTTAAAAAAGTATTTTTTGTTGAAATTCAATACTAAACAAAATAAAAACGTGCACAAGAGGGGCCTGTTATGCATATAGGTCTCAAAATATTATTAAATGCGATAAATATCTTAACTGAAGCTTCTCAATTGAGTATCCGACAAACGTTGTCGGTTTTGCGTCCGGGCCCTAGACCCTACAATACATAATTCTCTCATTATAATTTGCTTTCGTATCAAAGAAGGTAGAATTTACTCACTTTCAAATACCCAGCGTTCCCCAACAGTTCAACCCGCACCGCCCCACTGTTGAGTTTCGTCGCCACATCCTTCAACACCAGCACATTCCCTTCCGGCCACCTTAGTACTATGGCGTACACTGCTGAAATCTTATCACCCCTCATCGGTACCGCAGTGGGCTTCTGACCATTATAACCAGCTTTCTTGCAAGTGTACCAGACATCACCGTTGGTGGTATCGTTCTGGTGAAGCCAAGGAGAGGTCTCGTAAATGCCTTCACCGTTGATTGCAAGCCACTGGCCTAATGAAAGAAGTCGTTCTTGGAAGATTGGTGGGATTGAGCCTTCCTTTGTTGGACCTATGTTGATCAGGACGTTTCCTGGAAATAAAAATAATAGATTATTGATTCAACCTCTAGCGTTGTAGTAGAGGATCCGCCTCGGATATCAGAAACTCCAGTTTCGAATCCTAGTCGAGGTGAAATAAAAATCGATCGGATATTCATTATTGTTGTTGTGACATCTTTATTTCTGATACTCACGATACAGGATTAGGAACTATTGTGTATGGTCAGAGAATGTATGTATATGCCCAGCATGTAAATGTGTATGATTAAGATGACAGATGATGGCTTATGGTTAGATCATAAATTGATTACAAGCTTTTATTTAGGTTCATCTATCCCGGGCTGTGCCCGTCTGTCTGTAATCAAATCTCGCAAGTTAAATTTGACCCACATCCCGGTTTCCGATTGAGCTGAACTTTTGCAGGCAATATGTAAATCGGATGACGATGCAATATTTTTATGGCATGTTGGTCTGATGATTGAGCAAGAAGGTGGCCATGGGAACTCTGTAAAAAAACGACGTAAACCGATCGAATTTGGGCTTGTTTAATTCTTCCTGACAATTACTCAGGTCCTAGATTATATCGAGGGTCTGATGATTGAGCCGGAAGGTGATCATGGGAACTCTGCAATAAAACGACAAAACTCCACCGAGGTGGCTCGTCGGATTTGTCTCGAAAAATACTTTGGTCCCAAATTAGTTTCTTACTTAGGTTCCGTATTTTATTAGTTCAATGCGATTTTAGGCGGCAAATTCTAGCGTGTGCAATGCCATACCAATCTACTATTAATAGGTAGGTTAATTTGTTTTCCCATCACACTATCTCTATTAGAGGCCATTGTATCAGATCCGTAATATAAGTCAATAAACTGAGGTCAATTAACGAAGACATCAGTAAGAATTACCTACGCTTATCCACTTCTGGACTCTGCCGCTTTGAGATAAAGACGGAAATACTGCCGTGAATTTTGCTGATAAGACATGCTCCAATCTGGAGACGCAATGAATTTGATAGATTTGTTAGATATAAAATGCTTCTGTAAGTAACCGACGAGTACAGCATGATTAATTTAACTTTATCGTTCGACACTTCTCGATTTTAGTCGCTGAAAGTGATCAAGATATACTAGAAACTGGAAATTTGATATAATAAAAAGTATAATTAAGTATAATTATGAAAGTATAATTATGATTTTAAAAAAAACCGGGAAGTGTCGACAGTGAAGTTAAAATAATCACACTGTATTCGTTGGTCTTCAAAAAAGTCGATTCTGCCCTCATAAAGTTCACAGAGACTTACTATTGAGTCAGGATTGAAAGACAGAAATGATTTCTGTTCCCAAAAATGTGTCAGTGAACCTTTTTTGAAAGACTCAACAGTATTTCTTACCGCCACAGCTGACTGTTGATGCCATTTCTTTTAGAATCTCATCAAAGGACATTATTTCTTTTAAGTCAATATTTCTCCGGTACCCCCAGGATTTTTTGTCGATTGTAAAAGCATTTTCCCACTTGTGCTGTTGTAGCACTCCTGAAATTAAGACAAGAACAGGTCACACCAAATTGCTATGACATTGCCAATAATTTAATTTATTAAGTTCACAAAACATTTTAGACAATGGTCCACGACATTTGGTAAGCAAGAGTAACCCAAAACATCTTACCCGGACTATATCTGTCCTGACAGTTAAAAAAGTCTCCATGATGACATGGTATACCAATACCCCATCTGTCATTCACCACAATTTCATCTTTGACTGGACTCTCATTATACAGCCAGGCAATAAAGTCTGTTGAGTTCCAGTAAGCATCAAATGCTTCCCAATCCCCATCTGACCAGATCACAGATGGCTTATAATCATTTACCAGTTGCTTCAAATCGGGCAAGAGTTTTGTAGAAGGGTATGTCTTGGTTAGGAACAAATTGTTTTTATCTTCCATGTACATAGGGTTAAACCATTCGAACAATGAGTGGTAGAGTCCGTACTTCATTCCTTTGTCCCTGACTGCAGTGGCTAGTTCACCGACAATGTCTCTGTGAGCTCCGACATCAACTGAGTTCCAGCTGAAAGACTTTTTTGAGGGGAAAAGGGTGTAGCCTTCATGATGCTTGCTTGTGAGCACAATGTATCTGTGGAATGAAATAAAATAGTAAGATCAACAACCAAGACCTGTAGCTCAGTAAAACTTATGATTTATAGAATATCAATACACTTATTTGTTACTTAGAGAATTCATATTATTAAGTTTATTTTAATATCTTACTTAGCACCAGATTTCAGGAACAGTTCTGCCCATTCACTGGGTTCAAAAAACTCAGCTGTGAACATAGGTCCAAAATCTTGATATGTAAACTTAGGTGGGTAGTTCTTCTTCATGAAATTAACATAAGATGGGTTCCCAACTGTAATAACAAAATTAATTGAGTAATTAAAATGGGCTGGTTCTGCCCCCTTATCAACACTAAGCAAAATTAGAAAGGCATTATTTTCACAGCTTTAACCATACAGGCAGAAGTATAGTTGCGGTCAGTGTGAAGTAGATGGAACTTAATAAAAACACACTCATTTTTTTAAATTTGGGAAAAGTTTGCTAGTTTACTCACTGTGCCAATTAGTCCAGAACCATTCGGACCCAAAGCTCGGGACAGCAAACACGCCCCAGTGTATGAAGATCCCTACTTTAGCGCGGTCATACCACTCAGGCAGAGGTCTTGTGTCCAAGTCAGTCCAGGTTGGTTCATACTTCAGAAGATTTTCCTCGGATCTCAGAGAAATTAGTGGACTTTCGTCGGCATTATGCGCTTCGATGGTAACTGTTGCACTCACCACGCAAAACAAATATGAGAAAATTGCGATCTGCATGTCGCTGTAAGACAGGGTTTATTATTACAGACCTATTTTGTCGAATTTATTAGACGAGACGAATAATTCAAATCACAAAACGTACCGCTCCGATTGCTTTTCGCGCTCAACTGTCATTCTACGTATTATCCAGTGTTGTTATCGCAAAAATTTGAATTGCCGTATCTTAAGTTTCAAATTGCCGTATTTGTGGGAAAAAAACATAACATTGCCGTATTATTATAATGATTTAAGAAATGTTTATTTTATTAATTGCCGTATTTCATAATAACGGTAGTGAAAACCCTGCCGTATAATCTCAAAAAAAGTCATGGAATGCCGTATATTACGGCAATTGCCGTATGAATAATAACACTGGTATTATCTATCATTGTCATGCATGGTGTTACCAGATGAAAAATATAAACTACCGTGTTTGTCAGTTTAAATTACGGTGTTTAAGACTCAAATTATCGCAGAATAATTTGGAAAATAATTACGTGTAATTAACCTTTTAAAATGCAACCAAAACAAACTTGAATTTTCAATATTTTTAATAAAAATCAAACATATTCTTGATCTTCTAAAATAAGAACTTCTTTTTCATATAAATGAAAAAGAGGTTCGGCGGCAAAATGGCATTTTTGATAACATGTTCTTAGTAGGTGTAAAATCAACACAGCTATGTCCATTCCGGTGAATAGCTTGTTGAGCAAGTATATTTCCCTTAATGGTTTTCCTTATCAGCTTGTTCCTTTACTTCGTTTTTATGTCGTTGACTTGACTGAATATTATTTCACACAAAAGTAAAAAACATCATCTTCTCTTTGCAACCCGATATGGGCCTATTGGCCTATCTTTGATTTCAAACATGATTTTTATTGTGTGTTACGGTAGTAAATACCGTGGATCACTACTGTAAAGCGTGTTTTTGCCAAAAATACCGCGGTTCTACGGTAATTACCGTGTAACTGGTAGCACTGCATTGCCCAGTGTTGTTATTGTAAAATTTTGAGTTGCCGGTTTCAAATTGCTGTATTTATGGGGAAAAAAATAACACAAAATTGCCGTATTATTATAAATATTTAAGAAATAATTACTATATTGATACATTCTAACATCACTCTTCTGCAATATCTTTACCATAAGCCAAACAGATTTCGTATTGACGTTACGATTTACGACGTTACGAATGTTAAATGTTAATGTTAATGTTTTTAAATGATGATTTAATACAATCCGAATTTAAATACGAATAAATATATTTCAAAAGAAGAATACATATTACCTGTCAACATCCTCATACATATGTCGCTTCATAGGTAAGGCTTTTAACGGTGTCTGCTTTTCCTTGTATATTTTATTTAAACCTGGAACTCGCACAAAATACTTTTATCTACACACGTATCATAAACCCTCTTTACTGCGTACAAAAACCGCACGTTACGATCAGCATAATGTTAAACTACTTGGTAAAAACTCATTTCTTACCTGAAAAATTACACATTATGACCATAATGTGTAGTTTTTCTACATATTATGACATTCAAATTTCGAACGTCGACGCCCGCCTGCGTGCCGCTCCTAGTTTGTCTGTGAAGTTGATACTGACATTCAAATTTCAAACGCCGACGCCCGCCTGCGTGAAGTTGATACTACAGAACAAGCTAAACAACTGCAGAGCCACAATGCCGGTCACTTGCTGAACACATCAAAGAGAGCTTATGATATGTGTGTAGATAAACTAGTGATATGTAACTGTACATAATTAGGCATTAAAACTCTCGAGTTATTATGAAACTCGCCACTCTCGAGTATTAATGCCCTCCATTATGTAGCAGTCACATAAACTACTATAAAAGTGTGTTAAATAAATCACTTAACCCTATTTTCCGATTTCAAGCTATCATGCCTTGGTTAAAATTACGACAAATATTGAACTAAAATAGCACAAATCTAAATGAAACAAATCTAAACCTGTAAAAATATTCATCTCTGTCATCAAAAGTGCAATTTAAAAATAGCTGTTGGACATTATGAATGATGCTCCGCTGTCCATCTGTCTGTCTGTCTGTCCGTCTGTCACCAGGCTGTATCCCACGAACCGTGATAGTTAGACAGATAAAATTGTCACAATGATGTATTTCTGTTGCCGCAATAACAACAAATAATAAAAAACCGGTCAAGTGCGAGTCTAAATCGCGCACGAAGGGTTCCGTACCACCGTTCAATGGAAGCGATGGTGTGGAGTGAATAGTTTGGATTTTACACAGCAAAATATTGTTTACAAAGTTATTGGTGCGGTTACTTTCACACTCCATGTACGTAACCAGGTGCATCCATAAGTTTGTATGTGGTATTGTTGTATGGGAGCCCCCTTAAATATTTATTTTATCCTGTTTTTTAGTATTTGTTGTTATAGCGGCAACAGAAATACATAATCTGTGAAAATTTCAACTCTCTAGCTAGCTAGGTTCTTGAGATACAGCCTGATAACAGACGGACGGACGGACGGACGGACAGCGAAGTCTTAGTAATAGGGTCCCGTTTGGAACCCTTCGGGTACGGAACCCTAAAAAAACTGTTAAGTGCGAGTCGACCTCGCGCACCAAGGGTACCGTACACGCTGTCAGTACCCTATTATATTTTATGATGACGTCTTTGTTTACAAATATCCCGGGAAAACAAAGCTCAAAACTATGTATATTCTTTAATTATTTCATTCATTTCATTTCAAGTTCTACAACATAAATAGAGACGCAGTAATTTATGAATTAATATTTAAAAGCTATTGTCTAGTGAGAAGTGTTTGTACTTAATTAAAGCGGACTTTAAACCATGACCTTTCCCCCGAAAGCATAGTATTTAGTGACTTTAATATAGGCGTGCGTGGTTACTGCAGTGGCCTTTCACACAAAAATTACATGTACTACCTATTTGTAATTGAGGATTGCCTGTTCAAAACATTTTCAAAATGTCCCATCTATCTTGCCATAGGAAAATAGGCTGACACTAAAAGGTCCTATTTCCCTATGACAAGAATATCCCTATGGAAAGAATGGAGATAAAAAGATTTTGGTTGCAATAGCAATGGAGTAAAATCGTAATAATACACTGTTCTCAGATTGTTCTCTTTATTTGTGCTATAAGACCTTGCTTCGTGCCAAATTTCATCATTCTAGGTTAACGGGAAGTTCTAGGTTTTGATTCCCTTGCGAATATCAAGCAATTTCAGCAAAATTGAGACATATGCGGTATCTTTTGATTGCGTTGACCTATAAGTTTAATTTTTTCACAACTTTAAGAGATCACAGACTTGAGTATATTAATTTCAACTTTATACCTCCATGCGTTTTTGAGAAAAAGTCTTAACAGACGGTTAGACAGACAGACAGACAGACAGAAATTAACAGTATTCGGAATTTTCCCTTTACCTGTGCTATAAGACCTTCCTACATTCCAAATTTCATGACCCTAGGCCAACCGGAAGTACCCTATAGGTTTTGATTCCCTTGCGAGTTCCACGCGAGTTCATACAAATTCAGCAAAATCAGCAAAATTATGACATAATATCGCGGTATCTTTTGATTGCGTGGACCTAGAAGTTTAATTTTTTCACAGCTCCAAGGGACCATAGACCTGAATAATCGATATTAATTTCAACATGATACCTCCCCGCGTTCCTGAGAAAAGGGGTCGTGACAGATGGACAGACAGACAGACGGACAACAAAGTGATCCTATAAGGGTTCCTTTTTACCTTTTAAGGTACGGATCCCTAAAAACGGAATAAAATAATTATTTAAGTAGCTCCCATACAACAACTCTTTCAATACCACATACAAACTTATGA
Source organism: Argyresthia goedartella (assembly GCA_949825045.1). NCBI lineage: Eukaryota > Metazoa > Arthropoda > Insecta > Lepidoptera > Argyresthiidae > Argyresthia > Argyresthia goedartella. The sequence goes on along the minus strand of OX463820.1, from coordinate 11,467,717 downwards.
ATGCACCAGGGTTACGTACCTGGAGTGTGAAAGTAGCCGCACCAACAAATTTGTAAACAATATTTTGCTATGTAAAATCCAAACTATTCACTCCACACCATCCCTACCATTGTACAGTGGTAGGGAACCCTACGTGCGTGAGTAAGACTCGCACTCGACCGGTTTTTTTACGTTTTGCCGATAAATTTAGCTTACTTTTTTTACATCGTCGAAATACATATGTTAAGTTCAGCGAGGAGTAAATAGTGAAACGACTGACCTACCTATCGCTTCTCCCGTCTTCCCCTCCCCCCGAAACTATCCGCCACCCCTGAAGCGACGGAGAGCGAATAACTTTGTAAACAACATTTTGCTATGTAAAATCCAAACTATTCACTCCACACCATCCCTACCATTGTTCTGTATTGCGGTACCACAGAACAATGTGGTAGGGATGTCGGTAGGAATGATGGAAGTCCTTAGTATACGGGTGAGTAGAACGCCCGTATCGCGACGGAGCTAAATTAATAAAAAGACGTTTATGTAAAAAGTAAAAAAGTAAGTTTATAAGACTAAAGTTATAAAGTAACATGCGTTGCGGTACGCAACCCGTACATGCTGCCAAAAACAAAGAATATGAAACAAATACTTAAGGCGAGATACCTCCTTCGTGCAAAGGTCCCCGTTACTCCAGGCGGAAAGACCCGCAGTGTGAGTGGGACGGAATCGTGAAAAAATTAAAAAACGTAGCGCTAAACCACAGAATAATAGTTTTAAAATAAACTACGCTATTTTGTTAAAAAGTTTTCTAAGGAGATTTTTCAAATACATAATATCTACATTTTGAAAGCAGTTCCACAATGAAATTAGTTAGGATTTCAGAATTACAGGAAAAAATAAAACAATTTAGAGGTGTTTTCGTAATTAAATTCTATTGAGAAAATTTCATCCAATCGCGTTTTCCTTTAGTGAGAATCTTAATCAAATACGCAATAAAAGTTAACCCAAAAATTTAATCTGTAGATGACTTCATAGTGGAGTAAGTGGATTCGAAAAAAACCGAATGTTTTTCGTAGCACCTTAAGAAGGACGATATGTAAAACGAATGTAAATGAATATAAATAATCAATGTCACTTAAATATTGAATAGCACATTTGGAACACTGTTAGTTTTCCTCGTTGCCATTGTCTTTGGGAAGGTTTCATCTCAAATTCTCTTGTACTCTCTGCGGCGAGAACTGTGACCATCACCACAGCTTATGCTATGTTTGACACGGTGTACTGGTTTAAATCGTGGGATGACAACACAAAACTCTGTTCTTTTATCTTCTCAATTCTCTGTTGTAAATTGTTCAAGTCTGGGTCTGTTTCTGGTTTCACGTTCATTTTCGATATGTGGGTCAAATTATTTATGTCTCCCATTTATTTGTATTTCCGGGTTTACAAATATGTTATTTTGATGTGTAGACTGCATGTATGTTGTGTCACCACGTTTGCTAATGCATCCTTGATCTGTGGTAGCAATTCCTGCTAAATGTGCTGATCTTTCCATTACATGTTCCTGACATATAGTAATGAGGGGGTAATCCCGGTTGAGAGGGTGTGTAATGTATAATTTTCAGGCGTGAAATAACGCCTCAGCGATACACAATTTATTCCGTTCCTCGTCAACTTGTTATGTTGGTATCTTAAATATAATTATGTCATAAATTATTATAGTTATAAATTATGTATCTTTAGTCTTAAGGTATGTATAGTTATGGGTTATGTAACCTGAAATAAAGATGATTATTATTATTATTATTATTAAATTATCTTATAATCTATGGTCACTTCAACTTCCAGTGGACCTTTACCAAAAAACTACTTCATACTTCATTTTTTTTATTCAAAATAAATTCTTACGAACACTTTTTGAACGTCATTTGAATCTTAATGCAAGAGAAACTACTACCGCTTCGGAAAGTGTTGTGGCTGCGGAGAAGAAGCGGCGCAAGAAACTTGTACACTACAGCACGGCCTACATTTCTTTTCTGTTTTTTTTTAGTAGGTCTTGTGTTTTACGTAGCGAACGTAAGATAAAGAAACAGTGTTTTATTTTACGATTTGTAATATTTCCATAAAACAGTTTTTAGTTACACAGTGCCTATCGAATTTGTTATAGCAAAAAATAATTTCAGTTTCGAAATCTACTACTATAAACTAGAGATAGAGCTAGCACAATATCCTTTTAACATTCCTAATGTTATTTGAACCACATAGTATAGTATACCGCAGACTATAGTTAGTAGCAGCCAAAGAGGCAAAAAAGATCGTAACACATCCTTACTCACTCCAGTTAAAATAAAGATGTGTTACGATCTATTTGGCCACATTGACTGCTGCTAATTATTTAATAACCGCCTTACTCAAAATACGTGCTTATTATGATTAAATTCCTACCGTCCTCCTCCCTTTCCGCCTTACATCATGAGGGATTGTCGATTAGTATTAGCTAAGCCTCTACTTCACATATACAATCTGAGTTTAAGCGAAGCGGTATTCCCAGCCACATGGAAGGCAACACTAGTGGTGCCTGTTCCTAAGGGACGAGCGGGACCGAATGTGGAGCAGTACAGACCTGTAGCTGTACTATCAACTCCAGCAAAAGTATTAGAAGCAGCTATCCACCAATCACTATTTGCACAGGTCATCCAGCAGTTGTCTGAGGCTCAACATGGGTTCCGCCCGGAGAGAAGTACCACCAGCAATCGCCTTAGCTATATGACGGAAAGTTGATGCGGCGTACTTTGATTTCAAAAAGGCTTTCGATTTGGTCGACAACGACGTTTTATTGAGGAAGCTTGCTGGCTTTGGTTTTACTTCTCACCTACTTAGATTCTTTTATGAGTGGGAGGCAGCATGTAGAATACAATGGATATAAGTCTGAACCATACTTTACGAGATCAGGAGTAAGCCAAGGGAGTAATCTGGGTCCGCTACAATTCATTTGAATGATTAATGATACATGATTTAATTAATTATGTACCTAAAGTGGTACAGAGCTCTAAATGTTTGTTGTTCGCAGACGACCTTACACTGTCAATTCCAATAAATAATTTGGAGGATGCTGGAAAACTGCAAGACGACATTAATAGAGTAGTGGCCTGGAGTGCAGAAAATCGGCTGCAATTCAACAACTCAAAGTGTGTCACAATAACTTTTACTCGGTCGCGCACTCCCATGGTGAACAACTACCAAGTCAACCAGACCCCAATGGAAAGAATCGGCGAAGTTAAAGATCTAGGAGTCATGATTAGGGCTGATATGACATTAAAAGATCATATAATTAAAAGCTGTAAAAAAGCGTACAGGCACTTAGGTTTTATACTAAGACGGGTACAACATTTTGAAAACATCAAAGCGATTAATTAGAGTTTTATATAACGCGTCGGTGAGAAGCCCTTTTGAATGAAATGCAGTAATTTGGGCTCCATATGAAAATAAATATAATGATATGTTGGAGAAATCCAGAATAAATTTATAAGATATTTATATTTAAAACAGTATAGGTCCGTTGTACCCATTAATGTATCCAACCTTGTTTACCTAAGGCATGATTGGATACAATGAACTAACAACCTATTCAAGCTACTACGTGGAAAAATCTACAATGCGGACATTCTGCGTAGAATCTGGTTATCTGGACTATAAATAAGAAATAGTAAGTTCACTAGGCCCCTGTTCGCATGATAACTACCTACTCTTGCTCAAACGGCTAGGGTTACCGAGGAGGGGGTGGAAGACGTTGTGCTCGCCCTCTACGCAGACGACAGCGCCTACTTCGCGACGTCGCGCAAAATTGAGCTCGCCTGCAGGAAGATGCAGCGACTCCTGGACCTGCTGCCGCCCTGGCTGGACAAGTGGCGGACCGCGGTGAACGTCGGGAAGACAACAGCCCTGTTGACCACCCGCTCCCGCCGTCCGACCCCGCTACAGCTGAGGGGCCGGGACATCGAGTGGCAATCGACGGTGAAATACCTCGGTTGCAACATCGACTGCTCGCTGCGCATGGTCCCGATGGTGCAACACTGCATCAACCGGGCCAAAGCCGCGCGGGCAATGCTCCGGCCTGTCCTGTCGTCCAGCCTGCCTCTGAGAGCCAAGCTGCGGGTGTACAAGGCCTATGTGCGCTCGCGGCTCACCTACGCGGCTCCAGCATGGTACGCCCTGCTGTCGAAGACCCAGAAGGCACGGCTGCAGCGGTTCCAGAACATCTTCCTGCGGGTGATCACAGGAGCCGGGCGGTACGTGCGCAACACCACCATCATGAGGGATACCCGGATGCCCACCGTGGAGAAATTCGTCGCGCGACTGGCACGGCGCATGTACGACTGCGCCGACAACAGCCGCCACGCACATCTCCACGACATTGCTCCGCATCACGCACGTCCGCCTGAAGGCAGACCACTCCCAAGAGAGTTGCTGCTCATCCCACTGTCGCCAGTGTAAGCCCGCAGAAGAGGGCGAAAGCACGGCACAGTGAAGAAGAAGAAGCTCCCGCACCGTTGTCGCCAGTGTATGCCAATAGACGGCGAAAGCACAGCACAACGAAGACCACGCGAGGCCCCTGACAAGTAGGGGCCACCCAAGACCGGGGGGGACGTTACCCCCCGAGTTGACGCCGCGGGCATGAGGCAACCATAAGTCCTCGACCCCAAGAACGCACTCCGCAGACCACACGGCGGCTAGGGTTTTCGCTTAGCGCCGCGGGTTGCGGTGCGGATTTGTTGCGTCGTCGCTCGTCGCTCGCTGCACGGTAAAACAAGTACCTACTTACAGGTGATGCCCCGTATTCTGCCGTCGTATGCCAATAAGTTATTATTATTAGCGATTAGAGTTAGTGAAGTAAGTAGCATTTTTGTGTTTTCACCGATGCAAAACCTAAAACTTACTTTACAAACAATATATAGGTACTATTAGGTACGGATACTCACATTTCCTTATCTTGGGGTACTTTGAAAAATACTATTTCCTTATTTGTGGAATCCTTATTGAGGCAACCGTATACCGCACAATGTTTAACCATCTTGCAAAATAAGAATATCTGTGCGCGGAAATCACACTTGTTTGTAAACAAAAACAAGTTAACACGTACCGCCCGGCCGGACGAATGACGTTGACTCGTCGCATGCATTGCTTGCATAGCCCTGTCTCGAGCACGCGAAGGGCACGAGATTCGGCAATGTGTGCGTGTGGCGGCGCGTGCTTATACGGAATGCAATGTAGCTGTGTGTGTGCGGCTGTTCTCGCTGATTTGTTTGAAGTTTGAAGTTGGAACCTGGCGTGCCTGAACGCTCCACAGCTGTAAAGCGGCAGCTATTTATATACTTTCAGCAATGAATAGATTCACATTCTTAAATGGTTACTTAGGTATTTTTTTACGTAATGCGTCGTACAGTAGAACTAAGTGTGTTTGTTGCACTACACCGAATTATTCCAATGTTTCCCCACGGATGTTGCCTATTTCATTCTATTGGGTTTTCTTTATATCATTTCGTTGATATATATAACTAACAAACCAATAGGCTGCGTGAGTCCACAGTAGAGTATAGTATATCTGGTAAGATTTAAGTGCCTACACTTGCGCCCAAAACGGTGAACTATACGGCTCAGAAGAAAAGTACCGCGCAAGTATTCTTCATTCGACAACTTATGGAGCGGTTTCTGAACAAAATGCTGCAGGAGACATGTATTCCAATAAAATCTGACAAAAGATTTGAGGTCTTAATGAATGCCAAGTTCTCTAACTATGATAATCCTGATATTTTAACGTTACAAAAAGTAGATAACTTAACATAAAGTGAAGTTATAGATTTGACTTGGTTAGTTTTTACATACTACTGTCTTATATTTGGATAATAATAATAATGTACTTGTTAGTGTTATGATGTTTTTATGCTTCTTACGTCATTGTATATTGGTGTGGTCAACGTAGGTATATAGCCTTCTAAAATTTTATTTGCCTTTAAAAAACTAGCTAAGTTAAATCTTCAACTTCAATTTGTGTTAAGTTATCTCCTTAGTGTAACGTTATATTTTCAGGATTATCATAGTAAAGAACTTGGCATTCATTTAGATCTCAAATCTTTTTTCGGCGAAGCCGAAAGCCACGTTATTGTTAATATTGAACTTGGATCCCATTTTCACATTTATGTTTTTGGTGGGATTATATTTACACCAAAACAATATACTTACTCTTATTAGGAAACGGAATGGCTGATCTGTCATCTGATCAATCAAATCACCCTAGTTTCCCGGATCTTCACTAGTTGGCGCTAGTGATCGATAATTTCCACTTTTCGCCAACACAATAACCAAAATTTCGATAAACAAGCCTCTAAATCTATCACTTATTTTAATCGTTTTCATAATTAATAATAATAATAATAAACTTTGCTATTTTCCACTTTCATCCAAGGAAAGTATTTTCTTGAACGCACCGGTCTTTGGATCTGTCATTCAACAAATCGATCTGCGCGTCGCGATGCCTGCGCCCTAAACACGATGAGACAGACAAATCTGTAGCAGTTTCGCCAGAACGAGACAGCGTTCTATCTTTACGCAGTGAATAAAAAAGCTAACGCTTCTTGTCGTGTGTTGTGTTATTGTGTTTGACGAGCGATCTATCGACCGGTTTCAGATTGTGTTTAGTTCAAGTGCAATTGAATTATCCTTCGTCGATAAGAAACCGTGATATGCATATGGAATCTATGGAGTGGTCGAAAGACAAGACATTGAAGCTAATAGAGCTGCTTCAAATGAACCCCTCGATATGGAATCCCTCTCTTTGCGACAGCCGTCGGAATAAGCAGAAACGAAAGGACGAGCTTGTTGCTATAGCCCATATATTGGGCATATCTGTGGCTGATGCCACTAAGAAAATCCAGCATTTAAGGACTCAGTATAACAGAGAGTCGGCAAGAGAAGCGAGGGCTATTGCTGAAGAGCCTAATGAGAGATACATCAGCAACTGGTATGCCTTTGAATATCTGCATTTCATGAAGGATTCAAACAAACCTTATAGGGTTTTGGACACTGTAAGTATGACTTAAAACCTACCTTTATCATTGACAATATCCATCATATCAATGACAACTTTATTAAAACATGGTCTGCCTTTTCCCAGATAGAGTAGCAGTGGCACACATATGCACTAACCTTTAAGTTTATGTAGGTTTTTTGAGTACCGATCAAGCTTCCACCCAATCTTATTTGAAACCATGACCCTAACAGTGTGTATACATTGAAGATTAATTATTTTATTCTCTATTTTCCAGCATGACCGTGATGCCGGTTTACCCTGCATTCAGTCTGAAAACACAACGGACTGCAAACTCCTCAACCACTCGCCACCGCACAAAATATCCCGAACCGAAGCCCTGCACTCAGTGAAACCTGAGCTCCCATACCAATCACCCCCGGGAAACATAAGGGATGAGTTCTCAGTATTCGGTGAATACATTGCCAACGAGCTCAGATCACTTAAAGGCGAAAAGAACCTGCTAGTGGCTAAGAAGAAGATTCAAGATGTGATATTTGATGTTAAAATGGGGATGATATCTGAGCACCGAGTAGAACCAGAAGTTTGTACAGTATATAGCCATACTAACCCAACGTCTATCCATAGTACTAAGTTGTATACCAGCCCAGCTTTGATTACCACAGCTCATATTGAGCCGTTGTCCAGTACACATACATCTCCAACGTCTCAAATAAGTGAAATCATTATTAACAGTGCCTGTCATTATTCTAATTTTAAAGTTGACAACCAATAGCAATGTCTTCCACTTCAGAATGGTGAAGTGGACAAAAGCAATGGATATTCTGTGAGAAATTAATTGGTTTTTCTAACCATTTTGCAAATTACGGTGAGAGGTAACTAATTATTATGATGCATTTATAAAGATCTGCATCTTGATAGTGTCTCTAATAAGCTGCAATATCTTACCTAAGATAAATTAACCACAGTCCAAGTCAAGTTTGGATGGCAATAATTTAGTGATGTAGTCGATGTTGATAGTTACCACGGTTGAATATGATCACCTTTTTATTTAAAGTAACATTTGATTTATTTCGCTGATATATACGCTGTCATCGCTAGAAACACTTGAGGAATCTTCGTCACTGGTTTCTCCGACTTCCATCTCTTTTTCTAACCATTATATTCTTTACCAAGTATTCATTTTCTAGTTTTCTGAAACTTTTCAACGCCACAAGTATTCAGTACTTTTCTGACTAGTTCTCATATACCATATAGTCGGCGTCAGGGTGGGATGGCCTTAGGGGAAAGAGAAAGTCGCGGAGGGGTGACGTCCCGCCCACCTCTCGCACACCCGCTAAGGCCCTGCGTCACCTTTGCAATAGTGCTGCGCGAGTCCGCATCGACCCCGTTTACCGATGTCGATATTCACGTTGATGAATACTTGAGCTGGTGTATAAAAATGGTATCAGATGCCTCATCATCGTGTATGAAAAGGAAAAACCAATGGTCCATTCTCAAGCATGAGAAGTCGCCAGAAAAGTACTGGAAAATTGTGACATTGAATAGTTGCGAAAAACTTGTAAAGAAACTAAAAATGAATACTGTGTGAACGACATAGGATTACAGAAAGAGATGGAAGATTTTATAATTTGATAATACTAGTGGTCCTTTGAGAACAGTAGGTAGACCTCGCGAGCCTTTCGACATACATAATACTTAAACATATTATCATGACTGACGGCTTTATTACAATGCGACACAAGTTTATTTTGCGCTACAATTTAACGAAGAAAGTCCAATTTAATAATTGAATTTCAGGTACTTGGATTTTCCAATGAATATGCATTCTTTTGAGCAAAAGGGGTATAAGTTTTCATTTTCTTTCAATACCACATACAAACTTATGAATGCACCTGGTTACGTCCATGGTGTATGAAAGTAGCCGCACCAACAACTTTGTAATGCTATTTCAGTCCGCCATTTAAAAAATAACTGATTCGACAAAAAATATATAATTAACGGACTTGATTACAACATTTCACGAGAATCGGTTGAGAAATGCGACATGTAGGCGGGACAGACAGACAGAAGGACAAAGGCATTTTTGGCCGATCTCGAAACTGGACGCTTCGGTCTCTCGGTCAAAAAAGATGATCGATCATATTCAACCTTCATTTTATCTTGTTCCTTATTGGTAACTATCGGCATCGTCTACATCACTAAAATAGTGCCATCTCAACTTGACTTGGACACGTGATGAAGGTACATTTCTCCACCAATTTACTCATGATCTCAACTGTAAAATATTTAAATAAAGTATTATTAAAATATGTTTTAAACTAGTGACACTAATTTAATTGACTGTTGGTAGTTTTATTCAAGTCTGGCAAAATGTAGCCCCTGGGTATGTATGTCTGCATAATAAAAAATTGTTCACAGACAATTAGTAGGAAGGTTACTTTGGCCCAATCCAAGGCAGGTACGTAAAGACAACAATTCACCTAAGATAACTGTGCCAAAAGATCAATGGACTTTATTTACTAAAAGAATATGTAAGCATAGCATAGCATAATTTTGTAGGTACTTACCTATTAAAAGTTTTTTTAAATCTTTATTTAAAGAGATTAGTACATTTTATTAGTATGACTATGTCGCTCTATAGGATAAAACTTATAAATTACAACACACAAAATAGAGAGCAATAAAACCAGTAATTTCAATTTAATCAGTTTTGTTTCAATTTAAATCTCAAAGTCCAAGCGCGTTCGGATGTCACTGTGGAGAAGTCTGGAAACTTAATGGTCACTGTGCCGTCATTGTTGGTCTTACTCTGAAAATAAGCAAAACATTTGAGGGTATGTGGTGATGTCAACCTCATAAATAGTCTTGTAATTTTTTACCAGCGTGACTTACCTTCAAATAAGTGCCTTCATTTCCCAACATCTCGATTTGCCACTTTCCAGTACGAATTGTAGCTGTTATATCTTTGACTAGCAGAGAATTTTTGTTAGGCCATTTGAGGACTACAGCGTAGATAGCACTTATTTTGTCTTGTTTTTGGGGCTTAGCTGTAGGTTGTCTACCATTGAACTTCTCCTTCGTACAAGTGTACCAAACGTCACCATTTATTGTATCATTCTGATGAAGCCATGGCGAGGTATTGTAAATTCCTTCACCGTTGATCGACAGCCATTGACCTAGGTCGAGTAGTCTTTCTTGGAATATTGGTGTGATTGTCCCTTCTTTGGTGGGACCTACGTTTATTAATACGTTACCTGAAAAGTAATATATTAAAAGAGTCAATATGAATAATTTACTTTGGTAAATAAATAGTGATCATGTCGCTCGATGACAGCTATGTGACTTGACTATTGATATGAGGGACTTCTAAGTGACTCTTGCACTTACCTCCGCAGCTAACAGACGATGCTATTTCCTTGATAAGATGGCCAATTGTCAGCAACTGACTTAATTCTATATTTCTCCTGTAACCCCACGATTTTTCGTCAACCGTGAACGCATTTTCCCATTTGTGCGGTTGTAAAACACCTGCAAAAACAATACAATTGAGCTACAAACTTCAGTCTCTTTACATCTGTCGTTAAATTTAAGGCAACAAATATAATGACCACCAAAAATTTTTTTTCCTACTCAAAATGGCTAAATGACCACCAGGTTGGTAGGTTGAACATGTAAGAACAACAAAAAATACTTAAAACATAAACTTAATTACACAAAACATAAAAAGCAGTTTGGTGATCATTTATCCAAACACAATTTGGTGGACATCCATCTATTTTGGCAGTTTAAGCCTAAATTTAATGTGCATTTGAGTGTCTGCAATATAGTCCTTACAATATTTTCAATTTTCGAGAATTTCTCTAAGATTTCTTACCTGGATTATACCGATCCGCACAAGAATAGAAGCCTCCATGCTTGCACGACGTGCCAGTGCCCCATCTGTCGTTCACAACAATTTCTTCTTTAACCGGACTATCATTGTACAGCCAAGCGAGGAACTCCTCAGACTTCCAATACTTAACCGGTCCAGCATCTCCATCGGACCAAATTACGGACGGATGATAATCATTTACAAGTTGTTTCAAATCGGGCCAAAGTTTGTGGTCCGTGAAATGTTGCGTGGAAAAATTGTTGCCTGCATCTTCGTTGTAGATTGGGTTGAACCATTCGAATAGGGAGTGGTACACTCCAAATTTCATTCCGTGGTCGCGGACAGCTTTTGATAAGTCTCCAACAAGATCGCGGCGAGGGCCCACATCCAAAGCGTTCCAACTGAACGATCTCTTTGAGGGGAATAGAGTGAATCCTTCGTGATGTTTGGTTGTCAGGACAATATATCTGTAACAGTCGGACCACAAGAGTAAAGAGGTGGCTGAATACTTTTGAGCGGTATGTGTACATACATAAACATATATAGACAGACAAGCTGAAAATACTTTTTGTAGTTGGCAGACCATAAAATATTCAAGAATACCAATGAAATGTTGTAATATAGTTGAGTGATTTGGCAAGTAAGCTTACTAATCTTACTACGGGAACTAAATTGAATACTGAATAATATATGATAGTGTCATCAATCCATTTGTATACTTACTTGGCTCCGGAATTTTTAAATAGAGTTGCCCATTCCTCTGGATCAAAGAATTCTGCGGTAAACATTGGTGCAAAGTCTTGATAAGTGAAATTTGGTGGGTAGTTCTTCTTCATAAAGTCGACTACTGAAGGTTTCGAGTCTGTGAAAACGTCGAAATTCACTTAAGGACAACTTTGAAGCTAACATACCTAAGTTAAGTGCCTTCCTGAGGTCATCTTCACATTTCATGGAAGTATGAAGATGGCCTCTGATTGCCGATGGTGGGCAGGTAGGGCACCTCTATAAAATCATCAACAAACCCTCAAAATAACATGCCCCAGCATGCATTTCCTTAGCCGAGTTGTGTGGGTTTAGGCGTTATTAAGTATTCTGTGGTTAAGGTAAAGAACGAAGGATATAATTCACTAACCTTTCCAGTATCTCCAAAACCACTCGCTATGGAAGCTTGGCACAGAGAACAGCCCCCAATGCAAGAATATACCAATTTTGGCTTTATCGTACCATTCTGGCAAAGGTCTCTTATCCAAAGAGTCCCAATTTGGAAGGTATTTTGTATCACCTAATGTTGTCGTGTCGAAGTCATCAGGTTGATTACCTCCCTCTGGTCCCTTATCTAAGGTATTCCAATTCGGTCGGTACTGTTGGTATGCTTCAAGACTCGCAATGGTGCAAATTAAATATATAATTTTCTTCATATTGTTGCTGCAAGATTGACAAGTCGTTGTTTTATTTTTTTGACATACGTTACGTCTTCCTTTAGAATAAATCGTATTGGGAATGATCTTTATACCTACTTACTATCCAACGAACACATTTACCAAAAGTAACTATTATCTAATCTGTGGTAGTACCAAGTTATTTCGATGTATCACAAAAGCTATTTAGAATGCAGGTTAAACACATATTTTTATCGTTGTGGACTATAAAACAAATGAAGTGCTAGGTATTTGTACTTGCAAATACAACGTACATTCGATCACGAGTACGACACGAAACAAAACTATATACTTATTCACAAGAGGTTTTAAAAATTGTAAAACTTGGTAGGACCTATGGTACGGATGTCTAGATAACAAACAAATGGTCTGTATTTTTATCTCTAGGCCGCAAGAATATAAATAAGCGTGGAGCCGGGGGTCACTGACCACTGGTCGGTAGATGATTAGTTTATCACAATTATATTGACCTTTAGAATAATTATTCTAAGTATTGACCTAAGAATGGATAAGACGATTTACTTAGATAATGAACTATTCCCAATAAAAAAACAAAAGGCGTCCACATACAAGAGACAAACCCCTAATCAGTGAAATTGGCCGAATCAACCAATTTGACATTTTCCCTGTCAGAGAGTCTGGCCGAATCAACCAAGTCAAGTCAAGTCAAAGTACTTTATTACTGTAGATATTTACATATACTTAGCAAACGTCAATTTTGCCTCTTCTCTACATTGGACCACTGTGGGAGAAGAAGGGCGTAGAAACTCCCACAGATTTATTTTTAGATCTCTTTTAAAAATAGGTTGTGCTTAACTAATACAAATATGAAAAATTTAATTGTTATGATTAATAAGCAGGAATAAATAATTACAAAATTATTAACAGCAAGGTCTGTGTTGAGCCAGATTAACCCCATACAGTCCTGTCATTTAAGTAATCTTGAACATTGTAATATCCCTTTTTCGACAAAGTCGCTTTAACATGCTTTTTAAATTGCTCAAATGGCAATTTCAAAATCTCCAGAGGTACTTATTGTAGTAGAGAATGCACTGACCCTTGAAAGAATTGCTAACCTTCGCGAGTCTAAAACGGGGCGCACATAGTCTGTGATTATTTCTTAGGTTAACATTACAGCTATCGCTAAGTTTGGAAAATGTTGAAAGGTTCTTGCGTACATACATTATATTTTCGAAAATAAATTGACTAGCTACTGTTAGTATGTCAATTTCTTTAAAAAGCTCTCTTAAGGAGTCTGTTCGTTTTAAATTATAAATTGCTCGAATAGCTCTTTTCTGTAAAATAAAAATAGTTTGAATATCCGCTGCTTTCCCCCACAACAAGATACCATAGGACATCACACTATGAATGTAACTAAAATATACTAGCCTAAATGTAGCCATATCCGTGCTTTGTCTGATGTTCCTAACAGCGTAAGCCGCAGAACTTAATTTACCAGCCAATTTATCTATGTGGGGTCCCCACTGCAATTTGCTATCAATGGTTATTACTAGAAACTTCGTATCATTTACTAATTCTAACGTGCTGTTGTCTAACACTAAACTGGTCTCAACTTGCCTGACATTTGGCAGTGAGAATTTGATACACTTGGTTTTACCAGCGTTTAACAATAAATTATTAACTGTGAACCAATTCAAGGTTAAAGACAATACACCATTAACATCATCAAATTCTCCTTTTTGTCTTTCAATTTTCAATTTTCAATTTTTTTCAACCAATTTGACTTTTTCCCTGTCAGAGAGTCTGGCCAATTTCACTGAGGTACAGTACATTTCTTTCTTTCTTGATGCAAATTATACGAATAATTTTATGCGCTTCAGTCGAAGACCTTCGATCACAACTCGCGCTATTAAGTATTCTGTGAGCGGGACTCGTCGGTTAGAGTGAGAATTATTTTGTGTACAATAAATGTGTGAAGATCATCCATATTTGAGTTTATTATTATTTTAGACGTACTAATTTTACGATTATGTAATTAAAATAAAACATAGGTCCCAATTAATGCTTTATTCATAAATTAATACAGTAAAGCAAGTAATCTCTAGGGTATTTATTAAATTATCATATTTTATCTGCAGTTCAATTGAATGAGAGGCGCTATTGAAAGAGAAAGGTTAAGAATTTAGTCGTGAACAATATGTGAAATATTCGCAATTTTAAATAGAATCAGCGAAATTTCAGCTAGAATCCAACATGGCCCCACAACTCCCCTTCAGTAAAATTGGTAGCTTCGGCCACACAGACCACACAGATAGGGCAATTTCTTAAAATGGCCGCCACTGACCAATGGTTAAGAGGAATACGGTATTTGACTGCTATTTTGTTCACGAGTTATTAATCTGGGTCATGAGTTCGTTGAAATACCTACTAGCATGTGACGTCAAAGTCAAATGCTGTGTTTTAACACAAAATTGAGTTTATAAATACAATTGCTGGATAAGTACATACAATTTTAATATTTATTATCAATCGTTTTTGTTGAAATAGGTTCAGCTTGAGACACGTTTCTAGATTTATTGGACTACCTTGGCAAATACCGTATTGATATCCTAAGACCTGACGGAAGAAAGACCTAAGGTCAAGCAGATAACCCGCAACTTAAAAATATAATTTACTATTGTACCTCACTGCACCCATTGAGTTGAAGATGGCAAAATTACAAGTGAATCTAAGAATTGTAAGTAGTGACATCTGTTGAATTTTGGTGCAACTAAATAGTACGGCTTACCAAATAGTGGCGCTACTATCGCTTATGCGGCTACTCAGCATTCACAGTTTTAGGGTTCCGTAGAGAAACAAGGAACCCTTATAGTTTCGTCAAGTCTGTCTGTCCGTCTACGTCTGCCTGTTCATATGTCACAGAAACTTTATGCAGAAACTATTAGGACTACCCTGATGAAACTTGGTATGTAGATGTATTCTGTGAACCGCTTCCGATTTTTATACAAAGATTGAAAAATTAAAATAATTAAAGGGGGCTCCCATAAATTAAACTGAAACCAAAAAATATTTTTTTCATCAAACCTATATGTGTGGGGTCTATAGAGGTCTTTAAAATTACGTTGAGGTTTCTGAAACAATTTTTCCTCAAAATCGTTAAAGAGACAGTGGATGAGACCTGCAAGGAGGATGACACCAGCAAGGAGGATGAGCCCACATCACAAACTCTGGTCTTGACCCCCTCAACGTGAGTGTTGCAACGCCCACTACTGTCCCGACCAAAAAACAGCGTCGCCGTCGTTGTCGAGGAGGCACCTCGCAGCTCATCAGCGCGAGCGCTGCGCCGCTAAGTGACGCTGCCTGCTGAGTCGTGTGTCATGCTGCACGCTGCCACGAGGGCCGCGCCGCTCGCCGTTACGCGCGTTGAACCGCTCGCTACCGCGAATGCCGTGCCGCCGCCGGCTGGCACGTGCATCGCACCGCACTCCGACACGAGTGTCCCGCCACTTACCTTCAATCGTGCTCAGGGAAGAACAATAGAAAACAAAAGAACTGTAGTTTATTCAGATAAGATAGGTGTAGATTTTGGTACGTTTTTGCATTATAGCCTTAAGCAACAAGTGACAAATAATTGTTGTCCTAATAGTTCCTTTGAGGATATTATAAAAAAGATAGCTGAAGGGAATTTTGATGAACATACCACCATTGTTATTATGGTAGGAAACCACTCAAACATTAGTCGGAGTGCATTAGATACCGGTATAGATGTACTGCTCAATTTATATAATAAGACGAAGTGCAAGTTTATTCTATGTAACTTTCATTATTGTTCTAATTTATCGGGGAAACAAAATAAAAGTGTACATAGAATGAACATGCACCTATACAAAATAACATGTCATCATAGTGCTGCTATATTATATTTCGACATGAATGATTTTATTCATAACTTTACTTTGACTCAGGATACTATGTACCTGTCTTATAAAACAAACAAACGAGTAACTACATCGTTAGCGTATAATATATGCGACACTGTTGTAAATAATATAACGCAGTCGCCTTCAGTTTTAGTTAGTATTAGTACTAATAGTAGTGTTTTAAACTAGATAGTTCGACAAAAGAGGACCCCTCAAAACATAAGAAAATTTTACAAAATAAGCAGGGGTTTTCTGGCAATGAAATGAAAAATACTAGGACAAAGGGTAAGCCCCACTTAAATATTTCCCATCAAAACATGCATGGGCTACCTGGCAAAGATCAGAATGATTTCTTAATAATTCTGACACCGATGTTATTTGTATCACAGAACACTGGTTAAAGGAAAATATGATATCTTGTAACATGAATAATTACAAAATTGTCAGTTGTTACAATAGAAAGACTGCTGATAGAGGAGGTTCTTTAATCTTAGTTAAAAATAATATTAAGGTGAAACAACGGAAAGACATTCATGCACTTACTGTAGAAAGACAAATAGAGGTATCCTGTGTTGAGTTCGATAGCCATATTATTGTTTGTGTCTACAGACCTCCGAGAGATGAAAACGGCCATGGCAATTTTGAAATGTTCGAGAAAATTATGGAGGAACTTTGAACTTTGTAATAGCAGAAAAAAAAAATATTTGTGGCGATTTTAATGTAGATTTGCTTGTAGATACAACATTGAAACAACGATTAATAAGTCTGTTCCAATCATTTAATTTATGTCATGTATTTTTAGAGCCGACTAGAATACACTTACCAGCCAAACTTGCTTAGATAACGTTTTTTGTGACTGTGTATTCACAAGTAAAAAGTAATTAACTGCTTACCCTCCGATCACAGTGGTCAAACATTTTCATTTTCAATTGACAGTACAAATAGGACTGATCCATCATTTTATAGGCCTATTACATCCCATAGACTAGAGACGTATATGAAAAAGTTAGATATAAATTTGCCAGTACCGGATTTTGATGAACATAATCCTAATAAAATCTATTCTAATTTCTTCAACATTACACACACTTAGCACTTCACACCTAGCTTATATATTAAATAAATGTGTTGACGATGGAGCTTTCCCAGACCTCATGAAACACAGTAAACTGATTTCTCTGTTCAAGTCGGGAGACAAGGGTCATCCTTCAAATTTCAGACCAATATATGTTCTTCCAGCACTAAGCAAAATTTTTGAAAAGATTATATTCAATCAAATATAATTATATAAATATAATTGATCATAATACGCTACTAATGAAATTAAATCATTACGGAGTTAGAAATAAAGCGTTGGATCTACTAAGATCATACCTAAGCAATAGAATTCAACAGGCAGAAGTCAACGGTGTTAAATCTGATGGATCGGGAGTAAAAATTGGCGTTCCACTAGGTTCCATATTAGGCCCTTTCTTATTCCTGGTATATATTAACAATCTGCCTTTCATGCTGGAGAAATTGCCTGATATAGTGTTGTTTGCTGATGACACTTCACTGGTCTTCAAAATTGAAAGAAAAAAAAGAAGATTTTGATGATGTTAATGGAGTATTGTCTTTAACCTTGAATTGGTTCACAGTTAATAATTTATTGTTAAATACTGGTAAAACCAAATGTATCAAATTCTCACTTCTAAATGTCAGGCAAGTTGAGACCAGTTTGGTGTTAGACAGCAGCACGTTAGAATCAGTAAATGACACGAAGTTTCTTGGAATAACCATTGACAGCAAATTACATTGGGAACCCACATAGATAAATTGGCTGGTAAATTAAGTTCTGCGGCTTACGCTGTTAGGAAGATCAGACAAAACACGGATGACATCTAGGCTAGTATATTTTAGTTACTTTCATAGTGTCATCTCCTATGGTATCTTGTTGTGGGGGAAAGCAGCGGATATTCAAACTATTTTTATTTTACAGAAAAGAGCTATTCGAGTAATTTATAATTTAAAACGCACAGACTCCTTAAGAGAGCTTTTTAAAGAAATTGACATGCTAACTGTAGCTAGTCAATTTATTTTCGAAAACATAATTTATGTACGCAAGAACCTTACAACATTTGCTAAACTTAGCGATAGCTGTAATATTAACCTAAGAAATAATCACAGACTACTTGCGCCCCGGTTTAGACTCGCGAAGGTTAGCAATTCTTTCAAGGGTCAATGCATTCTCTACTACAACAAGATACCTCTGGAGATCTTGAAATACCAATTTGAGCAATTTAAAAACCAAGTTAAAGCGACTTTGTCGAAAAAGGGATATTACAATGTTCAAAATTACTTAAATGATGGGAATGTATGGGGTTAATCTGGCCCAACACAGACCTTGCTGTTAATAGTTTTGTAATTATTTATTCCTACTTATTAATTATGATATTATAAAATTTGTATTAGTTAAGCAATCTTTAATAGAGATCTAAAAATCAATCTGTGGGAGTTTCTACGCTCTTCTTCTCCCACAGTGGTCCAATGTAGATAAGTGGCAAAAAATGACGATTGCTAAGTATATGTAAATATCTACAGTAATAAAGAGATTTGGAATTTGGAATTTGGACCCTGTAGCTCCGTTGTCCCCCTTGCCTCTGTCCCCATTATGGGGACAACGGAACGTCATATTTTTTCCGTGCCGTTGTCCCCATAGCAGTGATACAGCCAATGGGGACAACGGGATATTAAGATTTGACGTGCCGTTGTCCCCATCGTAGCTAATAGGTATAGCGGGATATTAAGATTTGACGTGCCCTTGTCCCCTTCGTAGCTAATAGGTATAGCGGGATATTAAGATTTGACGTGCCGTTGTCCCCTTCGTAGCTAATAGGTATAGCGGGATATTAAGATTTGACGTGCGGTTGACCGATGATTAAGAAATCATATTTATTTTAAAGCTTATTATTACCAAGTGCAAGAAGAGCTAAATTAGAACAATTTATAGTTCAATTATAAAGGATATATTTATGTGTTTATCAGAATAATTCATTTCTTCATTCATTCAACAATAGCACAGAATCAGCAATGAAGTAATAATTTACAGATATTAAGGCCTATCTTATAAAATAAAAAATCACAACCCTAATTCCTAATGTTTTCAAAAACTGTCACAGTTATAAATTTTACCAGATAATCAACATGGCATACAATTTGACTTTTAATTAGCTAACCATATTTTGGAGAATTATAGTACCCACTTTATGAAGAACTTTTCCCTAGAATTCGGAACCTGTGGTCGGAGACGAAAAAAAAATGGGTCTCACTCACTTGTAATCAGCTGATCGTATCAATATACTGATGATCATCAATTCCTCTTGCCTTCATGCCGTGCTCGAAACTAAACGTGTACTCGATCATTTCATCAAGTCATCAAGCAACTATAGTGCTTAAACTCTCTTTACGTGAGTCTAAATTAGTTATTTCTATCTACATTTGCAATAAATTGTGACGCGCAAATTCACTGGACGCTGTCGGCCAAACCAGCTACGTGTGAGAAGCACACTCAACATTCTCCTCTCCCTCGCACACAGATTGAAGCAGCGAGCAGCAGCGCTTGCGAGGCGCCCCTCAACCCCTGGCCAGTGAAGGACGGCTCAATTTCGATCCTGCTCACACACCCGTCAGCCCGAAACCAACCAGACAATTTCAACATCATCATGTCGAAATTACTGCGATCCACACCGATGAACTTATCTCACTCAGAGTCGGACTTGCCCGCGTTACAGCAAAGCGAGCTCCACCCGGCTGATCACATCACACAAAGAGCAAAAAGACCTCGTTCCGCCCACAATGACACCGGCGCGGAACTAGACGATTTCAAAATGGAAATTAAGAATATGATATCCGAGTTTATGTTTTCTCAAACAACCAGAGTGGACACGCTTGAAAAGCACATCCTGGACATTAAAACACAAAATACGAAGATAAGCGAAACAAACTCAGAAATTGAGAAAGTGATGACCTTCATGTCGGACCAAGTAGCATCTATAGAGACCAACATTGGATTTCTTGATAAGGAACGTATATTCTATGGCCAAACACCTGACTCAACTCCAGTACCGAGTTGATCGCTTTGATCATCATCTCCTGAAGACATCCATCGAAATACTCAAAGTCCCTAAGAGACCTAAAGAGTCAAAGCAGAAACTCTTCCAGATGGTCCAGGCTCTATCGAATAGCCTCGATATTAGCGTTCCAATTGCTGATATACGAGATGTAACCGTCTGCCATCGAAAAAAGAAAGCAAATTATCTACGGTCATTATCGACTTCAACAATACCCTCTCCAAATCAACAGTGCTGGATACCGTTAAGCGGTTTAACAAAAATAAAACTGATACAGATAAACTGAACTCGTCACATCTAGGATCCACTGGTGAAAACTCTGCTATTTACATCTCAGAACAGCTCAATGCAACCGCCAAGAAGCTTCACTACCTCGAGCGCAACTTCGCCAAACAACACCACTATGATTTTTGCTGGATTTCAAACGGAGAAATTATTTTAATAAAGAAGACGGATAGTCCATACATTATTGTCAAATCCGAATCTCAGCTACAAGCTCTAATAGACCCAAAGCCTGTTTGACTACCAATTCTTTTAACTACTGTGTTATGAATGAACTATGTTATGAATTTTATATTTTTGTATAATTTGTTTTAACACTACTACACATACTTCATTCACACGGCAAATACATATCACAAACACCACAATAGAAATATTGATAACACAAACACTCTGCACTCACATTTACACAACCTACCTCTCATCTACAAATACAGCACGGCCTTGATAATCCGTACCCCAGCTCGTCCGAACGCCTCTATAATCCGAACGAACGGAAAAAATGCTGTTACGTAAATTAAGGGATAAAGCATTTTCTATGTCACTAAATACTACTCGTCAAAGCACTATATTGGAATTCTTTAAAAAAGTGTGATTAATAGCGTTGTATCTAACATACATCTAACGTACATACTTCAATAAACATAAAATATTTTTGTTTTATTTCGAAAAATCCCTTTCAAAATTTTAACATACTATAATCCGAACGCTTCGTGCATCCGAACAGGGTATAAATTTTCGGTGTTCGGATCATCGGGGCCCTGCTGTACCTACTTACAACTAACAGCCAAAATTATAGCACACAAGTATCATCTAATTTTATTATTACAATTAAATTTAACATAATATCCTACTTACAAGTTTATTTGAATGCCTCGACAATGAAATATCCTACCACTATCAACACACTCCACCCGAACTAAGCTCTGACTCAATCAAATGGCTAACATTAGATCCATAATTACCAGTTTAGACGAACACACCGTGTCAAATCTCATTACTTGTACACCAGAAGACTGTAAAATATACACTACCCAATCTGATAATCAGCTAAAAATACTTACACTTAACATCCGCTCACTTAACTGTAATTTCCTAAGCCTAGAAACTTTTTTGCCAAGAATATCAATTAATTGTCACATTATAGTATTAACGGAATGCTGGCTTGACTGCGCGTCTAATACTTACCTACCCACACTACATAACTATACTGCTGTGCATACTACGAAACATCTCAATCAAAGTGACGGGATCGTGGTCTACATTAGATGCGATCTTACACACTCAATCGAAGAACTTGAATGGGCAGGCACCGTCTCTGGACTTTTATTAAAACTAGGCACAGAAACAGCAGTGTCTACAGATCACCCTCCCACTATATCATTGATCCCTTTCTACAATGCCTTGATCGAATACTACCTAAACTTAATAATTATAAATCAAAAATTCTTACGGGTGATTTTAACATAAATATCAAACCCTCATCACTTAATGCACTGTCTCATGACTACCTGAATCGCCTTGCGTTCCACGGCTTCCTTCCCACTCATGACCAACCTACCAGAGGTACCAGCTGCTTAGACCAGATTTTTATAAATTCTCATTTCTCTTCTCAAACTTTACTAATAGATTCACACACAACAGACCACTTTTCAACTCTCTTGGTTTTAAATAATAAGCCCTGCTATAAATCATATAACTCCACTATTTCCAGAATAAATTATAACTCTCTTGACGCTGATTTAAATAATGCTGACCTAAAAAACATTCTTAATATAACTAACCCTGAAACTGCAACCGACATGTTGATCTCTACCCTGTCTGAGATTATTCAAAAGAAAACGACCACTTTGAATATTCCCAAAAAACGCAGACCTTTGAAGCCTTGGATAACTCCAGGTCTTATAAAATGTATGCGCAATAGAGACCGCCTTCACAGAAAACATAAATCCAACCCTGATAACGAAATATTTAAAATAACATATATCAGATATAGAAATTTCTGTACTAAAATATTAAAAAAGACAAAAAGACAATTTGACACAACGGAGATACAAAAGGCAAGCAAAAACATTAAAACATTATGGGATACTGTAAAAAGACTCACAAACTGTGGAAAATCTGCAAACCCACCATCAGAACTTCTCAAAGATCATTTATCACGTAAGCAATGATGCAATGAAGTTAATACGTTTTTCGTGAATATAGGAAGAGTGCTTCCTTCGCTTTACTCGAAACCGTTCCAAGTGAAGTTTCATGTGTTATAAAATCACTTAAACCATTTGCTGCAATCGGCTGGTATGGAATATCAACATCAATTTTGAAAAGATATATGTACTCTAGCTCCCATTCTAAGTCATATTTTTAATATATCTTTTGCAACGGGTATTTTTCCAAATTCATTTAAAAAAGCTATTATTCATCCCATCTTTAAGAGTGGAGATAGGACTTCCCCAACAAATTATCGGCAATAAGCGATGTGAGGACAGCAATCTGTCCTCACATCGCTTTCAAAGATACTTGAACGGATTATAAATAACCGGTTACTTACAAATCTTGAAAATAAAGAAATTTTATCCCAGCAACAATTTGGTTTCCGCAAAAATAAATCTACTACAGACGCTGTGCTAAAACTCACTAATAATATTGTACAAAGCCTAAATAATAATAAAAAAGTTCTTACAATATTTCTAGATCTAACAAAGGCCTTTGATACAGTTACTATCCATATTCTCTTACAGAAACTTTCGTCTATAGGAGTCAGAGACACACAACTTAACCTATTTCGTACATACCTCACGGGACGCACACAGGTCGTTAAAATCGGGCATTACTTTAGCGAAGAACTCGATATAACTTATGGAGTACCACAGGGTAGCGTTCTGGGTCCAACCCTTTTTCTGGTGTTCGTTAACGACCTCTGCAACCTCATAATACCAAGCGGCTCAATAACCTCTTACGCCGATGACACAGCTTTAACTTTTACTGCTGACAGATGGTCCGAAATACAGTGTTGCTCAGAGTGCTTTCAATACAGTCCAAAACTGGCTTCTGTCTAACGTGTTTAATATTTATGCTTCGGAACGCACCTTTTTTTTTTGTTGCGCGATCGGACCGCGAGTGATCGGTACGGAACTAGCTAGCTGTCACTTGCATAGAAACGAAATGGCTAGCTAGAGGTTACTTTTTGCACATGGGTAATTGTCGGCGTCAGGCATTCGGGCCTTGGCTGTATGTTATTTGTAATAATTGTCTACCACAGGTATCGGGCCTGGTCGGAATGTTAATTGTAATAATCACGGAACAATCGTCGGGAAATAAGTAGATTTCACGTCATCGGAGTGAGTGCTTCGTGCTGTGAAAGGTTGAAGTGATTCGGTGATCAATTCGTCGCGTTCGGATAGCGACCCTTGTGTCGGCAAGCATCACGACGGCGACAGCAGCGGGCTGCGACGAGAGTAAGATTCGACTCCCAACACCCCCCACCCTGGTGTTCCTCATCCCGTATTCCTGCCTCGAATTGAGCTTTCGAATGCCGGTCCACGGCGTCAAGGTCAGTACTGCTTTATGACATTCCACTGAAAAACAACCCTACCAAGATTCCACGCCCTGTCGGTTAAGGCGTGGAATTTAATCATTTTGGTAGCAGAGGCGTGGTTTCCTAGTAGGAAATCGATTCACGGACGGTTGTAGGGTTGTTTTTTTGCCACATTGTAGCTGGGAGAGGGTGGGTACCTCAGATTGGTCGGCAATCATTCTGTGAGTGAGTCTTGTGGTCGATATACCACAATTTAGGTTCATTTTCGGTTAGTGTACGTATAATTGACGATTTAGTTAACAATTATTATAAAATTGTAGTCGGAAACTACTCGGTGTGCATAAGGAACAGTCATTCGGTCGGACTATAGTATTGCAGTCGGGTTCCATAGTATTGCAGTGTTATTTCGGATTACAGAGCAGGGTCAGGCTATTTAAGGGGTATTAAGCTTATTTTGCTGACCTCAGTAGAAGTGCAGGTCATATCGGAAAGGCCACTTCTAGAAGGTTCACGGCTACCTACACTATATTAAAAATAGATTTTTTTTATGAATGAATGAATGAATGGTGCTTCTCCAGCCAGGGTTCTAAACCTGTTCCGGTCTTTCGGCCGGCATACCAGAGGGCACAAGTTTTGAGGGGGGGCGGAATGACCTGCTCTATAGGAGGGGAAGGATAGTGAATTCAATCGACCGACTCTTCAGCCTGAAGCCAATATAGGATATGTGGAATGGGGAGGATATGGGATTTGGAGAGCAGCTGTTGTTTTCTTCAAGTTCTTGTTTCCTTCTATTTTCAGTTATTGTTATTAGTTGAGTTTCCTGAGTCGTGTTCGTTTGGGTTATCCGGTAAGTTCCCAGTTTCGCTTTCACTCTCTGTTTCAGGAATACGGTATATTTGCCTCTAGGCCATCCTGACTTCGTCCCTGTTGTGTGATGATTCTGTCCAGTAACTGTGTTCTTCACCGTAGTATTTGATGTCATGCTTAAGGAAATCTTTCCAGGTGTATATAAGTCGGCCGACTTTCTTCTTCCTTGCTTCGTATTTGAATGGAGCGTGTAGAAAGTGCTGTTGTGGGCGTCGCAGAATATGTATTGTAACACATCCGGTGGTTTTTGATTCGTTTGGTTATCGTTTTGCCCTGTAGTCAGTCATAAATTTTGTGGTATCTTGGATAGCTTCTGGCGTTCTCAAACATGTCTCTGAGGATCAGGCGTTCATATTTTCTTAGTCAAGAACTGACTTTCAACTGTTTGCTTTAGTGAGGGTTGCCACTTTTTGTCCGTATTTTATAAACAGTGCAATGACCATTTTGTAAATCAGGCGCACTATATTCCAGTCCATGTTGGATTTCTTTATAAAATGCATTAGGGCCTTGGAATTGCATATGGCTTGCCGGCACCTATTTTTTATTGTGTCCTATGTCCTGCCGATATATTTGATTTCGTTTAAGGTTCGTATTGGAACTCCGTCCAATACACTGGTTGTTTATGGGGTCTCTTATAAGAATTTTCGTCTTTCTACTTTAAGTTTGCCATGAGCATTTCTCCGATGATATTTAATTATTCACTTTTCCGCGGCATAGCAGCGCTGCGTATAAACGCTCTTTCAGGTTGCGGGCGGTCCGACTCTGGAACGCACCTCTTTGCACTATAAGAGTATTCCGACTCTTTTTTCTTTTAAGAACATAACAAAGAGCACTACCTGTCTCTTTCGTAAATGTTATTGTATTTATATTATTATATGTAAAGTATTTCGTATTTGCTATCTGTATTTTACAGATATTTTAATTTATTCCTAGGCATTTTAGTTATAGTAATTATTGTGCACTGCCTACCCTTTTATGATAGCAATTCCTGTAATGCCTTGTTTTGCTGGAAGAAATCTCTTTTTAGAGACACGCTCGCCCTTGTACATGCATTTTCTTTTGATGTAACTTTTAAAATATTTGTGTGCAATATTGTGAAGGAGGTTTGTTCCTATAATTCCCTTTTTCCTGTATTTCTTTATAGCGTCTTGTCCGATGCGAGCATACTGATACCAGAGATAGTGTTTTGACATATGTATCATGTTTGTTTCCTGTACATAGGCTATGTGTATATTTATGTTAGTCAATTCCACATCAATGTTGAGTCTTTTAGTTATTTCGGCGCATCCTCTAACGTTCCAAGTAGCAATGCGCATACGCTCGCATATGACTTGTGGTTTAAATATGGGGCTGTTTCGTATCATACGGTGTTGTCTGGGATGTCTTCTGTTGATGTTATGGTTGACCCTGAGGAGGTCATGGGTGTTGCATTAAGTATCGGGGAAAGTATGGTGTTATCAGTTTGGTTATCGGTTGCTTGATCCGTGGGTAAATTTGGCGATTCAAGCAAGTATACGCTGTCGTAGTGGTGTCCTGTGCCGTTGAGGTTTATAGATTTCACTGCATCCGCTGGATTCTTGGGCGTGAATGTGAGCGATGGTGTATTTTGCTGGTGGATTGTTACGTTAACTAGAAAGTATTCGGCAGATGGTATTATAATCTCCTCTCCAGCCCAAGTACCAATGTTGAGTTGTTGAGGATTTCAGGCTCAGTGATTGCGAGCTTTGTTCTGTTCATCGCCGTTTTCTTCTACATATTTAACTAGGTCCTTACGAATGTGAGTGTGGTTGCATGTTAATTGACATAGGTGATTAATTTGGTCAGCTGTTGCGGTGAATAGGCAGTTACCATCTCAGCATTGGTAAGGCTTCCATTACGTTATCTTCTTGGGATGTTGTTGAAAGAAAGAACTTAGAGATAGCGTGATTTATTTGAACTACCTTTGTCTACGATTAACAGATCGTACGGGTTGCGATTGTCCAAGTGTGTGCGTATCTTCGTGCGCCCTTATTCTCGGTAGAGAGCCGCTTAGGACAAAAAGTCTCCGATTTTATTGTTGTTATTGTTCATCATTGGAAGTCTTTTGTTAATTGCCTGTTTTCTGGAAGATGGTGAAATTATCCTTTTATGATGTGCAATTGTTGGCTGTTTCTCGCTATTTCTCAGAATATGCACTTATGCAGTAGACGGGCTTGCATTATTGTTTTATTTTTGTGGGCTTGTCGGACCGGATAAAGTCAGAAATAGTTAATTGTTTTACTGTTATTGGGTAGGTTCCTGCCTAGCTTTGTATTTAGGTATACCTATCTCCTACCTACTAGTACGGCACTGTGCCTGTGGGATAGTTTGGAGTTAGCGTAGTAATTTGAAGCGAGCGTGGTATCTGTTTATGAAATGGTATTTAGCATTACGAAGGGGGTTACCTGCCAGATATAGAGTTCGTTTTGCCTTTTGATCTGAGTTAGGGCTATCATAATCGCAGCGAACTCACCAGTTTGTTGCTCATCTAGTGAGACTCATTGCACTGATATCACCTACTTCAATTCACTTCATTAGTGCATATTAGTTAGGTCCGTGACTCGGGTCGAGGTTTAGTCCGTGAACAAGGCCCTAAATATGAAGTACCCGCTTGTATCTGACCCGGCGGAGGGGGATGCATGTGTTTGTGGCGTGTGAGTGTATGTGTCGGTACGGTAAGTATCAAAGTCATTGGTCATCTTATCATATTATCTGTTTTTGGGGCGGGTGGAACTTGAGTGTACTTTGGTTGTCGCGCTGTATTTTAGTATGGGAAAAGTGAGATGCTGTAGATTTGACTGGTTGTTGATAGGTTGTTGATTACGTTTTGGT
The DNA here is from genome assembly GCA_949825045.1 of Argyresthia goedartella. Classification (NCBI taxonomy): domain Eukaryota; kingdom Metazoa; phylum Arthropoda; class Insecta; order Lepidoptera; family Argyresthiidae; genus Argyresthia; species Argyresthia goedartella. Next base: position 11,439,856 of record OX463820.1, on the reverse strand, counting down.
GCTCTATTATGTATGCGCTGTCGGAAAAGGTCAAGTTGATAGTTCCGACTGCGTTATATTCTTGTTGGGGGCTATATACGATTGATGGGCCATTTTGTTGATGGATCGCTACACTTATTACGTAGAACTCCGCGGCTGCTATGATAATTTCTTAACTTCCCCACGTGCCCTGTATGTGGAGATTTTTTATGTACTCAGTGAAAGCTTCTGCGTTTGGTGCGTCGATCGCAAGTTTGATGCGTGGATTGCTGTTAGCTTCCACGTATCTAGCTAAGTCGCTTCTGATGTGGGTTTGGTTGAATGTCGCTCCAAACAGATAGTTGATTTGGTCTGCAATTGCATGGAACAGGCAGTTTCCATCTCTGGGCATTGGTAGTTTCCATTGTAAGATATTACTACAGGAGAGAGCCTCATGCTATTTTAGCTAATATGAATGTGTGTGTGTGGGTTGTTTCTAAGAGGTATACGGCCGGTATGATGAGAGACGCTGTTTGGCTTTTTACGATCTATTTTTATTCTAATGTTTCCCGGTATTTCCAAGATGGGCTGATACCATAGAATGGCTGCCAGATGTGTGAGGGAACGTTGCGGGCCTTTTGTGCTTCGAAGCTTTTTCAATTGTTCCTAAATAGCAGTCAATTGTTTTGTCTACTTTCTGGGAATTTGGTGAGATGGCCTTTTAATGGCATGTACGTGTTTAGTTTTTGTTTATTGTCGGGTTTAGTATATTTGCAGTTTAGCTACGTAAAAATAATTCTAGGATTGTTAAGTTTTGGGTTGGCTTATTCACAGAGTTTCAGGGTTTAGTGGAAGGTTATTGTTAATGACTGTTTTGAATGGTCTTTCGAAGATGAGGAGAAAAGAAATCTCGAGGAGAATTATCTCGAATTAATTTTCAGGCAAAGCAATATAAGTATATATAGCTATAATAATGTTTTATTAGTTGATTTTGCCTATGACTCACCTATAAATGTGATTATGCCTTAGTCAATAGGGGCGACCGCGGCCGCGGTAAGTGGTGGTTTATTATTGTCAGGCGGCGAGTGGTCCTGAGAGAAATAAAGTTAGAGATAGGTAATCACTATCAATGATGTCCTAATCGGAATGATCTCACCAGGTTGGTGTGTTTAGCGGCGGTAGTGGTGGAGGCAGTAGCGTTGAGGGTGTGTTGCGTAGGCGTCGCTCGCTGCCGGCCTGTCGCTGCGTGGCTCAGACGTGCACCTGGCCTAGAATTCTAGGGCTTGCACAGATGGGATGCCTAAGAGTATCGCGCAGTTCTCTGGGCATTCATTACACTTGACCGCACTAGTATCATCACAATCACTGAAATGCGCGGTATTGCACAGATGGGGTGCCTGGATGGATAGCGCATATTCTCCAGGTAACCCTTACAGTAACACGCGGTATAAGCCAGCCTCTATATTAAATATAGTTTTTTTTATAATACATTTTTGTGTGTTATTTTTTTTGTGCTTTATGGTGGCATTCTCTAATTGATTTAGAGTGTATAGTTATAAGGTGTATGTCCACAGGGCGACCATATTAAATATTTTTTAGGATTTAATTGTTTTAGTGGTTGCCTTAGTTTTGACAACTTAGTTTTAATATCTGTGCCCAGCGCTGACGGGCAAGTGCTGGTCTCTGGCTATACTTAGTTCGGTAGTGAAGTATAAGACCAGAATCTATTAAATCGGTCAACATGGCACCTTCACCCTTGACGGTACTGCGGCATGGTGTCCGGGAGGAAATGAGATGGCTCGCCCCTACTCATAAGTATGTGGAGCGACCGGACATGGATGATGTCCTGCTCAAGCGTGTAGAGTACGCAATGACACGCGTCGGGAAGGTGTGTCGGCTGGCTGCGGAGGCTGAAGCTCTCGGGCTTACTGATGAAGCCTCGGTGGCTACAGTGAAACAGCTCTGCGCGGATGCTGACCAAGCGATGGAATGCTTGGGTGACATCGAGCGTCGCGCGGAGAAAATTAAGCGGTCGCGAAGGAATGACCGTGGGGAGGGTAACGGAGACCCACCCCCGAAGGGTGTTGTTGGACGGCTGCCACACCTGGAGATTCCGGCCTTCAGTGGGGCAATTGATGAGTGGCCGGCCTTCATTAATTTATTTGATAGTTTGGTCCACGGTCAGGACGACCTGGACAACGCCTACAAGTTGGCCCAACTATTGATATGATTGATGATGATCTGCGGGGTGAACCGAAGGAGTTGGTCGGTCACCTAACGGTCACGGCGGGCAATTATGAGATAGCCAGGTCCATATTGTTTGACCGCTACCAACACAAACGGCGGTTGGTTGATGCGCAGCTGGGGAAGCTGTTTAGCATCCCTAGAGTAACCCGGGATGTTGACATCCGAGTACAGGTGCTCAACCCTGTGCTGGTGGCCACTAAGGCCCTTCAGAACCTTGGTCTTCCGGTAGACCAATGGTCATACATTGTCTTATATATGGTTTTATCACGATTGCCTGCAGCTGTTCAAAGTCGGTTTGAACAGCTGCATGGGGGCAGTAGCACGGAACTGCCCACGCTCGTCCAATTGACGGATTTTTTGGAGGGTGAATGTAGGCGATGTGACACACTGGACACGGAGGCCAGTGTGCAGCGCCAACCCGCGCGGATGCGGGAGGGGCCGCGCCCCCCGCCCCCACGGGGGGGAGGGAGGTCGAAACAATTTGGCGTTTTGAATGCCGCGCCGTCGGGTGACGGCTGTGTGCACTGCGACAGTGCCGGTCATGACTTGACCAGTTGCGCCAAATTTAAGGCGCTCGGGGTAGCTGCCCGCAGGAAGATTGTCTTCCGTCACCGATTGTGTTTCGGTTGTTTGGGGCCGCACACGCTGAGCGAGTGCTCGCGCGCGTTCCCCTGTGAGTGCTGTGGTGGCAAGCACCACATAGTGTTGTGCCTGAATCGGTCAGGCCCTTCGGACGGTCACCAGGGCCGGACTCAGGTTGGTCGGCCACAGGGCCCAACCAGGGCCGGACCCAGTCCCCCTCCGGGCAACGGGAGTCACCAACGGGGTGACTGGGGTACCCGCGGACGGGACCCCCCCCCGAGGGGAAGGGGGCAGCGCGGGGGGTAACATGCGGGATAGCCGGGGTTCGGTCGCCGCTGTCCACGGTCAGCGAGGACTTCGGGCTGCTGGCTCACCGCGTGTTACGGGCGGGTGTAAGATGGCACCTATGAGTAGCGCGAAGGCTGGGAGCCCACCACCTTCTGCGCCACCCTGCCCGTCGCTCTGGGAGGCGAACAGTCGGATGTCGCCCCCATTCCTAGAGCGCCCCAGGTTGGATCCGCTCTCCCCCATTGATCCACGGTGCGCACCGGGCACACCGTACACCGTCCGGTATGATCGGATACCGGGACAGCGAGGGGCCTACTATACGGGTTGGGACCCCTTGATGCACATACGGTCTGATATGACGGTTGCATATCAGCAGCCGAGTTACTCCGAGGCCGACGGAGGTCTCAGCGGGTTCGGATCCCGCGGAGGTTCCCGCTAGGGACACGCCGCCCACTTACAGGGTGCCGCCACTCCACAGACGGTCATGCTCCCCACCGCCTCTGTGATAGCGTGGAGTTCGGACGGCAAATCATGTGTGGCACGAGCACTATTGGACTCGGGGGCCCAGGGGTGCTTAGTCTCGTGCAACCTTGTAAGACGGTTGGGCATTTCGGTAAGGGAGTATCCACATTACATCCGGGGAATTGGGAACACGGAAGTCGGTTCCGTTAAGGTAGTATGTCGGATTACTCTCTCGTCACGGGTGGATTCATCGGTGAATCTGACGGTCACGGCATTAGTCATGCCTAATGTGATGGGCTCACACCCTCACGTACGGTTGTCGCCCTCGGTGCGACAGTTGGTCGCTGGGTTGTCACTGGCTGACCCGGAGTTCGATATTCCGGGCCCAGTAGACATTTTATTGGGTGTCGATGCCTTGGGATACCTGTTAGTGCCAGGTGTCCACGTGTTGCAGGCGACTGGTCTGGTTTCGGTCAACACCAGACTGGGCCATGCGGTAATGGGTCCGGTCATGTCGGCTGCCCCACGCCTAGCGACTCGTAGTCCCTTATTCGGTTCTGTACTCTCGGAGGTGATACAGAAGTTTTGGGAGGTGGAGGAACCACCTACGGTCCGCCGGTTGGACCCGGTTGAAGAAGAGTGTGAACAGTTTTATCGGAACAATACTGGTCGCCTTCGGTCAGGTCGATTTATCACACGTCTTCCATTCCGGAGTGATCGCCCGACGCTGGGCAGTTCACAACATTGCAGCCGAGACGCGGCTTCTGTCGATGGAACGACGCATGAAGCGTGACGGGATTTTCCGGCAGAAGTACGTCGACTTCAAGCGGGAATACGAGTCGCTCGGCCACATGTCGGTTTCGGGTATCGACTGGAAGCGTGAAGACCACTGCTTCCTGCCTCATCACGCGGTCTTGAGGACCCCGGAGGGCAAAATACGGGTAGTGTTCGATGGATCGGCATCAACATCTAACGGCATGAACCTGAACCAGTGTTTGCATTCAGGGCCGAAGTTGAACCATGACATTGCGGATGTTATCACACGGTTCCGTCGACACAATGTTGTGTTTGTAGCTGACATCCGGATGATGTTTAGACAGACGGTCATTCACCCTGACGATAGACGGTATCAGCTGATACTGTGGCGAGAGAGCCCAGATCAGCCCATCAAGGTGTACGAGCTGAACACCAACACGTACGGGCAACGGTCTAGTCCTTATTTGGCGATTTGCACTCTGCGGGAGTTAGCGGATCGAGAACGGTTAAATTTCCCTAGAGGAGCAGCGATCCTGGAGCAGGATCTCTACGTGGACGATATCTGTACCGGTGCAGATTCCGTAGAGGAGGCGCTCGCTCGACGGGACGAGCTAGTTGAGCTCCTACGGGGTGGAGGTTACGAGCTCCGGAAATGGATGTCCAACTCTCCAGAGTTACTATCTGGTCTTCCGGATGACTACCAGCAGGATCCCCACATTTTCGAAAATCTGGAAAATCCGAATATGTTGTCGGTATTAGGCGACCAGTACCAGCCGGTGTCAGACATGTTTTCGTATCGGGTCGAGTTGGACTCCCCGAAGGTCTGGACGAAACGGAACGTCCTTTCAACGGTGGCTAGGACATTTGATCCAAACGGGTGGATCACCCCGGTAACATTTCAGCTCAAGTGTTTTATGCAGCAATTGTGGTCTGCTGAGCTGAAATGGGACGACCCGATTGGCGGGTCATTGAGCTCAGAGTGGGAATCGTTCTTTTCGACCCTCCCTGGCATCAATCGGATTTCGCTGCCACGGGGGTTGGTCCCCACCAAACGATACACCGCCACCCTGCATGGGTTTTGCGATGCCTCGGAGAAGGGCTACGGAGCTGCGGTGTAGATACACCGCAGCTCCGTACCGACGCAGATGCGTACGGTCGACTCCTCGGGGGAGGTTGATGTGCGGTTGGTCATGGCCAAGAGCAAGGTTGCGCCGTTGCGCACTCGCCTGACCATTCCCAAATTAGAGCTTTCAGGAGCGGCTCTCCTGACTCGTCTGCTCAACCACACGATGACGGTTCTTCGTGGGTCAATAGCGTTAGAAGATACGGTCTACGCTTGGACGGACAGCCAGATCGTGTTATGCTGGCTGAAGGCTTCAGTTCACAAGCTGGAGATTTTTGTGGCGAATCGTGTTTCGCAGATTTTGAATTCGGAGGTTCCCTTAATCTGGAGACATGTTCCAGGGGAAATGAAAGACTGTGCGTCTTGTGGGTGTCACGCTCCGGAGTTAGTTGGACATCCCTTGTGGTGGGGTCCAAAATGGTTGACTCAAGCCGAATCGGATTGGCTAATGAGTCCACGAGTTACCTCGGCGAACGACGCCTTGACAGTCGGTGTCTGTACGACGCAACCAGAGCCGGAAGAGGAGTTCAGCCTGCTGGAACGGTACAGCTCGCTCGACAAGCTGGTCAATGTGACTGCCTGGATCTTCCGATTTGCGCGGAATTGTCGCAATTCTGAGGCGCAACGGGTGCGGACACAGGTCCTGACACCACGGGAACGGAACCATGCGTTGTTCGCATTGGTACGGAACGTGCAGACGGTGCACTTTAAGTCCGAGCTGGACATTCTGAGACGCGGACGCGTCCAACTGAAGGGAGCTGAGGCTCGGCTCAACCCGTTTATTGACCCTCAAGGATTGCTGAGGGTAGGAGGTCGGCTGCGGAATGCCAACCTGCCTTATGCGGCTCGCCACCCGTTGTTACTCCCTAGGAAAGGGAAGTTGGTCGAACTATTGATACAGGATCGACACATTCGGAATGGGCATGTCGGATGCCACGCCTTGATGGCGTTTCTCCAGCGCGAGTTCTGGATTCTATCGGGAAGACGCTTAGTGCGTAGCGTCGTATTTCGGTGCCTGCCTTGTTATCGGGCCAAGGCGGCTACGATGCAGCCCCAGATGGGCGATTTGCCCTCGGATAGGGTTAACGAAATCCGGCCCTTTGCGGGTGTCGGAACGGATTTCGCGGGACCATTCATGGTCAAGTCTTCACAGCTACGGAACGTCAGATTAGTGAAGGCATACCTGTGCATCTTCGTGTGCTTGGCCACGAAGGCAGTCCACTTGGAGGTGGTCAGCGACCTCACTACGGAGGCATTTATCGCATGTCTGGATCGGTTCGTCTCACGAAGGGGCCTCCCGTCATTAATCCGTTCGGACAACGGCACAAATTTTGTCGGAGCCAGGCGATATATGCAGGAGGTCACTCAATTCCTGAACGGTAACCAGGACGCCATCGGTACGGCTTGCTCCCGACGAGGGATTGAATGGGTTTTCAGTCCGACGGGATGTCCTCATTGGGGAGGAATTTTTTACTGACGAGGATCATCGGTGAGACCTCTCTACGCTTTGAAGAGCTTGCGACGCTGTTCTGTAAAATTGAAATGACACTGAACTCGCGTCCGTTGTGCCCGCTCAGTTCGGATCCAAATGATTTGGAAGCGTTGACGCCGGGTCACTTCCTGATAGGTCAGCCCCTTAACGCCCTGCCAGAATACCCATTCGGTGATGTTAAGTTAAGTCGGTTAACTAGGTGGTAGATGTTGCAGCAGATGGCTCAAGATTTTTGGAAACGGTGGTCCCTTGAGTACTTGCACATCTTGCAGCAGCGCCTTAAGTGGACTGACCGGATGAGCCCCCTTCAAGTCGGTGATTTGGTGCTGATTAAGGATGCGAACCTGCCATCATTGAGATGGAGACGAGGACGGATCGTCAAATTGTACACGGGTCGGGATGGCACGCCTCGATCAGCAGAAGTCAAGTTGGGGGACTCGGTCCTCAAGAGAGCGGTCGCAACACTTTCTCGCCTTCCTATTGATTAGGGATAGGTTCGGGCCTGTCCGGGCGGGTGACTGTTTAATATTTATGCTTCGGAACGCACCTTTTTTTTTTGTTGCGCGATCGGACCGCGAGTGATCGGAACGGAACTAGCTAGCTAGGTAATTGTCGGCATCAGGCATTCGGGCCTTGGCTGTATATTATTTGTAATAATTGTCTACCACAGGTATCGGGCCTGGTCGGAATGTTAATTGTAATAATCACGGAACAATCGTCGGGAAATAAGTAGATTTCACGTCATCGGAGTGAGTGCTTCGTGCTGAGAAAGGTTGAAGTGATTCGGTGATCAATTCGTCGCGTTCGGATAGCGACCCTTGTGTCGGCAAGCATCACGACGGCGACAGCAGCGGGCTGCGACGAGAGTAAGATTCGACTCCCAACACCCCCCACCCTGGTGTTCCTCATCCCGTATTCCTGCCTCGAATTGAGCTTTCGAATGCCGGTCCACGGCGTCAAGGTCAGTACTGCTTTGTGACATTCCACTGAAAAACAACCCTGCCAAGATTCCACGCCCTGTCGGTTAATGCGTGGAATTTAATCATAACGCCCTTACGCTCAATGCAACAAAAACAAAATTCATACCTTTTTCTGTTTCTTCGGCCACTGCGCCTAATTTACCAATCATTCTTCGTGCCCACGTCTGTACCGATCAACAAACTTGTCAATGCCCGGTGATTTCTTCTGCAGACTCCATCAAATATCTTGTTGTAATATAGACAAGCACCTAAAATTCAAATGCCACATAGACAACCTCACCAATAGAGTCCGTAAATTAATATACACATAGTCAGGTCATAAGTTCTGTCACATGTGCAATATGAAATAATTTAGACATATTTATTATTTATGTAAACATTTATCCAGCAAAATGAACTTAATAAAACATAGATTCTTATGGTAATAAAGTTTATTCAAAATGACCCCCGCGATTTTGAATACAGGCCTTTATTCTGCGCGGCCAGTCGTCTATCGCAGCACGAACGAGGTCCATGTCAATATCGGCGGCTGCCTTAATCAAGGATGCCTTGAGTGACTCCAAATCAGGATGAGGCTTTGAGCAGGCCTTTTCCTCCAAGTGTTGCCATATCTTGTAATCCAACGGACTCAAATCTGGACTGGAGGAGGGCCAGTCTTCGTACCGGATGAAGTCGATTTCACGCGCCGCCAGCCAGTCTTGTGTGCTTTTCGCTCTATGAGCTGGCGCAGAATCTTGTTGGAATACCCAGTGCCTGTTATAAAACATGGTATGAGAAACAGGTTCCACAAGGTTCTTGAGGACTGTATTTTGATACACAACTGCATTCGTTTTTACGCCTTTCTCACAAAAATGTACCTCAGTTAAGCCCCAATAAGAGACTCCCAACCAAACCATGAGCGAGGATGGAAAATGACCTCGTTGGACACGCGGAATACGGTTGCTCGCTTCTTCACTGCTGTGTGCGTACACCTTATCATTTTGTTTGTTGTAGCTCTCTTCCACGGTGAAAATTTTTTCATCCGAAAAAAGAATTTCCCGATGCTTTTTTCCCGCGTACCGCTTCAACAAAGCGCGGCATCTCTTCAGTCTCAGGTCCATTAAACGAGCGTCCAAACGATGTCCTGTTTTTCTTCGATATGCCCTAAGCCCTAAGTCTTCATTTAACACCCTTTTCACCGTGGTGCTTCTTAACCCCATCTGAAGGGCCAACAGTTTCTGCTTACGTATGGGATTTCTTTGAATTCGCGCCTTCACAGCTTTTATCACTGCTGGAGTCCTAACAGAGCGAGGGCGACCACTTCTTGACCTGTCATCTACACTAGAGTCTTCATTGTATCGTTTTATGGTACGATAAACGAATCTTTTGGTTATATTGAAATTTTTCAGTAAGTCGAAAATCTGAATTGTCGCGTAACCGCAACGATGCAACGCAATAACTGCGACACGGTCTTCTTTAAGTGTCCATTCCATATTAAAAAATGAGGAAAATTCTAAAAAGTACACATTTTTATTTTCATGAAAAATTCGAAATTCGAATTCAATAAACTTTTTTGTGGCCAGCTTTCTAAATTCAAAAGTTTTTATTGTGTGACAGAACTTATGACCTGACTGTGTATATTTAAAATTCTGCGGAACATAGCGAATCCACGACCATTGTTAGAAATACTTACCTTGCACTATGCCAGTCCATCATATCTTATTGTATCTCTTGTTGGGGAGGTGCAGCCAAAACCACTATGAAACCGTTAGAAATAGCACAACGCACCATTCTTAAAGTTGCAACGAAACACCCTATCCAATTCCCCTCCTTTGAACAATATAAATAATGTCAAGTACTGTCAGTAAGACAACTATTCATATTTAGCACTCTAATTTCGCAACACCAATTAACACCACACAAACCGAACACCAAGCGACGCATACACAAGATATGCAATATTCCTTTTCCTCGTTTATCTTTCACAAAGCGCTTTAATTTATACATAGGGCCTTTTCTTTATAATCAGTATAACAATACTGAATATATCTACCCGCTGGCACTTCATGAATGCAAACACAAAATACGCAAATACTTGTTTAACCTAACGTATAACGATACGGAAAAGCTTCTCTCATCTTTCTCCTTGGTCCTAGGTACACGGAAAAAAATGCTCGTAAACTTTGTTTTCGTCCTAGAATATTTTCTGTCTCAAGAATATTGTTTAAAGTCAAATAATAAATATATGGTTAATTCAATATTAATATCTTGGTTTGAAAATATATATATTCTCCACAACAATGATATTCTCTATAATTTATCTAGAATCAAAACAATGATCTTTGCTTCAAGAAGTTTTTAGTGTTGTGTAAACAATGTGTTACTTTTTTGAATGAATAACTTCTTGTGTCTTAGTGAGAGAGTACAATGTCTTAGTTCAAGACCTGAAAAACATTGAAACAAGTAATTAGGCAATTTCTTCAAACAATACAGTAGAACATATTCACTGAAGAATATTTTCTCAAATTGAAATGTTGTTTTCTTCTTTTGAATAATTTACGTTTCTCATAATCAGAAAATAAGAATGTTTACGATGAAGAAAAATACGTTTTATTGTAAGACTAATAGTTTTATGAAAGAAAATTATAATGTTGAATCAAGAATTTAAATTCTTATAAGGAAAATAACACTTTTCTTATTAATCATAAATGTATATCTTTGGTTCAATTTATTTTATTTTTTTGAGCAAGGGTATATAAGTATTGATGTAAAAATGATGAAAGCACAAACTAAGGTAGACAAATGTTTTCGAACAAAATACGTTTGTTTTGTGGGAACTATTTGTGGTTTTAACACAAAGTCAAAATATTTCTATCGAAGCTTTTAAAAACTTTTTAAATGGAGATTTGTTTTTGAAGATATAAGATATAAATATTTTCCTTTCAAAATAATGGTAGTCTTGAACTGAGAATCGAATAGCATAAAATAAAATATTCTTGATCAACAAAAATATTTTAAGTGACTGTTTTCATGAGAAAATCGAAATATTTCAAATTAAAACTAGTCAAGTTTTTCGATCAATAATAACCATAGAAATAATTGTTTTATACAAGTGAAATATTGAATCGAATCAAGATTCAAAAATTATTCCACTGAAGACGAGCCTACAGTTTTGTTATAAGAAAATTTAGTCTTGTTTCAAGATCTTTTACTTTTTGGGTAAGTAAATATAAGCATTGTTGTAAAATGATGTCATCAAAAACTAAGGTGAACAAATATTTTCAAACAAAACTCGTTTGTTTTGTTGGAACAATTTGTGATTTTAACACAAAGACAAAATGCTTCTATCCAAGCTATTTACAACTTTTTGAATGGAGATTTGTTTTCGTAGATTGAGAAATAGTTATTTTCCATTTATAAATAATGGTAGTCTTGAATTGACAATCGAATAGTAGAAAATAAAATATTCTTGATCATAGAAAATATTTTAAGTGACTGTTTTCATGAGAAAATCTAAATAAATCAAAATAAAAATAGTCAAGTTTTTCGATCACGAATAACCCAGAAATAATTATTTTATGCAAGTAAAATGATTGAATCGAATCAAGATTCAAAACGTATTCAACTGAAGACGAGCTTTCAGTTTTGTTATAAGAAAATTTTGTAATGTTTCAAGACCTTTTACTTTTTGGGTAAATAAATATAAGTATTACTGTAAGAATGATGTAAGCACAAACTAAGGTGGACAAATGTTTTCAAACAAGACACGTTTGTTTTGTTGGAACAATTTGTGGTTTTAACACAAAGACAGAATGTTTCTATCAAAGCTATTTACAACTTTTTGAATGGAGATTTGATTTCGGGGTTAAAGAAATAATTATATTCCTTTTAAAAATAATGGTAGCCTTGAATTGAGAATCGAAAAGTAGAAAATAAAATATTCTTGATCAAAGAAAATATTTTAAGTGACTGTTTTCATGAGAAAATCGATATATTTCAAAATAAGAATAGCGAAGTTTTTCGATCAAGACCCAAGAAAGAATTGTTTTATCTAAGTAAAATGATCGAATCAAGATTCAAAAATTCTTCAACTGAAGACGAGCCTTCAGTTTTGTTAAAAGAAAATTTAATCTTGGTTCAATACCTTTTATTTTTTGTGTAAGTAAATATAAGTATTGATGTAAGAATGATGTAAGCACAAACTAAGGTAAACAAATGTTTTCAAACAAAAGACGTTTATTTTGTGGGAACAATTTATGGTTTTAACCTGAAGTCTAAATGTCCGAAAGTTTTTATCGAGCTTTTACAACTTTTTGAATGGAAATTTGATTTCGAGGTTTAAGAAACCATTATTTTCCATTTAAATGTAATGGTAGCCTTGAATTGAGAATTGTAAAGTATAATATAAAATATTCTTGATTAAAAAAAATATGTTAAGACTTTTTTCATGAGAAAATCAATAAAAAAGCCAAGTTTTTCGATCAAGACCCAAGAATTAATTGTTTTAAGCAAGTAAATGATCGAATCAAGGTTCAAAAATTCTTCAATTGAAGACGAGCCTTCAGTTTTATTTAAAGAAAAATTAAGCTTGTTTCAAGACCATTTACTTTTTGTGTAAGTAAATATAAGTATTGATGTAATAATAACGTTAGCACAAACTAAGGTAGACAAATGTTTTCAAACAAAACACGTTTGTTTTGTGGGAACAATTTGTGGTTTTAACCCGAAGTATGTTTCTATCGCTATCGCTATTACAAGTTTTTAATTGGTATTTTTTTTTCTAGTTAAAAGAAATAATTATATTTCATTTAGAAATAATGGTAGTCTTGAATTGAGAATCTTTGCTTAGTTACAGAGTGTTCATGGTCAACTTGCAGCTCCATTATAGGACCCTGGACACTATGTAGGACCAGAGTATTCGTCAAGACAAATCTAACGAGACCGAACTCGATGGGTTTGCATTGTTTTATTACAGAGTTCCCATGGCCACCTTCCGGCTCAATGATAAATGTATGTACTAGGTACGGGTAGATACTTCGATACTTCAAAACTAGAAAATGCATACCTACTGCAATAAAGTCATAGGAATAGAATAAATGACAGCCCTTTATTTTGATACCCATTCGAGGGTCTTGAAAAAAACAAACCCCCCGCACATAAAATCCACCATTTTTTTATTTGTATGTACTTTGTGACACTCGCGTCATCAAGACAAATCGAATGATGTATCATTTATCAAAATCGATGGAGCCGTTCATTAGTTACAAGTAGCACAGGAAAGACAAACATACTTACAGGTCAAACACATTATAGGTACATAATCCTCATTAAAAAAGAGATGGAAGATTTCATCAAAGAAGTTCGACTCATGTGATTTAATCTTCAAACCAGTGATAAAGATTCCGTGTTTCCAGCGATGATAGGACTAGGTACCTGTAGGTTCGTTTAATTTTTATTGCGATAAAATACACTCAGCGGCAGTAAAGGTGGCCCAGATGGTGATCGCAAGATTTTACACAAACTGAGCTTTAAGGGGTGTTTTGATGAGGATATAATATAAGAGACCTCTTTTGTTTATTTAAGATGATATTTAGGGAAAAACGTAAGTCCTTAACGTGTTTTCTTAAGAATTTGTGTCATAATGGAACTAACTCTAACTCTGGTACCAATTGGTCACCACATAAAGTCCCTTGACACCTCTTGAGCACAAACCTGAGGGTTATACACGGTAATTTATTAAATGCAGCCACCAAACATTGAGTTAGACCCTGCCTGGTAAACAGTAGTGCCTGAGCAACTTGAGTAGCCATAAGTGGCATCTTGTAACATGTTTTGTAATCGAAGTAGACCAACAATCAATAAAAACCCTTAAAATACATCACTACAAACCTAACAGCGAAAAACTCATGTTTAACTTAACTCTTGGATTGACTTAAAACTCCATACTGGCATACGTTCTTAAGAGCTCAATGCACTTCGCCGATACTCGATTTATCGATCAAACTGTTTGTAAGAACAGACGGTAAGAACTTAAGTTCTTCCCTAAATATCCACTTAATTGAGCAAAATGGGTCGCTCATATCCTATCCTCATCAAGACATCCCCTTCTTAGGTAATGCTTAGTTTGTGTAAAATCTTGTAATCAGCATCTGGGCCATCTCGGCCGCTGATGGTATTTGTATGAAGAGGTGAAAAGAGGTGAAAATTATTTTTATTTTGCCGTGTAACTTTTTGGTAATCTTACTAAAATCACTAAAATATTTCCATCCGAACCTGTCGTCAACGAAGGTACCCTAGGTCCATAGAAAAAAGGTACGACACCCACAACAAGTCAACCAACATTTCATCCGAGAATAACGTTGTTTTAATTCAAGGTCGCGTTTCTTGACGTTCAAATCCAAGAATGACATTTTTAAATCAAGAAAAAACGTTGTCTTAAAGAAAGTTCGTGTTTCTTGACAGTATGTTTAATCTTCACACACATCTGCAAGCATAGATTATTATTGCCATTTCAAAAATAAAACACCGACTTTTGTGCCAGTACACTTGGTTTTATCTTTTTGGTGGTATTCCCACACTATTTCTCCATTTTTATACGTTGTTTTTTTGGTGAATTGGTGTCCAACATATACCATTATTTTTTCTGTACATATTCGGAAAAACTTCTTCCTCCCGAAGTACCCGGTTGTGACATTCTTAATGCTGTTGAAAATAAAATAATATCATAGGAATATGTAGTACTAACCCATTGTCGTCTAAACATAATCTTATTAAGAGCTTCAGGGAATCTCTGTGGCCACGTTTCCCATTTTTCTGTTTGATCTGTCAAATTTACCAAAGGAATCTGTTTAAAACTTTACAATAGGAAAGGCTGGCAGATAGACAATAATAAAAAATAAATGAATTACTTACATTCGCTCCTTTTTAGAATTCAGCTAACACCAATCACACACTCAGTTCATATCACAACTTAGAAATGCCGTGCGGTAAGAAGGGCTGTGCAGCAATGATGTCCAAACATTCAGGAGTAGGCTTTTGAATGAGCCAATGAGAGCTTTGCACTAAAAATGTCATCTGTTATATGGCTTGGTGGAGTAGGTACCCGTTTTAACATCAACGAAATATTTTCTCAGAACAAAAAATCACAAAATATATTGTTGTAAAATATATGTTGTTTGTAAAATACCAACATTTGTGGGTGTTTGTCATGAGCCCTTTGTTAAGTCCTTTGTTTCCCAATCATGTGTAAGTAAGTATAAATTTTTTAGTATCGTCGCGCATGGTTTTATTGTTTTTAAGCATAAAGTTTGCCGGACACAATGAGACCGATTTATATTACTTTTTCATTCTTTAAAAGAACTGGTACCTATTTAGGTAATAATAATTCGAAAATCTTATGCGCTGTTCTCGGAGATGACAAACGGAGACTCTGAGCCTAAGATGAGAACCAGTGGACCTGTTGGTCCATAGCCTGGCGAAGGGCATGTTTGCGTGTGCGGAGCCGCGAACTGTTGCCGTACCATGCGCGCCCATCCGAACACGACCGCCTGCCTCGCGACCTGGTTGCCCAGCTGGCGATTACTTAATGGAATACCTCATCCAGTGAGAAGACCATCGCCCGTGAGGGCCTCCCGATAACCTATCCACAGGAGTGGACGGAAGCGATTCTTCAGGAAGAGATGATCTGACCCTGACTCCCCACACCCCAGAAGGGGTGCGTGACAAGACCCCCGTAATACTAATAATACTTTTGGGAGTGACATCAGTATCGTTAGGGTTAAATTTTATCTCCAGAGGTATAAAGGCGTATAAATGTGATTGAAAGTGAAGAGATTGTAGATAGGAACAATTTAAAATAAACAACATAAAAACGATTTTGAAGTTAAATTTGATTACGGGACAAACGGAAGAGTTTTTATTATTATTTTACAAAGTACCATTGTCTCTTTTTTACTGCAATATAGCTAATGGGGACAACAGGACACTTTTTAATTATTTTATTAAGTACCGTTGTCCCCATTAAATCTGAACAGAGCCAATGGGGGCAACGGGACTAAAAGTTAATTATTTTATTTAAGTATCGTTGTCCCCCTTGAATAGGGACAGAGCCAATGGGGACAACGGGACAACAGGAGACAAACCCTTCCAAAGTGGAAAAATGTGTCCCCTCCATCTAACATTTAAAGCAAGACAGTGAAAAATCTACAAAAAATATAAGCTGTGTATCACAATATACACTTTCAACGAATATTGGTTTGAACAAAATAAATAAAATAAAATTTTAAAGATATAAAACATTTATAAAAACCGCAAATTCATACAAACACTATGAAAAACAAAGTTACAACACAAACATCCAGTCGCCTGGCAACGGAACCCTTTATGGGCGAGTCCGACTCGCACTTGGCCACTTATTTTTCACCTCATTGCTTTGTGATTCGTTCATACAGAGATAATATTTATAGATCGGGAGGTCAGACATCAGTTTACCGGACCGTAGGGTACAATTAAAAAAAAAAAACATCATGGTCCTGATCCATCATTGGCTGTACCCTAGCGCATTGATCTCACGCCTTTATACAGACAGAGACTGAAGATATGAGTAAATAGATCTTCAGTCTTTGTCTGTATAAAGGCGTGAGATCAATGTATGTAATACCATCAATCGGACGGAATTCCTAGGGTACTTCCCAGACACAATGTTTGTTTTACTTCGTCTCCAGTGAGGTTACTTTGTTACGTTACTTACATATCTACGCTTTGAGTAATAATAATGTATAACATTATTACTCAAAGGTATCCTATTAGGTAGTAGGTATCTACATATGTCGCAGCTATATCGTAGAATTTGATCATTTCATGAAATATACTACCATGGATTGATTATTTCATGTACTGGCCATCCATTGACGACCCGAAAGGCCGAGTCGGCAGTGACCCTGCCTACGAACCCAAGTGTCCCGGGTTCGAGTCCCGGTGGGGGCAAATATTTGTTTGATGAGAACGGATCTTTGTACCCTAGTCATGGTTGTTTATCTATCTTAGTATAATATTTATCTATATAAATATCTGTATCGTTGTCTAGTACCCAAGAATCCTAGTTTGGGGCTAGATCAATGTGTGTGAATAGTGTCCAAGGTATTATTATTATTATTATTTCATGATATTGTCAATGATTTCATGAAATGATCAGAAAGGGTTGCATTTCACGAAAACATGTATTTTTAAAAGCATTTTTAATCAGTACTATATGGTCTTTTTTGTGTTATACATGTCAAACTAACACGAAGACTATTCGGGGGCTTCGCTGCGCTCACCCCTTTGGTCTTCACCTAAGCTACCTTAGTTTTGCCCAGCAATATTTCTTCGTGCAATGAAAGTTCTAATTCAAATATGGTTGAATTAGGACTATTTCATGATATAGCCAACCAATTCTAGGATATGGTTACGACATATAATACTCCCCGTAGGACCCAGCATAACGGTTAAGACGGTTCAAATAAAAAATAAAAAATCCTTTTGGGGAACCAGGCGCCTCTTTAGATCCTCTGCCCCGCGATGAACTTTATTTTTTTTCACTCACTTTTTGCCACGACATTTCAATCAGTAAAAAATAAATAAATGATTTTTGTATGTCTGTAATACAGATAAATGCAGCTTTCAGAATATATATGTTTTCATACAGATAGCTTATATGGTTAAAGAGATGACGACCATTATGTGACATAATTTTGTTTAATGTCCGTGGTCTAATAGGTTTCAGGCTTGCTTCTCACACAGGAGATGCAAGTTCGATTCCTGACCATGTACTAATGAGATAATTAATTTATCTTAAGTACAGTATTCCATACTCCTTCCTTACTTTATATCTACGGCGATGGGCTAGCCCCCTGTTACTGGCTCAAAGTGGGCACAATTGTGCCTCTGCCACTCGTATGGGAAAAAGCGTGACGCTATGAATGTAAATTTGTTCAAGATGAACAAATTTTACCGCGCGTCGAAATTAAACTCCTCCCCCCGCTCCCCGCCACCCCGGAAGTGCCTCCCGGGCTAAATCCACTCGGGGCCACCTACAGAACAACTGTGCCAAATATTAGTTAATACGCTGCCCCACTGCTTGAATGACCAATCGACCATTTCCCACCAAATTCACTTTTTGACGACATCCTATAGAAAAGCTGATTTTACACCATATAATGTGACAACAAATGTCCAATAGCGGTTACAATCCACGTAATTAGCAAAAATAATAAGCCAATCTCCAGTGGAAATATTGTGCTTAGTTCTTGTTTGGCTTACCTCCGTCTTTGCCTAAATTTGGTCGCATTAGAAATTGCGCTCCGTGCTTGTTTGTCCAAGCTCCACCATATAGACAATCACGGACAAGCATTCCGCTGTGACGCGCTGATGCGACGCCATCTTGCTTTCGAAGTATTTGTTTTCGGTTATTGTGTTTTGGTAATTTCTCTTATCATCACCGAGTTTAATGGTTTTTAGATCACAAAAAAGAAAACAGTTTCCTTAAGAAATCTGACCGATTGGGAATGGTATGTTGTACTCTTTTTATTATTTTAATGCCTGTACTTCTTTTACTTGACTGATACAGGCTGATGCAATCATATTTCAACCGCCCGAGTTTAAAAGGTATTCCACATATTTGATCTATTCGTTTCTTAACAAAGCTTTCGTATGATTGTAGCAAAGAATATTGATACTGTAGGGTTTTCGCTACACTAACCGCTGTCCCTTAAATGACTCTCCAAATACGGTCAGGGTTTGAAAATTTGGTGTGAGATCATCTTCTTGTTTTATAGAACCTGCACTCCAGTATTGTCGTCTGATAAACAGTCCAACCTTCACTCATGTAATGGACTTGATTTTCAGCTTTATTCGTAGGAATATCTATGAAAATTGTTATTGTTTACATTTTAGACAGAATTCGTTATTGACAACAAGCTATTTGGTCTATGTTTTTTATACTTGACCTGACCTGACCTGGCCTGATCATCTCTACATGGCACTAAACACCGTTACATGGCCCTGACGACCACGAACCGCTGTCCACAACGTCTCCGCTCCACCGACTAGCGGCTCTGCGTAACAATAACATTCAGGACACCCAGGGTTTAGCTGCTAATCTTATATAAAATTGGTTAAGTAGGTAAATTAAACTTTAGAAAACTTGTGTAAAATAAATCGGACTTATTCTAATTTCTCTGTTTAATTTTCTTTAGGCTCTTATCTTCATTAGGCTTCCGTAACGGGGGGTTATTCACACAAACCCTTCGTAACGTGACAGTACCGGAGGTTACAGAGCCCTCCGCTTTCTTTTTCTTGAAGGAGGTGCGATAAAATAAATAAATATAAGTATAACGTTTGCTAAAGCTAGGTATGAAACTAAACTTAAGTTTAGCCGGCTAATATTAAGATTATATTGGAAGCCTCGGCTGATGTTGGAAATGAAGTTTATCGCGATAAATTATTTCAACATTAGCCGACTAAACTGAAGATTAGCCTCCACGCTGTTTAGGCTTAAGATGGGTGAGAAAATATGATACACGTTATACGGAAATACTTATAATGATAGATAACAAATAATAAGCCGACTGTATTTTTTTTCAATAACACAAATGTTCAAACTTATGAATGTGCATGATTACTTACATGGAGTATGAAAGTTGCTGCACCAATAACTTTGTAAACTACATTTTGCAGTCTAAAATCCAACCTATTAATTTTTGACTAGAATTATATGTCTTCACACATCCAACGACACCTCATTTGTTAAAATGCCTCGAGCCGTTTGGGCTGTAGCATGTTTTTCATAATTTGAAAAGTACTGAACCGATTTTGATGAAACTTTCTTTGTTCCCTAGTTTTGTGTTATTCCTCCGTGGGCCAGAGCATATAAATAATCTAAACCAACATATTAAAATTACATGTCAAAATCCAGAACTTTAAACTACTGAACCGATGTTGATAAAAAAATACCGTACTCTAAGTTGGAGTAAATGTAAGCTAATTAAAAAAGAATAGTCAAAATCCATAGTTTCGGAGATACACGAAGACAAACATAAACACAGACACATATTTATGAAATTTTGTATACATGTTTGGAGGCCCTAAAATAATAACAAATAGAATATATTTCGATTCAGATAATATTACATACATACGTATTGAATTGAAAACCTCTCCTTTTTTGAAGTCGGTTATTAAAATATCCTGTATTCTACCAATGGTTACTTGGACACACAAGCACGCAACTGAAAAGTATGTTTTACTAGACTATCTCCACGCGTTGTGTCCCAACCTCCACTTTAAAATTTCCATTAATCAGTGGGTACTTTAGCTTACATACTTATCTGTTCAAATTATGTATTTTCCATACAAAATCAGGGAACAGGAGCCAGCCTCCCTTTTTAATTTCTTGATCGGTGTTGCCGTTCTTGTTGACCATAGTCAGTGTAGCCCATTACAAATTCTTATGTGCCATATGGTAAGATTTACCATACGGTATGTCACAGGGTAGATATCTACATTCAGTATTTCAGTTGTTTGGGAGGTCATGAAGCCTCTTCGACTGAATAGATATACATTGCGCCACGAGTTATGAGCGGTGGCCTTGAATGCGCAGTAGTCACTTTTCAATATCTCTCCATATGCGCAGTAATTCCCGTCATTGTCGCCCAGCGGGATATTACAATGTTCAAGATTACTTAAATGACGGGACTGTATGGGGTTAATCTGGCTCAACACAGACCTTGCTGGTAATAGTTTTGTAATTATTTATTCCTACTTATTAATTATGATATAATGATATTATAAAATTTGTATTAATAATAAATAAATAACAGGTAATCATTCATTGTTAAACGCTGGTAAAACCAAGTGTATCAAATTCTCACTTCCAAATGTCAGGCAAGTTGTGACCTGTTTAGTGTTAGACAACAGCGCGTTAGAATTAGTATATGATACGAAGTTTCTTGAAATTGCCATTGATAGCAAAGTGTAGTGGGGACCCCACATAGATAAATTGGCTGGTAAATTAAGTTCTGCGGCTTACGCTGTTAGATGTTACACGGATGTGGCTACATCTAGGCTAGTATATTTTAGTTACTTTCATAGTGTGATGTCAGCGGATATTCAAACTATTTTTATTTTACAGAAAAGAGCTATTCGAGCAATTTATAATTTAAAATGAACAGACTCCTTAAAAGAGCTTTTTAAAGAAATTTACATATAAGTATGACAGTAGCTAGTCTAATTTATTTTCTAAAATATAATGTATGTACGCAAGGACCTTACAACATTTTCCAAACTTAGCGATAGCTGTAATGTTAACCTAAGAAATAATCACAGACTATGTGCGCCCCTATTTAGACTCGCGAAGGTTAGCAATTCTTTCAAGGGCCAGTGCATTCTCTACTATAATAAGATACCTCTGGAGATTTTGAAATTGCCATTTGAGCAGTTTAAAAAGCATGTTAAAGCTACTTTGTCGAAAAAGGGATATTACAATGTTCAAGATTACTTAAATGACAGGACTGTATGGGGTTAATCTGGCTCAACACAGACCTTGCTATTAATAATTTTGTAATTATTTATTCCTGCTTATTAATCATAACATTTTTTTTTTCATATTTGTATTAGTTAAGCACAAACTATTTTTAAAAGAGATCTAAAAATCAATATGTGGGAGTTTCTACGCCCTTCTTCTCCCACAGTGGTCCAATGTAGAGAAGGGGCAAAAAATGACGTTTGCTAAGTATATGTAAATATCTACAGTAATAAAGTACTTTGACTTTGTAAGTTAAGCACAAGCAATTTTTAAAAGACATCTAAAAATCAATCTTTGGAAGTTTTTACGCCCTCCTTCTCCCACAGTGGTCTAATGTAAAGAAGTGGCAAAAAATGACGATTGCTAAGTATATGTAAATATCTATAGTAATAAAGACATTTTGAATTTTAGTAATTCGTGGCGCGAGGTATACCTGCGCCTACACTTGCGAGAAACCGCAGAGTTACTGCCAGCCTCTCCTGTGCTGAAATTACTTCTCGCATGACCTTATCCTGATTTATAGTTTTGGCCAGATCATATTAATCTTTACTAAGAGCCATAGACCATATCAGAGAGCTATGTACTACTATGGACATTGTGGCGCTCCAGGAGACCTGGCTCATGCCCCACGATCTACCGTACCTAAGCAGCGTCAGCTGTGGACACATCGGCGGGAGTGATACGGGGTAGACCATACGGAGGTGTCGCTATTTTATGGCGAAAGAGTGCTTTCGACCGAGTTTCGGTTATCCAGTGTAAAAGTGTTCAACTGGTGGCTGTAAAGTGTGAAGTGGCAAGTCGTTCTGCCATTTTCTTTTCAGTGTACATGCCTACAGACTCGAAAGAAAATCTTGTAGATTTTACTGAGTGCCTAGCGGAACTAAGTGCTATTACGGACGGCAACAACGGTGATAATGTGTACATACTTGGGGATTTTAACGCTCACCCAGGTGAGTTGTTCTGCCATGAACTACTACAATTTTGTTCTGACCAAAAGTGGATATGCGCGGACATAGAATCGCTCGGCATTGACTCGGGCACATATACCTATATAAGTGACGCTCACGGTAGCAGTAGGTGGCTTGATTATTGCGTAACTACCAGCTTAGCGTATAAAACTGTTGGAAACATTCAAGTGCGGTATGACGTTACGTGGTCGGAACATTTTCCTCTGCAAATGGAATGTGACTTTATGGTTCTTTTACCTACAATTAACACATCTACTCCAACACAATGTAAAGTTATATGGGGAATAGGGATGAATATCAAGTTAAAATGTATGGAGATTTGTGTAATAGACGCTTAAGATCCATTGACTTCCCACCAGAGCTGACTGATTGTGGTGATATGCTATGTGCTAATAGTGATCATAAAATATTTTATATGTAATTAAAAATTATATTTAATTTATATAATAACATAGTCAGTATTTTGTGTGACGCCGCTACCTGCAGTTATCGCGGCCGTGATCTTTCTAGCAAAAGATATATTGTAGGCTGGAACAAACATGTAGCGGGGTTTCATAGGGAAGCTCGATTACATTTTCAGACATGGCTATTGTATGGAAAACCTACTGCAGGGTATATTCATGACAATATAAAAATGTCCAAAAAAGAATTTAAGAACAAACTGAAGTGGTGTCAGGACAATAGTGATCGTATAAAAATGGACATAATAGCGACAAGTGATGAAGCCAAAGATTTCAAGAGCTTTTGGAAGCAAACGAATAGACTGAGCCCAAAGCCCAGCCAACCTGTGAGCGTGGAGGGCCGGTCCGACAACAAAGACATCGCTAATATGTTTAAAGATCATTTTACTGTCATGCCTTTATCTGTGTCAACTGCGCCGGTGTTCGACACTCACACCCGTCACGCTCTTGAACGTGAATACCATCGATTCACCATTAAAGATGTGGAAAAGGCCATTCGCGGTATGAAACGAGGAAAGTCGCCAGGACATGACGGGTTGAGTGTGGAACACTTAAGGAATGCGGGTGTGGATCTCCCCAGAGTTCTCAAAATGTTTATTAATGCCTGTATTGGGCACCCATATCAGCCTGAGGATCTTATGAAAACAATAGTGGTACCTATTATAAAAAAAGACAGGAGACGCCAGTGATAAGGGAAACTATAGGCCTATCTCACTTGCAACGATCGTAGCGAAGGTGCTGGACAGTTTGCTTGATAAACAACTAACTGCACATCTGCATTTGCACGATGCACAGTTCGGTTTTTGGGCCGGGCTGTCCACGGAGAGTGCAATCTTGTCTCTCAAGCAAACTGTCCGGTACTATACAGATAGGAAGACTCCAGTATACGCCTGTTTTCTGGACTTATCTAAGGCTTTTGACCTCGTAAACTACGAGATCCTTTGGGATAAGCTGGCTAAGGAGACCACCCTACGTGATGAGCTTATTGTCATGTTTAAATACTGGTATGAAAATCAACGCAATGCTGTCAGGTGGGCCGGCGCCTTGAGTCAAGACTATAGGCTTAGTTGCGCAGCAAGGCAGGGTAGGCTGACGTCTCCCAAGTTGTTTAATTTATTTATAAACAAACTGATTGAGGAGCTTAGCAACACCATGGTAGCTTGCTCGGCTGATGGCATCATGGTAAATAACATTAGTTATGCAGACGACATGGTGGTGCTAAGCCCTTCAATCAGAGCGCTTAGGCAGCTACTGGGGATCTGTGGATCATATGCCGAATCACATGGCCTTAAGTACAACGCTAAAAAAAGTGAGTTGCTAATTTTCACGGCTGGCAGTAAAACACCAGCGAGTGTTCCACCTGTCCAGCTCTGTGGCATTCTTAAGTACCTGGGCCATATGGTCACGGACAAGCTCACAGATGACCTGGACATGGAAAGGGAGCGCAGGGCGCTGGCGGTTCGATGTAACATGCTGGCTCGCAGGTTTGCACGGTTCACTTCAGAAGTGAAACTCACATTGTTCGGAGCATACTGTCAAACCCACAGGCTGCAGGTGTATGTAGAAACATACACCTGCAGCCTGTGGGTTAGCTACAAGCAGAGGATCTACAGCGCTCTGCGTGTTCAATATATTAATGCATGGAGGATTGTGTTGGGGCTGCCGCGATTCTGTAGCGCATCAACCATGTTCGCAGAGGCGAAAGTCGACGATTTTTTTGCTATTCTGCGAAAAAGAATTGCCTCAACAATGAGTCGTATGCACGGCAGCCCGAATACGATTCTCGATGTGTTGGCAAATAGGATCGACAGCCCTATTATGAGACACTGGGTAGGTGTACATCTAGCTCCTAATAAAAATGATGTACCTATTTGTGTATTCATATTTGTGTACTGCTTGCATGATTGTGTATGTCGTAAGGATGTGTAATGTATGTGTGTGTGCATGGGAGGATGTACCTAAGTGTGTGATGGTGTGTTTGTGTGTATGTATGCATATTTATTTAATGATTCTAGATTTAATACCTTGTTTCGTGTATCATTCCTGAGTTTGTGTTAAAATATGGATTTGTATCTGAAATAAATTGATAAATAAATAAATAAATAAAATATTAAGAAGTGTTTCAAAAGCTAAGCTGTTCATCTTTAAAAAAATTGTATCGGCCGCTCATTTCTTGATATCACAGGGAGTTGTTGGTACCGTCTTGAAATAGTTTGGTGGTCTCCATCTGCCTCATCTGTCGATTCTGTAAAAATCCGAACAACAACTCGCATCGCTATGACTCTCACTTCGATTCAAGACGGCCGTGCGAAGCTAGCGCCGATGTGACGGGGGAATTACCTTACCGAATTCCACTTCTTAAGAGACCATAATTTGACAAATTTTGATAAATTATGGTCATAATGATCAATATTCAGATAAGAAATGAGTTTTTACCAAGAAGTATATTATTACGCTGGTCGTAACGTGTGGTTTTTGGACGCAGTAAAGAGGGTTTATGATACGTGTGTAGTGCAGCGTGAACTTGTGATCTCTTTTCTGGTTTAATTTTCGGTCTTGGACACGGTTGTCATTCAATATTTTGTTGTAAACTTTTGATTTTATTAGGTATTAAAATAAATTATACGTGTTTTGTTAGTGAATGTTTTTACTTATTTATCACTACAGCAGAGCGCCCTCAGACCAGGTTTTGTTCCTGGTTGGGCTTTACCAAACTATAAGAAGCCGCGCGGAATGCTAATGGGCGTGACAGTTCCATTTTTTGTTAGTATGACATAAGTATTTTTGATAAGTTCTGAAAGAACAAGTCATGACAGTTCACACACCTTGACGTAACGCCTTAGCATTCTGCGGGGCTTATGCCTAAAACCTGTTTTGAAAGCCATTATTACCGTCCTGATTGTTACACCATCGAGGGAACGTCATAGCATTTATCGCTTTTGTGTACACCTTCCTTAGATTACCAGTTCTTGACTGTTCGTGACACCTTCGCGGTATTCGTGACAAAACAAGTTACTATTTGTTGTACAAACTTTTTGAAAATGACTCGTAACCTTTTTTTCAAATCACGTGGTAGAATTTTTATTACAAAGGGGCTACACTGTGGTGTCAAGCTGTCATTGTGTCAGCGTCACTTTCACAGACTAGGGATACTACGTGTCACTTTGATGACTCGGCCTACGGCGCGGCTCGCGGAAACGCATTTGTGGGACCGGCTTTCAGACCGATATGATTTAAAAGTGGTGTAAAGTATCATGGTTCTTTAACTTAACCATGGCCTTATTTAATCAATAAACAAAAATTAAAGTTAATAAAGTCATTTAAATGTTCAGCGAACAATGTAATTACACCTCCATAGAGTACATGAACGCAATGATAAGGATCATAATCTTTTTGTTATCATATCACGTCATGTCAGTTTTTACCCCCGTAGGTACCACGACATGCCTTGTACTACATTTAATGTGCGGATTTCCACCTTTCGCACTGCTATCTATTAGCTGAGGCAATAAGAATAAAACTCAAAGCAGCCACAGCCGACCAACACAATAAAATAAGACGTGGGCGAAAAGAGTAGACTGCAAAAACAGCAAATTATTCCTTAAGTAATATAATCATAAATTCACGAACTCACCACGCAGTAAAATAAAAATACTAACTGGCCTGTTTACAGGCCGCTGAACAATTAACAAACACTTGAAAATTACAGGTGCAACAGACAGCTCCCTATGCAGGGGATGCATGGAAGTGGATGTGACCGTGGAGCACATGCTGCTTGTGTGCCTATCCACCATTGAAACCAGGATGGCAATCATGGGTGAAACGATAACGCCCTCGGAGCTCCTAGAACATCCAGGCCTCCTACTCCAGCTTGTGCAGGAGTTGGGATGGCTGAATTAGAAGAGTGAGTGCAGGGGACATGCACAAAGGCCCCGCTCAAGTGAGCCAGGTGCAGGCACTTTCATCCCCTGGGGAGAAGAATGTGCGGATTTCGGAAATTTAATTTTACAATTAATTCACATAATACGATTTGCTAAAACATGCAAGAATTGCTAGCGGAACATATTATTATCCACGCATCGCACCTATAGTGGATATTAGCACTTCGGATCCGTGGTCCTAAGGCCTATTTGTGGCCGGTTTCAAGAAGTCGTGATAAGCTCTATGTAAGTTTCATCTGTCATTTTACATACAACATGTATGATTTATCTGTTCAATACGTTCAATAGGGCTTATCGGGAATTCTTGAAACAGGCCCTTTTATGCTTGTGCAACCAGCAGGCAGGCGAGTCAACCCTATTCTCTGAAAAGGTAATTGACAACAGTTACCTATTCAAAGAATAGCGTTGACTAGCATTCCTATCTACTGGGGCACTAGGGCTAAAATACCTACTTAATATGAAATTCTGGTGAAATGTAAGGAAAGTTCTTAAAGTGGAAGCAAAAGACATGTGGTGTTCTAATATTCATCCTCATTTATTTACAGAATACAATGTGACAAAACGCTCACATTACAAAACAAGTCCTATATTTATTTACAATATTTACAACACGTCCATTAAATTTTCTCAGTGAAATGCATTAAAACGTATTAAAACCTATAAAAATATTACGAGACTCCAACTCAACATAAATTTACATCATATCGTCAAAAATTAAAAAAGGAACCAGTAACGATTAAAATTATGGAACACAGGGTATTAAGTTACAATAAGTAATACCTACCATTCACTTAAATCTTTAAACCCCACAAAGGTAAATGCAGCGAAGGGAAAAAACATAGAAGTATAAATAGCGGTGAAAAATTACCCCACGAAAACTGTAGAAAACATACCACTTTCATACTTAGAAGTTTCTTCGCTTCTGGTATTCGGATATGACGTAAAAATTTAATTTTAGTCGAAAAAGTGCCAGCAGTAATGATATATTTATAAGCTTTGTATTTAGTTTTAGTGTAGTGACGCAAATCAAATCCAGAAGCAATTAAGTAATCGGTCATTTTGAGAGAGAATATTAATAAAGCTGAAAGGGATCCCCAGTCACCGTAGAGTTTAACCCTTTGACCGCCATACATCAAGTTCAAATATAAAATACAACTTAATTCATACGAGATAGGTCTCTTTTAATATAAAAAAATGTGACGGCTATAGCCGACGTGGCGCCAGTGGCGGCACGACTTTCAGCTGTCGGCCAGTGCCGACTGGGGCGGTGAAAAGGTTAACATGACGGCGGCGGCTCCAATGACCGTTCACTGTCTACAGATTGACCAATCAGGGCTCGCCCAGTGTCGCATGACACAGGTGAACCAATCGCCTTTCGCCCTTTTCGTATCTGGTACCGTTTTCAAATAACAATTTGTTAGAAGCGCACCTTCTATGATTTTTTCGTTCGCCGGCTAAAATGTATATGTCAATCAAAGTCTACATTCCCTTGTAATAAATATGACAAAAATCTAAGATATAAAACTCCGTGCAACCCTAGTTTAATCTGAGTACCTACCATTAGCAGGGTGTTACCTGTGGTGCTACTTAGAATAAAGTGATTTCTATTTTATTTGTATACCTACATATTTCAGGAAATCTAGCATATGCCATAGAGATATCACTCTCGCAAGAAAACTACAAGCTTCTCTACGAATCATCCTAGCAATGCAGGAAGATACATGAAATCTGAGGTTGTGAAGGTCACATCACATGTAGACTTCACGATTCACAATAGTGGGTCATCTTTAAAATTGACTGCATTATTTTTACAATATCTGACATCACAATCATATAGAAATTAACATGCAAATTTCACATTAATCTACTGAATTAATTGGTTGAGTGCATATAAATAACTTAAATTAGGAGAGATTGGGGTCTTATAGAATATTCGAACATTAAAATTAAATATTCATAAATAACAATAACAACTAAAAGTAATGAATTAATTTGATTGGTTCACAACAAATATAGGAAATTAAACGTCCATTTTTATATCGGTGCAGCCGGTAGAATAGAAATGGTATAATAATTAAGAAATGATCGATCAATATAAGGTTTTAATGTGAGTATATACTAATTACACAGGTAACTAGTAGTGTCATTGTTGTTACCCCCAGTGGCAAATACGGAACAATACAATTAGTTAAATTCTTATTTCAACAGATACTTACTCGTAATCAGTTGGTATACTTTTTTAAATTAATAGGTAGGTAGGTAGGTAGGGCATATACAGCCCAGTTCCTATTTAATATTGCTTGTCCTCCGCCTTGCATTTCATGAAAAACTTATTATTGGCTGCTCCACAGGTACACATGGGCATAAGAATAAAATTATTTTGGGGACATTATGTATAGTTTTTATGACTAATCCATACAGTAAACACATTGGCTATGGTCAGGTTGAAACAACAATCCGTTTTTAGGATGTTTTCTACTTATTAGGCCCGAAAATGACAACGATTCTCAGTTGATTAAATTTGGGTGCCGTGTGTCAATCTAAAATCATCCAATGTCTTTCAGCCGAACAATTAAATAATTGTTAAATAAACTCAATAAATACTAACTACATCTGTACAGTGTCAGAGACATTCTCACTAATTTCGTTCGCAGCGTGCGCCCCCGAGCTGCCTGCCCTACGTGACGTCGAGCGGCCGCGACTCCCGCGTCTTGAAGAAGCCTCGCTCCGTGCGGCATTCCCTGATGGTGACGGTCTGCAGGTTGACGGTGACGTCGGTGATGAACACCTGGTCGGCGACAGGCGCTCGAGACATCCAGTAGGCGGCGGTGCGGCGCGGGGCAGACGGCGCGGGGGCGGCGGAGGGAGCCTCGCCCCACTCGTCGTCGTCGTCGGGCTGCGCGGCAGGTGCGGGGGCGGCGGCAGCGGCGACGGCGGGTGCTGCGGCAGACTGCGGCTGCTCGCGCTCCCGCTCCGCGCCGCCCGGCGTGTGCGCGGCGGCTTCCTCCGGCGAGTGCGGCGCGCGGCGCGGACCGCTGCGGGGCGCGGCGGCTTCCGAGGCGGGGGCGGCGGGCGAGGGCGCTCCGCCGGGCGGAGGCGGCGGCAAGGAGATCCGGCTACCGTTGAGCTTGTAGTCGTGCTTCTTGCCGCTCGACATGGTGTGGCTGTCGTGCTTTTTCCCCGCCGGGCTGGCGTCGTGCCGCTTGGCGGGCGGGCTCATGGTGATGGTGACGCCGATCTTGCCGGACTCGCGCAGCACCTCCGCCTTGCGCTTGCCGGCGTGCGGGTGGCGCTCGTCGGAGCCGCTGCGCGTGCGCTCGGGCGGCGAGTGTTCGCGCTCGCGCTTGCGGCCGGGCCGGCGCATGTCCTCGCCCCTCTCGAAGCTCTGGATGAGTCGCGCGTCGAGAATGTTCTCCTCGGGTTCCCAGGTGTTGTGCTTCGGCTTCCAATCTTTCCATTTCACGTAGTACTCCACTTTTTTCTGAAAAGCGAGAAAGTTAACGGTTAGCTTGTAACAATTAACGGGCGCCTCGGGCGGTGAGCGTGCCGCGACTGACCGTTGTTTAGCGGCCGTGCACGCGAAGGGGGTGGAAAATTTACATGGACTTGCAAATATATTTTAACGATGATTTCGAATGTCTGAGACTTTTTAAGCTCATTTTCATTACCTGTAGTGTTTTGCTTGCAGTGAAGGGTCAAACAATAGGCATCAATCTATCAATTTAAAGTTAACGGTATTTGTAATACTACTTGCAAAGGGCTGGGTGGGTGTGCCGTATGTTGAGTTCGGGAGCACCTGCTGATTACAAACAGCTGTCGCGCGGTGAGATATCTCCCCTCCCCTAACCCCGCGGCGTCGATCGCAGACGACTATCACAAGTGCACTGAAATGTGCAATATTGTGCAAGCAATATACCAGGAAAGCATCAAATCAATTATGCACGATTTGATTTTATGCACTTGCTTAAATAAAATCAATAAATAAATAATAATTTAAAAGTTTAATTTAGGCATTATTTTTTTTGTATAGGCGGCATCTGTTATGTATGTATGTATGATCAAATATCTTAAAGACTTAGGTGATCTAAAGTTTTTATGATCCGCAGACATGATAGCTATGTCGGACTCGAATTAAATAAGAAGTATGAAACTCATAAATAATATAGCAACCCGACATTTTTACCGCTGGACTGGAAGCAACTGTGTCTGCCGCAATTACCCAAACGCGGCTAAGAGCATGACCAAATATGAAACCGCATATTTTATTAAAACGGCTTTCACGTCATCTAACCTAATACTATTTAAATTGAGCAAATAAAATATAACTCTCGAAATGCCACTGTAAGAACGAAATTGGCTTGAACAAGGGATGCTATAGGGCTTTTCATTATGAGAAGGGGCTCTGCGAACCCTAGCCTCTTATTGGTTTTTAGGGCGAAGGGTGAGGAAGATTACTTAAGGAACGGTTCAACCTTGTAGCTGCGTCGTGAGAGTTACGATATTTCTTGAATATTGTCTAAATAAAATTTCTTCTGTATATATTCTTGAACCTTATTATAACATGCTTGCCAAACTGAATGCAAGCTCAAGGTATGATTGGACCAATCAGATCAATCATTGAAAGGTGATCTAAAAATAGCCTACGCCTAAGCCTAAACCTACCATGCTACAAAGGGGGGTGTTGACGTGGGAAACCCTTAACTTTCGAGACTAAACCCCCCAACACGCACTCTGCATGCTGCGGTTAGTGCTGGTTAGTATTTTTTGTGGTAACACGGAGATTGCTTAAAATATTACTTTCCTAATAACACACAAATAAATAGACACCAATAAATAAGTCCATGAACATACCATTGCGCGCATGTTTCACAATTCGCAATTCGAAATTTCAATGCATTCATACTTTTAATTTAAATCTATCTTTACAAGTCCTGCTTGGTTGAAAGTTGTTCCAGCCAGGGACGTGTTTCCAAGGTGAGGTCGTCCGGGCAAAGTGCTGCGATTGGACGAGCAAAGGGGCGGGCGGGGCGAAGGGAGGGGTGCCCCGCCCCCACTTCGTCTCACCCCACCCCCGCTCACTCAACTAATCGGCCAACTCTATGGTGCGGATGCTATAGCCGCTATTCCGAGCGCTTTGGGTTTAAGTTTCAATGGGTTGCTTAGGCGCAGTTGGCAGATTTTGATGCAAGTAATCGTGGCATGGGCGGTCCGAGGTCTGGTGGCCGTACGGACGCCAATTAGAGGCGAACGGACCCCAAGCCGTAATTAGGAGCGAAGCAATTAAAAGTAATAAATACTCGACAACTACCGATATTGATTACACAGAACCGATAATGCAGTACTTAAATAGTAAATCAAGCGACACTCCTTAGCATCAAGCATAAAACAATCATCGGGTAAGAGTTTTAAAAACATCCGGAGAAAAGGGTTACATCTAGCTAACATTTTTGGATAGAGACTGGCATACCTACGTTGAAAAATCTTGTTTTTTTTAACCAGAGATGAAATCGGCGTGAACCGATAGAGTGAATTGTTACAAAAAAATGTATGTTGTAATGTAGTTATAATTCCTTGAAGATCGAAAAAAGGCAGCATGTTTTACCGGTGGGTAGTCGAGGCAGCAAAAATCTCGCAAAGTATGAAAATAATTTACGGAGTTCAAAACAACAATATGTTTGTAATAATTTAGTAAGTTTCATCGCTAACCATAAAAATTAAAATATTACATGCTCATTGTATTTTGTGTTCTGATAGACCCTACAAATTGTTCGAAAATAAATGCATCTAAAGTGGTCTGTGTTAACATAGGGTATCAGTTCCGTAGAACCAGACGATTCCAATCCAATGCCGCGAGCAAAAGCTGAGCTTTCACAAACAGAATCGCCCATTTTTAAAGCTGCGCCAATATTTAGGGTACTGTACAGGTATTTAGAGTTT
Source organism: Argyresthia goedartella (assembly GCA_949825045.1). NCBI lineage: Eukaryota > Metazoa > Arthropoda > Insecta > Lepidoptera > Argyresthiidae > Argyresthia > Argyresthia goedartella. The sequence continues at coordinate 11,407,121 of OX463820.1, read as the reverse complement.
TAGGAGTATTCCAAATCTCTAGGGACCGCTCCTTCGTCATGGGATCACTTGCAGAACAACTGCTCTTGGGATTTCTCGACGTTTATGATCATATCAGGATGTGGCCACGGCCATTGCCAACCAGTTGAATTCGAAGTTTCATTGAAGGAAGAAATATTTACGGGTGAAGTACTGCGGTAGCTTCGGTGAAGATTAAGTGGGAGGGCGCAGCGTAGCCCCCTTTAGTTTTCTCGTTAGTACGATATGTAAATCACAAAAACTTCTACGTAATGCTGAATAAGAATGCATTTAAAAATACATGTTGCCAACCTTTCTGACCATTTCATGAAATGGACGGCCGGATCGTGAAATGGTTGGCCACATCATGAAATTATCAATTTTATGTGTGGCTGTACGAGCCATATCTACCAACGAAGTCAAGATTTATCCGGAGAGTTTGTTCAGGAGATAAGGTGTAGAAGTTTGTAGGTGGCTTCGCAGTTTCCTAGATTCCTTAATCTCCTTTTTTACTTCGCTTCCTATGGTATTTTCCCTTTTGACACACAATACCAGATACGCAATCGATCGTATCGACAATTTAAGTGCCAGTAGTAGCATCATTGACCACAAAAACCTTCGACGGCTCTTTACGCAGACTTTCCAAATGCCTGAAAATGGGATTTCATATGTCTAGATACAAAAAGAGTACTAAACTAACAGAATATTTATCACTTTCTCCTATTAGCTTATCGGAGGCGCCTACATCACCAAATCCAAATGTAGTAGGTAATTGGAATATTGAACCTACGTCACGATTGTTCGTACTTGTTCGAGAAATCATTTTCAATTTCAAATCCAAACCTAAAAAAATAACAAGGCTCTCGAATCATAACAATCAGGTCGACTAAAGGTTCATATTCATAAATGCACTCGTCTGTGACTTTAACGACCCGCATAGTTTAACATAATGGACATAAATCAAGTAATATTAACTATGCGCCACTTGCCGATATCCGAAAATAGATCAAAGGGTTCATTATTGTGAATAGAAAATGGGTGGAGATTCAAAGATGTTGTAGGACTACAATGATAAAGATCACAGAAGTAACCAAATCAAAAACGATGTCCATACAACGCGTTATCCGAAATACCATGAATGCGAAATTTTGTCTGCCTGTCTGTTACGTATTCAAGCTTACGTCCAATCCCTAAATTTTGATATATTCTTTTTTTGTAGCCATAAGTGTCCCGCTGCTGGGCATATACATGGCGTAATAAAAATCAATCTTTCATCACCCAATTCAGTTATCATTCCCAGCTCCATTTGATGGTATCGAGACTGCAAATTGCTTCAGGGCTCCAACCAAACAGACATTTAAGCCTGTCTATGCCAACCCTTGGGCGGGGGTGGCTCGCGCAGAAGATTAATGGTTGCCTCGAAGCTCCACAGGGACCGATTTGTGGGCCACGTTTGGCGATGCCTGCGCGAACTTGTATGAATGAGTGCAAATGGCTTAGGATTGGTCGGGATCTGTTGTAAATCTGTGTAACACACACTGTTTTTGTGTATTTTGAGCAAATGTTTTCTTGTCTTCATTGTTGGCGTCGATGTGGTCAAGCTAGAACGATTCGTGTTTTTTGACGAATCGTTTTTTTTCATGATTTGTTTTTTTTTGACAGAGGCAATGCTTTTTAAATGCTCTTGGCCATACGGATCACGAATAGTGAAAAATTACTTGTAAGTCTTAAATTACGAATCTTGTTTGAGAAATAATATAATAGAATAAATAAAAAAAATATAATAAATAATAATAGAATAAATCACGATACGGTTAACCAAGTGTAAATCTATTCGGATATTTTGACGAATCATGAAAACACGATTCCGTATGCAATGTGAACGTCCATCCGCATGATGTATCGTGTTTTTTGACGAATCGTCAATGACGGATCCCGAGTGTATGAGCCCTTAGTTGCCGTGATACCTTTACGATGAAAGGAGCAAAAGAAATTTCAAACACACATAATAATTTGGTAATTTAAAAAACTAAAAAAATACCCGGGTATTTATCACGTTAAAGCAAATCAAACTAATCCAAACTCGAGGGGTTTACCAGTAGCCGTTGAAGAGTTCTATTATCCACCTTCAGGTCAGATCAGCTCGATACCCTCACTAATCCATCAACTACTCAGCAAGACGATTCGAAAAGAGCCCTAACTCGGTAGGATTGCGTTATTTTATTATAGAGTTCCTGTGACCACGATCCGGCTCCTTAAGCTTTTGAATACCACCGGCGGCGTTTGATAACGCCACTTTTCCGTTATAGGTTTTACATTTTATTATCATGGCATAAGGTTTAAAATGGCGACCCGTCCCAACCACCCTCGGGTTTTCAGAGGTTAATCAGATCATAATATTGCAATGTCACCGAACTTACATAATTATTCCGAATTTTAGCTCAATCGGAAACCGGGAAGTGGTTCAAATTTAATTTGAAAAATTTGTTTACATAGTCACTTCCTTAGTTACAGGTGAACCTAATAAAAAGTGTTAGAAAAGGCTTTCAGGTCAGACAGTTTTCTTCGATAACGATGTGGCAAATCAATAAGTGAGAGGATGATTTGAGAGTTAACATACATATATAGAGTTCAGCTCAGTGAGGTCGTAGAAGGCAATAAAGAATACCAAAGTAATAATAATAGCTTGGACACTATTTACACACATTGATCTAGCCCCAAACTAGGATTCCCTGTATCTTGGGTACTAGACAACGATACACATACTTATATAGATAAATATTATACTTACTTAGATAGATAAACAACCATGACTAGAGTACAAACATCTGTTCTCATCAAACAAATATTTGCCCCCACCGGGACTCGAACCCGTAGGCAGGGTCACTGCCGACTCCGCCATTCGGGTCGTCAAAAGAAATACACACATGCCGCAGTGGCGATCACGGGCTACAAATTAGATGAGACTACTCAAAAGGAAAACACCGAAACAAAATCTCCACTCAACAAACAAAACGAACTAAGTGCCAAAAAAGCCGAAGCACTCACAATACAAAATGGCCCGACTCTAAAAATCATCAAAATAGAATTTCAGAAAACACTTACTAAATTGCGATTTACGACCAAGCCATAACGTGCTCAATCTTTGACAGCAGAGGGTGCAGGTTGCCTTGTAATTCAATTTGATCGTTTAATTTAGTTGCGGAGCCTCCCCCGCCGACGTGTTAAAAGGTTGAGGGGAGGGGAAGGGTCGTTCCTGACTCGACCCATCGTTTAAAAACATAGCATAACGTAGAGTATAAGTTCGTTTCATGTTTAGTCTCTTGTTCACTCAGAAGGGCTTATTAATGCAATAAAGTTAAGGATACCAAGAGGTCAAGCTCTCGAACTTGCATAAACCCTTTATTTGGGCTTTCTTACCCCCAGTTTCTTGACCACTTACATTTGACTCTAACAGCCGATTATTCAAGATTAATTCAAAATAGCGGCACGTGATTGGCTGAAATGAGTTTGACTAGAGTTTAACAAGTTGTCAGCTAATTTGCCTTTCGGAATTGTTGTCCTAAAAGTCACAATAAATTACAAAAAGTGTCCAAAATCGGTTTTACGCAAATATCTCCTTTCCTATGCTTTCGATGATGATGCTATTTAATCAATTTAAATAATGTTTAGTAATTATTAATAACTAAACGTTATCTTCAGCGTATTATCTCCCGGGAACCACGATTAACCTAGCATTAGGCCATCTATCGCTGGGCGCAGCGCGCTCTCCGCGCTCTACTTCTAAAAAGCTTTGACGTATAGAAAATATTTAATGGCTAATATGTAGAGAAATTAATGTCCTACAATTTTTGATCTGGAAAAATAATCATTAAAAAATAGGAAGCGAGATATTTGACAATAACCGTTTTTTGACAATTTGGACTTATAACTTAAAGACGCCGGTGGACACGTAAATAATTCTGACTTTCGAGACAAGATTAAGGATGCCCAAATAAAGAGAATTATGCAAATTTACAGCTTATATCGCACATTCCGAGGTGAAACTCTAAATAGCCTGGGCTATATCCACAAGGTTTCCTCACGATGTCCTCCATCACCGTTAAAACGTCCGTATGTTCCTATCATTCAAAATTATTCTTAATTCAGTCATTGTGAATGCTGCATACTTGAGAATAAAAGTAATGCCATAACGCTTCTATTCTTCTATTATAGTAGTTTATATGACTGCTACATTATGGAGGCCATTAATACTCGAGAGTGGGTTTATGAAACTAGCCGAAGGCGAATTTCATAATAATATCACTCGAGAGTTTTAATGCCTAATTATGTACAGTTACATACACTAGTTTATCTACACACATATCATAAGCTCTCTTTTATGTGTTCAGGAACAGCATGTTTGACCGGCATTGTGGCTCTGCAGTTGTTTAGCTTGTTCTGTAGTACCAACTTCACGCATGCGGGCGTCGGCGTTCGAAATTTGAATGTCAGTCAGTAGCAACTTCACACACAAACTAGGAGCGGCACGCAGGCAGGCGTCGGCGTTCGAAATTTGAATGTCATAATATGTAGAAAACTACACATTATGGTCATAATGTGTAATTTTTCAGATAACAAATGAGTTTTTACCAAGTAGTTTGACATTATGCTGATCGTAACGTGCGGTTTTTGTACGCAGTAAAGAGGGTTTATGATATGTGTGTAGATAAAGACATATACGTACCTCATTTCACTAGTTTGTCCTTAAGAAAATTATAATGCATGGAATACCTATAATGCTTGATTTACACAAGCCACAAGCCTCGGAAACTCGCGTAAGCCAACACAAACACACTGTTAACAAGTTTGTCTTGCAAGTGTTTGGAATAAAATGGATTGGCTGTGGAAATGGGCTGAGTTGGGAATGGCAACAACCCGGTTAGGGGAGGGGTGGAAAAATGGCGAGAGGAAGAATCTCGGCCGCGAGGGCTCGAGGCGATTGGCGTAATAAAATGTCACTTTGATTAATTTTTCGATCGCCTTCAACACGAACTTCGGTCATGTTTGAAAGACCTGTTATTATTTCAGTATCGATGACAGGTAATGGCGGAAGTAGATATCGCTTGAGCCTTGACGCGCGGAGATCGCGCGTATTAAAATTGTATATAGATGTTTCCGGCAATCTGTATAATCCGGTATTATATATAATCCCTAGGCAATATATATAATGCCTTAAACATCTGAAATATAATTTATTTTAAACTTTGCCTAGGTATTATATATAATACCCAATGTGCAGCCGGTAATGTATGTAAAAGCGTAAAACACTGCGGTAGCTTAGGTGAAGGGTAAAGGGGGTGACCGAAGCGACGCCCCCTTTATCCTTCGTGTTAGGTTGAACATGTAATAACAACAAAAAGTACTTAGTTTTAAGTTTTTTTTGTACCCTTCACCTAAGCTACCGCAGTGTTTTGCCCTGATATTCCACCAAAATCTATTTATTTTACACATTGCCGGTGGCCAAGTACGTATTCTATATAATCCCTGGGCATTGAATATATTTCCTAGGTAGTGTATGTAATGGACATTAATATTGATAATATTTCATACATTGCCTGAACGCCCCAGGTATTATAAATATTGCCTAGGTATATATAGAATACCTGCATTATACAGATTGCCGGTAACATAGATATCAACAACGTGACACGCGCGGGATATTCCACGTGTATTCCGTACGTCGACGCCTGCGCATTCATAACCCACGGTGTGCAAAGGATAAGCATAAGGGCCGAAGATATAAAAGGGAGTCGGAGAATCTCGGTGGAATATCAAAGTTTATCTCGATTTAACTGCTAGCTATTTATCTGCCATAGGTAGTATTAAGCGCGCCGTACCTAATTTGTTTGTAAGTGTCTTAGTTAATGGGTGTCACAAAAGTATGTATAGTATATGTTTTACAAAAAATGCGTATTTTTTCAACCGCCTTCAAAAAATAGGAGTTTTTCAAATTGTCTGTTTGTTGTTTTTTTTTTGTGTTTGTTATATACCCGCTTACTCCGTCAATTATGAACGGATTTTGATTATTCTTATTTTGATTGGTTTTACTTCAGGGTTCCATACAAATTTTATCAAAATAGATTTAGCGCTTTTTGAAAAAATCAACAGATACAAAAAAATATACACAGATGACGTTTTCATTTGTGGTTCCGTGCAGCAAATGTCTTGATGAGGACTTTTCATGTACACATACTTCATTCCCATCCCGACAGGGGGGGGAAGAAATAGGGCTTGAACTTGAAGTCGTTTTTTTTAAGTTTTTAACTTCGTGAATTATTTTCAAAATAAATATGTTGATTTCAGTATAACAACATTACAAATGTAATTGAGATCTACATTACACGCTAGTTAGACAAACAAATACAGGTAGTGACTTTAAACTACATTTAATAACAATAGCATTTTAGCCATTTTTGTCTAAGGATACGGTGAGAGGCAACACGCGATTTTATTATCTCTGACAGTAACCATAACAATTTAAGTGCACTCCTACCCAGAATTTGGGCATCTAATAGCTATCCCCCTTATTGGGTCTGACTTCTGACAATCTGACTCGGGTGAAGACAATTATTCTTCGCATGATTGCATAAAATTCGTCTGTGCATCAAGTATTATATGCTATAATAATGCTAGAACTTGTTCTGAGGTTGTGTCACCCTCAAACAACCTCAAATTGCCATCTTTGCTTCAGCAAACAAAGTGTAAGAGCTGCAGTAAAACGGCAGCCCAAACAACATCCTCAGTGCATTGTCATATTAGACAGCAGTGCAGGGCGTTGTAGGCTGTCTGCATGTATCTGATCCACAGGCTGCTGGTTTAAAAGGTCTGGCAAAAAGCTCTGAATAGAGCCAGTTTGACAGCCACTATACGCCTAGCAAACCTGCAGGCCAGCATGTTGCATCGGACCCTTTCAATGTCCAAGAGCTCTATTTTTGAATCGCTCGCATGACCTTTCGTATTTTTCAGTCATTCGCCTGCAACGAGTGGTCAGCACCACTCGTTGCGCAAGTTGATTAGTAGAATAAACGTCAAATACTTAAAAGCTAATGTCAACAATTTGAAGTGTCAGAGTTTGCTGTTTGCGCGCGTTTTTTCAAATTGGAATCCAAAACGTCAAATATTTGATATTTGCGACAAATTGAACAGCCCGATTTGTTGCAGCTTAACTGAACAGATAAGTGTCATACAGCCTATATTAAGAGAGCATTTAACGTTCCGTTTCCTATGCGATATTTACCGGTTTTTACATTTTCTGCGTGCAACGGATAAAAATCAACATTTTCAAATTTATTGGCAACACCGATGACGAACGATTCAAAAATGCAGAAAATCAACATCATGCGACTTGATAGTCGAACGTGACATATGTCTCATGCGACAATTATGCCACGCCAGTGATAAAAAAATAGAGCTCCAAGTCGTCTGTAAGTCCCTCTGTGACAACGTGACCCAGGGGGGTGCTCCAAGCACTACGAAAGGAATATAAGTGTTTTACTATTCGAATCGTGATTCGGAAACTTCTCTCGCAGCAAACGCACGTAATTCCACGAAGGGGCGATGTCAATAGGCCATTACGATCTAGTTTATTTAATCTTTAATAATCCATACATCGCTAGAAACACTTAAGGAATGTTCGTCACTATGTTCGAGGCGTCTATTGATGGCCAATCTCAATCACAGAAATAAAAATACTTAATAAAATGTGACGTTATGAACGTCACATTTTATTAAGTATTGTTATTTCTGTGAGTGTTGTGGAATTAATTTAATTCATTGAATTCATTCAACAATAAATTCGAACTGCCGAGAGCTGACATAATTGATTGTTGAATGAATTCAATGAAATAAATTAATTCAATAATGTATATTGCGTCTCCTATACTCTTATGTCTACGAATACATATCATGATGATGAATGACTTTTAGATTGATTAAGACCCTGATTCTGATGACCGCTGATATTCAAAATAGCGGCAAGTGATTGGCTGAAATCAGTTTAAAACATTTGTTAACTTAACCAGCAACGCCCAAGAAACCGGCCGTTAGTTATTCAAATCAAAATTAAAGACTATTTATACTTCAAACAATTTCGAATTTATATTTCGACCAGCAAGATATCGTTAGATAATTATATAACACTTTTACTAATCAGGAAACAAAATAGAAAATACTTCAGGGTTTCAAAAATATGTTTATTTTATTTTATTACATTCTTTCATAGTAATGAGATACTTATGAGCATGAGTTTGTTGGCCTAGTTAGAACGTCCAAGCTTTTAGGTTTCTGTCACTGACTTCTATGATAAAATCATCGATCTTTTTAAAAAATCTAATATCCTTTACCAAGAAGTCAATTTCTAGTATCAATTTTTTTCGAAACCATTCAATGTACCCATTCTCAGTACCTACTTTACTGGCGAGTTCTCGTGATTGAGAATTGATCATTGGTTTTTTCTTTTCAAACATGATGAAGAGGCAACTGATGCCATTTTAATACACCACCGAAGTTACAAGCATCATGGAAGGCGATCCGGACTCGCGCAGTACTATGACAAAGATGACACAGGGCCTTTGCGGGTGTGTGGGAGGTGGGCGGGACGTCACCCCCCCCCCCCCCCCCCCCCCCCCCCCCCTGATTTCCTCTTACCCCTATGGCCGCCCTAACCTGAGGCGAACTATAGTTTTGGGACACCCACTACAAGTTATGATATTTACGAGACTAATTATTAGTTATTCAGAGTCTTTGGACATATAAATATACAGAATGGTGAAAAAGTGATTGAGAAACTCTAAACAGTGACACAAAGAGGTTGGCACTGCCTCTGTTGTTGGACGCGACTTGCATTCACAATAATAATAAAGAATGTGCTTGCGACGTAGGATTAAAAGTATCGAATTACGCAATCGCTCATGTGGATGAGCTAAAATATGAGTTAATTTTAATATTTGAAACCTCAATTAGGCGTCAAGACTATCGTTAGCTGGATCATATAGTTGGATAACTATGATTATAGGTATTTTTGAATTAAGAAGAACCGTGAAACTATTCTTCTTAATACGGGATTGCAGTGTGATTTACTTAAATCAGGTATACATACTCAAAAAAGTACCATTATTTAACCAAGCCGGTCCCTCAAAAGCGGCAAATTTTGTCTAGACATACTCGCTGACCCCAACTTATTCTTCAACTTTATTACGTTCACGTACAGACCAGTGATGGACGTGACATTACCTACAGCAAGGACAATGTATGCAGCAAGTAGGGTCCGGGCTCCGGTCATTTATTATGCAGGCACTTTATTCCTATCATCAGAGCGAATACCTACAGGAAAAGCGATGGGTGCATAAAGACAAATTGCTGCCATTGATGGCTTTATGCTCAATGAGAATCAATGCCTTATGTAATAATTTGTTAATGAATTTACGATCGATCTTGTAAAGAAACACGTTCAGGTTTCCAGTGGTACGCCTGTGTAATTGGAAAGAAACAAAACAACAAACGGGCGTTCCACCAAAAATGTTTTTTTTGTCGTGCGTTGGTCCGCGCGTATTCTTTCGTAACCAAAGTACCAGGAGCACAGAGATCACAAGCAGTTCGCTTCGGATTCCGAGCGCCGTGTGCGAGGAGTAAACTGATATGTCAGACAAGGCCAGCAAGTCTGCGAACTGGCAGCGTAGCGCAGCCGACCCTGCCCTGCCTGCCAGCGGGTGAAGACAGAAGACGACCGGCCCGGCATCGGCATTCGCTTTCGAGCGGCCTGAAGGAATGGTTGTGTGCTGCAGCTTTAATTTTCATGTTAGTTACTCATATACTCGTTTTAAGAGACACCGTGTAGTAACTTCAGTTGCGGTCAGAAATCTTAATTATCTATAACTTCAAAGTTGTGTCATTATTGGGGATGGTTTCATGATTTTCAGCTCAGTACTTAATAATACACAGTATCGGATTGTGTGCCAATCTAGTGTATTTTTATTTATTGGCGTTAAATAATTCTGTCACTGTCTCCAATATTTCTTGGATGAATTTTGCAGCTACCGATTCCAAAAATATTTTGAGCAATTATAACAGAAAACAAAACATTTCACAACACATTTAGATTCAGGTTTATAACAACTGGCTTTGCATTGTATAAGTACCTATGTAAGGAACGTCTAGAAAGATCACATGTAATTGTTCGTCAATGCAAGCTTTCTAGAAAACTGCAAATCTAAAGATATAATACTTCTAATTATATTATATAAGCTGTTCAGCACCTTAAGCAAATTAAGGTCCTTATTTCGGTCTGGTGTACCTCTCAAGTTTAATACAAAAGGGTCCGAGCGACCCTCGCTTATTCGAACCACTTGTGGCTAAGTTCGAATGCAAACACTTGAGAGCAAATAAGGACTGATGTGATTTGTAAGAGGGAACAGTAAATCGTGCCGAAAATGCAGGTTCAGGCAGGGGAAAATTGGAATTAGGACGATAGTAGTAGGTTTAATAACGAGGTACAAATATTTAAAAAAAAAATCGGTTCGGCAGCAAGTACCGTACAAGCAACTTCTCTTGAGAAGAATTCTTTTTTTTAATGTTTCGATACCTAGAAAATCATTTGCCGATCTCTGCTGCAAATGATTCTTAAGGTCTTAAAACATAAAGAAATTACGAAAGTAACTATTCCCATTTCCTAACTGATCATAACAACTTTCAATTGAAGTTAAAAATTAAAAAAAAAAACAATTTTTTAACATTACACAATAATTAATAAATTTTATCGAATTTAAAGAATTTTCACGAAAAAGATGACGTCATAGTGGGTCCGCCATTTTGAATTTTAAAAAACTGATGAAAGATTCGAAACCAGCACCCTCAAAAACCCACATCTACCCCTCAATACTTGGAATTACATACAAAATTAACGTTGCGTGTTCAAAAAAGTCAGTTTTTTACAAATAAAAAACGAACCGCTGGACCGATTTTTTCTAGACTCCTTTCAGATCTAAGTCATGACGTGGCGTATCGATTGATATGGTCATCAAAGCGATTCGGTCCAGTAGTTATTGAGAAAACGAATTCCATAATTTTGATCACGTACATACGTACGTACACACACACACACACACACACACACACACAGACATCACTCTAAAAATGATTGCAAATGATTCTCCAGGTCTTAAAACGTAAAGAAAACACAAAATTACCTATTTCAATTTTCAGACCTATTATAATAACTTCTCAAGAGAAGTTAATAACAGATATTCTTATTGGGACAGAGAAATGCAATAGGTTTTATCGAAAACATCATAAGCATTAGATAATCCCAAACAGTAATAACTTAATTATGAGGGATCACTCACACCCTACTGCATGCTTGTGATATGAGAGTTACATCATTTATGGAAAAAAATGCTGACGCCGCCGGCTGGTTGGTCCGGTGCGGGGGAGCAAATAATGTCTGGGGGAGCACAGCTCGGCAAACATTTTCAGGGAATCAGACCCTCCTATTGTAATAAGTGTTCATAACAACGGTTATTAATTAATTGTAATAAGAGGAGCAGAGGAGTACTGCTTCGGATCGACCCTTCAGTTCGTGTTATGCCTGCAAAAATTATATTAGTATTGCCTGCAAAAATCAGCATCATATATTTTATCACGTAGACTATAACTTGTAAAAGTCATACCTATTAGATGTCTGTATGAGGGTTTTACTAAATGAATACCTGGTGGTATGGTCTGGTGTGGGCAATTCATTATACTTTGGGCTCGTGGGAAACCCTATCATCACCTGCGGCGCCTGTTTCGGTGACCACATTATCTTTCACTAATTACGATCCTTATCTACATCTGATTCAAGAAAAAGGTCCTTTCCTTTTCGTTTCCCATTATCATAATAATGCGAGGGGCATAGCAACGGTAACTGCTGCTGTGGCAACGGGCACATTAGTTTAATGATGGAACGCAAACTGACTCGAAAGAGTTTTTGCCTGTCTCGTAATGTTGTCCGCATTTAGCGAAGTCCTTGCCGGAGATAGCAGTTTCACAACGCTATTGAAGTTTCTGAGATCGTGATAGTGAAGACTCGTATTTCAAACGTGAAGTGGCAATTTCATTTGGACCTTATTATGAGACCGATATGGCAGATAGTTTGATAAAGCGTCTTTTATCAGAGGATCGCTTGTTCACCGCGCAGTGTAAACTCACAGATACGTGCGTGGTTTAACTCCGTGTAACGGTATGCGATTACGAGGCTCCGCTAGACAATGCAAGTGACTCTTTGTGCGAGGCTTCCACATGACGTTTCCCCCATTCACTAGATACACTTTAATATTCGGTGCGTGCGTGTATGCGATTAAGTATGCTTTCTAAACATAGGGGAAGCATTCACATAGGGTTGTTTTTATATTCTGAAGGGTGGTGATGCACGGTACCTACAGCACTGGCGAGTACATAGCCCTAATTTGGCCCGTTGGATTGAACATGGAACGAAACAGAGTAGGCCATACATATAAGTTATATCGTAAGTTATTTTGTAACAGTCAACTTGACAGTATTATAGTGACAAAGTACAGTGATGGATGATGGTAAAACCAACTATCAGTTCATGAATAGTTGTCTAGACAATATTCAAAGATTTCTGACCCAGACTTCCAATCGAAGAAATCTCGACACGAGAAAACTTTATGGGTATGGATCTGCGATAAATCAACGTCTGCTATGGAAACTGAGAAAGCAGCGCCATTAAATAATATAAAACATATTTTTTGATAGCACGGGATACGCGGGAATGATAAAGCTATCAAGATTTCTTATAAGTTAACAAAATTCTATTACGAACATGTCCATGGATTTCTTTGTGCGACCAACAGTTTTTTATTACATTCCGATAAAGGGACCGGATAAAATTACGGTAGAGCATTGTCAGGAGATTATTTATAGAAAATTTTGTCGCTTTGTGGAGATGTTCCGAGGCGCTTTTGGAGTGAACCGTATTGTGTCTTAGTTCCCGTGACACTGTCTGCACTAAAGGTTTTATTTTTTAAATGATGACATTACAATGCTTTGACGTCTGTCTGTCTTGGGCTTCGGTTATACTTTAAAGAGTTGGTTTGGTGTAATGTTATTGGGAATGGGTAGAATCATAAATATCTTTTACAAAGCCACAAAACTTGATACCGCGTAGAGACGCAACCTACTAAAATAGCAAAAAAATATGAAGAAAGACTAGAAACTGAATTCGAAGTACCAGGGAGTAGAGTTACCTAGTATACGCTAGTGTAATCTAACAAAAAAAATGTCTGCTGATCACGGAATCATGAAAATCTTCGCCCTATAACAAAATACATATAACTTTCAAAATTCTGCTTGAAACGCCATCTAGCGAAAAGTCACTGAACTTTTTTCACAGGTACTACACCACGCTTCAAATGAAGTAGTTTTTAAAGTTTCGTGAGTTATAAATAATACCTACAGTCAAACTTATGATGAAATCTGATGGATTTCTTTAATCACTTTCCACAAGTCCTCAAACAACCATATTTTACAAGAAGTTTTTTAAAGGCACATCAAAGTTATATTTTTGCCGACTACCGGCCCGCTCAGTGCTGATTGGCCGGTGGAAGCGGTGGGGCGCATGCGTACTCCTCTCTGGAACGGTCGAAGCCGAATAGTGGCGCGTTTACTCCGAGATACCAGGGCCGCAGTACGATGTAGGAGTTACTCGCGAACAATACTAGCCTTGTTCCAATTGACACTTTATGAGGCAGACACGAAAGACTGAAGTCCAACAACTTCTTTCAGATACCATGCCGGCAGATAACAAGAACACCGTGATAAACAACAGAAATGACTCGAGAATGTGTGTGGTAAAGTGGAGATTAGCTTGAACAAATTATTTGAACCAATTTGAGTAGTTTCCCAAATTTAACACAGGCGGCGTGGTCGGTGGATGACACGGAAAAACTTTTGGGGCTGATATGCAACATATTTTACTTTAATTCGATGGATTATTGTGCTACATGTGCTTCGGGTGTTTTATTAATAAAGAGAGCATAAATTCTAATGTATATTTCTCATTATTTATTAACTAATGTTCAGCATTATGCAGAATTAGTTCGATCGAAAGATCGATTGTCACAAATCCGAGTTGTACAAAGAAAATAAAATCAAGTTATAATTGCCAATCGAACGAAATCAACCTAATGTGTCCTCCCATCATTAAGGATATGGAATTATCGATGTAAGGACGCTTTCAAAGGATACGGTAAAACGAATGCGAGCCATGGAGCCTTTCAAGCTAGGCATTACACTAGTCAGTAACTAGAATGATGAAATAGAAATGGACAGAGTTGGTAAGGCGCGGCGGTGGTAGGTGGAATAGACCCCTGAACCTGAAGAGGTGGCCAAAAGGAAATGAATGGACCGTGGATCACCTAGCAGCCAAAATGTGGATTCGATTAGAACGGGACGGCTAAGTTGACACAAAAAGGAAGAGGACCCAAAGGTTGGAAACAAGTTACTGATGATGCTAATGGATTAAATAAAACACGCGTATCTACCTAAGATCTGGATTAGAATTTTTGGGAGATTATTTTGAATATATTAGAAAAGTAAACTTCATTGAGGCCGAAGCGTATGAACGTATCACAAAATAAAATTTCAGTTCATTAGGATTCTATGTATGTCACCGTGAGATTGTCAAAATTGTAAAACAGACCGACAGGATTTAGAATTTACGTTTCTTTTGTTCTTACATGTCAACCTAACACGAAGACTATACGGGGGCTTCGCTGCGCTGGCCCCCTCTAGTCTTCACCTAAGCTATCGCAGTATTTGCCCTGGTATTTCCTTTGCAATTTAAGTTTAAACCAGTTCACAATTGAACGGTTTTATTATAAACTAACGCTTCACATCGTAAGCAGTACGGTACAATTTACAATTTATAACGAGAAAAAAAACATTATATTATAATCTAACGGTTTCGACAATCTTACGGTGAAATATACATATCCCATAGTTTGTCGTGATGTTGGCATTCTTATGAAAACGATCAGTTTTGAGAGAGTCCTATTAACTACAAGAAAGAAGGTAAAATATCTGTGCTAACACTAATAGAGTAAGTAACACTAAGTGTTAGAGGAATCAATTTAATATAAGGATATATATATTTTTAACTTTTAGGTTTACTATTTCAAAAAGTTGAACATAAACATATAAACATTTAAGTACAGGCTCATAAATTGCTTCTGGTCCCACACTAGAATACCCTGTATCGTGGGAACCAGAAACAGCGACGTCACACACATTTAAACATCCAAGACCTGGGTTTTTTTTTTACCCCCAGCCGGGTATCAAACTCGGGACCTCTCGCATGGTAGGCAGAGCCACAACCGCTGCACCACAGAGGTCGTCGAGTTATGCAGAAAATACTTTGAGCTAGCTACCGTTTTTACTATCATCATCTCAACATACTGTTTAGCTTCAATTTCCACTCTAAACGATAACACAAAATCAAAACATGAAATTTACAGACATGAATTGAGAATACAGCAAGATATTTGCATTCAACATCAGCTTAGAAATAAGTCCATTGTACAATGAAAACAATAGACCATCTGCATGTTATGGCTTGTTGGGCGTCGTGTTAATTGTGTGGGCGTATGGGTAATAATAGCAAATGGGGTGACACCGCCTTCTCAGACACAAGTTTGCAGCAAAATGAGATGTTCACATTTTCACGTTAAGTCACGTTTAGTTTTCTTGGTAAGTTAGAACAGTAACCTTATCGAGTAATTCTGAAATCTAAGATTTTTTTTTGAAAATTTTACAAAGTAAAGTCGAAATAGAGTTCGTGTGAAATAATGGTGTTGGATTGGTGAATTCTTCAAAATCTATGGGAATTCCCAGATGTCGCAGCTAATATAAGGCTGCGAAGCTAAAGTATTTAAATAGAGGATGTTGCTGATTTAACCAGACAAATTAGACTAGGACGAGTTACAAAAATGACATATTTGCATCATATCATAAGTCAATTCAACTTACCTTTGTAATCTACCTTTAGATGAGCTCACACGCAGAATAGTATAAGTAGATGTGATATAGATGCACATTAAAACACACACATAACATGATGCATAAAAAGTGTCTGTGACTAACCCAATTTTTATCAAGCAAACAAAGCAAAAATCCCCGAAGAAGAACCAAGCTACCCCTAACATGGGTTTTAATAAAAGTTTCGCGAAACTTGTTTACTTTCAATGACTTAATATAATCTCAAGCAAGGGATCTTTTCAAAAGAAGTCGGTTTCTCACTGTGCCCCTTATTTTAAACTTATGAAATTCATGTAAAGGGAGACCCTGACAATAATAAGCAAGCAGAACACGCTTCAAAAGGTACCCAAACCCCTTGCGATAATTATTCGTGAACAGCTGCTGGCAAGACGACAATACTGGGATAAAGTTTGAAGGTATATAGAAATCTTTCAAGCAATTAAATCACTTATAACTTGGTTATTAGCGTTTTCATGCGTGTTATAAAAGTTCATCCACCAAAGCCATAAATTAAGCAAGCGATGAAGTAATAACGAAGCTGACCAAACTGATATTGCATTATGAAATGCGATCCCTCATGCAGGTTTTGCTAATATCTTATCGGTATCATGTAAAATACCCAGAATGAGATACTTACATTTCTAATCCTTTTCTTGATTATACGCTCAGCGGCGTACACGCTGTCTCCCAATTCCATCTTGTGCGTCCCCAGTTTTGCTGTTCAAAGTTCAATCCAATCCAAATAAAACACTGCAATCCAATAGTGTGATCCTTTAACTGCATCCAAATTTATAGGCACTGCAATCCGGTGGGCATCTTCAGTAACACGAGTTCACTATAACATCACTTCACTGTTCGAAATTGCCGCGCGAATGCCGGGTGTCTGTTACGAAGCGAAGTGCGTCCTTCCCTCACGTGTGCCGGGCAGAAACTGTCGCAGGCAGGCAGGGGGAGGTGTCTCCCTCCCCGCGCGTCCCGCCGGTAGTCTTTCCGCTTCGTCGACAGAGAGCGCTACGAGTCCGCAAACCCGCTCGATATCTGTAATAAAAGTCATTTTTCAACCAAATGAGGAATTCCTTTAATTTCGTGGACGCCGTCAATGTTTTCGTATAATGAATGTGGTATTGAAAAATAGGCCACACATTGTTTTTATAGTTAATAACTATTACATACACTCATACAATATATATAATGTAAACATAGTAGTGATTTATGTACTGTATATGGAAATAAGATAAAGTTTACATAGTAATCAAATGAATTCGATTATCCAAAAATATCCAGATGTTGGCCGCTTAGTAACAGCAGTTATAGAATAGTGTTATTGCAGTTACAGCGCGTAGGTATAAACTGCATTTCTATACTGAGCGGGCGAGTTTCGTTTGCAGTGTCGTCCCGCGCCGCGGTGGCACGGCGCAGCGGAGCGCGGCGCGACGTTGCCGCTACGCGCCAGCTGCGAGAGAAAGACCGAGCGCCTACCCTATTATTTACGTGCGACGTTGCCAAACTGCTCGGCTACGTTGATTACGAGAACACCGCTCTTTTAGGTTACATTAATTTCCCCCGACCGAATTGTTGTTTATTAAAGATTTTTCATGGATTAGGTTTAGACTCTAAGGGAATATAAGATTATTCTTGAGGTTTAATCAACAACATACCTGTGTTAAAAACGAGCTGTCCGCAAATCCATAAAAAGAGCGACGTACATAGTCCAAAAACAGCAAAACACCGAAATCACTGTCCAAAAATGCTTTTAGAATTTCACCAAAATGAGTGGCAAAGCGACCGGCCTACAGAACGCACGTAAAGTAACTAAGGCAGCTTGGTCGGTTTTGATCGGGCCGCGTTCGTGTGTCGTCGGCTAGACGTCGGTATTTGGAGGACAGCGGGGTGAGGGAGGGTGAAGCAAGGCCGGCCGTGATTGGTGGAGGACGGCGGGCGGCGGGCGACGCGGGAGTCTGCTCCAATAGGAGCGAGCGGTGCGGCGCCCCGCCTGCTATGGATCGGCCGGAGCCAAGTGCGCTCTCCCTCGTTTTGAACCTGTTCGCTCGGTCGATTCCAAATGTGCCTGCTTTTTTTTGGCCTCGCAGCAACTCATGTAGAGAAATAAACGGACATTTTGGATTACGGTGCGGCGGCGTCTGAGTAGGGTCGCCGGATCCGGGCGCTCTCTGGCTGGCACACACGCGTTTATTTATTCTTTCGGCATTGTTGACGCCAGAGAGATATGGGTGATAAATGGTAGAATCAGCTTGCGCTGACACGATTTGTTTGATGATTTAGTAGGTATATGTGGGTAGCAACAAAGCGTGGTTTTACGTATACTCTGTTAATTCTTGGGCTGTACTCGTGGTACTTATCTAATTAGGGAGTAGGTAGGAAAATATATAGAGGATACAGCTAAATTTAATAATTATCTAAATAAGTAGATGCCATCAAAAGGTAGTGCCACAAGTCTCTACCTATGCTGCCTTCTACACCGCTGCACCCACTGTAGACATGTATTTAAACTTGTACAGAGTAGAAGAAGGTAGGTACCTACCTACATCCATATAGTCTATCTAGATATTGTTAAGACCTACGATTATTATCTAGGTATATCTAGTAGGCTACCTTGAGCCCGCCTGATGGACACTGTCAGCAAAGATAGAAGTAATGACGTAACTGCTTGGGTAACTAGTAACAAAACCATAGTATCCATGATAATAGATAGTCTCCATGTACGAAAGATCAGACCAGGCTGCATATATAAACTATCTATCTATCTATCCAGCCTCCTGCACCCACTGTGGAGTAAAAGGCTTCCTCTTCATAACGCCATTTATTGCGGTCCTGGGTCAACCTGGACCACTGTGGCCCGGCAGTTTAAGCGATGTCATCCGACCGTAGGGCGGGTAGTCTGCCTCTCTTCTACGCGCTTCCGTTGGCCACCATTCCGCCACCGCCTTGGTCCATCTGCCGTCGTCCCTCCAAGCCACGTGTCCCGCCAATCTCCACTTTAACCTTGCTATTCGCATACCCACATCTACGACCTGGTATACGTCGTCATATCTCGACGCTGGGTATGTGATCGCGAAGGGAGATTCCGAGGATAGCACCGTTGCCCTTTGTGCTACTCGGATTTTATGCATGGCTTCCTTTGTGAGCGGCCATGTCTCGGATCCATATGTGAGGTGTCAGGCATTGAGGGATTTTGGACTTTAGAACGTCTTCTAATTTACCAAAGCTGTATGCGCCTGGAGATCTCCTTCACCTGAGAATTTAAACCAAAGGATAAACTGTGTCCAAGGTAGTTCGAATCGTCCACAGTCTCTAGACGACAGTTACCCACGATATGTTAGTTTGAGGACCCATTGTCACCCCTGCTCAGCAATCGAACTTTCCCATCCTAATTTGGTTTGCTGGAAGAGATCTCTTATTAGAGATAAGCTGGCCTTTGTATACTATTTTTATGTAAGTCTTGTTGCCCATATATTAGTTGTGTGCAATAAAGAAATTATGAAATTATGAACTATGAAAATTATGACAGGTTCATCCCCAGGCCGACCCAAAATAAAGCTTTATGCAGGTCTTCGAGCATTCTCTGAAGATCCGCAAAGATCTCGGCTAGAAGGATAATTAAGGTCGTCAGCAAAGCGAAGATGTGATAAACATCGGCCGCAGATATTAATACCTTTGTCCTCCCAGTCGGGTGTCTTCAGCAGATCTTCGAGCACACCAGTAAATAACTTTGGCAAAGTTGTGCCCCTTGGCGCACACCTCGCTGGATCGGCACGAAGTCAGGGAGCCTGCATACGTACTTGGAGAGTTACATTTAGGTAGAGCTCCCGGACAATATCCACCTCTCGCTTGTCAACATTACACCGATGGAGAGAATTAAATTGTTCGACACTGTCGAATGCCTTTTCATAGTCGACAAAGGCAAAGCATATGGGCCGCTTATACTTCCAGCATCTCTCTATCAGTTGTTTGACGGTGTGAATGTGTTCCATGGTTGAGCATATACTTCGGGAGCCTGTTTGCTCTATCGGTTGGTATGCAAATAGAGTTCGGGTAAGTCTGTTGCATAAGATCTTCGCAAACAGTTAAAAGACTTGGGAGAGGAGGGTGATAGGACGATAGTTACCTAACTTACACTTATGGCCCTTTTTATGAAGGATCGTGACTATGGAATTCTCCCACGATTTCAGAGTGTTGCCTTCATACAGAACTTTATTGAAAACTATCGAAAGAGGCTTCAAAATTTCCGGAGATCCTGCTTGCAACATCTCGGCATATATTCCATCATCACTAGAGGCCTTACCACATTTCATTTGGTTTAGAGCATATTGCAGTTCACACTCCGTTAGCCGAGGCAATATATCATCTTCAAGCCGCTCGATTGGCTCTGCTCTTGGTCCGTGGATATCTGGTGATTCTGATTCCTCAATTTTTGACGCATACAGTTCCGCGTAAAACTCTTCAACAGTTTCTATAATTCTGTATCGATATGTGACTATGACTTGGTACATGGTCAGGATTCGAACCTGTAACTCCTGTGTGAGAGGCAAGCGTGAAACCCATTAGACCACGGAGCACTTTTCTTATAGTTATACTTATTGCGATCGCTATTAATATATAAATGTTGAAGTTCATTTGGAAGTTCGTTGACCATATCTGGCAAAAAGTTCATCCATGTTCTACTTCCATAAGTATTATTATATATAGGTAATGTAAACGAGGGCATATATCTAAGGTTACGTAATCTAGAAGGCCGTTATTTTTTTTCAAAAATGTCTTGTTACTAAGTTCATCGATAAGTGTTTGTGATTTTATTTTGTCACATACATCTAGAATTTTACAGTGTTGGAAAAGGTTAATTTTCTTTTTCTTATAATCAGAAATGGATTTAGTTGGAGCAATTACTTTTAAAATACTTTTTTCTATTTTATATATGTCACCGTAAGATTGTCAAAACTGTTAGATGATAAACTGACATTTTCTTTCTCGTCAGTTGGTGAACTATAGACAGATAGTAAACTGTAGCGTACTGCTTAATTATGACGCGTTAGTTGATAAACTAACGGTTAAAACCGTTAAATAGTAAACTGGTTTAAACTTTATTGCAAACGAAATACCATGGCAAACACTGTGGCAGCTTAGGTGAAGACTAAAGGGGGCGAGCGCAGAGAAGCCCCTTGTTAGGTTGACATGTAAGAACAAAAGAAACGTAAATTCTAAACCCTGTCGGTCTGGTTTACTATCTGTCGCTAGTTGATCAACTAACGGTTGTGAGTATCTTATGGTGACATATTCAAACGCGTGACACTAGGGATGAATAGCATTAAAGTAGATGACTTGTCTAACTTAAAGTTTAGCGACGTTCTAGAGTTCATAAAGCGAACAAGACTCGGGGAGGGACCGAGGGACAGCTGTAGAACTAACATAAACAAGTGCCAGAACACTGGGAATTGGGTGACACAATGGAGGAGCGATCACCCGCCTGCTTGTGGTTCAGCGGGAGTCCCATCTCATCATCATCGTCAAGATGCGTTGCTGGTCTTGTGGAAATTGTCAGTGAAAATTTCTTAGAAGCTACCGCTAGACGACTGACGGTAGAAGTTTTGCTATACAAAACATAAATAAAAACCGGTCAAGTGCGAGTCTAAATCGCGCACGAAGGGTTCCGTACCACCGTTCAATGGAAGCGATGGTGTGGAGTGAATAGTTTGGATTTTACACAGCAAAATATTGTTTACAAAGTTATTGGTGCGGTTACTTTCACACTCCATGTACGTAACCAGGTGCATCCATAAGTTTGTATGTGGTATTGTTGTATGGGAGCCCCCTTAAATATTTATTTTATCCTGTTTTTTAGTATTTGTTGTTATAGCGGCAACAGAAATACATAATCTGTGAAAATTTCAACTCTCTAGTTAGCTAGGTTCTTGAGATACAGCCTGGTAACAGACGGACGGACAGCGAAGTCTTAGTAATAGGGTCCAGTTTGGAACCCTTCGGGTACGGAACCCTAAAAAACATTTGTAAGTATATGCCCCCGTAAAAGCACGTTTTCAGTTACAACATGTTTTCACTAGCTAAAACTAGCTTTTACTAAGTGTCTTAGATAAAACTAGAATTTCCTAGTAATTTATTGATATATGTAAATGTAAAACTATGTATTGTTAAAGTAAACTGTACTATAGTGAAAATCCGTTATTAGTTAGAACGCGTTTTCACAAGTCAAAACTAGTTAGACCTTAACCTAAGTTAAAACTAGCATTTCCTAGTCATAACTAGAATTTGAAGCTGAATTAGTTGCTATAGGTCACTTTCTGTCCGAACACCAAAGTTAGGTTGTGGTAGGTCACAACTTCAAGAACAACCTGGAGCTGAGTAGAGCGGAGCGGAGCGAGGCGATCCTATGTCCTTTCACAAAACCGTATTGGTTGCTTAATTGACATTCATTTTCGACCAGCAGTAAATTCTAGTTTTAACTAAGGCACTTAGTCAAAACTAGTTTTAGCTAGTGAAAACCCGTTCTTACTGCTACATAAACAAACACTTAAATGGGGCTTCCACTGGTTTTCATTGCTATCGCCGTACTAGGATCAAGTGAAGATTATCAATTGTCGGGCACAGCCGTTCCGTCAGTACATTGAGAACTCGAATTACTGCTAGAAGTCTTGCTAACACTGGAAGTGGTAGGTAGAAGACACTGGAATTACCTATTTGTAAACTTTTTATATGGCAACAAACATTTCTAAACTGTAAAAATCCAATACAAGTGAACTCACACTTTTCCGAGCCGAACGAACGAAACGAAACCAAGAATTTAGGAACTAGAATATCACGAGGCCACAATCCAGTACATCGTGTGGTCATTTTTTTATTTATTATTTGTTCTAAGCACCCATTCTTTTTTCAATTTCTAGGCATGGCATTCTCCAACGTTAGTACGCGAAGAATGCATGCAGAGCAGAGAAATTCAAAACTATAGCAACAACTAACCAATGCGGAAGAATTAAACCACAGGCTACTGGTAGACCGCAATGAAAATTAGTTTGAAATAAAACGCTTGAAAGCCAAGAACTCATAGCTATAAGCGATAGTGTGTCTACTTTGCGAGAAACAAACGAGGAGTCGCAAAATGAGATTCAACGATTAGAAAAACTAGTGGAATCATTTGACACCCTGCGCACTGGCCTTGCTTCTCCTTGTGACCGTAGTGAATTCCTCCAATACCAACTCAATGAGGCAAACTTGAAATTGACTGATACGAGCATAGAAAAAGAAAACAACGAATCTTGCCACATTACCTCTCTCCAACAAGAACTAGAAGTACTATCCGTCAAACCATGCAGACAAGCAGTAGAAAAATTAAAAAGTATTTTAAATTAAATAAATTCATGAAGAAAACTCGAGGGAATAAACTAAAATAAACACTGAAACGGCAACCAAACAGAGCAACAAGTATCTGCTTATACTGCTTACGAGCTTCGGGATTAAAATTTAGGTTTATAGTCAGATCTCCAAGATGCCTGAGTAGAAATCCATCATCTAAGTGACCTGTTGGGAAACGAACTCCAATGTTATGCCAAAGAACAGAGTGAGTTAGTTGAACTCAGAGCCGCGACGTCTGAGTCAGTTCATCTACAACGCCAGAACGCGGAATTGTTAGGCTTTCTTATTGAGGACGAGAAGGATGAGACCAGCATGGGAATGAGCCCATATCACAAACTCTGGTCTTGACCCCCCTCAACGTGAGTGCCGCAGCGTCCACCGCTGTCCCGGTCAAGAAACAGCAACGGGGAGGCACCTCGCAGCTCAACAGCACGAGCGCTGCGCGAATTATTTCCAAAAAATTCTGACATCGATGTTATTTGTATTACAGTGCACTGGTTAAAGGAAAATATGATGTCTTTTAACATAAATAATTACAAAGTTATCAGTCATTACAATAGAAATACTGCTGATAGAGGTGGTTCTTTAATCTTAGTAAAAATAATATTAAGGAAAGATATTCTTGCACTTATTGTTGAAAGACAAATAGAGGTCCTGTCTTGTGTTGAGTTAGACAGCCATATTATTGATTGTGTCTACAGACCTTCGAGGGATGAAAAAGGTCATGGCAATTTCGAAATATTTGAGAAAATTATGGAGGAAACCCTGACTAAACTATGTAGTAACAAAAAAAAGTTTGTGGTGATCTTAATATCGATTTGCTTTTTTTTACATAGTTTATTCTGTGTCTCACTGCTGGGCAAAAGCCTCCCTTGATCGTACCCACAAATTCCTATCTGCCGTCATGCCGACCCAGTCTGACTGAAACCTATCCAGGTCGTCCCTCCATCCTTCATCTCCTTCTGAGCCTTATAATAACTTTATTCAAATAATTTAATTTATGTCATGTATTAATTCTTGTCGGCTCTAGAAAGCCGACGAGAATTACATTTACGAGCCAAACTTGCTTAGATAACGTTTTTTTGTGACTGTGCATTCACAAGTTAAAATGTAATTAACTGCTTACCCTCCGATCACAGTAGTAAAACAGTTTCATTCCCAATTGCTAGTAAGGATATGACTGCTCCATCATTTTATAGGCCTATTACATCCCATAAACTAGAGACGTATACAAAAAAACTTAGATATAAATTTGCCAGTACCGGATTTTACTCAACAGAACCCTAACAAAATCTATTCAGACCTCTTCAACATTATTCAAATGGCATTCAATTCTTTGGCTCTCTTAAAAATAAACATGATTGAAATCAATGTTATTATTAGTTAGATATAATACCCCCAGTTCCCGAAAGAGTTGTCAAATGTAACCAGCGATTAATCGATCATTAATTCAAAATAACGGCATGTGATTGGCTGAAATGCGTTTAACAAGTTGTCACAGGTAATTTTCCTTTCAGAAACCGGGCGTTAATGTGTTTAATTAAAATCCATTCAGTAGTTTTTGCGTAAAAGAGTAACAAGCATCCATACACACATACTCACAAACTTTCACGTTTATAATATTAGTAGCAGTAGACTTATACATCGTTTTCTGTAAGGGAACATCATATTTTTGTCAGCCACGCTTACTTATCCCTAACCAAGTAACCACCGACTGCTGCGGCGGACCGCCGCGTGTGGGTAGCAGGTTCGACGCCCGATCGTTATCTCGCTTCGCCCTCACCATCCTGCCTCGTCCGTTAATGGCGATGGTGAATTAATGACCTAAGCCCACTTTAACGACTTTGGAGTAAAAACATTTCTTGGAACCGACTTGCATACCTAGGTAAAATTAGAGCCGGTAGCAAATACTTGAAGCGAGGTTTGTCTGTGATTTGATTGCTGAAGATCGGCTACTATTAAAAGGAGTTTCATGGGACAGGGAACTTGTGTAAGGGTTCGAAGTCTTGAGAGACTGGTCGATTATTTAGTTGGTAAGAATTGTATACTTTTGACTTTCAACTACTGCATACTTTTAACTCTAGAACTCCGAGAGCAATTTGAGATCACTACGATTACGTATCTTAGCCCAGGAGACTATCAACATACCAACCACCAGTGATCGTTTGAGCCCCGAATGTAAAACCGAAAAATGCTTCACAGTATGTAGGTACAACGATTTTGTGTGTGGTCGAAATTTAGCACAGTTTTTGCTTATTAGCGAATAGCCGAAACAACAAATCAGATTGGCATTAACCTCTCAAGACCGAGGGTAGTTAGGAGGAGTCGCGATTTTGAACCTTATGCCATCGTAATTAAATGTAAAAGCTATAGGGAAAAGTGGGGTTAGCTAACGCCGGTGGTATTCAAGAGGTTAAACCTGCTGGAGGTTGTGGTGGTGTAGGATAACGTCCAATAAAATTAAATATGATATCATTCATTAGTTTCTGGAAGAAAGGATAGATTTTCCTGAACTTAACCTACTTTAAAATCGCGAAATGACAGATCATGGGAAAGACATCGTATCGGCTAAACATGACCTCTGTGGCATAGTCAATGAGGTTTTGCCTCAACAGGAGAGGGTCCCGGGTTGGGATCCTGGCCGGAGAGGAAGAAAATGTATTTCCAGAGGACGTTTATATGTTTGTGACATCATCGCCGTTTTTGGTTACCATGTTACAAGAGTATCCGTGTAGCCGAAGCAGTGTATGTGCTTGTATATACATTTTATCGCATATTTAGTGTTGAGGCGTGTGGAGGCATTGTGAGTCCAGTGTGGTCTTCATAGGCCAAATAAAAAAACAACATCAACAAAACAAAGCGTATCGTAGGCTCAGGGATACACAGAAGACCACACGTGAGCTTTTACATAAAAAAGTAAAATAAAAAGTAAAAACAAGTCATTGACAGAAGGGTTTCCCTGTCTTCCAAATTAGGGTAACCTGGGTCTTGGGAGACAATAGATGACTTGTACTATTATGTATTCCGTGAAGAGAGGCTGACGCTGTGTACTCCTTGCGAAGGAAAACCTGCAATTTGATCTTGTATTGTTAGAATATTCGATATTCTCTGTTATGAAGGGGACCATTTAAACGACAAAACAAACCAGCATTTATATGCAGGCACATAAATTGCTTCTGACCCCACACTAGGGTCAGGTATAGGTGTTATGGGAACCAGAAACAGCGCCATCAGTCACATATACATATCCAAGGCTTGTTTTTATTTTTATTTTATCCCCAGCCGGGGATCGAACCCGGGGCCTCTCGCATGGAAGGTAGAGCCAATACCGCGGTGCCACAGAGGTCGTCAAACTCAGCTCAAATTTGGCTCAGAACAGAACAGAGATCCCGCAGTCAGTGTGAATAATGGCTAATACTACTTTTATAATTCCTTTGTTTAAGTCCTACTGTCAAACATGCTCCACATGCAGCCTATGGGTCAGTTATAAGCTGAAGTCTTGCGTGTTCAACCAATAGAACAACATCTTCAGAATGTGTATGGGGCTGCTCCGATTCTGTAGTGCATCGACAATGTTCGCAGAAGCGCGCACAGACGACTACTCTGCAATCATGCGAAAATGCATTGCATCCATTGTCGACGGAACCTGGAGCAATACTAACCCTAGTCTCAGGGTGATCGCGTGGAGGTTTGATTGCCCAATGTTACGACATTGGACAGTCAAACTTACCTACAAACAAATAAACAAATAAAATGAAATTGAATTAATTAATTAATTTAATAAATAAGTTTATAATACTACTACTAACAAAATTGATCTTTTGCCCATTGATTGTCCATTGATTGCCCAATGTTACAACATTGGACAGTCAAGCTTACCTCGAGAAACAAATAAACAAATCAAATTAAATTGAATTAATTAATTAATTTCATAAATATGTAGGTACTAATATTAGTTTGTAATACTACTACTAACAAAAATGATCTTTGTTATCTGAATAAAATAAAATAAAATAAGATGATACTTCATCGACGCAACGATCAGAGATAAATATAGAGTTAGAGAAACTTTATCTAGTGGCTCTGTGAGCTGTAGACCTCGCGAGTCTGTTGGTGGAAAGAACTTCTAACATACCATCTTATGAATGCACCTGGTTACGTACATGGAGTATGAAAGTAGCCGCAATAATAATTTTGTAAACTACATTTTGCGGTCTAAAATTCTTTTTTTTTATTGCCTCTATCCTAAAATTATATAACCCTGTCTCCACAAATCAATACACACTTACGGCCTTACTTATAAAAAAGAAAATTCACTGTTTAGCTTAAGCAGAGTTTTTCACACGTCGATTAAATGTCAAATGTCAAAGCAAGCCAAAACACTGAATTAACTAAACAGTGAATTTACTTTTTTATAAGGCCGCTAATTTTTTGAAATTTGTGAAGCCGTTTGGGCTGTAGCTGTTATTTTTACATTTTCAACCCCACATCTCCGCCATTTTGAAAAAAAAAAAAAAACCTGAGGCGCCCAAAAAATTTAATTCTTACACACACAATTTCACGAAGTCGGTTGAGAAATAAGAGAGTCAGTTGAGAAATGAGAACATAAATCCGGACAAAAATCCAGACGTTCGAAAGCAATCAATTTCTACTAAAGCTGAAACGAGACGCTTCACTCGCTCGGTCAATAATTATATTATCCCTTCTTTATCTAAGACCGGAGATTTAGGTATCTTATCTAGTAATGTATAAGAAGTACAGTTGAATTGAAAAGCACGCCTAATAACCAACCAATTATACAATTAAAACCATGTGATTTACTAAGAATACCTCGTCATCATCTATAGTTACAGCAAGCAAGCATAATGGGACCGCCTAAGTCATAAAAACATTACGGATCGTTTCCAACAAAAACCAACTTGTCTGTAGGTATACATGGCCGGAGTCTGCCAATCGAAAAAAAAACATGGGACATCATTGTAAATAAAACTCTCGTTTCCACAAAGCCGAGGGTCAGAGAAACTGAAAAACCCTGGCCGTTGAAGATTTCCGTTAAAAGGATTCGAAAAATAAACAAAAAAGCGCTGAACAGAATCGCTTTGGCAAACGACCCTTTTAAGCAAAACTCGCTGCTCGCTGCTTTGATCCGAATTCCGGGCACGAAATTCGAGGCAAAAAGGACGCTGGATATCCCGTTGAGCCCTTCATATCCAAAAGCATTGCGCAGCTGCAGGGGAGGTAAGTCCGTACGTAAAGGTATTAGGGATGTTTATCGCTCGGGGTTGTGCCGGGCCCTTTTTAATAACGATTCCGGCTTACATAAAGGGGCTGCCGGGATCCGACCAAACTGCGCGTCACGTAATGACGGCGTCACAATAGCAGTTCTGGGAATGAGTTTGCTTTATAAAAAATTGCGAAAATTCCGTGCAAATGTTCGACTTTGTAAGGATGGACGTAGTTTCCATTTCACAATGCAGACCTTGGTGACGGGATATTGCGCTCTACATTTGGTTTGGTTTGGTTGGACTTCATAGGATTGCTGGTTATGTTGAAAAACGCACAGGGAATCTAATGCTTGACAAACAAAATCACATCTATGGAATCTATAGTTTTTGTAAACTCTCTAAAACGAGCCACCATTTTCCAGAAAATTGCACTTTAAAAACTACTTTACTAACCTTTCGCTTGATCGTCATTAGTACAATAGTTTACTTGAAAAATCCAAATAGATTTAAAATATTCAAATAATGGGATTTAACTGACTGTAAACCTTTATAAACAAAAAAAGATTTCTCCACATCGGTTCATAATAATAACAATAATTTCAAGGTAGCAAGCAGTTATTTTTTGAACACGATTAAAATTTACCTCTTTTGCGTGATGCGGGTTTTCTTTTCTAACCTGTAAATATTTCCGCCATTGCTGATACGAGGTATACGCTGCAGTATCTGTTTTTAGGGAAAAGACGCGCTGCCAGAAGGAGGAAGACGCGGTACAGCAACATCAGATAATGGACCGGAATGGCCAGCGTAGAACAGCTTAAATAGCCACTTGGGGAAAACCAGGGAGGTCAAAGTCAAAGTCAAAGTACTCTATTACTGTAGATATTTTCATATACTTACTTAGCAAACGTAATTTTTTGCCTCTTCTCTACATTGGACCACTGTGGGAGAAGGAGGGCGTATAAACTCCCACAGATTGATTTTTGGATCTCTTTTAACAGAACAAAACCATTGACTTTGACATTCTTATTATATTTTTTGTACTGGAAATTGACAGTTCATTGTTTACATTTCTGGCCTCAAATTAAAAATTCCACTTTAGATATGGATGTCTGTCTTCGCGGATATGAACGAGAAAGAAACCGAATCGTAGACGAAGCTGAGAGCGGATTTCCAAATCTAAGGTCTGATTTGTAGCGACAGCTAACTGAACAGGAAACTGTAATAAGTAATTAAATAAAAATCGAAGTCCACAACCTTGTCAACTTGGTTTGTAAATCGAAAAGAGAATGAGGATGAGGGGTGACAAACCAACGGCTAAAAGTGGTGCCTATTTTTTTCGGCCATCAACCAAACCATGTAAAATCGATCCTAGACTTTGTAACAAACAAAACATAGTATGAAATGTATACCCCAAAAATGAGTGCTAATTTTTTTAAACTAAACAACCTAAAACTTTTTCAACTTCAGTATGGAGTAAGTCCTGCACTAACCAAAATGATACGCGAAAAGTTAAAAAAAAACGTAGTATACTTAGGAAAACGTAGAATCCCCGTGGTCTCTTGGAGTTTGCATTGGTTCGTTCTCGTGTACAGATCAAAATTAAAGAATATTATAGAATAAAGCACATATACCATAGATTTACTCTAATGACATAGGTATAGGCTTCATGCGTGAGTATTTTTTGCTGTAAATTATTGTAATTAATTAATTCGTTCATCAATTGAAGACCTCTCTGGCGCTGCCCACCACGCGACAGGTCCTGGGTTCGATACCCGGTTGTGGTTACAGAAAAAAAAAACCGGTCTTGGATGTTTATATGTGTGTGCCGTCGCTGTTTATAGTTCCCACGTCACAGGATATCCTAGTGTGAGGCCAGAAGCAATGTATATGCCTGTGTGCAAATGTTTATGTTTATGTTTAATTTCCTTTTTTGAAATCAGTATATTGTGCGAAACTATTCACCTCTTCTTTCGTGAATAACTGAATAATAGGGTAAGCAGGAGTAAACGAAAGGTATGCGAGTCGTTATGGCAGAGGTGACTGTACTTACAAAAATCCTGTAACGATCGCTTTTCTCTCCGGAAGGCTACTTATCTTGCTTTCTCTAGCGGAATATTTTGCAGGTTTCACGAATTGATCAATTTGATTGCTTCTAATAACACTACATATCAAACACAAAGATAATACCTATTTGTTATTTTGACACATTCTGACACATTCAACCATGAAGGTTTTATCTGAATAGAAGGTAGGTAGTCCACCATAGAGATTAATTAACTATCGGCCGTGATGGTACTGGAAAATCACATTATTGCCTATATTGTAGGTATCTTTTCATAAGTCTGTGACACTCTCTCAACTCTCAACTCTTGATGAGAATACATCACTGACAATATCAGCTCGTGTACTTTATGCCTACATAGTCGGTAACTCAACAGACATCAAAAATGTTGGGAGAAGAGAACCGTATGTTGTTCTAATCAAATCAGTTTAATAGCGCCACTTGTTCATAATTTTCACCCTTTTAACATCCGTTCGTAACTCAACTCATTCTCTGGGTATCAAATATTGGGTGCTTACCATCGAGGTAAGCAATCGTAGATGGTGCTTACCTATGAAATTGGCGAATATTTCTTCCAGATTCAGGAGTTCATAATTCGAGTAATTCAATAGCTGTTTCCAGTTTTTTTATTGTTTTAAAATTAATTTCAATATTTTACATCTACTTATTAAATTTTCTTTTAATTTTAAGTTTGATAACTAAAATGTTATCTTCAAAATCAGTGCCTCCTAAATGTCATCCATTTTCATGATAATATTCGTAATATTTTTTTACAGATGACATTTTTCAAAAATTCATACAAACAAAGTTTATAAAATTAGGATCTGTCACAACTAAAAAAAATACAAAAATGTTTGTACTGAAAATTGAGTTAACTTCAATTTCTCCATACAAAACGCCAATGTCATATGTAAGGACCTAATATATCAAATATTAGCCAAAACATGCCAACCTCCATGCATGCTGGCCGAAAATAATTAAATTACATCGGCGGGCCGGGAATGTGCGAAGGAAGAGATAAAAACCTCCCCGGTTTGGGAACGCGCTGGCTTTTTTAATAAAATTACGCGGGAACCGGCGGGGAGAGGGGCAAGCAGCGGGGGTGAGGAGGAGTGGGATGGGTGAAGGGAGCGAGGGGAAGCAGGAAATTGAAAACCTTGCGGCAACTTACGGCTTCACATCCACCCCACGCTTTGTCTCGCGTCGCGTTGTATGGAAATTCAGTGGCGTGTGGACTGCACAAGTATGATAGAAGGTTATTAATTAATTGAGCCCGAAGTTATGTTTGGCAATTAAATCTTTCCGACTTATTTTCAGACTCAAATCGACCGAAGATTGTGGTAAAGTGACATACGTATTCCTGGTCACACAAACTGCGTCGATTTTGCTGGGCTGTATGGAGTTAGTTAAAAATGGGGAAGTACTACGACCGTTCTAAACGCACAGTTCTAAACAGAAATCAAGGTACAGTTGAAACTTTAACACTTTAGAAAAGACGACTTCAATTAAACCCTACCAACAATTTAAGCAATAACAATTTAATCGTATCCCAACCTATTAAATACCATGAATTGAGTCGTTCCGGCGTCAATCTGTAGTTTTCACCATCAGTTCCACTTCACCAAGTTATGCTTTCCGAGAACTACAGCTACCAAATGCACGTGATGTGAGAAATACCCTAATCGCAAAGGTTTATAAAAACAATACCTTGGACACTATTTATACACATTGATCTCTAACCCCAAACTAGGATTCCCTGTATCTTGGGTACTAGACAACGATACACATACTTATACAGATAAATATTATACTTAGATAGATAAACAACCATGACTAGGGTACAAACTCCGTTCTCATCAAACAAATATTTGCCCCCACCGGGACTCGAACCCGGGACCCTTGGCTTCGTGGGCAGGGTGACTGCCGACTCGGCCATTCGGGTCGTCACTCGGCTAATCGGGTCGTTTGCATTTATTATTTGAAGAGTTCCCTGGATTTCTTCATCTCCATCAGGTCCTGACCTGACCGACGACGTTGATAAAATTACAGCACTGAGCAGTTCTGGTAGCCATATATGGTATTCATCATAAGTTCCACTTAAGAAAGTTATTCTCCTCCTCGGAGTGAATACACGAGTTTCTTTGAAAAATATAATAATGGCATATGTCTGCCGATAATATTTGAAGAGTTTGCCCATCACCCATCATCAGATTCTGACTTGATGTTAAAAGGACCAATCAGAAGGGAAACCCTCTCGAACAAAACAATAATTTTCCAAATCGATTGAAGAAATCGCTGAAGACACATAAAAATACAAAAAAAAAGTCCCGACGAATTGAGAACCTCCCTCCTTTTTAGAAGTCGGTTATAAATGTTAACTAAAATAAAGAACTAACTTTCGGATTTTAAGATAAGAGTGACATATGACGGTTATCTGAAGGTTTATTGAAGTTAGTTTGCATAAAAAAGCATTTTCGCTATCAGGTTTTTGTTGTAAAATCCTAGATTTCATATTTTTTAATTATCATACTATTAAAATTATGTTTATAGGTTTGAATGGAAACTATATAGATAATTAGTGCATAATTACCTTCAATTCATAAAATAATGCATTAAACCTAATGAAGAATCAAGAATCAAATGTTTTTATTACTGTTATTTTTTTGCCTCTTCTCTATATTGAACCACTGTGGGAGTAGACTGTAATTACTCGACCAACAACCAATTGGGTCGATGACATAACCAATATCGCGGGGAAAACCTGGGGTTGATTGGTTAAGGGCTGGATAATTTGGCACAAAAAGAAGGAGGCTTTATACCCAGTAGTAGGGTGAATCAAGCTGACGATGACATTCAGCATGCGGTAGTCGAGAAAGAGCACACTGTGCCAGCACTGCTCGACTTCAGCAGTTAAAGACTGCGTCGGTTTCGGAATTCTCGTTGAAATACTGAAGTCCCTGAATATATCCCCCATCTGTGTGAATTGGTTCGAATCTTGCCTGGTCGCCAGCAACGTATTGAGTCGGAGGTAACATCAAAGAAGTGGTGTGGCTTCTTTTCGGGGGTCTCTCAGGGTGGTATTCTCGCCCCTCTTCTTTTCTCTGTTTTCATTTATACAAATTAACCTTATTTTTTCTCCTATCTTTCTTTTCTAAATATATTTATGTCAATATAATCTTGTTTAGTTGTAGTATAATATATAATCTATTCAAATTGATATCATGTATTTATTAAACAAATTAGTAAGTATTTAATAATTTTACTTATATAACGTTGTGCAGAATATGTCTCCAGAAATCTCGTTTTATAGATAACTTCGGATTTGTACACGTATTTTCCATTTTCATCTTCTGTTATTTGTACAATAATGTATAAAGTAAGAGTATGCAACAGCCTTAAGAAGTGGTCCATCAAACCCCTCAGCGACCACCATCATCAGCAATCAGCCCACATTCACCCACTGCTGGGTACATCCCTCCTTACCGCCATCTACTCCGGTCCTGAACATCACGGACGAGCAAGTGGACAGTTATTTTAATACGAACTCCAAAGTACACAT
Organism: Argyresthia goedartella; assembly: GCA_949825045.1. Classification (NCBI taxonomy): domain Eukaryota; kingdom Metazoa; phylum Arthropoda; class Insecta; order Lepidoptera; family Argyresthiidae; genus Argyresthia; species Argyresthia goedartella. Next base: position 11,372,824 of record OX463820.1, on the reverse strand, counting down.
GGAAAGTCATTCATGAATTCCGATCCAAATGTTTCCTAAACATTTCGCCGGCAAACGGCAACATTTTCCCCACAGCAAGTCAAAACAGCACGCTTTCTCTCCGTCCATCAACAAACTATGACGCGTCGGCTATTCACGATCTGCTGCAACGGTGAAACCCACCACAAGCCTCGGCGATAAAGTTTATTTTGTGGTGGAGCGTCGGTTTGTGCACTAGCGAAACATTTGCCATTGTGTTGAGCAAGTTATTACCGTAATGGCTAGTTGAGGTTTTCATTTGGGCTGGTCCAAGTTGTACGTTTGCGAAGTTTAATGCTTTGTAGAGCCAGTTGTTGAGAAGGTATTTTGACTGCCATGGTTTCTATTTTTTCTGTAAATTCAGTAAATACTATAGTAGTTTATGTATGCTACATAATGGACGGCATTAAAACTCAAGAGTGGGTTTATGAAACCAGCCGAAGGCAAGTTTCATAATAATATCACTCGAGAGTTTTAATGCCTAATTATGTACAATTACATACACTAGTTTATCTACACACGCATAAGCTCTCTTTGATGTGTTCAGGAACAGCATGTTCGATCGGCATTGTGGCATTGATCATTGCTCTGCAATTGTTGCTTGAATGTCATAATTTGACAAATTTCGATACATTATGGTCATAATTTATCAATATTCAGATAAGAAATGAGTTTTTACCAAGAAGTTTATCATTATGCTGGTCGTAACGTGCGGTTTTTGGACACAGTAATGAGTGTTTCTGATAAGTGTGTAGATAAATACTATTTAGACTCGGTTTCAAAATCATTTGTATAGTAGAGTTTCCATGCTTCGATGGTTAAGTATTTAACTTTATTGCACAAAACTTTTTACTGGATACCCGCACAATATTTAGTTTCCAAACATTGATTTTTTTTTTTTTCGAAATTCAAAACGTCAAAATCATCTTGGATGTTATCCCCGTATTATTCTCGTAAAACAAGACAGTAGAATCATTATAAATCAAATAACTCAACTCGATTTTCTTTCAATACTCACATACAAACTTATGATCGCACCTGTTTACATGGAGTATGAAAGTAGTCTCTCCAATTACACTGTAAACAACATTATACGATCTAAAATTCAACATTTAATAACATTTCACTAAAGCCTATGACACTCTTACAACTGAGACCCCATATATTAAAATCCTTCGAGCCGTTTATGCTGGCGTGTTGAAAAAATGGTCATACATACATATAAACATACATACCGCTCCTTCTGGTATAGATGGGTAATAATGAGGCCCGGAAGCAAACGGACACTCAAAGTCATGCTGTCCTTCGCTCAGGAAATGATGTCAGTATGACATTTAAGCGGCATTTTAATTGAGCAGCAGTGTGCGCATTCGGGCAAGAGCTTCCATCCGCCGTGCCCGCTCATGACTTACGCCATTGATGGTGTATTTGAACAAGGCAAGACAATGGCGCCGTGAGTGGAGACACAGGGGTCGCCCATCCATCATTGTTGTGGCCATTCAGATGTCATTTCACCCGAACAACCAACCCCGATTGCTTGATGGTATTGGGGTTTCCTGACTTCGAATGACTATGATGAGACCTTCATATGTCTACAGCTACGGCGACGGGCTAGCCTCCTGTCACGCAGAACGGAGAATTGTATGAGTATGAGTAGCTAAATTTGCGTGCCTTTGCCACCCCGTACGGGAAAAGGCGTGACGCTGTGCTGTTGTTATGCCTGTGTAGATAGATTGGCTAGGTATGTCCAGATACAGTTATCAGTCAGTTTAAATTTCAATCACTTAAATATTGGTCAGTTAAAAACTAAACTTTCAGAAAAAGAGGCGATAAACTTATAAGAGAAAAATATGTTCAAATCAAATCAAAATTTCTTTATTACTGTAGATATTTACATGTATGTATTTAGCAAATGTCTTTTTTTGCCTCTTCTCTACACTGGACCACTGTGGAAGAGAAGGGCGTATAGAATCTCCCACAGCTCTTCTCCACAGATTCCGCCATTGGGTTAGTGAACTCACCCAAAAAAATGTAATGACGGATCTAAGTGATGTAACAACATCCTATGGAAATAAATGATTTTTGATTTTGATTTTGATTTTGACAGATTGATTTTTAGATGTCTCTCAATAACGATAGCTGTCTCGTACTTAAATATGGGTATAGCAACAAGATAAAAGGCAAGCGGAATGACAAGATAACCCTCCCCAACCACTTTCACTACAAAGTTGAATAGTCTGAAATCAATAATGCAAAAATAAGTGGAACAGTACAAAAACAAAACAATGAAAGTAAAATTACGACGGCGACATAACAGTTAAAAAAAACCCTTTCACAGCGATACTATTGCAAATTCGAAAGTACTAATCTTTTTAAAATATAACAATAGCCCGTTTAGGACTAAAATGGCGAACAAAACATGTCTTGGCCATATGTTGTCCATCTGGTGGCACGAGTCTTGGCGCGAGCGTGCTTATTAGTGGCGCAAGTAGTCTGACAAATACTGTCTTTTCCAGCAATTTTCTATGCGCCACTGCGCAAAGTATTTCTATCAGTTCCTTTCCCTTAGCAAGTAATAAAAGGGGGCGGAATAACGGATGTAGCGTGTTGTGAACATTTAATCTGATGTTAGTTAGCTTGTTGGACTGTAGTCCCGGGAAGGGAGAAATGTCTAATTGCAAGAAGGATAAGGTTGTGATGGGGGTCGATCTCGGATTGTCATATAATAAGCTGGAAACTTGCCTAAACTCTTTATTTGGGCATCCTTAATGATGTCCCAAAAGTTACAGTATGGCACGTGTCAGTGTATTAAGTTATTCAAGGTCAAAAGGGTCCTATATATATAATAATAATAATACCCTGGACACTATTTACACACATTGATCTAGCCCCAAACTAGGATTCCCTGTATCTTGGGTATTAGACAACGATAGACATACTTATATAGATAAATATTATACTTAGATAGATAAGCAACCATGACTAGGGTACATACATCTGTTCTCATCAAACAAATATTTGCCCCCACCGGAACTCGAACCAGGGACCCCTGGCTCCGTAGGCAGGGTCACTGCCGACTCGGCCATTCGGGTCGTCAAACGTCGTCATGAAACGGGTTTTCGCAAATATCTCCCTTTGTATGGTTTAATTTAAATTATTCATAATATTCTGAATATGGTCTCAAAAGTCACAATAAAAGGTTTTTGGAAAATATCGCGCTTCATACGGTTTTAATAATGATTGCATCTTCATAACAATTGTAACAGCTTAAAGCTGAATAACTTGAGACGCGGGTACGTGATTTATTGTGACTTTTGAGTTTGAGACAGTATCTAGAATGTAATGCCCTACGGTCAAAGAATGCTGGATTCCCTACAAAAGGTATTGAGCCCGCGTTCTTTTTACGTGACGGGACTGTATCATAAACGGATTCTGGAAATGAAGATCATCCGCGTATTTTTCAGTATGAACCAACCTAAGCCGCGTACCGCTGCCTACTTGATCCCGCGATTAATAAACAATCTACCTACAGATATTAGAAACACATTATCATCCTTAAACATAAAACATAAACTTAAAAAATACTTCTCTCCTTCCAATCCCTAACTCCACATCAATAGTTGTGTAAACATGCAAATAACTTACTTTATCTTTATACTTTATTGCACAAAAAAAGAAGATACAGATACATCAAAATGGAAACTAGGTGTACAAAGGCGAGCTTATCTCTAAAAAGAGATTTCTTCCAGCAAACCTAATATGGACAGAATACATGAAATAACGGGTAGACCTATGTGCACAACGTTAAAAATATTAAAATAATAAACGAATTACTAATATGTACATAAATAATATCAATACAAATAGACAAAATTATACTACATATATATCAAAGCAATAAACCTACATAAATCTAGTATGGAAGAGAAAGATAGTGTTCTTTTAAGGAGTTTTAAAAATAGAAAGTGACGGGCTGTCTCTGATGGCGCTAGGAAGTTTGTTCCAGAGCCTGATAGCTCGTAGTCTGAACCCATGTTCATATGCGGCTGTATTGTGTTGCGGAGTTATAAGCAGTGATCGAGCGTGAGATCTCCGAGGCCTATCCGAGGACAAAAATTCAAAACGATCTCGTAAGAAGACAGGATAGCGAGGATTAAATAAGATGTTATAGAGGCAGATGAGGATATGAGAATCCCGACGAAGACGGATCCCTATCCGTCTTTCATTCATTCGATCCCTAGCCACTTTAACTCCCTGCGATACTCCGAGACGTGGTCATACTTGCGCAGGCCGAAGACAAACCGAATCCCGAGGTTTTGAAGTCGCTCGAGTTTGTTCAGTTCAACTTACCTACCAGAACATGATTTGTCAAGTGTACTAATTAATTTAAGAAAATATCATGTATGATAGCGTAAACTAGGACCCACACACAAACCCATATGGTTTTCGTGGACCTTTTTAAGATGTTATATTATTCTTCAGTGTATAGTTAATAAAAAAAAAAGAAAAAAGAAGAGAGATTTTATATTTTAGATAAGTACTTATCTAAAATTAACAAGGTTATGAATAAACCTACGAATACTTCAATCGCACAAGAGTATCAATCACGAAAGATCATCATGTGCCTACCTTCAGAGATGCCACGCAATATAATAAATACTTGTATAACATATAATAAAATTTACAGACAGGAGCATACGTACATATCTTGTGTAGGGCCAGAAGATATGTACATACCTTCTGGCCCCACACCAGGATACCCTGTGTCGTGATAACCAGAACAACGACGTCACATAACATGACAACATCCAAGACCTGGGAGATTGTTTATTTTTTCGTCATCCCCGGCCGGGATGAAACAAATGACGAAGATGGCCTCACACTTATCTTAAAAATTCATGATCAGTTGAAATTACTTGAAATTCAGAAAGGTGTCGCGGCTTACCGAAAAATCTTTAAGAAAAGTTCCAGACACCGCTCTGATCGTAAGTCCAATAAACAGCTTGTTGATTTGTAAAGGGACCCCCGACTCAAGGGGGGAGTCACCAACACGACACTGACACTGAAATGGAGTTTTCTTTTAATTATGGCCACAATCGCAGCGCTTCGCCACTCCGCCACCGCACGCATCGTGCACCGGCTGTGGGTGTCCGCAAGTTGCGGTTATTTCAGGAATTTTTATTTAAAAACAATACCTAAACTATCGTCCCTGAGCCGGGCGTCACTTTAAAATAAAACTCAATACGAGCGAGGGAGTGTCAGCTATTTAATCACTTTGTTAAGAAGCAACTGTACGATAGGACATGACAAAATCTCGTGCAAATTGCTAAAAGACTAAAGACATCTGTATAGATATATAAGAAGAGTTGGGGTGGCTACCGATTCGTCGTCGCCGAGACTCTCACATTCTTTATTATCTGTTCAATGTCTTGAAAAATCCGAGCTACTCCAACTACCTTCGAGACCGTTTTGAGTATCTCTTTTCGTGAGATCGGCACCGGAGATCTCACACTGTCTCACTTTTAGCCTCTCCGCGGCATAACAATGCTGCGTATAAACACTCTTTCAGGTTGCAGGCGGTCCGACTTTGGAACGCACTTCCTTGCACTATAAGAGACAGTCCCACTCTTTTCTCTTTTAGGAAAAGTATTAAAAAGCTCTACCTCTGCCTTTCTTAAAAGTTATTGTATGTATTTATATGTAAAGTGTATGTGGTATATTTCGGTACTAATTTAGTAGTTACTGTCTTTATTTTATAAGTATTTAATTTATTCCTTGGCATTTTATTTATACTAGTTATTGTGCGCTGCCTATCTACCTTTTACAATAATATTTCCTTTATTGTCTTGGTTTTCTGGAAGAAATCTCTTTTTAGAGATAAGCTCGCCTTTGTACATACATTTTCTTTTATGTAACTTGTAAAATATTTGTGTGCAATAAAGAATTATGAAATATATCTGAAATTTATTAGTTTTATTCAGATCACTTCACCTAGACTTTTAACAACTTGTAAATGGGCAATGTTTCGACGTTTTGTCTCGCTCTGGTTTTTCATTATGAATCAGTACCTACTGTTTCTTGCACTTTTCCTGATAGTTCTATCTATCAATACTGATTGTGGAAATGACCTGCCCCCTTATTCAGTAACTAACATCGACCGAAGATTGTGGAAAAGTGTCAGTTGTTCCATACACTAAGGGCGACTTGCACCAGACTTTTGACAGCCGCTAAATTCAGTTTAAACAACTTCAGTTCAACACGTGTTCACCAAGTTACGTATTCAACCACGGCGGGGTTGTTGCCTGTCAGTCGTTCGCACTTAAGAAAGCCGTCTTGTATATACGTTGTGTTAACCTGTCCAATCGCGTATGAACACCTAGTATGGACTTGCATTAAATTTTAATTTACCTACCGTTTACTCGCGCGTGAACACCTAGTGTGGACTTGGAATAATATTTATATTTATTTTTATAAATTAATTACTACCACCCACTATTCTTTGTTATTACTGGCAATACCGACCGGAAATAGAGGATAAACGTACCTTCTCTCTGGTATCCCACATTGTTCGACTGACTGAGTAAATGAAAAATACTAAATAATCGGTAATGTGGCTGGCCGCCATGTCAATTTGGCTGTTTATAGCCTTTTTTATGGCTATTGAGAGGGTTAAACTGTATTTATCGGCAGTCAAGTCTTGGTGCAAGTCGGTCTAAATTTCAATAAGACAAAAACTGAGTTGATTAGCCGTGGATTGTGGAGGGGCCTGATCATGACCTCTCACTTGCCAAGCTTAGGCGAATCTTCATAGATATCAGGAGATTTTTATCGATTGTTGAAGGTAACTTTTACTGAACCTTTTTCTTTAGGGAATCGGCAAATTACCTACAGAAAGGGCAATTTAGAGCTTGCCTACCTCGATGGGTACTTGGCCACCGATGGGCAAACTGGTTGTTTGTCGATGCAGGGCAGGATTCCAGCGAGCCGTTAACGAGGTGCGCATACGCACGGTGTCTTTGCTCTGCGCCGGCGCCGCTGCTTCGGAGAATTTCGGAAAGTGTCCGCTGTGGATTAGATAGGTGCATTCTTTATGTCCTGTCGCACAAGCTGCTGCTTAAGCAGTTACTTAAGTAAAGTTCAACATAAATGTATACATACTGGTGCCTGCCGTTATGAGAGATCACGCCAACATGACTTCGAGTATCATCGTCATCAGCAGTCTGCTTAGAGAATCCATTCTTGAGTACATTATTCAAGCACGTACACGAGGAGGCCTACAGGCCTTGCCATGCCATTCGTCTCGGTGTATCTGTCCCTTTAGTGATCACCTAAATTATTATGCTTACCAATTAACTTAATTTTTACCATAATTGCTTAAAAATATTGTCCAACCGCCAAACATTGGATATCTAAAGTTGACCCGTGTCGTCATGTAATTGTCCTTTAGCAGTCATTGTGTACCGGAATTACGCTCCTGTGCGGTTGAGTTCCGTCCATACTTTGAGTTGTTTTTGAGTTTCAGCCTAGAACAGGAAGATACTTTTGCTCCCGGTTTCTGAAACTCAATTAATAACGGGCTGTTACATTTCCAGGACCAAAACGGCTTAAAACGTTACCTCAAGAAGTCACGACTGAGCCACACAGTTGCCTGATCTCGAGCGGATAATTTGGAGATATGATAGTTAAAACCTTCGTCCTGAGTGTATTTTCTTAAAGATAATACTGGCTTGCGGTTAAGTTAGGCGAGGAAAGTTCACAAGTCTAATTCTGAGGTCGCTTATGGTTTTGCTTATCCTACCCCCAGTTTCTTAATGAGTGGGCAAATGTAACAGGCGATTATTCTAAGAGTAATTCAATATAGCAGTACGTGATTGGCTGAAATGAGTTTTAAATCAAATTAACAGTGTTATTTATAAAGATTCAATTTCTCTAAAAGACTCACAATATGGAGTTAAAGCAGTCTTACAACCCGTTCTCTCAAAGTTGTGATTTATATAATAAAATCTGAATTTTAGGTTCGTTTACACCTTTTACAACTCAAAGTAGCTCAGACCCTTATATAACAGTTCGAAAAGCCCATTTTAGATAATATCACACATTATATTCTCTTTGGTGTACACCAAATGCCAAAAGCAAATATCAGTCAGTTGTCAATGTATGAATAGCAAAGAGTTTCGTTAATCTGAAAATTTATGTTGATTGTTTTTTTTTTGTTGGAACACAGAGTAAATTGACACAGACACAGTTTCTTTTTTATTGAGTTAACGGTTTTGGATTCTCTTCCTTCTGCCGACATACACAGACCCTAAAAGAATAAATGAACTTACAACAGTGTTTTTGTTAAAACTGACTTGCTGCACTTTTATAAATCACAAAAACATAAAACGCTCATTAAGGTTTAAAGAGGATTTTGCTGAAACAGGTCTACAAACATAAATGAGTTATTTTTTATAGGTAAGACTGTAAGTTATCAAAACTAATTTTAAACCGGGCATAACGCCCGTAAATAAACTATCTCAAGCGCGGGAAAATTACATATTTGATATGGCGAATGCACCATTGTGACACAGCTAAGACATCTCTCAGAGCTGAGAGCGGACCTTTGGGAGGTTAGGAGGAATTATTTTTGAGGAAGTGAAATGTCACGAAAAGAATTGAGTTTTATTAAAGAATACTGTTGTGTCTGGTCAGTCCACTGCCTAATATTCGTTAAAAATATAGAATAACTCTGAACGTTCTTCATTTGGCAGTTTCTACCTCTACTTCTTAGCTTACCCAATTGGTACCATACTGGACGCGACACTGAATTTGATAGCCTACTTAAAAGTTAATCCTTAAAAGGTTCCACATATACCGACGACTCTACATTTAGCTAAGCCTTTGAGCAAAGGAGGATCATGTTTTGTTAAATTTATGATTACCTACCTAATATTGATTAATTGAGCAATTCTGTATATTATAAACTCACCACCCATACCAAAGTCCTCGTGTACAGTTCCTGCGTTTTGAGTAAGTTCCTGTATGGTGGTGAAACATGGATGACATGACATGGATACAGCAAACAGGAACGCCGACTCAACGACTTTCCCATGCGCTGCCTGCGAGTTATTATAGGAGTCACATGGGAGGACACAATGATGAACGAGGAAGTCCTACACATCACTCACACTGGTAAAATCAACGCCACTATAAAACAGAGAAGATTGCAATGGCTGGGGTACGTACAAAGACAAGATGCTGACAGACTACCCCGTAGAGTGATGCTCGGCTAAATAGCTGACGCAAGAAGACCTGTGGGCACCCAATGCGCAGGTCTAAGGACACAGGCAAGCGCCTCATGGAAGACTTCAAAATCAAACCAAGAAACTGGGAACTGGGATGGACACATCTGCTACGCCAGTGTAGAACACACGACCATCAGTGGCTGGAAAAACTAAGGAGAAAACGCCTAGAGTAATTTACATATACTATAGATACATTAGCAATTCTAAAAATTGTGGCTATTCGTCACAACTTAATTAGATACCTACAAAAAGAAACGTCTCCAACTTGGCAATAACTAAAACGACCTAAAAGCGACCTTAATAACGCCTTTCATGTCAAGCCGTGTGATTTACATCTCGGTCCATAAATTATAACTGCTATTATAATCCCAAGCCCACGTCACCAAGCGACAGAACGTCTCAATAAACCTGCTATTCACATTTGACCCTTCAGTTAAAACGCCGGGACCAAGCCGAAATAAAAATAAAAACGAATACCCCTCAGCCACTTCAATGTGCCTGGCCGCACGTACGACTCACGCACACTAATACAAGCGACGTTGATAACCTCATTCAAGCGTATCAAACAATATTATTTGTTCGAGACCACGCACTCACACTACCCCAATCCTTCTAACCGTACGACACTCAACACACGCAGGCTATGAATACGCTTGCCGTTGCATTTGTGTGTGTGTGTGGCTTCGAATTTCAAACGCCGCTCTCTACTTCGTGGTTCTATAATTCGTTCCCAGAGGCGGCCTTAAATTGGAGCCACGCAAGCGCAGTGAGCGAGGTAGAGCTTGTTTTCGAGTAGAGTATTTTTAGAGTTGATGCGTTGTTTTTGTTCGCGCTACTGTGGTGCCCCGCTCTGTGAGTTGCCGCTGTTTCGATGTAAATAACATTCACAGTTTACTGCGTTACGCTACTCTAAATGAACTATTATTTTAAGTGATAATCTATTTTACTGCGATGCACTCTTCCTACAGATTCTTCTTATAATAGCGGAAAAATCTCCAAGATCTCCAAATCGCGTTTTCTGAAACACGGAATGTTTTTCAGAAAACAAGGAATGTCCGATAATCCTACAGCTTAACGAGTCATCTGTGACACGTTAAGCTGTAGTTCCCGGCTACTATCGCTACCTGGTAGTTGTAGTCGTAAAACCCCAAAACCCCTTTTATCAACCCGCACTGAGCCAGCTTGGAGTAAGGCTCGATCTTACTCGTATCTGGGTAAAGGCCTGTGCCTCTCGGTGCGGACGGTAATGGGCTACATTTTTTATAGACGCAATTGGACATTAATTGAACCATGATAAAAGAGAGAAATTCCATGCATCCTAGGACCATGCTATGAAATGCGTTAAATAAAGACGCAGCTTATCAAAAATACTGCAATATTTTACCGAAATACTGTAAGCAGTTCGTATTAAAACCATCCTATAAATACTTACTACCTACATATTCGGGGTAAAGCCGTAACACACAGTTTTACAGTTTATGGTGTTGTCTAATTTTAGCAATTAGAACCGGCAGTGATCGTAACATAAGGAGCTAAAGTACATAAAGGAAAGGAGACTAATAAAAAAAAGTTCCATCGACAAAAAACCCGGCATTCTCACGGTTTCTGGCGTTGACTTGACCTGGATTGCCCAGATTTTAGTTTTACAGTGTTGGACTTTTCTCTCCAAAGTTCTACAACCATTTTCATAAGCGACGAAGTTCATCAAGAATCAACGCCAGAAACCGTGGGGACTGTTTACCTGTCCATCGCGATTCTGCCCACCCCGAGCCGTTTTGGGCAGTTTTAGTGTTCGGTTAAGTGAGTGCTGGGACCGCCATGGTTTACATTTGAACGATGTTATTTTTAAGAAATAAATACCCAAGGGTCGCACTATGATATTAAACATATTTCCTGTAGATGGCTTTCTTACTTTTTTAGCGATTGTATAAAATACGAAGTTCCTTTTGGGACAGCCAGTATTTGCCTATTCCTATCACTTGTTATCATTCTGGACATTTTTTGCTATTCAGTGATCTGTGGTAAGTACGAGGTACGGTCTCACATTACCGTTAGCGTGCCAAAAGTACTCTCAGCTTGACTATCGTAGTTTACATTGGTTCATTCCCAAACCAAAGTTCAAATTTTTAAAGCCGGCTTCGCCAGAATATGCACACTCGCGTTATTTCGTAGGTACTAACAGAGGTTCAATTATATTATTGCATTTAAAATGGTGTGATAGACAATACAAAATACGAAATACATAATAATCGTGCACTTTCCACCACCTCCTAGAATGACCGCAAGCGACCTCTCGTGGCCAGGACGCGTCTTCTGAAAACCCCGTGGGGTACAACGCTGGGCCGCGTTGTGTGTGCTCCACGGGCTCTTCAGAATTCCGAACCGCTTGAAGACCCAGAGCGCTACAGCGCGACGCTGCATTGTACCACACGGAATTTTTAGCGCTGACATTGACAATTCATCGTCTGTATAGCCCGTGGGGTACAACGCGTGCGACCCATGCACTAGGAGTGAGAGAAAGCGGATTGGCGTACCAAGCGCGTGCGGTGCGACGCTGATAAAAACTGGTTTAGCGAAAAGACAAAAACAAAGTTTGTACGTAATTGCTGGTCGAAAATAAATTCCAAATAAGCAACCTATACGATTCTGTAAAACTACATAGGGCCGCCAAGCTCCGCTCCCCTCCGCTAGGCTCTAGGTAGTACATAAATTTTTGACCTAACATAACGTAACTTTAGTAGTAGACCAGTAGCAACCTATTGGCTCTAAATTTTAGTATAAACTAGGCGCGGTGAAGAAGGGGGCAGGGAAAAAAACAAGAAACTACATATTTTTTGGCCGTATTTTGAACAAACTTGATCAAAAAGAAGTATACATTTTGAATTACTAAAATTAAGAAATACATAGGGGCATTGAAGCGCTCCAATTTTTTTGCTACAAGTTAATTCACGAATAGCCAGAGCGATACAACGCCGCAGGCGCTGTACCCCACGGTCTATTCAGACGATAAATTGTCAATGTGAGCGCTGGAAACCCCGTGTGGTACAACGCAGCGTCGCGCTGTAGGGCTCTGGCTTTTCGAGCTGTTTGAAATTCTGAAAGGCCTGTGGGGCTCAACGCGGCTCATCGTTGTACCCCACGGACTTTTCAGAAGAGGTGGATTTATAGCATCCAGTATGGCCGCCATCTGTGTGGGAATATTCTTTGTAGATGGGTTTCTAGACACAAAATCTTGAGTAACACCACTTTTTATAAGTTCTAGGATGCGAGGAATTAAATCATTTCGAGATTTTTTAAGAAGACCTATATCAAATTTCAAAGATTTGATACAAAGTGCACGATTCTTGTGAATTTCCTTTAGGCTATTAGTTGTAAAGTATTCACTTCTCTATTGTTTTGGTAGGTGAGGTAACAAAATTGTGCTGCCAGCTCGCCGGAAATCCATTTATGGCAGCTAACCTGCTCAATTTGATATATCTACATCTTGTTCTAGCAAGTCAGCATTATATTAAATATATGGGCAAGTCAGTTGCAATGGTCTCTATATGGTCTGTCTCCAAATGGTATTCGGATAATGTACTCACCGATATGGCTGTTGCTAACAATATTTATTCGGAACTGGGCGTCCATAAATAGACCGTAAGGCGTTTTTGACGATTTTCTGCCGCAAATCTCATATAATTATCAAAAGATAAATTAAGGCGTAGTATAAAGATTGATTAGATCGTAGTCTAGAATCACAGTGGTGAAATTTAACAATACATTCAATTGGGAACTACTGGTTAGATTTGCTGAGACGTGAGATTTGGCTATGAAGTCCAGTTGGCTACTCTGCTGGAGCAGAAAATGAACATGCCCCAGGTACCGTCCAAGCGTATACATATGTTCCTACCTATTCCTAGAATAAAGACAAATCGACTAAAAAAACATTTAATCAGATTTTTATTTTGATTATTAGAATAAAAATATGGTTATACTCCTTCTCACGAATTTCGATAAATATAAAACAGTAAGGCAGGTTAATACCAGAACTCTGTTCCAGCCACGTTAAGGATAAACATGCGCAGGCGTTGTGATAAAATAACATAAGGACAACCATCAATTGACAAATAGGCTTGCTCATATTCTTTTCGGGGGATAAAACCAAAAGCGCAAAACACCAACTCTATGCAAAGAACTTCGATATACCAGCAAGCTCAAGGGTACTCAGGACGGAGTTTAATGATGTCTAGGTGTAGAAGTGGGCCTGGGTTCCCATGTTTCCTATCAGGTTGATGGAGAAAATAATGTGTATGATCAAAATAGCACTTTGATCTTAATAGTTGTGTTTACTAGTCTTGCTTCTATTCACAGGGAACTTACGTACAATTTTACACGCAGATCTTGATTCCATGATTCTACTTGACTAACGCTGTTTTCTCTCACTAACAGCTGTTAATTCTAGTATTTTTTGCAAAAGGATGGTGATTATTGTCATCTACGCGAATGCAAAATCATGGCGATATCCTTTTATCAGGTCTTACTGTGAATGTGTTTTACGTATGGCGTTAGAGCGCGCAGGTAGCTCCACTAATGCATGAAAGTTAGGCTGACAAGTGGGCCAATCTCTCGGAATGTGAGATAGTGAGCTGGAAACTTGCTTAAACCCTATATTGGGGCCTCCTTGGTGTTGTCTCAAAGTTACATTAAATCACGTGTCCGTGTCACACATTATTCAAGCTCAAGTTAACAAAAAATGTTTTTGGCAAATATCTCGCTTACCATGGTTTCAATGATGACGGAATCTTCATAAAAAATTATAGGGCATAAACACGCGGAACGATAGGCTTCGAGATATTTGCCAAAAACCGATTTGTTACTTTCAAGCTTGAGCTTGAATAATGTGAGACGCGGACACGTTATTTATTGTGACTTTTAAGACAATATTTAAAATGTTATGCTCTACTATTGTTATAAAGATGCCATCATCATTGAACCCATAGGAAGAGAGATATTTGTGAAAAGCCGGTTTTTTACATGTTTGATCTTGAATAACTTAAGATGCCGACACGTGATTTATTGGTACTTTTGGGACAACCTTAAGGATGCCCAAATAAAGGGTTTATGAAAGTTTCCAGCTTATTTTCTCACATTCCGAGGTGAAACTCTAAATAGCCTGCCATCTTTTGAGATTGCTAAGATGGTAGCGTCTAAACTAAACATAGCAAACAAAAAACCTGTAACTGAATGCGATTGTGTTTTTCACAAGATATTTTAAGAGAGAATTTCTATCAGCGACAAAGATGTTTTTCTAACCCTCCTTCTCCGAGCAATGGTGGATCAGCATCAGTCTTCTGATAATTACATACTCAGGACTCTATATTTGCTGCCGTATTCTGGAGAGTACTTAGTTTTAGGTGCTCCTTATTACTTTATCTGTAGCAATATACTTTTTAGATGTTGAAACTTCCAACATCTCTATGACGTGTTGACTAGTGACTACCCTCAAACGAAGGTGTTTCTTGAGTGCAATGGCGAGGCAGATGTATTCGACGGTACGAACTATGTCTGCCAACCAAATACGAATAGACAATCGTCTCCTTATCGCATCATGATCACGATGGCCCCGTTCCCATTGAATTTCAACGAGCCGAGTTCACGTCGGCTCATCTGCATCCGACATTTAAATTTGTAATCAGATTTGCGAGGCCCTTTCGCGTTCATCCATCATTCATAACATGAACTCGGTGCCTATTAATCTCGGCCCAGGCCCTTTGACGGTGCCTTCCTCTAATCAATTAAATTTTGAGGGCAAAAAGAAGACGCTCTCTTGGCTCGCCAGTAACCGCTCATTATTTCTTCTCACACGTTTTTTTTATTGCGGCAACATTATACGTGGGTGTGGTTGTAATTTCCTTTCACCGATGTAAGGGCACACACGCGATCGCTAAACTTGCCAGAGCATTCTCAACTCTATTAAATTACCCCCTAGATTTGAATTTAGGTCAGCTGGAGAGCTCCTGATGAGAAGATGCCTGATAAAATATTAAGGTTGCCGTCCCTTTTTGCCGTGCAGGGTGTCTCTGTCTGGCGCGCTCGGCTAGTTGTTCCGTGGATGTTTTTACTCGCGCCGGGGGGCAAACTGTTAGTTGTTTTGGCGGCAAAACGCTTCGGGGACGGCGTAACTCAATAACGCGAACGTTGCGAGGGTCGGCGGAGCATGTTTTATTTACGGCATCCGAATCGGATTTTATGTGGGTTTTCCGCAGCATAGACCGTGTGCCTGTTTTTGTATGACGCCGCAAATATTAGGACGGCATATTGCGTGACATGCGTTCCTAATATTGTTTCTATTGTGGAAAAAGACGTCTTTGAAAAGAGAGATATGGCATTATCCAGTGTGCACCTGGCGCTGTTTGATACAAATTTTGTAGCTAGTGATTTGAAGAATTATCATCTTTATCTTCCACCTTTCGATTCACACGTTTCAATAGAGTAAGCCCCCGGTTGACTGCAGTAATGGCTCTATTTTACTACACAACATTATTATGGTGATAAGATATTAAATATTGACTGGCCATAAAGCAAATATGTCATAGGTAAGAATAGGTACATTAAACCACCGACAATGGGTACCGATCGTGACCTGAATACAAATTAGCTGTCGGAATGCCTAGGGAATGCGATCGAGGTTCGCTAGACCAAAACTCAGACTGCCTATCCCGCATCCACATTAATTAGATATTCACAGCAAGTTTCATACCAGGACGTTTGTAATATCCAAAACTACAAGCAGGTTATCGCATGGTGGAAATAGTTAAAGATGTCGCATTCCGAGGATTCGTATATTGTCGGGATGTGAGCAGTTAAGCACACAATACCCAAACAAAAAACGCGTCAGAATTACTAGACCTTGTATACTAGGGCGTTGGGTTAACGAAAACAAATGATCTACTTTGATCCTTCGAGCGCGATTCTTTATTAAAACCGTACAAAATCCCGGGCGTAAGCGTTCCGTGCATTACCCCAATTTAGCTTCGCAATTAGAGATGCCGGTCTCTGGGGGAGGCTCCCGCTCCCCCCTGCTTAGGGGGGTGGGGTGTTGGGGAGTGTCCCCCACTGAGCAGAGGGTGGCTTTCTCGAGCGTATTCGCTGCGGGAAAATGATATTGGAATAGTCTGGCTTTTAGTGTGATTGCCTGTTTTATTGAGTTTGGGTGTGATGGTAGTTTAGGGCCGTTGTTTCAATGCACTGTAGGGTTGCGTGTTTATGGTTATGTTTTAGAAATGTTTTACTAAGACCCTTTGCTATGTAAAATATTTCTAATACAGAATTTTGCGATTATTACCTAACTTCAATTTTGATTAAGAACTACGCTATCCTTCTAGATGCGAACAGGTAGTCAAGGTCCCTCCTAAGTAATCAAAGAATCCGGACAAGAGTCATATACAATTGTAATCTGTACTCTGTACACACACATTTTTCGCTCGCCCTAAGAGATAGCAACCGATAATGGTTTTGCCATTTTCCAATATCGACATTTTCATGCGCATGACAATCACCATCTTGTAACTTCTTCTGGTGTTTGTAGTTACCGTTTTTATTCCGTGCGTCATAATGACCACGAATCGCACTGCAATAGAGTAACAACCCGTCGTGACTGTACCTACCTATATAATTTGCGAACATTACGAGAGCGGTACTTTACGGTATATGGAGACAGATAACAGTATTACGGCTACACATTCACGATCCGTTTTAGACTCTATACCAACAATTATAAGAGCCACTTATCTTATGAGAGTTTCTGTCGCACGCATGAAATGTCGCAGTAATGTGCCATATAAAACACTGGACAAAAGAACGTGTTCACAACACAATAGACTTGTTGTTATGAGAAATGTTGTTGAAAATGCTGAATGGGTCATCGTCACCGCATCATCATTTAGTCTGACAGCTGATAAGCTGACGTATAATTTTCTAGTAGATCATAAGGTATGTGTACTGTGATACAGGTGATTATGTTAATAATACACGCTGTTTTAGTAAGGTCTATGTTAGCGACGTTCAACGGAGAAATTCGCGAGGGGAACAATGGTCCACGATGGAAATAAAAAACTTAACGAATGTAACTTGTTGGAATTTGACATGAAACTATCATATCCGTTGGAAACCTTAACATAGCCATAGCCATAGCCATGGTATGTCCTGATTTTTCTTAGCAAAGGGAGCAGAAAAGAAAATCTGATCAAACCGTTATTGGAAATATCTGAAGGCGGTCGACCACGGCGACTTTTTGCAAAGATCGTGGCTACGATACAGTCGCACGCAACCCACCGCAATACAGTTCTGATATAGTCACGATGCTGTCGCAGGAAACGTGTTGCGCGACTTGACCCCCAGAGTGAGAGGGACGGAATCGGGGAAAAATTACGAAAATCGGTTTTAGATTAATACAAAATTATTCCATGACAGGTAATTAGGTAATTGAGGTATTGTCAAAACCCACCTACTTAAATGAATATTTTTGAAGTCTGTGTGCTATTCCAATTTTTCAGAAAATCAAAAAAAGTGTAAATTTAGACCTCATTTCAAAAACTATTTCTATCGAGCGAAATTCCGTTTTCCAATCGCGTTTTTGATGAAACCAAATCTAGAAAAAGATCCCGGAATTTTAATACTTATTTATTTATTTAACTTGGGACTTCCTTTGAACAGCAGAGAAATAACTTAAAAAGTGACGATTTTGTCGATATATCACCTTAAGGCAACCTTAAAGGAAATTGTAAAATGAAGCCCCATTTAACATTTCCAGAAAAAAATATGTTATGAAGACATCCCTTTCCTTCAATCGTAGTATTTGACAACATCACAATGGAGCTACATAAAATAATGATTTTTACCTAAAACTGGGAGAGACTGAGAAGCACGGGAAATGCAATCGTATACGTTCTGTTTGTGATAATATCTGGTATCCACTAAACAACTACTGGCTCTACATACGTGCACACGAGTGCCAACTATATTTTTTTTTTAAATCTAGTCAACTTTTTTTTTAATAATTTGTATCTCAATTCGGGCTGCGGCAAATAGACTTTTAACTTGCCTTTCCTTAGGGATAAAGACGGAAAAAAAAATTGAAATAATTTTGCTTTTATTTTATACAGATTTATAACTAATCTAATATTTTTTAATGATGACTTTGTATTTTACTATGGGAACCTTATCTGAAATAAACGCTTATTATAATTATTACAACGTATCTCTTGGGATCTAAAATGAAGATTGTTAGGGCCATATAAAAAAAAAAAACTACTGTTCAAAACTTGTTTAAAAACAAAAACGTATGGGATTTGACGTTTGTTTTGAGGCTAAATGCGGTTATTTTTTTTGTGGTAACACGGATATAATTCTTGCGTCAAAAATATCTTTGAACATAGTGAAAAAATTGTAAACAGACGCCTATTGAAATACCTTCTGACATTTGTCAGAAGGTATTTCAATAGGCGTCTGCTTATCTCGGAGAGGCAGTATTGTCTCCGGTCCACGGAGGACGCAGTGACACAACTTCTTTAAAACGTGAGTACATCACTCGATGGCGGAAAGGCTTGTGTTGTCATTTTCCTGGATTTGGCCAAAGCTTTTGATATCGTGTCGCCGACCAAACTGCTAATTAAAATAGAACGGCTTGAGGTTCGAGGTACTCCTCTGACCGGGTTCGACAGCTACATTCGAAACCGTGCCCATCGCGTAAAAATAGACGAACACATTAGTAGCCCGAGTCCAATCTCATTCGGAGTACCACAGGGCAGCATCCTCAGTCTAACGCTCTTCATCATCTATATTGAGGAGCTGACTAGAGTTTTCCAAGATAAAAATAACGCTGACATACTATGCTACGCTGACGACACGGCCCTGATTATAAGCTCACAACTAAGACAGGGAGCTGATAGGGTTGTTTTAATATTAATTTACACTGCACTCTGCCAGTCGCTACTATCATATATATGCATCACGGTATGGGGAGGCGCTTCCCAATCTGTCCTGATTGTGGAACTAGCTCGACGATCGATGCTCAAAGTAATGGGAAAGCAGCCTTTTAGACACCCCACCAACGGCATTTATCAGGACTGGAAGGTGCTGTCGGTTCGGCAACTCTATAATACTTAGGATGACTCTGGTGCATTTATAAGATTACTGCTAACTCAGACTAATACCACACTTGTGAATATACGGGTCTATATAGAGTCCCCACGCCTATTATAATAATAATACCCAGGGTACCCAAAGTCAATCTACGGGATAATAATAAATCTTTATTTCAGGTAACAAAACCCATATCTATACATACCTTAAAACTAAAGATACATAATTTACATATTACAAAAAGAAACTATAGTCCACAATGCCTTCACTAAACGCTTCAGTTTCTTCGCTTGTCCTTCTATCTACAACAAAGTTTGCAAACACTGTGACATAAGATCTACCACAGCTCGGGAAGCTGAAACCGCAATCCAAAAGTGGCTTGTTTTGCTAAATTATGTATGACGAAAGAGAAAATTTGCTAATTATAATTGGATGACCTTCGCTGAGAAAAGTGGGTGTGCTGTGCTTGCATATTTATTTATTCACCGTATTTATCTTATTATTTTTTATTTTTAATACTCTATTTAAGGCCCTGATATATATACATTTAAACTTATCTTAACATAATAAGAAACCATGTAAATCAACAAACCGGGAACCACGATACAGGTTAGACCTAGTATGGAACCCAGTAGTAATTTGTAATTTTAATTACGTTTTGATAACAAACATTTTTATAATATTTTTATATAATAGAAATTATAGAAATAAAAAAATGGTTTTTGATAAAGAGATAAAAAACATAATTTTCTGCCGTAGCGACTGACGTAACAACAGCCATGTTGCAGTGTGAGCTGTTATGAACTTTATTTTAATATGGTTGTGTCCTAAACTTTAACCACCATCTATCGAAATGCACTAATTTTACTGATTTTACATGAGCCTTAAATGGCAATAAGTAGGACACACCTGTCGCAAAAACTACGAAAGATGGTGCTCTAAAGTACTGTTAAATGAGAAATATCAGAAGATCTGCGGCACGAGGGTAAGATGACATTAAACGTTCAAGCCAACGTGACGGAGAAAATGGCCGCAGTTCGCACGAATTGGTGGTTGGGGAAGCATATGTCCAGCAGTGGACAATGCTTAAGAAGAAGAGAATAAGAAGCTGTCGAAGGTCGTATGTCCCCGCTATTTTTTTTTTGTTGAAGGGGAAAAAAATGGAATTACCCCTGTCCAGGAGTCAGACCTCCCTGCTATGTCCGGGTCCCTACACATTGAGCGGGCATCAGCTCGTGTGGTATACGAACTAAAAACAACCCCTTTGTTGTGTTATGTTGTATGACAGTTATCGATAAAACCGATATAACTGTGAGCCGTGGACATGTCCTCGCTCTCGTAATACGAATCTGTATTGCACCTACCACTGCAGAAATATGAGTACAGACGCGATGCTGAATCGATGCAGTCGCGCACGCCTTGCCGGCCAGAAACCGGAGGGAAGGCCGAGCGGCGGGGTGCTCAGTCAAATTAATTATTGACTAGTCAAAGAATGATTCCTATTCATTATAGGGCTCTTATTCGTGGGGTCTGAGCTGGGCTGACTTCTCCATAGCTTTTGTCCATGCATGGCTGAGGAGGCAGGAGAACAAGGTAAGCTATGGTCTGGTCATGTGCAGCTCCCACATTTCGTTTTCAGGGTTCGCCATCCTTAATGTAATCTAACTGCCATACCATAAACCCCTCATTTCCATTCCATTGGAGATTAATGCGATACGGCTTAGCATAGCGATAGTACTGCTACTGCGAAGCGAATCATACATGGAACGGTCGGTAACCATGGCAACCATCGGCGACCGCTACCATATAAGCTAAACGACAGTAATTTCGAACGTAATAAGTATTATTGCACGTAATAAGTAAGTATCGCTAACCGAATCACGAGCGAGTGGGAAACATGAGTCAATAACCGCTATTGGCATGCTAGCCCGAAAAGGCCTACCTATAGTTAGTTATACCATACAAGCAGAATACCTTTTAGGCCTAGGTCAGTTCACAACTGGTTGATCTTACGATATATGACCAGAGATCATGCAATTGTTGCATAATTTTATACTTATTTCGTAAAACGCAATTAAATTTCAAGGTGCTCTTAATATAGAACAGCATAATAAACTACGATTGCGAGTTTTTACGATTAGCAATTCATAAAATTAGATTGGACGAACACATATTACATTTAAATTGTGTTTTAATTAAGTATTTAAATACATATTTAAAGGCGTAACAACCAGCATTAACATCGAGGCAGATACGATATATAAATATATAGGTTATTTTTGTGTAGCAAAAATAATATTTATTTATAATAATACTTAATGACCTCATTGTATGTACTTACATTAAACTTAGCTTACGAAATATTCTATTACCAACTATTATAGTGTAAAAAAATTAACTAAAAGTTTTACTGTAAAACTATAACATAAATGAAGTGGAAAATGTTACCTATGAAGATTTCCGAATCCAGCATCTTATTAAGACTATTGAAATAAAAATAAACACATACAATATTAGTTTAAAGGTCGTTAGAACACTGTTTTGAAAGGCTCGTTTTTGTGTCGATTAATCAATTTAATTGATTGAAATAATCATGGAGGTACGGCAGCTGTTTTGTCAATAAAGCGGTTACTTTAAACATCTTCTTTATTTCATAGACTACTCATCCCTATTGTACCCGCCGAGGAGTATACGTCTTTCTTTGCTCTTGTATTACAGACATTTAAGAGGGTTCACAACCAAACTACCTACAAAAACACTAGGGCCAAGAATATTGGGCGTCGTTTGAGGGACCGAGGATTTGACCGCCGCTCCGGATCGTTCCTGTCTCAGAGGACCTCGCTGGCTGGGCAGCGCGATGATGCTGCCAGTGTGATGGCACGATTGGTGCAGGCGTTTCTTGGGGCGGTTTATTTTTATGAAGGTTTATTTTCTTTAGTTATCTATGAGCTTATGACGAAAAATTTGGGGGATTTACGACATTGTATTTTATTGCATTGAGTTTTATTGAATAATGTGTTATTTGTAATTTACAGATTTATAGATTATAATTTATTTATTTTATACACAAAGCGCCCTTTTAATAAATAAATAAAAGCGACTTAAAACACCGGTCAAGTGCGAGTCAAACTCTCGCACGAAGGGTTTCGTACCACCCTACAATGGTAGGGATGGTGTGGAGTAAATAGTTTGGATTTTACATAGCAAAATGTTGTTTACAAAGTTATTGGTGCGGCTACTTTCCCACTCCATGTACGTAATCAGGTGCATTCATAAGTTTGTATGTGGTTTTGAAAGAATTGTTGTATGGGAGCCCCCTTAAATATTTATTGTATTCGGTTTTTTAGTATTTGTTGTTATAGCGGCAACAGAAATTCATCATCTGTGAAAATTTCATCTGTCTAACACGGTTCATGAGATACAGCCTGGTGACCGACGGACGGACGCAGGGACGGACGGACGGACAGCGGAGGCTTAGTAATAGGGTCCCGTTTGGCACCCTTCGAGTACGGAACCCTAATAAAGAGCTTGGTAAGTAGAACTTATTGAAACTGGAAACGTTCAGTGGGATTTCACGCTGTCAATACAGTTTGTTTGTTAGTTAGTTTTGACGCCTTCGGACTTTGTCAGATCGTTTAGATATAACTACATTCCGCCTCATCAAGTTGTATGCCTTAATTAATCCAATTCTAATCCTACTATCGCCTCATTCCCTAGAGACCGATTAAAAGTTCGGTTTCGGTTTCGGCCAAGTTTATGAAAAAAATTAAGCTCAGGGGAAGGTTTTAGCCAAAAACCAGCCGAATGTTTGGCTTAGCCGAAATATACGATAATATACGTTTCCACGTTTTTTTATATATATGTCGCAGTTAGTTGGTTAAATCAGACACTTAACTAACTCTCTAGACCATAATGAAATGCCGACATTTAACCAAGTCACTGAAATTCCATCGGTCAAGTGAGTGAACGAAACGTTTAACGAGTTGTTTAAGCATTCCTAGGCAACAATACATATACAATACAATTTTTTTTTAATGTGTACTTAAGTTTATGTTTTAAGTATTTTTTGTTGTTCTTACATGTTCAACCTAACACGAAGGATAAAGGGGGCTTCGCTTCGCTCACCCCCATTACGCTTCACCTAAGCTACCGCAATGTTTTACCCTGATATAAGCTGTGCAAATCAGCTGCTGTCGTGACGCCAACTTGTTATCCAACACGCCGGCTTTCGGTAAGACAGATTGTTGAAAGTTTTCGACGATGCTTTATTTAAATCAAAACGCTAGTTGTCTTGGTTAAACGTCGGCATTAAATTAACGGTCTAGAGAGTTAGTTAAGTGCCTGATTTAACCAAACAACAGCGTCATATACATTGTACGCCGACGAGCTGCGACTTACATGTGAAAAACTTGTATTCCTAGCATATGTGCCAAAAATACAATATGGGAGGTAAAATAACGTTGTCAGGGAAATTCTTAAGAGAGCTCTAAATTTCAGGAAATTATGTACATTTTCACAAGTTTAGTAATACAATACAGTAAGTCCAGATCATATCTGGCATATTCGCAGTCCGATATTTTCGTGTAAACCCGGCTAATAGTTAATTTTCAATTTTTTACCAATTTCATTGTTGATCAAATACGACAATGTAAGTTTGTACGAAATGATAGAGTCTATTAAAAAGTAGGCTAGCGCGCTATACTGTATGGTGATTTCGGTCTTGATATTTACGGCATGGTCCGACGTAATAACTAGATGAAAAGTTAAGAAACACAAACAAACATTTATATACAAGCACATACATATTGCTTATGCCCCCACATTAGGATACCCTGTCAAAGAAAGTCAACCAAAAGGGCGAGAGTAGGTAGGTAGGCATATCGCTTCTAAATGTTTTTCTGTTGAATGAAAAAAGTTAAAATCTAATCGGTTTTATGACGATTGTTCTTTTTAAGTTTCATTACACCTCCTGTCATACCAAGTTGTAACTGTAAATATCTGTCTGCTAGTGGGTGCCCCAACTTCATCTGAGTGGAATTAGAAATAATCATTTATCGCGTCCAAAGTATCCTATATGTTAATCTGGTTCATAAAACTATTCAAAGCCGTTTTTGCGAAATTGAGTAAAAACCATCAAAACTCACAATCACTAACAATTATAATATAGTGGGATCTAGTAACAAACATGTTAAATGCTTGTAAATAACCTGGTAGCACCGATATCTTGGCGCATACGTACTCTGAGGCTGCTCGCCGAAAAAACTCGCGCGCAGGCCAGTCCGACCTGTTTGCCTCTTCGCAGAATCGGCGACTGTTGGGAAAAAAAAAGCAAATTGCCACTTACGGGCTGGCCCGAGTCTGGAGCCCGGGACCGAGGAGCTTACACCCCGAGGGTAAGGATATGGAACGGGAGATATGAAATTGTAATTAAAAATTAATCCTTGGGGTCCAGGTGGCAGAAGAATAACGTGATTTAGTTAAAATGTTGAAAGTATTTCATAAAGGCGCATTTAATCGCACATTAAAAATACTGATTTGCATAGCAAAAAAGGATCAACAAAAACACTTTTTATGTTTTAAATATTTTATGTGTACGTTTATGTTTTAAGTATGTTTTGTTGTTCTTACATGTTCAACCTAACACGAACAATTAAGGGGGCTTCGCTTCGCTCACCCTCTTTACCCTTCACCTCATTTACCGCAGCATTTTGCCCTGATATTTGCTGTGAAAATCAGTAATTTTTTATGTGCAGTTTAATAATTCCCTTTAATAAATATACTAGTGGCTCTGTGAGCGGCGGCGTTTTCTTCGCCCTGACACCCCGACCCCTTGACGTTTATCGGACTAACAAGTTATAAAAACAAATAACCTGACTGCATTTTCTTTCAATACCACATACAAACTTATATAAGCGCCTGGTTAGGTACTTGGAGTATGAAAGTAGCCGCACCAATAACTTTGTATCACCATAGCTCAGCCATTTTGAAAAAGATCTAAAAAATAAATCTACAAAAATTATATTTCATTTTCGAACCTGCTCATAAAACTTCTCCAGAAACGGTGGAGAAATGTGACCTGTAGAGAAAATCCGGCCATACGAAAGCATTTTTGCCCAAGCTGAACGGAAACACTCAATGTTATTTAGAATATTTCAGTAACTATTGATATACATAGTAAGTGTATCGACTTGCTTATTGAAACTTCTTAATTTTTTTAATGTACTCCACAAAACAGACAAACAGATAACTATATTATAATAGAGAAACATGTACAAAGACGAGCTTATCTCTAATAACATATTTCTTATCTCTAATAACAGATTCAAGGGTAGATAGGGAAGGTAAAACGTAGAACGGGGGGAGACAAGCTCCAAGCTTAAACTTCTGATGAATTACAACAACTTGTTCCGATTCAAATATCCGTGACCACGAAAGCTGATCAGTCTCTATTGTAACACTATAGAACTAAACTAGTGTTTTATTCTGCAGGTTTTGCTCTTATAAGTTATTTTTGTTGTTATTTTTGTCTTATATAGAACTTTTTCTTTACTTTCCGAATAAAATCAACACATCAACACACAATCGCAAAAATGTTATAAAGTCTTACCTACTTTTTTTACCAGAATATTGAACTTTTTAGGGGGTTTTAAAAGAGTTTTAGTTCAATTTAGGGAGAGCTTGAATCATACTATACATACGTATTTTCTGGATTAGCATTAGTGGTACAATAATTTAATTCAGAATATTTCCAGATGTGATCCCGTAATTTTTCCCAAACTGGAATCTAGACGAGGCATATAACGATGTCGAATGTAAGTAGTAGGTATAACTAGTGCGTATTCATACATCGCAACTCTCAGTGGGAGCACAATCCTCGTACAGTACGAGCCTCCCTCACTCAGGGTCTGTCAAACTATGATTTGTCGGTTGTGTATAATCCGTCGTTTTTTTCAAGGATTGTGGTATGGTAGACCATACCACAACCATACTATCTCCATATAAAGCATGATGGGCAAAAGGAATGAACCTAGTCCAAAAAAATGACACTGATTTTGTTTGCAGGACTAATTCATGGGGAACAGTATTATACTTAATAGCTATGAAAAAACAGTTGTCCGATCCGAGTTGAAAGGGTACCATGTTGAAATAAATCTTACTTACGAATTTTGTCTTTTGCCACACATTATAGACGAGTTAATAAAGGCCACTTATGTCCAGAATAAATCTCACGATAATGACCGTAAACACACCTGAAAAGTCACAGGAAAGGTTTACGTGCTTTCGTTTACATGGATGACATTCTCCACCGAATTCAAGTAAAATAGTCGTAAAATAGTTTAAAACTGTAATTTTATCCATAGGTATAATAAATCTCAAAACGCAACTATTTCGAAAATGTCGTTTTAATAAATAAAAAGTTATATTTAACCTTAAAAATTATGTATCGCTCATTCTTATTGGGCCACAGTTAGTTGTTAAGGGAAATAAACTAGTGGCTCTGTGAACTGTAGACCTCGCGACGGACACAGAAATGACGTTTTTGCGTTAATTATCGAACCTGCTCACAAACATTCATAACAATCGATTGTATAATACGACCTGTACCGGATGACAGCCGGAAATCCGGACATACGAAAGTGTCTTTGCCCAAGCCGAAACTGAGAAGCTACGCTCGCTTCGCTCGCTTGGTCAAAATAATATTTTTTCTCTCTATACCGCTCCATCTCCCACCTTGCACCACACGATATAAGAGAAGTAAACTTCCAAGGATTGCCGGTTAAATGTCGCCATTATATCACTATGCAGGCATTTTTGGGCAAATGAGAATTTCAACTTTAAGGCCAGTCGCCATATTTGAAGTCAGAAAGGAGTTGTGCGAGAAACGGAACGATTAAGCGACAATTTATGAGTAAAGCCGCCTCCTTATTTGGTTACGATTACAAAAATTATGAACAAGAATTGCAGTAAGTTCTGTAATAAATGTTGCGGTCGCAAGAACTTTTACAAGTTGATGTATGTTGACTTTCTAGATGACGGCCTCTGCGGCCTTGTGGTCAATACTTTGCCTAACACACTAGAGGTCCCGGGTTCAACGCCCGGCCGGAAGAAAGAAAATCCTTGGATCTTGAAGGTTTGTACATGTTATTTTCGATGTCCCTGTCTCTTTTGTTTTGTACAATAAAGTATATTTGTAATTCGTACATTCGTATACTTACATATTCATGTTTAGACACACAACAAAACATGATTAATTTCAAGTTACAATTTCTTGAAATTAGAGAATTAGGAAAGTTGAAGTTGTTGTTGGTAACTTAAAGAATTGGTACGGATTTAAGACTAATTGAGTTTAATAACTCGGAATTTCACGATGCAAATTGCATTAATATATAAGAATGACTCTCGGTTACCACTCTAAGTCGCAGTTATACTTGAGCGAGATCTAGAGATTGCAAAAGCATGGCAAGACGTTAACAGATTGCCCGCTGTTAAATCTTATATAGTAGAAATTAAGCGTATTGCTAAGTCTTATATTGCTTGCTGGACTAATGTGAATAAACGACATTGCTCAAATATAATCGCTGACTAGTTAGTAATCAAATATGAATCATTGCACAGCCCTGCGGGAGTTTTGTCTCGGGCGTTACGCAAACGGTAGTCAGTCACTCAAGACAAGCCCTTTGGTATTGTACTAGGGTTGTCACTTCAATAAAAAAATCGTTATACTAAATAACCGCCTAAGACAAACCATCATTTAAATATTTGATTTCCTTCTGTGTGGTATTTTTAAACCACTTCTTACTTTCATTGTGTCGTTCCTACCTGCGCCCGCCCATCCTTCTGTGCAAGGCTGTATCTTTTAATCCGTAATTTGTAGTCGCTTGATGTCATACTTAGTATGTAGATAGTATTTCCACGATTAACCTGTCTACTCGCGTGTGAACACCTAGTGTGGACTTGAAATTAATTTTAATTTACCTACCGTCCACTCGCGCATGAACATCTAGTATGGACTTGGAATAATATTTATATTTATTTTTATAAAATAATTACTACTACCCACTATTCTTTTTTATTCCTTGAAATACTGACCGGAAATAGAGAATAAACGTATTCTCTCTGGTATCTCACACTTTATTGGTCAACTGACTGAGCAAATGAAAAAAAAATCGTTAATGTGGCTGGCCGGCATGACAATTTGGCTTTTTATAGACATTTTTTTATGGCTATTGAGAGGGTTAAAAGTAATTAATTAAATATGAATATTTATACTTTATAAAGAGTACGGACTCTTTTGCTGAAAGTTAATCAAAAATCTTCAGTGCATACCATAGAATGACAAAAAAAACCTTCATTAAACATTAAACTTAATTCTGTTTCTAATAATATAGTAGCCAATGGGCAGCCCTAAAGTTTTAAGCAAGTCGACTAACGAGCCGGTAGCTGATGTATAAATAACTGCCTAATCATGGTGCGCGCGCAGGAACCATCTATTTTCTAGTATAGTCTTTTCTGGATACTGTTGCAATAGCAGTCATCGACTTCTGTATACACTGCTTGTACGCTCTTGGTTGGGTTAGCGAAACTTACTAATTGCGAAATTACTGTCATTTCGTTATCATGGTAGCGGTCGCCGCCCGTTACCATGGTTACCATCTATGATTCGGTTCGCAGTAGCAGTCGGGTCAATGACTGCTATCGCAACACTAACCCGTATAGCCTATAGTAGGTACATTCCACCGTAGCTCTGATATTCTATAGCCGAATGCACAGATTGCTGCTCAAATAAAGTGCCACTTAAATGTCATATCGACGCTGTCATTTTCCGAGAGAGAGAGAGACAATGACAGCATCAA
Source organism: Argyresthia goedartella (assembly GCA_949825045.1). NCBI lineage: Eukaryota > Metazoa > Arthropoda > Insecta > Lepidoptera > Argyresthiidae > Argyresthia > Argyresthia goedartella. The sequence continues at coordinate 11,343,543 of OX463820.1, read as the reverse complement.
GTTGTCGGTTGACAAACTCTGTGGCGATGCGGTTCGAATCCCGGATGGGGGGGAAGGAATCTCCAGGACTTGGATGTTTATATGTGTGTGACGTCTCTGTTTCTGGTTCCCACGACACATGGTAACCTCGTGTGGGGCACGAAGATGAGGACATATATGCCTGTATACAAATGCCTGCCTGCGCCAAGATATCGGTGCTACCAGGCTATTTACAAGCATTTAACATTTTTCTAACTAGATCCCACTGATATCATAATTGTTTTTTTCGAATAATATAATTTTCATTTCGAATTTGAATTCAAATTAGCATATTATAGTAGTTTATCTACACACGTATCATAAACCCTCTTTACTGCGTACAAAAACCGCACGTTACGATCAGCATAATGTTAAACTACTTGGTATAAACTCTTTTCTTGTCTGAAAAATTCTACATATTATGACATTCAAATTTCGAACGCCGACGCCCGCCTGCATGCCGCCCCTAGTTTGTCTGTGAAGTTGGTACTGGCATTAAAATTTCGAACGCCGACGCCCGCCTGCGTGAAGTTGGTACTACAGAACAAGCTGAACAACTGCAGAGCCACAATGCCGGTCAAACATGCGGTTCCTGAACACATCAAAGAGAGCTTATGATATGTGTGTAGATAAACTAGTGTATGTAACTGGACATAATTAGGCATTAAAACTCTCGAGTGATATTATTATGAAACGAGCCGACTCTCGAGTATTAATGCCCTCCATTATGTAGCAGTCACATAAACTACGATTATGTGACTGATACATAAGGAGGGCATTAAAACTCGAGAGTGGGTTTATGAAACGAGCCGAAAGCGAGTTACATAATAATATAACTCGAGAGTTTAAATGCCTTATTATGTTCAGTTATTACACTAGCTTATCTATCATAAGCTTTCCTTGATGTGTTCAGGAATTATCACCAGCATAATGTACAGTTGTGCTTTTACTTTTCCAACAGAAAAATAGTTAGAAGCGGGATGCCTACCTACCTGCTACTTGCTACTCCTTGGTTGACTTTCTTTGACAGGGTATCCTACTGTGGGGCCAGAAGTAATGTATTTGCCTATATATACATGTTATGTTATGTGCAGCCGTACCAGTAATATTCCTGCAGGTAGCTGAAAATATTGATACCAGAGAGTGACGTATTGCAACCAATTCAGTACGCCCAAAAGGGCAAATTGCAGGTAGAAAGCCTGTAAAGATAATTGTAAAAAAGGGGTTGTTTTTAGTCCGTATACCACACGAGCTGACGCCCGCTCAATATGTGGGCGTCAGCTCGTGTGGGAGCCCGGACATAGCAGGGAGGTCTGACTCCTGGGCATGGGTTATTCCTTTTTTTCCCCTCCAACAAAAAAAATAACTACCAATTCAGCTCGGCGAAGCTAATACAACCTAACTTTAATATTTGGACAGAAAATGACGTTGTAACGATTATGATTGCTCTGGAAACAGACCGTGGCGCACAAGTGGCTAATAAAACCCCTTTTGCATTTGAAATGAGCTTCCGAACATGGCGTCACGATTTTCCCATACGGGGTGGCAGAGGAATACAGTTGAGCCAATTAGCGAGTTCGACGCTCAACGTTGGAAGTTATAGATGTAGAATAGAGGTTCGCACGAGGTACCTTCTTGCTATAATCCAAATCACTCGTGACAACCGTCTTTACAAACCTAAGTAAACATTTGTTAAACTAGGCAGCTGCGCCTAACTCCGTACTACAGCGGAAGTTGATAACAGCCCGATAGCGATACCAGCACGCGCTGACGAAGCCCTGAATACCGAATGTGACTGCACTAAATATAAAACATTTATATACAGCTTCGTATACTCCCTTCCCTTTCCAAATCTTCCTTCTCGGCCACATAACCAACATCGCGATATGGATTCCAGGACTGTGTGTAGTCAACGTGATAAAATATTGCAATATTGCAGGGATTCTCATATTTATCGGCTTCCTGTGGTAAAAAGTACAAACGTATCGACGTCGCAGCATCTTATGGATGCCCCAGGGTCAAAATTTTTGATATTATCATGGTCACATGTCGATGTGACAAATGCTTTGCTTACACATCTCAAAATGTACAATAAAGGGTGTGATAGAGAAAATGCTCGAATGATGATAATGTTTTATCTACGAGTTAGAGACTTTTTTTAGGGTTCCGAAGGGTGCCAAACGGGACCCTATTACTAAGCCTCCGCTGTCCGTCCGTCCGTTTGTCCATCTGTCACCAGGCTGCATCTCATGAACCATGATATTTAGACAGATGAAATTTACCAGACGATGTATTTCTGTTGCCGCTATAACAAAAAACACTAAAAAACAGAATTAAATAAATATTTAAGGGGATTCATACAACAATTCTTTCAATACCACATACAAACTTATGAATGCATTTGGTTAGGTACATGGAGTGTGAAAGTAGCCGAACCAATAACTTTGTAAACAATATTTTGCTATGTAAAATCCAAACTATTCACTCCACACCATCCCTACCATTGTACGGTGGTACGGAACCCTTCGTGCGCGATTTCGACTTGCACTCCGGGATGACTCAACTTTTGTACAATTCTGTATTAATTAAGCTACCTACATAAGAAGTCATTCAGTATTTAAAGGGGAAGATGCCAGCTATTATTGTTTAACGTAACAAACATAACCACTGAGATTTACTGTAACTATTTTAAGTGTGTCTCCGTTGTTGCCTTGAATTATATAGTTAACAATATCCGTAACGAGTCAATTTCTACCCCAGACAAAGACGAGGTCACCACTTTCCCGACAGCGGGCAGCCTACGGGAGACGAAATAAAAGGCTTGTTACTACATGCTCAGTTAATGTCTTGTATCTTTGATTAGAATGCAATTCTACCTTATATACATAGTCAGGTCATAAGTTCTGTCACATGTGCAATATGAAATAATTTAGACATGTTTATTATTTATGTAAACATTTATATAGCAAAATGAACTTAATAAAACATAGATTCTTATGGTAATAAAGTTTATTCAAAATGACCCCCGCGATTTTGAATACAGGCCTTTATTCTGCGCGGCCAGTCGTCTATCGCAGCACGAACGAGGACCATGTCAATATCGGCGGCTGCCTTAATCAAGGATGCCTTGAGTGACTCCAAATCAGGATGAGGCTTTGAGCAGGCCTTTTCCTCCAAGTGTTGCCATATCTTGTAATCTAACGGACTCAAATCTGGACTGGACGAGGGCCAGTCTTCGTGCCGGATGAAGTCGATTTCACGCGCCGCCAGCCAGTCTTGTGTGCTTTTCGCTCTATGAGCTGGCGCAGAATCTTGTTGGAATACCCAGTGCCTGTTATTAAACATGGTATGAGAAACAGGTTCCACAAGGTTCTTAAGGACTGTATTTTGATACACAACTGCATTCGTTTTTACGCCTTTCTCACAAAAATGTACCTAAGTTAAGCCCCAATAAGAGACTCCCAACCAAACCATGAGCGAGGATGGAAAATGACCTCGTTGGACACGCGGAATACGGTTGCTCGCTTCTTCACTGCTGTGTGCGTACACCTTATCATTTTGTTTGTTGTAGCTCTCTTCCACGGTGAAAATTTTTTCATCCGAAAAAAGAATTTCCCGATGCTTTTTTCCCGCGTACCGCTTCAACAAAGCGCGGCATCTCTTCAGTCTCAGGTCCATTAAACGAGCGTCCAAACGATGTCCTGTTTTTCTTCGATATGCCCTAAGCCCTAAGTCTTCATTTAACACCCTTTTCACCGTGGTCCTGCTTAACCCCATCTGAAGGGCCAACAGTTTCTGCTTACGTATGGGATTTCTTTGAATTCGCGCCTTCACAGCTTTTATCACTGCTGGAGTCCTAACAGAGCGACGGCGACCACTTCTTGACCTGTCATCTACACTAGAGTCTTCATTGTATCGTTTTATGTTACGATAAACGAATCTTTTGGTTATATTCAAATTTTTCAGTAAGTCGAAAATCTGAATTGGCGCGTAACCGCAACGATGCAACGCAATAACTGCGACACGGTCTTCTTTAAGTGTCCACTCCATATTTAAAAATGAGGAAAATTCTAAAAAGTACGCATTTTTATTTTCATGAAAAATTCGAAATTCGAATTCAATAAACTTTTTTGTGGCCAGCGTTCTAAATTCAAAAGTTTTTATTGTGTGACAGAACTTATGACCTGACTGTGTATTAGGTTGGACCATTTTATTAATGATGTGTGTGGTGTGTGTGTGTGTGTGTGTGTGTGTGTGTGTGTGTGTGTGTGTGTGTGTGTGTGTGTGTGTGTGTGTGTGTGTGTGTGTGTGTGTGTGTGTGTGTGTGTGTGTGTGTATAAGACATAGTACGTGATAAGATATTTCCGCATACCTGGGACGGCCGAACTGCTGTATTGCTACAGTAAATGAAGTCCGGCACACTAGAGCAGCTGAAGTGGAGTTGAGACCGGTGGGTGGTGGTGGATGCAGGCTCACGCAAAGTAGCGGAGGCTTGGCGACCCATGGGAAATTGGCTGCTAGGCTGGTTGCGCTGGCGTGATGCGGGCTCACGCAAAATAGCGGAGGCTTGGCGACCCATGGGAAATTGGCTGCTAGGCTGGTTGCGCTGGCGTGATGCGGGCTCACGCAAAATAGCGGAGGCTTGGCGACCCATGGAAAATTGGCTGCTAGGCTGGTTGCGCTGGCGTTTGTTACACCGTATAAGAGTGAATGTCGAGTATTTTTGGACATCATGAAATATGTCTCATACGTTTTTTTTATTTATTTAATTAATGACATATTAAAAATAACAGAGTTACTTACTTGAACACCACTTAAACCACTGAGGTTTGTGTGTGGTGTTATATACTCATTATACAGTATTGATGGCTATAACTAAATTAAAGTCAATTAGAACTTGTAGAATATTGTATTAAAGTTCAAAAAAGAGTGTGCAGTTTTCAAGTAGTATTCATTCAACCCTTATAATTTTAAGAGAAAGTATGTTTTCAGTATGTATTTAAGGGCTGAACATGGGCCAATGGCATTGATAATTAGACAAAGAAAACAAATACCCGTCGCATCGCGTCGAAGCAGACTGACGCATGCTCCCGCGCAAAGCCCCGCGGGGCAGCCCGAGCTCCGAGACCAAGAAAATTATAGAAAATATTACTAAATAAATATTAAAAATAAAATAAAACAACTAAAAAAAATCCCTTTTTAGGGTTCCGTACCCAACGGGTAAGAACGGAACCCTATTACTAAGACTTCGCTGTCCGTCCGTCTTTCACCAGGCTGTATCTCAAGAACCTAGCTAGCTAGAGAGTTGAAATTTTCACAGATTATGTATTTCTGTTGCCGCTATAACAAAAAATACTAAAAAACAGGATAAAAGAAATATTTAAGGGGGCTCCCATACAACAATTCTTTCAATACCACATACAAACTTATGGATGCACCTGGTTACGTACATGGAGTGTGAAAGTAACCGCATCAATAACTTTGTAAACAATATTTTGCTGTGTAAAATCCAAACTATTCACTCCACACCATCGCTTCCATTGAACGGTGGTACGGAACCCTTCGTGCGCGATTTAGACTCGCACTTGACCGTTTTTTTTTTACCTATTTTTGCGTGTAAGTTTATTATAGGAAACTGATTTCGTCTCCTAGCGCTTGTTCATTTAGTTGAATAATAATGCATTGCGAAAAATATTATATATATATATAACATAACAGATATCCGGTAATTTTAAAAGTCCATTCTTATCTCTAATAGACTTTTTATAACATATATTTATCCTACATTTTTATGTTGTCTAGTTTAGCCTAGAATTGAAGCTAAAGATGCATTTGTTTGTTCGCGCCCCCTGGCGCCGCTGGCCATATTTAATCCCTTAATATTTGTCTGCGTGATCGAGTTCCTGATTTGCGTAGGTAGGTTCGGTATAAATATTAAATAACCTACATATACTATATCTTTGTATGTATTGACCTGTGAGCTGTTACATAGGGCAGCACGGGAATATAATGGAAATAATAAGAATAACGTATTTTACGTCTTATGTTACTTTTTGGGGTTCCGTACCCGAAGGGTGCCAAACGGGACCCTATTACTAAGCCTTCACTGTCCGTCCGTCTGTCACCAGACTGTATCTCATGAAACGTGATAGTTAGATAGATAGAATTTTCACAAATGCTGTATTTCTGTTGCCAAATCCAAAAAAAAACAGAATAAAATAAATATTAAAGGTGGCTCCCATACAACAATTCTTTCAATACCACATACTAACATATGAATGCACCTGGTTACGGTACATGGAGTGTTAAAGTAGCCGCACCAATTACTTTTTAAACAACATTTTGCGATGTAAAATCCAAACTATTTACACCACACCATCCCTACCATTGTGCGGTGGTACGGAACCCTTCGTGCGAGAGTTCGACTCGCACTTGTCTTTTTTTTCTTTTTTTTTCAAGCAACCTAAACATTTCGACTCTTGTACGTTTTTACCTTGATACACTGAAACGCGTGTTTACGTTACCCATGATACTTTATGACGCTGGTTCGATTGACAGAAAGGAAAGAAAGAAAGAAAGAAAGAAAGAAAGAAAGAAAGAAAGAAAGAAAGAAAGAAAGATTTATTATAAGGACAGTGAACACACTACAATTACAACAAAACACAGAGATGAAAAATGGCAATGACCCATGATATAAAATGAAATGACAGTCGTGGTGTGCCACTGTCATTATAAATGGCGCCTGACTCAGCATTATGCTGAAGGCCAGGCCTTCAACGCTGATCTCCAGTCAGCGCCAAGTGTTGCCTCGCGAGCCTCCCAGACCGCGGCGTGGTACAATCCATAAATACACAAATATAAAGAATATAATATAAAAAATAAGTAACAGTAATGGTAAATATAGATTTGGCTGTTATATATGATATATACATACAAAGAGTTAAATAATTAAACATGGCCCGCGCTTTTTTGGGCAAAAATATATTTTTAACATTACACATGTTGCCGTTCGTATTTTTTGCCACTGCCGGTCCATATAGACATTTTGATACCTACCTTCAGATTAGGAACCTAATTTGAACCGCAAAATTACCGTGACAGTCTAAAAAGTCATGGTATTAGGTAAATAAAGCCCATAATGGCGAATTGGAATGGAAATGGTTGCCATTGTGATGTTCTTGTTTTGAACCTAATTTATATCGGAAAAAGATTGTGGTAATCCCCCTGCACATTCCGACCGTTGAACATTTTGTCACATTGGCAACCCAGCCCCGGAATCGAGAAATGTGGGTATGCGAATGGCAAGATTAAGACATGGTCTGTGTTTAAGATGCTGGGTACAATTCAGTCAAAATGACAATCTTTGAAGCACTATACTATCTATACACGTCCCAAATCCCAAAAAAATATATGCTATGAAGGCAAATCTTTTCTTCAAGCTGTGTATTTGAAAATATCATTTGTCAATCGGAACTAAATGAAAAAAATAAAATAAAACAGATGTTTTCAACCGACTTAAAAAAGGAGGAGGTTCTCAATTCGTCTCTTTTTTTTGTATGATGAAAACTGATTTTGAGCTTTATGAAAAATACAACAAATACAAAAAAACTATACTCAGATGACGTTTTGGTTTGTGCTTTCGTGCAGCAAAAGTTTTGATGAGGACTTTTCATATACACAGACTACATTCGCATCCCGACGGGGGAGAAAGAAATAGGGCTTGAACTTGAAATCGGTTTTTTTAAGTTTTTATTTTGGTGAATTATTAACCTAAAATTTGCTAAAACTTGTTATTTCCTAGGATCTAAAAAGAATATTGATATGGTTCTTGCGTCGAAAAATAGGTACCAAAATATTTTAAAACGGTGCGTTTGAAATTCAGAAACACTCAGTGGTTTTGAAGAAATAACTAAAAAATCGCTACATTTTCGCAATGTTCTACGGCAGCGACTGACGCACAACGATGTTGCCGTGTGAGCTATTACGAGCGAACGAACGAATATTATCTATTATCTATACAATAAAGAATATGAATATTAATTGTACCACTCCAGCCAGGATTGTACCTAGTCCGGTCAAATGGCCGGCATACCAGAGGGCACGTTTTTGAGGGGGGAGTGACCTGCTCAATGTGATAGGGGAGGATTGTGAATACATTCGACCGATTAATGCAACCTTTAGCGAATGTAGGAAGTTCGGACAGGGGAGGATATGTGATGGGAGAGCAGAAAAAATGTTTCTTCATGTCTCCTAATGTTCTGTTTCATGTGTTGTTGGTTGATTTTCTGGGTTTTGTTCTGCTGGGTTGTCCGATGTGGTTTCAGTTTCGCTTCCGGGACCTGGTATATTTGATTTGAGGCTCATTCATACAGGCTTTAATTACCCTGTTAGTTAGGATCTTATTTGTCCCTGACAGGAGAAAGTCTCGTTGTTGACGTTTGAGCTATTATAAACTTTATTTAAATGTGTAACCACGAATCATATTGCTGCATTACCTACATATACACATATATACAAGAGGCTTGAAGTGGCGCTGGGCGGGAAAATTGACTAGGAGGGACGGCGGCAGATGGACCAAGGCGGTGGCGGAAGGCTGTTCAAGGGACGCGCGAAGACCAGAGACCCCGAGAGGTTGACCACCCGATGGTCGGATGACATCGCCAAAACTGCCGGGCAACAGTGGACCAGGTTGACCCAGGGGGGTCACCACAATCTTTTCCGATTCAAATTAGGTTCAAAATAAGAACATCATTATGGCAACCATTTCCATTCCAATTCGCCATAATGGGCTTATTTACCTAATACCAAGACGGTCACGGTAATTTTGCGGATCAAATTAGGTTCCTAATCTGAATTGGCATAAGACGTTGTGGTAACCCCCAGGACCGCAATAAATGGCGTTATGAAGAAGGAGGGTGGGTAGATAGATAAATAGAGATGCTTTGGAACCGATGTTGGAGGCAACAAAACTAAACTAATTAAAAATGTTTGTTTGAAAATTGAATCTATGGTAACGCACCCGCGCTATCGGACTCTAGGTTGTCTGATTAGAGCCTTAGTTACTTACTTGAAGAAGCGCACTGAATGCCTGTGGCCCCAGACTAAGATGTCATGTTAGTAGAACCTGGAAACAGAAATAGCCACGTCTCCGGCATACTTATAAGGTTCCTATATACCTGCAATACATTCAAGATAAGAGGATTGTTGACTATAGGAGAATAAACCAACTAGATCCCTAGTGAAGACAGGTAGGTAAGGTTGGGGAGGAAGGATTAGATATGTAGCCTCAGTAAGTACTTTTTACTTCTGTGTGCTGCAGAAGATTTGTCGTCAAACAACCGCATATTATGAATATGTACCGCATAATGTTATGTAATTTGCTCGTCATTGTCGGAGTCTCTAAACCGATATATTTATGTGATTCGCACCAATACTATAAAGTGTTTAGGTACCTTTACATCACTATTTATGCACACAAACCCCAAACACCCGGAGACGCGAGCTACTAAAACGAGCCACTGCGAGCACAATCTGTTCCAACTCCAAGTTAAGGCCGCCTCGTCTAGAAAGTATGTTTCTAACGCGAGTCAATGACATCGGGTGTGTTGACACGGCACTTGCTTGCCGTTCTACCATCGAGCACTGTCTGTCGTCCACTGGGATTTGCAGTGATTCTTACACAAAGAGAGTGATTTAAAGAGCTGTACTACCCGTTCATGTCAAGTTTGGCCGTGGCTGACCGTTACAAAATGACGTCATAGCTGTCAGGACAACAGCTATTCGTACCGTTGACAAAAAAGTATTTCTTGATGGTGGAGCTGGTTAATTTAATTTCTTGATCAAAACCATTATTTTGTTCACAACTAATGTAAATAGTGGTATAAATATAGGTATTGCTATGTGGCATGTACCCTAGTAATAAGTTAGTTCAACTGTATCGGCAGCGGGTAGGTAGTATTTGTTGGCAATAACTTACTTTGCAATTACGTCTTGAACATCATAGGGCGTGGTTACTAATATATTTTCCCTGTCCTCTTCAAAAAATGACATCAAGTTGAATAATAAATTGCGTTAGCGCTGTGCATAATTTTTCCTTTTTTACTCATAGTGCAACGTGACTTGTATCTAGTACAACACAAAGACAACAGCTACTACAAACAAATACACAAACAAAAAACAGTAACTGTAAACAAAACTATTACGAGATCGCGACCGACAAGGGACACACCTATAGGTAGCGAATGGATGCTATCGGTAGTCTCGCTCGAGTACGGTGAGGGGGAGAGAGAAGGATGGAATCGACAAATTCGAATTTTATAACTGTCAGCAGCGACAAACTTGATATAACCGGGAAGTAGTTAAAAATTACCGCTCAAGATTGACCCTTGGAAAGAAAGCAGTCAAATTCGGTAGACGACTTTTCCCTTACGCGGCAGCAGAGGTACAGTTGTGCCAACGTTAGGCCAATTATTTAATACCTATTCCATTTTGCGGGACAGAGACCTAGTCCGTCGCCGCAGCTCTGGAGAGGCAATGATGAAATGTACGGGTAGTCGTTAAGAATTACTGCTCACCATGTTTTCCATCAGAGTTAGATTAGAACGTCCGTAATTCCGTATATCTAATTTTCCTGTCTAATATGTCAATGCGTGACATCACTGCTACAATATTTGACATATCTACGCAAAGGTTTCCAAAAAATGAATACCCAATTTAACGTTGACATTTGCAATTTGATGTGAGTGATGATTTCGACGGAAGGCGGCGAAATGCGGTCTTGATAACCTTACAACATAATTTAGGACAGTCTTCCGGTGATGCGTATGGATGATACCGAATCTATTAAACTCAGAATGTATTGGTGATTGTCAGTGTTGATCTTGCGTACCGACTGGTTGAGCGTATATAGGAGATGAATCGTCCCATCGTTCTATCGCATTTTGGTTGCAATTTTTTTGCAATTGGTAATATGTGTATTTAAACATAAATGTAAACATAATATTTACATACATGCGCTTCTGGCCCCACACTAGAATAACCTGTGTCGCGATCTTGACCTTGAAATTGACCTTTGTACATTTTTCGGTAAAATTTCGGGTGGGTACCGCTTCGCCCCTGACAACAATGACAATTTTGCACAATATGCCTCCATGCATCACCGAACAGATCATTCAGTGGTGCCGCAGCCAAAAGTACGATGAGGCTGTCCGGCGCTCACACTAGCGGAGATTAGCCTCCCAACAATCGACACACAGTCAGAAGTTGTTCGGTGTTACGTCTCACCTTCAATCCAAGCATACCCAATATAAAAGCGGAAGGATAAAGGTTAGGTTAGGGTAAAGGATTTTGTACCTTCTCGAGCATAAGGACGTATGAGCTTTCCTATGGATTCCAAACAACCGAGCAAGATTCAAGTTTGGTTCTCGCTGGGGCTGTGCAAAGTAGAAGAAGAAGGACCACACCCAAATTTGTATCTGCAGGAGCAGTAGATGTGAGTGTCTATGTAGACATTTCCATTTATTTTGTTAGCCTTCTTGTTCCGAGTAAAGATGCTCGTTGGTACCAAGTTTTTATCTAAAAGAAGATTCTTGGATCACGACAATGATGTCCACTTCGTCGTATCCGACGATAGCGACCCCTATGCTATCATCCTTCGTGAGCATTATGAGCACATGGCTGGCGAATAAGAATTTTCTTTTAAATATCCCGTTGAATGGGGCACAGTATAGTTGCCATGATTATTGTAGGTGTAGTTGTAGGAGGGATTTAGGCGAGTTTTCCTTGTCTAACGTTTCACTTCTACGTATGCCAGTCGCGTTTTCTCTAATTCGTGAAGACCTTTATGTAAGTACAGCAGAACGCCATTCTGGCCTCGCTTGAGCAAGATGTTCCCATTTATGCAGTTAGGTGACGTTTGACCACATCCTTGAGCGCAGATACTCTGTCCATCTGGGTTCCGTTTCCCGCTGGTCAGTTCTGAATAGAATATGGCTTTTGGCAGTCTACAGTCTACCCACTACATGGCCACTACATCTCAGCTGGCTTTTGATCAGAAGTGGCTCATACCAGTTATATTAGTTCGCCGAAGCACTTCGGTATTGGCACACAATCTGGCAACTTTATGCTTAAGATAGAACGCAAACAACTTATGGGGGACGAGTCCAGTTTTCTGATATCTGCTTTGTAGAGGCAATAGTAGTATACCAATGCTGTTCTGTAAGTTTTGTCTGCATTTTAAGTGATGTGACTTCAAGACCCAGTTGTGAAGTCTTCCAAAGGTAGCAGCGGCTTTAGCTATACGGGCAGGAATTCGAAATTAGGCTATTGCCATTTGTAATTTGACCTCAAAGGTACCTGAACGATGTGACCTCTTCTAGGGGTTAACCGTAGAGATGAATTTTATTGCAGTCAGCATCCCCGCCTCTTGCTGGTTGTTTGAGGGTCTTGGAGATAGTTATAACGAGGCAAAATTTTCATCACCATCGTGTAGAGGGCGTCCATACTTGAAGAATTAAAGTGAACCAATTTTGTCTGCCGTCGTGCATATGTGTCGGCGTAGAGTAAGTCCGGTATTGAGAGTTTTATTATTCTGGCTTTTAATCGGGGTAATTCGAAGTTTATCTCTATTTTGCCATCACACCGCTTTAGCGTGTCATTCATTACGGCAGATATTTATATTGCAAACTTAGGCACCATAACGTAACCCTGTTTAACCCCACTGGAAACGGGAAATGAGTATCCGAGAAATCGTTTTCATGTTGAACTTTGGCATTTATTTCACAATTAAACTGGGCTTCATCCCATTTTATGTAGTGCCGTCCATGGTGGTGCCGTGGTACACCGTCGAAGGCCTTTTCTAAATCGACATATCAGATATAAAGGGGGTGATTCTGTTCTAGGCTCTTCTCTTGTACTTGCAACAAATATAGCGTCTTCGTTTTCCCGTATGACCAAATCCGCGCTGAGTCTCTGGCTGTACAGTTTCAGCGAGTTTGCTTAAACGGGAGTTTATTTTGTGCGCCAGGACCTTACCAGCACTTCAGAGTAGGGGAGTTCCCCTGTAGGAAATGCAGTCAGATGGTTTACCCTTGCCTTTGTAAAGTTTGCAAAAGGGGGCATCTTTCCATTCTTGTGGGACTTTCTCAACTTCCCAGATCATTATAATTAGCTGCTATAGTTGGTTCTTAATATCTTGACCCTACTGGGTAAAACATAGTATGAAACTTAGGCATCCGCTACAGTAATGAAATAGCGATAGCGACTAAGGGTGCTGATCCTAGAAACAAGAAACCTAGAAAGAAGCCTTGGAACAGTACAAACAGCTTTGTGCTTGCCAAATACGTAAAATGGTATTGTTTATATCGGTTTTCACGTGTTTCTAGAATCCATAGGTAGTATGCATTCCTGGGCGGGGAGGGTAGGGAATTTAAACAAATTGCGCAAGCAGAGTGGAAGTGTTACATTACATACCTACTCAGAACCTATTATTTCAGTCGATACGGGTAGAGTAGGCTGCCTACCTATTAGATTACGTAGACATAACTATGCATGACTATAAGCAATTGCATATTTCCTCACTCTTCTTTTGGAAATAGAATTTGTCCATAATAACTATTACGAACCGCCCATTCTGTCCTGATCGTTAATATAAACATTCGTGTTGGCTTTCTATAGATTTAGTTCACGATATCGTATAACTTGACCTTAAACAAAAAATCAGAATTGTAGAGCTCCACACGACAGCATGAATCTACTTTCTACAATTAATTCAATGCAGCCTTCACGTAATAATTAGCGGGTTACAACACGTCCATTAGCTCCAAGTTAAGGCCGCCGCTGCTCGCTTGTTATTCAAAACTTGGCTTGGGAACGAGTCAGTCTGTTCAACCTCTATACATAGAGATAACGTCGCTTCTCATAGTGTAGGCTCCTCGTGGGGTTCTATCGATGATTTCGGTTTGGGGTCGGGGTGATTTGAATATAGGGACGTTTTCGGGATAGGTAAGGCATCGATAGTTTATTTTTGAGGTTGTGATCAAATGTGAGTCCATTTACAGAACAAGGCGGAATGTTTTGGATCTAGATTTTATTTAAGAATAAGTTCATTTGATAAATTGTAGAAAAGCCCGTACGTAGAGTTGGAGATGAGAATTGGGAAGGAAACAAGATCCGATAATGGTTAGAATGAGAAACTGCATTATGTGCTGTTTTCAAGAAAGCGAAAAAGTCGAAAAATTTGACAATTCTAATCAAAATGGTTCTACCGAAATTACACTTCCTAAAAAGTTGAATTTCCATGTGAAAATCATAGTTATAGAAATTGAAAACGGCACTTACCTAGAAAGGTATAAATAAATAATTATCTTCAAGATTGTATATAAATTAAACAGACGTCTAAGAAGCTATCGATAAATAGTGGCACGTCACTATGAAGTGGAAAATTATTATCAGAAACACCAATCCATCTTCTACCCGCCTTATCAGAATTAGACTCCAGCGGCACATGACTAAAGTCGATTTTTCAACAGCCGCAGCAACTATTAAAAGATACCCTGTCTCCATAAGCAAGCACCCACCGGTATACAATAATATATGCGGCGCCAGTTGTGCTGACATATACATAGAAGTGCGACGTTGCAGCGTGCCAAGAGCGGCAACGTCGCATTGCCGGCTGAATGTAGAGCTCGGCTCAGAGCCCAACGCTACGTGTGCCAGAGTACCATTACCGACTTCCACCTGGAACTTCAACCTTATTGTTGCTGGGCTAAAGATAGCGTTTGGTTGGGTGGTTACTGATCCAACCCTGTCGAAGTAAGGGAGGATAATGCGGTCGAAGCGAGGGTAGCGGGCCGCGTGGCTTCGTCGACGGCGTATTGTGTTTGTGTGTGCCCAGTTTTTTACGAGCTTCAATAGATAGAATAGAACCGATGTCAGTTGGCAGTTTTTTATTTTACCGTTTTTTGGCCTTATTCTAACGTTGGCGTAGCGAAACTTGTAGCATTCTGCTGATGGTGGAGTTTGTTCTGAAATTGTAGTGTGTTCCTTAGTAAGAGTTATAAGATCAACTAGGTTTTCATCTCACAGTCACATACAACAATACTAATAAAAAATCCTGGAAGAAGAGCCGGCTCTATAAAAAAGCGAGAGCCGATTGCAAAAACTTTATTTTTTTAGTAAATCTTGGCAACGCCTCACACCAAATCAGTCGCTAAAGATGTAGAGGTAGGTACCTACCTACGTTTAGGACGTTACCCAGTAGGTATGCTATTCCCTAATTCGTCTAATCCCTAACCGGGTCCTTATTAGGGTTCTTCACCAACTCGACACAAGAGACTGGACACACATGTGTCCAGTTGGTGAAACTCAAAATTAGTATCACTTATTATGTCGTCATCTGGACACGCCAATATTTTTAAGCGTGTCCGCATAGTGAAACTTAAATTAAATCACTTTTATGTTGTCCCCAACTGGACACATTCAGCTTTTTTGCAAAAAAAAGGGTACAGTCAGGTTAATAATCGCCTTGCTCATTGAATTAATGAACGAGGCGATTTCATGAAAAAGCTGCCTCACTTTTTTCCTTGAAAAAAAAAACCTATCAGCTTCTAGTTATTTAAGGCATTTTGAAATAAAACTCATGTATAACAATCAAATATAATCATCATTTATTAATATGGAGACATGTAGCGTAAAAATATTCAATATAATCTGAATATACCTAAAAATTTAAAATCATCACTTCGAGTATCACAGAAAAATCAAACAAGGACAAACATAATTTAACTCAGCAAGTGGCCGATGATGATTGTGACAAAATCTGTGTGACTGTACTTTGTCATAAATTCGGATAAAATGCGAACGTGTGTCCACTTAAAAGTGATTTAATTTAAGTTTCACTCTGTGGACACGTGTAAAAATCTTGGCGTATCCAGATGACGACATAATAAGTGATAATTTTAATTTTGAGTTTCACCAACTGGACACATGTATGTCCAGTCTCTTGTGTCGAGTTGGTGAAGAACCCCCTTATTCAGCAACTCAAATCGAGGTCAAATCCAACGCCGTTTCATTGACATCTGACAAATTTCATTGGGAATTTGTCAGTTGAAAAAGGATTCTCAGCAATACTCTAAATTCCCAAATAACACAGGTTCCCAATGCGGCATCAATTCTTAAAACCTGCTCCTCAACGAGTGACACCTCGTCATCCCCCGTATACCTCGCGCCACGAGTTACGAGCGGTGGCCTTGAATGCACAGTAGTCACTTTTCAATATCTGTACATAAGCGCAGTAATTCTCACCAACGTCACCCACTTTTAATTCGTGACGCGAGGTATACCAGTTCTCGTATCGCCGAGCATCAGTCAGCAGCTCCTCCTCCTCCTCCTGCTAACCCTGGCTCCTGCTGGTCTCCTCGTGCCTGTAAAACCTCCTGGACATTCCCTTTCTCGCCACGGCCGTGTGCGTTTGACAAACGCTCAAGAAACGGGGGAAAACAGTGCTGGTGTCGTGCTGCGTGTGGCAAAGTCTGCCTGCCCAAAGGACAGAAGCAGTGGGTGGAAATGGTAAGTGAGATTGTAATGGTTGTAATTGCTTTCTCCAGTCAAATATATACCTATACCTATAAATTCAGTCCATAAAACTACCAATTCGAAATCTGCGACTCATCGTCTTCCCCCAGAAGAAATATCGTAACTTTTTTGGTCTTTCGGTCAGATCTTTCGGCTAAATACCTTATTTCAATAAATTCTGTCAATAATTACAAATATTTCATCCCATTTTAACATAAAACTTCATTCGAAATCGCCAATTTCCCATTGCCACGCGGTGTTACACATTGCACGCCATTTTGGTTTTGTGCGCTAGCAAATTCGTATATACTGTGTTCGAAATTCAAATCTTGCAATCCTTTACGAGCACTCACTTTTGTAAACAATTTTCATTCGTATTTTCACATTGTGAATGTTAACCTATTAAATTCGGAAGGTAGCCGATCTTCATACACAAGCAAATTAGTTATTTTATTTGCCTACTCATTCCTCGTATGCCATCGTCTCACAAATTCAGCACCTCTTCGCAAAAATAACAGTTTGTGGTTGTAGATAAGTAGGAAAACAAATCTACTCAGCATACCTACCGGCATAAATTTATTCGTTCGTTCGCAAGCCAACTGATATTACCGTCTTTTGCGACAATACTATGAAACTAATTTAGTGTGTTGATTTTATTTACTATAAATATCTTCCTCAGGTGCTGAATTACGAATAGAATGTGTGTAACATGCTGAATTACGAATAGAATGTGTGTAACATTCTATTCGTAATTCAGCACCTGAGGAAGATATTTCTAGGTAATAAAATCAACACACTAAATTAGTTTCATAGTATTGTCGCAAAAGATAATACATTTATAGCTGCATAGTTATACCGGTACTACCGGCAATATGCAGGCTCTCGTGATCGCCCTTCCAGTGAGTGAAGGTTATTGCCCTGTATCATGAGCGTAGCGGCTGCGGCAATTTTGCTGGTAGTACTTGTTTACGTATAGTCTTTAGCAGACAAATTCGTACCTATTTCAACTTATTCGAGCGGTTATTGTTATATACCGTAACATCGTTCTAAACAGATTGAATTTATTTAACCCTTGCTCGCCAACTATTTCGATAGTTAACCCTTTCGTCGGTCCGCGTATTTACGTTTAACCATTCAGGTGAATATTGTTTTTTTTTTTATCAAAATACATAACAATGAGTGACTGTGCAGAATTCATGGCCCTCGTTCACAAACGGAACTGTTTAGAACACGAATTAGATACAATCGTAAAACTTGGGAATAAAGTTGACTTTAATCCCAACAGTCTTCGAAAATGTACGGTATTGTGTCCCGGGCTTCAAGGTTTGCAAGATCAATTCAAAAATATTCAGACGGATATCGAGGCTGTGGAGTTAAAAGAAAAAAAATCGTAAAGTGCGGAGCAGGCAGAAATTCTTTCGGCTTTTAATGGCTTGGTGAGGGAGAGTTTAGTGATGAACATGGAAGTTAAACTTGGTTAGAAGGGAGGACGGAAGGTGGACCAAGGCAGCCACAGAGTGGCGGCCGCGAACAGGACAGATAACAGCGGGCAGACCACCGGCCCGATGGTCAGATGACATTGCTAAGGTGGCTGGAAAGCAGTGGACGAGACTGGCGGGTGGCCGTAGCGAATGGCGTGCTTTGGGAGAGGCCTATGCCCAGCAGTGGGATGACAAGGGCTGATGATGATGATGATGATGATGATGATGATGAAGATGGAAGTTGATGAAGGTCGCGAAGCGGATCGTGATGCCGCCATGTCACGGACTTATTTTAAAACAGAAGTTTCGCATTCAGCAGTTCGGTTGCCGCGGTTGGAGGTTCCATCATTCTCAGGCGACTATAAGCAATGGAAATCATTCAGCGACCTGTTCATTTCCCTCATTGATAATAACGAGTCGGTATCAGATATCGCTAAATATCAGTACTTGCTGTCCTATGTCAGGGGTGAGGCCAGTGAAATACTCGCGCGTTTACCGGTCACAAGCAACAATTTTAAAAAGGCGTGGGCCATTCTCGCGTATAATTTTGATAATAAACGTATTATCGCTATGCATCACATGGATGCTTTATTTAAAATTTCTGCGATCAGCATATCGACTGCGGCGGGCTTGCGAGCTGTTTTGAGCGGGTTTATAAAGTGTGTGGGTGTGTTACCAGCGCTCGGATTCCCCATTGAACAATCGACACTGAAACGCGCCGTCAATTCGATAAATCGATCGCTACGAACAGCGTTCCTAAATTTAAGGAGCTCAGGGAGTTGCTTGATCGAGAAATAGTTGCGTGGGAAAGTTCTCGTCCATCTACCAGTTCGCGGTCGCGCCAAAATTCGTCAGCATCTGTGCATTCGTTCGCATTCGGCTACCTTGTTGGTAGCAAGTTCGTCTTCTGCAAACGATTCGACAAATTCGACTCCGCCGTGTTGTGCGTTTTGTAAACGCCGCTCCCATCCACTAACTTCGTGTTACGTGTTCAAAAGGAAAATCCTTGTGACAGGTTCCTTCTTGCAAAAGAGAGAAGTTTGAAATGGCTCAGATTGAACTTCTTCTCGGCGGAGACTTGTACGCCGATATTATTATTTTTGGTGAAACCATTCAAGGCCCCAAGGACACACCGGTGGCTATTTCGAGTTCACTCTGGTGGCTACTTGTGGGTAGGGTTCATACTACATTCGTTCATTCGCAAGCTGCTATGCAGCAATTTTCGTCATTCCTTGCAAGCCAACAAGATGGGAAACATGACCAAGCTATTCGCAAGTTCTGGGAGATTGAGTCTATCCCAGAACAACCAGTCCTTTCATCTGAAGATCGTCAGTGTGAAGATAATTTCGTTCGGACTCACCGTAGGAATGAATCCGGTAGGTACTTACATTGTTTCACTTCCATTTCGGGAAGGTGAGCCTACTTGGGGAGATTCCCGCTCGCTTTGCATCGTCTGATGTCGATAGAGCGTCATTTTGCTCGATTGGAGCAATTCTGAAAATTGTATTTTGAATTTATGGAGGATTACCTCATTTCGGGTCACATGGAACTCGTCCCTTGAGCCCTAATAAGTATTTGGATTTTTCCCAATACCTTATTCCACACCATGGTATTCTTCGCCCGTCATGTACGACAACTCATCTTCGCGTCCTGTTTGACGCCTCGGCGAAGACTATTCAGGGTGAGTCCCTCAACGAGGCACAGCTGGTCGGTCCCAAATCACAAAAGAGCATTGGTGATTTGTTGTGTAATTTTCGATTACATGAAATTGCTTTCACGGCTGATATACGCCAAATGTATCGGCAAATTCTCGTCGATGACAAGCACCAATGCTAATAGCTTATCTTGTGGTGTAAGTACTCCAGATAACGATTCTCAAGTTTATCGCTTGCGGGCGGTGACTTATCGTCTTTCGTCATCCCCATTCTTGACGATTCGTGTTCTTCAGCAATTGGCGGTGGATTCTCACATTATTACATATTACATACATACATATTACAGTTTCCTGAGGCAGCGGAGGTTCTCCGTAGTTATACGTACATGGACGACGTCATATCCGTTTCAGATTCGAGTGAATCGGCAGTCACACTGCAACTGCAGCTATTTGAGCTCCTACAGAAAGGAGGCTTTGAACTCCGAAAGTGGTTTTCGAATAGTATGAAGTTCTTGGACCGTCTACCTGATTTGCTGAAGAGTATGGAGGCCGCTACGGTGTCGTTGGAGGAGGACAGCACCGTTAATGTTCTAGAAATATCGAGGCAGCCACTGAGAGACGTGTTTTCGTACTTTGTTTGACATTATACGAAAACACGTCCCTCAGTGGCTCTACAGGATAAAGTGACAAAACGAGTAGTTTCATGGAAACTGCTCGCATTTTCGACCCTCTTGGTTCGCCAAAATTCTTATTCAGGAACTTTGGTTAGCAGGACTGGGATGCGGAGGTCCCCGATAATGTGCGACAAGTTTGGATGCGTCTAGTGGCGGAGTTTGAACGATTTTCGTCGATTTCGATTCCTCGTTTCGTTCCCACAAAAATTTTGTGACAGTTCTTAGGCTGTGTACGCTGCCCTAATTTATTTTCGTGTCATACAGCCAAATGGAGATGTGTCTATTCAATTGATTTGCGCGAAATCTCGAGTAGGCCTTTGAAAAAGCTTTCCATTCAAAGACTCGAGCTCTGTGGAGCCTTGCTCTTAGCAAAATTGTTCATTTTCGTGCGAAATTCTTTTAAGTGCAGGGGAGTAAGCATGTGTAGCACCCATCGATCTCCGGTAAATTAACCGATTTAGTGTGTTGTGAATGCACCGATCCCGCTCCTCTCGCGCATCGCTTACCCGTTCCCACCTATCTAGTTGTTACATGAGCTTAGATATTACTCTTATAAATGTTCTATAATAGTCAACTTAGGCAAGGCCCGTTCTCAAGATTAAAAAAAATAAGATTTTAAACTCAAGATATTGGTTTAGAGCTTGTCAGTGAGCACAGTATCATTAATTGATAAATTTAATTATGACCAGTTTCCGAAACAAAAACCTTGGAATCTACTTCTTCGTCAATGATAGATGTTAAACCAGCCATAAAATGCCACTTGCAAAATGTGTCGGTGGCGCTACCCAGATTTTTCCAAGATATATTGCCGAGCTGGGTGAACCACCCTTATGCAAAATATTCCACCCACCCATCTCTTATTAATCGAGAGGAATTAATTGAATTCTCATGCAACAGCAATCAGTCGGTGAATTTTGATATAAAATCCTTTATCGTGGTAGCGAAGGAGCAATTAAATATTTACTACCTTTGCGAGAGTGGATTTTCGGCTATGTGCAAGGTAAAAGGCTTCCGACAAACGTAACATCTTAAAATCGTCACAGACTTGACGAAAACACTATGTCGACTTGATACTGAAGCTGACCAACGATTATTGATCGTTCCTGCAATAAGTAGAACGACACTTAAAGGTTTTTATTTCTTGATACACAGCAAAAAATAATTGTGAACCACTGATCTAGACGAAATCTTGGGGCTCTAGGGCACGAATTCGAGATGAGCTTATACTTCACTGCAACTCAAGTCTATCTTTATAGGGGAGTAAGATATATACCCTACATATATACACTATAGACGAATATGTAGTAGTGTTAGAGGTAGTTATGAAAAGATAGAAAAGTTTGACGGCTTCAAGGGAAAACGAAAAGCAGTCTGAAGATGAACGGTAAGAGGGTTCAAATACTAACTGCATTCTGTGTGGACCTGATATGTCGTCCCGTAAATCAGGCACTTGACTTACAATCTTGTAATCTTACTTTAGCCAGTTTAGAATATGATCAAATTTTTACCTCCTATACGTCATACTCGTCTAATATGGCATCGCGTCTTAGAGAGGCTCTAAAGTTGCGTCGAAGAATGTGTCTACAACCAAGAGATTATTTTTGTGGATAAATTGATGTAGCAAGAGTTTAATTTTATAGATCACTTGATCTCCTAGCAGGAGCAATTCACGCTAGATTCCTTCGGTGGATTAAAAGACGGTGCGATTTATAAAATCCTATGACTAACAAATCCTTTCCGGAAACACAAAGTTACGAAGGTTGAATACGTAGGCAAGCGAACACCGGGACTAAGCTGGAGATGGGTGCGAAGATTGGCTAGACGCGATGACGGAGGGTGGACGTTGATGAGATATAAATATAAAACATAAATTTAAAACACCCCAACACAACAATTTGGGTGACTTGTTTGGTTGATAAGCTTATCTTACGAACCGCTGAGCCGATTTTAATAAAACATGGCTAAAACCATCAATTGCAGGCGCTAAACTTATATTTATTTATACATACATATAATTCTACTGTACGTGTGTATGTCACTGAACTCCTCCTAAACGGATGGACCGATTTGGATGTTTTTTTTGTATGATTTTAGGTGGCGCACTGGATGGCTTAGTTAGATTTACAAATCAGCCCGGCAGGACAACCTCTGTCGGATCCGCTAGTATCTAATATTTTCTCTGCATGGGAGGCCGCACAAGATGCTATCGGCGTTATACGATCTGTCAAAGGCAACTGATTGTTGATCATGATTATTCATGATACGCTACTAATGAACTTACTTAATAAGCTACGGAGTTAGAAATAAATCGTTAAATCTGGCAAGATCATTCTTCAGATTGTATAATTCAAAAGGCAGAAGTCAACGGCGTTAAATCTGATGGAACAGGAGTAAAAGTTGGCGTTTCACAAGGTTCCATATTAGTCCATTTCTTATTGCTGGCATAGAAACATAAAATTAAAACCCAAAAAACTCAAAACTCAAATAATTTATTTTAAGTAGGCAAAATAATGCACTTTTACAAGTCAAACACTTACTTAATAAATTAATAATACATGGGAAAAAATAAAAATAAAATCAAATATGATCAACTAAACTAATGAGTACGTAACTGATTATTATTTGAGTTTGAAAAAGGAAATTTCCCCTTCAAGTGGTGATTCATGGCTGAATCTGGCACAGGAAAATTAAACTCCATTTACTCTTCCAGTGCTACGGAAATACTCTCATCAGAGAAGATAGCACCAAGATCCTCTACGGGGATGTAATTTTTTAAATTTTCGTCATGTATATATTTTTTTATTACTTACACAATGTACGATATACAAATTATCTAATCTAAGGACAATATGATAGCATCGTATCCATAAGTGCCAATAAGATGTCTCAAAATAACAATCTAACAAAATAAATAAATAAGAACAAAGACAAGCTGTAATAAACATAACTTATGAGAAACCAGACTGGACCAGTCCCCCCAAGCAGCACCCGTTCACGAGTATGACTTGTGCACCAGCCATCACCCCCCTCGCCATATTTGAGGGAGGGGAGCAACCCGCTATACCGCATTAACACTTACATACAGGCACAAACATTGCTTCTGGCCCCACACTAGGATATCCTGTGTCGTGGGACCCAGAAACACCAACGCCACACACATATAAACATCCAAGATCTGCCTTTTGTGGTGTTGACTGACACAGTGTTGTTTGCTGATGATACTGGTCTTCAACATTTAAAGGCAAAAAGAATATTTTAATGGTGATTTTAATGTATTGTCTCTAACCATTAATTAGTTCCTAGTTATTAATTTATTGTTAAACGCTGGTAAAACCAGGTGTATCAAATTCTCACTTCCAAATGTCAGGAAAGTTGAGACAAGCCTAGTGTAAGACAGCAACACGTTAGAATTAGTAAATGATACAAAGTTTCTTGGATTAACCATTGATAGCAAATTACAGTGTTGACCCCATATATAAACATAAATTAGCTGATAGAGTAAGCTCTGCTAGGAAATTCAAACAAAACACGGATGTGGCTACAAGTCGGCTAGTCTAATTTAGTTTATTTCATAGTCATATCGTATCTTGTTGTGGGGGAAAGCAGCGGATATTGAAACTATTTTGATGTTACAGAAAAGAGGTATTCGAGCAATTTATAATTTAAAACGCAGAGACTCCTTAAGATGACTTTTTAAAGAAATTGACATGCTAACTGTAGCTAGTCAATTTATTTTCGAAAATATAATATTCTAACTATGTAAGTGTGGTCATTATATGTAGAAAAACTACACATAATGACCATTATGTGTAGTTTTCCAGATACGAAACGAGTTTTCACCAAGTAGTTTAACATATTGCTGATCGTAACGTGCGGTTTTTGAACGTAGTAAAGAGGGTTTATGATACGTGTGTAGATAAAATACATTAGGAATTTATCATCATCATCAGCCTGTCAGGGACTCCACTGCTGAGTGTAGGCCTCCTCATGTAGACGCCACTCGACTCGCTCCCGTCCAACCCGGGTCCACTGCTTTCCTGCTATCCTAACTATGTCATGGGACCATCTGGCAGGTGGTATGCCGACTGATCTCTGGCCTCCTCTTGGCCACCACTTGATAAGATAAGATAAGATAAGATAAGCGTATATGCAGACGTCACAATACACAAAACAGAACACAAATATTACTAGAAGTAAACTTATGTCTAGTACATTCAGAAATATTATATTATACATATTACGGGAGGGATTGGACAAACTAGGGAAAACAAAACAAAACTAACATAGCGTTATCATGTCCGCTCCACTACGCTGTGGCAGGGGCACAGCGTAGTGGAGCGGACATGATAACGCTATGGAAAAACAGTCGATCTAGTAGTGTATTGTGTACGGCGACGGTGAAATGGTTCCGGCTCAGCATATGCTACAGGAAGACCTGGCGCTGGGTTACCTAGCACTACTAGTACTTGATTACTAGCACTTGGTTACCGATCTGGTCCATCTGCCGGCTTCTCGCCTTGCCATGTGTGCTGTCCATTCCACCTAAGCTGTGTTATCCGCTTACCGAAGTCAGCCACCTTGGTTCGGTGTTTGATTTCGGTATTCCGGATGTGGCCAGACAGCTAACATGGCACGCTCCATGGCTCTCTGGCATACTCTGTGCTACTGAAACGGCATGCACAGTCTCCTTTGGGAGCATCCACGCTTCAGCACCATAAGTAAGAGTGGGCAGCACACGTTGGTTAAATAACCTGTTCTTCAGACATTGTAGTATGTTCGACGTCCAGACATCCTGGAGTTTACCGAAAGCGGCCAAAAGATAAACAATGACCGTCAAGAAGGAATTTATAAATAAGAGATATTAATAATAATATATCATATATACATTATATGACCACAAATTATAATATGAAATGTAAAACACCCAATAAACGGCTTATCTGATATAATCTAGGCGGCCGAGCGGTAGGGAAAATAAAAATGAAGGGCAAAAAGAAATAAAAACAAAACGATTTGAAGCATCGGCGGGATTTGAACAAGCGACTATAAGATCACGAATACCGCATATTAACCGAATGATTCACCGCTTTATGTTGTTATAGGTAGGTATCCAATGAAATTACCGATCTTATGGTGCGTAAAAAGACGATGTTCGTGAAACTTCGTGAAGCGAAATAGCGTGTTTGATGGGATGTGACCTAGCTGATTCGTAATAGTAATACCAAACTCACAGACAGTTAGCAAAAGGCAATTTTGTAAGGAACGGCGTTTTTATTTACAAAACATAAAATTTATATCCGGGCACATTGCGTCTGACTCCTCACTAAGATACCGTGTGTCCTGGGAACCAGAAACAGGGACGTCACAAATATGCAGACATCCAAGGCCTGGGGAATTATTTACCTTTTCTCGGAAACCTGGGACCTTTCGCTTGGGAAGCTCATCCTCGACCGCTACACCACAGAGGTCGTCAAGTCTAAGACGGTGATTTTATTACTCACGGTTATGAGTTTAACATAAAAATAAATCAGTATTTTTGATTTACCTTTTTATACCTAGTCAGCTCCGGGGTCTAGTGGGTTTCACGCTTGCTTCTAAAGTCAAAGTCAAAGTCTACTTTATTACTGTAGATATTTACATATACTTAGCAAACGTCATTTTTTGCATCTTCTCTACATTGGACCACTGTGGGAGAAGGAGGGCGTAGAAACTCCCACAGATAGATTTTTAGATCTCTTTTAAAAATTAGTTGTGCTTAACTAATACAAATATGAAAAAATTCATTAATATGATTAATAAGCAGGAATAAATAATAACAGTTATTAACAGGAATTTCTGTGTTGAGCCAGATTAAATACAGTCCTGTCATTTAAGTAATCTTGAACATTGTAATATCACTTTTTCGACAAAGTCGCTTTAACATGCTTTTTAAATTGCTCAAATGGCAATTCCAAAATCTCCAGAGGTATCTCATTATAGTAGAGAATGCACTGACCCTTAAAAGAATTGCTAACCTTCGCGAGTCTAAATCGGGGCGCACATAGTCTTTGATTATTTCTTAGGTTAACATTACAGCTATCGCTAAGTTTGGAAAATGTTGTAAGGTTCTTGCTTACATACATTATATTTTCGAAAATAAATTGACTAGCTACAGTTAGTATGTCAATTTATTAAAAAGCTCTCTTAAGGAGTCTGTTCGTTTTAAATTATAAATTGCTCGAATAGCTCTTTTCTGTTAAATAAAAATAGTTTGAATATCCGCAGCTTTCCCCCACAACAAGATACCATAGGACATGACGCTATGAAAGTAACTAAAATATACTAGAATACTAAAATAGCCTAGATGTAGCTACATCGGTGCTTTGTCTGATGTTCCTAACAGCATAAGCCGCAGAACTTAATTTACCAGCTAATTTATCTATGTGGGGTCCCCACTGCAATTCTCACTTCTCACGCAGGAGATGTACATTCGAGTGCCGGTGCTGGCTGACCGTGTACCAATGAGATAAGAAATAAACATAAATTTAAACGTTTACATACAGGCACATACATTGCTTCTGGCCCCATACTAGGATACACTGTGTCGTGCGAACCAGAAACAGCGACGTCACACACATATAAACGTCCAAGACCTGTTTTTTTTTCGTTTTACCCCCAGCCAGGGATCGAAACCGTGACCTCTCGCATGGTAGGCAGAGCCACAACCTCTGCGCCACAAAGGTCGTCATAATATATGATAATTCATCTTATTATACATTATACGGACATTCTCACGGTGATGGATAACATCGTGAGGAAATCTTCACATCTCTAGAGCTGCGGCGATGGGCTAGCCCTCTTTCATGCAAAATGCAGTTCCCCCTTTTGCGTGAAAGAGTACCCCAATAACTGACTAAAAGTGGGCACAATTGTGCCTCTGCCACCCCTTATCGGAAAAGGCGTGATAGCTGCCTCTGGACGTAGTTTTTGTAGTAGCACTGCTACATGGACTTCACGCAGAAGCGTTGTCAATACAGGTCATACTATCGTCCACACAATAAAATATTATATTGTAAAAGCGGGGGACAGTGGTCACACTTAAACCTGTCAAGGATTGAGTGACCACCTATAAATTTTAAAAAGTTTCTTTAATTGTCTTTAAAAAATAAATGTAATTCTTATGGAAAATTAATAACACGATAATTTGACAGGAGCAGTCTTTTATTACGATTCTGCTTGTCTTATCGAGGTTCTGCTGCCTTATTATTTGAATCAGAAATCTTGGAAAATTTGTTGCTTTTGAAAAAAATTCCAATAGTGCAGCATTATTTCCCTGGCATCTAGGAATCGACAAATC
The DNA here is from genome assembly GCA_949825045.1 of Argyresthia goedartella. Classification (NCBI taxonomy): domain Eukaryota; kingdom Metazoa; phylum Arthropoda; class Insecta; order Lepidoptera; family Argyresthiidae; genus Argyresthia; species Argyresthia goedartella. The sequence goes on along the minus strand of OX463820.1, from coordinate 11,315,808 downwards.
AACCAATGAATAAACATAAACATTTACATACAGGCAAATACATTGCTTCTGGCCCCACAATAGGATACCCTGTGTCGTGGGAACCAGAAACAGCGATGTCACACACGTATAGACATCTAAGACCTGGGGTATTTTTTTTCTGTACCTCAGCCGGGGCTCGAACCCGGGGCCTCTCGCATGATAGGCAGAACCACAACGGCTGCGCCACATAGGTCGTCAAGTTGAAAGGGATTCTGATAGAAATAGATATTAGAATAACATAAGAGAACATCGCACATGTTCTTTTGTCCGTAACGCTAGTTTGGACGCCCGTTCGATACGGCGCGTCTCGATCGCAGCCGATCGGGGCGTCCAAACAACAATACGATACGGAGGTACGTTACGGACAAATAAACATGTCTGCACCCACGGTGCGGTGGTACGGCGCGTCTCGACCGCAGCCGATCCGAGAATCCAAACAAGCGCTCTTGTATCGCGACGCTGATACGATGCGGAGGTACTGATGTTCTTTTGTCCGTCACGTACGTTACGGACAAAAGAACATCTCTGGACCCACCTTCAAGTCTAAATAAAGGCCAGTACGTGTGAAAAAATCGCGTTGTGTTTGGTCAAATTTTCCAAAGCGATTGAATTCAGATTGTCAGTCTTACATTATTAGGCTGGTTTTGCACCTATGAAATCAGGTATATAAATTTTTAAGTCCCTTAAAAGAACTATCTTTCTCTTCCATAATAAACTTATGTAAGTATTTGTAATTTTGTATTACAATTTTATCCATTTGTATTTATGTACATACTGGCTAGTTTGTTATTTTATTTATTTGACGTTTTTTTTATTTTATTATTTATTCCATCTTAGTGTACAACTTTACAGATACCAATCCAAGGCTTTATACACAGCACTTATAAAAACAAAAAAAAACATGATAGAAATAAAATTTGCACAATGTCTACAGAATAAAATAAGAATAATGTCAATAAAATAAAACCAGATCAACATCAGATAGAATTTCGATCAAAAATACAATTTGCATATCACCCAACATAATGTCAATAAAATAAAATAATATTAATGTCAATAAAATTAAATTAGATCAATGTCAGATAAAAAAAAAAAAGTTTAATTTACAAAATCACACAATCTTTTCACACATTCTTCTCGCAGAACCTGCCACAATCTCGCACAATATGCCTCCATGAATCACCAAACAGATCAGTCAGTGGTGCTGCAGCCAACAGAGCGTTGAGACTGTCCCGAGCCCTCACCAGTGGAGACTGCTGGCGCGCCATCGTGCGGTGCGTGCCACCCGCGAACAGCTGGTGCCTGCGCGCGCGGAGATATTTTTCGGGCATGAATAGTGCGCATACGGTACTGACAAGCGCGACACAGTCACTGTCGCCTCGCAACAATCGACAAACAGTCAGAAACTGCTCGGTATTACGTCTGACCTCTAGTGAGTTGTATCCGAGCATACCCAATATAAAAGCGGATGGATAAAGGTAAGGGTAGAAGCCAAATTTCCTTTTATATAGGTATCGTAGGAAAGCTTTGTGTACCTTCTCAGCATAAGGACGTATGAGCTTTCGTGCGGATTAGAAACAACTGAGCTAGATTCAAGTTTGGTTCTCACTGAGGCCTTGTAAAGGACCTGGACCACACCCAGGTTCTGGAATCCCTTACTATTCCGAATTACAAACCCCAATCAAATAAAGCATTCCTTGGCCAAAGTGCTCATGTGCTCGTGGAATGTAAGTTTAGGATGGAACGTAACACCGAGGTCCTTAATTGAATACACTCGAGTCAAAGACTCCGTACCGAGGGTATACGTTGCACTGATAGGCTGAGAAGAGCGCGTGAAAGACATTAAATAACACTTAGCAGTATTGAATAGGAGTTTGTTGTTCACACTCCACCTATAGACCGCATCAAGATCTTCTCGCAGCAAACCACAATCATCCTCTGAACTTACGGGAAGTATCAGATCGTCCGCATACAGAAGGCAAATGGCGTATTTGAGGTCTAATTCCAGGTCATTTATCATAATGATAAATAACAACGGACCAAGAATAGACCCTTGAGTAACGCCCGACCGTAGATGGTACGGACGGGACTCGAAATAGCCGTGTCGCACATATTGCTGGCGGTCCTTCAGGTAGTCAGCGAAGAAAACCAACAGCCTTGGGGCAAATCCAATGGCACATAACTTCTTCATAAGGACATCATTATCGACACTGTCGAACGCCTTACGGAAGTCCATATAGGCGACGTCCACCTGACATCCCTGATCCATGCACTCCGACACAATGTCAACAAAAGTCTGTAAGTTGGTGTTTACCGAGCGGCGGCTCCTGAATCCGTGTTGCGAGTCGCTCAGATAAGGCGCAATTTGCGAACTGATTTCGTCTTTAATGATCGACTCGAACAATTTTGCCAAAGAGCTCAGGATAGCTATGGGTCGATATTGATCAACGGAGGCAGTTTCACTTGTGTTGGGGATAGGACTGACCCGAGAAAGCTTCCAGCTGGTCAGGTATTTAACTTGCTCGACAGCGAGATTGAATATCCGTCCTAAGGGTAATATCAGCTGATCGCTATAGGCCTTCAAAAAGTAAGGAGGGACGTTGTCCGGTCCAATTGCACTCCTTGGCCTTAGCTGCTTCAGCTCTTCCTCTATATGCCTACGGGAGATGTGCGTTATCTGCACGTAGTTGGCAGAGCACGATTCATCGGAGCTGTTTACCAGTGCCGGATCGAGCGCTGGCTCATCAGGGAGGAAAACGTCGGAGAAGTAGTCTGCAAATGCGGCTGCTGCTTCCTCACCAGCGCATTCCTGTTCCTGATGCGTGACCCGGGGTTCGAAACCACCCTTCGATCGTAGGCCACTCACATGTTTCCAAAAAGCGCGCGGGTTATGTCTTATATTGCTCTATGGTCTAGAAATACTACTCATGTGATTGGCGTAGGCAGATCTATGCGAGACTTGGGACAGGCTCTCAGCTCACTGAATGAGACGTAGTCAGCCGGCCTCTTCCACGTCTTCCATTTACGATGGAGCTTGGCTTTCGTGGCTAGGTCCTTTATGATGTCGCCAGTGAACCACACCGGATATCTCCTAGTTGCTTGTGTTGGTCTGATCTTCTTTGGAAATGAATTGTTATGATGTCATAAACGGTATCGTAGAACCGACCGACTGCCGTCTCTATATCAGTAGCTTCGAGAACATGGTCCCACGATACGCTGCACATGAGTTCGTATAGGACTGCGTGATTGCCCTCGGCAAAGTTCCAATCATTGTGACCACCAATGTTGCTGGGATCCAAGCGGCCGGATCGCTGGTAAGCGCCCCGCGCATGCAACACGGGCACAATGACGTCGAGAGGCGGATGGTAAGCGTCAGTGCGTGGCACCAGGCTGCCAGACACGGAAGCGCGCACAGTTACGTCACGCACACTCTCCGGCATCAACACCACGTCAAGTACGCCACCATGTGCATTCGTCACCTCATTCGTCTCATACAGACCACAAACACCAAGGAAATAGCAATAGTAATTGGTAACCGAAACAGACGCACTATTCATATTTAGATCACCCATGATGATGACTGAGGTTCCGGTCAATTTGGCCATGTTTTCCTCAGTTTTCGTGAACCAGCCAAGATATTGCCTTCCTGTTTCTCCGCATACTCGGGTCTATATATACCACGCAGACTGTGTACTGGACACCATCTCGTGAGAAGGATGCCCACAGATCCTCACCTTGCTCGTTCTCGAGGTCGCGGCGTCGACGAAGTGCGATGCCAGGGCGGGCGGCAAGCAGTACTCCTCCGCACGCAGTGGCGCGGTCACGGCGTAGCACGCTCCAGCCCCCCTCCGTCACCTCGACATCTCCGACTGATGAGTCCAGGAAGGTCTCTGTGGCAGCAACCAGAGGGTGATCCAGCACCAGCAGGTTTTGACGCCAGTAATCGAGTCTGGTTTTAATACCTCGAACATTCTGGTATGCAATTTCCAAACTCTTATTGACGCTTGGTGCGCGAGGAATTACAAAAGGCCTCGAAGTAGGAGCGAAAGGGCAGCCACTCTTTTACTAGGGCGTTATCAGGCCACACATCCTTAGAAAAGCAAGTGTCATAGAGCACCACCGGAACACCATCTTTATATGACTTGTAGCCGCGCTTGGTTGGTAATTCTTCGACAGTGCCTGCTTGACGTTGTACACATAGGTCCACCTGTTCTTCAATGTTTCCTGTCCATCCTGGGGTTGCTGCACTTTTTAGAGATAGGCTCGCTTAGTTTCCATTTTGATGTATCTTCAGTGTTTGTGCAATAAAGTATACGTAAAGTAAATTAGGAACGCCTTTACACAGGTATTTTTATATGTCGGTACATATTCTTTATAGGCTGTTATCTTATGTTAAGGTAAAACTATATCAGCAGATTGCTGTTGCCACAAACAGTTCAAGGAAGAATGGCTAAAGTCACAAGAAACCACAAAGTAAGTATATTTCGCTTACGTCGTACGCGCGCAAGTAATATGAGACATTGTGTTGTGGTGGCCATTGCGAAACCGTTCATATTTATAGCTTATGCGGGTGGAGTAAATAAATACAGGTTTTTTGATCGCACGGCATTTTTTTGTGATAATGCAGCCATACAATAGGCCGTAGGCCGTGGCCGAGCCACTTATACTATTAAACGAGGAATACTTGTAACTATACAGATTGTAACATAAAGCTGTAGTCATACTTAAGGGGGTTGATATGGGCATCTGAACAACTTTCAATATTCTATGAAACCGATTTGATCCGATTTTCTCTTCTGTAAAACAGCTGATCAACCGGCCCAAACTGTATGGAGAAGTGAAAATTAATGTTGGCCAGATTAAATCTGTTTCATAGTAAAAGTTGCTCAGAATGATGTCCCTAATAACTCCCTAAAATATTACTACGCCTTTCTGTTACATCCTGTTTTTTTTTGTTCTCGAAAACGCCGTATATATTTTCGATTAAATTTTCGCGTTTTTGGGGCCTAAAATCGATCTAACTAAGTCTAGAAAACGCTTTTTTTTCGAGTTTTCCTTTGCATTTATCTTTTCCGCTTAATGTGATCTATCGCACATAAACAGGGTGTAACAGAAAGGTGTAGTAATATGTTAGAGAGTTGTTAGGGACATCATTCTGAGCAACTTTCACTATAAAACCGATTTGATCTGTGCAACTTTAATATTCATTTTTCCACACAGTTTTAATTTATATCAATGAAAATAGGGCAGAAAGTCCAATGACAAAACAAAATTACAACATCATTCGTTCCCGCCATGTTATAATGTGACAGTATTTAGTACGTCGGTGGCAGACGCCTAAGCAAAAAGTTTTGTTCAAATGAGTTCGAATCCAAATATATCCAACTTCCTCCTCTTTGCTTGAACAAGCAAGCAAGCATTTTTTTTGGTCACTTGGCAAAGGTATTCAATTATTCAGCCTACACATAGTTATACCGGAATAACAGCCTATGATGAGTGATATGCAGTCTGATGATTTGTTATCGGCGCGACCAACTACACCAAGCCGCAACCCACCCCCGAGCAGGCCTCGGTCCCCAGATATTATTTAATAATAAGAGCAGCACACATCAAACCTTTCGCCAATTTAGATTGATTAATCCCAATATTACTGGTATTTACATAGTAAGGTCTACAGGAGTAGGCCTAACGCACACGACGTCGCAACTGTGACTCCCAATACTTTATAGTTGCAATCCAATTAGTTTGAAACCTGTTTCATATAGGGGTATGTGAGCGTGGTCGCAGTCGTTTCACCGTCCAGTAGCCCCATGTGCGGATGGCCTTATACAGTACAGTTATGTGATTTCGGAAGTCATTTCATCGATTTTCATTTCGAAGAACACCATTGAGCGATTGCTCAGTACAGGACGAGGCTAATTACTTGACCACATTCCGATGCTCATTTAAACCTTATAACGTCTCATCGAAAGATGACTAGCCGTTGCCGATGTCTCGTGTCATCGAAACGATGAGATTGGAAGCATCACATCATCATCAGACACTCTCCGCTCTACTGACGGGCACTGGGAAGCATATACACTTTAAAGCGCTGCTTGCCACTGAGCCATCTGTCCGGAGTAACTAGTTTGAAACCGGATTTCTGCTGCTTTTGAAGGGATAAAATAAATCCACGGGATCCTGGCAATTTAAGATATGTAAATCGAAAACATTATAAAGACTACAATCATACAGCATAAACATAAAAATAGGTAACAATAATTTCACATAATCAGCAATGGTTTTTTATTCTTGCATGTCAACCTAACTCGAAGACTAAAGGCATCGCTTCGCTCACCCCCTTTAGCCTTCACTTACCCTGACCTACCGCTTCGCCCAAATTACATCGTGTGTAGTTTAGAAATCATTATTAGCCAAAAAAAAAATGTGAAACATTCATGAGGAGACTCAAAAGTAATCCATTGAAAGTATATTAAAAGCAAGTTATGCCAACCAAAACAGTATGCCGAAAAAGTTACTATTATGCCATTAGAAAATATAACAAACTCATTATTCCAGTAAAGATCAGGAAACACAAAATGATGCGAAACAAAGGAATATTGGTAGATCTCACTCTGTATCATGTAAACTATCTGTAAAAATCTAAAAGACACTGAAAGATTTGAGAGTAATTATAATAATTGAGTAATTAATTATCATTTATGAGATAAATTCTCGCCCCCTGGATGCCGTTGACTGTCCGATTTGCTGGTAAAGTACGTTGATATGCCAGGCCTTGTGTGCAAGCCACTGTATTGTACTAATGATACTCGACTCAAATAAATATTTTGAATTTTAAAATCATTAATTTTCACATCTGTAGGAAGCACACTGCAAATTGCAAGTTACTTGAATATGAGTATGTAAAAAGAAAGATTTCAGTTCTAAACCCCGCCGGTATGTTGACTTGTTTATGTCATCGTAAGATTGTCAAAACCGTTAGTTGATAAACTAACGTTTTTTTTTCTCGTTAGTTGGTCAACTATCGACAGATAGTAAACTGTAGCGTATCTGCTTACTATATGACGCGTTAGTTGATAAACTAACGGTTAAAACCGTTAAATAGTAAACTGGTTTAAACTTGAATTGCAATCGAAATACCAGGGCAAACACGGCGGTACCTTAGGTGAAGACTAGAGAGGGCGAGCGCAGCGAAGCCCCCATATAGTCTTCATGTTAGGTTGACATGTAAGAACAAAAGAATCGTAAATTCTAAACCCTGTCGGTCTGGTTTACTATCTGACGATAGATGATCAACAAACGCGTTAGTTTATCAAATAACGGTTTTGACTACCTTACGGTGACATATACAAATAGCTTTTGTATAAAGTTGACATGTATTAGTTACAAAAACTTGTAATTCTGTAAAAAAAACATATTTCGCTTTAATACTAAATAAAAGTCGCGGCATCTTGAAATATGGCGACGCCCGCGCGGAGCAGTTTCTTAAAACACCTGAATTAGAAAACGATGTTAAAACTTGCTATAACCATCATGACGATGTAATGTAATAAAATACTTAATAATAATCCCATTCCTCGGTACCCATTAATATCCAACCAACCAAGCAAGGCAACACGCATAGAATTAAATAGAGACGTGTAAAAACATCAACTCATAAGAAAAACATAGAAAACTAATTTTATGGCGAGAAGTCAATCGTGGTCTGGCCGGGCCGTAAACTCTTCACAATGGGCCATAAAAATGCTTTACAGCGAATGTTGACTCCACGTGACCACCCCCAGTTCCAATCCGCAACAACTGTGGAACAATGAAGACGCCAGGTCCAACATAAATAAGGAGTAAAGCAGTTAAAGCAACGTTTTAGGACCCACTAATTAGTTTGAAAAAGTTGATTAATAGTTTTTGTGATTCACGAAACGCAGATTAGATTAGTGACAGAGTTGAGCGACATGCTAGATGCTTTCGGCTATGTGTGAATCTCTTGTCTTGAGTCCTGCCATGTCCTGGCCTGATGATTTAGGTTTTCCAATCTTAGCACTAGTTAAGTGCCCATAGAATTATTATTAATGGTTCTGGATGATTAATAAGGCTTTGTTCTCACGAGCTGACAGTAAGCGACCACGCTTTGTGTCGCTTCCACATAAATTTGTCACATCGCTATTTAGCGGCGTCTCAAAATATGGACACAAAACAGTCAGCTGCTCATTCTCAGCCGTAAAAAGAACAAGGCCTAAGGGGTCATCGGTAATTATATCAGTTACAGCAATGATACCTATAAATTATGGCAGACACTTATTCTGAACACTAGTTATAGGCTATAACTGTTCAGAATAAGTGTCTGCCTACAAAATGTCGTTTTCACCTCGATACGATAACCTTCTCAAAGATATCGGCACTCATGTCGTAATATTATTGCTTGATTTGTTGCCAATAGGAAGTGTCGATACAGTATATGACGTGATGAAAATAGCTTAATGTCGTAAAAGGCATCTAATGAGCCAAATAAATACAAAATGTTCTGTATAGGTGTAGTCATATTTTAAGGGTTTGTAAGGGACTTCAGTCTGAATAACTTTCTCTGAGAAACCTATTTGATCAGACCAACTTTATTTTTCATTTCTCCGTACTAATCGGTCAGCCGCTTGGCCTATAATGTATGGTGAAGTCAAGAATGAAGTTGCTCTGATCGAACCCGTTTCACCGCGAAAGTTATTCAGAATGACGTCCCTAGCCATACCTTAACCCATTACGAGACTCTGCCCACTAAATGCCCACCATTTTTTCATCCTTATGACTTGGTAATCATAAGGTCCAAAATCAATAAAAAAATCTGCATACATAGGCATAAGCCTATTAAACACCTTTCTGTCAACATATTTGAAGTGAAGCATTACTCATCACTTCAATACTCAATCGTTTATTTTGCGTGGTCTTGTGGGAATATTAGGAACACACTGGTTCTTATCAACCGAATACTCCCTTATTATATTTTTGTCAACTTACCGCCGTTCTCTCATTCCATGAATCATTAGTCCGATTCCTGAATTTACTACGGAAATCTTCACTTAAATCGTCATTAATGAATCATTAAATGACTCTGGGTATGGCACTAAGTATCATTAAATTGTTGTCAACGACGTATCCCTTTTGATTCTAAAGGAAAACAACATTAACAGTCTTACTTTTTCGGTAAAAGTTCAGTAAGTTTTGTAAAATTGGTCCCTTCTGCTTGCAGTATTATTGTAAGTCACCTTACAATGCCTTATCCTGCAAATTAGTTATTATTTTACTTTATCATTACGTATTATTCATTAGCCAACCTCAGGACTAACGGTCTGTTCAGTCACATACAACAACAAAATTCTCTCATAGAATATACAGCAGACATAACAAACTTCTGAAAAGATTAAATGACGATGAGCTCAGCCTGTAAAGAGGTCATTAACGTAGATAACAAATGATAAGAAGCGTGTGGTAATAATTGGTGCCGAAAAACAAAATTGTTTTCGATTTATTTGGGTATTGCAAATTTTATTAATCATACTTATTGCGACGAGAATGAGGTTTATCCTGAAATCCCTACTGAATAAACCCATTGGTGGGGTTTTCGGAATGTTGTCCGGAAATCCCCAGTGACGGCTCAGTGAACTGAAAAGGCGGTTTCTGGTCAAACATTATAAACACAAACATTTGTATACAGGCACATACGTTTCTTCTGGCCTCACACTAGGGTACCCTGTGTCGTGGGAACCAGAAACAGTGACGTCTTACACATATAAACTTCCAAGACTTGGGGACTTTTTTTCTGTATCCCCAGCCGGGGATCGAACCCGGGACCTCTCGCCTTGGTCCAAAAATATGACTTGGTCCTAAGACTTGGCCGCATATTTTGTGACCAAGATTCTTGGAGCCGGTTAACTCTACAATGTTACGGCTCCTAGAGTAGGCCTTTTAGCGTAGACTCTTCAAGATATCCCTTATCTTTTGAAGGCCAAAAGCGAGCCTTGCGTGGTACTACATTAAGCATAAAGTGGAGGTTCAACTTAGTTATGTAAGTGCAGTGCCCAAGAAATGTCAATGTCGTCATCCTATTATCTACCTCTATCTGTGAGCAAACCCTGTACACACTTATTTTCATTCCTAATCGAGGGTTTTTAAAAGCGCAAGGTAAAGATCATTGGTAGTATTAGTGTTCTGCCGCAGATATAGCAGAATAGTATAATTGTACCAAACTCATAAGCAATTAAAATCGGCAACAAGTTGTCGATAAATAACTACTAAGGTTGTCAAATCGGTTATATTCTCGCTATTACTCTTCCTTTCCTGTAGTCATTAAATTGCACACTCGAGCACCAATTACAGAATCCCTCACGCGTCATTCACACATGCAACGAAACACGCCCGCCATGTAAATTGCATATTCAAACTATCCTCCATTGCAAAATTAAATAAAAGCGCGAAACAAAAAATGTGAGTGGCAAGCTTCATTATAGTGTCGCCCCACCCGCCTGGGGTGATCACTTTGAATAGACAGCGAAGGGCGCTACACCCTACACAATCAAATGACTCCCTCTTCTCTGACTATACACCTTCCTTTTTTACCACCCCACTATCCCCATATTTCTATCCCTGTCGATAAACTCGATTGTTACCCGGACTTTCCCGAAGTGTCAGACTCAGTTGTCTGTCTGCCGCAGGCTTCACGAGAGAATTTTCCAGATTGACGTCGAATTGGATCGAATGCTGATGACGAGATTATGAATAATTTGTTGACAGCTTGAAGCGGGAAATGGAATAGGGAGGGCGATTGACGTAATCGTTGTGCGACAGGAAAGTTGGCATGAATAGACAGATAATAGTAGTTTATGTGACTGCTGCATAATGGAGGGCATTAAAACTCGAGAGTGGGTTTATGAAAGGGTTTATGAGTTTTAATGCCTAATTATGTACAGTTACATACACTAGTTTATCTACACACATATCATAAGCTCTCTTTGATGTGTTCAGGAACCGCATGTTTGACCGGTATTGTGGTTCTGCAATTGTTTAGCTTGTTCTTTAGTACCAAATTCACGCAGACGGGTGTCGGCGTTCGAAATTTGAATGTAGTTTAACATAATGCTGATTGTATCGTGCGGTTTTTGAACGCAGTAAAGAGGGTTTATGATACGTGTGTAGATAAATTTTGTTTAAAGGAATAACCATCTAGAAATTACCAGTTGGATAATGTACCTATATGATAGATATTTAATAGTAATACCTCTCGCACAAGACTGCAGATGTACAACTGAATGTATGAGACAATATCAAAACTACACGGGTAGGTAATAGTTTATCCCATGACAGGAACGTATGATCACAAAATACGAGTAGTAGTGACGCATGCGGCTAAGGAGACACAGTTCTGGACAAAGTCAACAAATAACCACTTAAAATATGAAATGTACTTTTGTGGAAGTACCTACAGGATACACGCAAAGATTAGGTAGTTTAGTTTAGTTTAGCTAAAACATTCTCAAATAAAAGTTAGGTTACCAACGATCGACTAAACTCCAATTGAAAAACGATTCATGGTATCCCTAGATGTAAGAAGTTTTAGTTATTCTATTGTCTATGCTTAGATAACAATTTAATAATGATATCAATTACATTTAAACTTATATCTAGGAAAACAAGTTTTATAAATTAAGCGATTCTATCCTTTATTCCCCTGGCATATCGAACGATGCATGGATCTAACTAAATGGCCGATTTCTTAACCTTTGGTCATCTGCAGCCTTATACAGAAACTCCAACCCACAGCTAAATCGAGGTAATTTGTGTAATAATGCGATTTTTATTTCCCACTACGGATTTTAATTCTGTAATATCCTATCCAAGAATTAAAGGGTTTCGAGTATAATTAGGTTTTTACTTTTGTAATTTCATTCCAAAATTTGATATAGTTTGTTTAAAACCTTTTACTTATGGATAGCTGATAAAAGAGAAGAGCTACGTGGTCTAATGACTTTTACGCTTGCTTCTCACACAGGAGATGCCGGTTCGAAACCTGACCATGTACCAATGAGATAATTCATTCATCTGAAGTACATTATCGGACGCTTCTGTGTTTATGATGACACGTTAATCTATTTTCTACATTTAAATTTTCTACATATTATGAGATTCAAATTTCGAACGTTGACGCCCGCCTGCGTGCCGCCCCTACTTTGTCTGTGAAGTTGGTACTACAGAACAAGCTAAACAACTCAATGCCACAATGCCGGTCAAACATGCAGTTCTTGAACACATCAAAGAGAGCTTATGATATGTGTGTAGATAAACTAGTGTATGTAACTGTACATAATTATGCATTAAAACTCTCGAGTGCTATTATTATGAAACCCACTCTCGAGTTTTAATGCCCTCCATTATGTATCAGTCACATAAACTACTATTACGTTCTGACAACTGAGTTATGGACAGACGGGAAAAATATTAACATTTGACAGTTTTACAGCGCAGCCAACTTAACGGCAAAGGAAATTTGAGCCAGAGTTTCGTTCATCTGAGATTTAAGCAAACTTTAAAAATAAGTTTTTAACTAAAACAGTTGTATTAACATTTTTAAAAAAATCGGTCGGCAGAGGGTTACGTTGCAAAAACCAAATGTAATGAAGTTACGTTATGACAAGATCACCTAGATCTCTGTAAGTAGGTATAGCACCTACGGAAATATATTATATGCAATTTTTGGAGGAAAGAAGCCATTACTTGGTAAATGGAAATAAATGGCCAAGTGCGAGTCAAACTCGCGTACCCAGGATTTCGTACAAAAAGCACCTATTTTTTGTAATATACCTAACTTCAAATTTACTGCTTTTACATTATTTTACTTGTGCTATAAGACCTTGCTTATTGCCCTGCCGATGATCAGCTCTACCTACAACTGTGATGTGCTGATCTGCCATGAAGACCAGGGGAGTGCCCGTGGTGAAAATGCGACAAATCAATACCAAAAAGTTCTGTAAACCATCGACCTATACGCGGTATTCTGACTAATATATAATATCAGTATTATATATCTATATCTCACTATGAATTATTATTTATTCTATCTATAGCTAAAGCCTTAAGGTTACAAGATACAATATAATGTAGTAGTAGTATCTTATTAGTACACGTGATTTTGTGCCTCTCTACATTGGACCACTGTGGGAGGGAGAAGGGAAGAAACTTATCAAGATAATTTCCGCAAATTCCCGAATCCCGCGAAAATGACGCAACGTTAACATACTACCTAGTTCGTCCTAGGTAGTATGTTGCGTCTTTATATTTTTCCGACTTCTGAGCTAAAAATAGCACCTTCGCCGCTTGATTTTGGGCTTTCAGGCGGAAAAATTCTATACCTAACTCGTTCGAATAGGCTTTTTACGAACCTCGCTACGACTTCGCCTTCGGCTCGTACCGTAAACTTCTTGGTTCGTAAATATTAACCTTTTGCGAACTCGTGGGAAATGTATTATTTAAGACTTCTGAGCTAAAAATAGCACCTTCGGCGCTTGATTTTGGGTTCTCAGACGGAAAAATTCTATTCCTAACTTGTTTGAAAAGGCTTTTTACGAACTTCGCTAAGACACTCGCCTTCGGCTCGGGCCGTAAACTTCTCGGTTCGTAAATATTAGCCCTTGTGGGAAATGTACCAAAATCCAAGCATGACTCGGGCAGTATTGCGTACGATCTAAGCAAAAATTAAATGATAGGCAGAAAATAAAAAAAATAAAATAAAAAAATACAGTGGCGGGAAAGAGTTTTTGACTTATATTTAGTTGTTTTCTTTGCAAAACTTGTTGTTTTACGAAAGTTAATTAATATATTGTCAAGTGAAGAGGAAATAATTCTTACGCCTAACACACTGGAAACAAAAGCAAAAGGAGTTTTGAACAGACATTGTCGCCTGAATCCAAGCAAATTTATCCTAAAACTTATGAAAAGTTCATGCTGTGGAGAAGCGGCAAACAAGGCAATACATTCTCAGAAGGTATTTTTTACATTATAACTGTTCCATTTTCTCGTAATCGAAGTGAAAAGCAGGGTGTATAACTCGGTCATATACCCCATTTTACCCTCGACTTAACTATCGGGTGAAATGGCCTGTTTTATGCCCTTGTTGTACAATCTTCTATTTCACTTCTCATGCTAGAAAAGTCCTTCTTTATGCTGGATGTAGGCTGCATAAAATCGCATTTGATGCACTAGTGCATAAAGTGTTGTCGTCATCTAGACTAAGACAATTGAGCCATTCAGCCTGATAGTCGAGGTGACTACATTAAATAAACTTGTTATTTTTATACATTTAGGTTAATTTATTTGCATTCTATTTGAATAGTAAAAAATAAACTAAAAAGTCATACTTAGATTTTTTAATGCTTTTGTTAATAATACTTGTTTTTATTAGTATTTAGTTTATTTCGTAATTTTCGTAATTTATTTACGAAAATTACGAAATAAACTAAATACGAAATGAAATAATCTAAGTATGACTCGGCAGTATCGCGTACGACCGACGTTAAAATTAACGACGAGATATAGATAGAGATAGAGACTGTCTTGTTTTGATTTTTATTTAGTTGTTTTCTTCGCAGAACGTGTTGGTTTTATGAAAGTTAATAATACGTCGTCAAGGGAAGAGGAAATAATGCTAACGCCTAATACACTAATGGGAAAAAAGCAAAAGGAGTTATTGAACAGACATTGCCGCCTAAATCCAAGCAAATTTATCTTAAAACATAAGTATCTCTTACATCATCACTGTTTTATTTTCTCGTTATCGAAGTGAAAAGCAGATTCTATAATTCTGTCATAAAACCCATTACATCCTCGACTTAATTATCCAACCTCAGAAATCTACTATTATTTTTAAGAATTAAAAAGGTATACGCGTACAAAATACTGTCGTTTTCCATTTTTCCGCGTACAATGGTATGGAACTCTTCGTGTGCGGGTCCGACGTCATACTCGCACTTGACAGGTTTTATAAAATAATAAATGGCAACCATTTTATCTGGTTTTATTAAATCAACGACAGAAAACACAGAAGTGATATAAAGCAAATAAAATAAAATAACGATTTAATTCTGCGACGCTTTATTTTGCGTGTGTTGGATCTTCGTCTTGGAAAAAAAACTTTAGGCACAGAGCATTAAAAGCGACTTTATGTCATCTACGCACAGCATAAAGACGAATTTTTCGAGCATGAGAAGTGAAATATGTAGTACATTTGTTCGCAAAGGCTTAAATTTATAAACCGAGAAGTTTACGGCGGCACAAGCCCTAGGCGGAGGTGGTAGCGAGGTTCTTAAAAAGCCTTTTCGAACGAGTTAGGAATATAATTTTTCCGCCTGAGACCCGAAAATCAAGCGGCGTAGGTGCTATTTTAGCTCAGAAGCCGGAAAATATAATTTAAGGAATAAAATAAAATAAAATAATTCATGGTCGTGTAATAAGAATCTTGAATTATGAGAAATCTTCAGAAAAATCTTTGAAATATGTAAGTAACATGTAACCATTTTGTGTTATATTATACTATAATATCTGTGATAATATTGATAGAGAAAACCATATCGTGCGTGACATAATCACGTCAGTGTCCTGGGTATGTAAATAAGCAACAATCTTTGCGGTAAGTGAAGTTGATTCACTAGCATTGCCTGCCCTACATAAAACTTATCTCAGCAAGGTTGTTTGCTCATCGGTTTACGAATTGTTTACAGTGTTCTTCAGATAATGTAGACTGGCGCTATCTAGTGGCTCCACAGTTCAGTAGCTCTCTTTCTCGGGCGCCCAGGGCGGGTGCTGCGGCGGCGAGGTGCGGGCAGCGTCGAACGCCGCGCCACCTCTTCCGACATGCAAGCGATCCGAACTACCAGGCTCCCAGCGAGATACAAGAGCTGACCGCGCGCTGTGGAACACACCACACCATGCACTCTCACTCGCGCCAATGACAAAACCGTAATGAAAGAAAGAGAAAGCAGAACAATTCAGGAACAGGCTAATCTAAACTTAACTGTAGTGAAGACAGCGATCTTTTTTGTGGGAATATCAACCGCTTCCATAGAACCCGTCTTCTTTGTAAGTATCCGAATTCACCACTATCGCTAGTCCAATTCGAAGTTAAATGGAAACACGACAAGAATTTCTGGTAAATATTTTGTAAATCCATGCTCCCCTAATAGTTTCGATGCTTAAGGATCATATTGGCGTGGTTGACATTCCTTTTTTGCTGGATTGGAATACCTTTAGTTGGGAAGTATCGAACGTAGTCGTGTCGGGCCTACAAAAAATAGAGTGGAAGGAAATTATAAAGTGGAATGTTTGGCGGCATTGTGCCGCTTTTTATCGGCGTCTGTCGGCTGTTTACGTCCTCACACAAAGACGATGATTATGCTCTTTTTGGAGTTTCATTCAAATAAATTTACACATTTATGGCATAATTTGATGGTAGATTTGGAAATAAAAGGCGTTTGGGTGGCAGTTGAATTGCACCCTTTCCTCATATTTATTGATTCTTCTTTAAAAAAAAAACAGTTACAAGAAATATTAAATTCAAAAGGCCATTAATAAATCATGCCTTCCGCTTTAAAAATTTCAGCCATTCTATCTCATCTACATAGGTATATTTGGATGCCGCAATGCTTGCATGCAAATACAATGAAGATAAAAACCAACTTATTTATTACATTCGTCAAGTTCCAAATCCCTAACTCAATCGCGCTAACATACTTACCTTAAATCTGAATTTACAATTCGACACCAAGGAAAACCGATTCCTATTCACATGCCTGCAGCGGCCCTGGCACATGAACCGTTTTAATTTCAGACTCCCTAGAGCCAGCCGACCAACCAGTCTCTGAGGTCATGCATGCTGCGGCAGAGAAGATGGCGCGTGCCGCGACATAGCGGGCATATCTACCAGGAGCGCAGACTAACTGCAGAGATCGCCAGCAACCACTCCACTGCAAGCCGATTTGACGACCTTCTATTTTAGTCCAAGACGCTCGAAGATACGGTTTACTGTCACGTGCTTTAAACTTTTGATGCTGTTGAGTTGAGTTGTTGGTTTTACGTTGAGTTACGTTGCTCCATTCATTGTGTGGAAAGCTGTTGCTGAGCGCTGACAGCCATGTTGGAAACGCGGACTGCGCAACTCGTAAGTTGCATGAACATCATGCATGACGCTCAATCCAAGGCGGACTAGGATCATGTTCCACAAACCGGCATAGCCACTATTATAAGCCAAATAACACTGAATGCGGAACTTATTATAGCAACGCAAATAAAACGGGCTTCGCTTGGACGTGTTTTAAAAGCGATAACACTTTATATTGATGTTAATACTGATACCCTACATAACTATCACATTCACAGGTAATGTTGTTCAGAAGCTTGACAAAAAATAAATAAACGTAACAATTACTAAGTAATCATTTCATCCAGTGCTGAGTTTCCTTCCACTCAACACACATAAGGGGATGACAAATGTCCTAGTTAAAAATAGTTTTATTGAATGAAAGTTGACTGGGTCCTAGACGTCCTAGTAGCTCAAACAGAAGAATCTAGTGAAATCCCCCTAATTACAAAAAATGTGAAACTTTGCGACTGCGAGTTTAGTTAGATATTTGTAAAACTCTCCATCACCCTAAAAAGGCAGTGCGGATTTGAATGAAATTGAACAAACTTATTAAGCTAAGATTAAGGCTCGTCTATCGGTAAATTTAGCAACTCGAATCCCGGTGGTCGAAATTTTTGGACACAATCATTTTAAAATAAAGTTCAAAACAGCTGGTACTGCAACATGGCTTTTAAGTCAGTCGCTGCGGCAGAACATTGCAAAAATTGTATATATTTTAGTTATTTTCTTTAAAACCACTGATTATTTCTTAATTTCAAACAGGAAGTTTAAACATCGTATCAATATTCTTTAGTACATGATGAAACGAAGTTAGGTGGGCATACCACATACAAAATAATTAAAATTTCATTTAATCTCCAAAATAAAATGTACAAAATTTTGTTCTAGTAGGATTACGCTACAGGTTTTAGAATCACAAAAGTTGCAAAAGCAACTGCTCTCATTGCTGGGCTATTGTAATAGCCTGTATTAATGAAAAGCTGGCTAAGTACTTAAGTATAGGTAAACATAATAAAGTCAACATACATTTAAAGGTGGCAAGTATATAAATTAGGATTAGCTAAATGTATTACATAATATATAACAAAGTGGTGTGTGGGTATGTGTGAGTGCGTGTGTGTGGGTGTTTGTGAAGTTGTGTAAAGAAATCGCTTGTTTTTTCATGAAATCAGATAGTTTATTTAATGAATATTTGGTTTATTCATAAGAAATTCTATTTGATTTAGGATTTTTTGTAAAATGTATTAAAAACTAAAATAAGGCAAACTATACGTTCCTATTTTGTTACTTCTTATATGTTGAAAATTTGTATTAAATTCGCAAAGTTATGCCCAAAATCATGTTATTTCCTAAAACATATGATGAATTTTACAATATTAATACAAAGATAGACCCAAAAAAGTAAAATATCATTTCCAAATTAGGCGCAAATATTTTTTTTGTTACCTTTCGTTCAAATTAAGTTAAAGTTTTAATATTTATTATGAAAAATAAATGAACTCGTTTGTAGTAACTTTTTATTACAATTTTGAGCATACTTGAGCTGCATCACAAATTATATTGTTTTAAATTATCAAACAAATCCAAAAAAGTTGAAATAATGTCGAACTGACTTTTGGGACAGTAACAAAAAAGGAGTCATCGGTAACAAAGTAAGAAATATAAGGCTGGGTTTGCAATGCCTATTATTGAAATAAAGAAAGTGACACTTTAAATAGATAAGAAAAATAACTAACAATAAAAAGACAGACCCGGTACATATCAACATTAGTTTATTAACATTATTTTTATCAATTTCCGTTTTTGTTGCTAAAATTTTCCTTGTATACGCTAAGGCAACAAAGTAACAAAAAAGGAAGTAACAAAACACATGCTAATTATTTTTCAAAATATTGTAGGGGTCAAAAACAGAAGTTACTTCTACAATTTATGCACCAATTTGTAGACAAAGATATTAACTATTATTATAAATGATAAAAAACATTAAATTTGTCAACTTACCTTGAACAGCAGTAACAAACACCGGACTATAAATTCACTGAACTGGGGGGTTACCATAATCTTTTTCCGAATCAAATTAGGTTCAAAACAAGAACATCACCATGGCAACCATTTCCATTCCAATTCGCCAAAATGGGCTTTATTTACCTAATACCAAGACTTGTTTTAAGACGGTCGCGGTAATTATACGGATCAAAGTAGGTTCCTAATCTGAATCGGCATAAGACGTTGTGGTAACCCCTCTGGACGTACAGTGCCTCTCGCAAGAATCTCTGGGGCAAACTGACACAGAAATCAGCATGGCGGCATAAAATGACACCTACAGTGTTGCCAATTCAAAATAATAGAAGTGATTAGTTTTAATAATTTTTAATAATTCTATAAATCTAAAATTGATAACAAAAACTGGAATCCATTTTTGGAACTTTTTCTGGGACTAGTTTATTCGTTCATTTTATGCATAAAAAGCTATAACAAGTCACTAAAAAGGCAATATAATGTGGAACTTCTTGACTGGCAATACGGCTTAAAACCAAAATTTCTGTATAGGTTCTTGGAGATTCATCAAAATAATAGTTTCAAAAAACGGATGCCGGAGAATTTTCATATATATCACTTTTAGAAGGTTTCTTTTTAATTTATTTTTTAAACAAATACTATGTTTTTTTTTTATGTTTTATGTGAATATATATAGTTATTTTGCTCCTAGCAAAACAGTATCAATAATTTACAATATTAGGCAACAGAAAATCATCTTCAATCTCATGGGACATGACACACATAATGAGTGGCACGAAAAGAGAGAAATGCTCATGTGTATAATAGTGTGTGAGGGTGTGTTGTGTGGTGTGTTTGGAAAGCGTGTGTATATGTCTGTGTTTTCGTTCGACCTACCTACTTCTATGAAAAATATTAGGAATAGGGTTTTAGAAGGTTTTCAGTGTCACCATACGTTAAGTTACTTAAGTAATAACTTACTATTTGTTAACATTCATGAGGCAGAAGCGGATAAATATATTAAATCTTGTTAAACAGGTTATACAAAAAGGGACCAATATAAAGGTTAAAGCGTTCTGTGAAAATTAATCTTGGGAAGGGAACATTGCAAATCCTATCTTTACGTCGTTTCATAGTAGGTTATTATATTAGTAAGAACAAATCAATCTAACGCTAGCTACTTTAATTCAATTAAAAAAATAATTGAAAATATTTTTTTTCAGCCAAAACGAGTAATTCAGTATTTTTTTTGCGCAATATGTATTTTTATTTATTTATTTAAGCTTTATATAATTCCATATAAAAATAATACACTAATACATTACATAAATACTTTACACGATACTGATTTTAAATTAAAACCAAAAACTAATTTTGTGCCTAAAATTAGTGTAAAATAAAAAAGCCTCCTCCAAGGATATCCACCTCTCTCTATCTTTGGCCGTGTCCGTCCAAGTTTGGCAGCCGCAGGTAAGGCATGGTAAACTTTCAGAGTACATAACAATTTCCTTGGTAGTTAGCGGGAGCTTTGATTTGAGTATTTATTTATGGGCCCAGTACTTCTTCCAGGCAATCGGCGCTCTCTGGTCTACTTCTTTTATATTTCTCTCTTTGTTGAAGGAGATCTGTTTGCCTAGGTAGACGTATCTTTCTACATATTCAAGAGGGACGTTGTTTACCAGGATAGGTGTTGCGTGGTGGTTTGTCATAACTTTCGTTTTCATTCATCTCTAATCCCACTTTTGTACTAGCATGATGTAGGTCGCTTGTCATCTTGTTTAGGTGTATTGGGTATTCTGAAAACAGGGTTAGATCGTCTGCAAACCTGAGATGGCTTAGAAAGTGTCCATTTATATTGATCTCGGTTAGACCATGGTAAGTTTCTCATGACATATTGTAGAATCTATAAAGAATTTTGGAGAGATCGGGTCTTCCTGTCTCACGCCTCTCTGAATGTTATTTTTTGGACATATTCTATCTAGCTTGACTCTACTGGTGCTGTTGGTATAAACATTTTTAATAATTTTTATGTAGTTTTCATTTATATGCTGCGATTTCAACGCTTCCCAAATGCTATAATGTGATATAAAGTCAAAAGCTTTTTTGTAGTCTATGAAGGCTATGTATGTAGGTCTTTGGAATTCTGAATATGTTTCAATTACCTGATCGTTTACTTGAATATTATCTGCCGTGCAAAAACCGATTCTGAACCCCGCTTGTTAGATCGGTTGGTCTGTGTCGATGTTTGGAGATATTTTTGTCAACAGACAGGATAGCTTGTAGAGACAAGGCATGAGCCATTGGCGCTTGTTCACTCCTTAAAATACAAAACTTCTGTTGGATTGTGATGTTCTTTTATATCTTCGCTGGGCCAGACTGGGCTGGGCTGCACACTCATTTTGCATGTGGTATGCCCACCTAATTTCGTTTTTCATGGAAATGAAATTAGGTATCATTTACCGTGACAAAATGTGACATTCGGCAACGTCAAATGCAGTCAAATGCCCATCTTTGAAGCGATTTTCCTCTTAGAGGAGACACTTTTGAAATTCCCAAAAATATGATAAGAAGACATAAGTACCCTTGACGTAAGAGTTTTGTTTAAAAACATCATTCGTCAACGGGAACTACTTATTTGAAAAAAATTCTTAATATATACTTTTCACGTAGGTATTGTTAAAACTTGATATTACAGTTAACATTTTATGCCTTCTTGAATTTAATTTGTTTTATTCGCTGTTCTGGTCAATACATTCAACGTTTGGAAAGTAAATTTAAATCTAAAATATAACTTCCTCGGATTTCAGGGAAGTTACATTTTCGGTTTTATTTTACTTTCCCAATTTGAATGTATTAACTGTTGAACAGAGCAGCGCGACAGCCATCTTTGATATACACCTAAGTATATCTATTAATTTCATGAAAATAATGACAGAAATATTAATTTATAAAAAAAACGGCAAGGAACTACAAGTTGTAAGTTTTCTAATTTTTCTCTTTATTTGTACTATAATACCTTGCTTCGTGCCAAATTTAATGATTCTGGGTTAACGGGAAGTACCCTATAAGGTTTTGATTCCCTATATTAATTTCAACTTGATATCATTACGCGCTCCCGAGAGAAATGTACAGACGGGCAGATCGACCGACAGACGGACAGACAGACGGACAGACAGATGGACAGACAGAGGGATAGACAGTCGGATGGACAGACGGATGTTAGACAGATGGACAACGAAGTGATCCTATAGGGTTCCCTTTTTCCTTTTAAGCTACGGAACCCTTAAAAAACAAACGTAGCATCAAGCCTTTATGTTTCATGGCTTTTTTATTTAAGCAGTTTCTCTTGCTTTTGATATTTTACCTCGGTGTGTACTTGCTATAGTGCTGTTATCATAGGAAGATATCTGACAATTGACGTTTGTGAGAACAACCTGACTTTTCTAGGGATAAGGATAAAGGATAAGTTTGTAAAAGTTGTTTGCATAAAATGGATTGTGTTAGAACTATCAGATATCATCTGTGATAACGGCATTACAGTAACCAGTTTTAGGGTTCCTTACACAAAAGGTAAAAAAGGGACCCTATTACTAAGACTCCACTGTCCGTCTGTCTGTCTGTCCGTCTGACAACAGGCTGTATCTCTATTTTGAGTTTCTTTACTCTAGAGACAAAGAGCGGAGATCTCACACGTTGTCTCTTCTATGTATTCCGCAGCATAACACCGTCGCCTACGAGCACTCGTTCAGGCTGAGGGCCATTCGGCTGTGGAACGCACTTCCCTGCACTATTAGGGACAGTCCCATTCTGTTCTCTTTTAAGAATCGCTTGAAACAGCACTTACTTTCTCTTTCATCATAGGTATTGTATATATAAGTATGTAATTGTATTAATCTATTTATTATTATTATTTCTTTATTTTTATTTTATCTACTTTTTCTTTGATTATATGTATTTTTATAGTAAGTATCATATTTTATTGGTATTTGGTAAGTATTTAATTGCACTAGACTACCCTTTTCATTTTATACGTATCCTATCCAGATAGGTTTGCTGGAAGAAATATCTGTTGAGAGATAAGCTCGCCTTTGCCTTTTAATTTCGTGCATAATTGTATTGTTGCAATGTTCTGCGCAATAAATAATTGTGAATTATCTCAAGAACTGTGATAGTTAGACAGTTGAAATTTTTACAGATGATGTAGTTCTGTTGCCGCTATAACAACAAATACTAAAAAACTGAATATAATAAATATTTAAGGGGGCACCCATACAACAATTCTTTCAATACCACATACGAACTTATGAAAGCCCCTGGTTACGTACATGGAGGGTGAAAGTAGTCGCACCAATAGCTTTGTAAACAACATTTTGTGATGTAAAATCCAAATTTTTCATTCCACACCATCCCTACCATTGTACGGTGGTACCAGACCCTTCAAGCGCGAGTCCGACTCGCACTTGGCCGGTTTTTTTAAGGCCCGTGGGCCCAGTTCTGGCAGTTGAGGGCGCCGCATTCGCCTGGCGGGGTAGCGGGCGGCGCGAAATAGCATCGAGTCTCCCGGCGACGTTAAAAATTAGGTGTTTTTCGAATTTACTGAAAAACGGAAATATGGTCGTCTAGCTAGAGGGCGAGTTAACACTAAACTCGAGTAAGCTTTGAAAATTCCACACACATTTAATAAAGTTGTCAAAGTTTACTCGAGTTTTATTATTTTTGCTTAACTCGCCGTTTAGCTAGCCGCCCTAATAATACCGTACAAAATTGTATGTTGTGCAGTGTGTCTCATAATTCGTTGCAAAAAAGAAAATAAACGGTCAAGTGCGAGGAGAAACCTTGTTATATGATGCCATGAAGATACCACGTGGTAATAATTTTATGTGTGACAAGTATTGAAGCGAATAGCACAAGTTACACCCCTCGAAGTGCTTCATTCACTGCACTGCTGCCCGTCGCAAAATGAAGATTTTATCAAAACCACACACTATTTATTAATTTCAAACATATCTATCTACACATTTAAGATATTTTGAATACCTATTTTTGAGGTGGAACCATATCAATATTATATTTTTTATACCAAAAAATAGCAAATGTCAGGTGACAAAAATCTCTTTTGATTTTTTTTTTCGTCTAGTTTCCTTTGACCATATAATGTTTTTAAACACTCACATCAAAGGAAAAGAATGTCTTCTTTATATTTTTTTTTTCAGGATTTCGAAAGTTTCTCTTTTAAGAGGAAATAGCGCTTTAAAGATGGCCATTTGAGAATACGCTTCGCCTTAAATTACATGAACGGGGAAGCAAACAGTCAAATAAGTTCCACTCCACGGCGCTAAAAGTTTGTAGATAATAAATACAGAGCAAGTAAGTAAAGAGTTTTGTTCATCTGAGTTTACTTACAAATGAATCACATTAAAAGTAAGCAAAGCAAATTTATGCAAAGAATTTCGTTATTCAAAGAAATGAATTGTCAATATCTAGATGTCCTTAAATGAATCTTTACGTTAACGTTCGATGAATACTGACCTGTCCCTTGTGTCAGCGAACATTTAAAGCCAAGATAGGCTGCATTAGCTAATACGAGGGTACACCAGCGAAGCTCTCATTAGCCGAAATAGTCGCAGAGACCGAAAATGGTCCTGACATCATCATCATCATCGAATATGAAGAATGAATAAAACTCTTTGTTGCTGTTGACAATGTTTATCAAGTTGCAAATCTCAGATTAATTTGTGTTTGTAATACAGTGCCCTTAAAGAGTTTCCTCCTTATTCATAAAACTTATCAAACCTATGATAGCTAAAATGTGCTTTGTCCTTTTCTCACAAACACAAATTTCAAAGTGACAGACAAAGACAAACGAATTATAACGGCATTTTAGTTAAAATAGGTTTATTAGACTTTTATGAATAAGGCGGTATATTTACACACGTATCATAAACCCTCTTTACTGCGTCCAAAAACCGCACGTTACGATCAGCATACTCAACTCATTTCTTATCTGAAATTTTCTACATACTATGACATTCAAATTTCGAACACCGCCTGCGTGCCGCCCCTACTTTGTCTGTGAACTTGGCACTACAGAACAAGCTAAACAACTCAATGTCACAATGCCGGTCAAAGATGCGGTTCCTGAACATATCAAAGAGAGCTTATGATATGTGTATAGATAAACTAGTGTATGTAACTGTACATAATTAGGCATTAAAACTCTCGCGTGATTAACTCTCGAGTTTTAATGCCCTCCGTTATGTATCAGTCACATAAACTACTATTTGCGTATTCTTCCCCATAGTCTGTAGCAAGTAATTATGGTAAAATAATGTTATTTTCTATTTTGTTTTCGACTGCATTTATTTTTTGATCCATGATTTTGATGACGTTAAATAAATCTTATTTTACAATCCCTAGCGGTCGGACTTCGAGATTTCCAAGTTGTATACAAAGTAGTTCATTAATTTCCCCAACGAGGGGCACAGGCCTTTAACCGGATTCGAGTAAGATTGGGCCGTACGCCACCACGCTGACTCAGTGCGGGTTGATGACGGGCTTAGACTCGTGAAGGTTAGCAATTCTTTCGAGGGTCAGAGAACATTCTCTACTACATCAATTTCCAGATACCTCTGGAGATTTTGAAATTGCCATTTGAGCAATTTAAAAACAATGTAAAAGCGACTTTGTAAAAAAATGGATATAACAATGTAAAGATTACTTAAGTTACGGGAATGTATGGGGTTAATCTGACTCAACACATTCCAGCTTCCAGCTTGTTTAATATTATAATTACTACTGTTTGTATTACTTAAACAGAACCAATTTCTAAAAATCAATATGTGGGAGTTTCTACACCCTCCTTCTCCCACACTGGTCCAATGCAGAGAAGAGGCAAAAAATTACGTTTGCAAAGTATAGTAAATATCTACAGTGATAAAGACATTTTGATTGATTGGTTGATTGATTAATCCCGGACCTACCGATAATGTACTTAAGATAAATTGATTATCTCATTGGTACAGGTCAGGAATCGAACCTGCAAACCATGAAACCATTGTATACTTAAGTTAATTATAAAGTGGGTATGTTGTCTATGCTACCGTAAAAACACGTTTTCAGTTAGAACGCGTTTTCACTGGTTAAAACTAGTTTTTACTAAGTGCCTTAGATAATACTAGAACTTCCTATTAATAACAAGAATTTACTGATATTAATTAATGTAAAACTAGTTTTAACGTAAACTGTGTTATAGTGAAAACCCGTTATTAATTAACGCGTTTTGTCAAGTCAATACGATTTGAACTATAATTTCCTAGTAATAAATAGAATTTGAAGCTGAATTATTTGCTAGGTCACTTTCTGTCCGAATAACAAAGTTAGATTGTGTTAGGTCACAACTTCATGTACAACCTGGAGCCGAGCGAAGCGGGGCGGAGCGAGGCAATCATATGTACTTTCACAGAACCGTATTGGTTGCTTAATTGACATATATTTTCGACCAGCAGTAAATTCAAATTTTACTGAGGCAGAAAACGGGTTATTACTGTTACCTACAATATGTTGTTTTCGAAGGTATACATTTTTTGATTCTGTGTGTATACACAGAAAATATAGGTAGGTATACCTACCTATATTTTCAGATAAGTTTACCTTCATGTAGGTATTTACTTTTGAAATCCCTTTCGTTTGTCAAGATTTTTTCACATAACACGAAAACATAAAAATATCAAGTCATATTTTTTCTAAAGAATGTGACAGGATACGATTATGAATATTGGGTATTGAGGCATCTCTTTATTTATATTATAAAATATCAATACAAGATATTATTTAATCAAATAACGATAAAAATAATTCTACGAGTACTTACGTGTATGATCGATCACTCACTATATTAACTAACTACCTGCTTAAAGTTTAGGTAAATTAAAAGATGCTCAAAAGAGGTTTGAGAATAATAAAGGTTAGGTTGTTAGGTTCTGAAAAGTAAATAAGGTATTTCAACGAGGTCCTCAATAAACTATAATTATACAGAAAGCCCGACTCTAACTGGACTGTTTTCCATTACCATAAATACATTACGCAGTTAAACCAACACAATCCAAAGTTAATGAATAGTAATGAATAACAAATAACAATTGAGCACAAGTGCGATTGCGCGGTATCCACTCTTAAGACTCGAATACCTATTCTCACAAATCACCACAATTACCAATTTATAATGATCCGCCACATCTAGTGAACCACCGTCTGGTCAGTTATATTACCAAGGGCGAAGAGAAGTGGGGGAGATCAATTTGATCTGGTGCACGTACGCCAGTGGTGCGGTGAACTTTCCTTGGACTCGCTGGGCTCCTGGTGAGATGCGCGCAACCAAGCGGCCGGTTGAGCCGTCGGGTAACGTAGCGGCTGCGGCCGCGGCCTGATTGTTGCCGACGGCAAAATATCTATCGACTTTTCTGTGTATTTCGAATAGGTAAAGTCCAGACTTTATCTAGAATTCTTCCGATAAATTTTTAATTAGCTGTGAATGTAGCTGAAGTATTATATTTTAAGTTTATATTTTAAGTTTGTTTATCTACACACGTATCATAAACCCTCTTTGCTGCGTTCAAAAACCGCACGTTACGATCAGCATTATGTTAAACTACTTGGTAAAAACTCGTTTTGTATCTGGAAAACTACACATTATGGTCATTATGTGTAGTTTTTCTACATATAATGACATTCAAATTTCGAATGCCGACGCCCACCCGCTTGCCGTCCCTAGTTTGTCTGTGAAGTTGGTACTGACATTCAAATTTCGAACGCCGACGCCCGCCAGCGTGAAGTTGGTACTAAAGAACAAGCTAAACAACTGCAGAGCCACAATGCCGGTCAAACATGCGGTTCCTGAACACATCAAAGAGAGCTTATGATATGTGTGTAGATAAACTAGTGTATGTAACTGTACATAATTAGGCATTATGCAGCAGTCACATAAACTACTATTTAGATGCTTACCTACACTTATAGATCTGTTTTTTTCAAAGTATAGAGAGGTTATTTTTTCTTTATTTTAATTACATTTAAAAGTTTTATCCTAATGCGCCCTAAAATAAAGAAGGTATCTAGGCAAAGGATACCTTACCTTTTGTTACATTTACAATCATTATAACACGCTTTCATTAAAAAAAAACTTTTTATTCACAACAACACTTCAATCATTGTTTTATCATCTATTTAAATCTATTTCAAGTACAAATTGGAGCATAATGTTAACTTATTTAGTCGGCCGTAAAAAATAACCTCTGAGATGAGTTTTTCAGCAATCGTCCGTTGCATTTGATTCAGCTCCCTTAGCTGCAGACCAACAGTTTTACCAAAAGATTCTGGCTCATTATCAATATTATCATTAGCTAAGACACCTTCATCTACATCGTTTTCATTAGCTATGGTAGTGTTGTCTGGATGCAAGTAAATATTAAACATATCATCTTTTTCAGTGCATTTATCGTCAAAGTTCTCTATTATGTATTCTTCTTCTTCCTCTACTTTGACTTTCTTCTGTGATGGTCCATATGCTTCTTGGTCCTCGTCGTCAGTCTTATTGATCAACATTGATCTCAGAAGACTTACCTGGAAAGAAAAACAACTTACATATTTGACTTACCATCCAAATATTATTACAATTAGCTGTTAAAAAGTAAAAAAAAAGCGTTTTTAAGCCTTCTAAGCTGAAAAAATGTGGAGGTTGTCTAGAAGCTAGGGTAGGTATAAGGCAAGAGGATTTTTTGTAAACTACTTGAACCTACTCGAAAACTAACCTCATCCTCGTCACCACTCATATATGACTTATCTCCGTCCAAATATGAAAATTCATCGAAGCTCTTCTCCAGAAATGTCAGCAAATGGTAGTACCACAATTTGGGCGAGCGCCTTGTTGATAAAACCTGGGAATATAAGATAAAATCTAGTTGTAAAGGTACTTAAGATTGCTTTGATTAAATTTTATTTAAAGCTACAATAAACCCATTAAACCTCTGTGGCTCAAAAGCTGTCAGATTTCAAGCTGTCAGTTGGGTTTGACATCAGGGAAATCGATCCCTCAAACAGTGCTTTGTAGAACAACTCACCTTTCTATGTTCCCTTTTGTAACTCGTCCGCATATTTTCAATTTTCTTCTTCACCGTGTCCACATTGGCGCTGCTGTCGTATTCTCTGTATTTTTCAACCAACAAAGAGTACGCGGCATCACGTGCTTCTTTATTAGTATAGAATTTGTCATCGTTATCCCATAGTGATGGAAGACATTTGTACATTTCAAGAAACTCCGTCAAAATCGCTCTGGTTTTAGCCGATAAGTCGTTTGGTTTTGCAGACATATTTTGTTGGGTTGTCTGCTAATGTTGGTCGGAACGCTACGTAACGCCCAGCCAAAGTCGGTTGTAACACTAACTAACTAAACCGACGCGGCCGACGAACGACGCGGCCGACGAACGACGCGGCCTTGTCGGGGGAGATCGGGTCGGCTCGGCGCACGGAAATTGCCGAATGCGAATGTAAGCGTCACTTACCGTCCCGCTTTGTTATGTGGCGAAAGAAAGAGATGGTTAGATACATCGCATATCTGTTGCCGTAGTCCTAGTGAGCAAAGAGGTATGATGTCGACACGACCTCATCAAGGTCGTGGGACCACAAATGGCTCGTTTGATTTTTAATCAGCTTTAAAGTAATTTTATTTTAAGTAAAGATATATAGGTAGATTACAAATTTAGTATATAGGTAATAATCTATGTATAGATACTATCATTGTATATCTAATAGTACCTAAACAGGTATGTATGTACCTATACGGTTCCTAGACAATGGATATCTTATCTCATAAATATCAGATGTTAATTTCAGACGTCATACGTCACACATTTCCCATATTGGGTGGAATAGACACAGATTATCACTCACATTCAGCCAATCAGTAAATTCAACATCCTTACCGGCGGCGGAGGCCTGGCCTGGCTGACATATCAATAGAAAATAGGTAAGTAAAGTGGTGCCCTTCTAGGATTCGCTTTTGTCATCTGTCAACAGTAAGGACAGCCTATACGTCAGTCTACTTCTCCTTGTTTCGCGTAGAAAAGGAAGGGAGACCGACGCATAGCTCTGTCACTGCTGTTGATAGATGCCAAATGCGACTTCTAAGAATGGCTCTTACTTTGGTAATAAAAATCGGGAAATATGAAACTGTACTTTAATAACACTGATTTGCACAGCAAATATATACTGATTTTCACAGCAAATATCAGGGCAAAATACTGCGGTACTAGCTTAGGTGAAGGGTAAAGGGGGTGAGCGAAGCGAAGCCCCCTTTATCCTTCGTATTAGGTTGAACATGTAAGAACAAAAAAAATACTTAAAACATAAAAGTATTTTTGCCGATCCTTTTTTGCTGTGAAAATCAGTATTTTTGCTGTGCGATTAAATATTAGCCATAAAAATCATGTTCACGATAAGAAAGGGCGAAATTTTCGTAGCAAATGTCACTACAGAGAGATAATTTTCTTTCATGGAATATTGCAAGGTAAGAATAAGAACCTAGAAAAAATTTAGGCCTATAAAGAAAATATCGTCACTTTTTACCAATTTCAACGCAATGCTTTCTAGATTGTTCTAAATGCACTTTATATGCTTAGCCGAACCTTACCAACTGTCTTAACGCAATGTAAGTTATTTTTTCTACAGGTAGTTTATAAGATCATAGCATACAGATCGTGAAAAGCGCACTACAGGGAGGAGCCAGTGAACAAGCGACTCCAAATTCAGCCGCCTTTACTGAGTGAGCTCCGGAATTTCCTGAGTAGTCGACACAATATTATGTATATACGTGTTTATTTATTGTAAGTATAATTATAGTACAATGTGATGATACAAGTTGGTCATTGCATTGCGCATGAGGCGGTGTTATTCCACGGCAAGAGAGCAGAGTTTGTATGATCATAGTAAATATATGTTCTAGTGCGTAATAAATGCCATAATGAACCTAAATGCGTTGCCATAAAGAGTCACTTTACAAGTTTTTTTAAAACATCTGTAAAGTGAATTCAAGTTTTGTTTGGAGCTACCGGAGGACATTTAAGGATTGGAGGCACCTACTTAAAACGTTTTTTTTTTTAATGCGGTGCACAGGTAGATAACACATAAGGTTTTGGATCATTACTACCTTTCTGCTCGAGGTGAGAGCTCTCTCTTAAGTAATTTAGATATGAAGGTAGTAATGTAGGTAATGCTTGAATATAAACAGAAGTACTATTTGGTATTTCTGACTCCATCTCTTACAAATCAATGTTTTAAACTAAGATCGGTGTTTTCATATTTGAGTTAAGTGGTAAACCAACAAATTTCACCACATTCCAAAAGAATCACGCAACGTAGATTACCGCAGTAGGTTATAGACACTAGTGGTAAAACTCGCGCACTGATTTCCGCTAAAAAAATCTTTAAATCGTCCTATTAAATAACATTTTTAGGCAAAAACTTTTTTGACGAAATTCCAGCACACATATTGTCGGATCGTCCGCCTCACCAATTCCGCCATTGTTCTTGGCTACTTAGCTCTACTATAAGAACATCTACTTTATAGCTGAACTTCCTTTAGAATCTAAAGGGTGTTCAGCAACATCAACTAGGCCTTTGACCAATTAGAACGCGATTATTTCTCGTACTTCCTCTGTCATTTAACTTTGTATAGCATCGATTGTCAAGAGATGCATAATCAAACTATAGTTCTAAAAAAAAACCCCATATCTTGGATTTTTATATGTGTGGACGTCACTTTTTTCTGGTTTCCATGACACAGGGCATCCTAGTGTGGGACAAGAAGCAATGTATGTGCCTGTATGTAAATATTTATGTTTGTTTTTTAAATTAACTTCAATCATTATCATTCTTGTAGATTAAAGGTGAACAAAGAATGTTATTGGCCAGTACAAAACCTTACCGCCATACCCAGAGTCGTTTAATGATTAATTAAGGATTACTTAGTGAACGATTTTGTATGTAAATTTAAATTTAGAATCGGATTAATGGTTCATTAAGAGTACGGCGGTAAGACTTTGACGTTCATAATATATTTTTATCTACACACGTATCATAAACCCTCTTTACTGCGTCTAAAAACCATACGTTACGACCAGCATAATGATTTTCTTGGTAAAAACTCATTTTTTATCTGAATATTGATCAATATGACCATAATGTACCAAAATTTGTCAAATTATGACATACAAATTTCGAAAGCCGACTCCCGCCTGCGTGCCGCCTCTAGTTTGTCTGTGAAGTTGGTACTACAGAACAAGCTAAACAATTGCAAAGCAATGATCAATGCCACAATGCCGGTCGAACATGCGGTTCCTGAACACATCAAAGAGCTTATGATATGTGTGTAGATAAACTAGTGTATGTATAATAAGGCATTAAAACTCTCGAGTATTCATTCCCTCCATTATGTAGCAGTCACATAAACTACTACTGTACAATGGCCACTGACATTTCTTTGTTTACCTTTTATTTACAAGATTGGGTGCGAGATCAGTGGTTGATGATCTTCTATATAAAGTCCCAATGAGCCGGACCGCTCCAGCATTGCATGACATGACATTGCGTCACGTCACGCACGTCACGTCATTTTCTCACAAGGATGGCACAAGAACAACTGTACCCACGTTTCGCCTATTATTCAACAGGCAATAATAAGCGTGATATAGAGCGCTTCTTCCTCATGACCAAACTATTTCGCCGCACTGATTTAACTAAGAGGGATTCCATTTACTTGTGGTTAAACTCGTTTAAAACTAAGCAAAGTATGTAAAGGGTTACCATAAAGTCTTATGCCGATTCAGATTAGGAACCTAATTTGATCTGCAAAATTACCGCGACCGTCTTAAAACAAGTCTTGGTATTATGTTAATAAAGCCCATTAATGTCGCGCAGCTAGCTATGGAAAGGGCTATGCTTGGTATTTCTCTACGAGATCGAGTCAGAAATGAGGAGATCCGTAGAAGAACCAAAGTTGCTGACATAGCCCGTAGGATAAGCAAGCTGAAGTGGCAATGGGCAGGCCACATAGCGCGAAGATCGGATGGGCGGTGGGGCAAAAAGGTCCTTGAATGGAGACCACGTACTGGCAAGCGCAGTGTGGGTCGGCCACCTACGAGATGGACCGACGACCTGGTGCGGATCGCTGGATCTCGTTGGATGCAGGTGGCTACGGACCGGTCACGCTGGAGTGCGATTGGAGAGGCCTATGTTCAGCAGTGGACGTTAACAGGCTGAAATGATGATGATGATGAAAGCCCATTAAGGCGAATTGGAATGGAAATGGTTGCCATGGTGATGTTCTTATTTTGAACCTAATTTGGATCGGAAAAAGATTGTGGTAAACCCCCAGTTAGGTACAAAAAATGTAAAATTTATGTTGTTTGTTTTAGTCTCTCGAGATGAGTTACCTCACAGTTTCTGTAGTCGGCGGAGTCGGCCATAGGCCACCTTGGAATGAATTCACCGCCATTCAACAGATTGACCAACTGTCATGTGTTTGCATTTTGGCTTTTTATCAAGATTTCAATACCTACATATTATATGGTGAAAATAAATAAGGGGCGGGGCTTAGATAGATGGTAAGAGTGCTCCCACGCGCGATAATTTCTGCGAACCTTTCATAGGCAGGGAACCTACAAAGGAATTTCATACCTATTTCAGACTAAATGCAAACCATAACACTCCAATATATCACGGTTTCTTGTTTCTTAACCGGTTGAAAATAAGCGTATCACTGTAACCATATCCTGTGCCAAGACCCAACAGAGGAAAAGCCATTGCAGTATCTAAACAGTTACTTGGTCTGTTTGAAGGACTATATTGTGCTCATTCATATTCTTTATAAGAAAATTATAGATAAACAGACTTATATATATATAGAGCTCATCTCTAGGGAGATTGCTTCCAGCAAACCTAGGTAAGACAAATGAAACAGGACAGTCGTATTGCGAAATAAAAGTGTAAAAATACATACGAAAATTACTTTAAAAATATAAATAAAATATACCTAATAAAAAAATCTATACCTCAACAATATAAAATACTTACAATAGGTTGCTAGCACATATATAACCTATAAAATATCATACATATACCTACATAAATATGAAACCTATTAAGGAAGGGAAAGGAAATGCTCTTGCCATCTTTTCACTATAGTGAAAGTTGTGGGACTATCCCTAATGGCGCAGGGAAGTGCGTTCCACAATCTGAGTGTTCGTAAGCGGCAGTGTTCTGCCGAGGAGTTGAAAGGAGAGACACCGTGTAGGATCTCCGATTGCGATCCCTGGGGAAAAGAAACTCAAAAGGTTCTCGAAGATATGTGGAGAAACGGGAAGAATCTGAATCAGAATTTTAATCTGTTTCTGTCTCTTTCGCAAAATATTGAATAGATAGGAGAGAATGTGCATATCACGGTGAAGATGGATCGAAAGCCATCGTAGCTCCTTGCGATACTGGGAGACATGATCATACTTGCGCAGACAAACCGAATCCCGAGGTTTTGAAGTCGTTCGAGTTCGTTCAGTTGTTCTTCTTTTGCACTGACCCAACTAGCATCCGCGATAGTCTATTAAACGTGGAAGGAGGAAGGGACTGAGCAAGCGTGAGTTTAGTCTGCCGTGGCAGGCGATACAGCAATCTCCGGAAGGAGTGAAATGACCCAAATGAAATGACTCGTCTGCTGACCTCACAAACATGGGGCGAGCAGGACAGCATTTATCAAATATAACCCCAATATTCTTAGCTTTCTCACTGAAAGTGATTATGGTACCCTCATACAATACAGGATCGACGGGCATATCCTGTATTGAGTGAAGTGAGTGCCGTGTACCCATAATCATGGCTTGAGATCTTCCCGGGCTGACTAGCAGCCCATATGAAATAGCCTATTTCCTGATGTTATCGGGGTAAGCATTTAACGACATCGTTGTCATTCGTGCAACAAACGAATTCAACATAACTGAATGAATGAAACTGAATTACTGGAATTTCGACGGCTAATTCAATTATAAAATAAACTAGGGGTTCTGTGAGAACGGTAGACCTTGCTTGTATACAATTTCAAGCTTGTAGGTCTTAGAATTTTGATGATCGATGACGACTCAGTTAGTGACAAAATGACGGAACTTTGAATGGCTGTCATTTCCAATCTATTCGTTCAAATAGACTGATTTTTGGGGATTTGCCTATTTAAATTGTTGCCTATTAGTCACAGAAAATTCAGTTGTATAGCTTTTTCCACAACATAGTTATATGGTCGAAAATACACCGAAGTGATTCCCCCTCCACTCCCCCTTTTTTTTTTTGCAAAAAAGTGTAGTGTGCCTTAGTGTATTCATAATTCATATTATTAATTATTTATTGAACACAGTTATTTAAAAAAGATACATTAAGAGAAAACATATGTACAAAGGCGAGCTTATCTCTAAAAAGAGATTTCTTCCAGCAAACCAAGGCATGACAGGAAATTTTATCAATAAAGGGTAGGCAGTGCACAATATCTAAACAATAATAAAATACATATAAGTAAATTACATATCTATAAAATACGGTAAATAAAATACATACTTGTATAACCAAACTACTAAATACGTATCAATACATACATAAACCTGTACATAAAGTTTACATATAGTAATAATATACATATTACAACTACCACAAAAGAGAGAGGAAGTGCTCTTTTACCCGGTTTTTGAAAGCGAAAAGAGTCGGGCTGTCTCTTATCGCACAAGGAAGTGCGTTCCACAGTCGGACCGCCTGCAACCTGAAGGAGGCTCTCCTCACTCAAAGCGGTCTCGAAGGAAGCTGGGGTAGCGCGGATTTTTCAATATATTGAAAAGATGTATCTCAAATTTGATTGAAATCCGTCGATAAATAACGATACATCAAACTTGCATCCTTATCCCCTGCAATCAAAAATCGCGATCGACTAGGAAAAAAACAAAAAAACAAGGAACTTTTGTGCCAGTTTTCGTAAAAATCGGTTGAAAATGCGACTTGTAGGTCAGAACAGACAGACGGACAAAGGCGTTTTTGGCCAATCTCGAAACTGGACGCTTCGCTTGCTCGGCCTTTAATGTCCCCGCCGAGTGGCACAGGCCCTGACCCGGATACGAGTAAGATTGAGTCATATTTCACCTTACTGGCTCATTGCGGGTTGGTTCAGGGGTGGCGGGCTAGTGGCCAACCTGTCATTAAAAACTCAAATAAAAACTCAAATAAACGGCTAGATCCATCCTACGTGTATCTTATCTGCAGTGTACGTGTAAGACAGTATCTGGATGGATTTTGCCGTTAATTTGAGTTTTTAATGACAGGCAAGGCTTAATGGTAGATATACTAGGAAGGGTCGTAAGTGCCGAGACCCATAAATTAGGACAAACTTTTGCCAAAGCCAATTAATGACACTCACTATCGCCACCTAATTATAATGTTAATTTTACAAAAGTCTAGTTGGTAAGTGTAGCTAGCGAGGTTCGTACTTATGTATACGTAGGGAAGTTTTAAACATCAAGCTCTAAATCCTTATTGTCGACTCCAGTCTAAGGCCGCCCTTTTCGATCACTAGAAAGTACTGAAGTACAAAGACCCAGCAAGCGGGTGCCTGAGGGGGGAGGGAGGGAGGGGGAGCGGCAACGCGGTTTAGTTAAGCGGCAACCGCGCAACTCCGACCGCTATCGATTTTCTATGGGCCCCTCCAGAACAAAGCGCTGTCGTTTAGCCAACGTCCCACAACTTTACTAGACGGCAACTTGGAATCTAGCGCTTCAAGCTCTTTACAAACCAGATGCAACGAGTTCACGCACACAGAATAATCGCGCTGAGGCTATTCCAGCAGTTTCAGCTCTGAACTCTAACTGTTAAGAATGAACGATGGCGATAAGTAAAGCCGCTGCATTTGATGAAAGAGCAGGTCTTTGGCCAATGTGTGCTATAGATGAAAGGTTCGTGCTTGGACGAATTTCGAGGCCAAATGTAGCGGATTGGGGCGAGGGCGTTCTACACTTGGCTTCTACGAAGGAATGTGGACATTGAGGGTTTGTCGGGCAACAATAGAGCAACGCGCTACATGCACGCAACATTCAGGACGTCGTAGCTTTCTGTCTTTATAATGGCACTAATTTAAGTATGTACACCTACTTACATAGCCACATACCATAAAACGTGTTATGGCACAAACATTGCCTTTGGCACTGTCTCCAAACCTACTAAGAAACTCAATTCAGTACCGTGGATACCACTTATGTAACTACCTACATTAACGTCAAGATAAAATCATCAACAAGGCGAGCAATTCAATCATTCAAATCAAAACCTAACCAAGGCAACAATTCAATCATTCAAATCAAAACCTAACAAGGGTATTGAAACCAGAAACTCAGAACTAAATAGGATAAGTAGACGCCTTTCCCTCAAATTGTAGGGTAGGCTACATAAGTACTTACCATACATTAACCTGTCTTTTACCTGGAATGCCCTTGATACCTAACGGAAACTTTTAGGTAAGAATTTCTAGAATAGGGCTGGGTAGAGAACTAACCACGCAAGCTTACATACACAAGCTTGTTCCTGCTTCAGTGTCAATGAACTGAACCTGTAAAATATTTCTTCATACCTCATCATTCTCAGAGGCATTTTCTCTACCTGACCACATTCTTATCCACCTCTAGGTACTCAAAACACCTTTGAAACTGACAAGATGCTTTTGCAGATTCTCTTCCTATTGTCGTGCTTCTCCACTGGGTACTGGTATCAGTTTAGAATATATGCCTAGGCTATTATGGCCTTGCGAAACAAATATCCGACGTTGCCTAAAGCCTGATTTACATTTCAATTAGTACAGTAGCGAGTTAACTTGCGTCATCTGCGAGTTAAGTTGTTATTGTCGTTTGAACGGCAAAAGAAAGTTGAGAAGTGTTGCTGATTGAGTTGTTAAATAGATCGCGGTCCCATTTATAGCGCATAGTAGACCCCCCACTCGCTTTTCCTACACCCCACCAACCTAACCAGTGGAGAACCAAGATAATAATAAAAAATCTACCAAAAGCATTTGAGTAGAGGTGGATAAGAATGAGGGCAGGTCACCTGCCCAATGCTCCGAAGATTCATCGTGTCTATCTAATGATTAGACAACGCTATACAGGCTCCATGTAACAGAAAGGTGTCATCATATTTTAGGTGGCTGTTCATCAATCTGAACAACTTTCACTATGAAAACGATTGGTATAAGCAAGTTTAATTTGGCTTCTCCGTACCGATACCCATAACATACTCCTAAAATATGACTACACCTTTCTAATACAACCTGTAGAGAAAATTCTTATCAGTGGGTGGGTGGTATAAAGATTTTTCAATATATTGAAAAGATAAGAAAGAATACGGAAGTCTCGGCGACGACAAATTGGAAGCCAACCCAACTCTTTGCGATATTGACAAAAATGGTCGAATTTGCGCAGCCCGAAGATAAACCGAATCCCGACATTCTGAAGTCGTTCAAGGGTTTCTTGTTAGGTTTTGATTTTAATGATTGAATTGTTGGCGTTGTTGATGATTTTATCTTGACGTCATTGTAGGTAGGACTCACGATACTCTATTGAGATTCTTAGTAGGTATGGAGACATTGCCAAAGGCAATATTTGTCCCTTAATACGTCTTATTGTATGAGGCTGTGTAAGTAGATGTATACTTAAATTAGTCCCATTAAAAAGACAGAAAGTTATGACGTCCTGAATGTTACGTGCATATGATGCTTTGCTCTAACTCGCCGGTGACGCAAGTTAACTCCTATACTTATTGAAATGTAAATCCGGCTTTAGGTGACTTCAGATATCTGTTCCGCAAGAGCCTAAAGGGATATGTAATATATTCTTAACTGATTCCAGTACTCAGTAGAGAAGCAAGATAATAAGAAAAAAATCTGCCCAAAGAATCTTTTCAGTGTTTTGAGTATAGATGAATAAGAATGTGGGTAGGTGACCTGCCCAATGCTCCGACGACAATTCATCATATGACATGACAACGATTTAAAGGCTGCATGTAACAGAAAGGTGTAGTCATATTTTAGGTGGTTGTTCATCATTCTAAACAACTTTCACTATGAAACCGATCGAGAGAATCCACAATGTCTTTCTTCGGGTGATCCATTTCCAGCCTTGAGATCATTCCCACCAAAGATCCACTTTCCGGAATCGACATCGGAGAGG
This sequence comes from Argyresthia goedartella, assembly GCA_949825045.1. Lineage (NCBI taxonomy): Eukaryota > Metazoa > Arthropoda > Insecta > Lepidoptera > Argyresthiidae > Argyresthia > Argyresthia goedartella. The sequence continues at coordinate 11,276,334 of OX463820.1, read as the reverse complement.
ATAAGTAACATTCTGTAATCCACAGTGGAAACGTAGAGTGGAAAACAAGGATTCACATTTTTATTGCAAATCTAGCAACAATTAGTAGCCCCCACAAAAGTTTAATTCGAAAATCATATTCATAACTATAACAATAAATATATAACTTATTCGTAGAAGGCGGTCAGCATGGAATGGCTGAAAAGTTATTGCGTGAGATCTCGATCTTGATAAAGTAACCTATTATTGGCTCACGTTAGTACAACTTGCTTATAGATGCTTGCTGTGCTTGCTTGTAGATGTTAAGTGTTTTAAAACAAATGCAATCTCTCGACTATGTTCCAGCTTGCTTACGGTAGTTCATACATACGTATAGTTTGTTAATCCCATAGCCTAACTAAAATTCGGTGGGCAGTGGCTGCAAAACGGCACTAACTTGAAATGATCAAGAAAAACTGATGGATAAAAATGACGTAGATTTGCCGTCAAAGCTCAACTTCATCATATGGACCTTGGTTGATCCAAATCTTGTATGTAAGGCTGACCCTCTTCTTTCTTCTAGGTGATATTTTGCTAGACCCTTCAGTCTCAACTGCCGTATCGTTGAATGGCGTCCATCCAGCGCTGCAATGGCTTCTTTCAAATGTTACTGCGGTTATTGATCACTTTAGTGTTCATAGTTTTCGATAACTCAAATCAAGAACAAGTTTGATGGATCTTCAAAATGTATGTCTATTGCCTGGGAAATAAAAACGCCAGTATGAGCTTGTTCATCTTAAAAACGGACTACGCAGCCGTACTAAGCCCACTAAAAATAACGTTAACAAAATGAAAACTTATAAAGTCAAAGTCAAAGTTCTTTTATTACTGTAGATATTTACGACGATGATGATATCCTTCACGATGTATCCGTTTACGGCGATACCCTGTCAGTTTCTCTGGCATGAGCTCGGAGGTAACTTGCAAAGCCGAACTTGGTTTAAAACGTGCGGCTGCATATGTTGCACTGTGGCTGTCCGCTTCTATTGTAGGTATAATTATAGGAGACCTTGGGGCGATTCTTTCGATCGTGGCGTATGGCGTCGAGTACCTCCCACGTATTATGAGACATACCGCAGGACTTTAGATGTCGTTTCAGGATGTCCTTGTATCGGAGATATTGCCCACCAGGCTTCCGTTTTCCACCGGAAAGTTCTGCGTAGAAAACGGATTCGAAGAACGGATCAAACGTGACGCATCCATGCGTATACAAGGTGTCCACACCACCTATTTACATTTACTTAGCAAACGTCATGTTTTGCTTCCTCTCTACATTGCACCACTGTGGGAGAAGAAGGGCGTAGAAACTCCTCACAAATTGATTTTTAGATCTCTTTTAAAAATTGGTTGTACATAACAATTACAAATATTACAATATCAATGATTAATAAGCAGGAATAAATACTTATAAAATCATTAACAGCAAGGTCTGTGTTGAGCTAGATTAACTCCATACAGTCCCATCATTTAAGTAATCTTGAACATTATAATATCGCTTTTTCGACAAAGTCGCTTTAACATGCTTTTTAAATTGCTCAAAGGGCAATTTCAAAACCTTCAGAGGGATGTTATTGTAGTAGAGAATGCACTCATCCTTGAAAGAATTGCTATCCTTCGCGAGTCTAACTACTTACTAGTCGGGGCGCAACTAGTCTGTGATTATTTCTTAGGTAAACATTACAGCTATCGCTAAGTTTGGTAAATGTTGTAAGGTTCTTGCGGACATACACTATATTTTCGAAAATTAATTGACTAGCTACTGTTATTATGTCAATTTATTTAAAAAGCTCTCTTATGGAGTCTGTTCGTTTTAAATTATAAATTGCTCGAATAGCTCTTTTCTGTAAAAAAAATAATAGTTTCAATATTGCTTTCCCCCATAACAAGAGGTATCTTGTAAAAAAAATAATAGTTTCAATATTGCTTTCCCCCATAACAAGAGGTATCTTGTTATGGGGGAAAGCAATATTGAAACTATTTTTTTTTTACATGTATGTGCCAAGTCCTATGGTAATAGGACATGGCACTATGAAAGTAACTAAAATATACTAGCCTAGATGTAGCCATATCCGTGTTTTGTCTGATGTTCCTAACAGCGTAAGCCGCAGAACTTAATTTACCAGCTAGTTTATCTATGTGGGGTCCCCACTGCAATTTCCTATCAATGGTTATTCCAAGAAACTTCGTATCATTTACCAACTCTATCATGTTGCTGTCTAACACTAAACTGATCTCAACTTGATATACTAGAATGCCACGATGCACTCAACTGGCTAGGTGGGGAAAACAAAGTCACAGTCCAGTAGAAGTTCACCAAAGAGACCAAGGCAACAGTGAGCAGACAAGCTAGCAAAATTAGGAGCAAGAAGGCTAGCGATTGGCCCTTCTCGCCCTTATCAGCGAAACTCTAAGAAAAAGGCTCAAATCAGCCACAGTACTGCCACAGAATGAATTATAGTCTAGTAGAAAACTGCAAAAACACAAAACTATTCATAAATAAGTATAATACTACATACATTTACTAACAACCTACCTAATGAGACTGCCACGTAGTAAAATAAATATATTATATAACAAGCCTAATAACAAGACATTGTACACTAAACAAACACTTGAAAATTACAGGTACAACAGACAGCGCCCTAGGCAAGGGGTATATGGAAGTGGCTGAAATAGTAGAGCTTATGCTGTTGGCATGTCTACCCACAATAAAAACCAGAATAGCTATCCTGGGAGACACAACATTCACCCGCGAGCTCCTAGAACAACCAGGCCTCCTACTGCAGCTGATGCAGGCGTTGGGATGGCTGAATTTGATGTGCAGGGGAGGGGGACATGCACAAAGGCCTCGCTCAAGTGGGCCAGGTGCAGGCGCTTCAACCCCCTTAAAGAAGAAAAGAAGAAAAGTAAAGAGGTTGTTCAAGTGATAGCTAAGCAACAAAAGGGGTCGGATTTCGGGGGGATCTTTGCTTAGCTTATTTTGGATGACATGGAGAACGGGGTTCTGGATGTTGATTACGTCAGAAATATATATTTATATACTTTCTCTGTTTTTTTTTTGCAAAATTAAATAATTTGCTAGCATACAACACTTTATGGTCTATAATTCCTGATTTTTTTGACTAGAAAACTGCTTCCCATAAATAAACATAAAGAAACCCGACCCGGTTTATAAAAAAATACCATTGTTTTCGCTGTCATTAGAACTTTACTTACTTTTATTGACAAAGTGGAGAGGTGGATCAAACGCTACTAAAATGTTGCTTACGTACACTTGAATCCCCTGTAACGCTTAGTTTCAGGACAGGTCAATGTAATGTATGTACTTACGAAGCCTACCCTATAATAAGAAGGAAAGGGGTCTTCTTAACCAGTTCGGAGGTTCTGATTTCTAAACCCTAGTTAGGTTTTGATTAGATTACTTAAGACCGTAAAATATGGCGTGATGAAGAGCAGACTAGGTAATGGGGATTGGTACAGGAGGCGGGACAGATAGAGATAATTTTACAACAAAATATTCAATACCCATCTGCTTCTCGGATCCTCTAACTCGGCATTAGCATATTTTCATTGTTTGTCAGTGAACTTCGCTTTTTCAGTCCACACTGAAAAGAGGGAGACCTTTGCCCAGCAGTAGGAAATTGTATTGGCTTCATAAAAAAGCTTCGCTTAGATGGCATGTATGCAGTATGTCGTGGAACATCGCTCTCCTTTATTGAAGGTAGAAAATAGGTTGACTGAACTTTACTGTGGAAACGTGACCGCCACCACCTGGAATCGTCTCCTTCACTCTATATGCATAATTAATTAATAAATCAGTGACCCAGAGTTTGATATTAATAAATACAGCCAATAAACAAATTGCCTATTCTATCAATTCTGCGGCCTTTTAGATCCTCATCCTCCGCATATCTATAATTTTTTGGTCAATAATCTCCAAAATACCTTTACTAGAATAAGAAAAGCCAAGTAGGATAAAAAAACAACCATCACTAAATTGCACTCGATTATGAATACCCATGTAAAATAACACTTAAGGTTTTAAGGCCTGGGAATTATCTCAGCAAAGACCAGGCACGTTCACGACAAGCGGCAATGAGTAAATTTATCGCTTTTATTACTTCACCGCAAAGCATCTCGGTGGAAGCCACAAGCAACCATAAACACGTAAAATGCATGACCAATCAAAATACCAGTGTCAGGTCACTAACACACCTACACCTCGTTCATACACGACAGTACTACAAAGTGATTCTTTGAAGAAACTACCACCTTCTCATGTTGTAGAACGGTTCCATTTCGACTGGCTGAACTGAATACCAAACGTGGTAGAGTACGGACTTAGAACTGGTTTGCATGTATGAGTAGAAAATGCATTAGGTGAGGTAGTGTGGGTGTTCCTAGTGCACACTAAGGAGAATTCTGTTGAGATGGAACATGCGTTCAAAGGGATAACGGGGGGCAAATTAGCATGCATAGCGTGGATGAGACGTGAATATTTTATTTAGCATGTTATTTGGTTGGAATGAGGTTCAGCTCCGGATGTTCATTGTAGAATAGCCAATCTAAAGTATGACGTCGAAGGAATTTCTCGATTGTTGATAAATTGCTGAGAAACACCGGAGTTAGCATCGGTAGAGAAATTACAGGCGGAGATAAGCACCTACGTGACGTGCGTGACGGGGTTACCACAACGTCTTATGCCGATTCAGATTAGGAACGTAATTTGGTCCGCAAAATTACCGCGACCGTCTTAAAACAAGTCTTGGTATCAGGTAAATAAAGCCCATCATGGCGAATTGTAATGAAAATGGTTGCCATGATGATTTTCTTGTTTTGAACCTAATTTGAATCGGAAAAAGATTGTGGTAACCCCCCTGCAAAAAGTCATGCCCTTTTGTTCTAGTCAATCCTTCAATTCCGATTGGGTAGAACATGCCGAACACGGCAGCACTGAGGGTCGAATTTTCAGAATTGTTTTTATTTATATTTCTTAAAAACTCGATCATTCATAATTTTTATCATTACCAAGCAAGTACCTAGTTCAGGGATCTCACTTTTTAGAAATGCGGTTAAAATACTTAAAACCTTACCAGATCTTACAAGACAACACCAGAGAATATCCACTAAAAATATCTTATTAATGTGCACGTCATATCCACACTGAGTTAACTCGGTCGCAAGTCAAGCCCCCGCCCACATAAAAAATGACATCTAAATAAATCCATTAAAGTGAAGAAGACCCTGCGCTGCGCGGGCGCTGCGTTCTTCCTGCCCCGTTTGTAGGGGCCTTTATATTACATTCATCTCATCGTTCATTGCATGTCTGCAGTCACCTTTATTTATATTTTGACAGGGGCTTCGGTTGGTAGTTTACCACACACGAAACCTCTTCTGACAAATTGATTGATCTTTTGATCTGATATCTCGTGTGATATGAAAAAGTTGTCATGATTCGTCATTATCCCTGTGGCTGGCCAGTACCAGTGTAAGTACATACTTAGGTACCTAAGTAAATGAACCTTATTCTTCTACAGCCGTCTTGTTTTGCATATTTAAGGTGATGTGCCGATTTAAATTTTACACGGGTAGCATTTAATAAGTATGTGTTTGTGTGTATCCAAACATTATTGCTGTTTCATCATAGTGGGATACCTGTGAGGCTTCCGTGTCTTTATATTAAAGGATCTAAGATCTCCGTATTTTTATGATCTTATGGGTAATTTCGTCACTCTGCCATACCCTCCCTGAGAGAAAAATGGCCCACAACGTACAAAATAAGCGTTGTCGATTTTTTGTTGCTTCTGAGACAATATTAACATAGTTTCAGTCTTAATGCCAAGGTTGTCAGACTACAACAGAATTTTGTCAATTTCAAGAGAGATTTACCATATTGCCGGGTGAGTTAAACTCAAAACTCAAAACTCAAATGTTTTATTGTAAGACGCAAAAATAATGCAATTTTACTAGCCAGACACCCATAAATGGAGAAAAAAAATATATGATCAACTAAACTATTGAGTAACTGATTATGGTTTGAGTTTGTACAAGGAAATTTCCCTTTCATGTGTGATTTATGGCTGAATCCGGAGAGGGAAAGGAAACTCCATTAACTCTACCACGGGGGCCCTGGTAGAGTAAATGGAGTTCCTTTTCCTGGATTTGGAGAATTGCCCAATTCTGTACAAGGGGTGCGGAATGCCGTATTTGGCTTGTCGGTGGCACCTATTTTGTTTGGAGACTGACAGTCAAATGCGGCGTTCTGCGCCCTTCGGAGCGGTCGCGATGTGATCGCGATACAATCTCCAGTACAGAATTGGGCACCAGGGCTTCGGAAATATGGCCATCAGAGAAGATAGCTCCAAGAAACTCCACTGGGATTTTTGAATTTACGTCTTATTTTTTTTGCCACAGTGTACAATATAAAAATAATCTATTGTAACGACAATATTGTACCATCGTGCCAAAAAGATGTCTCAAAATAGGAACTTTACAAAAGACATAAATAAGAACAAACAAAAGCTGCAACGAACAACTTATGAGAAGCCAGGCTGGACTAATCCCCCCAAGCAGCACCCGTTGACGAGTATGACTCGTGCACCAGCCATCACCCCCCTCACCATATTTGAGGGAGGGGGCAACCCGCTACACAGAGCCGCCGCAAGCAAAGAGATTATAGTGAGCATGACCATAAACTCTGGTTTCTTGGTTACAGACTTCTATTCTACGTTAAAACTAATAAATTGTTATGAGTCAACTCACTTTACTTTTAACAATAATGCTCATTAGTTTATGTCTAACATTGTGTCGGATAAAAACAAGTTGACAAAGTTTACATTAAGAAATTGACAAAAGAAGACATTGTTGTTGTACAGCAACATTAACAGATCGACAAAGTTTATTATTGAACAACATGTCGGGTATGAGGCGCCTGAAGGAGAGGGGGTATCTTTCATCAAACATTCTGTAATTATTCATTCGTGTGGCGTTTCGTGATGTGGGATAAGTAGACGTGTTGTTTGTAAGAAAAGTGAAAAATTGAGCAATTACTACATAAGCTTTTATTTTTTGTAGCAATACTCTCCGACCAAAACACCCGTTTGGTTTTATTGTACACTTGATAGCCTCTTGTCTCGTCTGCTTTTTTTTTATAGGATTATTTTTGTATCACCTTTTTGAAAACTGAGCGATGTTGTCTTTGTAACAATGCTACTTCAACGGAAAACTCTTTAAAAGAGGAATTCACTCTTTAATGTTATTTTCAAAATAATTGTTGCTGTTAAAATTTTCTGACAGCGACTAATATTGCGCAATATTGTGACATTATAAGAGTTATTAGATCAACATCGTTGAATAGAATGTTAGGTTAGATTGCATTTCTACAGAAATAACGCTCAGGGGTAATAACGCTAACAAAGGGACAATAGAAGAGTTGTCAGGTTGATCACTTTGAAGAAAAGGATAGGTTGAATTACATTGCTAAAAAGTTAATGTTTAAACATAGAAGTGAGTCTCAGAATCATTTGGTTGACAATAATGATCTCAACGGTCTCAAAAAAATATTCTCTGTCGCCCCCTGTCGTCATTGAATCCACTGTAAAGGATGCCAGTCTGCGTACGTCGGATTTGATGCAGTTAAGAAAGCAGTGCTCACCATTTCCTCCAAAGCTGTAGGAGATAATTATATCTGCACTAAAATTATCAGTAGTATGCTCGACGAGCTACTTCCAGCTATCACACATATTATATAAACCACTCTCTCTCCAGTTGTTTCTTCCCTTATATGTAAAAAAGCTTTAGTATACCTTAACCCAAAACATCAAATATCTCCTCCTTAAAAGAGTTTCGTCCGATATCCATCCTGCCATCATCTCCAAAGTCTTACACCTTAGACCTAACACATGCATGGCTATTGCTCTATGGCTAAACGTTTCGCTTTAGGACATTATTTGTTATGTTATTATGTTATGTTCATAGTTTTCTATCGATATATCTAACTTTCAAAATACGCCACCAACGTGCGAGAGAATAAAATTGGTGGAATTTTTCTCCCTCAATTTAGTTCGGAGGTCCTTATTTCAATAATTTATGAGGTAAATGATATTTAAAAAGATAGACGAAAAGCCAAGCATGTTTTCAAAACGGTTTAAAACTCTTATTTTTTTAAATGCAGTCACATAAACCTTGCTTAACAGCAGAGGAAATTTTCTATCACTTTAAAGGTATGTAAAAACAAAGTTATAGATGCCTAGAACAGGTTTTGTTAGATTACTAAAAAAGTAAAATTCAGGGGATTTTCGTCATGAACAATAAAACATCGATAAAAACGAAACGGTAAGACTTCGGCCAACACAAGTTCGGCCTGATTGGCTCTAAATGATCTGTATTTTCTTCTTTTCAGGACTTTGCATCGATCTGCCAAACACACTATAGATGTAAACTACACTTAAAATTATGTCTCACCAAAATCCCGTGACCGTCCGTAGCATAATGCTGAGCTACCGCTATGAGTTATTAGGCTTTCTTGTCTTATAAAATCATCATAAAACGCGTCTGAATGTGCAAACAGACAGACTAATAATACCCTATGATGGTCACGCAGCCTGCTATAATTGAAAGTATAGATTTATATGATTCCAACACGCATCGTGATCACTGCGTAAAATAATTTCTAGGTGATGATTTAAATTGGCCCACGTTTACTGTGTCACTCATCCGCAGCTTTGGAGAATCTATAAATGTTTCTAATAACATTGTTTGGAAGAAATCATTATTCATCAGTTTAGTCTTATGCAGAGGATTTCCTTGGCTGTGCAGCGGAGTAATGCTGCCAGTGTTTTGGGAACCTTTGGCAGGAAGATGTCTGTTTTTAATTGATGATGTTTTTATTTTATTTAGTAATGTTTGTGTCTGTCTGTATGTCAATTTCATTATCTGTTTAATCTGAGAATAAGTTGTTATTACGACTAAAGGTGGAACCATTCCTAGAAGTCGCATTTGATATCTGTCAACAATAGAGACAGTGATATGCGTCAGTCTTGTTCTCCTTGTGTCTTGTTTCGCTTAAAAACGCTACTGTTGACAGATGCCAAATGCTGATTCTAAGGATGGCTCCAGTTTAGTCATGATTTCTTAAGTATAAATTTATAGGCGTGTCCAGTATGATTAAGAAATCAGCGTAAAAAGAACCAGTTTCATTCCCTATTAGCCGGCCTTTTCTAAACTCTACTGTTATTCCTTTTGTGGGAACATCTGCCGGCTCTGATTTAGAGCGGGCAGACAGGGCGACTACCGTAGGGTAGACAGAAGACACCTACTTGACAAATCGCAGACTAATGGCTCTCGCTCCGAATCCCATTATCCTCGAGCGCTTGGAATTGCCGAACCCTAGGGTACTAGGGCTTCCAATCCCGATGCTGCGAGATCTCTATATTCCGGGATCTAGTTACTTAATATAATTATCATCCCGTAGCTAATATATATTACCTATACCCAATTATAAATAGTAATCCATATCGTTATCCATGAAACATTACATTCATTTTAATTGATTTAATTTTAGAAAGCAGAGGAGGTATATCTAAATAGCTCCTAATTAATTAACTTTCCCTGCGTCTCTCACATACGGACCCCATCGTACCAGAAACCCTAGGGAATGAAATATTATGATCCCGCAAATACGGGATTTGAAGATAGATTACGGGATTGGAAACCCTTTCCATACTGTGAGCTATTCAGAGTTTGATTTCCGTGTAGATCAAAGCATAGCTTCGTTGACGGTGTTTATGATGCGATAGTTGGATACAATTGTTAGTGGATTCATGGGCTTTTAACATGGCTGGCATGGCATTTAAGCAATCTAAAAACCATGTTAATATACTTCAAGTAAAAAGGTTTACTATGATATCCATGATTAATTAATTACAAGTCAGAACTTATTGATAATGATTAAGTAATATATATATATATAAATGTTACTATTTATTAACACCCTCCCGCAGCTGTTCAATGTAGAGAAGGGGCAAATTCCGTGTACAAGCATTTTTTAAATATCGAAATATCTACAGTAATAAAGGACTCTGGCTTTGGACACATAATAGTAAAACATATTCAAAATACAAGGTGACATTTAATAAGCTGACCATATTTTGGGGATTGATAGCACCGAACATTATGAACAACTTTTCCAAAGAAACATATGGTCGCAAATGAAAAATATTTTTCGTCCCTCAGTACATTGACCCTCAGCTGATTATAAGTTACTATGGGAGACCCAAAAATTTATTTCGTTTACGAGTATATGTTTCTTGGGGAAAGTTGTTCCTAATAATGGGTACTATCATTCCCCAAAATATGGCCACCTAATTAAATGTCACCTTGTATAACAGAAGAAAGCTTTAGTCAACTTTTGAGGAGTTTCTAGTAGGGATGACTTTTAAATTATAAATTAAGTCTCGTTCTCAGGTTAGAGGCAATGCATGCAATTGCAATGCAAACAAATATGTCCTTGATGATTCCCCGACCCGGATACTAGATTAGGGCATGTCATCAACCAGGCAGCTAAGTAACAGTATTCTGGTAGCTTACAAAAATAGAAGTGGATACCAAAATTAATAGGTTGGCATTTAAGGCTCAGTTCTAGCTGTTGAGGTGAGGGGCGCCGCATTCGCCCGTCGTCGTCTGGCGGGGTAGCGGTACTGGCGGGGTAGCGGGCGGCGCCGAATAGCATCGGGCCGCCCGGATACTTTAGAAATTAGGTGTTTTTTCGAATTTTTTGAAAAACGGAAATAAGCTAATTAATAAAATTTAAGGATTAATTCGCAGCTCTAAATGAGGAAAATTTAGGTATAAAAATTTGGAGAAAGATCAGTAATTTTATATTCATATTATTGAATCTCCTTTTAAATATAGATTCAGGATTTTTTACGTTGGAGCCAAATTAATCCAATCGCGTAACGACATAGTATTTAATCTAGATTTGTGAATAACATATAATTTTTTGAGACCTATGAATTTATTGGAAGTAATTTTTTATTTTTTTTGCCAAAGCTCTCTTCAGTGGTTTTGTGTGATCTTGGGCCTTAACTCAGAGCCCCATAATGTCTTTTAGTTGCATTTTAATTCCGTTTCAGGAAACTTTTATCAATAAATTATGTTGGCAGCTGAATTTATATAGGGGAGTCCTTTTTTAAGGTGACCATTTTATTAAAAAGATGCCGTCTATCAATTCCATATTAAAGTTCTTTTAAAATATTTAGGCAGAAAATGTGAAATATACATTTGAAATTTGTGTCCCTGATAGCAATCAATTCGGTTCTGTCACACTACATGGGGTCGCCTCGCTCCGCTCCGCCACGCTTCGGCTGCTAGTTGCGTTATACCAGTTGCGTTATGACGTTGTGATCTAACAAACCTATATTTCGTTTCGTTTTAAATAAAATAGTAGACTATTAGATGGAAACAAATAGGCGATAAAAAACATTTATAGTCACCCGGTTTACAATATTTAATGTCAAGTCATTATTTTTAGTAGCTAACCTATGATTTAAATATGCTTGCATATTTTTTGTTCCTTTGATTTCGCTGCAATTTTTTTAATATTATGGCACCGATTTTTTTAGGCTTTTCTAAATTTATTGGTTTCAAACGCATTAATACGCAGCCATTTTATTATACACTGACGAGCAATGAAAAAGTTCCAGTGACATAGCACCAAATTACTCCTAAACGGCAAAGGCTAGCTTAATGACGCCGTCTGCAATATTGAAGTACATTTAACAGCGCATCAGAATATTACCAATTAAAAAGTCTTAGGAGATATTAAGGTGTTTGTCGGCATTTTGTGGGTGGAACTTTTTCATTGCTCGTCAGTGTATTAATGATTTGCCAAAAGTTGCTGTTTTATATGTTTTAGCTGCCCGGAAAATAACAAGCCCTAGATTAGATAGTCAAAACGTAAAGGAACTGGCACAAAACTGTAAAAATTGTAAATAAATCGATGAAAACATCATCTCAAGATGAAAACATCCCACGGTATGAAAGGTAATTAAATATATAGAGATAGCATAGACGCGAAAAGCGATCATCCCAGTAACATCATAATCGGTACTAACTCAAAACTGCAACTCTTAGCACCGTTATCACACGGTGGCGGTCGACGGCCCCTGCGGACTGAGATTATATACAGAGAGATGATAGCTCATTGCAACGAATAGTACCTCTAATTACCTTGAATGCCCTCCACACATAGTGTCAGTGTAGTGTTTTTTTTCTGCAACAATTACACTGTAAAATTGCGAGAACACAAGGGAGGGACACCTGTTAACATGGGAAGAGATCGCAGATCGCCTTAAGCAGTAAGAAAGAATCTAACATTTCCTAACAGCTCTCCTACTACGGCTGCGCATGCGACGGTGGAGATTTGGTGTGGTGCCTAATGGAGCAATTGAGTCGGCGCGGTCATTGCACGCCGTCCGTCACGCGTCGCGGCTCGCTCTAATAGACTTGGTACTTGGGATGCTCGAATTGTTGGTTGCGTTTGGTGCAATACATACAGATGCAGATGGTTCTAATGGAATGGGGATGAGTAGCTCATCTGAATCACTTGACGTATCCATATTCCTACCAAATTAAAATTACAATCGCTTAAGAAATGCACAGACAACTTGAAGTTGGCGAACAGCTTTCAAAACATCAGTTTGAAAACTGTCACGATTCGAATAGTCACGATTGATTTTACAGATACAGATTAGACTATGAAGCCAGCTTTTGTTCCGCAGCTGAACTTTTGTTTCCAGAATTGAACCTTACGTGATTGACATAGCATTGCAGGCATAATCACGCCGAACTTCGGTCGCGTATTCGGAAATGGTGTGTTTTGACCTTTACCGATGCGTGTTTTAGGGGCGCGTATTGGGATTCTAAGGTATTATAGATTATTATACAGGGTGACCTCTAGCTACATCAAAAGAGCGGACTCCATGATAGAAGTACAAAGTGCATGTTTTGTTACTTTCGCCTGCTTTCATAGTAAAATATTAAGTAATCAACCGTCAAAGTATTCCTACTAGTGAGCGGGGGTGAGCCGGGCGGGGTGGGCGGATTAGTCACCACGAGTCACACAACGCCGCCCTGAGCGCGTAGTTTGTCTTTAAATTCGAATATGGGAGCTAATTCCTATTAATCAAATATGAAAAAAAAACGAAAAAAATGCATTTTTGTTTTCTACAAGTAATTCTGATTCCAAAATGTTATTATAGCTAGGGGTTTTAAAGTCATATATGTCACCGGAAAATAATACGATCCGCAAGTTTATAAATTTCCTAGGAAATTTATAAACTTCCTTCTAGATTATATTAGGCTAGGTTAGGTTAGGTTAAGTTATGTTAGGTTAGGTTAGGTTAGGTTAGTATATATATAAACTTGCGGAAAAAATATTAGGAAATTTATAAACTTGCGGATCGTATTATTTTCCGGTGACATATATAGATTTCCAATTTTAGTTTATACCATTAACTACCAAAATGTTTGTTTATAATTTGACAGCATCCTATCTGATCTATGTTTTTAAACATACCATGTAGTTCTTTCTTACAGTTTTACTGACCCCAAGAAAGTTTTGACGTCAATTCAAATCTATGTTTTATTTTTTTAATTCCAGCTCATCATTGCCGCTACTCGCCTGTCTACTTGTCTGCCTCCGCTGACCGGCACACCAGGCGGGTGCTGTGATTCCTGGCCATCATTCCGTCTGGCCTGCCTACTTGGGTTTTGCACCACTCCTGGCCACTACTGCTTCACTCACGCTACAGCGCCCAAAGAACCTCTCGCAGAGGTCAGGTTATTTAGGGTCATATAAATAGTTTTAGAGGCCTTCCATGCAGACCGTGTCGAAGGCCTTGTTCAGGTCCACGAACGAGATCATCAGAATTATTTTCTTGAATTTGCCGGAGCGTAAATACCGATTCGTTTTGGATAGCTGGGAGCGGAAGCCGCGAGCCTAAGGATAGACACGTTTGGCAAGGATTTGCAGTTTAGTCAATATGACCCTGGCAAACAACTTGCCGACGATGCTCAGAAGGGAGATACCGCGATAACACTTGCAATCGTCCCTTCCCTATATATAAGGTGATAATATTGGTATTGCGCATATCCTGAGCGAGCTGCTCTTTCTTCTAGAATTTCCCCAGGAAATTGTGCAGGAGTGGTAATACGCACCTGAGTTTTAGGATTTCATGGAGTATACAATCCGCCCCTGAAATCTTGCCCTATTCAAGCTGTAACACGCCCGCATGAAGATCTCTCGGGGAGGGTGGATCGTTGAGCTCAGTCATAGGCACTTGAGAAAATAGGATGCCCCCAAAGTTGTTGAAGCTGGACAAGTCCTTCCACGAAGGAATGAAAAGCTCTGTTATATTTAGCAATACGCAGAGGAATTCGCCAAGGCTGTGGCTTAGCCCCCACATTATTCGGCATATTTTTCTCTCTGCTGCTGAATGCTGCTTTTGGTGACGCACAGCATGGAGTGCACATACTCACAAGAGCAGATGGGTCATTGTTCAACAGTGCTCACCTTAGGTCCCGTCGAAACTGAGAGGACCTGTTTGTTTACAGTCTGCTCTTTGCCAACGATGCAGCCTTTTAAACGAAAACTCCCGAAGAGCTCCAAGTTCTTTTGGACAAATTTGGACACACTTGTTCTCTGTTCTTCATATAAATTAATGCAAAGAAGTCCGTAATCCTAGTACAGCCGACCATTATACTGTAAGGTGTGCCCTTGGAAGTGGTAGATAAGTTCTGCTATTTGGGTTCGACCGTGTCGATGAAGATGAAGAGATCGATATCCACATTTGCAAGGCGGCCACGACTTTTGACAGGCTACGTACAAGAGTATGGAATAACAAACTCCTTACAATAAAGACCAAGATGATTGGTTACAACGCTTGCATCCTGAGCATACTCTTGTACGAAGCCGAGACCTGGACGACGTATGCCAAGCAAGAACATCGTCTTAACAACTTCCACATGCGCTGTCTTCGGAGCATTCTTAACATAACATGGAAGGGCAGGGTAATAAATGAGACATTACTGGAGATTGCACAGCTGCTTAGCATCACCGCTCTTCTCAAACAGAGACGCTTGCGGTGGCTGGGGCATATGCATCGGATGAACAGCACTCATTTGCCCAGAGAGACTTTGTTGAGCCAAGTGGCGTTTGCGAAGCGTAAGGAAGGATGACCCATCCTACGTTTCAAGGATTGCGTGAAGCGTGACGTGCTTGCGTTCGGCATAGAGCGCAACTCACGGGAGAGTCTCGCATCTGACCTCGATGGATGGAGAAAAACCATCTCAGCGGGATCTAAAACCCACGATAATACTTGGTTTCGCACACTAGCCGAAAGACGAGCGATAAGGCATAACGCGAGACCGAATCTCCTGCGGGCAAAGGTGCCGTTCACGGATCAGTTTGTTTAGCCACGAGCGGCGATGCCATATTACCTCGTATGTTCTCAAACAGACGCTGCTTGAACCATCTGTCAAGACGTAAGATGCCTTATGGGGAAATAGTTTTAGTTTAGGTTAGGTAGGAAAGATTGATTGTAAAATAAAAAAACTCACTCTATTTTCCTATCTCCATTTCTTTTAGCTATGCTTGGAATCTCCCTTCGTGATCACATGCCCAAGGTCGAGATACGACGACGCACCAAGGTCGTAGATGTGTTAAAGTGGAGATGGCCGGGACACTTGCTAGGAGGGACGACGACAGATGGACCAAGGCGGTGACGAAATGGTGGACAAGGGACACGCGTAGACCGAGAGGCAGACCACCCGCCCGATGGTCGGATGAAATCGTCAAAACTGGCGGGCCGCAGTGGTACAGGTTGCCCCAGGATCGCAATAAATGGCGTAATGAAGAGGAGGCCTTCACTCAACAGTGGGTGCAGGAGGCTGGATAGATAGATTTATTTTAGGTTCTATCCTCTAAATTTTAGGGTTCCATCAACCCGCCGTAAAGTGACAAATTTTGAGCGATATTCGTACTCACGTACCTATCCCACCAAATTTTCATCATTATCATCATGCTCAGTCCACATGTACCCACTGCCTCTTCTCTATAGCGCTAACGGAATTTCAGGATACCACAAACACAATGTGAAGATAAACTGCGGGATTGGTATGTGTAGCTAGATAGATTCCTATTGAATATAATAGAACACTTACTTATCCTTACTCACCTACGCAAAGGTGTACTGAGTTTAACTAAACGTTAGTGCAACATCTTCACTCTGTCGACTCGAGGCCTGTTATGTATAATCTCATCGATGAGTTAGGTAATATAAAATATTAGTTTATCTACAAAATTAGTTTAACAAAAAATACAATAATCATTCAACACCCTAATCCCTAAGTCAATTAGTTACAAAACATAAAAGTATCCGAACGGTCTTCTAATGGGTTGGTCACGAATTGTCTTGACAGCGTAGATTGTTTTTTCAAACGCATCTCTCTCGCCTTTTTAGGGTTCCGTACCCGAAGGGTCAAAATGGAGTAGTCCAAATATTTTCACAGAATAAACATCTTGTTAACCCAAAGCCATACCATAGTAAATAAAAAAAGAAGATTTGAATTGATAAATCAGTTTTTTTCTTCTCATTTTTAGGCGTATATTGTTCTTCGTTTGTTACGGAACCCTAAATGTGCGAGTTCGACACGAAATTGGCTGTTTTTTGTGTAATATTTTGACCTACTTACATAGCTATAACGTTAGTTAATTATGTTTGCCTGTATACAACTTTTTTTTCCGATTTATCTATTCCTCTTACAGTAAGTTTTTATTTAATTTTGATTACGATTTTAAGGTGAATCAGATAATTGCTAAGAAATTTTATCGATAAATAAACCTAATCTAGTCTATCTAGTAGGTACCATAGATCTAGCAATGATCTCCAGGCCCTTCTGCTTTTTATTTAAAAAAAAAGCCAAAAAAAAAGAGTTTTATTAAACGTATTTCCTTTTCCAAATGGCGTGAGAGGGACCACCCACTAACAAGAGGATCCATAAAAGTGAAGGCACGTGTGGAACAAGTTAATAAAAGTATAATAATGTTTTTATGTGTGTATGCACCTCTTTTTGTCCCTTATTGCCGTCGAAGCCCCTGATGATCCAATGAAGATGTTTCCTGAATTTCAATTGAATCTGAAATAGATTTCTAATAGGCTATTTTACTTCAATCTTCCATTAGATCAACCCTTTTCTCGCTTATGCGATCTCGGGATATTTTGTACCGTCTTATTTATTGGGCTGAAATATGTAGTGCATACATTGTATGCGTTCTGTAGATACTTCTGTACCTGCTCATAAAACTAAATTATTCAATCGCAATACAGTATGCTCAGGCTTGCTGTGCCTACAGATTTGGATAGCACATTTATTCTCATTCAGCTCTACTGTGATGTGATTATTTCACCCCAATCCCAGTGTTTTGCGCAATAGATAGTGCTGTTTGCGTAATAATTCTTTGTTAATATTCGTATAAGGTTACTTTACTAGTAAGACATAAGTAAATAGTTAGTATTTCAAACACTTCTAAAAATGAAGCTCTGTCCGGCCCCGCCAGACAGACACTCTGAGTATCAAAACAAACAAAAATGTTTATTAAACTCAATTGAAGGACCATCGATTTGATGATCTGAAGAGGGTTTTATTAAACCGATGTCATTGAAGTGCTTGTCACGTTCCTCAGATGCCTGGGAAGCAAAGTTCCCAGACGTTGCCACTTCGTGCACGCGTTGAGTGGGATGGCAACATAAACACGCCGCGATGGAGCGAGACAGACAACCCACAACCTAAGTCAATTATTCCATGATTGGATAATTATTTTATTGTTACATTTAGGGCTATTCAGCTCGGGAGCCGGGCATTTGAGCGATGTCGAAGCAATTGGTTGGAAAATATAGGGTAAAGTGGCGTGTGGCGTGAAACCGTGAACCGTGAAACTGGCAAATTTTTACCAAGAGACAACGATTTCTGCTTAAAGATGATGTTGTTTAATCCTACGGTGAGGTAACTCGTGTTTTCGAAACATTCTTCACCAATGTACCCGATGCACAACAGAGCGTCTAAAGTCATCTTCATATGAAGCAGACTTTGTTAAAAAACAGCACTAGCAAAAATCTGTATTTTTTATTAAAATAATTTTATTTTCTTTTTAATATATACTATGTTCAGGACTTTTCACGATCGAGGCAATTAAACTAGATTAAACTAGATTATTTCATTGTGAATAACATTTTTTTTGAGACCGATGAATTAAGTAGTTATAATTTTCATTTATTTTTTTGCTAAAGCGCTGTTCAGTGGTTTTGTGTGATCTTGGGCCTTAAGAGAACTTTTAAAAGAAATTGACATCTATGTATTTTGCGATAGTTGTAATTTTAACCTAAGAAATAATCACACACTATTTGCGCCCCGGTTTAGACTCGCGAAAGTTAGCAAGTCTTTCAGGGATCAGTATATTCTCTACTCCAACAAGAAGACCTCTGGAGATTTTGAAATTGCCATTTGAGCAAATCAAACCTATTTACTTTTAATTTCTTGACTTTCTCTGTTCAGTCTGCCTCTAACGTGATTTTGATTAGTATATAGAAACCTTCCTAACATTATGAGAAGTAGGTAGATATGTGTACATATTAAAAATCGATACCGTCGGTATCATTCCCCGAATTTTGATCAGCTAAAGCTTACTCTGAATTTTTTATAGTTTTTGATCCATTTTCTGACATACTAACTGACTATTCCCATAGTTCCCGAATCCCGAGTTAGTCCCGTTTCAACTCGTCTCCTTCTAAATTAGTGGTTTTCATAAATCAGCAGCTATTAAGACAGCTCGCCGGATGGCGTCCTTGAATTTGCGGTTCTACCACAGAGTGCAATATTATTGTGGTCTCTAACTCTGTGACATTTCATATTTGTTCTGTGGTCCGAATAGTGTTAGGTTCCAAGCTCACGCTTATATATTTTCATAATTAAATTTAAATAACAAGCCCCGAAGCGGCTTATTTGGAAGCTTTGTTTTTTTTAATCAACTGTCAGAAAAATCCTAATTGAAGCTAACTGAAGTTATAATAAAAACTGTTGGAAAATATTTTGTTTCATTTGTACTATTTGGAGAGTTGGTTGTTAAGGAGTTGAATATCAAGCAAGGCCGACGGGTATTACAGTGAGGTGAGGCGAGCTTGTTCCAATACCTCACGACAGAAATGGCTCGTTTTTTGTGCCGACTTATTGCAGACATTAAGAAGTTGTCTTGGAAATAAGAATTCGTACTTCAGAAAATGCAATGCGGAATGCGGTTGAAATTGTACTCGATATAACAAAATCCCCTTAGCGCATTTGTTATAATTAGTTAGACGTCATCAGCAAAAAAAAATGCCACTCACCACTCGTCTGTGGGTAGGTCAAAATATGTATAGGTATGGCATTAAAGTTCAAAACCTATGAAAAATAATCAATCATTATTTGTCATAGGTTTTGAACTAAGATGTGAATATTTTTATTACTAGGTTAGGTTAGGTAGGTATTTCAAATAGTTTTCAAAGAAATTAAATCAAAACCTGTAAAAAATAAACAAAACGTCATTAGCAAACAGAACACAACATGGACTGTGCCATGATACGAGTAGTATAGAGGTCCAGTCCTGTCAAATCCACCCTACGTCATCACGTATTTCTTCCATCAATGTACAACGGGATTATAAAATAGTCTGGAGTCGACAGGTCTGAACAGTTATATTTGTATGCTTTTATCATGGGCTGAGCTGGGCAACAACACCACTCAAAAATTGACGGACATTCAATGTCATTCTGCTATCTCTCGATCAGGAACTGACAGCGGCAGCATGGCTGTTGAGGTGAGGGGCGCCGCATCCTCCCGTTGTCTCCTGGCGGGGTAGCGGGCGGCGCAGAGAAGCATCGGGCCGCCAAACTACGTAAAAAATTAGGTGTTTTTTCGAATTTATTAAAAAACCTGAAATCAGCTAATTTAGGCATAACAATTATGAGAAAATCCGTAATTTTAAATTAGAATTATTTATATCCTTTTTAATAAATGAGTATTTTCAGGATTTTTTTACAATCGAGGCAAATGAATCTAATCATGTAACGACACGGATTTAAACTAGATGATCTCATTGTAAATAAAATAATTCTTTTGAGACTGATGAATATGTGTTTTTTTTTGCCAATCACTCTTCAGTGCTTTTGTGTGATCTTGGGCCTTCAACGGCACTTTATTTTCACTGTGCCAGCACAGTTTAGTCATTCACTAATGCCACAGGAAACTTAACAAGTCTAGATGGTGACGATGAAGAATGCTGCCTCTCTAGCCAGAATATTAAACCTGATCCGGTCTTGCGGCCGGCATACCAGAGGACACATGTTTTGAAAGGAGGGTGATTTCAATCGAGCGAGTCTTAAGCAATTTTATGAAATGTGGAACAGGGAGGATGTGGGATTGGAGAGCAGCAGTTCTTTTCATCAAGTTCTTTGTGGTCTTTTAGCTTCATGTATCGTTAGTTGCGTTTGATGAGTCCTTTTAGTTGCGTTGTCCGGTCCGACTTATATTTCATTCGAGGCCTTCCTGATTTAGTCCCTGTCATAAGCTGGTTCTATCCAAAAACTGGGTGTATTTCCGTAGTATTCTATGTCATGTTTAAGAGAGTCTTTTCAGGTGTAAATAAGTCAGCCGGCTCTCTTCTTTCTTGTTTAATATTTGTGTGTTATTGTGGGCGTCGTAGAAAAAGCTCATCCCGTGGTGCAATTGGTTAACGTTTTTTCATACACCGTGTAAATCGTGTATGTGTACTTATAATACAAAATATAAAAGATATCGGCCTCTGGTAAAAGCTGGTGAAGCTAAGGAACATCTACCAAATCCATATCTGTGATTCATTCGTAGAAATCCGGGAAGACGGCTATAAACTGTCGCCTATAAAACGTCAATCGCGTCTTCAAGCGATGATGTCATAAAATATCGAGTCTAGTGTTTCTAAGTATTTAAAAAAAAGGTATTTTTAGCGCCTTCCCAGGATCGATACGGCAGGCGCAGACCTTGATCAGACATTAAGTAAAGACAGCACGTTTGTTCTATGTGGTGTAAGGCGACGAGTTTCGTTAAACTGGAAACTTGTCATAACTTGGGGATCGGCATTGGCAGTACTCACGTGACGGTGACTGACGGCGCACATTGTGACCTAAGAGCATTTTAGGCTATGGTATACTGATGGTAACTAACGGAGCACATAGTTTTGGTAATGACGGCAACTGTTTACAGTCACTTTCCCGCACATAGTGACATGAGAGAGGCTTTGTTCTCATTACGGCAAACAGTGAGCGCTGACTGTTTCGCTTCGAAAGGTATAGTCATATTTTAAGGGGTTGTTAGGGAAGGGATCCGTCTTCCAAACGTGAGAATTTGTTGGCCGGGAGTCGGCCAAGGTGGTATGAACAATATTTTGGGTATAGCCAGCCAGCCCGGTGAGTTGTTTTGTCGTTACTGGTGTGGATAGTGGCGTGAAATTGTGTGTTTCACGGGGAAACAGCCACGCATAAATATGTAAGATAGGAAATATACTTGATCTGACGGTGACCTCAAGATTGGCTTGAACAGCTCAAGAGGAGTACGGGTGCGCCTTGCTTAAGTCGATTCGGAAGCCAGGTCACCAAGTCTACGGAAGACCCTGACAAGTGAGTACCAAACAGCACGGTGGAACGCCGTCGTTAGAGACCTTCACGGGGTGAGCCAGAGTTTCTAACCGTCTTATGGGCCCGCAGTATGACCACTACCCTGAGGGGTTCTCTAACACCCCCAAAATATGACTTCACCTTTCTGTTACACCATATATTTAAATTTGGCACATCGCTAGTTTGCAAAGTCTGAAACGTCAGTATTCACTGTCGTCAGCCATAGTTAAACCTATTGAACTACATGATCGAGGATACAGTCAGCATCAGGTACTTACATGTGGGAACTCAAATACACATCATTATTTTAATGTCCATTTGACGCAGAGGATGTTAACATAATTTCAAGACTTTCGCTGAACCACGGTAGACCAAGACGGTACATGGTACCATGTAATGACGAATAGTGTGGTAAGGACGAGGAAACCACAACCGCACTGTTAAGAGAACTAACCTATATATTCCAAACATTAATATGATGGCAACGGTTTAGTTTCAGTAGTTAGGTCTTCGTCTTCGTCTCGAGTCCATGGTCATCTCAAACAGGGGCAGCCCAAAAAGTCGCAACTGAGATACCTCGCTTGGTAGCCTCTTATACCTCCCCGCTCGTGCTGGTTGTCGGGCACGTGGGGCACGCAGTCATGAGCGCGAAAGTCTGCCTCGGATGGCCGCAGATGCACTCCGTGTCGTGTTCGAGGATGATACCCCACCTCGCAAGGCTTTCGCTGGAACTCTGAGACGGCTGAGCGACTTCCAAATGGGCCAGATTAGGTTGTATATCTCAGCCAGTTTTTCTCATACGCTGGGTAGGTTTGTGAAGTTTAGCCGCGTTCGCCACATGACAGGCGAGTAGTTTCAGCAGATAGGTGGCCAGTCGTAAATATGTGTAGTAAATAAGCTCTGACGAAAGACATCTGTGAACCATAATATTAATGTCAGGAATATAATTTAGTGCTCGCTTCGCAGATCGTATTTTGACCGCATATTTACAGCCGTTCCATCTCCATATGTTTCTCATAAAAACAGCTATATATACTACTCAAAAGAAAATAACGGCCACTTACATATTTCTGTTTTTGAGTAAATTTTTAGATGTAAACTAATTAATAAGTGACTAATTAATGATGTCCGGCCTCCTTCAGTATCGAACCTCTTTAATGCTGGTGTTTAAGTCTTACAGCTGGCCAGAAATTGAAGCAAATTAAATAAACGAGTTTCAGGTCAAATTCCTTTCAGATGGAATCACAATTTTATTCTGTTAAAAAACTATTTCTGTCCATCTTTTGCTTCTTTTAACATCTTTTGTTAATAATGCCACGTCAACGAAGGCATATGGATACCATTACTGCCACCAGAGCCGTTACATTGATTGCTGAAGGTCATTCACAGCGGTCTGTTGCTTTTTCGTTGGGTTTCTCTCGCCGAGCCATCCACAATGTGAGGGATCGGTTCCAAGAGACTGGCAGTGTTGCAAGAAGGCCTGGATCGGGCAGGGTGCGAGCGACTACGGCACAAGAGGATCGCTACATCCGATTGAGTGCCCGTCGAGAGCGCTCTGTGACGGCACCTAAGTTACAAAATCGCCTACGGTTGACAACGGGGACTAGTGTTAGTGACCAAACGATACGTAATCGACTGCATGAAGACCAGCAAAGGTCCAGACGCCGAGTAGTACGAATTCCTTTATCTAGGGTTCAACGTGGAAATCGTTTAAGTTTTTGCCGCGAACATTCAGATTGGAGCATGAATCAATGGGGTATGGTGCTCTTCACAGATGAGTGTAAAGTGAAGCTTTGTAGTGATGATCGGCGGATTAGAGTATGGAGACGACAGGGTGAGAGATTTTCCGATGTCTGCATCAAGGAAATTGACCGCTTTGGAGGTCCTAGTGTGATGGTTTGGGCTGGGATTAGCTTACAAGGCAAAACTGAGCTGGTTTTCTTAAATCAAGGCACAGTAACTGCACAACGGTACATCGATGAAGTCATCAGGCCTCATGTGATTCCATTCTCACAGAGAGTGGGGCCAGGGTTCTGGTTAATGCATGACAATGCCCGCCCACACACAGCTCGGGCCACTTAGACTGTACTGGATGACTCCCATATTCGTGTCCTACCATGGCCAGCGTATAGTCCGGATTTAAATCCAATAGAGCATATGTGGGATTAATTAAAACGAAGGGTTAGGGAGCATGAGCAAGAGGTTCACAACCAGCAACAGCTTATGGATGCTCTGAAACGTGCGTGGGATGAGATACCTGATGAAAACATCAGAGACTTAATCGAGAGTATGCATTCAAGGCTCCAGGAGTGTGAAAACAGGAGAGGAGGACACACCCGTTACTAAACCATTAAAAAAACAGCTTGTGTCAGTTTTTGTTTTGTTTTGCAAAGAGTTTCTGTTTAGTTTTTTCTGTTGACAATGGACTAAGTGAAACAATTGACTACACAATTAAATGGTTATTAGCATAAGTTAAAACAAAAGCCTTGTTACATGTTATTTTAATAATTATACATTACTGTTTACTATATTTTTCACGTAGCAATCAAAATACTTAGTGGCCCCTATTTTCTTTTGAGTAATACCTCCAGGAATACAATAAAAATTGAATCTGTTCTGTAAAATTATGTATTTTACGGCCGAGTGCCTACCTGGGTGACGTGACAGAAACAAGTATAGAAGTGGCACGTCATTTCGTGTATTATCATGCGACGCCACGCCCATGGATTACTTGACAGATCATGGTCACGTTATACAGGTGGGCGATCGGCCTAACACTCTACTCAACTTAGCAATAAGGTCCTTAGGTAATCAAAGGTTGAACATGTACATACCTATACTCGGGCCATGCGTCGAGTCCGTGCAATTTAATTGGTTTGGTGGAACTCGTATCTTATCGCTGTAGTAATGTATGGCAGCATGTCGGTCTTATCAGCTCCACAGCGTCACAGTTGCTACCACACAACCAATTTATCCTGACCCTTCCCCTCCCCCTGAACCGCACGTTTTGAAGGTGAAAAAGTGCAACTGGTGGAATCGGCACGGGCCTTCTCAATTGGGTGGTTGCTCTGGCAGTGTTTATACATGTGAGGTGGAAATATTTTCATTTAGTCACGGCCGATTCACTTGTTTAGAATTGCTGAATGGGCTGGCTATTAAAATAACCTCCGCTTCACGCGGGTTTGAGCAGTGTGTATTTTCCTTTTAGATTTATAATACCCCTCTGATGTGTATATATATATATATATATATATACACATATATATATATATAAGCAGCCTGCAAATGGCCCTGCGTGTGGCAATTAATACCAGCAGCAGCTCTGCAAAACACTTACTTTACTGTACCCAGTTGAACGCCTGTGCCGGTAAGGATGAGAAAATACTTAATAATATGCATGGATGGATAAGTAAAACAGGAAACATGCAAGTACTTATAAATAATGTTAAGACTGTTACATTATCGAAGCTGAAGATAACTATTGTGTTACCTACTTTACTTTACTAACTTATGTTATCTATTTGCTTGCTAGTCAGCTACTCCTACTGTCATCTAGGGACCTAAATAGCAAGCATGCAACTACATTGAACTCTTACAACATCATCATCTTAATATGAGCAACATCGTGTTAACCTTCTGTGACCAATATTTACAACTTTTTGACTACACCAATATAAATACCTGAGTTTATTTTGTACAAACAACCCTAAAACGGCGCGTAAAAGCCACTTTACCTGCAAGTGCTCCGTTAAATCTGATCAGGGGGTCCCCTGATGAAAAGGTGAGTAAGAGTGCTTAGGGTAAGGGTAGGGTCCGAAAGATCCGAAGTTTTGCTTTTGTTGTGTTTTGTTCGGACATTCTTCGAAGAAAATTGGAGGAAAAAATAAAGACGTTTCCGATTGTAAAATGAATGGCAATACTCTTAAGATTACAATTAGTTCCGAGGCAGAGAGTGATGTGTCTTTAAATACAGTCACACACACACAAAAATGGAATTAAAAGTGCCAAAAAAACATCTTTTCTTTTTTTTGTATAACAACAAATAATATTGTTCACTAATATAAGTTTCGACTCCCAATTAAATGTAAACCAAATTTCGTGCCCTCATGATGTTTCATATGACCGTATTGGTTGTTATATAGTAAATAGGTCACTTTCTGTCTGAATACTAAAGTTAGGTTTGTTAGATCACAACTTTACAATACAACCGGTAGCCGAAGTGAAGCGGAGCGGAGCGAGACGACCTCTTGTAGTTTAGTATAAAATAGGGCGTTATTTTGGTGAACATTTTGTTAATTTGGGATGTTTTTTTTTTTTGGATCTTTTAACTGATGTAAAATATTGGATGTAAAATATTCCGGCTAAACGTGAGTGTGCTTCTCTGCCTCTTCCACCCCAAATGAGAAGAGACTTGATGCTATGCATTGTTCAATTCATTCTTAAAAACCATAAAGTATTTACCAGATTAATTACCCCTCTACCTGTCATCTACTTACATAATTAACTCCCAAACAAAGAGCGGGCCCCTAAAATGGTGTTGTCACGTCGTTTAATTTACGTCACGGGTTGGCAATTACCCGGGTACATCGGGTTATCCGACCGCAGGCCCCGGTCCTGGGGGACTACGGCCCCGGGCGATTGGGGGAAACTTTTTAATCGGTGGTGGAGAGGATTTTCTTGTTGCCGTCAGCGAGATGTGTCAGTTGACTTGGGGTTGTTGAGGTGAGGTGATTCTAGGTTAAGATTTAAGAAAAAATGTATCTAGTCGGTTTTAAGTTATAATCGTTTGGAAATGAAGATTTGAACAGCAGTGTTTTATTTAATTCATATTATGTATATGAAATTGCTTGAAACACATTGTAATGTCATCATCATCATCATCAACATTGTCATTGCTAATCTTTCAGCAAACCCACCATTGCGTAGGGCACAGAATATTCTCAAATTTGTGAGGTGGCTTATGTATGTGTAGTGGTGGTAGGTATTAAATCTAGTGTAATTGTCATATATAACTTATAACATTTCTTGTAACTGCCGTATCTTTATATTTTCCGTGCAATAAAGAATATGAATATGAATAAATGTAGTGTCGTGTCAGGACGTCAAGGAGAGGGCAGTGGAAGGAACTCCACCGAGCTCTTAAAAAATCTTTTTTAATTAATCTTAAATATTAAAACTTGTCATAAAACAAACACGACGTCTTAAAATGTGGGACAAAAAATAGTTGTGTTCATTAGCAGTTTAGACAGTCTCACTGTGGGAACGTAGCACAACCTTTATTATCATACCTGTAACTGGCCAGCTAACAAAATAGAATAAAAGCTGTGTTCAAAATTGAAAAAAAAAGAAAAGAAAACGACATTCTGTTTTCTTTTTGTTTTGCCGCGTATTTTCATGAAACGTCATTAATACAAATAAAATCTAACTTAAATACGTTTGAAACCAATCGGGAATAAACAAAAGTTGCGATTCGGCCACTAATGAGATTATTTTGGACGTTCATAAGAAAGTGTGGTCATACAGAAAAATAGCAAACCACTTGAAGTGTTCTAGCGACATATATGTATAGGAATGCTATATAAAACATTTCAAGAAGTTCATCACGACCGAAAACTACATAGAAAACCAAGGAAAGCTACTGTATTTGCGGGAACACTAGAACAAACATTATATTGTTGGCAAAAAAGATCCGTTCAAGGGATCAGAACTGATACGTTGAGAGTTGTTTGGTGCAGGAGGGTCAAAGGATGTGTCTGCAAGAACAGTTAGACGGAGACTATGTGAGGCAAACTTTTACGGAAGAGAGTCTCAAAAGTTGCCACTTTTCAAAAAGCGAAATTTAAAGGCAAGATTAACGTTTACTAAAAAATATGAACACTGGACGAATTATTATTTAAATTAATACAATTATTTAACATAATAAATTCTGACCGAAAACAATATGTTAGACGCCCCCGAACTAAGAAATGGATCCAAAGTATACCAAGAAAGTAGTCAAACATTTCCGTGGAAATATCAAAGTGTAGGCACAGATTAATAAAGGTGTGGGACTGTTTTTCAGGACTTGGTGATGGACCTGTCTGGAAAATAGAAGGCAACTGGATAAATTCCAGTACAAGCCATGCTACCATATGCCGAGCAAAATTTACTGGCCATTTGAACTTTCCAACAGCATAATGATCCGAAACTCACTGCAAAACTAGTAAAAAACTAACCGTTTTGGATTGGCCTAAGTACAGTCCGGATGTAAATCCAATAGAAAATTTGTGACCAGATGAAGAAAACAGTGGCGACCAAGTCAAACCTCGATCAACTTTACACAGGCTTTACAGAAGCTTGGGAGCAAATTCCGGTAGAAGCTTCTACAAAATTGATCGCTTCCATGCCCAAAAGATGTCGTGCTGTCATTTCTGCCAAAGGGCATGCGACCAAATATTGACACATACCGGAATGTTTTATAAATGTGTTTTAAATTTGTGAAATGTAAAATAAAAGATAATTTATAAAATAACAATATATTTTTTATTTCTTCTAAGCAAAAGGAGTGTCTAATTATATGGCCATATTTTCGTGAAATTTGTACTGCTTGCACTTAGGATAAATCAAATAAAAGATTAGGAATAGACAAGTTGTGTTGATATTATTCCGATTACACAATACTTACACAAATATTTTAGAATTGCGTAGCAAGTTCCAACTATAGTCTGATAAAAAATATTCACATTCTAAACAATGTTTTTTTTCATATTATGGAATGCGTACGAGCTCCTTTGGTCAATGTGTGACAAAATATCTCAAATAATTTTATTACACACATTGCCTAAGAAATGTATATAATGTTAAGGCCCAGTAAATTTATGAAATTAATACTATACTATACCTTTGAATTACTTTTAATTACATATAATTCACATATTTATAGGATTATATATGTATTATCGCACATTGAAGATTTTAACAAAACTCAACTACCTATTTTTTCAACAAAAAATACTCTCTTTTCAACAAAAACTACCTATTTTTTCAACAAAAAATACACTTTTACCTTTAATGTATTAGAATTAGTTAGCAATGTATGTTGATTTTACTCTTACATCTCAATCGAATACGAATAAAACTAAAAGGGGCTTCGCTTTGCTCACCCCCTCCCCCGCCTTCACCTGCTCTGACCCACCTAATCGCGTAGAACTCAAAATTTTCAGTCCATAGTATCGAAAAAAACAAATGTTATACATTCCCAAGCAGCATCAAAAGCTGTATATAAGCTGTATAATTATATAATTTTTACCGGAGTTTTCATTTACCCTTGTACTGTAACAAATGTTACAATATGACACCTAATATTTGCTGTAATAAGCAAGTGATTACATGCAAAATACAGACCTTATTATACAGCTTTAATGATAGAACTAGCTTAAAGGGTCAAACAACAATTTTATCATCAAGATGGAATATTCTTTTATAGCACCTTAAATTTACGTGGATTAATTTATAATGATATTATATAGATTGAGTTATTAACTGACAAATCTTTTTACACAGCTAAAAGCTTTTTCTGACACTCTTCTCTCTCTCTTATATAATTAAATATTCTAAATAGGCTGGTTTATTGGGGTTCCGTACCCAACGGGTAAGAACGGAACCCTATTACTAAGACTTCGCTTTCCGTCCGTTCGTCCGTCCGTCCGTCTGTCACCAGGCTGTATCTCAAGAACCTAGCTAGCTAGAGAGTTGAAATTTTCACAGATTATGTATTTCTGTTGCCGCTATAACAACAAATACTAAAAAACAGGATAAAATAAATATTTAAGGGGGCTCCCATACAACAATACCACATACAAACTTATGGATGCACCTGGTTACGTACATGGAGTGTGAAAGTAACCGCACTAATAACTTTGTAAACAATATTTTGGTGGTACGGAACCCTTCGTGCGCGATTTAGACTCGCACTTGACCGGTTTTATTGATGTTGGCGACACTTATATGCTGCTTGGGTTGCCTATTATGGTAAGGCATTGTATTACAACTCCTAGGTAAATTGTGAAATACACGATTGACTGTCAGTTTTAGGCATTCTATAAATCCGCCTAAGCATTGTATGCAATGACGAATTTTATACTTTGCCGTTGGCATATACTTACAAACAAATTGTGTCGTATTTGAAAACTTCTTTTAATGCTTTCCCAAACTTTGTTAAAAGAAATTTTTGAAGTTTTTCTGTAGAGAAAGTCTGGCTGTTATTCAAGCGGGTTTCAAAAGAATATGTTTGTTAGCCAAATAATACTTATTTTTCAGCGGCTCGTAGTCAGCAAAATATGTGCATTGGATCTTCAGATCTTCAGCAGCTAGTGTTTTTTGACGTGATGACTGTGATATTCCGTAGATATTTTATAGGTATGAAATGACAAAGCTGCCCCCTTATTAGTTAACTCAAATCCAGGTCAAATCCAACGCAGTTAGTGTCAAATTGACTTTTAGTTTGTGGGAAAACTGACACATTCCCACAGGTTTCGCTCGATTAGAGTTACTGAATCGGGGGTTGGCTAGAGATATGTGCTAGACTTGATTTCTATTTTTCGGGACGAAGAGTTTTTAACGATACTTTTTCTTCGCTTTGTTTGCCTAACAATGAGTTGGGATGGGACGGAGCCAGTTGGTTTAATATTTCAGAGGATTGAGGGTAATCTGTTGGACTACATATTTCTCCAGTTTTTGGTTTGGCCTTTAGACAGCTAATTGTAGGTAACATATTTGAACAAATTTTGAAATAGGGTTGTTTAGATTATATAGTTAGGAAAGATATGTTTCACGAACATACAAACACACTTTCTAATCGGGTTAGTAGGTTTGGTTAAACTTTTGTGTTAATATACCTACGATCCCTCGTAGATTAATTAGGATCACCAATATGATATAATGACTTTTACCTAATCAGTTGTTGATTAGGTAAAAGTCATTATATCATATTGGTGATTGGTGGTAAGCTATCGTTTTGTGCTTCTTACCTATACCTTATCTTACCTTTAACAACTTATGCTAAATATTAAAACACCGTCTGAAATGAATATGTTGATTTTATTCATCAGCAACTTTTACGGTCAGTCAAGTCCTCAGATCACACAACTGGTTAGCGTGGGTGCTTAGGCCGGGTATCGATTGATGTCAGAATGGGACGAAGCAACATCGCATTCACACAGAGGAACAAGGACAGACGAAAGTGAGCCTTCTGAGAACAAGATAGCATCAAAAGTAGCGTCAGGAAGAAGCGAGACAAGCGCACGGTAATTCAATAGAACTTTTTGTCTTTTTGTAACCTTTTTGTGCTAGTTAAGTACTTTATTCATAACACCTTTGTCTTTTTTGTCGACAGTACCAGCTCATTAAATCGAATTAGTTCGTAAAGGCGGTAAGGCAATAATTTCATAATGACTTTACAGTGAATAATTTCTTTTGTTACCTATTGAAGTTGCGGTACAAAGGCTCCTACCGTTCGCTACTTCACGGTGTTTATTAAAAGTGAGGTTGTTAAATTGTAATAAAGGTAATTATAGGTTGGGAGAATGCAACCTGTTTTAAGTAATTAACTTGATTCTAAGTTGTTGGTTTACATTTGCTGATCTTAATTATCACAAGTGATATTATTTTGTTAATTACGATAATGATAATGATAATGGCGTTGTCATTTCAGTCTTCATCAATTCAGCGCTTTCAGGCTTCTTTTAGGTTTAGTTCTTTGAATCCGGACCCTTATTGGTATACTGCCCAGCCATGCGTATAACCATTCGGCTCGGTTCAATTTGTTATATTCTTAGCCACTATACAATGACTTCATCGTATGGTTTTTTTTTTTATTTTTTTTTTTTTAAATTTACAATTTGTTGACTTTTTTTTCATTATTAGAATAGAATAGAATAGGGATATTTATTTAAAAAATAAAAATAAGCAGGTTTCCAAAAGATCATTAATAAAGAAATAAAAACCTTAAACGCTACAAGTATGATTAACTGTAGCCCCACACTAGGCTGAGCCTGTATCGTGGGTACCATAATTATGATTCACAGATAGGAGATGGGAGTTCAGCGTGGGTACAATTTAATTATTAAGGACACAAAAACAACAGGAAAGAGTGGGTATTATAACCGAAAATATAAACAAAAAGATAAAACACAGACTAACAAAACAAAGACAGTACATTATTTTAAAACTTAAGAGTACTACAGCATATAATCATGTGGGACATATCGACAGTATTTGCATAATGACGAAAATTCCTATTGAAGGACTCCTAAGACCATTTCAGTGGTATCGTATGTGAGGGATAGAAGCCATTTTTGACACTTACGTTTGACTTCAAAACTACTACAATTTCTAAAGTTACAAAAACTGTTGGCCTTGTTGTACATGTAAGGATGAAGAAAATCAGGGAATCTTTGCGCAAAGGTAGTGTGGACAGCGTTAATAGGAACCTTGTAGGTCCGTTTCATTAGAAGTTTTTTGTATACAGGAGAGTTGGTTATATTCTTATGAACTAAAATAACAGACCTCAGAATAAACAGCCTACGGATACTAAGTATATCATTTTCACCATGTATTAGATCAGTGGGGTAGTTTTTTGGTGTCCTATACATAACTTTCAATACCGAACGTTGAGCTCGCTCTGCGTCTATTAAGATTGTCTTACTACATCCACCCCATACCGAAATACAGTAGGTAAGAATCGACTCACATATAGCCGTATACACTCCCTTTAGGAGTCCATAGTCGGCACAGTTTCGCAATTGTTTCATGATGTAAATAATTTTACGGATTCTGGCTGTCAATGATTTTATATGGTCTCTAAAGTTCAGATTTTTGTCAAGTACTATGCCTAGGTATTTAATCGATGTAGTATTTTGTATCTCAGGACATTGACATTGGGTAGAGATATTTCCGCATTTGTGAACTTTAATGTTGGGCAACGCTGCTGGCCCGGAGGCCTCGGTCTTATAAAAGCACAGGTACTTAGTTTTTGCAGTGTTCAGAGTAAGCAAGTTTTTTCGTAACCATGTTGCTACATTGGACATACCGTTTTCAGCACTAGCAAAGACATTATTCCAGGAGGTATCGTTAAAAATTATGGCGGTGTCATCAGCATAGCAAAATAGGTCAGCTTTGGGTAGATTTATACTATATATGTCATTAATGTACATTAAGAAAAGAGTGGGGCCTAAGATACTGCCCTGTGGAACACCAAAGCTAACGGGTTCAAGTGGGCTAATATGTGTGCCCACTTTTAGACATTGGAGTCTATTTGTGAGGTAGCTTTTAAACCAAGCAAGAACAGTACCTCGAATCCCCATGTTATGTAGTTTGTTTAGCAGTATGGGTGTAGAGACCGTATCAAACGCCTTTGCCAGATCAAGGAAGACACCAATGCAGGGTCTACCTTCATCTAGCAAGGTACATACACGTCTCACTAGTGAACTTACTGCGTCCTCAGTCGAGATACCCTTCCTAAAACCGAATTGACGGTGGTAGAGCAACCTGTTTTGTTCCAAAAAACTAATTAGCCGTTTGTTAACTACCTTTTCCAGTAATTTGGAGAAAGTAGGAAGTAACGAGATCGGACGGTAATTAGAGGGTTCATCTTTTGGCCCTGCTTTATGGATTGGGCAAACCAAAGCTGTTTTCCAGACCTCTGGGAATTCACCCGTTGACATACTAAGATTAATTATATGGGTCAGAGGTTTTATCACAAAGTATTTTAGTCTCTTGACGATGCTATTGCTAGTACCATCTATTCCTGGTGCACTACTAGAGGAGAGATGTTGAATCATGCATGTGAGTTCTACACTATCAGTCGGTTGTAAAAAGATGGAGTGACCATTTGTTTGCTGATTTGACGTTTTTGATGCAAGACTTTCTTCGGATTCATTGGTATCGTTTAAAATATTTGTGGCTAAGTGTTTACCTACGTTACTAAAGTACTTATTACATTTGCTCAGAGAGGAAATAGGATCATTGGAGATATTCAAAAGTTCAGTGGCTATAGGGTTTTTTAGTTTTTGAGTGACATATGTCTTTGATACAACTCCAGAGCTTCTTGGGGTCATTTTTGTTTTCTTCCAGTGCTTTCGACTCGTATTCACGTTTTAGATTGTATAAAAGATTATTGCAGTATTTTCTATAACGAGAATAAGTCACCTTCAAAACATCGTTGTTGGGGTTTTTTCGCAATTTGTAATGCAATGCATCGCGATTTTTCATGCATTTCATTAAACCTGGTGTTATCCATGGTTTTAGATTAAACTTGGATCTACTTATTTTACCATGTTTTGTGTTTTTCGTAACAATATCAGAGATGATTTTAGAAAAAGATTTGGTGGCCACCTCGACCGATGTTTCAGTCATCACCGCAGACCAGTCGATGTTTTTTATTTCGATTTCGATTGCTTCATAGTCTACCTTCAACCGTGTTCTGGGTACTGGGTCAGATTTGACAGCAGCCTCAATTTCTATCATTGCTAAGTCGTGATCGGTTATATCTGTTTTGCAAACGATCGCCTGTGCCTTAAGAAATGATGATAAAAATATATGGTCAAAACAAGCAGTTAACCGAGTTGGCTCTGTTATAGCTGGTAGCAATTCACTCTCAGCCATCACACAAAGGTACTCCGATCGCTTATATCTTACATCGTCAGAAAACAAATCTATATTGACATCACCTGCCAGAATTACCGGATGTTTTACCTTATTAATGTTAACAAGAAGATCGTGCAGAGTGTCAAGAAAAATAAGAGAAAATAATCGGTAGATTGCAACGACAGTTGCGTTCCCAGGCAGTTCCAGTACAATGCAATTTGCGCCAATGAATTCAGGTTCGGACATAGATGCGCTAAGGACATTCCTTACATATACAACAACACCCCCAGACTTGTTAATGAATCTAGCAGATTTGTAAACTGTGTATCCATCTAACGTTCCCACCAGTGTGTTCTCGCGAAGCCAACACTCAGTGAGTATAATGATATCAAACTCAATGTTAAGTCTCCTAAGTAAAACTTGAAATTCGTCGAAATGCAAATATATACTGCGTATATTATAAGTCAATATTTTCAGTTTTGAGTTATCGTGAAAGAAGCTCTCACATTCTTCAGGCAGATTTAATGAATGGCACTTGATTACAAGAGTATTATCCAGATCATTTGCTAGTTCGACATTATCCATAGTCAGATATGGTAAAAATTGAGTGGCGGAGTGGGTTTGTTACTACCATGTTTAATGTGAGAGTCTTATGATTTACACTGTTGGAATAATATGTCGAACAGTGATTAGCTGTTGTTATAGGTTTTTGTAAGCTATATGTTTGAATCATTAATGAAAATAGATAATTATTTAGTACTATATAAATGGAGTCACTCAATTGTTGAAGGGTGTGCACTGGAACAGGTTCATGCATGTGCAGTTGTAGTGTCGGCGGCGGCGGTGGGGAGCGATCCAGTGATGCTATCGAGTTGTTGTTGCGACAGTATGCGGATCGCGGGTTTTCCGTCTTGCTTGCGGATATAAATTGAGCCTTGGGTACACCAGCAGTAGAAGAAGTTGTGTAATTTGGTTGCATCCCTAGCCTTCCGAAATAACTGTCTGTTTGTTTTGGTCAAGCGTTCGTTATAAAAGATTTTCAGTGGTTGTCCCACTATCTCAAGGTCCGCGCTAGTTATGTTGCGTCTGGTCTTAGCGGCGGAGAGGAATTGATCGCAGGTTGACTTTCGTAGCAGTCGTACAACAACCGGGCGGGGCAGTGCGGGTTTGTCGGCAGGTTTCGCGGTAGCAGGGGGGTCCTTCATTTTGTCGTAGTCAGTCGATACTGGGTTGGAACTCTCCTTGTTTGAACTTGCCGGGGCTTTACGTTTTGGCCCGACACGCATAGCCCAATCAATGTCTCTGTTCTCCATTTCTACTCCCATTAAACGGGCCGCTACCAAGATCGTGTGGTGCAGGTTTTCGTTTGGATGCTCGTGAATTCCGCATACTTCGATCTCGTTCCTAAGCTGGTGTTGAGCGTGGAGAGATACGTCCGTCTTTAGTTCGGATATCTCAGCCTTTAGAAGAGCAATCTCTGAGTCACGTGCTTCTAGGATTTTAAGACGCACTTCGTTTTTTTCCATGGATGCATGTAGTTCATCCAGTCGTTCGTGACATCTTGTTAAAGATTTGGTGGCATCTTCTAGTTTGCCTTTCAGTGAGCATATCTCCTGTACTAGACAGCGAACTTCATTGGTTAGGTCTTTTATTGCAGAGTCGTCACGTTCCGGGGTAGATGTTAGGGAGTCTTTTGTAGCATGTTGGGAGTCCTGTGGCACTACCAGATCCGTGCGGTGTGGCGTGCTAGTGTTGTCTGTCTTCTTCTCCGATGTGCAGCATTCAAAGCATTTCCACAGTTTTTTCGATCTGCAGTCATGTTAGATGTGTTGACGCACAGTGAGCAGAAAGATCGATCGCATGTTATTGCAGTGCACTGTATGCAGTTTGCCGCTTTAAACACCTTAAGACATCCAGCGCACTTCATTGTGTTACACAAAAATTATTTGTCTCTGAGAGACAAGAACGCAAGCGTTAATCTACTCGCTAGTTGTTCTATGGCAGTTATGATTATATTGATGATCCATTTTCCGTCATTTCATCTAGGTACTTTGTCATCAGTCCGCCCTTCACTGATGTGGGTTGAGCGTGACTCCTTTGACGGAAACCATCGCTGTTTATACTTACCAGTCAGCACAATGAAGGAGGGTGAAACTGTAAATTCTTAGAAAATCAAAAACTGAGCACACTAGCAAGTTATTCGTTGTATTGTATCTTTTTAAAATAGTGTCAATTCACGTCAATACATCTCTACATCCGATGGAACCACCGAGAAAAGCACTTTGCTCACTCGTCTTTAGGGGTCTCTTCGACGGCCTTTTGAAACGTAGCCACTACTTTCTCGGCGTCCATAAAACGTTTTCCTCGAAGTTTTTCTTTTATTTTCGGGAAGAAATAAAAATCGCAAGGTGCGAGGTCGGGGCTATATGGTGGGTGACCTAGTAATTGCACGTCTGACGTCGCCAAATAGTCGATCGTTCGCCTGGCGGTGTGCGACGAGGCGTTGTCGTCGTGAAGGAGGATCCTACGGCGAGGTTGTTTCTCCCGAACATTTTTCACGACAAGGAGCAAACAATTGTTAGTGTACCACTCTGCAGTAACTGTTTTTCGATTCTCTAAAACAACTGTCGCGTAATGACCGGTCCTTCCGAAGAACGAGGTCACCATCTTTTTTCACACGCTTCGACCTCTCTTCACTTTAGTCGGCAACTCCTCGGAAGGAAACACCCACTGAGCAGACTGGCAACTTTTGGTTTCGGGATCATAACAGTAAATCCAGCTTTCGTCACCCGTAAGTATGTCGAACACAGCATTTGACTCACCTCCGTTAAATCTTTGAACCATTTCACGGCACCAATCAACACGACGGAGTTTTTGGGCCTCGGGCAAATCATGAGGTATCCACCGGGCACAAAGTTTCCTGACCGCTAAATGTTCATGGAGGATTTTGTGCACTTGCCTCATACCGATGCCTAAACTTGCCCGAATCTGCTGATAGGTCACTCTTTTGTCAGTCTCTATCATATGCCGCACAACACCAATCTTCAGTCGTCGCCGTAGAAGGCCGTCCCTCACGCAGATCATCGGGGAGAATAGTGCGACCACGTTTAATTTCATTAAACCAGTCGTAAACAGTGTCACGAGATGGGGCTTCATCGTGAAAGGCCAATCGAAGTCTATAATAACTTTCTTGTTGACTTAAATGACGTCGAAAGTGATAAAAAAAATCTCGCATTAAATTCATGCTGACGTGACACAGACAAGTTTCAATTTGCCGCCAAATCGTAAAGCAAATGACAAATTAATAAAATAAGTACTCAATAATATTGGCAAAAAAATCAATTTTAAATTTTTAAACTTATTTTTTTATTATATTGTTTACAAGTGGCCAGTTCTAAACAATATCAGTGTCGCCCTCGTATATAGATGTATATTTAGATGTTCCGATACTTATCGGTACCGTCCGTCATCTCAGTCAGTCGTCTAGGACATTAAATACCTATTACTATCTGCTTCTTCTTCTTTAAGTGCCATCTCCTCGATCAGCAATCCTTATGGCTATTTGTGACAGTGATGTTACGGCGCGGAATATTTCATGATTTCGTAATTGTAATATCTTTATAGTACGACACAATACAGACATACAGATATAGCTTAAAATAGAAAAAAACATGTACAGAGGCGAGCTTATCTCTACCAATAGATTTTTTCCTGGAAACCATGATGGGCAGGAAAGGTGATGGTTGAGCGGGAGAAGACCTGCGCGTACAATTAAACTCTATACTACGTACCACGAGTAACATATACTACAAAGAATACATACTGATTTAAAAAATAGACTGCATACACAAATACTTAAATACGTATCAATATATATAAAACAAATAATAGCCTCATACATACCAATATAACTAACTTGAAAGGGAGAGATAGTGCTTCTTTGTCAGTTTATGAATATATTTAGTGATGGACTGTCCCTGATAGTGCAGGGCAGCTCATTCCACAGTCGTATGGCTCGGAACTTCTGGATCCGTGCTCGTAGGCTGCAGTGGAGTGTTGTGGGGCTTTGATCACAGACGCCATGTGAGTTCTCCGAGGCCTGCTTGAAGAAAGAAATTCGAAGCGATCACGCAGGAAGTTACGGTCTACGAGGGTTCCGCAAAATATCATAGAACAAACACAGGATGTGAGAGTCCCGTCGAAGCCGAATCGTCAGCCACTTTAACTTCCTGCGATGCTGCGAGATACGTATTCATAATACTGGCGCAGTCCCGAATCCCGAGATTTTGAAGTGAGTTTGTTCAGTTGTTTTTCATCTGCGCTGACCTAGCAAACATCATCATAATCAACGAGGGTAAGAAGAAGGGTAAGAGTAATTTTGTTCTGGTGAGGAAGAAAGTTCTGAAGTCTCCTAAGAGAGTGAAATGTTGCGTAAACTCGTCTGCTGTCCTCATTGCCCGGGACAATTGGTTATCGAAGACGTCAGCCAGGTTTTTAGCTTTATCGCTTTACTGATTATAGTGCCGTTATAAGTTACAGAAGGGACAGACAGTTGCCGCAACGTGTTTGGTACCTATAATCATGGCCTAGGGCTTATTCGGATTAACCAGCAACCCAAACGACGACGCCAATCTACTAATACTAACCAAGTCAGCGTTCAACGCCTCCACAGCGGTATTTACATCGTCAGGAGAGATGTGACGACAGATATATTGGTGTTGCTTGAATTGAAGTTATCGCGAATGAACTATTTCACGCAGGAAATGCAGATTCGAATCCCGGTGCCACAGCACCAATGAGATAAGTTATTTATCTTAAGTACATTATAAGGACGTTGTAACGGTCATGGAAAACATCGTGAGGAAACCTTAATTTCTCCATAGCTGCGGCGACGGGCTAGGCCCCTATCACACAAAACGGAGTATCGAAAAACTGACTAAAAGTGGGCACAACTGTGCCTATGGCCCCCGTTTGGGGAAAGTAGTGTTGTTAGATTATAATTTATGAACTATACGAAGCTGGAAGGAACTAATGAAGGACGCATAGAAATCACTACAGTTTGTAGACACTAGTGTTACTTGTACTTCCACGAAGTACAAGTAACACTTAAATTGCTATTAGCACACAATCGTCACGATCTATGTAATGCAGCGCGGATCGTGCCAAGACGTCGCGCCTGCTCGTGAGCACGCGTGAAAGTTCCGCTAGTTTCACCAATCAGCTAGAAAGATAATTGAGAAGAGATATTAAACATGAGCTTCCTTCTATACTTAGCGCAATGCTGCTTTCTTTACAATATAATTATGAAAGTTCATTTCCCGAGGATTATATTAGTCACGGCCTGGCTTCCCAACATCGACTTGTGGAGGACTAAACGGGATGCGAATAGATTTGTAAAATTTCTAGAGATTGCCATTGGACCCTGTTCACTAAAATGGTCAAGCCTTGATTTTACGTATCGATTTCGGTCAATCAGCGTGTCATGTCCAACCCCGCCTATGTTGCACCTGTCATTCAAGGCTGGGTGAATGGTATCAGATCATGAACAGAGCATTTGGTACAACGCAGATAACTCATGGGAAGATAGTGAATATGGCCATAATGCCTTCAGAGCTAAATGTTTGCTCCAAAACGTCCTAGTTATAAAATCTGTATGGAACATTAATATAGTTTATTTTGACCAAACCGTAACAATAATCGACACGTCACTAGAAAGCGATTTTGAAGATCTCCCCTCCCGAATCTGCCAATTTCCCAGGCGGTTTTTGGGAGGCTTTGTTGGGTTTTAATTGAGATTTCTCGTATTTTGATCAGAATCGATATATTTTCTATATCTAATCAGAATATGAAGGATGTTTGAATTTACATGCAGTTACAATAAAATATACAATCTAAAAAACCTTGACTTAATATCTGATTGTTATGTGATACTTTGATGCCTCATATTATCAACATAAAACAGTTTTAGACTTAACATACATTTACATTACAAAATACTTGTCCAAAAATAGGCGAGTGACCGGCCTCGAACGCCTTAACTGCCTATGTGAGAGAAATTTCAATACGGATGTGATTTCAATAATTCTTTGACTAGTCAGCCTCTTTTTTCATCATTCTCTTCATGTAAGCAAAAAAGAGATTGATATATCAACAGAATCTATATTGAGCGTGAAATATGACCCTCAACATCAACAAAGAATTGGCATAAATTGTCATTATCACAGTCCCGAAAAAAATGATATTGGCAGATTCCGCCAATCACAGTGCCTGGGGGTTATATTAGATTAAACGTTATATTAGAAAATTTAAGTAACGAAATTAACAATAAGAAACAAACAATAACAACTTTTAGTTTGAAGTTGTATAATAAGCCGCCCCGGACCATATCAGACGGAAAAGTCCCCATTACGCTGGCAGCGTCGCCGCGCTGTACCGCGAGGGAGATCCTCTGCCTGAGATAAGACCCAGAGCGGCGGTCATAGCCCCGGCCCTACAAACGGCGTTCTAACTCCCTTATAAAAATCTTGCTCTGCACCCCCTAGGCCCAAAGATGTTTATGAGGCCAGCAAAATATCTTTGGATTCGCTACCTCTTCCGCGGCGGCTCCTGGGGGGAACACTTGTAGGCGCAAGGTGAGAGGGAGCGAATGTGTTAACTCAGGTTGCGTCCAAGAGATATGAACGCCCTCTCTCAGGCTATCTCACCCAGGGTATAAAGGTCAGGCCAACTGGCCGTTTCCCATCTGAACGACACAGACCCGCTGGGTCCTATGGCCTATATTTGAAGTAACGAGAGCCCACCTGACTATTTCGTTAATGGAAGAATGCCGGGAGTAACAATGAGGCTGGCAAATATCGCTACCGAGGCGCAATGCGACTGGCACTCGCAATAAGACGTTGTCCATAACCGTCACAGGTTGTGGAGACGGAATAGCGTGGAGCCAGTGCTCCGAATCTGGCTGCGGTACTGCGCGGAAACGAACCAGCTCCGCCCCCGAACTCTGGTCCGACAACTAATTGAGTGCAAATCTGCACTAAACCTCGTGCCAATCAAGCTGTAAGTGTGGGTGTTGTTCAGGCGGATCGCTACCGCTGTGAAGTGGATGAAAACAAGGACAAGGTCCCGCACCCCTTGCGACGAAGACAAGATGACTGGCAGCTCGGTGTCCTGCAACCGACGAATGCCTAGTCCAGCATGCCTTATTGGTAAAGCCGCTTGGCAGCAATGAGTGGGCGACATTCCAATATTGACAATAGTATCCAACGGGTCTTTTAGCACGAGTATGTTA
The DNA here is from genome assembly GCA_949825045.1 of Argyresthia goedartella. Taxonomy (NCBI): domain Eukaryota; kingdom Metazoa; phylum Arthropoda; class Insecta; order Lepidoptera; family Argyresthiidae; genus Argyresthia; species Argyresthia goedartella. The sequence continues at coordinate 11,234,664 of OX463820.1, read as the reverse complement.
GCCTGGGAATTGGTAAGCAACTTCTCAACATCGTTGGTGTGACGTGGGCTGGGAGTTGCTTAAATACTCCTTGGAAGCCAAGAGGGTACTAGTTTTTGCTGATAGTATACTTGGTATTCCCTCTGGAAACATTGGGGCACCCAACAGTTTAAAATCATTCTTGTTCAGAATCCGTATGCCAGAGAAAATATAACAGTGAAAAAGCTTCGTTAATAACTTTTGTGTCACCTGGCTTGCGCCTTGGCCTTTTTTGTCTATTTTCTTGAATACTTGAAACTTTATGGCTAAGCATTTTAAAATTATGATGAAAAAATATTTGCGAACCTCGCAACAAGCTCTTTTATTTGACATGTCATACAATAAAGTTCGTAAACAGTTTTTTTACTTGCCCCCAAATTCAAAATTAATTTGTATCTCTCAAAGTCCCAGGTTGTTTTACTGGATTGAGCGATAAAATTACTGATTTGCGCGACTAAATTACTGAATAGTTTAGAAACCACTTATTCCCTTGTCAGCCGAAGCCAGTATTTCTAGTCGCTTCACTCACCCCCTTTTTTCTTCATGTTAGGTTGAACATGTAAAAACAACAAAAGCCAACGCTCGTATTTTTATTTTGTGTTACTCGAATTACGGTTTTCAAGTTGCTGTTTTTATATTTTTAGTGACGCAAATCAGTAATTTTGTCGGATCAAGCCAGTATTTCTAGTTGCGCTCATTTTTTGTCGCTATCGAGTAATTAAGTCACGCAAAACCAGTATTTTGGCCAAGAAAAAACTGGATTTACAGTCATACGTTTAAACACTACGCAAGTGTGGCACATTTCAACTTAATCGATCAACAAGATCCGAGGCAAAGTGGAGCGGAGCGAGGCGACCTCACATAGTTTAGTATTAGATAGGATGTAAATTTTTGAAAAACATTTATTAAAGTTGGGGTGTTTTTTTTTCTATGTAACTTTTTACTCAATTTGGTAATCAGTTAACATTGTTTGTGTTTCAGTGTTTATTAATTGTTACCAAAGATATTGAGAGTAATTATGAAAAATGCTAATGAAATTACTAAACTACGTTTGAAAGTTTAGGAATTTCATTTGAATAATTCAGTAGTGAATATATCTATTCACTACTGAATTATCCTACTTTGCGAAAAATCTGAGTACAAAGTACGATAAAAGGACATTAAAATTGACATTTGGTGTGTAAAAAAATCTTTCCAAAAAATTTACTCTATCGATTGTTATCGGTGTCATCACTGGCCGCAATTGTCGTTTCTTTTTATAAATAAACGAACCGCACCAGGATTTATTTATTCATTTATTTATTATGTACATTATTTGTTTGTGTCAAATGCCAAATTGACACAAACATACATTACAAAATATTTACAAGATTCAAATACAGTATCAATAAAGATTCAGATTCCAATTAAAATTTACAATAATATCTCAACTTAGGTATATAACCGAACATATTGTTCCCTTTTTAAATCGTCCGTTAGCAAGGTGAGCTAATTTTTAGTGACCGGAAAACCTTGGAACGCAACAAAATCAAAAGAATGGACATGACTTTTTAGCTGTCTGAGTCTAGATTTGGTCTAAAGTAGTCCGTGCCTGGGATAAGCACTGGTGCTTACAACAGATAGAGGTCACCTCGCCCGGCACAACTAACTCGGATTGCGCAGAAACATGTATGGAGGGGGACCACCACCTCTAGGAATGTGATTAGGTGGTGGGGCATTAAATCGACCAACTTTTAGCCTGCAGCCAATATAGGAAAATTTATTAGGTAGGCTTATGGATGCTTTTGGATGAACGACCCGAATGGCCGAGTCGGCAGTGTCCCTGCCTACGAGCCAAGGGTCCCGGGTTCGAGTCCCGGTGCGCGGTGGGGGCAAATATTTGTTTGATGAGAACGGATGTTTGTACCCTAGTCATGGTTGTTTATCTATCTAAGTATACTATTTATCTATATAAGTATGTGTATCGTTGTCTAGTACCAAAGATACAGGGAATCCTAGTTTGGGACTAGATGAATGCGTGTAAATAGTGTCCAAGGTATTTTTTTTTAATTTTATGATGATTTTGGAATGCTGAACTGTTTTCAAATCTTTTTCTTCTCGTATTCCTCTGATTGGTTTGCATTGTCGGGGCAGTCGTGGGTGTAGG